>OW052060.1:2655199-5305398 GCA_932526445.1 Phragmatobia fuliginosa | reverse complement strand
TTCAATAACATATTTTAATTGTGACAGATGTGACATGAAAAAGGATTTCACTAGGCCGCTATAGTGAGGGTCATTAGACAGCATTGAGCACTTGCTTATTGGAGATGGTGACATGGCCGTAGCTAGGAGGGGGCATTCTGGGGCAATGCCCTACCTTAAAGTCACAATGCCCTACCTTAAAAAGTCTTCATCCCTATGTTAAGGGTACCTATTATTTTTACTTCTGCCCTACCTGTAACCTATGTTGCCCTACCTTAAATTCGACTCTAGCTACAGCCCTGGATGGTGACCACCACTCTTGGAGTCTACTCTTGCTTTTTATCAGGCAGAATAGATTCATATAGGCAGCTGAGTCTAAGATCCACTGAAGAGGAAACTTTTAATCATGTATACTTCTTATACTACTTATTCTTGTCTATAAATACTATGTTTTATAAACTTGAGTTGCATAAAATCTACCTAGATTGAAAATTATACCTTGTCCATTCGTTTATTATCTTTTTGGGAGGTCACGCCTATAAATTACCGGTATTTTTTTCGTAATAATGTACTACAGTAATGTCGTACTTTATAGACAGGTAAGGAAGTGGGCAGTGTGCATAGCTAAAAACAACATATAAAACAGTTCTTGAAATACGATAAATCGATTAAACGATTAAAATAATCTATCATATTATTATGATCTAAATAATTTGACTTCATTTGTCTGTTCACTTCATTTGATGTCATTTGTTTCTGTAAATTTAATAAAATAAAAAGGAAATTAAAATAGTATGACTTCAAGATTGATTATTTGCAAGGAATTAAGTCGAAATTTTGGAATTTAACTTTAAACTTAGAGTAAAGAACAATAACTCTGTGCATTAATTAATTTATTATTGGACCACTGACTTAAAATGTAACTATGCACATGTTAGTAAAATTTCACTTTGAAACGCGTGGTTAATAACGTTTAAATCCAGAGTTATGAGAAAGTATATTTGAAAAATCACTTAATACTTACTAAACCGACCTTCAAGTGACTGTGTTCGGAAGTTTTCTTTGTTCTGGGTCAATTACATATCATAATAGTGCACATTTTATTAATTTACAATACCTACTTAAAGAAATTTATATCGATTGATTTTGATTTTAAATCGAATCGGTGACGTGTGAGGGCGTCACTAATTTCGAAATTTGTTGAACTGTCAAAAAGATAATAAAGGAATGGACAGAGTATAGATGGCGTTGTGTATCAGGTGGCCAAAATGATTATTATTTTATTATAAAAGGTAAATTACGTTACACACAATAAAATAACTAAATTCATATTTTTGAATGAGCTTACTAGTGTATCTAGCATTTTATTGTTAATCAAGAATATTGTAAACTTATGATTTGAATTTACAAATATGATACACGTCATCTTGTTGATTACAATGACAACTCATTTCTCTTAACGAGCCGTCATTTCCGACTTTATTGCAATCTATGTTATTCCTCTTCATTGCAAACTTCGCAGTGGAATCACTGTTAAACGTTCTAGAAATCTGAGACTGCAATATTATTGTCACTGATGTTACTAGCACAGAATACATAATAGTATCAGCACAGAAGACTCACTCCGAAAAGTAAATTAAAGTTATAGATACTCTCGGTGTCAAAAGATTAAGTTCAATTCAGATCGCACAGCGCCGAATCACTACGATTATATATTTACCTACAATTGCGTCTCTTTCTATCGTGTAACTCTGAACTGTTCTGACGATGTCTGTTCGACCGGCGTGTCTGACCCGGCAGGCAGCTGGCCGACTATACCTAAACTGCGGAGTGACACCCCCCTGTTACTAGTCTAATAAGTACAAAATTACATTTCTACCTTCCATTGTCATTTACATGTAGGTATATTTTTATTAGGTTGTTGTCTATGTCCAGCAGTTGAGGTCTTTCGACTAAGATCATGATGATTATAATAGGAGGAATATGGTGAGACTGTTGTCCCATCTGTCAGCACCTTTATACTCAGTTGGAGGTATAAAGTACAAATTAATGTCAGGTCTGTAATCTCTTGCAGAAGTAAAAAAGTATCGAACGACGCAAATTATGCCGCCTATTTCGACACTAGTAAAAACTTACAAACTGTAAGTTTTAAATCACTTAGTAATTTTGTAGTTGCATCACAAATTTTGTTTTTGGTATCTACACATAACTGTACTATTTGTTGTTGGTACACTATGTCGATAAAAATCTTCAAGCTCAATTTCCGAGATAAATGAACTTTTTACTTAAGTAAAAGTTTATACGGAACCTTTTCATAACTTTTACCAGGACTCCGTACCGTGCATAAAAGCGCAGACCTAGAGGGTTTCGTGTGCCAATTTCAAGTGGGGTCGTCCCCCAGTACACTGGGGTATCGTCCGTCTTTTGCTCTCTTTTTCGCTTTGCAATGCGCAAGAGAAAGACAGCTACCATAGCGTGATTGCCACGCCACCAAGCGGCATTATCGGTCACAGAAAGTATGCCTTCAGAGCGCCCATAAGAACTGCTTCTATTCGTATGTAAGCTGTATTAATTGTTCGTACCGAGGGTGGTACGGAGTTCGACTCGCACTTGGTAGATTGTTTTTGTATGAAATCAAAATCCTTTCATATTTAATTCTAAGCAATTTACTGTTATACTTCATAAAATACCTCTGTTTTTTATTCTTTATTCTAAATATTTTTAATGAATTTATTTACATTAATTTTAACAGGTAGCATTTTATCAGCATTTTCAGACTTACCGAAGTAGGGTTATGAGGATTCTAGTTCGTCTATTGTAGAAACATAGGATACTGCAAATGTTCAGTATAGCAGATCTTTGAAGAAGTATGTAGGTATTGGGATTTTAGGTTCAGTACTTTTCCTGATATTGTTTTTTTGCAGGTTGTGAGTGTTTGGGACAGCTTCATCTGTCAGGTACGTGGTTCTATTTTTTCTTGGTTGAAATGGTTAGGCCTATTGGTTAATATTTTCGGTCATTTTATAGGTAGGACATTTCAGGAGTGTGGAGTGTGGACTTTCCGAAATTGTTATAGGGCTATATATGGCGTCTATGAGTCCCTGGTCAGATGATGTTTATGGGCTTTGATTGTGATGTTTGGAATGTATGTAGTCTGTTTGTGCAAAGTTAGGGTCTTCTCTAGTTAGACCCAGCGTTATTGTGGCGATAAGACTCGTTATGGACCTCAATCTAAAATGACAGCATACGTGCTGTCGTATTTTATTGGTGAGTGTGAGACCGGACGTATGGGTCACCATGCTGCATTTTATGCACGGAGGATGGTAGCCCCCACTCCTGGATTCCACTCATACTTGTCATCAGGCAGAGTAGAGTCACTTTGGTAGGCTTAAATATAAAATAACGGCTCGCCTACTACCTAAACCTACTACTCAGGCTGACGCAGGTGATCACTGGGAAATAATGAGTTCTTAAGTGCCACCACTGTGATGACTAATCCTTCGACACGGCGCCCTAGATGCTGGCGTAACCTCAGATATATGTAGAGATGGCAAGAGTCGTACTGGGAATGTCTAGAGCTCTTCCTGCCTCCTAGGCCAGGACTCGAGGCGACCGGAGATGGCATAAAGACCTCCGTCCTTTATAAGCTTAGCCATGAGGATATCAGGTCAAACTTCTATCTCTCTAAGAAAAACTAGCGCCCACGCCGACACATAGGAAGGTACATCAACGAGTCTTAGAAGGTTCGAGGTCCGTCGAAGTAACAGAAATTTCCGAGGTGGTAAAAAAGGTACTCCAGACTAGGTATTTCTTCTTCTTGATAGTGGCCTCTTTCTACATTAACGTCTGATAGGATTAGTCGTCTTTATGTTAACAATCCTAAAGGTTTATTCCGTATTTTTTTGTGTTAACTTTGGCTTTATAGTGCTATAATAAAACTTTTATTTTGCTCAAATTGAAAGGATTTGCCCAATTGTGGAATTAATATAAGCTGTTTGAGATTGAAAAGAATGGAAGGAAGTCTAACTTAAATGACTTTAATTTTGATTAGCTCTCTGTGAACATAGCTGTCTTATACCCGAGTTAATGTAACCTCGTACTAATTGCGATACAGTTGAATAATAACAACATATTTTTAAAGTAACTATTCAAGTAAATATCCAAACAAAGAATTGCATCAATTAATTGCATCTGGCCTTGACAGCTTTGCTGGGGAACGGGAGAATTGATAGAAATAATTGGTTATAATATTTTTCTAACTAATGAGTCACTTAAGGAAATTATTATGAGTTTAGTTTATAAAATATCTTTCAATGATTTAGTCTTTGTTTGCTGTTCACTAGATGTGCAATACAGTTTAAAATGTCCCGAACATCCAACACCTTGACTTTGTTTTTGTGTATATTTGATTTAATTATTACTTATTCTACAAGCCTAGGTAAGCGCTATTATCATATCTACATATTAAGCCTCCACCATGTGTATTCTTTATTCCTATCAATACTTCTATAGAAGTGAATTAATAAATAAAACAAATAGAAACAAATATAATTTACATAATAAAATAAAATGATTAAGTTTGGTTTTAAAATATCGTTGATATCGGGAGCAGAAATGATCCATAAGTTGGCAACCTTTGTACCTTTGACTTACGCTTACATGAAGTAAAACTATAAAGGGAAAACGAACTACGGTAAACTTTGTTAATCCAAATTCAGATGTGCATTAAATTTAAACAATAGATATAAAATTTGTATTTTTATTTGTTTCAGCCCAGAGCAATACAGGACGACCTGAGGATCCATTGAGGGCGCCATCCAGACCCGGAATAATTTCAGATCCCCCAGGCTTATGGTACCTTTAAGTAAAGCCCATTACGATTGGCAAACTACACATATATTTATTAATTTCATGATTAACTCACACACAGTGACATAATTTGTTTTATACGATCAATCCATAACATCCAACACTAGTTGCGTTGCATTGCGTCTTATGTGTTTAGTTTAATTAGTTGTCATTTGAGCACTTCCATTTATTTTAACAGACTTGCAGACTACAAATATTTTGTACATTATCAATAACCCTTAATGTCCCACTACTCGGCTCGGGTATACTCTCAGGAGCGGGTTAAGCCCATACGTCCCTATACTGACCGAGTTGTTGACTGGCAAGACATCATTGTGGCTCCGTAATGTTGCCATATGTGTCTTACAGATAAAAAAGAAGTCGTTTTTAGACTTTTACACGGTACTCATGTTTTTTACTCTATAATGTATAACCCGTTCGAAACGTCGGAAAGTAAAAGGTATCGTAACCTTTTTAATATCGCGAAGAAGTCCCGTATACAGTAAAAAAGCGGCCAAGTGCGAGTCGGACTCGCCCATGAAGGGTTCCGTAGCAGCAAGTAACATCATATAAAAGTTTTTGTAGTTCGTTGTAACTTTCATCGATGTTTTAATAATAGTGTTTTGATTGAAAGAAATGTAAATTGCAGTTTATGATTTATGACGTATTAAAAAAAAACTTCTTACTAGATCTCGTTCAAATCAATTTTCGTTGGAAGTTTGCATAATGTACATCATATATTTTTCGTAGTTTTATCATTCTCTTATTTTAGAAGTTACAGGGGGGGGGACACATTTTACCACTTTGGAAGTGTCTCTCGCGCAAACTATTAAGTTTAAAAAAAATGATATTAGAAACCTCAATATCATTTTTGAAGACTTATCCATAGATGGTTAGTATGGTTTTGATGAAAAAAAAAATATGAGTTTCAGTTCAGTTCTAAGTATCACCCCCAAAATTTATTGCTTTTTTTCTATTTTTGTGTAAAAATATTAATGCGGTTCACAGAATACATCTACTGACCAAGTTTTAACAGTGTAGCTCTTATAGTTTCGGAAAAAAGTGGCTGTGACATACGGACGGACAGACAGACAAACAGACAGACTTGACGAATCTATAAGGGTTCCGTTTTTTGCCATTTGGCAACGGATCCCTAAAAAAGAAGACATTTGATTTTAGAAAATACTATCGACAAATGCTATTCTTCTAAATGCACGATATATTATTGAGATTCACTTTAACTATCCACACACTTTAAAGGTTCTTAAAAAATCCTATCCACTATGAGTTCCTTTCAGTAATAATTTTTTATACATACATATAATTATATGTATAAACAATTATTACATAAGATTGAATAATCATAAACGTGCAGTAAAGGAATACATGTTAGTATTTACTCATCTTAGTATTTTGTAAATACATATGGTATTTGTAACACTTTGTAGGTATATTTTATTCTATTTTTCAAAAATATAAAACACGTTATTTAATTGCGAAAAGCATTCCAGCGATTTATTACTAACAAATGTTGTAAACGGATGATCAAAAGCAATAAAAGAAAACTTACGAATGAGAGTATAAACTCAGATTATAATCAGTAATCTGAGTATTTTTTATATAAACCTATTTTGTTGTGAAAAATAACAGACTATTCAATGAAAAATAGTAATATAAATTGTCTGTGAAAATATATTCATGTCAGAACTGACAGTTATTGTAAACAAATTGTGACTTAAATCTTCCTAAGTAAATGTCTATTTCACATCCATAGCAGTTTAAGCGCTTCGGCGCATTACCACCATGTATAATGTAAAACATCTATGATTTCTTACCACTTTTGAATAACCTAAAAAAACCTTTCCATTTTCAAAATTTACTATATACTACTTGCAATTTTAGGTACGATAGTGACTAAATGTATATATGATTCTTATTCCAGGGGTATATCGCCTCCACGCATACCAAGTATTGGTAGGTCAGACTTAGACCCCTTCGCACCGGGCGGCAGTGGTGGCATGCTCTACAATCCCTTCGAACCACGCAGGAATTTAGAAAACCCTGGTCTGGGCATACCAGGTGGTCTACCAAGGTAGGTTATATATGTCGTTTGCAGGATTTAAAAATAATTTTAAGACCAAAAGGTTAATACTACAACCAGTTATGACCCCGAAGAAACACGGATTGATCTATACGGAGTAACTACAAATCCTGAATCGCAATAGAGAAATTCTCCCGCCGATTAGCATTGATACAACATCCCAACATCGACCGTTCTGTAGTGGCCCGCCAGTCATGATCACCTCCCCTGTTTGGAGGATTCTCCCTTTGTGTTGGAGAGACACGTTACCCGTTTCTCCACACGTTTATTATCAAGCCCTAACATCATTGCCTTTAACATACGTATGTATCGTACCTTCATGTGACAATAGCCATAGAAATTAATAAAACAGTTAATATATGGATATGCATAAAATTCAAATACATATAAAAAATGTTTACAAAAAAATGTAACTCAATAATTGGAAAGGTATACATACTGTTACAGTTATTCAAATGTAGTGTTCCACAAACACGCAAAGGTTACATCAACGATTAATGAAACAAAAAGTAAACATGCCTTGTCTTTTATGGCAGTATCTAAACAGAGTTTTTAATACTATTTAGAATTCTCACAATATTACATAATGTACATCAGTTATGTATATTATCTTTGAATCTGTATCCACAATAGCAATGTCAAGTTCCGCTTACTTAAATCGCCATGAACGTGCACGATACAAAAGCCATTCGAATTGTCTTGTTTCGGCGTCGTCAAATATTACAATATTGCATGTCACGTTTATTGATTTTCATTGACAGAGGAGCAGTCCCCCCTGGTGCTCGTTTCGACCCATTTGGCCCACCAGGAGGTCCATTGCCGGGTGCCCGACGACCCGCGCCGCCTGATGCCGACCACCTCCCTCCTCCCGGATTCAACGACAACATGTTTATGTAGTATACCACTGTGTATCTTAATCCTAACCGAATAACTTGAAATAAACTTTATTCAAAATAATAAGTTTTTGATTTATAAAATGTTGATAACCATTTAACGTATTTAATGTAATTTTAATGTAAAAAAAGAATGTAAAAATTTGGTCACATATTCATATTCCATACTTATATTATAAATTCGAAAGTAACTCTTTTTGTCTGTTTGTCGGTTTCACGGGTGAACGCTGCAACGTTTTTGTTTTTTGAGCCTTCCAATGTAACTGTTTTACCTGATGGAAAGCGTGACTATCCAAGAGTTGTTGGTCGCCATCCTCATTGTGAGTGCACGCAATTCAGCATGGAGACCCACGCTATGGCGGCCGATTACTTTGAAATAGGACATAAGCTTCTCTATACCCCGATAAGCAAAGTACACGCGGTCGGATTCGCAGAAAAAAGTTAGTACAGTATTAGTGTTTTGTTGGTAAAGGTTGGCAAGTGAGCAGATACATACGTCACCTTTTGGTAAACGCCTGTACTACTCTCTTTAGACATTTAGAACTCAAGAGTCTGACCATGGTAATGTAATGCCCACAGCACTCGTCGATTTCTCTCCTCGGATTTGGAGCTACTCCTTGGAATTGCTCGTTTTTTAGAATGTGTTATCAGTCGGAAAAAAATGTTGTTAGATACTGTAACTTCTGTTGTTAGATAATAATGATATGTTATATGAGGTACCCACATGACCCGAAATATAATAATAAGAATTAGCATTACCACATTAATTAAATAGGTAAGCATTACCATTCAGTGTGGCAATGCTGCCAGTAGTTATGAAACGCTACCAATAAGCGATGATGCGGAGGAACTTTTTGACCCTTGTGTATAAATATTTTCTTTAGTTTTGTATCTAATCCATACATTACAGATTTGTTTCAACCCTATTACAGTATAAAATTTTAAGAAAGTCATAAAAATTGTCGGGCTTGAAAAGTACAAGAAAACCATTTCAAAATGGTTTTGTTTAAATTCAAATTTTTAAATGGTATAAAATGATTTTTCCTTTTAGTACATTCACATTGTTCAAACTATGCAACGGATTTTAATGCCGTTTACCCTAGTAAACAGAGGAAGGTTTATTTAAATTATTTAACTCGGGCGGGTCGCTGGTGTAAAACACAAAAATAGATAAATTATTCATAGCACTAGCATATTTAAATGTAGTAGAATATTTTCTATTTGTATATGGTAATGTTCATCCCTACTCCAAAATGGCAATACTAAACTTCAGAATCGCTTCAGTTCAAACAAGTTATTTGTGCTGTGCACACGTTTCTCGCGTGTGTAGTGAATTTCCTTGGCTGCTCACGGCTGCAACCGTTCAATTCCTATTCAATGTGTATGGCTGTGAAGGTAAGTGACACTTTATTCAAATTTTAATACTTTTTTGAAAACCTTTTACGATGTACCGATTTAAAGGTCGTGCCCCAGCAGCACGGCAGACGTCAGCAGGCGTCATGAAACTATTTAAAATTCTATTCTAATTTGTCTTATCCTGTTATAGCAAACTTATTTTAACGTTATACACCTACGTGGTTCTTGTGGCATAGTCGTATCGTTATCTGTAAATGCGTGATTTACAATGTCCCCACCCTCCAGTAACTATCAAAGTGCAACTACTGCTGTCCGCTTTGTTTGACTTTGTATAATTGTTTGAATCCATAATGTACCTTTTAAATGGTCGATGCATTAATGTTGTATTGTCGATTGAGTCAGACAAGAAATTCCAGAACATCTTTAATTCACAGTACCCACTTTTTATAGATTTAGGGTTGGTATATTTTGAAAGATTATCATCAGCTTGCATCAATGTACAAGTGATTGTTGGTAAACTGCCCTTCAGCTGCTATATTTAGATTTAACAATTAACCTACTTTTGTAGAGAAAAACAATTTTCAGCAAACTGATAAAGTCTCACTTAGCACACACTCATCAACACAATGAATATTGCTAGAAACTTCTCTTTTAACACGTTTTTAGAGCAACTATTTTTTTTGCAGAAGGCCTTTTTTGCACTATAATAAAAAAAATAGAAGGTACTACAAAGTTCTTATATTAAAATATTTCTTGAAATATAATGTTTATTAAGTGCTTGATTGTTGCATCACCTACAAACTTAGTTGATACTGTACAATTGTTTCCTTCAACAACAACCATTGTCTTTCTTACAAGGGAAGGTCCCCTGCATGCGTTAATGCTAGCCATATATGTATTGCTGCTTTACTGTGCAGTTCTGGGTTAATTGTTAAATTCGTAACAATAACAACAAAGTTTGGTATAGTACAACTAATAATGTACTCAATATAATGAAATTTGTGGAATTTTCTAATCGATTATTACATCATATTTAATCATCATCAGGTTAATAGTTAATCATGAGCTTCCGAGATAATAGAAGAAATAGAGGTAATAAAAGAAATAGTAAATACCTAATACATATTTTGAATTTTGAGGTGCTTTAGGTATCATCCCAAACTAGACAAACCTGTAGTAAGAAAGCTGTTCATGAACATCTTACTATTATTATAAACATGAAAATTTGCGAGTATGTTTGTTTGTTGCTCTTGTACGCAAAAACTACTGAATGGATTTTGATAAAACTACATAATAATGGAGCTTACATATCGGAATAACACATAGGCTACTATTTACTACCAAGATGGACCTACATGCTGGCGTATAGGCAGGTAAAAGCTAGTATAGATATAATTTTAAGCGAAATTACTAGATATTACTAGAAAAAACAATTTTAAAATAGCTAAGTTATGCAATTAATGTAATCAGGATTGCGTTTCTGACTTTTTCTTTTTTGTCGTAAATACAATTTGTTTTAAAAATTTAAGAAAAGAAAATATTAAAGGCATTGTAATTTATGCATTGCTTCATAGAATTGCAGTTTATGTATTTCAAGCAGATCTATAAATTTTATTTAGTTGTTAAAAAGTTCAAACCAACCTAAACTAAATCAAAGATACTCCTAATTTGAGTACTTGGCTTTTTGAACAAAGAAACCAGAATGTATCACATCTCAAATTCTGTTTCTCCAAACATAACAAATGTTTATATAAGAAAAAAAATGTATATAAAAATTTGTTACTGCATTCCCCTATTTAAAAATGTTTACCTGAACATGTTGGGTCCTTTTTTTAGGGATAGTGAAGCATTCTTAGGAAGCAGGTTTTTGGGAAAGTTTTTTTGTTTCCTTTTACTTTATGGGACTTATAGTTTGCTGGTGCAATGTAAATCTGCAGCTCAATTATGCTCTCCCTATTGGTCTAAGTGTCCACATACATGCACACATACAGTGCACAATTAAGCACAAAGATTTTCATTTTTTATGAAACCTGAAAAAAAATTAAAATCTTAGATATGTAGTTTTGGAGTTCATTGTGAGCAACAAAAGACACAATTATATATATAAAAAAAGAGAAAAGGAAATAAATAATAAGTAATTATATGTAGTTATACTTACCTATTAGTGATAAAGAAAGCCAATTAAAGTAGGAAAATACTGTTTATTTTTAATGGTCTTTATTTTATCATTTTAGCTGATCAGTGCCCATTTTGTTGGGTGTTTAACATTTTAAGTTAATCGACTATCACTTTTCTGATTATTATAAAGTTTATGACACAAATAATTTAGGTTTCATTTGGTAAAATAAATTTATAAATGTGGTTATCTACGCAAAAGTTTCTGAGTATGTATGTTTGTTGCTCTTTCACACAAAAACTACTGAAAGAATTTGGATGAAACTTTATAGTAATATAGCCTATATATCACAATAAAAACATTACAGGCTACTTTTTACTGCAATAATCGAAATACACGCGGGCGGAGCCGCGGGCGAAAGCTAGTAATTAATAAAATAGTATCTTCAGTCAATGAAATGCTTGCACAGTGGGTAGTTGTACTTTTTGATGCTGGAAACAAAAGTTTCTACCATAACTACATGCACCAAATAGATAGTTATTGCAACATCGTTTACTATTGTAAACGATGTTGGTAGGTAGGTAGTTGGTTGGTAGGTACATCTATTTGTTTAACAATAAATTGTGATGATTACGAACTAGATAAAAAAATCTTTTGGGGTTATTAAAATGTTTTTTCATGTGTGATTTTCACGCCATAATAGTGTGATTGACGTCATGGCTATATGCACGTCAATTTTGACCACCGTAATAATGTTAGTTCTATTTCTAACCCGCAATGTTTTTACGTCAGAATTGCATAATATCCTACTTCTTATCGATCTGTTGTGAAATGAGTGGCAATATGAAATGTATTTTATGCACGTGTAAATTTTAGACTGATAACGCAGTTTTACTAATAAAAGTCGATGTTTTGAATCGAATATACAATCGATTAGCTTATGCCCGCGGCTTCGCCCTCGTGTATGTGTGTTATCGCGATAAACAATAGCCTATGTCCTTCTTCAAGTAGGGATTATTTGTACAGATAATAGTTGTATGTTGTTGTAGTATCCAGCTATAAGAGACGCCGTGTTGTTCTGAGAGAAACCGCTTCGTTTGTTAAAATGTGGTGAGAAAATTTGTGTCTGAATAGGATGACACATTGAGAGTATTAAGTTTCAAATACATAAAACTAGGCTTCGCCCGCGGCTTCGACCGCGTCTATGTCGGTTATCGCGGTAAAAAGTATGTCTATGTATACCTATGTCCTTTCTGAGGCTTTAGATTATCTGGGTACACAATTTCATTTAAATCGGTTTGGCGGTGTTCGAGTTTAACGCGAACAGACAGACGCGGCGAAGGACTTTATTTTATAATATGTAGTTACTGGAATTGACGATTTATATAAATAACATCCAATTTCGTTCTGTACTTCTGTATAACTTTAGATAATGTATACTTTATAATTACATATATGTATAACTTTATTTTAGTTCTCATTAGTATGGATATATTGTGTGTCTTGGCTATACGTTAATAATGAAACGTGATCAACCTCATCTCATGTAACTATAAAATTATGCAACTTGATCTCTTTAAGCGCCACACAAGCAGTACCGTGAAAAGAACAATATGTATAATTAAATTTAATGTTTGTTCCACACTATTGACTAATTCGAGTTCCATGTCTCTATAGAAAGAATCCGAACTCTGAAGCGTCGACCCGACCTTGACTAGAGAGTGTTGACCCTGCGCAGGCGTTGTTGGTCCGTTACCCCGTGTACGCACGATCCCGCCTAGCTCCTAACACAAATTGAAATCCCTTCCATTTCCTGTCACCCAATGACCGGTTTTTAATAACAATACCCAAAATAGCCGTGCGGGCGTTTTTAATGTGTTCTCTAATGGTATCATGTTTGTAATTCTGTAATGGTTTGCTTGTCTGTAATGTCGTGATAAAATGATATATAAACGTAAAACCATCAAGATAGACGCTTGTTGATTGTTTTATATAACCACAGTTGACTAGCATCAGTGTTACATATTATGTAATTTTTTTCCAATACATTCAGATCTGGGCCACAGCCCACTAGCTACTTTTAGCATCGGCAATCGGCGATTTTGCGACTGCATCGATGCTACATCGCGTTTTAGCGACTTCCTGCATTCGGAAACGCGCGTTATAGCGACTGTTCAGATGCCAAATCGATTCTACCGGCATCCGAATGTGTGCGGGGATTAGCGTTCAGCTGCTGTGTAGCGCTTCTAAAAAAGCGACTCAATCAGCGCGTTTGGCGTTTTTAAGTGTGCGGTGTTGAGCGTTCGGTCGCTGTATTTAGCTTCTAAAAAGCGACTAGTTGCCGATCGCCGATGCTAAAAGTAGCTAGTGTGCTGTGGCCCTAATTGAAGCCTATTTTACTTATTATATGCATGCTTCTAGGCTTCTTTGAAACCTGTAGTCGCTTAGTTGGTGCACATGATTTTACAGGGTTATTCTTAGCTAATTGGTCAATGTAAACATTTATATTTAGACTAATGATTACCTGGTGATCCTGAAATTGTCTTTTCTTCAATATTTTCCCTTCTTGCACTAATAATATGAATATAATATAAACACTGCAATGTATTCAGCTGACTCATTTAAATTGTTTGTCAATTATCAGTGTAGAGGAAACGTCAGGGTAGTCAAAGATGGTGAGATTTGTTGCGAGCATTAATCTTTTTTTACTCGTAGTACCGAAACCTTTGTGTAACTGTCATACTAGGTGAGATTGTGTCAGGCGGGCCGATTGTTATATCGTTTTCCAAAAGCAATACAAAAATGTTAGTTCTTCTGGCTCTATTCAAGTGTGACGTACATGTCTGGGTTTGTATATTTGTGTATATATGTATAAATGTCTTGTCAAGTACGTTCAAGCTGTCTGATATAGTAAATAATGTACACAAATATACAACGAGTCGTGTTTTTTTAGCCCAAGTAGGACGCGTTTGGAAGGCGGACCATGACTTGGAATAGCATTTCATGAATTTATTTAAGTACTTTACCTTTCTCGCTGTCAAGCTTAACTGTAATACTCGTGACAGTAGTATTAATGCATACTTTATGAAATTATAGCCCCTGTTTCGAAACACTGTAGATTTTCACGTGTACCTACTCGTAGTATCGCCAGTTAGCGCTATTCCAACTTTGCTTCTAGTTGTTTAATGGCGTCCCCATTAAAAACCACCCGTCTCGGTGGCTCGGAGCAATAGAGGGTCTGCGGAAAACGATAGCTATACAAAAATATACTTTGTCATTCAGTAAGGGCTAGGGTCGTTGATCCGAGCTTCCATACTGGGTTTCGAACTAGTCATAGGGGCGATGTACGGAGTGTGGAGGCTTCGCACTTTTAACACGCATTTTTTCCACGAATGGGAAGTTAATACCCTAAGCTCTGTTTAATTTGATTGGTGTTTTATCTAGATTATAAATTTTCTAGGTCAAAACGTAAACTGGCGAATGACATTGAAAAGAACATTTTTGAATAAATTTAAATTTATTTTAACACAAAAATCTAAGTGTTTAAGCAGAGTACGTTCGCATGTTCACAAAATATTCGTAATGTCTTTATATTCCATTTCCGTTACTAAAATTTATTAAAGAAGAAAAAACTAATGTTGGCCATTGGTTTGTATGTTTGCTTTAAATATTTACCGAATTGAAGCCAATTTTCGCGTCGTAAAAATTATAACTAGAGTCACCAATTCTCCGCCATTGACATAACCCAAGGTTAAAGTTATCGTTATTGGGGTTATCAAATGTTCAATGTTAACTTTCTGTTATATATATGACTGCACGGTTGGGCCTAGTGGTTTTCTATTACGCAGTGTTGTGGCTTTAAATCCTACATGGACACAGGACAACAATTTGTGTAATCTACAACTTGTTCTGAACACCCAGGGTTCATTGTGTCCGATGTCCGATTCTTTGTATGGACGTTGTTCTTTGTATATCAGTGTAGAAAAGTTCTTTTGCTTATCTAAATGTTAGCGATTGGATATGTCTAAAAATAACATTCTCAGAATTAAAGTAGGTCTATCTAAAAATACTGAACTAATACAAACCAATATAAATTACTAGGTCATGTTTGTTATTGCTCACTGAAAGTGGGTGAAATATTGATATTTCCAGCACTGATTTAGATAATCTTATTACTTCTGAAACTGAATAGAATGCTACAATTATCGTTTAGATAGTATAGGCAATATAGCGGTATACTAGAAAAAATTCAAAAACATATATGGACTGCCAAAACTATTACACTTTTGGCTTCGCCGTTGTTGAATAAAAGCGACATTTTACAATTTATTATTCCATTTCTTCTTCATTATTCAACAGTTACAAAATATGACATTGAAACCGCATGAATCAATCAATAATAGTTTATACTTAGAACACTTGTTTTATCGATTCAGTAACAAATGAAAACTGTTTATACCTGTATTTACTACGGATATTAAAATAAAATGGTAACATAGTAATGACTAATAATATAATAACCAATTACTATTTATGAGCTCTTCGCATTCCATTGTTTTTCAAAGAGAAGGAATACATAAACTTAAGTGTATAGTAAAACCTCTTCTATGTAAACCTCTTTTCTATGTAAGATAGGGCCTATAAAGACGACTAAGGGCTGTTGATGATGAAAATGATTACATTTATTTATCGAATTAGTTCTTTTTATAAGTACATCTGCCAACAGTTCACCTTTTCATTAGTAGTGATATAACAAATGCAACCACTGTAAACTAAGTTGTAGGTATATATTACTAACACAAACCACTGCAATCTTATCCCTTCAAGGACTGCACATGTTAAGGCCACACGTAGTGCAAATGGCGGATACAAAGTGGCATATTTTCTAGTACACTCGTAAACTTCTCGAGTTAATTAATGAGCATGTGACTTGTACAGTACCGAGGTCTTATTTTAGAACCAGCACTTAAAGAGGAGCTCATACCCAAGTTGCCCTGAGTGATTGGAAACAGTCACCGATGGGTGACCGTTAATGATATGATACCATGAGCGTCTGGTTCCATACCAAGATTCGGGGGTCACGTTAAGCAGTCGGTCCCGGTTCTTATCAAAGAACAGTCGCAAAGCTTAGTTGGAAGCCTTCGAGCATCTTAAAAACATCCAATTTGGCAAGATTACGTGACCACATCGTTGTCTTGGCAGTCCCCAACCCGCACTCGACCAGTGCGGCGGGCACATAATATGGTCTTAACCCTCTCCTGTGAAGAGACCCGAGACCAGTAGTGGGATATTATGGTTTCCTGACGACTTATATACTTTTTTTTTGATGATCATAGTTCCAATTAATAGCAGTATTTCTTGCAGCTGTTTATAGGGTCTTTTCTATTTAAGTATCAACGTGCAGGTAAAGTGGGTCAGCGCGGTACGCGATCAAATCCAGGTCACTAAGCCAGGTCGCGATGCCATCAGAACTACAGTTAAAACAATCGCTGTTGCTTGGCTACATATAAGTTGTATATTGTTGACACTATGATACGTAGATTATCTTATTATTCTTTTTTTTATAAGTAATACCTTTAAAACGAATTGTTATTGAACAGAAATTTCCTGTTACATTTCCATCTCAGTTCCATGTTAAATTGACAAAGGTCGCCTTGATTGAGACCACGATTATTACCAGTCGGATATTTATGTAAGGAATAATATTTAACTTCGTTGTATTGTTTAAATTCTTCGACACATACAAATGAAAGCTAAAATCCTTACCTCCAAGAATGTCTAGAATTTATTGAATTTGCCCATTGAAAGATTGTGATCCCTTCTATATCCATAATTCAGTTTCCGATCCATCTATCAATGCTAATTGCATCAGGGACTGACACGCAAAACCTGAATTCTCATTTGAAAATAGAAACGCATCTGCTCTGACGCACAGTATAGGATTATTCTGCGATGCATTATATTGTTTTCAGTTAGTTTCCTTGAACTCATTTTATTAATTTAGAGGGCCTGACAATATTATTAATCTATACTAGTAATGGACAGCATTGAAATAGTAATTCGCATGACTAAGCAGGTTCACATACAGACATATAGTCGCCGACCTAGGTGATGCTGATGGTACCTAAAGATGAAGAATACTAATAAAATTATACAGCTGAAGCTTGTGTTTGTTTGAAGGCGCTCATCTCAGGAATTACTGGTCCGATTAAAAAAAAACACTTTTGGCTAGATCATTTATCTGGGAAAGCTATAGGCTATATATATCATCAAGCTACTACTAATAGCAGAGGAGCATTAGTGAAAAATAATCTAAAATCAGAAGAAAATTATTTTTGAGTGCTTCTATTGCGTATAGATAGATGGTTTTGAAGATTCGTCAAAATATTCTGTTTAGAAACTGTTCCTCTTGAAAAGTTTGAAAAAAATTGCGTTACCGCATAATAATGTCCATCTTCCACGGGCTCTTCCACTTGTGTCACTATAACCCTTTCTATGGGCAACCAATTTGTTTCCACGCTTAAACATCACACTAAATGCGATAGAATACGCAGACAGGTCTGCGGGAGTCAGCTAATAATTTCTATTTATAGAACACTTTATAAAAGGTCAAAGGGAAGTCTAAATACATTGCGTAATATTTTTCCTGTCAGATAACATAGCTGCGGTCTTGTATAAGCATGCACTGTTCCTTATCTGGTACGAATAGTCACCGTTCCAAATTTAGTTTGTGGCTATTGCTTGTGACGTCATGCGCAAAATATCACATTGGTGACGTCACTCACTAGTCGGTTTAGATTCATCCCCCTACTTGTATGTCATGATCAAGTTAAATATCTGTGACATCCACTTAAAGTAGTTTTATCAAAAGGAAGACTTCATAATATACCGATAAGCGATGTAGACCGTTTTATCTGTGCCCTCCAGAATTAGCTTGAAATGCTCATCATGTTCAAACTTATGTATGTTTTATAGGTTATCACTAGAGATCAGAATTGGGTGTGTAAAAATACCTAAAGTTTGCAGTAAGTTTGCAATAATAATATGGAGCTGTTACAACCACTGTTCTTGCAATTGAAATAAATGTTTTTAATTTATTTTTTTTATGCAGTGCAGGTTTAATAATTTAAAAAAAAGCCGACTTCAAAACTATGTAAAGACGCGAAAATGTTCGTTTTCCTTGCATCAACCTGTAGCAAAACTTTTTAACTTAAAGATACAGATCAAAAAAAGAAATTAAAACCGCATCAGCATTTTGCAGATATATAAAATTCTGTGTTTGACCGACAAAGATCAATTGGGACTAAAAGACCGAATTTTAACCGGAAAAGTACAAAACAAAAATTTATTTAGAACTGTATTAGCAGAAAATTTATTTAGAACTGTATTAGCAGCTTGTAAATGTTTATAGTTCGGTGTTTCAAAGGTAAGGAACATGTAAAAAAAAAACAAAACTAAACCGGTAAAATTCAAACCCGGTTTAACTTAAGTGGTTGTAACAGCTCCATATTATGTCCCGCTGCAAACTTTAGGTATTTTCACACACCCAATTCCGATCTCTGGTTATCACATATGAAATTTATCGACAAATGGTATATATCGAGTTTGCCACACTTGTATAATATTATTCTTCTTTTCTTGAGATCTATTTACATGAGATAATTTTAATTATTGTATTATATATAGATGAATGAAGATTAAAAATACAAAACATCCTTTTTATAGAGAGATCTATGTTCAGCGGTGGATTATTAAAGGCTATCATCGGTAACAATTGCTTGCAAACGGCTGTCTATCAAGCGAAATATAAGAATCTTTTCTCACCCATAAATCTTAGTATACTCGTATAGTATGATATTACAGCTTAGATTCTTAGTTACTTTTATTATTCCAACAATAGCTAATACTTTTTATTCTAATAATAGAATGAAAGCACCCTACTCTCAACGACGACATCGTTTAATTGAATGATCATGAGACCTGTACGAAAAGCCTTTGTTAATTTAGTTTCATTAATGAATTATTATATTTCAATAACGTCAAAATGAAACAGTTCTAATATTTTCTCAAGGTCCCTGGAGTTACTATCCACCTTGACTCATGCAACATTTGTAGAACTGAATTCGCTTAGTAACACTGGTCATGCGTATATCGTTAATTTCACATCGCACATTAGAACATTTAGAACTTAGCCAATTAAAGCTAATTAGCAAATAAATAAAGAGTTTTATGGTGGAATAATGAGAGAAACAAATTCCCAGTGGAATAACGTCATCGGTTTGAAAAGAATCAACTTATAGAATTGCTTTGTTGGTTGTAGTGAATTTTTCCTTTGAACACAGAGATGAGATAAAATGTTATGGATGCATTAAGACCCACAAATTCAATTAATGAGTATTAATTATTTCAGTTCTTTATATAGCTACAAATGCCATCTGTGGTAATAAAATATAATCTGGACTGCCTACTACCATTTATGTAGATGAATGCAAATTGCAAAGTTCATCGTCATTGGGGGGTTCACACGCTATCGGCTCACAAGACAGGCGCTACGTCAATAACGCGCAGATATAATATCAAGAAATAGATATGTATACGTGATAAAGAAGTGTAAATTCTCTCCTAAAGACTTTTTAAATTATTTAATTCTCACTCAAGATTGATGTCCCCAATTTTTAAAGAAGTTAGTTGCAATGACTGAATGGATGGACGTACAGATGTTTGGTCACATAGATAGATTATTGTGGTTAACCTGCGCAAACGAAGTCGCAAGTAAAAGTTTGTGAACCATCGCTTCTTGGAAAGTGCATTAAATTTGCTGGCCGGCTATACGTGTTCTTCAACTGTTCAGAGAATATCATAAGTTGCAATCCTTGTCTGTTGGTAACAGATGTGAGGGGCTTGAGGCGCGGGCGGAGTCGATGACCGCGTATTGATCCCGACGAAGTAGGTCGTGACCTGTTTTACGTTGCATTACACCCAGAGGGAGTATTGCACCGGTAAATGCAGCAAAACATTGCATTATTTTCGAATTGACATTAAAAGCTACTTGACACGAAAATCGACTACAGCACTGTCAACATTTAGTTTGTTTCTCTGCAGTTTTCGCTTTGTTTTTATTCAATAACACATTTTCAAGTAGAATATTACAGACTTAAACATAAAACCGCAAGCCAAACAATATAACAAAATTTGATGGCTATAACTCACCTCCATAATCAAAAGCGGCCAAGTGCGAGTCGGACTCGCCCATGAAGGGTTCCGTATCAGCAAGTAACATCATATAAAAGTTCTTGTAGTTCGTTGTAACTTTCATCGATGTTTGTATAATAGTGTATTGATCGAATGAAAGATAAATTGCGGTTAAAAAAAAACTACTTACTAGATCTCGTTGAAACCAATTTTCGTTGGTAGTTTACAAGGTAATGTACAACATATATTTTTTTTAGTTTTTTCACTTTCTTATTTTAGAAGTTACAGGGGGGGGGACACACATTTTTCCACTTTGGAAGTGTCTCTCGTGCAAACTATTCAGTTTAGAAAAAAATGATATTAGAAACCTCAACATCATTTTTAAACACCTATCCATAGATACCCCACACAAATGGGTTTGATGAAAAAAAGTTTTTTGAGTTTCAGTTTCAAGTATGGGGACCCCCAAAATGTATTGTTTATTTTCAATTTTTATGTGAAAATCTTAATGCGGTTCACAGATTACATCTACTTACCAAGTTTCAAAAGTATAGCTCTTATGGTTTCGGAGAAAAATGGCTGTGACATACGGACGGACAGACAGACAGACAGACAGACAGACATGACGAATCTATAAGGGTTCCGTTTTTTGCCATTTGGCTACGGAACCCTAAAAACCAATGTTATTAAATTCCTTCTGTTTGAAAATAGCTCGAGCGGTTAGTAGAAAAGTTATATCTTCCGTTATTGATCAGTTCTAAAATGATTTACAATTTCTTCTTCTACTTACAATATCATTGTATGCAATGCGTAAGTTTCATTACATATGAAAATTCAAATAAAAACTCAATTATCAGTATTCAACATTTCGTAGATTATAATTATCGGTGCTTCTCAATTAAGAAGAAATTCTGTTTTATCATACAATGTTGTTTAATATGATTTCACCACCTTGACAGTAATGTTTTTCATGCCAGCAACTTCTGATAAATTTAAACATCTCTCACCAGAAAATATCTTGTTGGAACTTGTTATTTTTTCCAAAATAATGAAGACAAGATCAACATCTGATTATGATAAATCGTTGCACCCGTCTACCATCTGGCACCACTCTATGCCATATATATTCTATTTATAGCTTCCAATAAGTCTTGGTAACTATAAAACTATTAACAAGTGAGGTAGACATAAATATTTGTTTTTCATGATCGTCATTTCAGCATTGTATAGACGATCGATGTCGTGCGTGGCCTTTGTTTAATACCCGACTTGTTAAATATCAGTCACGTCAATTCCGTGTTACATCGTAACCGGTACCGAGTTATTACCCAGGTATCCTGTTAAGTATAACGTTAAATCTAAACGGAATATCAAACTGTACCGGTTACAATGTTGTGCACCACAGTTGTCTTGTCTGCAAATATCTATTTTCTAATCTTAGACGTTATCGCCTCCAAGCTTAGCTCCTAGCTTTTCTAAGCTTGGAATTAAGAGAAAGTGTGAATAATTCATATAAAGATAATGAGGTGGGGTAGAGTCAAATCGCTTTCCAAGATCGGGCTCGTTTGTGTGAATACTGTACTGAAGCCATCTACTACCCGTTAAAGTATTGCGATTGGTTCGTTGTGTGGGTTTGTGAGTATCTGCTTTGTGAAAGTTGATTTGCAGTGTATATACCCATCCAAGTTGCATAGAGGAGTGTAGTTAAAAGTTTTTATCTTCATTTTGTCTTACTATTAATTATAGGAAATTACTGTCATATTTTTTTTAAATAAATCCTTTGAGTAGATGTTTCGGGACGATATGCAATGCTTCGTGATACATTCTATCTGTAATGTGTTATCGATTTATCAAGGTTAGTGATTCTAGAAATCAATTTTAACAATAGGTTCGTATTTATCTTTCCAAGGCAATCCATTAAATTGTTAGTCGCCACGTCGAACAGATTGGATGTGATTACTGATTACCATTTTTATCTACTTGAGTTTTCTTGTTTCTAACTAAAGAAACTCATTATTGTTACCATGTAGTAAATAATGCCTTAAACTCGCAAAGTACGAAATAAAGTAAATTCACTAATATATAACAAAGTATATACATAATTATGTATATATTTACAATAAAGTACGTTTATGTATTTATATCATTATTCTTATCTTTACCCTCAGTAGAAGCTCTTAGTTTCGGACTAGAGAACGTTGTGTGTCAGATGTCCGAAATATTTAAAAATATTAGTCTGTTGAATTTTTTTTATAATAACTTAGGAGAGCTGAAATTCGAAGATTGAACTAGTTGTCAGTATATTTGAGAGCACTGACTTCCCAATAACGATTGCCATAGATGTTCATGACAACCGGGACCGGCGGCTTTTCGTGCTCTCCGAGGCACTGAATCGCCGCCAAACTTCCAAACTCCGGGCAGCTGTTAGGAATTTCCTAAGAAAAACCCAAAAACACTTTTTGGCCTGACCCGGGGTTTTAACCCGAGACCTCTTGATTAGCAGTCGCACTAGACCAACGAGACAGTTAGCTATTAAATTAAATCAACCAAAATTAAACCAGAACGTTGCGATTGCAAACAAACATACAATAATGAACTTCATTACACGCTTGTACTATATTACCTTTTCTAGAAAATGTCAGAAGGATTACGATTTAAGTGCTGCGGTAAAATAATACAAATACCTCTGCTATCAGTATGCATCACCGATGTCACTAATAACGTCAGAGGCAAGGATTTGTTGTAGATAAAATCTTTTGGCTGAAATTTCCATATCATAATGACACAGGATTTGATAAAGGGTATCAGATAATCGGTTAAAGATATCTCCTGGTGATAATTATACGTACGGCTTTACTATTTTACTATTTTTTCAAAATAAATAGGTATCATATATGATCACAAGGCAGTAAACATCCGTTGCATTTCTTTGTGAAAATTTCTGATAACGCTACACGCATTATAATTAATCTTCAGATAATCCTGTATTATTCTCTCAAAACCAATTGGAAGAATCTATAGTAAGTAATTTGAATTTTTACTATAATAATAATATTAATGATTTTACTACTGAAGTCACGTCATGAAGATTAATTATAATGCGTGAAGCGTTATCGGATATTTTCATTTGGTGAGAGAACGTATCATTCTCACCAAAACCATCCATGTACCAGCATTTCATGTTTTTAGGGTTCCGTAGCCAAATGGCAAAAAACGGATTCGTCATGTCTGTCTGTCTGATCGTCCGTATGTCACAGCCATTTTTTTCCGAAACTATAAGAGCTATGCTGTTGAAATTTGGTCAGTAGATGTATTCTGTGAACCGCATCAATATTTTTACACGAAACTAGAAAAAAAAAACAATAAATGTTGGGGGTCCCCATACTTGGAACTGAAACTCAAAAAAAATTTTTCATCAAACCCATACGTGTTATACCCATCTATGGATAGGTGTTCGAAAATGATGTTGAGGTTTCTAACATAATTTTTTTTAACACTTCCAAACTGCAAAAATGTGATAACACTAAAAGAAATATATGTTGTACATTAATTTCCATGCAAACTACCAACGAAAATTAGTTTGAACGAGATCTAGTAAGTAGTTTTTTTGTAATACGTCATATATCGTAAACCGCAATTTACCTTTCATTCAATTAATACACTATTATAAAAACATCCATCAAAGTTACAACGAACTACAAGAACTTTTATATGATGTAATTTGCTGATACGGAACCCTTCATGGGCGAGTCCGACTCGCACTTGGCCGCTTTTTTATTTAATTTCGTGATTTTATGGTATACTGCAATAGATAGATAGATAGATAACTCTTTATTTGCACACTGTGTTATAAATTCATAAAACAAAACAGAACTTACATTTAATGTACAAAGGGCGGCCTTATTGCAATCTCTTCCAGGCAACCTTGGGATGGAATAAAATGTTTTGAAAAGAAAGTAGTTGACGGTGCAATGAGTTTTGAAAAATTATAATTCGCTCATGAATATAACTTAGGAATGCATATATATCTCCATACGTGTACAAATAGATACATACAAACATACATACTGCAATGTTTTACATTAATAAATATCTTACTTATACTGATTTGCACTTTCTTGAGTTATTTATGATAATATTTTAGAAGTATGCACAAGATGAATAACATATTTAAAAAAAGTTTACATAGTAGATTTCTTGACAGAATGCTTGGCTAGCTTTTTCCACGATTGAGCAACTGATCAATGTGCTGAATCCTTGATTTTTTTTCTCAACTGCCTAACTATCATAACTACTACTAAAAATAATCTGTCTGTGTGGTAACGGATTATGAATACAGAGTGTCACCACCCCTATTCATCCCGCGGGTGTCCTAAAAGGCGACTAAGGGATAAACTACGCAAGACAACATCAATGCAAAGAGAAGGAAAACTTGAAACCAATCCTATACCAACCCGTCTGGCTAGCGTGGTATAGTAGGCCAATACCTCCTTTTCAAGGAGAGCCCTATGTCCAGCACTGGACTGTTAAAGGCTGTTGATGATTGATGAATAATAATCACCATAATATAGTTGTACCTAGTTGGAAGTTTTTAAATAGACACAGACATCAGATTTTGTTCTTACGCCAAGGAATTATAAAATGAACGCTCTAATCCTAGAACAATAAAATAGAAAGGGTTTTACGATTCCATTACTCTGTTTTATATACAAACAATTCTGTGTGACATTTTCCATAAAAATCTAAAACAGTCGAGAAGTGTTTTCGCACGCACGGCACGTTTGCTCTCGGCACCAACGTGCCACGTGTTGCAATCACGTGGCCTTATTGAAACATGGACACGTTGGATAAACTTTAGTTATGGAAGCACAGTTTGTTTATGGATAAATCCACAATAATAATATTTAAGAATAATTTGTATAAAATATAAATACCAATCCTCCAACCAACCAATACCTCCTTTTCAAGGAGAGGCCTATGTCCAGCAGTGGACTGTTAAAGGCTGTTGATGATGATGATGATGATAAAGCTATAATTCTGTATTGGCAATACCAGGCAATACTTACGTATCTCATTGCAGCTGACATAGAAAGCTACAACATTCTCGAGTTGTTATTTAACGAGGAATAAAGATAAACAGTCTAATAAGTAAATTCATTAAATGAATTGAGTTTATTGACGAATGAAATTAATTTTCCGTCACCTCTGAATGCCCTCTAGTAGAGTAGGAAAGTTTACGTTACAAATCGTTAACGATTCAAAATTGAAAGACTGCACCTAAACATGTAGTCTATGAATATTTTGTGTCTTACTATTGTTTGGTCTTTTTAATCATAGACAGAGTACTAGAGATTCACCCATTTGAGCATGTAAGTTAATTGGCCAGAATTAAACAATTTGGGAGATGGCCTTTGGCTTGCGTTTATCGTCACTATCCAACTGATACATAATAAAAAGAAGTCTTTGTTTGTTTGTTTATCCATCTTTCAAGGCTATGCGTTTTAATCAATTCTTACAAAAATCGTATATTTCTTGTACAGGGCAAAAAAAAGAACATAACTTAAAAGAAGTCAGAAATGTTCTGTTTCTAAGGAATTGAAAACCGTAAAAGGAGTGTGTAAAAAATAGTACACTTTATTACTCAATGGAGTAGAAAAAAGTCCCTTCGTGGAGTGGGTGGTTCTAAATTTGTCCTAGGCGGTCTGTGGGGTGGCTTCAACAATGAAAGGAGTTGTATATATATAGGAATCTGTTTAGTCACGAAAGCGTAGGAGGATATTGCTACTATCACCGTGGCGTGTAATTGTAATTTTAAATAGAATGTATACTATATAATTTGAAATTCATCAAAAAACGTTAGTGAAAAAACTACAGCTGCTATAATCATTTCATATACGGTTCCCTTGTAAAGATTTTGTTCTGGAAACATGCTCTTTTTATTCAGCATTCAAGGATGCTCATTTGTATCACGTGTGAGTGGAGACAAAGATGTGTGGGTTCCATAATTTCAAGGTTTTGTTTCCTTTTTTCTATTATTGGAATGGGCGTCGACCGCTTCCAATCTCCTCGGTCACACATGCATAATTTTAGAAGCATTCAATTCAGTCTTATAGACAATTCTTAATATTGTGTACGTACATTGAATGTATAATTCGGAAAAAGCCAATCTTCTATATTTTTGATTATAGTAATGATTTATGGATTTGACTCTTGGATTGAATACTTTACATCATGTTGTTTAGTCTTCCTTCTTTATTCAAAACAGTTCTCATAATTCCCGACAAAATCTATCAAGTGATCATTGTTTCATTCATATAGCAGATTACTCGTAAAATGATAACTTGTGAAAAGTTTGAAAACTTGTGGTGTCAATCGTAAGAACTCGTGTTATAATGTGTGTGTGGGTATTGGGTGGCAATACGGTTGGCAGGGCGGCGCGGCGGTCGTCTGGCGAGTGACGCCAACGCCCCCGCCAGCGGTACGAGGTACTGTCGTCGCGCGTGACGTCGATTCGTGGTCCGCTCTGGGTTCGGCGCGCCAGTCTCTGACCGACCGCGGCACGAACAGTGTCGACCCGTTGCGATGTAAACGCCTAACCTTCTACTCTGTCTACAACGACAGCTTCTGTAACGTGTGTGCATCATAGTTTCAGTTATCTTACAGTTTCATTAACTTTATTTTGTGTTCAGAGTTCTGATAGCTATTTTCCTCATCCAAAGAAATATGTAAGTATAACTTTTTTGTCATTAACGTTGGCCTCTTCATCTTAGAGATTCAAACTTATCTTTCGAGTAAGAGATTATCTAGGGCGTTATTTGATCCTGGTTGTCCTTGTATGGGAAAAAAGCGGTTAGTCAAGTTGAAAGAATGCAGTGATATTTTACCCTCTATTTTCAGTTCTTTTTGTGCGGAATCAACAGGTGTCACACTTAGATAACCCACTAGTGCGCACTGGAGTTAGTTTAAAATGATCTTGTATTTGTGTTTTCTGTTTAACGCACACTTTCAATTTGTCATTGTCCAAAGTCGTAATCATATAGAAAGTGCAATTGGTATTAACGTCTGACGTTGTGGTCTAACTTTACTCACTGACACAGTTTTAACATGCTTGGCTTATACGTTGGAATGCCAATTTCTTCACTTTCTGGTCAGTATGCGTCGTTCGTGTTCATTATACAAAACGTAGTATACCTTCAATAATCGTAAAACCACGAATTGATTCCAGAATTTAGGTTTATTGTCAGTTGCTCACTACAGTTTGTAAAGCTAGTCAATTACGATGGTATCTGTCTTGCACCCATTTAATACAGGGTGTGTAGACTGAAATATGCATTTATTAAATTAAATGTATGTATGGTATAGTTATCGTTGTACTTTTAGGGCGTGGTGTGGTTCCATTCTAGTTCAATAATTACCTGTGATGACATATTTATTAGTTTTTGCATATTATGTACCATCGTTATACATGTTGAACGCTATTTTGTTACATCTATTAGTTTCATTGTATTATCGGATTCCATAACCACATCTCGTGTCCGTGTCAATGTTAAAGATTTAAAATCAATTGCAGGTAGTTGGGTATCATTGTAATTTTCATTCAAATTCTTTCATTAACAAGTCCGCTATTAGTTACGTTGTTACCACTTATGTAGGTACTGTTTACCTTGACAACACATTCATTTTATCTATAATTGGTTACAAATGTGTACGTTGAACTAAATATTTACGCATTATGTTATATTATATTTGTGCGTATAAAATTAATGCGTAAAAAATATTTATGCGACGTCGAAAAACGTTTACAAAAAAGTGATATATAATTTTTATATAGGTCTACAAAAATGAGGAACAAAGTTTTCTACTTCCTTCTGGAATTAGTATACATAATTCCATAAAAAGTTGGGTATCTAAAAAGTTTGTTAACATTGATTTCGGAAGTATTTGTTTGCCATTCGGCTTACTGTTTTGAATTAAAATGATTGAAACTGGTAGCAACATTGTACATATATCAGTGTATACTATGCTATTTTTAAAGTTTTGATAGAATAGAATATTTTTATTGTGCACTGGTTATTACAGTTTACATAAAAGAGCATTTCTATCGAATGACCATGTACAAATAGAATTTTCAGGTTCAAAAATATACATTTTTGTTGAAAGATTTTTAAAGCTTGTTGATATTCTTTATATTTTCACATAACTCTCGATTTGAACTACAAAATTGAGCACAAAAACGAAAGAAATGCACGTAGGCAAATACAAGACTAGCTTTCACCCGCGGCTCCACTCCAGTGAATGTCGGTTATCGCGATAAAAAGTAGCCTATGTCCTTTCTGATGTTCTATGCTATCTGTGTACCAAAGTTCATTGACCCCGGTTCAGTAGTACTGGCCTGAAAGCGTGACAGACAAACAGACCAGAGTTATTTTCACATTTATAATATTAGTAATAGTATAATAATAATAATATTAGTTTTAGTAATAGTATAATAATAATAATATTAGTTTTAGTAATAGTATTAATAGTATATTGATGATACTCCGTGTTTCATCGTTAATTAGATATAATTTTTAAAGTCATTAACTATAATAATAATAATAATAAATAAATATTTTGGACATCTGACACACAACATCATCTAGTCCCAAGCTAAGCAGAGCTTGTGTTATGGGTACTAGACAACTGATATAGATACATAAACATACTTTTTTTTTGTAAATACATACATATTATACATAGAAAACACCCAGACTCCGAAACAAATATTTGTGAATCACACAAATAATATTTGGTCCGACCCGGGAATCGAACCCGAGACCTCTTGATCAGCAGCCGCATACGCCAACCACTAGACCAACGAGGCAGTCCTGTCAATTAACTGGCCTTTATTAGTGTCACAGGAAATTGTTTATCATAAATTAATTAAATAATCTTCATTTAACTCTTTATCAATAAATAATCTAAGGACTTTTAAGATTTTTATCTATTAACAAAATAATTTTAATACCTTGTGATATATTGACTTCACTTATCTGAGTTGAGTGAATCAAATGTTATTTGATAAGATTCGATTTGATCTCATCAAACAAAATATTTTAGAAAACTTGATTCACTTGCTAATAAAATGTAGTTTTTGCCGGATCTTTGGTTTGGTTTTCAAATATTGAGTAAATTAAAGTGATAACGCATTGATGATGATGAAATAAAAGTAAATATTTATGCTTTGTGAAATGTGATTCACGAGTGTTATTCACAGTCGGCTGGATGAATTTATCAAGGTGCTACAGTTTTTATTGTATTACGCCTTAGTTTTTTGACGTGAATGAGTCATATTTTTTTTTCTAACATTTTCATTACTCATTGTAAAATTGATGTAAACATGCAATTATGTATGTACAAGACGTCAAATGTGTATTAAGCACCTCTTTATTGTTTACATTGGCAACATTTACATGTAATTATCATGTCATAATTTTTACCAAAATACATGTGTGTATACAATAAATAAAATTGAGGTATCTGTATGTAATATCGAATAAACAGATTTTTACTACATCCCTATGATAGTATATACTGTACCTACATAAAAAGCAATTGTCAATTTTTTTTGTCTGTTTCTTTGTTCGAGTAATCTCGGGAGCGGCTAAATAGATTTGGACGCGATTTTCACTGTCAGATAGACTGTTACGAACTGCCAAAACTCGTATTATTTAGACTATTGATTATTTATTTTACTGATCGTGACGAATTGTTGTTTCGTAATGCAATAATGTTGAAATTTTCCATACACAAATGTAGCTACTAGAAGACAAAAAACGTCTTATTTTAATATCTAATTGTGAAAATAGTAAACATGATCACTTGAAAACACAGAAAACAGAAATAGTTCTAATGTGCTTGAAAACCCAAGCACATTGAACTATTTCTATCCTTGATAAACAAATTTAAATTAGAAAACTCCTTACAAATTCATAAAAACAAAAACCGATGAACGTGACCTTGTTATACGCGGAAATGAAAATTCTGGAAACTCATAGAAAAGCAAACATAAAAGTTTCACAAGAGCAAAAAAACATTGCTAACAAAATTACCTTTTAATTTGAACCGAAGCGCAACAACATCAAGGTTTATGCGACCTTTTCCTAGTACTAGAAAGGAATTTCTAAGTACTTGCAAAATGTCTTTCGTTCGTTGAAAATGTTGCAACGTTTTACTTCTATGTTCAGAGAAGTCAAGGAATAAATGTCACCCTTTAAATGAACCTCCAGACGTCTCAGCTAAATGTTATTGCGAAAGTAGACGATGTAGAGCTGAAGACGTTAATATTTGTGCGTGACTTTGAGCTACACAATGAGGTTCAACAATGTTCATGTTTATGGTTACACAAGTACTATGTTACAAGTTGAACATGCCTCATGCGTGTATTGTCACGTGTCTAACTATGTATTAATTGACACTGTCTTGCTACTGTTCGTCCATCTAATACTAAGCTATGCCAGGGCTATTGATAGAATAATAACGTTCGCGTTTACACTCAGTTGTATAAAGGAGAAAAATTTAAAAATTACAGTCCAGCTATTAATATTCCAATTTCAGATATAAGGATGAGCTGACTAAAACTAAATCGTCATTAACAATAACGAAAACTGTTTTTCCTTTTGATAAAATGTTTCCGATTTCTTCTACAACATCTAAAATGTATTGATTATCTCGACTAGACATTCTTCCAGGTCTAGACGGTATACTAAATCGTCTGCATTGTTGCACATAGGTACAACCATACGTATGAAAGCTTTGCTCGGTTATCGACCGTCGCGTCTAGCTTTCGGACAAACTGCTCCCCTCTTGCATCAACTGCTGTTTCTTTAGTCGTTTGCATAGTAATATATCGTTGCTCAGATTTTGCTTCATCTAGGCAATACTCTAATGCTCCTTCATTCTGTTTCACATTCACAGATATTTTCACTTTATGAAGCGCTAATTCTGAACTCGCTTGAAGCAATACATTCCACAATAATCTTTCAACACTTGCATTATATGCGATTCATTAATATGCTATGTGAGACAAAAGAATATGCAATGTAATAGAAATAACTAGGATTAGACAAAGGTTAGGTGTTAAGAGGCCGGCGTACGACACTCGAAACTGCAAGTTGAAATTTGCTCGTAAAATATTACTGTCTCTGTTTGACAAAATACAACGTAGATACGAGTGCACCGCTGTATGTGTGTATGTGGATTGACATTCAGTCGTAGTAATTCGGACTCTCTCGTAGAAGGTTCGGCTATCATTATTTGACTGACACGAATCACACACACATTGAAATATTTTTTGATGCGATAGCACTAATAATTGCTTGAAATTTGTGAAAATGTGGATGTGTTTCGTAATATCGAAAATCATGAATGAAAACTCAATATTTTTTCGATTTATTTTGTGTAAGTAGTAGCATAATAATATGAGATATGTTATTGATGAAACAATATTAGAAATATTTTTGTTTTTAAGACAGAAAAAATCAAAATGAAAACATGACATTTACAATGTAAAATATGTAAAATTTAATTTGATTATATTTTATTCTAGATTAGTTTATTTTTTAAAAATAAAGACGTTATAACCTAAATAAATACAGTCTAAGTCCGAATATCAACATATCATCGTGGAAATATGTTTATACTGCAAATGATCTTGGTATACCGTTTGTATGGACAATTCAGCCTCCGGGGGCCCCTTAATCGCATCTATTTATTTACTGCTCAAGGAATATGGATCTTTGCTTCCTTCATGTTATTCGGTGTTCTTTTTGGCTTATTACCAACACATACCGATGTACCGCCTTCTTGATAAAATTTAAAGGAAATACCTAGTATTGTACGTACATTTCAAATGTATAATGAAATCATCGAACTGCTAGGCACTTAGCAGCACAGTGATGAAGTTTAATCGTTGCCAATGTTTTGCTTTGAGATTATACATTAAACACGATTGTAAATTTAAATGTAAACATGTATGACGTTGCATATGGAAATCCCACACCGGCATCATGGTTGCCAACATATCGTACGCCGCGACTTTTAAACTAAACAAGCTGTTTCTCTATTTTGTCAGTCATTATTGGTCTCATGTTGGGACAAGAACGTTTTCTCATTAAAGTTTATATTTAGACCCTGTAATTTGCAACATGCTAAACATTAGAAGGGCAAATTCTTTAGTTCTCTATGCGATGATCACCCTTTTCTCCGTCGTACCAAATTTACTACACATGTTCTGTGATTTGCACTTGTGTAGGAATGTGTTAATTACTGTGTAAATTTATTGCGTCGCTTACATCATCTTTAATCGACGTCTGAAAAGTGTCTATCACGAAGTAGATTACGAGTACAAGGAGACGAGGGGAAAAGGGCATCAAAAGGGTGTGTGTATGGTGATCAATAAATAAATTAGTCACCTAATTTATCTCAAACATACCCTTTTCGTGTACCAACACTTAATTAATGTTGTTGTTGATATTATTTTAAATTCTATTCCAAGAAAAGCGTGTTTACTGTAAATAACGCCAATGAGTTCACCAAAGTTATCGGTGGGTTGTCTGATTAACTAAATTATCGTTTGTTTTGTTGCAGCTGGAGATCCCTTCTGTGGCGACATTGATGGAGTTCCGCTTGGACAGCGCGGAGTACTGCCAGGCTCAACACAAATAAGCACGAGGGCGTTTCGTACGACCGAGGGAGGCGAGCGTGCTACCGCTAGACCCATGCTGCCGGGAGCGAGTGCTGAAACAACGCACCCCGCGCAATTTTTGACGTTCACCCACCCACAGGTAACATAATATACTAGCAATAGTTACGTTCACCGGACTCTCTTCATCCAGGCGCCATATTGTTATGTAGGTGGGGTGAACCGAAGCCGTTGGTCCGATGCATTGGGCTATCAGTTGTTATCTGCTCTTGACCAAGTCAAGAAGTGATACTGTTAAACCTATAAACAGTTTTATTATCGTTACATCACATACATTACAAGTGTACGTGAGCTAGTTGAGCAGGTATTTATCGGAATAATCAACATTAGGAGTGTTGTTCGGATGGCGTAGTGTTTACAAATTGTGTTATCACGCTTCTTTGTGCATGGAAGTGCAAATTGCGGGAGCACGTCCACGATTGACATGCTCTTGGCTCCGGATCAGTGCACAAATTCCGCTGTCGATCTACAGACATAGACGATGAGAAGTTCAGACGTCCACATGACCGAGACTTCGCTTTACGCCGAACACTATTTTTAGAGTCCATTTTTATTCCACTTCAGTCGCTGCTCTGGTTGTGACGCAAATACGTTTTAAAAATGATATTCGTAAATCGTGTTGTGCCGCTGTCTGATCCACTGTTATTTACATATATTTTATTTTTGTTGCAGTTACCTTAAATTCGGAAATTCCAGTGAAAAAAAGAGCAATACCGTTCAGTTGCCAAAGTTCGCGCAATAACCAAAAACTTATGTTTTTCGCATAATTTTTAATTCAATTCCACATTCTGTACTTTTGTTTGTTCGAATCCGAATGCGATCAAGTGGTTGAAAACGAGATCCATGCGGGTGGCTCTCATTATATAATTGGACCCTTTCTAAACAAAAGTAAGGAAACTGTCGTGTGTTGTGTGGAAATAGAGTGACAGTTTGTCTGTTAGACTGTGACGGACCGTGACATCTTTCTCCGACGCGTGTGTTGTGAGTTGACCACCTCGGCGCGGTATTGTCGAGCAAAACAGACGTAGAGTGCTGACTTCAAGTGTGACAAGGAGAGAAGCGAACTCGATCATCATGAAGCAGAAGGATATCAGACCGGCGCCCTCGCTAATCGAGTACAAGAACCTGCGGTTCCTCATCACCGACCGCCCGTCCGACATCACCATCCAAGCTTATTTACAGGTAAACACATTGCATTGTCCATATTTGTCTCTGATTAACATAAGACATCGTTTGGCAATTTAGGTTAACATGTGTCTTGCGGATAATAATATACAGTTTAAATAGCAAAATAAACTTTTTAATAGTGTAAACATTGAAGACGTTAAAGATAATATTATTCACCTTAACTATTATAATACAAAAATTAAAAACACAAAATCCATTTGATGCTGATACAATTAATCGGTGCGTAGAACCGGTATGGTGTAATAAATCGAATATTCACTGTGGGGTATTCACTAATCTAGAGCATTTATATAGATAGATAGAAAATTTGTATACCGTGTTACAGATTCACAACACAGAATAGAAATTACTTATATATATAATGTACAAAGGGCGGCCTTATTGCTAAAAGCAGGCAACCTTATATTGCAGATAAAAGTATTCGATTGCCTAAAACTTTTATATGATAACGAAATTATCCCCATTTTGAGAGAACCTCACCGCAATATAAGTACAGGAAGCAAGTATAACAACACATACTCTTAATACGGCGATTTAAAAGATTAAATAAAAGAAAGTGAGCTTCCGGACTTGCCACGTCATTGAAGCAAAGCAGCGATGTGTTTTTAATAAATAAAAAATATATCTACTTATAAAAACGTATGTAAACAATTAAAACTTACTAGACTATGACTAAAATGGTAGAATTTAGACAACTAGACAATCTCTGGTTCGGTTGTATAAGTAGTACGTTAATTTCGTCTCAATTTCATTAGACTTACAATTTACTTGCAGCAGGAAGTCGATAAATAATAATAATAATTTCAGACATCTTACACACAACGCCATCTACACTCGGTTCCAAAAATAACGGGTCAGTATAACGGGTCAGTCACATAAACCCGAATATCTCCCGAACTACGTATGCCATCCTAATGAAACGAAGACTGTTCAATTGAGAATTTAATTATACAGATAAAAAATAAAATAAAACTTAGTTACACCCACAATATTAATCTTAAATTAAAAAAAAAACTAAAGTAGTCATATTTTTCTTAAGATTACATTTTTTTTATGATTGTTTTTTTGCTGTTTTTCATCACTTTCTACATTTAATACTTTGTATTGCCTCCACGTGATGAAGCCTCCAGTGATGAAAAACAGCAAAAAAACAATCATAAAAAAAATGTAATCTTAAGAAAAATATGACTACTTTAGTTTTTTTTTAATTTAAGATTAATATTGTGGGTGTAACTAAGTTTTATTTTATTTTTTATCTGTATAATTAAATTCTCAATTGAACAGTCTTCGTTTCATTAGGATGGCATACGTAGTTCGGGAGATATTCGGGTTTATGTGACTGACCCGTTATTTTTGGAACCGGCTATAGTATCAAACTAAGCAGAGCCTGGGTACTAGACAACTGATGTAAATACATAAACTTTTTTTTTGTAAATAGAAAACACCCTCCGAAACAAATATTTGCGGATCACACAAACATTGGTCCGACCCGGGAATCGAACCGAGACCTCTTGATCAGCAGCCGCATACGCTAATACCACTAGACCAACAAGGCAGTCGTGTGTGACTAATGTTAATATTATAATAAACAGGAGCTTCGGAAGCACAATGTGTGCACGGTGGTGCGCGTATGCGAGCCGAGTTATGATACGGCGCCGCTGAAAGCTGAGGATATCGAAGTGCATGACCTCGCCTACGACGATGGTACCTTTCCGCCCACCAATGTCGTTGATGAGTGGTTCGAGATCTTGCGCGACAAGTAAGTACATTATACACTTCCTTCCTTCCTTATGGGTCCTTCCTCTCCATTAATGGAGGTTGGCCGTCAGCTCTGCATATTCCTTTCTGTTTTTAGCCAGACGAAACAGTTCTTCTACGCTGGCGATCCCAGTCCATTCTCTGATATTTCTGAGCCACGATTTTCTTCGTCTTACAACGTGGCGTTTTCCGGATATTTTTCCCATCATACATTATACACTACCACTAGTTAATTTACGTACTGGATTTGATCAAGCTATTGCAGTGTATACTAATATCTTTTTTCCTTTTTATTTGCTGCCGATTTTTCCATATTAAATGCCTTCCATGTCCAGGTGGTTGCTTTTTTTCGTAATAAGTGATAGGACCAACACACTTTAGGATAGTCAAAATATAGCTAAAGAAGTTTTTAACAATCGTTTTCCAGGAGCCGTCGATGAACTAGCTTATATCGCCAAATTTTGCAAATTGTTTCACGAGATTCGAAAAATTTCGTTTGTAGCCTTGCCCTATTACTACCCGCCTTGCAAGAAATATGAACATAATGGCGTCTACATATAAATAGCTTGCTGACATCATTACAGTGACAGATGTTAAATAGTAACAGTCCCAAAGCACGTATTTGACATAAATTAATTAAGCATGTTGAAGCGGTGGGTCATAAGTATTGTATGACACCATACACTTGCCATACATAGTCTCATACAGTCGACATGTCTATATATACCGGCTTGAATAATTTCGTAGTTTTATATTAGAACCCTTTTCTGCCTGTTTTCACACTTTTTTAGTCTAGTAAATGCCGCAGAATGTACGCAGTTGATTGATACAGTTATAAATATGATAATAGTCACCTTGAACTTCGAATGAATGCTTTTAATGATTTCTATCGATGGGTTGCGTCAAATATATTACAATGTTTCTGTTACCATGTCAAGTTACTATAAAACGAGAATGTTCGATATAAAATACCGCGATCATTTAGAAGTCAATAAACCCATGATATCTAGAATGTTTGCCTGCCGGTTGGTTTAATTAAAAAATGCGTAATGGCACAAGCAAGGGCTAATATTGCGTAACTTTGTGTTCGATTACAAGTCGTAATCTTTATGTTAAGTCCTTCAATTTAATTTTATTTACAATCAGGTTTGATCTGAGAATCGCAGATACATCAATAAGTAGACCTTATTGATATATCTGACAGATCAGACCTCTTAGAAAAATTGACATGCCACACACAAACATTAGAAGAATAACAAATGTATGAGAATGGCGCCATCTTAATGCTTCGTCACGTGGTCCAAACAAAATATAATAATACAAGAAAATAGAGGCATTAGCGATTGTAGAAAAAGAATCGACGCGAAACACTTTCATCCTGAAAATCGGAGCAGATCGGATAATTTATTTTTTTATATTCTCAGGGCCCAGAATAAGCCCGAAGCAGCAGTAGCTGTTCATTGCGTGGCTGGCCTCGGTCGGGCGCCCGTCATGGTCGCCATAGCGCTTATCGAGCTCGGCATGAAGTACGAGGAAGCCGTCGAAACCATCCGAGAGTAAGTCATTATTAACTAACCAAGCTGTTTTTATTGGACCTTTGCCCATTGTGTATCAGCTCCTCATTATATTTCTATCTTCTATTTGCTATCTCTTGCTATCTTTATATTTCTGATCGTGGCATGGTCTACGTTTTTAATTTCGGAACTAGTTTTCATGCCATAATGCTGCCCCTTCTGTAAACTATAAAAATAGTAAAGAAGATTATAGAGCACAATAATATAAAAAATCTATATAAATGTAACTTTGACCTGCACTTTATCACATACCTACAGTTAGTTATTTATTATACACATCAAAGCAATATCAAGAATTACATAATAATTATTTTAAAGTACCTCTTTTGCCCGCGTTTATGTCGGCTATCGCGGTATAGTTTCAGAACTTAAGAATCAAAATCTCCATACCATATTTCATTGAAATCTTAAATCAAATAATCAAATTAACTTATTAGTATGGTATGGGTCTGACGGTTATAGACTTACAGCCGCCAAAGTAACTACATACATGTACACATGGAAAAATACCTTGGAATGTGTGTTTGAAATAACTCTTTATTCGTTCGATCATTCAAACAATAAAAATAGTTATCGAGTACAAATCAACGTATCAGGAAAAACCGTGATGATATTTTTATTATCGAGGTTAATGGTAATATATTGTTTGCAGTCAACGACGCGGCGCAATAAACGCAAAGCAGCTGGTGTACCTGGAGAAGTACCGGCCCAAGTCGCGGCTGAAGAAGAACGGCCACAAGGGCTCCAACTGCTGCGTGCAGTAGCCGACCGTCCGCCGCTCCAACAGCGAATGTAGCTCTGCTTTCACACACACACTGACACACGGGAGAATTAGAAATCAACCAATTAACTTTTTTAATTATTCTAGTGCCCAGTCGCCCCTTTTTGACGACCGTTTTCTTTTCTGTTGTTTTGGAGAGTCGTAACCGAATTCTGCTTGACGCTTCAATAGATGGAATTAGCACATTCCTTTTGAGTTCACCTTGACACGAAGAATTTGGTTATGATTCAATTCTTTACATCTTTGAAGTGTTTATCTCGAGTTTTTCTATGAAATTTAATTGAGAGCCTTATTGTAAGCTAATGTTGGTATGTTGAAAGTAAAGGTGTAATAACCCTTGTGCTGTAATGTGTATTAGTGAAAAATGTTAATAGAAGCGAGCCACAGTTTGTGTTCATAGTAGAAACAGTTACTCGGGTATACATACATATACCTATATATTGAATCATAATAAATTTCAATATCCATAATAAATGTAAACCAGTCAATGTCATTATTAGATTATTCTTTCCGTTTATATTGTCGTTGTGTGGTGAAATCATGTTTTCCTATTATTTTTCTTTGTAGACTTATATTATCTATATAATAATAATAATTTGAGACATAATAGAAAAATGATAATTGTTTTGTGTTTCTTTAGGCAATTTGACATAATGTTGCTTTTGACACTCACATTTAGAAAATCAATGTTTAGTTGAATGCTGTCCACTATACCTAAGTTAATTGCAAGCATTCAGCGTTTTGACATAATTACAATCAGTGATGAAATTCTAATTAATTAAATATAACCTAACTCACCGAAAAGTTCCAATGAAGATAATAGTTCTTTGATATTATTTTTCTATTTCTAATTTTATGAAGATTATTATCGAAATATACGAGAAAAGTGTAACTACAAGAACTCACATTCTTAAATAAAAGTATTTATAAGCATATTAATGTTTTATTTTAAATACAATCTTTAAAAAATATTTAGCTTTAAACAACATAACTGAGGTAGACATACAGGCGTATTCGTTACAATAGATTAAAAATCACTAGATATAATATTAACTTGTAAATTGACCTTCAAAGAATATTAGTAACTAGGAAGTATACATTCGGGGCCAAATATAAATAAATACAATAAAATAAAAATAAAAGTCCGCGATGTGATACTTGCTATATTGTATGAGACGTTTTGCTAAATGTGATTCCATTATGTTTTATACGGCAAAAATGTTTAATTTTATAATTTCAATATCCTTTTGAATTAATCAAACAATGCGTATTACCCACAAAGAAAGGTAGTTTGCCAAATGCCAATATGGTTATTTTTCGCTGACCCTATTCAGTTTACTATGAATTTTCTGTTAAGCCGAGGACAGGTAAACTGTATTGTTACGAGTGAAACTTCCAATGAAATGAGCTCTGAAGAATGATTAATTCTGGCAGCCATTTCAATTACACAGATGTGATTGAAGTTTCGTTTTTGTTTGAATGTACAGCAATAATGTGCAGATTCCAAAATTAAATTTAATTAACAATACGTAATTTAGTATATTGAACCTTACCATAATAGAAAAACTTGGCGCTATTATATTTTAATTTAAGTACCTATATGTATATCAAAAATAATGAGAATTTTTTTATGAAAAAATAAATAAACAGTTGAATTAGTTAACAAAAACAGATCCATATTTGAAGAATAAATATTTTTGGCCCGTTAAAAAATTACCTTGACAGAGAAATTTAACTAAATGTATATCAAAAATAATACAATTTAATTGCATAAATAAATGGTCGACTTAGTTGTTAAAAACAGATCCATATGTGAAGAATTTTGGCTTGTTTAAAAAATTAATAACAGATCGGTAAACCCACATACCTTTATCAATATCTATCATTTAAAAGTAATAAGTAAGGGTCAACTCATACAAGCGCAGAGCGCTGTCAAATTCTTCATAAGAGAAGCAGAATTCAACTAATGTAATCGAGTTCGAGAGATTTTGCGCAGTTCGACACAGATCAGATTTGCAAGTCATTTTTTCTCTTACAATTACAAGAAATATGTTCAGTTGTGAAGATAGGATGACTTTGCTAAGTTTCAGATTGAGACGTCTTGATGACTGCTCTAGTATGAATTTACCCTTACATTATAAGCTTAATTATACTCCTAATAGTGTGCGACACTTAAACAAAAAACATGTGCACACAGAAACAACATTTATAAAAGACCGACTAAGTATAACTTAAAATAGTATTTTTATTGTACTTGACAGATCAACAGTTTCTTATATGAGATTATTTTCTCGACAAACTGTCTTACTTCTTAGGTACATATTTATGCACTTTACCGCCGTATCTAGCTATAAAGCTTTTGATATCGAACTTTCGCTTGCAACCATCATAGTTCATGTATCGGATCTTGCCAAACACTGACCGCTCCGCCCAGCCCTGGTCGTGTATACCGCACACCGACCACATGCAACCTAAAAAAGAAAAAAATGTCAAGGATATAGACGAAATCTAGGTGACCTTTTATCTGTGGAAAAAAATTTTCGCCACCAGTATTTCTATACCAAAATAATAATAAAACACGTATAAACGTTAGAAAATTCAAGCAGTTAGATGACAACACTAAAATAAGGTTAAGATTACATGCTGCATTGAAATACGGTTGGATCAGCCAAAAGACTGATCTAATCTAAAAAATAATCAAAATATTTCACCACGCACACAACACCTTCTAGTGTCAAACTAAAAGAGACCCAAATCCAGAGTTATTAAGCAGAAAAGACAGAATTTTTTTTCTCTAGTAAAATATTCTTCCAACTTTTTTTTTAATATATAGCTGCCACCGCCCTCATTGCGAAAGTGAACAATGTAGCATGGTGGCCCACACTATGACGGCCTAGTCAGATGCTTATCACGCTCCGCTTAAAGGACCCAGAATCATAGACTCCCTCTATGATCCCGGGTCCTTTAAAGTGAAATTATAAGAATTAACTCACCGACATATCCATTAGGGTCCCGCCCATCAATACTATAGTGATCATTTAGATAGATGGCATACTTCAGCGCGTCCTCGGGAGTAGGAGTCCATTCTAAGATCTTCTTGGCCCAGTACATGCGTAAGAATCCGTGCATTTTGCCCTCTTTCACGAGTTGTATCTGAGCCGAGTTCCAGAGGTCGTCGTGAGTTTCGGATTTGGCGAGCTGCTCACATGTGTAGATATGTGTTCTTTTATCCTTTCTAAAAATAAAATAATATAGTTAGTATTATTAAGGCAACTGTTATTGAGTATTAAAAGATTTGCACTCATTTTATATCTGAATTAGCTAAAACAGGTTCATTTGTTTATACCGCTAAAGGTATGAGTGGAATGACGGTGTTTTATTAAAATTAATATTTATGCATTACATGGTATCCCCGACATACTAATTTATATATTTAGTTTTGTTTTCTGCTAATTTTGAGTAGAGCAGTCTTCAAGCTTTTGAACCTTCGTCCTCTGGAGTAGTCAGTAATACCAATCAATAGGCCTGTTATTTACATTATACTGGCCTTTGCTCGCGGCTCTGCCCGCGTATTTATCAGCTGTAGTGGTAAAGAGTACCCTATATCCTTCCTCAGGAATCTTAGAATCCCCATATCAAATTTCATTGAAATTAGTGCAGTGGTTAGCTGTAAAAGCGTAACAGACAGACTGACAGTTACTTTAGAATTTATGATACTATTAGCACAGAATACATAATAGTACTAGTGCAGAAGACTCACTCCCAAAAGTAAATTAAAGAAATAGGGACTCTTGGTATCAAAAGTTTAAGTTCAATTCAGATCGCATAGCGCCGAATCACCTACGATTATATTTACCTACAATTGCGTCTTTTTCTATCGTATAACTCTTATCTGTTCTGACGATGTGATACACTGATGATATGATGGCATGCCTGCCCAGGCAGGCAGTCTGCCGACTATACCTAAACTGCGGAGTGACACCCCCCTGCTACTAGTATGAATTACAAATAGAGAGGTGCTTTTTAGTCGTTTTATCCCCCGAAACTGATACCTAGCTATGCCCGTGGATAGTATGAATGTGATTATTTATATGATTGAATATTTAGCACCTTTGCCCTAAAGATTAAGACAAGCGATTCATTCACATTACCTATGATCATCTAAAGTTTTCTGTGCCCATGCACTGGCACCTTTTATGCTGTCGTAATGTTCACAATAGAAGCAGAAGTTGTCGGCCAGTTCACGACGAACGATAGCCTCCTCCAGGAATGCGTTCACACTCTCTGTGTGTTTCTTCTTGTAGTCTTGAATACATAATGCTACTCTCTGGACTGAGATTTGGCCTGTAATAAAAATATCATGAATAGACATTTACACTAGTACTAATTGTAATGTTAGTTTTAACCCAGTTAGTATTAGAGCCGATTTTTGAATTGACTTAATTTTGAATTAACTAATTGCAGTAAATAGAAAAGCCATAGATATGGACATAGGGTGTACCTAAGGGAGGGTAATCCCATGACCATGGGTATGATAAGGACATCTATTTCCCACAAATTAAACCTTGCTGTAAACGTTTCAGATTTCAGTTTCACCCTTAGGCAACTGCAAGTGTTTTTCGTTTTCTAATATTCTCTTGTTTTACTTTCTACTATTGTCTTGTTCATTGGCTAATACCGTTTGCATATGGCTAAGGGGAATGTAATTTTGATATTGTGACGAAATGTTGCGAAAATTAGAGAAATGAAAGCGACAGTTGGTTTGCCCGTACAAATTCTAATATAATGCATTATGGCATAAAACAATGAACTTTATTGAAATAAACACAGGGTCCAATATATATTGATTGTCATGCGGTTGGCTTGTTTACGTTAGAAACTTTTAGATTTATCGAGAATGAACCAGTGATCCATGGCAGCTAATTTAAAAATCGGCCAAGTGTGTGTCAGGTCACGCATATATTAAGGCTTACCCATGCCCATAAAGATTTAAAATAGTGTCCAATACATAATAATTGTTATGTAAGAAGTTTTTTAAGTCTACGCGCATTTTACAAGTTAGGCCTCTATAACTCATGAACTAACATAGTTAAGTAACGGGTTATAGTTTTCCTTTAAAGTTCATCGCATAAGACTACGATCATAATATAGTCTTTATTATAGCTTTTAAAGAGAGGAGGACACCCTATTTTAACAAAAAAAATGCTCTCCATAGTTAATTAAATCGCAAACGGATATCTAAATCAAAAAAATTTAATAGCAACTTCTCAATGTCTTTATAAGACCTATCTAATGATACCCCACACGATGAGGAAAACGCGAAAAAAACATCCCCGCTTTAAGTGAAGGGGAGATACCAACAAAATGATATTTTTCGTAATTTTATTTTAGCACTTTGTCGACGTGATAACACATATCCATCCAAAGTTTCTTCTTTCTTGCACCAACCGTTTGGGCAGCGGGTCGTGTACGGACGGACGCGACGAAACTATAAGGATTCCGAGTCATGAACTTCGGAACCCTAAAAATTCGCCTTGCATCCCTAAGTAATTATTGTAATTAACTTAGCAATCTCAACCATCATTAAGGATGGTTGTTCTTTACTATTCAAAGATTTTAAGAGAGTTAATAATACAGTCGTAAGGTTTATTTAACAAAATATTTGAACCATAACACGTAACAATATATGAAGTTTTTAAACTTGTCTTCAAATAATATCTTACCAAAATGAAACCAGGGCGAGAGATTGCTGAGTGCGTCTATTGTAGGATCATTTCTCTTAGTGGCGAAAACTTTCAACCTAACATCAATGAAGCTCTTTAGCATCTTCAGGGCCTCATCATAACCAGGACGAGCCCAGGCCACTGGGCCAACATTCTTGTCTGCCTCCCTGGACTCTATAGCATCATCCCAATCTATAGGCTGAAATTCAAAACATTGTTTTTGTGAGGTCAACTATAATACAATATACTGCTGCGGTGGCGCAGTGGTAGCGTATGTGACTGTAAGGGCGGCAGTTCGCGCCGCGACAGAGACAAGCCACCGAAACAGGAGAACGCGACCGAAGACCGCGACAAGTGTCTGCGGTTCGCGCCGCAACAGAGACAAGCGACCAAGATAGGAGCACCTGTTTTATTTATGATTTCAGCTATGCTCTTCCAAATATTGTCCTTCAAATTTTCGTCTCTGTAGGAGTCTAGTCGTGCATCATATATCGGAGGGTGCTAGCCGATCAGTTCAATCAGTGTTTCACAGTCTTCGTCAGAAAAGTATTGATTTTAAAGACTAAGAACATGAGCTTTGTGAGCGCGACAGGAGACACTACTGGTCCGGAGCGGCAACCCTCTAGCTGTCTCCTGTCTTGCGTCTCTGTCTGTGTCTCGCTCGCGAACTGTCGCTTATACATTGCCTAACGTCAAGTGACGGTCATGGTCTTCGGTCGCTGGTCTCCTGTCTCTGTCGCGGCACGAACCGCCACCTTTATGCTTGAGGTCTGGGGTCGGATCATATTTCGAAGTTTGGGTGTTTTCCATGTATTTACAAAAAAAGTAAATATTTTTTTGTTTGCACTACTTTTACTGATGTGCTGCATGCATAAATCAATACTAATACTAAAACTTTATTTTTTTCAGCTTAGAAATATTTCTTAGTTCTTTTATCAGCTGTTAAAATTATTTGACAGTTATTTTTAAATATTAGAAGTATTGTTAGACTTTAATTTTGTTTTGTGTGATTGCACCAAACAAAATTAAAAAGTGAAGTAGGGTAGGTGTAAAAACTTTTAACAGTTGTGTGAAAAATCTTAAATTTAAATTAAATTAAATTATCAGCATATGTGACAATTCAGTAACTAAAATCAGTGTAAACCACAGTTATTTGAAGGTGTGAGTGTTGGCAAAGCTGTAGATGTTATAACAAGACCTTAGTCATATCCACCTGCCGGCTGTTCATTGACACCATCATAACATTTGCTTTCATTTTATTAAGTGACAAGAACATCAAGGATGCCTCAATTGGATATGATTGAATCTGCGCAGAAGAGCCTGGAAGAAATCTTCACAAAGAGAATGGGTGAACTTGAGGCGCAGATACAGTGTAGCGCACCAGCTAAGGACACTGTTGCAAAGCTTGCCGACGAGTTCCGCACCTTTCGTGAACTAATGTTTAGTATGCTAGGTTTGATTCGGAGGCAGATTGATGAGTGTTCTAAAGCCGTTGATGCGCTGGAATCCAGACATAGACGCAAATCACTTATTTTGATTGGAGTTCCAGAGGCCGAAAAGGAAAACTGTACAGATGTACTACTGAGTCTACTTGGTAACAATCTAGATCTAAAACTTACAGAGTCATCCATAGTAACCTGCCATAGACTTGGAAGTCTGAAAAAAGGTCACAACCGACCATTACTAATAAGATTTTTAACTTTAGACCTCAAATCTGCTGTATGGAAATTGAAGAGTAAACTCAAGGGCACAGGTATAATAATGAAAGAATATTTAACTAAGGCCAGACAGTCTGCATTCGCCAGAGCCCGCCTCCACTTCGGTGTGCGGGGCTGTTGGACCCAAGAAGGTGTCATTATCATCAAGACTCCGAATGGCACTCGTGTAAAGATCACGTCGCTGGATGAATTAGAACCTTTGATACAAAAATATTCGAAGGCAGGCGACGAGTCCCGTGCTGCGGGGGGCGGCGGTGCATCTGATGATAGTTCAAATGGCAGCAAGAACGCAACCCGCAAGATCTAATTTCTACACCGCTGTTGCATATAGTGTTCTAAAAATCTATTCAGTTTGTATTTGTCTGACATACTCTTCATACCGTCTTTATCTACAGTATCACATCATTACGTACCTATTTTACCTAAACATTTCACAATAACAAACAAGTCTATGATGTATGATGTGAGTGACATTTCGATGTTTGTCAAGTTGACGTGACGGGTGGTGTTTACGAATAGCGCTTTCTTACGAGTGCGTTTCGTTATTTATTTATTGTCTTAAGAAAAAAAGAAACAATATTTCGTTACAACTGAGGAGTGATCTGGTTCATTAAACATATACTTTTTATTCCTGTCTTATGTTGCAATGGTCGACGTTAATTATTGTCGTACCTACTTGTTTTGCCATAAATAAGTGTCAGTGTGAGCCGGCGGGTGATGCTTTGATGTAAGTTTTTAAATTTTAAGTCTTAACTTTTCTAGTTTTTGTTTGCACCTGTTTTAATATATATATATATATTATTATATATTATCTGAATATTTATATTTTTATACAATTATATTTATATTTTGTAATTACTTGATGTCTGATGTTGAATCGTATTACTCCGCCAACGACTCTGTGGACTCGTTAGCCGATGAGAGTTTTATCTCGGTAACCGATACTCTCGGTGATGTGTTGCGTAGCACTTTTAATACAAAATCTAATCATGACTTAAACATATGTCATATAAATGCCCAAAGCATACCCAGTCACTATAGTGACTTATGGGAAACTTTCAATGGTTCAAACGTGCACGCCATCCTGGTTTCTGAGACATGGCTCAAACCTCAACTTCTTTCTACCTCTTACCCTCTTCCAGGGTTTGTTCTTATCCGGAATGATAGGCTAAATAAAAGAGGCGGTGGTGTTGCGATTTATTTACGATCTGATTTTTCTTTTAATATTTCTTTTAAATCACCACCTAATTCGAGTGCTGAATATCTTTTCCTTGAGGTTTGTGTCAGGGGAGTTAAACTTATCTTGGGTGTCGTATACTGTCCTCCAGTTGTTGATTACTTCACCGAATTCGAATCGGTTTTAGAATCGTTAGGGTCTGAGTATGAGCATCACATCATCATGGGCGACTTTAATACTGATATTTTGTCTCTAAATTCCTCTCGTTCTCGTAAATTGCTTAATCTGTTAGAATCATCTTCTTTACATGTATTACCGCTTCAAGCTACTCATCATAACTTAAATGGGGAAGATACTCTGCTTGACCTCATTATTACTTCAACTCTTACTAAGGTTATTGCTCATGGACAACACTTGGCACCGAGTTTCTCACATCACGATCTGATCTTTATTACCTATAAAATCAAAACGCCAAAACCTAAAGTGAAGGTGATGCATAGACGCTGTTTCCGATACATGAACTTAGAAGAGCTCCGGAAGGATGCTTCTCATATCAACTGGGAACCATTAACGATGGCAGGTTCAGTCGACGAAAAGGTTGAAATATTAAACAACACCATTCTGAACCTATATAATATTCATGCGCCTGTGAAAAAAATCAAATTAAAGCATCCTCCGGCACCTTGGCTTACGGATAGCATTCGCAAGGTAATGCGGAACAGGGATCGTGCTTTTCGACGTTACAAGAAAGCTCGTTGTGATGATAACTGGCTCGCTTATAAGACTGCTAGAAATAAGTGTAATCAGGTGATACGAAACGCTAAACGCCGTTACATTCTCGAAAGTATTTCTACATCCTCCCCAGCTGATATCTGGAAGTTCTTAGGGACTCTTGGCATTGGTAGAGAGCGGCATACAGACTTTCCAACGAACATTGCTTTAGATGACATCAATCACCATTTCACCACATCAACTTCATTGAATCATCGTAGCAAATCTCAAACCTTGGACTATGTGGCTCATCTGCCTAGGCCTAATATAAGCTCTTTTGACTTTTCTCCAGTTGCACCAGAGGAAGTCAAAAAATTTATCCTGTCCATCAAATCCAACGCCACTGGTTGCGATGAAATTAGCCGTTTCATGGTTACCGCTATCCTGGAACACCTTTTACCCGCCATTACCTACTTAATTAATTATTCCCTGGACTCCAATGCTTTTCCATCCCTATGGCGCAAAGCTTACGTACTTCCATTAGCCAAAGTACCTAATCCCTCTCTCCCTATTGATTTCCGACCAATATCTATACTTCCTTTCCTCTCCAAAGTTCTAGAAGCTTGCGTGCATAAGCAACTTTCACAATTCGTTCACAAGCATAATTTCCTCAACGTATATCAGTCAGGATTCCGACCCGGACACAGCACAGAGACAGCGTTGCTCAAAGTGACTCTCGACATCAAGGCGGCGGCGGAAGAAGGCAAATTAACTGTACTCGCCCTGATTGACTTCTCAAATGCCTTCAACACTGTGAGTCATGATATCCTCCTAGCAATACTTTCCCACTTCATGATTTCCGATGATGCACTGGAATGGTTCTCGTCCTATCTTCGAGGACGCCAGCAGTCCGTCCGAATCGATGAATCTTCATCGACGTGGGCAGAACTCGACTCGGGTGTTCCTCAAGGCGGTATTCTTTCTCCTCTTCTCTTTTCTTTATTTATCGATTTCATTACCCGTGAACTTCAGTGTTCGTATCACCTGTATGCTGACGACCTGCAGATCTATTCACACGCTAGAGTAGAGAACTTGGAGGACGCGGTCAATAGTATTAACCAAGACCTAGAAAACATAAAGAATTGGTCTGCCAGGTTTGGTTTGACGGTGAACCCTATAAAATGTCAGGCGATCATTATAGGTAGTCCTAGAATGATTTGCAGAATAGATCGTGATAATGTACCTGAAATCATCTTTAATGGTGCTGTTTTACCGATTAGTGCTTCGGTCAAGGATCTAGGTCTGCACATTGATACAAATATGAACTGGCAGACTCAGGTAGCCAGCGTCAGTCAGAAGGTCACGAATATTCTGCGAGGATTTTATCGACTTAAAAACTTCCTCCCAACAAAAATAAAGACGATGCTTGTCCAAACCTTAATTTTCCCTATTGTCGACTATGGTGATGTATGTTATCTCGACTTGAATGCAGATCTGCTCAATAAACTAGACCGGCTTCTCAACAATAGCATTCGATTTATATTTAATCTGCGAAAGTATGATCATATTTCTTCTTATCGCAAACAACTGTCATGGTTGCCTATCAGGCAGCGTCGCAATTTGAGAGCGCTATCGATGTTATACTCCCTTCTTTATTCACCGAACTCGCCCACCTACTTAAAATCCCATATCCAATATCTCTGCTCTAACCATGACAGAAATCTTCGCTCTTCTAATAATCTTCTCCTTCTTTGTCCTGCACACACATCAAGTAAAGTGCATTGTTCCTTCCTTGTTCAAGCAGTTACCCTTTGGAACGCGCTCCCATTGGAAATCAGGATGTCCACTAGCCGATCCACTTTTAAATTTAAAGTGCGAGACCACTATAGAAACATGTTGATGGAGTCATCAGAATAACACTTTCCGTCTTGATTATTTATGTATTACGGTATATGTGTACATATGTATGTGTATGTTATGTATGTATGTGTATGTATATATGTATATATTTATGTATATATATTTTGAAACATATTTATTTTGTCATTTAATTGATTTAGCCTCTCGTCCTACTTGTCCTAACATACACCTGCCACAAACAGCTTCGCAACACCCAAAGGTTTGTCTGGAAGATAATGCCTGTGGCATTAAGTCCACCTTGTGTAATATATTTTGCAGGAAGTTTTAATAAATAAATAAATAAATAAATAAATAAATTAAAGTATAAAAATAAAATAAATAGATTAACACTGATAATATGTACATGGTGTTGTTTAATAGTATTTACATTACTTTGAAAATGGAGAAATAACAATTAGCAAACAAAAGTAAAATAATTTTGGTTTGGACCATGGGACTTAGGGTTACAAATAGATATGATCACACATAGGTTTGTTTTCTAATAATGTTTACATTTCTAGAACATAAATTGGGTTAGAAAAGATCGGAGTGTGGTAGTAGCTTCCCATTATGTAATTGCTCATTTGTCTGCTATACCAAAACATTTTGTATTCATACTAACCTCTGGTTCAAATTTGCTTGTATACGGATGTTTAATAACAGGGGGAAATTCCGTTAAGTATTCATCAAGTTTAGAGTTGATTTTGTTTCTAATTGTTCTTGCTGAATATTCTTGTTTTTCAGAAGCGACCCAGCATGGAACTATGTTATGGGCATCCACCTGTAAGTTTTAATAAACACAATGATATTCTTTTTAAGGAGAGGCATATAACCAGCAGTGGACTGTTGAAGGCTGTTTATGAATGATATTCAAATTTATTAGTTAGAAATGTGTGATTTTGCACAGCAAAACTAAAACAAAGTTACTGATTATAAGACAGACAGACAAAACTATCAAACATTGATTTTTGATGTATGTACCATATATGGTTACGTATGCATTTACTTAAAATAATTCTTCCAATAATTTTTATTTGTATGAATTATGTTCCAGAGTAAACTTTTGAATAAGTCTTAAAACAAATATTTCGAAAAAAAATGTAATTCAAATATTGTTTGTTAAACTTAAAACTAGGAAGACAACAATCTGAAATACTACAACATTGATTTCAAGTCAATATCTGTATTTTAAACTGTAAAACTGTAAACAATAAATACCTGTATAAGGGGAACATCTTTTTTCAATTTCTTTTTACATCCTTCGAGCCAGCCCAAAGGCACTCTCAAGGGGTTGAAGTCACAGACAACGGCTCCTATGTTATGTTTCTCTACCCACTGAGGTAGGACTTCTGCTCCACTGCCTTCTAGCAGATGAAAAGATATATTCAACTTTTTGCAATCTGCTGCCACTTTCTCGAGACCTGGAAATTTAGTATTTAGTAATTAATGATGGAATTAATAAGTAATTAATGATGGAAAGTCAATATTCACAAAAATAATAATTGAAGTGTCTGTAATATAAAATTAACAGTTTTTTACTAAATGCATTTGAAAGTATATACCTACGTTATTTACATAGAAATAGTAATTTAAAAAAAATCCAGATAATTTCTGGAGAATGATGACATCATTATGAATGATTACTGGCTTCGCTTCGTAGTGTTACTGCGAATTAAAACAGTCCAATAAACGCGGGTAACACCACGGGACACAGCTAGTTATTTAAATTAAAAACAAAACGTACCTTTTATAAGAAAATCAAACTGTCTAACAGAAGCGTCTAAATATTTAGCGATTAAACAAAAACAGACGTGCAACGGAACTTCATTCTTGAGCGCGAGTTTTTGTGCGAACAAAAATGCCCAATTATCTTGCACTCGGCTGTCACGGGACATCCAGTAGACAATTCCTTCGCAGCTATCAGGGACCATCTGCTCTTGTGACACGATTCGAACACGTTTTTTATTAAACTTAAAATCCAAAATAGACTTGGCGGTCTCCTCGCGTTTAACTTCTAGTTTCTTCATAAATTCTCCAATGTCTACATTAGTAGTAGTAGTTATTTTGTTGTCCGGTGGAACAACTGATAACTTTAATTTTTTCGGTGCTGATGCCATATTCAAAGCAGCGTGAATATATTTTATATAATTAATTCTCATAAAACTTCTAGAGGTATTAAATAATATAAACACAACAGCATCAAGTTCGCTAGACAAAGACGCGGGTTTTGACAGTTATCATTTTCGCGCATAAATTTATCATCTGGTCTACTGGCTCGTGGGTTGCCAGTACTTCCGTTTTCAATACCATTTTTTCAAGGGAAGTGGGAAGAAAAAAGGGCCTATTTATGAATATACCAAAATGTAAAAGAGCTTGCTATTCTAGTTAATCTACATCAAAGAATCATGTCCTAATGGCTTGATCACACGTACCGAGCAAACGGGCGAAACAGTAAAATGTTTCTCGGCCGAGACAATGATGTAAGCGAGTAGCTGTTCACACGTATTTGGAGATTAGCACAGTCAGTTCAGTTCTATTGAGACTTTAATTCGGACACGATGGATTGTAAAAATATTATTAGAAAATAATATACAAAGTTACTCATTCCACTATTAGCAGAAGAATTAAGTTTCCGGAGATTGAAAGTTCTACAGACACGGATGTAGTTTATATAACCGTATAAATTTTATAGTTGTTTCGACGTTTCATTTGATATTATGAGACATGGTGTATTGTTATTTTATTTGGAGTTGTTTTAAAGAAAAAAATATGTCAAAAAAGGCGCACACGGTGACGTGATAACAATCATTTGGCCGAGTGTCGAGGCAGTGCCCGTTCAGACCTGCCGAGTGAGCGAGCGAGACAGTGCGGGGTAGCGGGAGGGTGGTCACTCGGCTTAGGAAGTACAACGGAAGCCGAGCTACTGTCTCGCCACTGCGTTCGGCCGGTCGCTATTAGTGATGCGCAAAATGTGTCACTGAGCTGAAAAGATAGATATATATCATTTCGCTCTAAAGATATATATCACTCATTTAGATCACTAGATCAGTGATCCATTTCAATTGATTGGTTTAAAAATTGATTTATTTCTTCGTCTAGATCATTTAGCTCAGTATATCAGTCACTTTAAATCTCTCTCGCTCACACAAATATTTCTTTAATTCTTATATTAGCATAAGTTAAGTACTCGGAAGATCTTTTTTTTTTTCAGTTTTATTAGTTTGTACATTTTTCCATCATTACATTTTAGATTTCCCTTAATACTTGGCAGGCTTAGGACTGTCAACCTAGACAGATTTAATGAAGTTGGAAATAAAATAATTTTCATATAATCACAAGGTAGGTAGGCAGGTATACCTACTTCATTTACCCCCTTATTTATTTATTTATTTTATTAAGTTTATTTACACTGTTTTATGTTAAACATTGAAAATAAAACTAAACACATTAAGATTTTTTTTTATTTGATGTATCATCCCATTATTCGTAATATTGTTCTTAAATTAATTTACCTTTTTAAGTAAGAAAATGGCAAATATAAATTTTGTTTTAAAAATACATGAGTTATGTTAAGCTTTGCCTCTATAGAAATTATGTGCATTTTTCCTTGATAACTCAATACGTCGCAACAAAATTAGCGTGAAGTGAACGGTAGATAGATATCATTCATGAGACAATGAGCTAGTGAGTTAGTGAGCTAGAACTGAGTTAAACTCCATTTCACGAAAGAAGTCCCGCAGACGCAGCGCTGTATTCGCGCGACATAATATTGCCAGAGTTAAATGTGGGGAAATCAGGGAAAATAATTTACTGTTCATTTACTTTCATTTTATTAACTACTACCACTACTACTACTAAATTGTTTCTAATATTATGTATTTTTAAGGTACCTATTTGATGCTTATACTACTAAGGTCTGATTAGTGAAAAATAAATCTTCCTGTAAATTCTAAAATATAAAATGGAGATGTTCGACCAACTTTAAATTAGAAAAATAAAATAATATTAAAAAGTTTTATTCAAAGTTTTATTGAATAATATTATGATCGGTCATACTATGATCACTGTCAGAAGAGTAAATAAAAAACAGTGAGACAGAATCTGATTCTATCACGATATAAATGGGTCCATTTCTTCATAAGACCATCATTTTTTAAATATTCTTCCTGTAGTTGTTTAAATAGTCTTCCGTTGAAACAATCTCAAAAAACTATTAGGCGCACAATATCTTTTAGATCTTGGCCCACGTTTTTCTCCGCTACCCGTCTCTTTATAAGACTCCACATTTTTTCTATCGAATTGAGATCGCAGTGGTAAGGCGGCAATTACTCGCCGCTGTTGCGCCTTCTTTTGTAACTCTCGTTACAGTTTTCTCTGACACACCTGCAATAAAATGAACAAGTATGAATGATTATTTTCGTATTTAATTACATTATTGTTGAATATAACTTTACAATTTTTTATTGTTTTAATTTCTTTAAAAAAATTCCATAAAAATCATGCATTAAAAAAACTGAATTCCAATCTGTAAGAAATCAATCGGGAAAAAATCTGTATATATGGCAGCCCAAAAATTTACCTGTCATGGCAGCGACTCTCTTGCGAACATTGTTTATTGGTATTAAAACACCGTGATCCTTGTGTTCCGCTTCACAGATCTCCTTAACCTTTAATATGATTTCTTGACCAGTACTTTTTACAACTTCTGGCATCGTAAATAAACCTTATAACGCACTAATCCATTAATAAACTCACAAAATATGTACCAAAACAAACGCACCTTGATAACATTGACAAATGACAACATGGCCGATCTCCCCATTTGTCAAATTTAGTTCCACAATATTCCGCGGGACTTCTTTCATGAAATGGAGTATACTGATATATTCGGAGCTAGTGTGAGTTAGTGACACATTCTATCGGTGTGAGTGATATATATCTTTTATATCACTCACTCAGGAGCTACACATCTCTAGTCGCTATGTTTATAGTTTTATACGCACTGAGTACTCTGCCGAGATTACTGACTCGCCCGTTTGCTCGGTACGTGTGATCAAGGCAAAAGTTGATGTAATATGTAATTGATTTAAAAAAAAAAACTATTAACAAACGACACGTCCAGTCGTAACTCTTGTTCATTAAAGGGGGAATAATATCACACAATGCAAATAATATTGAAATAAAGGTATAACAAATTTATTTAAATAATTATTTTTTTTAGATCAGATCATCATTACTAAATTCAGGAGATGGGAAATATTTTTTCTTTAGGTAGTTGCTACATGGATGACAATTGTACCTCTCAACGTTAGTTCTCATACAATCGAAAGAACAAAAATCAACTAGTTTACACATGTTGCAGGATATTTTTTCGTCTTTTAGAGGTATCGCACATTCGAAGCACACTTTGAACTTGGCAATCTGAAAGGTTACAACGTAATATTTCTATTTAAGAAAATCTATACTGTTATGATAGAGGTGAAGTTTATGAGTGTGAGATTGTTGAAGGTAATTCATGGATCTAATGAACCGATTTAAAAAAAAAACTTACCATTAGAAAGCTACATTTCTGCTAGGGTGAAAGGCTAAATATATAAAAAAAACGAAAAATGATTACAGCGATATTGGACAAACAACTAATACACTGGTCTACCTTATTATCTAGGAGATTAACATTTTTAGCTCACCTCATCCGCGGGAGTAATTTCTGGTGTCACATAGGGCCTTTTCAGAACCTGCGTAACTTTGGTAACCAATTTATTTTCACGTACGAAATAGTTTACTTCTGATTCAATTGAAGCCTTAACTTCTGATGATATCACGACGGTGCGTAAACTTCTCTTCATCTTCTTAAAGTAGAATATTACTATACAGAGTACGTGTTTTAAGACCTTGTGGTCGCTGTATATTCGCTTTTTAGTAGTTTTAAGTACATCCCAAATTTCAAGGCATCTCGTTGGAGTCAGCCACAGACCCAATCGTTTTGAATTTTTGTATTCCCTCATTATTATGTTCCAGTGTCGATGTTTGAATCTATGGATGAAATATTAATTTAAATAATAACAAAAACACAAAATCTTTTTCGTTATAGGTAGAGGTGTAAGAGTTGAAGACGGAAATGAGAGTTAAGTAGTACCTAAAAGTGAATAACCATAACCTTGGTTGGACATCGGGGCACAATGTTCCTTTAATATAATAACCACTATGCAAAATCATTGAAACAAAAGGTCATTCTGTTAAAACTACTGTATCCTCATACTTATATGCATCTTAATACCCTTAAAAATACAAGGAAACATTTTTGCAAGTCGTCAATACTCAGTTTTATTTGGATTAATCTAGTTACAAATATAGTTTGCATTAATCGTTTCCAATGTAAATTTAGATTTGGAATGCGTTTAATAGTTGTGAGTTGGATTTTATACGGCCCTAGTTCAGAACTATCAGCATGTTGGTACATACCTATCGACTATTACGATCAGCTCTTTTAGCAATTCTGCTTGTATCCATCTAATAATCAAAAGTCTTGCACAATTCGTCACTAAACTTAGAGCTTGCTTGTAATCACCAACTTCGTCTGTAGCTAACCCTTTAGTCCCCATAACTGATTTGGTAGAAGTGGCAGCGACGCTTTTAGGTTTTTCCTTTGGTTTCACTTCAGGTTTCGCCTTTTTATTGTCCTGTTTTCCAGCTGTTCAAAAAATTATTTAAATAGGCCCTTTAATACACTGGTATTCAATTTAATAGAAAATAAATGAATGGATAAAATACCAGGGCGGTTTCAAACACGGGTACTCAAGTACCCGTGTTTGAAAACGTTCATGAGGAAAGTTAGTATTTTGAGTAGCAATTAGTATCTTACATCATAAGTTAGTGATTTAAAATTGTTGGCCCGATAGGTGCCGCGAATGCTCATGGTGGACAATAAGCGGATGCGGCGAACTTCGAAACAATGTTTGCAGAAATTTAAGCGAGATCCGAAGGACTTTTTGCATCGAGTTTTCACAGTTGTTGAAACCTGGATTCATCTTTACACACCAGAAACTAAACAATAATCGGAATCGGAAAAGTCATGGTGACAATTTTTTGGGATGCGAAGGGTGTCATCCACGTGGATTTTTTGGAAAAAGAAATAACGAAAGATAATAGCAGTAATCACAAAAACTAGTAATACTATATACTTATAACTTCCTATCTTTTACAATACATATTTTTTTTTTTTTTTTTTTACGTGTGGAAATCCCCGCGGACCGTCACCCCGTCGGGGGTTACGGCGGGGTGGTGTGTCGGACTCGAACCGACTAAAACCACACGGTGTGACCCTCTCTGCGCCTTTGTATTGGAAGGAGTCCAGGGAGGGGATTTCCTTCTGGACTCCAACCGGCGCCTGCCCGCACTGTTGCGGGCACCATCTCAAAATTTACTCTCTAATAAGGCAACGTCCGGTCACACGCGCACGTCGCCCCCTCGCCGTTGGCCACTACTGCGGACGGACGGGAAACCCGTCCCGCCCATCCGCGGCCACTCTCAGGGCGGCATGAGACGCAGGTATGCGCGCCTCCGCCGCCCAGGGCGCCGGCGGCGGATCGGGTCCGAGTGGATAGCATCCTCCCGGGCCTTCTCCGCCACCTCCTTCTGCAAGATTACGTCCTCACAGAAGGTTGCGACCGCGGTAAAACAACTGTCGCTGCCGGCCATCGATCTTATGACGGCCGGCAGCGAGAGATCCCCTCCGATGGCTGCAGTGAGGACCCGGCGCTGCGCCGCCCAAGCGGGGCAGACCGCCAGCATGTGCTGGGCCGTGTCCTCACTGCAGTCGCAGTGGTGGCAGGCGGGACTCGGTTCCCTCCTAGCGACCGAGTGCAGGTACTTTCCGAAGCAACCGTGCCCGGAAAGTACCTGCGTCAGCCGGAAGGAAAGGGTCCCGTGCTGCCGCCCTGCCCACTCCGCGATGACCGGCTGAAGAGCCTCCACGGCGGCGTAGCCAGCGCGTGGGGTCTCCAGCCGGAACGACCATCTCTGCATGGTGGCTCGGCGAGCGGCTTCGCGCCACTCGCGCACGTCCTCGGGCGGAGGGCGAAAGGCGTTCTCCGCCCGGAAGTCAGCCACTCGCCGATAAACTTTGGCGAGCACTTCCGCCTTTTACAATACATACTTATCTCTACCTCTCGAAATTCTGAATTACTTACGTGGAGAAGCAGGTTTAACCTTATCCATTTCTGCTAAGACAGATTTAGCATACACAAATAGGTTTTCATACACAATTTCAGCGTTTTGACATTTTAGTAAAGGATCAGCACCAAATAGGAGTAGATTTGTCAACTGGAAATGCAAAATTCAAGATGTTTTACACATCGTTTAAATTATGTATTAGAAATTTACAAGAACTAACACGAATTTAAGTAATATTTATATTCCAATTTCATAATCTTATTGCTATGTCTGTGGGAACGCTGTAGCAGATCAGATGTGGACTGATTTGACCTGTATTATACGAGGTGAGAGAGGAATCTAAATTTACAAATTCCCTAAATTTTAAATGACAGCAAAGCACTTAGGTGTTTCCTAAAGGTTGGTGAAAATGAAAATATCACTCTGGTTACCTAACTCTCTCTAAATTTAGTGTGTGCGTGTGATAATAAAAATGTATCAAATACCATTTGTAAACGCTCGCTGATGCCAATAGTCCTACAAAACGGTAAATAGAACATCTTTACAAGAATATTTTGATTCATCTGGTTTATTGTTGCGTTTAGATTTGTGTAAGGACTTTCAATGAATATGTCGAAAATGTCCAAACTTTTTGACATCGCTATGTCCATTGATGCACGCCCTTTGAACTGAGCTATTGGGTCGCAGCGGTATTTTAGAAGCAGTTCTAGTAATTGGTGACGAACCTGTAATAAAACAAGTCAAGGATTATAATAAAATGTCCTCGTTATTTTGCGTTTATGAGGACTGATTTTGATATGCTTTTAAAATAATATGTTTTACGTTTTTGACTTTTAGCATCAGCCACATATAACATGTGTTTCTTTTTTCCCTTAGGAACGCGAATACTTATTTGATCATTATTTATACAATATTATTTATACTTACTTCTTCATAAGATTCATCTTCAACCTGTTTTGCCAGGACAGCATGCAGTAGTGTCGGCCCTGGTTCATTTGGATCTGAGTCTACATCAGAATTATGAATGGGCAGTCTATGATTTGGCGTGGCTCCCATCTCTAACAAAGTACGAATAACTTCCAAGTTCTTATAATTAATTGGCTGGCTTACTGCGATGTCTAAAGGTGTATATTCTAGAGACTGAAATACGTTAACAGAAACTACAATGTTCCCTTGGAGCCAATTACTGACCCTACTTTTAATTTCATGTTTAAAAGTAGGGTCAGGTCCACTCCTGGACCTCCTGGCCTCTCCCGTTGTATGATTTATGTCGATTTCAAATTTTATCACAATTGGTGCATCTGTTCGAGCTTGAAAAAGTAACAGACACATACATAAACTTTTGCCTTTTTAATGTTAATGTATTTCGCCGAGGGCAAAAAGGTGCAATAGATCGCTAAGCCCCTTTATCTAGATTTATCTTCTAAGATAGAATGATACTAGTAGATGCTTTTGAAAATAAGTTCAGAGTTTCGCAGCTAATCTAAAATTTAGAGGGATTATTGCACTGACCTGGGGATAGACCTCATTTACGTTAGCTCCGGATTTTACCAAAGTCTCAATGAGATCAGGAGCATGGGCTACTATAGCTATGAAAAGCGCAGGCTGCGGACAGCGTACCTGCCGAGGATCAGCACCATCTATAAGTAGCTGAGTGATAGTTGCCTTTATATTTTCCATCCTGTAAACATACGATCATTAAATCATTTATTCATTATACTTTCAGTATTTAAAGTGTGTCAGAAACTGGATTTAGCTTGTATCGTCCTGGATTTCTTACTTTGAAAAGGTGGTAGAGGAGAGATATAGTAATGATATCATGGCCTGATAAAAAATCTTTATTATGCAACTTAAACAACTGGAAATCGGATTTTAAAATTATGTGCGTAATAACTAGTAATAAGCAATCTGAGGTAGTAAAACCACGCTAATTTAAGCATGAATCAGCCGGCTCGTCCGGGGTGCAACAAAAGTTCTTTGGTCAAGTCTCTCACAGAAGATCAACCTAAAATGAGAGAATTCGTGCTGTCGAGTTTCGTTGGTGAACGTGATACGGAGGCTCAATGATTTAGAACTATCTCAATATGCCACCTTATTCGTCGTCGGATCGTCATTCTGTAATGTTGCATTCGCATTGAGTATGGTGACCACTACTTTGTATTCTGCTCATGGTTTCCATTAGACAGAATAGAGTCACTTTGGCTTCCTAAAATAAAATACTGTCCGTTTTTTTTATATTTAAACCTGTCAGAGTTATCTCCAACCTATGTCCCGTTATCACTCAGTCTGGAGTTAACTACTTTTTTAAGCTAATGGTCAGAAAATGAGAATTGAGTTATGTAGAACTGAAAAATATTCCTAAAAATATTTCAGTTCTGGAGTATTCAACTTACTGTTCAGCTTTGAATTTGATTTTTAACTTCATGGACGAACTCTGGTCTATACTCAAGGAGGGTAAATCTCCGCTCGCCTTCTTTAGTACATCTTTACCAACCTTAGTATTATCTTTTTTTGTATCTTTTTTATCAGGAATCTTTTTTTGTTCCTCTAATTCAGCATTAATTTCTGATACCATATCATTAACTTGAAAAATGTAGTTCACTGGCATTATCCCATTCGTTTTTAAAAATATATCGGTAACTCGAATTTCAAATTCATGACTTGCACTTAAGTATAGTCGATTTTCTTGACTAAAATCATTTGATTTACTTTGCGTATCAATTTTGCTGTCTCCCGATCCCGATCCAATCAGTTCATTTTTCTTAAATGTTCTCGAACCAATTGATTGAAAAGACTTAGATTTTTTATTTATTGTTGCATGAGTTTGCACACTCTTTCCTGTTTTAGCACTCGTTTCGGCATCTTTTTTATTGTAAGTATACCCTGTAGCACCCGAATTTCGATCGATTTCCCATTCTGATATCATTCGGTCTGTTGAAACTAGAATTTTTATTTTTTAATAGTGAATAATAAGTAATGTAAGAATTAAATATCGAATTGTTTTTCTCTGCATCTTGGGCTATTGACTTAACAATAATATAAATAGTTTATTTTTGAAATTACATATACATCATAGGATGAAATGTAATTGCTATCTATACGAGTGTTATGTAGCCCTACCTCTTACACTGGGAAATTCCGTATCATTTAAGACAGTGACAGAATGGTGCCTCAGTGCCTGTTAGCTAAACTACCTGTTAATTAAAAGCTTTACATACCTCTGGTTGTTCCGCTACCAATTGGTAATATAGCTTTAATAATATCACAGGGATGTATGTCTAGCTCAGCACATGCGTAATTTATTAATGCGGCGCCGAGTGGGGTGCAGCAGGCATCGTTGTAATTATTTATTTTAGCTCCAGCTTCAAGTAGGAAATGTATTACGTCCGATCGGTTTCCACACTACGAATGAAGTCTCAATATTAAACTGTGTATTTTATAATCACTCAATCACTATATATTATAAAATAAAGTCCTCTGCCGCGTCTGCATGTCCGTCTGTTCGAGATAAACACAAAAACCAGTGCACTGAATTAAATGAAATTTTGTGCCCAGATAGTTTAAAACCTGAGAAAGTCAACTACATTATTATCTTAAAAATCATTCTTGGGTGTCGAAAATGAGTTGTTTTACATACATAAAACAATACATAAAATATCACAACTGCTTCTCCGTAGGGGCTGGCAAAGGCATTCTAAACGCCCACTTTTCGTCAGTTTTTGCCAAGTTATAAGTCGTGAGCCTATTGCCGTTTATTTTTGAGATGTTACGTTTGCCAGAGCCTCGTCCGTCAAACAGCAGGTGCACAACTTGCAGGACCGCCTCAGGGGAGTGTTAGACGCTAGTCTGGCGTCCGGACGCTTCCCTGAGTGTTGGAAAAGCGGGAAGCTGGTTCTGCTCCAGAAGCCAGGTCGGTCTGCCGACTCGGTCGCGGCCTATAGGCCCATCGTGTTGCTGGACGAGGCGGGTAAGCTGTTCGAGAGGGTGCTCCACGCCCGCATCGTCCGGCACCTGCGCGAGGTGGGCCCCGATCTGTCGGACGCCCAATTTGGATTCCGGGAGGGGCGTTCGACGGTCGACGCAATTCTGCGTCTGAAGGCCGCGACCGAACAGGCGGTGGGCTGCGGCGACGTGCTGTTGGCGGTGTCGTTGGACATCGCCAACGCATTCAATAGTCTGCCATTCAGCTGCATCAGGGCCGCACTCCAGTACCACGGAGTGCCACAGTACCTGAGGCGGCTAGTGGCAGACTATCTGACGGAGCGTACTGTCATGTACGAGGACCGAGAAGGAGTCTTGAGACGTCGGGCCATGTCGTGCGGTGTTCCACAGGGGTCTGTCCTCGGACCACTCCTGTGGAACATGGGATACGACTGGGTCCTGCGAGGGCGTCTCCCCCCCGGGGTCGGTGTAATTTGCTACGCCGACGACACTCTTGTGACAGCCCGGGGGGCGACCTTCGAAGAGGCGGCACGCCTGGCCACCACAGGAGTCTCCCTGGTGGTCGGGCGCATTGAGGCGCTGGGTTTGCGGGTGGCCCTAGAAAAGACGGAAGCCCTACTTTTCCATGGGCCCCGTCGTGGTCCACCCGCCGGCGCCTCCATTGAGGTCAACTCGGTCCTCGTACCGGTCCGGGCCCACTTGAAGTATCTGGGTCTGGTCCTAGACGGTAGGTGGCTCTTCGACGAGCACTTCCAACAGCTTGCTCCGAAGCTGATCGGCACTGCCTCCTTCCTTGGGCGTCTTTTGCCCAATCTGGGAGGAGCCAGTGTCGCCACGAGGCAGCTGTACACGGGGGTTGTCCGGTCTATGGCACTCTATGGTGCACCGGTGTGGGCGGCGGCTCTGACCGAGCAGAATAGGGCGCGCCTCAGGCGGCCGCAGAGAACTCTGGCGGTCAGAGCCATACGGGGTTACCGCACCGTATCGACGGAGGCGGCGTGCGCCCTGGCCGGAACACCCCCGTGGGATTTGGAGGCGGAAGTGCTCGCCGACGTTTATCGGCGAGTGGCTAACTACCGGGCGGAGAGTGGTGGAGTTGGACCTCCGCCCGAGGAAGTGCGCGAGTGGCGCGAAGCCGCTCACCGAGCCACGATGGATCGCTGGTCGGTCCGGCTGGAGACTCCACGTGCTGGCCTCGCCACCGTAGAGGCGCTTCAGCCGGTCATCGGCGAATGGGCAGTACGGCAGCACGGGACCCTTACCTTCCGACTGACGCAGGTTCTTTCCGGGCATGGTTGCTTCGGAAAGTACCTGCACTCGGTTGCCAGGAGGGAATTGAGTCCCGCCTGCCACCACTGCGACTGCAGTGAGGATTCGGCTCATCACACGCTGGCGGTCTGCCCCGCATGGGAGACGCAGCGCCGGGTCCTCACTGCAGTCATCGGAGAGGATCTCTCGCTTCCGGCCGTCGTTCGTTCCATGGCCGGCAGCGAGAGCTCATTTACCGCGGTCGCAACCTTCTGCGAGGACGTAATCACGCAGAAGGAGGCGGCGGAGAAGGCCCGGGAGGACGACATCCAATCGGACCAGATTCGCCGCCGGCGACTCGGGCGGCGGAGGCGCGAACATCTGCGCCTCATGCCGCCTTGAGTGTGGCCGTGGGTGGACGGGATGGGTTTTCCCTCCACCCGCCCTATGTGGCCAGCCGCGAGGAGGCGGCGTCGGTGTGTGCCGGACGCCGCCTAAGAGAGGGTCGTCAAACCGAGACGGTGCCCGCATCAGGAGCGGGCAAGCGCTGGAGAAGTTCAGAAGGAAATCTCACCCTGGACTTCTCCTCCTCCTAAACGGAGAAGCGCGGAGAGGGCACACTGTGTGGTTTTTAGTCGGTTCAAGTCCGACACACCACCCCGCCGTAACCCCCGGTGGGGTGACGGTCCATGATGATTTTCCACACATAAAAAAAAAAAAAAAAAAAAAAAAAGGCTCTAAGTTTTTGGAAGGAACCCTATGCACCTATGAGTTGTTTTGCAAGTATTTATTATAAACTTTTGTACGTATGGTGACGCATCAAAAATACGGGATTAATGCTTTTATCATCAACATTCAAAACACCGTCTACCGAAGCCAACGTTTGTTGTACAGAAACTAGAAATATTATTGAATATTTGAAATTCTACTTACGGCAGCGTACATAAGAGCTGAGTTTCCTTGCGAATCCGTGACGTTAGGATTCACGTCATATTCATTTATGAGTTGAGCAACTGTCTTTATGTGACCCAAGAAGCATACCATCAGGAAAGTTCTGGAATATTTATATATTTTTGGCAAAACTACAGAGTACGAAATAGGCGTAATAGCTCAAAAATTATTACATTATATTATCGTCATGAGATATAATCAGTATATCAATACTGATTATATCAATATGTATAAAACTCCGCTGCTGACTGACTGTCAGACAATGCAGAGACGATATTACTGGGCGTAGGCAGCTATAATTTGCCATGAGTATTCCTTGAGGCGAGCACTAAGAGAGGCTTTAGGAAAGTTCCACTCCTAAGCAATCAAAGTCATACATCAGAATAATACGTAGGTGAAGTCGTGAGCAAAACCTAGATATTTTATAAAGATTGAAACATATTTAAGCATTGTTGTATTTGTTACAAAACAGCTGACCCGTGAAGCTGCTGCGATTCCAAAACGAATACCTTTTTTTAGTCTGCAGCATTTTTTCATTGTGACTCAGCACCTATTGTTCTTTGCATAATGTTATATAGGCCACAGTCTTCTTATAAAAATAAAGAAATTTAAGACATAATTAAGGGATAATTCGAGACTATCCAATAGTAAAATAATTTACAATTGTAATTTTTGAAAATTTTAGTAGATTTGGAACTAGTTGTATGTTTACTCAAATAGATTAACTATTCAGTTTTTTAATACTAGTATTTACGTTCAAAAATTAGGGCCACCCTCTTTGTGCTCGCCAGTGGGCGCCACTGTAGAATGAAGTCCTAACTGTCAAACTTTGACCGTCATCTTTTTCTCAGCTCCGCTTTTCAAGCACGGACATTCATTGATCGGTAATTTGTAAATTTAATAATAAATGTCTAAATATGAAACAATATACTTTGACATTTTAGCCCTTAAATAAATTATCGTTTATGAAATTTTCGTATAATAAATAAATTTCCCAGAAACCTGCAATGCAGTTCGTGTTCAGCCGCAGGCTTAAACAATTCCCTGGGTCCATTTAAAATTGACTTCAAGTTTATTTTAGGTTTCGTAAGCTGTTCCTTGTGTTTGTAAGAATGCTGCATCATGTGTACTATCTCATCATTGTTGTTCCAAGAGTAAAATATATCTTGGTCGTTACCTATAATACTATTATTACTTTTTTGGCTTCCCTCCTGAAATAAAGTAAATTTAAAGAGTGTATCATAGCTTTTATTATGTATTAGCCTGCCAAAGTGTACCCACTCAACCTGGTGGAAAGCATGAGTTGAATCTAAGAATCATCATGAATGAGGAATGATAATTGCCCATTGACTGATTCTGCATCATTAGGCCTCCGATTTCATAGCCTCCAACGAAACACGTCAGCACTAATGCCGTAATTTTACATGGTAGGCTAGTTTTCTATGAGAGGATAATACCGCCCCGGTCGTGGTGGGCCCATGCGTGCTGAAATCAGCGTGGTTCTACTACATTTCACCACACCATAGCAAAGACAATAGTGTGTCATAGATGTGATTGTAAATCATAAACTCGAATTTCACACATTACAGACATTGATATATAAAAACCCTAGATGCACAGTCTCAAACAAAAGCCGCATACGAAACTATCCTACTTAGTCATTGATGTATAAAAATATCAATGTGGGTAGTTTTAGTTAAGCTATAAACACATCTTTTGCACATTCAACCTTACGCGCATTGTTTAAAGTTTTTATTACAAAGCAGCGTACAATGACCAATCAAATTTTATGACCGAAGCTAGCCGGCAGGACAGGACATGGAGTGAAGAGGAATATTTGTATATTTTTTTTATTATAATACATTGAGTTAGTATTTTAAGAGTTAGTTAAATTGTGTTCTAAGCCCTTAATTATACTTATATCTGAGCGTAAATATGTTTTTGGGTAGGACATGTGTACATCAATGAAACAAATATTAACTCTTAAAATCATTTATTTCATTTTTTCATATCATATCAGTATCAGTGACATATCCTGTAAAAAATAATTATATTATTTGAATGTAGGTACGAAATTATTTGATAAATTCATTATTTTTCTGGCTAACGACTACTTACCGTTATACTAGGAACAGCCGTTTTAAGAAGACGTTTTATGCCTTTAGCAGTGACATTCATATCTTCGTCCACAAAATGTTCAGAACAAACGACGCATGCACTATTTGGCTTAAAAAAATTGTATCTCGCGAACCCATAAGTTGTCCCCTAATTAATCGATATAATAGGTAATATAATATTTACGAACTTTAATAATAACACCGTTTGGACGACCTCATTTCCTTTTGCAATTCGATTAATAACTATAATAATATTATTATATATTTTGTAACGTATACATACTTATTAAAAACTAAATACAAAAAAGTTCAAATTAAATAAACTTATTAATAAAAAAATAAACACAATAAAAAAAAATCGACTCCATTAAATTCAGAACAGGGTCGTTTGGATTATGCGACTAAAATAAAAGGTTGTGTAATAGTCGTTCTTACACTGAAAAAGCGGCCATTGAAATTTGTCGTATTATACTTGGACAGTTGAGTGAAGTTTTAGACAAATTAAATCAAGATCACATATTGCTTCCGATATTTAGTCATAAAAACAACAAAAACAAATTAACAAACTCTTTTACTCACCGAAAATACGATATCCCATCCTTTTTTAACGTTCCTAACGTAATATTTTTACAATTCCGCATCGAACACTTAGGCATTTTTAACGAGCGCACAGTGACGCGAGCGACGCGAGACTATTTGAAATATGAGCACCATTTTCAATAGTGCGCTTATTTTATGAGGACGGTTTTGCGACGCTGAGTGTGTATCTAGGGTTTTTTAATACATCAATGATTACAGATAAGTAAATAAATCTTCATAAAATAAATTAAAGATGACACTATAAAATTGAACTTTAAAGTTTAAATATAATACCTGTGTTTTCGAGTTCGTTTCATCGATAAATGGTTCAAGTGTAACAATTTCATTACCATAATAAGCCCTCTCGAAAACGTCTGAATGGAACAATTGACTGTTTTCGTCAGTACAGTTCTTTGGATATAGTTTCATCCAATTTTGTGCAGCTAACAATGGCTGAGCGCCATATTGTTTCAAAAGCTCTAGGGCAGGATTCGTCTCTCCAATCTGTATAAGAACAATAAACAGTTTAAAATATCATAACGCGATAATGGGTAAAAAACTTCTTACAAAACTTATCTAGCCTATTTCAAGCGGCCTATTATAACGACCCTATTGACAGCTCATTCATTAAAATATATTTACATATAAATCATAATTATTTACGCTTCTTCAATTAATACCTATATCTGTACGCAAATTCAACTTATTTCTATCTTCCGTTTAAAATTACATACACAAGAAGGCTTTGCATCAGGCAGGCGTTGAAATGAAAAATTATGAGTGACCCTCGCGACCTCGATGGTACCAGCGGATGTTGCTGTTCCTTTACAGCAGTAACTTCATCAACAACCCTGATTATGTACCCTGTTGGATTCGGGTTTCCAATCAGTAGAGGGTTAAGGCCACTCGTCCGCCGTCCGGGACTGCCAAGACACGTAATCTTGTGACTTACCGAAAATATTAACCGAGTTGGTGGAGCGTGGAGTTTTGCGCTTAGCAACATATTTGGTAATATATTACTATTTATATAGATTACTAACAGTTCTTGTAGTTGACACCAGCAGGCATCTATGCCTTGCCACGATGTCGTGTCCGTCAGGCGTAGACATTAGCTCAGGGACCACACTAGGTGTCTCTGGTCTCCATGTAAGTCGAACAAGCTGAAGACCTTTCCAAAGACCGACATTCTCGCGAAGACGGGCGTGAGTTTCCACGCCGGGACCCCAGCGCATATTGTTGTAATATAAACCCTGAAAATTATGTAATGATGGTTCGATGTTACTAAACATTTTACAGAAATCTGTTTAATTGGCTTTTGCCCGCTAATCCGCCTGTGTGTTATCGCGTAAAAGGTAGCCTAGGTGCTTTCTCAGGGCCTGTACCAAATTTCATTAAATTGGTTTAGTAGGTTTGTCATGAAAGCGCGACTAACAGACAGAAACACGAGTAACGTTTATAATATTAGTAATGATTATGAGTATATATATATATATATCTTTTGTACTGAAAGAGCTATAAAACCAAAGTGATTCGTCAATATCTGTAACGCTTTTACAGTTAAAATCGTTGCACCAATTTCAATATGAAATTTGGCTTGGAGATAGAAACTGATTTTTGAGGAAGGACATAGGCTACTTTATACTTCGACAACGGACAAAGGTAGTTCGTGACTTTAGTTAAAAATTCATACTAACACTGAACACTCGCCCGTTGTCGTATGATTTAAGGCCATATCCATGCATGCAGTTATTGTAGAAATAGCCCTCGTAGGTGTCAAACTGATGAGTTTCACCGCGGTATCGACAGCGATACTCACCGACGCCATGCATCGTGTCTCGCAACAGACGACCCGAGTACGTTCCTAGGGACTGAAACATTAATTTATACAAATACGTTATTTTTGTTATACCATAATTTTCTTGCAAGTTCATCGAAAATTTATCATTACTATGAAATGGATATGCACTATGTATTTTTTATATAAAGTAACAAAGAGTTTAAAAGTTTTTAACCAACTTCAAAAAATCGAGGAGGTAATCGATTCGTCGGAATCTTTTTTTTTTTTTTATGTATGTTCAGCGATAATTTCGTCGTTTATGAACCGATTTCAAAAATTACTTTTGCATTGGAATGGGCGTAGCTTACAGGTGGTCCCATCGTCACCATATCGGGATCTGATGATGGGATCCCAGGAAATCGAGTTAACTCCTCAAATATCATAGGCACAATGTTGCGATTTGGGTATTAGGAATAGTTTTTCATTGAAGTCGGTTCCTTTTTGTTAAATATTAATTATAATATGTCTGCCTTATTGGTCTAGTCTAGTGGTTAGCGTACGCGGCTGCTGATTTCGTGTTTGGGTGTTTTCTGTGTAAAATGTGTATGTATTTATAAAAAAAAGTATACATATGTTTTGTATCACTTGTCTAGGGGTACTACTCGTACCCACAGTATATAAGCTCTGCTTAGTTTGGGACGAGATGATGTTGTGTGTGAGATGTCCGAAATATTTATTTATTTATAAAATATCTAAGTGTTGTAGTTTTTTGAATATCATTTACATATACTCTCTTACCTATATGCAGGAGCTGGATGCGAGTAGCCGAGAATCGAACTAAGTGGCGTGCAATTCGAGAGGCCTATGTCCAGCAGTGAACTGCGATAGGATGATGATGATACTATCGATTCTCGGCACTTGGCGGAACTTGTTAAAATATATGTAAAACATTATTGAAATATGACTCACTTATACTTTTATTCCACTATTTAATTTTAATTATAAGTAATTCTTTTCTCTTCTTAAATTTTGTGTTTAACAACATGTGTTCATTAGGTGTACAAAATTTCAATTTAAATAGTGGAATAATAGTACAAGTGAGTTTTATTTCAAGAATGTATTTCATAACATTTCACGTTTTACCTTCAAACTTAGAAATTCTAAGCCTTCAAATTTCATTTATTAATAAAAAAGTGTGATTATAAGTCAACAGACACTACTTTAAATATAAAAAGTACAATGTAAGACAACTTTATAAGCATACACAGGGGCCGTCGATAATACGTCTAGACAGAAAATGTGTCTGGCAGATGTGAATAGATTGTTTCTTCCTTGGGACTCAAAACAGCTAAAGTAAAAGTGAATACAGGATTTTTACTTTGCCACAAAAATACCTAAAACTACTACTGATCAGAATTGTCTGTTTGCAAGAGGAATAGTGAGAAATATCAACCTAGTTTACATTACGCTACGCCTGTTAAAGGTGGCACCAGTGATATTTGGTATTACCCGAAGGATGTGTCAATATCCTATAATAAGCATGTGTTGACGTTTTAAGAACACAGAATGTTATCACCCCTATTCATCCCATGGGTGTCGTAGGAGTCGACAATGGGAGAAACTACACTAAAAAGATAAAGAAAACGAACTATATCAACCTATCCGAGTAGCATGGTATAGGCAATATACCTCCGATTTGTCGAAATATCCATGTCTAGACTCACACTAAGGCTGTTGAGGTCATCATCAACAGCCTGTGAATCTGTAAATAGATAGGTATAGACTTGAAGAGTTGTAAATTTTTCACGACTCATTAATTCAAAGATAATTGTTTGATGTGTTGTTCCGTGTGGTGACGGATTCAGAATACAAGTTTCACCACCCCTATTCATTCCATGGGTGTCGAGGCGACTAAAGGAACAAATTAAGCAGCTAACATCACTGCCAAGAGAAGGAAAACTTGAAACAAACCCTTTACCAACCCGTCTGGCCAGTGTGGTATAGTAGGCTAAAACCTCCTTTCAAAGGAGAGGCCTATGTCCAGCAGTGGACTGATGGAGGCTGTTAATGTTAATGAATTGTTTAAATCGTTAGCGCATTTTTTTATCAATTCATTTTCCTTTTGATTTAAATTGAATTAAATCACTGGTGTGCAATGGGAGAGGCCTATGTCTGTGATATAATATTCAACCTCCTTCAGTGCAGCGTGCATTGCAGGCGGTAGACAACGTGATTTATCACATTGTGTCAAAACTTGTCATTGACCTTGGTTTCTTTATTTTCAATGTCTGTCTTACAAATACGTTTAATTTTATGTTGAATAAAACCTAACTTCCCTAGGTTTTGCTCTCTTATTTCAGTCTGGAGAGGCTGATGATGATGATGATGATGATGAAATCTCTATATTTCTGCTTTGTTTAATTACAAATACAGTGCTATATTGTTCTGCTTAAAAACACAATTTCATTGGTGTTCACTGTGCATGTCTTTTAATGGTCTATATTATATGTATAGTTACAAATTATGGTAAGTTGTTTATGTATACTGTTGACATGTCTATAATATATAAATAAATATAAATAAATACAAATCTCAAAAAACCTGAGCTCCAGACCAATGGTGTGTTCCATCTCCATCCTTCCTATTGTCTTCATCTCTTTCCCCCACGTAGTACTCGATGTAAGGCCACATTTTGTCTGCATTCGTCTTCGGTTTTTGACATGGTGATATGGTAAAAGACATGTTCAGTCAAATTCTATTTCTAGTTTTGTTGTGTAACTTTGTGAATATAATTTCCTAAATATAAAATGTGTGTAAAATATTCAAAACGTTCAAACAATAACAATGCGGTCAGTTTTGACAGGTATGTCTATGTACATATCAATAAAAGAGAACATAAAGTCTTATGTACATATATACCATCGACAAAAGACACTTCGTCCATGCTATATACATAACCATTCTGTGGAATTGTATTTAGTTTTTCGATGTGTATTAATTATTTCACTAGCTTTTTCCTGTGGTTCTGCCCGCATATATGTTGGTAATCGAGGTGATTCTTTCAACTGATTTAACTTTGAAGTTATAAATGTCATCCACTTGAATTACAGCAAGCTATAAATGTTACATGAATTTTACACATAAAAGAAAACCGTAAGTTAAGCCACCTATACTACACGGATATAGAGACATACAGACTGTTAACTAAAATCTGTTGTTTCGAGTTAGTTAATAATGTACTGTATACTATTACTGTACTCGCAATTTTTGAATAATAAATGTTATCGGATTTAAAATATAATAACGGACTTCGGCATTTTTTTACCAGAGTGAGTCTTAGAAAATATCGGCGCTTTCTAGCTGTAAAGTCCGACGTGTAAAAATATCTGTAAAAGATTTACTTGCAGAAATAAATATTAACATATATGTATAGAATAGACATTGTCCTGTTACATTATTCCTAAATGTGTAGATTAATTGTACATGCACAATTGCACAATCTTGGCCAACTATTGCCATCTCTAAATTTTTTACTCTCTTTTGCTTCCTCTATTGCATAGCAAAAGCCCTTGAATTATCTAGTATATCTTAAGATAATTATTTACGATATTTTAATTGTAATAATCATGTCCATATGTTTGTGTTATCTATTTGGCTACATACTTATTTATCATTTGCGGGTAACTATATTATTATTTATATCAGAGATACAATTTGCTAATCTATACAGCTTGATATCGTTATCAAGATCAATTAGATTGAAAGATTGAGAATCCGCTTCTATGATACGCGTTTTGTAAAAAGAACTATCAATTCGAAATAGTATAAGGTAAAGTTCTTTTTAGAGCTTAAGTCTTTTTGCTAGCCGTAAATATAATATCATTCACTAGCCGACGCACGCAGTTCCGTCTGTGCCTTCTATTACCCGTAGATGCGTGATGTTATACAGCGGAAACAAATTGCTTTACCCGCCTTACCATAAAACAGGTTATTGTAAGCCAACCTTAAAAGATAGACACACGCAGTCGGAGTCTTTTTTGTAGAACGTTTAAAGGAGAACAATTCTTGCAAACATTGTTTTTGTAAAACTTTAACCAAACTCTCAAATGAAATAATTTTGCCCCTTTTTCATCAACCTTGATACTCCGCTGTTTCTTGTCTAAATATATAGCCCTTAGCCTTCCTCTTCAACTGAACTTTCTAACACTGAAGGATTTTTTCGAATCGGACCAGTACTTTCAGAGATTTAACGCGTTCAAACAAAGAAGCAAGCAAACTCTTCAGCTATATAATATTAAAATAATATAGATAGTTGCATTGATAAATGATAGTCTATGTGAGCAAGTAAACGTGTGTGATTAAGAATACAGAGTGTCACGACCCCTATTCATACTGTGGGTGTCGCAAGAGTCGACCAAAAGGGCACACTATGCAGGACAATATCACTGGAATAAGAAGGTAAAATTAAAATTAACCCTATACCGACCAGTCTGAGTACCGTAGCAAATGTAGTCGCCCAAAACCTTAATTTTAAGGAGAGGTTCATGATGTTGATTATAATTTATTGCTTGAAATCTAAACGATTTTATCAAAATATCTGCCACAATAAACAAGTTCATTCATTACATGAAAATCACTGTTCTTTGTTGTTATAGAATTCTAATGAACCTTATATATTTCACAATCAACGTCAATAAAAACACAAAGTTATTGATTCATATTTTATATAAAATATTTTTATCTTACATTTGTTTAAAATTGCACTTACAAAATATATAGTAATATACACAATTTGCATTGAGATAGTTTACGTAATTTTACATACATTATACTCGTATGTATTGCAGTTATATACTGCAATTCACCGTTATCAAAGTGTTGACAAACAATAAAAAAAAATTGTAGCCGTAAAAGCGTAACAGACAGACAGACAGCTACTTTCTAGTTTATAATAAATTATGTGTTGACCAAGGAGTTTTCCCTGATTTAATGAAATACAGTAAAGTAATACCTCTTTTCAAATCCGGGGACAGTAAAGATACTAATAATTATAGACCTGTATCCGTGTTACCAGTTTTTAGCAAAGTTTTTGAAAAGGTAATGCTTAATCAAATGCTCGATCATTTTAACACCAACAGAATCATACATGATCAACAGTATGGTTTCACCAAGGGACGTTGTACAACTGACGCCGGTGTAACCTTATTAAAGCATATATTTACTGCGTGGGAAGAGTCCCAAGACGCCATAGGAATTTTTTGTGACCTCTCCAAAGCATTTGATTGCGTAAATCACGACACATTACTTTTGAAACTTGAGCATTACGGACTAGGAAAACTTGCACTGAATTTATTTAAATCTTATTTGAGTGATAGACAACAATATGTACAAATAAATGGTGTTAATTCACAGGGTTTAAAAGTAAAAATGGGGGTTCCTCAAGGCTCAATATTGGGTCCTTTCCTCTTTCTAGTATATATAAATGATTTACCATATTTATTAAAAAATCAACCTCAAAATATGGTGTTATTTGCTGATGACACTTCCTTAATTTTTAAGATAAAAAGACGGGCCCAAAATCTAGATGACGTGAATAATGCCCTAGTTCAAGTCCAGAATTGGTTCACAGCAAACAATTTGGTATTAAATGAAAAAAAAACCAAATGCATAAGATTTGCTTTACCGAATGTTAAGAGTAGTGATTGTGATATAATTTTGAATAAAGAGAAACTTGAATTCGTAGATAAAACTGTTTTCCTGGGGATTACGCTTGATGCAGGGCTACAATGGGGTTCTCATTTAACATCTCTTGCGGGGCGGCTAAGTTCAGCAGCATATGCTATTAGAAAAATCCGTCAATTTACTGATGCAGATACCGCTAGACTGGTCTATTTCAGTTACTTTCATAGTATAATGTCTTACGGCATCTTGTTATGGGGACGGGCTGCAGATATTGAGTCTATATTTATTCTGCAAAAAAGAGCCATCAGAGCCATATATAATCTTCGTAGGCGCGATTCTCTAAGGGAACTGTTTAAGAATATTGGCATCATGACTTTACATAGTCAATACATCTACGAAAACATAATGTACGTCAGGAAAAATCTTCATCTTTTTGGCAAAAGAGGTGACAAACATAATTACAGTACTAGAAATAGGGACCAACTAGTTCAGCCAGGCTTTAGACTCGCTAAAGTAGACTCTTCTTTTATGGGGTACTGTTTGAGATGCTATAATAAAATTCCACAAAGTATTCTTGAACTGAATGAGACAAAATTTAAAACATGCATTAAACGCACACTATGTAAGCAAGCATATTACAAGTTGAGCGATTATATTGCTGATAAAAATGCTTGGCTCAATGCTGGTCCTGCTTCACAAGGACAGGGGCGCATAAATTGATAGCATTAAATGGTATTGTTGGAGCTGCTGAAGATTGTACAACTTTCTTTGCATTGTATAGATTCAATCTCTTTAGTATTATATAATCGCATAGCCCATATTGTGTGAGTACTATGTACTAGGAAGCTATTCAAGCTATCATTCACTGGAAACCTACGTCTTTTCTTGACTTGAATCTGCCCTGGCGGTTGAGAGTATGTCATGCTCACTCAAATGTCACGCTGATGGTGGCGCGTGTGTCTGATCATTTAATTCCCTTCAAAATGGTTGAGTTGAATGGTGCGGATCCATGCGTCAGGCTCGTGAACGGGCGCTGTCAGTTGTGACTGGTCATCTCTTAGTTGCCACGGCTTATTTGAATTAATTATTTTATTTTTCAATTGTATTTTTGTTGTACTATGGACACTTTTAACGTGCACGTCTTGCTACATCGTTCTCACATAATGTACCATCTCAACATGAATGATGTAACCATGATTTTGTAAAAACATTTTGATTTAAAAGAGTGTCCATGGAGTTTCTTGCCCGTTCTTCTCCATAGAGATCTACGCTAGGGAATGGGCAACTACAGTACTTTCACAGTTTTTATGTCTTGTGACTGGGACTGTAGCTACATTTTTGTTTCGACAATTCAAAAGTGCCTGTAACTGGCCTACTTGAAATAAATGCTTTGATTTTGATTGATTTTGATTTGAATATTAGTATGGATTACTGGAGATCGCGTGGAGGTTGATTTTTGACCATAATATCCCGTCTTATTAACTAGTATAAAATAAATTGTAAAATAAAGTTTTAGCTTTTTAAGTACACCTAAAGTATAGTACTATAATGGCCTTTTTCACAAACAGTAATAAAAATAGTGGCCCCTACCCTACTCCTGGATTCTACTCATGCTTTCCATCAGGCAGAGCAGAGTAACTTTAGTAGGCTGAAATGTATATAAAAGTTGCTCCTAAGTCTCTTAAATTTCGGGAACGTTGGTGAAAACGGCCATTAATATAATAATGTGTTATATTAACCCTACGCCATATTTATTTATTTACATACATTTATATTTCTTATTGGGTATGGTTACAATAATTAACTCAGACCAATTAAAAAAGGTAGATAACGTTGTTATTGCTGTAGCCACAAAACTGAACTATTTCAAGTAATTGCACGCGCTAACACACACATATGCATCAAACTACGCTACTTTTCGTCAGTATCGTATGAGAGGTCAGTTGCCAAATAAATGCCGCCCTGTGTGATCTAATGATGTAAAAATTAAACAAAAGTGAACAAAAAGTCTGCCTGAATAAAGTTTCACACGTTAGTACACACAAAACTATATTTGTTTAAGGTAATAAAACACAAGTTTGAGGTGATTTGACATAAATAATGTCAATCTCATGAATGACATACTGGGAGAGTGTAGCCAGATTAATTTGTTGTTCAAGATTTTTTTTTAAAGTAGCAATACTTCACTGACCCACATTAAAAGTGCGGTATCTATCTTTTTATTTGATCTGAGGTATTTAAGTACATTAAGGTCAGCTTACTCTTCCTATGCCTGTTTGTGAACTTAATTATGATTATTTAAAAACACGAGCAACTTCTGTATCTGCTTTTCGCTCTTTCAAAGTAGGTGTATTCCTGAAACAAAAGATTGTAAGGTTATTTCAATAAAACAATACTAATTTATTGATAAGTACACTCATTATTTCCTTATTAACATGTTTGAGGGTAGTGTTTTTTTCAAACCCTCTTAAATAAAAAAAAATCTTAGTCTTATCTATGGTAACAAACAATTAAAAATAACACCTCTGCGCAATTATCAAATTTTTATCAATTAGGTACACGTAGTCTACGGAGGTGTGACGGATTGAGCAAAATGAATAAAGCTGGAGGCGAGTAGCCCAAAACCGTCCACAGTAGCGTGCAATGGGAGAGACATATCATCATCATCATCAGCCTATCGCAGTCCACTGCTGAACATAGGCCTCTCCCATTGCACACCACTCTGAACGTTTTGGGCTTCTCGCATCCAGCTCCTGTCAGCCATCTTACGCAGGTCGTCACTCCACCTCGCCTGTGGGCGTCCTACACTACGTTTACCAAGACGCGGTCTCCACTCCAGAACTCCTCTACCCCAACGTTCATCACTTCTGCAGCTAATATGAAGAGACATATATCTAGCAGTAAACTGAAATTACATACATAATTTAACAAAAAAAAAACGACTTCCGAGAAAAACTATTCCGAGCACCCAAATCGCTACAGGTATGCCTATGATATTTGAGAAGTTCCCTCGATTTCTCCAGGAGCCTGCAATGTGATCCTGGTTTCCTTATCATTAGACTACATAGGACAAGCTTTCAAATAAAAATAGAATTATCAAAATCGGTTCACTCAATCGATAGTTCTGAGGAAACAAACCGTGGAATTAAGAAGCTCCTCCTTTAGTAAAGTCGGTTCAATAGGCTTATGTTAATGATGAATTTATTAAAAAAAAATGATTTTACATTTGAAAACAAATTGTTATTTACCAAAAGGAAGCCAGCTGCTAAGAGTAGAGCCTTGTGTTTCGGTTGTACAGCGATGTTTGGCATAGACACTGTCGTCGTGAAGCTCACCAGTTCGATGTCCCACGCGTGTGTTATTCTGCCCACCTCGCGTAAGGAGTCACCAGACATTATCTAAAAATATTGTTATTATACCGATAAATACCTTAAAATAAAATAATAGTTTTAATTAACCTTAATACGAACAATTACTTAGTAGCGTTTTTGCAACAATATTTTATTTTCAGAACATTCTTGTAGGTCGTTTTTTCTATAACGATTCACTGAAAGACTAAGCATTCATTACTGTTTTACGGTATTCTCTTTCAGCTGTGAAATGCCTTTTCATCTTTTATCTAACTTAATTATATCTCAAGTGTCACTTACTCTTTGCATGTGTTTTTTTTTTACTCGTAAGATTGTTACTTAGCACTGTAGTCACGGTGACATTAGGTATATAGGCTATAGAACATTGAATAAAGTCGACTTAAATTTATCTACGACACTGTGTGTATCCTTTCTGTCTTTAAATCTGCATAATATCTATACTAATATTATAAAATTTATAAAGCTAAAGAATTTGTTTGTTGAAATGCGCAAATCTCAGTAACTACTGGTCCAATTTGTTTCACTGTTAGATAGCTCGTTTGTCAAGTCAGCATCGATGCAGTCGCCAAATCGCCGATCGCCGATGCTAAAAGTAGCTAGTGTGCTGTGGCCCTAAATGGTAAAATATTCGTGAAAATAGTGTATGAACGCAATGTTGAAAAGTTCTAAAAAAAGTCCGCGACAGCATATGTCTGTCTTTTTAGGGTTCCGTAGCCAAATGACAAAAAACGGAACCCATATAGATTCGTCATGTCTGTCTGTCTGGCTGTATGTCACAGCCACTTTTAATGTTGAAACCAACTATACTGTTGAAACTTGATAAGTAGATGTATTCTGTCAACCGCATTAATATTTTCACATTAAAATAGAAAAAGAAAAATAAATTTTCCTATACTTAGAACTGAACCGAAATTTTTTTTTTCATCAAACCCATACGTGTGGGTTAGGTCTATGGATAGGTCTTCAAAAATGATATTTAGATTTGTAATAGTCTAGAATAAGAGAATAATAAAACCAAAAAAAAAAATATGATGTACATTACTATGCAAACTTCCACCGAAAATTGGTTTGAACGAGATCTAGTAAGCAAGTTTTTTTAATACGTCACGAATCGTAAACCGCAATTTACCTTTCATTCAATCAATACACTATTAATAAAACATCGATCAAAGTTACAACGAACTACAAGAACTTTTATATGATGTTATTTGCTGCTACGGAACCCTTCATGTGCGAGTCCGACTCTTACTTGGCCGCGCTTTTTTTATAGAAGACGCAGACGGGGTTGAGCAGGTCAGCTAATAAATAATATTAAATTAATACACTCACTTTGAACACGGATGAAATCAACGCACTCCGCCTGAACACTGTAGGTCCTTCTATAACGAACAACACTCGATCAGTCGCGTCTCGCACCAGGAAGAAAGGCACCATCCACGTCCATTGTTGTTGAATACGACCCACGAGGTCACCAGGAGGGATTGTGACCGTCATCTCCTGCAATAACATTCGTAATTATTTGTGTCCACAATCATCAATAAAGGTATGCGCGCCGATGAAACCACACCGTTTTGTCTTCAATTCTGTATTTAAGTAGGTAATTGGGTTTATAGACTCTTTATTTCTCATAAGAACAACAGTTCACTTACATGAGGTACAATTTATAATAAAATAATAATTGTCATCTTGTGACGAAACATACTAATTACAATAGGTTTAATGGCTATAAATATACAATATATGTATAAAGGCTAAGAGCGCCTTCACACTAGCGTTTGTCCAGCGTAGGCGTTCGATAAACGTATGCGCAGCGCAGACGCCGCGACGACGAGGCAGGCGTCGCGTTGTCGCGGCGTTGCGGAAGGATAAATGAATACGCTGCGTTAGCGCCGCGTTACTGCGGAGTCATGTACATTCCTGTTCACATTAGACATCGCCCAAATGAGGCCATACACAAAGCCTCAAATGTTTATCCTGATATTGAATATCACTGTGTATTTTTTGCAACAGTTCATCGAATATAGGCTTCGCCATTCGAAAGTAAGAATAAAAATATTTTGAATCATTTTTTATGTGTTTACAATAAAGTACAAAATAATCACTTTCACTTAACCGTGCACTCCTTAATGGGCTCTCCCACATTCTTTTTTTTTTTTTTGCACGTTTTTGTATTTTTTTTTAACAGCAAAGTCAACAATAGAGTTTCCTCGTCAGAATCCATTTTGTTAATGATATTCCCGAAACGACAACGCAATTGTGTGATGTCTGCGCCGCGTTAGCGCAGCGTTCAATTGACTACAGAAGAAATGCCGCGACAACGCGACGCCTGCGCCTCGTCGTCGCGGCGTCTGCGCTGCGCATACGTTTATCGAACGCCTACGCTGGACAAACGCTAGTGTGAAGGCGCTCTAAAACAATTACACTTTAATTAAAAATATTCTTTCGGTTTGTTAAAGTAACAATGAAACTGGCCAGTCAATATTTCTTTCACTAGGATACAAATCAGTAATAATAATGTGATTAAATTGTCATAAAACGTTGAAATGTTAATTTATACATATTTAGTGAGACCGTAATGGGTAGTGAATATGCAGGTGCGCGTGTTTGGTGAATTCCTGGAACTAACATAGTCAGGGAGACAGCTTTTGAGTAAGTCATGAGAATGTGGTATTAATGGATTTTTTATTTTGACCAAAGGGAACTGCTTAATTAATTAAAAATGTAATATGCTTGTTTTATGTACTCGTATTTACTAATACTGTCTTTATATTTTATTCTACTTAAGAGGTATGTTTTGAAAGATAAAATTCTTTGTTTTACGTTTAAATATTTGAATGCTTTTGGATTTTTTTATTTCGTTTGGGAGTGTGTTGTATATCTGAACTCCTTCGTATAAAATATTTTTCTTGCCATAGTTTTCAGTTCTAGGGGGACGAAAGCTTATTAATTCTTTATTTCTGAGATTATATTTAAGGGGTTTTTTGGTTAAGGTAATATTTGTTTGTATTGTGTTGTTTAAAATCTTTTTTACTAAAATACATGTATAGTACGTGTACAATTGGTGAATGCTGAGTAGTTTTGTGTTTTCATATAATTCTTTAGTTGGTGTTAGGAAGTCAAGACCATACAATCGTTTTATAATTTTATTTTGAGTAATTTGTAAATCTTTAAGAGTAGTATTTGGAGCTGATCCCCAAATTTCAATCAGATACTCAATATGAGGTTTTACTAATGAATTATAGATAATAGGCTTCACAGTAGACGGTAAGCAATTGCCAATTTTCCGAAGGGCACCAGATAAAGATGTCAGCTTATTTTTCACGCGATTAATATGCGGCTTCCAAGACAACTGGTCATCTAATAGTAGACCTAAATATTTCTCGCCATTAGAATAATCTATTATGTTGTTATTTACTTTAAGAGGAGTATGAGGTGGAATATTTTTATTTTTAGCGGTAAATATCATATATGAAGTTTTAGATGTATTAATAGTAAGTAAATTGTGTAAAAACCATTCATTGATTAAGTCTAGATCCCGTTGTGCCTCTTTAATAATGCTGTGTATAGATTTACCAAAATAAAATAAGCTGGTATCATCTGCGTAGAGTGTTAAATAGCCCGTCAGTCCTATTTGATTTATATTATTAATGTAAATAAAAAATAATAAGGGCCCGAGAATGGAACCCTGGGGCACCCCATATGTGATTTTTTGCGGTATACTTTCGTAATTACCAATTTTGACTATTTGACTCCTATTCGTCAGATATGACTCAAATAAATTGTAAGCTGTGCCAGTTATACCAAGGTTTTTTAGTTTTCCAAGAAGTTTCGAGTGACTAACAGTGTCAAAAGCTTTTTTTAAATCTATGAAAATACCTAAACATATATCTTTTTCGTCAATGCTGGTTTTTATTTTGGTTATAAGGTCTATTGCAGCTGATAAGGTATTTGAGTGTTGTCTGAAACCATATTGTTGTACTATTAAAAAGTTTTTTTTGGAAAGATAATCGTTCAAACGTTTGTAAATTATTTTTTCAAAGACTTTTGATATTACTGGAAGTACTGAAATGGGTCGGTAATTACTGGGATCATCTTTACTGCCACTTTTATGGATAGGGGACACCTTTGCGAGCTTCAGACTATCCGGAAATAGGCCAAGCTCCAAACATCTATTGATGCATTTAACTAATGGCGTAACTTTAACACTCTTTATGCATTTTAGTACCTTTGTACTAATACCGTCTATCCCCGTGCTAGTATTAACATCTAGGTTGTCGATTATCGATGCTACTTCTTGTACTGTGCATGCCTCTAGAATTGTGAGTGTGTTTGTATGTAGGTGTCCATGTTTGTACATCAAAGTATTACCTGAGTTAAGATGGTATTGTAGTGGTATATTACCGGCCAGGTTCATTCCAATTGTAGAAAAATATTTATTGAAAATATTACATATTTTATCGCCATCTGTAATAATTTGTGACTTAATAACAAGTTTTGGAATCTTTGTACTACTTTTACCAATATTCATAGCTAGGGTATTTATCGTTTTCCACATCTCTTTTGGGTTTTTTTTACATTTCTCAAAAATTCTCTGGTAATAATCCTTTTTGTCATTGTTTATTTTTTTCAGGGTTTTGTTTCTTGCTGCTATAAATTCATTTTTTGACTTTTGGTTTCTTTTGTTGATTTTCATTTGTTTCCATAAAATATTTCTATTGTTTATCAGGTTTATAATATCCTGGTTTATCCAATCATCCTTGGGCAAGTTCATTATTTTCGTTTTGGTTATATTATTTTGTTTTATGTGTGACATAATAAAGTTTTCCAATAACTTTAATTCATTATTTTCATTTACGTATTTGGCTTCATTGATACTTTTAAATAAATTGTCGTAATCTATTGCCTCGTATTGTATTTTTTGTTTCCTTTCCGGTTTGTATCTGCAGATTACTACACAAAGCTGTTTATGGTCAGATAGTGCTGAGTCCAAGATAGTAAAATGAAATGAATGTTTTTGAAGATCCGTCGAGACATGATCTAGAATAGTATTTATAGTGTCGGTTTGTCTTGTGCAGTACTCCTTGTCTATTTTATTTAGAATATCATAACCTGTTTCTTCCAGTGTAGATAGGTATCTTGACACGCATGTATTTGAATTTAGTAGATTCAGGTTAAAGTCACCGAAAACGATGGATCTTTTCCTCGTTTCTAGTTGTTGTGAATATATATCCAAGAAATCTCCAATATCTGTATCATTTGGCTTGTAAATGCCTCCAACATGCAAAGAAAATTTGGGCAAATACACCCATAAATAGTGGTTGCTATTTTTATATATTTGTTCTGTAATTTCAAATACTATAGGTTCATGTATATAGATGGAAACGCCTCCTCCTCTACTGTCATGTCTAAAGTTGTATATATGTATATAATTAGATAAATCGTACAGTTTGGCATCTTGCTCTGACATTATCCATGTTTCAGTTAATATTATAATATGTATTTTGGATGGAATTGCTTTGAGAATACATTGAAGTTCTTCAAATTTCCCAGGACTGCGAATGCTTCTTATATTTGCATAAAAAAACTTGAGAAACGATGAATGTGTAGTTAGGTCTTCGTATTTACTAGAAATTTGGTATGTTACATATTTTTGATTAGTACTATCAAAACTGTCAGTGTCGATTGTTCTTAGTTTTTTGAGTTCAGTTCGGGTTCGTTAGTAACTATAGTGGGTATTCCCTTGATGTATTTAATCATTAGGTTAGTTTCTCCGTTTTGGTCTCGATGTTTTAATTCCATTTGGAGTTTTTGCATGTAGTTCCTTTGAGCTGGTGTTTGATCCCAATATATCTTTATTCCCCCAGTAAACTTGGAACGGTTCTTTAGTAGGTGTTTTGCTACATCATGGGTGTCAAATATAATTTTTAAAGGTCGGGGTTTAGCTGCATTGAATTTTCCTAATCGTATAATTTTTAAAGGCTTAGGGCAGTCTTGATAAATACCTGTTAATATCCTGTGAACCGCTTCTGTGTCGACATTGCTTGTAGATTGTGTACCATGTTGCTCTTTTAAACCTGTCATAATGATATTTTTTTCTCTTTGAAGTCGATCTTGTATTTCTATATACATTTCCTGTTGTTTTTCAAATGATGTAGATTGTACATGAAAATCGGTTTTAAGTTTGTTTATTTCATCTTCAATAGTTTTAAGTTTCTTCTGAGTTGTTTTATGTTCCGTTTTAATGGTTTCCACCGATTTTTGTAGGTTTTTATATTCTGCTGTTAATTCTTCAGTTGTTGTTTTCAGGTTTTGTATGTCTTGTCGAATTTCATTTCGCATTTGTGTAATGTTTTCAATTTGAGTATTCATTGTTTCTTTCAAAAAGTTTATTATTTCACTTCGAAATTCCATTAACTCTCTCTTAAAGTCAAATTCCAGTTTATGCGGTCTTCGCTCCCCGGATTTTTTGTTTACTTGTTCTTCTTCACCATAGTTGGACGAAATCAATGTGGATTCACTTTCATCTTGATCTTTCTTTTTGTTAGCCATCAGAGACCGTGTCGGTATACGAGATGAACTCATATCGTAAAGTATAATCCTATTAAGCACCTGTCTCCTTGACTATACGCACACCTGGGTAGGTATTTGCGTTGCCACGCACGTCGTGATCGTACTTATATTTGTTTTTCGAAAATGCACTTTAGTCACAATTTTTACAACTTGTAATTGAAGGTTTCTATTATACTCCTATTATAAATAATATTTTTAAGAAATTAAAACATGAGACACGTCCGTATGCCTCGGCACACGACGACCGAAAAATCTAATATATAAAATTCTCGTGTCACAGCTTTCGTTGCCATACTTTTTCGAAACGGCTTGACCGATCTTTATGAAACTTTATATGCATATTCAGTAGGTCTGAGAATCGGCCAACATCTATTTTTGATACCTCTAAAACGCGAGCGGAGCCGCGGGCATCAGCTAGTTATCTTTATAATTATAATGATTATATTTTGTGTATCACTTCCCACTGTTTCTTTTTAACCCCTGACGCAAAAACGACGGGGTGTTATAAGTTTGACCCGTCTGTGTGTGTGTGTCGGTCTGTGGCATCGTATCTCTCGAACGGATGAACCAATTTTGATATTGTTTTTTTTTATTTGAAAGGTGAATTAGTCGGGAGTGTTCTTACCTATATTTGATAGGAATCGGTCCAATAAGTCAGGGGTTTTTTAAAATTAAATTTTTTATAGATAGGTTTATAAGATTACGTGAACTTTTTATCTTTTGCTAAAATATATCTACTAATCTTTGTCGTTAGGTATAATGATGTACTCGTTTAAGACTGTTGAAATACATACATAATATTATTATTAGGAGAACATCATATATAATTCTCTTGCCATCTTTTTTGTCACCAAAACGATTGAAACCGATTTTCACGTTTTTTTCAATAGGTGTTAGGCCCGTATTACACTGTAAAATATTTGATAAAAGATCTTTTATAAAAGTTCTTTGACAAAGATCTTTGATAGTGTAATAGGCCATATTTTATAAAATATTTCTTTTATAAAATTTCTTTTATCAAAGTTAACGGATTGGCATTACATTTTATAAAAGAATTTTGAACAAGTTAACTACTAAATGGTGTTACCACCTTACAAAAAATAAAACTAAATTGTGCAATAATATGGTAGAATTAGTTAAGCCTAATTCTACCTATTTCTACCATATTATTAATTCAAACACAAATAAATATTTCGAACAACTTACACACAACGTCATCTAGTCTCAAACTAAGCAGAGCTTGTATGGGTACTAAACAACTGATATAAATACATAAACATACTTTTTTTTTAGGGTTCCGTTGCCAAATGGCAAAAAAACGGAACCCTTATAGATTCGTCATGTCTTTCTGTCTGTCTGTCCGTCCGTATGTCACAGCCACTTTTTTCCGAAACTATAAGAGCTATACTGTTGAAACTTGGTCAGTAGATGTATTCTGTGAACCACATAAATATTTTTACACAAAAATAGAAAAAAAAAGCAATATATTTTGGGGGTCCCCATACTTAGAACTGAAACTCAAAAAAAATGTTTTCATTAAAACCATACGTGTGGGTTATCTATGGATAGGTTTTCAAAACCGATATTGAGGTTTCTAATATCATTTTTTTCTAAACTGAATAGTTTGCGCGAAAGATACTTCCAAAGTGGTGAAATGTGTCCCCCCCCCTGTAATTTCTAAAATAAGAGAATGATGAAACTAAAAAAAATATATGATGTATATTACCATACAAACCTCCAACGAAAATTGGTTTGAACGAGATCTAGTAAGTAGTTTTTTTTTTTAATACGTCGTAAATCATAAACCGCAATTTACATTTGTTTCAATCAAAACACTATTATTAAAACATCAATACAAGTTACAACGAATTATAAAAAAATTATGATGTTACTTGCTGCTACGGAACCCTTCATGGGCGAGTCCGACTCGCACTTGGCTGCTTTTTGTAAATACATACATATTAAACATAGAAAGAAGACTCCGAAACAAATATTTGTGAATCACACAAATATTTTGTCTGACCCGGGAACCGAATTTTATCTTAATGTAGCGAGAATAAACTTTGCTTCGTCCCTTTTTCTGTTCGAGACACCACGGTGGACGTTTCATTAACCTATCAAGCAAGAAATGGCAACAAATAAGTTCAGTTGGACTGTTGAAACAACAAAATTATTGATTTCCGAGTACGAATGCCACATTTGACAAAGATCTTTGATAGTGTAATAGGCCATATTTTATAAAATATTTCTTTTATAAAATATTTCTTTTATCATATTTAATAGGTTGGCATTACATTTTATAAAAGATTTGGATTGCATCGGCACCTATTTCTACCATATTATTGCACAATTTAGCATTATTTTTTGTAAGGTGGCACCACCATTTAGTAGTTAATTTTGTCATGTAGTAGCAAGAATAAACTCAGAGTACCCAACTTAGGGGTTTTGCCCCTAAGTTTAGGGGGGAAAAGTGTAGGATGATGTTTTTTTAGGGGTGTCATATTTTTAGGGGGATTTTTATAATGTCCATTTTCTTTATTTCAAAATAAGCAAAATAAAAGTGTATAGCCCTGAGATAATACAATCTTAGCGACATCTAGTGCGATTGATTGTTACTAAGAGAGCAGAGTCAGAGAGAACACAATTATCAATATAAACATATTCTTAAGAATTCGTGGTTAAGGTTAAACTGCGCTTATATTTACTACAAATACCTTGATTGTTATTGTTATTAGTAATTTGATTGTTCAATTCGTAGGTACGTTTATCAGCAAGTCATTCGTTAAAATGCCTATAGTTAATTATAGAAAAAAAAAGTTATGTCAAAAATATACAAAGACCTGGGAAACTATCCGCAAAAATGTTGTAATTATTTAATGTCAATAATGTGTGATTTAAAAAAGTCAGAATCTGAAGACAATGATTTGTTACTCGAAGTGCTCGATAATACATGAATAAAGCATAAAAAAAAATTATGTTGCTTAATGAAATTATGTATTGATTGTTTGAAATTTATTATTTGTTTAATGATATTTTATTATTTATTAATTATTTTTATTACTATATTTATTTAAAAACATTTACGAATGCCATTAAACGCTGAACAACACAAAACACGAAGACTACAAAAATAGAAACAAAAGGCAAGGTATTTATAAAATAACTTGTCTTCACTTATTAATTATTTTATTAGGTTTTGTTGAATCCCTTTAACGCCGCGCCTTGCAATCCATTGTTTAACCCAAACACGCTTGCGTCGGCGACATTGCCTTTTCTTCAATAAAGCAGTCAATATTATAGCACTCAATGTAGTTAAACAAGCATAGAATGCTACATCATCCGTGATAATGTTGATTACAAGTGCTAGACCAACAGTTTCAATGACGTTTTAATACTCAAGTATAATAACCGAACTAAACCAATATTTGATCAACAATGACATTTGACGTGTATATTTTACGTAGTGTAAACTCTAGCCACACATCTTTTATAAAAGATCCATTCGTCAAATATTTTATCATATATTTTATAAAAGATCTTTTATCAAATATTTTACAGTGTAATACGGGCCTTAGGCTGACGTGTTTAAGATAGGTTAGTTAACATCAAGCTTAGACTAATAAGAGCCAAGTATGATTCAAAATATACTATACCTTGTCCATTCGTTTATTATCTTTTTGACAGGTCACGCCTATAAATTACCGGTATTTTTTTCGTAATAATGTACTACAGTAATGTCGTACTTTTTAGACGGGTAGGGAAGTGGGCAGTGTGCATAGCTAAAAACAACATATAAAACAGTTCTTGAAATACGATAAATCGATTAAACGATTAAAATAATCTGTCATATTATTATGATCAAAATAATTTGACTAAATGTAAGTGTTGTTTCTGTAAATTTAATAAAATAAAAAGGAAATTAAAATAGTATAACTTCAAGATTGATTATTTGCAAGGAATTAAGTCGAAATTTTGGAATTTAACTTTAAACTTAGAATAAAGAACAATAACTCTGTGCATTAATTAATTAATTATTGGACCACTGATTTAAAATGTAACTATGCACGTGTTAGTAAAATTTAACTTTGAAACGCGTGGTTAATAACGCTTAAATCCAGAGTTATGAGAAAGTATATTTGAAAAATCACATTACACTTACTAAACCGACCTTCAAGTGACTGTGTTTGGAAGTTTTCTTTGTTCTGGGTCAATTACATATCGTGCACATTTTATTAATTTACAATACTGACTTAAAGAAATTTATTTCGATTGATTTTGATTTCAAATCGAATCGGTGACGTGTGAGGGCGTCACTAATTTCGAAATTTGTTGAGCTGTTAAAAAGATAATAACAAAGAGTATGTAACACTATAATAAAGGAATGGAAAGAGTATAGAAAATATACTACTAATATAATAATATATAATTATAAAATATAGAAGTGTACAATGTAATGTCAAATGAGCAGTTTTTTTTTCTAAAATGACTATCAATGTATGTACGGTACTTACGTCAAAAAAACAATTGTATTTTTTTTTGTGTCTGTCGGATAATCTCTGGAATAACTGGTCCCATTTTAACGAGACGAGACTTTCACTGGCAGAAAGCTGATGACCATATCCTGCGTAGTTGGTTGGTATCAGTCATAGAGAATATAGTCTTTAGTATCAGTTGACACCACTGATCATATATAAAGCGAATACATTTTTATTTGCTCGCTGACTAAGACGGAATCGAATCGAGGTGAAATCGGCTATGACAAAATTATTATATAGTCTTTTGATACACAACGAGCGTTACAAGCTTGTATTTAAAAAAAAAAATGATGACTAATGTTTGTGTTTAATTGAAATACTAAGTATACGTTAATAAATCTATCAAAGAATTATCCTTTCGTATGATTTTATTTAATAATCTTATTTCATATTAAAATGCACGATTGTTGTTATCGCTGATGCAAGTTGTTTTATTACGAGTTTATCCTTTTTAAGATAATTCGGTATTATCATTTATCGTTGTTTTTGTTTGCATGTTGTTTGGTCACTAAGCTAAACTTTCACATTCGATTAGATTATTTATTATTCATATTTAGAGAATGAATTCATAATGAAATTAGAAATAGGAGGAATATGTAATGCATATCAAATATGAATACATACAGTCGCTCAAACTATAGGCTAAATCTTCAGAGTACAATCTTCAAAATACACTTATTTGGACAAATATAATTTGATCGTACTCATTTATACTTCAGAAAAATACGTAAACCTGTAGGTTTTATAAATGAAATGATTTATTAACTATCCTTTAATATTTTTAGGTTATATACATTTCAGTTTACCTATTACATGCAACTGTACCTGCAAGACTTACAGAGGAAATTTGGAGCAGCTTTACAAGGAAGAAAAGAAAATGAAATTAATTATGTATTTGTATGATATTTTGATTTTCAAGGAACTAGAGCCACGCTGATTTCATGACATACTTACTGACGCATGAACGGGCCGGCTCAACAGGGCAAATAAACATATCAAAGAATTGATAATCCCTTTGTATGTTTTTTTTAATAAGCTGATTTTAATATTGCACGATTATTTGGTTATCGCTGATTCACACTTTATCAGGCTTATTTAGGGAAAAAACATTATTTAGAAATGTGCAAGGAATTTCTAACTATCTTAAAAGGAAGCTTACTTGTAATCTGCAGGGAAAACAGCAGGATGATGCAGCCAGTCTTCTGTGTAACACTAGAGCTTCTTGCCTAGTGTTATCATGCAGCCGCATGACGAAGGCTCTCCCTGTCCCGCACAAACATCGCTGTGTAGGGGTAGAAGTCTCGTTGGCGAAATATAGAGCTTCGCCATTGGGGACTCGTACTATGTATCTGTTTTCTGATTCAATTCTTGACGTTACTATAAAATATAAAAGAGTTAATTACTGAAATCGTAGTTCTATTCTAATATGATTTGATTTAATTTAATGTTTCGCAGAATTAACAATAGTACTAAAACTAAATCTTTTCAAATTTTTCTTTGAATTGAATAGGATTATCATGAAACTTTGCGTACTAACCTACCTTTCATTAGATATCAAAAACTTTCTAAAAAATTGAACACAAAAAGGGAAGTAGAAGAATTACGATTTCAGCATGAACGGACCGACTCGACCATCAATCATCATCAACAGCCTTTAACAGTCCACAGCTGGACATACACCTCTCCTTTGAAAGGAGGTTTTGGTCTACTATACCACGCTGGCCAGACGGGTTGGTAAAGGGTTTGTTTCAAGTTTTCCTTCTCTTGGCAGTGGTGTTAGCTGCTTATTTTGTTCCTTTAGTCGCCACTTACGACACCCATGGAATGAATAGGGGTGGTGACACTTGGTATTTTTAATCCGTCACCACAGGTACCGACTCGTCCGGGACGATATTACTCTCTCGAAGAAGATCAACCTAAAATGGCAACATTCGTGCTGTCGAGTTTCGTTGGTGAGTGCGAGACCGGAGACCAAACGATCAGTAGACCGTAGTAGGCAATACAGTAGCAGCGCAATAGGCTGCTATACTGTGGGTCACCATGTTGCATAGATTGATCTTGGATTTTCATCACTCACGCTTACCATCAGGCAGAGTGGATTCACTTTGTCAGTCTCATACACTTTTCCCAAGGAATATATTCTAAGAACTGGTTCTCACCACTACAGCTCTAATTATGCAAGTGTCACAGACAAAGACTCATAATTTATTGATAAAATACATAGATAAACGATAGTAAAATTAAGATTACAGATGACTATAAAATTTGAAAGGAAATATTTTTCAATTACATAATTATTATTTTTTATTGATGTCTTTTTCAATCATTAGTGTTTACAGTTTCTAGCATCAGAATAATAGAGTGAACAATTTATTTATTTATACTAGCTGATGCCCACGGTCCCGCTCGAGTCATAGGAGTATAAAAAGTTATTTATGTTATGTCCTATTCTCAGACCTGCTGTTCCGCTGTTCCGGAGGAGTAAGGCAACATTAAATTGACACGAGAGTTTTATAACTATAAATAAATATACATATTTCAGTTATTTACATGTATATAGACAGAGTTTATCAGTTTCACCCTAAAGATAAAACTCTCTTAATAAAGTTAGGGGGTTGTCTAGACGGTTGAAAAATATTAAATACATCATCAATGCTTCATAGATATCTTTTGGTTCTTCTCTAATTTCCGATCCGTTCCCTAATATGACGGGCAATTGATTAATTGACTGCACGGTTGGCCTAGTGGTTTAAGCGGTCGCCACGCCGTTTTCTACTTCGCCAAGTGTCGTGGGTTCAAATCCTACGTTCAATCCAATACACTTTGTTTGATTCGCAATTTGTTGTTCTGAGTCTGATGTTCTTTGTATTCGTTTCGTGTATGTTTGTAAAGTCCCCCGCGACACAGGATTTGTATTCCTAATGGGGAAATTGTCTTTTTTAAATAAGAAAGAAATAAGAAAATTATAGTTACAGTCATCTAGTTCCACAGTCTGTTGGATGAGCAGTTTGGTGACTCCAATGAGAAAATCTAATCCTTGGACGAGTATGAACTGCCCGCGAGGGTTCGACTGCCAGTCAATCGTTGATACCGGTATCACTGGATCACCTGTAAATTCTCTTTATTTATTAGAATGTGTTGATGTTTTTCGATTTAGGACTGTTTTTTATGATAGTTTTTGTTGAAAAATAGGTTCTTTTTTGCCTTAACATTAGTGTAGATCCTATAAATTATGCCCGAATGAAATTACTCAAAAATTGATACATAAGACTATAAATCTGATTCTTACTCACCAGACGAAGGTTGCACTCGTATAACGACATCTCCTTGCATTTCGATTTCATTTTCTGAAAAACAATTACTCTTTCTTTAGTGATCAAGATCTTTACGGCAAATTTTGAAAGAAATACTTTGTCAAGATCTTCATTGAACTTTGGAAGACCTCTTTAAACGTACCAGTAACCGGCTAACGTGTATGTTGAATGTTAGGTAGACTTACATTCTTTTCATTTCAAATAGGTGTTTGTATTTTCTTAGCAATGGTTTCTTTTGATGTATTCTTTAGGAGTCCGTTTCGTATATTATTATTAACACAATAAAAATAACTACTTGAAATACTTAAGATTCTGCAGAACTGGTTAGAACCCGTATTATGATAATCAGACTGCTGATAAGCAAACTTTAAAGTACGAAATTCGTACCTATTATAGATAAATTATACTCAGAGGAAAAAAATATTTTGCTTGTTGCACCATTATTTGCCATGAGCGGTAAGAAAATCAAAGACCGACAGTTTCAACAGTCTTTGTTTCTAAACTTTACATTAAGCTAAATAAAAAAATGTACATAATTACATATGCATACCGGCATACGTTTGTGTACGTAAAGAATATTATGGAGAACATAAATACTTATCCATAATATTTCATATTCAACATCGATAAAAAATTATCTCTAAGTAATAATTTCATTTTTCGTTTTTACTAGGTAAATTTCTGTATTTAAATAAATCCAAAGGACGTGAAACTTCGCTAAAGTACCGGCACGGATGGTCGCTTAAAGTTTTTGATAAAAGTTCTATTCGAAACTAGTTGGACATCAACGAAACACATACCCTAGTAAAATCATTTATTCTTTATATGAACGTCTAATATCGGCGATGTTAGCTATCATTTACAATTTCTTTGTGAACTATATCGTTACCTATAGTATAATACTAATTATTTATCTATTGCACAACTAAATGGATAAAATAATAAAATTACCTTCTGTTGCAACCGGATTCTCTGTGCTTCTGTCTTCGTTACCACGACTATTGTCACCCATATTCGAACTATTTTTTTTATACCTGTAACTTTTACTGACAGGTGTTACTTGTTGTCAGTATGTCAGCAAACTGCGTTATCAGTGTATTTTATTCATTCCGTTATCGTCTATCAGAATTGATAGGTTCGTGTTATTATCGATGTGCACTGACGAACGGCGTCGATACCTGTGTTATGTGTTTATCGCTTTAGTAATTACAATGTGCGATGATAATTGAGTAGGGAATTTATAATAGTATTAGATCAAATGATATTTTTGGAGCATTTAATTTTTGGCAGGAACTGCCTTGGTTACATTTTTTTAAATACGTTCATGTATTGATTATTATAGGGGTTAGCGAATGCTACTGCCGATAAAGAGATCTCGGGTTCGCATCTCGGGTCAAGCCATAAAAGTATTCTTGAGTTTTTCTAATTTTAGAATACTTAATCATCATCATCAACAGCCTTTAACAGTCCACTGCATGACATAGGCCTCTCCTTTGAAAGGAGGTTTTGGCTTATTATACCACGCTGGACAGACGGGTTGGTAAGGGTTCTCAAGTTTTCCTTCTCTTGGCAGTGATGTTAGCTGCTTATTTTGTTCCTTCAGTCGCCTCTTACGATAGCCATGGAATGAATAGGGGTGGTGACACTTGTATTTTTAATCCGTCACCACACTGACTTAGAAATACTTAATAACAGCCCAGAAATTTTAAGTTTGGTGTCTTAACGAACGTGCTTCGGAGAGCACGTAAAACCTTCTCAGTCGTGTCGAATAGCCCTCCCATCAGAAAAAAAGAGTAAGGTTACAGAGTGCACCTGTGTAGTTGGCTAGTCTGGTCTTCGTTGAGTCTGGCCGCCGTGACCGAAATCGGCTAGGAAGCACACCATAATTTTATAGTTCTATAAAATAATAGTTCTAAATAGGTCTATATGACTTTTACATTTACGAGCTGAGTCCCACGGTGTTACCCGCGGTTATTGTTGTAAACCACGAGTAACGACACGGAGCGAAACTAGTCTAAAAATAATTAGCCTAAGTTACTTCTTATATCATTAGCTTTCTCTCAGTGGAAGTCTCGTCAAAATTGGTTCAGTCGTTCCAGAGATTACCCGGAACAAACAGACAGACGGACAGACAAAATTTTCAAGGACGTTATATACTTTTCTAAATCGTTTTGTACAAATCTGTTAATTTGATATTACATACAGACACTTAAATTTTATTTATTTATATAGATAAGACTTCCTTAAATGTCATTTTTTTTAGTAATTGCTATCTGAACTGACAAGTCTTTGCTTCTTAATATATTCATAAATGTTTTTTATTTCACAAGGTAGTAGAACTCCGCTGACGGAATCATGAATGAGGCGGCTCGACCGGGACGGTACAACTCTCTCACAGAAGATCAACCAGCAATAAATGACAGCATTAGTGTTGTCGTTTTTCTTTGATGAGTGTAGAATTGGAGGCCAATATTTTAGATCTTCTTCATTCATTCATTCATTCTTTCCTTCAGGCAAAGTAGAGTCACTTTACATGTCTAGTAGGTAGATAATATTTAAATTAAAATAAAATATGTAAATGTATTTTTATCGGGGCTTATACATTGACAGGCCGAGTTTTTTTCTCATTATCATCATCAACAGCCTTTAACAGTCCACTGCTGGACATAGGCCTCTCCTTTGGCCAGACGGGTTGGTAAAGGGTTTGTTTCAAGTTTTTCTTCTCTTGGCAGTGGTGTTAGCTGCTTATTTTGTTCCTTTAGTCGCCTCTTACGGTACAAATTGGTGGGGGTAGTGACACTTTATATTCTTAATCCGTTTTTTTCTGGGATAAAGAAACATGAAAATTCCATTGAAACAAAGTTTATTGAAAACCATTTATATTTGGGTGTTAATAATTACTTGAATAAAGTGAAAACATTCAAGTTGTTAAAATCGGTACGTTGACCGTCGATATTTTCACATAATAAATTACATTCGTATATTCTATCTAATTCTCATCACTCCAACTAACATTTATTGTAAATGTCAAGATAAAACATTGTAAATTTCGCATGGGAAGTTGTAAACAACGCGGTCAGATTGTGATACAAAGGACACATCTTGAAGCCAATTTTGTTCGGAAGACTTAGAGGTCGAGTGCTATACTCACTCATTTAAAGACACTCGTGACGTCACACGTCTCGGTGACGTCACACGTGTAAACGAAACGTTTTATTGTCCTAGTTTAGTCTAAAGAGCCGCACTAGACCTAACACAATTTATTTCGCTCAATTTCTCAGGCCTGATGTAAGTGATAGGGCGTCTGACAAAGCAATACTGTTTGAATCCATCATCGTTTCCAGTTCTGTATAATCCTAAATATATATTTTAATTAAAATAATAGAAAACTATAGATAAAAATAAATAGGTACACATCTATTCAAGCGTACCTTTATGATATATTTTTTCAATACACTGGAATATACTTCCTTTATAATAGTCTCATATTTTGAAATTACATTATTATATATGTAGTATTTTGAATAGTTTCAAAACTTACGTGGACACACTTAAGTATAAATATATATAAGTAAATACTTAACAACAATAAAATTACCATCTTAATACATTCATAAACATTTTGATTTATTATAAACCTCACATCTAATCCTGCCCCCAATTCCACCTTGAAATGCAATCGCAAAACCATGTCTACAAAAGTTCATACAACGTTCAGTATAATATAATAATATTCAAATTACATTTAACAATGAAAGCGTAGAAATATCGCATAAATAACACTAGCTGACGTAACTATTGATATCAACTTTGTGTGAACCTTACTTCTATATTCCTACGGGTCTATGGCTGGTTAGACTCGTACGAATGCAATAACAAACTTTAACTAGGTTATACTAATCGTGAACTGATTCATATTAAAGTGATTAGATTAAAAAAAAGTACATTATTTCATCCGATGGCAAGTATAACTCGCAAAGTGATTCGATTTGCCTTCGTCCATCTTTGTTCCACTTTTGTTTCTTTGGCTTTTGTAATGATCATATTTTTGGCTCGTTTATCGCAGGAAGGCGCGCTGCCAACCGATGTTGAGTTTTAGTGTAGCAGGTAGACAGGGGCTAGCCTCACATTCACCATCCAGCTCGTCTGCTAGACTATCGTGGAATTCTCGAAGTGCCATGAGTGTAGAACGTGCCGCTCGCTGGCAACCCATATCACCTTCGCACGTCGTGTCAGCCTCCGAAAGGAATACTAGGTCGCATGTTGTCGGGGGTGCCTCGCCCTGTATACACATTAGTTTTTTGATTGTTTGACATGAGTAAAAATGGTAAAAGTAACTTTTATTCATAAGCGAAGATAGGAATTTCTTATTTAAGAAGATACCTATCTCCATCAGTGGGCTGTTGACAATGATGACAAACAAGATGCAAAGAAAAAGAAGTGAAATTAAATGTTTTTTCTATGGAATAGCAAAAAAAATTTTTTTGTAAAGAACTGAGCTGTTTACGTGAGCGAGGTGAAGATCAAAATGTCGACTATTATAATAAGAATAAAATTTAAATAAATAAAATCTTACGCAGAGGTAGCAAATTTGGTGTAGACTGCAGTGCGGAAGGAATAATTGTCCTCGGTCTCCGGCTAGCAGATCCACGCCGCGACAACGTTGTACAATTTTCGCTAATACAGGGCAAGATCCCGATGCACCAACTACAAAATAGACATGATTTTAATAATTACATTTATCCTTTTATTTCTTTGATTACTTCATTATCACGGAAGTTACCTGTTGCCATCACGGGTATGCGATGTCGGCCACTCCCACCCATATAACCTTCAGAAAACTGATCCTCCATTTTTCCATTTATGTAATGACCAGCTCCTTGTTCATCTTCAAAGTCACTACTCCTGTCCTCGCCTGCTTTTCCGAAGCCTGGAATTTCATTGTTAATCATTTCTACTTTTTCTTTCTTAACAGCAACTCGCTTGGCTTTGGTTTCATCAGTTGGAATTGGTGCAGGTACGTTAGTTTTAGTCTTTTGAATCTGCAGACTTTGCTTAAATTCTTTTAAAGCTTTTCTCATTTTTTCCAAACTATAGGCTGCTGCTAAACGCGATAACAACTTCTCTTTCATTTCTTGCTCCTCTTTGGAATCGAGTTCTGTTCCTACATTTGAATAATGTAGAGCTTCATCAACGATAAGTCCTTCCATATTTCTTAATTTTTTATCAATATTGTCTAGTTTGGAGTCGTTATCAGCAGCTGAATCTCTTTTTTCGTCTTTTTGGCTTGGGAGATGAGCTCTGTCTATTTGAATTTCAGATTCGTCATTCGGTTTGGCCTCCATATAGTTTCTTTTTGCACTAGTGTGTCTTCGAAACGTATTTAACGGATAAATTACTTCTTTGTTAAAAGTATCAAAGTACTGTTTCCTTAATCTGTCTTGAGTGAGATCATTGATGAAAGCTACTGGTTTTTTGCCCCTTTTGTCTATTCCAAAATAATCGGTCCAATCAATTGATTTCTTTTTAATATGAATCGGCTTCTCTTTGTCATTGTGATTGTGGTCGTGACCATGATCGTGATTATGCATATTGTCATGTTCTACTTCCTTTCCAGAAACACCAGGGTGGTGGATATTTTGACCATGATGCTCATGGCTGTCTTCGTCAATTACAACGGTAATATTGTGGTCATGTGTTTTATTGTGAGCTCCAGTTATTATTGGCGCCTTAGCTTCGTGCTCAGCATCATGTTCATGTTCGACGTTGTCGCTACTTCGTTTTACCGGAGATTTAATAATGTCGATTTCACTGTCTCCAAATATTTTCGACAGATCTTTCATAATTTTTGGATCAGTTCCGGCGCTACTGCGAAATGTTTTCGATGTTTCACGTTTATTTTGACTTTGAGTAAAGCGTTTTTTCTGTGCATTTAAATTATACGGACTGCTGCTCCGTTTAGTAACTGGAAATCGTTTTTCAACTGTATCATATGTGTATTGATCTTCATCATCAGAGGTACTATCGTCATCTAACGGTTGAAAAGCAATGGCGTACTCTTCCCGAAGGTCGTCTTTATCTTCATCTGAAAGAGTGTATGAGTTGTAGTTTGGCTCTGCGGATCCCATTTCACTCTTTTGAGAATCGTAATCATATAAAATTGGACGATCTGTTTCAAGCTCTGAGCTTCGTTTTCGTTTAAATGCTATGGGCCCCCAATTATCGGGGTACCGTTTCTTAACAACTTTCTCCTTGTAAAGTTTAACAACACCTTGTGGTGCAGCCTCAACATTGTTACCGTGTTCTTTATTGTATTTATATTTTGACCAAAGTTGTCCTAAGAGCAGTGCGTATTCGGCATCATTATCAACATTGTCATCAAGCATATTATCCTCTTCAGATTCACTTTTGTCCATAAACAATTCACGTAATCTTTCATTGTCTGAATGATGACTCCTCTCACGGAAAGCAGATTCTTTTTTGGTTACTGAATTACCAGAATTCTTCTTTTTGATCAGTTTATATTGGTATCTTGGATCTTCATTTGCCAATTTCACGAAATATTTCGGTACAGTTTCATCGTCAAGATCTTCGACATCAACAGGGTAATCGGATTCTGAAAGCATAAACACATACATTATAAGTACATATAAGTACATATAAATACATATAAGTATTGCATAGTATTTAAAAAAATTGGGAATAATAAAGGCTAGAAAGATAAGCATAAAATATGCCATATTAAATACCTAAATAGGCTTGCGGTGGTACAAATTCATAGAGAGACTCATAGTCGGGTTGCGGTACAATAGGTCCGTGGATGCGACCGCGCTGACGACGCTGAAGCGCTTCGAGTGCACCTCGCAGAGATGATCCTCCATGATCGGCGCCTGCGTATGCCACCACACACGCCGTTATTGCCAACAGCCATCTGAGGCCCATAGTACTCGATACTTCTGAAAACGAATGATCATATATTATTTTAATTATTTTCGTTTTAGAAATTTTAAATGATTTTGTTATGTTTAATCATTGACTTATATACTAAGTTCCTTGTAAAAATTTATTAACAAGTAGCTCTTAATTCTAAAGCTATAAAGTGTGATTATAAAAGTTAATAAACTTTTACAGTAGTCGTAATAATATTGGTAGTTCGTAGTTTTCGTGAATAAGAGTAGTATTCAATGAAGTTGTCGTAAAATCTTTTAAAAGCAGACTAATTAAGAGGCTGTACTGTACTGTACTGAAAATTTTTAAAAATTAAGAACATTCGCTATCATCTTACTTATTATGTTATAAGATAAAATGTATTGCAACAGGCTGTACAAGATCAACAGGTAAGTTTTAAAATTCGTGATAACTTTAAGTTTTAGCTTTAAATCGTGTAAAGAATGAAGTAAAAAACCTTAATAAACAATAGCATACTATTTAAAGAATAATGAATTATCACAATGTATATTCTGAGTTAACTGCCTTGTCGATCCAGTGGTCAGCGTATACTGATCAAGAGGTCTCGGATTCGCTTCCAGGGTCGGACCAAATATTTGTGTGATCCATAAATATTTGTTTCGGAGTCTGGTTATTTTCTATGTATAATATGTATGTATTTACAAAAAAAAGTATGTTTATGTATTTATATCAGTTGTCTACTAGACCCATAATTTGTGTTAAGCTCTGCTTAGTTTGGGTCTAGATGATGTTTTGTGTAAGATGTCCGAAATATTTATTTATTTATAATATTGTCCTCGTCCCTGTTCTCAGTAGAAAACTCACATTTTGTAGCAATATTATTTTCCTGGAAATCTTTCTAAGAACATCTTGAGACGTCATTTGTGCGGATATTAAATGTTGTTCCGTAATACTTATGTACACACGACAAAAGCAAACTCTATTCCTTTTTTACTTGAAGAAAGATTATACTCTTACGTTTTCAAAGGACAGTTAATGTACCTGACTTTGTGGGCTGGCACAAAACGATTTTTTATAATATTAACTCGAAAGCAGTGCATTAAACTCAGTTGTTTAGTCACTCGAAAGTGAGGATTCATGCTCTCGTAGAGTACATTAAGCTGTCGATCCCGGTGTTATGGAAAATATATAGTAATCGTTATTGGGAAATCAATGGCACCAAATATACTGACAACTAATTCAATTTTGAATTCAGTTCGCCCTCAGGGTTGCGGAGCTCCGATGCTATTCGCTCCGTGGAAATCTGATATTCGGGTAAAATCGGTTGAAATGGTAGCCAACCTCAAATGATATTCGAAATAATAAAGACTGAATTGTATTAAAAGTAATACGGCAGTCTCAGTCCTGTCTATATACTACCTAAAACTTGCAAAAATCGTTTATCGAGCTATGACAAAAAATAATAAACCTCTTTTGGGTAATGTTGTTCATTATGGAGAAATATGCAAAAATGTTCCTGTAAAGGTCTTTGAGCACGTACTCGCGGTTTTATAATAGTTCTTAACACCGCCCTAATAAGTATCGCATTCACAGTTCAGTCATTTCTTATTAGAGAGACTATTTCATCAAACGCTTATAGGTAGAACCTATTTGCTCAGTGCAAAGTGGGTGGTGGTGATCGTCAATTCAAGTCAAGAAGGTGTGGTACTTAATGTGCGGATAATGTAACTTATGCTACTTTTACTATACTAGCTGTTCTTCGAGGCGTTATATTCGCGATTTACTATAATAATCGCGGGTATCACCGCAGGGCTCAGCTATTACAACATATAAATATGTGATGTTACTCTTAATATTTCTTTTCATATTATAACTATGCAAAAAAACTGTAAGTGAGAAACTAATGTTCTTTTTACCACGACTGAAATACGTGAGAATCTTGATGTACCTACATTTCTTAAGGCTAGTATTTCGTACATTTATGAAGAATGTGTTCAATATAATAAATTCCCGGAGACATGCAATGTACAGCCTTAAGCGAAATGAAATTCTCAAGTTGTCGCCGTTAGGGACTATTAAAGGTCAACAAGAATGTAATAAATTGATATTAAAAGGGTGAAATTGACGTAAAAGAATCTAGGTCTACAAGTCAAGACCAACATAAAGTATGTAATAATAAATACACAAATATTTTGAAAACACAAAGCCATTTAGTTCCAAACTAAGCAGCGCTTCTATTATTGGTACTACATAGCTAATATAAATACATGAACATAGGTACTTTTTAGGGTTCCGTAGCCAAATGGCAAAAAACGGAACCCTTATAGATTCGTCAAGTCTGTCTGTCTGTCTGTCTGTCTGTCTGTCTGTCTGTCTGTCTGTCTGTCTGTCTGTCCGTCCGTATGTCACAGCCAATTATTTCCGAAACTATAAGAGCTATACTGTTGAAATTTGGTCAGTCGATGTATTCTGTGAACCGCATTAAGATTTTTACATAAAAAAAGAAAAAAAACAATACATTTTGGGGGTCTCCATACTTGGAACTGAAACTCAAAAATTTTTTTTTCATCAAACCTAAACGTGTGGGGTATCTATGGATAGGTGTTCAAAAATGATGTTGAGGTTTCTAATTTCACTTTTTTCTAAACTGAATAGTTTGCGCGAGAGACACTTCCAAAGTGGAAAAATGTGTGTCCCCCCCCCTCTAACTTTTAAAATAAGAGAGTGATAAAACTAAAAGAAATATATGTTGTACATTAACATGCAAACTACCAACGAAAATTGGTTTGAACGAGATCTAGTGAGTAGTTTTTTTTTTAATCCCTACTTAATATTATAAATGCGAAAGTACCTCTGTCTGTCTGTCTGTTACGCTTTCACGCCTAAACCACTGTACCGATTTTGATGAAATTCGGTATGATGATAGAACTGAACTTGGGAAAGGACATATACTACTTTTTACTGCAATAATCGAGATTCAAAGACCAAAGCTAGGTGATTATAAAAATACATAAATCGAAGATGTCAAAATGTATCACTGTTTACCTCCTGTCAAAACTTCACAGGTTGCTAGGAATAACACTTGCATGGCAACCATAATGATAGTTTGTAAATGACATATAGACCAGTAGACCAGACTAGATAATTTTTGAAAACAAATAAAATTATAGTAGGATGAAACCTATTGGAAAAGGAGGAGAATATTATAAAAATGAAAGGAAAAATAATTTACGGGCGATCTGAGGTCGGGAAGGGGTAGGGGGGGGAGGTTTTCGGGGCGTGAAAAAGCATCTCACTAAGCCGCCATAGTGTGGGCCGCCATACATTATTGTCCGCATTCGCAGCAAGTGTGATAGCCCCGACTCTTGGATTCTGCTCATGCTTTCCATCAGGCAGGGTAGAGTCAGATTGGATGGCTAAATATATACAACAAAGGGTAAAAAACGGTTTATCTCGATTTCCGGCAAAACTACAAGGAAAAAAGTTAAATGGCAAAGTTGTAGGTAATTAAAAGATCTACAACTTTTTAGGGTTCCGAAGTTTATGACTTCGAACCCTTACAGATATGTCATGTCCGTCTGTCCTTCCGTCCGTCCGTCCGTCCTCGACGTATCGTCCAAACTGTAAGTGCTAGAAAGATGAAACTTTGCATGAATATGTATTGTAATTACGTCGACAAAGTGCTACAATAAAATTATGAAATATATTTTTATTTAGGGTACCTCCCCTACACGTAAAGTGGAGATTTTTTTTTTTCTCATGGCTACCCCATCATGTAGGGTATCATTATATAGGTCTTTTAAAAACATTAAGGGATTGTTAAGACGATTTTTTGATTTAGGTATCCTTTTGAGAGAAATTCCACTTTAAAGGCCACTTTTTTGTAAAAACAGGCCGTCCCGCCCGCCGAAAAATTTGTGATAGTGGTCCATATAATGAACTTTAAATGAAAACTATAACAAATTAGATGACTTTGTCAGTTCAGGAGTTATAGAGGCTTAACTTTTACAATGCGCTTACTTGGAAAAGTCATACAAAATCAACGCATTAATACGTAAACATAACAATTATCCATTGGATACGATTTCTAATCCACGTACCATTATGGGTGACTGAGGAACCCTTTCCTATGCGTGGCCTGACACGCACTTGGCCGATTTTTTCTTTTGTGAACATACCAACCCAAACTCCAAAACAAATATTTGCGGATTATCAATAATGGAACCAAAGCCGAGACCTCAAGCACAGCAGACGGATACGCTACCACTGCGCCACCGAGGCAGATGTTCAATTCACGAGGTGATGATGAAGAAGAATGTCTTGTAATACGACACTGACGTTCGAGAGAACAAATGTTCTCTCGAACGTCAGTGTCGAACGAACAGGGGATGATTGATTGTGTACTCACTGATTGTAATAAAATGTTGTTAATTTTCTTCCTAGCCTTTATTATTGCATATATTATTTGGGGTCGGCAACTAGTTCTACCTGTATTACCTGAAAAGATTGACCTTCGCCACCCTGAGGGCGAAATGAAATTCGAATTTTGAAGTAGTTGTCAGTGTATTTGAGGGCGCTGACTTCCTAATAACGATTGCGATATAGGTATGTATGTTCATGACAACCAAGACCGACCGTTTACCTTGCTCCCCGAGGCACAGAAGTGAAACACCGACAACTTCCATACGCCGGGCCATTATTAGGGTTTTTTGAGAAAAACCGACCAATATTTTTTGGCCAGACCAGTTAGTTCAACCCATGACTAATATGGTTCGTAGCAAATCTTGTAATATCAGAAAATCTAAAGCAGGATTTTACAATTGCTTGCAAAAAGTTTTTTAACGGCAATTAATAGTTATTAGTAAGAGGAAACAAAAGAAAGAGAGCATATTTCGTGTCACTTGCAGCTAAAGAAAACCAGCCCGTAAGCGACGACGGACGATAGTTTTTAACCGATGAAATAAAACGGTAGAGGTTCTCAATTCGACGCGCATATTTTTTTTATATAAGACCACGCGTAGCTTTTGACGCCGATTCTGATATTTCTATTTTTGTTTGAAAGGTTACACTCCGAAATTGGTCCCATATAAATTTTGAATATGAACTCCAGGGTAGGAAAACAGGGGATGATTGATTGTGTACTCGCTGATTGTAATATATGATCACGCAAAACTTGTTAGTAACAATACGTTTTTTAATATTTATACGCAATTTTTATTTAATATTGATAAATAATGAAAAATATAAAAGTAGAAAGCTACATCTATCTCCGGAACTACTCTTGGGATTGGAACTGGGACTTAATGAAACCTAATTATAGTTACCACTTTCTGAAGTATTTTGCATTTAATGGTTTTAAATCAAGTTGGTCACGAAAATCTGTTGATGGTTTACGATACATTATAACGTAACCAAGCTCTAATAAGCTATTTACATATTTAATAGATTCCAAAAATATATTTCTTTCTTATAAATAGCTTATACGAGGTTGTGGGTAAGGTTAAAACGATCTAGATTGATTTACACGATTAAACACGTATCGAACCGTATTGCGGAGAATACTGCGGAGCTAAAACGATTATCGACACAATGCTTATGAAACCGTGTGAAGAAACCTTTTAAACTAACACACAACATTGTATTGATTACATAGTCATCCAAACGTATTCAATAAAAAGTAAATTCTTGTAGAGAGCACTTCATTCTGCGGAATTCTATACTGTCAAAAACATCATATATGATTAACTGCATTACAAAATAGGTAGGTAAGTGTAAGCAAACTAGTATATTATATTTATTTCGTGTTCGAATCGTCAAAATCTGATAGCGAGCATATAAGCAAAATTTAAGCAATAAAACTAACAACTACATAAATTTTTCGATCGAAGAGCTAGAGGATAAAAGTTTGTAAACAGTTTAACACATTTCTTGCTAATTGAAAAAAAAAATAGATTAAAAGTAAAAAATCTCAGGCGGCACATCTCACCAAAAAGTATCATATCATGTAAAGTTTCATATCAAAGTTTGACACTAAAGGTAAACCTGCAAGTGCTAGGAAGATCAACATATGCTCTCACTCTCGTTGCAGAAGAAGGGCAAAGGACAAACATGAAGAAATGTTCGAAATAATTAGTTAAAGACAATAGAAAACTAATAAAATATTACTTTTTTTTTTAAATGTAGTGTATGAGTATATTATGAGTACGAAGTACAAAGCGAATAAACTTACATTTTAAACCGTTGTAAAGCAGCTTACTGTGTTCTATTGATAGAAATAAGTACGTTCAATGTCTAGACTAAACAAATGTACAAAATTAAATATAACTTACTTCAATATGACGTGTATTAGTTACATTGTTTATTACATGAACGATTAATTTATTTCTATAAATAGACAAAGGCGAATGGGGTAGGAGGTCTACTTTATTACTGTAACACGATTTAATTATGTAGTGAGTAAGGTTATATAATTTTCTATAACTTATTTTTAAGTTTATTTTCAACTGTAAAAATAGTCGAATGCTATTGCTTACGTAAAACAAGATATAAACGATTTTAAAGTTCCCCTATTTAAGATTTTAAGAATGATTGTAAAGAATTTCTAGTTTGTACGGTTATGTACGGTTATTTATATTTACACTGTACATATAGTAAATACATGTTTAAAAGAAGTATCATCTTACATTTATATAAATTGGAACATTAATGATGCAATCACCTAAAAACTATAACATTTAGAATTCGACACGATAAGATTTTTTTTGATATTTTACGAACAATGATGTATTGATTCTTATGATTTCAAATTAAATGTGTGAGACTAGAAAACGACAATGTATTGAAAATCAATGATTTTTATATTTGTTATTATTATATTTGTTAATACTCGTTAATAATTGACATATCTATTAAAAAAAACATAAAGTGACCATAGTGGTGTGGTGTCATAAGCTCGAATTTTCTAACTGAACAAATATTTGAACTCCTGTAACCTTTGCTGCAAAAAAGGATAATTATAATACACTAGCTGATGGCCACGGCTCCGCTCGCGTCCTAGGGGTATAAAAAAATAATTTTAGCTGATGGTATCATAAGAGGCGACTAAAGGAACAAAATAAGCAGCTAACATCACTGCCAAGAGAGGGAAAACTTGAAACAAACCCTTTACCAACCCGTCTGCCAGCGTGGTATAGCAGGCCAAAACCTCCTTTCAAAGGAGAGGCCTATGTCCAGCAGTGGACTGTTAAAGGCTGTTGATGATGATGATGATGATTCTCAGATCTACCCAATATGCACAAAAAATTCCAAACAAATCGATCCAGCCGTTTCGGAGGAGATTGGTAACGAAAACTGCGACACAAGAATTTTATAAATAGACTAGCTGATGACCGCGGCTCCACTCGCGTCCTATGGGTATGAAAAATAGATAGTAGCCGATTCTCAGACTTACTGAATATCCATAAAAAATTTCATAAGAATCGGTCAAGCCATTTCGGAGGAGAATGAGAATGAACATTGTGACACGAGAATTTTATATATAAGATTTAAAATAGTGTATCTCTTATTTTTATTGCAAACATATAAGAAAACTGTTCTCTTACCAATAATTCAGTTACCTAAAGACCCAGCAAACGAAAACATACTCGGCCTTTTTCCTTGTCAATAATGAATTGGTAAGTCAAACGAACACTCCTTTGACTTAGATATCTTCACAACTTGGAGCGACGCCGTCGGGGAAGAATAATTAAATATTTTTTTACCTATTCAGGTATATTTTAGTAGAAAAGACGAAAATAATACAAAGAGGTTATGAATATTTAATGCGATTTCACACTGATATTATTTTCATATTTAGAACAAGCTGTTTGATGGTGTTACCTGCTTTAATTATTGTAAATCGAAAGTAACGTCGTGGTGTGAAGATAGTCTAAAAAGCAGCCTAAATTACTCCTTCTGCCATCACCTATCTGCAAGTGAAAGTCTAGTGAAAATTGGTACAGCCGATCCCAGAGCTTTTTTTCCAATTTTAAAATTTATTAAATTAGTTTTCGATATATGTAGGTCCTGTAATATGAAAGTATCATACTACAAACTGACACTTTTCATTTATTTGTTTAGATTATGAAAACATTTCATATTTTTAACCAACTTCAAAAAAAAGGAGGAGGTTCTCAATTCGTCGGAATCTATTTTTTTTTATGTATGTTCAGCGATAATTCCGTCGTTTATGAACCGCTTTCAAAAATTATTTTTGCATTGGAATGGGCGTAGCTTACATCGTCACCATATCGGGATCTGATGATGGGATCTCAAGCGAATCGAGGGAACTCCTCAAATATCATAGGCACAATTGTCGCGATTTGGGTATTCGGAATAGTTTTTCTTTGCAGTCGGTTTCTTTTTGTTAAAATTATAGCTTTATGCTTTTCTCCAATACTATACTATTGATTAAATTATTCTTGTTTATGGGAAAATGAAATGATCTGCACGTTTTCGCACGGGTAATTACTAGTTCTAGCACTCTATGTATGGTTTTGTGTTTCACTGTATCGCCTAAACTACTCACTCAACCTTAACTAACAAGTGATATGTCAATAGATTCGTATTAATGCCCCGGGTAACATCCTCACTGCTTACTAGTTCTAATTACTGGTATTACTTGTAATATTCTGAATGTGAAAGTAAAAACAAAGGCAAAAGCTATATAAATTTTATAAAAAAAATACGTAGTCCGGTTATAGATCTTTAAAATTTTCGTTATTTACAAAAAGGACTACTATTTAAATAAGAATCCTCTCAAATTCCTGAAACGCATTGAAAAATGGTACATAATTTCATTTACATTTGGTTCAAGATTGAGTTAAGCAATAAAACGATAAAAACAAGAGGCAGACGAAGTTTAGATGTTTTCTTTTATTGTTCTTTTGTGTTGCGAAATAAATATAAAAACAGCTTCATAAACAAGAAACATTTCCATGTTTTTATTTCCCTTTCAACGCACTGTTGCGGTGTTGATGAAGTTATTTGTAAAACCTTTCTAAGACAGAAATTTATTTACATAAAAGAACACTTCTGTATTCTTTTAAGTTATGTTTTGATAATTGTGTATATAATATTGAATGTGCATATAATAGTGAATGAATGAATGTAACTAATTACAGTAACTGTAAGACAAGATTATGTTATAAGTGCTAAAAAATTCTAATTGTTTTTAGGATTCCGTAGTTCATGACTCGGAACCCTTATAGCTTCGCCATGTCCGTCCGTCCGTCCGTCCTCGACCTATCGCTCAATCGGTTGGTGCTAGAAAGATAAAAGTATGCATGAACATGTGTTTTAATTACGTGGACGAATTGCTACAATACAATTATGAAAATTATTTTTATTTGGGGTACCTCCTCCCCATCATCATCATCATCAACAGCCTTTAACCTCCTCCCCGTTTATGAGTTAATCAACTTGAAAGCGCATTTTATCTAAAAACAGGGCGTCCCCCCCCTCTAAACGCTAAACGGCTGACTCAAAAAATGTAAAAAAAAACATGGAAAACTGCGTACAATAATAAAGAAATAATAAGTTAACACAACAATTGTCTATTGGACACGATTTTAAATCTTCCTACCATTATGGGTGACTATGGAACCCAATTCTATGCGTGGCCTAACACGCACTTGACCAATTTTTCGATTTATGCTCTTCGAATATTTCACGGTTAATCGGAAGAATCATGAATGAAATGGAAAACTTAAAAGTTCAGTACAAAAGAATAGTCGGCAAGAAAAAAGAGAAAAACATTTTGCAATGAATTGAAGGATTACTTGAAAGATTCTTACGATGGATAAACGGAGAATAGAAGAAAAAAAACTCATAGCATCGACCCCAAGTTAATTTGGGAAAAGGGTATGAACTAAGATGTCAGTATAAAGATTAAATTTATTTCGATAAGTAATTAATTTATCAATTAATGTATATTTAGAAAACAAGTTTTGGCGTGAAAGTGCAACAGACAGATAGAGTTACTTTCGTATTTTTAATTTAAGTAATAATTATTGTACATACCGCCTGTAGACTCGATATTAATAGCGTAGAAGCACTATATGAAATTTAACACATGTCCATAGCGTTTGTTCGGACAACCACTGTTGTCACACCTTATCTATAACTGCACACTGTTTAAGATATTCTATGAATTCTCGTACCCCATATGATTGTTTAAGAGTCCTCATTTAAACATCTTTAACCCTATAATAATAAAAACATTAGCCATCATCCTATTCTTAAAAACAAACGAAGTATACAAAGGCTTTCTTTTATGACGTCATGTAGCAAAACATCCGTGTTTTTCTCTATAGTTTTAAACAAACATTTTTCACTTGCTCTCTCATATTTACTATATCCTGTAAGCACTCTTTACCTAACATTAAACAGGATTAATTAATGGCTAATATTGGCCACACATCACCCCTAAATTTATTATATAGAGTGAACATGTGAGGAAGTGTTGCAAGAATTTATTTACGGCTAATATTATATTAAAATGTAATAGAACCACGCTGATTTCAGCATGAAAGGGTCGGCTCCACCGGGGCAGTTCTACCCTCACACAGAAGATCATCCTAATAATGACAGCATTCGTGTTGTCTATCGTTGGTGAGTATAAGACTGGAGGCCCAAAGAATCGCTTTGTAAGCGAAATATTAAAGGGAAAAAAAAGAATTTTTACCTACCAAATTGGTGACATTTTAATAAAACGTTTTAAGAAAACGGCGGGAAATTGTCTCATTGTCTCCTACCCTTCTGGGAAAGAGGCGTAACATTATGTTGAATACCCTATTTTGCAATTGAGTGATGATGTTTTCAATATAAGTTTTTAGGTAAGTTCATGTTTACGATAACATACTGAGTTTTTGTAATTATCCCAAAAATTTGATTAATATTGAATGATATGATTTTTAACCGGTTTTAAAAAAGGAGGAGGTTCTCAACTCGACTGTTTTTCTTTTAATGTTTTGTACCTCAGAACTTTCGATTTAGTGAACCGATTTTGATAATTCTTTTTTAAAAGCTCCGATCTCTAGTATCTGATGATTGGATTCTGGAGAATTCGAGGGAACGCCTCTAATATTAAAGGCGATGTCGGTTATACCAAAGGAAATGTCATATCAGTCGCGATTTGGATACTCAGAATAGTTTTTCCTTGAAGTCGGTTTTTTTTCGTTAGAATTATTACTTCCAATACATACGAGTATATTAAAAAAAGGCATCGAAATATAAAATGATTTGCCGTTAGAGTAATATATACATAATTTATTGTGTATACGGATATTTTATGCATTTTAGAGTCTTGGGGTACCGGCCTTATCACCTCATGAAACATCTATCTACATGAAACATGACACATGACTGCTTATTATAGTAATATTATATTACACCAGGTTTCGCCCGCGGCTCCACCCACGTGTATCTCGATTATTACAGTAAAAAGTAGCCTTTGTGGTATTCTGATATACAAGCTATATTACTGTAAAGTTTCATCCAAATCCGTTGAGTAGTTTTTTCGTGGAAGAGCAACAAACAAACATACATACATACTCACAAACTTTCGCGTTCATAATATTAGTAGGATTCGGCATTATTATACGGACGTCATTATATTAATTCAAGGGTAATTTAGTGGTAAGCGTATGCGTCTGCTGATACTCTTAATCTGCAGTCACATACGTTTCGAGCTTGATTCTCTTACCGGGCTGTTGTTGGATTTTTCTAACAAGAAATATCAGCCCAGAGTATGAAAAATGGTGGTGTTTCGTGCCCCAGATAGCATGTTGAGAATATACTATTAATTAGACACTTCGGTTTTCGGAGGTTTAATGTTAATCTATAATGCTAAGTGGAACCAATGATTTTAAGGTAAAACCGATTGAACTAGTAGTTGACCCCAAAATAATATTGGGAACTAGCTAACCCGGTGAACTTCGAACCGCCCAAAATTGAATCCCAGAACTAGATCGCAGCGCCGCCTACCGGATTCAATTGCGAATCTAAACCATTCTCGAACCCACTTGAACACACACAAAAAAAACATCTAAATTGGTCTAGCCGTTTAGAAGGAGTTCAATTACAAACACAGGAAAAGAAGATCTTATAAAATCCTCGTGTCACGGTGTTTGTAATGAAACTCCTCCGAAAAGCAAATTTTGTGTGCAGATCGGTTAGGTCTGCGAATCAGTCAACATCTATTTTTCATACCCCTAGGACGCGAGTGGAGCCGTGGGCATCAGCTAGTTTATATGTATAAAGATTAAAGTAAAGGTTAGGAAGATGATGAAATTATTCAAAAATGACTCTGAAGTACAATATTTCAGCAAATGTCTTTTGAGAAGATTAATAAGTCTGTCTTATATATGAAAGGACCTTTATATTAATCACAAAGACGAGGGCAAGGATTACCGGTGATCCCAAACTCGCAAGTTGAAAGCTTCTTCGGCGGTTTTATATTAAAGTACTCGTAATTTGTATACAGACAAAGAAAGGTTTTCTTTCATCTATGTGAGTGACATAATAAGTACCTACACGTTTGACGGGTTATGAGAATTTTGAATATTGAAGTAATAAGCTGAAAATAATGATGTATATATATTTTGCGATTAAATCCGTCCACTTTATAGTTATAGTTTTAGAAAAAAAACTGCTTATAAATAGAATTATTGTTTTCGTTACCATTATATTTTTTTACTCTGATCCTAATTTTATTTCAAACCAGTGTAATTTGTAACACATCAAAATAAATTGCTAGTGGTAAAGGTGCAGTTGCCTGACACAAACTCTTTAAAAAAAAGGGAACTAAAAGGGACTAAGAAAGAAAGAAAGAAAGGTATAAAAGAGAAAGCCAAGATACTGCAAGTCTCGGATCGGACACCGAACGGAGTCTACAATAGATCGAAGATATTAGGACCGTTCATTCTTTGAGTCTAGAACAAATTAGGACAGGAACACCACCTAGCTTTACATTACAATGATAAATAAGCACTGTACCCGTCTTAATTTCGCTGCTTATTCACATAGTTGCTTGTGAACTTATAAAGCTACATTTTAAAAAGTAGTACATAATTCTATTTGATACAGTGTTTAATTTTAACAGGTCACACGCCACGTAATTCTTCAATACTCACTCAATAAGTTCTTAGCATTTTAAAGCAATCAGAGCTTTGTACTTTTACGTGTACAGAAGACACTTTATAATACTTGTGTTGTGTATATTATGTTAATATCGTTTGATATTATATTTGCGGGATTACTTTTAAAGAACAAAATATCAGACAAAAGTTAAATATGAAATACTTTTATCAAGTTTTCATTCATACCTGGGCATGATATCTTGTTTCAATATGTATAAATGAGGGTCTTAAATTGTATTAAAGACAGGCTCACTAGACGTTAGCTACCGCTTGAAATAATTGCCTATATTAATGAAATAACACAAAAAAACATTTCTGCTGACTAAGAATTTGACAGGGAAATGAAAGTATTTGTTATGTATGAGTCATGAATTATGTATAAGATTATGTTTAACGTTTACGTAGAAAATTAACTTGTTTTGATTGAGAAAAAGAACCAAAATAAAGTATTATTCATAAAAAGTTGGCATTATGTATAATTAAACAAGTCTAGTGCTAATCCATACTAATCTTATACATTTATCTTATAATCTTTTTGTTACGCTTTCACAGCTTAATCCCTAAACCGAATATGACGAATTTCGGTATAAAGACAGATTAAACTATGAAGAAGAAATTAGGGTAGTTTTTGTCGCAATAAGTGACGTACACGCGGGCGCACTTAAAAGCTATTCATATACTTTTTTCAAATTCAAGTGAAAAGTTCCATAATACTAGATTTCAAATAAATATTTACACCATACAGATGTTGATCTTTCTTGCGTCTATTTGCTTATATTTGCTTCGAGGTTGTTCTATTTGCTCTTCGATTATATTCGAAATTTCGTCCGTGACCAAATGAAATGATAGAGGACTGAGTTGTCTGTAATTAATAACCCATGTATCCTCTTTATTATGTATAGGCGTTATTTAACTTAAAGCAATATTATTTACAATTTTAAGGGTGTAAGTTTAAAGTTGGAAATAAGTAATGTTTAACCGTTGCTTTTACCGATAATATTTAACCAAACACAGAACTTGAATTCTAGATTACAGGTAGTAAGGCCACGCGGATTCAGTATGAATGGGCCTGTCCGACTGGAGTAGTCCTACCCTCACACAGAAGACCAACCTGAAATGACAAGATACGCGCTGTCGTCTTTCGTTGGTGAGTGTGAGACCGGCGGCCGGAGGCCGGAGGCAATCATTCTGCATCATTCTCCCGGCCAAAAAAAGGCCTTTGACTATTTTCGAACTGGCCTTTTACTGTTAAATTAAATAAATAAATTATTATTCAGCATATTTTATTTAGTGCAGTTTAGATTGATAATAATAGTGCCTTATTAAAAAATATATTTATACAAAAAATAGCTGACCCGGGTATATGGCAACCGCAGCGCCACCTGCCAGGTCCAACTGTGTTTACAAACCGTCCAGACATCCATTATAACCCACCCAAATATACGTATTAAATTTTATTCAAAGAAATAAAGTAATAATTAAGAAATAATGACTATAGATTATGTTTCTCTTCTTTCTTTACGCGAGAGCGGGTTCTTCCAGTAGTTGATTGCAATAGACTGATGATGTTTTTCTTATAATTATAGTCTTCGAATAATTACAGTTCAGTTTATAAATAGCCTTAAGGGCCATAAGGGCTCTAGGAAAGAATTTATGAAAATAGAAGTGTCAAAACTGATGTTTCAAATTGGTATATTCTATGGTATTCGCATAACATTCGTAGAAATGTACTTTAGTTGTTGAATAATCAAGAGTTATTAGAAGATTTAATTCTGTATGAATTTTATTAAATAAGTACTTAAGAAGTTTAATGGTTAATGGTTGGTTCCTACAACCACCTGTAGCGTAGGACATCCAAACAAATATATAAACATGAACCTTACTTTGTCCGATGTTTTAACATCTTAATTATTACATCGATTGCTCGAAGAATCGTCATATTAGTTGTTCCACGGTCTTTGTACCTTCACAACAACAAACAACGCGGACACCTGTAACTTAAAATCGACAAGTACTGGCCGGTTTTGTACTACAAGTATAGTCAGAAAAGATTCTTGAAGGATTAGCCGAAAACATGTCTCTTTGATAATAGCATCTAGTTTCGTTTCTGTGAACCTTTGCCACAATCATTATTTTCAATTCAATGTTTTTTTACATTAGGTCTTGTTATGTTGTGACAACGCTTGTAACATAACTAGCTCTTTATACTATAAATTTAGTACAATAAAAATAAAAATAGTGGAGCCACGTTGATTCCAGCACTATCGGGCCGGCTGGACCAGGGCGGTACAACCTTCTCACAGAAGCCCAATCTAAAATCACAGCATTCGTGCTAAGGTATTTCGTAGGTTAGTGACAGAACGGAGTCCTCTTTTAAGAAAAATAGGTTTAGTTGAATGTGCAACCACCTGATTAATAACAAAAAACACATTAATTACTCCATCTCCATGCCTAAATAACTGTAGATATATTTAATGTTTTAAAAAAGAAAGTTTGAAAACTAATCAGGACAGTTGATTGGACCAGAATTAGACTAATTTTCATTCGATAAATCTGTCAATCATTATCGGCATGATTGTATCGCATATATTGCAATTGTAGAAGAATTTAACCTGTAATAAGTAATAGATAAATCTAGTCTATTACTAATTCCAAACGTTTACAAATATATTAAAGAGAAACGCGCATAAAATATAAAATAAATCTATTTAAAAAATAAGACCCATAATTAAAAAAAGCCCGAGAACTAAAACTATAAAGTCCATAATGATAGGGCAAATCTAGGACAATAAACGAAAATATATCACAAGTAATGGCAATAATTGTCACAGCTGGCTTAACAAACAATTAGTGCTTTCTGACTTGACCTGATTAATTACGTTTTTACGGCTCATAAACTTTAAACGAACAAGGCGACCCTACGTGGCTTACAAACACAAATATTGTTACAAGTAACACAGGACAGGTGAAAAACAGAATATATTGTTTAAAATTACTTACCTTAGAACATTTATCGCGATTGTACACAACAAAACACAGAGTCTGAAAAACGTTCGCTCACTCGAGGGGTTGAAAAACAACTAAGACGGTGTTGGGCAACTTGCGCTGGGCTTGATGCGCAGTTGGGAGTTGATTGTAAGGGAAGAAGTAGCACGAACCGCCGGCTGCGGAACCTGACTTATGAATGATATAGCCTGCGAAAGGTATCTTGTGTTGGAGGGCGCTGGCAATGCGGGGTGCGCGGGGGGGAGTTATATAACGCGCCGGATCGATACTGGGGGCGGGCGGGCTGTTAGGACCCGAGCACATATTTTCCTTTTATTGTAAAACTATGTATTGGAGGTTAGTCTTGTTTGTTTTATCGCAGAATTTACAGTCCATGGTTTCAAAGTACACGGCTTGTTAATGTTAGTTTCAGTGTATGGCGTTTTATTTTATTGCGAATGTTTGATACAGTCTAGATTCTGATACAATCAATGCTAACAATTAACTCTCGTTTTTGGAAGAAAAGATTTGTCGTTTTATTAAATAACTACCATCTTTTGAATGTATTTGTTCTAGCTTCATAGGTTTTGTATGCGTTCGTGGTATTCTGTATAATAGATAATTTTGTCCATAGTAATTCGTTTTAATTCCAAAAGGTGTTATGAATAGGTCCTAACAATTTCTAATAAGGGTTCTATTCTTTTCGCTTAGAATTGAATATAAAGGTGACCGTCTTATACAATAATAGTTAAGTTGCTTGTATTAAAACCCTACCCATAAGGATCAGTTACGTGAATTTTAGTACCCGTAAAGTTTGTTTATGTAACAAAGACCGAAGATGAACAGAAGTTAACCCCAAATGCACTTTAAATTCTTCGTCAGAAAGTTCATTTTTCTTTCTCTATAAAACGATTGCATATCGATAGGTTTCGTGGTCAGCCTTGTCACTTTCATGTTGTGAAATCTAACCGCTGAAAATGGGCCTTAATGCAAACTTATGCTTTATATATTAAAGTGAAATTCTAGTAATTGTATCCATTTAGGATACTAAGTTATAATTTGGCTATTTAATATTTAAACATTTTTTGAGTTTCAGTTCCAAGTATGGGGAACCCCCAAAATTTATTTTTCTTTTTCTATTTTAATGTGAAAACATTAATACGGTTCACAGAATACATCTACTTACCAAGTTTCAACAGTATAGTTCTTATAGTTTCGGAAAAAAGTGGATGTGACATAAGGACGGACAGACAAACATGTCGAATCTATAAGGTTCCGTTTTTACCCATTTGGCTACGGAACCCTAAAAACGGAGAAACTACATTACTTTGAGAGTCGAACATTGTATTTCCGTAGCGTCAATCAAATGACACGGATCGAGGAAAGGGAAATACGGGAAATGAATTCTATCTCCTTTTTTCTACTTCACCCTCAATACCGACTTCAAATAAATGAATGTAATTGAGGTCCGTTACCTTTCTCTCGTGTTTATTCACGCTGTTCCACTTCTAAGGCTTGTAGAGCTTTGAACGCTTAGAAACTTCCTCTAAAGATAGAAAAATACTTTTTCAAATTTGACTCGAGAGTTAAACAAATTAAAGAACTATGCTGGAGGATAAGCAATATATCTTTAGCAACTGTATTAATGACGATGGACATTTGATTGCAGAAAAATGGGAGCAGTGGTCGGCAATAGGCCTTAAAATAAAACATACTGCATACGATTATAATCGTATAAGATGGCTGCCACGAGCTGAATGCGAGAGGCCTAAAATTGATCAGAGTGGTGTGCAATGGGAGAGGCCTATAGTATATTAATTTGTGTAGGTACTCTAAAGAATTACTATTTAAATATTTAATGAAAGGACTGTTACTGACATAGTTGTCGGTAGAACTAATAAAGAAGTTTATACAAGCACGGTGGTTAGGAGACAATTAATTTCCGAATTCAGGCTTGAATTGATATGCAGTTGGATAATACATTAATTGCAGATCACTGTTACAGTTCGAATGACTACCCAATAAGTGTATATCCTTAAATATATATCAAAGTCGACTTTATCACTGTATCAAGTAGCCTAGACTATTATTAATGAGAAGAATGAGATATCTAGTAGAGCGCCGCCCATTAATCACGTGAGACTCGAAAGGGGGAGGGGGTATGGCAGAAATCACGAAATATGACATTTGGGGACTGGGGTGTAGTATAAGAGATGTCACGAGTATTTATTTTTTCGTTTAATGCGCGATTTTGAACTGAAAAAAGGTGTGTAGTGTACCTACTATACATTTGGATTGGCAAGGGTAAGTCAATCGCCGATAATGGAATATAAAATACATAAATAGACTTTATAGTAGTATTTTAGTACCTCACTGTCTGCAAAAGTTAAAGTAAAACCCAAACTAATTAATTCTGTATCATAGACTAGACAGGTAAATCAAATATTGTCTTACATTTCAATAACTCTAAAAACTATCTTCTATTCAAACTCAAAACACTCTTAAAATACACGTAACATATTTTCGTTAATTGTTAAAGCGATATTATTCTCAATTTGTAAAGAGACGGTTAGCGGCATGTTGAATGAATAGCCTTTTAAAACATTATCATAGTACTGTTGTTTCAAGTAATGGGCACCCATACCGTTTCGAATAATAAAAGCGAAAACGGTCTTATTTTAAAATAAATATACAAACCGTTCCCGTCTTTTCAAGAATTGGTCTGTTAAATGGTTTGGTTGGTAAAGATTTTCTGAAATATGAATAGCAAACGTAGATAACAATCAACAAAAACTGTTATATTTTAATTTGTTTGAATCTATCTTATATTATAAATTCGAAAGTAACTCTATCTATCTGTCTGTCTGTTCCTGCTTCCTTCCGGCTAAGCCACATCGATTTCAATGAAATTTGGCATGAAAATACTATAATTCTTGAGGAAGGATATAGGCTACTCTTTACCGCAACAACTCACATTCACGTGGGTAGAACCGCGGGCAAAAGGTTGTGTATGTTGTCACGTAACTCGGTAAATATTAAGGTCAAGACATTTTCTAAATGATATGTTGTAATCAAAAGTTTAATGAGAAATCATACTACTTTAGCTCTAGGCTTACATCGTCGCCAAAAAGGTGTCATCTAAATAATATTTCTAGAAGAAGCAAATTATTTCCCAGAAGTGACATGTGCGCAATATAAATTAATTTATGTCTAAAATAATGGTGCTAATTCTATTGTTGATATTATATATTATATTCCAAGCCTTTCTTCCCAAGTGTATTTGGGGTCGGCTACTATTATTATTGTTGATATTATTAAACTAAAATTTTACTTAAAATGTCTTCCGTGGATGTAGTCATTTCCAAAATTCTATTTTGTGGTTTATTCAATCTATATTTAGTGTTCATTGTAACTGCATTAAATTTTAACCTGAAGTTACTAAAAGCTTTGGGTATACCAGATAAGATGTATTTGATATATTTTTTTATATTTTATATCGACTGCCTTGTTGGTCCAGTGATCAGCGTCTGTGGCTGCTGATCAACAGGTCTTGAGTTTAATTCTATTATTAATTATTTTTATTTACATTATTATATATACAATATTAAAATATTTAATTTTGTGTGACCCACAAAAATATAAAAGTATTTTTTTGTATTTATTTCCCATACTACAAGCCCCATATATTAGTACCCATAATACAAGCTCTGCTTAGTTTGGGACTAGATGATGTTGTGTGTATTACACAAATATATTTATTTATTTATATCTATATACACACACTATAAAAAACTATTCTACAACATTAAGAAAATAATATATTAAGAATTTATTCACTAAATTAGTATGTGTATGCAATGACACACGTCTTTTTTATCAATATTAGATATTAGGAACGTTCAAGAGAATAATAGCAAATAAAAACATGATCTAAGTTATATAACTTAACTTTTTATAAATTAACTTAGTTTTGTTAAAATAATAATAATACAGAACGTAATTTGAGAAAACTGTGTTCAAGTTTAGTGAGTTTAGTTTAGAGAATTACGGACAACATAATTAGCACCCACAAATATTCATCTTGTACTAAAACAAGCGAGCGAATATTTCCCCGAAATATGAAATTTATCTTACATAGAGGTAATTAAGAGAGCGAATACCGCTTAATTAAGAACTACATTAGCAAATTAACTTCTATACATGGTGAGTACTGTATTATCTGATATTTCATGAACCAGAATAATGTTTTCGTATCATAATGTCTACTATTACTGTGTTGTGTGTCAGTGTCAGGTATTGATGAAACAATGTTACTGATTTTTAAATTATACAAAAAAAATAGCTAAATCTAGGTTAGTTTTAGAAAGATTAAAGTTAAAGTAATACATATTAGAAAGGCGCTTCAATAATTAAAACAGAAATGTGCGGGATTGCTACCATGTACCTTTTTGTTGGTGAGTATCCGATATTTCGGCACTGTTGCAAGCGCCATGATCACGGAGGCGCTTCAATAAGTACTGAAATGAAGACATTAATTTTCAACATAGTCCCTTTCAGAAAGATACACTTCTCTTAACGTTCCGAACTTCCGACCATTTTTTTAATCCCTCCAAAAATAGGGTTTGTCGAACTCTCCAAAATCCGCGTCGAACTGTTTTGTTATGATACTAACATTTTAATATACATATAGTATGTATTATGTTCTTCCGACTGCAACTAGAGCTGCACTTGCACAAGCACTTCTTCTCCCAATTCTCGACTATGCCGATGTCAGCTATCTTGATCTCACCGAAGCACAACTCGATAAGCTTGAGCGACTTCAAAATCTCTGTATACGATTTGTATTTGGCCTACGAAAATATGATCACGTCTCTGAATTTCGTCGAATGCTCAAGTGGCTTCCAATTCGCTCTCGCCGGAATACTCATATTCTAACTCTTCTCTATAACATTTTGTTTAATCCCAGAGCTCCTTTCTATCTCAAAGAACGATTCAAGTTCCTCAATGACACACATGCAAAATGTATGCAGTCATCCGAGAATCTGAGACTGGAGATGCCTCTGCATTCCACCAAATTCTATAATCAGTCGTTTACTGTTGAAGCAATACGATTATGGAATGCACTGCCGACAAATATTATGAAAGCGCAAACAATAACTAAATTTAAAAAAATGGTTCACGAATACTTTGCATCATAACTTGGGTAATCACGATCAAGGATATGTCATTTATGGTTTTGTTTCTAGAATTTTATTTAATTAATTATTTATATATATGTATGTATAGATGTATATTTATGTGTATGTATGTGTATATATATATATATATATATATATATATATATATATATATATATATATATCTATATATATATATATATATGTATGTGTAAGTATTGTGTATGTATGTATGCATGTAGGTTTGTTTATTGATGGATATATATTTTTATTTACAACAGAACTCAATGCACAGTCGACTACCACCGTCTCTCCGATACATATTGATCCATCCTAAGGTTGCCTGGAAGAAATTGCCTATGGCAATAAGGCCACCCTTTGTACACTACATATATATGTTATTTAATATATTGTAACTCTGTAACAAAGTGTGCAAATAAAGAGTTTCTATTCTATTCTATTCTATCTATTCATCCGATATTCATTACAATTGGCTCAGTAGTTTAGGTGCTTCGGTGGATACTACAAACATACATAGGCTGACAAAACTATTACTCTTTCTTTTGGCTTCGCCGTAGTTGGGTTAAAAGGTCCTAAACAGATAGAACCAAAACAAACTGACACGAATATGTGGTTTTACCTAACATTTTTTTGTTTTATTTTATATTCTTCAAAAATGACTACTCTGTCTGGTGAATCCTGTTTCTTTCCATCAGGTAGAGTAGAGTCACGTTGGCAGGCTCATGTAAAAGACCAGATTTTTTTATGAATAGTATTTTTTTTAAAGACAGCTCCCGCATTAGGAATGTAAATTCCTGTGTCGCGGGGGACTTTACAAACATATATGAAACGGACACAAAGAATACCGAGACTCAGAACAACAAATTGTGATTCACACAAAGTCTTATCCCACTTGAGATTTGAACCCACGACACTTGGCGCAGTAGGAAGCGGCGTGTCGACCGCTTAAGCCAACCGTGCAATCAAATATAAAATAAGTATTTGTCTAACATTTCTAATATACAATTACTCTTATATTCGTATAATATATATAATAGACCTAAATAAGAAATAATGGAAGAGAGCTATTAGTGAATGATAAATGGCGAAGAGATTTTTTGCTTCAATGCTGCCTGGAATCTACGAATCGAATCCAAACTACTTCTTACTTATTTTTAATCATGCCTGCTTACAGTTGATGGTAAATAAATAAAGTAACGCTGATAAATTTATTTGTGTGCCTAAAATCGGTTCTGTTTCTTTTTTGCTATCCCCTAAAAAACATCGAACGTAGATTGCACCTTTTTAACAATACAATTTTCGCTGTAGGTATAACACATAAGACTTGATAATTTACATAATTGTGATTTTTATATAATACATTATTAAAGAATTTCCACATTAAGAGTTTAGTTTGGTTAAGTCGGCATGTATTTAAATGACGTCTAATTTTAGTACGATACTAGTTTGACGTTACCGCTACACTCGGCTACGCGTTTTTATAGAAATAGCTACGATTTGAGATATCGTAAAATGACTGTAAACCAATGAAAGTAAAGTAGGTAATATAATTAAACATTTTTTTTAACTTTGCTTAGTTTAGTGATGTTAACGACAGAATCACGCCCATTATTTGCAATATACTAACTTAATGTAGTGATGATAGCAGTGACGACAGTGAAAATAGCAGTATGGAATCTGATTAAATATAGCCTTTTGTGGCACCTTTTTTTTGGTCGTAGCCGAACCCAAATAAACTTGGGAATAAATCCTAGGAAGATTACTTACCTAACAAGAGAAAAGTTTTAAAGATTACAACCCGACTACTTACTTTCTTTATTTGTAAAATTTTATAATACCTGTGTCTTCCGAACTATTATTACGAATATATCGGTACCTCATTCCTTAAAATCGGTTCAACAGTTTTAGCACTAGGTGGAAGATACATTAAACGTCAAAAGTATGTTCCTTTCTTCTGGTATTACCGTGGTTACGTAAAAAAAATTAGGTTAAATATGAACTATTTCTGAATTTAGTCCGGCACATAATAGGTTACGGCCTGGCTACGAGTTTGGTCTTAGCAAAAAGCGGAGCGGCGTGCCGGGCGGCGTGCCGGGCGGCGTCGGTGAGCGGTGCGATTTGCACGCCACGAACCCTTAGTAGCGGTTAGTTGCAGCGGCCAAGGTGGACGTCCACTTTGGCCGCTGCAACTAACCGCTACTTATTTATTACGCTATTAATTAAATACGTATTTAGGGTAGTCAAAACGTGTTAAAATCATGGCGTTATCAAAATTATCCCTTCTCTGTTTAGAAACAACAAACATTTTTAAAAATAAAGATAGGTACTTAAATGGCGATTTAGTGAACTATACGAAGGTCCTACCTATAAGAAGTAACTGATGTTTCCAAGTGTTTTACTAAGTAGGTACTTACAGATAGAAAAAACTTTAAAAACTTGTCAACTACTTACATTGCGAATAATACATACTAGTAATTTTGTGTGTAGTTATATCTACAGACGAAACTACTGATATGTTTACTGTTTTGCTAATTAGGTATCTACTTACTGACAGAGAAATAAATTAACTTTTAAAACTTGTCAACTATCCACCTACATTAAGTAAACATACCAGTAGTTTTGTCAACATATTAGTAGCCTCGTTTGGTAGGTACCTGATTCTATGTTTTTATGTTAAATTAAACGTAAGTACCATTATATTCCGGAAAACATTGTTTAATTTCTTCCCACAACCTTTTTATATTTATGTTGGGAATATTTTGACTTCCATATAGGCGCTCTATTTAAAATTTCTGTTATAAAAGCTTCGGTATCCATTACCGTCATAAAATCGTCTAAAATATTTTGTTGTTATTTACGCCGCTGAGTCCGTCACTCCTGCACCGCTGTCCACGCCGCCCTGTTTCGTGGCGTCGCACATATATTCTTGTACTTTTGTTCCTGCCGCTCTCCACACCGCTCGCCGCTGTAGCAATTCGCTCGCCAAAATCGCTATGAGCGGTGACTCGTGGCGTGCCTCAAACATTTTTATACTTTTGATATTACCGCTCGCCGTTTCGCTCTTAGCTGCCGCTCACAGCGGTAAGGTCGTGAACGGGCCGTTAGACATGAGAGAAATTTTATGAAAATATGTTAGAGCGTTTATTGGAACAACAAACAGTCCCTGATACAAAAAATAAGAAAAATATTTTGTATTTTTGATATTCAAGAATAAAACAAATATGTCTCGTATATCTTAAAACTAAAGGGTTGACACTTTCGGGATAACAGCCGAGAGAATTTCATATAATGTGATATTCTCTCGGTACACATTTTTCGAGCGATAACAAGAAATAACGGTTAGTTGTTTACATGCGTACTTACCTTAAAACCCTTCCCGTCTATCAAAAACACATTCTATATTTTGCCAGGAACAAGAAATAATGTGATAACTAAGTCTCCTTACTTAATAAAAAGTTATCTCATAGTGCTCAGTGTCTGTTTCCTCCGAAAGAAACGTCGAGAAAGTTCCTCGTTCATTGATAACAAAACATTTTACTATAGTATCCCATATTAAATAGCAAGTTTTCGACGCGTTCCTTTCTAGATCCACATTATACTAGTAATATTACATATATGTAATTCAAAAGTAACTCTGTCTGTCTGTTATGCTTTAACATTTATATATATTAAGGGGCCCCCGGAGGCTGAATTGTCCATACAAACGGTATACCAAGATCATTTGCAGTATAAACATATTTCCACGATGATATGTTGATATTCGGACTTAGACTGTATTTATTTAGGTTATAACGTCTTTATTTTTAAAATTAAACTAATCTAGATTAAAATATAATCAAATTAAATTTTACATATTTTACATTGTAAATGTCATGTTTTCATTTTGTTTTTTTCTGTCTTATAAACAAAAATATTTCTAATATTGTTTCATCAATAACATATCTCATATTATTATGCTACTACTTACACAAAATAAATCGATAAAATATTGAGTTTTCATTCATGATTTTCGATATTACGAAACACATCCATATTTTCACAAATTTCAAGCAATTTGTAGTGCTATCGCATCAAAAAAAATCGGCCAAGTGCGTGTCAGGCCACGCATAGGAAAGGGTTCCTCAGTCACCCATAATGGTACGTGGATTAGAAATCGTATCCAATGGATAATTGTTATGTTTACGTATTAATGCGTTGATTTTGTATGACTTTTCCAAGTAAGCGCATTGTAAAAGTTAAGCCTCTATAACTCCTGAACTGACAAAGTCATCTAATTTGTTATAGTTTTCATTTAAAGTTCATTATATGGACCACTATCACAAATTTTTCGGCGGGCGGGACGGCCTGTTTTTACAAAAAAGTGGCCTTTAAAGTGGAATTTCTCTCAAAAGGATACCTAAATCAAAAAATCGTCTTAACAATCCCTTAATGTTTTTAAAAGACCTATATAATGATACCCTACATGATGGGGTAGCCATGAGAAAAAAAAAAATCTCCACTTTACGTGTAGGGGAGGTACCCTAAATAAAAATATATTTCATAATTTTATTGTAGCACTTTGTCGACGTAATTACAATACATATTCATGCAAAGTTTCATCTTTCTAGCACTTACAGTTTGGACGATACGTCGAGGACGGACGGACGGACGGAAGGACAGACGGACATGACATATCTGTAAGGGTTCGAAGTCATAAACTTCGGAACCCTAAAAAGTTGTAGATCTTTTAATTACCTACAACTTTGCCATTTAACTTTTTTCCTTGTAGTTTTGCCGGAAATCGAGATAAACCGTTTTTTACCCTTTGTTGTATATATTTAGCCATCCAATCTGACTCTACCCTGCCTGATGGAAAGCATGAGCAGAATCCAAGAGTCGGGGCTATCACACTTGCTGCGAATGCGGACAATAATGTATGGCGGCCCACACTATGGCGGCTTAGTGAGATGCTTTTTCACGCCCCGAAAACCTCCCCCCCCTACCCCTTCCCGACCTCAGATCGCCCGTAAATTATTTTTCCTTTCATTTTTATAATATTCTCCTCCTTTTCCAATAGGTTTCATCCTACTATAATTTTATTTGTTTTCAAAAATTATCTAGTCTGGTCTACTGGTCTATATGTCATTTACAAACTATCATTATGGTTGCCATGCAAGTGTTATTCCTAGCAACCTGTGAAGTTTTGACAGGAGGTAAACAGTGATACATTTTGACATCTTCGATTTATGTATTTTTATAATCACCTAGCTTTGGTCTTTGAATCTCGATTATTGCAGTAAAAAGTAGTATATGTCCTTTCCCAAGTTCAGTTCTATCATCATACCGAATTTCATCAAAATCGGTACAGTGGTTTAGGCGTGAAAGCGTAACAGACAGACAGACAGAGGTACTTTCGCATTTATAATATTAAGTAGGGATTAAAAAAAAAACTACTCACTAGATCTCGTTCAAACCAATTTTCGTTGGTAGTTTGCATGTTAATGTACAACATATATTTCTTTTAGTTTTATCACTCTCTTATTTTAAAAGTTAGAGGGGGGGGGACACACATTTTTCCACTTTGGAAGTGTCTCTCGCGCAAACTATTCAGTTTAGAAAAAAGTGAAATTAGAAACCTCAACATCATTTTTGAACACCTATCCATAGATACCCCACACGTTTAGGTTTGATGAAAAAAAAATTTTTGAGTTTCAGTTCCAAGTATGGAGACCCCCAAAATGTATTGTTTTTTTTCTTTTTTTATGTAAAAATCTTAATGCGGTTCACAGAATACATCGACTGACCAAATTTCAACAGTATAGCTCTTATAGTTTCGGAAATAATTGGCTGTGACATACGGACGGACAGACAGACAGACAGACAGACAGACAGACAGACAGACAGACAGACAGACAGACAGACTTGACGAATCTATAAGGGTTCCGTTTTTTGCCATTTGGCTACGGAACCCTAAAAATATTTCAATGTGTGTGTGATTCGTGTCAGTCAAATAATGATAGCCGAACCTTCTACGAGAGAGTCCGAATTACTACGAATGAATGTCAATCCACATACACACATACAACGGTGCACTCGTATCTACGTTGTATTTTGTCAAATAGAGACATCAATATTTTACGAACAAATTTCAACTTGCAGTTTCGAGTGTCGTACGCCGGCCTCTTAAGCTTTAACATTAAACTGCCTCGTTGGTCTAGTGGTTAGCGTATGTGACTGCTGATCAAGAGGTCTCGGGTTCGATTCCCGGGTCGGACCAAATGTTTGTGTGATCTGCAAATATCTGTTTCGGAGTTTGGGTGTTTTTCTATGTATGTATTTAAAAAAAAAGTATGTTTATTTATTAATATCAGTTGTCTAGTTACCCATAATACAAGCTCTGCTTAGTTTGGGGACTAGATGGCGTTGTGTAAAAAATGTCCGAAATATTTATTATATATTTAAACCGAACTGGTTTGAACAAACTTTACTTTTTTTTCCTTTGATTCCGAGGAAGTACTTAAGCTACTATTTAATGCGATAATCGATATAGATGTGGGCGGAGCCACGTGAAATAGTAGTTAATAACTTGAATACGTTATACAAGTTCACAAGCCTACATAACTTTTAAAATGTCTATACAAAACATTGCAATTTCACTCTTCAAACACAACACTTTTGGCTCTCTACCAATATGATCTACATGTATGAGATTGTATGACTCGCTCCATAAATTACGACAGCTCTAAGGTGCGGGGGACGGTGTCACATTGACATTGTGTGACATTGGGTGGGGAGGTCACGAGGTTCGTAACGTCACGTGTCATGTCAAACATCTTAAAAGCGTTAAGTACAGCTCTTTATTATTTGTAAACTAAAATTACACACAACAATACACTTTTTTATGGAATTAAAATTTCTAGAGTGACTCAATCAACGGTGTTTGATTCACTACTGTGAATATGATCTATTTTCACTTTAGAAATAAGGTTTTGTGGTTCGAAAATGTATACTGCAAAATGGCTAGACTAAAAATTAGACGTTACACCTCGTGTCAAGAGCTACCCACCAGTAAAAGTTCCGTCAATATCATTCCAGCCGTTGCAGAGATAAGCTGGAACAAACAGACAGACAGACCAAATGTAAAAAAGTTGCTATTTTTATGTAAGTATCGTATAAACATTTAGTAAAAAAAAATACCATTTGATATTACAAATCAGACTCCTCATTTTTATTTATTTGTGTAGATAAATCATTCAGACCCAGAACAAAAGATCTTGCTCATTACAAAACTCTTCGTTCTGAGTGAAAATCGAACTCTTGACCTCTGGTTTAGCAGTCAGAGTTACTAACCACATGATCAAAAGATTTGTTATGGATTGTTATTGCAATTTCAAGAGCTACAACCTACGTTTAAATACTTAACCTTTTTATGTAGCTAATTCATAAAAGCCTTTTTCATAAATGATCTAACTTTTTTATTTTCTTACCAACGGGTTCGTCCCTGAAGTCCCGACCAAATTAAATGCTGATGTAATCGCATTAGAAAAGGTCTGATTTCCATTAGAACCCTGCGTGGGATGCTTACTTGCAACAAGTGTTCTTAAAACAAGGTCTCGTTACAGAAGATGAGCTGGCGGAAATCTTTTTGAAGAGCACTATTTTCCTCGATTTTTTTTTTTTATTTTGAACCAAAGTGACTCTACTCTGCTTGATGGAAAGCAGAAACAGAATCCAGGAGTAGGGGCCACCATCCTCATTATGAGTTTATACAATCCAGCATGGTGACCCACACCACGGCGGCTTAGTGAGATGTTTAAACGGTGTCCAAACGGTAAGTGCTAGAAAGATTAAACTTTGCTTGAGTATGTGTTGTAATTACGCCGACAAAGTCATCATCATCATCATCATCAACAGCCTTTAACAGTCCACTGCTGGACATAGGCCTCTCCTTTGAAAGGAGGTTTTGGCCTACTATACCACGGTAGCCAGACGGGTTGGTAAAGGGTTTGTTTCAAGTTTTCCTTCTTTTGGCAGTGATGTTGGCTGCTTATTTTGTTCCTTTAGTCGCCTATTACGACACCCATGGAATGAATAAGGGTGGTGACACTTTGTATTCTTAATCCGTCACCACACGGAATGCGCCGACAAAGTGCTAAAATAAAATTATGAAAAATATTTTTATTTGGGGTACCTCCCCTACACGTAAAGTGGGGATGTAATTTTTTTCTCGCGGCTACCCCATCGCGTGGGGTATCATTAGATAGGTCTTTTAAAAACAATGTAGGGTTTTTAAGACGATTTTTGATTTAGGTATCCGTTTACGAGAAATTCCACTTTAAAGGGCACTTTTTTGTAAAAACAGGGCGTCCCCCCCCCTCTAAAAGGTAAACAGCTGGTTCAAAAAATCTGGAAAAATTCGTGTTGGTGGTCCATATAATGAACTTTGAAGGAAAACTATAACGGATAAGATGACTTTATTATTTCAGGAGTTATGGAGACTTAACTTGTAAAATGCGCTTTTTTTTGTATAGAATTTGTAACAAACCGTTGTGACGGACTTTAATTTAATTTATGACAATAGTTTATAGTGTATTAATAGTTTTAGTAATTATTTTCAATAAGAATTATAGCTATCGCTACGCTTACTAGAGCAGGTTCCCTCTTGAGTGTTTTATTTTACGAAACTAAATTGGAATAAAAATTTAAAGCCAGTAAACCCTAAGTTAAAACTCGAAACATATTGTGTTACCTAATGATAAATGATAAATGATAAATGATATTTATTTCTGTAAGTAAATCTTTTTTGAGACATTTTTACAAGTCGGACTTATAGCTAGAAGGCGCCGGCATTTCCTACGACTCACTCTGGGAAGAAACGCCGAAACAAACCACAGAGGTGTCTTTTTTATTTTTTTTAAGTCCGTGTACAACATTAAAGAGAACTATGTGAGTGCAGTATAGGGTCTGGGTTGGCCTTTTGAAGAAAGGACCATAGTTTTGAGTCGACCTGTCCATACAGACGGCATACGGGCCCCAGCCATCGTGTAGCCTAACCGATGAAGTCAAGATCCACAACCCGGAACACGACACTGCCGCCAGCAGGACACTTGAGTAGGCCGTGGAAACACTCAAAACCACCAGAAAATTACTAAAATATAAACTAACATTACAAGCCTACACTATACTCACATTTACAAACTTACACAAAAAAAAAGCAAAAAATAAAATAAAAAATACTATACAATTCCATTTCAACGAAAAAATAAACAAATTAGAAATGTTCAATACCTTAAAATGTGGGAGCGAGCAGCATCAATCCCAAGCAAATTTGTCATTTAAATAATCAGCAACTGTGTAGTAAGCTTTATCACACAGTTTTTGTTTAATTACGGACTTAAATTTGTTAATACTTAATTCTTGAAATTTGCTTGGAATCTTATTGTAGAATCTCACACCCTGACATCGAAAGGACTTGCTTACTTTTTGTAGTCTAGTCGTTGGCAACACGAGTTTATCTTTATTTCTAGTGTTTATATTATGAATGTCGCTAAACTTTGTGAATAAATGTATATTTTTCTTAACATACACTAGATTTTCATATACATATTGAGATGCGACTGTCATAATACCAATTTCTTTAAACTTATCCCTCAGTGACTGCCTATAACTGAGATTATAAATTGCGCGAATAGCTCTCTTTTGCAACACAAAGATACTTTGAATGTCAGCAGCATTTCCCCACAACAAAATACCGTATGACATAACACTATGAAAATAGCTAAAATACACCAGTCTTGCGGTGTCCACATCAGTTAGTTGGCGAATTTTATAAACCGCGTATGCTGCAGAACTGAGTCTATTCGACAAGCCATCAATGTGTGGGCCCCACTGCAATTTAGAATCTAGAGTTATACCCAAAAACTTAGTGGTGTCCACAAGATCCAACTCCTTTCCATTTATCAGAACATTAGTTTTTACCTGCTTAACATTAGGTGTAAAAAATCTAATACATTTAGTTTTTTTCTCGTTTAAAAGCAAGTTATTAACGTTGAACCAGTTCACGACCTTGGAGAGAGTGTTATTCACATCGTCAGTAACTAATTGCTGTCGTTTTAGTCTAAAAAATGGTGTTTGCATCGTAAAAGTTACTAAACTTATCCCAGTATTCATATTTTGTGTGCAAACTTACAAAGTTATGAAAAATACACAGCAAAACATCTATGCATACAAATAAATGAAATTTACATTTTTGTTTGTTTAAAATAAAAGCTTTTCACTAAATGCATATGAAAGTAAATATGGTACTTACAGCAAAACATCATTTTTTATAATGTTTGTCTGTCCGTCTGTTTGCTCTGGCTCATCTCTTGAACCGCGGAACCGATTTTGACGGGATTTCTGATGATCTTACACTAGCAGACATCTGATGAAACAAGGAGTAATGTTACTTTTTTCGCAATCTAGAATCTTCGCACCGCAGCGTTACGTGCGTTAAAACACAACCGTGGGGTAACACTGCGGGGTTTAGCTAGTTGAATCATAAAAGTCACTAAACTCATCCCAGTTTCATATTTTGTGTGGAAACTTACAAACTTGCAGAAGCATCTCAACAGGCCGTCATAGTGTTGATAACCATGCCTCAGTGTCTACATTCATACTGGTAAACATTAGTCTGGGATGCTGTCAGTCAGAGTAGTCATTTTGGTAAGCTTAAATATGTATCCTCCTTGCGTCGTTTTCCTCAATTCTGAGGGTCGTGGCCCCTACTTATGGGCTGGGCTGGCTGACTGCCTAGGCTTATGGGCTTATGGCCCCTAGCGCAATGGGCTGCGGCCTCTGGGTCTTTTCCCCTCGATTTTGCCAGTAACCATTAACCATTTGAGGCTATCATTCGGCCATCTCGCAATTTGGCCGAAGTATCCCCTTGGATACTTCTCGTGTCTCCGTAGGATCCTTATCCTACGGAGACACAGGGATGACAGACGCTCACGAATGTCAAGCAAGTGTAAATATGTATACAAAAGCATAATTGAATTAAGTGGATTCGTACACAAAATTCCTGTAGGACAGGCACGTCGGATAGCTAAGCTACCAAGCGAGTTAGTAATGAGCGCTTTGTCTGGGTATGTTACGAGACGCGGTGGAATTCAAAACGCCCTGTTCATTTCTTTTCAAATGTCTACGCATTTTTCCATTTTATTAAACTAAGTAAATTGGGATAAACACCTTACACGTTGTCTATTAATATAGTTTGGTTAACTTTAAAAAATTCCGTTCGTGGACGTTTCAGTACGATGCTATTAACAAATGGCAGTTGAAATACAATAGAAAATTATTGCTCATATGTATGACGTGAGTGAGTAGGCGATTCGAATCTGTATTAACCAAGTCTATCAAATTTATAGTTCAATGTACCACTATATTTAGGGTATTATTTTCAATTGACATTCGTTTGACAGTCACGGCTAGCGAAAAAATCACGATATTATAAGCGAATCTTAGAAAGTAGTCTGTAACTATGTTTTTCGATACCTTCTATATTCCCTTGTAGGTATAATAATGAGACAACCCGTGACCACGAGCGGTATAACCCGTTCGAAGCGTCAGATTATGGAAGGAATCTTAACCTTTTAAAAAATATATTGCGAATAAGACCCCATATACAATAAACATGTGTAAAAGTCGCGAAAGTCTAAAAACAACCATGTAGTAATTTTAAGGTCTTTACTTATTAATAATATTAATCTTAAAATTAGATTAACATAAAAGGTCTGAACTGTATAAAATGACTACATAAAAAATCAATAAAATTTACGCAGCCTTTATCACTCACAACAATATTATTATGACAAATCTATTGACACGCCATTGATTAAAATCAATTCAGTAGATTAAACCCTTTCTTATAAGTAGAGCAACCCTTCCTTTTGACTTCGCCGTAGTTGGATAAAAATAAGTTGGGATGGTATTGTAGTAATGTATATATAGATATATATATATGTTATATCTATCGACCGAGTAATTTATTTCTCGCCGGAGATAGCCCTTTACTGCCTCCTTCATTGCTTTTCCTTGTATGATGTAATTATTACTAGAATACTAGCTTTTGCCCAAGACTCCGTCCACGTGTATATCAGTTAACGCGGTAAATAGTAGACTACGTCCTTCTTTAGGAATCAATCTATTTCCAAGTCAAATTTTATTGAATTTTTTTAGTGGTTTAGTCATGTAAGTGTAACAAACAGATGAGGTTTCTTAATTTCGATTTTAAAATATTAGTGTGGATTATCAGGTCAGCAACGTAGGTTATTAGATATAAATTATTTATCTAATGAATAATGACAATAAATCTATGCTATAAATATTTATGAGAGTTCATATTATTATGGTATTATAATCTGATTGATATCTTAATTTCATCTCGTTCTATTGTTTTTATATATTATTATTATAATAACGTAGAAAATATGATTTTCAAACAATGTGAAGTATTGTAAACATTGATATATTATGACCATTTAAATTAATAAACATACATACATATTTAAATAAATATATGAATAAGGGATTTTGCGGATGCATATTTTTTATCGGCGGACATGAATGCAGAGGCGGCCCGAATCATGAGGTGTTTTATAAAAGGCTCCCCGTTACTCCACTCGCGCTGACAATCCCATAGAATCTTGTTTTTTTAACAATAGTGAAATGTACTCGGTTTAAAATAACTTTCAGTGTCACTTGACGTTGATGGTGACATTGTAACTTTACTTATAACGTAATCTGCAGAAATAAGCTAGAAGAATAAATCTACAGAAATCTACGAAGCTAGTCTAAAAAATTTGCCTTTGCGTCATCAGCTTTTTATCAGTGAAAGTCACGTCAAACTCGGTCCAGTCGTTCCAGAGATTAGTTGGAACAAACAGTGATTAGTAGGGACACAAGGCCTAGAGGAGACCCGAGATCAGCAGTGGGATAATATGGGTTGTTGATGTTGATGAATAATTTAATTCTAAAAATGTACATTAATCTTACGTTCTTATGTTGTTGTACCTTTACAACAACAATGGCGGGGCGATGTATGATATATTTGACAAGGATTTCATTTTAGTCTATAAAATATATATAAAATTGAAGTCTCTGTATGTAATATCGAGTAGTTTTTTTACTGAATGCTTATGAAAGTATGTACGATACTTTCATCAAAAAATAATTTTTAACATTTTTGTCTGTCTGTCTGTGTCTGATTCATCATCATCATCAACAGCCTTCAACAGTCCACTGCTGGACATCCTTGTTGATTGTTCCGGTTTATCTCTAAAACGGCAAAACCGATTTAGACGGGATTTGCACTGTCAGAAAGCTGACGATATAACGAGTAACTTAGTCGCGATTTACAACAATAATCGCGGGTAATACCGCGGGACTCAGCTAGTCTGAAATATATTTCGTGTAAAGGCTAAAAAAGATTTATGACTTTAATCTTTGCAAGCAGTATTTTTCCTGGCAACACCTACGTCCCTTTTGATGAAATGACTTCTACAAATTGTAGCCAGCAAGAGGAAAAGATAAAATGTGTTGACTTGCGAACATTACCTTCACAATATTGACTGCCTTGTTGTATTATTCTTAACGTATAAAGCTAATTCAATATACAAATGAATTAAATTATATATTGTTTGTTATATCACATGAATAGGTTTTTATCAAATGCTAATGAAAGTTTGTCTGTCTGTTTGTCCTAATTTCTGAAATGGCTTAACCGATTTTATCCGACAGGTAACACCTGTTGAAAATTGTAGTCTATTGTTTTCCGAAGCCAAACGAGTCAATAATTCACAGGGAAAGAGTATTCTAAGCCCCAGGGTAAATTGCTTCAATAAATTCAATCAAAGACGCCCCACTTCGCTTAATTTAATTCAAGCATTAGAAAATAAAACTACACAATACAAACTCGGGCATCGATGGTTCCATATATATTTGTAGTTTGTCCCATTTCTTCTATGTATTTTTCCGAAGATATACTTAACTTTACATTACTGAATACGAATCTGATTTACTTTTCAGATACTTTAATGTGATGCGGTATAATTGCCATTTGGTCCCATAATTTTTTTACATACTTTGACTCTGTAGTTATTTCGCTTAAAATATCCTTACTAATATAATAAATGCAAAAGTTTGTATGTATGTATGTTGGATGCTCTTCCACGCAAAACTACGTAACGGATTAGGATGAAACTTTACAGTAATATAGCTTATATATCAGAATAACACATGGGCTACTTTTTACTGCAATAATCGATATACACGCTGGCAGAGACGCTGGTGAAAGCTAGTATGAAATAAAATAGAAGGCTCAAAGATTTGTCTTACGGTTCCTATTAATTGTTAGGTATACTTACCAGATCTCTGATATGCATTTATACCATTTAGGCCAGCAGTCAGGCAGCCATCTATTTTTTGAAAGACTCCCGTAAAGTTTAAAGGAGTGGTAATAATTTTATCAGTTAGTATGTTGTTTGTATGTTCCACTGTATCGCCTTAACTAATGAACCGATATTAATGAGTGAGGTCTCATTAGATTCCTATTAATGTTTTGGGTGACTGGCCATATATGTTTTACCAAAAGTTACTGCGTAGACGGGTTATATATAATTTAATAAATAACATATGTAGAAGAATGTCTAAGAGAACGCTTGTAAAGCTTTCTTAATATTGTTCTAGCCTTTTTAATACTCTAAGTAATAAGTGATGTTCAAAATTATTCACTCTAAATTACCCGCCATTTTTACAGGAGTCGCCTTGGCTTTTCGTTTTCCACGTATTTCACGAAGTATATTAAAAAAAAAATCTAAGTGTAAAGTGTAAATTCTTCTTAGACCTTTAATAAAAAAAGATTGCTCTGTTTTTTAACAAGAAATCACAAAATCTCACCAGCGGTTGATGTTTCCTAATTTGAAATGAAAGATGAGACTAATATTAAGATACGAAAATCACTATTTTTCCTGCTACGACGTTCTGGTGGACTTATATATAACGATGTTAGGGTATTGCCTGGACCGAGAATAATATTAGATAGTAAGAAATGTGAGTGTCTTATTATTATAAATAAGACATAACAAGTACCATGTCGAAGATTAGGCTGGAAAAATATTGTCCTTGTATTATATTCTGGGACATGTTACACAACCTTAACTAGATCTCGCTAGTTATATTTTTGTTAGTTAAATATTGAAATAAGTATATATTTGCCTAGTTATCTTTTATGTGAATAATAGCTATTATTTAAAAATTATTTAATGTATTTTATGAAATACATTTTGCTTCTTTATGTTGTGTATGTGTTATATTTATTTATATTATGTACATGTGTAGTCATAGGTATATCTATTTAGCACCACTATAAACTGATAAATAGTTTATAAAAAAAATGCCTATTTTATTCAATTTATCTGCCATTTATTGAAACAGTTTATGGATTATATATACTACTACTAAAACATCACTCTACGGCCCATAGGGGCCGAGCATTACTTTTTTTCCAGAAATTTTTCATGGTTGTCTCTAAATAGTGTTTTCAGTTTTCCTTAAATATTTTTCAAGAAACTAATTCTAAATAAAATTGCACCTACCCTCAGCTCTTTAACATCTATTGATGTATGAAATTATGCACGCCCACGCCTAACAAGGTCCTCACAAACGTTTGGCGTGGGCGTGCGTTCAGTATTCCGACCGCAGATACCAACGCATACCGTTTTAATGAAATTGCTTCAGCGCGCTTCATTTGATTAAGATCTCTCCAGAAACATCATTAAATTATACACAGACTGCATTTCAACTAAATGAAATATGTAAATATATGCAGTATAAGATGTCATGGGGAGGACGTGATTTTGAAATCATTTGAGATGCGACAAGCAAGATTAATGAAGTTAGATAACATGAAGCTGGTGACAAGAAAAGGGAAACAGGATAGTGAAAAATAATTAAGGAGATAAGGGTATGAGTTAAAACCACGAAAACTCATTATGGATGCAAACTGCAAAAGAGACATGTTGACCACGATATAATAGTAAACTGTAAAGGAACGGGTGTCTTTTTCCTCCAACGCAAAGGCAGGATTCTCCGACCAGGCGAGGTGATCGTGCCTGGCGGGCTACTGCCTAACGGTTGATGTTGGGATGTTGTATATATGCTAAGTTCTCTTTCGCGATTCAGGCTTAGTAGTTACTCCGTATAGATCATTCCGTGTTTCATCGTAGTTCAATGTTTCTTCGCTAGATGGCACTGTTTTATGTTTAAGTCATCACAATATAATGTAATAGTATGTAATAATAGTATATCCTTCTATAATGTCGGTTCACAGACACACGCGCCCACTCACTATCGTCGACAACAGTCGACTCAACTGTGTCACGACCACACGTGCGCTGGACATGACATAATGTTTTCTTTTCATTCGTTCACTGATAGTACATTAAGCGAGTGCATGAATAACTGAGTGACACATACACTACAATATACGAAATAACTTTACAAACAGACCTAGCATACTTTAAAATATATATTATGTAAGGATTTCTTACAATTTGATGTAAATATTACGAGCTCTTAGCGAATATTAGAAAACTGCTTCAGTTATTTTCCAGAAAGTTAGTTACGCGGCCGTAATACAATAGCCTGGTATTAATTTAAGTGGATAATAAACAAAGTCTACACTTATGTATTAGGTATACATTTTACATTTTCAATCAATAACACTACCTACGTAATAAGTATTATAGTAACAATCTTACAAATGCAAAAGCATTACGAGAAATTACTAATTCAGTCACTCACTATCATCATCACATCGGCACATTTAAACAAGCTTCTAGTTGTATATATTATTATATATTACACTAGCTAAGTACCGCTGTGTTATCCTTCCATAATGTTGTAAGTAGCGAACAACACCGCGGGGAGAATCTAGTCCAAAAAAGGTAGCCTAAATTACTCATTACGTTATCAACCATCCGTTACAGAGATTATCCAGAACGAACAGACAGCCAGACAAAAGGACAGCCAGATAGACAATTAAAAAAAACTTTTTGATGCAAGTACTTGATACTTTGAAATGCATTTAGTAAAAAAAAGTGTTCATTGAAAATTAGGAACAGACACTCGAATTTGTTTGTATAGTATATTAGTAAAGTTCTCGTAGCTTGCGCCGTTGGTCGAGCAGTTAGCGACTGCCGATCGAGAGGTCTCGGGTATAATACCCAGGGCAATAAGTATGGTTCCGTGCCTCAAAAAACACATAAAGCCGTCGGTTCTGATTGTCATGATCAGCTATGCCATCTATGGCATGCGTCATTGCGAAGTCAGTGCCGTTAAATATACTGAAAACTAGTTCAACCTGCAAGTTCAGTTTACCTTCATTGTGAGGAGGTCCGATGCCAGTCGCTCCGTGAAATAACTGATATTCAGGCAAAACCGGTTGACTTGAGCTGACTGAGCTTGACTTAAACCTATCTATGATCTGACAATTGTATTCAGGTGTTTAAAAAGAAACTTCTGTTGACTTTTTAAACAAGTTTGTTTCGAAAATTTCCAAGAAATATAAGAAAGTTTCATTCGCTTTACATTGATAACCGTTATACAATTTCCTTTGATAAATTATTCGAACAAAATTTAATTAATTTACGCCCATTTTATGCCGTTTGTGAAGTTCTTTCTTAAATAAACATAAAAGAAGGAAAACCTTTGTATATTAAAAAAGAAAAATACATCCAAAGTTAGAAATTAATGGAACTATGTATGGAGTTCAAAATTTGGATACAAAACCAGCTTATTGAAAGTCAACTTTACGCAAGGAACAACAATAATGATATTGTTTTCAAAAGGGTTTTCTGTTTAATAAAATACATTGATACCTTGTAGTTTGAGAGATGCTGACAAAGTTACTTGGCGTAAGTGATTGACTGAAATATTCACATCTCATCATCCTCCTAGCCTTATTCCCAAGTTTATTTGGGGTCGGCTACTAGTTCAACCGGTTTTACCTGAATTTCAGTTTTTCAACGGAGCGACTGGCATCAGACCTCCGCAACCCTAATGGGAGAACTGAAATTCAAAGATTGAACTAGTTGTCAGTAAATTTGAGGGCACTGACTTCCCAATAACGATTGCCATAGATGTTCATGACAACCGGGACCGACGGCTTTACGTGCTCTCCGAGGCACGGGCGCGAATCACCGCCAAACTTCCAAACTTCGGGCAGCTATTAGGAATTTCCTAAGAAAATCCCTAAAACACTTTTTGGCCCGACACTTTTTAGCAGTCGCATACGCTAACCACTAGACCAACGAGGCAGTTAAATATTCACATCTAAAAAAGTAAAATAATTACAATGTTAAAAATACGTAGGTACTGATCGTAGGTAAGATGCAAGTACTTCACGTCGATTCTCTTTCTACGATCGCTAACGCTTCTGTTGCATCCTCTGCTATTATTGGCTAATATTTTATTGTGACTACTAGTGTTGAGATGACGTCATTAAAACACCTTTGTTAGTTTTCTAAAACCGTTTACGTTTGTAGAGAGTTACTTAGGTAATAGGGCAGGACCGGTAGTTGGGGAGAACCTTGGGGGAGGCATATGTCCAGCAGTGCGACTGCTAATCAAGAGGTCTCGGGTTCAAATCCCGAGTCGGGCCAAAACGTGTTTTTGGGTTTTTCTTAGGAAATTCGTAATAGCAGTCCGGAGTTGGGAATTTTGGCGGTGATTATCGCCCGTGCCTCAGAGAGCAGATAAAGCCGTTGTTCCCGGTTCTCATAAACATCTATGGCAATCGCAATTGGGAAGTCAGTGCCCTCAAATTTACTGACAACTAGTTCAAACCTCGAATTTCAGCTCTCCCTTAGGGTTGCGGAGGTCCGATGCCAGTCACTCCGTGTAAAAACTGATATTCAGGTAAAACCGGTTTAACTAGTAGCCGACCCCAAATAGCATTGGGAATAAGGTTAGGAAGAAGCATTATACTATATACGAAATACGGTTTTTTGACTGCATGGTTGGCGTAGTAGATTAAGGGGTCGCCACGCCACTTTCTACTGTATCAAGTGTTGTGTGTTCCAATCCAATCCATATATATTTAGTGAATAGCTGTGAACAAACTTACTGACACATCAATATCGTTTATTGGTATAGATTTACTAGTAACTAGCTGCGTCCCGCGTTTATGATTGTCCTTACTCCTAACGACATCAGCCTCCTGCCAGTGAAAATTTAGTCAAAATCGGTCCAGCCGAACGGCTTTAACCGGAACCAATAGACAGACAGACGGACAGAGAGACAAAAAATGTAAAAATTGCTTTTTTTGTTGTTAGTAAATTGTTAGTAAATATACTTTTATTTGCATTTTGTAAAAAACGGTTCATTTGATGTTACAAACAGACACATCAACTATATTTATTTGTATACATAACTCATACATATATACAACATAACTATATCATAAAAGAATCTATTTTTTAACTATATGTATGTGAATTGAATAATGCGATGTTAGTTATTAATTATGGCTACTTAAGATACATTGACAGACGGACTCTCCGGGTGGTGACAGGGTTTAGAATAATTAATATAACCACCCCTATTTGTATATATTGAGATTTCGGGGTTTAACACTTGTCTTTGTTGGTAATCATCATATTTTTCACTAAAAGCTGCATGCACTACAAACATGACTTATCTCATATTGATTGGCAAGAGAGAGAGAGAGAGAGAGAGACGCATCTTGCGATCTCTCACATAATTCATGCCGTCGGTGTCATAAGAGCTATTATAGGAGTAAAACTACGCAAAGCAGAAATAAAACTTAAAACAAACTGTATTCCAACCCGCCTGGCCAGTGTCTTCCTCTCATTCGTTTCGCTCTTGACAGAGCGGTCTTGGTCGATGCATTCACGTCGGTAGATAAGGCGGACACAGCTCTCTGAAGGATCACACGCCAGAGCTGTCTGTTGGCATACTGTCTCGCGCAGTCAGACACACGGTTATCCACTGCTGACTTCACTTAGTCAGTCCAGGGCATAGGTGATCTGCCGCGCGATCTGGTCCCTTCTACCTTTTCCTGCACTACCAGCCTCTATATGGAGTCGCTACCCCGCGTAGAGATATGCCCAAAGTAACGTAGAATACGCTATTGTACTACGGCTAACAGACATTGCGTGGCCAGTGTGGTTTAGTAAAAAAAACTCCTTTATAAGGAGATAATATTATGTCTGTCAGTCGACAGTTAAAAGCTGTTGATGATGATGAAGATATAATATGTCGCATAACTGATTTAGAACCTGAGGTCTTTTATCAATAGACAAAAGAAAAGAAATAGGAATTTGATTATCGAGGAATAAATGAAACTCAACTTACTTATAAAGGCAATAAGATTTATTTTTGTATTTAAGAACATGGATATGAAAAATGCATTTGTGCATTTATATCTATACTAAACGAGTAGATACCTACGTACAAATAAATTATTTTAAGTTACAACGTTAGTAGGTACTTACAATATCAATGGTATAACAAATATTTCAATTGATGTATTACTTACTCATTTATGTAAAATACACAATTGTTTTTAAACAACAAAACACAAAAAAAAACAATTAAAAAGGTTTACGATGTTTCTATGAAAAATTAATTTAACCAAAAACACATTTCTGTCACACTAAATTGGCCTCATCTACGTTAAGTGTAGCTATTCAAAAAACTGTTTATATTAATAATAAACTTTAAACATAGATGTACTAATAATAATTTTGTTCTTAAAATTACCACTTCGTAAAACCCATTACAATGGCACTTTTTGACTATAATAATATTATCACTTTTCTATGTGTTTGATCATTATATTAATATCGAATAGAATTCCAGATCAAATGTAGCCCTACGCAAAATATACCTATCCGACTTCTAGACAACTTTTATTTAGATTATCGGGGCCTTATCGAGGGTCAATTTATACAATACTGCTGTGTTAAGTGCTCAAATGAATAATACATACTCCCTTTGATATTTCATAAGGAGAACAATTATTGATAATTGCCATGTTTAATAATTAATTTCTACACGTTATTAATATAGCACACAAACATAATCAAACGAAAACTTAAACTATTCAAATCAGGAGATTTTTATGTATGTCCTCAACAAAGGACTATAAAAGTTGAACTTGTCAGTTTTGTACTCGAACGTGAAGACATATAAGTTGACTTGACATTGCTAAAAGTACTTTTTCAATTCCTGACACAACCTTTGTCATGGCAAAATGAGACCAGAATTTACTATTGCACCAACAGGTCTTCTCAACCACATAACTGTAAACTATAACTTAAAAATAGCTACATCCCTATAATAGGAACTATTATGTGGTAGATTCTACAACTCCTGGTTGGGATCTTCAGCATCAGCTAGTTTAATAAGACCGATGAAGCTCTTCTCTGGCTGCATCAGCGAGTGCCTGTCTCCTCCCGTATTCCTGACTGCTAATTTATCTCCTGCTTTAAGGAATATAGCAGAGGCAGAGAAACAAGAGTTTGCTTTTTCGGAACCATTTGAGTGCGTAGATTGTGCGCATTGCAGTACTTTCTCTCGGCCTTCAATTTCGTGGTTCGTCCGGTAGAGAACCCAAGAGATCACGTCGTGGTCGTCTAGATAGTAGATCTATAAATGATAAAGAATAAATTTGCATTTAATAATTTGAACATCAAACTTTGAAGCTCCAAGGAGCATAGATTGCTGTCGAGAGATAATTGGTTATATTATTTTGTTTCGTAACAAGTTACATTTAATTAGGAAAATTAATGTCTTTAAATATTTTTTCTTTGGCATTAACAGTTACATACATTATACATTGTACAGTTACATGTAAACCTGTAAGTCTTGCAACTCAAGACTTCAAGTGTGACAAGTATGTTGCCGGTTTAATACCGGTTTTTTGTTAAGTCTTGCAATTACTTTTTGTAAATGTTAATGTTTTAACTTTATGTTTTCTATCTTGAAGTTTTTAAAACATAAAGTCTTATTTATATGTATAATAAAATTGTAAACGGTCAGTATCTCTAGATTAAACACATTAAATAAATAGTATTTATTAAAGTAAGAGAAGTAAGACAACCGTTTTTTGAAATTTTTGTATGTGTTTGTGCGCTCTAATCTCAGAAGTAGCTAACCGGATTGTATCTTCCTCTTTGTTGTAATAAACTATACTTAACAGTTAAGTTCACTCGGTTGACACATAAAAACAGTTATGCCAGTTTAAAAATCACACAGCGAGCAAAATGGTATGAAAAATTAAGCCATATTTGACTACATCTTACCTGTACATATACAAGGTAAACGCCTGTATGGTGGACATGTACGTGCCCGTTGCGGGTCAGTGTGGGTCGAGGGTGAGGGGACGCTGACGTCCACGGAGCTGGGTACCACACGTCGTGAGGAGCACCATGAGATACACGGACCAGCCCATTGCCTGTAGAGTAAAAATATTCATTAGTAATATAGGTGTAATACTCTATTGCCAACAAAAGACGCAATGAATTAATATTATTTTCATTTAGGTATGTCTTATTTACTAATTATTTCGTTATTATATTTCACACAAGCCTATGTTTCATACACTTTACTCTGCCTAAGGATAAGCATGAGTAGAATCCGGGGCCTCTGGTCTTACAGACGAAATACGATGCCACGTATGCTGTCATTTTAGGGTTGGTCTTCTGTGTGAGGGTAGTATTGCTCCGGTTGAGCCAGCGCATTCGTGCTGAAATCAGCATGAAACTATTGCCTTTACTATGTGGACCTAAACTAAACATAGCATATTTGCTAGATCAGTGATAATTCACTGGGTCTATAAGTGAGACCGTAAGTTAAATGTAATTACAAGCTTTTGACCAAGGCTCCGCTCGTGTATACATATGTTGGTTGATACGGTAAAGTATTAATGTATCTCTAAGCAGAGTAGTGTTACTTTGGTAGTCTTAAATACCTCCTCGAAAGAAGTATATAAAAGTAGATAATTCCTAAATAAATTACCTTTATAATACTCGTGTGTTTCAGTATTCAAGTGTGACGTATTCCCGTGGAAATGTGCGGCGATGAAAGGTCTCCGTCCTTCCTGGAAGCGAAAATCGTCCCTTTACTAATACAATTCAAAGTCAATAAGGAAGCTTTTAGAGTACACAATATTAAATTATAAAAATTCTCTAAGTCTACTGCCTCTTTCTTGAACCTATATCAATATAATTTGCATAGGACGTGATGTCTTGAAGCGTGGAGAGCTCAACGTAAGAATCAATGAATAGGTAATTGAGGTTATCGAATTAGGGATATGGGTTCTGAAATAATATTTCACTGGTATTTTGTGTTTTCCTTTTCATCCTATCCAGTGCGATCATATAATAATATATACATGATCAATATACAATGCATTATAGAAGTGCTTATAGCGAAGTGGCCTTAGGTGATTGGAAACAATTCCAGAGGGAAAGTAACGATGGCGCGGTCAAACCTAGATGGGTGACCGTTTGTGATATGGGAGGTCACGTTAAGCAGTCGGTCCCGGTTGTTATCACAAAATAACAGTCGTGAAGCTCAGTTGGAGGCCTACGAGTGGCTTAAAAACATCCAACTGCAAGATTACGTAGCTACAACATGTCTTGCCAGTCCCTAACTCGCACTCGGCCAGGGTGAAGACGTATGGCCTTAACTTTCTCCTGACAGGGGACCCGTACCGGGCAGTGGGACATTATGGGTTGTCTGATGTCTATATATTGTCCGTGTGATGGATGTAGCAAGTGTACACAGTATTCCCTGTGTGTAATAAGAGCTGAGTAAGATACCAAATTCTGTGAGAGAACAGCACTATAAACAAAACAAAATGCCGTCATAGTGTGGGTCACCATACTGCTGTACTTGTCTGCAATCGCAATGAGTATGATGACTACTACTCTGGTAGAAACTACTCATACTTTGCATCAAGCAGAGTCACTTAGACAGATTCATACATAAAAACATGTGCGTGTCATGCCACGCATGAAACAGGGTTCCGTAGTCACCCATAATAGTAGATAGATTTAAAATCATGTCCAATTAATTTCTTTATTTTTGTACGAAGTTTTCTAAGTGACCGCATTTTACAAGTTAGGTCCCTATACTAGTAACTCCTGAAACCAAAAAGTCATCAAAACCGCTATAGTTTTCCTTGGAAATTCAATATGTAGACTACTGTACTGAATTCAGATTTTTGAGCCAGCTGTTTGACTTTTAGAGGGAGAGGGAGGGGGACGCACTGTTTTTTTACAAAAAAATGCGCTTTCAAGTTGAATAACTCGCAAACAGATGCTTAAATCGAAAAATGGTTTAGGAACCTCACAATGTTTTTAAAAACCTATCTAATGATACCCCACACGATGGGGTAGACAAAAAAAAACATTCCCACTTCACATGTCCCCTACATATTATAAAGTGAGGTTGTTTTTTACCTAGTTACCCGAAATAAAAATATTTTTCATAATATTGTAGCACTTTGTCGACGTAATTACAACACATATTCATGCAAAGTTTCATCTTTCTAGCACCAACCGTCTCGGCGGTATGTCGAGGACGGACGGACGGACATGACGGATCTATAAGGGTTCCGAGTCATGAACTACGGAACCCTAAAAATAAACAAGCCAAGATCAAAACCTCCCTCCTTTATGAGGACGACTTTTTAAGACATCAGCAGTGACTAAACTCTAAGGTAGAATGAAATAATATAAAATGAATGATATATGTACAATGTTATATGACTTATTTTTTATTGTATACCTAAAGAAGATACGGGTAGGTGTACACGTGTTTCATTTGCTATTAAATGACGCTAAAAATAAATAATCAATAGGCTTAAAATGTTATTTCCATGATGTCCAATTTCCTTTTGATGAATATCGGTGCGTGTTCCAAGGCAGTCTAATTTTTCTTGGGACTTCCAAAGTGTCATAACTTTATGTATTTGGTCCTAGTATAGGTATAGAAGTTTAAGGAACAATAGTATAGTATAGTAATAGAAGGGGAGTATATTCATTTATTGTATACTCTTTATTGTACACTACATTAATTACAAGTCTGACTTAAAACTAAGGAAGAACTAGTGGCGGTAGTCAAATGCAATATCTTACAGGTAACCATGGGATGGAAAGAAAAGCATTTGAATAAAAGTGCCTTTTGCAAAAGGCGTAAATCTGTGGCGTAAATGTACATGTTGACGAAACCACTGGTTGGTCTACGAGATATTTTGATGTATAACTTTGATTGCCCTTTTTACTTAGGTGTGGAATTCTCCAGAATCCTCTCGTAATTTCATTTTTCCATTCATTTCCTTCTTTTGTCCAGTAGTTTCGTCAGTGCATTGTCTGTCAGTCAGTAACGGAACAGTTTTATATATATTGATATAAAGTAATAGTTTGAGGGATAAGTAAAATATGCACTTACAATGTTGATTTGAGTATGTTGCAATAAGTTTTACATAGTTTACGAAGACAATAAACTTCTGGGTGTGAATGTATTTCAATTTAAAAAAAAATACTTACATCATATTCACTATTCCTGACAGTTCTGGTAACGGTGTGAAGAGCCATTTTGGCTGGAGACGATTCCGCATTCGAAGAGAACTTCTTTGTTTTGCGCCTGTAACAATAAATACCAAGATCAATTACATATACAAAATATAGTGATATTGTAATGTGATTTAGAATGGGCCTAAAAAAAACACGTAATGTTTTTTTTTTTTTAAATAAATCCCACCTACGATAAACCTACAGCGTCTCTTACCCAAGAGTAAGGCTGAAGGACGAAAATAAACGAATCCTTATGAGAAAATCTTGGCTGAATATAATAAGGCAAATTCCCATTAAAGCCCACGGCAGGCTCGGTAATATTACCGCTATTTCCATACCTCTCATAAAATGATTAAATTAAATTATAATGTTGATAACGAGCGAGTTAATAATGTTATGTAATAATTAGGTAGGTATTTAAGGATTTAATTTTGAACACGGAAAACATACCTACCTCATTTGTAGGTACTGACTCTGATTTTATCCTTTATTACCTAGGGGTGTAAAAAATAGTTCACCTCCTATTCTCAGACACACAAAAAGTTTTCACACAACATCTTTCCTTCTTTTTTAAAAGACATCTTCCACATTAGGAATATACATGCTGTGTCACGGCACGGTGGACTTAACAAACACACATGAAACTGACACAAAGAACACTCAGACCAACAATTTGTGGATCACACAAAGTATTGTCTCATGTGGGACCTACGACTGACACTGTAGAAAATGGTGTAGCGATCACTTAAATCCTAGGCCAACACATCATTATCATGAGTCTTCAATGTCAGTGCGTAAAAAAATACCTAAAGAACTTCCATTATAATATATAACTGTCGGTTCAAATTTGTTATGAGAGTTCATGCCTGTTTCCATCAAAGTTATGTGCTCACAACTATTTCTCATAACTTGGCTGACTTTAGCTTCATAACTGCGAACTAGCTCAGTAAACTATAACTTTCTTCAACTAACCTATGTAATATAGAACTTAGGGACTTCATCCACGAACGTAAAGCGAAGCTAAGCGTATCGAATGTCGCAAATGATTTCTAACTTTGCTGAATTTTCAATGAGAACTTAACTGTTATATAATATTATTATAATACAAAAGTTTATAAAACAGTTTAATTATATCACAGTGTGAGCTGAAAAAATGTTGAAACAGCAGTTTCATTCCGAAATTGGCCGTTTTAGCTCGATAGGAAAATAAATAAACTTAAGTGAAGCAAAAGGTTTTAAGCTAATTACCAGTCTACTTTCAGACGAATTGATCATCTGTCAATGGACGATGGATGCTTACTATTTCAGACAGAACATTATAGAAATACGTTTTATTTCAGTAAATCCTATAACGCCTTAATATATTGTAAAATAAAATATATGTAGTAGTAAAATGTATTGTGAAAGTTAGTAATAGGATTTGTAATAAAACTAATATTGACAATAGAATGTAGCATTTTTTTACAAATGAGGTTTTACTTAATACTCAAAATTCTCTTTGGTTTTTGACAAATCAAAGACGCTGAAGGATTTTATTATAAACGTTCAATACTTTCATGTTTAAAGTGAATTTGGTATACAAGTTTGCTCTTAATTGTGGTAAATCTCCGTTTCCTATTCTACTAATGAACTATAATAACATAACTTTGCTTCAGAAGATGAATACCTTTATCTCATCTTCGTTAAGCTCTCCAGCGTGAACTTGCCTCGTTGCCGGTTTTAATTAAAACCTTAGGAAAGCAGTAAAAAGAAGTTTCAGATGATTTCAATTACTCTTTACTTTATCATATAACTCGTTCGTAGTGCCCAACTATTTATAGACCTCTGGTAGCCTTCATCGATCGTTATGAAATTTTGTGTGCTTATCCGGTAAGTCTGAGTATAGGGCGTAAACTATTTTTTTATACCCCGAGGTAATAAAGGATGATACGAATCAGCCAGTACCTTTATATATATAAATCTTTTGTTCGTGTGTTCGTAATTAAACTCCTTGGTTGATTTTGATTTTTTTGTGTGTAAGAATAGTAGGTTTTTATTCTGCTCAAAAACATTAGGTACAATATTGTCTTTACAAAAGTAAGCTTAAAAGTTTTTTTACGAGAAGCAGCATCTGCAGCCGAACTAGGCGTTAACCTGTTTCTCAGCATGCAGCGCCGATTCCCCTCGAAAACAGATTAATAGGAAATCTATTTAGCCAAGTAGCAATAAATATTTCCTACATTTTACATACATCGCCATCTAGTCCCCAAACTAAGTAGAGCTTATATTATGGGTACTAGACAACTGATATAAATACATAAACATTTTTTTTTTGTAAATACATACATATCATACATGGAAAACACCCGAACTCCGAAAGAAATATTTGCGGATCACGCAAACATTTGGTCCGTGCCGGGAATTGAACGCAAGTTTGTTCTAGTGGGTTCGAGAATGGTTTAGATTCGCAATAGGACCTTGTAGGTGGTGCTGCGATCAAGTTCGGGGATTCAAAATTGGGCGGTACGACGTAGTTTATATATATAAAACCGTGGACTACATAATTTATTTTCCGTTTTATATAACTATGAAAGAACTTTTGTTTAAACGAAATATAATTAATTAATAAAATTCTTTAAGACCATGAAAAATCAATTATAAAAGTTTGTGTAAGATGGTTTAAGATACAATTTTTTAATAAATGTTGACGCAGATTTTTTGTTAACCGCTTTAATAAGAGAAAGTGGATGAATTCATTACTTTGTACAGAAAATATTAAGTAAACCATCTAAATTTAAATTTATTAATATTTTATAGCCTGCAGTAATTTGTCTGCTTTAAATATTTTGTTACTAAAAATAAGATATTATTAGATATTTAAGTAATGAAAAATTTCAGTGTGAATTTTATTCAACAATTGCGTACTTACATATTTACATTTAATCATAGTCATAGCATTAAATATACATTGTAGTTAATTAAGTGATGAACAGAGTCTTAGTAAGTTGATTTTGCTTTAATTATCTATATATATAAAAATGAAACCCGTTTTCCTTGGTCACGGCATCACGCGTGAATGGCTGGACCGATTTCACTAATTCTTTTTTTGTTGTATTTGTTATTATTAGGAGAAGGTTCTTACGGAAAAAAATATTAAGAAAATCTCTCAGAAATATTGAAAAATAAACATTTAATTTTGCATATTTAAAAAAACGCGCGTAACGAATGTCAATGTCATTCACAGCCATTGAGTGACGTTGAATTGGCGGTACGAAGTTCGTGGGGTCAGCTAGTATTGTATAAATAGCTACGCCCTACGGTGTTGCCTGCGGTTTCTGTTGGAACAAAGTTGGTCTATAAAAAAGCATGATATTTTTTTCTGTCTGTCTGTTTTCTGCCTGTCCGATTAGTCGGAATAAACAGGAACAGAAAAACAGTGTAGCCATTACAGAGATTAGTCTTTGGAATGATGGCTACACTGTTTTTGGTGGATATTTCACTGGCAAAAGGAGTAGCTTAGGCTGAATTTTTTTAGACTTAATTTGCTTCTCGGCATGCTGTTACATGCGATTTACAACAATAACCGCGGGAAGCACCGCGGTACACAGCTAGTATTGTGTAGGGACGCATTGTAAGTTACCATGAAAATAAATATAATAAGTCTACACCAAAACAATACATAGAAGCTAAAACCAAGTAGATATTTGTGTCAACATTTCTCGTCTTTTGTCAAATTGTTTTCTTTAGCAAACAATTCTAGTAAATTGTCTCAACACTAATCCTACTTTTCTTCCCTTCACGAACAAAAAAAATACACCCATTCTATAAAATTGTTTTTACAAAAAATATAATTAAGCTGTGTTCTGCAGGCACTATTTAATTTTCTTATCCTAATTGTATTTGTATAAAGAAACAGATATCTGAAGGTCATCTTATTCTTATGCCCGTTCTTACAAACTATAGTTAAACAGTCTCCTTACTAGCAGCCCCTAACGTAGGTAGCCCCCTAAATATTAAGAGAAATTTCAGCACTTCGAAGTTCCCTATGTTCCTAAGGTTGGTGAAAACGAAAATTTCCCTAAGTAAGGTAACACACCTTACTATCTCTAAGTGACCCCTAAATTTGGGGGACGTTGGTGAAAACAGAAATTAATTAATCTACGTAATTATTATTTTCACGTAATTACAATTGTAATCATTTCTGTACAACGTCTCACTGATCTGGATTACATAAATTTATACTATTTTTATTCATCAAGATACTATATAATAATTATAATTGCAGTGACAGTTTGTAATATATATTTTATTTTTTTCTGTCTATTTGTTTTGGCTAATCTCTGGCTAAATCTAAACGACTGGACCTATTTTAACGGGACTTTCACTGACACATAGCTGATGATTTCAGGAGTAACATAAGTTACTTTATTAGACAAGATTTGCCTCGCGACGTCACCTGATATACCTAAAGGTATAAACAAGAACTGCACCTAGCCACTAATATCACCAGTACGAAAGTGAATTTATTAGTAATGCTTGAAATCATCATGACAGAATCACGTATGTTGCCAGAAAAGAAAATAGGTTAAAATTCAACTAGAACAAAAAAATACTTTTCTCGAGAAACATCTAAATTGATTGACACTATGAAGCAGGTGTTGCGTGCAAATGTTCAAATGCTATATTTTTGGAACTGTCAATAACAAAAAATCTTGATATTCGTATTCTTTTTTCATATAAGTGAAAAAGTAATACATATTAAATGTTAAACAGAAACCAATACAGAGCGTACAAAGGTGAGACTTATAAATATGTATTTAAAAATAATAGAACATTGTTCACCGAGGGAGGACAGGAACCGATTACTAGCGAGGGAGCAGTTTGTGGCCCGAAGGCGCAGCCTAGGGCCACAATACTCCCGAGGTAGGAATGGGACTTTCACCCGAGTGCTACACAGTGCTTTATACTACACCTGTGAGGAACATTTAAAGTATTTATAAAATAAAATCAAAACGTAAGACACCATGTAAGACACAATTTAGCTTAGAATAATATTTATAAATATTTCGCGCTTCTTTTGTTTTTTTTTATTCTTCACAAAAGGATGTCAGTGGCACGGAGATTCCATATTTAAATTATATGAAAACTCCATGGGCAGGCACGCGCCATAGATAAAATAACACGTCAGAAATGAAAATACATACAACTTTCTCTCCCGCTAAAACACGTTAGAAATGGATTTTCATACATTTTTTCCTCCCGCTTATTTAGGTCAAGGAAAAGACTAACTTTCTCTTTTCATTTTCAGGGAATATTGACTACTGTTCCGATCAGGTGTAGTATAAAATTGATTTGTGGGTCAAGGGGAGGGGGATCATAATTTGCTCCCCTAGCAAAGTTAACATTCTACTAATATTAGTAGAAAACGAACATGTGTATGGGAATGAGATCATCCCAAGGCTAAGTCATATGATCAAAACAAAATATTAGATAATAAGAGAATAGAAGCGTAATCGATTGTAGAAAGAGACTGGATGCGAAACAATTTTATTTATAGAGGTAATTAATAAACAGGTAATCATTTTTCCATATAAAAACAGAAAATAATTCTGCTTAATTTGGAAAACAATTTCAAGGACGGCATTTACGGTAATTCATTATATTAATAAGCCTATGAACTTGAGTCCCAATGATGACTCCTAAGCCGATTTCGGTTACGGTTACTGATTATGTTTGAGCATTTAAGTTTCAGGCGTGTGCTCTCGTGTGACTTACGTACCCAATTTTGTCACTGAATGAGCGTGCACAGTGGGGACAAGTAAGCACACCATCCAGGTAATTATACTTTATGTTAGACACCCCTAGCATAAAGTATAATTACCTGTGGTTTGTTTTTGAGATTGTCTCGTTTGCACATCTTCTTTGATCTTCAAATTTATTGACACTCTGGTGGACCAACTGCTGCCACCCAGGTCTGTCCCTAGCCAAATCCTCTCAATGAGAGCTGTTCATTGTGCATCGCTTCATATGCCTCTTCTGTACATCCTTATATCTGAAGAAATGACCGCCTCGCTTCCGCTTGCCGTTCCTGAGTTCAGACGACCTTAGCAACCTTTTCTTCAGACATTCTTACCATATGACCATACCACGACAACTGACGGCGCATTAGAAAGGCTTCAATGTCGTAAACATTAGCCCTTCGCAAAATATCCGTGTTTATGTTCAGAATATCGCGAAGACGCCTGAGGTGGAAACAATCTAATGCACGTATATGTCTTCTGTTCACACACCACGTCTCTGACGAATATAGCCTGTTCGGTAATACGATGGCCTTCGTCTGTTATTTTAGGTCATGAGAGCGAAATACCTTCTCCCGTAGTCTGCCAAACACTGCTGAGCAGCACCAATCTTGCTGTTCACTTTCGGGTCTAGGTCACCTTTACATGTTAAGGTGCTGTCCAGGTATTTAAATTTTTCCACCTGCATAAGAACTGCCCGTCGAGTCGTATATTTAGTGGGTCGTGTTTAGCAGTATCTGCTGCCATGACTTTAGTCTTAGTGACATGAATTTTTAGTCCGAATACACGACATGACTTATCAAGGTTTTGCATTAACTCCTGCAGATCTTCTGGGGATTCCGCCACTAGACACAGGTCATCAGCGTACTAACCTCGGTGATAAACTCGTAGGAAACTTTGCTTTGCACAACTAATGTATACCATCAAAATCAAACGTTGAATTCTCTACGGATACATACATTAATTGCTTTAATATTACTGACGGACCTAACTCGAAATTGGTTGTAAACTGCCCAAAGGGGTACTAAACTAAGCCATACAACTAAGGATCATTTGGGCCAATATGCACGATAAGTCGACCAGACATCTAAATGTATCAGTAACAATGCTTAACGTTTTACCTATTATATTAAAGTTTCAGTATTGTAAGAGGAGTATTTAGGAATATGCCTTAGAGGTCATTAATTCATTTAGCAGCCCGTTGAGTCCACTGCTGGATATAAGCCTATCCCGAGGACACCAGTGAGCCCAGTCTACTACTAGCCGTTGCCTGCCCTCTTACGCAAGTCTTGGCTAACGTTTGTTACATACGTTGTACGATACGTACGTGACTTCTACTTATGGTTTTCAAGTAGACAAAGCCATTGGAAACTTTGTTTGACTTTAATATTAAGATGAAGAGTTGCTAAACAAAGAAACAATCTATGTTCCAGGGCATGCTCCATTTTTCTCACTACCAGTAGTTCCTACTGGGTATCATCAAAACAGTTACTTTATCGTTTTTTTCATATTTATAACGACTTCATAGGCAAGCCAATACCTTGAAATTTTTGCTATGAGTATATCAACTATGAGAAGAGACCATCTTCTATAACTCAATATTGTTTTGAAATCCAGAATTTTATTAGAAAGATACTTTATGGTTACATTGCAACATTTTGATTGATCTGTGCTACTTTGTAAAACAATTTCACCTTTTAATTTATGTGTAAATAATTTAAAAGCGAAGCAGTAATATCAGGATACTTCGGAATTACAAATATGCAACAATCATTTGAACGCCATTCCTTAGTTTCAACCAATCGATGGACATCGTGGGGGACAATGGATATCAAGTTTTAACTTCAATTTTTTCGAATCTTTAATATACACATTAACAAAATCTTAAGGGGTACTCGGCATAAAGAAAACATAGTTTCTAAACTTGTCAGAGTACCGGAGTCACGTGCCGTTCCTCCCACAGATTTTACAGCCACTTACTAAATTCCGTGAGGGAATACAAATGTCGAAACAATCTTATCTCTGTTTCTTACAGCTACTAAAGTAAAGCTTTTAGGAGCATTGACGTTATGGGCGGACATCCACCCACCTGAAATGTGAAATATGTCGTTCAAATTCACCGAATAATATCTTAACGTCAGGTGTGAATTTATGAAAAAAATTGAGTTATATATAGTATGTACTATTTTTGATACCCATTTAGAATATTTGTTAGAGTAAGAAATAAAGAAGTGTGATTATTCTTAAATTTTATAAATGTTCCATTTATGTCAACAAAGGTCCGTGTCACGACTATAGATAGGTGAACTGCGTAGAAGAATATGCTTGAAAAGGTAGTTAAAAGGGGAATGATGAGTGATGGAGAAAAATAGAAAAATAGAAAAAAAGAGAAAACAAGAAAACTCATAGCCGCCGAACTCTTGCTTTTCATAATATACGAGTATTTATAAGTTTTTAGAGATTAAAAGCTGCAAAAATGACTCTACTCTGCCTGATGGAAAACATGAGCGGAATCCAAGGGTAGTCTTTATTGCCAATGTGGATGATGTAGTGTCCTGACCTCAAAAATGATCTATGATGGTGACTCACATGGCGGCTAAGTGACATGCTTTTTCACATCCCGCTTAAAGGACCCGGGATCATGTGACAGGGAAACACGTGCGCTGGTAGTGAGTTTCAGTTTTCCAACATCAATCAAATCTTTGTTTTTGATCGTAACCTGAATGAATTTTAAGCAGGTTTTGACTTTGGACTCACTTTAACAGATGTAGACGAGGAATGAGGATGAATATCAAAATCGTGCGGATACAATTCAAATGATTCGAAATACATACTAAGAGACTTATTATAAATAGTGTTTGAAGTAATTGATAGAATTTATCCATAGATACGCCTGGCCAGCATATATCAGATATGGGTTATTATCGATCACTTTGAATTCGGGCAGTCTTTATCTTGTTGAGATTAAGACGAGATGGCACGCATTTTAGCGATACGTTTTAGGGTATTTAATGTAGCTGTAAGTCGGTACCAAAAAGCTTAAGCGTTCCTAAATAGCAAAGATGGCTCCCATTGTGTACACCGTGGTTGTTATTCGTTCGGCCCATAAGTTCGCTATAGTTGGTGACCCCGACAATTGAACAAGGAAGATATAAGTTCGCTAATTGAAATTGAATTGTATAGTATTTTTTGTGTAAGTTTGTAAATGTGAGTATAGTGTAGGCTTGTAATGTTAGTTTATATTTTAGTAATTTTCTGGTGGTTTTGAGTGTTTCCATGGCCTACTCAAGTGTCCTGCTGGCGGCAGTGTCGTGTTCCGGGTTGTGGATCCTGACTACATCGGTTAGGCTACACGATGGCTGGGGCCCGTATGCCGTCTGTATGGACAGGTCAACTCAAAACTATGGTCCTTTCTTCAAAAGGCCAACCCAGACCGTATACTGCACTCACATAGTTCTCTTTAATGTTGTACACGGACTTAAAAAAAAAAAGAAAAAAAGACACCTCTGTGGTTTGTTTCGGCGTTTCTTCCCAGAGTGAGTCGTAGGAAATGCCGGCGCCTTCTAGCTATAAGTCCGACTTGTAAAAATGTCTCAAAAGATTTACTTACAGAAATAAATATCATTTATCATTTATTTATAGCTATAAGACTCACTTTAAATTGATATATTTCTGACATTGACATTGAATTGAAACAATTGTTTTCAATTCAATGATTTCAAGTGTATCTTACCAAAGATGTGGATATCAATCGCATTATAACAGTCCACTGTAGGACATAAGCCTCTCCTTAGAAATGAGGTTATGGCCTACTATACCACTCTGATCAAACGGGTTGGTCCAGCGTATGCGGAAAGATTTCATTCTCTTTACAGTGCTAATTTTAATCCGTCTGTATTGTTAATCTGAATAGTAATCTCCTCATGGAACATTACGAATCGTTCAGAATTATTATCTAACGTTAAATATAGTTTCAAATGAAATCTTTATAGCCATGCCCGTAGGGCAAATATTTACATATATTGCGAATCAAGGATATGAGTAATGAAAAGTAATAACTGTGTAGTCACTGCTTTTAGCAACCAGTAATATAAGCAAAACTACGTCCCGTGGGGATCATTCGAGGCATGAGGTTGGTAATGGATTAAAATCTGATGGGTATGCACAATCAATATTAAGTGTATGGAAAATGAGTTGGTAACCAACTAAGGACTTAGACAGATTTTTTTAAAGACATCTGCCGCATTAGGGATAGTATAAATTCTATCTATCAGGTTAAATTCTTATAATGTGACCACGATAGTCGTTTCGGCGACGGGTTACTTATTTGGCGCAGTGGCGACCGCTTGAACCACTATGCCAACCGTGTAATCATCATCAGTTTTAAGTCTTATTTTATTCTATTTTTATTTAAAACATTGGTGGTGTCAGAACAATTAATTATTTATAATACATCAATTATCATGTATCCATGCATGCCACATGATAAATTATGTATCATTATGTTCTTCCTTTTCTTTGGAGATTTTTGTCGGTTTTTCTATTAAGGATTTTCTTCTTTTCATGAATGATATTTTGGCACAGAACAACTAGTCATTAATGTTACGCTTTGAAAGTACCTGGACAGGCCTACTTGAAAATACGGCTTTTTGATTTTGATAAATTTTTTTATTGTGATGAGAGAAGGCAACTGGCCGACTGGTATCAGCTATTTCTGCCAACGTCAAGTATTTGACGTCTTCAATTCTAGTCGTCAAGTCATTTTCATATTGAAATTAATGTTAAAAAATGTAGATAGGGACCCCCATTTCATCTCAGCCACAATTTTTTTATTTTTGGAAAAACAAAAAATGATCATATTGTTATTACATCTATACTAGTGACCTTTTTGAAATGCCAAGTTTATGGTCTACTAGGTATCGCCCGCGGCTTCGCCCGCATATACGTAGCCTAGTATGTCCTTTCTCAGGCTCTAGACTATCTGTGTACCAAATTTTATTTAAATCAGTTCAGTAGTTTTGGGGTGAAAGCACGACAGACAAACAGATTACAGACAACTTTCGCGTTTACAACGCTTTTATTTAAAAAAAAATGACAACAACATCGGTATTGATGAGAAACTGATAAAATTCCTGTCGTAGTAAACAAACTTAGTATCTAATTCCAGTGACGCAAAAATGTTGTCATAAAAATGCAATAAACATTATGATGTTATGAACATTTGTCATGAGACTGTCGTGATGAAACTGGAGAAGTCTGCGGTCGCATTCCTGATTGCCCCGCGCTATCTTAGACGCAATTTGTATTTATATCTGCGCAGGAATTTGCGGCTGGTATTACCTTTGGAACTAGATCTTTAGCTTTTACACGTTGATGTAGCTATGCTTTAATATAGCACAGATACATACGTATATAAAATCACACCTGGTTCCCCGAATGGGTGTTTTAGAAACCCTTTTCGCTAGTTTTTTGATCCATCGTTAGGTGGCGTGGCGATGGCCGTATCGAGATTTTTTGTATGTAGAACTTTGTATTTCGATCGTATGCAGGCGACGTAACGTAGGCGAGCACTAAGGGCCACAGCACACTAGCTACTTTTAGCATCGGCGATCGGCAACTAGTCGCTTTTTAGAAGCTAAATACGGCGACCGAACGCTCTACACCGCACACTTAAAAACGCCAAACGCGGAGATTGAGTCGCTTTTTAGAATTGATTTGGCATCTGGGCAGTCGTTAAAACGCGCGTTTCCGATACCGCGATCGAACGCAGGAAGTCGCTAAAACGCGATGCAGTATCGATGCAGTCGCCAAATCGCCGATCGCCGATGCTAAAAGTAGCTAGTGTGCGGTGGCCCTAAGAGCGGACGTTGGAAAATACCACTCATAAGGGGGTGAAAAAGGTAATTAATCTTGTACATCAGAATAACACGTTGGTGAAGCCAAGGGCAAAAGCTCTTTCTTCTAAAGCAATTGTCTTTAGTACTTCTTGACATCATCATCAACAAAAATTATGTTTGTACGAGTCCAGTAATACGAGCCCAGTAGCGTGAAATAATGTTTCACGCTACTGGGCTCGAGTCTCATCTTAAGAGAGGGTTAAAGTCATACGTCCCCACGCTGCCTTGTCCTGATGTAAGTTTTAAAAATTGAATGTTAAATTTTCAAGGAAAGTAACGTATTTGAAATAATTTATATCTCTCAAAAGACACGCAGTGAAAATTAAAGAGAATGCACTGAGAGCAGTGAGATCTTTTTGTAATAGACTAGCTGAACATCGGATTTTTGTCTGCGTCTCTTATCAATCATGCTCAGCTCCTATTGAATTAATCGTAATTATAACTATCCTATATTAGGCACGTCATCACACGTCACACATTAAAGAAATTTCAATAGATAGCTTTGGAGTTCATCGTAACAACGTGACACAAGAAATATTCGTAACCGCGCTTTTGGCTCCCTTGCCAAGTTACAAACGTTTTGGTACTGATGTTTTGTTTTGATCACGTGAATGAGTGACATTAGTCAATTAAACAAAAGAATAGAGGCGTCAACGATTGCCAAACGAAAAACTTTTGTAACTTGGCTAGGGGGTTGTGTGCTTACCGGAGCTATCAGTATTTGGCTTTATATCTATTAGTTACATTGTTTACCTGTTATCAGTCTTTGCAATAATGCTAGGGGCTGCGAAGTCATCGGTTGCTTCTACGTCCGAGTCGTGAGGGAACACACTGCGCTTGTCACGGACACTCTCCATTGGCACTATGACTTGCTTGTGAGGATCATAGGGCTTTGTGTCTGAAAAGAGTATTTAAAATTATAGAAATAAAAACATTAAAACTTTTCTCTGTATGATCAGTTCTACAAATATGCAATTTTTTTAACAAGGCATTAGGAATATACACACTGAGTCGCGAAGAAAATTCACCATCACACATGAAACAGACAAAATGAACACCCAGACTCAGGATAACAATATGTGGATCACACAGAGTTGTTTCATGTGGGATTTGAACGCCTAACACTTGGCTAAACAGGCACTTAACCATTAGGCCAACCGTGCAGTCGAATACAAGGTGCCATAAGGGTATTACGTCATCGTATCAATAAACAGCCAACTAACTATCATCAAGTATATAAAAGTTATATAGTGTCTAAGGGTTTCCGTCAATTTTACTACGTAAAATAAATAAATACGTTTTAACGCATCTTTTTTATTGAATTTGGATGGATGAAATTGAAAAATCTCAAAAATCTTTCAGAACAAGGGTAGGGACTCTTCCCTACCCTTGTTTTTCACTATTTTTTATTCATTCATCTACGAATACTTTGAAACAGTGAGCTTAAATTACCTCGCCTATTTAAAAATATACTCACTGCCTTGATAGACATTTGTTGTTTTCTACAAGAAATTAGAAAGGCAAGTCATTAGTAAACATTTACTGAATTACTATTTCGATTACTTTCGTTAATCTACAGATTGTTTGTCGTAATTATCAGTTACATTATTCTGATTACAATTTTATTAACAAATTAACTTAGCTAAGAATTTAAGCTCTTCTTTAACGATAGTCGAAGGGTCTGACTATAACGATACCGGAAATTTCAATTGTCGTAAAGGACAAAACACGAGTTTTCAGTAGAGCCAAAAAACAAAAATAATAAATATTTTTGTCTCATAACTTTGTCAAAAAAAGTGCTATATTTATGATGTCAAAAGAGACTCCAACTATTTTTTCGTGTTCTATCCTTATATTGTAACCAAATAAACTAAACTTAATTATTGACGAAAATGAGCGTCCTTTACAGCCTACAAAAAATTAACTTCAGTACTTTACAACCAAGAAAAATTGGTTACGATAAAGTAAGATGTGTCGTAAAGGACTATTCTTGATCATCATTGGGTAGTACAAGTCAACTAAATAAGAGGCCAAGGGGGTAAAAGGAACAAAATAACTCTTATACTACTACTACTATTTAAGAAATAGGTAGTAAAATTAAATGATATAAAAGATTATTTTTATTTATCAAAGTATTTAAACAAAAAAATTTCAAAATGTTACAATAACTGTAACTCAAAATCCAAATTTCAACTAATCCCGTTTTAATAAATTATTATTAATTAACTCTATCAACTAAAATGTTTTTCAAAACAATTTCAAAACTCAATTGAAATAAGCAAAATAATTACAAATTTTGCTGACCAGAACTCATCACTTAAATAATTGACATTCTTAAGTATTAATTAAATAACAAGTAACTTCAGTATTTAAAAAAAAAAACTATTCAGTCTTTTAAATTCATTAATTAAAATTTGTTGTGTTGTGTTTTACATAGAATGTACAGTTATAAACGGCGTATTTCCTAGAGTAGTATAACAGAGTATAATCAGCCCCTGTGTTTTGGAGCCCCTGCAGCTTTGCCAGGTAAATTGTGATGTCTCTACGATTCCGCCACTATGTCCGTCCAAGTACAGAATCAGAAAACAAGGTCCATACCATTAAATCGAGGAGTGAGACAAGAGGACGTTATTTCCCCGAAATTGTTCACAAATGCAATGGAGGATATGTTCAAGACGCTAAACTGGAAAAGACGTGACATTAACATCAATGGCGAATACATCTCTCACTTGCGATCGGCGGACGACATCGTCATAATGGCAGAGAAACTGCAGGACCTGTAACAGATGCTGAATGACCTAGCTGAATCTTCTCTGCGCATCGGCCTACGGATGAATTTGGACAAAACCAACGTCATGTTCAATGAACATGCCGGAAATAGTTGCAGTATACGATACCGTTTTCGTGGTTGCTCAAAAATATGTCTACCTTGGGCAGACATTGCAGTTAGGTAGAAAAAACCTCGAGGAGGAGGTGAATAGAAGAATTCAGTTGGGTTGGGCAGCATTTGGAAAGCTACGTCGTCTTATCGTTGTCGATCCCACAATGCCTAGAAACGAAAGATTTCAATCAGTGCGTCCTACCTGACATTGTAACCGCTTTTGTTAGAAGGGTCACTCACCGGACAGCCCGCGGTAGTTCGCACAAGAATCAGGGCGCCTTTGTCTGCAGAGGATTGATATGTGTGTGTGCCCTGCCGATGCCCCAGGAAATCAAGAAAACTCTTTCTCAGTTTCACAGATATATATTTTACACATAGGCCCTTATACAGAATTGTATTAATCTTAGTTCTACAAGTAATAAATTAAGTGGGTTAACAAACAAAATATAAGTTCTAATTCTCCTAGTCACCGTCGTGTGGACTGGAACCAGGGGTAGATCCCTGGGTGCAGACTTCTCTCCCGGATGTGTTGGATTCACAAGGGCCGTCTTTCGGAGATGCTCACCAGAAAAAAAAAGTATCAAAAATGGTATTATTATCAAATGAAAATTCAGTAGCCCTCTTTGTGACACAGTAACTGCTTAAGGTATGTTCGGCGCTTTATGGCCACCACCACTGGCACTCGCCTGTATCTGGCAGTGGAGTTTCAAATGAGAAGAGGGGCTTTTCTTGCAGTATCCAGGTACTCCTGGCGAGGGTAGTAAAAAAACTATACCAAGCGAAGCGACCCTGTGAAAAAGATTATATCCTAAGATACAAGTCTAGAACACACGATAAGGCCGAGATACAGTTTACAGATATAAAATATTAACTCACCACAAATTGCGGGTACGGTATATAAAAATTAATCTTCACAAGTAACTAACAACAGCAAAACTTAGTTCAAGATATAACACAATAAGAGAAATGAAATTGCTATGAGTGAGACCGGCTTTATATATCCTATTTCAAGGTCTATAGGATATAACTAACCTACCCCCTTACAAAATAAGATAAAGATCACGCCATTTTCAGAGACACAACTAAAATTAAAAACTATTATTACATAGTCTATGATTAAAATCAATTTGAACCCGACATGAGCGCCATCCAGTGCCTAGTTGGAGGAAACAGGACGCCTTGCGGAAGATAATAGGCGATGGAGTAGTCATTGTTGCCCAATGATGGCGCTAATAGCAAGATCGCTTCTGTAAGAATAATTAATTTTGTGTTATTCTAACAAAGCAAAAAAAGAGTGTTACAACATGACCTTCCGAGCTGAGACTTGGATACTTACGGTGCGGTTGGTCCACAAGCTTCAAGGATTGTATCAGGAATGAGGTGATCCGTAAGAGAACTAAGGTCATCAACAGAGCCCACCGGATTAGCAAGCTGAAGTAGCAGTGGGCTGGACATATTTGCCGCAGAACTGATGACCGTTGGGGTAAAAGAGTTCTGGAGTGGAGATCGCATTTCGGTAAACGTAGTGTAGGACGCCCACAGGCGAGGTGAAGTAACGACCTACGTAGGATGACTGGCAGAAGCTGGATGCGAGAAGCCCAAAATCGATCTGAGTAGTGTGCAATAGAAGAGGCCTATGTCCAGCAGTGGACTGCAATAGGCTGATGATGATGATATAACAACATACTCTCTCCTTGAGGAGTGTGGCACTTTTTGCAGGTCGAATCTAACAGTAAGCGTATCTTTGGAAGTTAATTTCTGATGGATTTTAAATCTTTGATAGCGGGCCTTTTTTCCTCAAGGTGAACAGTCATGTCGTTGATTTCTTTTTCTGTTAGTTATTCTATATTTCCAGCTTTTGTACAAATTACAAAATATAAAACAAAGCACAGATTGGGGCGTAAAGGTATATATTATCAAATAATACCTTTACGACCATTTAAATTGTAATTAAAAATATGCAAAAATAAGATTACGACCTCAAAAATAATTGAAACATAACTTTACGCCCTCTATTGAAAATTTGTTATACGATACATCCCAAATAGTAAAAAAAAACGTGCTAGAGTTGTAAAAAATCCAGGTCGTAAGAGGCTTTTTTTTAAAGATAGAGTTATGTTAAGTATACCAATCGATAGAGCTCGCGACGCTGATTCCGAATATGTATAACTCGTGCGAGCTAAGATGGCACCTGGCTCAAAACGAAACATGATACCGTACCCCCGCGTGATACCCCTCTGACGTCTTGCGAGTAGCATTAGCATCACTATTACCGTTGCACGAATCTTTCCATAATAATTTTAGTTTATTAGGTATTACCTAATGTCATAGAAAGCGTACTACTGCTTTGCTACTGCCTCGTTGGTCTAGTGGTTAACGTATGCAACTACGTATGTAATGTATGTAAGAGATCACGGGTTCAAATCCCCGGTCGGGCCAAAAAGTGTTTTTGGGTTTTTCTTAGGAAAGTCCTAATATCAGCCCGGAGTTTGGAAGTTTGAGGGTGATTCACGCCCGTGCTTTGGAGAGCACGTAAAGCCGTCGGTACCGGTTATCATGAACATCTATGGCAATCGTTATTGGGAAGCCAGTGCCCTCAAACATACTGACAACTAGTTCAACCTTGGAATTTCAGTTCTCCCTTAAGGTTGCGGAGGTCCGATGTCAGTCGCTCCGTGGAAAAACTGAAATTTAGGTAAAACCGGTTGAACTAGTAGCCGACCCCAAATAAACTTGGGAATAAAGGCTCGGAAGATGTGACCTAATGTCATATTTCATTAGATTCGTCTGGATAACCCAATTGTTTTAAGAAAGGTCACACGAAAAAAAACCAGCATGACGACTATGAGACGCAATAGTTCGAAATAAAGAATATCCATATACATATGATATTTAGAGACTACGATTAAAAGGCTTATCATGACGATTCAAAATTGTATTTTATAACCATATTTCAGTTCCTAATTTCATTTAAAATGATATTAGGTATTACCTAATACTATTTAAATCACTACATGCATTCGGGTAAATGATGAATGAGGCTTGCTTCCTATTGGTATGCATATGTATTTTCTTAACTCAGGTAGTAAAGCACTACTTAAGATAAAGTAGTATGTTATGAGAAACTACTTGAAGCAAAATAAATGTTGAAATTTAAAAAACTAGAATAAATTATATTTTTCTTGCACTCAGTACTTTAAACGACTGACATTTGAGTCAGGTGCCATCTTAGGTCGCACGAGTTATATATAACTCATTTTCGGCAAAATGTCCTTTACGACAATTGAAATTTCCGGTATCGATAAAATCTGAAGCTTTCGTGATTTGCAATTATTACACGCTTTTTTATTAGCTTCATACAGGATGTTTGTATGTTTGTAACCGACTCCTTTGAGTACGATTTTGACCCACTTTAAACCCAGATTTCGTTCAAACTTTGTAGATTTATCGAGGACCGATGGACTGTACACTAATTTAAAAAAAAATGTTTAAACAAATTAGTATTTTTTCTAAAAAATATTTTACAAAAACTAAACATACACGTTTTTAAACTAAAAAGTAGAACACATTACATTAGAATTACACATCACTTAACATTAAAATTATTTTCTACTTTTTAGTTTAAAAGCGTGTATGTTTAGTTTTTAAAACTATTTTTTATTATTAAGCAGCTCTGAGCGTTTAAACTATGGCGACACATTGAGATGTTTCTGCATCAGTGGGCCAATGGTCTCGCACTCAACGAAACACGACAGCGCAAATGCTGTCATTTTTGGTTTTGATGAAAAATATATGGCTTGTTTTGCTTATAAAAGTCGAACTAAAATGCCAAAATAATACTAATATATGAACTTTTATTAAATCTCTCCGTATTCTCTTGGCAATGTAACCTGAGAATACCTACATGTGTATATGAACCTAAATACATGTATCATACTCTTCTACGCATCAAAAACAAAATCACATTCACAAGATTATTTTACATTAATTAAAATCGATTTATGCGGTATGTGGAGGCAAATAATTATAAATATTAAGGAACGTTTCTAACATCAGATTAAACTATAGAACGATAGCTCCTCGGTGTGTCCTCGGGGAACGAGTCTATCTTATCAACTTGAGTGGTTTCCTTTGTGGTTTTCAAGTCGTGTACAGAGGAAAATCTCAAACAGTTTAACTGTTCTATTTCGCCATATTTTTAATGAAATACTAGCTTTCGCCCGCTGCTGCATTGGATTTATAAATCCAGGCTTTATTTTCGCGCTTCCGTAATATTTATATAATCTCAAATTGAAATTATATAAATTTTACAAAGTCAGTTTATTTTATTTTTTACCTTGGTCTTGTTTCATTCATACATTTACAAGAAATTATTGTTCGCCGTAACCGTAATGTAAATAGAAGTAAAAAAAAAACACAGTAAACTATTGTAGGTTCTCACTGTCGTACTAACTTGTATTTAATTTTATTGCCACCGAAGTATATTTGAAAGTACGCCATTGTAAATAATACCCTTCAGAAACACCCTACGTTGCCCTCAAGCCGAAGAAATCGTTTTAGTCCCACCGCTTAACTTACGAGGAAGACATATATTTTAGTAAGAAGATAAGGTAAAAAGAAATATGTACAAAAGAATTTAAATTAAATTTTCTGCTTGTGCGGTTGTAATTTTCGGGTGTGACTGTTTCGGAAATATTGCTGACGTAGCTTAGAGAAATATATAACATACTAGGTTAGCCTCGCGGTGTTACCTGCTGTAGTTGTTGTACCTTTCAAACAACAAACACGTTTGTGGGGCGAAGTTAGTCTTAAAAAATCGGCCAAGTGTGTGTCAGGCCACGCACAGGAAAGGGTTCCTCAGTCACCCATAATGGTACGTGATATAATAGATAATTGTTATGTTTACGTAATAATACGTTAATTTTGTATAACGTTTTTCAAGTGAGCGCATTTTACAAGTTAATCCTCTATAACTCCTGAACTAACAAAGTCATCTAATCCGTTATAGTTTTCCTTCAAAGTTCATTAAATGGACCATCATCACGAATTTTTCCAGATTTTTTGAGCCAGCCGTTTAGCTTTTAGAGGGGGGGTGGGACGCCCTGTTTTTACAAAAAAGTGCCCTTTATAGTGAAATATCTCGCAAAGGGATACCTAAATCAAAAAGTCGTCCTGGAAACTCCATATTATTTTTAAAAGGTCTATCTAAAGATACCCCACACGATGGGGCGAGAAAAAAAATCATCCCCACTTTACGGGTAGGGGAGGTACTCCAAATAAAATTATTTTTCATAATTTTATTGTAGCACTTTGTCAACGTAATTACAACACGTATTCGTGCAAAGTTTCATCTTTCTAGCACTTACCATTTGGACGGTAAGTCGAGGACGGACGGACGGACGGACAGACGGACATGACGAATCTATAAGGGTTCCGAGTCATGAACTTCGGAACGCTAAAAAGTAACTCCTAATATCATTAGCTACCAAGCTAGTGGAATATAAATTATTGTGTGCAGTATTTCAGGTTCTATATGATACTTGACTAATTTAATCTCACACTCAAGTCACTCCCTTCCATTCCATCCAGTTCATTCCTTTCCGAATGTACTATGAAAAAACTTATACTCCACGAATACTAGGTTGATGAAACTAGGAAAGAACCATTACCCAAGCTAAGTAATGTGTGTAGATGTAATTTATCTATTTCTCCTCTCGGAATGGAACCTATATTATCGTTAAATGTAATTCCGTCTACTTGAGAAAATGTCTGCTAGAGAAACCGGGAAAATTTTCGTAAAAACCTGACAACACTTTTGTGCCCTTGTAGTGTATACAACAGTACAAAAGTGTGTTAAAACAAAAACAAGTTTTTACCTATTTCACTAGTTTTTTCGGTCATAATGTAATGCAAATACAAATTAAATAAAATTAAAGTATGTATCTGTTTGTGATTTAAAATTAACAGATTTTCACTAAATGCATTTAAATGTATTTTGTATTAAAAAATTGTTCCGACTTATCTCTGGAACGGCTGAACCGATTTCGTCGGGATTTTCATTGGCAGATAGCAGATAGATATAAGAGGAACTTGGGCTACTTTTTAGACTAGCTTCGCCCCGCAGCGTTGCCCGCGGTTACAACAACAAACGCGGTAATACCGCGGGGCTCAGTTAGTAATTTATAAATACACTAGTTGACCCAGGGAACTTCGTACCGCCCAACTTTAAAATTCCAGAACTTGATCGCAGCGCCACCTACCGGGTCCAATTGCGAATCTAAACCATTCCCAGATCCCCTTGAACACACACAAAAAATTTCATCAAAATCGGTCCAGTCGTTTGAGAGAAGTTCAGTGACATACACACTCACAGAAGAATTATATATATAAAAGATACATACATAGAAAACACCCCCAAACTGCTTCAAAAATATTTGCAGATCTTACGAACATTAAGTCCATAACGGGCATCGAACCCTAGATCTCATGCACTGCAGTCGCATTCGTATGTCGCTTAAGTTATACTCACCAGTCTTTATACTTAGTTCAAGGTCAGGATCCTCTGGGTTTTCGTTGAGGCGCCTCTTGATTTCCCTGATGTTCGACATCATGTCCTTGTCCCCGTCAGTGCGGAAGGTGAGATCGGTGTCAACGAAGTCCTCAGGCTGTAGGTGCACCATGTTGGTTGTACCAATCTGGTAAAAAAAAACCTTTTTAGCGACAGGAATGAGTACTTGTAGTATAAAACAAAAAAATGTATGACCAATTCAAATCTATACAAATAAATAAAATAGGAGTGTCTGTATGTAATATTATCAAATGAACAGTTTTTTACTAAATGCATATTAAAGTATATATGGTACAAACATCAAAACAGCAATTTTTAACAAAATTGTCTGTCTGTTTGTTTGTAATAATATCTATATAATCTCAGGAACGGCTAAACCGATTTTACGGCCCGTTTACGACCTTACCGCTGTGAGCGGTAGCTAAGAGCGAAACGCCGAGCGGTTTCGCTCTTAGCTACCGCTCACAGCGGTAAGGTCGTAAACGCGCTGTTAACGGGACTTACTCTGGCAGAAAGCTGATAACCTAAGCAGTAACTAAGAAAAAATTTATAGACTGCGCTAGATGTTGTTTTCTCTTATATGTCGCGGTAAACTTTACTAAACACATAATGTTTAACATTTGACAAATAATAAAGTGGTTACAGTATCATTCTGTATCCTACGGTCTTATACAAAGTGTCCTGTTTGTGTTTTTTATTCAAATTTATGTCTTTTAAGTATATCTCGTGTGTGTGTATGTCGCACTTCAAAGCAATTTTTTTTTGTATATTATAATACCTATTATTGATGTCGTATATTATTTTTTAAAATACTGTCTCACGGCCTGTTTTTATATGTAATTTCTGCCTTTTTGTATAAACATATCACATAGCAGAACAACATTTGCCAAGTTAGATCCCTACTAATATTATAAATGCGAAAGTAACTCTGTCTGTCTGTCTGTCTGTCTGTTACGCTTTCACGCCTAAACCACTTAATCGATTTTAATGAAATTTGGTATGAAGATAAAACTAAACTTGGGAAAGGACATAGGCTACTTTTTACCGGGATAACCGACATATACCCGGGCGGAGCCGCGGATGAGAGCTAGTATTCTATATATGTAATTAAATAACTTTATATTAAAAAAAACGCTTTGTTACAAGAAAGATTTACGGCTTACATACTGCTACGTCCAAAGTGAGAGCAACAGTGACTATAAACGCAAATCAATTTACTAGGTACGGTTTGTTTAATATAATAAAAGAAACGAGGAACTATAAATCACTAACTGTTTGTGAAAGGATTCTTGAACGTAAGTGAAAGTGATAACAGCAGTACTGACAAAACTGCAAATAAATCATATTGCACTCAAAGCCTAATAAACAAGAACTCGGAGTTTCATAAAAGCGTTTTATGACCGTCTTAAGGACATAAAACTCAAGTCTTCCATTATGTATAATGTTTATACCTATAATATAAAGTTTTCAAATATGTTGAAAGACAATAAAATCATACATTCAAATATTTAGTAATATTTTTAGAAATTCAGAACTAACTAGATCTAGCCCCAAACTAATTAGAACTTTACTATGTGCACTTGTCCGTGTGGTGACGGATTAAGAATACAGAGTGTCACCACCCCTATTCATCCCGCGGGTGTCGTAAAAGGCGACTAAGGATAAACTACGCAAGACAACATGTCATGCTGTTGATGATGATTGATGATGTGCAATGCACTAGACCAGTGATATAATTACGATTCGAATATGAAAAAAATATAGATTGATCCTATACTTCTTCTGTAAGTGCGGTATGCATTTACAATAAAAGTACATATAATATATAGAAAAGTCTGAATCTCCAAGACAAATATTTGCAGATGATGCTAACATTGGATCCATTAACATATCATTGGATTGGATTGAATCGTACGAGAGACCTCAAGTACAGCAGTTATATTACCATCAAAGCTGTCAACAAATATAGATAATATACAACTTTTTTGGATCTCTTCCTTCGCCAGCATAAATTGAAATGCTACATTAATAAGTTAACAAATAATCTTAAAGAACAAAGTTAAAAGGAGGTGGGCAAAAGCAACGAAATTTTTATTTAGGAGGAATGAACCTTCAAGTACCACTTGAGACATTACGGTACATACCTTCAACGTTATGAATATTTGAGAAGGAAAATTTGACGATTGACATTATGTGGTAATATTACAATTTACTTATGTTCATATGCTTATTACTTTACAAGTGATATTAATTCAATGATCTCGTAAATTCTGATATGATAACGTCAGTATCAGAAGGAGAAAAACATACGGAGCTGCACACAAAATTATTATTTATTAAGAATATTAAGAATAATCATAAATATTAAAAGTATATCAAAAATATATTAAAATAATATCATCAGTAGTATAGTCGTTTTAAGTAATGTTATTTACTTAACATTGTTGTTGTACTCAATTCTGAACTATCAGATTGTGAAAATAAGTTAGTTTATGTTATCGATCTAGACGGTCCAGAGATTAGTCTGAACAAACAGACACCAGGTCTATAGACAGACACACACACAAAAGTTAAAAATTTTAGGACGTTATTCTTGATATTCCTATATCATATAAACTTTTAATATTGAAAGCCTTTGTAATCATTTTAAAATATCTTTATTGATTGATCGAAAGTCTGGATGGTCTCATTTCAAGTGTTTTGTTTTTCTTGATCAACACTCACAAATTATCGGTTTGGATTATGTGTGATCGCTTTCGAAACAATATATTTGGCAGAGGCAACATTTCTTTGTCTCGGGGTCAGGCAAAGGAAAAATTGTATTCAGGTCATTCAGGTCATTCACCGTACATGTATACACAATGACGTTATTATTAAATAACCTACGCTCTTGTTACAAGTCAATCTAGTCGTTAGGTTCTAGAAAAAACTATGCACTTACAAAATACCATAAGTGCTGTGTACGCCGTAAGGCAATAGTACTGTTTCACATCAGGCGAGCTAGTTTGATAAATCACTTATAGAAAAAAAAGCCACAGTTTTTTTTTCCATCTTCACAAGAAATATTTCTCTCTAACATAAGTATTTAGTTATTGTACGATTTTGTATACTTAAATGCTACAAACTGATATGAGAACGGAAATGTCTTTCATTCAAAATTTTACACCAATATTGCTTGAAATCGATACGGAGCGACAAATTGCTCATAATTGTGTCTTTGCAACTACTGCGCCTTAGTGGTTTCATAATTATGTTATTCAAAGTGTATTAATGTAATAATCACTGTCGATACGCGTCAATGTCAAACTATAATTATTATGTATGGGTTTCCAAACATAGATAAAAAGGTTTTACTCAAAACTGACAGCAAAATCTTCGTCGCAATAATTACTGATTAAATCAGGGAATATAATGTATTTTACAGAGCAAATAGCCTTCATCTTTGATATCAATTTACCTTTAAAGCTCTAGTAAACACTGGATAAATTCATTATCCCGGTTTAATGTTACGGTTGGCTTGCGGTGATTGTCTGTTAGACTGACAATACATTAATTACTGGCGGGGTCGTCACTGAACAGCATTTACCTACTTCAAACGAACATTGTCTTATATTTTTACCCGACTACGGCGAATCAAAAGGAAGAGTAATATTTTTGGCCAGATTGCCATGCGTTACGGTGGACCATACAAGAATACATAGATATGTATTCTTGTATGGTCCACCGTAACGCCTAAACTACTGAACCGTTTTTAATGAATGAATGAATGAAGGGATGTTTTAAGACATAGTTTTTTTCTATAGTGGGACTTATTCGGGTAGGTCAATCAACACGCGACCACGAGCGCGTTCGAAACCTCGGACTAGAGAAGGTATCGTAACCTTTTAATTAATTATATCGTAAATAAGTTTCGTTATATACCAAAATCTATATCAATAAATTCGTAAAATGTCGGTCGGATTACATGGCCTGTATAAATTTTATCAAAAGAGTTTACGTAGCCGGGTTTTAGTTTTTTAAACTTTTCTTGTCGGAGTAAGTTGTCTTACTCACAGTATTTAAGTTGTGCTTGTTTAGATAATATTAAACTGAGAAATGTTCCAAAAACACCATCTTAATTTATTTGTTCAACGACGCAGTGTACAGAAAATATGGTGAAGTAACACTATTTGCTTTTAGCTCTCTATAAACACTTTTATTTGAATCATTATCTCAGGCAGGGCAGTTCTTTTATGCTCTCATTCAGTTTAGTTTATATATTACTGCCGCTTCTGTCGTTAATCCGTCTAGTGGAGAGGTTTTAAACGCTGAACTTTATAGTCCGTGATGAAAAGATAAAAGAGCTCTTCGGTGTAAAATCTAGATTACTTAAATGAAAAATTATTTCATCACTTACAAACAAGTCAAACAGGAGACGTCCATAGATATTGTCTATACGTTATGCTGCTGAACAGACTCATTAACAAGACAAAAATTGAAAAAAGTAATGTATACAGAATGGTTTCGTAAATACTTTTCACAAAATATAAGATAGGCACAAGGCATTATTACGAATCTATTGACATCGTATTAATTAAAAACGGTTCAGTGGTTTAATCGCTACCGGGGCTTCCCCTACTTCCCGGGTCGGTTATAAAGATCTTCCTTAAGTTAACTCGAATAATAATAATTAATCATTATATATTACCTACGATGGGTCATGGGTGTCACCCTATTCATCCTATGCGTGTTGTAAGAAGTGACGAAGGTAGCACTACTCAGAACGATTTCACTACAGTAGAAAATTTTGAAAGAAACCCTATATAACGCGTCTGGCCAGCGTTTTAAAGTAAGTTATGATTTCGTTTCTAAAGAAAGGCCTATGTCAAGCAGGGGATTGTTCTTTTTTAGAATAAAAAAATTACAGTACTTTCTCAGTATATTCATATTTGCGTTTAACGGATTGGTCGAAAATATTTTGAAAAGAAAATGTCATGTGCGCCAGCCTTAATAAGGGAGTCGAATTTGAACCGTATTGATTTTCAAGTTAATTACCTCTGTTTAAAAATGGTAGACTTCAAAGCTTTGAACTAAGGAGCTTACAAAATCTTTTGTCTGGGAAACTTTATATTTAGTTTTGCTTCACAAAAGAGATTTGGAGAAGCTCGTATTGTTCGCTCCATTGTTCAACTTTTAACAAGTGTACAAGTAGGTTATCATTATAGTTGAAGGTGGTTAACTGAAAAAGAAGATAGATAAAATCTTTATTTTAGATTTAGAGACAGAGAGACTAAAAAATAATAAAGAATATACAAACATACATAGATTACCAAAACTGTTTCCCCTTCTTTTTGGCATATAAGTAGTCAGGTAAAAAGGGACGGTAGCCCTTTAATTGAGCTATTTTTATAAATATTTAAGCCTACCAAAGTGACTACTCTGCCTGATGGGAAGCATGAGTAGAATCCAGGAGGGGTCACTATCTTCATTATGAGAGCAATGCAGCATGGTGACCCATGCCATGGCGGCCTGGTCAGATGTCCCTGCATTACTCTCCCGGCCTCAATAGTCTCAAATTTTAACGAAAAACCCGACTTCAAAGAAAATCTATTCTGAGTACCTAAATCGACAGGTATGTATATGATATTTGAGGAGTTTCTTCGATTTCTTCAGGATGCAGGATGATTAAATTTTAGTTTAGATAAATAACACATCAACTTTTTTTACACGCAACGTCATCTAGTTTCAAACTAAGCAGAACGTGTACTATGATAGCTAGATTGACTGTAAATACATACATGTTAAACAAACAAAGAAAACACTTGAACTCCGAATTAAATATTTGTAGATCATACAAATTTTTGGTCCTACCCGGATGTCGAGCCCGAGACCTTAAGCACAGCGGTTGCATACTCTACCACTGAGCCACCAAGGCAATCAAATTTTGAAAAAAATAAATCTGTCTGTCTCTCGTATAAACTTTAAAGGACGAAGATAGTTATGTAGCATATAATTTCCATAGTGTGGGTCACCGTGTTGGATAGTCCACACCACCACATTGGCAATGAGGACGGTGACCTCTATTGGATTCTGGTCATGCTTTTCATCCGGCTGAGGCAAGTAATATCAAATGATCAGTTTTCTACTAAATGCATAACAAAATACATACGGTACACACATTACATTATTCAATCAAAAAGGCAATTTATGGAACGGCTGGACCGATTTTAACGTAGCTTTTACTGATAGAAAGATGATGACCTAAGGACAATTTTTTTGGACTAGCTTCTCGCGATTCTCACAAACTTGAATCAATTATCAACTTACATGTTCCGCTCTCTTGTCATAGTCAGGGTACCAGTCCCCACTCTCCGCGTCATCGGCAGTGTCCAGCATGTCCTCATCATCTCCTTGGCTATCATCTTCCAACACCGTGAGACCATGGAGCTTCTCCAGCGAGTCATACACCCGGTCTTTGACTGGGCTTTTTCCATCTGCTATACTGCTTATGTCCTCGTCCGCGTAAATCTGAAAAAAAAAAATACAATGAGATTTAGGATGTATTTCTATAGTCGATTGTAGACACGATTGAAAAGACCATTAGAAAGATAAAGAGAAACTTTACTTTACTTTAACATTGACGAATCTATTAATTAAACCCTAAAAAATTATTAATAATATAAGAATATTCTATTTATTCACTCTCACAAATCTTTCCTAAGCTAATGTACAATATAGCGTGGCGACAGCCTCAGTTTTTAGGCAGCTTCGTGTGAGACTGGTGCCTGAAGTAGGTTTAGAAAACCTGTAATTACAGGTCACCAGGGCTAGAATTATGTGTATAATTAACCAATTTTGGGTGAGAAACCTCTAGTGAAACAAACATTTAGTTTTAAGTATGTTTTGTTTTAACAGACCGCTTTTTTTTATTATTTGCCGCCTACCAAAGTGCAAGGGCAAGGGTCACCATCCTCATTGTGAGTATAGACAATGCAGAAAGGTGACTTACACTATGGCAGCATAATGAGATACTTCTCCACCATTGGGTCTGCGGTCTCACTCTCACCAACGAAATACGACAACACGAATCCTGTCATTCTTAGATTGATCTTACTACCTCTAAAGCTAACTAAATAAGATGACATACCACATCAACACTTATCAATCGAACCAGGTATTTATACCTCACTATTGTTATTATAACCTTCTATTTCGAATCTCTTAATAATATTTACCAGCCTTCCTATCTTCTGTTCATAGTTCAGCAAATCTCATAAGTAAAATTTTAAGGACATCCCCTTCAAACTTTGAGATTGCTGGCTTGAAAGAAGCTAGAAACGCTTTCTTAATTGCATGCCCAGGTCAAAGTTTACCAGTTTCTCCAAATTCACAGAGGAGCTGGGACGACATAAATTGTAAATTGACTTTTGATAATCTTTTGAGCTGTAGTACAGGTTCGGCGCGTGCTAGGCTTTTGGCCGTGGGTGCACATGAGGCCGGCTACTGGCTTCACGCGTACCCTTCGTCAAATACAGGAACATTCCTTGAGCCTGACACGCTCCGAATCGCAACCTGTCTACGGCTTGGGGTTCCGGTCTGCGCTCCTCATAAATGTCCCTGTGGCAGCGATGTCGACAAGCTAGGACATCACGGACTGTCATGCCAAAAAAGTGCAGGTCGCTTCTCGAGACATGCCGCACTTAACAATATCATACGCCGGTCCCTTGCCACCGTCAACGTGCCAAGTCTACTTGAGCCGACTGGTATTGCAAGAGACGATGGCAAGAGACCAGACGGTATGAGCTTGATTCCATGGAAGATGGATCGGGTGCTGGTATGGGATGCCACCTGTTCAGACACGCTGGCCCCTTCCCATCTACATGGAACCAACAACAGAGCTGGTGCGGCTTGTGAAGCGGCTGAAAAAGCTAAAGCTTGCAAATACAAGGGTCTAGGCTCCGAATATGATTTTGTCCCATTCGGTGTCGAGACCCTTGGTCCGTGGGGTCCCAGCGCTATAGCGCTTTTTAAAGAAATATCAAGAAGGTTAGGCGACGTCACAGGGGACCGAAGAGCTGGCAGCTACCTCGGACAAAGAATTAGTATAGCTATTCAAAGGGGGAACGCTGCCAGTATCTTCGGAACCTTGCCTAAAGGGACTCCTTATAATAATATATTCTAGTTTTATTATAATTTTTAAGGTTTTTAGTTTTTAGTTTCATTGTTCATGTATATTTATCTTTATTGTTAAATAATTTACAATTGTGTAACATACATCTTTCAACTTCGTGCCCGTTAAAACACAACCCATCAATATCAATGTTTCAAAAGCACTTTAATCTATTAAGAGGGCCATCTTACGAAACAATATCTCAGTTCAGATTAAAGCAATTTGTCATCAGTTATGAACACATCGCGTTACAATGGACAGAATGAGTGCTAACTGTATCTGACGCGGAAAGGTTTATAATATTGCCTTAACAATTGTTGACGGCCTTTTAGATATTTGTCCTTTTCCTCAAGAGTTAAAACATCTTGACAAAATTAGGCGACTATCTATAGAAATACATAAATAAAATTGAAGTTTCTGTCTGTAACATCAAATGAATAGTTGTTACTGAATGTATACGCAAGTAACAAAACATAACTGCCTCGTTCGTCTAGTGGTTAGCGTATGCGACTGCTAATCAAGAGGTCTCGGGTTCAAATCCCATAAAGTGTTTTTGGGTTTTTCTAAGGAAATTCCTAAAAGCAGCCCGGAGTTTGGAACTTTGGCGGTGATTCACGCCCGTGCCTCGGAGAGCACGTAAAGCCGTCGGTCCCGATTGTCATGAATATCTATGGCAATCGTTATTGGGAAGTTAGTGCCCTCAAATATACTACAACTAGTTCAATCTTCGAATTTCAGTTCTCCCTTAGGGTTGCGGAGGTCCGATGCCAGTCGCTCCGTGGAAAAACTGAAATTCAGGTAAAACCGGTTGAAATATACTTGGGAATAAAGGCTAGGAAGATGATGAAACTCAAATACTTGCGTATCATCATCTTCCTAGCCTTTACGGTAATTACATCAAAAAACTTAAATCAAAAGATCAATTTATAAAAAAAAAACTATTTAATTAAGTTTGTTTGGTCCTTCTATAGATATAAACGTCAGAAAAAATGTGCTACAACTTCAACTATCCGTATCTTTTAATTGTTGACGGTGTAGAAAATCCCTTCGGATATTCTGCTCCTTGGTGAGTCAGGAATATGCGGTGTCTTGAATAAAAACCCCAGCACTTTACTATAGGAGGATCCGGATTATGTGTTTTAGGTACTCCAAGAATCAACAACTGCTTATTTTTTTGCATAAACTATTACTTATCGCATTTCAATTACGGACGTTTTCATCAAACTGATTATTAATATTACGAAAGCTATTAAATTAGTCAACGTGTAAATTTACCTTTAGACGTAACAACTCAAATTTCAATAACTATGTCTTGAGTTTAACACATACGTATAGGTACATGTAAGTAGGATAATTATAACATGTGCGACATAATTTCGAAATAATTGATCGGAAATTTGAAATTGAGATAGTAAAATGATTCTTATTAACGAGAAACTTGAGGTCGAAATAAATCAAATTGAAATGTCTGTTTATAATATCAAGTGAACAATTTTTTTACTAAATGCATACGTAAGTATATACGGTACCAACATAAAAAAAGTACTTGGTTTTTATAATCATGGTCTGCTTGTCTGCCTGTCTGTTACGTCTAATCTATGGAACGGCAGGACCAATTTCAACGGGAATTTCACTGGCAACAGTTGATGACATAAGAAGTTTGGCTATTTGTTTATGAACTAGCTTCGTTCCGCGGCATTACTCTAGATTTACAATAGAGACCATGGGTGATCTAATATATATCTGGTGTAACATATACCAGTTTCAACATCATAAGAGAGACAAAAAGTGTAAAAAAGCATAACCCGAGAACTATATTTTGATAAAATTTACACAGCCTATTTCAACAGTGACATTATTACGAATATATTCATTTACATCTCATTCTGAAAATCATTTCAGTAGAGTTTAGGCAGGCCTCCGTTATAAGTGCCTACCGCCCAGCCGAGCGGTCTCGGTCCGCCGGCGGATCAAATTCATTGCGGTTTTCGCAAGCGAAGCGCGCGCGCACTTTATGTTGTAAACGAAACGATTCGCAAACAATGTTTTTATTACAAAACCAAGATTGTTTGCGAACAACATGCAATCCACCAAAATAAAAATAACCCAAACTCATTGATGAACATCATTCTTTGCTATTAATATAAACATTGTTTTAGAAGCCAAAAAAACCTTTGTGGGAAAACAACCAAACGCTAATAAATGAATTTGAACAAAATTTGTAAACAGTTGAAGGTGATCTTACTCTTGATAGGCAAAGATTTTTAGAACAGACTTGAATTAAAATAGGTTTATATCGGCAGATTTGCATTAGATTTTGTTGATTAGTTTACATCTTCAACTAACACTAGCTAACGAGAAAACTCATCTATTCCAACGAGACTGGAAATTAAAGTTAGTTAATCCATATAACTTAACAAGATATTAAGATCGGCTGTATACATATTTGATGTATTTCTATGTAGTATCTTAGTAATATTAACAAAGATATTTTCGGGGGAAGAGAAGTTTCGGGCACACCGTAAGACCCTGGGATCGTCAGCTTTCCCACTCAGAAGCGAGTCATTTGCAAGCAGAATGATTGCAAGCAGATGGCCCGAGGTGCGTCGAGGTTACAGGGTTTTCCTTTCTGAAGTACACCTGGTTGCCCGAGTAGTAGTACCTTTAGACGGCGTGAAGATCTTAGTCACTTTGAGACAGACATAACCACCATTATTTGATATGGGGGGAGAGGGATTGCTGCACACATAATAAAGGGGGAATAAAAGTTTGAAATTTTGTCTAATATATGTATAATCATGTTTATTTATAAACAAGACAATTTCAATGCATTTACATTAACTTGTAATATTTCTGATATAAATAACCCTTTGTTTTCAAAATTATTTAAATGTCAAATGTGTAAAATGTAGAACAACTTTCAATGTACAGGGTGGAACTTTTACGGCAGTGTCTCTCGATAAGCCTAACACGGCTAGCTCCTGTAAAAGTTTTAATAATGTACCGACGAACTTGAATATCCTTTTACTGTGATCTCATATCATTCTCATACCGCAAACAAAACAGATGAAGAGCCCTCTTGACTGTTTATATCATGACAAATATGATATTTGAGCACCTTACTTTATCTGAACCAAAAACTTTGTACCCCTTTTCACCAAAATGACATGGAGTATGGAAAGAGGAGGTTTACTAATAGTTTATATAGAGAAGGAGTGCAGAATACTATTTCTTTTTTAACTATGCATTAAAATGCTTTGACAATTGAACCATAATAAAGTTGCCAATTATAATTCAAATTAATTATGGTCGACAACTGGCGACAACTAGTATTCCTAATTGCTTAAACTGCTGCACCATTTAAGATTTTTGAACCATAACATGAACAAAATTATGTTAAGAGAAAGAAACTAAAGTATCCTTTCGTCAAAAACGATGGTAGTGATCATTTTCCGTGCAGACATTTTGACTGAAAGATTTTTTATTTTAATTCTCAAGTAATATGCAGTGTTTTGATGGGAAAACTAGCAGTGCTTATACAAACAACGGTCTAGTCTAAGTCTTATATCTCATTATATATTCTGCAGAAAAAAATATTTCAATAAAATTCCGTAATTCCCTTACGGGAGCGAAATATATTTGAGGAATTTTGCAACATGATATATTGGGTCTAATAGCCAACTGCGATAACAGCCAGCTGCGATAACATAACTTTGACGATAACTTCAAAGGTGAAGGCAGCAATGTCACCTTAAGTGACCCTTCTAATACGATATCACTTGAATTGATTTTAATCTGGTTCAGATTTTACCCATAGTCTGCTGACCGTGTCACAGACTTTGTTTAAATTGCAGTACGTGGGATACAGACTATCGCAGTCTACTGCTGGAATCGGCTGGGAGCTACGGAGCATTCTCCCACTCACGAGGGAGTCATCTGCAAGTAGTAGATAGCCCGAGGTACTTCGAAGTTAGAGGATTTTCCTTTCAAGGTACACTCGATGGTTCCCGGATGCTAGTACCTGAAACGGCCTGCGGTTTTTGTTCGGTTTACGCCCCACATAACCATCAGTATGTGGTATCGAGGGGAATTTTCAGAAAGGCAAAAAAAAATATTTTAATGGTTTCATTTATATGTATTTCTCTTAATTATTTTTTATTATACATTTATCCATATCCTTTTACATAATACCCTAAATAAATAGGTACCAAGAAATCAACGATATACGAATAAATGTAGCGTTATAAGGCATGACAAAGGTGAACGACCGTTATTTGAAGCCCTTCTAACAAAGTGGGTGTATTGTATTAAACATAGATATACACATAGTTGATCGTTGAATGTCAGCAGATAGGGGATCATCCTTACTTACTAACAATGATCTGATCCCGTTTCATTAAGCTGCTTCCAATAAGCTATCCTGGATTTTAATATAGTAAATTATTTTATTAAAATACATACCTTTTTAATATCTTACGAAAATTCATGTTATAATAATGTAATGGAATATTTTCTGTGATGTTTGACACAGTGAAATGTTTTCACTCAATTCCTTTTATGTCGACAAAGGAAATTAAAAGTAGGGTAGGCGGTTGTCAAATCAAATCAGTCTCTTTTTATTACTTAACTAGCTTAGTCCCGCGGTGTTACCCGCGGTTATTGTTGTAAATCGCAAGTAACGACGCGGAGCGAAGCTTAGTCTAAGAATAATTGGCCTAAGTTACTCCTTATATCATCAGCTTTCTGTCAGTGGAAGTCCCGTCAAAATCGGACTAGTACAATGATATAATATCATTGGTCTAGTAGTAGACAGACGGACAGACACAAAAAATTTAAAAACTGCGTTTTCGTGGTAAGATATATATTTAAGATACTTTCATAAGCATTTCGTAAAAATCTGTTGATTTGATAGTACATACAGACACTTCAATTTTATTTATTTGTATAGATGTATCAACGGTACAATAGACCAGGTATACTTTTGATGAAAAAAAGCGTTGACGTTATGTCAACGCTTTTTTTTCATCAAAATGGCTTGTAACGTTAAAATAAAAACAATATTATGAAGTTGTAAATATTACGATGTTACTAAGAAGAAACTCAGAAGAAACCCATCTACCGAGAACATATCAAACTACGGAGTAACTACTAATCCTGCGACACGATATAGAAATTCTCGCGTCAATTAGTATATTATTATTTTACCAACTTTCCAACATCGATCGTTGCGTTGCGAACCGCCAGGCATGATCATTTCGCCTGGTAAAAAGATTCTCCCATTGTGTTGAAGGGAGATGGCACACGTTCCTCAACGTGATTATTATTGCCAGTATGTTGGATATTCCTCGCTTATTTTGACACCTTGATGGCACTAACTAATGGTACCGATATTGCTACCGTGTCATGGTTTCACTTTTTTTAGATAACTTTATCGTTTCCATTTACAGATACCTTCCTTTTTATTGCCATGTTCTTTTCTCCGGCTCTACCTATTGTTTGCGAACATGGCATAAATGTACATGTAGAATCTTGACCTGTCACAAGAGATGTATTGCATCCTAAGTGAATAAAGAATTTTGAATTTGAAGTCTATGTCAGATTTGTAATTTTTACACGCATTTTATTAGCTTCACCTGTATGTTTGTAACCGACTCCTTTGAATGCGATATTGACCCACTTTAAACGACCAGATTTCGTTCAAACTTTGTAGATTTATTGAGGACCGATGACAATACAGTAATTTGAAAAAAAAATTATTATAAACAAATTAATCCTTTTGTCTTTCTAAAAAAATAGTATAAAAAAACTAAATATACACGCTTTTAAACAAAAAAGTAGAAAATAATTATCATGTATAAAGCGTGGGGTGCTTTCTGAAAATGTTTCAATAAGGTCGCCCCACGCTTTTTACATTAAAATTTTACTTTACGTGAATTTAATTGTTACATTTCCACACACTTCAGGGCACTGTCATGATTTGTGACTGGGTTAGTAATTTAGTTCATATCATTTATACCTAAAATTATTGACAGTAACAAACCACAATCAAAGTTACAACCAAAATTCTATACCTGTAATGAATAATGTTTCTTGTGTTTTATTACTCAATTAAACACAACTTAAGTTACATAATAAAAAGTTAACAGAAGCGAAAGCTTATAATTAGGGTGCTGTATTTTTAGTACTAGTAGCGGCGAAGTGAATAAAACCGACATGAATTTATGTAGGCGATCAATTCACGTCTAAATTGGTCTTGACAGCCGCTGAGCCACGTGCTCTGAGGGTATAATAAATATGTGCATACAATATAGTATTGATGATATTGCAATGAAACTGTTTTCAAAAAGTAACAGTTCCACTAGATGCCGTGAGTTTTGACTAATCTTATAAACTAGCGATTCAAGCCGACTTCGCACATTATCTTTAAAATTTTCACGTATAATATAAATACATACATGTATTGCGGTGTTATTCTTAAATTAGTAACGCTGCAGATCGAAGCTAGTCCAAAAAATTAACATAAGTTACTCCTTATTTCATCAGTTACCTGTCAGGAAAAATCCCGCCAAAGTCTTTAGAGATTAGCCAAAACAAACGGACAGCCAGCCAATTTTTTTATTAAATGCTTTTGGATGTAAGTGTCGTATCATGTATAAATAAACCACCACTCTTTCAACTACTTATCTAAACCATTGATAAGCCAAACTACACTCAAAATAATTATTTTTCGATTCAATAAGATGTTAATAACCTACGATTTTTATTTAAGTAGATATTTAAAGTAGGTATAAAATTAATGATACTTACACAAAGGCAAGATTAAATAACGGGAAGGTCTAAATAATTATTTAAGTTTACTGAGCGATACTTGATCGGGTTTCCCCGAAACACATACATGATGTGCAATTCTAAGAAGCTGGAATACACTTCTATCTTAAACTAACGTAACAGAATGTCTTGTCTCGTTCAGAGTCCAATATTGGAACCGAAACTAAATGTTCTTCTGCGAACTACGTGAGTAATTGAATCAAATATTTAATGGGTACCCATGTTTTGCCATCAAATTACTTTACAATACTTTACATAGGGGGGATTACTTTACATACTTTACACTCTCTTAATGTTAAAATGCTGCACCGGTTTCAATGAATTTTTACCGGCAGCCCGATTTCCACCGCGAGCGGAACGGACCCATTAATGACTCCTTTTACCTCGCAATACAAAACTGCATACATGTGTTTCCACCAACAAAGAGATGATTCATTTCTCATTTTCCGTTCGTCTCGCTCCGCCGAGTCCGCTCTGTCATTATCCGCTCGCAGTGGCAAAACTCTTTGTTGGTGGAAATGCAAACCTATTTTGTTTAAAAGGAGTCCGTTCCGCTTACCATTTCTAGCTCATTACCCTTTCGCGGTGGAAACCGGGCTTAATAATACACGCGGGCAGAGCCACCGTCACGGCTAGATTACAGATATTCTGCAATATTCTTATTATGCAAATCTTAACAAAAAAAGATGCAATCACGTTTAAACCCAAAATTAATTTATGTCTTCTAAAAGGAAGAGAACATTGACAAAAATGTATATACTTTAAAAATTTTACACATATTTTTAGAACTCAAAAAAGCTAAATGGGAATCTTCGAACATATAAAAATTACATTTCGTTTTGCATCTATTTAATAAACTATCGATTAGTCTGGACTACTCTTTGTTATCTGTCAGATAATAGAAGCACAAGAATTACAACCAAGAAGTCCGTTTATGTAATGAGGACAAGCAATGTATTATAATATAACTTTTAAAAAATCAAATTCTTAACTAATATAATTACGTATTATCTGTTATCTATGAATTTAAATTATAAAAGCAATGGAACATGAAAATAGCATTTTTCCGTTCCTAATATTTTATACAGATACCTAATAATATGAAAATTTCTGATCTTTATTATCCTCCGATCTAAATCCAGCTCGCGTAACAATGGAAAATGAAATAAGATAAAACCTCCGTGAATAGAATATTTTCCCAACAATTTTCATTCATTTTTATTCAGGATTTGAATTTGCCTTTAATGCTCTCGAAGCGCTCATAGCCGAGTGGCCTCAGGTGATTGGAAACAATCACCGAGGGTAAGCAACTACGGCGCGGTCAGACCTAGATGGGTGACCGTATGTGGCATGATATGTTATGAGCGTTTCCGTGGTTCGGAGGTCACGTTAAGCAGTCGGTCCCGGTTGTTGTCATAAGGTAACAGTCGTGAAGCTTAGTTGGAGGCCTTCGGGCGGCTTAAAAACATCCAACGGTAAGATTACGTAGCCACAACGTGTCTTGCCAGTCCCCAACCCGCACTCGGCCAGCGTGGGGACGTATGGCCTTAACCCTCTCCTGAGAGGAGACCCCAGCCCAGCAGTGGGACGTTATGGGTTGTTGATGATTGTTGATGCTCTCGATAAGTCTGTGGTCGGACAAATCGATGTTTATATCTCTGTATTATCTAAAGCGTAAAACCCAAGACAGATAAAATATACAAATTTGTTTGGTTCCAAATATGAAAGTCTGGGGTCATGGAACTTTCAACGTTTACATTTTTTTATTTTACAACAAGTAGGTAGGTATCACAGTACTATATGTTTATATTGTTTAAAAATGTAAAATGCTCCAACGCGATGTTAAATCATTAATATTGAAAATAATGGATCCTGTTATAAATATATGATTGCCAAGATACTAAAAGTTTAAACAATACAAATAAATAAAGTGATTGTTTGTTATTTAAAATCAAAGCCTTTTTACTAAATGATTATTAAAAAAATAACTGACCGCACCGCGAGACTCTAATCCACTTGGCAGTTAACGATGTCAAGAACTCATACATATTTACATATTTACATTTGTGTGGAATAGAATACTGTGGGCGTAAAGATCAGAATTAATATGCTATTACCGAGGAAGTCTTTTAATCTGACACAACCATTCTATTTTTTAATTTGCACGCACACGTATGGAAATGGTAACTAAATTGTGAAAACCATAGATACGCAATATGAATACACAACATATGTACGTGTGGGCGTCAAAAATGGACAAAAAGGTTGAAAGCTTTTAAAAGGATCGTAGAGTACACGTGACCTAAATGGTTTTGAATACAAAGAGAGTTTTTTATAATGTGTTATACAAATTCAAGTACATACAAAAATACATAAATATGTACGAACTTCCCACGAACAGACATACTAAGAGATTGACATCAAACGGCTAAGGATTACAAACTATTTGTCTATAAATTTACTATTTTACATAATTCTAGATGCTAGAATATAATTATGTATTTGAAATTTTCTGTCATGTGAAGAGAATACAGTTTATTTATTATCAATAATAAGATTGAAGGAGAGGCCTATGCCCCGTAGTGGCCTGTTACAGACTGTTGATGCTGATGATGATGATGATGATGAATGAGACTGGATGTTCAGTGATGCAGAAGCATCTCACTAAGCTGCCATAGTGTTGGTCACCATGCTACATTAACTGTACTCACAATGAGGATGGTAACCGCTTCTCTTGGATTCTACTCATGCTATCCATCAGACAGAGTACAGTCGCTTTGGTGGGCTTAAATAAAAAAAAATACAGATCTATCCTGATTTTGACACAAGCCCTAACTTCATACGCGTCTTTCAAAACAAAAAGTTTCCGTTTTGCAATTTAAAAAAAAACTCGGCTCCTACTGGCCATGCTACTGTGACACACCCTGAAAAGTAAATTTTTTAAACATTACTTTATTTAAAAAGTAAGTTTCTGAGATCGTAGCGAAGTAGCGTTCAACGAGACATACTCTTATGCTTTATTGACATAGTTACACATTCATGTAATTCTAAATACTCTTATGTAACCGTTTCTCGCAGTTTTACCCGCGTTTATGGTCATTGTCCCAGTCTGAATAGTCTATGGTTTTTCTTTGGTAATAATTTTCATACACAACTATAGTCTTGGTGTGTTATTTATTATAGTGTTGCCTCATGTTTCATAAAAAACTTTTTCGTTCCTTTTCTTTACATCTTTTTCATAATAAATAATTTATTAGTTTAACTTTGCTGCTCGGAGTAGCGGAATGGGCACACGGCCTTAGGCAACGTGATATAATATAAATTAGTTTCATTACTTAGGATTGCAGGTTGACTTTTAACCATTCCCTCGAGATATTTGCCGGATCTTTACATTTTTTGTTAACATATGAACAACTAAACAAGGTAAAAAATGAAAAGAGAATTTTGAATTATAATGTTAAGCCGTTTCTAATATTCAGGTGTATTAATTACCCTCTGACAGAAAGACCCTCTGAAACTAATCTCAAAAGACAGCATTTGTGCTGGCTGGTAGGCCCAATGATGCAGTAGAATCTCAATAGATCCCCTTCTTCTTCTTCTTGTTCCTCTCCAATTACTGAAGGTTGGACATCAGCCTTGAAAACTTCCCTTTTTCCCTGGCGAGGTGAAACAGTTCCGAGGCGCTCTTGACTCCGGTCCACTCGCGGATGTCTCGGAGCTACGATTTTTTCCTACGGCCTCGACGTTTCCCTGCAATTTTGCCCATCATAATGAGTTGCAGTAAATGGCATCTCTCGTGTCTAAAGACATTATTTTGATGGTCTGCATCAACTTGCGGGTTTGACCGACACGTGTTAGAACCTCAACATTGGAGATTTTATGAGTCCAGCTGATCGAGAGCATGCATCGGTAAGTCCACATTTCAAAAGCCTCAATACTCCGCTTCGCAACCATATAGGACTATAGGCCAAATGTAGCGTTGGAGTTGACGAGTACGCAGGGGAATACTCAGGTTGCGATTGGAAAGTATTATCTCATTTGGTTAAACGTATTCCGGGAGATATATCACTAGCGAGTCACTATGCTGCATTTTCTGAATTGTATGGTAACTACTACTTTTAGATTCTAATCAGGCTTTCCATCATAATATAGTCATTATGGTAGGATCTTTATTAAGGAATTTCAAATATCGAACACTTTAACATTTATTATTTCAAGATTTGGATATTTATTTTTAAATATACATTTTATTTTCTGCCAGTATCAATCTTCACATTCCAGCACTTTGTATTTTAAGTGTGTGACGCAACACTGACATGTTGCCACACAAGAAATGCATTAGAATTGTAAACTCTTGGACACACATTAATAGTTAATATATTGTGGTGGCTCAGTCAAGAATAGATCACCCATCTCATTCTCATCTATATGGGGCGCTTTAGAATATTTATGTAGTTAACTAGCTGAATCCCGTGGTGTTTCCCGTGATTTTTCTTCTACCTTTACAACAGCGACCTCGGCTAACGCTATCGGGAGAAAATATTAAAAAAAAAACTAAATTACTCCTTAAAACATCAGCTATCTGTCAATGACAGTCCTGTTAAAATCGACCCAGCTATTCCAGAGATTAACTCCGACAAACAGACGGACGGACGGACAAAAAATGTATTTTTAAAAACAAAATTATTTTTTTGTTTTAAGTAACGTATATACTTTCATATGCATCTACTAAAATTGTTTATTTGATATTACAAACAGACACTAAATATTTTATATATTTGTGTAGATGTAAAAATTTAATCTTTTACGTTTGAATGTTCAATTTAAAAGCTTAGATTAACAGAACATCTGTAACACCTCATAGTTATTTGAAGTGAATAAATTGTGAATCTAATGAATTTGTTTATTGTAACAATCTCGTCTCAAGAGCAACCATTTAGTTAGAAAAATTATGAGCAATTTAAAATCATATTTTAAACAACAACGCTTATGAAAAAAAATCTTCGGATTCTTTTTTTAAATCCAACTAGACATTATATCCCTACTGTAATCCTTACTAATATTATATGTGAAAGTAGCTCGGTTTGTTTGTCTGTCTGTTAAGTTTCCTTAGAATTTGGATGAATTTTGGTATAGAGATAGATGTAACCTTAGGAAAGGACATAGGCTACTTTTTACCTCGATAACCGACATAGACGCGAGCAGAGCCGCGGGCTAAAGCTAGTAAACTATAATTTTCAAAATAGTACTATTCTACGAAGACGATATAGCATAATCAAAAGCGATGAGACATAATATTATGTGACAGTAACTAATGACGTACATTTCAAAACGTATAATTAAATTAAACAGGAGTATACGATTGCAAATTATTTCTCTGAAATTGTTAAATGCCTGTATATGTTAATGTAAAACTACAAACCACGGTTAGTCACAAGACTACTACATAGTTACATACTAATATTAAAAACTCTGTCTGTCTGTCAAGGCTAAACCGCTGATCCTATTTCAATTAAATTTGCCATGGCGATGAACTACATAGGTATTTTTTATATATTTAAGCCTACCAAAATCTACTCATTCATTCTCATTGTGAAAGCATTCAATGCAGCATGGTGATCCACACCATGGCGGCTCGGTGCCATGTTTCTGCATCATTCTCCCGGCCTACGGCGATTGGGAGAATGATGCAGAATGACTGAGCCACTGGTCTCACACTCACCAACGAAAGACGATAGCGCGAATGCTCTCATGTTAGGTAGCTCATGTGGGGGTAGTAGTGCCCCGGTCGCACCGCCTATTTTGCTGTAATCAATGTAGCTCTACTACCTACTATTTACCACGATAACTGACATACAAGCGGGCGGAGTCGTATGAGCTAGTATATTAAAAATCCAAAGTTTCTTAATTCATTTCATAATTTTTAGGGTTCCGAAGTTTATGACTTCGAACCCTTATAGATTCGTCATGTCCGTCTGTCCGTCCGTCCGTCCGTCCGTACTCGACTTACCGTCCAAACGGTAAGTGCTAGAAAGATGAAACTTTATATGAATGTGTATTGTAATTACGTCAAAAAAGTGCTACAATAAAATTATGAAAAATACTTTTATTTGGGGTACCTCCCCTACACGTAAAGTGGGGATGTTTTTTTTTTCTCGGGGCTACCCCATCATGTGGGGTATCATTAAAGAGGTCTTTTAAAAACAATAAAGGGTTTCTAAGAAGATTTTTTGATTTAGGTATCCATTTGCGAGAAATTCCACTTTAAAGGCCACTTTTTTGTAAAAACGTGGCGTCCCCCCCCCCTCTAAAAGCTAAACGGCTGGCTCAAAAAATCTGGAAAAATTCCAGATATTAGTCTATGTAATGAACTTTGAAGGAAAACTATAACGGATTCGATGACTTTGTTAGTTCAGGAGTTTTATAGGCTTAACTTTTACAATACGCTTCCTTGGTAAACGTCATACATAATCAACGCAATAATAATACGTAAACATAACAATTATCCTTTGGATAAGATTTCTAATCCACGTACCATTATGGGTGACTGAGAAACCCTTTCCTGTGCGTGGCCTGACACGTACTTGGCCAATTTTTTACTACCGTAACATCTACATTTTTAAACTATCTTATCACATAAATTCAGAACACCCATAATTTTACATTTTTTTTTTTTTAATATTCAAACTTCTAGTACAAGCAAAGGCTGGTAACCTTGTACCAAATAATAACAAAACTGATTTTATCACCTGTACCTCAACCATCATAAACATTTTATGTTTGTGTTTACATCACGATGTAATTACACGTTATAACTTCAAGAATTACATGTTATTTTGCAATGGGATGGTATATATATAAATATATATCGTAGAACTGATATGCGCTGGGAGTAAGCGTGTTCCCCCCCGCCCCCGAGCCCAGTTGCAACACGTTAATCGTTTTCTATTCTATAATCGATTATTTTTCTCTATTCTCTTGTTTCATTGGCAAATGTCACTCAGTCACCTGTCACCCACAAGAGAATAGAGAAGCAAACTAATAGTGGTAAAAGTTTGAAAGAAATTATGTTCAATATCTATAAAGTTTAGTAAATTAATTTTTCGTGGCTAGTATTAAGATATACCATAGACCGAAATCTTAAACTACCATATATTTATAACAAAATATTTTAATATACAACACGAGATCACTGGCGCCAGCAGTGGTCTAATATACGGTAGGAAATGGAACCGTGCCAGCGATAATTTTGTTAGGTAGGTACTTCCTATTGCTTTAATTTTGTTTTGATCGCATACCTCGATGTACTCGTAACAAAAATAGGACGTATCAAGAAAGATTCTTGTTCCCAACGACGTACTGACGAGGTGTTGTTTTGAACACTTGATGCGTTTATAAATCATTACAATAAACATATGTAGATGAAAAAATGAAAAATGAAACATATGTAGATATAGGAATTAAATGCTCAGAGTGCAGTACCTTATTTTTAAAAATACCAGTCCAGCATTAGGAATATACATCCTGGGTCGTACGGTACTTTACAAACATACAATACAATCCCTACAAATATTATAAATGCGAAAGTAACTCTGTCTGTCTGTCTGTTACACTTTCACGCCTAAACCACTGAACCGATTTTGATGAAATTTGGTATGAAGATAGAACTGAACTTGGGAAAGGGCATAAGCTACTTTTTACTGCGATAACCGACATACACGCGGGCGGAGTCGCGGGCGAAAGCTAGTTTTATATATTTGCGTACGTGAATTTTTTCTAAAATGAAATGAAACGGACACATAGAACACCCAGACTCAACAACAATTTGTGCATCAGAGCGTTGTCCCATGTGGGGTTTGTTTCCAAACATTAGGCGCAGCAATATGTATCTATATATTATATGAAACAGAATTATATCAGGATCCTGATATAATTCTGTGATAAATATCGTTAACAATTCTTAATTCTTATACTTACTTTATAAGTCCTATATCATATTCAATCACTTACTATTTTTAATACCACAATCTACCTATGCTTAAGATTTTTGATTTTTAGTAGAAAGCCTCAAATTATATTTTCTAAATTTTCTTTAGCCTCAAGCTAAGATAATAGTTTTCATAAATACTTACACCTACTAAAATAATTTTCAACTGTTTTGTCTCAAGGTTAAAACAGTATTTACACTGTCTGAGGCTTCATTATTGTGCCTTACAGACAGATATGACGTCAAATAATACACGAGTATGACATATTATGACAATGAACTCACTTCAATTCCCTATACAAAAGACCTACGAAAGACGTTGGCTGACAATATAATTATCTATAATCAATTTGAAAAATGAATCCCAGTTCTTATTTTGAATATTTGAAATGCGAAGTACATATTATTATACCGCGTGATTGACAAAAAGCAGATGACGACGTCACTACAGATTACAGCAATGAAATCAACACTTAAGCCATATAATATATGAGCAAACACGTCAAAAGAGTTTAAATACCTGAGGATCTGAACCTGGATCATAGGCTTACCTGAAACAAGAAAAAGATAAAGAAATTAACCTTTTGTTAACCTAAGATTGTTTTTTTTATATGTAGAATACAATGACCTGTTGTTTTAAATTTTAAATTTTTGGAGGACTTCCAATATATTTAGTATTTTTAATAGGCATGATATTTATAACCGTGAGAAATGTTATTTGATACGCTTTAAATAAAAGTTTTTTGATAAGCCTAATTCAGATTGAATTTATAGGAATAAGGTACTTTTGAATTTCTATTAAAAGCCATAAACCTCCATAAATGAAATATTGAGACATGAGTGGTACGAAGACAGCAATTAGTATGTTTTGATATCTGGATACGAGTAAATTAAAGTTTTCAACAGAATTTCAACTCTCAAAATAAACAAAGTTTAAATCGAGTGAATCGCAGATCTTCAATTTATAATGAGCTCACCTCTAACTGAATTTTCTCGGAACATTACTTTGAGGTGAATTTATTGCCTGTGGTATTCCCTTGTTCTACCTCATTACTATAATAGTCTTTACCACTGTTTTATGGTCGGTATAAAGTATCAAATTATCTGGTCTACTTTTATAACCATTTTATGAAGAAAGTAATACCAGTAGTGGATTATTATTATGTTATTAGATTATTAAAGTTCAGCGAAACTGATGTTAATTATATAGGTCTACATACAGGAACTCTTTTTGCATACTTTATTCAAAAATGTGATTAATTATGTAAGTGTTCCAAACCTAAAAATATTAAAGTATTTTATATTATTTATGGTAAGGCCTGATGATGATGATGTTATGTGATGATGATGATGATTGCAGAGAATCACAGTAAAACTGTTGGTTCGACTTATTTGCAGTCGTTTATTTATTTGAAAACTACAACAAAAGTGTGTGAAATAATTTTCATCAAGAATTATCTAATCCTTTTTTTTAATACTACATATATATATATAAATATATATATATAAAACATACACACTGACAGACTTTCTGTACACTGTCACATATTAAGTATATATTTAAACCAGTACAATTTAAACCTGTACATATAAGCATTCATCTTTCCTAAGCTTGCTTTATAAACAGATCATAAATTATTTGTAGTGTGCATGTAGCGTAGACTGATTAATTGATTATCCTCATAATTTAACACAACATTAGTAGAGAGTGAAGATTTATCTTATTTAGATGATATTTAGATTTGTTCTCTGAAATCGTATAAATGTGTTCACACTGTTCGTGTATCTTGCTTTGACGCAATATAAAAAAATCTCGTAAATCCGTGCCGTATAGTGTTGTCACACAAAAAAAAGTTTGCTAAAAGAACGGTTCTTTTATTTTAAAGTACGTAGATTATAAAAAGTTTGGCTAGCCTTCATACTTTTAAATTACGTCAATTTGTTTACGAGAAAATACTTCCATCCATTCAAGCATCCTCTCCAAATTTCTTTCGTAATAAAGTTTGAAAACTAAACTTAAAGCAGGATATTTTATTTAGACCTTTCTCGATTCTCCGCCCGCTAATTAAGCTTTAGATTAAAGATATTCCGAAATCCGTTTGTGTGTACGTCGATTTAAAAATATGTTCGTAATTGGCTTATACCAGCTTTTAATTAGAATCTGAAACCTTGGAAAAATGTTAAAATCTGGAGATTTTAATCTACTCGAGATATCGAATTGGAGCCGTTTTGCATAATCCGATTTTCTTAAAACCAGAAGGTTTTAAGAAATTTATAGGAGGATGTTTGATGACATTTTGCAAGTAGTAGGTATTTATGATATGAGAGCGAGTTTTTACAATTTGTAATGTAATTTACATGATCAAATAATCTTTTATTTCTAATATTTCACCAATGACATGAGCGGATGTTTGAAAGTCATACGTTATAAGAATATACAAACATGGTCACAGGTCTTAAACTTAAATCTGTACCAAGAAATTAAATTGAATTGTCTATATGTAATATCGAATTAACAGTTTTTTATTAAATGCATATGAAAGAATATACGTCACATTCACAAAAGAAGCAAATTTTTTTTTAAATGTCTGTCTGTTCCGGGTAATCATTGGAACGAGGACCAATTTAAAAAAGACTTTTACTTTATGACCTTAGAATTAACTTAGGTTATTATTTCAGACTAGCGTCGCTCCGCGGGACTGAGTCCAGAATATAGTGTCTTTTATACTCAGATTCGATTTATGAATATATGTATATGTACCTGGTTGCTCTATTTGCCCTAATCCTCTGCAAATGCACCAACCTCATTTACGATCTCCAGTCCTTATACAGTATTAAGCCGTCAAATTTATTTCTGTGACCTAATTCCACCAAATGCGCGGACTTTGTGACCAATTTCAAGCATAAAGGATGACAGTATTTTATAAAATGAGTTATATTTACCGAATATCGGAAATGAATCATTATAACAATATGTAGATGTACTTATTAAGGAACAATGGTGCCCTATGGTTCATTACAAATAATATGTTTGACCGCGAAATGAGTACATAAGGCAATGATAATGGTAAGTGAGTCATTCATTAATAAATAATATAATTAATAATTTTGTTATTCAGTTGAACATTTATAAATAATTACAAATTAATGTTTTTTGAGACATTCACTTTTTAGCACCATTTTTAAATTCAAAAAGTAGTTTTACTGGATTACTACTGAAAATTATAGAATTGGCTAAATTATTTTTAAATTATGTAAAAAAATACTCGGAAATATTTTGTCGTGATTTTTACGATTTACTGTTGACTACATGTGTAAAAGATTTCATTTTATCATCATTTTGTGAAATATTTCTGATTGTTTTCATAAAACAATAACACATATTGTATCTTTATCGATCGTCTCTTATTGTTTCTGTCATCGAGTTGAAGTATTGTTCATTCCCACACACGTGTAGCGAGATAAAATATTAAATGGAATTATTTTGCACAATTTTTGTAGAATTGTCACCGACTGGTGCAGTGGCCCTCCCACTGCGGACGGACGGACGGACAGACATGACGAATCTATAAGGGTTCCGAGTACTACGGAACTCTAAAAGTCTATAGTGTGTTGTAGTTACAACAAAAAATATGAACATATTTCACTTTTACATTTAAAGTTATCCTGTATTTGCAGTATGGTATTGGATTTGCGGCAAATGCAATTGGAATATTCGAGTCATTCGATGCTATTTCAGTCTCATAACTGGGTTAACGTAACTTTGCGCGTTTCATGCGCACAAATTGCGTCATTCCTGACTTAGCATTTACACTCTGTTTGTTACGAGTCTGAAACATGTGTATTTATGGTTCAGTATGATTTCTAAAATGGACCTTTGAAGCTTGGGTTTAGATTAATGCTTCTCTAGTATGTTAGAGTTTCGAAGTTAATATTGACGTCATAGAAATAATTAATAGTAGATGTAGAATGGCGTTACTGTAGTATATTGTACACATAATACATATATTATTAATTATGAGATGCTTCTGCATTGTCTATGGGTAGGTACTTCTTTTATAATAAAGTAAAAAGTTTAAATATTTCTGGTAATTACTTATGAGAACCAATTTATTATTAACTAGCGGAGTCCCGCGGTTATTGTAGTAAATACGAGTAAAGCCCGTGCAACTAAGCCAGTCTAAAATAATAACCTAAGTTACTCCTTGTGACATCAGCTTTCTGCCAGTGAAAGTCCCGTCAAAATCGGTCAAGCCGCTCTAAAGTTTTTTTTTTTTTTGTGAGTACCGTCTTTACTTTTACCACAGAATACATAATAGTACCAGCTTTTACCTGCATTTAATAAAAAACTGTTTATTTGATATTACATACAGACACTCTAATTTGATTTATTTGTATCTGTTAAAACTTCTAAACTCCATGAATTTCAGAAGAAAGGTGAATCTGAATGAATATCCATACAATGAAACTACTCTACAATTTAGTCTTTTTAGGGTTCCGTAGCCAAATGGCAAAAAACGGAACCCTTATAGATTCGTCAAGTCTGTCTGTCTGTCTGTCTGTCTGTCCGTCCGTATGTCACAGCCAATTATTTCCGAAACTATAAGTGCTATACTGTTGAAATTTGGTCAGTCGATGTATTCTGTGAACCGCATTAAGATTTGTACATAAAAATAGAAAAAAAACAATACATTTTGGGGGTCCCCATACTTGGAACTGAAACTCAAAAATGTTTTTTTCATTAAACCTATACGTGTATATATCTATGGATAGGTGTTCAAAAATGATTTTGTGGTTTCTAGTATCATTTTTTTCTAAACTGAATAGTTTGCGCGAGAGACACTTCCAAAGTGGAAAAATGTGTGTCCCCCCCCTCTAACTTCCAAAATAAGAGAGTGATAAAACTAAAAAAAATATATGTTATACATTAACATGCAAACTACCAACGAAAATTGGTTTGAACGAGATCTAGTGAGTAGTTTTTTTAAATACGTCATAAATCGTAACACGCAATTTACCTTTCATCCAATCAATACACTAGTATAAAAACATCGATGAAAGTTACAACGAACTACAAGAACTTTTATATGATGTTACTTGCTGATACGGAACCCTTCATGGGCGAGTCCGACTCGCACTTGGCCGCTTTTTTTATTTTTGCTCTTCCTGACAGTTACGTCCTGCTGCTGACTGCATGCGATCAGTGCAACTAGCAATTTATAGTTTACTAAAAAGTACATTGCTCGAAGTTTTTGGAGTAAAATTATGTATGGATAGTTTTCGTCCGTGACTCCGCTCGTGTGTAGGTTATATATCCTTTCTCACGCTCTAGACTCTCTGTGACTCTCTAGACCAATTCATTTAAATCGGTTCAATAGTTTTGCCGTGAAAGCCGCATAGACAGACAGACAGACAGTTACTACAGAGTTACTATCACATTTATAATAATAAGTAAGGATGATTCCGGTTATACAAAATAGCGACAGCGCAGGTAGAGAAAAATTCTAAGTAAAAGTTGCCATTGAATTCACATTTTCCTTACTGAGATTTTAATGGACTTTTTACGCGGCTTATTTGCGCAAAAATTAAAGTATCTTTATAATATCTACGCATTTGCCAAATTGTTGAATACCCTTATAATAATTAAGTATAAAGGTACTTAACAATAAAAATATTTCTAATAATACGTACTGCTTAACCAAAGAGGTGGTAGTGGGTGGGGCATCAACTCAAAGAACCCTCCACGTAGCTATTTAATATTCAGTTTATAACTGGCACGTGTTGATTTACCTCGGGAATTCGTTTATAAAAATGAATTTATGTCACGGTTCTATCCCACAACATCATCTCGTGAATCTGTTTAAAAATGGAACGAATGTGAAATAAGCTCGGATCACATTTTTTTTTAAAGCAGGTAGAATTTGATGTCATAGATATTTATAGCCAGGCAGAGGCAGAGGCTTGAATCACCGCCAAACTTCCATACACCAGGTTGTTATTTAATTATTTTGTTATCAGAAAAACCCAACAACACTTTTGGCCCGACCCGAGACGCATAAACCCAAGACCTCTTGATTATATTATCAGTCGCACACGCTAACCACTTGATCTTCCAGCGGTGAATTTATTTTATAATAATAATTATATAATGCATATGTATAGATAAATGATAAATAAAACTAGTATATAATACTATTCTAAAATGTATGAACTATAAATTTTCCACACATGCCAAATACGAATATTGATTACATAAACCTTCAAAAATAAAGTCTAATAACTAAATGTATACCTACTTCAAAACAACTTGCACCAGAATACAAAAGCAACAATAGACCATATTTAATGGAAGCTGCGTAAAAGGGACAATAGAAACACTGATAAATACAAAACATTACACATTTTCTTTACAAAAGGATCGATTCGTACATTATCCACTAATAGGTTAGCTTCACAGGTATTTTCTTTAACAATAACATCAAAGTTCATGTTGGTGAAAGAAAACGTCGCTTTATTCACGACGCAAGAACACAATGCTTGTTTGTCATAGTAGCTACTTGCTATTGTTCTAATTGTTATTAGTTTAATAGCAAGGCTCACCGAATTACAAAGGTATAGTTGTGAATTATGGAGGATTGGCTCGGGAGGCATCACGATAGCCTCTCATACCGGTTGACACAAATGATGACTGGAAATGGGTGCTTTGGAGATCATCTGTTTCTGATCCGCAAAGAGCCAACGCCTGAGTGCCACCACTGCCGTGACCGGACCGTGGATACGGCACTTCACACGCTGCGCGCTGGTAGAATGTCCGGCGTAGGAGGAGCTGGGAATCGGGGTGGGGAGTGGGGTGGCCATGATACGGAGCGAGAGCGCGTGGAACTCCGCTGTCTCTTTCTGTGAGCAAGTCATACTTGCGAAAGAGATGACGGAGTAAGACCGAGAGAGGTTCAGAACTCTTCCGTTCCGCGCCGCGGTCCGTAACGGGCCAGATACTGTCACTCGGGCGCCGGAGATCGTTAAACGATCTACATCCTCCATAAGCGCAGGCCTGGGGGAAGCAGGCCGGGGTGGAGGCACGAGCGCTACAAAGCGCGCGCCGTAGAATTTTTCGTTGGGTTGGGATTCCGCATGAAAAAAAAGGCATAGTTGTGAAGTCTGTGAAACATACAGATATTTTATTGATATAAGTAGCATCTGTGTGTAAAAGCATAAAAAAGTTCTAATACAACGCAAGGCGAACCTTGTTAGTTTATAAGTGAAGTTAAATTATTTACGTATTTCATCAGATATCTTCTAGTGAAAGTCCCATCAAATCAATCAAGCTTTTCCAGAGATTAGCCGGAACAAACAGACAGATAAAAATTTAAATAAATTATTTTTGATGTAAGTATAAAACGTAAATACTTTCATATCCATTTAATGAAAAGCTGATAATTTGAAATTACAAAAATAAGTCAAATTTAATTGTTATGTGTGGATATAGTTTTAATGCTTCAAGAGTTTTATAAGCTTTAATACATTTTTTATTGACTAGAATCACAAGGAAGTAAGCCTATAGTTGTTAACTTCATGTAACATCGTATTAAAACATTTTTTATGATTAAAAAATCATATTTTATGTTTGCAAAACTGATCGTATTATGTTTACTGAGGACTGCTTGCACAATCTATAAATTTAGAATATCTTTCAGAATAAACGTTTTATAGAATAACGTTAATTTCAGCATGAATGGACCGGCTTGACCGAGGCGATATTACGTTCACACAGAAGACCAACTTGGTGGTATTTCGTTTGTGAGTGTGAGACCGGGGACCGGGGTTCCAATGATGTATAAGCACCTCAGTAAGCCGTCAAAGTGTAGGTCATGTAGGTCATTGTCCGTACTGACAATGAGGATGGCGACTCCTACTATTGGATTCTAATCATGATTTCCATTAAGCAGAGTAGTCCTTTTGGTAGGCTTAAATATAAAAAGTTCAATAATTTTGCAGAGACAATTTTGTGATAAAGTTCATTCGTGTGAAAAATCGATTCTTGACAAGCACGTTTGAACTGGTAGACAGGTTTACGCTGGCTGCTACTTCGCCAGTTTTTTTGGTTTTTAATTAGGCTTTAGGTTCAAAATAAAATATTGACATTTGGTTGTTAACTTTGTAGATATAAACAAAGTCATAAAAAAATATCATTACTGATTGGCCAAATGAATAAGAAGGAATAAAAAATGTTTACTTACACTAAAGTATAGAACATAAACATCTATCTGTTTTTTGACTTTCGCGACACACACATAGTTTTTTTTTGTATACTCGTACTTATTCGGTACGGCACGGTACAGTCTACCAGCGTTATAACCCGTTTGAAACGTATATGTAACGAAATTATAAAAACAGATCATGAAAGAACTAGCTACATTCCGTGGTGTTGCTTATCAGTGTTCTATCTATGTTTGTATCGTTCGCGTTGCTCATGTCATCGAATACATTGTGTTTTATGCGACGGCCCGTGATGGTCTATCTCCTTAACCAATGTTATTCGAATTGATCTAGCCTTTTGAACGTAATGTAATGAAGGAACAAAAAAAAATATGTTACCTGCTTAACTTTCGCCTTAATAATTTTAGTTCTAATAACCTATTTTATTTGACCATCTTTCTTTTACAGTATGTCTAATATATACTACAAAGTAGACTTTAGTAGTTTGTAGTTTAACTTGTGTGGAATTCAATAAAGCTTTAATATTATTATTATTAATATAAATCCGCACTTGTTCTTTAAACTTTTAAACAACCTATTCAATAAAGCGTCTAGATTGCTGTTATATTGAGCCTTTAAATATTTACGACGTGATTGAGGCTCAATTAAACTCCCATCGAACACTTAAAGGATTCAGTTCAAGTTGAAAGCTAATAAATTCAACGAGCTTATTTATTGAACTACTTAATTTAACTTGGTAAGTGAAATGACTTTCCAATTAAGGCTCTTTTAAGCAAAAATACATATAGGTACTTAGTTTTAGTTTAAAAATGCCCTATCGTCTTAACAATACGTTATTAAGGTATTTTGAGAATTTAAAGAACGCCTTCATTAGGAATATACATCATGTATCGCGGGGGATTTTTTAAATATACATGAAACAGTCACAAAGAATATAAACAATTTATGGATCATACAAAGTTTTGCTCCATGTGGGATTTAACCTACAACACTAAGCGCAGCAGTAAGAAGCGGCGTAGCGTCCGCTTAAACCACTAGGCTAACCGTACAGTAAAAATAAAGAGATATCTAATTTGCATAAAGAGGCATAAAGCTATCATATCTAAGAAGTGAATAAAAGATACACATGTTGCTTAATCATCACACTTATTGTGGATAAGGTACTATTGCATTTTAATTGTGACAATAAGTCCCCTTTAAATCTTTATGGCCACAAATAAAGGCTTATCAGAGATAAGCCTTCTCTCTCATACACATTTACGTGCTACCAAATTATCCATATTAGAACGTTGATTTTAGCTGTAGTAGTAGAACGATTCTGATTTTAGCATGAATAGGCCGACTCGACCGGGGCAGTACTACCTTCACACAAAGACCAACCTCAAATGACAGCGATAGTATTGTCATGTTTCGTTGGTGAGTACGAGGCTCGAAGCCTATTAAGCAGAAGCATCTCAATAGGCCGCTGGGTTGCTGCATTGTCTGGACTCATAATGAAGATGGACGGCTCATCTTTACATATACATCGAGATGTCAAAAACTAATCAGTGAGCCCGATTGATCATAAGTATTTCTTATTGTCAGAAGTCATCATGAACGGCAACTTTATACACTAGAGATGTGACTCGCATAAATTTAGACCCTCTTGTTATCGTTGAAAAGTAATTACCGTATAGTAATCCGAAAATGTTTTTGGGGTTCACGGAAAACTGTGCTACCAGACAATATATTCTCGAAATCCTACACCTATCGCGATGATAAACATCATAATAATGTCGTTCATAAGCTTAAATATCAAGTGAACAATGTAAACAAACAAGCATATAAAACACACACACACGGATTATCATATTAGGGACCTTCCATTAACTACAAGCGTTTCAACTTTCAACAGTATTAGTACAGGCTAACGGGGTCATTGTTATGTTTTGGATAATAAAATACATTTTATCCTTTGATACACATAATATAGCCTATCGTATTTTACCAAGGACGTTAAAATTTACTGGAACTTACAAAATACGACATGGAAATTTTCTGTACACACTTTTGTATGTTCTTTTCTGTATTCGTAATCCGAGACCGATTAAGAATACTGAGTGCCATGGGTGTCTCTACCCTTAATAAGAGGAACGGGTGCCGTGTTCTTCCATTCCTCCAAGACAAAGGGAGGATCCTCCAACCAGGCGAGGTGTTCGTGCCTGGCGGGCCACTGCCCAACTATTGATGTTGAGCAGTTGTGTATTTGAGAGACAGGATTAGTTACTCTGTGGTTCAGTGTTTCTTCGGTAGATGGTTCTGTTGTATCTTTTCGCTTACGTGATATGTGGCAGACAGCAAATGCGTGATTATAGCACTACTAGAAGACAATCTTGAAACAAACCCTATGGCATAGGGCCTGTGCAAACACATCGTCTTCAGCGACACAGTAGTAGTGTATGCGACCGCTGTGCTTGAGGGCTCGGATTCAAATTCTAGATCGGACAAAATGTTTTTATGGTGTACAGATATTTGTTTTGGAGTTTGGGTGTTTTCTATGTATAATATGTATGTATTTACAAACATTATGTAAGTAGAATAGGTATTATATCAGTCGATCTAGTTAGGGTTCCGTAGCCAGATGACTCGCACTTGGCTGCTTTTTTTTTATAGTATAAGGTCTGCTTAGTTTAAAGCTAGATGACGTTGTGTGTTACATGTCCAAAATAATCATTATTATTATTTATCTAATCACCTTCTAGGAGTGATTTAACTCCAACAGTTCAGTACCAAAAACTGTTGATGATAATAACAAAATGCAGAGATTTCCTCTTGACTGCTAAATTCTTTTTATTCATTGACATGGATAATAGTAATCTTCATTATTCCCTTTCTAAAGTCGGATTACACGATAATTTATCGATACATAATTGACAGCTGTTTTAATGTAAAAGTATCTTTGTTAATCTTATCGAGATTATTACGATATCATAATTGCGAATGTGACATTTAAGGCACGTAGTAAAGTTGGATTATATTATTATGATGAAAATAGGTTTATACTGCAGTAAAACTTAGTGTTCAGTAATTATTAGGGCCGGGCCGAGAGAGGGCCGATCCCGAGCGTAGAGGACGTCGGCGGCGATACCAGCCGTCGGACAGGGCCGCAAGCTACAGAGAATGGACATCTCTTGTGACAGATTAATTGCTGCGGTAGAAGGGTGGGTGGCCACAATATTGCGATCAGGCCGCAACATAAATTGATTTGGCCAATTAAGTAGGAATACCTCTCTCACTGCCCCTAGGATAGTCTGATTAAGCGCGTCGTTTATCCTACGTGTGTGTGTGTGCCTGTGTGCAACTGTGGGTCATCATGCGACATTACTCACAATGAGTATGCTGACCCTTACTCTTCTATTAATGCTTACCAACAGGCAGAGTAGAGTCACTTTGGTAAGCTTAAATATATATAAAAAGTAAAGAAGGTCAAATTAATGGGTTATGAAGAGAGAGGAATCAGACACTATAAATTGTTAGATCTCGCATAAAAAATAAATTATGAATGAACTTCTGCCCTAATTTTGTCTCTTGGGCTGCAGTAGTCTGTGGTTAATCGTCTAAAGCCTACTGGTAATTTATCATCCACCGTCCATGATCCAAATTTCCAGTTTTTTACTACTTTAAGACCTGCCAAGGTGACTCTACTCTGGTTGATGCAAAGCATGAGTAGAATCATGCCTGAGAACACAGGCAGTATGGCAAACCACACATTGCGGCCTAGTGAAAGATGCTTTTACACGTTCCGCTTAAAGGATCCATTGTAAGAAGAAAACACGTTAAAAACTTAAACGTCAACATTTTACTGCTACCAGATGGTTTGTAAAGAAATAAGTTCACAGTTCAAATTTGAGTTAATTTCATCTAGAAACTACTACTATCATGAAAAGAAATGAACAAGAAAATAATACCCTGAGAATATCTAGACGGTGTTACATAACATTTTCTAAAATTCGTTAGCCAGATATCAAACAGATTTAGATTAATCCCAATAAGAAGTCAGTGTTAAAACTCTGAAGCTTTCTCATTAAAGTAATAATAATATTAGTTATACTTTAGACAAGCGAACCGCCCGGCTTAGCTGTAAGCCCTTATTAAACATTTAAGTACCAATCTCTAAAGGTTGAATAAAAATTAAATTAAAAGCTCATTTAGTATCATAATATAAACCTTCCTTGAAACAGTATCGATCGTGCTATTCGTTTCAAAATCTGATAAGTGGTTTACTAGGAGTTTAAAGATACAAAAACAGACAATTAAAAGCGGCTTTATACTATGTCAAGAAGATGACAGTTAATGAATATACATACATCAAAGTAACATTTATGACAACACCTATTTTTGGCTGACATAAATTTTATTTTCAATAACATTATGTTTTTATAATTATGTAAGTTTAAAATTATGTCATATACAAGCTTATATTATGTTAGATTTAACTAATACTTCTTTCTTAATCCTCCAAATTATATATGACAGTTTTTTGTGTTTAACACACAACTAGTTACTTATATACTATTTTAATATTGAGTAAAAACATTTTCTCAAACACGTGATTTTAAATTACACTTTATCAAAGCATCAGCAGCACGTTTGTTTTATAATGTTACAGAATCGAACACTGTCCAGTGGGCCTAGCCAAGTTTCAAACGTTTTTCAATTTCGATTGGATTCTATAATCTATTCCCTTATTTCATAGGCTAATATTTTGTTTCGATCACGTGACTTAGTGCCATAAGCCCATAGAATAGAAACCGAAAAACGTTTGCAACTGGTCTAGGGGCGCTGGTTTGTTTAGATCGTCATCACCCTGTTGGATATATGTATGTCTCTTCTTCGTAAGGAGAAATGAATGATTTACTTTTCAAGAATGTAGTACAAAGCAGGTTTTTAAATATACCAGTACTAGCTTTCGCTTTCGGCTCGGTCGATTATCATGGTTAAAAAATAACCCATGTCCTTTTTCAGGTTCTAGACTGTGTACCAATTGTATTTCAGTCGGTTTAGTAGTTTTAGCGTGACAGCGCGACAGACAGACGAAGTTACTTTTACATTTATAATATCAGTAAGAATAAGGCACGAATGATCAAGTTCTTTAACAAATAGAAACAATTACTTACAACGAACTTTGTCACGTTAACAATGCCACCATTGCTCACTTCCTATAAACAATTAACAAATGATCTAACCGGTTAATTTCCACTGAATAGCGGTGCATCCCGACAACTAGACTACGTTCTCAATTCTCTCTATTTTTAGTGCGAACTGCAATAGAACGTAATTGGAACCGCTCCTTTAATAATATGTTTGTTATTCAAAACGTGACAAATACTGATTTGATAGAATAGACTAGTGTCAAGCAATGGTAACAATAAAATTATCTACACAAGTTTTTTTATATATATCTAAACCTACCAAAGTGACACTACTCTGCCTGATGAAAAGCATGAGCATTGTACTCATGCATACGAAGAGTAGGGGTCACCATCCTTTTTAACAAGGCTGCCTGTTGACCCACACTATGGCGTATGAACATAATACGACAGAATTAATTTGGTTGCTCTTCTGTGTGAGAATAGTACCGCATCGGTCGAACCGGCCCATTCGTGCTGAAATCAGCGTCACTACTACCTACCTATTCGCTGATAATGTAGGTTACATATATACAGTGAATAACACAGGGTACTTTTCAGTCGGGTAGTAAATATGCATGTTTATATTAAACGAGAATATTCTCCACTATAGAATTCGACTTTGTTGGTTTTTAAAGACAATAGGAAATTGTCTGACAGACACAAATAAAAATGGTTTTTTTATTGTTGTTGTGAGTTGACTTCAACAGTAGAATTGCACCTTTTAAAATACTGTTTAGTTAATTATTTTATAAAGAACAAGCTGTTGGATACCACGTATAAAACCTAATTTTTGGAAAACTTTCTGAGTGGTCTGGTGCATTAAACCCTACATTAACAATTATCACATATTACAAAAGTTCTCAGAGACGCGGTCAAAACATCTAACACGGTTCTATATAATGCCACCTACCTACCAAAACCTATAATATCGTTGTACATAACATGGTATAATATTCATTACAGTCTCGGCTATGTGTGTAAATATTGTGATGGATTAGGGATACAGATGTCACCATCCCCATTAATCTCATGAATGTCGCAAGAGTTGACCTTAGTCAAACTATTACTACGCAAATTATTTACGTAGATACTTCAAAGATAAAGCAAATTTGACACAAACCCTCAACCTACTCATCTTTCCAGCCTGGTTTATTGCGTCAAACCTCTTTTTTACCGAGGAGCCCAGGTGTAAATGATGATCAATGATATGTGAATACTGAATATATTCACGTAAATAAGCAATAGCTAACGTATCAATGGCAATGATTGCATTACTATGAATGATAAATGATATGTATTGAATAAATCTTTCAGTATTATCTTTAAATACGTAAATCTTTCACAGATATTTTTACACGTCGCACTTTACAGCTAGAAATCGTCGGCAATATAAGAGATTACGCTGCCCTCTTTTCCTATCCTAAAATCGTGTGTAGAAGCCTATTGATTTTAAAACAAAGCAGTAACATGATATTGATTAAATCCGTATTCAATAGAACCTGGACGCTGACGCGATGTTTTCATATTGTTATCGCTTTCGGCCAGTCTAAACACCATTAATATTCATTACGGATTTGTAGCTGTATAACCGTTATAATCTATAACTACTTCAATAATATTTCTACAACCTGGAGTAGTTGGTTAAAACAACTGCTTTGTTCAATCAAATTCACCCTTGAAAAAAAACTAAAATTTTGACAGTCAACACTGCTGTGGAATAAAAATAAATACTATTTGTCTTAAATGCACTACATTGCTACCGCAAAGACAGCTGTATATTTGGCCGAAACAAGCATTCAATAAACATATCCATACTCTGAAATAAAATATTATTAACATAATTAAATCATCTCACTAGATTGTCATAATGTAGGTTGCCATACTGCCTGCATACGTAGTGAGGGTGGCGGACCCCACTTTTGAATTCTTCTCATGCTTTCTCTCAGGCAGAGTAGAATCACCTTGGCATACGTACATTTTTTTTATAAAATTTTATGAATATAGTTTTCAGCCCAGCCCTGGTCGCTTCTCACTTGACTTAGGACAAATAATTTGCCTGTTTTAAATGTTTAAACACACCTCTGATAGTTCAGAAAACTAAAGTGTTTGGAACTCCGAGTGGATTAAATGATAACAACGCTATTTTATTACACCAAAATACGCAGTGAACTATAAAATTAGTAGAATATCGTTGACATACCACTCAAAGGACAATATTCGATACCCTTTATCTTGGGATCTGAGCTCAAATTCTCTGCGAGTTTCTAAAGTATTAAATTTTACCGAAATTTGATCAATAACATTTTTTTGTTTACCTTTGTTACAAAGATGAGGAATTACGGCAATGTGTAATGGAAATTGCCTTGCGAAAAACTTTTATGTGTTTTAGACAAGAGTGTTCTGACTGATATTGGATGCCGAAATAAATCATGTCTCATGAAAAAGTTGAGTACAAACAGAAAGTAATTTACAAAGATAGTTTTAAAGGTAGGTGTTTTAAAGTAGGTACCTAAATAAATGTTTATTATTTTATAGCCTCTATTAGATGTTGTCATAACTAAACAAATAAATAAAACTAGTGTCTGAAATATCAAGTGAACAGTTTTTTTCACTAAATGTGAATGAAAGTATTTACGATACTTACAGCAAAAATACATTTTTTTAATTTTTTGTAGGTCTGTTTGCTCCGGGTAATCTCTGGAAGGCTGGCCCGATTTTGATGGGACTTTCACTGACAGAAGACTGTTGACATAAGGAGTGACATAAGGCTAATATTGTTATAGACTAGCTCTGCCCCGCTCTTATTCGCGAATTAGCTAGTAATACTCCGAAACGGCTTGAACGATTTGTATGAAATTTAGTCTGGGTATCGGGTAATTCTAAGAATCAACCAACATCTATTTTTTATTCCCTTAGAACGAGAGCGGAGCCGCGGGCATCAGCTAGTTAAAAAATAAATTTAAAAACATTAATTTCCACAACACTAAAAAGATAAGCCTTCTAGTTACTGCTAACGATCCTGATTGTTGAACCAGAGATAACGGGTTGGTCCGTATGTATGTATGTATGCAACAGATATTTATCAATTGGCTTATGACCAAGATTTAACACGAGTTAGTAGTTGTTTCAACACTAGGAAAAAGAAATCCTGAAAGCTATCAATCAATGAACTAAAATCTAGAATTCTACAGGAAATATATATTATTTCTAAAACACACTAGTTTAACAAACAATGTACCACAAAAGTGATTAAGGTCGCAATGACGATAGGTTTCTGGCATCTAGATTGGTAGCCAGCTTAATGCACAGTTACGGGTCTGAATCATTGTCGAAGTTAACAGGGGCTACAATTAATGGTCGCTGACCTACGCCCACGGATACCGAGTATAATAAACTCTGGTAGTATATACCTACATTTTATTTACACCTTCATATATACCTACTGCAGCTCTAAGAGGAAAACGTTTAGGAAATTATCCTAGAGGTTGATGAATTATATCATGTACGCAGGAATTAATGTGCGTAAGCATTTAATTATATTATACTCCTCCTTTTAACTGTTTATTATAGAATTCAGTACAGGTTTTAACTGCACCAGAAGGAGATATGTAGATTATAATTACTATGTAACGCTCTGTACTCGTAGTTGAAACGTTTTGATAGATTTTGACTTGTAAATTGGGAGGTGTCGTTATTTAGAATGTTATTTTTCTTTAATGATAAGTATAATCTATGATTAGTCACCACACTCATTGCGAATGCTGACAATACATCATGATAACCCAAACTAAGCACACTGGTATTTTAGATCTTCTCTGAGACGGTAGTACCGCCAATGTGGAGGCGGTCAATTCGTGCCTAAATTAGTTTTAACGATTCTTAAATTCATATATACGAGAATTATACATATATTCCTTTAATAATTGGGTACAATACAGCCCTCTCCATTCAAATGTAAAGCAAGCGGCGGATTTCTAAAATGTCTGTGCTCCTTCTCCTATTATATGAATAGCAGCTGTGATAACTTTTTATATCACTTGTTACCAGTCTTTATTACTAGGTACTGGCACGACCCTCTGACCTTCTTTTCTTCTTTTGTTACAAAATTGTAATAGGGTCGATAGAAAAAAACCCTCCTAAAAAATATTATATCTCCTATTTGAGCTTAAGTCTAACCTCATTTACTATCAATTTTAATCTAATCCTAAAATTAATGATTCATCGAATGATAAGGAAAAGTCGTCAATAGATTCGAAATTATTTTTGTTAAATGAAAGACTGAGCCAAATCAAATCAAGAAACTTTTATTTCAAGTAGTGCTTGGCATTGCCATAGGAAACTTTACATTACTAAATCTATTTGCGCTCTTACAATAGTACATTGTTCACCGAGGGAGGAAAGGAACCGATTACTAGCGAGGGAGCAGTTTGTGGCCCGAAGGCGCAGCCTAGGGCCACAATACTCCCGAGGTAGGAATGGGACTTTCACCCGAGTGCTACACAGTGCTATTAACTACACCTGTGAGGAACATTTAAAGTATTTATAAAATAAAATCAAAACGTAAGACACCATGTAAGACACAATTTAGCTTAGAATTTGACATAATATTTATAAATATTTCGCGCTTCTTTTGTTTTTTTTTATTCTTCACAAAAGGATGTCAGTGGCACAGAGATTCCATATTTAAATTATATGAAAACTCTTTGGGCAGGCGCGCGCAATAGATAAGATAACACATGAGAAATGAAAATTCATACAACTTTCTCTCCCGCTAAAACACGTTAGAAATGGATTTTCATAAATTTTTTCCTCCCGCTTATTTAGGTCAAGGAAAAGACTAACTTTCTCTTTTAATTTTCAGGGAATATTGACTACTGTTCCGATCAGGTGTAGTATAAAACATCATTTCTGTGAAGAAGAAATGGCAGAAACTCTATAAGTTGCTCTTAGCCTAAAAATAATATGCTGCCAGTAATATTTTTTCCAAAGACTCAAAGTTAATGCCTACACATTAGTACGTCATTCTGAGTAAGCATTCACTCAAGCAACAACTCAACTGTCAAAACGAATCTCTTTTCAAAACACTTACGATATAGGTAAGTGTTCCCATGTGGATCTGTTCAGACAGCTCAAGGCCTCGCTATGTAAATAGACCCGATGAACCGATTAGAGCTACTGATTCGTAAGGAAACTGTTTAGTCATGTGCTAATGATAATAAACGTGTGTTACCATTATTTACCATAGATGAGATATGAAATTTGGATTCTAAATTTAAAACTGAATTATAAAGATTTAGTTCTCATAATCTCAGTCCTCTTGAAAATATTTGCCACTATATATTTTTTTGATGAGTGCGTGCCATCGAGCTCTCTAGCCTAGATTAAATAGCCAGATTTACACTCAAAAGACATTCAATTAGAGGGGCTCAAATATACTCTTAGGGGCAAGAAATCAACATTACGGATGTATAACACACATCGCCAACTAGTTTCAAACTAAGTAGATCTTGTACTATGAAAGTAAGATTGACTAATAGGATACTTTAACATTTTTTTAAAACACCAGCTGAGTCCTGCGGTAACTGTTGTAAATTACGAGTAACGCCGTGAAACGAAGGTAGTCTAAAACAATTTATATTAAGTTACTTCATATGTCATAAGCTTTTTGCCAGTGACAATCCCGTCAAAATCAGTCCAGCGATGAACAAACAGACTGAAAGACAAAAAAAATTAAAAGGTGTATATTTTAGTATACTCAATGATAGTTATGTAATAAAGTTAAATCATTAACAAAAACAGACGTCTAATGAAACAAATAATCCTCATATTAGGCTTAATCGCAATCCAGTCTTAATGGTGACCTGATTTCACTTAATGTAGTTCACGTCTTCATTATAAAACTGTGCCAGTCGTAACATGTCTAACGAGAACCAATTAATTCTGAAACATGTTTTTTATTCTCTCAACATCTGATATTTAAGCTTATGTTTATCTATTCTTTATTATGAATTTACAGTTATGTATAAACAATAACATCACTCGCGTCGTTATATTTCGCATGGAGGCTACTGGGGCCATAGAGCAACAAGTAAGGGAGTAGCCAAACGCACACATTCTCCCTTATTAAGCATAGGCACAAATGTTCCTACGCATTACACTATTATGGATCAGAATTTGATAATGTGTTTGTGAAATTATGTCTTTTTTTTATTTTAATTGTCATGTGTGGGTTCCTATTGACAAGCGATTGTTTTTGTATGTGAGTCTTAAATGTGTATGGGTATACATTTAATTTTATCCCCGCAAATATGACAGACTTTGTTGTATCGGAAAAAGTCTACTTACTACCTTCCAGGGCTCCAGCCTGTGTTATTCTAATACTAAGGGTATCCATAGATTAAAAATTGTAATTTATTTTATGAACGCGTACGTCACGTTAAAGCTTTCGGAGTTTTATGTTCGGTGTATTAAACTTCAATAAGATGGATATTTATCTCTAAAACTAACTAACCCACGCAACGTTTCCTATCCCCGTTGCTTGAGCAAATCTATACAAATGAATAAAATTTAAGTTTCTGTATGTAATATTAAAATGACAGTTTTTTACTAAATGCATGTGCAAGATAGTAGTGTACTTAATTTTTATTTTTTTGTCTGTCGGTTTGTTGAAGGAAATGAGTCAGAAATATCTCAGTAGACATGGTGCGGGTCGCCATTCTGCATTTTCTGCACTCACCAAGAGGATGGTGACCCCCCACTCCTGGATTCTACTCACGCTTTCCATCAGGCAGAGTAGAGTCACTTTAGTAGACCAGCCAAAACTTCCATGAGAATAGAGACGTTAGCGATTATCTCAGCTATATTATCTACGTATCTGATAACTCTAACATTAAAATATATATACTTCTTTACTTATTTATTTAAATGTATACTATACTACTTTGTTTTATTGAAATAACATGAGTAGAAAAACAAAACTAATCAAAACAAATCAGAGCTTAAACAGATGTGCGTATGCTCACTTTAATCTGCAATATCGATAAACTTTCGAGATGAAATACGCCAAGAAATTTGCCAACGAACAATAAACACCCGATATTATTAGCGAAGAGTGCTAAAACATTATTTATTAATATTTATAGCACAATTTATGGTCATAAATTAACACGGTATTATTCAAATAAACGCTTGCCATTGCTATGTCACTGTTGGCGATAATAATTGTCATGACAACTTCATAAATTGTTTATAAGTTGTTAAATGTGAACATTCAAATACGTGTGGGTGTTGTTTAATGTGAATGTTTAATTAAATATACAGTACGCTATGTCTGGTCAATTTTAAACTCCATACAAAGAACACTCAAAATGACACGGTGATTATTTATTTAATGTTTTTTTTTAAGAGATTAACCAAAGTTTGTTTTGCCAAGATGCCTGGGTTCTGAAGTCAGATTTAAAACTGTCAATAAGATTTGAGAAAATCCATACAAAGATTTCCAAAAACAAAATAAGCCATCTCTTTTAATCATTATGTCTGAGTAACAAGGCTTTCATAATTTTCTTTTTGATCGTCAGTCATTGTTTCTTCGAATATTACCACTATTGGCTTACAGAAGACAAAGTAATGGAACCTCGGCATTAAACTTTTTCTAATTTCCTTCCGACTGACGCAGGTGCTTTCCTGGCACGGTTGCTTCGGAAAGTACCTGCACTCGGTCGCTAGGAGAGGCGCTTGCCACCACTGCGACTGCAGTGATGACTCGGCCCAGTACACGCCGGCAATTTGCCCCGCATGGGCCACGCAGCGTCGGGCCCTCACTGCAATCATCGGAGTGGATGTCTCGTTACCGGCCATCATTACCACTACTATTGTTTTACAGAAGACAAAGCAATGGAACCTCGGCATTAAACTTTTTATTATTTTTGAAACCATTATCAGAACTGGATCATAATCTTTTGTCTGAATCTTTCGTCAGCCTATGATCACAGCCAATATATATGTTTTTATGAGGTTGCATATATGATATATGATCTCGTAAATTCCTCTACGTGTAGTTAATAAAATATAATATCTTTTGATGGGAAAAACAAAGCATTAAAGGACCCTACAAATAGGTAAGAGTCCAATTATTAAGCCAGTGACAAACCCTATATGTATACTTTTAAAACTGACATTTTTAAAAGGTTTTCTTTGTATTTTATGCGACACTTTTATGATTTACACGGTAAACATTTTTATATTCTTCTTCTTTTACTTAATAACAACGGCAAATTTACCAATTTTCTTAAAAGAGTATATAACCTCGCGGTTATCTCACCAAAATTGTTTACATTCTTTGGTATATAAATGAAATTTTTTATCTTTACAAACTTAAAGATGGCAGATGTTGAAATAACACTCGAGTCTGGACTCTAGATAAGGAAACAGAATAATGCGAGTATTACTTGTTCAAAGACAGCTTATTTTCCTCAGCCGTTTAGTATTTAAATTTTAATAAATATGTATAATATTACTGCAAAAAGAAGTACAACTTAAAATCAAGAAACCTTATACACCAACCCGTTTGGCCAGCGTGTGACCAAACCTCCGTTTAAAGAAGAGACTTTGAATAATATTAGATGTTGATGGTGATCCTAATTTTATTAAAATAAAAAAACACTCTATTATTCAAATGGTGGCTCCTACATTACATGATAAGTGCTCTCCGAGGCACGGGCGTGAATCACCGCCAAACTTCCAAACTCCGAGCTGCTACTAGGAATTTCCTAAGAATAACCCAAAAACACCTTTTTTGGCCCGACCCGGGATTGGAACCCGAGACTTCTTGATTAGCAGTCGCATACGCTATCCACTAGGCCAACGGTACTACAGATTTTTAATATGTATCATCAACAACCCATAAAGTCCCACTGCTGGGCTCGAGTCTCCTGACAAGAGACGTTTAAGGCAACACGTCCTCGTGTTAGCCGATGTGGGTTGTTGACTGGTAAGACAACGTTGCTCCTACTACTACTGATATCCTCAATTAACAACCGGGACTGACTGCTTAATCCAAAACGTATAAGTATTTAATTAAATTCCCATTAGTTCCAGTATATCAACCAATGAAATCTATTTGAACTGAAAATATAAATCTTTACAGCTTCATGGATCTTGGTAATGTTTCGAATGTCGTCACGGATCGACCTGTCGGTGCCCTATGTAACGCGTCATCGAAAATTGGCCCAAATCCAACCTGTGTTTGTAAACTTACGTATTCTATATTTATTCTTGAGTTTTATGTTCAGAGTCTGACGTCACTATCGTTACAAAATACACAGCTATTCAGTTGGAATTTCAGTGAGCCAAGTCCGATGAATTTATATAATTGCTTTTGCAGTTTATCACAAGGGTCATCCTTTGATACAAAGCTTTAGTGACAAATGTATGTCTGTTTGGGACATAATCTTAGCTAAACTGTCATTTTAATATACTACATGTCGTTTTTATCGTAGGTTATGTTTAATTTGAATTAAGTTTTATCCAAAATATTTAATTTCTTTATAAATTAACGTTTTATTGTAATAGTTCTTTAATTGTAGAATGATTTAGAACATTAATGGTACAATTGCTTGCAATTGAAGAGACTTACGTCCAGCAGTTGACTGCGATGGGCCTATGATAATACTAGGTTTTGCCCTCGTCTCCGCCCCCGTGTATGTCGGTCATCTCGGTAAAGAGCTACTCCTTGTCTATGTCTTTAGTTTAATCTGTTATAAAGTGTACAAATAAAGAGTTTTCTATCTATCTATATTAGTAACATTAATATGGCTTTCTCAAAACATCATGTGAGAAAAAAAAACCGAGTATTTCTAAAAATAAAATATTTGATTATCTTTTATACATAACACAATAAAAATGTTCTTATCTACGTTTGAATTTTAATAAGAACATTGCTCACATTATTACAAATTACTATAAACGAACAATAATAATAATGTATCCAAATGCCAACCACCCTAATTAGTTTTCCGTGTTCAGATTTGCAAATGGCGATTTCATTTACATATTTATTATAATTGAGTTCACCTTTATGCACATGATATTCCGATACAAATTTGGAATAAATTGGTTTCAAATTCCTACGAATTTGATATGTGTGAATGTTATCTGTGAACTCAACGTCTAGATTCTCTTTGAAAAGCAACACAAAATTATTTTAGAAAAAAGGTCGTCCAAATCTAATCGGACTCGCACTAGAAGGGTTCTGTACTTTCAAACGTTTATACATTTCTGTTGTTGTTAGTAATGTAGAACAAGAAACGGCAATAAAATAACATTTGTTTAATGGGAGCCCCCATAAATATTCATTTTATTCTGTTTTGTTGTTATTAATTTCAACTGTCTTACTATCATGAGGTTCAGCCTAGTGACAAACGGACAGACGGACGTCGGAGTCTTAGTAATAGGGTCTCGTTTTACCCCTTCGGTACGGAACCCACGCAATTTCGTCTCCTATTGCCGGTAGCGTCGGTAGTAGAATTTTACGAGTTCAAGCAATAAATTTAACTATGTACCTAGCAAGGTTCGTGGTTGTCGGCTATTTATGAGATAAAAGGATATATTCTATCTAAAAATAACAATAACTACAACTACTCTAACAATCATCAATCAATATTTATAAAACTGTACGAAGCTACTGGGCGTAAGAAGATGCAATTTGGCATGTGTATTACTTAAGGAGCATAGGAGAGCACTAGGAGAGGATTTCGGAAAATTCCGCTCCTAGAAAAGGCAATCAAAGTTATACATCAGAATAACACAAAGGCGGGCAAAAGCTTAGTATACGATAAAATTTGAAAGTCTAATATTTGTTTAAAAGATACACGTTTTAGTATGAAACCTTCTTGGTTACTTTATAAATAACAAATTTATCAGATGATCAATTTGTTAAGTATTCATAACCCGAGATTCGTATTCATTTAGGTTATCACTTGTAATTGACTTTTAACAAGATAAATTACATTTCTATATAAGTCACAGTAAACAACACTGTTTACGAAGCTGTATTTGAATCTAAAGCAGGCACCACACTTCGCTATGCGCTATTCGTTATGCGGGTTATTCGCGCGCATACGGCGAAGTGTGGAGAGTATATTCGCCAATATTCGCTTTACTCGTACGCATCGAATAGCGAATGCGCATATACGTCGACTTGTCGGTTTTTTGACACACTTCAAAGGACACGAATAAGGCGAATACACGCATCGACTGCCCACACTTCGGACGGGTAGTGAAGTGCCCTGTGCATAACTAACAACCATAGACTATAAAACAGTTTTTGAAATAGATAAATCAATTAAACGATTAAAATAACCTATCATATGATCAAAATAATTAGACTTCATTTAAGTATTGTTTCTGTCAATTTAATAAAATAAAAAGGAAATTAAAATAATATGTTTCGTTCGTTCATTGACCATTAAAAATGACATAACTAACAACCATAGACTATAAAACAGTTTTTGAAATAGAATAAATCGATTAAATTAGTTTATTATATGATCAAAATAATTAGACTTCATTTAAGTATTGTTTCTGTAAATTTTATAAAATAAAAAGGAAATTAAAAGAATATGTTTCGTTCGTTCGTATGGTTTCGTTTTGTTCACCATAAAAATGACAATGACACATCTCTACAACACACATATCTGCCTTAATTGATATACCAGTACGAAGTGTGGTGGCGTGTTTGTTGTTTGCGCGCATAACAAATATTCGGGCGAATACGGCGTAGACACATAACGAATAGCGAATAACGAAGTGTGGTGCCTGCTTAAGATATTAATTTATTTTCTTCTTCATTACTTAAAATAACTAACCTCTATACAAAATCTCCAGTAGCTATCATTTTAGCTATGCGATTTTTTTATGAGTATGTTTGCTACAAAGGAACTTTAACTTTTTTTTGTGTTTTGCCAATCATTTTCTTCTTATACAATGTATACCAACCCGCACTCGACCAACGTGGGAACGTATGGCTTAACCCTTTTCTGAGAGGACACCCGATCCCAGTAGTGGGACGTAGGGGAACGTTATCAAGTTATGGGTTATAATTTAGCCTACCAAAGTCACTCTACTCTTCCTGATGGAAAGCATAAGTAGAATCCAGGAGTAGGGGCCACCATGCTCAATGTGAGGGTAGGCAATGTAGTATGGTCACCATACCACGGCAGGCTGGTTAAATAACTCCGGTCTCACACTCACAAATGAAATACGACAACAAGAATGTCATTATTAGGATGGTCTTCTGTGTGAGGGTAGTACTACCCCGGACGAGTCGGCCCATTCGTGCTGAAATCAGCGTGGCTCTACAACCTTTAATTGATGAATGATTGATGAAAGTTTATTTACAATTTTTACGTTGTTAGGTTCTATTTTTGAATTCCTTGATTTGAATTAGTTATGAACACCATTTATTACAATTCGTGATCATGTAACATTGAATTCGATGTCACTTAAATAACCGTTAGTTACCTACTCTAAGTACCCAAAACTCCATTATTCTAAACATTTGTATGAACTGTGTACTTTCTCACGACTCTAAGAGCTTTATGTATGTTTAAATAGGTGTCATTAACGTTCATTTTATCATTTTTATTTGTCATCGATAAATAAATTTATTAATGGTTCATGAATTTTGACAGTGTACAGATCATTAATTCTTATCATTTTTATGAACAGGATTCTATTTTCTATTTATGTACTTTAGGTGTACCGTTTTTAAGTTTCTTTTATGTTTTACTTTTTTATAGTTACTGCTATTGAGTTTATTTTTATTTGTATATCTATACAAATAAATAAAATTAAAGTATCTGTTTGTAATATCAAATTAACAGTTTTTTTATTAAATGCTGTAAGTCTATACAAAAAAATGAATATTTACTTCTAGTAACATTCTCCCAGTACGTCATTCGTGAATAACCTCAGAATTATATTTTAATAACTTAAACAAATATAATTTTGTGTACCTAACGTTGTTTCTTTAGACTTTTTGTTTACTTTTGTATAAATTTTACACTGCACAATTACGCAGGACGGCATTTTATAGGCAAACTTACTGCGTGATCTCTCTAACGATTCTGACGAAAAGTGGCGTAGTTTTTTTGCATGTGTGTGCGTGAGCATTCAAGTAGCTGAGTTTTGTGGCTTCAGTTGTAACAAAGGCAGTGCGTCACCTTTTTAATGGAGATCTGAGATGTCATAACAAAATAACGAATATTACACTGTTGTGACTACTTATGCTTTGACGGAGGGGAACGCCTGGGTATGGCTACTCCCTATCATATTGCTCTATGTATACAAACAAATGACATACACACCAACAAAAAATCATTGCAATACTACTAAGAGTAAAACAAAAGCCTTATGCATGCAGTGCTACGTTTTTAATGCAAATTCGATAATACGTCATGATTGTTCTGTTGTTCTGACCATGGAAAGTTCTGTCAAACCTTCATAGTTACTTTTGCGGCCAGTAATTTTACGCATTACTGGCCGCAAAAGTAAGTTTAAAAATTTAAACTAACTTTCATAATTATTTTATGATTAAAAAGAAAAATATTTTTGCAGTTTTCCAGATTCAATTAGAAGCAAATTTTTCTAACGCTTTGATCTCAGGGATGTCGCCCACAATAATGATATCGCAATTTAAAAAAAAAATTAACTACTTTATCAAGAGATTAAAATATTACACATAATATTTATGATTAAGTTCATCAAAGCAATTTTATGGCGAAAACATAGGTATTTTTAATGAAGGTTAGCTAAAGAAAGAAACTAGTTTATAGTATTTAAAAAAATCTTACATTTATATACATAGTATCTTAATCTACTATAGTCGACAGCTGGACATAGGCTTTCTCTAATGTACATCACAGCCTCTGTCTTACTAGTCAGCATCTACAGCATGTGCCTGGAAGAAATTGCTTTTAGCAATAAGTCCGCCCTTTGTACATTAAATTTAAGTCATTTCTGCTCTGTATTATGAATCTGTAACACGGTGTACAAATAAAGAGTTATCTATCTATCTATCTATCTATCTATCAATCTACAGCATCTACAGCATCTAGTCTATCTCAATTCACAGCTACCTTCTTCATTTTATCGCCTTTTCCTTTGTCCATAGTAGACTTCACCACTTTACACGTTTCTGTAAAAACTTCAATGTTTCAACGGTCATCGAAATTAAATACTATTTATTTCTTGATTTCTCTAATTTGCGAGAGAGGAAATAAGTCACAATAAAAGCAAAGGTATCGTACAAAACTAGACGTATTATTTCGTAAACTAAATACTTTCTATTGAATTTTATCGAATGGTACTTTTTATTGTAGTTATAGACGTCATTATTTTATAAAGTCACAGGCGATCAGGATTTAAATAAATCAGATCTATAAATTTTCGGTGGTAATAGCAGTCCTTAGCAAGTTTATTTACGAGTTCTAGAAGCTTCTGACGTCAGGGAAGCTATAAAACAATTAAGATGTCGTAGTATTAATTGTTTTGCTTCTTCTTGTATAGCATCGCTTTGAACATTTAACAGTTTTATTATTTGCTTATTGTTAGATTTATTTCCGTATAGTGTTTCAAGATTCTGCGTTCACGGGTAAGTACCCTGTAGGTTTTGATTCCCTTCGACATTTTTACGGCATAAACGGCTGTATAAAGTATTTCTTTTATCAAATTAAAAGGTTGGCATTACATTTTATAAAAAAAATTGAAAAAGTACTAAATTTGAGATTATTGTAGATTCCGAAATGGCAACAGATAAGTTCAGTTGGACTGTTGAAACAACAAAATTATTGATTTCAGAGTACGAATGCCACGAAACGCTGTACAACACAAAACACCAAGATTATAAAAATAGAAACAAAAGGCAAGATATTTATAAAACAATTGCAGATCTTATAAACGATAATGTTGATTACAAGTGCTAGACCAACAGTTTCAATGACGTTTTAATACTTTTAAGTATACATATAATCAAACTAAACCAATATTTGATCAACAATGACAATTTACATGTATATTTTACGTAGTGCAGACTCTAGCCTCACGTCTTTCATAAAAGAACCATTCTTTAATATTTTATGACAGATGAAACCTATATTTTATAAAATATGTTTTATAAAATGTTTTTTTGTTTGTAATACGGGCCTTAGAAGTTTTATTTTTTCACAGCTCCAAGTAGCAGACAGTAGACCTGAGTATTTGATATATAGATGACAGATTGATAATTCCAGGCGTTCCTGAGAAAAAGGGTCTTGACATACAGACAAAGCGGACAACAAAGTGTTCCGTTTTTTCCTTTCGAGGTACAGAACCCTTAAAAAAAATCAATTTTCCAAAAATCCTCATTTCATTCTACGTCTGCATGATAATCAGTTTTCCAAAAGCCTATAAATTAAAACACATTCATTAAAAATTTGAATGAATATAAGACGGAGTTAACGAAGCATTTCCGCCATTTAATTAGGTATATGTCGTATGATTATATTATTATGTTGTTTATCGTTTAAGTACAATTGTATGCTCCAAGAATTAATAAATTTAAATATTTAATATCCGAAATGAATACAAAAGTCCATATGTCCTTTAGAACTTTAAAGAAAGAGAGTATTTCAGCAACTCACTTGTGTCTCTCGAGTTGAAGGTGACGGTTGTCACTTATGATCAGGTGACCTACCTGCTTATTTGTCACTTTTAGCATAAAAAATATTATTGTTATGTTAAATCAGTAGCAGTTTAAAACTTGATTGAAAATTAATATTTTCACATTGACTTTTAGCATATCAGCATTTCATCTACAAGTCGGTTTTGTGAAGCCAAAAGTATCGCTGAAAGTGCGTATTAATACAACGCTTGTTATAAAAATAATGAGGATTAAATAAAAAAAAACTGTTTTCATATACGACTGCATAAAAACAATCAATATTATTTATCCTTAATCACAATAATTTAGTAATTTGAAAGCGAGATGAGTTAGACATGAGCTCATTTTTACCTATTCGTTAATAAAAACTGATAGGCTAATGTTATGTAAAAAAAGCGTTTCTCGCCATCAAACATAATAGCATGGCTAGTTACATAATTAACTAACAGCTTTGCATTTCAATTTCAGTAATTAAGTTTCAGTATTGATAGGTTGAGTATTGATAACTATTGAGAGTTAAAAACTACTTAGTTACACAGGCCAGTAAACATAAGTTTATTTTTAAACTTATATTTAATAGAAAGCGTGTTAAGCCGTCGGTCCCGGTTGTCATGAACATCTATGGCAATCGTTACTGGGAAGTCAGTGCCCTCAAATATACTGACAAAACTAGTTCAATCTTCGAATTTCAGTTCTCCCTTAGGGTTGCGGAGGTCCGATGCCAGTCGCTCCGTGGAAAAACTGAAATTCAGGTAAAACTGGTTGAACTAGTAGCCGACCCCAAATAAACTTGGGATAAGGCTCGGAAGAAGATTTAATAGAAAGCGTGTTAATTAAGTGTTACTAAAAAGCAGGCTCAAGTTTAGATAAAATGTCTTAAAAAGATCCAGACTATAACTGGACATTATCGACGGTTGCGCAACAAGAGACTCGCCGGCCGGTCGCGTTTTTGTTTACGGACATATTATTTACTTTGGCGCAGTGTGAACGAAACCAGTTTGAAAGCCCACGCGAACCTCCGAACATACATTTTAAACAAAAAGAATACACCGCAAGACAGACGACGATGTCTAATAATTTGCTACATCGCCAACCGACATCTCATTTAGTCAATTGAGTGTAATAGCGCATATGTTTCTACTCTAGACCTTGGTTACTAAGAGCTCAGCTGCGGGCTTCAATACAAGTCTTATCATTATAACATTAAACAGCGCTAATTACGTAAGTAAGACATTCAATACACGTTGACAAGACCTTCGCTTTACCTGGAAAACTAAAATCAATTTCATAGTATTGTGTAACGAAGCTTCAAAACAACATCATCTCAAACTAGTTTTGGGAACAATGTTCTCTCTAAATGATTTGATCCTTTCTATTGTGCTATTTCTACCTGACGTTATACAAGCTTCGTTGAGCATTAAATAAACATCCGCCATCACCGAAAATAGACGCACACCAATAACAATATTGTGCTCAAATTATAAAAAAAAAGCAATAATACATATTTATAGACACGTATTATTCATTATTGTTTGATTTTTGTAAAGATTTCGTCTCGTATTCTCGCTTCTATACCAACAATATCTGATAGTAAATAGACATAAGATATCACTCACCGTATCTTGAAACTCCTTGAACTCATTCAATAGTTTGGTCTTCTCTATTTTCTGGCTGAGAGCCTTGACGTTGGCGGAGACAGCGATCATATTAGCAGTCAGTTCATCTACTTCATGACGCAGTTGACGAACCTGCACTTCGCGCACTACCGTGAACACCAGCAGCCACGCTACCAGAGCGGCTACCACAACACCCAGAGTAATCAACCATGTATGCCACCGCCTATCGGTCTTCTCATTAACCATCGCGCCTCTAAACTGCCTCTCAAAGTCCCCACCCATTAAGTTCTTGGATATATCCTGAGATTCCTTCATGTTCGTTTGAATGTGTGGAATAGCTTCTGGTATCAGAGCGTGTTTCTCTGCCATCACAGCCTGACACTACACTCACGATCCTTGCCGTCACTCGATTCCTAAGTGATAATAAACTACGAGTAATTAGTGTTTATCGGCCCATTATCGGAGTTCGTGGAAGGCCCGGGTCGAGAACTGTCCGTGAAAGCGGTAGAAGTATTTGCACGTGCCGAGCTAACAGCGATGGAACGTAATACGCGTGTTTTACAAGAACGATCGTAAATATGGGACGGCACTAGGCGGTTACGCTCGCGACGGACGACTAAACTGGACTTGTAGTGCGCGCGCGCATCTCTGAGATCGCATCGTGCCGCCGCCCGTCGCCGTCTCCCCGCAACCAGGATGATCCCAGCATTCCGCTATCGGTGAACCTATAACGCATCGTAACCTTCAATGACCGTTCTACAGAGATATAATAATTATATGATGTAAATGAGGTAATTAGGTTTATTGTTAACTTCCTTCATATAAAAAGTAGGATAAAAACATTGGTAAATGCTATTATTACTCGAATGTATGTAAAACTACAATCTATTTAAATAAATAAAATTTCGATACAAATAAATCAAATGTGTCTGTATATTACATCGAAAAAATCGGCCAAGTGCGTGTCAGGCCACGCACAGGAAAGGGTTCCTCAGTCACCCATAATGGTACGTGGATTAGAAATCGTATCCAATTGATAATTGTTATGTTTACTTAATAATGCGTTAATTTTGTATGCCGTTTTCCAAGTAAGCGCATTGTAATTCACAACAATAACCCTGGGCAACACCGCGGGAGTCAGTTGGAATATATGTAATATAGAATAATGTCAACAACATCCTAACAATTAGTTGAGCAGCCAGTTAATACCATCAACAGCTAGTTCCAGTCCCAAATATTCAATCTTGGTTTGCCTCAACTATACATACCACATTCATCTGTATCAACATATCATTGCATAAACCTTTTAGCGCTATCTTCATAACCCAAAGTAGAATTTAATTGTCGTAGGGATGTTTAATACCCTTTCTGAAATAATAGCTTTCATCATCATCATCAGCCTACCTCAGTCCACTGCTGGACGTAGGCCTCTCCCATTGCACACCACTTTGATCGATTTTGGGCTTCTCGCATCCAGCTTAATTATGATGAACACATACTCGTATATGTATGTAAAACTATCATAAATTTATCCTTATTAATGTTTCAACAAAATAAACTATGATCTTTTGACCAGATAACATGTCTCATATTCATTGTCACTACCCTATCATATGAATCCTACACGAAGTAATAATAACAGGCTGTATAAAAAAATGAGCAAATAAACAAAATCTCCAGCTTTACAAACGTAATGTAGAATTACATGTTCACCCGCCAAATCCGCTAGGCGTTTACTCAAAAGCGTTTCACACATTTTCTTCAACATCTGTATTATTCGCTAAAATAGTAACAAGTCCTGATAAAATATATTTTTAATTGACTTCGAGAAACTAGGAGGTTGTCCATTTGACTGTATTTTTGAGTGTGCTAACTTATAACCTGTTACTCTGTGTACCGATTTAGATGATTCTTTTTATATTCGACAACTGGTGTTTCTCGTGTAGGCCCGTTTAAATTGATACTAATGTATATACTTTTTTTGCAAGTTGTAATGGGTGTTAGTTAGACAAACACGCCAGAACTTCTGAACGAGGCAGCACATAGACTACTGCTTACCTTGGCAATATTTATAACATCATTTTTTTTTATTAATTTAACAGTAAGACCTGGCTTTATTTTTGTAATAGTTGACTTTCTTAGGACTTAGTACACAGAGTACTTACGTCACATTCCTCGACATGTGCTGCGGTTACTTTAGATAACGAGCAACTACAAGTAAACAACACTAATGGAGTACTAAACGTTAAACTAGCATATGAGTACACTTCTCAATATTAGGAATTAATTAACTTCAGTAATTTGACTAAAATATGTTAAATAAGTATAAAAAGAAATGGTTGCTTGGTAGTTACTGTTAAAGTTACTTAGAGCTGACAAGTGAGTAAAACAATTGGCCTCAATTTCTACACAATAGATTTTTGTTTGCATAATCCTACTACAATCTGACATTCAAACAGTACAGTAAAATTTTGCTGACAGCGCTTTCAGCGTGTGACTTGTGTCAGATCCTCCTCACTAAGGGGATGTCCATTAATCACGTGTGGCTCGAAGGGGGGGGGGGGGGGGGGATTTAAAAATTTGAAAATGATTAATGGACAGCCCTTAAGAGCCCTATTTACTGTGGCTGGATTAAATCTTGTGGCAGTTTTCGCTTTAAAAGTCGAACTTCCTTGTGTATATCCATAATTGACTGTGCCAGAGCATTAGGGTGGTGGGATATGCGGTCCTTATAGAATAAGGACTGTGTTGAACTTAAGATTTCAATTACTACTATACCTTTTTTTACGCCGGGAATACTTTTCGGACCATACCCTCCGTGGGGGAAACCAAAGGCGTGTTTAGGACTCTCGGAGCATCGGTTTACGTACTAAACCAAAACTCTTCTGGACTCTGTGTTTGCATTATTCACGGGTTTGTGATCTTAAAGTAATGAATATGTGTTTGGGATTAGTCTCTTATTAGTAGGTATTAGTCCAGCTAAAAGCTACCATAAAAACCCTAATTTATTGTTCATTCATAATTTAGGTATATTTTTCAAATAAATAATAATCACTTTAACCGGTAGGGCTCATAGTCGAGTGACCTAAGGTCATTGGAAACAATCACCGAGGGTAAGCAACAACGGCGCGGTCAGACCTAGATGAGTGACTGTTTATGGCATGATATGGTATGAGCGTTTCCGTGATTCGGAGGTCACGTTAATCAGTCGGTCCCGATTGTTATCATAACATAGCAGTCGTGAAGCTTAGTTGGAAGCCTTCGAGTGGCTTATAAACAGGCAACTGCAAAATTTAAGTAGCCCCAACTCCTGACCTCTTGGCCAGCATGGCTCGGAGACGTATGGCTTTAGCCCTCTCCTGAGAGAAAACCCGAGCCCAGCAGTGGGACATTATGAGTTGTTGATGATTGATGAAATCATAACCGCAACGTTACTCTCAATAAACCTAAAGTAGCAATATAATATAGGAATAGGTTCATTTCTATAGAAAACTGAATAAATACAATATAATTCAAGTGTTTTCCCCGAAACGTCTCACTGAATGCGTAAGAACAATATCGCGGTTAGGTAAAGACCGAAATAAATAAACCATACTTGAATGGAGTCATACCAACATAACAACCTATTTGAAAATACGTCATCATATAAGAGGTATGAATGCTTATTAAATATAAGATAGGTTATTGTTTGTCGGTGAAATGGTTAACATGAAAACCCAGTCGTTTTTTTTGTTAAAGTCTTACTAAAGTCGAATTTCGAAGACTGCGGTGGTAGTTTGGTTCATTCATTCATAAATTTAATTCTTCAAGAAAACCTTGCATGTATGCAATCGTAGGGAAATAAGTGAATAATTAAATGTTTTCGTTAGACCCTCTAACATCAAACTATTTTGTTAAAAGACAACTCCCACATTAGGAATACATCCTGTGGCACGTGTTACTTCACACAAAGAACACCCAGACTCAGAGCAGCAATTTGTGGTTTGAACCCCTAACACTCGGCGCAGTATAAAACTGCATGGGATCGCTTAAAATAGTACACCATCAGTGCAGTAGATAATAAGAGAGGTAATTGGCTCGTCCCGTATTTCAAAAAATATAATAATCCTTTTGAAATAACTGCCTCGTTAGTCTGGATGCTGATCAAGAGGATTCAAATTCTGAGTCGGGATGGGTTTTTCTTAAAAGATATTCAAGAATTTCTTACAAAGAAGCCGTTATTTGGCTTCCTAAAAGTTACCACATCGAAAACTAATGTATAAACTCATAAAGATATTAAACACTATTGATTAAATAGATCTCGTATTGGATCATGACTAGGGTTGCCATTGGTATTTTATAACAACGTATTGTACGTTATTTCAGGTAAATGTACTCTATACTTTATGAGAAATGTAAACTACACGATAATACTTTATTTCTCATGTTTTTTTTTGGATTTTGAAAAGTTAAGTTGTCGTAGATGTCGCCACTTACCACCGTACTCATATGTTTTTAAATATAATAATAAAGAAAAGTCCAAAGTCGATCAGAGTGGTGTGCAATGGGAGAGGCCTATGTCCAGCAGTGGACTGCGATAGGCTGATGATGATGATGAATAAAGAAAAATAAATTGTACTTTATTTTTAATACCATGTATTTTTTTTTCTTACCATAAATGACCATGTACTTAAACTGCATAAAAAAATGTGGCAACCCTAATCATGACGCACACGTTCCAAGTAGATATCGGTTCATTTCATTTCTAGCACGGATGCCCTCGCGCAGTCAGTCTTACGTCAATTGTGTAACAGACGAACCCGCATAAGCTATAGAACAGTATAATTGATATTATATATGATTGCGCTGTGGGTTCTATTGGCATAGATAGATAGAACAGCCAGATAAATCTAGACAAATAAATATAGTGGAAGTGTTTGTATGTAATATCAAATTAATAGATTTTTATTAAAGGCATACGAAAGTAGATACGGTACTGACATCTATATGCAATTTAAAAAAAAAATGTTTATCTGTCTGTCCGTCAGACTGTCTGTCTGTCTGTTTGTTGCAGGTAGTCTCTGGAACAGCTGGACCGATTTTGACAGGACTTTCACTGGCAGAAAGCTGATATAAGGAGTAGCTTATGCTAATTATTTTTACATTAGCTTCACTCCGCGGCGTTACTCGCGTTTTACAACAAAAAACGCGGGACTCAGCTAGTCAATATAAAACAGTTCCGTTACTGACTGACTGATAGACAACGCACAGACGAAACTAATGTACGCAGGAAGCTGAAATTTGGCATGTGTTTCTTGAGAAGCGTAGGCGAGCACAAACAGAGGATATTGGAAAATTTCGCCCCTAAGGGTGTAAAAAAAGGCAATCAAAGTTTGTACTTCGATTTTTTATTTTTTTATTCTGGAGTTTGTGGGCGTAGTCTCGAAGAATATAAAATATTTAAATAAATATTTCGGACATCTTACACACAACATCATCTAGTCCCAAATTAAGCAGAGCATGTATTATGGGTACTAACCAACTGATATAAATACATAAACATACTTTTTGTTTTTTGTAAATACATACATATTTTACATAGAAAACACCCAGACTCCGAAACAAATATTTGTGGATCACACAAATATTTAGTCCGACTCGGAAATCGAACCCGAGACCTCTTGATCAGCAGCCGCATACGCCAGTCACTAGACCAACAAGGCAGTCAAAAGAACGCTTCACTATGCTGGATTGCCTACCCTCACAATGACGATAGTGACCCATACTCCTGCATTCTAGTTATACTTTCCATGATGCAGAGTAGAGTTACTTTCATACTTACTTTCAAATTTAAAAAAAAACCCTACTACATAGTATACAGGCTCTACCTAGTTCGGGATCAAATAGCCTTGTATGAGATGTATAAACTTCTGACCTTGTTCAAACCGAAACCAATTTAGAAACACCATAGTCTCTAATATTGGCTAATGAGTTGGTTAATGCGGATCTCGTCATCTCGTGTGATTAAAAAAAGCGGCCAAGTGCGAGTCGGACTCGCCCATGAAGGGTTCCGTATCAGCAAGTAACATCATATAAAAGTTCCTGTAGTTCGTTGTAACTTTCATCGATGTTTTTATACTAGTGTATTGATTGGATGAAAGGTAAATTGCGTGTTACGATTTATGACGTATTAAAAAAAACTACTCACTAGATATCGTTCAAACCAATTTTCGTTGGTAGTTTGCATGGTAATGTACAACATATATTTTTTTTAGTTTTATCACTCTCTTAGTTTAGAAGTTAGAGGGAGGGGGACACACATTTTTCCACTTTGGAAGTGTCTCTCGCGCAAACTATTCACTTTAGAAAAAAATGATATTAGAAACCTCAACATCATTTTTGAACACCTATTCATAGATACCCCACACGTATAGATACGATGAAAAAAAATTTTTTGAGTTTCAGTTCCAAGTATGGGGACCCCCAAAATGTATTGTTTTTTTTCTATTTTTATGTAAAAATCTTAATGCGGTTCACAGAATACATCGACTGACCAAATTTCAACAGTATAGCTCTTATAGTTTCGGAAATAATTGGCTGTGACATACGGACGGACAGACAGACAGACAGACAGACAGACTTGACGAATCTATAAGGGTTCCGTTTTTTGCCATTTGGCTACGGAACCCTAAAAACTGAACGTGTGACGTCATCGACTGTATTTTTAGCATTCTATTTTTTAAACTACCAAAAACAAAACGTGGTGCATGACGATACTAAGGCGATGATTATTTGGCAGCCAGTTTTAAACTCCTTGCAACCTTTTAGTTGTTTCTCTTAGGTATAGTAGTTTTCTTCGTTTCTTCGTGGATACTCACGGTGCGGTTGGTCCACAAGCTCAAAGTTGCTCAGCGTGCCATGGAAAGGGCTATGCTCGGCGTTTCTCTGAGGGATCGTATCAGGAATGAAGTTATCCGTCAGAGAACTAAAGTCATTGACATAGCCCACCGGATTAGCAAGCTGAAGTGGCAGTGGGCTGGCCATATTAGACGCAGAACTGATGACCGTTGGAGTAGAAGAGTTCTGGAATGGAGACCGCGTCTCGGCAAACGTAGTGTAGGACGCCCACAGGCCAGGTTAGGTGACGATTTGCGCAAGATGGCTGGCAGGAGCTGGATGCGAGAAGCCCAAAATCGATCAAAGTGGTGTGCAATGGGAGAATCCTATGTCCAGCAGTGGACTGAGATAGGCTGATGATGATGATAGTAGTTTTAAACATCAGTAGCATCTCAACAGGCCGCCAGAATGTGGGTTACCATACTGTATTGTCTGCATTCTCAATGAATCTCTCGAGTCTTGAATTCTACTTATGCTTTCCATCAGGCAGGATGGAGTCACTTTGGCATGCTCATGTAAAAAAAATGTTGGCTCACTTTAATGTCGATATTGTTACTACATTCTTTCAAGATATGGATGTAGAAAGTATTCCATTTTCAGAACCATAATCTATCTCTGCCAAATATTTATTATCAAAATCTATCAAGACCGTTAGTACTACGACTGAAAAGAAAAGGAAGCATTACCATAAGGCGCGAACCATCATTGTCATTTTGTTATGATTTTTGCATTAGTATCAAACTACAGTTAGCTCCTTTTATAAACATAATTACCATTTTATTTATAACTGACGACCCGTCACGGCTTCGTATGGAAGTCTTTAAATTCTTCTTCTTTCTACTATATTCTTCTACTTTCTTCTACTATCTTATTGTACTATAATATGCATGTGTTACACATATAAAGCTCCCTCTTGAATCACTCTATCTAAAATTATCAGTTGCAATAAAATCTGTTAAATAGTTTAAAAGATCTAATCGAACAGATAGCGACTTTGAACCCTATCAAACCCACAACTTGCTGAAAATCGAGGTACTTGTATGTAGATATTATATGTAACCTATACAATTGTTGGCCTATCGTTGGTTTGATCTTTTCTACTAAACAGGGTCCAATCATTATAACGTAACTTGAGTAATCTTATAATTCCTAACTATGCAAACCAAATAAACATTTTGCCGAAAACTGAGTTAAATATTACTAAACTTGTTTTTCTGCAACTTGTCGGTTGGGTCTTTTCTGCATAGCAGGGTCAATATATACAAATAAATTGAAGTATTCGATTGTATTATTTAACGAACAGTTTTTTTACTAAATATACATTAGGTATATGTATGATTAAAGTCATAGTAATTCATGTAAGTACCGTTATGCTTTCAAATACACATGCATATTAAAAGCATGAACGGTACTTACTTCAGAAAAGCATTTTCTTAATTTTTGGATTGTCTGACCGCCTATCTGTCTTCTTCTTCTTCTTCTTCTTCATGGATGGCATAAAGAGTCATCATCATCAACAGCCTTAAACAGTCCAATGCTGGACATAGGCCTCTCCTTAGAAAGAAGGTTTTGGCCTACTATACCACGCTGGCCAGACGGGTTGTTATATGGTTGGTTTCAACTTTTCTTTCTCTTTGCATTGACTTTGTCTTGCGTAGTTTATCCCTTAGTCGCCTTTTACGACACCCGCGGGATGAATAGTGGTGGTGACACTCTGTATTCTTAATCCGTCACCACAAGGACAGTACATAAGGAGTATCTTAGACTATTTTAAACTAGCTTCGATCAGCGACTTTACTTGCGATTTACAATAATACCCGCGGGTGAAATCGCAGGACTTAGCTAGTTTTATACTATGGTAAGATCATTGTTTAATGAACATGGACATTAGTATTGTTTCTAAGTACAACAGTTATCATTAAAAGTATAAAGCGTTTCTTTAAATAGGCGTAACTGCATTCAGTCTAGATTCCAGACTGCAAACAGATGCATCTAATTATAGAAAACTACTGTTACTAATCCCTATTTGTGGACTAGATATTCTGCATCGATTATTTTGCATACTCATTTGCACCGACTTCTTAAGATGCCTATCTTATATCCGTTAGTTAGTCTTATATAGTTGAAACGAGACATTAGTCCCAGATAAACTCAAATAAAAAAAAAATTGCATTAAGTTCTAAGTCGTCATCATAGAGGCTCTATGGTCAAGATATTATTTGTGTCTATTGTTTATTTTATACCAACTACACGGAACATTTTGTGGCTTATGCGGTCGAGCGGTCGCCACGCCAGACCGTTTTCTACTGCACTGAGGTTTGTGGGTGTGTCAAAATCCACATAGGACAACACTTCGTGTGTAACAAAGATATTATGTTTAATGTGGGTGTGTGTTCTTCCTATCAATTTTTATTGAACGTTTGTGTTATACAGGATTTATTTTTACGTGGGACCTGATTGGATAAGAAGATCATCAAGAACAAAACATTCAAAAAAAGTTATGGCATGCTAATGTATCAAAAATGTTTTTATTTCAAAGCGATACATCGGGGTTGCCGGGTAATTATTTATGATGCTTTATGCTAATTCGATTCGAATTCTACGTCTTGTAACAAAAGAAAGTATTTTGTATTTTCTAATAAGGTCATGAATTCCTCTCTATTGTCTAAATTTTGACACATTTATAATTTATTAAATATCCTTTATTTTAAAGATTTAATAAATTTCAATTTACGAAACTGAAAGTCTGAAAACGTTTTTAATAAATTTACCTTGGGAGACACGGAAAATAAACATCTTAAAAGCGCCTACATATTTCTTCACTGCAATTAACTGGTAAGTAATTGTAACTCGCTATTTTTTTTTGTTATTGTTAGATTATAATGTAAGGCCACGGCTTGATAACGAATGACCTAAATGATACTTTTTGATATTTACACAAACATATAACATTAAGGTGTCTGTTTGTTATTTGAAATTAACAGCTCACCAATGCAAATGGAACTGTATACGATATTAATATCAAAACGTCAAGTGTTATAATTTTTATCGGTTTGTCTTTTTGTTCCAGCTTATCTTTAGACAGGACTTTCACAACAAGATAGCTAGTATTATAAAGAGTAAGTTAGGCTACTGTTTGCTTTAGACTAGCTTCACCCTGCGGTGTTATTCATAAACTAAGCTCGCCATAAGCGGGTTTGCAAATCGTGCAACGCACGCGGGCGGCACGTTCAGGGGGGCGGCAAATCGGGCGATTCATCACATAATTCAAGTCATTGTCATGATTAAGAAATGTCTTCGCATTGATAAAACTGTGCACCAACCGACTGAATGGCGCCGCCATCTATTGGCATCAGTTAAAACTAAAATGCACATTGGGGGTGCCTACTTACTTGTTAGGTATGACCATAAAAAATATAGAATATCAAAATATTTCTCCATTATATTGAATTGCACACTAGATGTAAGTCATACAGAGCAAATTACAGTTGTATTTAGGTATACCTATCATTTTAAATAATGAAACTAAAAATGTTGAGATTTCTGAAAACTTTAAAGGTTTCTGTCCGATCAGCAGCTCCACAGGTGAAGGCCTTTAAATTTTGTTGGGGATTAATTTTCACAATTGGCCAATGTTAAATTCCACGCTCAGCTCATATTTCTCTTTAAGTGGACTAAGAGACAAGGTCCAACTAGGTATTGAAATTAGACACTTTATATTATGTCCTTTAATGCGAATCATTAAAAAAGTCCGCGTGCAAACCCAATTATGCCGCCCCACGACTACTTACTCTGAGTTTCGTCAAAAAAAGGATTATTAATGTTTTCTGGTACGTACATGATGAGAAGGTTTAATAACAACCGTGGGATGTAGCTAGTCGGTCTATTATAAATGATGGAGTTCGAAGAAAACAAATTGAGAATCACCTTCTTTATAAGAAGTTGGTTAAAATTTATACAAATTAGTTTAAGAGACTGCTGTGCTACGGTTTCAGGGCTCTTATCCTGAATCGGTGTTTTCCATGTAATTGATATCTCAGTCAATCCAGCTTACACAGTGTTATATACTTAGAAAGACAAACCATGGAATATTGGCTTTATTCAACATTAAAATTACGATATGATAAAACTAGATATTGACTGAATGACAAGCTTAATATTGTATGTCAAATATCATGGCAACGTAGGTTCTATACAAGTAGGTATTATCACACACAGTATGTATAAGCTCTGCTTAACATGAAATTAAATGGCGTTGTGTGTAAACTGTTAGAATTTATTTTGTTTATTTTAAAGTTTGGCTGTATAGATTTAATAGAGAGTCAAACACAATTTGTTTAATATTAGTCTACATTATATAAAGAGCGCCTGCAATGCATTTGATAGCAAAATGTTGTAAGAATGAGTCGTGTAATGTTAGTAGTAGTAGTAGTAGTATCAACCGTTCACTGGTCAACGCATAATAATAACTATTTAATGTTGGTCTAATTTAATATTTTTTTATTTAATTTGTACCTAAAAACATTTTTGATAATTTAGTAATACAAAAATACTATCTAAATTCTTAATTATCTTTACTTTCACTTTTTTTTCTGTTCAGGCTGTCACCGTCCACACCATCCCGGTATAAGTCAGTCCGCAGCCATCCGTTGTTGATCCAGCGTGTCGCAGGGCACCTCACACTTTTGCCTAATCACGACTTCTACTCTTACTCTTAGCGATAGTGTTCCTGTAGACAGGACGGCCACACTACACACACACACACGCACGCACGCACGCACGCACGCACGCACGCACGCACGCACGCACGCACTCACGCACGCACGCACGCACACGCACACACGCATGCACGCACGCACGCACGCACGCACGCACGAGATACTAATAATTATACACCTGTATCCGTGTTACCAGTTTTTAGCAAAGTTTTTGAAAAGGTAATGCTTAATCAAATGCTCGATCATTTTAACACCAACAGAATCATACATGATCAACAGTATGGTTTCACCAAGGGACGTTGTACAACTGACGCCGGTGTAACCTTACTAAAGCATATATTTACTACGTGGGAAGAGTCCCAAGACGCCATAGGAATTTTTTGTGACCTCTCCAAAGCATTTGATTGCGTAAATCACGACACATTACTTTTGAAACTTGAGCATTACGGACTAGGAAAACTTGCACTGAATTTGGTTAAATCTTATTTGAGTGATAGACAACAATATGTACAAATAAATGGTGTTAATTCACAGGGTTTAAAAGTAAAAATGGGGGTTCCTCAAGGCTCAATATTGGGTCCTTTCCTCTTTCTAGTATATATAAATGATCTACCATATTTATTAAAAAATCAACCTCAAAATATGGTGTTATTTGCTGATGACACTTCCTTAATTTTTAAGATAAAAAGACGGGCCCAAAATCTAGATGACGTGAATAATGCCCTAGTTCAAGTCCAGAATTGGTTCACAGCAAACAATTTGGTATTAAATGAAAAAAAAACCAAATGCATAAGATTTGCTTTACCGAATGTTAAGAGTAGTGATTGTGATATAATTTTGAATAAAGAGAAACTTGAATTCGTAGATAAAACTGTTTTCCTGGGGATTACGCTTGATGCAGGGCTACAATGGGGTTCTCATTTAACATCTCTTGCGGGGCGGCTAAGTTCAGCAGCATATGCTATTAGAAAAATCCGTCAATTTACTGATGCAGATACCGCTAGACTGGTCTATTTCAGTTACTTTCATAGTATAATGTCTTACGGCATCTTGTTATGGGGACGGGCTGCAGATATTGAGTCTATATTTATTCTGCAAAAAAGAAAAAAAAAGCCATCAGAGCCATATATAATCTTCGTAGGCGCGATTCTCTAAGGGAACTGTTTAAGAATATTGGCATCATGACGGTACATAGTCAATACATCTACGAAAACATAATGTACGTCAGGAAAAATCTTCATCTTTTTGGCAAAAGAGGTGACAAACAAAATTACAGTACTAGAAATAGGGACCAACTAGTTCAGCCAGGCTTTAGACTCGCTAAAGTAGACTCTTCTTTTATGGGGTACTGTTTGAGATGCTATAATAAAATTCCACAAAGTATTCTTGAACTGAATGAGACAAAATTTAAAACATGCATTAAACGCACACTATGTAAGCAAGCATATTACAAGTTGAGCGATTATATCGCTGATAAAAATGCTTGGCTCAATGCTGGTCCTGCTTCACAAGGACAGGGGCGCATAAATTGATAGCATTAAATGGTATTGTTGGAGCTGCTGAAGATTGTACAACTTTCTTTGCATTGTATAGATTCAATCTCTTTAGTATTATATAATCGCATAGCCCATATTGTGTGAGTACTATGTACTAGGAAGCTATTCAAGCTATCATTCACTGGAAACCTACGTCTTTTCTTGACTTGAATCTGCCCTGGCGGTTGAGAGTATGTCATGCTCACTCAAATGTCACGCTGATGGTGGCACGTGTGTCTGATCATTTAATTCCCTTCAAAATGGTTGAGTTGAATGGTGCGGATCCATGCGTCATGTTCGTGAACGGGCGCTGTCAGTTGTGACTGGTCATCTCTTAGTTGCCACGGCTTATTTGAATTAATTATTTTATTTTTCAATTGTATTTTGTTGTACTATGGACACTTTTAACGTGCACGTCTTGCTACATCGTTCTCACATAATGTACCATCTCAACATGAATGATGTAACCATGATTTTGTAAAAACATTTTGATTTAAAAGAGTGTCCATGGAGTTTCTTGCCCGTTCTTCTCCATAGAGATCTACGCTAGGGAATGGGCAACTACAGTACTTTCACAGTTTTTATGTCTTGTGACTGGGACTGTAGCTACATTTTTGTTTCAACAATTCAAAAGTGCCTGTAACTGGCCTACTTGAAATAAATGCTTTGATCTAAATATATAATAATTAATAGATAGTATATTCGGACAAGAATTACAAAAAATAAATCATTATCTAAACTGATAACTATTTCAGGTATTTCACAAAGAAATTAATAATGAACATAGAATTAACAAATTTTAGACAGTAATCTTTTTTTATCAAAATATTTTGTAAGAGACATTGGCATTATTTTGTGATTATTGCATTCATTATTGCAATTTTTTCGGGATTTGCGAGCCTTGATTTAGCTTGTGTGTACTCGATAACTATTTTGAATTCATTTATTTTATAGGTAAATTAGGTGCATTCGGTTGTACGTTGCCGTTTTTTGCAGTCCCGATGTTGCTTTTCTGCTCTGATTGCTTGCAACATCCTAGTGTTGAAACTTAAATAGTAATAGAGGACGTCGGAGGAGAATGCAATACCAGATGTGAACGGGGCCGTAAGCTACCAGAGAGTAAATATTGTATTTAGTATTAGTAGAGAAAACTGATAGGCGTTATCTTAATCGGGCCGCCACAATTAAAATAAATTGAGAAGTTCACCCTGGGATAGGGCCTGACAAGGAGGATCGTCGATTCTGAGAAGACCTGAAATAATACAGACCTTCCAGAGTAATTTTTTTTTTGTTATAAATGAACGTAAGTTTGATTGAGTTTCTTTAGAATAGACTGAACTAAATATTAGCACAATATCAATTCTTAAATAGTTACATGATTAGAGCTAAGTATTTATACAGGGTGTAAAAAGACTAAAATCGAAAACTTAATGGTTGCATTCAGACCATGATACTGAATAGGTTTAACGAAAAAAAAACGCAAAATATATGTTAATTTATCTAAGTTCTTTTTTGTATTTTTCTGGTTACATACACATAGTACAACATAATAGGACACTAACAACCTAATTATCTCATTTAGAAAACCAAAAAATAAATAAAAACAATAAAACTGCAATGTATTTTTAAATAAAATCAGTTGACCGGGGGTCATTACACAGTACCGCACGCGGTTCGATGACCGCGGCTAGGGCGCGCGGGCGCGTCCCGCCCGCAGTAGGTACCTAACACTAACTAAAACTTTAAACGAAATCACTCTCTAATCTGACTTTCTGATGGGTTATCAACCAACGCTTAAATAATAATGGTATCCTGTGCACTTGTTATTTTTTTTCGTATAATGAAATCATTCATCGTCTTCAATGAAATTCAAGTTTATTTTGCGCCGGGAATCGAACCCATAGCACCGTGCGTCTGAAGTCTTAAGCCTAGACGTGAGCCTACGCCTACGGTTTTCTGATTAACAATGCTGATTCGGCAATCTATTCACATTCACTGTTCTTACATACCGTGGGAGAGCCACGCTTCGGCATGAATGAGTCAGTTCGACAAGAGTGATACCACGGCCTCACAGAAAACCGGTGTGAAACAGCGCTGGCGCTGTTTGTGCCGCCTATAGTATTGCGGTTATCCATTGGCGACGGTAATCGCTTACCATCAGGTCATACTTCAGCTCGTTTAAACCCTATTCCATAGAAAAAAAATACAAAATTTCCAATACAAAACGCGAAATTTGTCCAGGAAACCTACGGATGCATCTAGCCGTAAAACTTTGAATTACTTTGAAATTTTTATTAATTTACCTAAACACAGAAGACGAAGCACTGTAGCGGCAAGTTTGGTGTGCCTTTGTCGGCGAATATCAAAGAAGCGTGATCTTTGAGTTTATGCGACAAAGGGTTTCCGATGTCATGTCGTAGGTATTTACCTATCGATACGTTAGATCGGCGGCGTGTTTCAAAGAACTTTCATTCCCTAATTTTATAAATAGGTACGAACTAGACCAGTCGGTCTTCAATGTTCGCACAGTCTGGACAGTTGCGTGGTGCATTATAATTTTTTTTAAGGGATTTTTATGGGAATTTTTAAGGGACTTTCACGAAAGTTTTGTGTTGTAATTTTCCTTTTTTAAGTAGGTATAGTAAGTTAATTGTTAATTTTTTCGTTTTTTATTCTCTTAAGTTATCAGTTATCACCGAATTTGTGTTATTTTTAGAATAGGTACTTATATTTTAACAGTGATAGTGATTATTTATAAATGTTTAGTGCGAGGGAATACGGCCAAATGATTATGTGCTATGGTGTAGCCCGCATAAATGCATCACGGGCTTTGCGTATTTACCGTGATAGGTTAGTCATCACGGCTGCCTATCAGAGAGGTTTGAATAATGAGAGGATTACATCCCAAAGGCATGGAGAAGGCCTAGAAGTAGATCTTCGAGTGGACGAACAGGTCTTGAGAGAAATCCTCGGGTTGGAACACGAACTACGGCAAAGTTAATTAGAGGTCATGGAACCCCAATATCGCATCAAACAGTGCATAAGATTTTAAGAAAAAATAATAAAATATGCTCAGTTTGTGCCATTTCTGGGTCGACCGAGGCTCTCGCAGAATTAGGTAAGTAGCGTGAAGTCACTAGGTAGGTATTTTCGTTAATAGGGAACTTTACCGACGCCGCGACGCGTAGGTAGTTAAATTAAATAGTTATGAAAGGCATTGACCTAGCTACTCAGTGCGCGCATACATTGCTGGCTTCGGAAAATAATAAAAATCTTGATACATTGTTTTTTCCGGCTACAATTTTTTTTAAAGACAACTGTTTGTTTTTTTTAATTAGTTTTGGGGTGCTGAAGCTGCATCTTTCGTTTTCGGAAGTCGTCTGGTTACACCCTGTATATTACTACAAAATTGCACAACAGTAATGTCAATAGCTATCAATAATTAGTGAGCTACCTGATCTAGGCAAGATCTGTGTTTCAGGCAATTGCTGTTCTTAGAATTGCATTCATAAGATAAAATCATTTTTAGGGTTCCGTAGCCGAATGGCAAAAAACGGAACCCTTATAGATTCGTCATGTCTGTCTGTCTGTCCGTCCATATGTCACAGCCACTTTTTTCCGAAACCATAAGAACTATACTTTTGAAACTTGGTAGGTAGTTGTAATCTGTGAACCGCATTAAGATTTTCACATAGAAATAGAAAAAAAACAATACATTTTGGGGGTCCCGATACTTGGAACTGAAACTCAAAAAAAAATTTTTCATCAAACCCATACGTGTGGGGGGGTATCTGTACCCATAGCTGTTCAAAAATGATATTGAGGTTTCTAATATCATTTTTTTCTAAACTGGATAGTTGGCGCGAGAGACACTTCCAAAGTGGAAAAAAGTGTCCCCCCCTGTAACTTCTAAAATAAGAGAGTGATAAAACTAAAAAAAATATATGTTGTACATTATCATGCAAACTACCAACGAAAATTGGTTTGAACGAAATCTAGTTAGTAGTTTTTTTTTAATACGTCATAAATCGTAAACCGTAATGTACCTTTCATTCAATCAATTCACTATTTAAACATCGATCAAAGTTACAACGAACTACAAGAACTTTTATATGATGTTACTTGCTGATACGGAACCCTTCATGGGCGAGTCCGACTCGCGGTATAAGTAATTGTACTTATAAACAATACAACTACAATACTACATTCTATTTTAAAACTACGTTTTAAAGATGTTTTCAGTATCTGAAAAGTAGGGCGGCTGAGGTTGTCTTCCGAGGCAATTTTTAGTGGAATCACCGCGTACTCCTGGTTTCTATATCCCTAAGGAGCAGGAGATCCGAAGGGATTTTCCACCCCGTAGAAATAACATGCTTATAAATGTCGGTTACAAATAAACAAATAAATAGGTGAAACTAATAAATCTGTGTTAAAAAGGATTCACTGTCTAAGGGCCTTATATTATAAGAGACCAATGTTTCAGCCAATCTATTCTGTAAATCACAAGCATTTATGGTACCAACAAATATCAAACATTTTGTTTTTAACCTAAATACACTCTTTAAAAGTATCGCTTGACATTGATTAGATTCGGCGATTAAATACACATATCTATTAAAAAAGTACCAGAAAATGTAATTGACACGCAATGCTAAACGCCTATATATGTACCTATGTATTCTACTAAGCATAGAGTAGCAACTACTGCCAGTATCTGAAACTTTTTTATTACAATACTTGTATACTGGCAACACTCCGAGTTTAAAAACACAATTTGTTATGATATCAATCGTTATTTTTATCCACAACCACGTTGGATATTACCAATGGTAATATTGACATATTTTAATTTTATTCTGTCTCTTCTTATTACTTATATTAAGTTCGTTCGTTTGTTCGTTCAAATGCTGTGTATGTAATAGGATGCTATTAGGCGCGCATTATAATTATAATCCTGGACCATACTCTCTCATTACAACACTCTTATATTATTAACTTTTCACTATCGCCCCGCCAGTGGCATACACCAACAGATACCTGCGAGTGGCGTGCTAGTCTCAAAAGCCTACAAACATTATAAGTCTGAAGAATTTCCTACCTCCTAAAACGAAAACTTCTCTCTAATTATCGCAATAATTGATTATGGTAATGTGTGTTACTTCATCCTGAATGCAGGCCTGTTTAATAAGCTAGATTGTCTTCTGAATAACTAACTAACGATTCATATTTATTCTCTGCAAGTATGACTAAATCTGCTTTACGCTCACAGTCATAATGGTAACCAATGTGTATGCGTCGCAATCGTTTTCCACCCTCTTTTCATTCTCTATTTGTATTTCCTGTCCTCAAATCATACAGAAATCTTTGCTTAACGAATAATCTGCTTCTCCTGATTCCTGCCCACAACCCAACCTAGTGATCGCTTAGTTCTTTGTTCAAGCAGTGCTGCTCTGGATTGCGCTCTCACTTGAAATCAGTATGTCATTTAAAAAAAAGTTGAATGATCTCATATAGTTGGCAGATTCATATTGTAATAATCAAGAGTGTACTTCCTTTTAGCCGTTATCTACAGTGTACAATGTGTTTATGTATGTATGTGCTTAGGTATACCTACCTTACTAGATCTCCGCATTAAGTCCGGCGATGTACAATAAGTGCATGAAATTGTTGGTAAATAATCCATTATGGTGAATGATTATAAACTGTATTCATCATTCCTTAATGCTCAGGTTTCTTTGTCTTAAAGAGTGGTATTTTTTCTTGAAATTTGTTTATGACTTAATTACTAAACGAGAAGTACTCTCTTTGAGTAAAACGCAATTTCAAACATAAATAACGCAATAAATAATGAAATTTGTGTACCAAACAAAAACAAACATATGTCATAAGTATAAATTATAACTTTATAAGTTACTTGAATAGTACAAAACGTGACGTATGTTTTACGTCTTAGTCGTAATATTAGGTCATTTATAAAACAATTCTACAATTATAAAAATAACATCACTAATCTGGCAAACCGGCGCAAACGCACGACAAACTAAAAAAGTAGTTCGTAACAAGATACAACCTCGCCTTGATCCAGATAGCCCCGACCTTGAAACATATCCTAGTGTCATATGTGACAAACATGATATCATCTGGAGCTCGAGTAACACATGGAACGGGCCATTTGGATCACAACAACAGCTTACCATAGCTATCGATCTATTGTCAATATACTATCAAGCTTAAGTGGAACAATGGGTTAATACCTAGGTACATAGTGTTTACGGGCGTTGATAGGTTTGTTATTATGTTAACAGGGTCAGGTCACATTTCTGTATGCATTCATAACACGAGGCCTGGTGGTCTAGTAGAACGACATTGTTTCCTAAAGCTGCCCCCTTTTTTTTTGAAAAAAAAAATTCGAGCTCGAGTAACACATGGAATTAGTAACACATTTGCCGTTTTTCGTTTTGCAATCGCTGACGTCTCTATTCTCTTGTTTGATTGGCTAATGTCAATAAGTCACGTGATCAAAATAAAATATTAGCCAATCAAACAAGAGAATGGAGGAGTCCGCGATTGCAAAACGTAAAACGTTTGCAACTTAGCTAGGGGATCGGAGCCTACAATGATTCTCATTCGGAATAAATTTGAGTGCTGGGCCATTTGTGATATATCTGTGTGTTTGTGTAGTTATAAATAAATAAAGTTTATCTGTTTGTAAATTTTTAATTTCTTTTTTAACTTTTTTCAAAGCTTTTCACTAAATGCAAATGAAAGTTCATATGTACGGTACTTACATCCAAAAACAACTTTTAAAGTTTTTCTCTATCTGTTTGTACCAGCTAATCTCTGGGACGACTGGACGAATTTCGATGAGACTTTTATTTCTTTCTTTTAAGAAAAGACAACTCCCGCATAGGATTATAAATCCTGTGACGTGTGGGACTTTTCAAACATATGTATATGAAATACACCCAGGCTCAGAACAACAATTTGTTGATCATACAGTGTTGTCCCATGTGGGATTTGATTTGAACCACAACACGTTGTGTGTAATTGTCCGAAATAATTATTTATTTATTTAATTCTTCACTTATTTTCCTACAATATTATTTGCATACATGCAATGATTTGTTGAAGAATTACTTTTATGAATGAATGACTGCACGGTTGGCCTAGTGGCTTAAGCGGTCGCCACGCCGCTTCCTACTACGCCAAGTGTCGTGGGTTCAAATCCCACGTAGGACAACACTTTGTGTTATTCACAATTTGTTGTTCTGAGTCTGGGTGTTCTTTGTGTCCGTTTCATGTATGTTTGTAAAGTCCCCCGCGACACAGGAATTTATATTCCTAATGCGGGAGTTGTCTTTTATAATAGATGTCTTTTATAATAGAACACGGCGCAGTAGAAGGTGGTGTGGCGGCCGCCTAAACCACTAGGCCAACAGTGCAGTCATGGGAAGACAGCTATGATTTAGAAGTAACTTAGGTACTAAAGTATCAGTTAGTTAATAATATTAATGCATTCAGAAATGTTTAAGTATTTTGACAATACTTTGGTAACCATAGTCAAGGCTCTGTCTGGTTTGAGATTAGAAGCCTATATTCAGCAGTATACAATTAAAAACTGGTGATAGTGATGTTCAAATGTGTAGGGTTATATTATTCCATTATCACAGTTGTACATCTAACAATATTTTTCTGTGTATCAAAATGTAGTGGTACTCTACTTAAAAGCTTGGGGATTTCCCGAAAGATCTTTGCGTATTTAGATATCGGACCTGCAACACTAATTATCATTGATTTCGACAGTGATAACAACATTTTACCTACAGTTTAATGTGTTGCTTGATATAGTTATTATATATTTTGAAAACCCTGCTTACCTCCGAGTGGATGACGCTGTACTCCAGGTGGGCTAATACACGAAGTCATCCTCCTAGACATTATTCCCAAGTTTATTTGGGGTCGGCTACTAGTTCACAACCGGTTTTACCTGAATTTCAGTTTTTCCACGGAGCGACTGGCATCGGACCTCCGCAACCCTAAGGGAGAACTGAAATTCGAAGATTGAACTAGTTGTCAGTATATTTCAGGGCACTGACTTCCCAATAACGATTGCCATAGATGATCATGACAACCGGGACCGATGGCTTTACGTGCTCTCCGAGGCGCGGGCGTGAATCACCGCCAAACATCCAAACTCCGGGCAGCTATTAGGAATTTCCTAAGAAAATCCCAAAAACACTTTTTGGCCGGACCCGGGATTGGAATCCGAGACCTCTTGATTAGCAGTCGCATACGCTAACCACTAGACCAACGAGGCTAATACACGAAGTATCAAGGCCTTAACCTATACAGTCGGTGGATATTCAAAGAGCGTTAAGGGCGATTGGTCGATTAGTCTCCCAAGTGCGAGAAATAATAGGTGCTCTACATCATCTGCAGCCTAATCCTGCCATCTGCATCCTTCAACATTCTGACTCATATTGATGCGATGATCTAGGTCTAAGTCCGTTCTGTCGGCCAGAGTGGTGAACAGGCCGCGCTGGATTATGAACCTGAAATGCTGTGCATATACGCAGGCTTGGCAGGAATGGTATATTGAAAAAATAAATATTTTTCAATGACCTTAATTTTAGACTTATTTTTTCCATTTTTAAATTGTATTGAATATTGTCTGTATGTCTGAAGAGCTGTTCTGTCTGTATGTCTGAAGAGCTCTTTAACCTGATCCCACCTTTTCCCTTCTCAAGAAGTAACAGTACAGTAGTCAAAGTAGTAGAAATACGCAGTAGAACTATACGATTCGACTCTTCTTTTCTGTGAAGAGTAGTTGAAAACTGGAACTCACTGCCAGCTCACGTGTTTCCTTCCCATTATGATCCGGTGTCCTTTAAGAAGGGCGTGAAAAAGCATCTCACTAGGCCGGTAGGCCGCCATAGGTTGGGCCTTGCATTCGCAGAGAGTGGTGGCGCCCAATTCTAGATTCTAGACATGCTTCCCATCGAGCAGCATAGAGTCACCTTGGTAGGCTACCAAAAAAAAATTGTAAACCAATTTAGTCTATATAGCTAATAACGGATAGATAGACATTTGCTGATTTGAATCTGACCTACAAAGAACCTAGTACATAATTGGTAAATAGTAAACACTATTTCAACCATTAATAGACTTTTATGAAAATATCACTGCATTAACTAAATAATTGTCAACAGACAACGTCAAACGTTGTTAATTACCTTATTCAAATTTTGTTGTTGAATACATGTTGTGTAAGGTCACGATCGCAAAGTGAATGCCTTACTGGACAATATTGAATTACACTGTTCTCTAATATCGTACCGTTTATTGTTTGTGCCCTTTTTGACTTTAGCTCCCGTAGCTATCTATAGCTATCTCAAATGTGCACAGGCGATGTTTTAGATGATGTATGTAGGTAGTACAGACACATTGATTTCAGCACGAATGGGTCGGCTCGACCGGGGAAGTACTACCCTCAAACATAAGACCAATCTAATAATAATGATAATGCAGGAACACCTGCCCAGGTCGCCATGGTATGGTATACCATGCTGCATTGCCTACACCCACAGTGAGGATAGTGGCCCCTACTCCTGAATTCTACTTATGTTTTCCATCAGGCAGAGAAGAGTCACTTTGGTAAAATATATAGAAGTACACTTTTACACACACCTAAAAAATGGGAAAGGCGTATGACCAGCATGTATATTGAATTATTATATTGAAGTATGTTTTGCAAGAATGTAGTCGATACAAATTATCGATTAAGTGATCAACCTCTTTATGTCAGAGAAGAGAAAATAATAGAGTTATCAGATTTTGTATTTATCCTGACGTCTGGTAAATTTAAATTGACACAAAAAATGCCTATTTCAAGACGACGGCGACGCTCGCTAATACATTTTACCTAATACCTCGCTGATAACTTTTTATGGTAATTGTATGGAAAAAAATTGACTATCAAATATATATACCACCATTATGATTATTAACACATAACATACGTATACTAATTAATAACCACAATAATAAATACTTAAGATGTCTTTGTTTTATATCGCACTTCAAGATTTACCAAACTCCACCTGACTTTATGCGGTAGTGAGATTCAAATATATATCGACAAGTACTGTATCTGTTTCTGGACTTGTCACCCTCACCTTGAAGGCCTGACTCCTGCTTCTATCGTAGCACTTCCCCGTCCCCTAGATGCTCTGGAAACCTTACTCACTCACAACAATACCAAAGTGATTACTGTTTGGTAGCGGTCATCTGTAAATGCGCAGGTATTTCACCAGTTGGGCTGCTCCAATTCGTGTGAAATAGTCCTGCAAATAGAAATACCTCTCTCTGCAAACAAACGCAAGTCAAAAGTATGACAATAGATTAAATTGTGACTTGTTAAAAATACAGAGTCATCTCAAGCCGCCATAGTGTGGGTCACAATGTTGCATCGTCTGCATTCATTGAGTATGGTGACTACTATTCTTGGATTCTATTCATGCTCTCTATCACCGGAGTGGAGTTATCTTGGCAGGATCATATAAAAAAAAATAGCTATTAATTAACTGGCGATTTCAAAGAGAACCAAATTTTTTTTTAGAGAAACGCATCTTTTTAAATAATTAAGGAATAAGTAAAAAAATACGGCTTATTTTTACCGCACTACAGGAAGGGTAATACTTTTAGCAATCTATGTATGTTAGTACGTTCCACCGTAATTCCTTATGTGTCAATAGATTCGCAATAATCGCAAGGATGACATAGACTATACATTTTTAATCACAAATTGCAAGCCACCAATACGCAGACTGTGGAAACTGCACTTTGCCACTTAGTGGAGTGAGGAGTGCACGACATAGGCACAACAACGACCCACCCTTGCGCCAGAGTAATAATAATAATAATAAAAATCTTTATTGTCATAAATAACCTTTTACAATATCTTAAGAACGATAAAGTCACAAGATTTAAGGTAAATGTTTAACAATTAGAGTAACCCTAACTCCCAAACTAGGTGTTCCTGTGACTTGGGAGTTAGTGTTCTGCTGTTATATAAACAGATTTCTCTGAATTTAGGTTTAAAACGTGGAAATAAAATAAAATAAAATGCGGTGTGTGTGCGTGCATGCGTATGTGTGTGGGTTGTGTATGTGTTGTGTGTGTATGTATGTGTGGGTTGTGTATGTGTGTGTGTTTTGTGATGTGTCTACAAATGGGTGTATGTGTATTTATGCGTATAAAAGCTTACTGTTGGAGTCTCAATAACTCTTCAGTTTGTTCATAATCTAAGGTTTGCAAAAAAGCTATTGTTTTAGATTTAACTTCGTTTAGAGTAAGCCTACTTATAGGAATTGTTTTACATATTTTTTTGTATATCAATGTACGATTTATGTAAAATTGACGACCAGCAAATGCTGTCCTGTGGTTTTCTACTTTACATAAAAGTCTATTTGATCGCTTTGTAGGGTCTTGTGGGGGAGCCTCAAGATGTTTCTTAAGGGTTGCTTGAAGTACAAATAGTTTTCTGACAGATAGAATTTTACTGTTGGCATAAAGTAAATGAGTTGGATATCGGAATGGTTTCACAAGCATCACCTTGAGCACTACTCTTTGTGCTCTCTCTATTGCAATGAGCTTCGTTTTAGCGGCTCCACCCCACACTGGTATGCAGTAAGTGATAACGGATTGACAGAGCGCGAGGTATGTCATCTTCAAAGTATCAATATCTGCACAATATCTTAGAGATTTGAAGATATAAACAAGTTTTCTAACTTTTGAAACGATATTATCAATATGTTTGTACCATTTCAATCCGCTATCAATCACTACACCCAGATACTTTATGTGATTAACACAGGTAAGGGCCTCACACGAGCAGTGGATAGGATCAGAGCAAGTATGTACCCTTATCAAAAAATCTGTTCCAACTTTATTCCGACTACTAATGTGGAAAGGGATAAAATTAGTTTTTGTTATATTAAGGGATAACAAATTCAGGCGTAGCCAGTGTGCAACAGCTCGTAAAGACTCCTCTGCAGTGGCTTTTACTTCTGTCCATGTATTGCCATAGACAACAATCGCGGTATCATCCGCATAGGTAAAGATCCTGGATTTATGCAGAGGCAGAAGACACAAGTCATTAATATAGATCTGAAAGAGCGTTGGCCCAATTACGCTACCTTGCGGTACCCCATACGTGACGGTTTCCTCGACACTCATACATGAACCTATCCTAACGACTATTTTTCTATTCTCCAGGTAATCTCTAAAAAGTCCTAGAGGTTTTCCACGGATACCTATAGATTCTAATTTCAAAAGAAGGGTGGGAACAGAAACTGTATCAAATGCTTTTTTTACATCGATAAAAATACCCAGGCATTTCTGCTTCGCATCTAATTTTCTTGCTACATGCTCTGTAAGATCCAAGACTGCGTTTTCAGTAGAAACCCCTTTTCTGAACCCATATTGATTGGGTGCTATAATATTGTAGTGTTTAAGGTAGTTTGCTAGTCTTCCATTTATTATTTTCTCCATTACTTTTGAGAGGGCCGAGAGTACCGAAATAGGTCTATAATTGTTAATACAGTTTCTGTCCCCGCTCTTGTAAATGGGATGAATGAGAGCTTTTTTAAAAGGTTCTGGGAATACTCCGTTTGATATCGAGATGTTAATAATGTGAGTAATTAGGGGAACTAGAGTATTCTTACACACTTTTAAGATCACTGTCGGTATGCCGTCACAACCCGTGGCACTGTCGTGTCTAAGGTTCATAATAGTAGCCTCAACTTCTGACTCATCCACTTCTAAAATTACGAAGGAATTACTATATTTTTTTATATTAAGGGGCAAACGTGTTTTTAATGATTGAATGTTTGATGCTAAATCGGAGCCAATCGTAGCAAAATATTTGCAAACACTATTTATAGCTAACTTCGGATCAGTTTTATTGGCAATCAGTTCAATGGGAGGAGCATATGTCTTTCTTGTATTAGTTATATCCTTAATTTTGTTCCAGAGTGCCTTAGTATTATATTTCGCTTTTTCCAGTTCGTGCTTATCGTGTAAGTTCTTAAGTTTCCTAAGCAGGCCATTACAGTAGTTACGATATCTTTTATAGGTTGTTTGTATTATAGGATTATCAGTTGACCTTCTAGCTTCTTTATGTAGTTTGTCGCGATGGCGTATACATTTTAATAAACCTGGGGTAATCCACGGCTTTAGATTTCTATTTTTCTTTTTGACATATTTGACTCCTGTGTTAACGCTTATTATATTTTGGATTGTACTAATCAGAGCGATGGTAGCTTTGTTAGGATCTTCAGAAGTCATGACGTGACTAAAGTCTTGTTTCTCAATATCGCACTTGACCTTTTCATAGTCTATGCTAGGAATCCTAAAAGCGGGTCTTATTTTGAGTGGCTTGTCAGTCTCAATCTGAACAAGTAATGGGAGATGGTCCGTAATGTGAGAGTCCAAGACAAGAACCGTTGATTTTTTATTAGTTTTAAGAATTACGTGATCTATACAAGAATGTAACCTTGTTGGAAAGTAGTGCGCAGGAAGTAGACCATGTGTAGCATTAAGGGTTAGATAGTTGGCAGAACGTTCATTTGTATTAGAGGGTGTGATGTCTAAACATTTCTTTTAAGAACAAGGCTCTGGTCATGTATATTCATGGTCTTTCTGAATCGCCTTTACGTGGTGAGAGGAGACGGAAAGTATATAAATTTCTCCCGTTAGATAACTTCTACTTAAATCTTTTTGTCGGATCATTTTTATTTATTTTTTAAATTCTTTGTTCTTTCATTCTAATAAAATAACGAGATTCTTTCTGCATCACAATATAATGGCTATCGGATGTTACCGTTACATATGTCACCTCATTATGACGCATGCTCAAAGCTCTACTAAGAATTTATTTAATAAATAAGCATTTTAATTTGTTGTATGGAATAATAATACAACAAATAGAGGTTGATCAAATACATTTATTTTCTTTTCTAGGGTACACCTGGTTCTCCAACTACTAGTACCTAGAAAAGGCTGCGGTTTTTGGTTGGTTCATGTCCAAAATTATCAAGCTGGTGGTATCCAAAGGGATTTCCGTAGAGGAAAAAAAGTTCACGTTCAATGCAGACGTCCTGTAAAACATATGTGCGTGTTACAAACAGGCTAGTGGCTACCAAATTTAACAACAAGAACAACTAAGCAGAGATTATTCCTCGAAAGTTTAAATACATATTTTATAATACAACAGATTATTTTTTGTATCGATTTCTCATCAATAATATAAAAAAAAGTAATTATACTGTGCAAGAATCCACAGACAGTCAATCACCCGATGATTGATGTTTCTTTGAAGTTTTCCCAGACAGCACGGCACCGCACGGCATTATTACCAGGAATATAAACCTGGTATCGATTCTAACAGCAATCAATCACTACATTAGTCGATTGTTTTCAAAATAAACACAAACCACTTTTCCCGAAAAGTAAACACACTTTTATTTTTCGTCGAATTTAAATTCTAAATTTGTATAAACTCGTTACATTATGGTCCAGAATCTTCAATGTTCATCAAAACAATCACTATTGCCCATTATAAGAACAATTTTTGTTCGTTGTTTACGCAAATATTGAATAGAGTTCGATATTTGCCATCTAAGTACGTATGTGCGTACGTGAATCACTCCACGAGTCAAGTTACAGATTCCTAGGTATCGCTAACGACCCGCACGTGGTAGAAAACATGGCATGATTACTCCTGAAAAAGTCAATAAATACGTAATATTGCATTGTAGGCATTCGTTTCCAATAACGTTGCGGCACAAACAACGTAAGAAGCTTTTAACTAACGCAAAACAAGTGCTTGGATTTCAGCTGTTTTCAAGTATGTTTACTAGTAACATGTTTGTTCATCTGTAGCCTGAGATTCGTTATTCTCACGAGAAATACCTAACATTATTAGATAGTTCTCCTAGTACAAGTACCTGGGATACTGAAGACGTAGTTCCAAATGTCGTAGTATTTAGGAATAAGTATAAACAGCCAATTTTAAAAGGTCTAGTGACTCCCTAATCATAGAAGCACGCAACTTCGGTTCCTTTTAGGTATTACAGTTTGAGACACGTTTTGCACAGCTTAGACTAGTCTTATTCCATTCTTAACTCTTTTGCCCTCCTCTTCTTTCTTTGGATTACTACGGTCGAGCCTGGCCCCTTTGTGCCAAAGCATGACACTCTTACGATTGAATGTATACGCCTTCTGACTATTTTATTTGGAGTCGGGACAGTGTGTGACATCAGAAAGGTTACCTGTATGACGCCAATTCCCCTTGTGAAAGGGACAAAAGAAGAGAGTAAAATGGAGTTAGAAAGACGAAGAGCTAAGAAACTGGGGTGTGGTCGGAAGTTTCATATGAGCAAGGGTGCTAAATAGCTCTAAGAGGTAAAGCTAGTGCACCCATATGTCTCTTATTCCATCGAACACATCACTAAAATAGGAATATCGACAATCCTTTTTGTTGGTGAGGTAAAATCTTTTCGGATCTTCAGCTCTTATATCCCGACGGCCACTTACAGACACCCTGTACTGAGAAGAACCCGATCCATGTTATTTCAGGTCTCCACAGGAGCAGCGCCGCTTCTAGCTATAAAGGCTTTCTATAAAGTCAGAAAAACCACAGACGCTTCCCCCTGCCTATTGGCCTCATCACATTTTTGCGAAGAACTGACCATCCTGCCACCGATCGCAAAAAAATATCTGCATTCCTGTCGATGGCTGTAATAATAGAAAATAATAAATAAATTCTAGCCCCAAGCTAAGTAGAGATTGTATTGTGGGTATTAGAAAACTGATAAAAATACATAAACAATATTTTTTTTTGTAAGTACATACATATCATACATAGGAAACACCAAGACTCCAAAACAAATATTTGTGGATCACACGAATATTTGGTCCGAGCCGAGAACTGAACCCGAGACCTCTTGATCAGCAACAGTATATGTATACAAACCACAAGACCAATAGGGCAGTCGACGGTACATTTTCTATTTAAACTTTTCAGCTGTCAGAGAGCTATTCTTCAGCAGTAAACTAAACTAGTATTCGACAGTTCTTTTGTTAATTTTTCCTAAGTTTTTGAGGTTACAAAAGGCCCAAACCAGTCTCCCCTTTTAAACCTGGATATTTAAGAGCGGTAAAGTACTCAGGTTTGCATCTTGACTTGATTGTGTTTATGCTTGACGGTAATAATTTACTATCGAATTTACCTCGTTTATATATACCTAAAATTATTGGATTCCAATGTAAATCTAGTTCTAAAGCATTAAGATACGAACTGTAATTCTTACTTATTATGTTCGTTCCATAAAGTAATTGTTATGATGCAATCACGTCGACAATATTTATCAATAGATAAGTACATAACTTATATATGTATTTGCTAGACTTATACTTGACATTTTCTAGATAACAATTATGTCATACAATGTTCTTATGTGCAAACGGAAGCATCTTGAGAACTATCAACGCAGTGAGCAATAATTGTAATTATCGTAAGTACTTTACATTATTTACAATTAATAAGTCAGCATAATGCACTAACATTAATATTTTACCAATAAAATTATTTTCTATTTATTATCCTTAGTTTTGCACTTTCTTTTGCATACACAAAACATTGACACGCACTTTCTTTACTGGAATTTGATCAAAAGCGAAAGCTTGGCAATAATAATAAAAGCTTTGTGCTCATTCGTGTAATGACAGTATTCAGTGCTGAGTCTGTCATATTTTACTATCAGAAAATCCATGAACTTTAAGCTAGTAACCTCAATAGCCTTCAATTAATAATAATAATAAATATTTTGGACATCTGTCACACAACATCATCTAGTCCCAAGCTAAGCAGAGTTTGTGTTATGGGTACTAGACAACTGATATAAATATATAAACATACTTTTTTTTTGTAAATACATACATATTATACATAGAAAACACCCAGACTCCGAAACAAATATTTGTGAATCACACAAATAATATTTGGTCCGACCCGGGAATCGAACCCGAGACCTCTTGATCAGCAGCCGCATACGCTAACCACTAGACCAACGAGGAAGTCAATTTAATTATTTTTTGTAATTACCTAATACCCTAATACCTATACAAAATAACAATTGAATTACTGCTACACATCGGTCTCTCCGTAGGAGAAAAGGAAGAGAAGAAAGAGAAAAAAAAGAGTCTTTGGCCTTGTATATCACGCTAGCCGAATGGGATCACATATTGTTTACTTAACGTTTTCTCTCTTTTTTTGAAGTTCTATTCTGCTGCATAGTAGGGTTCCTTGGACGCCTCTTACAACACCCGAGATGAATAGGGGTGGTGACACTCTTAATTTTAAGCCGTCACTACAAGGAGAGCAACCATTACTGACTTATTACAGGTAATTGAGAATGGACCTCAGGTAGAAAGGGAATTTCTTTTCGCGAATGGAAAACTTAATAAGACTGTCAATAATCGGTCTTATAATATTCTTTTCTGGATTAACTGCTAATATGAAAAGCATTAGTAGAATTAAATAGTTTGGTCACCATCCTCCATTCTGTATGATGAACCACACTATGACGGCTTATTGAGATGCTTTGTTAAGCCTTGCTTAAAGGATCCGGGGTCATAGGGGGAGGGGAACCCGTGCGCCTTAGGACACAATATGCTGTTCAACAGGGTATGGCACATATGGGGGAGCGTAGAACACGTCTCTTAAAGTCTCTTACCTGAAAATCTCTAAGAAAACTACTACTACTAGACTCAAGAAACTAATTACATCAGTTTTCAAATACATTCAGATTTTAATAATGATGTGACAATTTAAGTTCATAGATAATAATGACATAGGTTATATGAATTTTATCATTTTCATGACGCCTTCATCATCATTAGATAGGTCTTTAAAAACATTATGAGGATGCTAAAACTATTTTATCATTAAGGTATCCGTTTGCGAGTTATTCAACTTTAAAGGATATTTTTCATTAAATCAGGGCCGCCCCCCTCTAAAACCTAAATGGCAAGCTCGAAAACTCTAAAATAATTCTTGATCGCAGTCCATATGATGAACGATATGGGAGAACTATAACATCTTATATAACTTTGTTACTTCAGGAGTTATAACTCCTGAAGTAACAAAGTTATAGTTATAATTATAGTTAAAGTTATAGGGTTCTATAGAACCCTAACTTGTAAAATACGCTTACTTTGAAAACTATGTAGGTATAAACATAGCAAAATAATAAGTAAACCTAACAATAATCAATTGGACATAATTTTAAATCTATGTACTCTTATGGATGACGCCAGACAGATTATTTTATGCTTGGTCTGACACGCACTTGGTCGATTTTCTTGTTTAACTTTGTATTGTTTAAATTTTAATAAACTAACTCAAACCTAGGTTTTGTATAATAAACATCCAGCTTTGTAGTAAATTCTAAAATAGTTCTAAAATAAACTTGCCAACATGCAAATCTGCTGTAAAACACGTACAAGTCGTACCATTTTGCAAAAGTGTAAACATAACGTCCTCGACATGTTATAAAATCTGCTTCATATAACATCACTAGCTGCTACTTATGCTACTGCTAGTATTTCTAAATAAGGTAAACAATGTATCGATAATCAAGGGTCTTATTTCATAGATCAATCACTATTATAATAAAATTGATAAATAATCAGAAAATATTGAACATAAATAAATTGAGAATATTTCCTCATTATAAATAAATAATAATAATATATTTATTGTACACCAGGTAATTCCAAAATAACTTAAGATTTGGTGTAAGTACAAATGGTGCCTTATCGCTCGGAAGCAATCTCTTACAGGCAATGGCAACCATAGGATGGAGAGAACAAGTTTAGAAGAAAGCATGGGGTAGGGTCTGGTGTATTAATAGTAGATATGGAGGGAAAATAAAAGTATCCAGTATAATGTATCACCTAAGATGATATTTATACATAGTATGGATTACTAAAATAAGAATACGCATATTATGAGATAAATATTAATTACAGGCAAATAATGTGACCTAATCGACTATTAAGAAATTAAGAAGAAAAGAGTGTATTAGGTTATGGGACATTGATGTCTAACAGGTAGTGCTCCCTTATTAGTCAGAGTTTGTAGAGCGTTCCACAACCTAACTGTTTGGACAGAGAAGGAGATGTCGAGGAATTTCGTGGAATAGCCAGGCAATATCAGCTTCAGTTTCTCTGATGATCTTTGTAGCTTGGGATGGGTATCGTGTAAGAAAGAGAAAGAGAAGTGATTTAAGGTAGTCAAGAGTCTCCACGAACACCTTAAGAGGCTCACGTTAGATGGCTGGATCAAGGGTCTGATGCAGAAGGCAGTCCTCCTTAACACAGCACGTATAGTGAGGAGGTTCCTGTCTTCGGAGCCCTAAGCACCGGTTTTTTGGTACCTGTACCTAAAGTCGGTGGTCTACACTTTATATTTGTAAGTATAATGTATTTTTTATATTTTTTATAAATATTATAAAATAAAGAGAATAATAATAAATATTATAATACGTATATGTATACAAGTTCACATCTGATCTAAACTTGTTTGGTACATTGTCAGCAAATATACACGTAGATACTTTCACGACCGCATCTATGAATGTAATGTAGAAAAGAGAAAAGATGTTTACCTCGTCTATCAATATACTACGTCATCCAGTTATGCAATTTTTGTTTTTTTTTATTATTGTTGTCATTGTTGATCTTAACACACATACCATAGATTTAATTGGACCAAAATAATACGCAGTTCGCTATACTATGCTTGAAGCACGTAGACGATAGTTTGTCTATCTTTTGTATATACTTAGTAGGTTTTCTCTTTGTTTACCAACAACGTTACGAACGTTTATCAAGAAGTACTGAGGAACACAACGTAACTAGCCTAAACGGGGTAATAACAAAATATATTGTGTATATTTGAATTTTAAGTTGCTTCAATGAAATAATTCATGCCATGATGCAATAAGACTTGATGTAGTAGATACGGCATGTACTCGTATCATGCGTCAAAAGTGAAGTTTGTATATTAGAAGTATATATAAGAAATGAGAAGTATATATATTATATTAAAGGAAAAGAAGTAAAAATATAGGCATTATAGTACATAGTTATGTGTAGTAGAAGGTAGACTGTTTTAGTGCCTCTGGTAATTTTTTTATTTGTCTAAGCGTCTAGTGACCCTAATTTTAAAGCATAACTCTACAATTTAGATGTCTCCAAAACCGCTTCGGATCATTCAACTACATTTTTTACGATCAACTTTCACCGGTCAAGGAGAAGAAACGTTCCGCATAACGGTGCGGCCTACTTTTTTCAGGATATCAGAAAATAAAGACTCGGTGTAAACGACCGCCAAAAATACTTTACCGTTGTTCTTTGATAAGTAGGTATGCCTTAACAAATTTACATTCCTATTATTAAAATGACTTTCATGTTTGAACTTGTTCTTCGAAACAATAATTGGCAAACTTTCCCTCTCTTTGTTTTGCGAAGAAATTAATTAATTTTGCGACGATTGGCAAATATATTGCTATAGGCATTATAATGTCTATTGCTAATAACTTCTATAAGTTATGTTTAATTTATTAAAATTTAAAGTTGCGTAGTTTGAATTAGATAATAAGCAATTTATTTTGTACTTTTTAAAGTTGACGTATATGTGTTTTTGTCAGCTCCGGACAGCTCCTGTGTTGTGATAATATGTAGCTGTCTGATACACTTGCTTTTCTATTATTTGCCGCAGTTACATACAATACTCATTTTATACGATTATTTGTTAAAGTTTCTGGAAAATAATATGCAATATTAAAAAAAAAGAATACCGTAAAGTATAAAAGTACATAGATCACTTATTATATTTAATAAGTGCGGTGTTAAATAAAGATATACTTATATAAATACACCGTACATACATAGATATACTATTATGTATTTGCAGAAGCTATATTTAAAGAAATTTGCAACTAAAAGCAAGCTAATATGCCTAGCCTTAGGGGCTTAAAAAACTATTTCATATGAATGACAAAATTCTGAGGCAAGAACATTCTGAATTCGGTTTTTTTAAGTTTACTTAAAAAACCGAATTCAGAAATCAGGAACGCAGTAAGCAAGCTCAGAAAATTTTTAAAACTAAACAAACTCCTGATAACAAGACAAGGCAAGTTAAGGTGTTTGTGTGTTGACTAAAGTCATTAACCAGACAAAAATCAACATAGCTGACTCAAAAAAGTACAGTTTGAATTTTCGCATTTTATACATCTATATACATACATACATACATAACATGCTCGTGTCACAATTGTCCTCCGAAACGGCTTGATCGATTCTTGTTTGTGTATTCATTCACTAGGTCTGAGAACAAGACTTAAACAATTTTAACCCCTGAATAATAAAAGATGAAATGGACGCTTTTTTATAAATTTTTAAGCCTACAAAAGTGATTCTACTCTGCCTGATGGAAATCATGAATTGAATCCAGGAGTAGGGATCACCATCCTCATTGTGAGAGTAAGTAATGCAGCATGGTGACCCATACCATGGCGCCCTGGTCAGATGTCTCTGCATTATTCTCTCGGCCTCTGGAAGCCGGGAGAATGTGGCAGAATGATTGGGCCTCCGGTCTCACAATCACGAAAGAAATACGACAGCAAGAATGCTGTTCCTATTAGGATGGTCTTCTGTATGAAGCTGGTACTGCCCCGGTCGAGCCCGCCCATTCGTGCCAAAATCAGCTCTCTACTGCCTACTTGTGGCTCTACTACCTACTTTACCACTACCTACGTTACAACTTACAACGTATCACTGTTCTTGTACTACTTCTAAGCTACTATAATAATTCGAAATAAGAATACAGGGTGTCGCCACTCTTACTGATCCCACGGGTGTCGTACGAACCGACTAAGTGGAAAAACTAGACAACACAGAATCACTGCAAAGAGAACGCAAAACTTGTCACAAATCCTTTACCAACTCGTCCGTTATGCGTGACATACTCAGCCACCCATAACGTCCCACTGCTGGGCTTCAGTTCTCCACTCAATACCGGGCGCTAGTAGTGCATGACATACATAGTAAGCAAAAATTTCGTTTTGAAGTTGAAGCCTATTTGAGGTCTATGATGAATCTAATTCCCAACAAGCGCTAGTACTGGCTGACAAATAAAACTCGGTGACCCATTTCTATAATCTAACATAGTAAGATATCGTTAATTTATCGGAAATAGATCGTTTGATGGCCTACATGTCGCAGATAACGTAATGTACTCAGGTAACTGGGTTATTGAACCTTTTCCCACTATCTGTGTTAGTTTGAAAACATCGTGTAGTGCATGACAACAAATAGTTGTAACTTTTAATGAGTGTGATATAAAAATAAAGATGGCTTTACACTGGTCGATGTTGTTTCAAATGCTGGTATTCGTTTTCATTTTATTTCTTCGTCTGTCGTCTATTATAACATAACTAAGTTTAAAACAATTATTCTCTAGTATATCATTTTCGTACACACTAGAGCTATGAGGCGCAGTTAAACCTCCTCAGCCGTCTTGTTTTTTTTTCAGATAAGTATCTCTAAAATCGTCGTTAAATCTTGTATCAAATAAGTATTTAAGTATAGTACCTATGGTAGAGTAAGTATTTTATATAAGACAGACAGAAATAGCACTTTTAAGTACGTAATACAAGCCTATTGTAAACTCTCCTTTATTACAAAAATTTGCTGAAGTTGCAATTTTTTCATACGCAGCCGATGTCACATAGACCCATGTGAAAAAAATATAGTGAGTGTATCACTGTTCTTAGAATGATTTATGTATCATATTTAAAATGAATTAAAAATCTGACTTGTCAGAAACTTTTATTGCTCAAATGCCTCATAAATAGGTGAACGTCAATTTTTTTTAGAAAACGACTCTTCCACATTAAGGAAATCATTCTGTATCACCGGGGACTCTGCACACACACAACACACACACACAAAGAATACCCAAAATCAGAGCAACAACTTGTGGATCACCCAAAGTGTTGTCCCATGTGGGATTTGAACCCACAGCACTTGGCACATTAGACAACGACGTGGCGACCGCTTAAACCACTGGACCAACCATACGTTCTAAAATACATTACAGTTTTTATATACCTACTGACATAACAAACAAATTTGATGCTTGTATTTTTAATGTCATTAAAAGTGCTGATACTAATGTTACCTTAGTCGGTCAGGGTCAAGTTTATTGTGGATTTTTACTCAGTTATGCGATTTACTTCACAGAAAAGGGTTGGAACAGTATTTGATGGATAATGATGACCCAATTCTTTATCATGAATTCAAAATATATTTTTAATCTGTAGTGGGTGAGGGAAAAAACCGCAACATGCCTAAACAAAATAAGATACGAAAATGTAAGTAAGGTTCTTAAGTACACTCGTACTGTTTTTTTTATTAATAGCTAGCTGATTTCCACAGCGTTATTGTGGTAACACCGTGGAGCGAATTTAGCTTCAAAAAATAGCCTAAGTTGGTCCTTATGTCAACGACTTTCTGCCAGTCTAGGTCCAAACAAAATTAAAAAGAAAACTTTTTTGATGTAAGTAGTGTATATAATTTGATATGTATTTAATAAAAAAAGTTTTATTTGATATTACAAACAGACATACACGACAGACGAAGATACAAAATGAAAACGAATACCAGCCCTACTAGACAAGTTGCAAACGCTTTTCTATTACATTCTTTATTCTATTTCTCCGTTCTCTCGTTTCATTGGCTAATATTTTGTTTTGGTCACGTGACTGAGTAACATAGCAAATTCAAGAAGCTGTGCTGGTGCACATCATTAGATGTGACCAATTAGAAACTAAAACATTAAACAGAGTCAACGAGCATTCTCATTTAAAACCTAAATTATTGAAGCTAACATCAAACGCCTAATTCAGCGCGTCAGGCTCTGTATAAATTCGCAGTATAAATAATTCGGCTAGGACTAAAATAATACATGCAAGAAAAATAAGAATCAAATAAAAATTAACAAGAATCCTCCATATTTTTTTCCAAAAGTTTCGAACGAGGACTACCCGTGACCATGCGCGTTGGAAACGTCGGAAAATAGAAGATATCGTTACCTTTTAAATAATTTATCGCCAGTAAGTCCCGCTGTAAAACAAAAACTATGCGTAAAAGCCGCGAAAGTCTAAAAACAGTATCAAATGTATGAATGTCTTCTTGATGACTGATTAAGAATACGAAACTACAACTAAAAAGTTTATCCACAACCCATGACGTCCAACTGCTGGGATCGAGTCTCCTCTCAGGAGAGGGATAAGGCCATACGTCCCGACGTTGGTCTACGTAACCGCCCGAAGGCCTCCAATTAAGCTTTATGATTGTTATCTTATGGTAACAACCGGGTTCGACTGCTTAACTTGACCTCCGAATCTCGGAAACGCTCTTAACAGAAACGGTCACCCATCTGGGTGGATTGTTTCCAATCACCTAGGGCTACTTAACTTAATAGTAATCTGTGACTTAGCTATGAGCACTTATATAAAAAATTATCATATTCAAAATTAAACAACAGGAAATGATAAATAAGTAATTATGTGAATGAAGCCACTGGCTAATACTCTACACCTACACAAACATGATAAATCACAAAAAATACACGTCTTACAGATTAAATTTTGTTACTACCGTTTCATAATTTAAAAAGTAAAAACTTTTTATCTAGTTAGGTAATGTCGTGTAATATGGAGGTGGCTAGATTTTATAAGTTTGGGTCAACGTAGGTAATAAGTTTAAAAGCTACGTATTTATGGAGTAATTTCATCGGACACGATGAAATTACTCCTTAGACACGTAGCTTTTTTTTAAAATAAGTTCGCTATATGTAGGTATATATGACGATATATTGAGGACTAGCAGGTCATTTACAAAATCATGTTTACTTTTTTTAACATACATCTATACCTGCTTTGATTGTTTGATCGAATATATACTTATATATTACATAATATACTTAGCGAGTAGTTTTAATCCGAAGAATGCAGGACACATCTTTGAAGATCGCATTGTATACCTACTACGAAAAGCAATGGAAACAATCCTTGTTTATAGCAAAATTAATAATATTGTAATTCATACCATTCATTCATTCATTAGTTGTTTATTACCCATAACACAAGCTCTACTTACTTTGGGACTAGATGATGTTGTGTGTAAGTTGTCCAATTATTTATTTATTTATTATACTACTCGCAATTTTATAAAATGCAAATGAGTTTTCTATTACGTTTATCTTCATATACTTTAAAAAAAACGAAAGCTTGTTCTTTTCAATTAACATTCTAAAATAGAAGATAGTAATCCATCCGTGTTTAAATACCTACTTGAATAATATAAAGTCTAAACAACACCTTAACTGTTAGTAGGCCAATGGCATACGTACACACCGAAACTGTGACAGTCTCACTCACTACCGCGCTACTAAATTACTAATCTATGACTCGTCATTGCAACACTAACGGCAAAATTGTCTTATGAACATGAAAACATTAGTCATATTAACCGGTTTCTGTTACTCTCAAGTTTTTCTCTTACTTATTCAAAGAAAGTTTGTCATGTTGATGTACTTTATCAAACACAAAAAAACACTCAATAGGCTCTCTTCCGTAAGCAGGTTTTACCATACTTTATTTAACTCATACAAAGATGGTGTTTTGTTTTTTCAAAAGGCGGTCACCATTTCTTATCATTAATTTTATTACCACGACTACTAGAAGACTTCTTCTTTTGATGAGATGGCAACCAGCCGAATAATATCAGACATTTCTGCCAATGTCAAGTATTTAATGTCTTCTAGTCTTCAAGTCGTCGTCGTAATGAATTTAATGATAAAAAATGTGGATGAGATGAAATTGGGACATTCTTTCGAGGAAACAGAAAACGATCTCTACTTGAAGACTTTAAAACTTAATATTTGAAATTGGCAGAAATAGCTGATATTATGATACCATCTCAAAAGAAGAACAAGAACTCATACATAAACTCTATGCTCTAACAGCGTTAAAAATTCGAATGTGTTCGACAGTTTTATAAAAAAATTGAAAACAGGTTATGTTCAAAGTTGCTAGAAAACCTAAAAACGTTGATGTAGTTTATCATTGGGATCTGTTTGTTATATTTTTTCTATGTTGTACAATCTTTGCTAATTTTAAACTAATCATAATTTAAGTTGAAAGATAAAAGTAACCCTGTTGACTTGACATTCTGACTCGATCTGTCATGAACTTAGGCTTGATAAGAATAACTTTTCCATTTGTCTTTGCGTATATTATTATTCATGATTTGCATATTAACTTGGTTAATATTTAAATTTACTGATCACTATATTAAATAATATCTCAACGGCTTCGGCGTGAACATACCTAATAAAGACTAGGAAAATAGTACATAAAGTTCTGCTCAGTAAATTAATAAACAAAACTGTTTTTCTGAACTTTATTCTAGAATTAGTTTGGGGACGATTTTAAATCTGATAGATACAGTGATTTCTTACGTTGAGCGACAGCCATCAGACCACCAACATCCAAGTAGTATGGCGAAAACTCAACTAGTTTTGTAGTTAATAGAACCACGCTGATATCAGCACGAATATAGGGCAATACCACCCTTACACTGAAGACCAACCTTAAAATGACAGCATTTTTTGTGTTGTCGTATTTCGTTGGTGAGTGTGAGACCGTAAGCGGAGATGGATGGATTCTACTCATGCTTTCCATCAGGCAGGGTAGATTCACTTTGGTAGACTATACTTAAATAATAAAAATATATATCAGATTCTGTAGTAAGACTATTATCGGATTTTTAGGCCCCCTACCACTAGTAACGATTGAAGAAAGATCTTAAAATGGCTACAGGGACCAATGGCTTTACGTTTTCATTCGCGCTGAAATGAGCGTGGCTTTATATACCACATTCGCCTTATACAACACTTGTTTTTTGTTGTGTTCCGTAGTTCGACTCGGAACCCTTAAAAACACTTAAAACACACTTTAGGCAATTGAAGTATTTTGTCTTCAATTATAAATATGCTTTGCATGAGTCACTATTATTGCCCCTATTCGATAAAGATTTTAAAGATGAAGATGAATCTAGGCGTTGAGGAACATTGGGAGGCCTATGAACAGCAATCGTCTGTAATAAGTTGATTAAAGAAATTTTGCCCCTACCATTTTTAGAAGGTAGTAGGTAGATATTGTTTTCCTATTGCATTGAGTGCTGTTTATTCCACCCCAACATGAGACAACGCAGATTCACAAATAAATCGTTGGTCTGAATCTGGCTATTCTTTCCCACGAAGAAGATTAAAGGAAAGAAAGAGGACTAAAGATAGAATATTTTATAATCATGATTCACGTCAATGTAAGACGAAATAAGGCCGTAGGCTTTATTGTTATCAGAGTATGAATAGGCGACTTTTATTACCTATGTTTATTCTCGTGACTAAAGTCTGACTAAAGCAGAGGTAACAATTCGTAGGCGCCTTTTTAAAATCTTTTCCAACTTCCTTCCGGTTTAATGGTTCGTTTTGATTCCTAGCAACCCATATCTTATCTCACTTTATATCACAGAGCAACTGCTCTGTGCTTTAGATGATGTGTATGTGTGACACAGTTTGTTAAATGCCATAATGAAACATTTTGAAATAAAATCTAAAGAAACGTAACAACAGTGTGTTGTTACGTTTCTATAGTTCTAAATCCTTCTTCTTCTTACCATACTTAATACAATCTGCAGTATCTTGTTAGAAAGCGCATAATACTAAATTTTTCTTTCTTTCTGTTTACTAACATTATAGTTTCTATTGAAACACTTCGGCAACTACTTGAACCTATTGCAACTAATACTCAGAAAAAAATCATTGGTAAAGTATGTACAGGCTGATTCATTTTTACATTTTGCTATGTCAGAATAAATAGTTTTATGTTTTCAACAAAAGAGGTTAATGTAACATGAAAGGTTTAATAACTTTATTGGAATAATGAGTGTACACAAATGCACATAGTGCAACTTCAACACCGTACGTGAGTCAAGTCAAACTGTCTCTTTGTGAGTCACTCAAGCTCCAGTTTCTTTGCCAAACATACTCATTGATTGTTCCGAGTAATTATATGAATGCAATCAAGATAGTAATCATAACAAACATACAAACAATACATACACTTCAAACGTATATGTAATGTTTTCTCGAAGCCATTCAAGACATCTTTGAACCGATATAATCTGATGATATGATAAAGCTAGAATCTTGAGGAGAAAGAACAAGAGTTCTAGATCCACGTTAAATTATTTTAAGCTGCAGCAACATCTGTAAATTGCAGTTTTATACAAGTAAAAGACTATAAACCTCTAGCGTCTATTAAGCTTTAAAACAAACAACTTAATAATCTAATTGAAAGCAATTTGTATTCATCATCAGCCTATCTGGACTGGACATAGACCTCACCAATTGTACGCCATCCATTAGTTCGATCCTCTAGCTTCTCGCATCCAGCCGTAATGTGGAAATCATCACTCCAAATGACCTGTGGACATTCTATACCATGGATTACGAGACACAAATAAAATGATAATAACGAAAGTAAAAGTATTATAATAACAATCTAGAGACAACATTCATGCAATATGTAAAATGAGAAGCAAATAGAAAGACTTGAAAAACGAAACATAAAATAGGTAAAAGCGAATGGATTAACATCAGATAAATAATCATTAGGTATAATAATGTCTAAGCGCCACATTGTTTACACTTGACCTGAGCATGAACCCCAGTTCCCCTAAATCCAGTAAAATCTAGATCTATTCCCGCCAGTTGCTGTAAAAACATGCACGCCATATGCATACTTCGTGAATCTAATGTTAGGTTATGCACGGGCAAAAATAACCCGTTGGTATTTAGGGTTGAACTCGGCTGAGTATACGGTTAAAATCTATATATATGTGAAAAAGTCTGAAGCATCTATGGTTCGAACTAATGCCAGTTTTTTTTACACTTTTTGTCTTTAACCAATTGAACTTAAATTTCGAATAAGTATTCATGTAACTTCGATGTAAATGCAATAATATTATGATACAGTCCTGACGTAAGGGTCAGGACTGTATGGAGGATGGTTAAGAATTTTTCCTGCTTTTTCCTGCTTCAAATACTCAATCGTTTGACGAGCGCTGTATGAGCTTGCGTTGTCGTGGTGCAGGATGATGCGTCGCTTTGAGTTAGATATTCGAAGGTTGGCGATGACTTGTGGTAACTCTGCGTTAACTGGTCTACGATCTTGTGTAAGTGCAATAGTCGCAACATGGCCGGTTTTTCCAACGAACGTGGCCACCATCTTCTTTGAAGTGCTTCAAGAACGAACAACTTTAGTCGGCTTTAGCTCGTCTTGAAAGACCCAGATTGTAGATTGTTGTTTGGCATCAGGATCGTAGACAAAGATCCAAGATTCGTCACCACTGATGATGTCGTAGACGTGATTCGACTCTCCTCGGTTGAACCTTTGCATAGTTTTTTTACACCATCTGACGCGGGCATCAGTCGTCGTCGGAAAGCAGATTCGGTATCCAACGGCAAACTAGCTTTCTCACACCAAGCGCTTCATGCAAGATCTTCTGAATGTTTGTCCCTGAGATGCCTAATAGAGAATCTATCTCTCGACAATCCATAGACATGGGGCTTCGTCACTGAACACAGATGTTAGCTATTCAAAACACTGAAGCCATGTCAGGACTCTTCCAAAGTTGTAGAAAATTATTGCACGAACATTTTCCTTAGAAAGATTCATTTCCGTACGTAACCTGACAGATTCCAATCAAAGCTGTGACATAACAATAGAATTAATCATAATACTTTCAACTGTTTTGAGATTCAAAATTTAAACACATTCGAATATAGAACAGTTCCAAATTCAAAATTGCCGGGAAATACGGAAACGACACATTATGGTTGACATGATGGATGAATGGATTATTATCGTAAGCGACATAATAAGTATACATATTTTCAATCAATAAATCTATTTATGTAACGTCTTTCCTCTCTTTTAGTTCTATTTACATTATCAAGTACATAAATTATTATTTTTACTTAAACTATTGATGGTTTTAGGTTCCCCAGTCTAAGGTTCCCCATGAATATTTCAATGAGCGAAGAATGGGTAGCTACTATAAGACAGAGTCAAAATGACTCATAGTGGCAGCCATCCTCATCTGTTCTTTGTTCAGACCATTTTGAAAAGACTGACATGTACGATACCCAACGTGAACTTCGCCGAATTCACAGGACGGTATATCCAAAAATAATAATTTTGATTTCAAATAAAAGGATGTTTTCTATTTTTTCTGCATTATTATGCGGCAAAGGCTTTTGCCCGCGGGTCAGCCCCGTGTATGACGTTATCGGTGTAAAAAGTAGCCTCCAGTAGGTTCCATCTATCTCTATACCAAAATTCATCAAAATCGGTTCAGCAGTTTAGGCGTGAAAACGTAATAGACAGACAGAGTAACTCTCGCATTTATAATATTAGCAGGGACTAACAGGGATAAGAAACACTTTTGCATATTAACGGTTTTTAAAAAGTGGCAACATTTTCCAAGTTTCTACCTTCTTCATCTGATGCTGAGAAAAGTCTTAAACATTTTCTTGACCTTTTTTAAAAAAACTGGACTTTTTTGACATCTGACACGCAACATCATCTAGTCCCAAGCTAAGCAGAGCTTGTGTTATGGGTACTAGACAACTGATATAAATACATAAATATACTTTTTTTTGTAAATACATACATATTAAATATAGAAAACACCCAGACTCCATTTGTGTATGACACAAATAATATTTGGTCCGACCCGGGAATCGAACCCGAGACCTCTTGATCAGCAGCCGCATACTGACAAGCTTTTGGAAACCAAAAATGGTTAAAAATAACTGTGCGTACAATAGTCCTAGCAAAACTCAACTTCCTTTACGTTTAAATTTTAAAGAAAGAAAAAATAACTGAAAACACTTTATTACCACACTGATAATGCCCAATTTTATTTTATTAAATTGAATACAAGTTCACTGGGTGTATCCTTTGTCCCAGTTCCTTATTGTCTATTTTTTCATTACTCAATTTAATGTTAACAAACAAATGAACGCTATCTGTGGTCAATTCATTTTTTTTAACAGAATATTTGGAAGATGAAAGCTCATACAAAAAATAGGGTTTATGTATGGTCTAATTTTAAGCAGGCACCACACTTCGCTATTCGCTATTCGTTATGCGGGTTATTCGCGCGCATACGGCGAAGTGTGGAGAGTATATTCGCCAATATTCGCTTTATTCGTACGCATCGAATAGCGAATCGCATATACGTCGACTTGTCGGTTTTTTGACACACTTCAAAGGACACGAATAAGGCGAATACACGCATCGACTGCCCACACTTCGGACGGGTAGTGAAGTGCCCTGTGCATAACTAACAACCATAGACTATAAAACAGTTTTTGAAATAGATAAATCAATTAAACGATTAAAATAACCTATCATATGATCATTATGATCAAAATAATTTGACTTCATTTAAGTATTGTTTCTATCAATTTAATAAAATAAAAAGGAAATTAAAATAATATGTTTCGTTCGTTCATTGACCATTAAAAATGACAATGCCCTGTGCAAAACTAACAACCATAGACAATAAAACAGTTTTTGAAATAGAATAAATCGATGAAACGATTAAATTAGTTTATTATATGATCAAAATAATTAGACTTCATTTAAGTATTGTTTCTGTGAATTTAATAAAATAAAAAGGAAATTAAAATAATATGTTTCGTTCGTTCGTATGGTTTCGTTTTGTTCACCATAAAAATGACAATGACACATCTCTACAACACACATATTTGCCTTATTTGATATACCAGTACGAAGTGTGGTGGCGTGTTTGTTGTTTGCGTGCATAACAAATATTCAGGCGAATACGGCGTAGACAAATAACGAATAGCGAATAACGAAGTGTGGTGCCTGCATAAGATAGATGTGGATTTTTAGTATTATTACTGATAATAATGAGCATACGATAATTTCAGAAATTATGCAATTAAATTCAGCCTACTCCCGTCTGCCGCCGAAGAATGACCCAACCATGCCCATCATCGGCAGTCTATATTCCTCCACTATTCTTCAAGTCGGCAGTCCATCGTGGCGCAGAGGGTCCTACACTACGTTAGGCTAATTGCGGAAAATATCGAGTGGTGAGTGATATCGTGGAAAATAAAAAATACTTCATGATCCTACTCTAACATAATGGCGTCTTGCGAGAGGCACAGATCCCAAGGGTTTTTAAACCCATCTCCAAAAAAACTAGGCAGGTAGATGCAAAACGCTGACCGCCATGGCAGTTTAAGTAGTTTTATTACTAAGTAAGTTGACGTTAGGATTTAGGTTACCTTTTTTAAATGCCAAATTTATGATCTACTAGCTTTCGCCCGCGGCTTCGCCCGCATGTCGGTATTCTCAGGCTCTAGACTATCTGTATACCAAATTTATTTAAATAGGTTCAGTAGTCGTGAAAGCGCGACAGACAGACAGACGGCGTAACTTTCGTATTTATACCTTAATAAGGATTAGCGCTACAGCCTTCAATTAAATAGGTATATTCTTCTATGCTCTCTGTTATCCAATTTTCGAGTTAAAAAATAGAAAATTATACTTTTCATTGGCATGTGCTATTTGTAACATTGCACTTTCTGCATTTAAAAAATGGTTCTACAGAGAAGTATCTAGATAGTGACATGTATGACAATGAAATCCACGCAGTCCCATCCCTGAATGCAGATTGCTATATTCGTCCCGAGATAACTAAGACTGAGATGTGAACATTGAGCAGCTGGCACCCTACATACCACTGTGACAATGTTTCTCAATGTGCAAGTCTCAAACGGATATGAGTACTTGCCGAATCTTTTGTTTAGACAAACGTTTCCTAGTCAGGTAGGTCGCTACCTGCCCAGATACGGATTTCAAGAAATAGGAGTTGTAATAATTTACATTAAAAAAGTCAAGAATTGGTTCAGTTGATCTACATCGAGTGCTATGTTTCTCAGTGGTTAAATTTAAATACCTACTTTAATTTTCACATTACTTTTACAATACTAGCCCTCATTAACGGTGTCCACTTTGATAATGAGGTTGTTTTTAATGCACAACTCATACTGATTTGTTTGTTCCTAAATTAGGTAGGTACCATTTATTAAGTGGTGAATACCGGTTAATTAAAGTTATACATACCAAATGAGTAGTTAAGTAACTAAGGGATAATTAAAACTGTTTAATCGAACCTCGTTATATTAATAGAATACTGTTTATGTTCTAATATTATATTAGTCAACCTAGTACCTTAATCTTAACCAAAATACTAGCTGATCGCGCAAAAAATATTCTACAAATAAGGTTGATATTTAACCAAGAGCGTCACACGCCTGTATCATTTTGTGAATGTTCACCGTCGAATATTATTATCCTAGGCCGCCAGTCCGCTAATCGCGGCATTCTGCTGCAATATTCCGCATTCACTCGATAGCAACGCGCCGCTCGCTCAGTTCGAAATTGGCGCGCAGACGAAGCCGGTCAGCGACGTGCGCGCCTTTGCCGAAGGGAGTTGTGTTGTGGAAGCTGTATCGAAACAAAGTGAAGGACCTAAACTAAAACTTTTGTTATTTTTATTGCGAATTGTGAACTGGTTTTACTCGTAAAATGTAAGACTTTACTGTAGCCGTGCAAGTTCTTAAGTGAAAAGAATACATAAAGTAAATAAATAAGTAATTGTGTAGTTGGTATGTTATATACTGTGTCGAGTTTTTATTTATCAACGCGCGTTATCATGTGCGGTCAGCAGTGCAAACTTATTTAAGCTTATTATCCTTTGTGTAGGCATCATCCGCAGCGCGTACGCTTACGCCCGTATAGTAGTAGTAGTACATGATATAAACAAATAATAGTAGCAATAATGGACGGAGAACGAAAAATTCACATGAGCGAGGGTGTCCCGCTGAACTCAACAGGTGCGGCAAGCATTTTTTTGAATACTGGTAGAAACACTAAAGTCAATTCACCCGAAGGGACCGTCATACATCTCAAGACAGGTGACTTGTTATTACTGTAATATGTAGTGATTTAGAATAATTGTTTTGAATGATAAATATCAACGTATTATTTTTCTATTGCAGAGAAACCATCGGACCTCGGTGTGCATATAAATACAACCTTTTCCATAGCGTCTTCCAAGAAAATAAAGCTTTTGTTCGTGTTGAATTTTTTGCTGAGCGTCATATGTATGATAATTAGTTGTTCAATAGCGTTTTACTACTGGAACGAAATAATATCGATGCGGAGACAGTTGGACATGATCAAAGACCAGTTCATCATCAATAATATAAATGATATAGGCGTGCAGGCCGCGCTGGTGGGCGTTCCTAGGCCACCCTTAGTTGTCGAAACACGAGAGCCTAGAATGAAGTCCCTGGATGACGATGAGACAGCTCAGAATGCAAGGAAATATTATGTTGAAGATCTTGGAGAAGACATGTTGTTAGTAGACTCTAAGAAAAAAAATTCCAGCAAAGACAATACCCCTGTCTATGACTTGACAATGCTACAAAAAGGTTAATATAAATCTATGTTTAAATCTGTATTCATTTAAAATTGTTTAGAAAATATTAAAAATAGTAATAGATATTTTTCTGACATTAATTCCAGAATTGGTAGTGGTTCAGTTCAATGGTGCCAAGCGTGAACAAAATATGGGAATGGAATGTAAGTATCATAAACAACATATTTGATATAATTTATCATATTATTAGAAGTTGTTTTATGTTTATTCAAACATAAATTGGATTTATCTACTGTTGAAATATATAATTAGCTTGTTAAAATGAAAAACTTTATGTAGTAAGCCGTAAGTGTTTTTGTAAGTAGTTAGGTAATTTGCAGCACATAATAAGTATGTTATACATAACATTTAACAGCATTTTTTCATTCGTTCATAATAGAACAACTAAAGGTTCTTAAAAGAAGTTTTAAAAACTTTTTAAATACAAATTTGAAGCCAGGCTTATTATTTTCCTTAGTAAAAAAATATGGAGAGTAAATTAACTTATGATTCCTTTAAATAAATGACTATAATTAGTCCTGCACCTCTATTGCTGCTGCATTAATAATAGTTTTTTTAACTTAATATTATCAAAGGAGTTCAATATTCTAATTATCATGCATTATTTTTACAAAAAAGGAAGCATAGATTTAAATATCTAGTTGGCATGATTTCTATAACATTCTTATACAACTGCAAATATGTGTTTAAAATGATAATTTATGTGAATGTGTCACTGGCAGGATACGCACAAACATTTGCTTTGTTGAAATCAACCTTATTGTAATACCATCTTTAGCGTCAAGGAAGAAGGTTCATTATCTAATATATAAAACCAGTATGTAGTTACCATAGTTACTTTGTCTATAGAAGTATTCATTTACATCTCGTAAATGATCGGTAGCAATTAGTTACATACTGAACAATTAAGCTCCCAGACAAAGTTAGATAATTCCTTTTGTATCTGCAATCTTTAACAGTGCTAGTACTAAGAAGCACCAATTTATCACTTTAATAAATTAAAAGGTCCATGAAGCTCCTATATCAATTTTTACTGTCTCTGTAGAGTAGTGTATCATATATAGTCTATCAAATTTCAACTCGATTTGTGCTTCGGCGATGAGTTTCTTTAGTAAGGAACTACTCTACACTGTATTTATATGGAAATAGGCTTGGCAAGTGGGAGTGCGAAACGCGAAACACCTCTAGTTGCCTTTTGTACTATTGTCTATTACTAGTAGCTACCTACTATACTTTAAAATTTATAGCCTGAATTGCAAGACCACTATTTTTGAAACTATGTTCCAACGTATTGAAAGCAGTAGCATTATAGAAACGACTTTGAAATCAGACTTCATAGTGCAGTATAGATCAATTTAAAAAAAAAACTGCCTGTTCTTCTTAATCTCTGAAAATATTAGACTTATTTTGATTAGACTTTCACTGGCAGATAGCCAATTATATAAGATATAACATGGCTACTTTTATTTTAAATTTTGTTCGCCAACGTTGCAACAATAGATTACATATTTATACATGCATGTTATTTAGGGGAAGTCCCTTATAGTTACGAATACAACGATTTCTCAAAATTAAAAAATAATTAGGTAGTTAAATGCGTGTGAAACAAAAGACTGTCTGTTCACCACAAATTGTACTGTAGCATACAAGTCCAATATCAAAGAGTCACTTCTTTGCCCACCTCTAATGTTATTCGAGACTCGAATACCGTTTATATCGGACTCGAAAAGATTTAAAACCGCGCGCCCGTATCGGATAGCAGTTAATAGGACGTAGAAAAACCTGCCCCCTTAGACAACTTGCAAACGTTCTTTGTTTTTGATCATGTGACTGAGTGACATTAGCCAATGAAACAAAAGAATAAAGAAATAGGGTAGAAAAGCGGCCTAGTGTATCCGAGATAGGAAATCCCTGTTTCTCTTTCCGTACCACGGGCCATCGCCACTAGTAGATGTCCCTTCATGTAAAGGTCACGCCGTCTGACCTGCTTATGATGTACTCCTAACCGATTTCGGCCACGGCGTCCATCTCAACGGAGACCAGCTAACTACAGGCGTAGGACCGACGGCTTTTTGCGTGCTCTTTGGGACACGAGATTACCTGCTTTTACTAGGCTGACAATGGCCTAACTTGTCATTCCCAGGCCTACAGTTATAGAGTTTCATATCCACTGTTTGAGTCCTCTGCGTTACCCGGCTCGTTTCCGAGCCTGGCGGACCGGAAGAATTCTAAACCTGTCCTGGTCCCGACATTAATCTTTCCTCCAAATTGTACTATTTTACATGATTATAAATCTTCTCTTTACGTACATATATCTCTCAAAATATTTAAAATCAGAAAAATAAATATTTCTTCTCCTGGATTTTGTAAAGCATGCAGGTGCTATGCTAAAGAAACTTAAAACTCATCCAGCATCTTGTTTTTTCATTAGTAATATATTTTAGCTTTATATGCTTCGCTATTCAGGACTAATATAATCAGTTCACCTCCAACTCAGTTTTCTGACGATTAAGTATTCAGAACTATGAACTGTGAAAACTAGTAGAATACGAATACGCGAGAACGAAAGAAAACAGGGTGCAAACTACGTTATAATAATATAAACGGGTAAAGTCTGTACAAAATCAAACGCCGAGACCAAGACTTCCTTAAGTAGATTTCGCAGTTCATTACGCATCCGGATTTCAAAATGTTTACATCTTATCATTATCTTAACGGGTAACAACGTAATAATAGTACTACATATCCTGTGTGATAACATACCATCGGAAACATTACGTATTAAACTAGTCATGTGCTCTTGTTTATTTACCATCAACTCATAGGACTGTCCTGCTGACACAACGTCCTCGGTATACATATCCTCAAGTGGATTCAAATGTTTAACCACAACCGATTAATGCCTTGGTAAATATTTATACCTACCATGCATTTGTCCAGATACTCGTTTGGAAAATTACGAAGCAATACCAAAAACGGCACCGAAACTGCAGCATTTCGCTAAACTTGGAGTGTGTAGGTAGATAAGTGAGCCTGTAATAGAGATTGGCTAACTGCAGTAAACAGCTATACTATGTAGGAATAACCACATGTGTATATTAAACCAATAAGATCGAGACTGAGGTACTCTCTGATTTTTGATAAAATGGTTTTCTATTTAAATAAATTGTCTAAAACTCACTTTGCTGGTTCAGCAACCCAAACTGTCTTGCGCTCCGACAGTAGAATGCGCTATTATTTTTTTATATTCTGTGGCAGTTCAGACCAATCAGACCCTTGATCTCTTTCATATCTCTAGCAACTTCATCCTTCCAGCGGTATCTGGGTCTTCCTACAGGCCGCCACCCTATGCTGCCTGATATAAGCCCCACCCATTCCTTCAATGTTGCCAAGCGATAAGGATCTGACACTAGGCTGTCTATTTCTTTGTTTTATTTCTGTCTCCGCTCTCCGTTCTCTCCTACTTTGGTCCCAGAATCTTTCGCAAAATCTTAAGTTCTACGACTAAGAGTTTCTCTTCCTCCTTGATCGTCATTGTCGAAGTTTCGAATCCGTACATTAAAGTCAGTCTACTCACTGTTTTGTAGGCGCGGGTTTTGTTAGTCCTGCTTATTAACTTGGAGACCAGTATTTTGTGAAGGGCTGTGGTACATCTTAGTACGTTGATAATGTGGATCTTTATTTCCTACTCGCTCTGAATGGTATTAGTAATCGTACACCCGAGATACTTAAATTTATTTACACCATTGTATATTGTGTCATTTGTGTAGTCTTCTCTGGCCTCTATGGTCCTCGTATCTCTTGATGTGGAGGTAATCAGTTTTTTTCACGACTGGCCCTCATGGCGTAGAGGAGCGTCCCCTGGGTGGCAGATAGGGGGGTTGGTCAGTAGTACAACCTAGCTACACTTTCTAGCTAAATCCAATGGGCTCGTTGACAAACAGACGGTGTGGTCCTTCAGCGTTGGTCATGCAGGGGTTGTGTCGTCACATAGTTATGTAAATTTGTAAAAATTTGGATGTTGGACAGAACTGTTACGAAACCGACAAAGAATACAATTGTTTTAACGTAGATATGTATTAACAATAACACAAAAATGTATTAATGTTACTTTTTTTGATACGCAAATTACCTACAAACTCGTATAAAAACGCACATCTTAACATATCAATAATTTAAGTATGTTTTGAATTTGTAATTATAGTCAATCAAGACGATTTTAAATTCGTTTTCTCGCCTTTTATTTAGACGTGATTCCAGACTAAGCGTATTGTCGATGCATTTTATTAACAGAGCACAAAAAGATCCACACCATACACCTGCGTTTTGCACAAAGGATGCAAAGCGCGGGGTCAATGTTTCCACCATAAAGCGCCGTGTTCGAAATATTTTGTTTAAAATAAATTTATGGAACTTTGTAAACCTAACCTTAAATATCCGAAATGATAACAAATCTGGTACAAAAGATACGAATATTTTCCGTTTTAATATACATTTTGATTGTTATGGACAATTTCGAATCCGGTAATTGTATTTTCGTGATCTAATACCAAATAAATATAATAATAATAATCTTTATTGTCATACTATACACAATACATTTAAAGCAATGCCTTAAAAAGTAAAATCCAAGTGGTAATGGTCACCATCCTCATTGTGGATGCAGACAATGTAGCAGATGACCTACACTATGAGGACCTAGTAAAATGCTACTGCATCATTTGCCATCTAGGACATCTTACACGCAACGTTATCCAGATCCAAACTAAGCAGAGCTTGTATTATGGGTATCAAACAACTGATACAAGTACATAAATATACTTTTTTTGGTAAATACATACAAAACACCCAGACTCCGGAACAAATATTTGTGGATCACACAAATATTAGGTCCGACCCAGGAATTGAACCCGAGACCAATTGATCAGCAGCCGCACACGCCAACCACTAGACCAACAGGGCGGTATCTATGGCAATCATGATTAGTTTGGTTTTAAGTTTTCAGAAAAAAAAAACAAAAATATTATTTCCCTCATAAAGGATTGGACAAACGTCAGCATAATACGTACTTTACGACTTCGCCGTACTTTACTTTTAATCTATAAATTGTATATTTTTTCCGTAAATTTCAATGTTGTCTTTCTTTTCAGCCACTGTAGGTCCGTGGGTACGGGATGAGGAAGTGTCTTCCAAAAACAGCGAAGACAAGATAGGTCTCGAGAATAATCTAGTGGTCATCAAAGAAGGCGGCTTGTACTTAATTTACGCACAGGTAAGACATTTTGAACTCGTACGTACAGATTTATCTTTCACATATCAAAATATGTTTTTAAATGTTGGTTTACTGCTACCTTTTCTTGAAATTTTGAGATTGATTTTGAGAAAAGGGACGGAAATGTGTAACAAGACGCTCGATTAACGATGTTTAATTGGACTTATAATGGCGCAGCTGGTAGGTGAGTTATGTTACAGTTACACATTACATGCTAATAATGTGGTACTATAATACTACAGTATCCTACGAATCTATTGGTCAAATTAAACATGGCGCGTTTCTTTAGCTGCCTGTGACACATTTCCGTCCCTATCAAAATCAATATCGAGGTTAATGTACTGTAACCACTGATGCATAAAATTATATGTTACACCTCTAAAACAACACTGTTCTAAATACTCTCATATTCTGACTCATTAATATGCCGCTTATGACGTAAATTATAATGCGGTTAGATATTCCGTACAACCTAGAAAAAGTAAGGTGTGTGTGTGTGTGTGTGTGTGGTATTTTCCAATAACTTTACGTTAAATTTAAGTTGTGTGTACAATGTGATCTCAAGTGTAATGATTGTTAAATGTGCAAATAAATTGAACTGTCTGTTTAGAATTTCAAATTAACAGATTTTCACTAAATCAGTGGCGTAGCGTGCCTCGGAGGGGCACCGTATAAAAATTTGTTTGGGGGCCTTTATGAAGGGTAAAGATTTCTCAGAATAGAAAAAAAATGTTTGCAAAAAAATTAAAAGAAATATTTATTCATCATAATTATCTGTCACGGTCTTAAATTTTTACAATAGAAACAATTCAAATTAAATATACACTCTTCTTGAATTTTCTCGGCTAAGTCAAAAAATGCATTTTTTACGTAGGAAAAAATGCATTTTTTGACTTTTGTCATTTCTGAAATTAAAAAAATTGGGATTTTTTTATTAATTTTGCTTACGCATGTAGGGGGCCCCCCGTGTCCCGGGGGCCCCGTATAATTAATATGGCAGATACGGCGGTAGCTACGCCTCTGCACTAAATCCATAAAAAAACAATTAAAATGTTCCGACTAATCTCTGAAACAACTAGACCCATTTTGACGCGACTTTCACTTGCAGACTGCTGATGATATGAAATAAGTTAGGCTACTTTTTTAAACTAGCCTCTCCCCACGGCGCTACTCGCGATTATTGATGTACAGCTACAACAACAACAATAAACACGGGACTCAGCTAGTCAGGTTATAAACATTATATATACTTATTACACGTGTATACTACACGTGTTTTACATAAGTATAACGGTAAATGCGCGTTTAACTGCGTCTGTACCTGAAAATATACCGACAGTACCTTACAATCCATGTTCCGGCCATCCATTCCAAAAAAAGGGAATTATGTCAGTAACTAACACGGCCAACTCGGCTTTATTATTCTAATTTTTTGTATTTATAATTAAAAATAAAATTAAATAGCCACTATTACAATACCATCCTTCGTAGGTATACAATACATAGACAGCTATCTCTCTCTTACGTATTGCAAAACAAACAGAACGACGCCAGCGCCGTCAACTGCGAACTAAACTGGGGGCGGACCGTGTGTTAGCGTGTTTTTCCTACACAAAAAAGTCTGACATTTTTAGGAAGGACCTGTCAGTACAGTACGAACTCATACATATCAATTATAACAAAGGCTCACAATTTCACACACTGTACACATTTTGTCATAACAATGTAATGCACATTTGGGTTTATACCATGACAGGACGGGACGCCTGCGTATGACTACACCGTGTTGCTGTATGAGCGGAGACGCCTTAAAAACCTTGACGTTTCAGGCATTAATTATTTATACTTGTTTTCTATCTTTGCAGTTAGTATACCTCACTCAGTCGCCTAACTGTTACTTCATATGGGCAAGGCGACAAGCTACAAAAGACGCGCAACTCCTTAGCACGTGTTCGACAGGCGACGACTCCAGCAACCGGCCGCTCAACAAATCTCAAATGTCGTGTTCTGTACAAACCGTGGCGAGACTATACAAAGGTGATACATTGAATATTGCTCAGAGAGAGCCTAACCGAATGATTTGGCTCAGGCCTGGTTACAGCTACTTCGGCTTTGTAAAACTTAGTTCCTAATAGGCTGTGAAATTATGAATAAGGTTAGTAGAAATCCCCGATGCGGTCGAATGTGACTCAAAACGTGTAATACGCAACTAGTGGCCTACTTATATAGTAGTTTTTGGATCTACTTAAATTGTCAAGGGACTTTCAATGGTGATTCAATCAAGAAAAACTTAGGTAGAAATACCCCTACCTATTTAAATGTTTGTTCTACGAGTAGATGCAAATTAATAATTTGTAAATTTAATTTGTTATGATACGCCACTATAGAAACAATGAAGAATTAGATATTTCGGGTATTTTATGGGAAGAATAATGGTGACCAGGCTTCAGTCCATTCTAAATCTTTCCTATAATTTAAGTAAGCAATGTTGCCTTATACAAAATGAAACATTCAATATTCTGCGTCTACAGCGTATGATGTTTGAATCTGTACAATTATTGTTACTTATAATTGATACAATATTTAGGTCAGTAGTGTTCATCATTGTATGTTTAGACGAAATGAGCGAACGATTTCGGGGTTATAATGACTGCCTGTGAGAAGAATGGTGCTAAATAACTTGATTTAGGAATTGTTATATTTGTTTAATGTTGAAATTACTCTACAACTTTGGGAAGGAGGTCAGTTACCCTTTCACTCTGTAATAAAGATCCATAAGCTGTGTTAAAGTACAGGTAATACGGACAACAAAAACGGACAATAGTTTAAAATTCTTTGAAGATGTTAACACCTTTTTAATCAATAGAAGACATTTCTTTGTTTGACACAATAACTTTAAGCTAGGATTTTGAAACCATAAAGCTTAAAAGTCTAGCAAATAAAAAAGAATGAATGCCACGCCAATAATTATAAACTCGGGGTACCAAACTCGAAGTATGGCATGTGTTTTTGTGATTTTTCAATGGCTGGCTCCAAACTTGAAAGCACGTGGTTTCCACATGACGACAATCGCATATGCGCACGCGAGCAGTATTGTTAATACTGCAAAGAATACAGAGGGCCAATATACTAATTTTTTTTTTTACGTAGACTGATATCATAAGTCAATGGTTAATTCATTCATCATGACATAAAAAATGATGGCCGTTATTTTTATTCTACTCCAAGTCTCGTGGTTATTGTTGTAAATCGCGGGTAATGCCCCCGGGGAGAAACCAGTCTACAAAAATTAACTTAAGTTAATAAGCTTACGTCATCATTCATCTGACTCTGAAAGTCCCCTCTAAATCGGTCCAGCCGTTCTTGAGATTAGCCGGAGCAGAGACAAACAAAAATTACTTTTGACGTCAGTAAATGCATTTAAAACTGTTCGTTTGATATTACAAACCGACACTTGAATTTATTTATTTGTATAGATGTGACTGATTTATCTTTACAAATGTTAAATAATTTTGACCTGACGCTTTCCTTCAGTTGTAGAGTAATGCTGGCGTGTATATGAAAGAAGAGATATGGTTCTAAATATTTAAGTGATCGCGCGTGCCATACCGTATAATGAACTGATTACGAACACATCACATTTCATGTGTATTGTACTTATTTCATAATATTCTTTGTATAAAAAATATTGCTTCTAATTTCAATACAATTGAGGTGCACACAAATATATATGAACACACATATCTAATATTAGGTCAAACTTAAAGAATTTGATCTCTAATATGATCAAGGACGCCATTTTGTTAATTCAAAATTTAAAACCCATGAAAATGGACGTACTGTTGGTTTTTGTTTAAACCTCGTTAATGTTGCTATTAACATTAAAATTAATTAGTTACATTTTTAATGTCATTGTTTAGTTTCCAAAAATGTGTATGTAGTTTGACAAAAATGTTAATAATTTTCTGCCATTGTTTCAACTCGGTTTAGAATATTATTGTAAATATTAAGTTTAAGAATAATAATGATTGCTATGTTAGTACTGCTCAACATACGACTCGGTAAATACTTATTAATTATACAATTTATAATTGTTTTTTTACGTAGTGATAATGTGCCACATAAATACGGAAATTAGACATAAATACTAGAATGTAAGTTACCAATATGTGGTCCATATTTTTTATTTAGTCATTTGTGAATTGATTGTTTCTGGTGTTTAAAAAAATATATAATTCAAACGCACCATAAACACGCGTTATTGTTACATTTGATTATTTCTAATTTAATATACGTTGTAGCATACTTTTTGGATCTTTTAAACATTTTTTCTGGTCATTTTTTAAGTAAGACTTGGAAATTTTATAACTAAAACAAACAATATTTATCGTAAAAACAAAACTAAACAATCATTAATTTTCATTAGCAGATTGTGTTCTTAATGATAATTGTTAAAGTCATTAGTGTGGCTATATTAAAGGTATTTTTGGTGCTCATTAGTAGTAGTTAGTGTCTCTGGATCAGGGGGATGTCCCCCGTTTATGTACCACACATGTGTGACCTTAGCAATGTTTTCTTTTGTGATTTTTCTACTCAGTGCTATACTATACGGTAGATGTAATAAATAAAAATAGATGTCGTATTTGAACGAATTAGTAATTATATATGTTCAGAAATAAGTAGTTATGTAAAATGAACAAAATTTCTTGAGACTTTTTTAAATAAATGTTATGAGTATACCAATAAATATATGTGCGTACATGGTATATCAAGTAGTATAGGGACTTTTTTAGTAAAGCAATGTGATATATTAGTGGTAATAAATTTTAAAATGTATGATTTGATTTCAGAATAGTTACGTTCAATGTAAGTTTTGTTTTTTGAAACATACATAGGTACATTTGTACATTTAAGTTTAAAACTTGGAAATAACACCCGTCAAAAAAATAAATATCAACAATAAAAATATGTGTTTGTTTCTTTTATTCTATAAGAATCCTTCGCTAACATTTACTATAAACTGTCGAAAATTTATTTAAATAGCCCAATCGAAAATTACGAGTATCCTATGGTACAAGAATATACTATAACCAATGTCCACAAATCAAACAGTCGGAATTCGTCTGCGATTTTGAAAGATTCCACCAAAGGTTAAGGTTTGAATAGTAAACATTCTAGGGCATACACATAACTGTTATGACTGAAAGACTTGCAGATAATCAGACAATGTTATGAAATTACGTAATAAATCTAAAATCTTTAATATACATATATTAAAATTTGATCTCGGGTGTGGCTCTAAAGATTTCGCTGAAATTTGGGGTTGAAATCGATATAGTTAGTTTTATGATTGGGTAACGCGACTTTTCGAGCTTCCATGCATTATTAATTCGCATTACTCTTAGCATTGTTGGCGACATCTACACTACTCGTTCAGCAATACTTGTTGGTTGATGGTTGGTACTCCAACACAGCCACTTGAGAGAATAGATGGCGACGTTAACCAATAAATAGTAAGCGAGCAAAGCTCGGGCCGCAGGGTCCCCACCCTTCAGACCTCGACCTCGTTAATCACAGGCGTTATTAGCAAGTTGATCTCCCAGTAGGGTCTACCCATAGGCACGATCCCGACGGACTAACACCCCGGGTTTACCAACAGGCCCAGCCAGGATAAATCCTGTGTTGCGGTAGTGTTCCCACCTGTAGTTGCGGGCGGCGTCTCAAAACCACTTTAGCAGCCTGGACAAGTTACCCTAACTGGGGTCTGTGACCAAAACCACAACATTTACACACACATTATTGGCAATCTATAAGTAACGCCATCTATATTAAATTTTTTGAGTTAGAATTTACAGAATCTGAGAGAGACTTTACACTATTTTGGCGCCATCTATGTTTGAGATACAACTGCTAATTATAATGTTAAAAAATGAAAATCATCAAAATCACACGATCGAATATGGGATGGAGCGCAGTGCACAAAGCTCGTGGTGAGCCCCGTACCATATTCGAATTCGAACGTCTGTTACAGCCTAAGGCGATTCACACACTGCACCGCGCTACGTCGCGTAGCGCGGAGTGGCAGATTTTAATATTGTATGCAAGTACATAGATATAGAAAACACGCCAGGTCCAACACAGCGAACACGCGCCACGCCGCGTGAGCGCGTGCCGCCAGCAGATTCTGCCCCTCGCGCGTAGGCGGGGCGGGCCGCAGCAGTAAACACATTTATATATGCAAAGAATACAGACGACGACGACCAAATGGAAAGTAACCTTTAGTTTGGTGCGGGCTATGTACAAAGCCGTCAGGCGCGGAGGCGCGGTAAAATCTGCTCGAACAGTCAGATCTAGAGATGGGTTTCTGCCCGGGCGGATTGGGCACATTGAATAAGCGCCCGATAAATGCCCGTAAATGCCGAATAAATGCCCTTTACCTGGGCAAAAACTTCAATTTACATTTTATTAATTTAAATTGTGTGTAAATATATGTGTCCTATGCAGCAAAGAGTAATTAATAAAAAAATATGATATATTCCTTTATATAAATATGTTACTATTTTAGTTTTTTCTTTAAATCTATGATCATGGCCGTATAAAAAAAACCAAACTGAGTATTAAAGCAGTTCTTTATATGATAATTAGTAATCTGTGACATACACACAGTATTTTTGTTTCGATAACAATAGTCGATAGTATAAGTATGTACCTATTACATGTAAAACTGATTTATTAGACCAGGGTAGAAGCGTCATAAAATAATAAAAAGTGAACATAAATTGTAGTAGGATGAAAGTGATGAAACCCATTGGAAAAGGAGGTGAATATTATAAAAATGGAAGGAAAAATAATTTACGGGCGATCTGAGGTCGAGAAGAGGTAGGGGGGAGGTTTTCAGGGTAAAAATGGTTTATGTCGATTTCCGGCAAAACTACAAATCCTATGAAAAAAAACTTAAAGGCAAAGTTGTAGGTAATAAAAAGATCTACAACTTTTGCATTTGCACTTTTTTCACATAACCTCAAATTTTATGTAAAAAACAAGTTTTTGGTTTTTTCTTTTTATCTTTTACAAATAAAATTATTTTTTCAAGAAGTTTTGTGAAAACTTACCTTTCTATGTCCTGAATACACCGTAATTTATTTGATTTGAAATATCTATTTTTTCACCTCATTTTGACTTAATACCGAAAAAAAACTTGGTTTAGGAGAAACCTGTGCCGAGCGGTTAAAAACTGGAACTCGCTACCATCCCACGTCTTTCCTTCCCATTATGAACCCGGGTCCTTTAAGAGGGGTGTGAGAAAGCATCTCACAAAGCCGCTATAGTTTGGGTCAGCGTCGCCGTATGGCGACTCCACTCTGCTTGATGGTAAACATGAGAGGGGGCCACCACACTGCCTGCGATGAAGAAGAGGAAGATACTTCCTCCATCGCAGGCAGTGTGGTGGCCCCCAATAAATCATTTTAATATGTATATGATAACTTACAATTAGATGATCTACGAAATAAATTGTTCAAAATGACCGCCGTTTTAACGAATACATAAGTACACTGGTTTTTGTACTGAGCTAGTGGCAGCTGATAATTTACTTGGATAGATATCATTTAAAGTCATTGTTGATGCATCTTTTGTATTAAGCGTATTTTGTAAATAATAGAAACACGGAGTCTGCATTGGTTTGGTACGCGTGTAAGTATCGACTGCGACTAGTATCGTGTGGTAATGGTGGAGTTTTATGAAGGTACTCTTAATTCTGCCGTGTATAACGACGTCATTTTAGAGAATCTCCAAGAGCAGTTGGATGAATGTCTCTTGACAGAATTGCGAAAAGTTTATTTTCAGCAAGATGGCGTTCCGCCACACAACAGCCGCGTATTTCAGTTTGAATAGGTAGTTCGGGTCAGAGTGGATAGGTACACATGGTCCAACCAAGTGGCCACCTCGTAGCCCCGATCTTACGCCTCTCGATATTTTTCCGTAGCGCCATCTAAAACGAAGACTACAAAAAAATACAACAGTATTCAGGAGCTGAAAGATGCATTAACAAGGATTTTAAATGATATCTAGCCAAGTAAATTATCAGCTGCTACTAGCTCAGTACAAAAACCAGTGTACTTATGTATTCGTTAAAACGGCAGTCATTTTGACCAATTTATTTCGTAGATCATCTAATTGTAAGTTATCTGTTGTCTGTGTTTAAAATACATATTAAAATGATTTATTTCCTTACAAATGTATGGAAAAAGTTTTTTGCGATTTCTGACATTTCTAGTATTCAAATCTCAGTCGGTATAGTAGAGACTTTTGATCCTAATAAAAAACAGGATCGATTGGCATCAAAAAAAGTTTTTGTTTAAAATGACCTTTTTCTTGCTGGCTGTACATTTTTTCCAAAATCTGTAAATGCAGTTTAGAATATCTTAAAAAATTATGGATAGTCTTCTGAAAGCGTTTTCCTGTCACTATAACGGTTAAGGTACCTGTCCTTACTGTCCCGTCTCAAAAATTCACCCTGTATACTGTTGAGGACTGATGGTAGTCTCCAAAATGCCTGTTTCATAAAGCGTATGACTTTCGGTCGCGTATTACCAGATTCATAGGCAATTAATTTGGCGATGAGTGTCCTGGATTCAGTAATACGTTTTATTCTACACTGCCAAGCTGCCACTTATTATTATTATTATTATTGTTCTCTTTATTAAAATCAAAATACTTATTCATTACATTTTTAAATATATAAATTTAAAAAATACATTTAAAAATATAAAAGATAACATCGAATGAAAAAATTAAAAATGTTATTATTATTATACATATTTACAAGAATTGTATTTGTAAATTTTTTACGAATTTTCTAAAAAAAATAATGAAACGAACTGTGATTATTTGTGATTTTAATTACAAAAAATTATAAATAATAATTAATTATAAGTTTTAATTTACAACATACTGACTTTCATTTAAATTAAGAAAGAATAGATTAAGAAAACATTTGTTTTTCACAAAACAAAGGTATTCGTTTTTTCTGCCCAGTGCTCGGGCATTTATTCGGGCGTAAACTTATTTATGCCCAATCTGCCCAGTTTATGCCTTTCCGCCCGTATTTGTTTTCGCCCTCGACCCATCACTAGTCAGATCTGCTCCTCCTTCGCCGCGCGCATGATCTACTGCCCCGCGCCTACGCGCGTGGGCGCGTGGCCAGTGTGTGAATCGCCTTAATATTCGTAACTGACCGTGAATAAAGTGTATCTTCAACCAAGTTTTTATTTCATATTTTCAGTTTAAAACCAAATTCATTATAGGACCAGATAGCCAAAGCACTTAGTAAAGTAAAATTTATGTAAAGTCAAAATTTATTTTTATGAACAAGAATTACGTTCCGTTACACTGTATCAATAAGTTTATCTATTGTGAACTGTCATTTTTGCGACGAGACCGTATTATTTAATAACCTCAAAGTATCCTTAAATTAAATAATAACTAAAATGTTAACAAGGTAAACAAATATAATATATAAATTCTGCACTTAGCATTCTATATACATGCGATTTTATGACTAAAATAAACTGATATTTATGAAACTTTATTTACAGATTCAAAATCCGGAATAATTTTCGAGTCATAGGAAGATTTCTTTCTGATAAGCCTTCAGATATTGATGGAAAGGTTAATGATGCTAAGCCGAAGGAATCACAGCCTCAAAAGAAATCATCAGAGTCGTCTAAAGACAAGATTCAACAGCTTCTGAAGCTGATGGCAACTGAACCAAAGATCAAAGAGAGTGATTACAAAGACAAGTTTGCAACTGCACCAGATATACCAAGGAGGCGCAAGCAAAAAGATGAAATAGAAATCAAAACAGAAAAAATAGGTATGTCTGCTCTGAACACATCTCTAGGTTACTCCAAAGACTATATAGTTTTATATACAAAGTAGATCCATAATTCAGAAAATAACAAAAATATTCCTTAAAACTTGATAATTACCAAAGTTCTAAATTATAACCTAAAATATAAGAATAGTTTAATAAACCTATACTCATTAATATTATGTATAACATTTTATAAAGCTGAAGATTTTATTTTTTTGTTTGAACATACTAATCTCAGAACTATAAAAGATGCAGACAGGCTGTGTGGGTCAGCTAGTTCAGTATATTCTCATTCAGTAATGAAAAAATGCTGAAATATATACATTTTTTTTGTTTATGACTTGTCATCAGATGGCCTCTACTAAGCGGACTTTCGGTGAGCGCTGAGGGCTCTCAACCAATCATTCGTTAAGTAAAAAATGCTGAAACTTGAATAAAAGTCATAATTTGACATAAGTATTACGGTAGTATTTACATTCTACCTGTTTTTGGAACTCCTGAAACACAACTATCCATGCAGTCTATATAGTCATACAGCATCCTACTACTGTAATGCTTACAAAATATAATTGTTTGATCAAATCCATATCTCTTTAAATACTGACCAGTCCTGAAGAATTCAAGAAATATAAAAAATATCAGAAAGGCAATTAAACAAGAGTTCAGATATCTAGCTGTATATCTGGCAAGCATTTTATAAAGGAGAGTTGTTGATGATGATGATGATGATATAATAATGCTTACTGATTATATGGAAACACATCACATCATCAGTGTTTAACAGTCCACTGAAAGACATAAGACTCATTTGAAAGGAGGTTACAGCCTACTGTACCAAGCTGCCCAGGTTTGCTACAGTGCTTGTTTCAAGTATTCCTTTCTCTTTGCAGAGATGTTGTCCTGTGTAGTTTGGTTTCGTAGTCCCCAATTATGAGACCCATGGACAGAATTGAGGTGGTGAATTACTTTATTCTGCTGTTTCAGAGGAAACCTTGACAAAAGCAGCTGGTGATGTTGCCCAAGCTATTGGTGGTGATATCAAACAGACTGAAGGGGAGCTGTTGTCCAGGGTGCTAGGCAAAATTAATCAGACTTCAACAAATCTCAGGTACCATTGTGTTGTATTGTATTCACACTCCCTAGAGTAAGTAAGTAAATAGAACGACTTGGGCAACCGAGTACTGGGCACGCCATTATTGTGGCGGTAAGACCTGTTATGGAAGATCGACTCGAGAAGCGTCACGGGACCCTCTGATACCGGCTGACACATGTGCAAGGGTGTTTGTGTGATCACCTGTGTCAGATCCTGAGTGAACACCTGAGTGCTACCACTCTAATGATTTGACCGTGGACACGAAATCGGCCGGGAGAACATCATACTACAGGATATCTTTTTAATACAATATTTATAGGAGGTGAAGGGACGCAGGTGCCTTTTTCATCATTCTTTCTATTGATGAAAACGACATTAAAATCTATAGTGTAGTTTAAAAGATTTAAGTGCCCATGAACAAAAGCAATTTCATTAGGTATGTAACAAATAATTACAAAAATATTATTTTTGCTTTTTTAGCGATCTGCTTGTTGGCATGAAAGTAGATCGTTCTCATGAACAAGACAATCTATCAAAGCAGGAGACCAGAGGACAGCAAGTGAAACGTCTTGTCAGTAAGACGAAGCAAGATGTCCAACAGACTCGGTTCAAACAGAGGCATAATAGTCAGCCATCAGAACAACGTCCAGATCGCAGAGAGTTCAAGAGAAGGTAACACATATTATGTACATTAGCCACTATTTGAATTATCAATTGAACTTAATTAAATAGCCGTGCCCCGCAGTATTATTCAATCAGATATTATTTACTTTATTTATTTTTTTATTTATTTATTTATTTCGGATCACCAACAAATGATACACACATCAAATATGAATATAAAGAAAACAAAATACATGCCCTGTGCTCATTTAGTTATAGGTACTTCCACTACAACACAACAACCCATAATGTCCTACTGCTGGGCTCGGGTCAGAGGAAGCTGGCCGAATTCGGGTTGGGAACTGGCAAGACACATTGTGGCTACATAATCTTATTGTTGGATATTCTATGTTATGTAGGTCCATTGTACGTGAGGGCGACCATCAATCCATCCAGCCCACCTCCCTCCAGAAGCGGATAAGGTCTCCGAGTCTGTTCAAGCATTCTGAAACAGTTTTGGGAGACCCAAGGAAGCTTTTCCGTGTATCGGTGGACACCTGTACACTCAATGAGTACATGCGATACCGTTTCCTCTGCCCTCTGCATAAGGGTCTATTAGTTATGCCTATGGTGTGAAAGTGTTTATTTAATGAGCAGTATCTGGTGATAGTTCCTACCACCAGCCGCAGACTGTTTCTGTCCAAAAGCAATAAGCGTTTGCTTAAGTTGTCATTAGGAAGTGGCATGGATTCCTTTGATTGTCTGCAGCCTGGGACCGTAAGCCAGTGATGTTGTGCTTGTGTGCAGGTAAATTATTGTAGCCAGCCACGGAGCTGGCCGAAGGGGACAAGCACGACGGGTTCGGGTCCGAAAACCGCCGCGCTCGACCTACTCCTAGCCAGGTCATCGGCCACATCGTTGCCTAGTGATCCGCTGTGTCCTTTTATCCATTGTAGTGTCACTGGATTTCGGTTGGATATCGCAACGCGTTCTAACGCATTGTGACATTCCAGTATAAATTCCGAAGTGGGTTTTATTGAAGGATTTGAGTACCGATGCACTATCAGAGACTATACGGATGTGGGAGTCCATAATTTTATTTGTCTCTAAAGCGTGGGCCACAGTGTTGAATCTACCAAGTGGCTTCGATATCCTGATGTTAGTTCGTCTGAGAATACACCTGCTCCAAATGTTCCAAAGTTGGTTTTGGAGCCATCTGTGTATATTCTGAGGTCTTTTGGACCAGATTATCATGTGTTTCTTCTTCGAGTTGTATGTTATAGTGCTTCTGAAACTTAAATTTCTTCAGAATCCTATCATTGGGTGATGTCAACATAGGTTGATGTGTAATCGCTTGTTCTCTTATGCGTGTGTGTTTGATTCTGGAGTCATTTCCCAGTGTGCCGGCATTGTGGAGTCTAAACGCCGCTAGTGCTGCTTCCTCTTTGACTACTAGATGCAAGGGTGACAGCCCCAGCATAGCTTGCGACGCGGCTGTGGGTGTGGTTCTCATGCTACTAGTGATAGCCACGCAGGCATATCGCAGTAGTTTTTCTAAGGTTTTTTGGCCAGTAACCAAGTCTGTCCTGGGCCTAGTGGCCCAGCCTAGGGAGCCATATGTTACAGTTGGTCGAATAACTGTAGTGTATAGCCAGTAAGTGGCATAGGGACTGATGCCCCAATTTCTACCTAGCAGTTGCTTGCATTGCCACAGTGATATACTGGCTTTTGTAGTGATGTAGTCAGTGTGTTTAGCCCAATTTTAGTTGTTTATCGAAATAGACACCCAGGTATTTGGTCTCTGACGTTAAGTTTAGGGTAGATCCGTTGCCAACTTCCTCTTTATAGTAAAGAGGACCAGTTCAGTTTTTGTGGGGGTTTTCGTTAGATATTTTTAAGCAGATAACAACTGGAACCTACTGCTTAACGTTCGAATCTCGGAAACGCTCATAACATATGTCACAAACGGTACTGGCCATCTAGGTACTGACCGTGCCTTCGTTGCTTACCCTAAGTGATTGTTACCAATCGCCTGAGGCTATTGACAATGAGCACAAATAATTTGTTATCCTTCTATTATATCCGATCTATATTGTACTATTTTTATTCAATTCGTCTATTTTCCTCCAGTGTATCAGCAAAAACGCCCACAGTGACTACTGTGGATATATTAAGTGGGCAGCCCCTGGGGATTTTCACTAAACAAGAGCCTAACTATGGCACCAAACTTGACGTGTGGGAGAACTTGAAACAACGTGAACTGACCCTGGCAACTGCACAGCCACCCGCTAATTATTTCCAGAAAATGATCTTGTGGACTGAACAGGGGAAAGTTTGGAAGTTTCCTATTGATAATGAACAAGGTTGGTAATTTTTACATGAATTTTTTTTACTGATAGATGTAGGGTAGTTGCTCCAGTTGACAACCTAGCAATGAAACAAGCCATTTTCTTATTTTACTTTTCTGCATAGTCTCATTGAACTCGAGACACTTCTCCAGTGATGCACAATGCAAATGCGACGTTGCTAAACAATAAATAATACTATTAACCGAGCAAAGCTCGGTTGCCCAGGTATTAATACATTATGTATTTAAACACTTGTTGAAATTTAACAAAACGCTTTTTCCAGGTTTGGAATCCGAAAGAGAAGTTCACTTTTCTGAGCATGTCTTTCTGGACTCTCATTTAGAAGGCTGGTGTCCTAAAAAGGGTCCTATTAGACATTTCATGGAGTTGGTCTGCGTAGGTCTGTCTAAAAATCCTTTCTACACAATCCAGGAAAAGCAAGAACATATTATGTGGTACAAGGAATATTTTGAATCTAAGAAGGATATACTCACCGAGGTCGGCGCTTGGAATGAAAAACCGGCGAATACAGAAGCCACGCAAAATTAATGTTTAGTATTTATAGTTACAATCAAATATAATTAGTGTTGTATAAATATTTGCTTATTATTTTTCTGCTCAGTGCCTATCTTTCGAACTTTTCTGTCTATATAGAACAATTTTACAATGTATTTCTGAAAATACCCGTTTACGACAGCAATATGTGGACATTATGTCCACATACTGTTGTCGGAAATATCTCTTGCTTACCTCTTCATACCTCTCTTTGAAGTCGGTCCGTCATGTCTGAGGATCGTGGTCAGCTTCGGGGTTGCATCTGGAGCGGATGATCTTCCTCAACCGGTTTCTGTCCAGCGCGTCTCTCACAACCGAGTAGAATTTAGAGGTCGACGAGTCCTTCACTTGATCGGTCCATCTTGTTGGTGAACGACCACACGATCTTTTGCCTTTGGTGTTCCCCACCACGATCAGATTTCCGTCGCCTCGTTGTTGGCCTGGTGGTGTACCTCCTTCACATATATATTTCCAAATATGATCTAAATTTGCATCTTTGGTTTTAATTAAGAAATGACCTAGTCACTGTTAGTAACTTAGAATAATTGAAAGCATACTTCAGATTCCTACATTAGATGCCCGTAAAATTCATAAACAAGTTATTGGAGAATAATAGTGATAAATTAATAATTTCCGAGTCGCTCTATCGGTTCGCAGGCAACTTCACCATATGACGTTTCTAAAAAGTATTCCAATGATTGTCGGCAAGCACTAGTAAATCCGGGCTATTGCATCAACCCTTTACCAGAACCATTCTGAAACTATTTTCAGCTACATGCCGTTTGGCCAAAACCTTATTTATTGTTAATAATATGTAGGTACATAACATTTAATTTAGCAAAAACTAGTTGTCCAAATAAATAAATACCATCGTCCATGTGACTCGTCCGTATGATTAAATAGTTAAGTCCTTAGTGTTGTCCCTATCAGATCCTCCAAAGTCGTGGGGTGACGATGGGGTTGGCCTTTTTTTCGTGTGGTAATCCCCTCGGACCGTCACCCGCCGGGGTTTTCGATGCAGCGGTGTGTCGGACTCGAACCGACTAAAAAACACACGGTGTGCCCTCTTTGCGCTTCTCTTTTAGGAGGAGGAGTGCAGGGTGAGATCTCCTTCTGGACTCAACAAAGGATTTGGCCTACGGTAATCTCCGTAATATCATGGCATAATAGCTAACTGATTATAAAAGTATTACACACGAATCTTCAACAGTGTAATAATGCTCAACACAAATAATGTGGGTACATTGTCTAAATAAAACACAATAATTAATTTTACTTCACTTTATTGCACCTATGGAAGTACACTTCGTTGCATATTCGTTGTTTTGAATCTCGACATGACCAATAGGTTAGTTAACATTAAAGTCAAACGACCCGATTAAGTGACACTGGAACATTAAGGTCATAATTGACTTACAACTATAGATAATGCTTTAGAAATACGAACAAATTATTTGCTCCTGAATTTCTAAATAAGAGAGCTTTCAGACACTAAAAATTGTATATCATATACATAGTAACAATTATTTTAATATTATTTATTGACACAATATTTTAGTACAAAAAACCTACCCAAACGTTCTTTTAAAAACAAGGAACTCGTTATATCTAAGTACATACTCTTACGTTATTATTCGTATACTTTAAAAGCCTCCAAAAACGTTTCAGATTAAAGAAAATGAATAAATTTCCAAAAAAAAATGTACTAATAAATCGCATTGTTTTGTACAAAATGAGCTTAAAACACATTTGAAATGTAACGAATGTACGAATTATGGTTGTTATGCAGAGGCTATTTATTATCTTACTAATTTTAGAATTGGCACTAACAAAATAGTGTTCACAGAAACAATTAAGGGCATTGTGTTATTATATAATTAAGATTTTACCATTTATATCGATTTTTATCTCGATACTCTAGCCTTAATAGTACGAGAATTAGCAACGTCACTTACACAATAATGTTTTTACTGTATTTCATATTAAAAGTTAACAAATTATACTTAGTTTGCAACTTAATGATGCAATAGATTTTAGTTTCGAACATCCAGCAAGAAACTACGCATAAAGATGTTGCTAACTCTACGTAGATGAGCAATAACAAAAGGAATTTTTTTTTAATGAAAAGCGTTATGATTAAAGGAACACATGTTTTCATACAACATGATAGTTTGTCTGTACAGCCATTAGCCAACCAGTTTAATACAATAATGAACTGAGTATTAAAATTACAGGAATATTGACACAATATTGGACAAAACAATCATTTAATTATCTTAGTTTATTACGTATTCTGTTACAATTCAAAACTAAGGATTACTAATTAACTTATCATTATTAACAATAACCAAAAGCATCTTAATTAATTTGTAGAATTATCAGTAATCGAAACTAAATTGATTATTATTTTCATTCATCATTTTAGCACCTCCCTATTTTTTAATGTGCGTTTCGGAATGTGTTAAAAGAGACCTTATAATCTATGTAATAGAAAACAGAACAATCACAACAAGGAGTATAGAGAATAGGAAGACAGAGAGGAAGCAGAGTCCTTGGGGACAAATACCTAAAATATGTTACTAATTATTATTTAATTTCATATAACATAAGACGCATCTAAAGAATATCGCTCCAGTTAATGCCAGAATGAGAGACAATTGACTGACGAACAAGGGGCCTAGTGTGAGGTTTTTATTATCATGGATTGGCGATTGGCCGCAATGACCCTGACGCTGTCGAGAGGAAGTTAGTAAACTGGCACTAGGTCCCCAATTAGAGCAAAATTCAGCGAATCTCGAAAAAGTACTGATATTTGAGAATTTAGTGTATGGATGATAGTTTTCTCCGACAAGAACGGGACGCAGAATTAATCTTATGACCTTTCAAACAGTTACAAATTGCGGATACTATTTTTATTGAAAGGGCTTACGAACATATCAGGACGGAGTACAGATCGCCGAGTCGATTAAACTTGTACAACAGTTCATTAAAAATATTTCATTGTATGTACTAACCATAAACAATTAAAATTGTGTGCAATTGAAGAGGTCTATGTCCAGCAGTGGACTGCGATAGACTTATGATAATAATGGTAATGAATCAACGTGGCATGAAATAATAGTGAGAAAGGAAGATAGAACGAGATTGAGAATTGCATTTTTTTAATAATTATTACATTAGAAGCTATTTATTTTACATGTCGTTTTAAATTTCGAACAAATACATTTTGGAATGTTATTTAATTATATGTAGTTCAATTTTATAATTTGTTTTAAAATGCAGGTATTTTCTCGGGCCTAGTGCGTAGCAGAGCCAGGATTGTTTCTAAGATTTCGGGATTCAGGTATCATTGTTATACTTACGTTGCTATTTGGTACCACATTACTGAGTTACTTTGATCACTCAAAGAGATGTGATGAGGTGCTCGGAGTATATTTAAGGCTTGCTCTTGCTCTTACTAGCCGATGTTGTAAAACAGTCAACGATTACAATAACTGTCTGAAATGGCCGTATATGACTTCGATTCTCAGTAGAACAAAGGATAAAGGAAGGTTCAAGACTTGCAATCTTAAATACATGAAAATTAAAACCATATCCACTGAACTTTAAAGCTATAGGATCTTTAGCGATATTAATGTTTAAGTAATTATGGTACAAACAAAAATATACCATAAATATACCTAACAACTGTTGATTACTTATTGTATGAAAATTCTACTTTTGTTTCTTATTTGCTTACGTCACTGCTTAGTAAAAAGTGACGTAAGTAAATAGTTTTTATAGTGGTCCAGTGTTTCAAAATTAAAAAAACAAAATGGTGTAACAGTGTAGTAGTGTGTGATGTTGCCCCCGTACTCGTTAGTATTGTCGCCTGGTGTGGCGCGCGTCGCATTCGACTTCGCTTCAGTGGACGGCTGTATTGTGATGTGTTTCGTTAACTAATTACATCACCTGAAAGATAAAGTGCTTACTTTTATAAATTGGTTTAAACACGACTGAATGGTCTGTAGGTTCAGTGTTATGCACCCTGATTTAATAACTTGAAGGTAGTGAGTTAATTTAACCCAGGACTAGGGAGCATAATTCATTTATTCTTAGACTGTTATGTTGCGACGACTTATACTCTGTCCATTCCTTTATTATCTTTTTGACAGTTCAACAAATGTCGAAATTAGTGACTCCCTCACACGTCACCGATTCGCTTTGAAATCAAAATCAATCGGTATAATATTCTTTAAGTCAGTATTGTTATTAAATATAATGTGCACTATTATAATATATAATTGGCCCAGAACAAAGAAAACTTCCTAACTCAGTCACTTGAAGGTCGGTTTAGTAAGTATTATGTGATTTTTCAAATGTATTTTCTCATAACTCTGGATTTCAACGTTAAGAGGCCGGCGTACGACACTCGAAACTGCAAGTTGAAATTTGTTCGTAAAATATTGCTGTCTCTGTTTGACAAAATACAACGTAGATACGAGTGCACCGCTCTATGTGTGTATGTGGATTGACATTCATTCGTAGTAATTCGGATTCTCTCGTAGAAGGTTCGGTTATCATTATTTGACTGACATGAATCACACACACATTGAAATATTTTTTGATGCGATAGCACTACTAATTGCTTGAAATTTGTGAAAATATGGATGAGTTTCGTAATATCGAAAATCATGAATGAAAACTCAATATTTTTTCGATTTATTTTGTGTAAGTAGTAGCATAATAATATGAGATATGTTATTGATGAAACAATATTAGAAATATTTTTGTTTTTAAGACAGAAAAAAACAAAATGAATAAATGACATTTACAATGTAAAATATGTAAAATTTAATTTGATTATATTTTATGCTAGATTAGTTTATTTTTAAAAATAAAGACGTTATAACCTAAATAAATACAGTCTAAGTCCGAATATCAACATATCATCGTGGAAATATGTTTAAACTGCAAATGATCTTAGTATACCGTTTGTATGGACAATTCAGCCTCCGGGGGGGCCTTAACGTACGTACGTAACGCGTACATAGTTACATTTTAAGTCAATGGTCCAAAAATTAATTAACACTTACTAATTAACAATAACTCTGTGCATTAAGCACAGAGTTATTGTTCTTTATTTTAAGTTTGAACTTAAATTCCAAAATTTCGACTCAATTTCTTGCAATTAATCAATCTGAAATCATATTCTTTTTATTTTATTTAATTTACAGAAACAATACTTCAATGAAGTAAAATTATTTTCATTATAATATGATAGATTATTTTCATCGTTTAATCGATTTATCGCATTTCAAGAACTGTTTTATAGTTTATTGTTTTTAGCTATGCACAAGCCACTTCCCTACCCGTCTATAAAGTACGACGTTACTGTAGTACATTATTATGAAAAAAAATACCGGTAATTTATAGGCGTGACCTGTCAAAAAGACAATAAACGAATGGACAAAGTATAGTTATGTTGCAAACAAAAATTATGTGTAAAAGTCGCGAAAGTCTAAAAACAGACATTGAGTTGACTGATGTGTGAATAGTTTTTTTTTTAAATACATTCATATTATACATCGAAAACACCCAAACTCCGAAACAAATATTTGCGGATCACACAAACATTTGATCAGAACCGGGAATCGAACCCGAGACGTCAAGCACAGCAGCCACAGTAACACAGTAAGGTGTAGTGAATAGTGTTCGGAGTGGGAGCACTGACCTGCAGTATCTGGCTGGCCTCGAAGGCGGTGCCGGGCAGCAGCACGATGGGCGCCGCGACGCGCCCCGCCTCCACACACACCATGTTGGGGAACTCGTCGTCGCCGAAGTCCGGGATCTCTTTGGCGTACTCCGACCAAGGGTTCCAAATCACTGAACGAGAAAAATATATTTTTTACTTTTCTAAAGAAGTTGATTGTTGACATCATCATCATCTTTAGCCTATTGCAGTCCACTGCTGGACATGGGCCTCTCCAATTGCACACCACCACACTGATTAATTTTGTTGACATCACGAAATTTAAATTTAGTACCATATTTACCTTCATCTAAATTAAAAAAACTGTTATTTTGAAAATTCAAACGGACAGTTAAATTTTAGCAATTTGTATTGATTTATCATATATTTATGACGTACTAGCTTTCGCTCGCGGCTCCGGCCGCGTGGATCTCAGTTATTGCAATAAATATTAGCCTATGTGTTTTTCTGATATTTAAGCTATATTACTGTACAGTTTCATACAAATCCGTTCAGTACTTTTTGCGTGAAATAGCAACAAACACACATACATGTAATATTAGTAAGGATAGATTGCAATCAATCAAAAGATATATTATATTCCTTCCAAGTAGAACGTGACACGAAGATTTTGTTTCATTGTTTCTAGTTTTTAGCCAGGTCGGAATAAATAAAAAGAAAAAAAGAGAAAAGCGCACCTGTAATAATAACTCCATTGACTTAGAAACTTTAACGAGGTATTATACAAGCACCGTTATTATGATAATATTGTCATAAACTTTAAACAAGTATATAAACGTGTGAAAACTGGAAAAGGTGCATTTCGCAGTAAACATAGCATTCAGAGAGGATAGTTCTACGCATTCCTGAACTTATTAAGCCATTTAGATGACAATTGTATGATAGGTACATTTCGAAAACGCTATTCAATCGTAATAATAATAGACCTTACTTAGCACTTTGTTCAGTGCACCAACATTAATGGGACGGAATTTTAATCCGTCACCGCACGGAAGGTTATTGAGGTGCTCCTGCGTTATTGGGCATCCAGCCTCGCACTCACCGACGGAACACGACAACACAAATGCTGTCATCTTAGGTCAGTCTTCTATGAGAAGGTACAACAGCTTCAGTCGAGCCGCCCAGTTGGCTCTACTATCTTAAACGTGTCAGAATAAGATCGATGACTGTACGGTTGGCCTAGTGGATTAAGCTGTCGCCACGCCGCTTCCTACTGCAAGTGTTGTGTTCAAATCCCACATGGGATTACACTTGTGTGAATCAAAATTTGTTTTTCTGAGTCTGTGTGTTATTTGTGAACGTTTCATGTATGTTTGTAAAGTCCTCCGCGACACAGGAATTTAAATTTCTAATGAGGGAGTTGTCTTTTAAAAATAAAAAAAGATTAAATGTCATTTTGCAGCTGAGATTGTACCATAGACAACACCTTACATACTACCCCAAGTTTGATGTTAAGAGCAACACAACGTACCTGTATCAGGGAAATTATACTTTTGTATCCTCATCTTGCGACCGCTGACCACATTGGTGATGATGTGCTCCTGCATTGTGTTCTGATAGATCCTGTCCGTCCACTCGTTGATTGTTACCACTTCTCGCGTCTCTTGGTACACGGTGCCTTCTCGTGTCTGGTAAAACAGTTTACATTAAGACTACATTAATTAATTCTAAAGATCGCCTCAGCTAAAGCCAAGACATCCAGATGTATACATCTGGATGTCTTGGTATAGTGTGCGGTTTGAAAAGAGAAGGTCGCAGGTTCAGTTTCGGATCAAGTCAACAATTTGTGTGCATGAATTTAATATTTGCCTAGATTCGATTATATCTATGAATAAAAAAGTATTTATGTATTTATATCAGTTGTCTTGTACCCATAATACAAGCTCTGCTTAGTTTGGGACTAGATGAGGTTGTGTGTCAGATGTCCGAAATATTTATTTATTATTTATTTTCACAGAGGAAGAGAGTGTCGGATAAATATTCTACTATAGGAATAAGGTAGAATATTTATTGTTAGGTGGCAATAATTTTCTACCACATTCACATCACCGTCATCTAGTCTCAAACTTTTTACGTAAATATGGAAAAATTGGGTGTATTATGAGAAAACAAAAGAATATTTTTTTTAGGGAAAAGCGAGTCTTAGTTTGCCCATTCAGATGTCAAGTAGGACGTATCCTGGTGAAAGGTTCTATGAGCAATTTCTACGCTCTGTCGCCTCTAAGTATTGTGTAGGAACTATCTATTTTACGTGTTAATGCTCACCTTATCGATGAACATACAGCCGTGCATGCCAGTGATCTGACTGCGCCGCACGTCCGGCACCTTGAAGTAGGTGTGGAGAAGCATCTGACAGCTGAATGTCAACTCCTTGCTTGGGTTGTACACGCCTATGTTGAAGTGGAGCTCTTTCTCACGGAGTATCAGCCTGTATGTTAATCTGAACCTGGGGATAAAACAAATATGTTATTTAAAAAACTGAATATGGACATTACGGTAGTATTTCTACAAGCATTGTATGTCGGGTATCGCGGGTAAGAATAAGCCTATGTATGTCCTTTCTCAAAGTATCTTCATGATGACTTTTATTGATATCGATGCAACTATTTAGTCGTGAGAGCGTAATAGACAGTTCCTTTTAAGGCCTATGACTAAAAGTATATAACTTGTAATTTATTAAATGAATTGTCGATTTTTTTGTATTGATAAATAGCCCATGATCAATGAGTAATGAATTTGTACATTGATTGGTATACACGGAAATATCGCATTATTTTATGTAATTTGTGTCTTAACGTAATTCAAGTTGGAAAATCTAAATATGGTGATTTTATGGTAAAACTGAAATTTTACTATAATGAAATTTTATATTTTTTCTGGAATGTTTCTATCGTAAAAGATTAACCGTTCTTCGATTTTCGTAAGTTACTTTTTAAGTACCTACTGATAAACTGTTGAATTTAATATAAATTAATAAAATATTATTAAAACAATTTGACTGCCTCGTTGGTCTAGTGGTTAGCGTACGCGGCTGCTGATCAAGAGGTCTCGGGTTCGATTCCCGGGTCGGACCAAATATTCTTTGTGTGATTCACAAATATTTGTTTCGGAGTCTGGGTGTTTTTTATGTATAATATGTATGTATTTACAAAAAAAGAGTATGTTTATGTATTTAAGTCAGTTGTCTATTACCCATAACACAAGCTCTGCTTAGCTTGGGACTAGATGATGTTGTGTGTCAAATGTCCAAAATATTTATTTATTTATTTAATTCTATTGCCAATAATGCTGTATTATGTAACGAATACTAACTGGAAATGCCACATGGAGCGCGTGAAGTCATCATCCATGAGGCTGAAAACTGCCTCCACATCGCCACTTGGCAATCGATCCGGCATCTTCTCCACGTGCCATCGGGCTATCCGCGCAAACCCATGTTGTGGTCCAAACGCCCATTGTCCAAATTGAGCTGGAAAATTCACATATATAAATTGATAGAGAAGTCACTAAAACAACTATATAAGAATATTCTTTTTTATGTTTTCAATTTTACTGTAAAAGTGTAGCTTTTATGTGCGTTCATGACTTTCAAATTAAAATAAAATTTACTTATTCAGTATTCATTATATTTTTTTTGTTTGTCCTGCCTGATGGAAAGCATGAATAGAATTCAAGAGTAGGGGTCACCATCTTCATTGTGATGCAGCATGACGACCCACACTATGGCTGCTTAGTGAGATACTTCTGTATGATTGGGCCTCCGGTCTCACACTCACCAACGAAATACGACAACACATATTTACGTTCGTCTTCTGTGTAATAGATAACATTAGAAACTTTGAACAACTTTAACGTGCATAATGGGCTGTTAATATAGGTATATATCCCAACTATAAATAAACTTAGCTGATATATATATACATTAATACTGTATTCAATTATTGGCAAATAAAATATGAACTTACGGAACACGAATGGTATCCCTCCTCGTATCGCTCTCTTGCCGTCAAATACTGCTTGTTTACTGTAAACAAAAAAAAACTACATTAAAATTGTGTGAATATGAAAAATAAGTAGATCATATTACTTCATAAACTTCATGGGTCTAACTAGATTTTCACGCATAACAACTACGTGCCAACTTGTCGCTTAGACAAATCGCGTTGGTACAATTCGTAATGGATATGAAAAGGCGTAAAAAAAATTATTAAGTGAAATACTTTAGCTCATTTCTAAATGTGCGAGTATGCGATTACAATTGAAGAAATTACAAATATTTAATTTCCTACTAAGGTTGTCCTGGTGGAGATTACTTTTTGCAATAAGGCCGTTTTCTGTTCTGCCTATATTTCTGCCATTTTAAGTATACTCTATTGGAATATTGTATACAAATAAAAACTTTTCTATCTATAAAGCTTTAGGTTAATAACTAAACAATTGTAAAAGACATTATATAATTAACAACCTAATTAATTGTTTTTCTTATAACTTGTACTAATGATTGTCACATACAGAACGAAAGAAAAAGCTATACGTGTTACATCTGTTTTATATTTTTACACCACCTTTAATTGAAAAGTATAGGTAATTGGCTTACTATTAATTCAGTCAACATTGTAATCCTCGAGACAAATGACTAGGAACTGGTAAGTTTAAAAGTTCAATGCAGTAAAAAATGTATATTGATGCGATGTCAACTATTCGCATAAACTGTAGACAATCAATTATACATTTAGTCAAGCTTCTAATAATATAATTGCTTATGATTATTGTTAACAGTTTTATATTGAAGCAATAGACATAAATTTTATTGGTTACGTGCACTTGCAAACTAGATGAATTGGCTAGTTCATTTGTGTTAGATTTTGTCTATCTGACTTGTAATATTGCAAATTATTATGCGAAAAAAATATCTACCTTTTCCAAAGTAGCTTTATAAAATTCTCTGTTTTCAACTACACAAACTTAATAATAACTTACAGAAACTTCGTTCCTGATTTTCGACGCGGAAAAACAACAACTAGGGAGCGAACTTCCAAGTTCATAATTGCTAATGAAAATATTTGTACCGAGTTATTATTGTTCAAGATTCAAAGGGTTCTTTTCATTACCTTTCATAAATTGTGTGTTCACTGTACCATATTATTTACATTCATTATGCCTAGCATGCTCTGGAATATTCCAAACCTATTTACAACTAAAAGTAGGTACACGTTTCGTGAAATACATTATCATACACTGCTCGTAGATATTCTACACATAGATTAGACATAACCGCAACAGTTTAATCTAACCGCATACACCCAGCATTACTCCTTCAGCTCACGTTTGAAACATGATCAATTTTAGCGGCTGCATTCCAGCGACGGCGGGGGACGATGCAAAAAGCACCCTTATATTATAAATGCATCAGTGGACAGGTCGGACGCGACAAAAACGGAGCTTCGAGCAAGCCACGTATAAATTATTTATGCCATTTTTAGCATTTCGGAGTTTGTGAAGCGAGGGACGCCGCATGATGACTACGGCGGATGGACGGCTTATCATCGAGCACGATACTTAAGCACTTTTAGTCATTGTTCTTATAGCTGCCAAAAGTTGAACATGTTATGCCAAAACAGATGAATATCGATGTAGATGTTTGTTGAAAGTACAAATAAGACATTTAAACCATTTGTATACAAAAATCCAGTGTTCAACTTAAAACTATTTATTAGGGTTTCAATAAAACGTTCAACAAATTAGTGTAAAATAAGGAAATAAGGTACTGAGTAATTGGTTCGAGAAATTTAATACATAAAATGCTCCCACGTTATACAGATCGGTGCTTGTATTTCACACAGGTAATCTACCGAGTAGAATATACCTCGGTTCATAAGCACCTACTTACTGGAACTTTATGAATATGGATACTTCTCATAACGTGTTATAAAAAATGAACTACACTTAACCGTATACCGTCATGAAATAAGCTAATTGTCACACAAATATTTTTAAACGCCTCCATTATAATGATAGCTGCTACGCCACCTTTTATACGAACTATGTAAGCCCATGTATAGACTCTTAACCCTTATGATGCAGACCGGTGCACCGTTAAGCATTCGTCCAAGAACTAGATGTTACCGTTTATTACCTACCTCACAATATATTTACGATAATTGAGTTCTGCCATTGATAATACTAAATGGTAAATGGTTCAGTTCATTAAATCCCTCGATGAAATGAGATGTAAAAAAATGGATAAGCGATCGAAAGAGGTGCAGTTGATAACTTTAAATCAAAATGTTAAATAACTAGTTTCAACTTTAAAATAGCAATACAATAGTGCGTTTTCTGCGAAACGGCAGAAAGGGACTAGATAAAGTTTTAATTAGGGATTCCGGATGAAATTCCTCCATGAGTCGTCGGTAGCCGATACATTCCCGCTTCGGCATCAACCGAGTTTTTACCATAAAGCAAACTCGTTCTACGTCTCCCGCGTCCAGATAAATAGCAACAATAAATATACCATCGAAGTCAATTGAACTCTCTTTACAACCGCTACATTAAAATTCTCAAATTTGTGTGATTTTTAACTAATTAAAGGCAAAAGAGGTATTTGTAATGGTCCATATAAAACAACGATCTTGCTTCAACTGTCTAGCTATGACTTAAAATTTTATGTATAATCACCAAGTGAACACGTTGTTTCTCACAAGTTACGAGTTATCAACGAATTTACGTTTTTATTTGTATGATGGATTTATGCTCGTTATCGACACAACGCAAGCATTTTCTGCAAAACAGGCCAGAGACTTAATGCTTTTTCATCTGAATATAATTGAGTGTTATTGACAAAGGAAAAAATGTTAATCAATGCAGTATTGGGGCACATAAGCACCGATAAACTGATGACAATATTGTGAAAAAAACATTATGATCCACGAGTTTCTCGCAGCTAGATATCTTATTCATTGTTCATGCGACTTTCGTGTGCCTATTGATTGGAGAAGAGCGTTGCATTTCTCAACATTGTTGTGCGAATGTTAAAGATTCCGATTTCGATGTGATTTTATCAAATAAAAAGATCATCGATTTTAATCCCATATATCGGTTATAATTCATTTTGAACCGAATCCCTAACAATTGATTTTAAAAATAACCTGAATATCGGCAAGTATCGAATTAACAAATTAGGCGACTCTACTTCACTGCATTTTTTTCTGTGCGGAAATCACTTTGAATACCACCAATTGGTGGCTATGCCGGACTCGAACCCACTATATTCGCAAGCCATCTTGGGTACTAAGAAGCCCAGGAACCAAGTGTACCCCAGAAAGGAAATTCTAGGATTCTACCCTACTTCCTCCCACATGTGTATTATTGTCATTTAATTTCTTTTAAATATGAAGAGAATACCGTCCGTGGTCCGTGGACCGACGGCTTAACATGCTCTCCGAGGCACGGGCGTGAATCAATGCCAAACTTCCATACTCCGGGCTGTTATGAATTTCTTGTAAGAAAAACCCAACAAAACTTTTGGCTTAAACTTAATATTTATATATTAATATGTGAAGCAATAACTTTATATCCTTTTTAACTAAAATCATGCCAACCGAAGAGTACACAATTTGGCACAGTTGAAGCTTATATAGAGAGAGAGGTGCAGAGTGCAAAATATAATCTCTTAATTATATTCGAACTTCGACGTATGGGATAGATGACAACTAGTTTTCTTATAAAGGCCTACGCAGACCGGGACGGCATGGCAAGGGATTTTGCCGTCAGACAGCGCACGCACATTAGCCACTCAGATACCGTGGCATCCCAGCGCTTTGCCACGGCGTGCCGTGTCCAAGCACGCCAAGTCAAAATATACCTAGTCTTCAGTTACGTTTGATCGAGTGTTGATTTGCCTCAGTATTGTAATTTTGTGATAAAATGTAGATTGAGCTGAAGCATGCCGTTGCCTACCGTATTACGCCACGGCATCCCGCCGCGGGAGCCCGTGGCGCGTCTTTCAATGCCGTGCAATGAAATCCCTTTCAATGCCACGGCATCATTTTAAAGTATAGCAATTTATGTCGTATTTCTATATCGATACGATTGAATATCCATTAGTAAAAATTTAAAGCCCTTGCCATGCCGTCCCGGTCTGCGTAGGCCATAATGCAGTTAAGAAACAAAGTTAGTAGTACTAGACTTGAACTTACTAAAACCACTCAGTATTCTATTTAACGCCGGGAGCTGATAAAACCAGTATTTTATACGAAGACTTATAATGTAAAGTTAATAAAGCAATTACCGTATGATAAATTAAAAAATTAAGTAATTATTCTCTTCCTGAAATTACTTCAATTCTACTAAAATACTTCTTGAACAGACAGTTGCAATGCTAGACAGGTGAATACTTTTTTATAAATAATTTAACCTACCGTACCTTTTAACTATATTTATTTAACTTACCATTTCCTTCATTATTTTAACGGTCTTCGAAATATAAAATAATAACTGACTTTAGTTTTAACTCATTTTATAGGTTTTTAAAACGATATGCGATCAAAAATAACAGTTTTATACTTATGTTTAAGTACAGACTACAGACATTTAAGTGGCGTGCAATTGGAGAGGCCTATGTCCAGCAGTGGACTGCGATAGGCTGATGATGATGATGATGACAGACATAAGAAAAAGTTAAAGTATAAATATACCTTTTTTTTTTTTTTTTTTACGTGTGGAAATCCCCGCGGACCGTCACCCCGTCGGGGGTTACGGCGGGGTGGTGTGTCCCTCCATGGTCGGCAGCGAGAGCTCATTTACCGCGGTCGCAACCTTCTGCGAGGACGTAATCACGCAGAAGGAGGCGGCGGAGAAGGCCCGGGAGGACGACATCCAATCGGACCAGATTCGCCGCCGGCGACTCGGGCGGCGGAGGCGCGAACATCTGCGCCTCATGCCGCCTTGAGTGTGGCCGCGGGTGGACGGGACGGGTTATCCCTCCACCCGCATTATGTGGCCAGCCGCGAGGGGGCGGCGTCGGTGTGTGCCGGACGCCGCCTAAGAGAGGATCGTCATCCGAGACGGTGCCCGCATCAGGAGCGGGCAGGCGCTGGAGAAGTTCAGAAGGAGATCCCACCCTGGACTTCTCCTACTCCTAAACGGAGAAGCGCGGAGAGGGCACACTGTGTGTTTTTTAGTCGGTTCAAGTCCGACACACCACCCCGCCGTAACCCCCGGTGGGGTGACGGTCCATGATGATTTTTCACACACTAAAAAAAAAAAAAAAAAAAAAAAGGGGTGGTGTGTCCCATCGGAGGGGATCTCTCGCTGCCGGCCGTCATAAGATCGATGGCCGGCAGTGACAGTTGTTTTACCGCGGTCGCAACCTTGTGCGAGGACGTAATCTTGCAGAAGGAGGTGGCGGAGAAGGCCCGGGAGGATGCAATCCAATCGGACCCGATCCGCCGCCGGCACCCGGGGCGGCGTAGGCGCGCATACCTGCGTCTCATGCCGCCCTGAGAGTGACCGCGGATGGGCGGGACGGGTTCCCCGTCCGTCCGCAGTGGAGGCCAACCGCGAGGGGGCGACGTCCGCGTGTGACCGGACGTTGCCTAATTAGAGAGTAAAATTTTGAGATGGTGCCCGCAACAGTGCGGGCAGGCGCCGGTTGGAGTCCAGAAGGAAATCCCCTCCCTGGACTCCTTCCAATACAAAGGCGCAGAGAGGGTCACACCGTGTGGTTTTAGTCGGTTCGAGTCCGACACACCACCCCGCCGTAACCCCCGACGGGGTGACGGTCCGCGGGGATTTCCACACGTTAAAAAAAAAAAAAAAAAAAAAAAGGGGTGGTGTGTCAGACTCGAACCGACTAAAACCACACGGTGTGACCCTCTCTGCGCCTTTGTATTGGAAGGAGTCCAGGGAGGGGATTTCCTTCTGGACTCCAACCGGCGCCTGCCCGCACTGTTGCGGGCACCATCTCGAACTTTCGACTCTCTAATTGGGCAACGTCCGGTCACACGCGGACGCCGCCCCCTCGCGGTTGGCCTCTACTGCGGACGGACGGGAAACCCGTCCCGCCCATCCGCGGCCACTCTCAGGGCGGCATGAGACGTAGGTATGCGCCTCCACCGCCCGGGGCGCCGGCGGCGGATCGGGTCCGATTGGATGGAATCCTCCCGGACCTTCTCCGCCACCTCCTTCTGCAAGATTACGTCCTCGCAGAAGGTTGCGACCGCGGTAAAACAACTGTCGCTGCCGGCCATCGATCTTATGACGGCCGGCAGCGAGAGATCCCCTCCGATGACTGCAGTGAGGACCCGGCGCTGCGCCGCCCAAGCGGGGCAGACCGCCAGCGTGTGCTGGGCCGTGTCCTCACTGCAGTCGCAGTGGTGGCAGGCGGGACTCGGTTCCCTCCTAGCGACCGAGTGCAGGTACTTTCCGAAGCAACCGTGCCCGGAAAGTACCTGCGTCAGCCGGAAGGAAAGGGTCCCGTGCTGCCGCCCTGCCCACTCCGCGATGACCGGCTGAAGAGCCTCCACGGCGGCGAAGCCAGCGCGTGGGGTCTCCAGCCGGAACGACCATCTCTGCATGGTGGCTCGGCGAGCGGCTTCGCGCCACTCGCGTACGTTTTCGGGCGGAGGGCGAAAGCCGCTCTCCGCCCGGAAGTCAGCCACTCGCCGATAAACTTCGGCGAGCACTTCCGCCTCCAAATCCCACGGGGGTGTTCCGGCCAAGGCGCACGCCGCCTCGGTAGATACGGTGCGGTATCCGCGTATGGCTCTGACCGCCAATACCCTCTGGGGGCGCCAGAGGCGCGCCCTATTCTGGGCGGACAGAGCCGCCGCCCACACCGGTGCACCATAAAGTGCCATCGACCGGACAACCCCCGTGTACAGCTGCCTAGTGGGGACACTGGCCCCGCCCAAATTGGGCAGAAGTCGCCCTAGGGCGGAGGCAGTGCCCACCAGCTTAGGACCAAGCTGTCGGAAGTGCTCGTCGAAGAGCCACCTACCGTCGAGGACCAGACCCAGGTACCTCATTTGGGCCCGGACCGGTACGAGGACCGAGTTGACCTCGATCGAGGCGCCGGCGGGCGGACCGCGACGGGGCCCATGAAATAATAGGGCCTCCGTCTTGTCCAGGGCCACCCGCAGACCCAGCACCTCGATGCGCCCGACCACCCGGGAGACTCCCGTGGTGGCCAGGCGCGCCGCCTCCTCAAAGTTTGCCCCCCGGGCCGTGACCAGGGTGTCGTCTGCGTAACAGATCACACCCAGCCCGGGGGGGAGACGCCCTCGTAGGGCCCAGTCGTATCCCATGTTCCACAGGAGTGGTCCTAGGACAGACCCCTGTGGAACACCGCACGACATGGCCCTGCGTCTCAAGGCGCCACCTCGGTCCTCGTACTCGACGGTACGCTCCTCTAAGTAGTCTGCCACCAGCCGCCTCAGGTACCCTGGCACTCCGTGGTACTGGAGTGCGGCCCTGATGCAGCCGAATGGCAGACTATTGAAGGCGTTGGCGATGTCCAATGACACCGCCAACAGCACTCCGCCGTCTCTCACCGCCTCTTCGGTCACGGCCCTCAGGCGCAGGATCGCGTCGACCGTCGAACGCCCTTCTCGGAAGCCGAATTGGGCGTCCGACAGGTCGGGCCCCACCTCGCAGAGGTGCCGGACGATGCGGACAGAGAGAACCCTCTCAAACAACTTGCCCGCCTCGTCCAGCAACACGATGGGCCTGTAGGCCGCGACCGAATCGGCAGGCCGTCCATGCTTCTGTATCAGGACCAGCTTCCCGCACTTCCAACGCTCAGGGAAGCGTCCGGACGCCAGACTAGCGTCCAACACTCCCCTGAGGTGGTCCAAAGTATAAATATACCTAATCCAACAACAAGTTTTAGAAATAATACAGTAAAACAAGGTATGGCACTCCGAGACACGATAATGACGTAGGGGACACAAGACAAGTCATCTCCTCTATCGAAACTTTATAATTTTGGGGAAAATTCGGGATTTTTTCTTTAGTTAATACTATAACTTATTAATAAAGTTGGTCCATAAGCTTAAAGTTGCTCAGCGTGCTATGGAAAGGGCTATGCTCGGCGTTTCTCTGAAAGATCGTATCAGAAATGAGGTGATCCGTCAGAGAACTAAGGTCATCGACATAGCCCACCGGATTAGCAAGCTGAAGTGTCAGTGGGCTGGCCATATTAGCCGCAGAACTGATGGCCGTTGGGGCAGAAGAGTTCTTGAGTGGAGACCGCGAAACGTAGTGTAGGACGCCCACAGGCAAGGTGGAGTGACGACCTGCGTAAGATGGCTGGCAGGAGCTGGATGCGAGAAGCCCAAAATCGATCACAGTGGTGTGCAATGGGAGAGGCCTATGTCCAGCAGTGGACTGCGATAGGCTGATGATGATGATAACTTATTAATAAGTGATAAATTTTCCTCAAAATTATAAAGTTTGCAAGCTTTTCGATCGAGGAGATGACGTCTCTTGTGTCACCAACATGTCTTCACCGTGTCTCGGAGTGCCTTACCTTGTTTTATTGTATCGTGGTTTTAGCGCATTTTAGTTTAGTGCTGTGAACAACAGATGAGTTAAACTATTTCAAGAACGGTAGGTACATGGCTTATATCCATTAATATTTGCCCTTTGTATGGATCACAAATACACAATTTTAATTACTTATTAATATGATTGTGATTATATATTGATTAAATAATATAAAATACAAATGAGCATCTTTGTATGTTTAAGAGAATTTTGAAAAACATACTTATCGCATCTATTGATTCCTAAAAGCCATTATATAGATTGGACAATTAAAATAGATACAAATTAAAAAATAAGAATGCAAAGTATAGAGAGAATATTTTAACATAATTAATCTTAAATGGTAATAATCACCGATGGTAAGCAACAACGGCGCGGTCAGTACCTGGATGGGTGACCGTTAGTGGCGGTTGTTATCGGATTACAGTCGTGAAGTTTAGTTGGAGGCCTTCGGGCGGCTTAAAACATCCAACGGCAAAATTATGTTGACACGTTAAGCCACAACGTTGTCTTCGTATCAGTCCCCATCCCGTACTCAGTCAGCATGGGGATGTATGGCCTTAACCCTCTCCTGAGAGGAGACCTAGGCCCAGCAGTGGGGCGTTTTGGTTGTTGGTGTATCTTAAGTGGTAAGACAAGGTCAGAATTATCCGTAAAACAAGTTCTAAGTTAAGACAAATTATCCGTATTCAGAAATACGGATTTTTTTTCAATGTATTTACTTCAAAACTTGTTCATTTATGAACGTATTTGGAAAAGCATATGTTTGTTAATAAAAGCAGATCTGCCTTTCGAACCTATGAAAACTGTACTAAGGGTGGCTTATCGAATTATTATTTATACAGTTAGTTTTTTAACTTATTTGAATGCGAGACGATGAAAACCAGTTAACTATTATCGTAAGTCATCTGAGACAAGGTACTTAAAATATTGAATAGTTTACAAGTACCTTTAGCTCTCTAAGCTCAAGGCGAGTCAATAATTCTTCAGAAAGTACATATTTTGATAGTACTTTATATCGCCAACGCGTTGTTCAAATTACATAGATCAATGTACCTACGTAAACGAACAATTTCTCACTTGTACTTTAGCCGTCAGGATTTATGTGATCTTGGGTCAAATTACATCACTCCCGGAGCCTTTCAAATACATTTATAGTCTACTATTTTCTAGACGTGGCAACACTAAGATTTAAATTTATTATTTTCAGGTTGGGTCAATAAATAACAGGAGGCAAACCTACAGGTACTTTAGGAATCAAATGGGAAAATTTAGAGTAAAACCAAAGGAAGGGTAGGTTAGAATGGAAGGCAATAAGGTTAAAGAGAGATATTGCTTTTATAGATGGATTTGGGAAGGTATATTTTCAGGTTTGGCCAACAAATAATAGGAGGCCAACCTACAGGTACTTTAGGAATCAAATGGTAAAATTTAGAGTAAAATATAAGGAAGGGTAAGTTAGAAAGGAAGGCAATTAGGCTAAATAGGGATATTGCTTTTATGGAAGGATTTGACAAGTGTATGCAACGGCTCGAATAATTTAGAAGTTCAGAACTGTTTGATACGGCACATCTGAATTTTCTAATCGTTTCATAGGTATTCTTTTAATCATATAAATATGTCGTACATCTAACACACAACGCCAACTAGTTCAAAAATAAGCAGAACTTGTACTATTAAGTCTAAAAGAATACTCATATAGGTATGTTTTCTTGTAAATACATATCATACCTATACCAAAAAAAAAACACCGTAACTCTGAAACAAAAATCTGTAGATTATACACGCATTTGGTCTGACCCAGGATTTGAACCTGGACCTCAAATGCTAAAAGGTGTTTTCACAACACTGTACTGTGAAAATGTGCTGTTCAAAGTTTCTTTTATTCTCTGTACACCATAGAACGAGTACTTTTTTATTATGCGATAGGCGGTACCGGTAACCTTGCGTGGACAAACCAGGGCCACTAAATGAAAGTGTGTTCCAACGGCTGCCGGAACACGCGTAGGTGCCGGAGGCTGTTAAGCGGACGTACTTGGCATGTACTGTACTCTGTAGATATTGAATAGCAACTAATAGCCTATGATTAAGTTTAATAAGCTTCAATATAGTTAAAAAAAAATAAAAACACCTGTACAAAAGTTGGTTACTAACAAACAATATATATGAAGGTAGTTAAAATGTTTAAATCATAATACATTGCATTTTACTTCTTAAAGTTTTCGCCGTGTAGGCGATCAGTTTTCCAAATTTTATAGATTATATTCTTTTCAAGTTATTTAAAAAATATCATACATTGAAATCGATTCACAAATTTATGTAACATAATTCAAAAAATATGTATAAAATTTATTTTATTAGGCAAATAAAACCAAACAAACTCTATTCAATGTGTCAATGCTGCCAATCTTTTGGAAACGCTACCAGTAAGAGATGATGCGGGGGAATTTCTTGATACTTGTATGTAAATATTCTATAAGTTAATTTTGTAAATAAATAAATTTATAATTTTTAACATAAACTCTACGTTTGACTAGTAACCCTAAGTTCGTCTTCATTTGACTTATCAAAAGTATGAGGCTTAATCTATTCTAAGTCGTCAAAATGATGGACGTGGTAAGACTATGATGCAAGCTAATTTTAATAAATTATTTGGTTTCATCGAACTTAGTGTCATACCACTTCATCTCCTTAGCCTTAATTTATTAACAGTATTATTTTTGGTTGGCTACTAGTTCAATCGGTTTTACCTGAATGTCAGTTTTGCCACGGAGCGACTGGCATCACACATCCGCAACCCTAAAGTCGATCTGAATTCGATAGTTAAACTACTTGTATTGTCAGTATATTTTAGAGCACTGATTATCCAATTACTATTGTCAATATTGTCATAGATGTTCATGACAATGGACTCCGGGATGCTCTCCGAAGACCACGCGTGAAGCGTGAAACAGCCAAACTTTTATATTTCGGGCTGTTATTGAAAATTCCTTGTAAGAAAAACCCAACAAGTGGCGTGCGTTACCCCAGCAAAAAAGCAAAAAAAATTGGGCCTTAGAGAGATGAGAGTATAACAGAAAATTAGTGTGTTCTGAGGTGTAATTTGTTACAAATAGCAAAATTTGTGCATGTAGTAGTTTAAAAGTTATTCGACAAAAACACTTTTTGCTGGAGTAACGTTTCAAACGTTACCCCAGCAAAAAAATTTTTTTTTAAACGTTTCAGACCCAAACGAAATAGATGAATACATAGCTTTTGTTCCGTATTAAATGTTAGCAAACAGCAAAATTTGTGTGAGCTGTGGTTCTTAAGTTATTGACAATTTTGCTGGGGCAATATTTCGGTCTTGTCTAGAACTTGAAAATGGCTGAACGCAGAAGTTTGAAAAAAATACTATCGATAGACCTTCTTTTGCTTAAATTTGTTTAATCATTCGTTTTCAAATTATTTGAGGAACACCGATGTAATAAAATGGTTTTAAAAATCAGAAAAAACTGTTTTACTAAGAAACCAGTATACTTACAATCAAATAAAAAGCTGTAACATATAGCCATGGTTTACATTTATAATGACTGTAAATTTGGAATAAGTAACTTTAAGCAATATGAAGATATAAGTAAATATTATTAATTTTAAATGGTATATTTAAGTCATCGAATACGCAGTTCCTATAAAAGAAGGAAACGTGGCAAACTCTAACAAATTTAAGTATATCATCAACAAACAAGCCTGTAAATTTCAGCTATCAATCACGAATATTATAAAAGTTATATGTAAAACAAGAATGTAACAACATTCTCTTATAACCCGACCAAATTAAAAGGTTACGTAAAAGCGACCGCGCCATATATTCGGCTGACATCTGAAATGAATGGTTTAATAGAATATTTTGTTGGTACAGTTACGAACAAAAAAAGTTAGGTCCGGGTGACAAGAATATTGAATTGAGTATGATTAATTTTTTTTATTTAAAATCAGTCTTATACGCTCACATAAGTACATAAATGTTTAGAAAAATCACAGATAGTTGAGTAATTTCAACATGTTTAGATACTAACTTAGATATTTTTTTGTTTCTTTTTACAATGAATTAAATAAATATTTACAATGTTTAGTAACATTTTCTTGTAAAATTTTTCTTGTCCTTTCCTTGTAAAATGTGTTCAGTATTTTACACGCATTATTATTTTTAAAATTACATTTGTTGCCTTCCTGTTGCTTCCATGGTGTCGCGTTGAATGTAACTTATTATTTTTCTAATAACAAGAACAAAAAAAGGAAAAAATATAGCATACTATATGAAATTTTGTAATTTTTATATTGTTTTATAAAATACTATTCCCAACTGAGTTATGATATTTTGGTTTGCATTAATTTGAATTCCAATGAAGCATTAAATTGTATGAAACAAAAAAATTAAGGTTTTAAAATTAGTTTAAATATTTAAATTATAATCTGATAAAAATATTCTGTTGACTGTACAAAATACCAGATACTAAGCCGTTCATTTACGAAGATATTTAAATGTATGGCGCGGTCGCTTTTACGTAACCTTTTAATTTTGCTCGGTTTATAGGAGAATGTTGTTACTTTCTTGTTTTACATATAACTTTTATAATATTCGTGATTGATAGCTGAAATTTACAGGCTTGTTTGTTGATGATATACTTAAATTTGTTAGAGTTTGCCACGTTTCCTTCTTTTATAGGAACTGTGTATTCAATGACTTAAATATACCATTTAAAATTAATAATATTTACTTATATCTTCATATTGCTTAAAGTTACTTATTCCAAATTTACAGTCATTATAAATGTAAACCATGGCTATATGTTACAGCTTTTTATTTGATTGTAAGTATACTGGTTTCTTAGCAAAACAGTTTTTTCTGATTTTTAAAACCATTTTATTACATCTGTGTTCCTCAAACAATTTGAAAACGAATGATTAAACAAATTTAAGCAAAGGAAGGTCTATCGATGGTATTTTTTTCAAACTTCTGCGTTCAGTCATTTTCAAGTTCTAGACAAGACCGAAATATTGCCCCAGCAAAATTGTCAATAACTTAAGAACCACAGCTCACACAAATTTTGCTGTTTGCTAACATTTAATACGAAACAAAAGCTATGTATTAATGTATTTCGTTTGGGTCTGAAACGTTTAAAAAAAATTTTTTTTGCTGGGGTAACGTTTGAAACGTTACTCCAGCAAAAAGTGTTTTTGTCGAATAACTTTTAAACTACTACATGCACAAATTTTGCTATTTGTAACAAATTACACCACAGAACACACTAATTTTCTGTTATACTCTCATCTCTCTAAGGCCCAATTTTTTTTGCTTTTTTGCTGGGGTAACGCACGCCAACAAGTGACGTAACATACACGAACATTGGTGATTGTGGCTTTCTTTATTAAAGTTGTCATCAATTTTATAATGAATTTGAACATCCGTGCTTGGTCTAACAAAGTAAACACTAATGTGGATATTAAAACTTCAACAAATATCCAAATTGATGAGTACATTGAGACTAACACTTACATTACTTTTTGTATGGAAACACCAATGATATTGAAACTACCCAATAAAACAAACTGAGCTTAGAGATGTACCCAATCAGTAGGTATAATGTATATGAGCATAGTCAAACCAGAAAGCAGTTGTTGATATTAAGTATAGAATAAATTACATATAATGTAGAACTCTTAAAGGAAGACCTTCAAAGAAAATATTCGTGGTACCATGTGCATCGAAAAAGCAGACGTCTGTCTGACGAAGACATTATATTCATATTGAATAATAAACAAATAGACTGTTGGTTGTATGTAAAAAACTATCCATACATCAACAAAAACCAATCAATAATAAAATAATTTAAAATATTAAGCACAAGCTCATTATTTGAAGCAATATTTTTCATTGATAAATACGAGTATTGATTGATGGCTGTAAATCGCTTCCTTGAAACTTAGGGGCTAAAGTTCAGTTCTTAAAATAAAATATTTAAAAGTTTTCGCATCAGTATACGAGATGTACATTACAGTATCAACAAATAATTACTCAATAACAGCCCACAAAGTCCCACTGCTGGGCTCGAGTCACCTCTCAGGAGATGGTTAAGGCCATACGTTCCCGCGCTAGCCGACTGCGGGTTGAGGACTGGCAAGACAAGTTGTGGCTACGTAATCTTGCCGTTGGATATCATAAGCCGCCCGAAGGCTTCCAACTAAGCTTCACGACTGTAATCTTATGATAACAACCGGAACCGACTGCTTAACTTGACCTTCAAATCACTGTAACGCTCATAACATATCATGCCAGAAATGGTCACCCATCTAGATACTGACCGCGCCGTCATTGCTTACCCTCAGTGATTCCAACCACCTGAGGCCTAAATAATAATTAGAAGTACCTGTGAGATTAAGTGAGTTTTGAGGTAACTAAAGATTAGTTACTTTTTTGCCATACTATTTACACCAACCTGGATAAGTATTCATTATTCTGGGTTGTTATCAACAGTCTTTATTAGTCCACTGCTGGGCGTAGGCCTCTTCTTACAAAGAATATATCGGTCTACTATACCGTGCGGTTTGGGTATAAGTTTTCTTTCTATTTTCAATCTGTTGTTTTACGTGGGTTGCTCCCTTATTAGGCTTTTACGACACCTAGAGGATGAATATGTATTAACCATTTGGATGTTTAAGCTTAGCATAATTATTAGTCTCATTAATATGATAATTTAACATTGGACACAATCTTTTACTAAAAAATGACACCATAGAGCAACACAGGCCCGTATACCGGTGGGGAGTAGCCGTAAAATCTTGGCCACAAATAGCGGTCAGGCCACAACACATCATGTTTGTGCCGATAGGCAGGGGAAGCTTCCACAGGGTTGTGCCTGACCTAGCGCGGCGTCGATTCTGAGGAGGACCTGAAATAATATGGTCCGGTCCTCCTCAGACCAGGGTGCCTTAGACCGGCTGTCGGGGTGGTTTTTAGTGGACACACACCACATACTCCTGGCTCCTGGTCCCCGATTAGCCACAGATCTTAAATAACTTTCCACCCCGTCAACACAACAAAAAAAACCGTAGCATCTTTATCCGATATAAAACAGTCCGGCATATTTTGCGGTAGTAACAATTGTTTGTTACTATGAACTCGCACAACAATTAAAACAATAAAATCAGAAAATCACACATACAAACACATTGTGGGTCACTGACAGTGTAATGCATATGCCCAGTTGGGCTTATGCTTTGTGTTGATCTATGGCTAACGAAATCCATGTACATATTATAATTTTTCGCGGCGTCTAACAAAGGCTATATGTACGAACAGTATTCTAAAACAAAGGCGTACTTTGTTTTAACAAATTTTATATAGCGATTACGGTCGACTATAAAACGTTGACCTTAAATTAAAATGAAGAATTCAAAGATTACATAGTAAACGGAACACGAATTATGTTCATACTCACCGTGTATTGTTTCATGTTCCTTCTAAATAACAAATTATGAGCTGATGTTGATATATTGACGTGTGAAATAGCTACCTATAAGTGTACCATTGTGAGGAGAAATAAATAGTATATTATTATTGACTAAAGCATGTTCTGTTCGAAAATCGAAAGCTGATAAGACTAGTTATTTTCGCCTTACCGAAGGCTTTAAATTTAATGGATACAATTCCGTTTTAGCGCAGAAGGTTTGGGCCACGACTTAAAACCAACATCATACATTTCATTTATGTGTTGTCTACAACTGTGTCATTTACAATTAATAGGTTATTAAAAACGCGACATTCGCCTTCGGTCCATTGATGCAGAAGCCTCTCTAGAAGCCTCCATAGTGTGGATCACTATGCTGCATTGTCTGTAGGTACTCACAATGAGGATGGTGACCCATACTCTTAGATTCTACTCATGCTTTTCATCAATCAGAGTCTTTAGTAAGCTTAAATATGTTAAAAATGTTACATTTTTACCAAAATACTTTATTTTTACATTTACTTATTTACAGTCATAGATAAGGATTTTAAAGACAGGATCTACAAATTTTGGTAAAACTGACATAATCAAGGAATTCTACAGGAAAGTGAAGATAATTTTTCTGAGAATAACGCGACCATGCATGTACTGATTTAACAATATTGGTTAATTGCCAACGAACGATTGGTCGTGTATGAAACAATCCTATGTATAAGTGAAGCCAGAATCCATATCAAAACACACTCAAAGTAAACAGAATACATCTAGTATTCAAATACAGAAAATGTATACACCAAACAATATGAAAATCCTTCAAGGCACAGATTTACGATGCTCCGTTAATTAAAGTAACGTGTTGTTACAAAGCCTGACAAATACAAACACCGAGACAAGAACTAAGTGGTCTTGCAACAAAACTCCTTTTAGCTCGACGACAGGGGTCAGTGCGACTGTAAATAGCGCCAGCAGATGCTCTAGACAGCCGATTAATAAGACAGGGACTCCGCCCCGGGCTGCGGTGGCGACTTAACAGCGCCAATTTAACAACCACCCTGTAGATAAGCCGCTTACCCGAATCTCAGAGACAAACACAGTGGGTACAGTCTTATAAGTAATATGGAAATGATATCTAAAGGCTACGTTTTCGGGTTTGTTTTACAATGAAATTATTTAAATACATATAAATATGTACCTTATTAGTAGTACGTTTTAATAAATACATTACATTATGCCCTTCTAATTAGCAAAGTTGAAGTACCTATTGTATAAGGCTAACGTATTATTTACTTACCTACCCGAGGTTTCACCGTTCATGACTACATTAAAATTAATCAAATGCCTTCATTAAATTAGCAAAAAAATGCTTCAAAGTACATTGTAGGTACATGCTGAATAAATGTTATAAATACTTAATCAGTTGGCTGTAATGTTAAATTAGTATAATAGATTCATATAACATGTGTTCCATACAAAAAAAAGCAAATTGTAAGTAATTATCACATGTTTACATAAATTATGTCTGAAATGACGAGGTAGATTACATAAAAAAGCAATTAAAACTCACATTAAATAATTTCAATTCATTCAACCAACATATAAGGTGTTGCTGACACACTCGATAAAAATACGATAGTCGACGGCTAGTCGAATGTTTCTGACCAAATTTGGTCAGATCCCGAACTAAATATCGCGTCACGTTCATATTATCAGCTGTTTCAAGTATCTGTTAGTCAATAGATCATACGCGATGCGACCATGTAAGGCCGCACGAGACATATTATGATGATGTCATGCACGATAGACACCAGTAACTATGGCCGTACCTACGGCCGTTCAACTGCAAATCGTATGAAAACACGATTAGATTGATTATTCGATTAATTAAATAAAATAGAAAGATCGCCCAACAAAGAGCTGTGAAAAAGCTGAGCTGTTAAATGAGAACGACCTATATTAGGCACTAAAATCAACATTCGTAATCATTTGCATTTCAAAGATCGAGGAAAACAGTGGGATTGAAAGCAATGTAACAGAAAAATAAATGAAATGTTCCCGTGGTAGTCGGATTTCCTTGATAATATTTACGCCCAATAAAGTGGGCAGTAAGTTACAGTAGGTTAAACAAGTACTGATATTTTAATAAGTTGGGTTATATTATACATCTTGGGGGTTGAAACATCTGAAATCACTTAAAAGGATCTCAATTATATTTTGTTACAATATGGAAACATACTTTACTTGATAATGCATTAAGTATTTCATAACATTCGTTCTACAGGAAATCACAGTCGCGTGCACATTCCTACACTTAGGAACATAATTACACGCCTAAACAAAATCAGGCAGAGCCATCATGACCAGAAGAAAATTGTGATCACCACGCGATGTACGCGTAGGACGATAATAAGATAAGTAATGGTAGATACTCAGATAGAGCTACACAAAATAATTTCTTTCGTACTCTCATCATAAGCTGTTTTATTTACCGTTACTTACCGCATTACTTGCAATACAGACGGTGTAATTCATAATAAAACTAATCTTTGGAAATTTCCATACACAGTTTGTTAATTTCAAAGGTCAAGTTTATGACGTTCAAAAGAAATTACGTCAAAATTATAAAGATGTTATAACGGTGATAAATCGTTCAACGCTAATTACACGTCTAGATTAACCAACTAACGCTAAGTTACATTTGGATATAAATCATGTCCGAGTTAGCAAACCTGCAGGATAACTGTACTAAATCATAGACTAAGCAATCAGACAACAAATATTGTAGGTGGGTGTAGCTTGAATTACTAAATTATATATCGGCCCTCTAAATCTCGCTACGAGAATCGTTCCATGGTATTTCACCACAACTGTTTAAAACGTGAGACAATCGATGTCTTGGGTGTCATTTGAGACGGCACAAAAAAGCGCAACATGTGTACACTGTCGGCTTTAATGGAGCTAGCACGTGCAGTGAGTGGCTAGTTTGTGTGACGCTTCCATGTTATTTATGACAATAAAACAGAACTACTAGATTAAAACTTGAAGAAATTTTGTTAAAAGCTTTTATGATGTTCTTGCTAAAATTTTGTGCTTTATATGTGTGAACTGGGGTTAAGTATAATTATTAGTGTTGGTCGACACCCAGAGCGTTCAAATCAAGATTTATCAAGTGAGGCGAAGGCGGTAGATAATGTGACGGTCGCTGAGCGGGCCTGACTATTCACCGGAGTCAATGGCGTGTGACCGACGGCGGTTCTAGAGAGGTCGCCGGGCGCTGTCCGCTGGGTGACGCTGACATTCTTTACCTACGTCTTGTTTCATTTTTATTTTCTTAATAAAAGATCATTTAGTTGTTGAGCACGTACTATCGCAAGCCGCTACCGGAAAGAAAACGTTAAAAGATTGCTCACGATGCAGGAAGACTTAACAAGGGCATTGAATTTAGCTTTAGAAACGTGGAGCACGAGAAAATATTTGCGAGCATCATCAATTTCCACCTAATGGAGCGATAAACCCGTCTCAACCATCGTTGATCCGTGAAGCTGAGCATAAAATAAAGCCTGCACTCATTGACGCGCGTCGACGGCGATCGATGGGGTAATCTCGCGGTCATCCCATCCCGGCTTTGTCTGTGCATCGGGAGCGGCATAAAATTATCTGGGCATTAGCGGGCTGGGGAGAGAGCGGGGTGTCCGGGGACCATTTGTCATCGGCGGTGTGCAGGGGGCAGCGGTGGGAGGGGCGGGAAGAAAGTGGCGGCGACTCGGGGCGGCTGCAGACGCGACCACAAAAACAAGACGCGGAGCAGGGGCGGGCCTCGCAGCCACCGCGCGCTGCCACTGCCACCCGTATAGATGTGCTCGCTACTTTATGTCACGGCTGTGTTATTTACTACATTATATTTGTTAACTAACTTCGTTATTTAGCTCTATTGTGATCTGATAAAACATTCACTGATAATCTGATACAGTTTTTTGTAATCAACTATGTAACGTGATGGATATTGAACGACTTCAATTGGTCAATGTGCTATTACATTAAAAATTCGAGAAAAGAGGGAAAAGCTCGAGCAAAATATTATTCAAATAGATTTTATTTGAAAATAATAAATGTTATATTATACTAAGTATAATATGAGTTGTAAAAATTACAAAGACTTTAGTTTAAACTTATGAGTATAGATAAGGCTTTTTTAGTTTTCATGCTTTTTTTGGCCACCACTGAAATGGAGAGCTAGTAGTAGTCAGTAGAAGTCTCTCTGAAATCGTAGCTCGTAGATCGCGGATTATTTCTAACTGTTGCAGCGCCGAGATTTTTTTCATACATGAAACTTAGTCACAAAGCAATAAATTGAGTCACCAAAAGAACTGTAAAGCAGAAAATAATAAACTATTATTAATATTTTATTAATTACTGCTTTTCTGTTCTTACGGCGGTTCAATTATTTCGGCGGGAAATTTTCCCGAATTTCTCTCTCTTTTCAGTTTTATAATTATAATATGCATTAGTCGATTACTCTTCTAGGCACAATTCTGTTTCATAAATCAAAAGACATTAACAAGATGACGTTCAAGAGTCCTAAAACTATGAAGGGGCGTACTCATTATTAAATCGGTTGGACGCCTCAGAAAAAGCTGTCGTCTCCATATGACCGGCGTTCCAAAGTTGGGATCACTCGAAAAATCCCGCAGTCATAAAAGGGTCAAGCGGTTGCGTCACGTTTGCCCAGCAACGGAGGCGCAAAAACACCACGAGTACAAACTATATTGGATATTAGAACAGAAGGCGCGTGCCGACAACTTTTTGCCGTCGACCAGGGATCCCTTGGACATCGCTTATTTAATTTACTGAATAGCACGCCTGGCACAAATTAAAATCAATGTGCACCAAAGTCAAAAAGTCCCTAATGTGAATGGAGAATAACAATTACACACTGGTGCTTGCAACCATTAGAATTCGTATTGGAAAAATCTTAACACAACTACAAGTAGTTTTTACAAAGAAATATTGGAATAAACTAAAATTTTATCAGATAGTAGAGCCACGCTGATTTCAACACGGGCCGGCTCGACCGGGGGCGGTACTACCACAGAAGACTAACCTATACGCCGTTAGTACACCTACGCGTTCGGATGCGGCAGCGAAACAGCGAAAAAACTGTCAGTAGTATGGCAGAATTTCGCATACGCTACGTCTCACTCTAGCACTAGACTACATGAAATAGTTGCGTCCTTGTCGGTATTGTTTCGCCAGGAACTGCGAAATCGTCGTTACACAGACGCAGATGTTTCGCTAGTGGTGTTTCGCATCGCAAGGTGTTCCTATGCGTTCTGTCGTTGAGGACAGATTTTCGTACCATGGAAGCTGAAAATATTGAAATATTTTTCTTTGCGAAAAAACTGCTGTGTACTAACGTTCCGCAGATATTTCGCTACCGCAGTAGTTTCGCAGTGATTCGCTGTCGCATACGAACGCGTAGGTGTACTAACGGCGCTAATGACAGCATTCGTGCTATCTTATTTCGTTGGTGAGTACGAGACCAGAAGCCCAATAATGCAGAAGCATCTCAATAGGCCGCCATAGTGTTGATGACCACGCTGCTGCACTGTCTACGTTGGCTATGAGTATGGTGACCAATACTCTATTTGTCTACTCATGATTTGGATCAGGCAGAGTAGTCATTTTAAAAGGCTCACTTATTTCAAAGACAAACAATCATTGATTCATAAAAAAATTGACAAGTTTTATAAACGTTTGCAAAAGGAGCTAATAATGCATATAAGAACCCATCTACACATGACCAAAATCTAAGTATTCAAAAAACGATTCAAAGTGCTTTTTCTATTGACGTCATAAAAATCTAAATGATTTTGACTGAACTAAAGATTTGTATGACAAGTGTACCAACGCACATTAAAATGGTTTATTGTTCGATAAAATTGGTATATAGATTTGCTAATTAGTCCTCTCTTCAGGACGTATGGAGATTTTAAATAATAATTTGTATCTATCATATAACGGACTTAGTGACTTATGTATTTTGCAAATTGGTTATAAAAGTGCCCACTATCAATACCTTATTATTACAATATGTAATCAAATCATATCCTTCTAAAAAACTAATTTTAACAACTATACAATGACTACGATACACTTAATAGAGTTCAGGATAAAATTGATCATATCCGTTCGGCTGACCAAGCAATAATTTTGCCAATAATAAAATGACTTCATAAGCGTAAGTAATGAATCAAATTGTTGGTAATGAATACGTAATAGTAGGGTTACCGTTGCTACTGAGAGCTAAATTTGTAATAACTTTTCAAATATATAATACCAGTTTAAATTAGTAGTATAAATCATCACAGAAGTCTATTAGATTTATATATAAAGCTTATTATATAAGTCTTTCAAACCTAGATGTAAAGGTTCAAATTCAAAAGGAAAAAGAAGCTAGAGTACGAAATGACTGTTAAAAACTGATAACTCACGTCCAGGAACACATTTTTAGAACACATGATCTAAATGGTCAAAAAACATACAAAGAATAAATCATTTCAATATGTATAAGCAAATTTATGTTTTATTAGTAAAAGTAAGTGTAGCTCGAAAAATCAACAGTAAACGTTTCATACGTAATAAGTATGTATTATACATATATATGTTCATAAATAATATTTATTGTCACTTCTTACAGTTAAATTAATTTTTGATTTACTTATCAAAACATTTAAAAATCGCATCGTAATATTTTACTACATTGACGAAGTTTAAGTAACTAATTTATCAGTAAAAACCCATTATTTAATACAATGGAGTGAGGTATGCTGTACATTTAAATAGTAAACTAGTTATATGATACAAAATAGAATAACGCGCCAAAATACAGAGGCACGTTAATGTGTTTCTGCCTTTACGTACATGGCACATAGAATCATTAGCAGCACTCGGTCGTTTGTTAGAGCCATTCGCGGTCCATAGACGAGTTTTTGTCTCTATGCCAAATTGCATCCGCACAATACGTGTTGTCAGTAAATTGATTTAGAATTAATTGCGCTAAGAACACACGAATGTTACCGGTACACCGCTAATCAGTATGAAAAGGCGTTTTTTATTCGACTTTCGTCACTCGATTTAATATGAATAAGATATAAATTTACCTGATGAAAATATAACAAAACATACCCAAGTATCTCAAATGGCAACACAGTCACGTGTTTTATTTCGACATAGACTTGGTTTGATAATCATCTTAAAGTGATTGCGGTAATTGTAAGTACTAACCCGCGACTCCACCCGCGTGTATATTGGTTATGTCTGTAAGTTAGTTAGCCTATGCAGTTTCTCAGGATTATGGCCTCTTAGTCACTCAAATTCAGGTGTTACTTTTAACCACAACAAAATAGAAGTTTTTGAAATTGCCTTAAATTAATTCTAGAACAGGTTGATGCCTTTGTCTTGGCTTGCGCACTGCCGTGTCCCTAGATATACGTAGGTATATAATAAGTTGGCACATTATATATTAGGCTATTATTGCCTGTCATACCAAAGACGTCAGTTAAATTAAAAAAAGTATTGTCTATGGCCATTCTTCACATATAAGTTATCATTCAACTATGTCTGCTATCAGAATTTATGTGGTGAATGTGTAGTAAAAAGCACATACCCATGTATAAAAGTGCTAGTAACAAGTAACTACTACGTGTTTTATGTGACATTTCATCGTATAAACACTATTAAAGATACTTAGTCCCATAATACAAGTTACATAATACAATCTGCTTAGTTTGGGACTAAATGGCGTTGTGTGAGAAGATGTCCGAATTATTTATAATTTTATTCATTTAGTTTAGCTTCTGTTTATATATGTATTTATGAGCATGCCAAAGTGATTCTAGTCTGCCTTAAGGAAAGCATGAGTAGAATCCAGGAGTAACTGTCACCATATTCATTGGTAAAGCGGACAATGCAGCATGGTGACCATCACTATGTCGGCCTATTGATGTGCTTCTGCATCATTATGGCTGACTTCAGTACGAATGGGCCCGGCTCGCCCAGGGAAGCACAACCCTCACACAGAAGACCAACTTAAAAATGACAGCATAAGCGCTGTCGTATTTTGTTGGTGAGTGTGAGCAGTTACATACCACTAGGTCGCCATAGTAAGGGTCGCTATGCTGCATTGTATTTACAATGAGGATGGTGACTTGACCCTTGGATTCTACTCAAGTTTTCCATCACCCAGAGTAAAATCACTTTGGTAAGCTTATGATAAAAAATAACTAATCTTCTCATATTAATATAAGAAAATAATTTAGTGCAAAATTACTTGATAATTTCTCTAATCTACTTTTGAAAAGTAAATTAGTTAAGTTAGCAGAGTCAAATAATAATCTGTAGGTAATATAATTTTAAGTTCATACAAAGCAGTACCATATAAAATATTTATATTAGCCAAACATCATTTCACAAAAACATGTTATCAAACGCAATACAAAATATTCAAATTGTGACTAATTGTGCCACCGACTCGAAATGATTAGTTATCCCTTTTTATATTTCGTTTATTTTACGTTAATTATTATTATTGCGCATTTATACTACAAGTTACATGGTTTGTCAGTCCAGATCACGTATATAAAAGCTACTTCAGTACGTCCGCAGCATTTACGCGTGTTAATAGTTAGAAAATGCTAATTCAGTTTGGCGGAAACGTACTGAAGTAGCTTTTATATATACGCGTCCTCGAGTCTCAAAGAACCTAGAACATAAGTTTCGAGCACTGGTCAATCCATTAGTATGAGAAAAATACTACATCTACTACCAGCTTTTTTGCAGTATTTTAACATTTTTAATGCCAAAAAAGCTTTTTATTAAAAAAACGACTTCAAACGAAAACTGCCTGCCTAGGACAGTAAAGAGTGTTAAATAAACTGGCATTAATTTGACTGGCTAAAATATCTAGGTGAGTCATGATAGATAGATAGATAGTCATGTCTATCTGAATAACTTAATAAAAGGGCTAAGGGCAACGCATACCATTAAATAGTTGGGACTTTCCATCAACAGCTAATGATCATGAAATGATGACTACCAGACGCAAATTCTTGAAAAGCTTCATAAAATAAAAAAAAACAAACAATTAAGGGTTGCCCTCGATTTTCTTGGGATCCCATCACCAGATTCTGACATGATGACATTGAGACTACCTACGAGCTACGCCGAACCCAGTCCAAAAACAATTTATGAAATCGGTTCATAAACGACGATAACCAGAAAAGTTAAGATAATTTTCTTGTCGCTGGATTTTCTAAGATTTAAAGTTCTAATCCAAAAATAGATACTTGGAACTACAATTTTCTACTTTTTTTTACCACGCTTTTATTAGCTTGGGTTGTATGTATTTATGTATGTATGTATGTAATGGAATCTTTGAGCATAATTTTCACCAATTTCCAGAAGTTTGATTAATTTGAAACTTTGCACACCTATCAAGGACCGAGGCAATAATTCAATAACAGTTTCCCAATATCCTTATTAGGACCGCCAGGATATTGCTCTAAGTTAACAGGAAAAACCCCATGCAACAGTGAAGCTTTAGACGAAATGACTAGGCTACGAAATAGTTCGTAAGGCATTTCAATACTATCACATATCGGCAAATAATTAATTGAAAAATTGAACTAAAAAATGAAAAATAAATTATAGTTTAAAAAAACTAAAAAAACCACGCTTTTATAGCTAATCGAATAATAAATATTTTTTAATTACGGAGTTTATATTACAGTAGTAGAAGATAGAACAAAGCGTGGGGTGCTTGATATATTAAATGTAACAAATATTCTACTTGCAACAATCTATGCACGGAGAGTTGAGAAAACATAGTAAAAAGTTACATAGAACAACTCTGAAGTGAATTATTCTCCTAATAACTTAAATTTTATTTTGAAGTAATTAGTTATGATTGATTGATCAATCTTCTACTACTGTAATATAAACTCTGTAATAAAAAATTTTTTTTTACTTTTTAGTTCGATAAAAGCGCTGTTTTTTAGTTTTTTTAATTTCTTTTACGACCATTTCACTTGAAGTTACGGCCTGTTGAAAATAGTCAAAAATTTGGATTTTGGATTACCCTATTTTTTTCCAGTAATGTATAATTGTTAAGGTATACATACATTATTAATAACTTGTTCGTTAACTCAATTATTAACGTTTAACATCATAGGAGACTATGTTCTATTCATAAATTTAATTAAAACACTTTAGGAACATAAATTTAGCAAAAGCATAAAAAAGCAAGATTCTGTTTTGCAATTTTTAAGAATATTTTTGCTTGTCGAAGGTTTTTTCGCCTACCTTTGTGAATTACTTTATCATCAACCCCGAGTGGGACTAATAGCAAGCAAATTCGGTCTAACGCAAAACAATTATGTATATAAAATGTAACTTATAATCAATAACAATAACCAATTATCTTAATATCATAAAATGACTGCAATTTAAATCTATCCAAATAAATAAAAATGTTGTCTGTATGTAATATCGAAATATATTTTTTTTCACTTGAATGGATTTGAAAGTTAATACAATTACTTACATCAAAAAAGCAATTTATAATTTTTTATGTCTGTCTGTCCGTCTGTTTATTCCAGGTATTCTTTAAAACTGCTGGACCGATTTTGATGTGACTTTCACTGGCAGAAAGCTGATGAAAGTAACTAAGGAGTAACTAAGGTTATTTTTTTGAATAGCTTCGCTCCGCGGCGTTACTCGCGATTTAAAACAATGTGGTTATTTTTGTAAATCCGCGTTAAAACCGCTGGACTCAGCTAGTTATAAATGAAAAAACACGATTTCAAATTAAATTCTTAACAACAAAAGATACAGCAATAATAAACTTACGACCATAGCCAATCTACATAAATAACCTACGAGTATAATTATTGTAATATGTACGAAGAATAAATTTAATTAATGTATGTAATACACAGAATCAATTTCCACCATTGTATTCAATTACCTAACGGATATAGAAGAATCGCATTGTCCTATCGATACATCGATAAAAGATGATTTAATGAATTTCCGATTGCTGTAATCATCGCTGTTCCGAGAGCTTTTTGACTTTGATGAACTCATAATAGCTGTATAAATAGAAGGCAACATGTAACAGCGCTATTTCTTTATCTAATTGCGTATAGATTGGATTGTGAGATAAGTTCTGTTTAATTATACAGATAATGTAATCCTGTGTGGTGGGAGCTAGAAGTTTGCTTCTAAATTTAAATTATAATGCATAACTATAAGAATACTTATTTATGTTCCTTTAAAATATAAGCGATTCATTTATTTTCAGTCGTTCAGTACTATTATATATAGGTCTTTACATAACATTTTATCGAGAATCATACTAATAAAATAATTCAGATTAATAAAAGCAATTTAAGTGTGCGTTGACTATATTGATAAGAAATCGCAGTCTTTAAATAATTTAAAATAAATGGATCCCGAATATTTTACGATTCGGCAGATAATTCTGATAGATTTATTCCTTAGTCAGAGAAGTCATATTTTTTATCGATAGGTCCTCATATTTTAAAAAGGTTAAGTATATAAGGTAGTCTGTAGTATGTAATCAATCAATCAAGAATTTTCAAAATCGATTTAGTAGATCCAGAGATATATTGAACCATTTTTGAAAATTATTTTACCAATAGAAAGCTACATTATTGGTTATTCAAAAAAAATACCGCAATATCCGACATACGCGCGGGGGAAGCCGCGGGTAAGTCTGGTTTTATGTCAAACCAGAAGTAAAAATTACATGTTAAAATTTTCAACGTTTATTAACTAAATAAATGATGAAGTTTAAGTTGGAAATAGAGACTCAAAGCTTATCTTTTCTCTCAAATATAAATAGAATTTTCAGGACGAAAATTTGGTTAAGGCTCTTCCAAACTTTAACTTTAGTTTCTATTTTCTCTCGATCTTTTTCACAAAAGTATTATGGTAGTAAAGTTAAGTTTGACCTTCGAAAATAAAAACGTTGGTCGGAGAAAAACCTGACATAAGTTAAATATGAGCGTACAACATTCCTTGGTAATTAAACCTATTTATACAAATGTTTGAAGCGAGAAATTGAGTTTCTTTGAGTATAATCTGAATTTAACGGGAGTGCAACCGCGAAGTTCTTGATTACCCAACTGGCGCTTGAGTGTGATTCATTCGTTGCAGTGTAATGCTTAATATGTTAATCAAACTAATTAACATATAAATCGGCTATAAGCTCTTGTTTCTTACATAATATTACAAGCGTCTGTACAAAATCTTATTTCTAGGCACGGGCTGACTTTTATAAAGCCCGTGGACTACAAGGGTAGTCACAGAATTTTTTCTACCTTGCGATAAAAAGTAGTGAGCGATCGTAAGATCAAGAGACTCTATTTTTCTGAATATGTCTAGTCTATCAAATAATGGTAGACAAGGTCAGAAATTTCTTATTTAATTACTGTTGTTTGTTTTTATATTTAATTTCGTGTGGTGTCCTATAGCTAGTTTATAATGATACTTCTGTAGATATCTGATTTGTTTCATTTTATATGTAGGAGTAGTTCAAAGGTAAATCGGGAAGAAATTAACAAATTCGTACAGAACAGAATGATAACCATCCTTTTTGTCTTTCTTTATTGTGGAGCTCATTAAAACATAAGAAGCCATCAAGTTTACTTCAACGTCATGTTGAATATAATCATTATATATATAGCTATGTATCTACTACAACATGTATATTTTACAGTTATTATATTTTGTAAAAAACTCATTCGTTTAACAACAGTAACCTACACAAACTGCTCTACTATATCATCTTAAAACTAAAACAATTTTAAAACAAAATATCACATCGTACATCAATTTCCTATAGCTACCTAAATAGCAGGGTGCCGGGCCGAAATCCTTACTAATCGACCATGTCTCATTAACTGGAGTGAAAGGAGGCTCACCCAGGCTCACCGTTCTGAGGGAGTTATATTACAAACGACTTTTTTTTAATCTGTACCCCGACTTGTTAAACCCTTGATTGTCATTGGGCCGAAAATCTTTCATCAAGTCTTAATCGCTGCCGATAAAAGGAAGGTGTTTTAAGATGCGCATAAACAGTAGATGGGTGATGCCTTTCTTTTTTGTAATGATTGATTAATGAATGAAACTAGGTCTACATCGTGGGATTTGTTGCTTTTGAATCGGATATTTTTCACAATGTCATTGGTTTTAATTTTGTACTAATTTTTTTCTTAATTAAAAGTAGTCTACGTTACTCTTTATAACATCAGTTTTCTGCTAGTGAAAGTGCCCTCACAATCGGTACAGCCGTAGTACAGAAAAATAGATTTTTGATGTAAGGACTGTAAAAACTTTTTTTTTATTGTTGTAATGGAAATAGGCGTTTGTCTTCCATCTCACCTGATGGAAAGTGTTGATGAAGACGAAGATGGTACACGCCCATTCAAAAGAAACCTGTACACTCTACTCTTAAAGGCTCCAGAGTTCAATTTATAAGGAAAAATAGACCCAGGCCGGTCGTTCCAAATTTTGGCGACTCTCACCAAAAACGAGCTATCAAACCGTTTAGTTCGACTTTTGGGCATGTCAACAACGTATGGATGAAAAATTTGCCTGCACCTAGTAGTCCGATAAAGAAATGGAGATGGCTCGATCAGTTCGAAAAGAGCTTTCGAGCACTCTCCAAAGTGTATCCTATAAAAAACCGATAAGCTAGCAACTCGACGACGATGTTATGACTTATATATACATTTGGTGAAATTACAAAAAAAAATATTCGACTGTTTGTATGGTCTAGTTAATTTTGGTTTGTTATGAAGAGTGCCCTAATTTTACAGGTTTAACTTAGGTTACTTTTATTTAAAAAAAATACAAGCAATGTTTCCTGCCTTATTTTATGAAACAAAGAAGAAATTAACATAAATAAACTGTAAAAGAACCCAACAATAATAAAGCTATAAGGGACGTAACAGATGCACTCAAAGGACAAACTAACAATATAGACAACTTGGATAGATTGACATATCCTAAGATCTCGTAACGGCCATTCACGAGACACCAGACGTCATTGAACATCTTCACGGGCGCTCCATTGTCTCCGATCTAACCTTACTCATTATGAAAGTCATTTGCGTTGTAATTGTATTCAAACAGATGAGCCTAACAGATGTTTTGCTACCTAGTAGTTGCCATTATACAACGTGTTTAATAAGGGTACATTTTACACGCAGCCGTTTGATCGCAAGCCTGAAACTTTTAAAGATATTTTTGAGGATTACCACCTTTCACAATCACTTGCTGTATCCCCCGGTTATTAGATATTGTAAACCACGACGCTAGCTAGCTAAAGAAACAAAATAGTATATGTTGTGAATGTCGCGTCAACATCGGCATAGCCATTCCAGAGATCACCCGGAACAAACAGACAGACATTACTTTTTTGATGTAAGGCCTGTATATACTTTCATATGTATTTAGTAAAAAACTGTTATTTTGATACATACACACACAGTCATACATACAAACACTCAATTTGATTTATTTATACCTATGGATACATAGATTATATCTATCGTTGAATAGTTTAATAGGCAAAAGTTAGATAAAATACTTTTGCGAGTTCTCTAATCTCAAAAACAACGCCGCCTTTTCAGCCGCAATGCAACTTTGCGGTGTAATCAACGCGTGCTTCCGCTTTCGTGTCTATGGATGGCCAAACATAATGACCAATTTGTGTCTTGCGTCTTTGTCTGTACACTTTGTTTTTGTAAGTATAAACCTAAGGCTGGCTCTAATAACTAGTATGAATCATCAATATTCGTGTCGTTTAAAATGTCTAGTAGCGTTACAGATTAAAAAATACTGATTTCATCAACAGCCTGAAAGAACCACTGCTGGAAATATCCCTTCCTTAAAACTGAGATTTTAAATTAATTTGAATAGTATGTATTAATTTGCAAGGCGATAGTTGGCTCTTTGTGTGGCGGTCTTCATTCAATTACAAGGCATTTAATAATATGAAGATTTCTATTAAAACTAATTTATATATTACGCGTTAGTCAAATTCTGGAGTACAAGTGAAAGTGCACATGCATAGGTGTTTTAGAAATAGGTTGGTAAATCAACAACCTATGACGCTATCCCACAGCTGGGCTTAGTATCCTTTGAGGAGAGGATGAAGTACGTTTAGTAAGGATAATTTAAATAAAATACACAAAACATATTTATATAGTGTACTAGCTTTCGCCCGAGGCTCCGCCCGCGTGGTTCTCGATTATTGCAGTAAAAAGTAGCCTATGTGTTATTCTGATATATGTATAAACTATATTACTGTAAAGTTTCATCCAAATCCGTTCAGTAGTTTTTGCGTGAAAGAGCAACAAACATACATACATACTGACAAACTTTCGCGTTTATAATATTGGTAAGGACTAGCGACCCGGCCTGGCTTCGCACGGAAGTTTTTAAAATTTTCGGATTTCCTCTACTATTGGCATGCATTATACATATACACGTTCCTCTTAAATCACTATCTATTATAATTATTGAAAACTGCACTAATATCCGTTGAGTATTTTAAAAGATCTACGCTAACAGACAGCGGAGGCATTTAATAATTTTTTACTAAAGAACATATCTAAGAGGGCCGACAATCACATGTCTACTACTGCAGAGATATTTGAAAACTAAGTAGAGTTACAATTACATACGTTCACGGATCATAAGCCCATTATTATACATTATTTGAATAAAATGTATTCTACCGGTTCAACGCTTTCCAGTTCATCTCAAGTAAAAAAGACGAAGGTCCAATTAACAGGCAAGAAGAAAAGTATTTTTTTACGACTTTAAATGTTGTATTGTGTTCAAATGAGTTATATTTTTGTATCTTATACAAAGGCCCGAGGAATGTGTAAGTCTTAAGCTTTAGAATTTTGTAAAATTATTTCACAAAGTACAATTTGTGTATTTTTCGAGTGTTTGGACATACTTTAACTTGCTGTAAACAGTGGGGTTTTAATTTCTACCTTTCTCTGTAGAATAACTGGTAGTAGTTGTAGGTAACTGTAGGGTTTCATTTTAGTGAATTAATTTAAAAAGTTAATACGAACATCACAGCCTCCGTTCACAGAATTTTGATAATCAAAGTAGCTTCACTTTACAACATCTTATAAAATGCGGTATGTTTGTATCTCTGTAAGTTTTACAGATTCGAACTCGCGGGCACTGATCCGGTTTCTGTATTATGATTATTTTAGAGACTTTAGTTATATTAACTACACTTTCGCTTTTAACTGCCCCTAGTGTTTAATGTTCAAATACAGGAGAACACTTAATGCGATTCACAAATTGTTTTTCGAGTCTGAGTGTTCTTTGTGCCCATTTCATGCATGTTTGTAATTGTAAAGTCCCCTAAAATACAAAATGTAAATTCCTAATGCGGGAGTTGTCTTTTAAAGAACTGTACTTGATTAAGTCTAAACATATATTTGGAATAACACGCATTATGTGTTCAGTACTTTTATCAGAAGATCAAGTAACTTGTATGCAGCGATAATTAGTAATATACCTAGTATTATTAAATTGTTCATGATAAGATAATACACAACACTGTTTATAAGACGCTTTCTGGTTTTAATCCCACGCTGACGATTACGAGTAGAACTACGGTGTTTTTTAAATTGACTACATTATTTTGTAATATAGTACGTTTTGTTCATATTATCTGAATAGAAGCTTTTGCCCGTGGTGCCGCCCGCGTCTATGTCGAATATCACCCTATTATTATATATGTTAAAACAATTTTCTAAATCAGTTCAATAATAATAATAATAATAAATATTTCTGGACAATAACACACAACGCCATCTAGTCCCCAAACTAAGCAGAGCTTGTATTATGGGTAACTAAACAACTGATATAAATACATAAACATACTTTTTTTTTGTAAATACATACATATTATACATAGAAAACACCCAAACTCCGAAACAAATATTTGTGGATCACACAAACATTTAGTCCGACCCGGGAATCGAACCCGAGACCTATTGATCAGCAGTCGCATACGCTAACCACTAGACCAACGAGGCAAAATAGATCTAGAGATCACTCTACATCACCAATTTTACTTCTTTTTAATATAAGGATAAATATTATAGATTACAAATGAAAAAATGGGGTCTTTACAACTTGTAGTGAGGAAATATCTTTAATTACCACCATTTCTTTGTAGCGAAAATAAAATAAATATCGCATAAGTTTATCTGCCGACGGGGCTGCATATGGGTAACCAGCTTTTGCCCGCGGCTCCGCCCGCGTGTTTATCGGTTTTCGTGGTAAAATAAGCCAATATCCTCTCTCAATGTTCGATCTATGTATATCGTGGCGGATTTTGCATCATTGGACCTCCGGTCTGGCACTCACCAATTAAAGACGACAGAACAAATGTACAATTTATGTGAGAGAGTAGTACCGCACCGGTGGAGTCATTCCGTTCCTGTTAAAATTCTACTACCTTAAAGAACTAACCTTTCAAGTTATTCAGATTTAATAATAAGATATTTAGATTTTCCATATATCTGATATATTGAACTGAAAAAATTAGCTACAGCAGGATACAATGCTTACTATACTTATAGAAAAAATAAGAAGAAGGAAGTTCTGTTCTCTTCTACTGATTCCTCGTATATTATAGTACATACTACTACTTAGAGGGGTAAAATAATGTGACCACACATCGCAAAGATGGGAGAATTCTAAATGCCGTATTCACCAACGTTCCCTAAATTTAAAGGAGCACTTAGAGTTCTGTAACCTTTAGTGATATTTTCGTTGTGACCAACCTTTAGGAGACACCTAAGTGCTTAGAATCCTTTTAGAATTTAGGGGCAACATAAGTTAGACGGGTTTTAGTAAGATGTAAACAGGCATACAACTCACGAAATTCATGTGACGTAATGTTCTAATGGTACCTAAATAGCTAGCTAGCATTCAGATACAACCATTAAGAATATACGATAAATAAAGACCTTCATTAGCATGTCTGTAAAACTTTCCGGCACATCGTGTTTAATGTGTATGTTATTTGTATGATTCTTGTGATGAAAAATATAAGATACCTATTTATATTTTACTGGCTGACCCACGAACCCCGACTGCGCGTTCTATTTCATGTAGTGTGATGTTCGCGGAAACAAATTTGTTTCCAATAAAAAAAAGATTACAGTGAGCCAACCTTAATAGATACACATGTGTTGTCGCGATTTTTTTTAAACTTCTCAAGAGGAATAATTCTTTGATATATTATTTTAACGAATCTCTAGCTATTTACGCAGTGCACGCAATGCAATGCAAGCTCTCAAAAGATATAATTTTATTCCGTTTTTTTTAATTGATGCTCCGTTCCTATTGGTCGTAGCGTGATGATATATAGCCTATAGCTTTACTCGATAAATGGACTATCTAACAGTGAAATAATTTTTGAAAACCGACTAGTAGTAGTTGAGATTACCGCGTTTAAATAAACAAACTGTTGAGCTTTATATTACTAGCTTTCGCCCGCGGCTGCGTCCGCGTCCTTTCTCAGACTTTAGCCTATCTGGGTAGGAAATAACATTTATATTGGTGCAGTGGTTTTTTAGTTTGTCGCGAACAGACAGACGCGGCGAAGAACTTTATTTTATAAATATAATATGAAGTATAGATTTCAAACATCTCAACCAATCAAAATCATACCAGGAAGCAGTTAAAATTGTGAATTATAATGGTTTCATCCAGCATCCAGAGAACATACCTAATTCAAAATGTAATTAACGAAAATTTAATTACCAAGTTGTAAATTACAAACTGTGAAAAAATAATTAACCTGTCTATGGTAGTTAAAATTGAAGAATATATGTGTTCTCACAGAATGTTTTGTTGCTAACAACTGACATAATCTTCATTATTATCTGTATATAAATTAAATGAGTTTATGACAATGTTTGCAAAACACTTTATGTGATCTGTTGAAGATAGACAACTTTTTTTTATATGACAAAGACAACATAAAATAGTATGTATATATTATTATATATTGAGTCTTACCTTACAAATAATTGTTCTTGATTATTCACCCGCCATGATACTACTGTAGCACCTATAACAAATAATAACAAATTAAATTACACAATCTTTGTAAATAAATAAAATTGGTATGTCGGTTTGTAGTATTAATTAAACGGATTTTTACTAAATGCATATGAAAGTATTATATGGTAGTTACTGTTTCAGTTAATCTGACTAATTTTGATGGGACTTTCACTGCCAGATATATGATGACATAAGAATATGTATTATAGGTCGTCATCATCATCATCAACAGCCTTTAGCAGTCAAGTCTTCGTTTCTTGCCATTACTCGCGGTTTACAAAAATAACCACAAGTTACAATGTAGGATTCAACTAGTACCTATAATATATTATTGATTTATTTCAGATGGTATTTATCTATCACATGTACTATACATATGCATTTAGTATTTACCCAACTGTATCACAAGGATGGTAATGTTTTATTTATGTATTTTTATCAGTAGTCTGGTCACTTTAGTGTTGGGCTGTAGGTTTTAGGGTTTGTCTAAGACAAGCCCTAAAACCAACAGATTTGGGATCAGATAATAGGAGTGTAAGGAGTTTCCTCAATTTATATAACCAACTTCTTCTTGTAGATATTTGAAACTAAACTTAAACACATGAAACACCACACAAAAGTTACAGAAATAAATGTTTCATAGATTATTAAGAAGTTAAATGAGATTATGTGAAATAATTAAATTTTTAAAGGGTTGACTGCTTCCAAAAGGTTTAGGATGCCAAGTAATTTTTACAGGTATTTTAAAATCAAAATTTAATGACTGTATGTGAAATGTATAATACTAAATTTATAGTTGAGAATTTTACTACTAAAATGAGAATTAAACTATACCAATTTTATAACTACACACCAATATCTTAAATTTTATAATTTCATATTTTATACCTTTTGAACATTTAAAAAAAAAACTTTATTTAAGTTGTCAGTTACTTGTTTAACAATTGAACTTAAATGAGCACACTCATTAAAGTATATATTAGTCAAAGTAATCCCAGTCCATAACTTATGATATTTTTTGTGAGTACATCAAATACCAACCTACAATTTAAAAAGCAAGTATCTACAATTTACTTCCTACAATCCAATAGCCAAGGTCAGAGCCACCGCAGACAACTTTATGCTATTCACTATGAAAAAACTAGTTACCAGCCAACTAATCAACACGCACAAAATTACACTTGTAATACAATTAATGTACTCTTACTTGACCCTAGACGCCAGTTTTTATATTTAAATCATATCCTACAAAGTTTAAAAAACATTATTCAACAAATCCCGCGCGTTCAATTTAAAAAAATAAATAAAGAAGAAGGTTAGTTTGCCGCTTCGTATTCGTTCTCTGATAATCCAATTAAACAGAAAAAGATATGAGCGTAATATAAATGATAAATTTTATTAAACATTTTTTAATTACTTACCGAAAAGATTTACGGTACAAGTCGTATTGTTGCCTCTATCAAGAACGACAACACTCGTCGCTGCCATTTTCCGTTTGACAGCGAAGCCAACTGACAAACAAAGAGCTGAGATGCAAATGTTACCATCAGCCAATGTTTGGTACTACCACATGAATTTGAATCTACTATACACTAGTATTTTTTGGTGTACATTAATTCAATTTAAATTGACATAGCTACTCATAAAGAATAAGATAAAACTTATGTTTTTAAAACCGTATGAATGTTATACTACATTCTACAATAACAGTGTAGGTGATATCAAGTAAAATATTAGCCTGTCGATGTAGTAGTTAATGACTGAATCCTTTTTTCTTTTGCTGTTTGCTCCCTATCCAGGGTAAATCATTGTGTGATGGGCATGAGGATTTGTTGTGTCTTGGTAAAGTTTACCTGAAATATGAAAATATTTATAAATCTAATAGTATGCTTATCAGCAATCTAGTAACCATGATGTCTACCTAATTTGGAATATAGTATGCGTGAGTGGTGTGAGTTTAATACTATAAGAAAAATAAAACTTTGTTATTGCAGACACTAAAGTAGATTTATCATCAATAATTAATTAAAGTTTTATGTGATATGCATTGTGATTGAAGAAACCCAACAGCGCTAAAGTAATTTGAGATGATTTATTTAGAAATAACCTTTGTCGTAATGTAGGTACGACAAAGTTAATTGCTAAGTTGGTCACAGATAACTATATATATGTCGGAGATTGTTGGTGATACAAAGTCACATTATTGTTGAATGCATGCTACACTTATGAAATTATATACCGAGCTTAAAAATACCAAAAAAAAATTTTTAACAGTTTTTTGAAATTGTGTGAATTTTCACCGTATCGCCCACAACAAGGTATTAGAACTAATATAAAAATAGCCTTTTACATAGTGGAATAAAATATATATACTATAAAAGTTATAATGAAAGGTTTGACTTTTAAATAAACAATATCAATTTTTATTTAAATATTTTATGAGTTGATGAAATAAAATAATAACTGGTTTTCGAACTTGTCCATGACAACCAATCAGAATGAGCCAACACTGTCCCGGCTAGTGTCATCATCGGCATCATACGTGTATTTTTCCGGTCCTTGTCCTTTTGTCGGTCGTTTCTCAGCTTGACTTGGACAGCGAGGAATCGCGCACGGTTTCACTGAAGAGGTGGCTGAAACGAAAAGATGATGGGTTCACTGAAAATTGTTTTATTATTAGGCGTAATATATTTATGTAAAGCAGCCGAAGAGGATGTACTTGAACTTACAGACTCAGACTTTTCTACGGTTTTGGCTCAACATGACACCGCTCTAGTTATGTTTTATGCGCCATGGTAAGTTATTAACAGTGTAACTTATGTATAAACTAAAGTGTGTTGTTTAACAAGGTAATTGTTACTTCTTATTGACGATTGTTTAGGTGCGGTCATTGCAAAAGATTGAAACCGGAGTATGCGGTGGCTGCCGGCATTTTGAAGAACGATGAAAATCCAGTCGCCCTTGTGAAAGTAGACTGTACAGAAGGTGGCAAGAGCACATGTGAGCAGTTCTCGGTATCAGGATATCCCACATTGAAAATCTTCAGGAAAGGAGAAGTGTCACAAGAGTACAATGGCCCCAGAGAATCAAGTAAGTTCTAGATAAAGTCACTGTAGAATATAAGAAAAAGGACACCTTTAAATAAATAATTTATTTGTAGGTATTTCTAAAATTTTCATGTAGGCCATTTAACATGAGGCATAATTTTTTTAAATTTCGTTTTAGAAAGTTAAGATTTTACTATTATTGTAGTGTAGAAATTTGCTTTTCAAACTAACTAACCATTTACATATTTTTTTAATTCTTTGAATTTTTATTGAATGAAGTCTCATTGAAGTATAAAACTACTTTTGTTTCAAGAACTTATTCACTGACAGTAATCCAATCAGATAAATTCCAATTGGAAATTGCATGACTTTAGAATCCTGTTAACATAATTTTTTTTATGAGCAGTGTGAGAATGGTTATTATCTACTTTATCATAAGAATAATATTTAAACAATTCATAATTGTTATATTTTTCACAAAATTAAAAAGTACAAATCCAATTGAAAAAATTTAAAAGAAGAAAAAACTAAAATTTTATATGAAATTTTTTTAAAAATGCAAACAAAATTTTAGAAAAGCAGAAAATATAATAGCAATACCTAAATATCAGCATATTGCAGTCCTCTGGTGGAAATAGGCCTCTCCCAATGTGAACAACTATGATGGATTTTGTGCTTTGCGCATGCAGCTCCACATACACTGTCATTTTGTAAATGGAACTTACAGTACTTCCTCCTTTCCTTATGCAGATGGGATCGTCAAATACATGCGTGCACAAGTGGGACCCAGTTCCAAGGAGCTCACATCTGTTGAAGACTATGAAGCATTCCTGGCTAAGGATGATGTCGTTGTGATTGGATTCTTTGAAAAAGAGACTGACCTAAAGGGTGACTTCCTGAAGGCGGCTGACAAGTTGCGTGAGGAAGTAGTTTTTGGACATTCTTCATTTAAGGATGTTCTCGACAAGGCTGGATACAAGTAAGTTTTTTTATTTATTGGTTATTCTGATTGGCCCAGAGTCTCAGAAACCTATATCATTTGGCGGTGCATAGGGGAAATACAACAGCTGATGTATTTTAAGTTAACCTAAGTTGCAGATACCATACCTAAGAAATCCATCTACCTATCCTACGATTGAGAAACATAAGCAATTTAACATAGTCAAGTATGTCTGTTTCCTAGTCATTTAGAAAACATCATAACTAAACTTCTACTACTATTTTTTTTTCTCGTGTGGAAATCCCCCTGGATGACACCAGTTGATGGCTATGTCTGACTCGGATTGACTAAAACCACACGCCGTCTCGAGTGTTATGAGTTGAGGAACCAGATGTACCCTTGAATAGTCCCTGGAACTAAGCTGCTACTACTAAGAGTACGTCAAGTTTTAAAAGAAAAACTTGAATTTTAAAAATTTTTATAGTCTTCTTAAGATTGACCTATCTATACGCACACAATATTAGCCGGCTGCACTGATGACCCTTGACTGTACATACAAGCTAAATAGGTTAGTAGCTGTTAGGTGATTTAAATATAATAATCTGAATTAGTATTTTAATATTTCATTCTTCTGATAATAATGGCATAGAAATTGAATAATTGAAATTTCCATTCAAACCCCATTATGTACCACTGTTTGAACAATTGCAATAAAATAATGTTTCATTCCATACCAAGCTGTACACACAAGCCACACAATGCATTTTACGTAACATATGTTAAATACACTTAATTATTACCTTCATAAACCTATTTTTTAAATAAATAGCTGTGTTTTACATGTTAAAGCGTTAGTTTGTGCCCATAGATAAGGAAAATATAATTATTTTTTATCTGTAACATAACATTTGAAAATATGTGTATATTTATGGAACTGCTGATATGTTTTATGAGTACATGTACAAGCGTTACTCATGATTTACAACAATAACCGTGGGACTCTTCTAGTAAATAAATAACCGAGTTATTTAATCACTAATTAAAAGCAGCAAGTTAACGTGATTAGCTTAAAAAATAAAACTTTCAAATTGCATACAAATCAATTTTATTACCAAATACGATTTGAACATTAAACTTTAATTAGCCATAATAATACTTTGTAAAACTAGTAGTTTTTTTTAATTATATTTAGACCTACTAAAGTGACTACTTTGCCTGGTGAAAAACATAGAATCCAAGAGTAGGTCACCATGCTCATTGTGAATAATTATTAAAAAGTAATGAAGGTAATCTAAAAAAAAGTTAGCCTTAGTTAATCCTAATATCATCTGCTATCTTTATGTAAAGTCCTGTCGAAATCGGTAAAGACAGACAGACGGATGTAAATAACGTATACATATTTATGTAAATTTGAAATTACGAGTAGACACTTCAATTTTAATTATTTGTATGGATTTATCACTAAGGGCCACAGCACACTAGCTACTTTTAGCATCGGCGATCGGCGATTTGGCGACTGCATCGATGCTGCATCGCGTTTTAGCGACTTCCTGCGTTCGATCGCGGCTATGGGTCGCGGTATCGGAAACGCGCGTTTTAGCGACTGTTCAGATGCCAAATCGATGCTACCGGCATCCGAATGTGTGCGGAGAGCAGCGTTCAGCTGCTGTGTCGCGCTTCTAAAAAGCGACTCAATCTCCGCGTTTGGCGTTTTTAAGTGTGCGGTGTAGAGCGTTGGGTCGCCGTATTTAGCTGCTAAAAAGCGATTAGTTGCCGATCGCCGATGCTAAAAGTAGCTAGTGTGCTGTGCCCTAAGGCGACATTTGTTTCTTTTTTTTTATTTTGAATTTATTTGTATAGATTTATCACTAAGGAGAAATATATTGTTGATATAGTAACAATATCTTACAACTTATCTAAGATAAAGGCAACTCTTGGATCATTGATATGTTTTGATAGATATTCGGCACTGTGATAGCATAAAAAATAGTGATCAAAGAAAGTATATGTTCGGTTTAGATTTTTTTGTGATACACCTTCTGGACAAAAAAAATATCCAACATAACGGGTTCGCAAATGATTTTCGAAATCTCAATGTTGCATGTCAAGTCGTTTTTGTTAATAGATAAACCGAAGTCTACTATAGACAACCAATATAGTCATCATCTTCCTAGCCTTTATTCCCAAGATTATTTAGGCAATAGCCCTAAATAATCCTAATATGCCTAATAAGGCAACCAATATAGTATTATACTAATTATATACCTTAAAACAACATGTACTCATATTGTTTAGTTTTATTTTTCGAAAAAATAAAACGGAGGAGCTTCTCAATTCGACGCGTCCATATTTTTTTTATGTATGACCACGCATAACTTTTTGCAAAGTAATCTGATTTTGATATTTTTTTTGTTTGAAAGGGTAAAAACAGAAAATCATAAATTATTATCTCTTTTCCTTTATTTTAACAACTAGATTCTATTAAATAAATTTCTTAAACTTTTAGAGCTGTCTGTGCTTAATTAAATGAAAGTACTTTAAAAGTACTATTTTTTCTACTAATTAGTAGATATGCAATAAAGCGTAACATAATCCATTTTCATATCAATCGTGGAAATTGCCCCACTATCGTCCGGCTAGAAAACCAATACCCTTTTGATAATAAAAATTTAATATGTGTGAAACTGCGGAAAATTGCATGAGCGGTGTGAAACCAGCGGTAATTATCCTCGTCCGTGAAAGATGGCAACACAGTACTTCACGAATTGATACTATAAAAGCGCAGGCACGCGATCGTGTTTTGTCTTGATACTTAAACAAATATCAACAAAGTATAAAAAAATAAGGTAGTAGAGCCATATATTAATTCATGTCATGTCACCTGACAAGCACCTCAAGAGTATCCAAGGATTCTTGCCAGATTTGAAATTTGGTTGTTTTAAAACGTTTCATACAATCGTTGATATTCTACACGAAAATAACAACGTCCTCCTAGCGATTATTCCCAAGTTTATTTGGGGTCGGCTACTAGTTCAACTGGTTTTACCAGAATTTCAGTTTTTCCACGGAGCGACTGGCATCGGACCTCCGCAACCCTAAGGGAGAACTAAAATTCGAAGGTTGAACTAGTTGTCAGTATATTTGAGGGCACTGACTTCCCAATAACGATTGCCATAGATGTTCATGACAACCGGGACCGACGGCTTTACGTGCTCTCCGAGGCACGGGCGTGAATTACCCGCAAACTTCCAAACTCCGGGCAGCTATTAGGAATTTCCTAAGAAAAACCCCAAAAACACTTTTTGGCCCGACCCGGGATTTACCCGAGACCTAACGAACGAAAATAACAACGTACCTAACGAAAAGTAAATCAGGAGTTTTAATTTTGAATGTTCTATCGACTGCATTCACTGATAAGTCTGATAACATGTTAACCTATGCCCGCCACGATTCCATACAGCGGAGAAGATTATGTCAAATTTGTTACAAAGCACTTGACACTAGTTACTGTTAGAAGGTAGGTACTATCTTACTTACGTAGTTAGGTAACGTAGTGAGCGTGAGCGATGTGATAATTACAAACATTCACTAGACCTTATTAATGAAAAACGAAAAGCAAATAGTCTACTTCATTTTAAATCGCTTTTTCAAATTGTAAAAATATTTTGCACACGCACACAGTGCCATACAACGCCATCTAGCTTCAAACTAAGCAGTTTGTACTATGTAATATTGACTTTATAGATACTTATATACTTTTTTGTAAAAACGTACATATTATACATACAAAACACTCGAACTCCGAAACAAACGTATATATTTGAAGATGATACAAACATTTGGCACGACCCGGGATTTAAACCCAAAACCTTAAGCAAACAGTCGCATTGCGCCATCGAGGCATTCATAATGGCAATTTCTACTTAAGCGACTTAAATAAAATTCCGTCTAACGACTTATACCTTTGACATTTGATCTAATTATTTTCTGACTAACATTACCCTCGCGGGTAGACTTAGCAGTTCTTCTGTTTTTATAGTCACTTGATCAATGTGGGTTTTAATTCACTAGATAATTTTAGCCATACATAATACCCTTACTAATAATTATTATAAATGCGAAAGTAATGCTTTCACGGCAAAACCACTAATCCGTACACAGATACTCTAGGTTCTAGATTCTCAGAAAGGACATACTTTTTACCATAATAATGGACATACACGTTAGTTTATACATATATGTATAATAACCGAGATAAAAATAATAACAATTCAGCCCTCTGATAAATAACCTAACTAATTAATTAAACTCATTTACTGATAGTGTACTGTAGTACATACATGGTACAATAGTTAAGCATACAGTTCATCTAATCACCAGTGCCTAACACATCACTTCCTAATTTGAATAATTTGAATTGTGCAATCCTGTCGGATACCACCCACTGGTGATTATGTTGAACTCGAACCGACCAAAAACCGCAACCCGTTTCGGGTACTCAAAGCCGAAGAATCAAGTACACTCTCTAGAGGACCGAAAGAAAATCTCTGGAACCTAGACGTACCTTTTTTTTTTTTTTTTTTTTTTAATGTGTGAAAAATCATCATGGACCGTCACCCCACCGGGGGTTACGGCGGGGTGGTGTGTCGGACTTGAACCGACTAAAAAACACACAGTGTGCCCTCTCCGCGCTTCTCCGTTTAGGAGTAGGAGAAGTCCAGGGTGGGATCTCCTTCTGAACTTCTCCAGCGCCTGCCCGCTCCTGATGCGGGCACCGTCTCTGTTTGACGAAACCTCTCTTAGGCGGCGTCCGGCACACACCGACGCCGCCCCCTCGCGGCTGGCCACATAATGCGGATGGAGGGATAACCCGTCCCGTCCACCCGCGGCCACACTCAAGGCGGCATGAGGCGCAGATGTTCGCGCCTCCGCCGCCCGAGTCGCCGGCGGCGAATCTGGTCCGATTGGATGTCGTCCTCCCGGGCCTTCTCCGCCGCCTCCTTCTGCGTGATTACGTCCTCGCAGAAGGTTGCGACCGCGGTAAATGAGCTCTCGCTGCCGACCATGGAACGAACGACGGCCGGCAGCGAGAGATCCCCTCCGATGACTGCAGTGAGGACCCGGCGCTGCGTCTCCCATGCGGGGCAGACCGCCAGCGTGTGATGAGCCGAATCCTCACTGCAGTCGCAGTGGTGGCAGGCGGGACTCAATTCCCTCCTGGCGACCGAGTGCAGGTACTTTCCGAAGCAACCATGCCCGGAAAGAACCTGCGTCAGTCGGAAGGTAAGGGTCCCGTGCTGCCGCACTGCCCATTCGCCGATGACCGGCTGAAGCGCCTCTACGGTGGCGAAGCCAGCACGTGGAGTCTCCAGCCGGACCGACCAGCGATCCATCGTGGCTCGGTGAGCGGCTTCGCGCCACTCGCGCACGTCCTCGGGCGGAGGTCCAACTCCACCACTCTCCGCCCGGTAGTTAGCCACTCGCCGATAAACGTCGGCGAGCACTTCCGCCTCCAAATCCCACGGGGGTGTTCCGGCCAGGGCGCACGCCGCCTCCGTCGATACGGTGCGGTAGCCCCGTATGGCTCTGACCGCCAGAGTTCTCTGAGGCCGCCTGAGGCGCGCCCTATTCTGCTCGGTCAGAGCCGCCGCCCACACCGGTGCACCATAGAGTGCCATAGACCGGACAACCCCCGTGTACAGCTGCCTCGTGGCGACACTGGCTCCTCCCAGATTGGGCAAAAGACGCCCAAGGAAGGAGGCAGTGCCGATCAGCTTCGGAGCAAGCTGTTGGAAGTGCTCGTCGAAGAGCCACCTACCGTCTAGGACCAGACCCAGATACTTTAAGTGGGCCCGGACCGGTACGAGGACCGAGTTGACCTCGATGGAGGCGCCGGCGGGTGGACCACGACGGGGCCCATGGAAAAGTAGGGCTTCCGTCTTTTCTAGGGCCACCCGCAAACCCAGCGCCTCAATGCGCCCGACCACCAGGGAGACTCCTGTGGTGGCCAGGCGTGCCGCCTCTTCGAAGGTCGCCCCCCGGGCTGTCACTAAAGTGTCGTCGGCGTAGCAGATTACACCGACCCCGGGGGGGAGACGCCCTCGCAGGACCCAGTCGTATCCCATGTTCCACAGGAGTGGTCCGAGGACAGACCCCTGTGGAACACCGCACGACATGGCCCGACGTCTCAAGACTCCTTCTCGGTCCTCGTACATGACAGTACGCTCCGTCAGATAGTCTGCCACTAGCCGCCCCAGGTATTGCGGCACTCCGTGGTACTGGAGTGCGGCCCTGATGCAGCTGAATGGCAGACTATTGAATGCGTTGGCGATGTCCAACGACACCGCCAACAGCACGTCGCCGCAGCCCACCGCCTGTTCGGTCGCGGCCTTCAGACGCAGAATTGCGTCGACCGTCGAACGCCCCTCCCGGAATCCAAATTGGGCGTCCGACAGATCGGGGCCCACCTCGCGCAGGTGCCGGACGATGCGGGCGTGGAGCACCCTCTCGAACAGCTTACCCGCCTCGTCCAGCAACACGATGGGCCTATAGGCCGCGACCGAGTCGGCAGACCGACCTGGCTTCTGGAGCAGAACCAGCTTTCCGCTTTTCCAACACTCAGGGAAGCGTCCGGACGCCAGACTAGCGTCTAACACTCCCCTGAGGCGGTCCGACATATGATCGAGGGCTCGGGCCAGCACTCGGGCAGGTACCCCGTCTGGCCCGGGGGCGGTGTTCTTGGATCGAATCCTTAGAACAGCCGCCCCTACCTCTGATTCCCTGACGGGCGGCACATCAGCCTCGCCTTCGTCGTCGCCTCCAGCCATGACGGCCATCGACGGGGGCGTGTGCTCCGCCCGCTGTGGGAATAGGCCCTCGACCACTTCCTGCAGGAAGCTGGGCTGGAGAGTCTCCGTGAGGGGCAGGCCCCCCGCGCAGAGCTTTTTGCGCACCGCACGATAGGGCCGACCCCAGGGGTCACGCTCGAGACTCTCCAGCATCTCCTTGCGGCTCTCCTCTTTGGCGCGGCAGATGGCCAGCTTCAGAGTTTGCCGGATCTCACGGTATTCCTCTTGAAGCCGATCCACCTCCTCACCGACTCCGCGGTGGCGTCGCCGACTACGAGTGAGGCACCTCCGGGCACGAACACAGGCCGCACGGAGGTCCGCCAACTCCTGGGACCACCAGTAGACCTCCTTCCTTGGAGGCCGACGCCCACGTACGCGGGGCATGGCCGAGTCGCAGATCTGCGTAATCGCACTGCAGAAGCGACCAGCCCCCACGTTGACCTCTTCGGCCGGGGCCTGCGGAGGCAGCCAAGAGTTAAGAATGGCCGCCTCCTCCAGTAAGTCCCTGTCGAGCTTGGCGACAGACCACCGCGGAAAGCGGGAGGGACGCCGCGCCGCGTGACCCCTACTGGCGTCCTGGGACCGGGAGAGCTCAAATCGGATATACAAATGGTCCGAGAGCGTCTCAACCTCATCCAGGACACGCCAGTTCTGTACACGTGCGGCGAGTGCAGGGGTAGCGAACGAAAGGTCCACTATCGACCCCCCCTGTTGTCGCACGCACGTGTTGGTGGAGCCTCTGTTCAGTAGACAGAGGCCCACCGAGGCCGCCCACTCCTCTACGGCCTTGCCCCTGGCGTCCGTCGCCGGGGAACCCCACGCAATGGACTTGGCGTTGAAGTCCCCCAGCACGAGGACGCGCCCAGACGCTAGTTGCCGCATCGAGGTCTCCAGGTTGTTCAGGAAGACCTCGAAGTCACTCAAACTCTTACTGGGGGAGAAGTAGATACCGTAAACGGTGATCCCCCCCCACTCGGCGGCAACATATCCCGTGCCCCTGTCTTTGAGCGACAAGGGCGGGGAACCAGCCGCCGTGGAGCCGACGACTGCCACGGAGCCGTCCCAGTCACCCATCCAGTTTGGACGGGGAGGGACGAAGTAGGGCTCCGCGACTACGGCCACACCGACCGACCACTGCGCCATGGTTTGCAGGAGGAGATCCTGCGCTGCGGCGCAGTGGTTCAAGTTCGTCTGGACGAGAAGGTTGGAGACTTGATCCATTAAGGGTTCGTCTCTACAACCTCCTCCATGGGCGTCGGTGCCGACGCACTAGTGACATCGGAGGCAGCCTGGATCGATAGGCTGGCCTCCGGCGCTTGCCGAGACGCGCGGGGAGGCTTGCAGCCCCCCTGCCCGGTCTGGTGATTGGCGGGCTTATTCGCCGCCGCACACACCGGGCAGTGGGGGGCAGCTGAGCAATCTGCCGCCTTGTGCCCCGGTCGACCGCAGCGGAAACATAGACCGCTGCAGTCGAAGCAACTCTCGCACTTCGAGCGAGTGTGTCCGGCGGTTAGGCACTTGAAGCACCTCATCGGCCTCGCAGCCAGGACCGTAACCCTGGCATTCACAAAGCCGACGAGGATAGCTCCAGCGTCGCCCAAAACTTTGGCTGACGCCACGGGACAGCTGACCCATGCAGCGCCTAGCCCGCCTGGACCGGGGCGGATGGTGCCGACCCTGATGTTATCCGCGCTGCAGCCGGTCTTCTCCCGGATTGCATCGCGGACATCTTCGGCCGTCACAGAATCGTCCAAGCCCGAAATACGCAGCTCCGCGCACTTCGTGGGCCTGGCGATCTTGACGCCATCCAACTCGGCAAACATGCCCCTCAGCGTCTCGGCACATTTGTCCGCCGTCTTTGCGCCTTCTGCTCCAGGGAACTCGAGGACTCGAGCTCCCGTCTGGGCGCGGCGCAACCTGACCCCTGCCGGTCCAAACTCGCTGGCAAGACTGGCCCGGGCCTTTTGGAAGACAGCCGCATAGGTCAGTCCACCACTGGCCGCCTCCGGCGTGACGGTCACCACTACAGCCGCGGTTTTAGGCGGCTGCAGTTTTCGCGGCTTCTTTTTGGTGGCCGCTGTCACCACCGGCGGTGGCTGCGAGGCTTCGGCTGCCTTTTCGGCGGCCCTTCTGGCCCGCTGCCGCTGCCGCTGTTGGCACCTCTTTGAGCTCCCCACGACCTGCCAGCTGTCGTTAGCAGCGGCAGATGTGGAGGTGCCCGGCAGGGGTGTTGGAGTGGGGAGAGGGGGGAACTCCTCTCCTGTTTCCGGCACCGCCTTGATCGGCGCTGTGGCCGGTGTCTTTGCCGGCGCCTTCGCCTGCGCCTTCGCTGGCGCCTTGGCAGACGCCTTCGCCTGCGCCTTTGCTGGCGTCTGGGCCGGCGCCTTCGCCGGCGCTTTCGCCTGAGCCTTGGCCCCCTTCCCCTGTTTCTGGGGAGCCTCAGAGGCCGGGGCAGCGGCCGCCGCCGCATACGACACCGGACCTCCCTCAACGGGGAGTTTGGTCGGCGCCGCTGCAGCCTTCGGCCTCTGCGATGCCAGCGGCGGACGTACCACTGGGGGTGGAGGCAGCATTGCCTTCAGATCCGCCAGGCGACCATCCAGCATGTGCCCCACCGCGACTAGCACCTGGCGCAGCTGGGCGTCAGGCATCGCCGCATTGGCTGGGGCAGGCTGGGGCAGGGCAGCGGCCACCATCTCGGGATGACTCGCTTGGAAGCAGGCGAACTTGTATCCGAGCTCAGCCACCTGCGCTGTCAAGCGGTCATTTGCCGCCTGCAGACGAGCCACGTCTCCGACGAGCTCGTCTACGGCCCCCGTGATGGCGGAGGAGGACTCCTTAAGGGCCCTAACGAAGGAGCCCTTCAGGTTTGTGGACTTGGTGGCCACTCGGCGGATCACGTCCACCGCCACCTTCGCCCTATCCTGCACGGAGGGAGGAGCCTGCGGTACATCTCCCGCCGTCGTCATCAGCTCCTTGACCCTCTGCAAGAGTTCCTCTACATCTTCCTCCGCCTTTGCCTCTTTGTCGGCCCTGTTGCGCCGGTAGGTCTCCGGCTTGAAGACGGAGCCTGACGGGCCTGGGACCGGCGAGGGTGACGCCGTTCTACGTTTCGGCTGGGATGCGTCACCGTCGTCATTCCCAGCGTGCTCGCGCTTCTTCCGGACGTCGCTCGGCTCCATCTGCATTGGCTCCGAGCCATCCGTGTCCGCCGCGGCAGTCTTGGAGCGCAAGCGCTCCGACACTCTTCGGCTCCCAGTCGTCTGTTCGACTACTGGGAGCCCCTCCAAGATGGGCGTGTCCATCATCACCCTCAACTCCTCGGATGAGACATCCTCCAGGATGCTCACCACCTCACTCTCCTTCTTGCCTTCTTCGCTTACGTTTGCCATTGAGCTTGCCATTTCGTTGTTAATAGTTTCCAATCCGTTTTCTTTTGTTTTTAAATTTAGAGTATCCATAATAAGACCCACGAGAGGGGGAGAAATACAAGGTCGACCCGGGCAGAGATCCCCCAATACCCGGGCAAGCGTAAATTTTTAGCCAAACCGAGGGGTCCGCAGGTACCTCGGCTTGGGGTGCGTTCGCAACTGAACTTCCCATCAGCCATGCATCCCCTGGCCACGCACCAGAGCTTGAGATTCGGGGTGATTTTTTATAGAGGTTTTCTTCCTCGCGGTCCAGGCGGTTAAGCCAAGACCCACGCCCCCGATCAGAGCATTCTTCTCGGGGCTACGCTATGCCGACGGTGGCAGGAAGACTACGTCACCCTGCCTGCTCGGTGGTAATGTGAATACACGCCGAGCCCGCCCTCCTTTCTCCACCGCTACCAGCGGGAGAAACTCCGACCCATGAAGGGTCCCACCTTCGGTTTTTTAACGAGGTTAACCTCCTCCTTGCTCCGAAGAGCGAAGAGCCAGCAGGGGAAACGGCGGAAACGCCCGCCCCGCTGGACCAGGCCTTGCCCGGGAGCCGATGATGGCTCCTCTCCAGCTAGAATATTAGCCGCTGGCGATAATCCTCCCCTCCAGATAACGCGGAGGAAATGAGGAGGAACAGTGCTATCGCCAGCGCCCAGGGTGCACCACGTGGAGGTTTTCTAGCCAGCAGCACCCCAACCTAGACGTACCTCGGGCAACCTAATGCTTGCAGATGGCCCCTTCCTGTATAGGAACCTAATCCTAAATTTACCTTAGAACGAAATTAGTAAACTGGACCCTAAACAAAATTTTGAAATTATGCAGGAAAATTATGATGACGTCTGCGATATATTATGTTATTTCTGCCCTATGTAATGTAATAATTATATTAACTTATTGTGTGTTAAAACAGGAACGACGTGGTACTGTTCCGCCCCAAGCGTCTGCAAAACAAGTTCGAAGACTCGTTCGTCGTATACAAGGGCAACGATGAGTCGTACTCGCTTAAGGCTTTCATCAAGGAGAACTAGTAAGTTTATTACTATATAACTTTTTTTATTTTGCTAACACACCCTTTTCATAATTTATGTTTCCAAAATTTAATATTAAAAAGTACAAAACAAGACAAACTATTTACTTAGCGAAAAGACAAAATTAAAGTTCGGAGCGTAGGTTGTCAAAGTCACTTTTTTTTAAAGCCTTCAATAGAACTTTTGGTAAATGAATACATTGAGATAGAAATCTCTATTCTTATTTTAATACATATTTAAAAAAAAGAGTAATGTGATAGAACTTTTTTCTTTCTTTCTGCTTTTCATGCCAATCCAACCAATGATAACATAACCATTGATAACAGCATAGGCTTTAAGGTTAATTGATTTTGAACCATTTTGAAAGATTATTATCCAAACTCTTGTCCAATTATTTACAGAAAAGTGCACGCGTTATAAAAAATGAATTTATTGGTAACTTGAATGTAAAAGTTTGACTTAGACTATTTTGTTATTGCTCAAACTCAATTTCACATTTTTGTCATTTGCCATATTTTAATCGTATTCTCGGAATATGAACCTTTTATGCCTGATATTGAATAAGAAACACTCGATTTAAAATTGGAACCGTTTTCCATAGTTTTGTAACATAATTTTTAAATCTAAAAATAATTCTAAGTTTAAAAGTTGCAATAGACAAATAGTAATGACAATAGCTATTAATTATAATAACATTTTTTTTTATTATATACTTTTTCGTGTATGAAATGTTTTATTGCGCTAATTAACTGATTTCTTTTTTCAATTAAAATTATTTTAGTTGCATTGCTAATTAAAACATTATTCATATAAAAATGGGTATTAAGTTTCATTTAATCTCATAATTTGTTTTGTTTTTTTCCCTCATTGTATTTTTTTACTATGTCTCTTATATCAGACATATTTATTAGTAACATACTTCTGATGGATAAGACTTTTCTAACAGAAGCATTATTTTACAGCCATGGCTTAGTTGGCATTCGCCAGAAGGACAACTTGCAAGACTTCACAAACCCCCTGGTGGTCGTGTATTACGATGTAGACTACGTGAAGAACCCCAAGGGCACAAACTACTGGAGGAACCGTGTGCTTAAGGCAAGTATACGATTTCACTAAATAAAAAAAAAAACAAATTATCTCTGGCAACATTCAAACAAAGAAAATGGCAACAATGTAATTTGAGCCGTAGGTGTATGTAAAGCCTTTGTCCACAAAGAGCCTGGCTTGTTTAATATTATTTCTCTTTGAACTGAATGTAATACATACTAATAATAATATTTAGAAATGTCAGACGGTCAGTAAAATAATTTAATTTAAATGTTCACAAAAATCCATTAACATTTATTATTATTTACTGACTCATCACAAAAATGTGCTGAAAGACCCAAACATTTGTTGCGTAGTAAGAGTTTCTAAAACTAGGCACACTATAAATAATATCTTGATCCTAGATTGAAAGTGGTCATATAAAAATTATTTCTGGACTAGCTGAGTCCCGCGGTAATATTTTTAAATCACGTATAAAAATAATTGTCTAAGTTACTTCTTAAGTCATCAGCTATCTTCCAGTGAAAGTCCCATCAAAATCGATCCAGCCGTTCTAAAGATTAGTTCCGGTATAAACAAACAGCTCTTTTTTAATAATATTAGAAATTTGTCTTATACACCTAAGATAATTAATTAGTCTACTCTTACAAATAATATTATTACCTAAATATTTTTTCGCTACAGGTAGCCAAGGAACAAACTGAGGCCAACTTTGCCGTGAGCGACAAGGATGACTTCACCCATGAGCTGAACGAGTACGGCATTGACTACGCCAAGAATGACAAGCCCGTGGTCGCTGGACGTGACGCGGATGACAACAAGTTCGTCATGAGCACTGAGTTCAGGTGTGTTAACTTAATTAACTAAATTACTGGCTGCCAATAAGTCGAAATTCGAAGATATTTTTTTCTAGTTTCCTGCACCTTCCCACAAAATTTAATTGTGCTAATTTAATTTCATACTCCGTCCTCGCAATTTTAAGGTTTTGTAGCCAAATGGCACAAAACGGAACCCTTATAGATTCGTCATGTCTGTCTGTCACAGTCACTTTTTTCCGAAACTTCCACATTACCATGCAAACCTCCACCGAAAATTGGTTTGAACGAGATCTAGTAAGTAGTTTTGTTTTAATACGTCGTAAATCGTAAAGCGTAATTTACCTTTCATTGAATCAATACACTATTATTAAAACATCGATCAAAGTTATAACGAACTACAAGAACTTTTATATGTTACTTGCTGCTACGGAACCCTTCTCTGGCAATTCCTCGCAATTGGCCGCTTTTTTTGTAAAAATGGGTACAAAGTTTTTGCTTCACGTATTAAATCTAAAGTAGGTGCTGTCATTCTTTATTAGTAGAAAACAGTGGTAATAGTAAAACTCAACAATCACCATCTGTTTCCCAGGTTCTAGTCCCCTTAGCCAAGATGAAAGAGTTCGCGTCGAATTTCTATAATCGCTAACACCTCTAATATCTCGTATTAAAATGACGTCATTTCCATACATTTATAAGTTTTTTTTAGAATGTCAACTTTTTTACATTTCTGGTCCGTGCCAGCTCTAGCAAAGTTGACCAGAACATTATCAAACCATAATTTTGTGGTCCTGATTGGTCAGGAGCAGGGGTCGAGACTTAGGTGACTTTTACTTAATACAACTGTATTAACTAGTATTCCTTGTAACAAAATACCTCTTGTATACTCGCAAGTTTGATACCACAAAGAACATGAATAGAGAATTTAAGAAGCAGGTACCCAGATACTAATCAGAATTACCGTCAACCTCATTACTTACCAACCACTACAATCTTATCAGTCTAAGGGTCTGTTTCACAATGTCCAAGTAAAGTCCTTAATAAGCTATTTGCCACTCAACTGTCAAATAAAATCATCGTTCGCGTTTCACAATCTTCAAATAAGCATAACTGGTAAATAAAGTGCTTAGTAAATTATAGGTTAGATGATCTGTCAAATAAGGAAATTATTTTAAGGTAAAGTTACTTGTCAGATCATAAAATCAGACAGAAATCGAGAAAATATTAAAAATGGATCTATTTAATGCACTTGACGACGAATTAGATGATCTTTTCTTGTTCTTCAATATATGTTTATTTACTTCGACCAATTTAATTAATATATCGACCTCCTCCCGCGTAAAATTATTACTCTCCCGTTTTTGATTCATTGTTTGAGGCAAAATAAAAGACAATGATTAAAATAAAAAAGAAATACAACAAACGAAGCATTTACTTACAAGCCAATTCAATTCAAGTGTTTTTTTTTCTATGACAGTTGTTTCACACTTCGTTTTACATAAAAATAAACCGATTTCTAAAACAGCTCCTTTGTATCAATAAAATTGTTGCAGACTGTAAATAAAGTATATGTAATACTTACGTATCATAAAATAATGCGTTTTGATGCATTCATCATATTTTTAGGAGTGATTTAATCAAAAAATATTTTATGTTATTATATGTTTAGTAAACTGAAACGTCAAAGTGCGACGTTGCCAGTTTTATCACACAAATAACAAACTGACACATAAAGTTAACGGTTAGATGTTTGTGAAACGCAAACTGTTTTAACAGGGAGTTATATGTGGCTGATAATTTATTTGTCATTTAGTTAACCAATAATTTACTCAGACTTTGTGAAACAGACCCTTAGGGTCTGTTTCACAAAGTAAATAATAACTACAAAATAAAAATAAATAATAAAATAATAAATAATAAAAAATAAACCATAAGTGCGTAACGCATTTTTCATTAGAAAAATGATGACAAGTACATTGTTACGAACAATACACTGCTACAGAAGTGTAGCTCAACACATTGAAAGTGTTTTTCATAAAATCTGCCCTTTAGAAAATTTTAGATATTTTTTTAAAGTTATACAACCTCATTTTAACGAACTGTCATTATTGACTTTGAAGTTAATTGACATGAGATTTAGAAATGACAAACAATAACATTAAATTTAGTAGGCGAAGGAATTGATGTATATTATTGTTAAATTGCAGTTTAAACAGTTACAATTCAACAAAGATGTTTATATTAGACATTGTTACGAGCGCTTTATCGACACGGTACATAGTTACTTACGTTCGTTTCGCACTGTAAACTCCATTTTGCTCATTTCATTTACTGATACCAGCCATGATAAGCAGGGTACGAGATTTTTTTTGTGTTCAATATAACGTGGATAATCATTTCTTCACATATGACTGTTTTATACTTGTATTCTTGTATAATGTGGTTCGCCATACTGCTTGCATTTGCAGTGAGTATGGCGACCCCCACTTATGGATCTTACTCATGCTTTCCATCAGGCATAGTAGGGTCACCTTGGCAGGCGTTATATAAAAAAAAAAATATGAGACCAATGAACCTTGTAAGCTTTCAATCAAGTCTGTGGGAGTTTTTACCTGACTACGACTGACTGACTAAAGATATGTAATTAATGACTAATAACTGACAATTGAAGCTACAAAGAAATTTTGGCAGCTGATACTTTTTATATTTATAGTTCTAATATGAATAAATTGTAGATGCAAGAGCCGCGGACAATAAATCCTAGTCACATAATAAAAACTTTAACAGGTATAGATTAAAAGTATAACCGAATACAGATACCAAATAGTTCTTACCATGTTATCTAATTAATTAATATTTTTTGTTTGAAACATATATGGCCTTATACACTAATATAATGGATATAAAAAATCACAATGAAGTTTTTAACTGTGTGAAATAAGTGTATTAGACATTTAATTTTTTCCTTATAGTATTGAAAACCTGTCCACCTTCACAAAAGACCTGCTTGACGGTAAACTAGAGGCCTTCGTAAAGTCAGAAGCTGTTCCTGAGAAGAACGACGGTCCAGTCAAGGTAGCTGTTGGCAAGAACTTCAAGGAATTGGTGACTGACAGCGGTCGCGATGCCCTCGTCGAGTTCTACGCTCCGTGGTGTGGACATTGTCAGAAACTTGCCCCCATATGGGAAGAGCTTGGTGATAAGGTAAGCTATTTGTTTTCTATAACATTGAATGGTCGATTAGCACAGAAATAGGTTCAATAGACATAAGGAAACCAAAGGGGGTTAGGTAGTTCATATAAACACGAATAGGTTTGCTATTCCCAGATCAGTTTTCAGGCAATAGATGAAAAAATGATTCCTGAAGATGGATAGTACCGCCAAAGCATACCCAAGAAGAAATGATGAACTAGTTGAATATTACAGAGAAACTTCAAAAAAGGGTTACTGATTTCCATACCTGCCTATAGGGATTGTTTTAATGCATGTCATATATGACGTAGTACTAAAATTACCCAAAAAAAAATCACAGCTAAAATGAAAACCACCTCTTGTGTTATTTCTAAATGATCTCACCGTAGACATAATTAATTATATTTTTACCCCAACAGTTGAAGGACGAACCTGTAGACATTGTGAAAATTGATGCCACGGCCAACGACTGGCCCAAGTCCCTGTATGACGTTTCTGGCTTCCCCACCATCTACTGGAAATTTGCTGACCAGTCCAAGAAACCTGTCAGATACAATGTGAGTAATATTTGTTTATTATTGCACCTGCATGTTAGAGGTACAAACCAATTGTTTTCTTAATACAGATTATAGAATAGGATAAGTACAATAAGCCTTACATAGGCTTTATTTCAGTTTAATAGCTTGTTCTTACTATCCTATAGTTTTAATAAATTCACCATCATTTTAAGATTACAATAATCCTGTTATCACCAGCCATCTACTGGCTAGTGAATTAAAAACATTGATTAATGACAAACATGACCCATTATTATGGTGTGAATCTTCCAAAAATATACTTCATTTTTTTTTTTTTTAATTTATACTTACAGTTGAAAGAGGTAAGTACACTAAAATAAATGGTGAAAACAATAATGATTTTCACTAAATGTTTTTAAGTACACAGTACTATTTGCCTATTTATTGCAAGTTTTTGTAAATCTATCAGTTCTTCCAGGTCCAATAACAATGAATCGATTTTCAGGACTCTCTTTGTAAGAAGTAATCACAAAATGTCACTTCTGGGATCACTCGATTATTAAATTTCCAGCTCCCAAGTATGTCTACCTATACATTGACTAAATCTTGGAACTACGAACACTTATAGATATTTCCTTTTTTTTTTTACTAAACCATGAATACCTTGTCTTTTGGCGTCTTAACAACTATCTTGACGGGTGCTTACATAAATAGTTTTAGATATTTATTACACAATATTAATGTTACAGGGTGGTCGTGCTCTTGAAGACTTCGTCAAGTACGTAGCAGAGAAGGCGTCGGTAGAACTCAGCGGTTGGGACAGAAAGGGCAAGCCCAAGAAGCAAGAGTTGTAAACACTATGTGATGCAAAACTTTCCATGAAAGATCTGTGTGTGAGCGGAGCGCGGGTGTGTGAGTGTCTGTGACGCTGATGCCCCTCAAACTTGTGTCTGTGTTCTTATTCCACAATTCCATTTTTTTTTCTTTAAAACACAATTGCAAGTTTGACGTGCCAGTTTTATAAATCTAATATAGATTTATCTAAATACAGTAATTTTGAATGCATTTCTTTATATAGTATCGGTGGATAACAAATAAATTAGGTTGTATTTATAATTTTTTGTTTTATTTTAATTCTTAATTTCTTGTGATTATACATTTACACACTTGTTGAGGCTTGGCAAACATCCACAAGCACCTAACCCTTATAAATGTGTGCATCTGAGTTTATAGCATTTTTTAGAATTGACTCTTGACATGACTCGGAACCCTTAGGCGATTGACACAGTGGCGACGCGAAGACGCGCGTGGGCGCGGCCAGCCAATCCCGAAGCTGATAGCCGCACGCGCTCACTCGTCGTAACGCGTGTTCAGTGTGTTGGACCTGGCGTGTTTTCTATACTAATCGATGTACTTGCATACAATATTAAAATCTGCCACTGCGCGCTACCGACGGAGCGCGGTGCAGTGTGTGAATCGCCTTAGATTCGTCATGTCCGTCCGTCTTCGACCAACCTCCCAAAAGGTTTGTTCTAGAAAGATGAAACTGGTTGAATATAATCATCACGTCGATAAAGTGCTACAATAAAATTATGAATAATATTTTTACATCGTGAGGGGTATCATTAGATAGGTCTTTTAAAAATATTGCAAGGTTTCTAAAACCATTTTTCGAGTTAGGTAGGTTAGGTATCCGTTTGCGCGTTATTCAACTTTATTTACGCATTTTTTGTAAAAACGGCGTTCCCCCCCCCCCCCCCCCCCCGGAACCAAACGCTCGAAAAATCTAAAAACAATTGTCTTTGTAGTCGATGTGATGAACTTCAAAGCAAAACTGTAACGACTTCAATAGCTTAGCTAGTTAAGGAGTTATAAAGAGGCCTAACTTGTGAAATACGCTTACTTGGAAAACTTTGTACAAAAATAACGAAATAATTATGTAAACATAACAATTATCAATTGGTCATCACTTGGCATTGTATACTTGGCATGGCATTGTATACGACTACGGAACCCTATCCTATGCGTGGCCTGACACGCACCTGCCCAATTTTATTTTTATGTTTCTGGAATGAATGAAAGTTTACACTAGCAAGCTATATACTCTAAGATTTAAACGTACACATTATAAGTACAGTTCTTATGAGCGCTCTGAAGACAAACGTTCTGTGACCGAAATTGCCGCTTGGCAGCGTGGCATTCGCAAGTAAGAGAGACGAACGTTTTCCCAGGGTATCATAACTACGAGAGCAAGCGAGACAGAACGATGCCAGTGCCACCAACTACGAACTTAACTGGGGGCAGACCCCACTTGCAATCGGAACAAGAAATCCATAAGGTCTGTACTTCTGTGTACGACTAAATTAATTGTCTATCTCCAGCAATGTGCTGATAAGGATAACTTAAAATTAGTGAAATTAATGCTGTCAATATAAAATAACTGGCCATTCCGGACACTTATTTTGCAGAAAGAACTATATCTAGGTCTTAGTTTTAAGAAATTCCAAAACCTTGTAGCAAATAATTTACCAATGTCACTACTGAGGAAACTGCAAACCAAGTACATCGATTAGTATAGAAAACACGCCAGGTCCAACACACTGAACACGCGCCTAGGCGCGTGCCGCTAGCAGATTCTGCCGCCGCGCGCTTGGGCGGGGCGGGCCGCAGCAGTAAACAAACACATTTATATACGAAATTGAACAATGCCCAGCAATTTGGGATATGAAATGCAAAGAATACAGACGACGACGACCAAATGGAAAGTAACCTTTAGTTTGGTGCGGGCTATGTACAAAGCCGTCAGGTGCGGAGGCGCGGTAAAATCTGCTCAAAGAGGCAGATCTGTTCCTCCGTCGCCGCGCGCGTGATCTGCTGCCACGCGTCTACGCGCGTGTGCGCGTGGCCAGTGTGTGAATGGCCTTAGGTATACGTATGGTGCGGTCGCTTTGGGACAGCCCAACATAGCAAATGTGGATGTTGTAGCAGCTTTTCATTTTTTTATTCGCAAAATATAAAGTGACATGGACAGCATCATGTAATTACGTCACAAACTTCTGAATCGTGTTAAGAAATTGACTTATCATCATGAAATCTTCACACACATCCACATTTTAGACACACATAAACATATTGTAAAATAACACTGTAATGTATGCCCATTCGGGCTTACATTTAACAGAGGTGATTGCCTAAGTGCCCCTACCATGTTACTCTGTGTTAGGTGAATTAAAACAAAACTACTAGAATTAACTATATATTCTCTTCCTTCCATCTCTCTATCCACTCAACAATTGAGTCAACATTCTTATACAACTGATCTTCGGTGTCATTTTGTAGTTCTATAACAATCTCTGGTTGGTACGAAGATTGCGCTTCTTCCAATAAAGTTTCAAATATCTCGCACTGCACGTTATCCTCTAGTTTCTTGCCTGTGTATCCTCTGAAAGTTAAATAACCATGTATCAACAAAACACAGTTAAATGAAATCCACAGACAATTCTCAAAGTAGATAAATGTTGCGTATTGTAAAGAGTAACAGAAAACTTGTTAATAATAATTATTATATTTTTATTACTTTCATGACCTTAATTAAAATAATTTAATAGTATATCCAATTAACATGAACTTGCGTTCTATAATTTGCATGAAATTTAAAGCTAATAGTTTTCTTTAGTATTAGAGCCTGCACAGATGAAGGATAATGATGGACAAAATATCTGTGGTGTGCTCTTATCATTACTTTCAGATTAAATTATAACAATGAATTCACAGGATAGATGCACAGTTCTTATCGGGCGCTCTGAAGACAAATTTTTTGTGACCAAATTTGCCGCCAGGTGGCGTGGCAGTCGCGCTGTGACAGTCATCTTTCGGGTTGGGTTTCGAAATACGTCACCTGAATCTGAGGGTTTTGGTGGTGTAGGGGGCTTAAGGGAGTTAGTCTTAATCCCCCCCAAGTAATTTTGGCTGCCGGAGTTGCGTCTAAATATTTTTAAAAAAAATTCAAAAATTCTTAAATACAATTGCAATTATGCAAAACGGAACGTATTTTTATGCTTTAGTACAGTTTTTAAAATGTAATTTTTAGTTTTTATATGAAAAACGTGAAACAAAACGCAACATTTTGACACTAATTGACAGCAAATTTCAAATTTATGTGTCATTCCTTTGCTTTCGAGTTTAAGTGAATGTGTTCTTCCGTATCGATTTGTGTTTTTTCTACGACTTGGCTACGTTCTTGGATTCTGTTTGGATTGCTTTACTGTAATTAATTAATCAAGGTAATTATATTGGCACAATCCGACTTCATTGGGTTAGGTTAGATGGGTAAGGCGGGAGCGTAGCGCAGCGAAGCTGCCGCCTTACCCATCGTGGTTATTTTTTTTTAAACCACCCAGAAATAGGAGCCCCGCGTAGCGGGGCTCCGTCGACTATAATGCATAAAGCAATAAAACATGCATATAAAGTGGTATAAATAATGTTTGTACAAATTTCTGTTTTTGATTTTTCCAAAGGGAATCAAGTATTTTCGGCGGGTAAAAATGGTGAGGCAGGGTTCAGAGGGTTCAGACCCCTCCCCCATCCCCCCAAAAACTCACAACCCCTTAAAATGGCGACGTATTTCGAAATTTTTACCATTTCTGTTTTTAATTTTTTCTAAGGGAACCAAGTATTTCCGGCAGGTAAAAATGGTGAGGGGGGGTTCCGACACCTCCCCCCCCTCCCCCCCAACCACTCACAACCCCAGAATCAGGTGACGTATTTCGAAACTTTAACCCAATGAGAGCAAAAGAGAAGGACATACCCTCAATGTATCATAACTAAGAGAACAAAAGAGATATGGAACGACACTAGCGCCGCCAACCAATTGGAATTTGCACTTGAATTCCATATGGTCTGCGCTTCTATCCTACATCTAAATTTGTTGGTTAGGCTTTGTCTTTGCTGTCTGTGTTATCATAAAAAGGTTATTATTAAGTTTATCAAGATAGACTATGTCTTACAGCAGTATTATTAAGCTGTTGCATACTTTATTCAGAACTTTTAAAGTGTAACACTTTTTTCATACATAAAATTCTCACACGCAATGGTAGCGCTAATAATATGACAGCTATTTAACAATAAGTTCAAATAAGATTTCTAAAGATTACTGTGTTCAATCAAACAAAGAAACATAAGTCTTCAGTTTTGTAATCTATATCTTTAAATATCTAGTGTCATACTATTAGCTGCCTTACATCTATGTAATGTCTTCATCAATTCATAATAAATTTTCTCAGTAGGTTTGAGAATAGGATGTAAATTATCTTTTATACCCCTTTTTTTTCGTGCGGAAATCCCCACGGATGCCACATGTTGGTGGCTAAGTCGGACTCGAACCGACTAAAACCGCACTCTGGTTCGGGAACTATGAGTCGGGGAACCAGGTATACCCTCGAAAGGAAGTGGAGCCACAGGCATCAACTAGAATACACTAGAGCACACTGACACTGTATTCTGCTTCTACCACATTCTAAATGAATTAATATTTAATTATAACAAATAGAAGTTTACAAATTATATTTACCTTGCTGTTAGTCTGTCAAATAAGATTGTGTTGTTAGTTCTGACAACAAACACTCCATCAAACCACCTCTCTGGGAAGAATTCGCAGCCATGGTAGTCCACTATGTTGCCGCCTTTTGTCATCATGCCTTCCATGACATCAAGGAGCTGAAAAAATATTAAAAAAAAAACTTCTTTAACTTGTTATTTCATCTTGAATAGCATTTAACGGTCCACTGCTGAATATAACCTTCTCCTTAACCTTTCTATTACAATTTAATCTTGTGAGGACTTTACTGGACTATACTTACAATGTTTTCACCAGCAACAACTGCATCCTGACCATGTGTGTATGTGGAGTATTGTTATGTTGTGCATGTGGTTGGGATGTTGTCATTATGTTTATCTTGGGCTTACATTAATCATTATTGGCTTGGACAGAATAAACGCAGCTGGCATGGTTTGCATTGTCATCCACATGCTGAGTCAAAGACTGTTTTGTCTTTACAATGTAATTTTTTGAAGTTTTAATTTTTATGCACTTTTTATTATGTGTAACAATTGAAATGTTTAATATTAAAGACAAATAAAGTTTTTCTTATTCTTAAAGTGATAGGTATGGTAGGTGGTAAGTGTGGCCCGCAATGGGACATTCCTGGTGTTAATTTTAAAAATTCTTAATTCATCACCACACAGAGTTATATTTAACTTTAATCACCCATACCTTGATTTTCAACCAATTTAATATTATGATAAGTAAAATTTTGCCTTTTCTTTATAAATGGGGAAGGCGCATTGTCTGATAGTGAGCAACTACCTCTGACAATAGACACATGCAGTTCATTTATTATTATTACACATGTGATAATAATCAACATTATAGAATCAGAATAATGTGCAATGGAAGAGGCCTATTTTAAGCAGTGGACATTGATAGGCTTAGAATCTGAATGATTACTTATGATGTGTACACATGACTCTAATTAAATACATTGAACCAACCATATTAATGTACTCATCCTGTATGTGGTAACAAAGGGACACACTATGTAGAACAACATCACTGCAAGGAGATGGAAAACTTGTGACAAACCCTATACCAAATCTGGCCAGCGTGGTATAGTAGGCCAAAACCTCGTTTCTAAGGAGAGGCCTATGTCCAGCAGTGGACTGTTGATGATTTTGACCCTTTTTAATGCAGAGACATGTGCTAACACTTAAATTATATTGTGGTCTTTACAGCAAATGACTGGAAAGAATTATAGTCTTACCTTATCTTCGTTCAAGAATGGGCACTGATACTCTGGATCATATTCATCTAAGCAGTTGTGGTCTTCTGCCAGTTTTGATACCTCCCTCCACACGAACTTTGTTCTCTCGGCAAGCAAACGGCATATCGTTGATTTGCCAACACCTGGTGTGCCTGAAAAGTTAAAAGTATTTATTACAAAACAGAAGATTCATCGAACAGTAGTATAAACAAACCATGTGATCGAATTTTAAGACAATAAAATTATATTTTTGCTTACCTGTCATAAGAATATTAGGTAGGGCTCTGTTAGCCATTATTTTGAACTTCAATAACACCAAGCAATCCAAATAACTTCAAAAGACTAAATTAGTTTTTATTGTTCATGCTATAGGTTACTTTCTACGTCCAATAACCAACTGCTCGTAGTCTGACAGGAACCAATGTCAACTGTCAGTGTTCCCAACTCTCAAAAATGTATCTCCCTAAAACCCCAATCAAAAACCCCTAAAATCCCCATTACACTTACTAGGAATTCCCCTTATTTTCTTTTAAATAAATAATTGAATATTTTTAAATAATTAATATATTAAAAATAATTAATAAATAATAAAATATCATTAAACAAATAACAATAATCAAACAATCAATAAATAAAAAAAATAAAAGAAATATATTCAACCACATTTTTTTTAAATTCTTTATTCATGTATTAAACACTTGACCGTTATTTGAGGCTTACTATATGAGAGTGGCGCACATTTGACTTCCGCTTAATTGCCCTCTCTTTTACTCTATACCAGTATTTATATCTATCTCTTTCGCTCAAATGAATTCTCCCACCAGGTGGCGCTGTACAAACCAGTTTATGGTTGTTACAGTTTAACAGCTCATTGGCGTCTAAAATTCCGCACAGAGCAGTCGTTGCCTAGTCAACGTTGCAGAATTTTCGAATATGTATTTTATATTATAATTCAATATTCAATTAAAATATATGTACACTTATTAAACTTATCAAAGTAAGTAAATTTTAAATAAGATTATATTAAAAGTGGTGTGCGATCCATCCATACCCGCATCGAGTAAAACCGTGAGTACTTATTTAATTTATTTAAATCAACCGAACAAGGTTGGTTGCTACAATGGGGAAAGTATTAATTTTGTTTTAAACGGTGTTACCGTTCGACTTTAGCCCCATATACAAATATGTTATATTAACGTGTACAAGTACCCTCTCTTGTTCTAGTTTTTAAGCTTGTTTTTCAGTGTCAATACACCTCGTAGAGGTTATCGTAATAGAATAGCTTGAGTTTTGCTAAAACAGAATGGATATACCAAGTGATGTTGAGCTAAAGGAGGTGCCGTGTGTCTATTAACCTAAGAAATAAAATACCCGACTCGCGTTGACACCTACGATCGAATTCAAGTTCGACCTTGAGTTTTTCCTGTACTACTTAAAGTAACATTACCGTCATTATATAAAAAAAAAAAAAACAGAAGAAATTGTGTATAATTAATCACAAGAAGGTAGTTAACTACCTAATGTCCTGACGATAATGATGCTGCATAACGATCAAAAAAGAAATATCTCCTCATAGTTTGACAGACTACAAGTACATAAATTTCTTACTTGAAAGTCATCCATATGTAGTTGATATGACCAACGAATGAAAATAAATGAGGAATTGCTTGGATTCTTCACAACCAATTCAACACTTGACCAAAGTGAACAGTGCGAGCCATGTACTCGGTGAAAGGAAATCTGTAGCCGCACTTTTGGTTTTTAATTGTAATGTTTTGGTAATTAAATTATATACGTATTAACTTTGACATTGTTAGGTGTAAGAATGTGAGATTTCATTCAACACTTAAGAAATTATAAAATTATCAGTTAAAGCATGCAAAAGTTTCGATAATACACCGTAAGGTTGTACTGCTTATCACTTTAAATAAATGCCACGGTCTGCCATGTAACCTGTGACTCTAGCAGGGCTGGCATCTAGCCGCAAGCCCTCGCAGCGATTGGCTTATTATGTACTTTCGCAATTTATTTATTTATTGCATTGGCTGTCCAACAAATATATATACCTTTAAACAATTAAATAAATTTCGCATTAAGTATGGAGTGGCATAGTGTAACAATTACTCATGGGTAAGCACTATGTGCACTATAAACAACAATATTGTCAGATGCTTAAGCTATCCATCAAACATGCCACACCATGCCGTGTGGCTCGCAGCTTTAGCAGGACTGGCACCCAGCCGCAATCCCTGACAGGGAATCGATTCACCATGTACCTTTGCGGGAAACCTATCAGATAAAACTACGCTACGCCATGGTACTCCCAACTCTAGCAGGGCTGGCACCCAGCCGCAATCCCTGACAGGGAATCGGCTAATTATGTACCTTTGTAAGCTACCTATCAAATAAAGCCGCGCTATGCCATGTGACTCCCAGCTCTAGAAGGGCTAGCATCCAGCCGCAATCCCTGACAGGGAATCGGCTAATTATGTACCTTTGCAGGGTACCTACCAGATATAACCACGTTATGCCGTGTGACTCCCAGCTCTAGCAGGGTTGGTACCCAGCCGCGATCTCTGACAGGGACCGGCACATTATGTACCTCCGCAGGGTACCTATCAAATAAAGTCACGCTATGCCATGTGACTTCCAGCTCTCGCAGGTTAGGCCAGCTAAGGTAGGACTCTTCCTTCAAGAAGAGGTTACCAGAAACAAGATCTAAAGATGACTCGGGAGTAAAGAATCGTGAGTTTTGATCGTCAATTTATATCTCAACAGCGATGCCGATCATGGCACGGACTAGGTACAGAGAAGATAATGCTTCAAACATTATAAGCGTGTCACATACTTCATGTCAAACAACCGTCTCTCATGCTAAGAAACGAACTTTGCTCGGTTACCATTTCATGAATGTGTGCGCAGCATGTTAGAGATGTTATAAATCGGTACACAACAACAATGTTTCTAAATCCAAGTCCGACAGCCCGGATCGGATCAATCTGTCTAAAAGGCCTAATTAGGACATAAGTCGCACCGAATCACTGCCTTTAAGAGGTTCGTGACCTTTGCACATAGTTTGGTTCCATAGAAGGTCTAATTCCTTATTGGTTAGTATTACGATACGTTTTATATTCCGACATTACGAACGGGTTATACCGCTCGTGATCACGGGTAGAGTCTTAATCTCTTTCTAAGATCGCTAATGGCTCTGGTTAATTGTTTTGATCAGGGGAAGTAACATTGAAATGTCATTATCATAGTTAGTCTCTTTGTAGAATGTCCATTGGCTTTCCCCTCGACCGCAAGATCTCGTTGGGATTGGCTCATTGCGTACCCCCCAAGGGTACCCATCAGACATGCCATATGCTGTGTGCTTTCCAGACCTTGCAGGGATAGCTACAAGAACGGCTCACGCAGAGCTCACGTTCAATGTAGCCTTAGTCTTACAGACGATGCCTAATCTGATTTACACACAGATGCTGATTCAGGAAGTATTAAGTCACCTGAGCACTACATTACTGATTTAGTAGTCGCCATGTGGCATGTGCTGTGACGACAAATAAATTATATTAGAAACATATCATACGCTGGTAAAAGGGCTTGTTTTTTGAGGGCTCTAAGTGAAAGCCCAGATTGATCGAGAGATTTTTGCTCCAAAAATATTTAAAAACTAACACAAGCGTGTTGAAAATTTTGAAACTACCACAGAGTTGTAGGCGTATTGAACCGTGTAAGCCGTACCGGGAGGTAGGCAGTATCATTTTCGGGATACTCTCGTATTCCTAAATGAGGAACGTAAAGGAAACTATTCTAATCTGAACTAGTGGATCATTAGTCAGCGATGGCTGATGTGTCATTCCTGTTAACGAGCGCCATTTCTTGGGACTTGTCAGTTCACAGTTGTTACAGCAAATATGGTCAGACTATGATCAGTCGTCTGTTATCGCACAACTCCATATAGCTTACTTATTGTAATCCATACCTACATTTCATGGGTGTTATTTGTGTCCGTTTCATGTATGTTTGTAAAGCTCCCCGCGACACAGGAATTTATATTCCTAATGCGGGAGTTGTCTTTTATAAAAAAAAAAAAAAAAAAAAAAAAATTAAAAAAGCATCCAAGAAGTTCTTGCTGGATCCTTCTCCATGAAGATTAAGCTATTTTTGGAACTAGTAACTAGAATCGCTCTCATCTCTTATGGTCATGACTACTCATAAGTGCCTAAAATTATCTATAGGAATAAAAATACTTTAAATTTGGTTACTGAACCTTCCTTAATTACCTTATCTGACTACAGGTGGGATACTTGATTTGTTATCCCGTAACCGTCAGGGAGACAAAGTAAAGACCTTCATTACACAGAAGGATTAAAAGACAAGTCCGTTTTTTGTACATGTCAACCGTACTAATACGTGCTAAGCCTATTACTCTGTATTAGTAAAACTAAGGGGGGGGACAGGGTTCACCCCATTACAACTACTGTAAGCCCGAAAACACAAAGATTCGTGATAGACCTGTGTCCGTTGCAATAGGAAAAAGTAGTAGCGTAATATGTTTCTCTGATCTGGACAACACGCATTCGTGAATTTAATTGACGGTCAAGACCGTTGCCTGAAATGTGATTGTCTCTTGGCCTAGATCTGGGCCTCCTTACTATATTGCTTTAGTTCTTAAGGTTGTGGTACCTCAACTTAGCCTCGTGTATATTTCGTCTATTAGTGCCGAAGTGGAAAAGTTGATACTGGAGAGCAGACGTAACAGCCTGTGTTCTAGTAACCTGTGACCTAGCAACTGAGTATAAACCTGTAACCTAGCTAAGAAGATATCTAACATGGATAATGAACCATGGGACATGTCCCTTCAAATCCACTGACCAGAACTTAGCTCGTTTTTGGAAGGATTGATATATGCTAAAAGGACTTGCTATACTTAGATTTTTTCTGCACAGGTCCAAGGGTTGCAACTTACGCAGCTCTTATGATGTCGGTACATGAAATTTTCACAAATTGACCGCTCGTATTCTAAGACCATTGTTCAGGAAAAGCCGCTGCCTAAGAAACCTATAATTTGGGATGTACAAGAACTAAGCTTTTACCTAGAAATTTATGAAACAAAATAATGTTTTTGTAATTAGAAGACATACGGCGACATTAGTGCCTTGCTGTTTGGCCAAGGGTGTTTATAATTTCACCTACTGGCAATTGATACAGCACACTTGTCCTAGTCTAATAAGTAATAACTGTCTTAATGTATGTTCAGTGTTCCAATTTCAAACGAATATAGAAAACTACAGCCATTTGAGGCAGGAACTAATCATGAAATTTTATTATTATTAACCAATGAGCCTGTATTTCTATTCTACAGACTCTCAATCTTTTTGTTTTGACTGAACCCAAAGTTGCCTCTTGTACATCTATAGCTAAAGTGGCAAATCGCCTTTATGAAAAAGCTGGCATAGACAGTGCAGAGCCTGAGATCTGCAATAGCATCTTAGTTCTCTAGATCAAAATTATCATTTTGATAGGCTAGTTAATAACTAGCTGTAAGTAATAGGTAACTGTAAGTCTCGAAATCTTTACCCGTTATTACTGTAAACAAGTGGTACCAACCATACCAAAAAGACCTACTTATAAATTAACAAGTACATTTTCTCCAATTCCTTAAATTATTGTAGGAATCGCATGATACCTTTCATTAGGTATTATTAGCCTTATTCAGATATTGATATCACATTGGCGTCCTCTTTCTTCCACCAGGTGATAACAAACACGTCTCATATAGTAAGCCTCAAATAACGGTCAAGTGTTTAATAGCAGTGTTTTACCTGAAAATAAAACACAGATTAAATACTTACCTTATTTGAGGCTTACACTCCAGTACTACCTGGTGTATATTATCGACTCAATGAGCTGTTAAACTGTAACAACCATAAACTGGTTTGTACAGCGCCACCTGGTGGGAGAATTCATTTGAGCGAAAGAGATAGATATAAATACTGATAAAGAGTAAAAGAGAGGGCAATTAAGCGGAAGTCAAATGTGCGCCACTCTCATATAGTAAGCCTCAAATAAGGTAAGTATTTAATCTGTGTTTTATTTTCAGGTAAAACACTGCTATTATCGATCCTGAACGGTGGATGTGGCTTCACTTCATAAAATAATAAACTGATAAATAGATTTCACATTTAAGAATATAATTCAATTTAGGTACATTGCGTTATGGAAAAGAATATTATATATAATTACAAAGACATGTTGATACTTCTAGAACTCTGAACGGAATCAAATAATTATTACATCACAATTTTACAGTTTAAAATAAAATACTTTTTAAGAAAATTAATTCAAACTATAAATCAAAACTGCCAGTAACATAATACAAAAAGGTTACTTATCTGAGATTACTCCATTCAACAATCGAAAACTTCAATTTAGTTTTATTTAACTCTGCTCTTAGAAACAATCACACTATAAGGTATTATGGATAAAAATGAATATGATTCGCTAGATTGAAGGGCCTATACTTTTTTTTTTATTTCAAAATAAGCATAATAAAGGTTAATTTATTAAGCTTATTTTGAAAAAAAAAAATGACGTTATAGAAATCCCTAAAAATACCCCTACAAATATGATACCCCTAAAAAACCCCATCCTACTTTTTCCCCCCGAATTTAGGGGGAAAACCCCTAAGTTGGGAACGCTGACCAGTGTTCTCGAACTTCAATAAGCGAAATGAATAGAACTGTTCTCTAAAATCGGGTATATTGTGCCAAAATCGGTAAATGAAAAAAAATACAATACTCACACAAATTCGACTATTTATCAAAAAACAAACTTGCATGTAGATTAATTTACAGCAAGCATAGATAAATATAATTATTTTAATTTATCAAAGAGTTGTTTTGCATGTAATAGAGCAGTAATTGACTCGAGTAAGTCTTGAACGGTAGATGTGACTAAGAGGAACATTTTGGAACCAAAAGGTCACTGAAAAGATCAGGAAACTATTTCTTTGACTTAAAGATTTTATGAATTTATTTTCACATACTGAAAATTATATAAAATACAATATTTATATCAGAAAACTATACATGTTTATACTTCTAGATTTTTCTACGAAATCTTTAATATGACACAATTTCAATTTATAGTAATAAAAACTGTCATTCATTTTTTAAAAACAAGTCAAATACTTCATAAAACAAACAGACCAGTTATACATCAAAAGAGATTGTATACCTGAGATTACAATTCAACACACCCCCTTAATCTCAGATATACATCATCATAACTAGGGCTCGGAATAGGTAGTTTAATTTTATGTACTTGCGATTTTGTGACATCAATAGTATGGATATGCCTGTGAAATCCCGGGGAACTTACTATTTTCAGAGATTGTAAAAACTATATGCCCTTGCCTCCAAAGCCAGTTATAACTCGGTGGGGTACATGGCTAGAAGCTGCTTTTTACTATAAAAAATATTTTAATGAAATATCACATATTCTTTCTTTATTTCATGATGAAGAAGTACAATCTATAAAGAAAGCGAAAGAAGTATTGCAAAATCCTAACCTTCGACGTGATCTAACCTTTATTGAAGAACATTTTGGAATAATCAGTATTGCAAATTTTATGTTATGGTTTATCCATGTTATGCTTACGTTGACTTTATTTCTGCAAGTACATAAAATTAAACTACCTATTCCGAGCCCTAATCATAACAGTACAAGTACAGAAAACCGATTTCACACGTTCTTCCTTTTTTTTTTTTTTTACGTGTGGAAATCCCCGCGGACCGTCACGGCGTCGGGGGTTACGGCGGGGTGGTGTGTCGGACTCGAACCGACTAAAACCACACGGTGTGACCCTCTCTGCGCCTGTGTATTGGAAGGAGTCCAGGGAGGGGATTTCCTTCTGGACTCCAACCGGCGCCTGCCCGCACTGTTGCGGGCACCACCTCTGATGTGTACTCTCTAATTGGGCAACGTCCGGTCACACGCGGACGTCGCCCCCTCGCGGTTGGCCACTACTGCGGACGGACGGGAAACCCGTCCCGCCCATCCGCGGCCACTCTCAGGGCGGCATAAGACGCAGGTATGCGCGCCTCCACCGCCCGGGGCGCCGGCGGCGAATCGGGTCCGATTGGATGGAATCCTCCCGGGCCTTCTCCGCCACCTCTTTCTGCAAGATTACGTCCTCGCAGAAGGTTGCGACCGCGGTAAAACAACTGTCGCTGCAGGCCATCGATCTTATGACGGCCGGCAGCGAGAGATCCCCTCCGATGACTGCAGTGAGGACCCGGCGATGCGCCGCCCAAGCGGGGCAGACCGCCAGCGTGTGCTGCGCCGTGTCCTCACTGCAGTCGCAGTGGTGGCAGGCGGGACTCGGTTCCCTCCTAGCGACCGAGTGCAGGTACTTTCCGAAGCAACCGTGCCCGGAAAGTACCTGCGTCAGCCAGAAGGAAAGGGTCCCGTGCTGCCGCCCTGCCCACTCCTCGATGACCGGCTGAAGAGCCTCCACGGCCGCGAAGCCAGCGCGTGGGGTCTACAGCCGGAGCGACCATCTCAGCATGGTGGCTCGGCGAGCGGCTTCGCGCCACTCGCGCACGTCCTCGGGCGGAGGGCGAAATCCGCTCTCCGCCCGGAAGTCAGCCACTCGCCGATAAACTTCGGCGAGCACTTCCGCCTCCAAATCCCACGGGGGTGTTCCGGCCAAGGCGCACGCCGCCTCGGTAGATACGGTGCGGTATCCGCGTATGGCTCTGACTGCCAATACCCCCTGGGGACGCCAGAGGCGCGCCCTATTCTGGGCGGACAGAGCCGCCGCCCACACCGGTGCACCGTAAAGTGCCATTGACCGGACAACCCCCGTGTACAGCTGCCTAGTGGGGACACTGGCCCCGCCCAAATTGGGCAGAAGTCGCCCTAGGGTCCGCCCTGGGCACTGCCTCCGGGCAGTGCCCACCAACTTAGGGCCAAGCTGTCGGAAGTGCTCTACGAAGAGCCACCTACCGTCGAGGACCAGACCCAGGTACCTCATCTGGGCCCGGACCGGTACGAGGACCGAGTTGACCTCGATCGAGGCGCCGGCGGGCGGACCACGACGGGGCCCATGAAATAATAGGGCCTCCGTCTTGTCCAGGGCCACCCGCAGACCCAGCGCCTCGATGCGCCCGATCACCCGGGAGACTCCCGTGGTGGCCAGGCGCGCCGCCTCCTCAGTTTGCCCCCCGGACCGTGACCAGGGTGTCGTCTGCGTAACAGATCACACCCAGCCCGGGGGGGAGACGCCCTCGTAGGGCCCAGTCGTATCCCATGTTCCACAGGAGTGGTCCTAGGACAGACCCCTGTGGAACACCGCACGACATGGCCCTGCGTCTCAAGGCGCCACCTCGGTCCTCGTACTCGACGGTACGCTCCTCTAAGTAGTCTGCCACCAGCCGCCTCAGGTACCCTGGCACTCCGTGGTACTGGAGTGCGGCCCTGATGCAGCCGAATGGCAGACTATTGAAGGCGTTGGCGATGTCCAATGACACCGCCAACAGCACTCCGCCGTCTCTCACCGCCTCTTCGGTCACGGCCCTAAGGCGCAGGATCGCGTCGACCGTCGAACGCCCTTCTCGGAAGCCGAATTGGGCGTCCGACAGGTCGGGCCCCACCTCGCTGAGGTGCCGGACGATGCGGGTAGAGAGAACCCTCTCAAACAACTTGCCCGCCTCGTCCAGCAACACGATGGGCCTGTAGGCCGCGACTGAATCGGCAGGCCGTCCATGTTTTTGGATCAGGACCAGCTTCCCGCACTTCCAACGCTCAGGGAAGCGTCCGGACGCCAGGCTAGCGTCCAACACTCCCCTGAGGTGGTCCGACATGTAGTCGAGGGCACGGGCCATCCCTCGGGCTGGAACCCCGTCCGGCCCGGGGGCGGTGTTCTTGAACCGAATCCGTAGAACAGCCGCCCCTACCTCCGATTCCCTGACAGGCGGAACATCACCCACGCTGTCCCGACGACGACCACGACGGGCCATCGACGGGGGTGTGTGTTCCGCCTGCTGCGGGAATAGGCCCTCGACCACTTCCTGCAGGAAGCTGGGCTGGAGAGTCTCCGTAAGGGGGGGGCCCTGTGTGCGGAGCTTTTGTCGCACCGCACGGTAAGGCCGACCCCAGGGGTCACGCTCGAGACTCTCCAGCATCTCCACTCTAGACGCGTCTTTGGCGCGGCAGATGGCCAGCCTCAGAGTTTCCCGAGCTGCTCGGTACTCCTCGTGAAGCCGGTCCACCTCCTCACCGTCCCCGCGGTGACGTCGCCGACTCCGGGTGTGGGACCTCCGGGCACGTACGCAAGCCGCACGGAGGTCCGCCAACTCCTGGGACCACCAGTAGACCTCCTTCCGAGGAGGCCGACGGCCACGAACGCGGGGCATGGCCGCATCGCAGATGAGCGTTAAGGCATCGGCGAAGCGACCAGCCCGCACGTCGACCTCCTCGGTCGTCACACGTTCTTCCTCCCACAACTACAACACCTATTGCAACAACAACGACTGCAACGATTCCTGCTTCAACTACGACTACGACTACTCCCGTTCCAATAACAACTAACTCCGAAACAAAGACTTGCAGATCATACAAACATTTGGTCCGACCCGGGAATCGAACCCGAGACGCCGCATATGCGTACTACTAGACAAACATATTATTATTATAGCAAAAATAAAGGCCAACTAAAAAACCTAGTTTGTTACTTTGTACTGTGAATTTCTAAGCATTTAATAATAATAATAAAGCCTTTTTTTCCCTAAATAAATTTAATGTTAGTATGTATTGTATTTTATATTATAGGAACCCCTTAATAGGGTATAGGCCTCCTCCAATTTCTCCAGTTCTCTCGGTTCTGCGCTAGATTCATCCAGTTTTTCCCTGCCACCGATACTATGTCGTCCGCCAAACGTTTTTGTGGTCTGCCCACGTTTCTTTTTCCTTGTGGGCCGGTCCATTTTGTGCTCTTGAGAGTCCATCGCTGGTCATCGCTTCTCGCTACATGGCCGGCCCAACTCCACTTTAGTTTTAATGTTTGGTGTAACGCATCTGTCAGGTTTGTCTTTTTTCTTATTTCTTCACTTCTAATTTTTGTAATTTTCCTTAAGTGTAGCGTGCTTCTTGTAGTGTAGAATTTCTAAGCTTATCAAAGCATAATAGCTCAAGGCTCTATAAAAAGCTAAATTTTTTCATTCAACTCCTCTTAGCATTTCATCATTCATGATATACTAGAAGAAGTAAATGGGTAGGTACAGTAGTTTAAATAAAATATGATGAAAATATACAAAGATTTCATTTTGAGGGAGAAGAGACTTTTCAACATAATGAACACAACTGACAGCAGAAGTTTTCCGAATATCGTAAAATGCCAACTAAAATTCCGTTGTTAAAAAAAGTATATTGTAAATATTCTATTAAACATCAAGTTAAAAGTAAAAGCTGTACGTAAAAGTATTAAGTCCGACGCAATCCTGCGACAACATTTTAAAAGGGGTACCAAGTTCAAGTTTACGATCAACATAAATGCCACATAAATAAGGAAAAAAAGTTTTAATTTCCCTCGTTTTAAATAAGTCGGTGTTAATTTTAACTCTCCGATGGGAATTATATATATATTATATAACAACACTAATTCTTTGTCATTATAAAAGGGATTCTACACGGTTGGAACCGATATCCAGCCACCCTGACGTTGATCGAAAAAGGATCGTGTAGAATCGAAACCGATGTCCTACCACCCTGACTTTGATCGGAAATGGGTCGTGTAGAATTCGTTTGTCCGATCAATAGTGGGCGGAGCCGACGGCTAGGTTGGTTGTGTTAGGAGTTAATAGAAATAGAAACTCCTTTTAAAAAAAGAAAATATACATAGACAGTGACAGTAGGTGTGTGACTTGTGAAAAAAAAAATCAATATAGTTCGCGCGGTTTTGTGAAGTAAAACAAAATGACATATAAACTGTGATTTCGATATAATAAAATATTGTAAAACATTTGAGTAATAAATTGAAATAATATATATAAAAGTCTATTAGTATATGTATTCGTAACTGCATGTGCTCTGCGATTTACTTAGACTACTAGGACTGGTGAGATCTTTAAAACAATATCAGGTTACGGGCCCAGACTACGAAAATGGAAAGTATTACAGGAAAGATTCAGATCGGCCTCCTAGATGGAAAAAACTGGGACACATGGAAGTACAAAGCTATATGCTTATTACGCACCGTACCGTCGGCCCTAGAAGTGGTTGAAGGATCATTCCAGGAACCCACTCGTCTACACAACGGAAGCGGCGATGCTGAATTGGCGGCTTATCAACAACAGAAAGATAAGTTTGATAAAGCTGATGCCAGTGCTATTCTAATACTTACCACCAATATGCATGAAGACACACTTCGAAAAGTTATGCGGTTCACTAAAGCTCCACAGGCTGTTCGACGGAACAAATGAGGATAAAACCTACAACCTGTGTATGAGTTTCTTTAGCTTTAAGAAGGATCAAGCAGATGACATAGCCACCCACATGTCAAAATTAAAGAACATCTGGACTGAACTGAATCAAGAACTCAAGAAGGACAGTAACCAAGAGCTACCCGAACTCCTACTTATTTGTAAAATACTGGACACGCTTGAGGATACACACTTCAGCTTCAGAAGCAGCTGGCTACTCCTGCCCAAATCCAACCGTACGGTAGAAAACCTAACCAGTCATCTCTGCGCATTTGAAAGGGCACTGCAAGGTAACAACGCACCCCCGCATCATTCGGTAGCCCTGGTTTCGAATACGGAGAAGAAGAAGGACAAGAAGCTTAAATGCAACTGTTGCCTAGGTATTGGCCACAGAGTACGCAACTGACACAAATGGATCCGTGACTGTAGACCTCCTAAGAGCCAAAATCCGACCCAGATAGCAACGCCTTCTACTTCAAAGACCGCTAACTTATTACTCATGTCTTTCGAAGACAACGGAATCTTCACAGTTTCACGGGACAACGAGAACTGGTACATCGATAATGGCGCAACAAGCCACGTCACCAACAGAGCTGACATTTTCCAGACCTATGAACATTTCAATGAGAACTACACTGTTACAACGGCCGCTGATAATGAAGTCCGTGCCAAAGGCAAAGGAACAGTACAGCTCAGAAGATATGTTAACGGGAAACAAATCGACATCAACCTGCAAGACGTCTGGTACGTTCCGGCCATAAGCAAGAACCTCTTCTCCGTACTCGCACTTCACGACCGAGTCCCGAATAGCACCTTTTCATTCAGGACAACTGAATGTAACGTCATTGTCAACGGGAAAGTATGCTTAATAGGGAAGAGACAAAAACAAGGTGGCTTATATCGACTGGAAGTAAAACCCGTACTGCCAGAAACACCACCCGAAGTCTTTACAACTACAGCAACGATGCAACTGTACCACGAGAGACTCGCTCACCAAAATAAAAGACACGTAAGAGCGACGATCCATCGGGAACTAGGTCTAAACCTGCCGATGGAAAAAGAGACCTGTGAAGGCTGCATTTTTGGAAAGGCGCATCGACTTAAATTCGGTACAAGAACCCGAGCTACCACGCCCGGAGAACTCGTACACACCGACGTTTGTGGACCCTTTTAACCTAGTTTCTTAAACTATCAGTACTACGTTTTGTTTAAAGACAACTTTACTGGCTACCGTATGGTGTACTTTATACGCAAGAAGTCCGAGGTCAAGGGCAAGTTAGTTTTGATGATCGCTCAAACTAAAACAGTCGGACACACCATAAAATGCCTTTTGAGTGACAACGGCGGCGAATTTGATAATGCGTCCATAAAAAGTGTTTTAGACACTCATGGAATAGTACAGCGACTCGTCACCCCGAATACACCGGAACAAAACGGAGTAAGCGAAAGGGAGAACAGAACCCTTGTTGAGACAGGCAGATCGATGATGTATGCTCATGAGCCATTACCACAAGTGCTTTGGGCAGAGCTCATTAATACAGCGGCATACATTCTAAACAGAACAGGTCCCACAAGTTCGAGTGAAAAATCTCCGTATGAACTTTGGTACTGTAAGAAACCTATTACTAAACATCTCCGAATAATAGGCTCAACCGCATACGTCCATATCCCAAAGCAGAAGCGTAGAAAACCCGACAAAAAGGCGATAAAAGGTCGACTTATCGGGTACGATGAAGATTGCTACCGTATCTGGGTCACAGACGGAAAACACTCGACGCTCATCCGCTCTCATGATGTAATCTTCGATGAGAAACGTCGGAAGACTGTATTAGTGAAATTCCTAAAACAGAAGATGAGACAAGGGAATACTCGATTTCCATAACGCCAAACATGAACTTAGAAAGAGAAGCTGCAGCTCCAGAGCAAACTCACGTTCACGGGGGAGATACACCCGAACCAATCTCCGAAAACCATGATCATGTTCTCGAGGGAGAAGAATCGGATCAAGTCGTTCACGAAGACCATGACCATGAAGACGAAACGACAGTCCCAGAAGAATTTTATGACGCTCAACCACCGCCAACCGGCTATAATCTTAGAGATCGCTCACTGATTCGACGTCCTGAGAGACTAAGATATTACATCTGTATCACTGAAACATTCCCAAATAATTTCGCAGACGCTATGAAAAGGGACGATCGCAAAGAATGGCAAAGGGCAATGGATAGCGAATTGAAATCCTTTGAAGACCTGAACGTTTGGACGCCGTGTGCACTGCCAAAAGGACGAAAAGCACTTCCTTGCAAATGGGTTTTACGGATCAAACGAAATCCAGATGGCACGATCGACAAATACAAGGCTCGAATTGTCGTAAAAGGGTACAAACAAAGGAAAGGAGTAGACTATGATCAGACCTTCAGTCCTGTGGCACGCCTAGCTACTGTACGAGCACTACTCAGTGTTAGTGCGCAGGAAAAATTACACCTGGTCCAATTCGACGTCTGCACAGCCTTTCTGAACGGAAAGCTCGAGGAAGAATAAATATACGTTCAACCGCCAGAAGGGCGCAACCTCACGGAAGGAACGTCTACGTCTACCGTTTTATAGCTTAACCGTAGCCTGTATGGACTTAAACAAGCACCAAGGTGCTGGAACTCTTGCTTTCAAGAAATTCTGTTGGATATGAGCTTCAAACAGTGCGAATCTGATTGGTGCTTATATTCAAGAAGAGAAGTAAACGGAAAGAAACTACTGATTACGCTGTACGTCGATTACGGATTAGTAGCTGCCACTGACGAAGACACGGCTAACGCCTTCTTGGAAGATTTGAATAAGACACTGCGCATAACGAAGAAACCATTGAAATATTATCTTGGTCTTCAAATCGTTCGATGAAAGGATGGCTCAGTCTTCATCAACCAAGAGGCATACGCGAAAAAGGTATTAGACCGCTTTCGAATGAGTGACTGCAATCCCGTTTCTACACCGATTGAGAGAGAGACTCTTCAAGAAGGGAAAGAAGAAACGGAAGATTCCTCTTTCCCATATAGAGAAGCTGTTGGTGCTCTGGCATACTTAATGGTTGGTACTCGACCCGATATTGCATATAACCTACAAAGACAGATTGGCTCAAGGTAAAACGTATCTTGCGCTACATCAAAGGTAACATTTCCCATGGGATCTCCTATAAAGCTGGTCTCAAACCTGGAATCCTATAAGGATTTAGCGACGCCGACCACGGAGGTGATCCAGAAACTGGACGTTCCACGACGGGAGTGATCTGTCGCTATTCTGGAGGCACAGTTTCATGGATCAGCCAGCGACAAACATCGGTCGCTATCTCCACTACAGAAGCTGAAATTGTGGCAGCCAGTGAAGACGGCAGAGAACTATTGTGGCTTGCAAGAATTTATCAGGCATTGACTACAATTGCGGACGTACCTGTTCTGCATGTGGACAATGAAGCTGCTGTTCGTCTTGCTCACAACCCCGAGTTTCACAAGAGAACGAAGCATATCTATCTATAAGGGTGAAGTCGCTTTAATTAGATGTCCTTGAAATTTCATATAGCGTGGTTTGACTTCGGCACAAGTTTTACGTCATCTACAGAATAAGGTAAGTTTTTCGATCTGATCCAATGCACCATGCGCGTAATTCCTGGATGGCAAAGGGATCGATGTAGTGCTACCAATTTCGAATTAGACGCAGCAGAGTCTACTTGCATGCAGACTCGTGAAAGTGCATCAGCTGCTATGTTCTGTTTCCCAGGTCGATAAACAATGTCGTACTTGAAACATGATAGTTTCAGTCGCCATCTCTCTATCTTCTCATTTTTGATTTTATTGGAATGCGTCTGATTAAACATGAATGCGACCGATTGTTGGTCAGTAGTGAGTAGGAAGTGTCTTCCTAATAAGAAGTGTCGCCATTTTCTTAAGGCCTCGACTATAGCACACGCCTCTTTTTCGATAGACGGTTGTCTTTTTTCAGAGTCATTGAGCGATCGTGAGAAAAACGCAACATGGCGCCCTCTTTGCGATAGTGTTGCCGCGATAGCAAAGTTAGAGGCGTCGGTCTCAATGGAAAAAATTTCGTTGTCATCAATTCCTGCTAAAGCTGATTTTGATATGTCAGTTTTGATATTCTGAAAAGCACGAATAGCTTCTTGGGTTAATGGAAACTTAGCATCAATCAAAGGTCTTATTTATGAAGAAAAGTTAGCTACCCACTTGGAGTAATGGGCAAAAACTCCATGCGCTCTTTTCAAAGTAGCAGTATAGGTAGGAATCGGAAGATTTAGTAGGGGTTCCAATCGAGTCTTGTCTGGTTTGATAACATTGTGTTGGATAGTGTAGACAAGTAAGTTAATAGATTCCGATTTGAAAACACATTTGTTCATATTGAGGGTTAATTTGTATTTTTCAGCAGCTTGCATGAATTTCTGGAGATTTTTGTCGTGGTTTGTCTTGTCTTTACCGCATATAGTAACGTCATCTAAGTAGGCGAATGTGCCTTGGAGTTTTTCAGTGTCAATGATGTATTGTAGGCTTCGTTGAAATGTCGCTACCCCCGTTAGTCAGCCAAATGGTATTCTCGTAAATTGGTAAAAATTACCACACGCTTCAAAAGCTGTGGATACTTTTTCTCTTGGAAGAATCGGCACTTGGTGGTAGGCGGATTTTAAGTCTATTTGACTAAACAAATTATATTAGGCGACTTTTGTAATGATAAAGTCGATACTTGGCAAAGGATAGGCGTCTAGGTGTGTTAATCGGTTTACAGTTTGTGAATAGTCCATGACAAGCCGCTTGCGGTGATGGCCCCCACCGGCGACAAGCACTTGTGCTCTCCATGGTGAGATACTGGGCTCGATTACATTTTCTTTTAGATTTTTTATTTCATTAGAAATGAAGTCTTCGTTTTCTTGAGAATGGCGTCTTGAACGAATAGCAATGGGCTATATGTCTGGCGAGAGATTAGTGAAGACTGATGCCGGTGGGACTGAGGCTTGTAAAACGTTGCAAACTTTCAAAGGCTTTTTTTCACTTCAAAGTTGAAGTTCGAGTAACGAGTGCTTGCCGAGGACGTCGTGTCCTATGATCAAATCTGCACACAGGTCACCAACGATGAGCAGGGGTTGTCGCTGATACTTGTGTTCACCAATCTGGATTGTTACATAGCATAAGCCGTCAACGTACGAGACATTGTTGATAGAAGCAAGAGTAATCGCTTGTTTACAGGGTTTTCGCTTGAGGTTCAGTATTTGAGCTAGATTTTTATCGATAGGTACAGCTGACCGAGCTACCGGTATCAAGCAGTGCATCAGCTCGATGATCGTTTATAGTTATGGATATAGTTGCTTTCTTAAGGCTTGTAGGAGCGGCAGCAGAGATTGTTGACAAGTATGTGTCGTTAGATTGAGAGTAAGTCGACTGAGAGTAAGAATTTTCTATGTCAGTGGCGATAGCGTTGACAGATCGTTGATTAGGCCCGGAGCTAATACAGACATTTGCAAAATGACCTTTCTTAGAGCACAGCTGGCAATCTACGTAATAGGCAGGGCATTTGTTATGTTGTTGATGCATACCCTGACCGCAGAAATAGCACTTTCGTCTTGATTGATTGTAGTTAGAGTGAAAATCGGGTCTAGATCTGTTGTGAGTATTGGCAGCAGCTACGTTAGGACTTTGCAGCTGTTCTTGAGGCTCAGAGACAGCATTAACATGAGTAGAGGGTGAGAAGATGCGAAGTATTTTCAGCAGATTTTAGAGATAAAGCCAGGTAAGAGTTGTTTCTAGATTATCGGAAGATTTTTCTAAGAGTCTCTCTTTAATTTTTTGTGAGGATATACCAGCAATAAAGGCGTATCAATTCATTCTGATATTCAGTTGCAGTGACATTAACGAATTTACAGTCTTGAGCAAATATGTTCAAGGCTCTAGAGTATTCTGCAATAGATTCACCTGGTTGTTGCTTTCTACAAATGGTTATAGCGGGCAAGAGTGACATTTTGTACCTTTTCGTAAGCACCGTTGAGTGTTTTGATAGCTTCGGCGTAAGTAGATTTAGCTTTAATAAAAAAAAGTATATATGTACATAAATCAATTGTCTAGTACTAATAGTAGAAGCTCTGCTTAGGTTGGGACTAGATAATGTTGTGTGTCAGATGTCCGAAATTTTTATTATTATTCATCCAGATTGACTTAAATATTCTTCTCTAATCCATACAAATTGATTAAATTGAAGTAAACTCTTTTGCAAAAAAAACGGGCACCTAAGCAAAGAACTATTTTATAGTTACTATTTGTTTGTTTGACAATTTTAGGTATTGTTATCCTCAGAATTTTATAAATTAATTAGGAAGGAATAGTTTTCATCAGTTTCATCATAACATTTTGATTAAATTATTGAGAAATAATGTTTAAGCTCAAAACACTATTATTGTACCTGCTCGCTAAATAAAAATTAAACGCGTTAATTTCTTTGTTTTTATTGAATACATTATAAGCAGATAAAAGTTTAGTATTGAGTGTGACCCCCTCTTGCTGAAATCACGGCTTGCATTCGTCTGGGCATGCTAGCGAGTATATCTTTTATGGTTTCTTGGGTAATACGTTCCCACTCCGCGGTAATCACATTCTTTAGCTCTCTGATGGTCTGCGGAGCCGGCTGCACTGATCTCACTCATCGCTTCAGAACGTCCCAGACATGCTCTATGGGATTGAGGTCCGGACTTCTAGCTGGCCAGTCCAAACGACGAATTCCGACTTCTAGTATATACGCTTCCACATCGCCAGACCGGTGGGCGCGAGCGTTGTCGTCCATAAAAATTGAGTTTTCGCCAAGAGCGGTTAAAACGGGTTGTGCATAAGGAATTAGAATCTCCGTTATGTATCGGTGTCCAGTCAGTGTACCGTTTTCGATGAAGACTAACTCCGTACGATCCATAGAATTTATTCCTGCCCAAAACATAAAAGAGCCCCCTCTATAAGGTGTGATTTCTTCAAAACATGCCTCTGCAAAGCGTTTTCCTCGTCTACGTAGTACTCGACGACGTCGGTCTTCACCATGCAGAGATATCCTGGCTTCATCGGAGAACAATACCCTATCCTAGTCTTCATGAGTCCATGACACACAATTTCGAGCGAAGCTAAGCCTGGCAACTCGATGTCCACGGAGTAATTTAGGGCCGCGTACCGGGCGATGACTGTGTATATTACCAGCGAGAAGCCTCTTCCTGACCGTCCATAGACTAATTTGCACATTTCTTACTTCTTCGAGTCTGTTCTTGAGGTCCACATAAGAATATTTGCGATTTCTCAACGCTTGACTAACTAGAAAACGATCATCCCGTGGTTCGGTACATGTCTTTCTGCCAGAACCAGGCCTTCTCTTGACGGAACCGGTCTCTTGATAGCGCTGCCAGGTCCTTTGAACTGTCGCCCGACTTACATTTAGCTTCTGAGCCACGAAGCATTGGCTGCAACCTTCTTCAAGTAGCGCAATAATTTTGCTCGCTTTTATCACTTTATCTACCATTTTCGAGATTGCTAAACAGCAATAACAATACTTTTAAATGTCAAGGACATCAGATAATTTAATAAAAATTGACAAAAAGTTAATTAGAGTCGATATTAACTATAGGGAATTCGCGCCACAAAATGAAGTTAAAAGTTGTTTTCTTTGAAAACCAGACTCAGTCAAAAATTTGAATTTGGAAGGTACTCTTATAAACATTATGGCACTTTTATAACTGGCCAGTAACATGTTCAAATGATAAAACCTTTTTGGTATTCTATTTTTTTCAGCCAGGAAGAAAATCGAAACCGCCCGTTTTTTTTTTTGCAAATGAGTGTATATGTTTCTTTAATTTGCAGCTAATCAATCGAACGACTAGGCTTCAAAATAATATGTATTTAACTTATATATAAACATTTAATAACATTTTTATTTAACATTTCTATAATTGTTCTGTTTCCATAATGAGGTCTAAACTATAAAAAAATTAAGACTATAATTTCCTTATTCAAGTTATTTTCAACGTAAGAAACCTAGCAATTAAGTAGAATAACAACTCAGTAGTAAGAAATTTAAATATCTACAGCATAGTAGTTTATTCAAATAAGAATCAGCAACACCGCCTGAATATGACGTAACTTCTAACCTAAAATCATGTTTTGATTGAGAAGTAAAGTATTCATAAAAGTTTAACTAGCTTTTGTTTACAATTCAGCGTAATTTTATAATGCGTATTCGTAGACCAAAATCAATAACAAGAGGTCAAATTGTTCTAGTTACTGTATTAGGCGTTTTTAGTGGTGTTTATATTTGGAGACCACTTTTTGACGATTACTTTCAAAAGAGGAACCCGGTTACGAAACCATTACCACCAGCTGAATAATGGAACGACTTTCAATATGGTTCAGAACTTCAACTCCTATTGTGAAAATGTTAATGGCTATATCGTTTACATCAGCAGTTGTGGTTGTTCACAGAACAATGTATGCCCCTCACGTTAGGCGACAGCGATACCGTCAAGCAGAAGAATGGGCCAACATGATTATAGAACAAGAAGAATCAGGAGAAGGCGGCTCTAATAATATAATATATTAGTTAAAGAAATTGTAAATAGTAGTACCTACAAAAAAAAAAATGAAAAAAATTGACACATAATTCTTTGTATTCATTGATTTACCTTGGCACGTACATACTACATTACATGCACACATCTGGTTAAGACGCTGCATGTTTATTTTGTGCTAACTACTAGCTTTTCTCTAACACAAAAAAAAACAAGGGGAACTAAAATGGACAAAGAATCTGCCCTATTATGATTATTTATGAGTCTTTATGACACAAGGTAAATATTTGGAACTATAATGTCAAAATATGTAAACAACAAAAGCAGAGAAGAATTTTTTTCGATCAAGGCTTTAGATTTTTCTTTAATTAGTCCTTTCTCTCTCCTGCTAATCCAAGATGTTGTACCCGACAGGGCTCACAATTATTCTTACCTTATTAAGTATGTGAACATCTGTACATTCTGAAGAGCAATTAAGTTAAATTATTAAGAATTCGAATCATGCTAATGTGATTAAAGGCAAAAAAAAATCTGCTGTTGGACATAATAATGCTCGTTTTTACTTTTAAAAATACATTCTCATGTCAGTATTCAACTTAATAGCTAAATACGATTGATAAAACATACTTACATACAAGCATTCAAGTATTGGTCAGGGAAAATAAATACGTTTTATTCAATTGTGTGTTTGATACTTATAATACTTTAGGATTAAAAGAAGTAAATTATCTGTAACTATAAGAGCTCTCTATACCAAAACAGAACACTTCTGCCAAATGTTTACCTGATTTTTTTATTGAATCAATAGAAGGTAATAATAATTAGGTATATATGCTACACAACGGCCTTATTGTGTTAATAATTTTAATAAATTAAGTATCAATCAAAAATTACCACTATTACGATTAGATCGTTTATTTTGAGAACACTTTCTCTTAATGCCTTTCTCTCTTCATTTAATCTTTCAGATACATACCTTTCACCTCTTTTTATAATACACTGGTGAGCCCAAAACTTATTTTGGGACTATCATGTGAATATCATATATTATAGGAATTCAATCGATATCAAGTTTTTTACATTCTTCATAGTTAATCTCATAACTCGATTAAATTAAAAGTAGTACCTCTATATAAGTAGGTACCTATGTATTTCATTCTGTAAGTTAAAACAGATTTCCAAAGAGTATGTACTAACACTATTTAGACAGATATAGGTACGGATGCAGATTTCCGCTAGAAATGAAGTGAAACCAACGGACACAACATGCTGCTTTGTAAGTAGCCCTTGCGCGCTGTGAAGATTACAAAACACGTGGTTATTTTTTTCTTTTCGTGAAGTTCACCAGAACTCCAATAGCTTATTTATTCTAACCACGGGCTTTCACATAACCTATTCGATTTTTATCAAATACCTATCGTACACCTATGATTTTGATGACTGTTGTAGTCAGTTGTAGCGATGAGACGTATTTACTATACCGTGTATATGCACTTGGAAGTAGGGCGCCCTGGTAACTGTTGACAAACTTTAAGTACCTAGTTAGGCTTAAGTACAAATAGTTATTATTACACACATGCACGCAATTATTTATTACTATCGCTACATGTGTCAGAAAATGCGGGGAGAGAAACTATTTTAGAAATTGCGTAATATTATAGAACAGTTCTTATTGCACAATAAGTTGAAAAATACATTTAACAAGCATTTAAGCAATAATTTTGTGAACTTGGCGTTATAAGGACGAGAATCAAGAGATAACATAAAATAATCTAAGCAAGAGATGATAGAATCATACTTTTATAATGCGTCATACAGCATCGAAATCGATAACAGTTTATTCGTCTAGGGTTATAGGTAAACTAATTTTTTATTGATGTGCTCTGGATTATTGTTACAAAATTCTGAATTACATGTAACGACTTACGTAGGTATAACGTATTAGAATACAAGACAGAAACGTTGGCATTAGACCATCACGGCTCTGCGTTAATACATAATTGCATTATATTGAATTGATGGGACTTTTTAAATTATTTCTTTTTTAAGTACTTTCTATCTCCTGTATTAAAATATACGTAATTCAGTATCAGCAAAATCTAACCAGTAAAAATTTACAATTACACTGTATTACACATTATGAAATTACAACAAACTAGTGATTGCACAACATTTAATTTTCTTCTGAAATTTTCCTTTATGCATAGTCGTTTTATGCTAATAATATTGACTTCATCAATAATTTTTCTTGAGATACAAATACAGAGTTACATTAAAATGTTAGATTTGTTAATTGCCCTAATTTTATTAACAGGCACGTTTTTCGTTTATACGCCACGTGAGAGCATTACAGCGCGACTATGACACGTGGTTTGCAAGTAATAAAGATGTTTTGATTTTATAGAAACTTTATCTTCACTTACATCTAGACATTACATGTATTTTCAAACATCTTTTTGTATTGTATCTTGTTTATTCATTTATATATTGCCCTATCTTGTCAATATCTACTAAAAGTATTGTTCTCATTAAACGTGACATGACACAGAATTCGTACTTCGTAGGTTGTAGACGCGCCAATGACGATGTAGATAGAGGTGATTCACCTTTAATCTTTAATGTTGGAATTCATTCAAAGATCTGTGTTCAAACGGACTGGGATTCATTAGACATCTTTGTTATGTTTATTTATCCCTATGGGCTATGTTGTTAGCAGTTTGTGTTGATTTAACACTAACAGCTCTTCTAATACGACCAAAGAAAGTTTATGTCCTTTATTGTGATCAATTTTTTATATAAATAATTCGTAAATGCGAATGAGTATATGAATTCCAGTTACGTACTGTAATAAAATACGTACTTAGGTCTTAGGTATAAATTTATTCTATACTAGCTGACTCGGCAGACTTTCTACTTCCTCAATCGATGAATAAAAATCTAAACTTTTGTTTAAAATAAACTTAAAACAAACAAAAGGAATCCAAAATGCAAATGAATAAAAAAAATATGCTATTTATTGTTATATATTCACCTTTTAGAATACAGAGTGTCACCACCCCTATTCATACCGCGGGTGTCGTAAAAGGCGACTAAGGGATAAACTAAGCAAGACAACATCAATGCAAAGAGAAGGAAAACTTGAAACCAACCCTTTTTTTTTTTTTTTTTTTAGTGTGTGAAAAATCATCATGGACCGTCACCCCACCGGGGGTTACGGCGGGGTGGTGTGTCGGACTTGAACCGACTAAAAAACACACAGTGTGCCCTCTCCGCGCTTCTCCGTTTAGGAGTAGGAGAAGTCCAGGGTGGGATCTCCTTCTGAACTTCTCCAGCGCCTGCCCGCTCCTGATGCGGGCACCGTCTCTGTACGACGACCCTCTCTTAGGCGGCGTCCGGCACACACCGACGCCGCCCCCTCGCGGCTGAACTTGAAACCAACCCTATACCAACCCGTCTGGCCAGCGTGGTATAGTAGGCCAATACCTCCTTTTCAAGGAGAGGCCTATGTCCAGCAGTGGACTGTTAAAGGCTGTTGATGATGATGATTCACCTTTTAAACCTTCTCTGGACTTACACAGATATATTCTTATATATAAAATTATCTTGTCACAATGTTCGTTCGCATACTCCTCCGAAACGGCTGGACCGATTTATGTGAAATTTCGTGTGTATATCGGGTTTATTAACGTGAGACAGTTACTTAATTCGATATTCCTAATCTCGGCAATAAGTTAGTATTTTCCAAGTGCACTATGTGTGAAATAATATAATTATTAGATTATCTAATAGATAATCCTAGCTAGATTATCTATATATATAAAAATGAATCCCTATTTCCCTTGGTCACGCCATCACGCGTGAACGGCTAGACCGATTTTGCTAATTCTTTTTGTATATTAAACCTTGAAGTACGAGGATGGTTCTTAGGAAAAAAAAATCTGATAAATTTAAGGGGTTCCGAGAATACAAAACAATTGAGTCATGTTGAATCGACTGTTAGGCGATACGAAGTTCGCGGGGTCAGCTAGTTACAAATATTATTATCAATTATCATCAACCCATAACGTCCCACTGCTGGACTTACAAATATTACTTTGGTTTATTTCCATTATCACAAATATTACAAAATAAATAATTGACCTTTAGCTCAATGGTAGTAGGTACCTGCATATTATAAATGTCTAACAAGAGCTAACCTGTTACATAGTTATATCCTTGTGCTTTACAGAAAATATAATACTAATTATTAATTAGTTACTTATAATACCTATCATACAAAGCTAAGCTTTTTAGGGTGCCGAAGTTTATGACTCGGAACCCTATTAGATTTAGACCCGCATTAGGAATATAAATTCCTGTGTCGCGGGGGACTTCACAAACATACATGAAATGGACACAAAGAACACCCAGACTCAGAACAACAAATTGTGAATCACACAAAGTGTTATCCTACGTAGGATTTGAACCCACGACACTTGGCGCAGTAGGAAGCAGTGTGACGACCGCCTAAGCCACTAGGCCAACCAATTATTTTTAATAAGTTTATTGTAGCACTTTGTCGACGTAATTAGGTACAACACATATTCATGCAAAGTTTCATTATTCTAGCACTGACCGTTTAAAAGGTAAGTTGAGGACGGACGGACATAACCGAACTATGTATTAGGGTTCCGAAACGTGAACTACAGAACAGAGTTTCTAGCATTGAATTAATTATTTGTTACTGAATAAGAATCAGTAGGTATGAGCTACCTACTGAAAAACAACTAAAGCTAAGGCGGTCAAACACCTTGATTATCAGATGTGCTAGATACTGCTTCATTACGTTATCATATGAATTAAAATATAGGTTTTTATGATACGATTCGATGAACAATATTCAAAAGCACGTAGGTAGGTGAGTTAGTAGGTTATAATTACTTATAGGTAGTACTTCTATATAATCTGTAGACTTCATCTTAAATGCACCAATTAATATTTAGAGGAATTTCCTTGCTTTCACACAGTTTGAAGAATGCGAGTTCGTTCACCTTTAAGATTTTTATAAATTACAGATTTATATACATACCTATCTATTCGAGTAGCACAGAGATGGTAATCTTTTAGGTATATAGATACTTACCTACTGCCTGCAGCACCCTGAAGTGGGAAGCGGTAGGCTACAATGAAAAAATAAACAATGCGGGTCTAAATCTAATAGGGTTCAGTCATAAACTTCGGCACCCTAAAAAGCTTAGCTACCTACCTATGTATGATAAGTATTTTAAGTAACTAAAGGGTTACCCAACTGTTCAGTTGAGTAACTCTTAGTGATATTTTAGTTTTCACAAACCTTTAGGGAACACCAAAGTGCTTAATGTCCCTGAAAACTTAGAGGCAACCCACATAGGAGGCTTCTATTAAGATTTATTTGTAGTTGGTGTAAATATACATTGAAGAAATATGACAAATCATATTTGCGATATAAGCTTACTTATATTTCAAGTGTGAGAAGCAGTACAGGTATTCACACCGGTAATGAAGTGGTATTCAGGGTCAAAATGAAAATACAATATTTGTTTCACATGGAGGCTACCTTTAATCTATGAATTTACACATTAGTTTGCAGTTATAACAAAATAGTTCAGATATAACCTTATATAAATTATAAAATAATGTTACAGTATAAGCCTTGTAAAAAATATAGAAAAGGAATGAGTTTGTAGCCCTTCTTTCCTTCTGAACACCTTTCGGTGAATGAAGTATCGCAGTTGAATGAAAAATTGTGCTGTTATGAGCGCTAGCTACTTCTTGCCCTTAGCGGCCTTCTCAGCGGCTTTGGTAGTCTTGCCACCAGATGCGTCCTTGAAGTTTACAGCCTTTATTACACCGACGGCGACAGTCTGCCTCATGTCACGCACAGCGAAACGTCCGAGGGGAGGGAATTCCTGGAAGGACTCTACACAGAGAGGCTTGGAAGGTACCAGGTTGACAATGGCAGCATCACCAGATTTGATAGATTTAGGGTTGTCTTCAGTAGATTTACCTGTACGACGGTCGACTTTCTCTTTGATTTCGGCGAATTTGCAGGCAATGTGAGCTGTGTGGCAATCCAAAACTGGTGTGTAACCGTTTGAAATTTGACCGGGGTGGTTGAGTACGATGACCTGTGCAGTGAAGTCAGCAGCGCCCTTGGGTGGGTTGTTCTTGGAGTCGCCAGCGACGTAACCACGACGCAATTCTTTGACTGACACGTTCTTTACGTTGAAACCAACATTGTCTCCAGGTACGGCTTCTTGGAGAGCTTCGTGGTGCATCTCCACAGACTTGACTTCAGTGGTGATGTTGGCAGGTGCGAAGACGACAATGGTACCAGGTTTAAGGATACCAGTTTCAACACGGCCTACGGGCACCGTACCAATACCACCGATTTTGTATACGTCTTGAAGGGGAAGACGTAGGGCCTTGTCGGTGGGGCGAGCTGGGGGCAAGATGGCGTCAAGGGCCTCAATGAGGCACTTACCTTCAGCCTTGCCTTCCTTGCGCTCAACATTCCATCCCTTGAACCAAGGCATTTTGGTAGAGGCCTCCAACATGTTGTCTCCGTGCCATCCAGAAATGGGTACGAAAGCGACAGCAGCAGGGTTGTATCCGATTTTCTTGATGTAAGAGGACACTTCCTTCTTGATTTCCTCGAAACGGGACTCGCTGTAGGGAGGTTCAGTGGAGTCCATTTTGTTCACACCAACGATGAGCTGTTTGACACCAAGCGTGAAAGCGAGCAGAGCATGCTCACGGGTCTGTCCGTTCTTGGAGATACCGGCCTCAAATTCACCAGTACCAGCAGCGACGATGAGCACAGCGCAATCGGCCTGTGAGGTACCAGTGATCATGTTCTTGATGAAATCTCTGTGTCCAGGAGCGTCGATGATGGTGACATAGTATTTGCCGGTTTCGAACTTCCACAAAGCGATATCGATTGTGATACCACGTTCACGCTCAGCCTTCAGTTTGTCCAACACCCAGGCATATTTGAAGGAACCCTTACCCATTTCCTGGGCTTCCTTCTCGAACTTCTCGATGGTACGCTTGTCGATACCACCGCATTTGTAAATCAAGTGACCTGTGGTTGTGGACTTACCGGAGTCGACGTGTCCAATGACGACAATGTTAATGTGAATCTTTTCCTTGCCCATTTTTGGTTAGTCTAGAACAAATAAGAAAATAATGGTTAGCAAGATGTTTTCATTAGACAATTAACGATGAGTATTATGGCATTAGCCGGCATCTGCAAGGTCGCAACCTCATGTATCGCTCGGCCGGCAATATGGCCGCCGCATGGCCGCCTCGCCCTATCTTGACATTTCACAATGGATGTCAGCCATTACAACAAATGCACCATAGTTTATTAACATATTTATGTAACATGTGCATTAGAAAGTGTGGTGAATATATATTTCAAGTAATTTGTTGCATGTGGAACGTATAATGAGGCTAATAAGAAAGCGCAACCACGTGGTGTCAAACTAGCGAGCCGGTCGTTGAACAAGTATGACGCGTAAGCAAACGCGTCGTGAAATTCATAATTAGAATTTAGATACACGAATTAATTAAATTTAACAAAAGAAGATATAAAAATTATTAACAGTTACATAGCAATATGTGTAACATACTGTGGGTTTAAAATCGTAAACTAAATAGGTGCAGTAAATAATTGTTATATGAATAATTTTCAAACAAGACAATTTTTAATGCTTACGGTAATATATATAAATTCACTGAAACACTACACTAAACAATTTCTTCTGACACTCACCACGGATTACAATCCACGTGTAATATCCGAGATAGACTCCAACAGAATGGAAGAGAAATGGTGATTTCTTCAGCTGGCTGGATTGAAGAGAGTCACTTCCGGCTTTTAGGGTGACCATGCTATTTCTTTTTTCTCCATTTTTAATCATTTAAACTGGCAATACAAACTTTTCAATTGAATTTCTTGTATTACTTCCTTGACTTTTGTGGCAAAAAAGTAAATGAAAAGTCTACTCTACATAGGTAGTAACGTTTATACGTATTTCTTAGTGTTAAATACGTTTATACCCATTTTTTTTAAAACAGCAATTTCGAATAGTATTGCTTAAAATTTACACATTAAGAAGAAGAGACACATTGCTTGATTCACTTCACATTAGGAAAGTTGAAATTTATATAAACAATGCTAATAATTAATTATTTAATTTAGAAATAAATTTTATGAATTGTATACAAATAAGCGTTAACAGGAATGTTAAAATTGTTAATTAAGCAGATGATGGAAATAATAAATATGCAATCAGTAAACAGAGCCCAATCAATATTATTTTATGCTCACTTAAATCCATCAATTATTTATAGTTTGTGACTTACCAAATCTAGTATGTGGCAACTAGAGGAACTAGCTAAGTAAAAAAAAACTAGAATGTAGAACGGATGTAGAATTAAGTTCACCTAACAGACAAGTACAATAGAAACAGAGCAAGTGAAACTTTTAAACAAGCTGAGGAATAATAATAATAATAATAAATATTTTGGACATCTCACACACAACATCATCTAGTCCCAAAGTAAGCAGAGCTTGTGTTATGGGTACTAAATAACTGATATAAATACATAAACATACTTTTTTTTTGTAAATACATACTTATTATACATAGAAAAACACCCAGACTCCGAAACAAATATTATGCAACTTTTGGAAACAGTAAAAAAAACAAACGAGTATAATATTATTTGATTATTAAATTTCCCGTTAACAATATATGTTGTCCTCATAAATATTTTCCCACAAGAAAATTTAATAATCAAAATTGGCATGGAATTTAAATTTACCACAGCTTAGTGGAAATGTTTTTTTGAATGGCAATTCTTTTATTAATCTAGGATATGACGTACAAATCTGCGAAATCGTTCAGAAATGTACGTACACATTATGTTTTTAGGTTAGGTGCCTAAGAAATTGTGGTCATATTTGAAATAATTATTAGCTCAAATAAATAAGTAAGTTTTGAAAAAATATTTAAAGATCCTGATGAAGAAGTAATGAAGATAGGTATATTGTTAGTAAAATAAACATTAGAAGTAGTAGTGTAGTAAATTAAATTTCACTTCTTATTCAATAAGAATTAAAAAATATGTAGTTATTGAGTATTTTTTTTTGAGTTACAGTACCTAACAAATTTATATGAAAATTTACTAAGCGTAGGAACGTGGAAACGTTTACAGACTTTACAGAAATGTCAAAATTGTAGCCCCCCGCACCTCGCTGTCCGCACCCCATTCATCAGATTCTATATTCCGGTGTTGAAATTAAAAATAAAATGAAAGAAAACTGTATTACTAAGTTCATAAAATAACACTGTATTTAAGTCGAAAAAGATTAAGTCCATAGTTAAAATGATAAATGTGTAGTAATTAACGTATTATTGAGGTAACGTTAAAATAACAAGCATGTTCAAAAGTCGCGGAGATATTGTTTATAAATGCACAGTGAGACTTTTGGAGGATACAGAAATATTAGAATGTGAATTTCATGTAAGTTTTGCGAACACATTGGCACATCAGCTTTTTAAAAATGAGTTTAAAAATGGAACGTTTGTTTTCAGCCAAGTTATAAAGGAAAATTTTTGTTGGAGCATGTATGTCAACAGTTAAACCTTACTGAGACTGATTATTTTGGACTACGGTATGTGGACGCTGGTGGACAAAGGGTAAATATTTAAATTTAATTAGAAGTATGTTTTGAAAAAAGTATATATGCAGAACTACAGTATGTAATAGATTGAGTTTAGAAACTTAAATCTTGTGACCAGCTGACTCCTGAATTAGAATCCCATAGCTAAAGAAAAAAGAAATATGTGTCAAAAACATTGTTGCCTCATACTTTATAGATATTCTCAAATTAAGAAAATAATTATGATGAAAAAATAATTATAACTGTGGATATCATATGAAAATGATAAATACATAAATTATATATTTTGGTGAAACATAATTGTAGTAATTGATAAATGTAATACATATTAAATTTAATCGGTTAAAAAAAAAAAACTTCCAAGTTGACAAATATCTCTCTCCAACCAATCTTTTAATCAACCATTTAGGTATTTGTGAATTTATTGGAATAATTAGAATGTTGATTCTTTCAAGATTTTTAAATATATTTTTTTTCAGCATTGGCTTCACATGGCAAAATTAATATTAAAACAAGTAAAAGGTAAATCAATTTTTTTTATATGCCAACTTTTATTATATTCATAAGATAAAAAAATATTAATTTTAAGATAAAACACGAAAATTTGTGAGGATGTTATGAAGTATGTAAGTATGACGTACAAGTATAAAAAAAATAATGAAGGGATTTTGAAGGAACTGTACAGTTTTATAATAATAATCTTTATTAGCAGTCCAGCCTGTATTAAGGCTAACTTTAAATATCTTATACATCAGAATAATTAAAGGCTAATTACTGTGTGGTAAGTGATAACCAACATAAATGCTACTCAAACGTATTACTATTTATATTTTTTTTCTAAATAAATAATAAATAATCAACCTTTCTATTAGCATTTAATTGCTTCTAAGCCTTACCTGCAATGTGTATAATTCAGTTATTCTATACACTACCTAGGTAATATATTATTATACAATGTTTAGGTTGTCCAGGCAATTTATGAGAGGTAATCTATATAATCCCTAGGGGTTGTATTGAATACCTGCTAGTCTTCCAGCAATGTGAAAAATATACATTATTTTGGTCTGTGTCTATCAAAGTGATGTATGATGTATAAAATGATAGGTAAATAAAAAAATTTGGTTTGTCTCATATCAACTCTTTACTTAAAATAATGTAGGTGTAGGTTTGTTTAGAATAATGTTATGCGAGTATCTATAATATGCAAAAAAATTTGTTTGCATCAAATCAACTGATTGATGCAATGATGAAACAAGCAGCTTCACTGTTACAAAGGATACTAACATAGCTATCAGTCTATTGTCTGCTAACACACTATGGAATTACCGAAATAAAAGTTGTATTATTAAATTGTATACACTGCCTAGGTATTGTATAGACTACCAGATTATACAGATAGCTGGTAACATACACATTTATTTTTGACAATAAAACTGTACTTTTATGAACTTGTTGACAGATGCATCACCAATATTATTTAGTTTTCGAGTGAAGTTCTACCCTCCGAATCCCTTACTACTTAAAGAAGATGTGACAAGGTTCCAGATATACTTACAATTGAAAAGAGACCTTCTACATGGCAGGTTATATTGCACAGCTAATGAAGCGGCAATGCTGGGGGCACTTATCATACAAAGTAAGCCTAATACTTACATTAATATAACAAATATACAAGAAACGTACACAAAGAACACTCAAACTCAGAATAACAATTTGTGGATCGCACATGTAGGATTGGAACCCACAACACTTGGCGCAATAGAAAGTGGCGAGGCCACCACTTACCACTGGGCCAAAATTTTAATCAATTAATGCACTGACAAATCTATGAATAATTATTAAAAATATATAATTATGTATAATTATAAATATATATAATTAATTATTATAATTATAAATATATAATTATCAGAGATCGGAATTGGGTGTGTGAAAATACCTAAAGTTTGCAGCGGGACATAATATGGAGCTGTTACAACCACTTAAGTTAAACCGGTTTTGGATTTTACCAGTTTAGTTTCGTTTTTTTTTTCGTTTTACATGTTCCTTTCCTTTGAAACACCGAACTATAAACATTTACAAGCTGCTAATACAGTTCTAAATTAATTTTTGTTTATAGTTTGTGTTTATAGTTCGGTGTTTCAAAGGTAAGGAACATGTAAAAAAAAAACAAAACTAAACCGGTAAAATTCAAACCCGGTTTACCTTATTTGGTTGTAACAGCTCCGTATTATGTCCCGCAAACTTTAGGTATTTTCACACACCCAATTCCGATCTCTGATAATTATGAATAATTAAAAAGGGGCCAAGTGCGAGTCGGACTCGCCCATGAAGGGTTCCGTAGCAGCAAGTAACATCATATAAAAGTTTTTGTAGCTCGTTGTAACTTTTATCGATGTTTTAATAATAGTGTTTTGATTGAAAGAAATGTAATTTGCGGTTTATGATTTATGACGCATTAAAAAAAACTACTTACTAGATCCCGTTCAAACCAATTTTCGTTGGAAGTTTGCATGGTAATGTACATCATATATATTTTTTAGTTTTATCATTCTCTTATTTTAGAAGTTACAGGGGGGACACACACATTTCACCACTTTGGAGGTGTCTCTCGCGGTCTCTCTCTCGTGAAAAAAATGATATTAGAAACCTTAATGTCATTTTTGAAGATCTATCCATAGATACCACGCACGCATGGTTTTGATGAAAAAAAATTTTTTGAGTTTCAGTTCTAAGTATGGGGACCCCCAAAATTTATTGCTTTTTTTCTATTTTGGTGTAAAAATATTAATGCGGTTCACAGAATACATCTACTGACCAAGTTTCAACAGTATAGCTCTTATAGTTTCGGAAAAAAGTGGCATTGACATACGGACGGACAGACAGACAGACAGACATGACGAATCTATAATGGTTCGGCTTTTTGCCATTTGGCAACGGAACCCTAAAAATAAACAAATTAACTGCTATTGGCTCTAAAAAAAAAATAAGAAATGCAGATCCTTTTAGTTTTTTCTTCTATCACGCAATATGGTTTTTTTTGTTATATTTAAGCCTACCGAAGTGACTCTACTCTGCCTGATGGAAAGCAAGAGTAGAATCCAGAAATAGGGGTCACCATCCTCAAAGTGAGGGTAGGCAAAGCAGCATAGTGATCCATACCATGGAGGCTAGGTCAGATAATTCTGCATCATTCTCCCGGCCTCCGATGCAGAATGATTGGACCTCCGGTCACATTCTTATTCTGTCAAAGTATTGTTTTAATCTGCTAAATTATAACACTTTTTAAAAAGATATTATATGTGTTGCAGTCGAACTTGGCGACTACGATCCGAACATTCACGTTGGTAATTACGTAACGGAAATGAGATTGTTACTGAGACAAACAGAAACCATTGAGGCGAGGATACAGGTGAGGAAATAATAATAACATATTTTTTTTAATATAGTATTGCTTTTTATCTAGCCCCAAACTTAGATCCAAAGTCTAAAAAAACTGCGATTACACATCATCTTCCTAGCCTTTATTCCCAAGTTTATTTGGGTTCGGCTACTAGTTCAACCGGTTTTACCTGAATTCAGTTTTTCCACGGAGCAACTGACTTGAACTAGTTGTCAGTATATTTGAGGGCACTGACTTCTCAATAACGATTGCCATAGATGTTCATGACAACCAGGACCGACGGCTTAACGTGCTTTCTAACACACGGGCGTGCTCCGGCTGTTATTAAGAAAAACCCAATAACACTGTTGTGGTCCGACCCGGGATTTGAACCCAAGACCTATTGATTAGCAGTCGCATACGTTAACCACTAGATCAACGAGGCAGTCGTAAAAACTACGATTACACAGTATCACAAAATATCTTGCACAATGATTGTAATGTTACGAAATTATTTTTGCTTTGGGTTCGCTCGTTCGTAAAATTTCCAGAGAATTGATGACGAAGTCACAACATGTTGTTTGAACTTCATAATGCAACAATTAGCTACTTATTTAGAGGAAGTATTCGGTTCTAAATGGTAACCTCATATTGCGAGTGTTATATTCTTGATCACATTTTGATACTTATTGATGAAACAATTATGCTTTTGTATTTGTCACTGTAAGCTAATATTTATATAACCGATTCTAAAAAAGAGGTTATGTAGAATCCATACTAATTTTGTCGATTCAAAATTAACTCTGTCTGTTACACTTTCACGGCTAATTCGCTGCACCGATTTTCATGAAATTTGGAATAGAGGTGCTTTTATTCTTAGAAAGGGCACAGTTCACTTAAGTTCAGTTCAGTTAAGAACAATTTCGATGAAATCAATCAATTACAGTCGGCTTCGACGTTAGTTAACTTGTAGACGTAGAAAATAATTATATTTATGAATTATATAATATACTAGCTGGCCCGGCGAACTTTGTACCGCCTTCAAATATTAATTCATAATAAAGTATTGTGTTTAGTTATTAACTGATAGTGACAAATCGACAGCAGCGTCAACTAACGGGCCACGGCCGGTACCGCCACAATCGCTTTGTTCCTGCATTTTAAATCTGTAATATCTTCAAAAATATTAACTTAAATTGCATACTGCAAAGGGCCATATTAATCTATATTAAATACACAATGTATTTAAGGTACTATAATTGCTATAATCGCCTTATAAATAAGCCATTATTTCTCGTAAAAATAAAAAAATAAAAAATGGTTATTGTGGGTTATCCCTAAGAGATAGACATATACTATTGCGGACTTTATTGTAGACCTTTTTTAGATGTACAAATCTTTAATCGAAGCCGATAATCCAACCAAGTGGCGTGCAATTGTACAGTCCAGCAGTAGACTGAGATATGCTGATGGTGATTCTCATATTGCTTGTAAAAGTGTGTATTTTAAGCAAAAATTGAGCCCATATAAAGCTTATTCTGAACTCGTAATAAAAATTATTCAGGTCCTTTTTGTCGATCATAACTTTAAATATGAGGAAACCTGTATTTTCCTTCATAGATAAAAATTGTTATTTCTGTTCCGTTACTTAAAGATAAAGAAATAAGCGTTGATAAAAATTCTTGCCAAGTGTTGTACAAAATATGAAAAAAAAAAACAAAATTATACCAACATTGCATAGATTACAGCCTCAGCCTAATCCTATAAAAGTTGACGGATATAGAAGTAGAGGGCGGCCCAAGTAGAAATGGATGGACTGCGTGAAAGAGGATATGGCCAGAAAAGTAATAAACAGTGAACTGAAGAGTAATAGAGAGGAATGGAAGAAGAAAATTCATTGTACTGACCCCAAATAAATTTGGGAAGATAATAGGAAGATGATGATGATGCATAGATTACAGCTAGGTGCCAGGTGCCAGTAGCCTTAGGTGATTGAAAACAATCACCGAGGGTAAGTAACCTTGGCCTTGGGTGACCGTTTGTGGCATGATAAGTTATGAGCGTTTCCCTGATTCGGAGGTCACATTAAGCAGTCGGTCCCGGTTGTTATCATAAGATAACAGTTGTGAAGCTTAGTTGGAGGCCTTCGGGCAGCTGAATAACATACAAAGTGTCTATCCAGTCCCCAACCCGCACTCGGCCAGCGTGGGGACGTATGGCCTTAACCCTCTCTTGAGAAGAGACCGGAACCCAGCAGTGGGACGTTATGGGTTGTTGATGATTGATGATGATAACATAGAAATAAAAACAGCAAAATTAAAATTAATTTTTCACTGAACCCATAGGAACTACACAGAGAACCGGTGGAAGGAACGCCGGGAGGGAGTGACGGGGTTAAAGGCATGACGACACAAGAAGCTGAGCGCACCTTCCTCAAGATCGCCTGTCAACTGGACACGTACGGAGTCGACCCTCATCCTGTCAAGGTATCTATCACCTTCGATATAATTACTTGCTACATTACGCATATTAATATAGGTCAAAAAAAAACCCAGACACCTGAGTATACTTATCCGAAGGATTTCGGGGTGCTGAATCCAAAACCGTCTATCCTCAGAATTGCTCTATCACGTCAGGTTTTCGAGATATTCTAACCTACAACTACCAAAAACGCCGTTTTAGCCCATTTTTTAATTTGTCATGTCCGTCCGTCCGTCCTCGACCTACCGTCCAAACGGTTGGTGCTAGAAAAATAAAACTTCATGAATGTGTTGCAATTACGTCAAAAAAGTGTTACAATGAAATCACAAAGAAAAAAATGGGGTACCTCCCCTACATGTACAGTGGGGAAGATTTATTTTTCTTTCGTCTACCCTATCGTGTGGGGTGTCATTAGATAGGTCTTTTAAAAACTATGGCGGTGGCACTGCGATCAAGTTCTGGGATTTCAAAGTTGGGCGGTACGAAGTTCGCTAGGTTAGCTAGTAATAAATAAATATTTCGAATATCTGACACACAACATCGCATCTATTCCCAAACTAAGCAGAGCTTGTACTATGGGTACTAGACAACTGATATTCATACAAATACAATATACTTTTTTTTACATATCATCTTTTCATATCATACATAGAAAACACCCAAACCCCGAAATAAATATTTGTAGATCATACAAACATTTGGTACGACCCGGGAATCGAACTCGAGACCTCTTGATCAGCAGCCGCTTACGTTAATCACTAGACCAACAAAGCAGCATTGAGCTTAGTCTATTATTATTGTATTAAAAACATCTAATGTTACATATATTTTTTCTTTTACGCTATTTAAGCAGGACCATCGAGGCAACCAGCTGTACCTGGGCATCAACCACAGCGGCATCCTCATCTTTCAAGGCAGTAGGAAGACTCATCACTTCAAATGGTCTGAAGTGCACAAAATCAACTTCGAGGGACGAATGTTTATTGTGCATTTAAATTACCCCGAGGTAAGTAATTAACCTATAGACTTGACTGCACTGTGTGTGATCCGCAAATTGTGGTCCTGGGTCTAGGTGTTTATTGTGTCCGTAACCAATTTGCATTCTATAAACGAAAATAGAAAACTAACAAATGAACACGTCTTTCAACGCTAAGGGCTTTCACCCACTGGCCACGCGCTCACGCGCGTGGGCGCGTGGCAGCAGATCACGCGCGCGGCGACGGTGGAGCAGATCTGCGCGTTCGAGCAGATTCTACCGCGCCTACGCGCCTGCCGGCTTTGTCGCCAAATTGCTGGGCGTTGTTCAATTTCGAATATAAATGTATCCGTGTCCAGATCCATCGTGAACAAGTCCTTATAGCACGAAAACAGGCGCGATACTTCGTTCAATTTCGTATATAAATGTATTTACTGCTGCGGCCCGCCACGCCTAAGCGCGCGGTGGCAGAATCTGCCCGCGGCACGCGCTCACGCGCCTAAGGGACTTCACACACTGGCCACGCGCCCAGGCGCGTGAGCGCGTGCCGCGGGCAGATTCTGCCACCGCGCGCTTAGGCGTGGCGGGCCGCAGCAGTAAACACATTTATATACGAAATTGAACGAAGTATCGCGCCTATTTTCGTGCTATAAGGACTTGTTCACGATGGATCTGGACACGGATACATTTATATTCGAAATTGAACAACGCCCAGCAATTTGGGATATGAAAGGACAGGCGCGTAGGCGCGGTAAAATCTGCTCGAACGGGCAGATCTGCTCCACCGTCGCCGCGCGCGTGATCTGCTGCCACGCGCCAATGCGCGTGAGCGCGTGGCCAGTGGGTGAAAGCCCTTAGTCACGTGGTTATAACAAAATATTAACAGAATACAAGAGACTTGAGGCGTTAGCGATTGTAGAAAGAGAATTGACACGAAATACTTGCAGCTTGGCTAAAGGGGGCTGGATGTATGTATTTATAAAAAAAAGTTTGAAGGTATGCATTTATATCAGTTATCTAGTAACACATAACAAGCTCTACTTAGTTTGGCGCTAGATGATGTAATGTGTCAGATGTGTTAAGTATTGCTGGGTCACTAGTCCGTATCACTACATATTACATATAAAATAAAGTTCTCCGCCGCCTCTGTCTGTCTGTTTGCGATAAATAAAAAAACCACTAAACCGATTTAAATGAAATTTTGTACCCAGATAGTCTAAAGCCTGAGATAGGATATAGGCTAATTTCTAGCCTACCGAAAGCTAGATAATACTAATATTTTTTTTTTATAATATATTACTAAATTTTTCCTTTTTTTTGGACATCTGACACATAACGTCATCTAGTCCCAAGCTAAGTAGACCTTGTATTATGGGTACTAGACAACTGATATAAATACATAAACATAGTTTTTTTGTAAATACATACATATTATACATAGAAAACACCCAGACTCCGAATCGAATATTTGTAAATCACACAAATAATATTTGGTCCGACCCGGGAATCGAACCCGAGACCTCTTGATTAGCAGACGCATACGCTAACCACTAGACCAACAAGGCACCTTCTTTTCGGATCAAGCAAGACACCGGCACATATATCACTTTATAATAAAGATTAGGTATTCCAGATATTATTATAGAAACGCTTATTCAATTGAATGCTGTAGTCCTTTATTTACCAACAATGCTCTCAGCACAACATAAAACAGTCTTGAATACAATTTAAGAAGGGTTTCAAATTATTCTTTTCACATCTGTCCATATATGATTTTTAGTACATCTGCTCACCCTAGCCGACCTTGAATACTGGACTTTTGTAACGGTTGCTTTATTATTTTGTATGTGCCTAAAACTGGTACTTCAACTTGATTGTAAGATTTTGAAAAGCTTTTTTTTTTATTTATAAAGCACTGTATTTAATAAACTTTACTGCCTCGGTGGCGTAATGGGAACGTATTCGAATGCTGTATTTGAGGTCTCGGGTTCGTTTCCGGGTGGGACCGAATATTTGTTTCGAAATTTGGGTGTTTTTTATGTATGATATGAATGTATTTACAAAAAAAAGTATGTTTGTATCAGTTGTCTAGTCCCATAATACAAGCTCTGCTTCGTTTGCTGCTCTTCTTAGCCGGAACAAACAGATAGACGGACAGACAGACAGAAATGTTAAAAATTGCTTTTCTGATACCGTACCGTCCTGTATATACTTAAAAATGCATTCAGTGAAAAACTCTTTGCGTGGCTATCCTCGATTCTGTGGGTCGTGACTACTATTTGCTAGTGTTCTCGCATTTGTTTTTGTTTTGAGTAGTATGCAGGGCAGCATGGATCGTTCTGCTGAGAGTGGATCAAATTTGGCCTGCCCAGTGCAAAGAGCTGCAGCCTCTGGGTATTTTCCCCTCGATTTTGCTAGTAACCATCAACCAGGGTAGGCATTAGACTACGCGTATATTAAATCGGTGCATTTTTGAGTTTATCGCAAACAGACAGAAGCGGCAGAGGACTTTGTTTTATAATATGTAATGATGTTACCCAGGCAATTATTAACAACCTCTAAATTTAAATCTTATTCATTAAAATCAATGCAGTAGTTTAGGCGCACATATACTGCTAAACCTATTATCTATTACCCTTCCTTTTTTTCGCCGCTGTCGGGTGAAAAAATTAAAAGTTAAATTAATTTCAATAACTGATATAAATACATAAATATACTTTACTTTTTTTGTAAATACATACATATTATATATAGAAAACATAAGATTACAATTTGTTTAGATCTACCCCTTAAGTAATGGTGACTCCTAATAAGGGCTCGGAGAATCTTTATACACCTGATGGAAATATATCGTTTATTCTTACGCAACATGCCACTAGTAATATTTTTGATTGCAGAAGAAGCACACTGTTGGTTTCAAATGTCCGAGTGGAGCGGCCTGCAGACACGTCTGGTGCTGCGCCATAGAGCAAATGTTATTTTTTACGTAAGTAGACGCTAACATCCACATAACGTTGCATACCATTTTGTCTTAAAATAAAATAAATATATTTTTTAAATAATTACGTTCTTACTGACGTCAGAATGTGTGTATATGACGCACACACATACAAACATGCACACGCACACAGACACACACACAAGCATTCATGCATACGTGTATACCTATGTATGCACAAAAAGTATGCGCACAGAAGTATTATGCTGTTAATATTAAATATGGTGTATCCACTTATGAATTCGCAGCGCATAATTTTATTGTGTAATATGTTTTTGAAAAGATACTGGTTCCCAATATACAGCTCACGCTAGTTTGGGAATCAGGGCTTACGTCCAATTTGTAAAATTAGATTTTTCCACACACACGATTGATAGATTGAATTAAATTGCTCTTCTGTAAGAGAGGTAGTATTGACCCGGTCGAGCATTTGTTTATTTCGAAAAAAAATTACGTCATCTTATTGTCACAGGTTAAATAAACAAGTCTATGATTCTCCCTTAGTTTTGTTTTTTTTTTTTTTATAGTTTGAGAATATTAAATGTACATATTTGTATTTCCAGGTTGCCTTCATCATCAGACGCTTGCGTTTACTCCGGTGGTGGTCTGTTCTCGTGGGGCACTAAGTTCAAATACGTCGGTCGTACGGAACGAGAGATATTAGAAAGGGACGGCTTACTAGCACCTAGAGATCCTCAGGTACGCGTGGAGAATAGTAATAAGTATCTAAACAAATAAATTGAAGTGTCTAATATTAAATGAACTTTTTTTTTACTAAATGCATATGAAAATAAATACATTACTTATATAAAAAGGAATTTAAAATTTTTGTTCCGTCTGTTTGTCTGGCTGTCTGTCTGTCTGTTTATTCCGAAGAATCACTGGAACGACTGAAGATAATACATGTACTTAGGTAGCCACTGCTGATAACTAAAGCATGTTCAAATTCAAGAGTAGTGATCATCACACACACTGCAATTACAGACATCGCAACAATTTATGGTGTCCCACACTATTGCAGCTTCTTGAAATACTTTTGCATCATTGGCCCTCCTGTCTCGTTGCTATTATTTTAAGTGGGTCTTCAACCAACTAACTGGCTCGTCCGGGACGGTACTAAGGCGGTTCACACACTGCCTCGCGCTCCGTCGCTCAGCGCGGAGTGGCAGATTTTAATTTTGTATGCAAGTACATCGATTAGTATCGAAAACACGCCAGGTCCAACACACCAAAAACGCGCCAGCAGATTCTGCTGCCGCGCGCGTAGGCGGGGCGGACCGCACGAGTAAAGATATTTATATACGAAATTGAACAATGCTCAGCAATTTGGGATATGAAATGCAAAGAATACAGTCGACGACTACCAAATGGAAAGTAACCTTTAGTTTGGTGCTTGCCGCGTACAAAGCCGTCAGGCGCGGAGGCGCGGTAAAATCTGCTCGAAGAGGCAGGTCTGCTGCCCCGCGCCTACGCGCCTGGGCGCGTGGCCAGTGTGAGAATCGCCTAAGGGTAGTACCGTCCCAAACGAGCCAGTCCATCACTGCTGAAATGGAAAATAACAATAATATTTATTTATCAAATTCCTCTCCTCGTCTCCGGTCTAGTTGCTATTATTTTAAGTGGGTCTTCAGTGTGCCCACACACTGAAGACCAACCAACCAACTGGCTCGTCTGGGACGGTACTAAGGGTAGTACCGTCCCAGACGAGCCAGTCCATTACTGCTGAAATGGAAAATAGCGATAGTATTTATTTATTAAATTTAGTTACTAAGGTATATTAACGTAGTAAACACAAACATTTACACGTTCTGCTCTCATTAATAATATGCACAACATTCACATGAGACAACAGACAGATTTTATAGATAAAACATATTTTTTTTATTTGATCTGATCGGTAATCGAACTCCAGAAAGTAAGAACCTATATTTTTTTTATATTTAAACCTATTAAAGTGACTACTTTGCCTGATGGAAAGCAAGAGTATTATCCAGGAGTAGGGGTCACCATCTTCGTTGTGAGGGTAAGCAACGCAGCATAGTGACCCATATAATGGCGGCCTGATCAGATGTTTCTGCATCACTCTCCCGGCCTCTGGAAGCCGGGAGAATCATGCAGAATGATTTGAAAAAAATCATTTTTCCTATATTTCGACTGTTGTCATAGATTTATGAAGAAACATTCCCTTAAAGCTAAGCTTCTTAGCATCTCATTACTAGATTTTTTTTAAATTTTCAAAACTTTACTTGCATTTTTATCTTTTTGATGAGCAGGACCCGACGACAGGAGGCAAAAGAAAAGCGTCGAGCGTGCCAGCAACCCCATCTACACCCATGATTGGAGACTTTGGTACGTTACTTTATGTATAACATACATACGTTAGACTCTCCAAATTTTGTCGAATTATGAACTCCAGACGACTTAAATTTCCGAGAAAATTCGACATATTTAGTTGAAGAGAATGGCTGCTTACACGACAGAAAGTCCTAAAATTGTACATCTGTACTTAACCCTTACTAGGTGTCCCCTAACATAGCTACCCCTTAAATTTTAAGAGAAATCAAATCACTTAAGTGTTTCCTAAAGGTTAGTGAAAATGAAAATATTAGTAAGGGTATTTTATACTTATTTATCTCTCTAAGTGGCCCCTTTAATTTAGGGGACGTTTGTGACAACGGCCAATAATCACCTAGACCTGTTAGGGAATTCTTTCTTCGTTTTGTAGACAGACCATATGTATCGCGGTCGCGCGATCATATTTAATTTTAGTTTAATTTTAATTTTAAAAATTACTTCTATACCGAGTAAAACTAGGAATAATGTTTACAAAAATATTTTTAATTGTTGTTTATTAAGCATCATTTGTTAGATTTAAAGTTTGAAGTTCCAGCAGTATCTAAAATTCGGAGTCGATTAAGAAATTGTATAAATGCTTGAATTAGACTTAAGCAATTTGTAATTTTAACTAATTTGTAAGTTTTTTTGGAGTTTGTTCATTCTTTGTGACCGTACCTAGTATGTTTGTGAAGTCTCACACATAGACAAGGAATATTTCTAAAACAGGGGGCGTTATTTATTTTTTGACTACCTTGTTGGTCTAGTGGTTTGCGTAGGCGTCTGCTGATCAAGAGGTCTCGAGTTCAATTCCCGGGTCCGACCAAATGTTTGTGTGATCCGCAAATATTTGTTAAGGAGTTTGGGTGTTTTCTATGTATAATATCAAATGTCTACTATCCATAATACAAGTTCTGATTAGTTTGGGACTAGATGGCGTTGTCCGAACATGTCCGAAATGTTTATTTATTTATTTTTTATGCAGTCATAAAATACTTTTACATAATAAGATCGTTTGTCGTTCGGTGTGATAGTGAGTGTTTGTGCGTTGGTAGGTTACAGCAGCCTGCCCCGCTCGACGCACAGCGCGCCGCTGGAGGAGAGCGTGGGCGAGGGGGGCGGGGCGGAGTCTCGCGCCTGCAACGGGGCCTGCCTGCTCAGCGGACCTGCCGTCGACATCGCGCTCGCCTGCTGCGACCACCCAAGATCTAATGACGAACCTAAACCACCAGGTAACTGCTCTGTCGACTGCCTGGTGGCGCACTGGGAGCGTACGGTTCGATTCCCGGGTTTTTGTGATCTACGAAAATATGTTTCGGAGTTTGGGTGTTTTCTATGTATATATTTACAAAAAAAAAGCGGCCAAGTGCGAATCGGACTCGCCCATGAAGGGTTCCGTATCAGCAAGTAACATCATATAAAAGTTTTTGTAGTTCGTTGTAACTTAGATCGATGTTTTTATACTACTGTATTGATTGAATTAAAGGTAAATTGCGTTTTACGATTTATGACGTATTAAAAAAAACTACTTATTTGATCTCGTTCAAACCAATTTTCATTGGTAGTTTGCATAGTAATGTACAACATATATTTTTTTTTAGTTTTATCACTCTTATTTTAGAAGTTACAGGGACACACACACACACACATTTTTCCACTTTGGAAGTGTCTCTTGCGCAAACTATTCAGTTTAGAATAAAATGATATTAGAAACCTCAACATCATTTTTGAACACCTATCCATAGATACCCCATATGGGTTTGATGAAAAAAATTTTTTGAGTTTCAGTTCTAAGTACTCAGGACCCCCAAAATGTATTGTTTTTTTTCTATTATTATGCGGTTATAAAACCTTAATGCGGTTCATAGAATACATCGACTGACCTATTTTCAACAGTATAGCTCTTATAGTTTCGTAAAAAATTGGCTGTGACATACGGACGGACAGACAGACAGACTTTTTTTGCCATTAGGCTACGGAACCCTAAAAAGGTATTTTTATGTATTTATATCTGTTGTCTAATACCCATAATAGCTCTGCTTGCTTTGCGGCTAGACGACTTTGTGTGCAATTTGTCCGAAATAAAAAAAAAACTGTTCATTGTTCTTTTTAAACTTATCCCAATAATTTGACATCAAAATATTTTGTTTTTCTAAATAAAATTAACAGTACTACGACTCAATTGTCAGTCAGTCAGCTAATTATTCAATAATAAGCATAATAGGCTCACACACGGTCTTCTGATTCCAAATTAGACATAGAATGGCAGAGCTTATATTGTGGTAACCAGACTGTGTTCTATAATTTCATTATCATCATCATCATCAACAGCCTTTCAGTCCACTGCTGGACATAGGCCCTATATTTTACAGAGGGAAAATTCTCTGATCAGGACCAGGCTAGGTGTTCATACCTGGCCAATTAACTATCAATGTTATAAATTATAACATTGATAGTATGAGTAGCAACATTTTTCAGTTAACTTTAACTCAATCCAACGAAAGTTCTTGTCTTGTATCACCAAGGGAGAGAGGGGGATAAAAAATGCCTAAAAAAAGATCACGTGATTAATGGACGGCCCCTAAGTAGATAATGTTAACAATATACATAATTTATTACAGCGCTCTCAACCGAATACAGACTCCGAGAATCATTCGAGCAGTCATCTTCCGAGTCGGGAGCCACGTCCGCAGCCCCCGGCTCCGAGTCGGCCAGCGGAGCTCCCCGCCTGGCTGCCCCTCCCCTCCCCGTCCTAGCGCCCCGGCCCTTCAGCCTCCTGCGAGCCTTCGTCCCATCCTTCGCCTTAGCTTGGCTAGCCCTAGCCCTCCTAGCCTTACTCCTCTTCGAAACAGAATGGGCGCCGCTAAGAGCTCTAAGACGCAAACCGGAGTTGCTAGCCCTTCGCACGTATTACTACACGCCTCTAAAGGATTACTTGAAACGGAAGCTGTTAGAGCTGTTTTGATTCAGACTGCGGCGAAAAGCCTCGGGCGAACAGTGACGTCACGGCCCCGCCAGACTAACTTCCATCGTTGACTCGGTTCCATCCGTTGTGCTAAACTCGTTTCTATGCGGTTGAGTAAATGTCAAAATATTATGAGAGTTCGGTAAACTACGCTTGGATTAAAATCCGTTCAAATTTATCATTTTTTTTTGTTATTACAAAAAAACGTGCTTATGACTTAATTTAATAATTCTAAAGTCAATTTCTAAACAAAATTTTTCTACCACGGTGATAATTATTTCGAAAAGCTTATTTTTTTTTATTGGTGACACTTGCTTGCTAGGCTTGAAAATGAACATTCTCGAATTTCATATTTAAATCAATGACGTTTGGTTGACCGTAGGAAAACAAACATTTGTAAATATAAAACTAAAATTGTAATTGTAATTGAGAACAATAAGACGGCCGGCGGTTCGCTATGCACCGAAACATACCTAACAGTAATAGTTGTATCATCATGCAATTTAGTTGTATCTTCCAAGGTCAGTCTTCTAAGCTGTCTGCCAAGTCGAAGTTACTGAGCTGGTAATGTTTTTCTGGCGGGGACGTTAAATAGTTCTAGGTATTAATTATTAAATGATCGTATAGTCAGTGCGGTGACTGCCACTTGCGTACAGTTGGCAGAATTTATTTTTTCTTACATTCTATTTGTAATATGATTTTTGATACAGTTTTTTTTCTATCCATAATAATAAATGCTGTGCCTACCTTTAAGTAATTAGCTTAAGATTGTATTTAATATTTTCAATGTGAAAAATATTAATGGCGGACTTATGTATATAAAATGTTCGCAAACATTCATGCAAATAAATAATTTGAATTGCACATATATATTGGTATAAAACCTTAAAATTATTCATGTAGCCTCACTTACAATAAAAATGTCCTAATTTCAAAGAACATGGATGTGTTTAAAATGAGCAAATTCTTTAAAAACTAAACCTACCAATGTATAAATTATTGCTATTTTACACTTTGGTCTATTTGTAGCAAAATCAATATTGCAATAATTTAAATTACGTCACTTTCATTCTAAAGCAGGCACCACACTTCGTTATTCGCTATTCCTTATTTGTCTACGCCGTATTCGCCCGAATATTTGTCATGCGCGCAAACAACAAACACGCCACCACACTTCGTACTGGTATATCAAATAAGGCAAATAGTGTGTTGTAGAGATGTGTCATTGTCATTTTTATGGTGAACTAAACGAAACCATACGAACGAACGAAACATATTCTTTTAATTTCCTTTTTATTTTATTAAATTCACAGAAACAATACTTAAATGAAGTCTAATTATTTTGATCATATAATAAACTAATTTAATCGTTTAATCGATTTATTTTATTTCAAAAACTGTTTTATAGTCTATGGTTGTTAGTTATGCACAGGGCATTGTCATTTTTAATGGTCAATGAACGAACGAAACATATTATTTTAATTGCCTTTTTATTTTATTAAATTGACAGCAACAATACTTATATGAAGTCAAATTCTTTTGATCATATGATAGGTTATTTTAATCGTTTAATTGATTTATCTATTTCAAAAACTGTTTTAGAGTCTATGGTTGTTAGTTATGCACAGGGCACTTCACTACCCGTCCGAAGTGTGGGCAGTCGATGCGTGTATTCGCCTTATTCGTGTCCTTTGAAGTGTGTCAAAAAACCGACAAGTCGACGTATATGCGATTCACTATTCGATGCGTACGAATAAAGCGAATATTGGCGAATATACTCTCCACACTTCGCCGTATGCGCGCGAATAACCCGCATAACGAATAGCGAAGTGTGGTGCCTGCTTAAGAGTGCAATGCCCCCGTTTTTGTGTTAAATTATTCAGTCAGCGCACTGACTATACGACAATTCTTTCTTGTACAAGAACTTTAATTCACGTACTTAAAATTAGTGTAAGATCACTGCTATACGCTTTCTCATGGTACAATTACTTTATAAGCTTTAATCTATACTTTCTTCTGCACGGCACAAGAGATTTGTAAATTCTATAGGTTCCTAAGTCAAATTTATTTTTTAATTACATTGGCCTAGGCTTTGGAAAAGCCTGTCAAGTTTCAAAAAAGATCTGATATATAACAATAATGTTCTGAATGAATCTCACTGTTGTATTAAAACTTTCTATTAACATTCCATTGAAATAATGTAGTCTTCCAGCGGTCTTGTTTGTAGTTCTCTTATCATATTTATTTTCATAGAAATTAAGAATTGCGCACAAAAGTTATTTATATTTTTATTATTTTAAATGTGCCATATATATTTATTAAACTAGTCATAAAAATGTTGCTGTTTCTATATTTTCTGCACAATTTTTTTAATATTTATTAATAAGCTAGGAGGTACCGGCGGAGTATAAAATTGATGCGAGATTATGACAGTAGAATTTAAGCGCTGTGGAACACTTCCAAACTTGTACAAATCTAAATGTTAAATAAACTGTCTGTTGTCCGATTATTATAATATGTATAATTACGGTGAACATGTGTACTATTTTTGTGTTTAACATTTCTAATTTTCTGTTAATGTTTCACTAGTTTGAGAAACCCATAAGTATGGGTGCCACACAGCGCGAGCCACATGTTGTATGTGGAAGTCGCCACACTAAGTAGTGTGGCGACTTCCACATACAACATGTGGCTCGCGCTGTGTGTGTGGAAGTCTACCAGTATTAGCATCTGTCTGAGGTACAATTTGAGTAAAATAATGCAAAACCTCAAATGAAATTTGAGTTTATTTGTGATACACAGGCTCCCTACCTATAGCAGAACATATTGAGTTTGAAAATCATAAGAAATCTATCGCTCTTATATGTTTAAGCAATTTCTTTCTCAAAATTATGGTATGGATGGGTCGCTGAGTATCACAAGTTATCAGCTCTAGGAGTGAAGAATGATGCATGATTACCGTGAAATATTACTGGACACCAATAATGGTGAGGTTTATGAGAATAAAATAGTACCTATTTAAATTTTTCTCTTATCTAAAATTATTTGTATCCATATATGTCTCTCATATCAAGTCAATATACCTTTGATTGTTTGAAATTGAATATTTTACATTAAACTGTCCAAGGCATTATTGGTAATAGTCTACATAAAGCCATATTAAAGTAAAGATATTAATATATTATTAAGAAAATAAGATATTTAAAAAAGATAACTTGAATCTCATTACATGACTCCTTCTTTAGTTAACATTGTCCTTTTATTTTCACTTTAATTAATACCTACTTAAGCTGGTCCTGACATTCCTTTTGTTATCTTGATAATAAAACGTTTTATTTTAAAGTTTTTTTTTTTTTTATATTAATAACTGTCGGGTTACATTAGCCTAACATGTTTGAGGTACAAAAAGTTATGTTGATATTTTTGTTAGTGCAAATAGAAATTACTTAATAATGTTAACACAGTTCCATGTTATTAATGCCTTATTAGAGTGAGTGTGTTAGATTTAAGTACAATTATTGATTAGCTTCTTTTAACCTAGTCACTGTTATGTAAATTTCTTTCTAAACTTTATATTAGCACTAGATGTACTCGTAAGAACAAAGCATTTTAAATTGAAACCACTATTGATTGGTAACTTTTAAAGGCCTTCTACACGGTCGGAACCAACCGCCTACCAACCAACCGCTCGCGGCGGCCGACGGCGTTCCAGACGGTTGGGACCTGTCATGAGGAATGCGCTCGCGACTGAAGCCGTTGACATCAACCAACCATCCGTCGGGTCAACCGATTTCTACACTATCCATTTTTATATCAACCCGACCAAGGACAGGATGGTTGGCGGTTGGTTCCGACCGTGTAGAAGGCCTTTTAATAACACTGCGGGCACTAAATATTGAATGATTCAAATATAAAAAAAGGAAATTAAAACAGACTTCAGAATTTATTATTTTAACAAATACGATAATATTTCTTCTTCCTAGCCTTTTTTTTATTTCTAAGATTATTAGGGATCGGTTACTAATTCAACCGGTAAAACACAACTTGTCAGTTTTTTCATTGAGGAACTGGCATCAGACCTCCGCAACCCTGAGGGACTCACCCGTTTCACTATAAGACCAAAACCAATCCGACATATATATTATATTAATTTATTGAATAATGATATATGTGTATGACTTACATATTTTTAAATCAGTACCTGAAACTTTAGAATTATATGAAGTGAAACAATCTAACCTTTCACGTAATGTACAATTTCCTAAGGAAACGAAAATGTTGAGGTGCCTTCTCAGGAGGTTTAGGTACTGCTGGAGCATCGTTAGTCAAATTAGCCCCTTTGCCTTAGAACGTAATTTGTGAAACCTTATTGCAGTGTAAGAAACTTGACTAAAAAAATAATTTTCATGTTCAATAAACAATTTCCGTAGTGTTCAAGTACATAAAATACTTCTGGCTAAAAAGAAATGTTTACAAAAATCTATGTAGTCGAAGCGGTTGCAGTCTTTAAGTTATATTGAAATAGGATACTTTTTTCAAAATCCCAAATTAACATGACGGCAATGGTGCTATCGTGTTTCATTGGTGAGTGAGAGACCGGAGGCTCAATAATGCAGAAGCATCTCGAGAGTCGTCATAGTGTGGGTTACCACCATACGGCATTGTCTGTATTCGCAATAATTATAATTTTAACAAAAAGTAACCGACTTCAAAGAAAAACTATTCCGAGTACTCAAATCTCGACAATTGTGCCTATGATTTTGAGGGGTTCCCTCGATTTCTTTGGGATCCCATCATCAGATCCCGATATGGTAACGATGGGACCACCTGTAAGCTACGCCCATTCCAATGCAAAAATAATTTTTGATATCGGTTCATAAACAACGAAATTATCGCTGAACATACTTAAAAAAAAAAGATTTCGACCAATCGAGAACCTCCTCCTTTTTTGAAGTCGGTTTAAAAGTATGGTGACCACTACTCTTGGATTCTACTCATGCTTTCCTAATTGCAAAACTGACGTCACCCTGCCTAATGACAGAGTGACGTCAGTTTGGCAGGTTCATAGAAAAAATGTCCGCTGTCTAGGTATGGTCGTAGTACAAATGTCCTTCCTACTTTATTACCTGTTCTTCTAGTAACCATCTTAACACAAACCTGAACGATGTTTATAATTCTACGCAATACCACTGTACTTAACATTTACACTAACGTCACCATGGCTTGAATGAATTTTATTAAAATGTCAATTAAAATTACTAAATAACTATCAAACATTATAAATAAATGGACTGCATTGCATTTGACTAGTATAACTTGTTAATGACTTATCATTATGTGTGTTATCTAAACAAAATGTTGTTTTGTCGAATTTAGCTTGAACAATAGAGGAACACGTCCTAATAATGTGTAAATGCTCCGTAACTTTAAATTAATTTTGACTTTAAAAATGCTAAGTATTTTTTATTAGTATCTATGTATTACTGATAAATAAATAAAACTTATTTACAATTTTATTCCGTCATGCTCTAACTAGATTTTCGAAAAACTGACATTTAGATTAGGTAACACAAACTTGTAGGTCTTATACTGTTAGTTGATAATCTACCTACTTCATTTTATTATTTTGTGGACCAACGTGCTATGGACGTTATGTTTGTACCTATATACTTTATTTTTATACTTACAGTTATTGCTTTCCTATTACGCTAAAAATAAGTACCGTTATAACGTTATGAACAAAAGCGTTGGTAATGTTTTGGTATGTTGTAGATTCGTTGATGACGTTTAGATGCCAAACTCCGTTTATACACAAGATTTGTATTAGTTTTACTGACAGCGCAGTACTAACTGTATTCGCCTATCGCAGACGCGTGCTTTGTTCGTCAGGCTAGTACAAAAGCTGAAGAACAGTCTGCTCTGTGACAACACAACTCGACAAATATATAATTATGTAATTGTAGTTTCATAACAAATTAGCTTTTAGTTAAAAGTATTTGAAAAATCATAGAAGTTTTAATAAAACATCCTGCCGAAATCGATTTCATCTTTTATTATTAAAATACTTCCAAAATAAGCAACAAACAAATAACAATGTAAAAAGAACATTCTATGGTGCTATATAGACCTGCTATTTAATATTAACACTGTAATGATCATTTATATATGCGATTGTAACCTGCGTAACACAGTATTATATCCATTTATATTTGTTAAATATGGCACTTTCAACTTGTTTAGGATTCATACAAGTTAATTATAGAAAGTAAAATATGCTACAAGTGCTCAAACTCACGTGTTGGATATTTTCAAGCAGCCCGCGCTTATGACCGTCATACATTGTCAACGTAATTTAAACGTAAAATAAAGGTAGTTCCTAATCGATTACAGTGTTTGAAAGCAGCAAATTGACACGGTACGATCACAAAAAAAATACTCTTATAAATTCAGATTCACCCTTATAATCATAATGTAAAATATACATTCATTTGAGCTACGCGGCGATAGTTTTCGTACAACGATAGCTTGGCTATATAGTGATACTCAGGAAGGCATAATGATCGGCGAGTCAACGTCCCATCTCTAGCTGCATAAGTTATCGTTGTACAAAAAATATTGCCGCATAAACAGTATACAACTAATATAATTCCATATCCACCCCTAAGATAGGTTCTAAGCATAACGTGTAATAGTATTCTGGGCGCCAGATGTTTAGTCAACGATGGAGATCTGTGCGAAGCCTAACAAGCTCTGTTCGTCCAAAGGCTCGGGCGGCGCCGAGTCCAGCCGGAACGTCATAGAACGCGGCGGTGACTGTCCAGCCGCAGCGAATAAGTTTTCATCTACTAATCGCTGTAATTGGCGTGCGGTCACATCGGCGTCCTTTGCATCTAGAAGTCCAGCTCCGACCAGTTCTGTGGCTATGCCATCGGCTGAATCCTTGCCAGCGGCGAACTCAAAGCGAATGTCGTTCAGTTCCTTTCGTGAGTTTCTCATTCGCAGCACGAGGTTTATGACGGGTGCGTCTCCAGCCTTCAGCGAGCCGATAGTAAAGCTAGCACCGCCGGGAGTATCATCGCTCTCGCTGTCGGAGCTATCGGCGCGGGCGAGAGTATTCATGGGACGGTCGCGAGCCGCATCGTCCTCATCGTCATCGTCTTCTTCACTCTCCCACACCCACTCGCCTGTCTCCATTCGGTGAAGTCGCCCAGACGCACCCGGTTGCCGCCTGCTCGCTTTGTGAACACGGGTTTCCATGCTTGGTCCGATTGTTACCAATGTAGAGACTAGGTATTTACGGTCACGGGCCTTCTTGAAGAAAGAATGCTTCAATAGCTCAGTAGCAGTCGGCCTTTTCGCTGGGTCCTTCTGGAGGCACTCCGATATCATCTTTCTAAATGTTTTGCCATACGCTTTATATTGGTCTTTTTCCTCAGCGCCCGTATCTAGTGTCGGTGGATCGTTCTGTAAAGTCAACATCAACACCTTCATCGGTGGATACTTGTGGTATGGTGCAGTGCCTGTAGCCATTTCGATGGCCGTGATACCGAATGACCATATGTCGGCCTTAAAATCGTAGCCGTGATTTTGTTCCATGACTTCCGGCGCCATCCAGCATGGTGTTCCGACAAACGTATGTCTTACTTTCTGCCGCGAGAGATCGCGTCCCGTGGCTAACCATGCCGATACGCCGAAGTCAGCGATCTGGACAGTGCCGTCATCTCCTAACAGTATATTTCCCGCCTTGATATCCCTGTGGATCTGACCATTCTGGTGGAAATACTCTAGTCCTTTCAATACTTCTTTCAGCACAGTGGCGATAGTCGCCTCGTCAAACACTCCGTGTTTACAGTTGGATATTCTCATTTTGTGTTTAATAATATCAAGTAAACTTCCGCCTTCCAGAAGCCGAAGCACCAACCATAGCTCTTCTTTCACGACAAAGCTAGTGTAGTATGTGACGACATTTTCGTGATTGCAGCTGGACATGGCTTGGATCTCTTTAAGAAGTTCATCCATGGAAGTATTCCATTTTTCGAGATTTATTCTTTTGATGGCGCACTTTTCGTTGCGCGGACGACAGTAGGCCGCGGCAACGACAGCGGTGGCGCCAACACCTATTACGTCATGCAATTCGTAATCGTCTTGGCTGTTTGGCCAAGTGTTACTGGAGCTTGCCATGGTTATATCTATTGATCTAAATTTTGTCTTCAGTAGCTACTTTGTTCTGTTTCGTTACTTCTAATAAGGCCAATATTTAAGGCATGAATGGGAACTACGAAATATTATAGTGTAGCCCTAGCTCCAATGATCTGTTCTTCCATATTGATGTGATGTTCTGGTTTGTAATTTTTAATAATAAAAACTCCGTCTTTCTCGCAAATTTCGAGTCTATGGAGTGTTTTAATACCTTCTCTTAATTCTAGTACAGTTTTATCTATATATTTAATAGTATTGTCGTTGTAGTCTACAGTTGTAGGGTATAAGTCATCACCTAAAAAAATAATTCAATTTTAATCATTGTCAACAGAATAGATTTTTATGAAATGGTTCAATGATATTTGATAAATTACCTGGCATTAAATTTAGCATGCCATCTTTAACTTTTACTATGATTGGAAACGACAGCTCAGTGTCGTATCTGCTACGCTCATTGGCAAATTTAATCAATTCTGTAATGTCCTTCACACAGGACAGGCGATTGATTTCATAAAGTTGTGGTGAGAACAGGGTCCTGGTACCATCTAAGGCTTCAGCAGGAGTTAACCACTGCAAAAAATAAGTACATTTTTATATTTCTTAATTTGATCTAAAAATTACCACGAAAGTAAGTAATTAAAATAATCTTTTTAGAAGTTACAAAATTGTAAAGTTTGGGTGCTGGCATCTGCAACTCCTGCTTTACAATACCTATGATAATGTATTGTATTGCAGTTGACACCTAAATGCCAGTACACAAAATGGGAAATAGTGTATGGTGTGACCCGGCTTTACTACAATATGTAAGTCCAATAATTTTCTATATCTACCTGAACTTTAGTCACTTCTGTGTTGCTCGTAATCTCTGGCTTCTGTTCTACAGCAGCAACAAAGAATGCGGTGTTAAACCTTTTCTTGAAAGTGGTTGGTGTTAGCCAGTTGCTCCAGAAGTTCAGCGACCATAGGTCGGGGTAGCACTTTTGCTCCTCACAGAGAACTAGCAGGTCTTCTGGGTGCTTGTGTATCTGAAAAGGCAGAGACAATTTTATTTATGAAACATTCAAGAACAATCGAAATAAACTACTTCATGATGTTACAATTTATTCTCAGTTCTATGTCTATTAAATTTTCATGATTAGCAGTTGAAAATTGAATGAAAAAACTCATGCTTTCCATCAGGCAGAGTAGAGTCAAAGTGACTCTAAAGGTAGGGTGAAATATATTAAAAAAACGCTACAAAATCGTTTAAAGATTTTAAGCACAAATTAACACAAGTTCATAAATAGCAAAAATTCACATAACAAAACAGTTATACAACATCCACCTTTAAAAAAATTGTTACATATTATATTAGTGTTAAATATTTATTAAAAGTATCTAGATACATTTATAGTAGAAACATTATAAAAGATTACTTAAAAAGTTGAAAGTTTCAAAAAAAAATGTTAGTTAATTACATTTGAATACAAAAAAATAAAATGTAGAACACTAGAATTAAGTAGTTATTCTAAAAAAGCCCAGACGACAAAAAAAAACTTCCTAGTTCATAAGTTTATTGACACAGTATTGAATTTTTTTATTCTTACAAAAAAAACTTTACGAGTTATGAATTTTTTAAATGGCTTTTTGGAAGAAACTAGTTGAGTACCGCGGTTATTGTTGTATATCGTAGGTAACGCCGCGGAGGGAAGTCTAAAAATATAGCCTAAGTTACTCCTTAAGACATCAGTTATCTATTAATGAAAGTCCCGTCAAATAGGTCCAGTTGTTCCAGAGATTAGCCCGAACAGAGAGACAAAAAATTAAATTGCTTTTTTGATGTGCATTTAGTAAAAAAATTGATAATTTCATACAACAAAAAGGCTTTTCCATTTCGTTTATTTGTATAGATTATACATTTATTTACAGATACGACAAAATCGCTTTCAACCGGCGATATATTTACCCGATTTTGCCAATATGTAACATCAATATCTTCAATAACATCTGCCCATAGCCCAATGCGGTGTTTCTTGTGCTTTCGACTACAAATGAGTAGACCCAACTCCTCAAATGTCTCTCTTATAGCTGTTATTCTTAGTTGAACGTGTCTATAAAGGAAACAGGCGTTTTCGATTTAATTATGATCATAATAACAATAATATTATTTTGGATATCTAACACATTTAGTCCCTAAGCAGAGCTGGTACTATACAACTGATATAAATAAATATTTGGATCCTTTTTTTTTGTAAATCGACACATAATAGGCAAACTCCGAAAAAATATTTACAGCTCATACAAGCATTTGGTAAGACTGCGAATCGAACACGAGACCTCAAGCACAAGAGTTGCATATGCTACCGTTGCTATCCAGGCAGTGAGAGTAAGTCAGGATAAAGGGGATCAACAAATGGAGTTGAAACAATTTAGGTTAGTAGATTATTTACTTTGTAATAGGGAGAAATAACAACTAGACAACTCCTCGAGGGATAAATGACCACATCTACTCTCTACAAGCTTGTTGTCATAAAATAACATTTGTGAAGCTAAGTTGGAGGCATTCAGACGGTTCAAAACATCTAACTTGTTGTGCGTGACAGTGTGCGTGACAGGGGGTGTGACTTCAGTTTATACAAGTAAAGATTCCATTATCTTTTTAATATTAGTTAAGTTTGAATCAACGTTTGCTGTTGAGTCTAACATTAAATTGAATTGTTTAAAGTTTACGAATATCTACTATATAATACTTTCTTTACTATATCTATAAAATGTTGCTGTTTAAAAAGATCTGTATCAAATTGTGCTTAAGTTTTGACATTAGGCATCGCTTCAAAGATTATATTTCTTTTCATATCCGTTTTGTTTTGTCACATATGTAAGAGTATGTAACAAAGAGTTCCATATGAGGTTTTATGCCGGATTTTCACCATAAGACTGACATTTTAGAACTAAGCACATAAAGTGATTAATGTAATGTTTGGAAAATATGATTTTGTATCTGATAGATTGCTACTGGACATAATCCTCTCTATAAAAAGGAGGCTATATATTCCTAGTTGAGTTCCGAGGTGTTATCCGCGGTTACTGTTGCAAATCACAAGAAACGCAATAGAGCAAATAACAATAGCCAAAGTTACTCCTTAGGTCATCAGCTTTCTATCAGTCAAAGTTATGTTAAAATTGGTTCAGTTGTTCCAGAGATTAGATGGAACAATAGTAAACTTTGCTATTAATTTAGTAAAAAATTGTTCATTTGTTTGTTTGTGACATACACTCACTCTGAGTTTATTTATATGTATGTATATATATATACTAGTGGTCTATTAGTGTGGTGATGGATTAAGAATATACATTTCTAGAGGCTGTTGAGAATGATTAAATACTAGTTGATCCATGCAACTTCACCTGCATCTCTTAACAATCATGCTCGGCTCTTATTTGTCTAAGTATGAAGTGAGCTACATCTTAGGCACGGCAGCAAAACACAAAGTTATTTTTTAATTGTGTCAACACAATTAAAAAATAACTTGAATTGAGATAGTTCTGAAGTCTATCATGAGCAACAATGTGATAAGAGAATCATATTCAACTTCAGTAATTAATACTACGCTAACTCAAAAAACCCTACTTTACAGTAGAGGTGTTTTAAGAACTTGAAATTAGGTACCCTTTATGATTCATTTATTAATTTCACATATTCATGTAAATTTTCTAAGGAACTCCATGTAAAACAATGATTTTACCTAATTTGGAGTCAGCATAGTACAAATTATTGGTGTTAATATAATAGATATAAAACATGGTTATAAGCACTTACACATGTTAGTGTAGCAACTACCAACATATCATAACAACATATATAACATGTGACAATCTCAAAGGCCAATTTATTTAGTGTTCATACGCTACTTAATTTATCAGATCTGCTTTGATAACACTTTGTTGACACAATTGCTAAATGTTAAACATCTCCATTGACATCTATTAGAAAATGTCTATGTGTCAATACGTAATAAATTAAAATATTAGAAATTTTGTTAAATATTTTTCTGATTAATATTTATACCTAGTATAGATGTGTCATATAGAAGCAAACATAGCAATATCCACTTTTTTTTCAAACCGACCTATTTACATCGCCACTGTCTACGTGAAATTCTAAGTGTTTTATAAAAAATACCACAAATGTTTAATAGTGTTTTTAGTGTTTTATAAATTTTATAATATAATTTATTCAAAAACTTATAGGTATTGATACAAACATGTGTTTCATTTAATTTGCCCAAAATTGCAATGAATGGAGATTGCTACATTTGCTTTTATATGACTCAGATGACAAAGATCACAAAACATATTTTATGAGTATTTTATGCAAAAACTGTTTTATAGAGATGTTTGTTGTCAACACTAAATAAAATATTATTTAATTTACTAGGTATAGAAATAGTCAAAAAATTAAAAAGTTGTATTTTGTTTGAGCCTCATAAAAAAATTGATAACACTATATAAAATGAACAAACAAACAATTACTTATCTGAATTTTTTAGGATCAGGTGCTATATTGTATGTGTTCATACCGCTTTGGTTCATGTTTACATAAGCATATCCCATTAGATTAAATAAATTACACAACTGTGCAAGCACATTTCTGTTTACTGTCATTTTAATTTTTCTAAATACCTATAAATTTATTCTAACAAATACGTCAGAAGTCAAGGTTCACATAATATTACCTTTGAATGGGATCCTCTTGGAAAATTGGCGTAATGGCGCCGCCAGGGTGGTGGAAAGATTCAAAATCTTGTTTTGAATACCCGAAGTTGGACAGAAGACTCAGCCAACGTTGGGAGCCGTCGATTGGCTCAGTGACACCGCCGGGAAACACCACGCCGTTAGCAAACGAAGCCGTATTAGTTCGAGTCTGCAACAATATGTCGTAATTAACACGGCCACCATTATGCACTCGCGGTAACACATCATTCGTTCGTTTAGCGAGAACTATCAACGACGCAGAGTCACGCCAACTTTTACTAATAATATTTTTAGTGAGTGTCATAGCGACGGCTAATATTGCAGTAATATAATTGAGCAGTGTTAAAATACAAGGTCGACTTACACGTCTTTAGAGCTATGACAGTTAAAGTTTGATAATTCAGCTTATCGAAAATGTGATAAACTTTTTTGCGACAGCATTAATGAAATTTTGTAATATAAAAATAGCACAAAATTGACATTCACTGCACTCACTTTTTTCTCTATATTCTATGTTGGTTTCTGTCACAGAGTACCATAACTTTTTGCTTTAGCCTAATGCGGTGTAAAAATCCTATCAGTGTCAATCAGCGTTCGGAACTTGAAGTGGACTGACTATCGTACCAGGGGGCGCCAGGGGCGTAAAATTATCGTACAATGGATCGAAATTATCGTACTTTTTAGGATAATGTCTATTATAGATAAATAAATCATATAAATTGTAATATTGATATGCATGCAAGTACTCTATAGTTTATCTTTTTTAAACCACCGCTGTCAAATCAACAGAACACTGAAACCCAAATGTTTTACACGTGGTACAGACCTGAACTGATTCCCTTTCCACTTTAAGTTCAATAAACGCGCCAAGCTTAAAATTCACTCAGACAAAATTTTGCTGATCTAGAAAATTAGGTACTTCTTTCTTCACTTAATTTGAATAATTCCTTTTGTCAGAGCGAATACAGACATATAATCATAATAATATAACGAAATAACTGCCAACTTTTCTACACAAAATATACGATACCTAAGAAGTGTGAACAAACTTAAATTCTCTTGTTCGCATTGGTAGATGCTATGCTAACCACTAAGAAAGCGTGTACAGCAGGCGCTGGATAAAGTTACAGTATCGGCAGTGGAGAAACTTATTAGAGCGGATCGTAAGGACCAATAGGAATAGAGAACTTGTATTTCCCGGTATTTTCCCAAGATTTTATTGGACAAAATAAAATCATGCTACTGCGATTTAGACTATCAACGCATGAGTGAAATAATATAAATTCTCAAATTTTGCATCATGATAGAAATTATCGTACAATCTGCGTACGATAATAATATGCTATCGTACATCGTACGTAGGCACAAAATTATCGTATGTGTACGATAATTATCGTACGGTTCCGAACACTGGTGTCAATAAGTATCGATTTTAGGCATAATGTAAAAAAATCGAAAAGAAAAGTTTTATTGAATCGATTAATAAGAGTCATTGACTTTCATAATTTACTGTGGAACAAAATATTACAGAGAATCTTTCAGAACTTTATTTATTTGAGTTATTACGTTTTATTTGGGCAGAATATATAATGTTTTACTTCCTCACTGATTTTACCTTCGAATATGATGGTTTTTCGACAGTGCAAACAAAGTAAATGGCAATGGAATAAATAATTCGTCCACAGTAAATGATAAATTTTGTTACAAAACTTTAGTAAGGGAAGTATTTGTTTTACATAACATACATACATTTAGTGTAAATAACACGACGTCAATATCCTTTAAGAAAAATTTGCGTTCTACAGAACTGTACTCAAAACAGTTATACCGACAGAATCTAATTATTATTTTTTTGTACTTTTCTTTTCAAATTGTATTTGAACGCATTCTTTGCAAAACAAATCGATTATCAGAAATCGACTTAAGAATAAGAAATCGACTTAAGAAGAAGATAGAGGAGCGATAAGACTCTTTTTAGTGCGTTGACTACTTACTGAAGAAAAGGGTAACTTCAAAACTCGAAATAAAATGTAGCGACCGGAAATTGCAGATCTATGTATTTTCTTTTGCATTTTTTTGTTTACTATAAGTATTTGTTAATATACTAACTTATTGGGGATTGTCTTAATTTTTGTAGTGTTATGACAACATTGCCAATTACAATACAAAAAATTATATATAGGTACATTTAAGAGAAACAATAAATGTATTTTCATTTTATTTATGACTAGTACCCAAGTAAGCGAGCTTAGCTCGGTTATTGCTATTGATTGTTTAACAACGCCATCTATTCTCATAGGCAGCTGTAGTGTTGCTGTGTTGGAGTAAAAACTAAGTTATGTGTATTATCGATGTCGCAAGCAATGCTAAACCTACTTCGAAAGAAAACGCTTTAAATCTCGAAAAACTTAAGTTTTTCTGGAATAGTCTTATGACTATTCTAGATCGATTTTAACTCCATGCCAATCTAATTTTAACGAAATTGTAAGTCAATTTTTTTTTTTTTATTGTTGTAATGGAATAGGCGTTTGTCTTCCATCTCACCTGATGGAAAGTGTAGATGAAGACGAAGATGGTACACGCCCATCCAAAAGAAACCTGTTCACTCTACTCTTAAAGGCTCCAGAGTTTAACTCATCAGGAAAAACAGACCCAGGCAGGTCGTTCCAAGCTCTGGCGACTCTCACCAAAAACGAGCTGTCAAACCGTTTAGTTCGTCTTTTGGGTATGCCAACAACGTATGGATGAAACTTTTGCCCCCGCCTAGTAGTCCGATAAAGGAATGGAGATGGCTCGATGAGTTCGAAAAGAGCTTTCGAGCACTCTCCAAAGTGTATCCTATAAAAAACCGATAAGCTGGCAACTCGACGACGATGCTCAAGGGTGTGTAGTCTGCTTTTTGAGAGCTTTTCGTTATTAATTAACCTATGGGCTCTTCGGTCAACTGAGTCCAAAGCTTCCAGATGATATTTGGTTGCACCGTCCAAGAGGTGACTGCAGTACTCCATGCAGGATCGAACTTGGGCAGTATAAAGATTAAGCAGCTGTTCAGAGCTGAAGTACCGCCGAACCTTAGACATAATTGATAATTTCTTGGACGCTGTTTGTGCCATAGACTCAATTTGTTGGCCAAAGTTTAGGTTAGAGGTGATGGTAATACCTAGAAATCGGTAAGGATACACTTTCGAAAGTGGGTGTTAAATCAAAGCTACTCATTTCCAAAATCATAAATCTGCAAATATATATGAATAAATATACAAGAATTGCTTGTTTAAAGATATTATATATATTAAGATTCGACACATTGACTAAATACAGCACTTTATTTTTTCATTCAGAAGAAAGTATTTTAAAAGAAGTCTGTGTGACAAAGATATTGTTATTGATAATAGTAAGGCGATTTACACACTGGCGACGCGCACAGGCGCGTAGGCGCGGGGGCAGCAGATCCCGCGCGCGGCGACTGAAGAGCAGATCTGCCTCTTCGAACAGATTTCACCGCGCCTCCGCGCCTGACGGCTTTGTACGCGGCCCTCACCAAACTAAAGGTTACTTTCCATTTGGTCGTAGTTGTCTGTATTCTTTGCATTTCATATCCCAAATTGCTGGTAATTGATCAATTTCGTATATAAATGTGTTTACTGCTGCGGTCCGCCCCGCCTACGCGCGCGTCGGCAGAATCTGCTAGCGGCACGCACTTACGCGCCGTGCGTGGCGCGTTTTTGGTGTGTTGGACCTGGCGTGTTTTCTATACTAATCGATGTACTTGTATACAATATTAAAATCTGCCACTCCGCGCTATGCGATGGAGCGCGGGGCAGTGTGTGAATCGCCTTAGAGCAACTCTATGTAATCAAAGCTTTATACCTACCTATTTATACCTTACGTGATTAACATAAAACGAAACCTTTTAACGAAACAAACTCAGGGGTTACAAAAGAAAACAAAATTAGTTACTATATGAGTTTTAAATTAGATTTATAAATTAAATAAATAATTTCTCACATCAATTTTAATTACTGTGTCACATTTAGAAACTAGCTTTTATGATATTAGTGTCATGAATTTTCATTTAATATCAGAATGATAAATCGTAAATCCGAATGAGATAATGGGGCTACACAAGGCATTTTGGCAGTATTAAACAGATTACAGTGTAACAAAGTAATTAAATATTTTGTTCCATAAAATATTTTGTTATTTATCTCGTGTTCTAAAATTAAATTAACCGATAACTACATAGTACCAAGTTCCCGGTGTATCTTCCATTCCCACCTGCGCTACGTAGCGTTAAGTCTAAAATTTATGGCACTGCGTATTTCTTACAATGACTTACTTCTTTCAATGAAAATCCCTGTAGCGTGCGTGATACTAGCGTGGTCGATTTTTTGCAAATGTTTCTATTGCAATAGGATGTCTATTTACAACGCACTGAGTGTTTACTGGAATAATTTGTTTTGAATGTATGTACAAAAATCATCATGAAAAATAAGTACTGAAGAAAGGTTTATGTCATGATGTTATCATAACACATTGATGCTAATTAATAAATCAGAATACTCGTACACAATACACATAAATATACAAACATGGCCAAGTCAATTATTCCCAATTTTATTAGTGTTTGAACACTGAGGGCGAACTGAAACTAGTAACAGTTGTCAGTATATTGGAAGGACATTGATTGCCTAGTAACGATTGCCATAGATAGATGTCTATGACAACCGGGACCGACAGCTTAAAGTGCTCTCCGAGGCACGAGCGTGAGAAACCGCTAAACTTCCGTAATCCGGACTGTTGTATTTCTTTATAGAAAAAAAAACTATTATAATGACTAATACCAATTTAAACAAATATACTATTAGAAAGCGGGAATAAAACTTCAGCCTATGCAGCTGCTAGTTCTACCGAAACGCCGGTCGCATAACTTATCAATGCCAACAAAATCGATACTGTTTTAGAATAACGTTTTTTTTTCTAATCGAATACGAAATCGATTTTATTAACGCAGCAGAGTTCACACAGTCACAGTTTCCCTCTTGAAACTAAGTTTGTTCTACGCAGTAAGGTAGATAAGTAAAGTTCTAAGAAGTATTATCCAACTGAAGAATGAGTTACGTAATAAGATTGGACAGGCAATTATCTGATATACTGGGTGATATTAAAAAAAAGAAGTCTTTTTAACCGACTTCAAAAAAAGGAGGAGGTTCTTAAAATGTAGACAATACAACAAATGGTAACCTATTGAGATGCTTCTGATTGAGTTAAAGTATTTTTATATCCATAATGCACATGCAATGCATGGTATTGACGAACTCTATGCTAGCATTATTTACCGGTTAACCGTTAGGTGATGCAGGAAACAGGAAGTAGGTGCATTTTGGTCGGAATTGTTATTGGAATATTCAAACCAAATAGTATATCAAATCATCATCATCATCAAGAGCCTTTACCAGTCCACTGCTGGACATAGGCCTCTCCTTAGAAAGGGGGTTTTTAATCAAATATATTTAATTTATCTATATTTGATTACACAAACTCATTGTTTTATCATTGACTTTTATGTACCTATATAAGTTTTACGTATATTATCTGAATAAATATTTTTGTACGTTTGTAAACTTTTTAGAATGAACCCAGCTTGTACAGAAGCTAGAAATAACCAAGAAATATGAATTAGCCAACATATACTAGAACTTTTTTAAATTTATTTTAAATTACATTTACCCGTTTAGACTTGAGTCCAGTTTATAACTGAAAGATATCAGCGCGACCCATTTATTTCTTCTCCAAAGTAATTCCAAGCCGTGTAGCTCTCTTGCGCCGCGCCGTAGTAAATGCAGTTTTGACTTAAGTATAATACGAAGTAAAATTGAAAAAAAATTTAAAGGACCTAAGTTCTATAGAAATAAGAAACTTCCAGTGAAGATAGTCAAGTATTTTGTTGTAAAACTTACGGCAGGCGGTTGCTTCATTCAGGAAAATGTTTTAGGATTAAAATAGTTTTCTGTGATAATATTAGTTCGTAGTTCTAGGCGTTTATTATGCTTGACAAGAGAAGAGCGATGATTATGAACAGAATTGTTTAATAACGTTTAGAATACCTGTATGGTTTAAATTAGTATGCTAAGTTAGTGGTGGTTTAGGTATAGAGATAACATATTATCTTTAATGGCTTTCATGTTTTTTCTATAAAAATATCAAAAATGATTAAATAACAATTAATTACTGAGGACATAATAAAACAAGAAAACGTTTAAAACAATATATCCCGACTACGGAAAATTTGCTGCAGAAAATTATATTCTAGAAGACTCTATTAACATAGAGGCAATGTCATTGGGGCCAGTAATATTATTCTTTTGACACTTCTTTAATTAAAATTGGTTCAGTAGTCTTAAGTTTATATATATATAGTTAAAACTATAATAGATTTAAAATGTAATAGGCACTTTTAAGCTATTGCATAGCTTTCATCGCGGGCTTTGAGCGCGGGGACCGAATCAAGAAATTTCGTAAATAAAAAAAACCTGACACCATGAAAACGGATAGAGATATGATTGTCACTGCAGTACGACAAGGACGCCACATGCGTCTCCGTGCGCATGTGGCGTGTTTTATGGATGCGAATCATGGACCCTTAAGAAGGACACGAGCCAATGGATTGAAGCTCAAGAAATGTTTACCTACGAATGCTTAAGATTAGCTGGACTTATAGAGTCAAGAATGAGGCGATTCTCCGACGTGTGCAAAGATCCCGTGAGCTATTTCCGACCGTCAAAAAGCGTAAGATTGGCTACCTGGGTCATATTTTCCGTCAGTAAAACAGTACCGTTTTATTCGCTTAATTATTATGGGAAAAATATCCGGCAAACGCCACGTCGGAAGCCGAAGAAAATATCTGGGTTCGTCAGCGTAGAAGAACATTTTCGTCTGACAAAATAGAAAGGAGTATGCAGAGGCACTATAAGGAAGAAAGGAAGGAAGAAAATTTGATATTGGATCTAGAAAAGTCTAGATTATTTAAGAACAATCCGTTTTCGGATACATATCAGCGCATAAATAGTTTTAAAAATCGGTTGGAAATTTTTTTAGGTTCACATTTGACTGTCCTTTTCAAACACCCAATATTATCCTACTCACATAAGGGACCCTAACTCTTCTGATTTATTAATTTTTCTTTATGATTTATGATATGAGGGGTTTGACGTTCGCGGGGCCAGAGGATCCTATGATTGATTATTCTATTTAAAAAAAGGGCAACAACAAAAAAGATAAGCTTTAAAATATTGGATATTATTTACATTGAAACACTAGATATGGAATATATTTAGGGTTACATAATTCTGTAAGATTAAACCCAACTCAGTTACTATCCTATGAGCTTCTGAGCAGTTTTCTACGACACGTGTGAACTTCAACAATTTAGGGTTCCGTAGTTCATGACTCGGAACTCTTATAAATTCGTCATGTCCGTCCGTCCGTCTGTCCGTCCGCGACCTACCACCCAAACGGTTTGTGCTAGAAAGATGAAACTTTGCATGAAAATCTGTTATAATTGTGTCGACAAAGTGCTAAATTACCAAAAATATTTTCATTTGAGGTAGGTACCTCCTCTACACGTAAAGTTAGGATTAACTTTATTTCGCATCTACCCCATCGTGTGTGGTATCATTAGATAGCCCTTAAAAAAAATTGCTGACACCATTTTTCGATTTAGTTGTCCGTTTGCGAGTTATTCAACTTCAAACTTTTTGTAAAAACAGGGCACTGCTCTCCCTCTAAAAGCGAAACGGCTGGCTTGAAAAATCTGATAAAATTCCTGATAGTAGTCTATATATTGAATTTCAAAGGGAAACTATACTGGTTATGATAACTTATAACTATTTATTTCAGGTGTTATAGGGGTTTAACTTGTAAAATGCACTCACTTAGAAAACTTCGTACAAAAAAAAAGGAAATAATAAGTAAACAACAATTATATAATGGACACGATTTTAAATCTACCTACCATTATAGATGACTACGGAACCCTATTTTATGCGTGGCTTGACACGCACTTGGGCAATGTTTTACCTAAAGCGACGGTATCAGACGACCACTCAGTTAAAATTTGACAATGTCGTGTTTCATTTGTAGCATGAAAAGAATATTGTACATACAATCTTATATTTGTAATTAATGATACGAAATCTCTCCCGATTTGCACTCAATAATTTATTTATATGTAGGCAATGCCTTCCTCGTGTTATTAGGCAATTACTCATTTTTGAGCGTTTAGGTTTATTAGTGATGTAACATACAAAAACTGACAAAGATTACATTGAGCCTTTGTCGAAATTCGTAGAATAGCCTTAGCTTTCAGAAGCAATGTGTCTTCACCCTTATTTTTGGCGATGGATTATACAGGATCTTCACTTAATATCTACACTCAAATATTTAAAAAGGTAAGGCTAATGTACGTCTATACTTTATGTGCTTTGTTCCGTGAGCCTTTCTAGCTAAGTCCATCAAATTGAACTTCAAAGAGTCTGACAAAAACAACAAGTCTGTGTAACCTGTGAACAATGAAAACATTAAATAATCAAAATTTTAAATTATGTTTTGATCGTGTAATGTTGAACTTAACCTTTTATAAAATATTTTACATTGTATTATTTTTCTTACTTTTATATCTTTCGATTAGCTTTGACAACATTGTATTAAAGAGATAAAGTTATTATGGTTGACAGTGGTACTTGACTATAAACTGTCGTACGGTAACGCTAGTTACTTGTGTGCAATTTTTCTCTTTATTTTTTTATTCTCTTTAATATTTTTGTTTTTATTCATTGTGCTTGCTGTGGTATTTTGTTAGTTAGCATACCTACTATGCCGGCTCAATTCCCTTTCAGTCAATTGCTGTATAGAATTTATTGTGTATATCTTTTTTGAAGATCTAATTTAGTAGTGTAGGTGTAGGTAAGTTTTAACAGGTATTTGATAGAACCTTATACCTATTTATTTACATGTTTTATTACAATACACACTCATTGGTTATATCATAACGATACTTATAACTTTCTTGTCCGTTATAAAATTTTATTTAAAATTGGAACAATGTATACCCTAAGAAAACTAATGAATTTATTTATTTATTTAAATAACCTTGCTGCACATGTTGTACATAGGCGGACTTAATGCCATAAATGACCTTATACCTTATGTTATGCATATATGTTATATAGTTGTTATCATTGTATTGTATGTTATGTATTGTATTATTCCTATGTTGAGTTGGTAGTAGAGCGTATTTATAAATAAATTATTAATCAATACTGCATTAGATGTATATTCATCTTCCTAGCAATATCAGCTTGTCCACGGAGCCACTGAAGGCGAACTGAATTCGAAAATTGAACAGTTGTCAGTTTGAGGCTCAGATGAATATTATCTGAGGTTTGACGGCACTGAGTTCCAAAAAAACGATTGCCGTAGGTGTTCACGACAACAGGGACCGTCGGCTTACCGTTCTCTCCGTGGCATGGGCGTGAAACACCGCCATTTTCCATACTCCGAGCTGCAATTGAGAATGTTTTGTAAGAAAATCCTAACCGACGTTTTACTAGATAGTAGTTCCTGGTTGTTATTTGATGCCACTTTCTTTTAAAATAATAAAAATCAAATATAATAGAGAAAACTCGAGTTTACTATTCACAGAGCTATTGTAGGTACATAGGTTTAAAATTTTACGAGCTAATTGTACTAAAGAGGTTGGTTTCTTTTTGATTCCAGCCAATAAATTAATACAAACTTTTTAATTAGTTCGTTTCCAGTGGCCTGTAATGGCTACTTGGCGGTGCGATCATTGTGCTTGATAAGACTATAGGGTTTACGTGACTGCAGGGGGAATACAACTATTGTTGAGGAAACTCGAACCCTTATCGTTGGTTTATGTTCTAAGGACAAAGGGTTTACAGATATACCTACACCTACGTATGTAATATGTGAATTCTAATGTTGTTATTTTAAATTATTTATGTTTTGAAGTAATATCATGACTAAAAATTCTGTCTCGAATACTAAGCTAGTGTTTTCACAGGCTCCGTATAAAAGTAGGTTAAAAATTTGTATTTCTAACACCTTAGTTATTCTGAAAGATGAAAGAAATAATTGGGAAGAACAATACATTAATACACGACTGATTCTGGGCATACTTTTTCTTCTATGTCTGTCCAATCCAATAGGAAAAAAAAACATCTTAATTATAAATAATTTTAACAAAAAAAACCGCCTCTGATATTTGAGGAGTTTCTTCGATTTCTCCAGGATCCTATCATCAGATCCTGGTTTCCTTATCATGGGACTACATGGGAGGCACCAGTTTTAGAAATAGAAGTATGAAAATCGATTCACCCAATCGAAAAATCTGAGGTAAAAAACATAAAGAAAAGCATTGAGAAAAATTGAGAAACGCCTCATTTTTTGAAGTCGGTCAAAAAGAGGCAATAAATGATTTCAAATAATTGATAACGTATTATTTCAAATAAAATTATGGAATTTGAAACTCGTAACAATTAAACAGAGGTATTCAGTATATTCCTGGAAAGGGACCAAACGAACAACAATCAAGCTGTATCGCATTTAGGTCAATTTTGATTGGGTCGTTAATTGTACGCTGTCTATATAATAAATACCTATATTGGATAATTATTAGGTAGTATTATTGACTGCACGGTTGGACTAGTGGTTTTAGCGGTCGCCTCACCACTTTTTACTATGCCAAGTGTCGTGGGTTCAAATCCCACGTGGGACAATACTTTGTGTGATTCACAAATTATTGTTCTGAGTCTGGGTGTTCTTTGTGTTCGTCTCACGTATGATTGTAAAGTCCCCCGCGACACAGGATTTATATTTCTAATGTGGGAGTAGTCTTAACGAACCAAGTGGCATGCAATTGAAGAGCTCTATGTCCAGCAGTGGACTGCGATATTCTGATGATAATATTCATTTATACAAGTACATCTCGAAAGTGCTAGTAAATTAACTGTCAAGGATAGTAAGTTAACTTCATATTACCTGATCGTTCTTTTGCCATTTTAAGTATGTTTATGAGAGGTACTTATGTTGAACCCATTCAATAGCTTAGTAATCAGTGATCACTCACCATTAGCACAACAGACACGTTAATGTTCGTAAAAACCTATCAACTCGACTGCCTTGGTGGCGCAAAAGTGGTATGCGACTTCAGTGCGTGAGGTCTCTGGTTCGATTCCGGGTCGGACTAAATGTTTGTGTGATCCTATAATATGTGTGTATTTAAAAAAGTATGATTATGTATTGATATCAGTTGTCTAGTACCCATCATGCAAGCTCTGCTTAGTTTGCTCATCTAGTCTAGATGGCGTTGTGTAAGATGTACGAAACATTTATTTATTTGTTTAATAACTAATAAGGAATTGATATTGTAAGAAGATTTTTGCCTTGACTTTTTCGTAGAGTAGTATCATTGAACCTACAATGTAATTGTGTCTTCATAAAGGATCGCATAAACTTAATGACTTAATCTATTTAATTATCGTCAGTCATGGAAGCCGTTTCGGTCACCCCTTTGATATTATGATTACAACTTAATGGATAGCTTTACCTAAAGCAGGCAGATATTTAATGGCTGAATTTGTATGAAGGTATAGCTATAAGCAGATGCTTATGGCCTTAATTTATATTTACGTTAATGTAGATCAAGGATACTTGAGGTTTTCTGATTGTTTCTAAATATGTTGTTTTAGTCCCATGTAATATGGATTCATTTATGGTAGGGAGAATCTAAAATTACGGCATTCGTTTCTTATTTAATTTAATTCTTCTTAATTTTTCACAATTGTTAACCAATGATATATAATATAATGACTGTCTCGTTGGTCCAGTGGATAGCGTATGCGGCTGCTGATCAAGAGGTCTCGGGTTAAATTCTCGGGTCTGACCAAATGTTTGTGTTATGCGCAAATATTTTTTTCGGAGTCTGAATGTTTTCTATGTATAATATGTATGTATTTACAAAAAAAATGTATGTTTATGTATTTATATCAGTTGTCTAGTACTCATAAAACAAGCTATGCTTAGTTTGGGACTATGGCGTTGTGTGTAAGATGTCCAAAATATTTATCTGCTGTGTGTTGCTCTTTCACGCAAAAACTACTGAACGGATTTGGATAAAACTTTACAGTATTTAGCTTATATAGCAGAATAACACATAGGCTGCTTTTTACTGCAATAATCGAAATAAACGGGCGGAAGCTAGGTGATTATAAAAATACATTAAATTTTACGATTTAATCGTAGACGTCAAAATGTATCACTGTATATCTCCTGTCAAAACTTCACAGCTTGCCATGCTTATCACACTTGCATAGCAACCATAATGATACGCGGGTGACACCTTGGGGCGCAGCTAGTTTATTTATAATGATGCAGAAGCATCTCACCACTCATAGTGTGGGTCACCATGGTGCATTGTCTGCATTCGCAATGAGGATGGTGACAGCTATAGATTCTTTCTAATTCTACTCATGCTTTCCATCAAGAAAAGTAGTAATTTTAGCAAGCTTTAGATGAAAATAACTGAATACCTTAATCTGTTTATGTATAAAATTGATGTTTTAGTAATCTTAATCGTTTTAATCGAGCCATCTTTAAAGAGACAACTTAGGTACTGGAAAGACCTGGCAGTAGGATGGTGACGTGATTCGTGATTGTAAGCAGGTTTAATGGTCTATATCAGTATTTTTCAAAAGGAATTAAAAATAACAGATGTCAATATTTTGTCTGCTATGTAATGAAAAACATAAATTATTCATCTCACTAATTACAGCCGCGCAACGTAGAGTAAATTCGAAATGCATACGTTATTATATTATATCGATTCAATTTATTATTCTGATTAATCATTACTCATTTTTATCAAGTCGTAATCATATCAAATAACCCGACGAATTGAGGAAGGTGATTTTTAACGGCTGGACGTCGACAGTCCAAAACCTAGAGCCCTATGTTCAGCATTAAGGAGTGATAAACTTATAATACAAGACTTTGGAAAACGGTTAACGTGAGAGAGCTAAGGACAACAGCCTGCATTAGCTCGAATAGATTGAAGAAGCCAGAATCCACTCACTTATTATTATATTAACTATAGGTGTTTTTCATTTTCATATCGTTAATAAGAAATACTTTGATGTTTTTCGTGCATGGGCCTGCTTCTACTAGGGTGACAGATGGCCTCGCCTGTCACCCCAGACTAGCGCCTATGGAGGACGGAGATCGATAAACGACATCCAGCGTCTAAGTCGTTTGCGGGCCCGTTACGCGCCACAAGTGATATCCGAAACATCTTTTCCCAGTGATCACCTGCGTCAGCCGGTATGAGATTGTTTCGTGACTCCTCTCCAGCCAATCCTTCATAACGGGTCTTACCGCCGCAATAACGGCATGCCCTGGGAATCAGTTGTCCTGTCTCCATTGTTGCTATTAAAATACGCATCAAAATGCGTAATGAAAATCTTCATAATTTTAACGAAAAGGAACCGACTTCAATGAAAAACTATTCCGAGTACTCAAATCGCGACAATTGTGCCTATGATATTTGAGGAGTTCCCTCGATTTCCTTGGGATCCCACCATCAGATCCCGATGTGGTGACGATGGGACCACCTGTAAGCTACGCCCATTCAAATGCAAAAAAAAAATTTGAAATCGGTTCAGAAACGACGAAATTATCACTGAACATACATAAAAAAAAAAAAAAGATTCTGAGGAATTGAGAACCTCCTCCTTTTTTTTGAAGTCGGTTAAAAAGAGAAACTTAAATAAAGGAAAACAAATAATTAGTAGGCGTTGAGTGTATTTTGTCGCATGATTTCACACACCACTTACTTTTCCTCTCGTTAAAGCTTGTGACGCCTTTGTGCCGACTTCCACATTAAATTCCGTCTGTATGCGGAAAATATTCCTTTGTATAAGGTTCAGTAGTTTTGATGAAAGTGGCTGATTAAATTAAACACACTGCGTTGATGGTAATATGTTGTCACGTTATAAGTCAGAGTTTTATTTTTTAAATAGGTTAGGAAACCTATGGAGACGTTGGGCATTCAGGCTTTAGAGCTATTTGAAGTGATCGGCGATCTTATAGCAATACTTTTTATTTTTATCACGTAGTATTTCTGTATACGTATTTCGATTTATAGGTATGTACATACATTTAATTACAAATACGAAAAATTACGAAATTAAGTGACAAAAAGTCATGCTTAAAAGTGAATACTTTAATCACACTCGTATACTGATAAAAATTACGGTTACAATAAGTTTCTAGGAGGATATCCGTACTAATCCTTATCAATATAACAAATGCGAAAGTAACTCTGTCTGTCTGTCTGTCCGGCTTTCACCACGAAAATACGGAACCAATCTAAATTAAATTTGGTACACACACAGAGCCAGAGAAAGAACATAGCCTTTTTATATATATTTAAACCTATCAAAGTGACTCTACTCTGCCTGATGGAAAGCATGATTAGAATCCAGGAGTAGGGGTCACCATGCTCATTGTGAGGGTAGGCAAAGTAGCATGGTGACTCGTACCATGGCGGACGGGTTAGATAATTCTGTATCATTCCTTCGCAGGCCGGGACAATAATACAGAATGTTTAGGCCTCCGGTCTCACACGGGATCGGGAGAGGGCCGATCCCGAGCGTAGAGAACGCCGGCGGCGACACGAACCGTCGACGGGACTGCAAGCTGCCAGAGAAAGGGGACCTCGGGCAGCAAACTAAGTTGCTGCGGCGGGAGGTAGGATGGTGGCCTGGTCACAAAATGTGATCAGGCCCCAAAAACATTTAATGATTGGCCAATAGGCAGTAGGAAGCCTGTGTGGCTTTCTCTAGGATAGAGCCTGGATAGGCGCGGCGCCGATCCTGAGGAGGACCTGAAATAATATGGTCCGGGTCCTCCTCAGAGCAGGGCACCTGAGACCGGCGGTCGGGGTGTTTTTTAGTGGATTCACCACATACTCCTGGTTCCTCAGTCCCCGAGGAGCCGGAGATCCGAAGGGATTTTTACACCCCGTCAACAAAAAGAAAAGGCCTTTTGTCTCATACTCACCAACGAAATACGACAGCAAGAATGCTGTCATTATTAGGATGGTCTTCTGTGTGAGGGTAGTACTGCCCCGGTCGAGCCGGCCCATTCATGCTGAAATCGGCGTGGGACTACTACCTACTAAGGCTATTATTACCACAATAAACAACATACATGCAGGCGGAGCCGCGTTCGAAAGCTAGTATTATAAATAAACCCTGTCTGTAGCGCTTTCATGCCATAACTAATGAACTTATTTAAATTAAATTTGGTAATAGAATGAGAAATTACATAGGCTACCTTTTAATCTACATACACGCGGGCAGATCCGCGGGTGAAAACATTTTATTAAATTATTCTACGTCGAAACCAGCGGAGTTCTAATTGCTCGAACCCATTTCTTCTCGGATATTTAGTTTCATTGCTTTGAAGAGGTAGAAATGTTTTCGTATACCTTTAATTTAATCTAACTCTAAAAGGAAAACTCCATTTGGTCAAACCACGGCTATCAGGGGACGGTATCCAATTTGTTGTAACCTCGTCTCGATATCAACATTCCAGGAAAAAGTTTACGACAGGTAATGACTTGTTATAGGAACATGCTGCTTTATCTTATAAGAGCTATGTCTTTCGATTAAAAAGAAAGAAAATCTTGTTAAGCTTTAGAAAATAATTGTATTGGCCCTCTTTAATAATTTGGGACAGATAAAGCCTTAATTGGACTTCAATAATGGTATTTTATGCGCTCATAGGCAAGAGGCCTTAGGTGATTGGAAACAACCACCGAGGGTAAGCAACGACGGCGCGGTCAGACCAAGATGGGTGACCGTTTGTAGTATGGTATGAGCGTTTTCGTGATCCGGAGTTCACGTTAAGCAGTCGGTCCCGGTTGTTATCATAAGATAACAGTCGTGACGCTTAGCTGTAGGCCTTCGAACGGCTTAAAAAAATCCAACGGAAAGACTACGTAGCCCAGCCGTAGATGTATGGCGTTAACCCTCTCATGAGTGGATACCTATGCCCAGCAGTGGGACGTTACATTGTTTCATTTTTGAACTCTTACAACACCTACGGGATAAATAGCGGTGGTGACACTATGTATTCTTAATTTATCACCACACTAAAACAGAATAATTATGATCTTCTTCTTCTTCCTAGCTATATTCCCAATATTATTTGGGGTCGGCTACTAGTTCAACCGGTTTTACCTGAATATCAGTTTTTCCACGGAGCGACTGGCATCGGACCTCTGAAACCCTGAGGGAGAACTGAAATTCGAAGATTGAACTAGTTGTCTGTATATTTGATGAGGGTACTGACTTCCCAATAACGATTGCCATAGATATTCATGACCAGGACCAACGGCTTTACGTGGTCTCCGAGGCCCGTGCCTGCATCTGCGTGAATCACTGCACAAATTAACAAAGTTAAAAATTAATATTCTATTTCCAATTAATTCTATTCGTATATTACAATAATAATAAATAAGTTTATTGTACACCAGTTAACTTAACATGGAATTTAATGCTGGGTCAGTACAAGTGACGGCCTTATTGCACTATGGCAATCTCTTAAAGGCAACCATTGGATGGAAATAAAGAACGGATAGGGCAAATGTATAGGGTTAGTGTCCGGTGTATTAGAGCGTTGTTTCGGTACAGAAATAAAGCAGTGTATAACACATAATGTGGTTAATGATAAAATACAAACAAATATACAAATCTGTATACAAATTCACACATAAACATTAAAAATACATATAAACACATATACAGCACACATATAAGCGAAACATATATACACACTGAAATTGATTACTGTGAACTCATTGACTACAGCACAGATGATTATGGAGTCTTGATATCTTCCAGGTAATGTTTCTTTACCAGTCACATAAAGGCAGTTATTGTTTGTGCACGTCTGATAGCTACTGGTAAGGCATTCCACAATCGTACCGCTTGGACAGAGAATCTAGTAGAATGTAAAGTCATTAGGGTTCCGAAGTATATCACTCGGAACCCCTATAGATTCGTCAAGTCCGTCTGTCCGTCCGTCCGTCCGTCTGACCGTCCGTCCGTCCTCGACTTACCGTCCAAACGGTAAGTGCTAGAAAGATGAAACTTTGCATGGATATGTGTTGTAATTACGTCGACAAAGTACTACAATAAAATTATGAAAAATATTTTTATTTGGGGTAGCTCCCCTACACGTAAAGTGGGGATGTAAATTTTTTCTCGCGGCCAGCCCATCGCGTGGGGTATCATTAGAGAGGTCTTTTAAAGGGTTACCAAGACGATTTTTTTATTTAGGTAGTCGTTTGCGAGAAATTCCACTCTACACGGCACTTTTTTGTAAAAACACGGCGTCCCCCCCCCCTCTAAAAGCTAAACGGCTGGCTCAAAAAATCTAGGAAAATTCGTGATGGTGGTCCATATAATGAACTTTGAAGGAAAACTATAACGGATTAGATGACTTTATTAATTCAGGAGTTATGGAGACTTAACTTGTGAAATGCGCTCACTTGGAAAACGTCACACAAAATTAACGTCACACGTAATTAATACGTAAACATAATAATTATCTATTGGATACGATTTACCATTATGGGTGAGAGCTGAGGAACCCTTTCCCGTGCGTGGCCTGACATGCTCTTGGCCGATTTTTTTTTAATTTCATTTAGTTATATTAGTGATATTTTTATTTGCATACACCGTAGTAGTGGAGGTCTAGTAACTGGAGGCTTTAATACAAGTCATGGTCCAGCAGTGTCATTGTCTCAATGTTCTTTGTCTAAGTTAATGTACCTATTCATGTGCCTTTCAAATCTCCCCCGACACCTTGCATGTGTTCGAGACTTTAATCATACTAAAAACTTTAACCGATCTGGGAATGAAACAGACACTGCCAATCTAACTGTTAAATTATACTAGATGTGAAAATTATATTAGAAATAAAAAGACAATCGTTTGCAAAATTTTCATATTAAATTACAAATAAATATTTCTTATATCTAACGTAGAACGCCAACTACATTCAAACTATGCAAAACTCGTACTATGATAGCTAAATAGAATACTTACATACTCTTTTGTAAATACATATTATATAGAAAACACCCAAAGTAAGAAACAAATATTTGCAAATTTCACAAACATTTGGTCCAACCTAGAAATCGTACCAGAGACTTCAAGCATAGCCGTCACAAACGCTACAACTGTACCACTGAGGTGATTTATTTCATTATCTGTTGCTTTATCAGAACTTGAACTAGTCAAACTTATCTGCAAGCTTCGATCTTTACGTGACATTACATCACTAAGTTGAATAGAAGGTAAGATTGTCCTGTTCACGGGCATTGTTCACTTCTGTTTGCCAATATATCGATGACATTCAAAGCTTGGGAAGCGAACAATAGGGAAGCTTAATGGTACATCATCATCGTATCTTTACCGGCTCAAGTTAACGGGCCGATACTGACGACTCGCCCGCAGCACAGAGATATACAGCCTTAGATAATACCTACACGATGAGCACACTTATGAACACAATGCAATCATAACAGCATACCTATTATGGTATCTGTTCCTTCGTGATAAGGTTTAAAGTCATCTAGCAGTAGATTGGTAGAATTCGCATTTGTTTGGGTCGTGCGCGCAACAAGTGCGGCGCAGGTGGATTGGCGCGGGGTGTACGGTGCGGGGGATGCTCATTGATCAGCCGGCGCCTGTTGCTCGACCTGATACCCCCCACCCCCCACTGACCTATCCCTCCTCGATGGGCTCGATGTGTGTAATCAAAATGACATTTGGTAGCAAAAGTCCCATGGAAATATTTCGTTCATTATTATATTTTTGTTTCATGTTTGATACTGTTTAAAAAAAAATGTGTTGTAACCTGTTGTAACATACTATTATGTCGGGCCTCTTTGTTTAAATAATAAATGAGATATTTTCGGACGAATATACTGATTTCAATTAAGCGGTAACAATTGAGTACTTCAATATTGTGCGTAAACAACCTTTACACGTATTTGTGCTGAAAGTTTATTGGTAAATAAACTTCAAAGCACGTTTGTTTGTCGATATGTAATTAGAGATGTTTGTACTATACGTTGGTTCGGGAATTTGATTGTCAATTTTAGTTCAGTTTCTGTAAATATTTCGTGTGAAATGTTGAAGCGTTTCTATGCTAATTTTTGGAAAGGAGCGGATTGTAGGTAAGGTGAATACAGTTAGCTGTGTATTTTCCCGCGCGAAGACAAATAAAGAAAACCTTTGAAGTCTCAATATTATCTTATAAAAGTCAAGTTAATATTAGCAAAAACAGAAAGCAGGCCATATTTAGTTGTTTTCATTATGATGTTGATTTCATATGTAACATAATTACTATTATAACATCATTGAAGGCAAACAGCAGGGGTTATTAATAGTTATTTAATTACTTTATTTCATAGACAAATGAAACGTGGGAGGTACATAATATTTTACAGAACGTTAATATCACAACATTATAAATTTATGTGTTGTAGGCATGAGATCCCTCAGGACTAAATATACATATATACTTATTGGTACTTTGAAATCGGAATTTTATTTGTATATCGTCATTCTTTAGCTACTAGGCGTCGTTATGTGATAAGTTAATTTTGAAACTAATGTTTCAACTATCCGTGTAACGTAAATGAAATTATTTTAGCATAATAGTTAAGTACGTTATTAAAACACTAATTAGATGTTTTAACAAACCATGTTATTCTCTAGGGTTTAGCTTACATCCTTTTAATGTTTGTTTTCGCATTTTGTATTCGTAATCCTATTTTTAAACCCTCATTAGTCAGTGACGAAGGGTTGTAAAGTGAGATTTTGAACAGAATTCTATATGACTTTATCTGGAAATGTAAAATCATAATTAGAATTTCTGTATAATAGACCTTAGAATTAATTTACATTTCGAAGTATGAAGTTCAAATCATTCTAGGTAATATTCCAGCCAGTGTTATTTGAGCAAATGAATTTAGATTTTGAAAAAGGAACCTCTATCAAATATACATGTCATGTAAGTATACGGATTGCGGGCATAAGCTAGTTAAATATAACAATATACCAAACTATTTTACACGTTGACTTGAAATCTATGTATTTTTTGCTTCCTTCTTAGCAGAGAGTAGTTTGTTCATGGTTTTGATTTACGTTTCCCTTTTCATAAACTTTGAATTTAAATTTATGAATGTTAATTGAAATTGAACCACATTTTGTTTAGAAATATGAAAACAAAAAATATAGAAATTATAATTGAGTTTGAATTAATAAATTGATATTGATTGCGAACAAGTTTTTGGAGCTTGCTCTCTAGTAGCGATACCTACATAATCTATTCCGATTGGCCTGGACGGAAATTAGACCGTCCTAGTTCATCAATACATGGTCGAATGCTGATAGATACGAGTCCAGATTTCAAACCTGGCATAACGTCGCGTCGTATTGATGTATCGTTTTATCAGTTCATGTATATAAAATCCGTTTACATATTTCATTGAACCATTTATTTGTTATTCAAATAGTAACTTTCTAATCTAAGTTTCAATGGATTACATGATATTCTTTTTTATTTTATTGAATGACGTTATCATAGTAAAATTATTTTAAAATAAAATGCCTTTAGTTTTCAAACAGAGCTCAAAAAGAAAAAGAGATTCCAAGATAAAGTCGTGTAAAATTAAATAACTGCGCATTGGAAACGTTTAAAAAGGTTGTAATAACATAAGTTAACGAGTTCTACATAATGTAGTTTTCTACAAAATAAGTAAGAATAACTATCTGTTGTAGTTTTATGAGTCTTTTGATGATCAAAATAATTTTGAAAGTTACTCTTTGGATTTTCAATCTGATGTTTTTGTATCATACGTAGACTTTTCTTCTTTTCTATCATAGCTATCTTCCAAAGAAGATCCCTTCAAAATCGGTCTAGTTGTATTGGAACATACAAAAACTTTTTTTTTCAAAAATAGCTTTTTTTGATGCACCGTAATACTTTTATATACATTTTGTAAAAAAACGACGGCAAATTATGTATTTGTAAGTGTGAAACTTGGAAAATAATTTACGTGTAAATTTTTAATCTTTGTCAACTATGAAAATATATTACGGATATTACGATACATTTTCTCCTTTGAAGTTTCCTCTTTGCTGTGCAACGAAGCGTAAAATATTCTAGAATGTTAAATGTCGTGCCTGGAAAATTGAGATTAAGTTAATTGCATTTGGTTTAAGATAAACTAAACTGCATATTCTATAGGGGATTATATCCTAAGTTCTGTATACAAGACGAAGGATTATAATGGTTACCTTTATTTTTTTTTATCGTAACCTTAATGGTTTTGGAAAAGTAGTGCGAAGTAGTAGCTATACAAATAGATAAATAAAATTAAAAAGTCGTTTTGTAATATCGAATGAAATTTTTATTACTTAATACATATACCGATCATTACTTACACTCACAGCTAGTTCTAGTTCGTTTTGCGTATTGCAAATTTATATTATAAAGAATGTAGGGGAGGGGACTAGTGCTCACTTGCAACAATAGGATTTTTTTTACTAAATAAATTTGAAAGTATTTAAAACTTAAACAAAAAACTTTTTTTTTATGTTTTATCTGTTTGCTTATTCCGGCTTATCTCTAGAACAGATTGACTGTTTCTGTCGGGACTTCCACTGGCAGGTAGAGTATGACCTAATGCTTAACTTAGGTTAATTGCTTTAGCATAGCCGTGGGATAATGATCTAACAAAAAATATCCATTTTCATTCTATGTACCACGAAGTGATAGAATGTCAGCTAATGAAATAAATAGGAATAACTACACATTCCTTTTTATTTCATTAGCTGACATTTTCGTTTTTATATTGTGTGAATAGACTTTCCTCTTGCTGGCAGATGAAAATACCGACAACGAGATGAGACGAGTGACGGAAAAGTTAAATTGGGTTTTAACTTACAACAAATTTAGTCAGAAATAATCGGCGGAGTTGCAAGTTTAATAAGTTTTTTCTTTTAGAAAAAGAATTGAATTTACTGATAGCGGGATGTTCTAAGATTGCTTGTTAAATACTCAATACATTTGCTTAATTGTCAACTGTAACGGGTTCGATTAGCTTACCAGTTACTAGCTTTTATCATGCCTAGCCTGCGTGTTATTGAGATAAAATAAAGCGATAAAATATTCATTGTCAAACTTCTCGGTGTTCAGAAAAATATATATTTCATCAACAACCCATAACGTCCCACTGCTGGGCTCAGGTCTCCTCTCAAGAGAGGGTTAAGGCCATACGTCCCCACGCTGGCCGAGTGCGGGTTGGGGACTGGCAAGACACGTTGTGGCTACGTAATCTTGCTGTTGGATGTTTTTAAGCCGCCCGAAGGCCTCCAACATATATTTATCCAGTTATAAATTTAAACATTTGAATCACACAATATCTAAGATGGATTTATCTAAATGTATACAGAAATTAATGTTAGTCCTAAGACATCGGTATATCACTCGAAATGTCTGTCGTAATTAAACACATAAGCATGGTATTACGTCTAATTTGCCTTCTCCCATTACAATAGGATCTTAATTTGAAACCGTAATTACGTATGTATTATTGACATACCTACGGCCACAGAATACATATGGGCTACGTACTGCATATTTTGTTAATATAAATATTGGCCTGATTCTGTTGTTAAAATTACTTAACTAACGTAAACTAAAAATTTGTTTTTTAATTAAGTATCTAATAGCTTTAAGTACAGTTCATTTTTCGATATCTCAAATCCCAGCTACTCCTGTCAAAACACGCGTGTAGCCGTCGCGTCGTAGCCGAGTGTAGGGATAACGTCAAACTAGACCTTTCGCACATAAAATAGACGTTAAGTAGGTATATACAAGCCGACTAAACCAAACTAACCTCTTAATGTAGATATTCTCTAATGTCTGTGGATTTATTAATCAAAATCGCAATTATGTAAATTATCATGTCTTATGTAGTATACCTATAACGAAAATTGTTTTGTTAATAAGATGCAATCTTCGCTTGTTAAAGATTTTTAACTTAAAAACAAGATGAACTCCGATGAAATTTTAGTCAGTTCTGAACTAAACATCATTGAATCATTGAAATTAAAGTATATAATCCAACAACAGATTTTAGTTGACTTAAATTTGGTGATGTTTACAAGAGAATCGCAACCATTGACTGTACCTATGGCTGTAACGTGATATAAGCGACCACCTCAAACTCTTTCAATAAGTGTTGTGTATTCGATTCTCTACTTAGTGTTATCCACTAACAGTTTTTTTCATACTATGCCTACCCTCTACTCTGCTTGAGTGAAGCATGAGCACCAAGAGTAGGGAATACCATACTTCAACTTCAGCATCATTAGGCTATCGGTCTCACACTTACCAACGAAACACGACAGCACGGATAATGTCAATTTAGATTTGTCTACTGTGAGAGAGGGTAGTACCGCTATACTACTTTAAAAGTTTTTATGAGTCTGCAGTTCTTTTTATTTATTTTATTACTACGGTGAGGTAGAGGAAGAATAATAGTTTTGGCGGTCTATGTATGTTTGTATGTGCCACCGTAGTGCCTAAACCAATGAACCGATTTGTATTAATGAGGTGTCAATGTAGGCGTTCGCATACATACATACAACTAGAGTGTACGCCTAACACAACAGGATCTACCTTGTGCGTCAGTTGTCTTTTGTTATAAAAAACAAAACATTCATAAATCAATATTTTTGTAATCATATATTTTACACTATTTTCGATCGAATATTTAGTCTCGTAACCAAGAAAGTAAAATGGTCGTAACTATTACTGTTGTTTTTACGATTCTCTAGTTATTTTTCTTCGTGTATAGACCAAATAGCTTGTCTAATATCTCCGGATATTTGTGATTTTCTCTGTTCATATTAATAAACCCTAGCATACAGAAAACTCTTCATAAATATGTATTTCGTCGTTCATAAATATTTATTCCTTGTGACGATGGGAAATGATCGCGTCGGTCAAAGGTGTTACAAGAAGCTTAGATTTATTTCTGTCGTTTTCCTGTTTCTGATGAAACAAAGAAAAAGTTATATCACACCATATGTTTATACAAAACTAGCAAATGCCCGCGGCTCCACTCGTGTCCGTTTCATCATTTATTACATTCTTTATGAGGGATACAATTTTTTTAACACAAAAAAAATCATAAGAAACGATTAAGCCGTTTGAGAGAAGTATGAATCAAATCAAATCAAATCATTTTTGTGTCATGTCCGTGTGGTGACGGATTAAGAATACAAAGTGTCACCACCCCTATTCATTCCATGGGTGTCGTAAGAGGCGACTAAGGGAACAAAATAAGCAGCTAATATCACTGCCAAGAGAATGAAAACTTGAAACAAACCCTTTACCAACCCGTCTGGTCACCGTCGCAGGGTACATGTCTTTCTGTATACTCGTACCGGCCAAAACCTCCTTTCAAAGGAGAGGCCTATGTCCAGCAGTGGACTGTTAAAGGCTGTTGATGATGATTGATGATATCATTTTTATTTCAAATAAACTAATACAACGGCACTTTTGAAACGTCAAGTAGTCAGTCAGTAGTCAGTCGTGAACCTAATTGTCTGTTCCAATTCGTAGATCCTATGGAGAAGAACAGACAAGAAACTCCATGGACACTCTTTTCTAACAAAGTTTTTACAATTTTTGGTTACATTGTTTTAGGCATTTTATGACAACTAACATTATGTCACGAGAGTTTTATATAATGTAAATAGAAGACTAGCTAATGCCCGCGGCTCCACTGTTTATTAGCTACGGGTATAAAAATAGTTTACGTTCTTTTCTTATATCTACTCGATAAACACACAAAATTTCATAAGAATTGATTAAGGCGTTTAAGATTAGTATAACAACAAACATTGTGAAATAAGAATTATATATATATACTAGTTGACCCAGCGAACTTCGTACCGCCCAACTTTAAAATTCCAGAACTTGATCGCAGCGCCACCTACCGGGTCCAATTGCGAATCTAAACCATTCCCAGATCCCCTTGAACACACACCCAAATTTTAATCAAAATCTCAAAGGCTCCACCCGCGTGTATGTATGTTTATGTCGTTTCTCAATCTTTAGGCTATCTATGTACCAAATTTCATTGAAATCGGTTCTGTAGTTTTATGGTGATCGCACACTTATCCGCGCCGAACGCGCCCAACGAACCGAAGTCAAGGAGGCCTCGCACATTTATCCGCAGCGGAAGAATCGACCGCGCCAAAGCATCGACCGCGTCGAAGAAATCATTTCAAGAAATAATACTCGTGCGTTGCTCTGTCATAGGTACGCAACATAAAGAATGCGGGCGCATCGATCGAGGCGACCGCATCATCCGCGCCGAATTTTATGACGTGTTCCGAATTTGTCTACGATTTCTGGGGTTCTTCCAGATGCGGACGATTCGACACGGTTAAGTGTGCGAGGTTTGATCAATGAAAGAAAATGATCAGAGAATAATAATCTTCTAAAATGCTAGAATTTAGATTGTACTTGGTGCTGAAAACACTCATAAGTTTCAAGTCTTTTCTTTTATATAATCACTAGCCAGACTGGCCTTTGCCAGCTCTTCCGCCTTCATGTACGTCGCTTACCAGTAACGTTACTTTCAATTGATAAAATAATTTTGCAAAGTGTGTTAGCGTAGTATATCCAACTCACATGCATGGTTAGGATAATCTGTCTTGACAAAACCGCAGTTCTTTTGTTACATACATACATTTTGTTGCAGTCAAAGTTTGTGTACTATTTTCATACGGTGAATATGTAATATCAACCAAGCTTAATATACTATTTTGTATTAGCGGCGAATTTTCTTAAGATATATTATGTACAGAGATTTATATAAGGATATATATTCTGTTCTAGATAGATACAGAACTTCTCGCTAAAAACATGTTATCTTATATATAAAATTCTTCGCACATTTATCCGCAGCGGAAGAATCGACCGCGCCAAAGCATCGACCGCGTCGAAGAAATCATTTCAAGAAATAATACTCGTGCGTTGCTCTGTCATAGGTACGCAACTTATAGAATGCGGGCGCATCGATCGAGGCGACCGCATCATCCGCGCCGAATTTTATGACGTCATCCGAATTTGTCTACGATTTCTGGGGTTCTTCCAGATGCGGACGATTCGACACGGTTAAGTGTGCGAGGTTTGATCAATGAAAGAAAATGATCAGAGAATAATAATCTTCTAAAATTCTAGAATTTAGATTGTACTTGGTGCTGAAAACACTCATAAGTTTCAAGTCTTTTCTTTTATATAATCACTAGCCAGACTGGCCTTTGCCAGCTCTTCCGCCTTCATGTACGTCGCTTACCAGTAACGTTACTTTCAATTGATAAAATAATTTTGCAAAGTGTGTTAGCGTAGTATATCCAACTCACATGCATGGTTAGGATAATCTGTCTTGACAAAACCGCAGTTCTTTTGTTACATATATACATTTTGTTGCAGTCAAAGTTTGTGTACTATTTTCATACGGTGAATATGTAATATCAACCAAGCTTAATATACTATTTTGTATTAGCGGCGAATTTTCTTAAGATATATTATGTACAGAGATTTATATAAGGATATATATTCTGTTCTAGATAGATACAGAACTTCTCGCTAAAAACATGTTATCTTATATATAAAATTCTCGCGTCACAATGCTAGTTACCATACTCCTCCGAAACGGCTGGACGGATTTGTATGAAAATTTGTGTACATATCGAGTAGGTCTGAGACTCAGTCAACATCTATTTTTTGTGTGTGTCTTCGTGTATGTATGTGTGCGTGTGTGCGTACAAGTGAGCAGTTACATATACACACAAAAAAAAATCCCTGCAGGGTGGCCTAAATCATACTGACAAAAAGTGCTTCATCACAAATATCTAGTACAACACAGCTTTGGTTCAATTCATCCGACACCTAATGCATCTACAGTATATTACTCATAAGCTGCAACCCTGAAAGTCTCGTAAACAAAACCCTCTCATATTTTCAGATATTCATAAATTTCCATTTTTCCTCGAGCACTTTTGACCGCCATATTTTTTGATAACCTCGTTTAAATCTTCGGACAAGAGTACTTAACGAACATATTTACAAACATCACATACTTGAGTCTGGTTGGAAAACTAAGAATGTTCACTGAGATAATCGCTTTTGATATCTTAAAAACATTACTAGCGAAGGCCCGCGGTTCATGTTATAAATGAATGCAATATTTCTGTATTTATTTATCTGAATTCTATAGTAGACTAAAACTCCATTTAAAAAATAATAGTTTTAAAAAACTAAACAAAACTAAAAAGTAGAAAATAATTTTAATGTAACAAGTATGGGGCGACGTTATTCGCTTCGTTACATTACAATTTTTTTGTATTTTTTCAAATTAGTGTATTGTCATCGGTCCTCGATAAATTTACAAAGTTTGAACGAAATCTGGCCGTTTAAAGTGGGTCACAATCGCACCCAAAGGAGACGGTTACAAACATACAGGTGAAGCTAATAAAAGGCGTGTAAAAAGAGCCTTTTTTTGCTTTTTTTTTTTTTTTCTTTTTTTTTTTTTTAAAAAGACAACTCCCGCATTAGGAATATAAATTCCTGTGTCGCGGGGGACTTTACAAACATACATGAAACGGACACAAAGAACACCCAGACTCAGAACAACAAATTGTAAATCACACAAAGTGTTGTCCTACGTGGGATTTGAACCCACGACACTTGGCGTAGTAGGAAGCGGCGTGGCGACCGCTTAAGCCACTAGGCCAACCGTGCAGCTTTTGCCCAGTAGTGGGCTATCGAAAATTAGATAATGATAGCACCACATTTCAGGTATGATTTTTGAGTACCCCATACGTTTGGCTCACGGTAACATTAGTGACTAACAAGACAATTTGTTTCAAAAGGGATGCATGGGTCTGAGGGCGGTGTAGGGTTAAAGGTTCACGTAATTACGGAGGGTTGACACATGGCTATAATTTGTAAAGACTCGGGATGAACACCTGTCTTGTAATACTTAAACAAGAAAAAGCATTAGCAAGAGATTAGATTGGTTATTTGATATTATACTTGAGTATGCAACAGTGAAATGATTCTGGCTAAGTATTAAAATGACCTTACCAATAGATCCTAAAGGTATTATATTATTTCTAACACTATGAGTGTGTACAGTTATATCTAAAGAGGTATAATAGAGCGTTTAATAGACGCGCTTATTGCGTTTGGACAGGAACAGACTGCGGCTGATGGTAGGAACTATCACCGGACACTGCTCATTAAATAAACACTTCCACGCCTTAGGCATAACTGGCAGTCCGTTATGCAGAGCCTGCTTAGGGGCAGAGGAAACGGTGTCGCATGTACTCATTGAGTGTACAGGTGTCACTGAAACACGGAAAACTACCTTTGAATCTCCCAAAACTGCTTCAGAATGTCTGGAAAGTTTCGGAGACCTTATCCGCTTCTGGAGGGAGGTATGCTGGCTAGAGTGATGGACCCCCTTACGTACAATGGTCCACCTAAAGGACTAAGTTCGAAAACCGACCCACATAATATAGAACGTTTAATAGAGCCAGATATTAATCTGGCTCTATTAAACAGATTTAATACCAATAGAAATGCACATTATTTTTGAGTGTCATAGTAAATATATTGACACGGTAAATGATTACCGTGATATCCGATATACACGCTGCTTGATCCGCCAGCAAAAGTTAGCCTAGATAGCTATCAAAAGCTGTATGTATATATATGAATATATCGAACTACATAACTGAACCCCGTGCTTTTTTTTATTTAAAAAGAAGTAAGCTCTAGTTACTTCTTAAATCATCACATATCTGGCACTGAAATCCATCAAGAGCAGTCTAGCCGTTTCAGAGATTAGTGGAAAGAAACATACAGATATACAAAAAAATAAAAAATAAATTATTCAAGTAACGTATATATCGGCGCAACACAACATTCAACGAACTACGTCATCGCTGCACGTCTTCTTACTGACGTAAACAACTCGCAACGGTCGACCGCCCCACTACAATGCCTATAAAAAGCCGCCCGCTGCAGCGGAGCGAGGATTCGTTTGTCTGCGCTCCGACAGAAAACAACTAACTTATTGTGAAATATTCGAAGCTGTGTAATCAATACTAATTAAAAGTGAATTCTGGTTGAAGTAAAGTTTATTTTAAGTTATTTCTAAAAATGAAATACTCCAATAATAATAATAGTAATGACGTCACTGTTTTAAAAAACATCACCGGGCATACCGTTCCGTCATATTTAATATACTTTATATGCATTTAGTGAAAACCTGTTAATTTGAAATCACAAACATACACTTCAATTATATTTAAATGTACCTATGATTTGTTGCCTGATTGTGTGATTTATTAACGCATAGCCTAAATCGCAGGCGTAAGGGACAATTTTTTATAATTTAACCCCGAAGGCTGTAGAATAATTAATAAGCGGTTGTACGGAAGCTTGACTTTCTCAGTGCTAGAAAGAAAAAAAATCAAAATATATGTTTGTTGCATTACTTGCACTCACAAGGATGGTGACCCCTACTCCTGGATTCTACTCATGCTTTCCATCAGACAGAGTAGAATCACTTAGATAAACTTAAAAAAACCTGCCTCAGAAATAATAACCTCGCAGAACAACTACCGTGAACTCAACGGTTTTGTTTTAATCAACACGCTAAGTTTGAAATAAACACAATTTTGCAAATATGACCTACTGTCTCTTATAATTTTAATCTTTTTGCATTATTATATAACAAGGAATAATATGGCGTGTAATATGGGCAATGAAATGGCAATGGCAATAAAATAAAAAATAAAATGAGCACAGAAATAATAAATATATAATATAGCTTTTTTCAACATAATATTTACGTATTATGGTTGCATAAATTAATCCTACTTAGTAAACTGAGTTTGCTAATCTTTTCAAAGTCAAGGAATTTTTTGGGACGTTTATTTGTTTCTTTTTGAGTTGTTTCCCGCACAATAGTGTGTCTATATTTAATATATTTGAAAAAAAAAACTAACACAACAGTGAGAAAAACTAACTGATGAATCATTTCAAGTTAGTTTTCACTATTAAAAAGAACATATTCAGACCGATAACTTAAAACTTGTGCTGATATACTCATATTTTCTTGTGAAAGTTATGTAATTTCCTTCATGTCAAAGTAAATTTACTACGAACTACCCCTAAAAACATGTATACGATGTGTGTGTACATTTTCAAAGCATTTTATTTTTGTTGATGGGGTTGATACGTATCTCCGGCTCCTCGGGGACTCAGGAGTATATGGTGTCTCAACTATAAAAATACCCCGAACGGTGATTTCAAGAGTCCTGCTCTGAGAAGGATCCGAACCTTGTCATTTCAGGATCAACAAGATGGGTGATCTTAATTAACGCCGCGTCATTTTAATTTTCAGTGCCTAGCAATGCAGCTTTGAAACGTTACGAGGAACTTTATATATTACAGAGAAAAAAACCTACAATAACGGACAGTTTTAAATATTTAAAAAAAAACTTAAAAACTTTAAATGGCAACACAAACATATTAAAACTTCAAAGTGTCAAAGTACTTACAGACATTACTTACGCCAGGTACGGAGCATCAAAGTTAGCTGGTTAACAATTTACATGGCCGTGTAGGTCATGAGAGAGGTGCACCGGCCGTCTGGGTCGAGAGGACGTCCCAGACACACTCCCACCCTCCCCAGACGAACTGTTATAATGACAATTTATGACACCAGTTACATTGCATGCTATGCTACGTTAAACACAATGAATGACTCTGCGAATGAATGAAAGATGGGATCTTGAATGGAATTCGTAATTTTACAAGTGTTAGTGTACTCAATAGACATTAAAATAGTTGTTAATGATCATTACTCAATTAAAAGTCAGTTGTATTTATTAACACAGTTTTATTAACTTCAGCTGTATGTTTGTTTGTAATCGAGTTCTGTGTGAAGTTTGTTTCGATAAATTAAAGGTAAAGTTATTACGGACTAAAATAAAAAAAAATAGAAGTTTTGAAGACGCGGCCAATTTATATCATTACTGACTGACCCACGCAATTATGTCTGTGTCTCTTTTCAGTCATGCTCAGCTCCTTTTGCTCTAAGCGTGATGTTTAATATACTATCTCATATACGCTAGTAAAACACATACTAAAAAAACGTGAAAATCGGTTAGAAAGTTTAGTTCTCTCTCTCTCTTCATGAAAATTATATACTAATAAATTATACTTCGGTATTAATATTTAATAGACATACACACACACACATGCAAACGCTCGAATCTCTATCGAAAAACTCTATACTCCTTCTGACACATTCGGGTCAAAAAGAACTCATCTTGACCGGAAAATTCTGAAAAAGGATTCTACCATTTTCACTATAAATTCACCTCTGGGGCTTTTCACAAGTTAAACACGTATGCTACGTGAACAAATAGAGGAACCCAAAACTTAAGGCTATTCGCATCTCGCTTGAATATTGAACTGCCCTAAAGAAAACAAAACAAGGTATTGCCACGTCCTTTACTTACAACACACTGTTAGACTTTTATTGTAAAAAACCTTCAATACCCCAAGCACCGTTTTTTGTGCTGTTAAATAAATAAATTCTAAAGATAACTTTTATATTAAAATATAAAAATCAACACTGCCTTTTTAAAAAAAACTTATATTAACATACACATTTGAATTAAAAACAAATTCAATTAACTCAATGATATTGGTCGAATCTTTTGCAACTTCCTATTCAAATTGAAGGGAACTTCATGACTTCCAATATTTTTATATTTGTAAGACCGAAAAATATATCTGACATCAGGTGCGAATATTAAATGGGATTTGTTGACTTGTTTACGGAATGTCTTCTGATATAAAAATGTAAAGAACGCTATTTAATGTCTTCGGTTGCCGAGACATTTTCACTAATCTTTTCTACTTTACTGAAATGTCGAGATCCCAATGTCGTACGTGACTTATATCTGGGCCTTAAGTAGTAATACAGAGTCGTTATATTAGAAGGTCTTTCATCATATGAAATGATTTTCATTTCGCAGAATAATGTCTTCCAAACATGCTTTCTCAGAATTTTGATGAAACTGAGACTCAGGTTATTTTTATGAATTGAGATATTATGAGTCAAATTTTAAGAGTAGACGATCCGAAACACCTTAATAATCAGGTTAAAGTAAACATGGCTGTGCCTCGACCCGTTGGATAATAAATTTAAAGCGTATGGCACGTGCAACCGACGAATTAATTACGTCGGGAGCTTTAAATACCCAAACACACGTATACTTTTCATATTTTCAGGACACCACAAAATTATTTTAACTTAATTATAATTTTGTAGGCTTCCAACAGTAAATGGAACTCATTTTCGGTCCTGTCGGCAACACCCCAACAAATTACGGACGAAATATTGAGTTGAAACGTCCGATAGAAGCGGGCCTCGGCACAATGGAAGCAATCTCTGAATTTATATTTGCAGGTTTTTCAAATTTAGAATTGATAGAAACGTTCCATTTCTGTTCGTTACTTTTGATAAGTTGACTAGCATTTTCGTGTTTGTGTTTTTTTTTATTTGGTTATATTCCATTGCGAAGATAAAATACGTTTACTAATATTTTTGAGATTTCATTAGCTTATCGTAAGTTATTTCAGAAGTGAATAGTCTGTGAAACTAATAAAACGTACCAGACGTCTGGCACGTTAGGTACTTAAAAGTAAAATATAAAATAGAAACATTTTGAAGTAAGAACATCTTTATTTATTTAGGTATTTTAATTCTAATCACTGCTTAATAAATTTTGTATTCTTATGGCCAGTAATGTTTTTTTTTTAAAATAGGAGGTTTTGTGCTGTTAATAATATAAAAAAAAACAAATTATTTTTACATTACATACAATACTAGCTTTCGCCCACATCTCCGCCCGCGCATATGTCGGTTATCGCGATAAAAAGTAGCCTCGTATAGGTTCTTTCTGAGAAAGACCGCTCTAGACTGTGTACGAAATTACATTTTGAAATTCAAATTCAAAATTCTTTATTCCTTTGGATGCAATACATCTCTTGTGACAGGTCAAGATTCTACATGTACATTTATGCCATGTTCGCAAACAATAGGTAAAGCCGGAGAAAAGAACATGGCAATAAAAACTCGCGGCCACTCTTTTCAAATCGCCAATGTTTACATAGTTTTAATGTTTATAAACCTGATATGGGGGTAAGGTGCTGCCACTAATATACTATACACCATGTTAGAGGACTGATGCAAATTATAGTGATTAAAAATTAGAACATAAGATAATTTAAAAAAAAAAAAAAAAAAAACAACAGCCTCAGTGGGTACAACATAGTAGGAGCATCTACTTACAACAAAGGTAAAAACTATATGTGCTCAAATATTGGCCAAATTACTGGCAACGAAAGATTAAATATAAAATATTAATTTTAAGATCAAAAGAAAGAGAAGAATGGCCTTTATTAGTCACGTAGAATCTTTACTTACAAAAGCAAAATCATGCTCTTAAACAATGTGCTAACAACATTCTCATGAGTAGAATAAAATGACAAGGAGCAAGTAGTCAAATCCATTTTTCTTTATCATTTAAAAATTCGTCAACTGTATAATAACCTCTACGTATAAGATAAGTTTTGACTACATTTTTAAACTTTTCCACTGATAGACTCATAACACTAGCTGGTAACCTATTAAAAAATCGCAGGGAAAGACCCATAAATGAATTATGCGTTTTATGTAGCCTATGATATTGACCTACTAGTTTATGCTTATGTCTCGTGTTCACCGAGTGAACATCACTATTCCTGTGATATAAATGCATATTTTGTTTTATAAACATAATGTTTGCAAATATATATTGTGATGCAACTGTCATAATGCCTATCTCTTTAAACTTTTCTCTAAGGGAAACTCGTGCACCTAGTTTGTAAATCGCACGCACGCCACGTTTTTGAAGAATGAAAATTGTTTGAATATCAGCTGCCTTGCCCCATAGCAGAATGCCATACGACATGACGCTGTGGAAATAACCGAAATATACTAGCCTTGCTGTTTCCACATCCGTAAGCTGTCTGACTTTGCTGACAGCATACGCTGCAGAACTGAGTTTCCCTGCGAGACACGATATTTGGGCGCCACACTGTAACTTACTATCTAAAGTAATTCCCAAAAAAACTGTTGAATCAACAAAATTAATAACTTCATTGTTTAAAACTAGATTTGTACTGATATTCCTTACATTTCGGTTCAGTAGTTTTGCGCTGCAAGCCGGACAGATAGACAGAGATACTTTTGCATTAATAGTATTAGTAAGGATATCTACCGTTTCCATATAACTTATGTATTTGGAACATAGGGGTGACAAGCGAACTTAGTTACAGAATTAAAAAAGGTACCAATAGTACCTTAGGGAGCTTTAACAACAAATACATTCACTTTGAATTCGATTATTCTAGACTTTACCGTTCTTCATTTGTTATTCGATACCCGGCGGGTATAATAGATATAGATGAAAGTTAACAAGCTCTAGTGATCGATCAATTTAATATGCATTAAAGTGAGTCTTTGTTCAAACCAATTCTTAATCTTATGTATAATAAATCGACTATTATAATCGATATTGTTTGTTTGAGATAATCGTGTCAAAGAAATTAGAATGAGATTGGTAACACTACGTATTTGATTCAGTTATAACTATATTGATATGTTTCCTCTAATACTATTAAATTAAATTAAAAAAGCAAGCATGAGCAAAACATATTTCAACGTAATTGTTTTATTTAAAGTCATTAAAAATGTGTGACCTTTTTCATCAGGACTATTGATAAACTTTGTTGAAATTCTTTAATCGATTACAAAGTTTAAGGATTACTCTAAATTTCTCATCAATACTAGATATTAGTCAAAATAAGATTATGAAAATAAATAAAAATGTAACTTTTGCGCACCAATCTGGTCGGATAAAAATATTTTAAACACCCAATTGGAAATTTATCATTTCGCTTCTAGAATAAAGCGATTCAATCTCAAGTATTTGTTGTGTTTGTCAAATATTTGAACAAACCTTTACTGTTCACAAATATTGAAACTCTAAAATAGGGGACACTTTACAATTGCGATGTTCCAATTAATATAATTACTGCGATTTCTCATCTCCGACTTTCACTGTACACCTGGTGCAAGCAGATAACCCTCTTAAAGATATAATGTCAGTTGACTGTACCATTTGTGTCTGTGGTTTCTAAGTTAGCTACTTGCTTGGATTAATGTTGGCACGAGAATTGCCAATTTTCGTGATAGCTAATAACAATGGCCAAGATGTACTCAAAATGGTATTTTATTTTGTTGAAAATTCTTATCTCTGTGAGGTTTTAGCAAATTTATACAGAATATGTTTATTTATGGCTTAGGTAGCAGTGGGGTTTAGGTATTTAGATAAGACTTAGTTATTTTTGCCAACAGCGATGCCAAATTTACAGTAAATAAGTCTTTGTGAATAAAAAAATGAACCATTATGCCCATAAAAATAATGTGTTATTATACGGCTGGCTGTGCTGGGATACCAGATATGTAAAAGGAATCAGGAATCAGGAATGTCTTCATCGACAACCTTTACCAGTTCACTGCCGGAGTTAGTCCTCTTCTTAGAAAGGTTCTTGGTAGGAGATCGTTTTTTGTTTTTTCGGAAGACGGTCCCCATTTCATCTCTTACACTATTTTTATCATTAAATTTATTACGATGATGACTTGAAGACTTTAGAATTGAAGTCTTTAAATACTTGACATTGGCAGAAATAGCTGATATTATTCGGCTGCTTGCCATTGCATCAGAAGAAGAAGAAAGATTTTGGTATATTACAAGTTTTCCTTTTTTTGCAGTGCAGTGATGTGGTTCTGAGTATTTTACTGCCTTGCCACCTCTTGCGACATAAACGGGATGAATAGTGACACTCTGTATTCTTAATCCATCACTTCAAAGAAAAGCCTTATAAAATTATGTTGAACAGTTTCAGATTGATTAGAATAGACAGATAATTGAACAGAAGCTAGTTGAAATGAAATACAAATTTATTGTTACAAAATAAAACGTGCTTGATAATTTTGTTTATTGTCATCACGAATTGTGTTTTAAGTCGAAACTTTACGACCTGGAGCTAGTATTTAATATTTTGTTGTATCCTTCGTGATCACTACAATGTATAACGTATATCTTTATTACATTCTAGTAATATACATTTATTATCAGGAAAGTATTGTATGTGTACCATATTATCTTATTTTGTAGAGAAATAAATAAATAATTATTATATTATTTAAGAATTTGGGGTATACATTTAATTTTAAATACATAAATGAGCCCTGTGGTGTTAGATGTGAGTTACGCCGTGGGGCGTAGCTAGTTTAGAGAAAAGTAGTTTAAGGAGCTCCTTATAATATCAATTGTATGTCAATGAAAGTTCCGTCAAAATCGGTTCAACCTTTCAAGAGATTATCTGGAACAGACAGACAGACAAAAAATTGTGTTTGGGATGTAAGTGCCGGAATTAATTATAACTCCGTGTCTAATATACTACTATCTGAATATAAATGTAAAACGATTTCCAAATTAGACTACAAACAATAAAACAAAATAATACTCGTAGATATAACTAAATATAGATAAAGATAGAAACAATTACCGAAAGGTAAGCAACGGTGACTTTTAGTGGCATGATACTATGGACGTCTCTGTTATTCGGTGGTCTTGTTAAACAGTCATTCGCGGTTATTGACATAGCATAACAGTCATGAAACTAAGTTGGAGACATTCGGGCGGATTAAAAACATCTAACAGCAGGATTACGTAGCCATAACATTGTTTTTCCAGTCCCGAACGCACATAGCTAGCGAGAGGACATATGGCCTTAACCCTTTCCCAGACTCGAGCCCAGCAGTGGGACATAATAGATTATTGATGTTCATAACGGAAATTTAAAGAAAAGACAAGATTCCAGGAGTGTCAGGTCTAGTGACTAAGATATCAAAGTCTTCAATTCCAACAAGGTTCAAAACGTTATCCCAGATCGTTGTAATAAGTCTTTACTAAGTAGCTGTTTATGAATATTGTATATGTTGCGAGTCACACGAAACATATACTGCCATATAACAAAACATATTAACTGACAATGTAGCCTCCTCGAATCAAAATGTAAAAACTTTTAGCATTTAGCAAAGCTGGTTTACAGTTGATTGGTATCAAGGAGTGTATCGCAACTGTGTATTTTTTTTTTTTTTTTTTTTTTTTTTTTTTTTTTTTTTTATATTTAAGCCTGCCAAAGTGACTCTATTCTGCCTGATGGAAAGCATGAGTAGAATCCAGGAGTAGGGGTCACCATGCTTATTGTGAGGGTAGGCAATGCAGCATGGTGACCCTTACCATGGCAGCCTGGCTAGATTATTCTGCATCATTCTCCCGGCCTTCGAAGGGCGGGAGAATGATGCAGAATGATTGGGCCTCCGGTCTCACACTCACCAACGAAATACGACAGCAAGAATGCTGTCATTATTAGGATGGTCTTCTGTGTGAGGGTAGTACTGGCCGGGTCGAGCCGGCCCATTCGTGCTGAAATCAGCGTGGCTCTACTACCTAATTATTGTACCTAGTAACCTAACTACCTAAGTACCTAACTACCTAGTATTGTGAGGCAACAGAGATGCGTTAGGGCCACAGCACACTAGCTACTTTTAGCATCGGCGATCGGCAACTAGTCGCTTTTTAGAAACTAAATACGGCGACCGAACACACACACAACACACATTCGGATGCTGGTAGCATCGATTAGGCATCTGAGCAGTCGTTAAAACGCGCGTTTCCGATACCGCGCTCGAACGCAGGAAGTCGCTAAAACGCGATGCAGTCGCAAAATCGCCGATCGCCGATGCTAAAAGTAGCTAGTGTGCTGTGGCCCTTACTGGTACGGTTTACGTTTTAAATCTACACATATACATTTAAACTAGCTTCGCGTCAATATCGGTTATCGCGGTTAAAATATATCTTTTCTCAGGTTTAGACGAACTGGGTACACAGTTTCATTTATATCGGTCCAGTAGTTTTTGAGTGAGTTTGTAAATAGACAGACACACAGATGTGGCGCAGGGTTTTATTTTATAATATGTAATGATGTAGTGATGATATTGAAGAGTATATTTGTAATCACTAATTACAGTTTTTACCAAATGCATTTGATAGTAATTACGGTACTCACGTTTTTTAAATTTTTGCCGTTTTAAACGTTTTATACGTGACTCAAAAAACGTGACTTAAATTCTGCCAGTGAAATTCCCTGGCAGATAGCTGATGGGTTAAGGAGTAACTCAGGCTCCTTTTATTTGGAAAAAAAATGGTTTATTGAGGAGAGGAAGCGTTTAGTCAGTCTGTCAGGCATCAAGCATACACAGTCAGATTTGAGTAAAGCTGGAAGAAAATGTTTTAAACCATATAACATTTCGTTAAGATCTCCAAGACGTGATTGCCAAAACGCAGGCCGCGCCACGGGGAACGGCTTGTATATTGAAATGTCATTATAAGATTGAACTTGTAAGATATTCAGTAACCAAGACATGGATTGAACCAAACATTGATGTTCAGTGGATTAAATTAAATATCAAAGGTTGATGGAAAATTTGTTAGGTAGGCGTGAAAGCTGTTTTGTTTGAAAAGTGAGCGTAAAGTATTTTTTTTGGGTACATTGGAAAACAAAACACTTCTGAATTATTTTCACTTACAGGATTGTTGAACAATTGTTTCTTTTGAGTCCTTATCCTTAGAAGTGTTGAGTTTTATTTGCGTTATAAAAAGGTTTCTCTTTTTTTTTCTAAATATCTTATTAACTATAGATTATCTATGTAGCTTATTATCTATACAGCTATACAAATGAAACTAAATGAAGTGACTGTTTGCAATTTCAAATAAACCGTTTTTTTACTAAATGCAAATGAAACACACATCAAAAAGGAACTTTAATTTTGTCTGCCTGTCTGTCTGTCTATTTGTTCCGGGTAATCTCTGGAACGGCTAAACCGATTTCATGACATAAAGAGTAGTTTAGACTAGCTTCGTTCCATGGCGTTACTCGCATTTATCAACAGTTACCGCGAGTGTGACCGCGGGCATCAGCTAGTATACTTTATAAAAGAAAAGTTAAGCTGGTTTGTTTACGCTTAAATAATCAAACATCCTTGAGCTGTAAGTTTGGTATGTTTACAACCCGCTTCAAAAGATTATGGGATTTATTTTTCACGGCAGTTATATTCCTTATTTTTATCAGTTTTTCATGAAAAGAGTCTTATATGCATAATTTATAATCTCTATGTAGCATAATATGTATGCTGGCTTTGACGTAATTCTTATTTGTAGGTTTATTATTATTTGCCCGCGCCTACGCCCGCCTGTATGTTAGATATTGCGGTAGTAATTTTTCAGGTTAATCTATACTAGTCCTTACTATTTTAAATTATAAATACGAAAGTAACTTTGTCTGTCTGTCGCATTTTCACGTCAAAATGACTGAGCCAAATAAAATGAAATTTAAGACAGATAGTCTAGAGCCTTTGAAAGGACTTTGACTTCTTTTACCGCGATAACCAACATTCACGTGAGCGAAGCCCTGAGCGAAATCCAGTATAATATATGCCATTGCATACATATATGAACAAAGCTTTGTAACATAGTAACTCAGTTTGATTTTTAAAAGAAAAAGGGGTGTAAAAAAGAAGAAAATCTCGGAGGGAAAATCTCCGTTCTCAAGTGACGTAAAGTCCTTATGTTGAGTGCAGTCCGCCTCCCAAGTGTGTTCGTGTTAGCTGCTTAAACAACAAATTTATACTGCATAAATTGTCATTTGTAAGCTCGCACGATGTGAAAAGTAGGAAAATATGGAACAAGCATGTCTTGTAACCAAAGTATGTCTAATAATAAAATGTAATATGTTTTGTATTAACTGCATTTTCATTTTGGATGAAATGATGAAATTTACGTCATGTACGCGGTGTAATGGACAAGTAGAATTATGGATTATTAGTTGACCCACGCAACCCCGTTTTGCGTCTTTCATTAATAGCCCGTAGCGTGACATTATACCGCATAAACAGTTAGTTCCATAAAATATTTAGATTACAGTGAACAACGCATTTCTAAAGAAATAAACTCTAGTCAGAAAGATGGATAACGTTTATTTTGCTTTTGTAGTAACCCTGAACACCCACATAATATAGTCATTAAAATCAACACATTTATAAAAAAAAGAAACTACATTTGTTTATAGAAATCCTTTGAATTTGTCCTTCTACGAATATATTTCTTTGTCTGTAAATAAAATTTTACTGCTGATAGTGATTCTTTTAAGTAAACTAAAATTAATTGTTATTATTGTAATTACTGTTTGGCACAATTAAGAGTAATTCTATTGCTACTTTAAAGTCTTGTATCATTTGTGTGAACTTTTCTAGTACTAATAACCAAATTACATCATATCAGTACGAACAGAATGAGTATTAACGTGCTTAAACTAATATTCTTAGCAGAAGACTATTACTAAAATCAAAATCAAAATCAAAGCATTTATTTCAAGTAGGCCAGTTACAGGCACTTTTGAATTGTCGAAACAAAAATGAAAATTAAATGTAGCTACAGTCCCAGTCACAAGACTAGTTGCCCATTCCCTAGCGTAGATCTCTATGGAGAAGAACGGGCAAGAAACTCCATGGACACTCTTTTAAATCAAAATGTTTTTTACAAAATCTTGGTTACATCATTCATGTTGAGATGGTACATTATGTGAGAACGATGTAGCAAGACGTGCACGTTAAAAGTGTACTATGTTGTATTTATCATTTTATGCTTAAACTAATATGTATTCCTTTATTATTCCCAAGATTATTCAGGATCAGCTACTAGTTCAACCGGTTTTACCTGAATATCAGTTTTTAGACGGAGCGACTGGCGTTGAATCTCTACAATCCTGAGGGCGAACTTAATTCGAAGTTGAAACTAGTTGTCATTATATTTGAGGACACTGACTATAACGATTCCCAGATACGTTCATGACAACTGAGACTGATCGCTTTCTGTTTAAGCCAGCTTAGTTAAATCGTGAAGCTGTTTTCTGTTTCATTTTCTATACGGGCTGCTGTTAAGAAATTCCTGTAAGAAAAATCCAATAACAGTCCGACCCGGGATTGCAAAATATTTTTAGATTACTATTTTCTATTGTATTTGCTAAATATAATAAAATGAGCTTTTATGTACTGTATTTGTTATAACATTTTACTAAGTAAACTACATAATTATTACATTCTATGTTCTATATTCTATATTAGTTATTATATCATTCTCATTCCCAAGAGGTCGTATTTATTCTAATGTAACTTGTTCTTCCATAAAGTCGTCCTATAAAATAAATCCAATTTTCCCTGTCTTTTGCAGTTATTGTCGTTTTCCCATCGTTCATACTTTGCGTTACCTAAATTTGTTTTCACATCTCTCGCGTTACCTTGTTACCCGTTTGGTTATTACTCTAATTCATTTGTTTGTTTCTTCGCTTGACATGTGTCCTGTCCCTTTTATTTTCAATTTCGCGTCCCTTTTATATATTTTTCTGTACTATTTTGTAAGTAAAACTTGTTTGTCACATGTCTCCTACTATAGGATGGGCTTAAGAGGTAGTAAGTTTGTCTCTTTGAATTTCCGCATTCAGGCCATTTTCTCACATTCACTCATTTTATCATTTACGTAAAAGTGATAGCTTGTTTTTCTCCTTTGTTTTTCTGTAGCAATATAATTACTCTTAATTGTGCCAAACAGTAATAACAAAGACAATAACAATAATTGTTTACTTATAGGAATCACTATCAGCAGTATAATTTTATTTACACGTTGTCCTTGTATTAAAAAAGAGATGCGTAGTGTTCAATTCCCATCACATAATACATAGCTTTCTTACCAGTACTATTAATTGTTTAATTCAAAAATAAACGTCAACATAAACATTTTCAACAGAACATTGAAGAATACTCGTAATTTGTTTATACTCTCTTGAATAACGTAGTCAACAACGTGCCATTTCACAGACAGTATTTGAAGTAATTAAAAACATTTCTCTACTTTGCGCGTGCAAAATATAATTAAGTTTCCAAGTGAATGGGGTGATTGGATTTAAAATAATGGCCATAAGAATTGGAGTGTACCTTTGTATTGTCGCATCGGGTGACAAAGGAATAAAAAAAAATTGATTCTTTTTTAAATTAAATCAAGTCAATTTAATCAAAGACGATCGTACTTATCAAATTGTAATAGGTAAGAATTTGACCAAAGATACAAATCGGCCTATCTACATTTTTTATCATTTTTTTTTAATATAATTCTATTAAGTACTGTTATGTTATGTATGTTACTGAATGCGAAAAGCCGAGGGTCGAGTTAAGTAGCATACAATTAATTAATTGTTATACAAACGTTATACAACTATAGGCCTATAGGTTCTCGCTCTATTGGTTTTTTAAATTAAATAATCTTTTCCATCAATATTGATTTAACAGACATATTTTTTTATTAAACAACATTTAAATATTGAATACTTGAACATCGGTCTATTAAAGTGACTCATGGGCTAAGTTTTAAGTAGGTACCTAAGTAAGTAGGTAAGTAGGTAAACTTTTATGATGACATCGTAATCGAATTTACTTACAACCTAAAAATATTTTCAAATTTTCACTATTCTTTATTGAAGTGTCACATTATTCGACAGCCGGATACGAAGCCCTAACGAAGGCACTTGTCTATAGACGGTTTCTATTCAAGACGACGAAGAGTTTCCGCATCCAATCTGTGCTTTGGTTTGTCTACCGTTAGAGACACTTCAGTGCTTACAATCTATTTCAATAAGTCTTCGGTTATTTCAGAATCGGAGATAGAATATAAAAAATATATTTTATATTTTTAGTTTCGTCGACTGGTTTATTCATTGATAAAACTTCAAGTAGACGAGTTCTGTTGTTAAGAAGTCTTAAGATCATCTTCAGTACCTAGAACTTAAGTAGGTAGGTAGGTATATACATAATGCTGTTCTGCCTATATACATATTACAATTACACAAAGATCGTCAAGGTTGACCTGTAATCTTTAGGATCTGTAGAAGTTCTGGTTTTCGGTAGAGATGATCTCACTACAGTAAGTTTTAAAAACATGAAATCGTAGCTAATAAATATTATTAAGAAAAAGCTGCAATTTTGATATAACATTTTAATTAACGAAACTTTATTTGAATCCTTCATTAATTTCCGTTTTTAACTTATCTCATTTATTTCTTTTTGTATACTTTACTCTTGCGTTTATATAATCTTCGTAAAAAGGGATACAAAGTTTTTGCTTCACGTATTAATGTATACAGTAGGGTTAACATGGGATCGAGTATTAATAACGTTTTTACCATCAAGCATCAAGCGCTGTTTTGTACTTTTTGCGTTAGAGTTTGCAAGTCTAGGAAGTCAAGGAAGTTTAGCCATGTTACAATTACGGTTAATGTCGTTGGCAAAAAGCCAAGCGCTTGAACGCGAGACTATTACAAAGCTTGTTCTGAGAGACTTGCCGGGATTGCATACATGATGTTCCATGCATAGAATAAAAAAACATTATGTTGGTTGTGATATGCAATTATAGGTTTGATTTATGGAGTGAAATATAATGTCGCAAGAGCGAAGAAAGGAAAGGATGACCTTATCAGATAATATTTACTATTTTTGGAACCCTTCACTCCGTATATAAAAAAGACCAGAAAAATGGACCCCTCCCCTTTGTATAATATTTGTTGGTTATAAGTTTGTTGGTTTCCATGTTTATTTTTAAAAGTAAATTTTTTTAGCAAAGTCTAGAATCATGTTCAATGGAATTTTCGTGATAAGTAAGAACACCAAGACTCCCTCCCTCCCACTACCCTAATTAACATTTCCCTTTTCTTATAAATAAATAATATTTCGGACAACTTACACACAACGCCATCTAGTCTCAAACTAAGCAGAGCTTGTATTATGGGTACTAGATAACTGATATAAATAATTAAACATACTTTTTCATGAAAATACATACATATTATACATAGAAAACACCCAGATTCTGAAACAAATATTTGCGGATCACACAAACATCTGGTCCGACGCGGGAATCGAACCCGAGGCCTCTTGATCAGCAGCCGCATACGCTAACCACTAGATCAACAAGGCAGTGATTGTGGCATATTATTAAATAATTCACCTAGTTCTTTTCGATTTTATTTTAGACACATGCGTTCTTCCTAATATTTTTTTATATTCATACTTCAAGATTGATCACACTCCACCTGATGTTAAGCTGTAGTGAGATCTACAAGTACAGTAGTGTAGATGTTACTGGACTTGGCACCCTCACTTTGAAGACCTGTCCCTTGCTCCCAGGAGCTCCGGAAACTTTACTCACTGACGGAAACACAACAATACCAAAGTGATGGTTGTTTGGCTGCGGTCATCTGTAAGGCGGAGGTATTTCACCAGTACGGCTTTTCTTAACCGCAATTCACGAGATACACGTAGGCGGAGCCGCGGGCAAAAGCTAATCCCTTACATTTTCGTAAATATTATATAATTAGAGTTAAACTAAAGAAGCGAATATCAAATAGAAACCCAAACCTTTTAGATTAATTAACGTAAGTATTATATTACATACAACAGAATATAAATAATATTATTTTAAACCTAAAATTTTCCATTACTGATACATAATATTAAATATCAAAGAGGCTTCCTTTTAATTATTAATCTATTATTAGAACATATGTATTTTAATATTTGTATTTTCTTTGAATCAAACAAGGGTTTAATTGTATTCCACATAAATGTATAAATTATTAACATTCTGAAAATTAAACTCTATAATTCACTGTTTACTTACCTAAACTTACCTGATCAAATAGTCTTATTGCATTATCCAATAACACAATAATGCGATAGGGTGAAACCGGTCAGGTTAATTAAATAGTGGAATAAAAGTACAAGTGAAGGAAAAATAGAAGGAGAACCATATATCTGCTTCGATATCGTTGGAAAACTGGAAAACTGGAAAAATTGGTACCAAAGAATTTTCTTATAAAACAGCCAAACAAATAGCAAAGTAAAAACAATCTAACTTACATCAAAGGACCAACAATTATTCCTAAACAGTTCCATAAAAATGTTATAGAGGAAAACTAACCGTCATCTATCATTGTTGTCCCTTCGTATATACCTATTATAATGAGAATAGTCAAACGAGGCAGGCGTACCTTGATATTTTCAGAATTTATTCTTTAAATGGCTCCATATTCCTGTTACATCCTCGCAGTGAACAAGTTTGGGACTTTACCATCTTGATCTATTTACCCGATTGGAATTTTTTAACTACTTTTTCTATTTTATTAAAAAAAAAGTAGTGTGGCACACTAGTGGGATAGCCGCGGTAAAGCTATTGCATAGCATTTTTTTATCAACATATGCAATTAATTAATTTTTTTATTAATTTATTTTTTATTTGTGCAGTATTTTTTTTCTTTGATATTAATTCAAGTTTACAAAACAATACTGTCTTTTTACCAACATACATTCTCACAATATTATTGCCGAACAATATAATCATCCTATTAACCGAAAGACAATGACAACAAAATGTATATCTATGGAATAAAAAAACTAAATAAAAAAAGAAGAAGAATCATAGATGACTGTAATTTCAAGGCAACGGATGACAGCCGGTGGCGGCGGCATGCATGCGCTAATCTGCCTATATGGCACGGAGCCGCCACATCCTTATCACACTGCAGTTACAATCATATTCTCTATCCTTTTTTAGGGTGTTAGGTTTTTTCGTTACGGAATTTCTTGATTCAGTCGCCGCGCTCAAAGCCCGCGATTGAAGCTATACAATAGCTTAAAAATAGTTTGTCTTTTATGTATGGGTATGCCAACATGACTCTACTCTGTATAATGGAAAGCATGAATAGTATCCAGGAGTAGTGGTCATAACACTCTTTGGGAATACAGACAATACAGCATGGTGACACACTACGGCGGTCTATTCAGATACTTCTGTATCATTGGGCCTACAGGAGGAACAAAACTTGTACTACCTACCTACTTGTACTTTACAGGAGGAACAAAATGCAAGAATGCTCTTATTTTAGGTTAGACTCCTGTGCTGTGAGAGGGTAGTACCACCCCATGGAATCCTGAATAACCTATAAATGTTACATTTGAACGATATAATATCTTGTAAAAAGTAAACTATTTGGAAGCTAACTCTTAATGTTTACAGAACTTTGTTTTATATATTACAATTTGTAGACTGACAAAACCTAACTGTAATGCGTAGACTTCGTAACGGCGAGATGACAGGCAATCATTCGGAGCGGCACTTATTATGATTGGCGCTCGACATCAAGTGATTGGTTGATTTATTATGTTGTATTATATTGCAATATAATTTGTGGTTAATTTCACTGTATTTGTATTTCAATTACACTTCTTGTTTACACATTTTATGGAAAAAAACTTATTTCATCTGAAAGTTAGAGCCACAGGAGCTGGTGGCTAAGTAGCTACCGAGTAGGTTTAGACATTGGAAAGTTAAGCAATGAAAAATCGAAGTTCAGTGTTATCGTAATTCCAAAAGTACTTGGATTGGGAAAATGACTCAGAAATCTGAAAACTAAGCAATGGTGCAAATTATAAAAATGAAACTACATTTTTTTAATTTTAAATGCACTCGTATCAATCAGGCTGTGGGCCACAAACGTGTGCCTACATGATTAATATTTTACATAATATAATTTTTAATTTAGTAAGACTTCCAGACCCGCAAAAAAATAGCTCACTTTTTATGTTGCAGGCAGACACCTGCAACATAAACACCTGACGGTACCCTTTATTATTCTCCCAGGTAATCCTTCTGCCTGTTGCCCTCACTTCTAAATCTAATCTATATAATCTAATCTTATTAAAATCTATATTATACTATTAGTATTTTCAGTTCGATAGTATGATGAACTGAACTGATTTGGATGAATGTCGGTACAGAGATAAATTGGACCATGGAAAAGGACTCTGGCGGCGTGCGGAGTATAAAGCTAGTCTTAAATATTTGTATGAGCTTTATCTTTATAAAAGTTATAACTACAAACACATACATAAATTGTGATCACAGATATATGTGTATGTATTTGTGAATAGGTATCAAGACAGAAAGCTGTACCCGTCAGTGATCTCTGCCAATATTAATTACAGAACTGTATTGTGTAAGCTTTCTATTATTGACACCTTATTCTGTTTAATTAACTCAACTTTATGAACTCCAAAGTGGTTTATATTCACGACAGGCGGTACTTGAGACAGGTAATTAAATCGATTTAGTCTGAAATTCAATTTCGCACTTCAATTATTTCCTTAGGCGTTTCGTTTGGAGATGGTACTCCAGGCTTTATAAGGAGATTTACAATATATTCGGTGGTAATTTCGCTCAGGAAGCTGTGACTGAGATTCTCATTACTGTTGATATTAAGTGACTTTTGTAATGTACTGGAGATCATTGAAAGACGGATTTTACATTTTATTTTGTAAATACGAAATGAAAATATCAAGATTTTTTTTCTCTGTAACTTTACTGTTTCTCTGTTTCTCTGTTACTTTGTTCCGAAGTTTCTTATTTATAGCAGCCCCCCTTGTCAACTTGCAAATGTTTTTCGTTTTCTATTCTATTCCTCTATTCCCTTGTTTACACAGCGAAACTATTATCGTCTGGATGTAGAACTTTTTACACCACTGAGGCGGTTTTCCTTTGACCACAGACAATGCATTGCTAGTAACCCAATGAAACTAATGAGCACTGGCCAAAAAGAAAAAAAATGCTTGCTTTCGTTCCAACAAAGTACGCCGTCAGTGGAACAACTTAACAAAAATGCTATTTCGAACATTGTATAGGTAAGTACGGACAATTTGATTTGAAGAAGTTCAAAGAGCTTTTGTGTGTAGCAAGAATGTCGAAACTTTTGTTATTTGTTGACTGATTGAATCAGATATTAAATAACTTTAGTGCCTTAGTTTATTAGTATATGTTTTCCTATTTTATATATCTCGTAAAATGAGGTTTCATGGGCACTTTGAACTCGGAACAAATCAGTAATATTACCTGTCTGAGGAATATTTCAGAAAGTTTGAAGGACCACTATATGTGATATTATTAATGGAAATATAGGGAGTTTATTATTTTTTCCGATTTAATTTCTATTTATATTCAATCTTTATTCGATAATCAGGTATAAAGAACATTTTTAATAAAATCATACGAACTATATACATATTTAAAAATGATTGCAACATCTGTGAATTGTTCATGGAGTTTCTACAAGGAAAACGTGGAGGAGCCAGGAGTGTGTGGTGTTTTCTATACCTCGACGCCCGTCTCAGGCGATCTAGTCTGAGGACCCAAACCATGTTATTTCAGACCCCCTCAGGATAACAGGTTAGTAAACAACTATCATCTTCAAAGTTATAGAATTTGTTAAAAACAGTAGAATATTCTTTTCACCGTTACGTGTACATATTTATGTTAATTTTACCCACTGTGAGTCTATTTATGAATAAAGTGTGTATTTTATAAAAGATAGTACACATACGCCTTTGCAAATAAATATTTCCACGTGCCGTCTGTTAGGGGACTATTAGTCCCCCAGTTATTGCCGATAACAAATTGCTCGCTGCTTGGACCGCCCGTGAAGGAATGAATTTTTACACAATATACGAGTATGTACAGAAACTGAAAGAGCGAAATAGGATAGGCGTTGTTGTACACGTGTGTAGGACTATAGAAGACTATAGAGACTTTTTGATTTAGATATTTTTTACTGAGTAGCAGATTATCTCATACTTATACACGCTTTCGTGAATGCTTTGGAAAATAGCGTTTCATCTTGAACATGAAGTCGGCGATATTTATTAGATCTGTCGTACCAGATGATATGATGGTGATGATGACACATCATGAGACATGTTGTCAAAATGATAACTGTCACTTCAATCCCACGTCATGTATGTATTTAGCATATATATAGGGAGTTGGTTTTTTGTTTCTTTCGGAAGACGGTCCCCATTTCATGTCATCCACATTTTTATCATTAAAATATAATAATAACAATGGTCGCCATCTCATCAAAAGATGAAGAAGTAATATATATATATATATATATGTATATATTGTGATCACTTTCTCCTAGTTAGCAGAAGTTATACCGCGGCTGATTGTACTCCTTAGTCGAGCGCTCCAAGAGCCTTGAGTTTTTTTATCTTTTCCAATGGTAATTTGCCTAACTCTTTGTTGCCTCTGATGAAAATTTCATAAGGAAAGACGAAAACTAAGAAGTAGTTCACATTTTAAGCTGGCTAGCTCTATTGCCAGGAACTATATATCCTAACAATAATGTATCCTTCATCATCAGCCTATCGCAGTCCTCTGCTGGACATATGCCTCTCCGATTACACGCCACTTAGTTCGATTCTCGGCTAATGTATCCGTTTACTCTTAAATATACGTAATAATACAACTCATTTATACTGCCTAATGCAACAAACATATTTTCCTATTTCATGTTTTAGAAGCATGTATAAACTGTCAATTATAAATGTAGTGGATGTAAAAAATTGATCGATACCTACTACAATATCTCGCGTGGCACGATACGACCGTTCTTGGTGACCTCTCGTGTGGAACAATTACTTGACCCTTTTCTATTATGATGTTATGAATAACAGCTAATGTTATAAATAAACCTTTCTCAGGACGTAATCGTTTTATTTTTGTTTTACAGAGGTCGGTCGGGTCACTTGAAACAAAGAGGCCATGTTCTTTATTAAACACGCAAGTAGCTCGTCCAACGTTTTAGTTTAAAGCTGATGTTATACTGTAATAATTTACTGCTTGATAACGGTATCAATTACTCATAAATTCTAGTTTCTAAGGGTTTTAATAAATAATAATATTAAACAGGCGAAAGTCTATCCATTCAAATATTCATACGTGTGTTACTCTTTCAAGAGAAAACGGCTATACGGATGTAGATGAATTTTCGCAAAGAAATAGATTATATATAGTCTGTAATAGCACTTAATGTAATTTAAACTTTAGTTTTAAAGGATGAACAAGGTACCACCATAGCCGCGGTTAATAGCCAGGGTGTAGTTATTGGTAGATTTTACTTGCGTTTCCAAAAGAATATTATCTAAAGAAATTGCCTTAGTCACTCCTTATATCATCAGCTTTCTACTAGTGAAAGTCCCGTCAAAATCGGTCCAACCGTTCTTGAGATTACCCGGTACAAACAGACAGACAGATAGACAGACAAAGATGATAAAAATTGCTTTTATACTACACCTGATCGGAACAGTAGTCAATATTCTCTGAAAATGAAAAGAGAAAGTTAGTCTTTTCCTTGACCGAAATAAGCGGGAGGAAAAAATGTATGAAAATCCATTTCTAACGTGTTTTAGCGGGAGAGAAAGTTGTATGAATTTTCATTTCTCATGTGTTATCTTATCTATGGCGCGCGCCTGCTCAAAGAGTTTTCATATAATTTAAATATGGAATCTCCGTGCCACTCACCCTTTTGTGAAGAATAAAAAAAAACAAAAGAAGCGCGAAATATTTAAAATATTATGTCAAATACTAAGCTAAATTGTTTCTTACATGGTGTCTTACGTTTTGATTTTATTTTATAAATACTTTAAATGTTCCTCACAGGTGTAGTATAAAGCACTGTGTAGCACTCGGGTGAAAGTCCCATTCCTACCTCGGGAGTATTGTGGCCCTAGGCTGCCCCTTTGGGCCACAAACTGCTCCCTCGCTAGTAATCGGTTCCTTTCCTCCCTCGGTGAACAATGTACTATTTCGTTGTAAGTACCGTATATAGTTTCATCAGCACTTTATAAAACATGGTTCATTTGATATTACACACAGTCATTTCAATTTGATTTATTTGTACAGTAGGTAAGCTCTACATAAATTTTCTTTTCTTAATATCTACATATATGTAAAATATGTATGTATATCTTGTGTAGGTATAATGCCTGTTATTATCCGAATGAGGACACAGCTGAGGACTGACAGTACGTCGTAATAATCGCAATAGTAATAAGGCATAACTTTTATGTACTTTTTATTCGTCTTGCTTACATAAAGGTACACGCATCGTAAATTTGTGAGAAGAGTGTCGTTACTCAAAATAATCATGTTTTGATATTTCATTGCTTTTGATGATTTCTATACGAATTATCTACATATACATGATGATTTAGTGAATGTAGTAACATAAAGTACGGCCAACGAGAAGCGATATTAAATGTAAATAAACCAGCAGAGGTGCGTAACTTTTTGATAGTTGGCTACATATTTTAGTAGACAATATAGTTTAGTTTAAAAGTATCTGGCCATACAAAAAATAGACTTGTTACTATTTTATTATTATTCGAATTGTTGTATGTTGTAAATCGGTACAGCCGGTCCAGAGATTAGCCGGAACATACAGACAGACAGACATTTTTTTTTAAATTGCCTGATAATGTAAGTACCGTATATACTTTGATATTTATTTAGTAAAAATCTGTACATTTGATATTACATACAGACATTTCATTTTATTTATATGTATATAAAACATAAAATATGTTGCTGAGGTCGTTCATTGAATAATGTATTTTATTGCAAATGGTGGAAGAAGGTAGTTTGAATGAACCGACTATTTGTAATAAGACCAATCGTGGACTGTCATCTGCAGATTCTCGTCTGGTGTAAACGTATGGAAACTTTCTGCAACGTGGAGTAGTATTTTTAGAATATGATGGTGTAATTTTAATAATGCTTATATTGAAATACAGAAATGTGCTATCTAAGTGGAACATTTATAATGTTCTGTTGTACGTGACATTCCTGTGGCGGGAAACCGGGAGGGTTGGCGCTCTTTGGGTATGGCCTTCGTGCAGAGACGGCAGCAGACTGAAGAAAAAAAAAGATAATAATAATAATAATAATAAAGTTTATTGACACTTTACAAATATTGTAGTACATACATGGTAAAATACATTCTACATTGAATAATAATTAGCTACAATTATTGTGGATGCAGTTCTGATCTCCTAACTAGGTTACATCATAACCTGTGTGAAGGAGTGTCAGTTCCTAACCCCCAATTAATTAAAATAGGTTACAATTATAATATTTGTATTTTACTGGTATTTTAAATACTATATATAAAAGAAAAAAAATAATAATAACAAAAATATATAAAAACAAATCGAAAGAAGCAAAAGCATACCTACTATGAACGTGTGTGTGTTTGTGTATGTGTACGTGCGTGCGTATTGGTGTGTGAATATGTGTGTGTGTGTGTGCGTATGTATTTGTGTGTGTGTGCGTATGTATTTGTGTGTGTGTGTGTGTGTTAATGTAGTGAGTACATGTATATTGATAGCCTTCGCGTGCCTAACAAAATTCAAATAATCATTTTTTCTGTTTCTTCGTACGAATATTGGAGAAGAAATATGTATATCATTTTTTTACAGTTGCTGTATGTTACGCCGTAAACGTGACAGTGTTTATTAACTTTGTTGTACAAAGAAGGGCCAAGATAATAAAAGAATTTTTTAGCGAAAGATGAGCGCGTATGTGGTACAGCACAGATTTTATCTTTTCTACGTTTATGAATAGTTCCAAATGGCGTTTTCTGGTGTTGTAGAAGAACTGCTTGCATAATAAAGTGTTGTCTTACATTTAGAACATTCCATTCACCGTACAATTTAGCAGTAGGAAATATGATTGGGCGAAAGGTAGCTACTTTTAGTACCGCTCTATGTGCTATCTCTAACGGCATTATAATCGTTTTAGCGGCACCACCCCAACATGAAATGCAATATGTAATAACAGATTGGCATAGGGCAAAATAGGCATTACGTATTATAGAATAATTAGCAACTCTTCGAAGCGTCTTAAATATGTAGATAAGTTTTCGGACTCTGGCTGTGAGATTGTTTATATGGGACTTAAAGTTTAAGGTCTTATCCAAGGTTACACCCAAATATTTTATATAGTCTACAGCGGTTAAGGATGGACAGTCACAAAGAGTTTGGGGTTCAGTATGACAGGAGTGTGCTTTAAGAATAATTGGGACCGGTGGTTGCGAGACTGTACTGATAGAGAAAGTAAGGAAGCTGGTTTTAGATGTATTGAGTGTAAGTGTGTTATTAGTGAGCCAGTTTAGTGCTGTATTGAAAATAATTTGTGCTCTTTTCTCTAGCTGGGACCAAGTTTCAGCCACAACAGTTATCGCAGTGTCATCTGCGAACGATGTTATGTTTGCATTAGGAATATTAAGGTCACATAGCTCGTTTATAAAGACGAGAAAAAGGGTTGGTCCCAAAATACTTCCTTGGGGCACACCGTAATGAATAGGAAGCTCATTACTATTATAGTTATTTATTCTTACATACTGTGATCGATCAGTTAGGTAGCTCCTGAATAGTTCCAACTGGGCACCTCGCACACCCACTCCCTCAAGTTTCAACAATAAAGCAGAGATTGGTACCGTGTCGAAGGCTTTAGCAAGGTCTAAAAATATAGTTAAGACCTTTTTATTATTATTTATGCTTTGTACTACGTGATTAGCTAATTCGTGGACTGCATCACATGTTGATAATTTTTTGCGAAAGCCGAATTGATGAGATGAAATTAGTTTGTAATGTTCCAAGTAATCAACCAATCTTTTAGCAATTAATTTTTCGAGTACCTTAGACAAAGCACTTAGAACTGCTATGGGTCGATAATTATTAGGTATGGTACCGTCCCCACCCTTGAATATTGGATGAATAATGGCCCTTTTAAATGAAGTAGGGAAGACTGAAGTGTCAAAACAGACATTAAAGATATGAGTTAGGATGGGAGCCAATATGTGGGCGTATTTTTTCAGAATAAAGGGTGAGATACCATCCCAACCAGTAGCAGCACTGGTCCGTAAGGAGTTTATGGTTGAGATTATTTCATTATCATCGGTATACTCCAGAACGAAAGACGAACTGGGCTTGATATGACTTATCGTACCGTGAGAGGTGTTTGGTCGTTGTAATGCTGCAGTTTTGATTTTATCAGCAAGATTTTTGCCAACATTGACGAAGAAGGAGTTCACTTTGTCACAGCATTCTGTAGGTGAGGATGAGGTGGTTAACAATTGTGTAGAAGTATTGTTAGGTTTTTGTGTATAGGTAACTCTCTTTATTGTTTTCCACAGTAATTTGGGATTATGACCAGCGTTGTTTAGTTCTTTTGTGTCATAATCACGTTTCGCTTTATTTAGTATCTTTGTACAAAAATTCCTGTACCGCTTGTAGGTCAATGTTAGTATGTCGTTTTCTGGATCTTGCCTCGACTTTCTATGCAATGCGTCCCTATTTCTGATGCAGCGCAACAGCCCAATCGTGATCCAAGGTTTTAGTATCCTACTTCTCGCAGATACTCTCCTGCTTAGGGTGTGTTTAGAAATAGCAGTGCTTATCAATTCCACAAATTTATTTGTAGCAATGTTAGCGTCGGTTATAGCTAAAATTGGGCTAAAGTCTATGTGATATATTGTATCATCAAGTTGCTCATAATCAACAGTGGAAACAATAGAATTTGGGGTATTTGGTGTACGTCTATTGTCCAAACATAGTAATGAAGGGTAGTGGTCTGTGACCACGGAGTCATAAACAAAGGCATATGAAGGGGAGTTTGTTCTCAGAATAAGATGATCCAAACAGTTTGTACCTCTAGTCGGAATAGAATGTGCTGCAAGAAAGCCATGAAAAGCTAGGCAATTAAGATATTCATGGGAACGCATATCTAAAGTAGTAGATTTTATATCTAGGTTAATATCCCCTGCAAGAATCACCGTTTTGAAATGCTGAAGAGATGGAAGCAGAATGTTAAGAGCCGATAAAAAGGTTTGAATATTCTCAATAGATGGAGACCGGTAAATACAGACCACAGCGATCTCAGATTTTATTTTTATAATAAGTCCAGAAGCTGATTGATGCAGGTCGGGCTCCTCACAAGTAGCTGCCAGCTCCGAGTTTACATATACCACCACACCGTCGCTTTGGTTGAGATGTTTTGTTGTTTTAAAAGTGCTGTAATTATTTAACTGTGGGATAGTAGGATTACTAAGACAGGATAACCAGCACTCTGTTAGGATTACTAAATCACATTCAAACGAAAGACGTTGCAATAAAACCTGTAGGTTTAAGAAGTTACAGCTAATTGAACGGATATTTTGTGACAAAAGTTTTAAATAGTTGTTAGGGTGTTTAATAACATACCGTGTCTGTTCTGGGGTGCAGGTGTGAGTGACTGAAAGGGACAGCTGGTCAATATTATCTACAAGGTATTCAATATTTGCAGTCATTGTTCCAACAGAGCATTCAGACAAGGGAGGGGCATCTTGGTCGGTAGAAGAAAGAATTTAAAATTAAGAAACAGGCTTACGTTTAGCATCTGTAAAATTAATAATCGTTTGCCACTAGTAAGATGAATATACTCTGTCACGCGATAATGACGCATATAGCGTTTATATTGTTGAGTAAGAATTTGTGTATAGTTTGCCAGGCAAATTTCTGGAATCAGTTGTATTTGTGTTGAAAAGTTTAAGTGTGATAATCTTGAGTAGTTCATAACGTAGATATTAAATTCTTGTTTTATGTAGTAATAGAAAAAGAGCATGCGTGTCGTATTTATGTTCGTTGCAGGTGCTTCAATTGAGAAATATCTAACTAACATAATGATAAAAACAATAAGGATACTAATAAAACTAAAAGAATATAAAATTAAAAGGTTATACATGCGCAGTCATGCAGAGATAGTTTGAGCCAGTTGTTTAAGCTGTTGTTCATTCTTTACCAGGATCGATTGGCCATCCACGTTCTTTTTTAGAAAAACTCGTCCATTTGACGTCCAGCAGAAGCTATATTGATGAGACTTGGCATAGTTTCTTGCATGATAAAACAATCTTTTGGCGGTATTCGTTAATTGTTCAGCAATATATATGGGAACTTGGGGTGTATCTTTCATGCCTAGATGAGATGAATTTAATTTGTGGTTTTTCTTATTGTGTTCCTTCACAGCTGCCAAAAAGTTTTGCTTCATGATTGTGTTTGAGAATTCCACCGTGATACCTGATGTCCCGTTAGCCCTCTTTGATGGTTGGCGTATTGTATCGCGGATGCACGTAAGATCTATCGAGGTATCCAATTGCTTAGCCAAGCTCTTCACCAAGTCATACAACATTGCCTTCGTTTCCTTTTCCTGTTTCGGCACGTTTCTGATTTCTATTGAGGTTTTGATGCTATTTCGATCATACAATTCAAGTTTTTCCTCAACTGCTGCTAACTTGAGAGCCATATCATTTCGCTCCTTTTCCAAAGAAGTTATTTTGTTTTCAAGCGAGGTTAGTTTATCAGAAAGAAAGGTTAATGACTTTTCTAATTCATTAATTGTAGACTTTATATCTATATTACACTTCTTAATTTCCTTCATATGTCCCTCCAGCCTTTCAAACCGCGAGTTATGAGTGGATATCATTTCTCTTAACATCTCTTTCATCTCATTTTTGAAGGTCTCTAACTCCTCTGCGGTGATTTCACCTGATGGGCATTTACGTTTGTTGCGCTGTGTAGTATTACACTGCAAGGTTTGATCCACATTAAGTCTACGGCCGTCGTGGTCAGACTCTGTACGCGCCGGCACACATTGATTCGGCGGTGTCCTCATTAAATTTCTTGTTGATGCTTCAGTCGGAGGAGATTTAGGCGGTGTTTTATACATTGAATATTTCTTTACACCAGTATATAACACCAATGTTTAGTTCCAGAAGATCTTGAAAAATTTGAAGCTAGGTAAAATTCAAAAATTAGCTGCCAAAGTAAAGGTGTAGATTTGGGTTTGGATTATGGCAACACTATCCGGAAGTGACTCAATGACAGCCGACTTTGGCAGATGACCATAGACAAGTGACGTTGTCAGATGATGTTTGACAAGTGACAGTTGACATTAATAAAAAGAGGCAATGTAACCTGTATATCTGTCACGCCTGTAGCCGTCCTTATCGCACACTAACTGCAAACCGCTACCACGTTCTGAGCGCCTGGTACTTCACTGATTTTATTTGCTGTTATTTATTCATTTAAAATACATATTTATTTAATAAAAATTGACAAGTCTTTATGACTTCTTCAACACACAGACAATATGAGAATCTACTAACGATGACGGCTAAACAATACTCAATAGTTTTACTGCAACAAAAAAGACTAATCTAATTGAGGCGGCTGTTTTACTCGTAATGTCAATGTTGTTTATTTATTTCAAACAGGTGCAATTACATTATGTTATGTCAAATATTTGATTGGAACTCTTTGTTGTACCTATATATTTATTATTTTTTATTTCATGTATTCCTTATTACTTTTGTCGTATAACTGACTTCTCATCAAACAAAAAATCAATGATTCTAACGTTCTAATTAGAATAGTTATTTGGAAATACTTTAATTTAAGTTTTATTAAACATAGAGAACGCTAAATGCATGCACAAACATGATTCATGATTTTCCCTTCACAAAACTTTTGAATAAAAAAATAAACCAAGCTAATTAAGCTCGTGGCCTTTGAGTGTCCAATTTGTTAAGATTTTATCTCAATAACAGTCTACAGACTGTATATTATCTGTATATATAGATATTTAAGATATATAAAATTAATAATTATAGATCAAGTTTTCGTATTTTATATTTCTTTATTTATATTCTATAATTATACTATTTTCTATATTTCTTTATGTCATGTCATAAACGAACCCTCTACCTATATATATTCCCTATAATTATTAAATTAACGTTACTTGACCCTTATTAAATCACATTTTCGTGTACACAGGTATTAAGGCTCTTACCTGAAGTCACGTAGTCGCAACAGTTTTTTTTCTTAAACTTATGAAACGCGGGAAAAGTTCAGCTTTATGGTCTAAACTTTTTTCTTAATGTTCGCGCCCAGGGAGTGAATCAGGTCTCATTCAATTAGTTCGGCCTCTGAGAACAGTCCTGAATAAAGTAAGTTTCTTGTTTTTTTGCTTAATTTTGGCCTTTATCTTAAGATAAATCTTACTTCTTTTCACATTCTCGTAACGGTGTTAACTTTTGTTATTGAAAATTATTGTTAAACAACGGCTTCATTTGTTATGTTGATGATAGTATGCAATATATGGTTGCAATAATAAGCATTTAACATTAAATTGTAACATGAAAGTGTAAATAAATCAGGTAATTACTGAAGACAATAATAGCGACAGTGTACCATTTTTTTATATATTTAAGCCTACCAAAGTGACTCTACTCTGCCTGATAGAAAGTATGAGTAATATCTACGAGTAGGGGCTACCATCTTCGTTGACAACATATCCTATCATTTTCATCATTATTACTTTACAGAATTACTTAGAGAAAATCTCTGATTCCCATAATACGAGCTAGACTCAGTTTGGGAATCAACGCCTACTCAAGCAAACAATGTACGTGTGTTATTCTTAAGTGTGTGCATTCATGTTTATAACAAGTATTGTAATTGCTTCTTACTGTTTACTGCTCAATAAAGATTATTATTATTATGATTATTATCATTCTCTCGGCCTGAGGATTGGGCCTCCGGTCTCACACTCACCAACGAAAGACAAGCACAATTGCTGTCATTTTAGGAAGCTCTTCTGTGTGTACTGCTCCGGTCAAGCTAGCCCATTCCTGCTGAAATCACCTAGATAGTGTTCTACTACCTTTACTTGAACTACTATTTACATGAAATTAAATGTTTATCATTTTCATATTCTCAGAAATACGTTTTTTTTGAGTCTGCCAAATCCCTACTCTGCTTGATAGAAAACTTGAGTAAAATCAAAGATGATCACGATCTTCATGGTGAATGCAGACAATGTAGCATTATTAACCCATACAATGGCGGTGTAAGCTTTTTTTATCTAACTATTTCATACGGTCAAAAAAAGTAAGAGATGTTATAGTGAACTTTTTTAATCAATCTCATAGGCTATGGTCATGTATGTATTTACCACACGGTCTTATTAATACAGTCTCTATGAGTAAACTCCTATTTCTCTTTCTTCATATTGATTCACGTCCTGACGTAATAATGATTACATTGTATCGTGTACTATAGAAGAGATAAAAATGTGAGCTGTAATTTTAAATAAAATATCACGGGGCACCTTGTAGATCCTTTTCCTATTCGATTAAGATTACACCTGCGACCTCTTTAGGGTAGAGGCCAGGGCCTATTATGGGGATATGTAATAGACCAAAAACGCGAGGACAAAAATAAATAAAGTCTTTTGTTATAATAATCATAGGACATCCCTACTTATATTATAAATGTGAATGTAAGTGTGTTTTGTTACGCTTTCACGCGAAAACTACTTCAACCGATCATCATGATACTTTGTACATATATTCTTGGCGGTATTAAAAGTAACGAAGGATACTTCTTATGAAAAAAATTAGTATTTACGAAAAAACATAAATTGACATAACCGAGATACACGCGGGCGGAGCCGCGGGCGAAAGCTAGTAGTAAATAAACAAATATTGCGGACATCAGAGACAAAATACCATCTAGTTCCAAACTAAGCAGAGCTTGTATATTACAATCTCTCATTAGTTTACTAAGCAGCTGATATACAGATATTTCTTACATAGTATACGTAGAAAAATACCATAACCTTAAAGTGCGAGTTGGAGCTGAGTCCTCAAGCACAACAGTCGCAGTCGCATTTAATAAAACTTAAATCGTGAAATGACATAGCTCTATATATTTGTAGATCTATCAGTTCCTTAGCTTTGTAACCCGTATACAAAGTGGTCAAATCTAGCATGCAAGAAGCCTATTATTTGTTAGGATGATTACTCGAACTCTTTAGGTCTGACACAGGCTTTTATGCAACAGTAACTAACAATGCGGCCGGAACTACGTCCGGTAGCTAGACGTGAACAAAAAGAGGAGGAATTACAATAGATCCACTCAGGCAGAAGGGATTACAAAGAGCTGTTCTTCCATTATTGTGGCTGCAGGAGTATCTATGAGTATCAGTTTCTAATATTAAATGAGCATTTTGCTACTAAATGCAGATCTTAGTATATACAGTACTTACATCAAAAAAGCAATTTTTTTGTGTGTCTGTTGGCACCGGCTAATCTCCGGAACGGCTAAACTGATTTTCATGGGACTTTCACTGACAGATAGCTAATGACATACGAAGTAACTGGCGATTTTTTTAGACAAGACATACATAAACTTTCAACATAAAAAACTGCCAAATTACAAATTTGAGTACAAAATTTGATCAAATAAGTTATATATAATTTGTACAAAGTTAGTTTTCTTATAAGGTGTTAAAAGTTAAGGGGTATCGATGTGTCATGTTTGATGGATTAGTCCGATTACCCTAGAAAAAGCTCGATTTGTGAAAGTTTATTAGTTGTTAGTTTATGGAAATTCTAGAAGGTCTTGGGCTTTTAGCTTTGGCTTGCGATTTAATCAAAGAGGACGAATCTGTTCTTTACAGCGATTAGTTATCACTAATCGCAGCTATCAGCTGTTGTCCAAATAGTACACGAAATTGTACTTGTAATATATAACCAAAACCCAGAATTAGAGATTTTCTATCTCCGAGTATGGAGTTGATGAGGGAACCGCAAAATAATTATTTTCACTTCCCTACATCCCCTAAATTAATCTTTATGCGTGTTTTCACTCCCTTATTTTATATATTAGCCAAGTGTATTACCGTGAATAAAATTAGACTTTAATTTTATTAATACTGTGAATATTTGTATTTCTTTGTGATTTTTTACCGTCATATGTATGTACAAATATTTATATGTTAGTTTATTGGTGTTTGATTATGCCTGTAAGTCAACAAATTTGAATTTTTTCACGCTCTAACGTAGCAACATGACTTAAATCCTTTGACACTTTGTCTTTCTAATTCTAATACATGACATTGGCGAAATTGTGGTCACACAGTAACACAGGGCCATTAATCAAAATGCGGTTATTTTTACTTGTATATAATTGTAGAATTTAAAAATTAGAATTATCAGATTGAATTATAATCAGCCAAATTGATAAAATATAAAATTCCTTTATTTATTTAAAAACTAGCTGCGTACCACGATGTCAGATGCGGTCTACAAAAAATAGCCTAAGTTACTCATGGTGTCATCAGCTTTCTGGTAGTGAAAGTTCTATTGAAATCGGTTTAGCCGCTATTAGCCGATAAAAACAGAGAGACAGACAAAAATGTAAAAAAATTCTTTTTTTGATGTTAGCACCGTACTTTGATATGCATTTAATAAAAAACTATTCATTTCATTGTACATACAGACATTCCAATTTTATTTATTTGTATACATAAATATATGTATATTCTTTTATAGTCTAACATCTAACAGATACTATATTTTCTTTAACCAGTGACTTTCGCGTTTATGTTGGTTTTCGTAGTCTATGACTTTCTCCACGGGTTAATCTATCTCTGTATCGAAATTCGTCTAAAGTGGTTTAGCGGTTGAGCCGTGAAAGCGTAACAAACAGATACTTCTTTCAAATTTACTTTCAAATTTATAATATAACTAGCTTTCCGCCCGCGGCTTCGCCCGCGTGGAATTCGTTTATATCGCGTGACACGGTAAGGGTAGATTAAACAATCTTACATGATTTTATGTTTGATAATAAGGAACTTCGACACAAACTTTCGTCCCCTATTTCAACTTCTACCTTTATTTTCGCGATAAAAAGTATCCTATGTCCTTTCCCAAGTTCAGTTCTATCTTTATACCAAATTTCATCAAAATCGGTTCAGTGGTTTAGGCGTGAAAGCGTAACAGACAGACAGACAGAGTTACTTTGGCATTTATAATATTAGTAGGGATATAAGTATATGTCTTATGCATGTTATGAGTTTAAAACATATTTTTTGTTTTCGTTATATTATCATACCACAATTTTCAAGATTTTTTCAGGAATAATTAAACTTCCACTTAAAAATGTAAAAGGGTGGTCGATGGCGGACACCTGACGCCGTGGTCGCCCCTAAATGTAGTAAATGTTTGACAAGGGCTTTGGCTTGAATTTTGTTTTCTGAAATATTACAAATTTTATTTTAAACTTTAGTTAAGCAGTTTTTCTTACCATAAATTCTTAATAACAGTCCGAAATGTGGCAGTTTGATGGTATTTCACCCCCGTGCCTAAGAGAGCACGTTAAGCCTTCAGTCCCGATTGTCATGAACATCGAGGGCCAAACGTTATTGAAAAGTCGGTCCTCTTCGAAGCCTTCGAGCCTTAGAATTGTGATGTCTGATGATATTCAGGTAAAACCGGTTCAACTAATTGCCATCCCAAAAAATCTTGGGAATAAAGGCTAGGAAGATGACTTTCATGTTCAGTTTAACGTAACAAGATGTGAACTTAGCTAAAATGACTTAAATTTTAACGTAAAATGTCAAAATTCGTAATGTCGTGTTTCGTCGATTTTACTCATGCTTTCCATTAAGCAGACTCAAATATGAAGAAATAGGAAAAATTAGGAGATCTGAATGAAATGATTGTGTACTTCTATTTGGATTTGCCTAACTTAAATGTCTTCAATCCGTCTAAAGAAGATTCTTGTAATTTAATTAAATTCAGATACGAACTACGATGGGATTTTATCTTTCTCAAATGAATGAGTTTTTATAACCTTTAGTAAACTGTCAATATGAGTTTATATAATCACAATCTCGCATTTGTTGGTTTACTTTTTACTAAAGTCAAAAAAAAAATTGTATTATAAACCAAAGCTAAAAATGTATTGTAATGGGATTATGTGTCGTAGAATGGAATGTTAAAATGTTTTTCATACAAAATTAATTAGACTGTGGTACAATTTTAATTTCGTAGAAATACTGTAAGATGGCGTCTATTACTGTTTTTGATGTAAAGCAAAGCGCTTTATATTTGTTTTGTTTTAACATGCTTAGTTTTTTTTCAAAGAAGTTTAATTAGTCTCTTTTAAAATTTCATGAAATTAAGCATAATAATTAAGCAACTAGATTACTATTGAAGTAAAGCTCCTCTAAAACGTAGTTTGAGATTAAAATTTTAATACACGGGTAAGGCACGAAGTGAAAGCTCTAATTAAATGCAAGACTGACTTGCAAATGCCAAAATATCTTATATAGTGTCTATGGTAACATGTTATACTTGATACATTAGATAATTGGTAGGTGGGTTTAAGAGTAGTAGTACAATGACAGCATTTATGTTGTCGCGTTTCGTTGGTGAGTGCAGGACTGGACCCTCAATGAAGCAGAAGCGTCAGCATCTTAATAGGCCGCCATATTGCCTGTCACTATGCTAACGGGTTTTTGAACAAGAAAAGACCCGCCATTTTGCCAAAATGTGATTAAAAACTTTGATGAAAGAATCGACATCTGTCAGCGTGCTCGTGTTAGACATTTGTCAGATATCATTTTTCATTCATAATTGCCAAACATTTCTCTTCGTAATACATTATAATTTTTAATAATCTTCATACAAATTCTTTGTTTAAATTTGGTTTACAAAGCAAAGTTCTTGTTGAAAAACCCGTTATATTGTCTACATTTACAATGAGTATGATGACCACTACTCTTGGATTCTACTCATGCTTTCCCTCAAGCAGAGCTAGCAGGCTCATAAATAAAGAACAAAAATATAAAGAGACTTTGGGTTTCTATATGCAACAACTTTTAAAGATTGAATTTTAAGTCTGCTGAATCTTAACAAACAAATCAGAACAAAAATATTATAATCGATAGGAAATACATAAATTAACAAAAAGTAAATATCATAAACCTCCTCAAAGCTTGAAGAATGTCAGGGTTGTTAATTCAACATGTCTGCGAGTCTGTCACTAAGATGACGTAGCTAGACGAGGTCACGGAGCCTTTACACAAACAGCTTAGCGGGCCAAAAGCCAAGATGATGTTTTATAATCCTTTGAGAGAGCTAATGGGCACTAGTTGATAATTGTCTTAGGGAAGTAGAATTTTGGCTAAACAAAAGTCGTTATAAAAGCGCTTGTGAGTGGACTAACTTTGCAGTACTTCACTTCATGGCAGTTTTAAGCGAAAGACAATCAATATCATTCCAAGGCGATTAACACGTACGAGTATTAATGGAAAGACGATGAATGACGATAGAGAATATTCGAGGAAGGTATGTCTGAGTTGTCAGATTAATAAATGAAACTATTGCCTATGCTAAACCAATACCATCAAATTGACGAAATACTAAGTTGTCGATGACCAATACCATACGAAAAATGTATCTATAGGGGAAGAATGAATGAATGAATATTACTAGTACATTATTGAAAAACCTGGAAAAATAGGTAGTTTCTGAAGAAAAGTCGGTTTGAAGTCTGAATCTAAAAGGAAAACTTCAGTAACATGAATCAGGGAATTGTTGCATCCGTCTAGGTTCAAGTATTAGTAAGTTTCTCAATAAATGTAGCGGCAAAAATGCGACATAGTATAACTGTTGCAATATATTTTTTTAAATAAAGGCAATGGTAACTCGATTGTTTGAGTAGCAAAATTATTTATACACCAGCTTACATTACGTTTAAATAAATTCAAATTCATAAAAGTATATTGTTTTTATATTTTCGCAGTAGTGATACAAAAGGCTATGTTGATATTTCACGGCTAATTTAAGGCGACGGCAGCTGCAACCTTTCACCCCGTTTCACCCCCGGTCGGCACTATCTACGTAAAGTGTTCTTTATTTCAGAACAAATTTTATTTTCGAGGGCCATAATCTTTTGTTTGACACAGGAGTCGAGATAATAAAAAATGGTGTACTATAATGTAGGTCGAGTGAATTAAAGCACTGACTTTTGCTTTTGGTTTTGTTCCCGTTTAATTTGCTTTGTCTTTCGCGGTTAGTGATTATGACTACTAAGGCAAAGACTAATTAAGACTAATTCAGTTACAAGTTGGTACAAGCATAATGCGGTGAGATCAATACTGTATTCTGGTGTGATTTTACATCATGCATAACACAAGTAAATACAATTAAAGTACCTGTATATCCTCCTAGCCTTTAATCCCAAGTTTATTTGGGGTCGGCTTCTAGTTCAACCGGTTTTACCTGAAGTAGAAGTTATACAGGTACAATTAAAGTACCTGCATATTACTTCTACTAAATACATATGAAAGTATATCCATTACTTACATTTAAAAAAATAAGAAACTTCATTTGTCTGTTACTCAGTCGTTTGTTTTGGTTAATCTGTGGAACTGCTGTACCAATTTTGACGAGCCCTTCACTGGCGGATAGTTAATGACCTAAGGAGTAACCTTTTTTTAGACTATCTTCGTTACTTGGGACTTACAATAATTACCGCATGTAACACTGCGGAACTGTGTTCCGCACAGTTATGCGCTGCGGAACCGTAGCAGAAGCAGGCCAGAGTGATAGTTCGACCCGTTTCGGACCCGACAATCATCAGAGTTCCCACTCAGGATGGGGTCAGTTGCTAATAGCAGATGGCTTAAGTTGAGTAGGGGTTCCATGACTTTACTTTCTAGAGTACAACTGGTTCCCCGACTACGAGTACTTTGAGACGGCGTAGCGTGTGGGTTTTGGTAGGTTCGAGTCCGACATTACCTCGTGACCCCCAGTAGAATGATTTACGAACGGATAAAAAAGTTAGAATAGAATGTTTAAGTAAATATAGTAGTATAGCAGTGCAAAATCGTCCCATAATACATACGCCAACCAAGTTTCAATCTAATTTTAGTGTTAAAAAGCCTTCTTCACAATCAACTTACAATAAACACTGTAGGACTTCCTCCTCTACAACAGTTTGTTTCATTATGAACACATTTAGTTTGCTTGAAATATTGGCCCTAATGCCGTATACGGAACGCCGTATACCCCAGAGAGTATGATTTACAGAGCCGAAAAGATACAATAATATCACATATTTTGTATGAAACATGCCTCACAATTTACCCTTTACATATATTTTTAAGAGATATTTGTCATACTTTTATGACTGAAGTTATTTTAATGTTAATAAGATGAGGCGTTAGACCTGTTCTTGGTTCGCTTACACCTATTGAAAATCATCGGGTTGCCCTTTTTCCTGTCATATCAAAGACTGCACGGTTGGCCCAGTGGTTTAAGAGGTCGCCACGTCGCTTTCTACCGCGCCAAGTGTCGTGGGTTCAAATCCCACGGGGGACAACACTTCGTGTGATACACAAATGTTTGTTCTAAGTATGGGTGTTCTTTGTGTGAGTTTCATCTATGTTTGTAAAGTCCCCGCAACACAGGACTTATATTCCTAATGAGGAAGTTGTATTTTTTTAGAAAAGAAAAAAATATATATCAGTCTGCAGTCTCTTTTATTTATAATTATTATTGTAGTTATTGTAGTAAATCACGAGTAACGCTAATCTAAATAAATAGCTTAAATTACTCCTTATGACATCTGTCAGTGAAAGTTCTGTCTGATGAAAGATGAAAGTCTGATTACCCGGAATAAACAGGTAGACAATAACAAATAAAAATTATAAAAATTGCGTTTTTTTTTTTTTTTTTATATATTTAAGCCTGCCAAAGTGACTCTACTCTGCCTGATGGAAAGCATGAGTAGAATCCAGGAGTAGGGGCTTATTTTGATGTAAATTACATGACATCCATACTTCATAAACCATGATTATAGCAAGTGGGTAATATAATTCTTCAGTGGCCGCTATAAACTCTTCATATGAAATCCTTTAGCATGTAAAACGGTCGGGTAATGAAACCACGAGATAAATAGTGGAACTCCTTTAACTTGTTAATTTTGTTTGTCTCTAAAGAGTGTCTGTTTTCTTTCTACTACAAAAACGGAGTATATTTTAACCTCAGTTGCATTTTTTCATGTTTGTTAAATCAGAATTACGTCATTTATAAACTGTTTAGATTTTTGTTTTGGGTAATATTTCACATACTGGGATGTCAGTGCCCTCAAATATTCTGACTACTAGTTCAACCTTCGAATTTCAGCTCTCCCTTAGGGTTGCGGTCATCATCAGCCTATCGCAGCCTACTGCTGGCCATATGCCTCTCAAATTGCAGGCCACTTGGTTCGATCCTCTGCCGTCTTGCGCAAATCATCACTCCACCTTGTCTGTGGACGTCTTAAATTACAGGACTACTACTATTATTCAGGTAAAACCGGTCAGGTGAAACACAGGTCTTATCTAGATCAGGCAGATCACTAATCTGAAATACCTATGGACCATACTTAAAAATGAGCTTAGACTTGTAACCTGGTAGTAAGATATAATTAATACTTAGATCTAATCATGTAATTATTTAAGAATTAATATTGTGCTAATATTTAATTAAGTCTACTCTTAAGAAACTCAATCAAAATTTGTTCACATTCGTTTTGGAATAAAATTTTATTTTACGCTATCTCATAAGTCGCTTTTCAAGTAAAAGAAAAATACCACTGCTAATTAAAATTAAGAAATAATGACACAGTAAAAATAATAATTTAGGACACCTAACACAACAATAACAATAACTAAACACGGTAGCGATAATCATCATCATCATCAACAGTATTTAACAGATCACTGCTGAACATAGGCCTCTCCTAAATATAGAGGACTTGGCCTCTCCTAAAGGGGAGGAATACCAGCGCCGAAATAATCACCGACTTTTATAGTAGGTGATTTTGTGCTTAGAGAGGTTTGTGTTCAGAAGCGGACGTCAATGATTATTGTTTTCTTAAAAGTTGATTTTCTGAAACAGAATAGTGTACCAGGCTAGATTTAAGTGTTTTAGGTGTTTATTTACTCAGCGTTTCCAAGTTTACTGCATTAATTATCTTCCAGCGGAGTTATAAAGTTTATCCAACTGAAAAATTGTTAGATGGAGTGAGTTGAATCTTAATAAGTTAAGCTAAAGAGCTGTATTGGCAATATGCTAGTACATTAAGTTATGTAACTTAAAGAAATATGCTACAGATTCCGTAAATGTTGTATAAACTTTAAGTGCTTAACTAACTTAAGCTCTGGTGAAGAACCTCAGGGATGCCAGCATGAAAGATTTAAAGTAAAACTGAAATCTGATTTAAAGTTTATACCATGAGATTCTACGTATGATATGAATGTATTTACATAATAAAAAGTATATTTATGTATTTATATCAGTTGTTAATAATACAAATTCTACTCAGTGTTGGACTAGATGACGTTGTGTGTAAGATGTCACAAATATTTATTTATTTTTATTATTTATTTTCCCAGAACATAAACACTGCACATATATGATTGAGACATCCTTACAGAAAATTAACCACTCATAATCATTTGACGGTGAGTAACCGCGCATAAAAATATGTATTGATAGACTTATGATGGAATTATTAATACTAGGTTGATATTTATAATATATAAAATAGTTTTTCCGACCACGTGGAGGGCAAATTAGCGCAAGACTTACTCAAAGATACGAAGTTACTGCAGTTTAGTTACAGTTTTATTTACTGCCACTTAAAAACTCTTTATGAGGAGAATGTCATGTTCGCAGTTTCTAGGAGTAATCGCTCCTTTTAATAGAGATTATTATTACTTACTACTTACTTTAGCTGCAGTAGTGCCTACATAGTATTTTTTTTGTTGTACATTTCAAGAACATGAGTATAACTGAAACGAGTTGATGCTCTTCGAACCCTCCTAGCCATGTTCCCCAAGTTTATTCGGGTTTGGCTACTAGTTCAACCGTTTTTACCTGAATTTCAGTTTTTCTACGGAGCGACTGGCATCGGACCTCCGCCACCGGTTCTGACTTCCATACAGCAGACAGCATTCTTGCGTCGTATTACGTTGGGAAGCGTGAGACTGGAAGCCCAATCATTCTGCATCTGATCTGTTACAGAATTATCTGACCATGCCGCCATGGTAAGGGGTCACCATGCTGCATTGCCTACCCTCACAATGAGGATGGTGACCCCTACCCGTGGATTCTACTCAGGCAGAGTAAAGCCACTTTGGCTTAAATATGTTTACAAAGATGGCGTATTTCGAAATTTAAGAATACATATCTAAAATAAGTTCCCACCAACATCTTAGGGCCTTGAATCAAAAATTGGCAAAAATGGGCGCTTAAATTGCTTCCGACTACCCCTACAGGGAAATAAGCGTGATAATATTATTATGTTACATGGAAAATAAAGAAAAAAAATACATCGTAAAATCAATTCGTATACATCTAACTACATTCATATGCTTATTACTTAAAGCTACCAGGAAAGTAATTTCTCAAATTGACTTAACTAGTATAAGGAGACCACGTGGCTCGTACATTTTAGTGTCATCACGTAGAACGGCAATGAACGTTGTGAAACGGGCAATCAAAAGTAGCCAATCCTACATAATCCACTTACAGACGAGACACTCGACAGCTGTATGGTCGATGAAAACCCCTTGTTTACACGTTTAATGATCTAAGGGGATGTAACTTTGTTTGATAAAGAACCTTTTTGTTAACTATTCAACAATATTAACTTAATGGATCGTGAGAGAATAACAACAAAATAGGAAAATAGTAAGCAGCAGATGTCTACGGTATGCAAAAGACCGAAATGATTGGTGTCTTTTAGGGGAGACCTTTGAATGGTACTAAGTGAATACCGACAAACATGGAATACTGCAATAGTCACAAATGATCGTCAAAATTGGCAACAAAGGATTTTAGCATTTATTTTATTTCAGGCCGGCTGTTTTCCCAAAGTCTGGCTTGCTAAGGTTAGAACACGTGTTTTAGCATTTATTTTAACTTCAATTCAGTGTTTATTTTGTAAGATAGTGTTTTATTCATCAAGTTTACATAATGTAATTTGGTACAAATAAATATTTTGTTGAAGTTAAATAAGCGGAAACAAAACTACGAAGTAAGTAAAGTAACCTATGTGCTTTCTCATACTCTAGACTATCTGTGTACCAAATTTCATCAAAATCAGTTAAGCAGTTTAGGCGTGAAAACGTAACAGAGAGACAAACAGAGTTACTTTCGCATTTATAATATTACTAGCTTTCGCCCTCGGCTCCGCCCGCGTGTATGTCGGTTATCGCGGTAAAAAGTAGCCTATGGCCTTTCCCAAGTTCAGTTCTATCTTCATACCAAATTTCATCAAAATCGGTTTGGCGTGAAAGCGTAACAGACAGACAGACAGAGTCACTTTCGCATTTATAATATTAGCAGAGATTAGTAGGGAATAGGGATGTAAGGTCAATCAACAATAAAAATAAATTGCCGTAACTATACCGTGAAATAAAATGCCTTAATGACCATTAACGGACATTGACATAAGGTTTATCACAGGTAAGTCTTAGAAACATGCGATTATAACACGGCCTTATAAGCGCTACGGTTTAATTGCATGTCAGAATAAGTAAAGCTCAATTATATATTGCTCAACGTAACCCCAGCAACTATAACACAACATTGTATGATAATTTCCGTCGTAAAATTATGACAAAATTCATTCTGACAATATCTTTGAAATGAAACAAACGTACATCTGTAGACTACACTGTATACTTACCAAGTAATATAAAATTGCACAATCTGGATTAATAACTTGTTATATTTCATAATGTGCCCAATATTATTTGGGATCGACTACTGATCAAATAATAAGGCAATATTGTATTTAAACAGCCAAACTAATTTCAACACGAACGGGCTGGCCTGACCTAGGCGGTTTGCAGTTACATTGAAAATGGTGCGTCACACCAAAAGTTGTCTCTTAGATTCTATTCATGCGTTTCATCAGGCAGAGCAGAGTCTTTTTGGAAGACCTAAATATAAATGTAGACCATGCATCATGGTGAATTTAAGGATCCACACTATGGCTGGTCTAGTGAGATGCTTCATCATTAGAGGCCCAAGCAAAACATCTTACTAATCCGCCATGGTGTGGGTTACCATGATGCATTGTATGTATCTTATAAATTCGGAGGTTACTTTGTCCGTCTGTTACGATTTTATGGCTGAACCACTTAACCAATTTCGGTGACTTTCGATGTAGAGATAAATTGAGCTTTGGAGAAGGACATAGGAGTTCTTACCGGCTTTTCTCCATAAGAATGACATTTTAGAAGCAAGCTACTAGTCATTAATATAACGTTTTGGAAGTGCCTGGAAAAGCTTAGTTGAAATAAAAGCTTTTTGATATTGATAGGCTACTTTTTCTTACAAAACCATCATATATGCGGGCAGAGCCGTTGGCAAAAGCCAGTTTACGTAATATTACTAAGCCTAAATGAAGGAAGAAAAGATGTCTCATATCGTTTTATTAAAATTTAGAAGGTATTGATTCCCCCGGTATTTTTTCCAAGCGGTTTTTCAAATTCGAGTCTAGATGGTGTGAATATGAATAACGAACACAGGGTTGTATGGTGTCAATCCATCATAAATGTTTGACAGCGCCCAACGGTGATGGATATTTCATAATTTTTCTGTTAGGCCATACATCACTCACCAAGGTTGGTTCTTATTTCTATATACTTTATTGGGTAAGAATGAATGAATTAAATTTTGATCTTACGCCGCGCCGGTTCTGTAATTTTTTAATTTATTTTACACGGGACAAGCAGCGAAGGTCATCGACATAGTCACACATAGATGACCGTTAGGGTAGAAGAGTTCTGGAGTGGAGACTACGTCTCAGCAAACGTAGTGTAGGACGCCCACAGGGAAGGTGGAGTGACGACTTGCGAAGGACGGCTGGCAGGACCTGGATGCGAGACGTCCAAAATCGATCAGAGTGGTGTGCAATAAGAGAGGTATATCTCCAGCAGTGGACTGCGATAGGCTGATGATGATGATGATAGGACAAGCAGCGACTGATCCATGCTATTGTAATTTGAAAGTAACTGTCTGTCTGTTTGCCTGTTACGCTTTGAAGACTGAACCGCTTCACCCATTTCACTAAAATTTGGAATATAGATAATAGTAAAACAACAATGAAAAAGTCTATTAGTCGATAACTTGATCCAATTTTTGTAATTCTATAACTTTCTATAAGACATATTTTTTGCCCTCAAGAATAAAACGTAGCTTTTAGTTTATGCTAAATAGTTTTATTACCTGTTAACCGAGCTGTTTAAGACCTGCTTTGCTTGGTGAATTCGTAATCAGCACCGCACACTGGCATTTAATTAAAGATTTGAATACGAATGGTTTAAGAGAAGCAAATTTTGTTGAATTCAAAAAATGTTTTGGATGTTTCCTTATGCTTAACTTATTTAATTAGCGCTACTTGCAATACGTCATGTCCGTCCGTCTCTCCGTCCTCGGCTTACCGTCGAAACGGTTAGTGCTAGAAAGATGAAACTTGGCATGGATATGTGTTTTTATTACGTCGGCAAAGTGCTACAGTAAAATCATGAAAAATACTTTTATTTGGGGTACCCCATTGTGTGGGGTATCATTAAACAGGTCTTTTGAAAAGATTAAGAGAAAGATTTTTAGATTTAGGTATCCGTTTGCGAGTTATTCCACTTTAAAGGGCATTTTTTTGTGAAAATAGGGCTTCCATCCCTTCTAAGTTCATATAATGAACTTTTAAGGAAAACTACATACTAAACCCTTTACCAACCCGTCTGGCCAGCGTGGTATGGTAGGTTAAAACCTCCTTTCAAAGGAGAGGCCTATGTCCAGCAGTGGGCTGTTTAAGGCTGTTAATGATGATGATGATGAAGGAAAACTATAACGGCTTAGATGAGTTGGTTAGGTCAGGAGTAATAGAGGCCTAACTTTGAGGAGGCGGCGCGCCTGGCCACCACGGGAGTCTCCCGGGTGGTCGGGCGCATCGAGGCGCTGGGTCTACGGGTGGCCCTGGACAAGACGGAGGCCCTATTATTTCATGGGCCCCATCGCGGTCCGCCCGCCGGCGCCTCGATCGAGGTCAACTCGGTCCTCGTACCGGTCCGGGCCCAGATGAGGTACCTGGATCTGGTCCTCGACGGTAGGTGGCTCTTCGACAAGCACTTCCGACAGCTTGGCCCTAAGTTGGTGGGCACTGCCTCCGCCCTAGGGCGACTTCTGCCCAATTTGGGCGGGGCCAGTGTCCCCACTAGGCAGCTGTACACGGGGGTTGTCCGGTCGATGGCACTTTACGGTGCACCGGTGTGGGCGGCGGCTCTGTCCGCCCAGAACAGGGCGCGCCTCTGGCGCCCCCAGCGGATACTGGCGGTCAGAGCCATACGTGGACACCGCACGGTGACCACAGAGGCGGCGTGTGCCTTGGCCGGAACACCCCCGTGGGATTTGGAGGCGGAAGTGCTCGCCGAAGTTTATCGGCGAGTGGCTGACTTCCGGGCGGAGAGCGGATTTCGCCCTCCGCCCGAGGACGTGCGCGAGTGGCGCGAAGCCGCTCGCCGAGCCACCATGTTGAGATGGTCGTTCCGGCTGGAGACCCCACGCGCTGGCTTCGCCGCCGTGGAGGCTCTTCAGCCGGTCATCGAGGAGTGGGCAGGGCAGCAGCACGGGACCCTTTCCTTCCGGGTGACGCAGGTACTTTCCGGGCACGGTTGCTTCGGAAAGTACCTGCACTCGGTCGCTAGGAGGGAACCGAGTCCCGCCTGCCACCACTGCATTTAATAAAATAATCTGCCAAGTGCGTCACGCATAATGATGCGTGGATTTAAAATCTATCTAAGAAATAATTGTTATGTCTAATTATTAATGCATTAATTTTGTATGAAGTTTTCCAAGTGAGTGCATTTTACAAGTTACGCCTCTATAACTCCTTTTTTCTTTTTTTTTTTTACGTGTGGAAATCCCCGCGGACCGTCACCCCGTCGGGGGTTACGGCGGGGTGGTGTGTCGGACTCGAACCGACTAAAACCACACGGTGTGACCCTCTCTGCGCCTTTGTATTGGAAGGAGTCCAGGGAGGGGATTTCCTTCTGGACTCCAACCGGCGCCTGCCCGCACTGTTGCGGGCACCGTCTCAAACTCTCGACTCTCTATTGGGCAACGTCCGGTCACACGCGGACGCCGCCCCCTCGCGGTTGGCCTCTATTGCGGACGGACGGGAAACCCGTCCCGCCCATCCGCGGCCACTCTCAGGGCGGCATGAGACGCAGGTATGCGCGCCTCCGCCGCCCGGGGCGCCGGCGGCGGATCGGGTCCGATTGGATGGCATCCTCCCGGGCCTTCTCCGCCACCTCCTTCTGCAAGATTACGTCCTCGCAGAAGGTTGCGACCGCGGTAAAACAACTGTCGCTGCCGACCATCGATCTTATGACGGCCGGCAGCGAGAGATCCCCTCCGATGACTGCAGTGAGGACCCGGCGCTGCGCCGCCCAAGCGGGGCAGACCGCCACCGTGGTATAGTAGGCCAAAACCTCCTTTATAAGGAGAGGCCTATTTTCAGCAGTGGACTGTTCAAGGCTGTTGATGATGATGATGATATGGAAGTATATTATATACGGTACCTACATCAAAAATGCATTTCTTTTTAATTTTTGTTTAATGTCAAAAACGTCTGGACCGATTTTGACAAGACTTTCACTGGTAGAAAGCTGATGGTACAAGGAGAATGGGCTGCCTCCGAGCCCGGACCTGTTCCCCAAAAACTGTTCTTTTGTTTCGCTCCCCAAATTTACTTTCGACATCAATAGGTCAACCAAACACCATTTTGCAAGACAGTCAGCGGTACCCCCTACCGTGGGGTCCCGATGGAACAATCCATGATGATTAAAGCGAAGACCGGAGACGGGGCATCTTATCATGCGTGCAAAATTAGCTTCGCTTCTCGGCGTTACTCGCGATTTACAACAAAAACCGCTGGTAAGACCACGGGTCTAAGTTAGTTATGCAGTTTAAGGAGAGGCCTATGTCCTAGCAGGGGACTATTTGCAGAATTTACAGGCGGTTGGTGTAATGTGATAGACTCATAGTAAATATGAAGTTTTAGATACGCAAGAGAGAAAAAAGAAAAAACTATATTTGTCGGAAAATGTTATCAAAATAAAAAATACAATAAGGAAAATGGTATCAAAGAGCCTAAAAGTTGTACGAGTAAAAAATTTCCCTCTTTTCTTGGGTACTTTTAGGAACAGTATAACTTGATATAATATGTTTTTTATTTTGTTTATTGCTATACTAAAACAATTTATTGGTAGTAAGAAATTAATACGAGCTTTGTATACATACATATGTCCTACATAGGTTCAACATAACCCTTAATTTGAAAATGTTGTGCTTTGAATGTATTCAGGTTCCCTAAAAGTTAGAATTCAATTTAATTTACATTCATTATGAGTTCTAGAAATACTTGTAGGAACTTGTGATGAAACTATTTTATATGAACGGATAATTTTAACAAAAAGGAACCGACTTCAATGAATAACTATTCCGAGTACCCAAATTCGCGACAATTGTGCCTATGATATTTGAGGAGTTTCCTCGATTTGCTTGGGATCCCATCATCAGATCTTAATATGGTGACGATTGAACCACCTGTAAGCTACGCCCATTCCAATGCAAAAATAATTTTTGAAATCGGTTCATAAACGACGAATTAAATTATCGCTGAACATACATAAAAAAAAAAGATTCCGACGAATTGAGAACCTCCTCCTTTTTTTTTGAAGTCGGTTAAAGAAGTATGTTCATGTGTTATTACTAGATACATATTTTAAAATAAAGTCCTCCGCCACGTCTATTTTTCTAACAAATTCAAAAACCATTGCACCGATTTGAATGCAATTTTATACCCAGATAGTCTAAAGCCTAAGAAAGGACATAGACTACTTTTTACCGCGATAACCGACAAAGACGCTTGCGGAGCCGTAGGCGAAAGCTAGTAATACATAGCTTTGACGGTTTTGTTTTTTATTAAATTTATGTGTAGGTACTCTGTTGTGTATTAAAGTTGCAAGATTATATTTGTCAGTTAGATATTTTTATAGTGTTTTATACTTTTAACTGGAAATCACTCGTAAATTTTGAACTAGTAAATCTAAAAAGTAATAAACATGCTTATTTACATACATTTTCTACAAAATAGTAAAATAACAAGACGTTTTGTCTGTAAAATATTGCTTTAATTTTAATCATATTCTCAAATCAGTTTTACCATACAAAAGTGTTGTCAAAAAACAAACAACACACACACGCACTGAGGACAGACAATGTCGGTTAATAATTCAATAGGAACTTCAGTTAATCTTTACCAGTGAATACATATACATATTTACATATACAGGTATTTAAATTTATTTGAATACATAGACATATACAGGTATAATTCACCGAGATTTGCGATTGACCATGCATTGAGTGAGCGCTGTATACTCTCCTCAGCCCTCTATCTCAAAAGCGGTTGGGCGTACACAAAAATGTATAGGCCGAATCAGTCGTAAACTTTATTGTCTACAATTTTGTAATATATGTTAACATCAACATCAAGTTACAGAAAATAATCTGAAAACTGATTTTTGTGACCTTTGAACTTGAATAACTTACGAGGCAGACACGACATTTTATGAGACTTTTGAGGCAACTTTTAGAAAATTAAAATAAAGGTATTTAGTTTCCAGCTTATTATCTCTCATTTCGAGGCTGACCTCTTTAGTTTACTTATTTGACTGGTCTACTTAAATTGTATGTATTACGCGAATACTTTTTATAAAATTTATGAGTTCGGAACTAGATTGGAACTAAATTGCAACTGAACTTTTGTTACTAGAATTGGCCTCCAAAAATGTACGTCGGGAAATGAACGTCACTTAAGTGTACGTGATTTCAAACTTCCCGTGCATTTCTATTTCTGAATTTCTGAGAAATTTCAGATAAATTGTATAAAAATTTAAAAAATATATATAAACTTTTGTGAGTCCTTACACTCTTCAATTTAAACTTGGTTGCCTCTAAATATATAACATTACAAGACTGTTTGAATATGTAACAGAAAAGAAATGAATTGTGAATCAATTGTTTTACTTTATTCCATATGACGAAAGCTCTAAGCCCAGAAATTACTATATATAAGTTGAATTTGTGGGTTCAGGGCTTGTAGAGTTAGCGCGTCTAGCGCATTGATATATAAAAACCCTAGATGCACAGTCTCAAACAAAAGTCGCATACGAAACTGTCCCACTTAGTCATTGATGTATAAAAATATCAATGTGGGTAGTTTTAGTTAAGCTATAAACACATCTTTTGCACATTCAACCTTACGCGCATTGTTTAAAGTTTTTATTACAAAGTAGCGTACAATGACCAATCAAATTTTATGACCGAAGCTAGCCGGCAGGACAGGACATGGAGTGAAGAGGAATATTTGTATATTTTTTTTATTATAATACATTGAGTTAGTATTTTAAGAGTTAGTTAAATTGTTGTTTTTAGACTTTCGCGACTTTTACACATACTCATGTTTTTACTGTAAACGGGACTTATTCGCGATAATATTATATAATATATAAGGTATCAGTATAATATTATATATAAGGTATCGTAACCTTTATAATATTATCGCGAATAAGTCCCGTTTACAGTAAAAACATGAGTATAGTTAAATTGTGTTCTAAGCCCATAATTATACTTAGCGTAAATATGTTTTTGGGTAGGACATGTGTACATCAATGAAACAAATATTAACTCATAAAATCATTTATTTCATTTTTTCATATCATATCAGTGACATCCTGTAAAAAATAATTATATTATTTGAATGTAGGTACGAAATTATTTGATAAATTCATTATTTTTCTGGCTAACGACTACTTACCGTTATACTAGGAACAGCCGTTTTAAGAAGACGTTTTATGCCTTTAGCAGTGACATTCATATCTTCGTCCAGAAAATGTTCAGAACAAACGACGCATGCACTATTTGGCTTAAAAAAATTGTATGTCGCGAACCCATAAGTTGTCCCCTAATTAATCGATATAATAGGTAATATAATATTTACGAACTTTAATAATAACACCGTTTGGACGACCTCTTTTCCTTTTGCAATTCGATTAATAACTATAATAATATTATTATATATTTTGTAACGTATACATACTTATTAAAAACTAAATACAAAAAAGTTCAAATTAAATAAACTTATATATAAAAATTAAACACAATAAAAAAAAATCGACTCCATTAAATTCAGAACAGGGTCGTTTGGATTATGCGACTAAAATAAAAGGTTGTGTAATAGTCGTTTTTACACTGAAAAAGCGGCCATTGAAATTTGTCGTATTATACTTGGACCGTTAAGTGAAGTTTTTAGACAAATTAAATCAAAATCACATATTGCTTCCGATATTTAGTCATAAAAACAACAAAAACAAATTAACAAACTCTTTTACTCACCGAAAATACGATATCCCATCCTTTTTTAACGTTCTTGACCTAATATTTTTACAATTCCGCATCGAACACTTAGGCATTTTTAACGAGCGCACAGAGACGCGAGCGACGCGAGACTATTTGAAATATGAGCATCATTTTCAATAGTGCGCTTATTTTATGAGGACGGTTTTGCGACGCTGAGTGTGTATCTAGGGTTTTTTAATACATCAATGGTCTAGCGTTAGAAAGGTTGGATCTATATGAGATCTGATGCGAGCCACAACATTTTAGATGAAAATATTTTCGTGTACCTTTTTATAATCCATAAAAAGAAGGGCATTATTTTTTGCAATTTGAGTATCTAATAGTATAAATATTGCACATCCAACATTTGGGTAATTTTCAAAAATAAGTTCAATGACGACTGATAACTTTGTATGATCGGGAAGTTTGTTGTCAATTTAAGAACGGCATTTTATTTTTCGTAGTTTAAATAATGTTGGAAAATGAATGGTTTTATGTAAATTTTATGTCTTTTGAGTGTACGTAGTTGTGTGTAACAGCTAACAATACTATAAAACCTCTTTTTTACTCCTCACTCTACCTCACCGAGTATAAAATGTTTTTTATTAACGTTTTCTCAAGGTAAACTTTGTGATTATTTTGTGCCTGAAGATATATTTGGGATGATTAAACATAGAATTCTTTGTAACTAGTATAAAAGTAAAACTCACATACTCACCTCTTTAATTCTTAAATGTCTAAACACATATGAAATTATTATATTAATTCCCCGCATATCGTCAACTATCGACTTTTCTAAATAGTCTATTTCTATGTATTATTTAAGGAATATTAAAAATACCCTGACACATCCCACGTGCGTTCGTTTCATCCCAAATTAGGCAGGCCCTGTTCTAATTGAATCAAATAAATATCTTTTTATGACCAGCCACAGAATAAAATCTTATACTTATTGCAGAATTACTTTTCCTAATTATCAAATGAATTGAACTGACGACCTCTAACTTTGTAGTACGAATCACCTCTAGACCAACAACCCGTCAAAGTCATATCAAGTTGTTATGTTCTTCTAAAACAATATATTATGAAAAAGATTACGATTTTTTTTGTACGGTACTCATTCTTAACGGTTATGCTAATAACATTGAGCCGTAAAACAAACTGAAAGCCACAAGATGGGCGAGGGTGAGGGTTTTTCCACCCTCATGTTCCATAAAGGAATGCAATAAAATACATTATTGTTTTCTCCTATGAAACTTTGTAAAGTTTCTTTCGTCGATTCGTTTGCACATGGCCCTGTTTGGAAAGTTGTGAAAGGGTAGTAGTGAGGGCGAAGGATACGGCAGAGTATCCCATCCATCCTGCATGGGTCGCGTCTTCCGGCATTTCCCCGCTCCACAATCTATCCCCTTGCTTCATTATTCGGCTCCCGGTGGGGTCTGAGGGGCGCGGGAGGGTTCAATTGCTACCAGCGCTCTGTTTAAAGTACTGTCCCTGTTTTATGGGAAAACATTTACACAGACAAATGTACCTTTTCTTTGTATTTAAAAGATCTGTCAATAGATATAGATAGCTATTTGACATTTTTAATCTATCAAATAATTATGATTTCTTAATTTAATATAACTTTAAATTGTTTTTTACCATACTAGCAAGGATAACTCTGTGTATAATTCCAGATGTGTATATTTGTAAGTATTGCCTAAAGGTCGCTGGTACTTATAGCTCTGTTTTAAGTACCAGCAGAACATTTCTGGTGTAATAATATATAAATACTTGCAAAATTATTCAGCATGATCTGGAGATGTATTAGAGTGTATAATTGTAATTGAATTAAATAAATAATTAATGTATACTTAATGTCAGATAACGAAGTGAAACGTTGATTAAAAGATAATAGTTATTTTCAACAACCATTTGGAGATGCAAAGGTAGTTTTAAGAATGAATTTGTATATTTGAGTAGGGAGAAATGAAATGAATGTTGGCAACACTGTTTGCCGCTCATTGTACGGGTGCTATGGCGGATCGGCACGACTGCGTTAGTCCGCGTGGAGCGGCGCGGTAGTTTGGCTCTCCGGAGTCTCCGGAGCGTATTCTCCCCGCACCCGGCGCCCGCCCTCAGGTACGCTCGCATGCATGTTGGACCCCGCTGATCTCGCCGCGCCTCTACGCGCTACGACTTCGCGCCACCCTGTTGCGCACTGCACACACTGTTTATCTAAATGCACTTTTCTTTATTGGCGGGCTATTATTCTATCTATATTCTCTTGTAACTAAACTTTAAATAATCTATTATTCTATTAGATGTCTGTACTCGCACTTTCAACAAACCTGGATCGATTCCTTCTACTCAAACTTTACACTATGTAAATCATAGAATACCTATTTATAGTTAGGTATAGGATTGATTTGTACGCCTACATAAATTCATTCGTCAGAGCTTTGTACCGAATGTAATTGGGTAGGATTGGAATAAGAGTGTTTTTATTGTTTAATTGGTGGGAGGTGTGACATTTTCCCGCCTAATTTTATAACACACGACCCGAGAGAGCCGCGGGGTAAACAGGAAAACAAATTGGTATTTTGATAAAGAGTTTTTGTGTTATGACAATTAATATTTTTCATCTGTGTCGTTTTGAGAGTTGTAAGACTTTATTTCATAAATCTATTCAAAGTGTCTGTTTGCAATTTTATTTTAAATTAAAGCTTTTCACTAACTGCATATTATGGTAGTGTATACTTATACGATACATATCTCAAATATCAATTTATTTATGTTTGTCTATCTGTCTGCTTGTTCCGGCTAATCTTTAGAATGACTGAACCGATGAGGCTTTAATGATATTACACATAATTAGTATACCAAATTAATATTACTTGTTACTTCTATCAACTAATCGATACCAACTATCGTCCTTGTTGTACTTTGTTGAATATAATATAAATAATTTATTGAAACTGTCAACTAAATGTGAACATAATGCTTGATGGGTTTTTAATAATCTCTATGTCAGAGTTTCGTCAAACATTTAGTATTCATCGATCATTATGTCTTTGTAATTAATGATTTTAGCTGGAAGCCAACTTTGTTATTAGAGATCAATATTTTTGTTGCCGTATATAATGGTCAACGTAAAAATAAAAGCCATTTTATTGTTACTTAATGGTAAAAGGATTTTAATGGTAAAAAGTATTTATTGGTTTTTGTACTAGCTGTAGTTGGTGCTGGTCTTGCTTCATTGATTGTTGTTTATGGTTTTTGAGGTGTATTAATATTGTGAAGGTTTTAATAGACACTGGTAAACATTTTTAAGTCTATCTGCACTGCTTTAGGTATATTTTTTAACCGCCTTTTTATATCTGTTCTGTTTATCTATTTTTGAATTTAAATACATAGATTATTTAATTATTTCTAAAACCGTTGATGACAATTTATCGTTCTTAGAAGAAAATTATCTATATTTATAACTCCTTTAGTCGTTACATTATAGGTACAATATTCAATTGGACGTGTTTTGAAATTAGGTATTTATATCTCTGAACAACGTTTGTATTGAGATCTCCGTTACAACACGTGAAATAATAAATATCATGAAATTTAAAAGAACATTACTTAAAATCATTAAATTAAAATTTCCACCGTTTTAATACACTTTTGTGAAATAACCCATTCACATGCAATTATAAATTGATGTTGGTTTTTGCGGTTACTCCATGTTTATTCGTAATCAGAATACAACTCATTTTTTACAAGGTGAAGATTTGTTTTTAAATCCCTATTTGCTTTAAAAACTTTCGAGGGTCTCTTGAGGGCTTCTCAGAGGCATTCAACTTCGTCCTCGAAATGTTGTTCAAATCTGGGTTAGGTACCTTACGATCACAACTTTTTCAGTCAACAAACTGGTACGTAATATATTAAAATGTGTTTTTGAATTAAGAATTTTAGTTTTGGTATAAGACTCAAGACTACTCTTTTTATCGTTTTAAGTAAGTAAGTATTTCTGGCATATAAATATTTGCCAGAAATTCTCTATGCATATAATGTCACGATTCCAATACAAACTTTAACTAGATATAGATGTAACAAGAACGGTCATGGTTAGTTTGATTTAAAATTGAAAAAACACTTCAATATGCATACTTTTTTATGAAGCTATAATCATTGTCTATAACTAATAATAAAAGTATTTAAAAAACCAAAATACAAACATAGTGTAGAAAACGTGCGATACACCTAAATAAATGTGTAAAAAAGGTATACGTGATATGAAAACCAAAAGCCTCTAAGTTAGGCTATCTTTGCCCTTCGATCGTGAATGAACGGTTTAGTTTTACGCATCATTATACCTATCTGAAGGGTGCGCTAGTGGTTTTTCGTTCAAACTTCAGACAAGTGATTGCTGAACTCTTAGAGAGTGTACGTCTTAATTTAAACGTTATCGATCGGTTCAGTTAGAGTAAAAGTTTATTTATAGCACAATGGTGAGATGAATAATGATTTATACTGATAAGAATACTTATCTAACAACGTATAAAATATAATAGAAATAACGTATACATAACATTTTGAAAGTAGCTCTGTCTGTCTGTCTGTTACGCTTTCATGACTAAAGTGCTGAGCCGATTTCAATGAAATTTTGCATAGAGATACCTTAATTCTTGAGGAAGAGATGCTACTATTAGACGCGGACGGAGCCGCGAGGATAAGCTGATTGACAAAATGGCGGTTAAGTATTTTTTTTACAAGCTATGACTGACACAAATGACACTTTTTTCAACATACTTTGACAGTCAATGCGGAATATAAGTCTCTCTTTAAAAAGGGAAACCGTTTTACTACAGCTATGTACTAAAAACAAACATTTTGAAACATTTTCCACAAAGAAATTTATGGTGTCAGAATTATCTGACTCCACAAATTCCTTGCGGATGTTTGAAATGACTATTTAAGTACTGACTATTAAGTTCGTGCTTTTATTATTCACTGCTGAACCTAAGTTTTTCCTTTGAAATGAGGTTTTGGTCTATCTGCTACTCTAACCATACTGGTAGATATTGTGGCAACTTTCTTAAAACATCTATCTTATACAGGAATTATATTGGAAAACGTTTTTGATATTCTGATATGCGTTAATATGTTTCAAAACGTTTTCGATGTTGATGTAACACCGACATAACTTACGTCATTCTGAGATAAGATAAGATTACGCCCATTGCAGCGGGCACGCCGTATATTTCGGGGAAGCGATTACCGTCGGAGAAGGTGCTAAAATTGCCACTAGGAACTTGAAAGAGGTTTTCATTTATTAAAATATATTACTATGTGCCCTTGCAGGCAATTGGATTAATGTTCTAAAAGTATTTTAGTTATTAGAGTTAATAATTACCCAACATGTAATTATTGTCGGCGTGAGAACTTTCATATCGCGATACAGGATTGACTGTGGTTTAGTCAACAATCGAAATTACTTTTCGCGCTATTGATTCTTTATTTAGTACTGTTTTCAAGTTCCATAATAATCATAAGTTGCGATATTTAACACCAAACTTAACAGTTCGTGTTACCCGAAATTATTATTTTATATTTTGAATTTAATTACACACTTTCACGATAAATCAACATGTAAATTTATTCAAGTTTCTAGAGATATTATATAACATAGAACATATATAAGTATGAACTATGGATTATACCTAAATTGAAGGAGATCTTGTTTTATTTTCACTCTCTACTAAACAACAGCTAATGTCAGAAATTTTATTCTATCATAACGACATTACCGTTAGTGGTGTTGTACAAAAGTAGCAACTTCTTATCATTTCTATCTTTTTATTATGTTATAGTTAACTAAATATCTTTCAAAGAAAACAATATTCGAGGAATTGTGGGAAGTAAATATTACTGAGTAAGTGATACTTACTTACTTGAGTCACTTACCCGGAGAACCCTAGAACAATCCCTGCCTATATTAACGTTTAAAAGGTTATTTTCCGTATATTACTACGTTTTTGTTTTGTTTATATTTTAAACCGACTTCATAAAAAAGGAGAAGGTTCTCAATTCATCGGAATCCTTTTTTTTTCTTTTTTTTATGTATGTTCAGCGATAATTTCGTCGGTTAGTAACCGATTTCAAAAATTATTTTTGGATTGGAATGGGCGTAGCTTACAGGTGGTCCCATCGTCACCATTTGATGATGGGATCCCAAGAAAATCGAGGGAACTCCTCAAATATCATAGGCACAATTATCGCGATTTGGGTACTCAGAATAGTTTTTCTTTGAAGTCGGTTTCTTTTTGTTAAAATTATATAATATACATTAATGAAAAAGACAGTTAAAAGTAAAGACATACACACAATATTATACTGACACATCTAAGTTTAAATAATAACAAAGTGGTTTTGTAATTTCGTTTTTGTTTTGTACCTCAGTCATAACAACGCTACGATGTCAACGAAACTTAAATTTGCATGCTAGAACGTAGCAAAAGTTGTACCTCTTTATCAAATAAATATCCCGCAGGGCACAAATATTGAAATAGAACAAGAAATTCAAAACGTTAGAATTTGAACCATAAAAATGATCTCTAGAACATATGAATAAAATTGAATACATTTAATTCTTAGATCAATTCTATTCAAAGGTCTTGAAAATGTAGAAACTATTTTTGTTTCCAACCTTTTTCGAAATACATTTTATTATTTATATACCTGTTCTATTAGTTATAGTACCTTTACCTTCTGTTAAATGAAATTTTGTCGTAACTCCTGAAAATAGGTAGGAACAAGAAAATAGGTTTGGTAGGACGGTCACACAAAAGACCCTAAAGAATTTTTAATATAAAACACGATGTGACCCTATCCGCGGTCAATACAAGTCCATTTCTACTATATAATGGTTGTAGACATACCTAGATGATATTTATATACATATACATACACATATCATGTGGGATGGAATGTAATATTCTGAATACGAAAGCTGCTGTTCAGTGTGCCGGCAAATCACAACTGAAATGTTAAGAAAACATGAAGAATTACTTGTTTGAAATTCTGAGAAGCCTTTGACTATTTTATTTGCGTTTGGTATATAGTAAGATACCAATATTTTTCATTATTAACTTTATCTATTGTTCTTAATCGTGGATATGGTATGGTAATCTAAATAAAAAATATCTTGTACCGACAAAGATGCGGAGTCGTAGAAACATCTCAACATTTGGATATTGTCAGTCCATTGAAATAAACAGTGCCTTTGGGAGGCTTAATTAAATTTGAAAGTAATTCTTATATTTTTATTGACGCCAAATAATTAAATACTATTGAAACTAATACTTAAAGAATATTAATAATTATTAAATATTCTTTATAGGATAGTACTAGTAATGTTTATACACGTTTATAAGTTTGATATTAGTTGATATAATGCATATTTATCCCACAGAGTATTGTTTGAAATCGATTCTGAAAATATCAGAGTGTAATGTAAATTTAATCTCAAATCCATTAGCGGAGTGTAGTCGGCTTCAGGGTGATACGATCTCGGTAACATCTCTGATATGTGTTTTAGTAAGATGGGACGAAGTATCAAATCCGCGATAAATATCACGTAAAGAGAGGTGTAATCAGAGAGTACTTTTAAATTATAAGAAGGTATTTGTGTTGTTGTAATACGTACGTACTTATAAATGTACGTTTATATGCATTAAGTAAAAAACTGTTCATTTGATGTTACAAACAGACACATCAATTTTATTTATTTGTGTGTATGTATACATTTGATATCATATGTACCTCCTACACAAAGATCATGCCTGGCGGGCTGCTGGTTATCTCAACTCAATTGACGTTGGGAATTTGTATACAATGCTAATCGGCGTAAGAACTTTCGTATCGTGATTCAGAATTAGAATTATTAGTAGAAATAGCAGTTACTGAAGATACTTCAGTTGTTCTTTATTTTCCTGTATGTGGTACAAATATCATCATCCTGATGTGATGGTGATAGTGATGATTCACTATCACCATCACTATAACATCAGTAACTGATAACATCAGTGTTTATATGTCTAAATCACGAGAAACTACTACTATATCAATTGAGGAATTTTGGACTAAAGTATTTAACAAGTTTTAATTTTTAATAAATTGTATTGCTTTTTTTTTCTTTCTGTTAGATTGTTGTTAGTGAGTTGAGCCTACTGTTTTCAAATTATTAAAAAGTTACTGTTATTCTTAATTGGGGCTAGATTGTTATGTAACTTGTTGTTATTTTGATGTCTGTTGTAATTATGACAAGCTTAAAATGTATCAAAGGAAAGTTGTAGCAAGTATTTATTTGCGAGTTCATGATATTTTACTGTCAAAACATAAGAATGTTTGCTTTAATAATTATAATATATTTTACCAACGGCTCCACCCACGTGCGTGTGAAATATCTCGGATATTAAAAAAATTTCATAGCCAAATAATTTAAAATGATGTGACTTTCGTAAAACAATTTTCAAAATAGCTTCAGTAGATCTTAAGATTTCTCCCTGCATCTTCAGAAACTTTATTTTTTATAATATTAACATAGATTCGTTATTATATTCTTATTATCTTGTTGGTCAAGTGGTTAACGTATGCAGCTGCTAATCAAGACGTCTCGGGTTCGATTCCCGGGTCAGATCAAATATTTGTGTGATCCACAAATATTTGTTTCGGAGTCTGGGTGTTATTCTATGTATAATATGTATGTATTTACAAAAAAAGTACGTTTATGTGTTTATATCAGTTGTTTAGTACCCATAATACAAGCTCTTCTTAGTTTGGGACTAGATGACGTTGTGTGTAAGATGTCCGAAATATTTATTTATTATTTACTAGCTTTCACTCGCGGCTCCGCCCGCGTGTATGTCGGTTATCGCGGTAAAAAGTAGCCTATGTCCTTTCCCAAGTTCAGTTCTATCTTCATACCAAATTTCATCAAAATCGGTTCAGTGGTTTAGGCGTGAAAACGTAACAGACAGACAGAGTCGCTTTCGCATTTATAATATTAGTAGGGAAGTAGGGATTTATTTATATTAAGTCTTAAATGAATTTAAATTAAAAGACACTTGACAACTGAAACAGCGCATTTAGTTTGGAATTCAGAGCTCTATGAAATCTAGATTCTAGATCTACATATTACAAATTAATACAATTGAAGTGTTTGTAATTTCAAACGAACATAATAATATGAAAGATAATAATAGTAAATCAATAATAATATGAAAGAGCTTACATCTAAAACTCTGTCGGTTTGTTCCGGCTAGAACCAAGAAAAGTTACATTAATATTGACGGGACTTTCACTGGAAGATTGCTGATGATGTTAGGCTATTTTTTGTACCTTTACAACAATAAAGTAACTGTGGGTAACACCGCGGGGCTCAGCTAGTGCATGCATATTACATTAACATAATTATGACGTGTCTTATTAACAAAATTTAGAACACCTGATGTTTTTCTTTATCTGTCAAAAATTTCATGATCCATTTATTCACACGTAATTGAATCTCAAATCTTTTTTGTATATATCTACCACTTCCAGCCAAAATAATATTTATTGACTTCGCTTCAATAATATTACAACATTTCTATTAAATACGTATTCGTGAAAAGATTTCCCATTTCCTCGCTAAGTAATTCATGAGAACGTAAAGGTAGGTATGTACATATAATTTAAATTAAAGCACCCAATTAATTCGGTTGGGGAGTACTTAACCCTGTGTTAGTCCACGGAGGGAAGAACGAGGAGCTTTGTTGCCCTAAGCATGATCCTATTCACATAAAGTAATTTAAGAATTTATTTAAACAACATTAAATTCAATATTTGAAATTCGAAAAAGTAATAAAAAAAACACGACATTACAAAATTAAAAGTTAGCAGATAGAATATTTAATTTTATCTGTTAAATGTACTTTTATTTTTAGTAGAAAAAAATGTTAAATTAATTAATTTAACGATAGTACTTTATATCTATGCTACAATAGTAGGTAAGTTCTTGATGAACTAAATATTTAAAAGGAAGATCCCGATGGAGTTCCCAACATCGTAAAATAGTAAACCGAAAGAATTGTATACACAGCTGTCAAGTTTTTTTCCTGTTTCATCGATCGCCCCTATTTTCAGTGTTGCAAGGTAAAGTGATAGATTTGCTACTACATATCTATTACCTTTGGTTACATTTTCGAGTTTTTTTACGACCTTCACGCTTTTTTTAAAAAAAAAATGTAGCTATGGCTAGAATATAATCTTTTACAAGGGAATAATGTTGGATTCTAGTGGTAAAAGAATTTTTCAAATTGGTCCAGTAGTTTCGAAGCCTGTTTAATTCAAACAAACAAACAATAAAATCTTTCCTTTTTTTCCTCTTTATAATATTAGTGTAGATACTAAAGAGAACATTTACATTTTAACTGTATTTGGAAAACATATTATTAGGTGCTTTCTAGGAAATAGGGTACAATATTATAACTGTCGACAATTTCTTTAGCAGACACAAATGTTTGTTGTAGCTTTTTGATAACATTCGGTAACGAGATCGCTATTTGTACATTTCGGCTAGATGTTTTCATTTACGTTGTGGTTTCACTTTAATTAAGTTGCATACACAATGTTGAAACTTTAATTAATATATGTTAGACGGCTGTTCACGTGAACGAGGAAGGGCTTTTAATACTCGTTATTCAAGTACTTTGTATGTCTATACTGAACTAGTATTATTATTAACCAGGATATTTATGTTGTATGTATGTTTCTGTTAAGAGCAACTTCGGTTGTTTATGACTGTACTAAATCGTTTCTAATTCATTTTAGGCGATTCGATATATTTAATGATTTTTGACAACTGATTTTAGAATTTGCCTAATACCTTTAAACAGTACCAAATATTTGTTATTTCATATCGCAGCTCTGCCCACGTGTCCTTCTTCAAGAGTCAAATTATCTGCACGTCCCAATTCCTTAAATCGGTTCAGTGGTTTAACCGTGAATGCGTAACAGACAGACTGAACTACTTTTGCATTTTGCGCATTTTTTTTTATGCTCAAATCCAGCAAAGGCGGACTTAATGCCGGCAATGGAGGCATATATATATAAAAAAAGGCAATACAATTCATTGTTTAAAGTAACAAAGAAAGAAAAACAAACACGCCATAAGAATACCAATCAATTGAAAGTGTATAAAGTTTGTGGACTGTTTTAGAAATTGCAGTACCTTATTTTCAAGTCTTATTCTCCGTAAAGTAACGGTAAACAGTGGTCGACAAAGAAAGATGTATTTCCCGCAGTACTGTAGTGACACTATATTATGCATGTACTAACTTCGGTTCCTTTCACAGCAAGATCTGACTACACAAATATTTTATTAAACAACAAAATATGTTGGCAGAGAATCAACTTGTCTCTGATTAATTTTAAACGAGTGCTTTCATCTATATTTTCCTTGTAGGATTCGTTTATTATGTTATTTGTTATTAGTTATCTCTATTAATGTTTAATTGGACATCAATTGCTGCCTAAAAATATTATAGTGATCATCATAGTTCTAACTTTAATTGGTATCAAAGTGTCATTTTAATTAAGTGATTTTTAAAACAAAATAAACTTACCTATATCATAACATAAAAATATATGAATATAAAACTTACTAGCTTTTGAGTTTCTTCCCTCATATACTCGTATAGAGTAGCCTGTGTAAGGACATAAAAGTTGATTCCTGAGGAAGGGCTCAAGAATCAAATTTCATTGAAATAGTGCACCTATTTCAATGAAATTTGATTTGATGCAGTTTAGTCGTGACTGCGTGATAAACAAGCAGACAGACAGAATTACTATAGTTATAATATTAGTATGAATATGCCAAATATGATATGTTTTTGTGGATGGTCCAAGAAAGCATATCATATTTACTTGAAAGGAATTTTCTTTACGAGAATAAGAGCATTTATACATTCTTTCAGGATTCATTCATTAAATTAGTTTTCATTTTTTCTATGTTTGGAGTGTTGAATGCGTAAAGAAGGTTGACACACTTGACATTAAATAGCTTTACATTAATTATTAACTGTTGAAGAACATTTTAAAGCCGCGGTATGAAATAAACACGTCAACATCGTCCTAAATCCTTGTCACATATTTCGAATTAAAAAAATCCGCTTTGGAATTTAAAACAAAACAAGAGTGTTAACGCTGTCATAAAATTGGCCTTTGGTGCCATTTAATTTTTATGATACGCCATTTACAAATCTTGAGGGTGGTGAAATACTGTTCCAATTTTACGTCATAAAGAAGACGAGTCTTGGAAATTGTACAAGGGCTTCAGTTAATTGCTAAAATATATAACAATATAATTATACCACTTACAATGTTGGCAAAATAAAACCTCTTTGACTATGCTCTGGCGCAAAATACAAAGACCCGAAGTCACAAAAGCTGTACGAACAAAAAAAAGCTGTGCATTTTAGCTGTTATTTTTAAATTGTCCGTGTAATAATTACATATAGTCGCATGGGTGCTCGTTGTAACACTGTAATATTAATGATATCAGAGGTTTCATTACTTTAGCATGGCATTAGCCAGTTTGCATATAATAATATATTCTTTACTATGAAATACTGTTATATTCGACAAGGGCTTACTGATTATATAGTGGCAACATTATAATTCAAAATTTAGAATATGATATTAACTTCGATAATGAATCCAATGTAATAGTTTTGAAATATTGATGATCGAATGAATTTTAAATGAATGAATATTGCGCAAATGGATTTAGTATTCTATTGATGTTAATATTAAATATTAACGAGTTTCGAGTGGCAAATTCTAGAATTCTGTTATATCAAAAAGAAAAATTTGCTTTTGCCTATATGTTACTGATACTTTAGTACTTTTAACTTGATGGCGTTATGTGTTATGTCGACGTTATGTCCGAAACATTTTATAATAATAATAATAAATCATTTAAATATTTGTAGGAAAATTTGTGTAAACTGTGGTTTATTTCGGTTATCACCGTTAAGAGTAAGTAGCCTATGTCCTTTATCAAGTATCTAAGTCTCTTCAAATTTTACTGAATTTGGTGCAGTAGTTTTGTCGTGTAACAGACGGACAAATAGACAGAAAGAGAAACTTACTTTCCAATTTATAACATTAAGATATTAAAATTATCTAATTATTGAGTCGATCACTAGCTTTTGTTTCGAGTAAAAAAAAGAAAAACAAAACAAAGCAAAGTTCACCATCATTGAATGAACGTAAAACTTAAATGTTTTTATTGCCAATAAAAAGTTGCTTTAATGAAGGCCACAAAAACATGAAAAAGTTCTGTGAAAACTCATTACTTTTTGAAGTGGAACATATATTTTGTTCAAGCTAATTAAGTTAACGAGGCGTAACAAAGAATAGGGTGTTAGGACCTTTGAAAGTTAGAACGTCAAAGGTAATGAGAGTTTAGCATACCTGTTAACTATAGTTGGTTTCAAACAAGAAGTACACATACAAACTTTAAAATAAAATTAATGATAAATACTACGAGCAAAGAGCACGTTAAACTGTCGGTCTTTGTTGACATGGACATCTATGGCAATTGTTATTGGAAAGTCACTACCTTTTAATATATTGAGAACCTAACAAAAAAAAAAAAAAAAGTATGTTTATGTATTTATATCAGTTGTTTAGTATCTACCCATAACACAAGCTCTGCTTACTTTGGGACTAGATGATGTTGTGTGTTAGATGTCCAAAATATTTATTTATTTCAACGGTCGAAATTTAATTCGTCCTCAGGATTGTAGAAAACTGATACATATTTAGGTAAAACTAGTGTAACTGGTAGCCGACCCTAGTAAACTTGATAATAATAAGAAGATATACCGAAATTATGCATTGATTGCAACACTCATTAAAAAAAAAACAACTTAGCATCTAACAAAATATTTCGAAATTCAAAAATCCGATCACGTATGATTAGGAATGCCATGAGGCAATGTAATAACAGACCAATAAAAAAAATCTTTCACCAATAGTAAGCCACATTATTTTTGAATGTCGAGGGCTATGTATTAATCCGGAAAATGAATAGACTATTCCGTGGTAGTGGAATTTGCTTTAGATGATAACAACCAACAAAGTGGATCAACTATTAAATAAAAAAAACGTCGAATTTAAAAACAGAATGATCAGTATTACCTTGTAATGCAATGTTTTTTGGTATATGTAGAAAAAGTATTTGCAAGATCTATTTAAAAAATTATTATCATTTGGACAAGGATTTGCGATAGAAACTAAACTAGTAAAATTTACGAGGCAACATTGATGTAGAGTTGACTGATACGAGAGATAAACCTCCACTAGCTACGAGGCCCACTGTATCTGACAAAATTTATGCTTACGAAGTTGACCGACTTATAGTTTGTTTTTTATTTGATATTTTTGTTTGTAGTGAATAACGAGTTAATAATAATAATAATATATCTCTTTATTGTACACCAGAATAGAAACATATAACGGTAGTTTAATCTAGGAGGTACAAGTAGCGGCCTTATCGCTCTAAGGCAATCTTTTCCAGCTAGTTTTGAGCTAATAGTATTTATTATTATTATTATTTCCCAAATAATCAAATTCCAAATTGGTCTAGTGATTAACGTATGCGACAGCTAATCAAGAGGTCTCGGGTTCAAATCCCGGGTCGGACTAAAAATGTGTTGTTGGGTTTTTCTTACAGGAAATTCTTAATAACAGCGCTGAGTCTGGAAGTTTGGCTGTGATTCACGCCCGTGCTTCGGAGAGTACGTTAAGCCATCGGTCCCGGTTGTCATGAACATCTATGACAATCGTTATTGTTGAGTCAGTGCCCTCAAATATATTGACAACTAGTTCAATCTTTGAATTTCAGTTCTACCTTAGGGTAGTCCCGATGCCAGTCACTCAGTGGAAAAACTGAAATTCATGTAAAACCGGTTGAACTAGTAGCCGGCCCTAAATAAACTTAGGAATAAAGGCTAGGTAGATGAAGATCAAATTCAAAATTATTTGATTAATCAGTTCTTGAGAATAATGGCACGTTAGTATGCAAAGGTTCGCCATCCCTGCTATAAGGACTTAGGAAACGCCCCGCTTCATAGGGGGAGCGAAACACGTTTTAACTGCTACTTCTGTCGCAGTCAGGAAAAAAACATATGAATTGATTTTTTGACATTTGTCAATGTTGGCATAACTTATTTATCTGCCGCAGAACAAACTCTTGTAAAACAAATATATTTTTCTATTTCAAAAAAGATATGACGTGTTGGCTTTTTTCATTGAATGTGGTTTTCATTGTAAATATTTGCTTGACGTTTGAGTTTTTAAGTCAACAAAGTATTTTTTTAATTGTAGTCGGTTGATTGCGGGTTTTCTGTTTGATTTATAAATTCAGTGTGTACATATCAAATGATGTTTTCGAAAAGGTTTTGTTCGTTCGAAGGTTTTGTGTTTTACAATTTATTAGCTTTTTTCGGTGGTTGTGAGCTTTGCTACTGGGTAGTGAAATATAAGGATGTTGTTACTTTTGTTGTGAGGAAACATTTTGGTTTACCTTATAGTGAAAATTTGCGAATTGATCTTATATTATTTTAATTTTAAACAGTTAACATACCCAAAAATAACATATTTATCAGGGCGAAGGCTAGTAATATTTTTCGTGAAACTTTTATATATGACTAGATTTCGCCTTCGGTTCCGCCCGCGTGTTCGCGGTAAAAAATCCCTGTGTCCTTTCTCAGACTCTAAGCTATCTGTGTACCGAATTTCATTTAAATCGGATCAATAGTTTTGGTGTGAAAGAGAGACATAGAGACAGAGTTCCATTCGCATTAACTAAGTCAGTAAGGATTATATGGATTTTTAATATTTATATTAATAATATTATAATATATATAATAATATAATATATATATATATATATATTTTTATTTTTTATTTTTTTTTAATTCATTATTGGGTACTCCTTGTCTGTCAGTTAAGTACATTTATATATTACTTTGTATTAATGACTGTTTTGTACCAAAATAAATGAAAAAAAAAAAAAAAAAAAAGATTTCACTTCAGAATAATAACGAAGAGTCTATCATCTAAGTACTCTCTATATAAATCACGTGTTCCATTAATAAAATTAAATTTAGTGTCCCATATTTCACGGCGATTGACATTTGTTATTTAAGTTTAAACACGCAATGAAATCATATACTCGTAAGCATATACATACATATCTATAGGCAGTTATAACATAAATATGAAAGTTTTGAATACAGAAGTTTCAACTTATATGTAGAAGCTATTTACCTAACAATATTTCATATCTTATCGCCGGACTTACAATATAACGTAGATAAATAAGATTGTCATGTTTAAAGGTAGGGCTTATCCTTTCGAGAGTACCTTGAAAACATATGGCCTTGGAAACATACGCCTGGCTTCCCATTGTCAACGAGAGTTCTGAAGGGATTTTATTTATATTTGATATAAATAAAATCCCTTCAGAACTCTCGTTGACATGTAAATAAAAATGATAAAATTTCGTAACTAAAAAAGTCACTCCAGCCGTTTTTCAAAACTATCACTGGCAGTCTATCATCCTTAAAAAGGGAAAAGGTATAGGTAAAAAAAATATCTAAGGAACACGACCACGAAAGATATCGTAGTCTTGTAGTGGAAACGGTACTGTTTAGTAGTTTGAAAAGCCCAGTTCTTGTATCCATGTATAAATCTATTGAAATTAATTGTCGTATTGAATTCTAAAAGTTATATAACGTTCGCTAAACCTGGGCAAAGCCTTCATTATATTTATTTATGACCAAGCACGTGTACTCAATCTATTTTAATTTCCCAAAGTGCTTAAAGAATCTAAAAGTTTTTTAGCGTCATCAATCACTAGCAGTGACTTTCTTTGGCTAATACTTCAGGCGTACATATCGTTTGTAAAAATAATTTATAATCATGAAATGTGGTATAAAAAACACTCGATAATCTATAGAAGGAAATAAAATTGAGGTGTCTCTTTATAATATCAAATTAATTAGTTTTTACCATTTATTAAGGATACACGGTACTTATATCAAATATAAAAGCGGCCAAGTGCGAGTCGGACTCGCCCATGAAGGGTTCCGTATCAGCAAGTAACATCATATAAAAGTTCTTGTAGTTCGTTGTAACTTTGATCGACGTTTTTATACTAGTGTATTGATTGAATGAAGGGTAAATTGCGTTTTACGATTTATGACGTATTAAAAAAAAAACTACTTACTAGATCTCGTTCAAACCAATTTTCATTGGTAGTTTGCATGGTAAAGTACGACATATATTTTTTTTTTGTTTTATCACTCTCTTATTTTAGAAGTTACAGGGGGGGGACACATTTTTCATCTTTGGAAGTGTCTCTCGCGCAAACTATTCAGTTTAGAAAAAAATGATATTAGAAACCTCAACATCATTTTTGAACACCTATCCATAGATATCCCACATGTATGGGTTTGATGAAAAAAAAAATTTTTGAGTTTCAGTTCCAAGTACGGGGACCCCCAAAATGTATTGTTTTTTTTCAATTTTTATGTAAAAATCTTAATGCGGTTCACATAATACATCGACTTACAAAATTTCAACAGTATAGCTCTTATAGTTACGGAAAAAATTGGCTGTGACATACGGACCGACAGACAGACAGACTTGACGAATCTATAAGGGTTCCGTTTTTTGCCATTTGGCTACGGAACCCTAAAAATCAGCCAAGTGCGTGTCAGGCCACGCACTGAAAAGGGTTCCTCAGTCACCCATAATGGTACGTGGATTTAAAATCGTATCCATTAGATAATTTACGTATTAATGCGTTCATTTTGTATGACGTTTTCCAAGTGAGCGCATTTTACAAGTTAAGCCTCTATAACTCCTGAACTAACAAAGTCTTCTAATCTGTTATAGTTTTCCTTCAAAGTTCATTATATGGACCACCATCACGAATTTTTCCAGATTTTTTGAGCCAGCCGTTTAGCTTTGAGAGCGGGGGGGACGCCCTGTTTTTACTAAAAAGTGCCCTTTAAAGTGAAATATCTCGCAAACGGTTATCTAAATCAAAATATCGACTTAAAAACCCGTTACTGTTTTTAAAGGCTTATCTAATGATACCCCACACGATGGGGTAGCCACGAGAAAAAAAAACATCCCCACTTTACGTGTAGGGGAGGTACCCCAAATAAAAATATTTTTCATAATTTTATTATAGCACTTTGTCGACGTAGTTACAACACATATTCATGAAAAGTTTCATCTTTCTAGGACTTACCGTTTGGACGGTAAGTCGAGGACGGACGGACAGACGGACATGACGAATCTTTAAGGGTTCCGAGTCATATTCTTCGGAACCCTAAAAGCATTTTTTTTAATTTTTGTCTGTCTGTCTGTTACGGCTCATCTGTGGAACGCTTGTACCGATTTTGATGGGACGTTCTCTGCCAAATAACTGATGATTTAAGGAGTAACTTAGGATATTTTTTAAGACTATCTTTTTAGAATATCCGTGAGTAACACCGCGGGACTTATCTAGTTTACTACAAACTTGAGAAGAAAACAGATTCCGGATTGTTTCATTAATTCTGTTTAAACCATCTTTATTAATAATAATAACATAATACTAGGTATAAATAAACTACTTGTTTACACGAACTCGAATAATAATGGAAGCGTACATCACTAATAGGTACCTTTATTGAGATTTCCCTCGTTATACCGGCTATTGAAAGCCGACACCGCCCCAACTTGTTTCATTGTTGTATTTGTGCCGAACGACTTTCTGACCTCCGGAAACCCTTCAACTACTGAGGATATCGGTAAACTAAAGTTGGGCTAGAGGTCAGAGTTTTCAAGCTTAACTATGTCGCATTTATTTATACTTATATTTTATTTCGCTGTATTTGTCATTATTTTGGTTTAATTTATCTGTATTTTTAAGTCACGTGATACTTGTCTCGGTGATTTTATTACATTGTTTTTGTACAAAACTTTATTTTTTTGTGTACTCATTTCCATTTGCTTATTATGTTGTTAATTATCAGTACCTAAATGGATTTCTGATCTACCACTCAAGACATTTCGTGTTGTGTTCATTATATAATTGGTAGACAATTGTTGTTAGGGAATTCCTACAAAAGAACTCGTGTCCATCACAGTTTAGAAATGTATTGTAGTTGTTCATCATTATTTAATAAAGTAACTTTAGCATGTAGTTTTAAAATGTTACAATGTAATAATGACTTTGATTAAGCTGATTAATTATTATTTAATTTAGAATTTAATAGTTTTAAATAACTATTGTAACCCCCGAGCCCAGCAGTTTGACATTATAGGTAAAGACTGACTGCACGGTTGGCCTACTGGTTTAAGCGGTCGCCACGCCGCTCTCTACTGCGCCAAGTGTCGTGGGTTCGAATCCCACGTGGAATAACACTTTGTGTGATTCACAAATTGTTGTTCTGAGTCTGGGTGTTCTTTGTGTCCGTTTCATGTATGTTTGTAAAATCCCCCGCGACACAGGAATTTATATTCCTAATGCGGGAGTTGTCTTTTTAAAAGAGAAAAAAAAAGAAAAAAAGAGAAACAAGAGAAATATAATTGAAACAAAAAAAAAAAACACAAAAAATAATTACGAACAATTTTAAGAGATCTGACTTAAAATAATATTCCAACGTCTTGAAATATTCGTAAAAGGCGATTAGTTTCATTAAAGAATTGTGTCGGGTGATCTTTCCTAAAAGGTACTTATTATTCTATTACACCAATAAGATGAAAGTAAGTGCCTTTTACGGAGGCCTCGTGGCTAAATGGCTATGAGGAGGTAATCGATTCCTGCCAAGTAACACAACATTAATCTTTATAACTACATATATGTATGTCCGTCACGTTTATATTTTGTTGACTGCCTTGTTGGTCTAGTGGTTATCGTATCCGACTGCTGATCAAATGGTCTCTGGTTCGATTCCGACCTAAAATTTGTGTGAACCGTAAATATTTGTTTTGAAGTCTGGGTGTTTTCTATGTATAATATGTATGTATTTACAAAAAAGTATATTCATGTATATCAGTTGTCTAGTAGGTACCCATAATAAAAGCTCTTCTTAGTTTGAGACTAGATGACGTTTTGTGTAAGATGTCCGAAATATTTTTCATTTACAGTCGCAGGTTTTATAATATGATAGCCTACTAAACTGACTCCCCACTGTCGCTGTTGGAATGCATGAGTAGAAATCAACTGTAGTGGTGACCCGCACTATGGCAACCTATTAAGATATGTTTGGGCTCTTTGGCATTAGGATCTCTCATTCATTACCCAACGAAACATGACAACAAAAGTGCTGTCATTTTAGGTTCGTCTTTTGTGAGAGGGTCCCACAGCACCGATCGAGCTGTCCATGCTGAAGTCAGCGTAGCTCTACTACCTCTTATGATCTGCTAAATGTACATACAACATCTACTCTCATCTCATCTACTACATACAATTGTAGGTAGTAGAGCCACGCTGATTTCAGCACGAATGGGCCGGCTCGACCCGGCCAGTACTACCCTCACACAGAAGACCATCCTAATAATGACAGCATTCTTGCTGTCGTATTTCGTTGGTGAGTGTGAGACCGGAGGCCCAATCATTCTGCATCATTCTCCCGCCCTTCGAAGGCCGGGAGAATGATGCAGAATAATCTAACCAGGCTGCCATGGTAAGGGTCACCATGCTACATTGCCTACCCTCACAATAAGCATGGTGACCCCTACTCCTGGATTCTACTCATGCTTTCCATCAGGCAGAGTAGAGTCACTTTGGCAGGCTTAAATATAAAAAAAAAAAAAAAAAAAAAAAAAAAAAAAACATACTATCATCTGCATCTTCAGCACGCATTTAGTTATATAACTGCCTTAGAGGTCTCGGGTTCGATTCCCAGGTCGGACCAAATGTTTGAGTCTTACGGATCGGGATTAGTTTGGGACTAAATGGCGTTGTGTGTAAGATGTTCGAAATATTTATTTATACTATAGGACTTGGGCATCTCCTTATAAAGTAGGTTTTAATCTACTTATACTATTCTACAACATTTGACGTACTTATATAAATAATATTTTGAAATGTTTACTGTGTTCGTCAATAACAAAGTATAAACATGTTTATAAGAAACGCGCCAAAATAATATTTACTCTACTACCCATGGGACACACAGAGGTTAAAAGTTGGCTTTTATTTAGTAGTATTAATTTCAAAGCCAAAAAATACCGGCTACTGATAATATTAAAGCGCTTTGAAAACCGGAATAGTTTTTTTTTATTCAATACCTACATAATATATGGTATATGTATTTCTATCGTTTTGTGTATGGAGACACATTTTGGAGACAATAATCAGAAGCTAAAAGAACCATAGGGAATGGGCAAAGCTAAAAATAGGAATTTGGATATTCTCAAGCTTTCTATCAGACAGAGTAGAATTACTTTATCATCATCATCATCATCAGCCTATCGCAGTCCACTGTTGGACATAAGCCTCTCCAATTGCACGCCACTTAGTTCGATCCTCGGTTACTCGCATCCAGCTCCTGCCAGCCGTCTTGCGCAAATCATCACTCCACCTGGCCTGTTACTTATTCCTCCTCTGTACTTTGGCAGACTCGTATATTATATACATAAAATAATTACTGGCTTCATTTTTTGTTACTGTGATTGATGTTGATAATTAAGAACATATATTTTAGGACCGGAGGCTAATGATACAAAAATATCTCAATGGTGTGGGTGCCTGCCATGGTGTGGGTCACTATGCTGCATTGATTGCATTCTTAATGAGTATGGTGTCCAATATTCCATCAGGCAGAATAAGCCTTTAGCACACTTATAAATAAAAAAAGTTAAAGCTATGCATAAAAACTATGAATATAGTTATATTATTAGTATACTTTCTATCAAAATATAATAACACACATACAGACATAGGTTTCAAAACATTATTCCGCTTCGAAATCGAAAAGTTCGTTTCATTGTATAGAATCACTGAATACCGGGGCTTCAGTACCATCTTTTCTGTGTAAATCTTGATAACAAGTCTACTCCTTTATGTTAGTTAATAACTGAATTTCTTGTTTTGTGATAGCGATGAAATATAATTTAATATAACTGAAATGCTTTTCAATAATAGGGACTGTACCAGACATTGAATAATTGTTACGCATATCACTTTGATATTCATTACTGAAAAGTTGATTATTTGAAATTACAAATAGACACCTCATTATCATCATCAGTCTATCTCAGTCCACTGCTGGACATAGGCCTCTCCCATTGCACACAACTTTGATCGATTTTGGGCTTCTCACATCCAGCTCCTGCCATCCATCTTGCGCAAATCGTCACTCCACCTGGCCTGTGGGCGTCCTACACTACGTTTGCCGAGACGCGGTCTCTACTCCAGAACTCTTCTACCCCAACGGTCATCTGTTCTTCGGCTAATATGGCCAGCCCATTGCCACTTCAGCTTGCTCAATTTTAGTTATTTGTATATATAACTACTTATACATACGTGTATATATATATATTTATATATATATATACAGGGTAAATTTTTGAGACGGGACAGTAAGGGTAGGTACCTTAACCGTTACAGTTACAGGAAAACGCTTTAAGGAGACTATCCATAATTTTTTAAGATATTCTGAACTGCATTTACAGATTTTAGAAAAAATGTACAGCCAGCAAGAAAATGGTCATTTTAAACAAAAACTTTTTTTGATGCCAATCGATCCTGTTTCTTATAAGGATCAAAAGTCTCTACTGGACCGACTGAGGTTTGAGTACTAGAAATGTCAGAAATTGCAAAAAACCATACATTTGTACGCAAATAAATCATTTTAAAATGTATTTTAGACACAGACAAACATAACTTACATTTTTATGATCTACGAAATAAATTGCTCAAAATGACCGCCGTTTTCACGAATACTTAAAGTACACTCGTTTTTGTACTCAGCTAGTAGCGGCCGATAATTTTCTTGGATAGAAATCATTTAAAATCCTTGTTAATGCATCTTTTGTATTAAGCGTATTTTGTAAATAATAGGAACATGGAATCTGCATTGGTGTGGTCCGCGAATAAGTATCCATTGCGACAAGTATCGAGTTACCACTCAGATGGTGGAATTTTATGTAGGTACTCTTATTTCTGCCGTGTATAACGACGTCATTTTAGAGAATCTCTGAAACCAGTTATATGAATGGCTCCTGTCAGAATTGCGAAAAGTTTATTTTCAGCAAGATGGCGCTCCGCCACACAACAACCGCGTTTTCCAGTTTGAATAGGCAGTTCGGGTCACAGTGGATAGGTACACACGGTCCAACCAAGTGGTCACCTCGTAGCCCCGATCTAACGCCTCTCGATATTTTTCTGTAGGGCTACCTAAAAACGAAAAAAAAATACAACAATATTCATTAGCTGAAAGATGCATTAACAAGGATTTTAAATGATCTATCCAAGAAAATTACTGTTGTAAATTGCTGCTACTAAGCATCCGATAATTTTCTTGGATAGAGATCTAGTGCTCAGTACAAAAATTAATGAACTTTATGAATTCGTGAAAATAGCGGTCGTTTTGAGCAATTTATTTCGTAGATCATCTGAATATAAGTTATGTACAAATACAATTCCGTCCAAATGTATGGTAAAAGTTTTTTTGCGATTTCTGTCATTTCTAGTACTCAAACCTCAGTCGGTCCAGTAGAGACTTTTGATCCTTATAAGAAACAGGATCGATTGGCATCAAAAAAAGTTTTTGTTTAAAATGACCATTTTCTTGCTGGCTGTACATTTTTTTAAAAACCTTTAAATGCCGTTCAGATTATTTTAAAAAAATATGGATAGTCTCCTTTAAGCGTTTTCCTGTAACTATAACAGTTAAGGTACCTGCCCTTACTGTCCCGTCTCAAAAATTCACCCAAATACACAATTGAACCGATAACAACTAGGAAAAAAAAGATCTCGTGTGACAATAGTTGACCTAACTAGAATGTATATGTATCGTTATAGACCACCAGCAAAATTATTCAGCCGTTCCCAGTAAACGTTTAGTTTCCACACTAAAGTGAATATTTGTGTTTGGAGTAAACCTACATCTCAGTGACGATGGCTGATGTTTGTACCCTTATCCTACTAGCCTTCAACCGTTATATAAATATAAACTGTATTTGCAATACGAATATACGTCAAATATGGAAAGTATTAAGTGGCATAAAAACAATTTAGGTTGCCATTTAACTTTGTTATATGATTATTTTTTGACAGGTTTTTTTAAAGAATCTAAAATAATGACAAACTAAAATATTAAAGAAATAAAATCATTGAATTCAGAGAATTCTTTTGAATAATTTATTTTATTTTAGTTATTTCGTCTTTAGTGCGAAAAATATGTCCGTTCGCTTCTGTCTTTTTAAAATTTCTGTATTATTATGTAGTAGTCTCGCACAATAGGAAAACAAAATGACACTTTTTATGTTATATCCTACTAATATTATAAACGCGAAAGTTTGTGAGTATGTGTGTGTATGTATGTTTATTGCTTTTTCACGCAAAAACTACTGATTTACTGAACGGATTTGGATGAAACTTTACAATAATATAGCTATATTTTCAGAATAACACATAGGCTACATTTTACTGCAATAATCGAGATAAACGGGTGAAAGCTAGGTGATTATAAAAATACATTGAATCGTAGATGTCGAAATGTATCATTGTTTATCCCCTGTCAATACTTTACAGGTTGCTATGCATAGCAACCATAATGATACGAGGGTAACACCGCGGGGCTCATCTAGTATATATCTTTATATATATAATTCTTGTGTGAGTGTGTATCATGTCACTGAACTTCTCTCAAACGACTGGACCGATTTTGATGAAATTTTTTGTGTGTGTTCAAGGGGATCTGGGAATGGTTTAGATTCGCAATTGGACCCGGTAGGTGGCGCTGCGATCAAGTTCTGGAATTTTAAAGTTGGGCGGTACGAAGTTCGCTGGGTCAACTAGTATGTTTATAATTCTCGTGTCACAATGGTAGTTGTCAAACTCTTCCGAAACGACTTCATCGGCTCATAAACAAAAATGTTTTTATTCAGTAGGTAGGTAAGAATACGACGTAAACTATTTTTAAAACTCTATGTACTTAATATAAGATAAAACAGACGCAAGCGAAGTAACGGGAATCTGACATCTGCGAGAGTCTCTTTAATAATAAATCTAAATAGGAAGCACTACAAAGCCAGTATTTAAATTGCCAACATTTGGGTTGCTAGGTAACGAGCAGCGGTTTGCCTTTTGTAAGGTTTAGCCATTGTAGATTCAGAAGACATTGTTAGATAACCACTGTTGTCGGGGGAATGTTACATTTTAATTAGTACTAGAGCCCAGATTAATAAACTGGGCTCTTATAGCAATATACCTATGATACTTTATCTAATCTGTACATCAATCATCCACCACCAATGCTGCTGGGTTCGGGTCTCGTCTCAGGAGAGAGTTAAGGTCATGCGTCGGCTGCTTTCTGCTTTTCTTACATTCTAATTAATTCTGTAGATAATAATAATTTTATACATTCCATGAAAAAAAAAACAAATCACAATATATACAATTCCTTACAAAATAATTCTGTAGATACATTTTATTAATTTGTCGTGTTGGCGCAGTGGGAGAGTATGCGACTGCTGTGTTTGAGGTCGCGGGTTCGGTCTAAGTTACTCCTTAGGTCATCAGCTTCCTGATAGTGAAAGTCTCCCGTCAAAATCGGTTCAGCCGTTCCAGAGATTATCCGGAACAAACAGACAGACATATAGACACACAAAAATTTTGATATCACATACAGACACATGTGTTTTATTTATTTGTATAGACGAACTCGCTCCACCTAATCGTCAAGTTCCAAATTACGGTAACCTTACAAAGTTTAAAACTATATGCGGAAGAGATAATATCCATTATTCCCCGTCACCCCTGAGGTAGCATACTTTAATAGTTCGCCACGTGCCGTTAAGCATTTGTCTAATGAGAAAAGGTTGTAATCACCACAGTCCACTGACTAAGACTCCCATTCCGCGAGCTTAGTTCTAAAACTATTTTCTGACTAAAAAGGTGTATTAGGTGTAATAAAACCTCTATTCTGCTGAAATTATCTTTGACTTAATGGCGTAATTAAAAGCTTATATGGGCAAGTCAGGTTTAATGGTGGGTATAACTAATTTAAAAAAAAAAAAAACCTGGTAAATATCAAATAGGAATGGGTATCCGTAGTACTGAAGAACCTAACTATGCAGTACAACAACACGCAAAGCGAAGGAGAACTTGAACTAATCCTCAAAACCTCATTCCTGAGTAATTGAGATGGATTTAGATCAAAAAACTCATCCTTCATTTAGATCCGGCTCGAAGGACCAATATATGCTAAAGCTATCCATTTAAACAATGACCATTAGATAAAACTTCTTAGTAAAATTGAAATAGAGTGATATATAGGTTTACAACCTTTATTGTTCGAAAGGCTTAATTATAAATAAAGGCAAAAACGCGTGTCAGCTTACTCAGCATTACTTGCAGTCCTCTGTAATATGCTCATTCCCGTAAATATTGCTGTGGCTGTAACAACAATTGTTGGCTTTTTCTATCCTTTATGTTTTTACCTTTTATTTTTCTTTTATCTAAAAGTCCCTTGTACATAATGATAGCAATATTTTATCCACCTTTTAGAGATTTTCTTTAGCTTTTACTTATTGTATAGGATTTTGTCTATGAGTGCCATTTCGAGGGTTTTGGTTATGGTGATTGATTTATCTTATTTGAATCAATATAAACTTACAATAAATCACTACCAAATCTTTTATTATACTATGCAAACGAGAACGTTAAGCCATCGGTGCTGGTTGTAATGAACATACATGGAAATCTTTATCGTAATATGGAATCGTATACGCTAGTTACCTACCATATGATACCGCATATACTTTCATATTCATTTAGTAGAACACTGTTCATTTAATATTACAAACAGAAACTTCTTTGTAACGATTAATACTACAAGAACTCATAAATGCTGTTGAATGGTAATCTCAGATGATACATCCTCTTTGGATGTCAACTCTGGTCTGTTTGGTTTATGTATTGTTTGAATTACTTTAAATTTGGAATGTCAGTTTTTATTTGTTTATAATGGAATTTTGTCGTATGAATGATTCCGTGAATATCTCTTTTAGAAGTAATATGTCTAGTTATCTGATATAAATCTGTATTTTATATATAGTTCACAATGATGTTAAAATAAATCCAAAAGGTTTAAGTCAAATAAATTGTTCTCTAATCAGTCCTTAAGTGTCCTTTTGGTTTAAAAATGATCCCATGAGCCATATCTACCGTTTCAAGAAATGCAACATTGTATCTCATAGACAAAGTAGAATAGAACAGTCATAAAACGAAAATAAGAACAGATGTAAAGATATAAAGGAGTTTCATCAAAAATACATAACGCGATATCTTTGAGGTGAACTAATGCTATTCCACCCCGAGGGTTGCTCCACATAATCAACCAAGGTGGTTACATACATATGCGTCGTCGAATTTAAATATATATTCATATTTTTAGGTACATCAAAAAGATTGAAATGGATCTCTATTTAAATAAATTTGCATAGCTGCCATGACTATGAATAGTAATGAGCGTTGAAGACCCCAATTAGGTATTCGTCTTTTTCTTTATTTATTTTTTTGGTAACAGATGTTTTTACAAAATTGGTGTACTTAATGGCAGAAGCCTAAAGCCAAACATACCACATATGTACATTATGTGGTGGTGTCTCTTCTTGATTTAAATACGATTAGGCAATAAAACTTCTTACATGGACTAAAACGATTGTAGTTTAAATTTTTATTTCTTGAAACCTCTCGGCATTACCTATGAGATTGCCGATCGGCGGTTCGGCAACCACTTATTATACACTAAAATGACAGCATTATGCTAAGTTCGATTATTTTCAATTAAATATATGTTTTCTATTCATTGTTTAAAGGGTCGCAATTATTCAATCCCGGTTATTTACTCAGGTTTAAAACTCAACAAAAAGGAGAGATTCTGCAGCACTTCAGATGTTTGTTTAGGCGCAAAACGGGGGAGATATCTTTATATTTAATATTTACTAGATACTTATGACATTATAGACCTAGGTATATAAAAGTAGGTATGTCTTTATCCGGGTTTATGATTGGCAATTTCAAGGTTATTATTAGACATTGAGGGTTTGCATGAGTGATGAAGAGTTTGTAATTTTATTAAACGTGCTAATCTCCGAGATATAAGTTCCTAATGTTAGAGGCTTTTAGGTTTTTGTAGGATAAATTTTTAGGTAGTCGTCATGGACATGCTCACGAGACATGTTAACGCTGACACCAGGTATAACTGTCTGTACATATATAGTATAACTAATCCTTACTTTAACTCTCAGTCTATCTGTCTGTCACGCTTTCACGGCAAATCTACTGAACTCATATAAATGAAATTTGGTACATAGATAGTCCAGAGCCTGAGAAAGAACATAGACTTTTACTTTTGGCCATAATAACGGACAACCACGCGGGCAGAGCCGCGGGCGAAAGCGAATAGTTTTTCCTTATAAATTTTCCCTACTGTTGGCAGTTGCATAAGTATTCAATGTATCTTTACGAATAAAAATATTTAAAATCGATTTATAAATAATAATAATATAATAATATTTTCAGACATCTTACACACAACGTCATCTAGTCCCAAACCAAGCAGAGCTTGTATTATGGGTACTAAACAACTGATATAAATACATGAACATACTTTTTTTTTGTAAATACCTACATAGTATACATAGAGAAACACCCAGACTCCGAAATAAATATTTGGTCTGACCCGTTAATCGAACCCGAGACCTCTTGATCAGCAGCCGCATACGCCAACCACTAGACCAACAAGGCAGTCAAAATAAATAAATAACTGAAACCTAAGATACATTGCAAAAACTTGAAATACTGGTATCTAACAAAAATCTTATTGTTATGATCTTAGGCGGTAGGTACAATCATTATTATCTGATGAACCGAACCGAACCGAAAATATAATTGTCTATTCCCGTATTGACTTACCATTACGAGCACAACATTTTTAATCTATGTATTTGTACGCTGTACCTGTTCACCGTTACCAGTGGGGAGTTTTAGAAATTAGATTGTCTATTGGTGCTGGCGCGAAACAGATGTGCTCTTATTACACTAGGTTTAACGCTTATGGAGACTTAAAACTAAAATTTTCTTTGTAAACAGACTTAAAAGTGTAGAGGATTTTCAATTGAGCTTTATTTTATTTTGTAATAGCTACTGTAGACGTTTTACAAACGATAAAACTTTATTATTACCTCTTAAAAAACTTTATTTTTTTGTTGCTTTATATTACTTTTATATTACATGTTTTTTGCTTTAAACGGGACTTTTCTGCGATGACTGTACCTCTTTTTATTTTACGCGGAATGATTTTCGCACCATACCCACTTTATCCCGCAACGGCCTACCTCGGCAGTCGAGAGGAGCACCAATAACGCATCAGCGACTTCTGGAGTTCCCCCTTGCCTTATCTCACTAGGTACAACCCAGGGTGACAGGATTCACTCCCGGACAGGACGCTGTTGCCTCTCACGGCTCTATTAGCATTAGACGACACCCCTTTGTCGCTCCAGGGTGTCCCCTATGTCGGGTCGTTTCTAGCGGTAACATATTTCGGACATCTTACGACACAACGCCATTTAGTCCCAAACTAAGCAGAGCTTATTTTATGGGTACTAGACAACTGATATAAATACATACTCATACTTTTTTTGACCCAACCCAAGACCTCCTGATTAGCAGCCGCACATTCTGACCACTAGACCGAAAAGGCAGTCTAAGATATGACCGCAGTGTTCCTTAGGCGATGATTGGGGAGCTAGCGACCTCTGCCGCTTCCCCTTCGCCGCTTCCTTCGAGCGGGATCGGTTTTATCCCATACCGCCCTGCGGACTTCTTCTGGAGCATAACGTCCTCACAGAAGGAGACCGCAGCTACCTATCCCGCGATCAATGGTGGCGGTGACAGGTTTAGTCCAATCTGTCTAGCAAGAACTCGACGCTTGTAAAGGACTCCTTGTGATATAAACAATAGAGGACTTTCATAGAGGCGATATCACACACACACACACACACACACACACACACACACACACACACACACACACACACACACACACACACACACACACACACACACACACACACACACACACACACACACACACACACACACACACACACACACACACACACACACACACACACACACACACACACACACACACACACACACACACACACACACACACACACACACACAAAAGTAATAAATTCTTGAAGCATTAATTAAGTTTCATGGAATACTATAATACATTATTTAATAAGGTTGTAATTTGTAATCAATAGGCACGTCGTTCGCAGCTGATATACGCCTGACAGTTAGAATTACGAGATCTGTCTAACTTAAATAGATTGACAGCGAGCGGTTAGTTGCTTGTTGTTTTATTAAAGGCGCTCTTTATTTCCAGTAAATGAAATTACTATTATTCTTCGGGTGGTCCAATAACGACTTTTATGTTTTATTTCATTGACTAGTATTACTTAAACTGTTATTCTATAATTTTTAGTTCTTAGTTTGTTTACAAACAGTATTTTTACAGTTTTAGTATTAATAGTAGCATAGTTACTTTAGTACTTCCCTCTTAAGCCAATTAGTTCAAAAATACGTAGCTACAAGGTATTTTATACTGTGTTAGTACCTGCTTATAGATATAGCTAATTTTATTTGTTTATTTAAAAAAACGATCCTTTGATTTATAAACCAACAAAGTTCACTAGTTTTAAAATCTACACTGTAAATACCATACCATAAAAACAAAGAGTTTTTCTGCTACAAATTCTCTAAAGCAATGAAATTCAATTAGACTGACTAGTAGCTATTAAAATAATTCCACAGAGACATCAGGATCAAACGTAGAAAAGCTTTGAAATATTTCTTGTTAATAAGCAATTTTGAATTTACTGAAACGATTTGGAAATAAAAGAATAAAATCCGAATTCACAAAAGATATTAAATTGGAAGTGGCAGATTTATGTCCACTCCAATGCACGAGGAAATCTCGGGCTCTCAAGGATTTTCTGAACTTTAGTACGTAATTTCATATTTCGTTACACGTCTCTTGCTTAAGTACGTTTTCTTCAAATTCAAGTTTTCTCACGTACCTTGAAATACCTACATAGTTAAAAAGTTTAAAAAACGTAGTTTGGCAGACAGCGACAAAGTTGGGCAGTAGGTAATTACGGAATATCTAATTAATTATCATTGATCTAAAACCTTTTCAGTACAGATCAACATTTTCATCGTCTTTCAATATGTAGGAACATTTAAAATACCACACAGTACCTATAATTTTAATATAGAGGAGAGAAAGAAACAATTTCTTTTTAAATGCACTAGACTTGTGCAGATTAATTTACATTACAAAATACTATCGTGTGTTTTTATTCGTTTTATTTTAGATACCTTTTTGTTTGCTTAAAATTCTAATTTTCTTGTATGTTCTTACCGACAAGGTACTGAATATTTCATCATCAACGACCTAACAGTTCACTGTTAAAGACAGACATAGGCTTCTCATTATTAAGGAGGTTTCGGCTTACCCGTCTGGTACTTTATCAAGCTGGGTTGGTTTTAGGATTAGTATTAGGGTTTTTTTCAAGTTTTCCATCTCATTGCAGTGATGTTGCCCTGCATAGTTTTTAGTCACTTCTTACGACATCGTGTCACCTATTTAATAAAATATACTGATTCTTTTTAGATAACAATCAATGAGCTTATCCCTTCTGACAAAAATATTATAAAACTTAACGTTTTACGTATCACGCCGTTTTTGTCGAATTTTTATTCAGACAAAAAAAGGATTAGTATAGATTCGAAAAGATTAGGTTTTTACCTAATGTTATTTTTACTCATAAATATTTTTCATAATAAGTAAAGAAAATAATTTAAGATGCCTTTGAAAACAATTTCCAAGTCACTTTTACCGATATAATACCGATATATTTTTATTTATTAGTTGAGCTGGTAATAAGTTATAACAGGTGCGTGTTGACAGGCACGCGCGCAGGCGGGGCCGGCGGGGCCGGAGTGCGGCCAGCGGGCGCATGGCTCTGCTGTACCGCGCGACGCGGCTGAAGGACCGCGCCGACACTCATGTTTTCACCTTCGTGGTCACGCGCTCTGCCACACGCGAGCCGGACCGCGATGTCACCTCCAAAGATTTCTGTTGCGCTCACCAGCGCTGGGCGGTCGCCTTCAGCCGCACAGATGCATCACTCGGTTAGTCTTTAAATACATGTTAATTTCACAGAAAATTTAAGTATGTGGAGTCCCTGAAACACAACTTAATAAATGTACTATTACCCTGATAAATTTATTGGGACAAGTTTCAAACTCAAGTCATAGTAACTTTCTTATCTTGTTACAGGTGTCTACTTGGTTTGGCGAGGCGCGTGCGAAGGCATGCGGGTCTATGTTGACTTTACTTTTACGCTGCTCAGTCGGGATCACTTTACAGCAAATGAAGGATTTTCCGGCAAACAGGTGCGCTTTAGCGCTGGGTGTGCTGCTCAAGGTCGCGGTCGGTGCGTCTCCATGGCAGAACTTAACGCTAAGTTTGCAGACGCGCGTGGTGAATTTCAACTGGAGTTGAGCATGTCCCGCGTACGCACTCTTTACTCTTGTGAACTTCGAGCGCCACGCCTTGATACTCCACCCATAGCATTTGCTGGTTTCGACTGGCAGGTGTCAGCTAGTGGGGGTGGGGGTAAAGAACCTTTAACTCTACGTCTCACAAGGTTGTCAGGAGAGGGACAGAAATGTCGAGTTCGATATGCCCTGGCACTCGGTGAAGGTGATAGAAGATTACATTCGGGTCCTTTAGAATGTGTTTGTGATGCAGAGGGTCGAACACCACCTTGGAATCCACGACCAGCATCCCGACTGTTAACGAAAGGAGTCCGCTTGACCGTAGAGCTGGTATGGGCTCGTGCCCTAGTAGAACTAGCAGTTCCAGCTGCAGGACGAGCAGTGACTTGTTACGACCGCGACAAACATGCATGGGCGGTGCGTTGCGATATGCACTCGGACATGGTGAGAATGCATATGTTATACCGAGATGTAGCTCATGTACCGCGTAATCATCTACGTTACGTGAGCTGGTCCGCATGGCTTGTCCGAGTAGGGGCTGCTTCTGGAGAGTCTGATGCTGAAGAGCTTCCTGGATCACCATTTGAACACTATTACGCTCAGGATAGTGCTGACGAGGGGCTCATGATGGAGACAGCTCTACGTGTTGAGGATGTTTCACGTCCTGGCTGTACGTTCATGCACACGGGTGGCGAACTGCGAGTACGTCTCGAGTGGGGTGATACTTATCTACTATTTCAAGCTACTTATCATGTCTATGATGATCTCTGTCGACTGCATGCGCATCAAATGAGGTAATAAAATTGAAAACATATTATGAAAGAAATCTTACTAATTTTACGTTAAACATTACAACTAACTTTTATTTTTTCAGGCGCGAGATTACTGTACTTCAAGCGGAGAACTATTCGCTGGAAAGACAACTATTCAGCTACCAAAAAAGCCTAGCGTTTGCTCAGGCTCAAGCGGGTGAGCCTGCAGCAGCAGAAGGCGGTGGGCGTCGCTCACCAGCTGAACGCTCACTCTCCACCGATACAGAGTATGCGTGAGACGGGCTGTAAAGGATTGAGCGTGGTCGTCATCTTTGACGTTGCCCGTTCTCCACTCTTCTATCTTTTCGACTGATTCTGACGTTTTTGAGCGATTTATCTATTTTTCTAGACGTTTTATGGCGAGGTGCGCCCTCGTCCGCACCGCTTTCCGCCGGTCGCCTGCACTCTCGCCGCTCGATTCTATCGATAGCCGATTATTATACTCGACTACTTTTCTATTTGTCTGTACATAAAATATATTTAGATATTATATATTATGTAAATTTCTTAACTTAAAACTCGAATTCATATACTGCAACAGTCGATTTATGAATAATAAAAAAAGTCCGTATAAATAAATACTAATTTTGTCTCTTTATTTGTATATTTATTCTAAAAATTCCTTACCTAGCAATATAATTATAATTAAATAGCTAACACTCTTTCTATAAGCGCTCATATATTTCTCTTGAAACTCTCAGAAGTGAACTCTATCTCTTATTTTCTGGATATCAATTTTGAAAATCTCCAAAATTTAATCCTAAATTGGTAAAAATGAACGCAATTTATATATAGTTTCTGTGACACAAACGCAATGACACAACTTGTCAAATGTCAAGAAACGTCAAGGGCACGTGTTCGTAACTGTGTATGTTGACCAAGTGTTGATACCAAAATAGTATATTTGGTAAAACTACTAAAACTACTTTAAACTAAAACAATGGCTCAGGGCGGCAAACTTAAGGTAAAAAGCAAACTGCCAGCTGGTGTAAAAACCAAGAAAAAACAGCAAAAGAAGGGTAAAGCGGTTGCAAAACGTCCAAATGCACCTGTCAAAAGTAAGACGGCAGCTGAACGTAATAAGATGAAAATGAATGTATCGAAAATGGTAAACGCTGCAGCAGAACAGCAAATCAGAGCACTTGCATCAAATACACCACAGTTGTCGGCAGCGCAGCAGAGAGTGGCAGCAGCACCGACAGCACCTGCCCGAGCTAAATAACTCTCTTAAATAGAACTTTTGGTATTTCTATTATCTATGTTTTGGTTTGTGCCTTGTAAATATACTTAGTACGTAAAAGTGCTCACTGTTAAATACTGTGTTCTACTATGTATATGGATTTTAAGCATACGTGAATTTGTGTAGAAATCTATTCTTGATAAGTGTGATTCTAATCATTTCTTAAAAGAGCAATTTCCTCCGTGAAAGTATATCTGTCTGAATATAATAGTTCTGTCGTCATTTTTGCACTATATTATGTAACAATGTAACAAAAGTAGATGCTGACTATTTATTAAAAGTAAATTTTCAACTAAAAAGATTTAAATACTGAGTCCAAAGAGATAAGTATATAATATTAAAGTGAACTGTTGTTCGCTTATATTTAAATAAAGATAAATGTCATTATTCTTGACTTTGTTGTTTTATTTCACCATTTTATTATATTATTCTTACTGATCAAGTTTTTAACTGATTTATAAGAGTATAAAAAAAACATCTATTCTCTTAACAAAACTACATTTTTTTTTTATTAATGCTTGTCAAAATACGCTGATGGTTGACTCCAATCAGTCTGATGGAAAGCATGAGTAATGTCAGAGAGTTGGATGCCTTTACACGGCCTGCTTAAAGGACGTGGGATCATAGCCTTTGCACATCAAATAATAAAGACATTTTGTGTTGTATGCATTTAATAAAACTTGTGGTATAGTGACTTATAGATTATGTACAAAATTTATACATTATATTGATGATACTATGTACATTGATTACTGGGCAGGATAGAGAAGTTGTAGACTTCAAATAAAGAAATTCTAGTGTCAATTATAGATTTAATAAAAAGCTAAAAAAGCTATTCCAGTAATAGGAGTTTAGAAGATTGGCCAAATTACCTGAAATATACTCTGAAATATTACCCTGAAATATATGTGACCATAGATATAGAATAAAGTGACCAATATAGTCGGCAACTACTCAGCGCTGATGAAGAATGGCTTTAAGACTAAGGTTAAAAACTAAGGAAATATTTAAATTATACATGAGTATAATTCATTTAGTTACAGATGATAGAATATAGGTCATTTTCAAAATTGCAACTATTGGTGAAATATAACTTGACACCTTGAAATAAAATTTTTAAGGCCTTTATCCTGTATAAGCCTGCCAAAGTGACACTGCCTGATGGAAAGCATAAGTAGTATCTAAGAGTAGTGATCATATTGTTAGTTCATTAATGATTAATATATGGACTTAACCCTCTCCTCGAGCCGTGGGGCAACCTGATGGTAAGCGGTTACCGCTTTCTATGGGCACCATGGTATGTTAAAGCAAGTCATAAGTGCATTACCAGTCTTATAATCAGATTAATGTTATTGTGTCACTATGGTCTATAAGCCTATCTGAGTGACTACTCTGCCTGATGGGTAGAATCCAGGAGTAGGGGTCACCATTATAATTATGAATGCAAACAATGCAGCATGATTTAGTTTAAATATAATTCTCCTTTGGTTTTGCTATAGTCGGGAAGAAAACAGTTTTTCATGTTTCATACACACTGCCACCAAAAATGCCACGTCAACCAAGATTGTTCAATCTTAAAGAAATCATTCAGTAAGTACGATAGTATATCGTACTTACATAAGAAGAAGGAAGAAGGGAAAAAAGCGGCCAAGTGCAAGTCGGACTCGCCCATGAAGGGTTCCGTATCAGCATGTAACATCATATAAAAGTTCTTGTAGTTTCGTTGTAACTTTTATCGATGTTTTTTTAATAGTGTATTGATTGAATGAAAGGTAAATTGCGGTTTACGATTTATGACGTATTACAAAAAAACTACTTATTAGATCTCGTTCAAACCAATTTTCGTTGGTAGTTTGTTTGGTAACGTACAACATATATTTTTTTAGTTTCATCACTCTCTTATTTTAGAAGTTACAGGGGGGGGGACACACATTTTTCCACTTTGGAAGTGTCTCTCGCGCAAACTATTCAGTTTAGAAAAAAATGATGTTAGAAACCTCAACATCATTTTTGAACACCTATCGATAGATACCCCACACGTATAGGTTTGATGAAAAATTTTTTTTAAGTTTCAGTTTCAAGTATGGGGACCCCTAAAATTTATTGTTTGTTTTCTATTTTTATGTAAAAATCTTAATGCGGTTCACAGATTACATCTACTTATCAAGTTTCAACAGTGTGGCTCTTATGGTTTCGGAAAAAAGTGGCTGTGACATACGGACGGACAGACAGACAGACAGACATGACGAATCTATAAGGGTTCCGTTTTTGCCATTTGGCTACGGAACCCTAAAAATGGAATTAAACAGAGTATTTTAATTATATTTTAATTAAATGAGCTCACTATGTATGTATGTTTATGTCAGGGTTGCACTTCTGTAATACGATCCAGCTATGGCCGGGATTAATGTACAAAATTTTATAGCTTGATATAAAATTTGGTATATTGAAACTAAATCATACTGTCCATATGGATGAACTATTGTAGAGTTTAATTGTTATTAGGCTTTCGCCGGCTTTCGCCTCGCCTTTAGCAGCAAGTTATCTATTTCTTTTTTTTTTTTAAATGTCCAGACCTTGGTCTGGACTGCATTTCTCCCCCAACATAATTGGGGCAAGTTACTTATTGAAGACTGTGATTCTATTATTACTTCTTTAAATACTACGTACCTATTAGGTATACATTTCTAATATTCTGTTTAACTCAATAACCTGTTCTTGCGGGGTCCTTGAGTGGAGACCGCGACTCGGAGAACGTATTGTAGGACGTCTACAGGCCAGGTGGAGTGATGATTTGGAAAAACGGTAGTAAAGTAAAGTAAAGTTTAGATTTTACTGCGACTGAAAATGCGCGCCTAGAATTGACAATTAAAGCCAGCATTGGACTGTGATATGTCTATTACTTAATTTTAATATTTTAAAGCTCTCTTCTTCGAAGCTCTGCCTTACCGAAGATAACTTAGCCCATTGACGAACAATGACTTTAGATTAGGCAAACGCTTCTTGGGGGAAGTCTACGTTCAGAAAAGAACGAAGACAGACTAATGAAGATGTGCTGTTGAACTTTTGAAATAAACAAAATGAAATTCTTCTTACTTAACTATGGCCAGTCTTTTCAGAACTAGTTGTATGTAAAAAAATAAAAAAAAAAAATACAAGAGTAGGGAAACGTAAATAACCTTCATGTATTACTTGTTTCCTTGAAATGAGCGTTAAGTTGGAGATAGATTCAACATTTCCCATGGGCGCCAGTAAATTGTGATTACACAGAGTAGATAGATCATGTGAGTAAAATACATATTTATATTTTACCTAATAAATAGGACGATAGGTGTGATAAACAAGATCAATTTCTTCGCTTATTTATATATATTTATGACTGTTATCTCTGATTCTGGACGTATGTACATCGGAGAATACTTCCTCCTGAAGGGTCAAAGCATCTTACTGCCAAATTTCATTAAAATCAGTGCAACGGTTTAGCAGTGAAAGCATAACAGAGTTACTTTTTTTTTTTAATATACTTAAGCCTACAAAAACGACTTTATTCTGTCTGATAGAAAGCACGAGTAGAATCCAGGAATAGGAGCCACCATCCTCATTGTGAGTGCATACATTGCAGTATGGTAACCTACACCATGGCAGCTTGGTGAGATGTTTCATCATCACTCTCCTGGTCTCCTGAGGCCTCACACTCAACAACAACATGAATGCTGTCATTTTGTAAGAGTAGTAGGTACTACCCCTGTAGAGCCGACCCATTCATGCTGAAATCAGCGAGGCTCTACTACTTAGGAATGTTCGGATTGTGTAATGTCTATAGATAATATACAAGTGCCAACTGAATCCCCAACAATCGTAATTACAAACGATTGTTACAGCTTGTTTGTTCTAATGAGATTGAAAAATAACTATTGAAAATTTAATAGAAATATAGAACTCCTATCATAAGTCATACAGCAACAAATTATACGAGCATATAATGTGAGGGTTTTGTGCAGCGGCGCTGGAATATCTTCCTGGCGTGAAAGGTTGATTCTTTAAACCCTGCTCATCAGCAGGGAGAGGTGATTTAGGGAGCGGCGTACACAGCCATTGTGGGTACAACGTAGATGAGGCGCAGAACTCGTTACAGTCTCCACTGCAGCGACGAAGAATTAACATAGGTTAGGAGCATTACATCTCTGACGTTCAACTTGGATGTTTCAGGCCGCTAATTGATTCGCCACTGTAACTCGGACAGATACTCTCTAACTCTCTAACGCTAAAGAAGCTAACAGATATAGGAGAGATATAGAATAAGACGTACCATGAACATAGAATGAGCAAACGGAACTGCGAGACCTGCAAAAAGTACCCACATGTCGGAGAGGCAGTTAGTAGCTATTATTTGCATGATTTTTATTAATACAAAAACAATATATAATTCTATTTGTACATAGTTTACCAAAGTAACATTCAGTTTATAGGGAACTATCTTAACTAATTAACATACTTAATAATTCAAACAATTTACATAGATATTGTCAAGATTTAATACAAAATCTCATCTCATAGTGCGAAGTCTTGTAACCCTCAGCTGTGCGTCGTAACCTATTGGAATATACTTATGCCATAAAGCCACAAGGATAGTAAACAGTTTACGATTTACAGTAATTTTACTGTTATTACAGGTATTTACAGTATAATATATTACTATATTTAAATAACAGTTACCTTTAAAGCAGGTATCTACAGTAGATAATCATATTCAATCAGTTATATACTGATTTACTGAACAAAATTCGAATAATTTATTCTAATACAACGGATTTATTACAAGTTAAAATATGCCACTTTTATTCCTTGTTCTATGTTATTTTCATAAGTAAAATTTATTACTACAACTGTTATAATAATACATATAGTAATAAAGAAGTTCTGCATTATCAAACTAAAAGAAACGATCAAAATTAAAACTTTGAAAATTATTTGAATTCGTTTAAAAATTTAAAATTTTATTATTTTCATTAATAGCTTGATAAGTTATCGTGCAAATTCTCTATTGATATAAAATTAATATGGTTTGAGTGACTTATATATATAGGTTTCAATATTTCTTGCCTTAGAGAACAATTCGATTGCCTTGTTGGTCTAGTGGTTAGCGTATGCGGCTGCAGATCAAGAGGTCTCGGGTTCGATTCCTGGGTGGAACCAAATATTTGTGTATCCACCAATATTTGTTTCGGAGTCTGGGTGTTTTTCTATGTATAATGTGTATGTATTTAAATGAAGAAAGTATGTTTAAGTATTTTTATCAGTTGTTTAGTACTCATAATACAAGCTCTGCTGTCTGTCTGTCCGAAATATTTAATATTTAATTTCTGAGTTTAGTTAACTGCTACTAAAACGAGCATCTAGAATTGGCTATTATACCGAGCACAGGAATGTGATATGAAAAACTTAATTTTAAAATTTTCGCCGCAGAATAAGTGAGTGTAAATTATTTCGAAAAAGTCGCTTAGAGCAAGTTTGAGTTGCAGATTAAGGTCGAAGGTGTGCGCGGCCAGCACTGTTCAAAGATAACGCTATCAAGCCAGAAAATATGTTCATTAATAAAACAGTTCGTTCTAGCTGCAGTCATATGTAAATACATACATATTATTTTATGTTTATTATGAATGTATTTACAAAAAAAAGTATATTTTTGTATTTTTATCAGGTGTCTAGTACACATAATAAAAGCTCTGCTTAGTTTGGAACTAGATGGCGTTGTGTGTAAGATGTCCGAAATATTTATTTATTATTTATTTATTTATTATTATTTAAATATTTATTTTGATGATTTTTAACTATTCTACTGCTGTAAAAGCTATAATTATCCATCCTAATATTGGTCTTGCTGTTTTTAGATTAATCAAGATTTATTCTCATTGGAACTGAAAAAAAAGTTGAGGTCTTTTAGCATTGCTAGTGTGCTTGCTTGCTTGCGTAGTGAGATGCCTCAGTCGTTGGTCACTTAGGGCACCTACTGGATGAATAGTCATGGTGACACTAACATTTATCTACTGATACTATAAATGTAAATAGCTATATGCAGGGCCGGATTGAAAGGTGTGGAGGCCTCGGGGCAACAAAGGAGTGGAGGCCCCTTGGTCCCCAATGATATTCCAAATAAAATGAAGGGCCATTTGTGATTTTGATATTTTACTGATTGCCTGATTAGAGTGAACAAATATAGATCGATGATTTCTGTTAATATTTAATGTAATCATGTCTGTACAAAGTACTGTAGGTAAAGGTACAACGCGAAAAAAAAAATGAAAGGAAAAGTTGTTTACTAGTGTTTACTATTTTGAATTTGTAAAAAATCCGAAGTCTATTGTGGGGGGTTTTCTTTTGTGGAGGCCCCGGGGCTGTTGCCCTCGTTGCCCTCCCCTAAAGCCGACCCTGGCTGTGTGAGACTTTCTGTCCGTAATATTCCTACACCTTTAGTACTCAATCGCTTAAAAATTATTCGTATATGTTTTATGGGCTTCCAAAATAATACTTTTTACAAGGAACAGAAAACTTTAAGGCAAACGAAGCCTTTAGCTTGAATGTTATATGTCCCTTCTCACTCTAACTACGCTACTGTCTCACTCTAAGTACCTACAGATCCATAGACAAACGAAGTTCACTCGTAAGTACTTATTATCTCTGCATAGACAAACAGTTATCTCGGTTCCCACATTATTATAATAATGGGCCAATTTTATTATTCATGGCATTACATTGCATGCCTACAAATAAGGTAGTCAACATAACGTATATCGTTTAATGTACAAATTTCTGATTTGCAAATCTTCATAGGCCTATCGGTTTTCAGACTCAACACTGCTCATAAAAATTAATGTTTCCGGGATTCTAATATGGAAAATATCGCTTATATGTAAACCTCATTTTCTCCTGCTTCAATCGTGCACTTGGCAAACAAGTAGCCAGCTTCTCAACAAGGGGGAGGAAAGGAGGGGGGACTATTCTTTCAGCGACCTTACTGACTCGGAGGAAGGCAAAGAATAAATTGCTGATCAGCTGTTTTTTGGTAGTGGTATTTTCTTCCCTACGTATATGATGGCATTCTGGTCGAACATGGCCCTCTCACGGTAATGGTTCTTATACTTCAAAAAAATTAGGCAGAGAACAAAGAAAAAGATATAATAAAAACAAATATTTCGACACATAGCGCCATCTAACTTCAGACTGAGCGCAACTTGTGTTGTGACAGCTAGATTGGCTGAGAGAATATACTTGTATACTCTCTTTAAAAAAATATATAGGTATACTAGCTGACGCCCGCGGCTCCGCCCGCGTCCTGGGGATATAAAAATAGATATTGGCCGATTCTCAGACCTACCCGATGTGCACACAAAATTTCATAAGAATCGGTCAAGCCGTTTCGGAGGAGTATGGGAACGAACATTGTGACACGAGAATTTTATATTTATGAGATATAGCAACTGATGAAAAGAGGTTCCATTCGCGTGCGGTTTTTAAAATAAGTGTACCCAGGGGTAGCCCAGGGGTAGTATTATATATAGTTTACGTCCTATTCACAAACCAACTGAATAAACTTACAAAATTTCATAACAATCGATCGAGCCGTTTTACGGCGATTTACGTGTACGGCAACTAACACAAGAATTTTGTATATCTTTATATATATAATTCTTCTGTGAGTGTGTATGTCACTGAACTTCTCTCAAACGACTGGACCGATTTTGATGAAATTTTTTGTGTGTCTTCAAGGGGATCTGGGAATGGTTTAGATTCGCAATTGGACCCGGTAGGTGGCGCTGCGATCAAGTTCTGGAATTTTAAAGTTGGGCGGTACGAAGTTCGCTGAGTCAACTAGTTTAATATAAAGGTGTGGACGAGTGACCTTGGGTGATTGGAAACAATCACCGAGGGTAAGCAACGACAGTGTGATCGGATCTAGATGGGTGACCGTTTGTGGCATGATATGTTATGAGCATTTCCGTGATTCGGGAGTCACGTTAAGCAGTCGGCCCCGGTTGTTATCATAAGATAGCAGTCGTGAAGCTTAGTTGGAGGCTTTTGGGCGGTTTAAAAACCCATCCAACGGCAAGATTACCTAGCCACAACGTGTCTTGTCAGTCAAACCCGCACTCGGCCAGCCTCGGGAGGTATGGCCTTAACCCTCTCTTGAGAGGAGAGCCGAGCCCAGGAGTAGGACATTATGGGTTTTTAATAATAATATAAAGGTATAATGCAAAAAAAAGTACCAAAAAAAATTTTTAGACCATAGAAACTTTTGGTCCGACCCGGGAAACGAACTCGAGACCTCAAACACAGCAGTTTCATACGCTACAACTGCTCCACCGATCATGAAACGAAAAAAAATCAAACATGTTTTTAATTTGCTTTATCGTATTTTCAATTTCTTGACGGAACTCTAAAAGGCAACAATTCTTGTAACTTGTTTCAATGTTTTGTACGTTTGGCGATTGTCGATGTTGGCCGTAGCTCCTCAGGGCCCTCTCGATAATGCATGTATAGAGCGATATAAATAAATACATATGTATCAATTCAGGGCAATGTCGCACGGTGAGTGAACGGAGGTACCGGACACTAGGCGGACCATGAAACCGGTAATATGTGGACAGTGTTTAGTGTTGTTATAAAGCTTACAAATTTGTGGGTTATTCAGTTAAAAAGGAACTACTTAAATAAGTGACTAGGGAAAATAGATTCAGAGCCTGACTGATGGCAGAATAGAGTAATTTCTTAAATATATAAAAAAATGTATAGTTCATAGTTTTTAAGAAATCATCTCAGAGTTATAGTTTTAAATTTGTAGATTTCATTTTCAATGACGTTATTACGTTGTTCTATACTAACACGAAAAATTAATATAAAGGGTGTGGTGCTTTAAGTGAAACCTGCATGTAGAATTGGCCTCATATTCAATAAAAATACTTAAAACTTATTAATAACTAATAAGCGTTCAGCACTGTTCAGCGCGATACGTTCCACACTAGGTAGCGTGGCTGTACACTAGACCGACTCGATCGGTGCACTATAAATAAATAAATATTTTGGACATGTAACACACAACCTCATCTAGTTCAAAACTAAGCAAAGCTTGTACTATGGGTATTAGACAACTGATTTATATAAATAAAAATATTTTTTATTGTAAATAAATACATATTATACATAGAAAACATCCAAACTCCGAAACAAATATTTGCAAATCATACAAACATTTGGTACGACCCGAGACCTCTTGATCAGCAGCCGCATACGCTAAAAACTAGACTAACAAGGCAGTTGTAACCTTACACAGAAGATCAACCTAAAAACAACAACATTAGTGTTGTCGTATTTCGTTGTTGAGTGTGATACCGGAGGCTCAATAATGCAGAAGCATGTCACTAAGCCGTCATAGTGTGGGTCACCAAAGTGACCATGATGCATTGTTTGTACTCACAATGAGGATGGTGACCTATTCTTAGACTAGACTTAGACTATTCTTAGATTCTACTCATGCTTTTCATAAGAGAGAGTAAAACTACTTTGGAAGACTTAAATATTTATATATAAAAAAAAATATTTTTTTGAAGAAAACCATTATTCTTCTATTTTGTTTTATTATTAAGCATTATTATTAGATACGAGCCCACACTAAATGTTATCTACGGTTGTTTTTGTAAAGATGCAAAAGTATAGGTATAGCGGTGGTTCGAAGCCAGTGTAAAAAAGTAGCCTAAGTTAATCCTTATGTCATCAGCTAACTTAAATCAAATATCCCCTCAAAATCAATGCAGCCGTTGCAGAGATTAGCCGGAACAAACAAACTTACAAAGAGAAATTGAATAAAAAGTTTTTTTCTAATTTTAAGCACCGTAAAATACTTTCATATTCATTCAATGAAAAGCTGTTAATGTAGAATCACAAACAAACACTTCAATTTGATTTAATTGTCTCATTGCATTTATGTTGACAATACACATTTCTTAACTGCTACTGTAAATCCAAAAAATGATGTCCGACATAAATCATGGTTTCACTACAAAAAGTTCGCAGGACGAGTGGCCAGACTTAGTGATGCGTCGATTTCTCCGAATAAGATTAATAAATGCAGCGGGCAGCGGGTCGAGGGGGCAGTGGCAGCGAGACCGGGGTTGAACATCGCGGCTAATGACACGCGCCGCTGCAGATATTTTTTTATCGCGAACTTAAAATATAAACTGGTTGCGGCAGTAGCCGGCCCGCGCCGCCGGCAACGCCTCCCGCGCCCTACGCCCTGCAGCTTTGCAGTTCACCGACCACCGTCCTGCCACACACTGCCACTAATCGCGATTAACACCTCAACGAAACCCTACGTCATACAGTTTCCGCTCTTGTGCATTAACTGGGAAGATTTATCGATCATCTCCTTTATATTTCTTGTTAGAACATGTCAGATCTTGTTCTAAGATTTTATCTTTATAGTTACAGGATGTCGCTGTACATTTTCCTGTGAGATACTACTAAATTATTATTGCGTTTTTATTGGCAATTAGTGTTTATGACTTATTATTTACGTATATTCCTATTAGCTAATCTAATTGGGTAGCTGTCTATGGTCATTATAAAGTTATAAACTATTGAAAGGTCTTCTTATACTTTAATTTGATGTGAGAATTCGACGAGTTATAATTTTTATTACTTTGATAAGGAGAAATATGTTTCTAACGTCAAAAATGAATTTCATAGGTCGAAAATACCATATAAATATTAAAACATAAATAACAAAAAAGTGAATTCATTAAGAAATGGTATATACCTTTAGCTCAAATTTATTTTCATGTAAATACGCAGTATGTGTCTCAGGATCTGTTAGAAGAGATGTTGTTTCATCATTGTCAGTCAATTCACTGCTGGAGATAGGCCTCTCCAATTGTCAAAAAGAGATGTTGTTTTAAAGTATAAATTAACAGTTATGTAGATTCATCCATAGAGTAGCTGATAAATAAATAAATAAATAAATATTTCGGACATATGACACACAACATCATCTAGTCCCAAGCTAAGCAGAGCTTGTGTTATGGGTACTAGACAACTGATATAAATACATAAACATACTTTTTTTTTGTAAATACATACATATTATACATAGAAAACACCCAGACTCCGAAACAAATATTTGTGAATCACACAAATAATATTTGGTCCGACCCGGGAATCAAACCCGAGACCTCTTGATCAGCAGCCGCATACGCTAACCACTAGACCAACGAGGCAGTCAAAAAATCGTCGTGATAAATCAGATTCATCCATCCTATCTAGACTTTACCATAATTACTGATAGACTGTTTGCAATAAGAGAGAGGTTTACGAGTACGTCCAGCTGTGGACTGCGATGATCTGATAATGATGATTTTTTTTACCTTATATATTAAAAATTCAAAGGTAAATTTAAGGCCAAATCCTTGCCCCATATTCAACTGTTCTGAGGAGTAGAGGGTATATTTTATTGAAGTTGTAAGACTTACTGATAAAATTCCTAGTCCTACCTGTTGAGAGTAACGGCACCAAACATAAATTTAATGCGTAATATTGTCTACCCATGCCCACGTACACTGACACGATTAGAACTGAGAACATTAACACGACATCCATTGAAACTCTAACTGGTCACTTCCATATTAAACTAATTCATTGTCTTATATATATTGTTAGCCACAACGGCGGTAGTTGTCATTTTTTTGGCGCCATCGCTTCACTGCGCTTGGGTATAAAAAGGAGTGCTCTGTTGTATCGGGACGCATTTCTAACGAATGCGTCGCGGAGTGTGGATCATTGTCTTTGGACAATTAGTACTACTCTGTTAACAGATGTGGAAAGCTGTCTTTGACAAGTTAGTACTGTCTGAATTGCGGTGGGTGCGAGGAAAGCTGTCTAACAGCTAGTACAGCCCTATGTGACCGCCCTTGCTGTATAACTAACTGTAATTTGTTTAGATTCGTTACTTAATTAACGGTTGTTTGTGTCTAATTGCATTTCTAAGATTATTTTGTAATTAATGAAATAAATTGTTTAGAATTAAAGTAAATTATTTAGAATTATAATTATTTTTATTATTTTTCACTTCTGGACTCTAACATCAGAAGTTGGATCGATCTACGTTCACAAATTATTAATTTTCAATATTTGGGAAACGATCAACTACCGACATTTAGTTAGATATTTTCATTTAATTTGCCTATACTTCATTATCTAGGTGTGTCTTACGATAGAGAGCATTGACAAATGCACAATAGATCGCGCTGTCATATAGAACCAAAGTGAATATACACAGTGATTCGCCGCAGAGGTCCCGGGAACGATAAACGCGATCGTTCGTTAAAAAAAAGGCATTGCACACTATTAGTGCTCATTTGAACGCTATCGAAATTCAGTGTTCGTTGTGATTTTTAATAAGGGAATCCGACTTTTGTGATATTCTTATCCGCTCTAAATCAAAGTCAAAAATCAAAACTAAATCAGTCAAAAATCAAAACAAAGTCAAAACATAGCAAATATAAAAATCGTAAAGGAAGTGACGACTTCTATATTTGGTTTTTAGTGACAATTACAAACGGTTTTAAAAAGATTATTTTAATAAAATAATGAGGGTACTTGTACTTCACGCTATGTTTCTGTTTGTTCGTGTTTATAATGCTTTCTTTTCAGATAGTAAACATTGTGCTAAGCGATAGAAACTGCATCCGTGCCAATGTACAAGGTGTACAATGTGGTCAACCAGTGCCGACACGGTTATGAGAAGGTTGGAAGCTTCAAGTTATGAAAAACTTGTGAGTTGTATTTGACGCTGTACTGGTAAGATCAAATCATATTTACATGTTGAGTTGTGATTTATTTTCACATAATTTTGATATGTAGTGTACGAATGTAAATCGTGTGCGCAATTTAAAGTGATAAAAATATCGCGACTGCTCCGGGTGTATCATCGGAAAATGCCTTATAGCTGATTCAAAGCTGTGGTTTAACGAAAGAGCTTAAGTAATGATCTTAGTTGGTTGAATTTTAACAATGAACTTATACCGTTTGTTATTGCAAATATTTTGTTTAACGAGATTAAAACTTTTCGAATTTTTGTATCCACCCCACCTGTGCATAATAAACTAGGCGTTATTTACTATGGTTATGCATTTTTTAACGAATGTATGATGAATTAATAACAGTTGTAGTGGCTGCCTAATGCAAATCGAACCTGTTATTTAGAAGGCAAAGTAACTTTTTATCGATTTAAAATCATACGAAGTTAAAAACCGACACAGTAAGTGTGACAAGACATAATACCCACATACGTTAATTCATTTATCTTTATTTTCGGGAATGAAAGATAGATACTTGTCCGATTATAAATAGATGCAAAGTTTTTTTTGTTTTGATAATTCAATGAATGGGCAGTTCTTATATATCTAGGGCCTAAATATGTGTTGTAATTATTCACAATACGGCGATAGGGTGCGTGGACAGAGCTAGTCCTGACGGAGCCTATTTAAAACAGCTTGAGGAACTCTTATCGTCCGCCGGTAGATGTACTATGTCACATTATTTACTGGTGATTGCATTAGTCAACTGTTATTGTAAAATCTATGAAGCGTTATAACAGTGGTAAATGTTTGAATTCTAAAGAGTTAAATTTATTTAATAGTTCAGAGTAGGTAGTACGAAAGTGACTTCACTTGTTATTTATGGTTCAAAGAAAAAAAAAAGTAAAGAAACTTCTATGAACCTTCTATAGTGGACTCCAAACTAAAACTTCATATTTTAAATGTAATCTAATAGGTTTTACACAACAAATTGTAAATGTTAAAGAAAGATCTCTTATGATAAAGCAAAACATATCGTTTGTTAGTTATGTTTTAATGTTTATCGAAATGCAAAGTATTGATACCGGTAAAGACTGCATGTCTATCGATCTTAATAGTACGTCTACTTAAGCATGCTATTCTTGATGTTATAGAAACATTATGAAAGGTTTTAAATACCCTCACATGTTATGTTGTTTGTGTAACAATAATGATTAATGGTCAGGTTAGACCGAGCTAAAATGAGGTTTAAGCACTAGTCATTGTGAGAGTACCAATTAGTGTTCCGGAAAGATAATCCTCATGCCTGACTGGCTATTTCAGGTGTTAAATTTTAAGATCATACACAAATCATTGTAGCAAACTTGATCGTAAAGGTGTGACATTCATATAGGATCAAGATTAATAACATGTTCATAAGCACGTTACGAGCCAGCTCAGGTTATTGTGATCTTTTTCTTCCTGACAGAGGTACTTATTGAAACGTCAGTACTAGTGATGGTTTCGACTGCTTTGTTGAGCCGACAGTTAGTGTATGCGACTACTGTTCAATATAGGTTCGATTTCTGGGTTGAACAAACAATAACTAATAATACTGTGTACTTCTAATTATAGATATGCTTGTCACGGCCCGAAGTTTAAAAGTTGTGGTCAACGCTCCGTGACTCGAATGAGTACAAAGAGTCGACGGTCCTACGCCTGATCTCTTTCGGGTCATGTTGGGTGGCCGTCCCATCGAACCAAAGGCGGACACCTGTGTTAGACAAGTACTTGTGTGCTGTAGTGTCTACTGTGTTTTTGGTTGGTCACCATTAGGACTGGTTGCCGTAGCAGAAAGGTAAAAAGGTTAAAATGGTAAGGTTTAACTACAGACTCGAGACGATCGACTATAAGCAGACGGTGGCCTATTACAGTAAGTGATTGAACGACACCTGTCGGACAAGCCCTGGTCCATAAAATGACTTTGAGGGCAATTAGTCTGAACTCGAATTCACTGCGTGGGCATACTTGGACATGTTTCGGGTTTGCTTGACGCCAATCGTCAAGCTGCAGACATAACCAAAACTGGTGACCCGGTATCATATCCTAAGAGCTTTGCGATTATTGGGAACATCCTTAACCGAGTACCGTGAGACTTCTGTAACATTTTCTGACATCCTCCGGGTCTTGCGTCCTGAGAGATATGCGAAAGTTAGTAACATTCTTGACGGTATTACTGCGTACATACTGAGGGCACTGTTATTTTTAAATATCCTAAAAGCTTTGCTTGCTAGTATCGCCTTCTAAAAGCTCTGATTATTCATGACGATAATGAAGCATATTGGTGACGTTAAAGTAATACAGTATTCAAAACTAATGCAATGTTTCATGCTTTCCTTAGATGACAACGATGCATTGAGAGCCTCGTCACTGTGCAAGGTGCAGTCTACGCGAGCCGAGCCCGGGCTGTGACCTGGTGTCTGCTGCTGCCTGGTGAGGCGCAGACTTGCGGCCTGCTCGCTGTATCGCGAGGTGCGGACTTGCGTCCTGCATGCCGCTCAGTGATAAGCGGACCTGCGGTCTGTTCTCCGTGTGCCCGAGATGCAACCTTCCGCCTGTTCACCGTGTGTACGAGACGCAATCTTCGGCCTGATCCCCGTGTGCGTGAGGTGTGGTGCAATGTATGGCGGATGGTGGAGAGCATCAGGTGTGTATATTGGAATGGACCCATGGACAGGGTAACCAGCCCCAAACTCGTGGTCTTGTTGAGAGAGGTAAGACCCATGGACAGGGTAACCAGCCCCAAACTCGTGGTCTTGTTGAGAGAGGTAAGACCCATGGACAGGGTAACCAGCCCCAAACTCGTGGTCTTGATGAGAGGTTTAAGGCCCATGGACAGGGTAACCAGCCCCAAACTCGTGGTCTTGATGAGAGGTTTAAGACCCATGGACAGGGTAACCAGCCCCAAACTCGTGGTCTTGTTGAGAGAGGTAAGACCCATGGACAGGGTAACCAGCCCCAAACTCGTGGTCTTGATGAGAGAGGTTTAAGACCCATGGACAGGGTAACCAGCCCCAAACTCGTGGTCTTGATGAGAGAGGTTTAAGACCCATGGACAGGGTAACCAGCTCCAAACTCGTGGTCTTGTTGAGAGAGGTTTAAGACCCATGGACAGGGTAACCAGCCCCAAACTCGTGGTCTTGTTAAGTTTAAGTTTAAATGTTTAAGACCCAGACACTTATGATAACTGTTCTTCTGATAATTGTTCTTATGGTAACTGTTCTTATGGTAACTGTTCTTATGGTAACTGTTCTTATGGTAACTGTTCTTATGGTAACTGTTCTTATGGTAACTGTTCTTATGGTAACTGTTCTTATGGTAACTGTTCTTATGGTAACTGTTCTTATGGTAACTGTTCTTATGGTAACTGTTCTTATGGTAACTGTTCTTATGATATTATTGTTCTTATGGTAACGGTAGACCTTCATGCTGAAGTCTACTCTTGTGTTAGTACTAAACTTAGTTTTATTTTAAATGTATCTAACAGTGACTGTTTGTTTCTAATCTGGCGCGGATTATAAATCTTTCACTATTTTCCTTGGAGGTTCGAACCTTTCCTATTCATGTTAACTGTTATCTTGAAAACTATTCGTTAACTCTGTTTACGCTAAATTTGATAACTGTTTTCAGTAACTGACCAATTGGACGATGATGTACTTACAGAGGCGTCCAATAAACTTTTTTTTGTAAATGTTCCAGTAACCGGGAATGAGAACAATGAAAAAGTGTGGTCACCCGGACCTGCCGAGGACGTCAGGGTGTCAGGAGAGGCCGTGTTAGCCACAACGGCGGTAGTTGTCATTTTTTTGGCGCCATCGCTTCACTGCGCTTGGGTATAAAAAGGAGTGCTCTGTTGTATCGGGACGCATTTCTAACGAATGCGTCGCGGAGTGTGGATCATTGTCTTTGGACAATTAGTACTACTCTGTTAACAGATGTGGAAAGCTGTCTTTGACAAGTTAGTACTGTCTGAATTGCGGTGGGTGCGAGGAAAGCTGTCTAACAGCTAGTACAGCCCTATGTGACCGCCCTTGCTGTATAACTAACTGTAATTTGTTTAGATTCGTTACTTAATTAACGGTTGTTTGTGTCTAATTGCATTTCTAAGATTATTTTGTAATTAATGAAATAAATTGTTTAGAATTAAAGTAAATTATTTAGAATTATAATTATTTTTATTATTTTTCACTTCTGGACTCTAACAATATATATAGTATAACCCCATATATATATATAGTAAAATCACATTTACAGGCGTTATATATATATATATATATATATATATATATATAACGCCTGTAAATGTGAATATATATATATACTAGCTGACCCCGCGAACTTCGTACCGCCTAACAGTCGATTCAACGTCACTCAATTATTTTGCATTCTCGGAACCCCTCCAATAAAAGTTATCAGATATTTTTTTATTTTTTTTTCCTTAGAACCATCCTCGTACATCAAGCTATATTATAAAAAAAGAATGACCGAAATCGGTCCAGCCGTTCACGCGTGATGCCGTGACCAAGGAAAACGGGTTTCATTTTTATATATATATATAGATATATATATAACGCCTGTAAATGTGATTTTACTATATCTGATGGAAAGCATAAGTAAAATCCAAAAGTGGTTGTCGCCATACTCACTGCAAATGCAAGAAGTATGGCGACCCACATTATGGCGGTCTAGTGAGATGCTTTTACACGCAATTTTTTTTAATTCTTTTTTTACATAAATATTTTGTCACCGATTTGGTTTTAACGAATTCTTTTCTCTTGTAGACGTGAAAACGTAACGATTGGAAGAGTTAACACAATGACATATATTCCTATACTAAACAGAGCTTGTGCTACACCTAGAGTCAAATCTGAGACTTCAAGCATAGTACAACATGCTACCGCTGCACCCCCAAACTGTCAAATTTTATTTGACAGTTTGACTGCTTGGTTGGACTAGTGGTTTAGGTGGTTGCCACGCTGCTTTCTACTGCAGTGTTGTGATTTCAAATCACACAAGGGGCAACACTTTGAGTGATCCAAAAATTTATTTTCTTTGTGTCCGTTTCATGTATGTTTGTGAAGTCCCCGACACATGATGTTTATTCCTGAACCGGGCGTTTTTTTTTTTAAAAAAAAAAATAAAGTATATTTCACCTTGCCTACCTAGTACCTTCACTCGCCATTTTTTTCATTACTTCTTTGTTATAAAGTCGTGAATGAAATCAGAATATGCATGTTTGGTCACATATTAGTCTGACTGCCTGGAGTGAAAGTATGATTATAGGAACTAATGTTAGACAATTTTCCTTTTATTTAATCAATAGAGTGAAGTTCTCCTTCTGACGATGAGAAAAATTTAAAAGCAATACACTTTAGACTGTCATTTTTCATGGTTCCATTTTCGTAATTACACTAACCAAAAATTTATTAACTTAATAAATCGTAACCGGGACTCAGTTTTACAAACATTGTTAACAAACGATTTCTATTCATATATGCATTTTTGATCCATAGCATATCATATATAATCTTATGATAGTATAACAATACCTAATAATAGGTCAAAATAAAAAGGCCTTTTAGTGAATGTATCGATAAAGGGGTTTTAATGCATTTGTGCGCGTTGATGTCTTTTACAAGTACGATGACGCCTACGAATGCCACTCATGCGCAGTATTCAATACTCACCGTACAAACTACTGTAAAGCGCATTACTAACACTCAGACTAACTCGATACATACTCAGGGCTGTCAAGGACTATTATTTGGAAAGTAATCTGTTGTGATCTGTGGCATAGGTTATTTTTTTGTCGAATTTAAACAGCACTGAAGAGGTAAACAAGTCCATGGCTATTTGTAATGCAATTATAAATGGTACATTCATGATCTAGATACAGAAAAAAATTTGCTTGAAATCGGACAGTCAATAGTCTGTTAAATCCGGTATCTCAACAGTAGACAATACATAAATTACTGGCCTTGACCAGTTATGTGTCTGCGTTAGTCATGCAAATGTTATTATGTAGGTTTTTTTTAATATTCGGCCTAACAAAGTGACTCTACTCTGCCTGATGGAAAGCATGAGTACAATCCAAAAGCAGGGGGTCACCATCTTCATTGTAAAAGCAGACAATGCTAGACAAGACACACGAGACATGGTAGAGCCAGACCTTTCATGCTGAAATTATTACATTACGGTAATAGAAACAATCCCTTCGAACCATAATATACTCAACTTCTCCATATTTCCTCTAAATAATTTTAAAATTATGTGGTAGGAGCTTTACATCAGTACTTAAGTATAGATCAACCTGCAACATTGATCATAGCTGAAGAGTCGATCAAGGAGTACGGAACCCTGGTCGATTTCTCTCAGGTTTCCCATCAACGTTGAGGTGATATCGACCGAGAGACAATAAATCCGGTTCTGGCTGCAGCGGGCGGGTTGCAATTAAACTAGTGTCGCGACGGGGTTCGCGGACCGTGCGAAAGTGAAGCATGCGGGGGGTGAAGGGGCCGCGGGGGACCGTCTGCGCAAAATACACAGAGTAGACAATCACAGTATGATCATTATATATGTATATATTTATATAAGTTGGCAACGATTTTTGACAATGACCAAGAACCAAATGAACTTTCATAGCTATCTGATGTTTCTAAAAGATAACCAGGTTTGTAGAAGGATCTTTACAGCAAACTGAACTTTGAACAGGGACGTATGAAGACAGCTGATGTGTGACAAATGGAGATTTGGATGCGATTGACGAAGAACCCTGACCCTGAACCTGATGTGAAGGTTTTGTATATCGGTACCTAGGTCTAGTATACCTAGTATAGATTTCTTTTTTTCTATGTCTTTGTTCAAATTAATGGCACATTGTATTCTTTTCTTTTAACAGATGATTAATATGATGTATCAGCCAAGTTGGTGATCTGCAAGTGGTATTCGCATACTGGTTTCGCGTGGCGTGTGGTGTTAGCAATGGGTCTCCGGGGCGCGGCGCGTGGGTGCGCCGGCTCAGTCCGCGCGCGGAGGCCGGCGCAGACGCACGCGCTGGTGCTGCCATGTCGCGCTAGCGGCGCGCCCCCATGGTGTACCCCGAGGCGTCCCGCTGGGGCGCGCCCGACGCCGCGCTCGCGCCCCTCTACGATGACGTCTACAGAGGTCAGCTGATACTTGGAATCTCCGCTGTGCAAATATTCAAACCTCTTTGTTTCTATTTCTCGCCCCTCGTCCCTTGATCTCTTTCTGTGCTGCGAATCTGTCGCTCTTGTACGATGCACTTGATCATATTTTATGACCATTTCATGTTAAAGTAATATACTAGCTTCGGATATATATACATGTTTTTAAAATTCTAACAACTCAATCGGATACTTTGTATACTTTTACCATGTTTTAGCATGTTCAACCCCTATATTTTAAATATTTGAACACTTCTTTCCCCGCGGTTTTAACATGAAACTTTGTTTTATAAATTTACACTTGTATGTTGTGCGACCGGTCGTCGATGACTCAGTTGCCGACATCTGTAGTTGACTGGTTGTTAACCATTCATATTTACATTTCAATAGCCACAGCTCGAGTTGATAGTAATGTAATATATATTTGCGTCTTGTGAACAATGCCAGTGGAGGGTATGTTATGATCCAGTTCAGTAAGTCTTTTATCAGAAATTTTCTCGTCTTGTAAATGTTCACATGTGTGAAATGTGTACATTGATATGAATATTTTCGTATTATTACAACGCACTTATCGCTCAGCTAATGAATGAATTCAAAGGCTCATGAACTTATCTAACGTGATTTCATTTCTTGTTATATGTGTATTTAATAATATATTTTTTATGTTAGGAGCATTTATCTACTAATCAAAGATAACTGCTTGTAATATGTACATTACATACTAAATGTTTTTTAATAAACAATAAGAATTAAAATAGTATAAATGAAACAAATAACTAAATACCATTATCAATAAAACAGTAATAGAAGTTTTAGCAAAATACGACCTTATTGCATTGTGCTCAGAATTTAAAATTCACAAATATGACCACCAACTTCGCAGTCTTGTTTGGCGTAAAACATTTCGTAATGACATTACTGTAATTCTCTATACAATGGTGTAGGAGGAGAATTATCTTCATAATGTTTTAACGTGATTGTTGAACGGTTGTTTTATTGATAATTGGGGCCTACGGCTCATGTCGGTGCTTTAAAGCTCAATTAAACCTTGAAAATTGAACTGTCTTAAGGAAATTCAAATTGTGATTTTATAGTAGGTATCTTGTTTACGATCGTCTATAAAGTTGCCATACTCGAGACGCGGATGGAACCTTCTTGTATCCACGTATACGTACGACGTTTAGTTATTAATATGACCTATACGGCTTTCCAATCGGCCTACATCGCGTGTCATAAATTGAGATGTATCTGAGTCGCGATTTCACGAGCGTTTAGCGCTGGCGGCGAAGCGTTCACATCTGATGGAGCTTTATGTCATTTATTAGTATAATTGCTTGTTAATGATTTTATGATTCGACAGGTCTGTGTGATTAGGTACGTGTATCTACTGTTTCGAACTGTTGTATATTGTTCAGGTTTGGTCAGTGTTGCTTTTTGTATTATTGTGGGTTTTCTGTTCGTGTACCTCTTTTGTAAAATAATATGTAACAAAATAAGAAAGAAAGATTTATTTATCAGAATACATTATAATAGGTTCTACAATTTATGGTGTAGGTATTAAAACCGCAATCCAAAATAACTAACTGTGGCAGTTTTTATTTTTTTTATTTTTTTGTGTCCATTGCTTAATAATACCTAGGAATATATTTTGTAACTTATTTTGTAGATTAAAATAAAAAAAATTGTTCCCATAAACCTAAAAGACGACCGAAAAAAAAATTGTTTGCAAACCTACACCTCGTATTGTGTTTAATTTTATTTTGAGATACATATAAAAGATTTTAATATAGAACAAAATATAGATGCATCTGTAGTCTGCATTCGCAATGACTAGTAATCCTGCGGGATGCTGTACAAGTATGATGACTGTACACGACAAATCAAGCATGTGTGTGTCAGCAATGCGGCGCGTGCGCATGTGGGGGATTTTTACAAGTTGCAACATGCACCGGGTGAGATGCGATCGGCTTATTCTAGAAACTGTAGCTCAAGTATAACAGCACTTTAGAGTTATAGCCTAAACCGTCGCAGGTTATGGATCAAAGTGCATATCACTTGCCGGAGATTAGGATATGTAAGTCTTTATACTTCTCTTTAAAACAACATTTTATTTTATTTCGAAATTTAAACATTATTAAAAAAAAAATAGAATTTTATTTTTATTTTTTACGTTTGGGCTTTTTAAGAAACTTAAACAAAGTCTTGAAGTAACATGGACCTAGGTAAGTTCTCTGTGACATACTTATTTAATAATTAATTTAAATTTATTAAACTGGACATTGAATTGAAAACACTAATACAATCTGGCCTTTAGTTTAGATTTATTTCTAAAAATAACAGTACATATTAAACTAAATAACTTATAAAACGCATATTAAAAGTTATATTTTGTGTAGGCACATTCAGATTTCGATTCTATCATCGACTTCAATAAATAATTGATCAGGAACAACATAAACTATAGCAATAAACGTCAGATATGTCGTAAATTGATGGGAAGTGTTCCGTTATTAATTTCTATCCTCACATCAGCGAGTAACGGAGTTAGCAGGACCGAAAACCAGCTTAAATAACATGTTTAGGCTTTACTTCTGTTGCTGGCTAGACATGTTCTTATTGGCAAGCCGGCAATAAAACACTAGAACATTTATGTGTTCCAATTTCAATCCCATACAGTGCTAAAACGCTCAACTCTATTACTTTAACTTTTTTAAACCGGTTTCAAATTAAAGTGTTGCATAAATTTCGTATAAATTTATTTCTTTAAACCGACATAGTTTCTCATCAGAGAATACGAAGATGCGCTTGATTAAGTTCACGGTTATTTTGTATTCATTTTTGTAAATGACTATTCTTTTGAATATGACAAAGATAACCTTAATATTTCTCTTCTAAATTTTATCTTTTATTTGTAATTTATGACACGCGCTAATCTTTACATCAATAATAAATTTGCTCTGCTAATATTTGAAACAATTCGAGATTATATATATTATAAATTACTTTAAACTGATGTGCCACAGTGTTTTTTCATATGGGATTTGAACCCACAATACATACCGCTGTAGGGAGTTAATTAACATAACGTTTGTATGTCAGTATTACGAGTCTATTGACACCTCAATAATTAAAATCGGTTCCGTAATTTAGGTGCTAAATCTATTTCCTTTTCTTTTGGCTTCGACGTAGACGGGCAAAGTTAAGTAAGTAATTTACAGGTACTAAAATTCTGTATAATCAGAGTTCAAGTAACATTGTTTGAATATAAAAACAAAATATGCAGAATTTAATGAATTGTTGTTGAAACTCAGCTAGCAATTGACTTAACATTTTATGTCTACTTTTGACCTTTTAGTTGTTAGGAGAAACTCTACTAACATTAATTTAGTATAAATAAGCGTTGGCAAATGTAAATATTTATAGGTAACAACAAAAGTACTACAAAATCCTACTAATGTTATAAACGCGAAAGTTTATGAGTATGTATGTTTGTTGCTCTTTCACGCAAAAACTACTGAACGGATTTGTATGATACTTTACAGTAATATAGCTTACTAGCTTTTGCCTGCGGCCCGCCCACGTGGATATCGGTTATCGCGGTAAAAAGTATCCTATGTCCTTTCTCAAGGTTTTATCTATCTCTATACCAAAAGTCATCAAAGTCGGTTCAGCGGTTTAGGCGGTTTGGTGAAAAGGTAACAGACAGACAGACAGAGTTATTTTCGCATTTATAATATTAGTAGGGATACATATATCAGAATAACACATAAGCTACTTTTTACTGCAATAATCGAGATATCATGGATGATAATGATGATGAATCGATATACACGCGGTTGGATCCACGGGCGAAAGCTAGCCTTAGTATATATTTATTGGCATAATTTGTTATTGGAGGTAATACTTTTCTTTTTACTCCTTCCTTGTACAACTGTCTTGTTAGCGTATGCAATTATCGATGAAAAGGTCTCGAGTTCGATTCTCAGATGTTAGGAAGTGCTGTTGAGTTTTTTTTTACAAGAAATAACAATAACAGCCCAGAGATTGGAAGTTTCTGGGAAATAATGTTAGGCTGTCCGTCTCGATTGTCATGAATATCTACGTCAATAGTTATTGGAAAGTAAGACTGAATAAGACTGAACTAGTTGTCAGTACAGCCAAGTACTGACAACTAGTTTAGGCAACTACTGGTAACTAGTTCAGACTTCCAATTTAGTTCACCCTCACGGTTAGTTGCTGTAGTGTTGTTGTGTTAGAGTACCAACCAACTAAGTGTTACTGAAAGATTAGTATAGATGTCGCAAGCAATGCTAAGAATAATGATGATAAATGCGAACGAAAAGCGCACGAAAACTAGAAAAGTCGCGTTTACCCAAACATAACAGTAATCTAGATGTATTTTTCACCTCGTTGGAGATATTTCTATTTTATATAAATATATATTTTATATACAAGAACTAGCTGCGCCCCGCGGTTTCACCCGCATCGTGATAGATATATCTTCATATATTGTAGCTTATGTGTTTTTCTGATATGTAAGGTATATTATTGTGAAGTTAAAGCCATTCAGTACTTTTTGCGTGAAAGAGCAACAAAGATACATACTCGTAAATACATACTCGCAAACTTTCGCGTTTATAATATTAGTAAGATTGCTCGTTTATAGGTATTAGATAAAAATAATATATATATTTCGTAAATCTTTGACCAATATTTGACCAGTCTTGTTTTCTAAAACAAAATCTGCTACTGTCAAACATAATGACACAGTGACTCACATATTACAAATGCGTTCGTTCCCAGAATACTAATCATGTTCCCTAATAAATTTTATCACCAAATATCTGTATTAACGAGTACATTATTCTAGTCGCGTGCAACTCTATTAATTCGCGTAACACTACGGAGAATTTCGGGTATAGCGTACCTATATTTATATTTGTACCACATTCAGCGGATAGTCATAATACATAGTAATATGTACTATGGATATGCGCTAAATGATGTGGTTAAATAACTTTATTTTTCTGAAAAGAAATTAACAATAAATTTTATTATAGATTAACACTCAATAATCCAGAACAAATAATACTGTTAATAGAACAAAACAACAAACAGAACAAAGAAGGGTGGCAATAATAGAGTCACACAAATAATACAATTATTTAGTGTAGTAGGTAGATATGTGTAATCGTTAGCAGGGCCGGATCTTAGATTTTATCCAGAATAAATTGCTATTGACTAAAATATATAAGTAGTTTTATCACCTATAGAAATCTTCTATACATACATATATAAATATTAATATTTAAATATCTAAGTGTCTATCTGCAATTTTAAATCACTTTTTACTGAATAACCATAAACAATGACCACATAATAGGTAGAAACATAAAATTGACTGCACGGTTGGCCTAGTGGTTTAAGCGGTCGCCACGCCGCTCTCTACTGCGCCAAGTGTCGTGGGTTCGAATCCCACGTGGGATAACACTTTGTGTGATTCACAAATTGTTGTTCTGAGTCTGGGTGTTCTTTGTGTCCGTTTCATGTATGTTTGTAAAGTCCCCCGCGACACAGGAATTCATATTCCTAATGCGGGAGTTGTCTTTAAAAAAAAAAAAATTAAAAAAAGTTTAATTAAATTAAATTCTTTAAACTTAACAAAATTAAATGTAACAGTAACTTTTTACTAAATTTAAATGGAAGTATTTATCTACTGAACTGTACTGTATTGATATATTGAACTGTAGTCTGTCGGTCTGTCCGTTGTTATCCGTTAGTTCTAGCTATTCTCTGGAACGGATGGACTGATTTTAACAGAACTTTTACTGACTGGCAGTTGATGTTATAACATTGGCTACTCTTATTTAAAAAAAAAACAATATTAAAAAATGTTAGCTCCGAATATTTTCACTTTACATATTTCAACGCTTTGGGCTTTAGTTTTTTTTTTTATGTTCGACCATGTGTAAAAGTTATGACTTTTGTTTATATTTGAAAACAGTTCTAGAATTTGACATTTCATTATACTTTTATTACCCGTTTTCCCGCCCACGAAAAACAATTTCGTCTATAAAAGATGAAATTGCTTTTCTTTAAAGATATTATTTAAATTTTCTTGAGATAACTCAGTACAATAAAAACGCGTCGCAAGAAAACAGCCAAGTGTGTATGACTTGTGTACCATGGGTTCCTTACAAGTTTAGTTTTATTGTCTAACTTGAGAATTAAGTTTTAAAAAGCTTTTTAAACAATAATATTTTAACTGTAAAAGATGAGTTATAATTTATTTAAAATTATACTATAATCATACATTAAAGACTTAAAAAATTATGTGAGAACAGATGAATAAACATACAGCTCTGCCTGCCTCATTGATCTAGTGGTTAGCGTATACGGCTGCTGATCAAGGGGGCTCGGGATCAAATTATTTCTTACAAGAAATTCTTAATCCTGGAGTACGAAAATTGCAAAAAAAAAACATTTAAATCGGCTCACTAGTTTTGAAGTGAAAGCAGGACATATAGACCGACAGAGTCACAGTTATAATATTAGTAAGGATTTACCTTTCGGAAACGTTTCCGCTGTCTGAGGATTAGCCGAGAAATATGACTCGATTATTATAAGAAGTGTTGTAAGAACGTTACTAAAATAAACTATTATGGGAATGGTAACACTGTAAACTATTACTACTATAATAAAAAAAATCATTACTATTATTACATTTAAAATGCTTACTTCTCTATATGGTATTGGAAGTTATTAGCTATAATGTCCATACAAACACACTTATGCCTTGATCACACGTACCGAGTAAACGGGCGAGACAGTGCTCTCAGCCGAGTACTCGATGCATATAAACATATGCCTCGATTCCACGTACCGAGCAAACGGGCGAGACAGTGCACTCGGCCGAGTACTCGGTACTTATAAACAAAGCGCCGAGCGCTCGGCCGAATGAAGTGGCGATACAGTAGCTCGGCGTCCGTTCTACTTACTAGGCCGAGTGTCCACCAAACCAACATCCATGATCTTGTCCAAATCCGACTTTGCTCTTTTTCCAACAATTCCTTCAATTTATTAATTATATATATAATTATTAGAAAATATACAGAGATACTCATTCCACTATTTAATAGTGCATTTTCTATATCTGCTGTATATTTTCTAATTATCTTTTTACGATCCATCGTGTCCGAAGTAAAGTCTCAAATGAACTGACTGTGCTAATTTCAAAACACGTGTGAACAGCTACTCGCGTACATCACTGTCTCGGCCGAGCAACATTTTGCTGTGTCGTCCGTTTACTCCGTACGTGTGATCAAGGCATTAGAGATAATATTATTGGCAGTACCGCGTTATAAGCACCATTTGAGTCATTATTGCTTTATACGCGAGAATATTGTGGTTCTGCTACAGCATAAATTCCTTATCCACATTGGTTCTGGCTATAATCGCCTTGAATATCAACTAAATTTGGAGGTACTTATTAAATTTGTGATAGTATCTTTATGTATACAAATAAGTAAAGTTGAAGTGTGCATATCAAAGAATATACGGTATTAACAACATAATGGTAGTTTTTTCTATCTGTTGGTTCCGAATAATCTCTGGAACGGATGGACCGAATTTGTCGGGACTTTCGCTAGCAGAAAGCTGATGAGATAACGAGTAAGTCTAGTATTTCGGTTATCGTGGTAAAAGCTGGGGCCTTGCTCAGACCAAATTACCGAATTTAATATAAATCGGTTCGGTAGTTTTGGCGTGAGAACACAACAAACAGACAGATTTACTTTTGCATTTACAATTTTAGTAAGAATTCGTGAGGTTTAGTTAGTACTACGAGTATATATTATATATATGTATGTAATGAGCCAGATGAGGTGGCACGATCACTAGATTCGCCACAACGATTCGCTCTCCAACTTTTCATTTAATAAATTCAAAATTTCGCAGTGTACGTGACGCTGTCCGGTTAAATCCACATTTTGGGGGAAATTTAATTTGTTTTCTAGGTGATATGAAAATTGTTGAGTACCATCTAATAGTCCTATTTTCCATTACTTACACTTCCTACTATTATTATAAATATGAAAGTTTGTGATAATGAATGGACGTTTGCAACTTTTTCACACAATAACTACTGAACGACTTTAGATAAAACAAGTGTTGTCGGCCTGTCTGTTGCTTGTAATTGTTTTGTAATCGTAATGTATTTATTATTCGAGAAGTTAATCCTGTTAGTATTAAAAACGCGAAAGTTTGTGAGTATGTATGTTTGTTGTTCTTTCACGCAACTACACGCAACAACAACTACTTAATGTATTTTGATGAAACTTCACAATAATATAGCTTACATATCAGAATAACACATAGGCTACTATTTACACGCGAGCGGAGCCGTGTAAAAGCTAGTAATAATCTTTATCTTAATATATATAATTCTTGTGTGAGTGTGTATGTCACTGAACTTCTCTCAAACGACTGGACCGATTTTGATGAAATTTTTTGTGTGTGTTCAAGGGGATCTGGGAATGGTTTAGATTTGCAATTGGACCCGGTAGGTGGCGCTGTGATCAAGTTCTGGAATTTTAAAGTTGGGCGGAACGAAGTTCGCTGGTTCAACTAGTTATATATATATTTCTTCTGTGAGTGTGTATGTCACTGAACTTCTCTCAAACGACTGGACCGATTTTGATGAAATTTTTTGTGTGTGTTCAAGGGGATCTGGGAATGGTTTAGATTCGCAATTGGACCCGGTAGGTGGCGCTGCGATCAAGTTCTGGAATTTTAAAGTTGGGCGGTACGAAGTTCGCTGGGTCAACTAGTATAATTATAAAACTTTAAATTAACATAAGCTCATACACCAGAATGAAACAGATATTTCAACAACATCTCCTAGATTCAAGTGGCCTCTTAAAGAGAGTTAGACAAATTTTATTTTAGTGATATTTTGTTTTTACCAACCTATAAGTTACCCTAAGACCCGTAAGTATTCAGATGTCTAGTAGGGTACTATCTACCTTAGGGGGTCTTAGTAAGAAGACCGTTTGAGCATAGTTAGTGAAAATGTACAATGGTTTCTTTTTAAAATGAAATTCAACACACATGCGACCTTGCCGTGGGGAAAATTACCAGGATTTTTTAAGTGAAGATTGTAAATTTTACCAGGTTAATTTTAATTAAGTTTTGCAAATACTTCAAGTATTTACTAAAACTACAAGTCGTATTTCAAAGAATACTTACGGATTTGATAGCTTTCAAAAGTTGTAATGAGCCCTAAAAATACGTGTAAAACTATAACGGAACGGGAAGCAGTAAAAATCATGGGAAAAATATAAATAGCGCAATGGTCTATCAAAATAAATATAAACCAATTTGAAAATAAAACGGCTCGATTGGCCTAGTGGTTTAAGCGGTAGCCACGCCGCTTTCAACGGTGCCAAGGGTTCAAATTCCAAGTGGGAGAACACTTTGTGTGTTTCACAAATCGTTGTTCAGAGTTCTAGTGTTCTTCGTGTCCGTTTCATGTATGTTTGTATAATCCCCCGCGACATAGAACTTATATTCCTAATGAGGAGCTGTCTTTAAAAAAATGAAAAAAAGAATGATTACCATTTTATTATGTTCATGTAGTTTTATATAAATGTACGGTACGTTAACTAAAGGATCTTTAATAATCATATTAAAAAAAGAAACACGTCCTAACAATCAATCCAACTATTTAATATGTTTGGCTAAAGTCTGAGGTAGAAACGCAGCCAGTGATTGATGGGAAACAACTCGTCACTCCACGTCCCTTTGCCATTTCTCTTTCCAGAGGTAATCATTTGTGCCGATCTTCCGGTGCTCAGTTAAGACTCCAGTATGATAGATTACCACACTTTGGCACAACTCTAAACTATTCCACAGGTAAGATTGATAGCTGAACAGGAGCACTAAATATAGAAGGTATCAATCAAACAATGATGAGCTCAATATCATAAGTTTTATTAGTTTTCGTCATGTCCGTTTGTCCGTCCTCGACTTACATTCCAAACAGTGTTAGAAAGGTAAACTATGCATGGATATGAGTTTTTCTCACGCGTCTACACTATCGTATGGTATCGAAAGGTCTTTTAAAAACATTGAGAAGTTGCTAAAATGATTTTTTGATTTAGGTATCCGTTTGCGAGTAACATTATAGCACAATTTTTGTGAGAATAATTCGTTCCGATACCTCTAAAAAAACGGGGACTCAAAAATCTGGGTAGATTCATCGTGGTAATGAAATTTAAAGGAAAACTATAATGGCTTTTAAAACTTTGTTAGTTTATGTGTTTTTTCTTATTTAATAGACTCTTCTTTTTTTAATCCTATTTTTTGTTTAAATTATCTATAATCCTAACTAATATTTTAAGTCTTTATTTCTTTAGCTTTCACAAATAAACCACTTAACTGATTTTAGCAATTTTTTAGCAACGGAAAAAAAAAATTATTATCAGCTAGTAACTTAAAAAGTATCGAGAAGCTAAAGTATTTCTAATTAACAAATACAGTAATAACTAATATCCAAATGCCCCAGATCAAGCGATCAATATAATATAACTTAAAAATTCATACATGTTACACTCAAAATCTTGTTCTTTTTCCAATATCACGACCTTATTTTTAAAGACATAAAAAATGATATCACGCCGTCTGGAAGTCCAGTTAAATAATAAAAACTGCGATGTCGGCCATGATTGGTTGAATATAATTATTTATTATAGTCGTAAAGTTATCAATACGGAGTTAAACGTACAAAATTAACGGTCGACTAATGCTTCGAAATGATTGGCGTCTGAAGTTGTGCGCCTGTTCAAATGTCTTTAACAGGTTTTCTGATACTGTTCTTCGCAGTTTGTACTAATTTTATAGAAATGAATTTGGTTGTATGGTAGATTGATACGGAATATTGTGAGAATACCGTATTTGAGATACTATCAATGTATAAACCAAACATATGTACCTCTTATTTAGTTGTGTTAATAATTGTGGTACTTCTAAAATAGCTAAGGAATAATACGACGACAATTATGAATGAATAAAATTATGGTACTTTCGCGATAGTCCGAAATGATTATGTTTTTCAATCGACTACTTTTTTTACCCGCTTTTTATTCCTAATAAATTGATTTATATTGAAACTAAAAATTATAAACCTTGATTTAGACAAAAGGTGTTCTATTTGACCGGCTCTCAAACTTCGTGGGAATATATCTTGGTTTTACGCTGACATAAGGCACTAAGGTTAACATTCAGTTCTTATTATAATAGATCTATATTGTTCTAGATTTGAAATAAAATAAACCCTCCGATGTTTATGAAGTGAATAATAAAACAGAATAAATAAATTATAGTTAATAGCTAATATGAGGGAATGAACAGTGTTTTTTTAGTATTGTTATGGTAATGTATTCACATACATGAACTCAGTTTTTGTTCAATTCTAAAGCATACAGTTAATGTTGAAATGTCTATAATAACCAAGTCCTCCTAGCCATTATTCCCAAGTTTATTTGGGGTCGGCTACTAGTTCAACCGGTTTTACCAGAATTTCAGTTTTTTCACTGAGCGACTGGCATCGGACCTCCGCAACCCTAAAGGAGAACTGAAATTCGAAGATTCAACTAGTTGTCAGTATATTTGAGGGCACTGACTTCCCAATAACTATTGCCGTAGATGTTCATGACAACCGGGACCGACGGTTTTACGTGCTCTCCGAGGCACGGGCGCGAATCACCGCCAAACTTCCAAACTCCGGGCAGCTATTAGGAATTTCCTAAGAAAATCCCAAAAACACTTTTTGGCCTGACCCGGGATTTGAACCCGAGACCTCTTGATTAGCAGTCGCATAGACTAACCAGTAGATCGACGAGGTAGTCTATAATAAACAAGTGTTTAACTAAAATATGCAATGCTGTTCATTACTCCATTTTCGTAATCTACCACTAGTTTTGCTACTCATGAGAATACCTCCTATAGTTTACATAATTTATGTATATTTTGATGGGTCTGCCGGTCTTGTCTGCTGAGCTTTAGAACGTGACTGTTCGATACCTAACTAGATTATTTATAATTCTCAACTTGAAAACAAAAATGTAATAAATAAGCACAAAACTTTATTACTTGTTAAAATGCCCGTTTTTTAAATACACAAGTATTTTGTATATATTTAAAGACACAAGACAATGAACAAATAAAATAGGAACGTTGAAGACGCCTGAAGACACTATTTGTCGCATTCCTCAAGAATATTACAGTTTTATTATGAACAAAAGATTTCATTTTACGTCCCGGACAGTCAGAGCTTCACTGCACAATGAGAAATTCACTTGAAGTAGCAGTAGTTATTAGAGGAGGATTATTTTGTGAGACTGTCGGTAGTATTACTATTAGGTTGTGGCTGAATATCTTGTAATTTGTTAAAAGTTTTTGTGCCACTAAAGGGAAAAGTGTCTCTAGACTCAATCACTGCTATTATCATATTGGATTAATGATTTCAAAAGCTTTGAAATATTCCATAATTAATCTATAACATAAATTGAGTTTGTTCACTCTCAAGTTATTTAGCTGAAACAGTTTGGAGAACAATTAACTCTTTTAAAGTTTATAAATTCTTATTTGGGAAATAAAATAGTTTTGGTTGGATTTAGAATTTATTCACAAGTCTGTTGAAATATTGAGGGTGAAATTAAAATTATCGTGTCAATCAACGTAAGCCATTTGAATGTCGTTATTAATACACACATCAACAGTCTTTAACAGTCCCCAGCACTAAGGCCTCTCCTTAGGTCCGTTAGGCCCGGGAAACGGAAACCTGTGGGTGCCAGGTGAGGCCATCTGTCACCCTAGCTGAAGCAGGCCAGGGTGGCGGCGCAAGTTAGCGACAGTAAGGAAACATGAGGCTTCCCACATAGGAGAGGAACATCTTCAAGCGTAGGAAATTTATATAATCACGATCAGTTGAGTATACATTTGACGTGATGAAGCCTAACAAAGAAACGGACATCTTTCACGTCAGTCATGGATTACTACTACTTAAAACATAATACTATCTATTTAACATATGTAAGTTTACAGTATATCTTAAATTATGCCTTAAAATATTCACAATAGGCCATTATTTTAAAATAAATTAATTATATTTAACAACATTACTTAAACACGTAACTTTTATAACTACAATGGTAGCCTGTTATAGGTGAATAAACCCATTATTGTTAATGTTAACAGCATCGTTTAAGCTTATAAAATCCTAGATGTATTTGACCAACTCACGTTGCGATAATTGCTATTTTGAAATAAAAAAATAGCGAAATAGGAAATTAAAAGCAGCGGTTATCGCTCATATTACGTTAAAATAAAGATCAGCTTCTCATATTCTGGGGTAATATTTGACTTTAATGAATTAATTTCTACCTAGGTGTGCCTACTTACACCTTTATACATATGATGACAATAAATGCATGTCTATAATAAAAGCAAAGCTTATTTTGGTTTGGTGTACAAGCAACCCCTGATTAGAAAATTCACCCATAAAAACACAAAAATAGTGCAAATAACCACCCACAGTGTAAGGTTGTGTAGTAAATAACTTCTGATTTCAAACAAAAAGATAAAACAGATCTATCCTAAGTTTTTATTTCACGGCTTTTGTGGTGTGATCAAATTTTGCGCGCACAGAATACCTTAAAAGTAGAAGCAGTAAATATATAACCTGCGGATTTATGTTAAATTTGAGATCTCTTGGTATACAATATAAATTCTCAGCTACGGCTCCCACAATAAAATTAAACCATTAATCTACTTAAAATGTAATAATTTATACAAAATTACAATAAAATATTAAAAAAACAAGTTTGGGTCAACTGAAGTTATAAAATTTCGCCCACTGTGTTCGCAATGTGGTGGTTAATTAATTCATTTAGAAACGAGCAATAAATATATTTGAGGTGGTGATTTTATTTATATTTAAACTTCTTCTGTATTTATGATAACTGGTTGATAGTAGATCAAAATAGATTTAAATTGAAACATGCCGATGTGTTGTTACTGATAAGAAATATTTAGGTAGTAAGTTGAACTATTTCATACAATTCGCGGAAGGCAACCCAGAAACACGAACACCATTAAACATTACTCCTGCTTATTCGAATACCTATAGTAATTTGAAGCACATATAAAAACTAAGCACAGACTATTAATGAACTGTACTCAACTTTTAACCGTTAAAGAGTTGTACACATCATCATGAGATGAAGACTACCAGACGCAAATATGTGAATAGTTATAGAATACATATATGTTAAACACATAGTATGTGCTTATATAATTTGGGGATAACTTTCGATTTTGGACCCCATCATCAGATCTACACCACACCCAATGCAATGCAATGCAAAAAGAATTTTTAAAATCGGTTCATAAACGACGAACTTATCGCTGAACAAATATAAAAAACCCCTTCCCTTTCAGAAGTTGATTAAAAATCATAAAGGTTAAACTTAATATGGATAACTAAGTGTATTCAATAAATAATTATATGTTTGTTATTTAGGTTTGTACTGAAATTAATGATCACTAGGTAGTTGAAGTAGAAACAGCGTTCTGTTTATAATAATTTCCTAACTTTTTCTACTAAGTTTGATACCTAAAGGTACTTTAAAGTTAGCATATAACAACTTACTAAGGACCTTTTAATGGGACATCTTTTTATACTTAAGCACTTGGCCTTTTAAAGGCATATCACTTGAACTAAAGAGTTTTGGAAAAGTTGTAAATAACACTGAAGTCTTTTAAAATCTCGTGGCAAAGTTTTTCAATGTGTCCTTTTCTAGAATGTGCTTAAGAGATTCACTTTAATTTAAATTCTGCGTAAAGTCGGCTCGTGTCAAAAGTTTCAACATAGATCTTCGTATCTTTGGTATGAGAGATTGAATACCACCTTCCGCTTTACAGTCAGCAGTTTTAAACTAGCTGTCTGACATAACAATGGATAATGGGTATATCTATTAAACATTTTGAATAACAAATTTATTACACGAACAAGTTATGATGTGGGCATTTTAGGGGAAATTAATAAGAATGAACGACATGTATTGAGAATGTTTTCTTTTATTTTAGCTTATAACTTTGTATTTTCTAATATCCGCTATAAATTAATAACTTAAGGTAGTAGAGCCATGCTGTTTTCAGCAATAATGAACCAGTTTGACAGCATTCGTGTTGTCGTCTCTCGTTGGTAAATGTGAGACCTGAGGCTCGATGATGTGGAGCATCTCAATACTCGTCATAGCTGACCTATACGTCACCACGCTGCATGACTACATTCGCAATTAGTATGGTGATCTCTACTTATGCTTTCCATCAGGCAGAGTAGAGTTACTCTGGCAGATTAATTAGAAAATCGTTTTCGAACTTATGCAACCGTACTAAATAAATTATGATTATTCCTTCAACAAGCTTCCTACTTCTCGCAAGCTTGAATGGCAAGTGACAAGCGCAGACCTGCTATTCGTAACGTCTATTGTTTTAGTACTCATTCTACTTGGTTTGTTTTAAGAATACTCAACTATGGACACTATTGTTCGGCTTTTATTTAATTTAAGTGAATTTCTATAGCTAAGGTAAATATACTGTGTTGCTAAATACTTTTGTGGATCTACAAATTCAAAACATGACATCTATATAAATAAATAAAAGTGAAGCATCTGCATGTTTTTACTAAACGCAAGATAAATTTAAACATAAAAACATATATGTTTATAAAAAGCATAAACTTGAATATTAAACATAGATGCTTACGTATTAAAAATAGAATACCGAAAATATTTTTTTTTGCTAACATCTTCTAAAAATATATTCAATTTATTTTTATAAATTAATCGACACATTTAAAATCGATAGATCTGATAAAAAGAAGATTTCTAGGTCAATTAAAAAATATTAAAAAAAAAGGTTTTGAGAGAAAGTCTGTGTCATCATTTAAAATTAATGAACATTCTTCCAGCGAGAGAATAAATATAATAGGTACCACTTTTGCCACCTACACACCACACTGACCATAAACAACATTTGCACACACATGACTTGCAAATCTAATAATATGTTTGTCACGGAACAAATACAACACATCCGTTACTAACTTTTAAAAAAGATGAGTCATAAGTTTTTTATAATTATATATCTTTTTTTTTACTATATAACAACAGCTGACCCACGCAGCTCTGTCTCTATCTTCTATTGTCTGTAGCGTGTTGTTTACCGCTGAAACTAACTTTTTAAAAGATTATTGTGAGCCAACCTTAAAATATAGATAACAATTTTTTATACATTTTTTTAGAGAATCATAAACGTTTACGCAATGCATGTAATCCACCCAATCCCACGTTCTTGTAAAAATTTTCATCGATACTCCGATCCTTTACATAGCCTTCTTCGATAACTGGTCTAACTCAGCCACCACAACTCTAACCAAAATTCCCCGTATGGTCCTTGACAAAGAGTATAATAGCTTAAATGCTTGTAAGTAGCAACAGGTAGTCCAGCTACCTAAGACAATAGTCACTTGAATAAAGCCTAAACCTACATAGTATTTACACACTTAGAAGGACTTACATGCTACCCACTGAAAGGACGGTATAATGTAATAAGTGTGATGGCCACATTTATATAGTAGAAAATTTCTATTTAAGATTTAAGTGAAGTATAAATGAAAATTCTGTACAATTTCTTAAAACTAAAATTTATTCTGAATTAACCTTAATTTATACATAAATACTAGCTAATGCCCGCGGCTCCTAGGGGTATGAAAAATAGATATTGACCGATTCGCAGACCTACCCGATTTGCACAGAAAACTTCATACAAATCGGTCCAGCCGTTTCGGAGGAGTATAATTATAAACACCGTGACCCGAGAATTTTGACTTTCGAAGTTCATGACTCATCATCTTATTCATCTTTTAGAAGTATGACAGAAAGACTGATAAGAAAAGCTCGGTCTAATTTGGCTTCATTCGGTCTTGTGTAAGTTCAAAGTATTGAGATAGTAGCAGTTATTTAGTTTTCTCTGCTTATTGAATTTTATTTCTATAACTTTGAATCAAAAAATTGAGTAAGGACATAAATAATCAAATTACAAAAGCGTAATGCTAATTACTTTTTAAAGTAGTTAATATTTACTTACTTTACTGGTTATTAATAATTAATAGCGGCTTTAATAGCACACATTATACACCACAGCTTTTAAAGTTCTCATGAACTTTCTAGAAACTATTAATGTGTCTTTCGCTCGGTTCTCGTGTGAATTTTATCAACTGGCATAATTTTATTGTTTTATTTTATAGGTAAAAAATTTAGTCGTTGCCGGCTCTTCATATTTCTCTTTTCTATTTATTTCAAGAGGTTATATTTTTCCTATTAGATACTATATATTTACTACTTCAATGATAAACATGTCTAGACACCTTATTTCATTAAATATGTATCGGCTAAGAAAATACATTATCAAAGCCTCTTTCGAGTTTCTACTAAATATTCATCAAGTAATTTTACGAGATAAATTATTTACATGTTTTTCTATCTAGGTACTATTTATTTTGCAAAGGCTAACAAGTATTTACTTTCAAAATAAAGGAGTTATTCTTTTTATCTGAAATCGTCACACCATTCAGATGTCGTTATTAATAACAATAATAACAATAAAAAACCAACTTTAAAGTAAAACTATTCCGAGTATCCAATCGTGACAGGAGTGCTTTTCATATTTGAGGAGTTTCTTCGATTTCTCCAGAATCCTATCACCAGATCCTGGTTTCCTTATCATGGAACCACATAGGCACTAGCTTTCAATAAAAAAGAATTATTAAAATCGGTTCACTAAATCGAAAGTTCTGAAGTAATAAACAAAATACTGTCGAATTGAGAACCTCCTCTTTTTTTCAAGGCGGTTACAAAGCCCATAACTCCGGTTTAGGTATTTATTACTCGCAAATAGGTCCCATTGTTAAAATATCGTAAAAAAACTGTTAGCATTTTATTCAACTTCTCAGACAAATATCTCTTTATTTTACTTTTAACTCCAATTGCTAATGTTCTAAAAAAATACGAAACCTACTTTGAATTTGTAGTCAAAAAATATAAGTATAAATGAATGAATGTATAATGAGGGAAAAAAATACAAAGCAAAAAGTAAGTAAAAAAAAACAGTGTCATTAGAAAAAAAATACTTGTCTATTCCGCTGTTTCCCGCCATTTCATGTTTCTTTTGACCTTAGACTCGTTTGCTTTTCATATGATATCTTTTTAAGCGTTTTATATATCGTGGTAATGAGGTCGTGTATTTAACAACCTTTTCGTGTCGTGTTCTTTTTAGCAATTATGAGCTTTATGATACAAAAAACTACAATTAAATTAAGTATAGGTTACCAGAAGAAAAAACAATCCACGTATTTGGTTTTTACTACTTGGTTACTGTTAGGCTTTTAAGACTTTAAAAGAGAATCTTTTAAAGAAGTATGCTTTAAGATTAAAGTAACTATTGAAAATTTTTCAGTAATTTTAGAAACTTGACGAAGAACGCAGTCAACAGCTTTTGTAACTGAACTGTTTGTTAGCAGAAAGTCATTCTATATTTGTAATAACTCCCACTAAGTCTAAAGAATTATCATAAAGGTAGGTACTCCTTATGTCGTCCGCTTTCTGCCAGTTAAAGTCCCGTCAAAATCGGTGCAGCTGTGCCAGAGATTATCTGGAACAAACAAACAGACAGACAGACGGACAGACGTTTTACAGACAGAATTGTTTATTTTTTCATCTAAGTTCCGTATATGCTTTCATATGCATTTACTAATATAGAAAATGGTTCATTTGATATTACAAACAGTCACATCAATTTTATTTAGACATAGATATAGTGTAGATATATTTTTATTAAAGGCTATGTTTAAAATTCTTATCTGAATTAAGTATATTAAGCTTGTAACATTTTCAGCTTGTTTAATTACAAACACACGAAGAGAAGATTTATATATCTAAACATTTGCTAGCAGTGGTGATCCCAAATTAGATATGCCAACACACCACTTTCCAATTTAAGAAATTAAAACAATAACTCTGTACTCCTCTCTATATTGTACAGGATGACTCAATTATTAGCCCTCGGTGTTAGACAAATAGAATCCTATTTCACTTACTAAATGTCCCTGAAAACAATTTACAATTTAACACAATAGAAAATAATTTTGAACTAAATACATTGTGTGTGGGTTGATACAAAGGTACATTCGAGGGTCTAGAGAGCCTGAAATTTGTAATTTTAATGTACGTTACATAACAAAATGGTGAATAATTTAATATTTATTCTATATTTATGCTTATATTCACATATACTAGTCTAAATAATTTTAACAAAAAGGAACCGACTTCAATGAAAAACTATTCCGAGTACCCAAATCGCGACATTGTGCCTATGATATTTGAGAAGTTACCTTGATTTCCTTGAGATCCCATCATTAAATCCCGATATGGTGACGATGGGACTACCTGTAAGCTACGCCTATTCCAATGCAAAACGATTTTTTGAAATCGGTTCATAAACGACGAAATTATCGCTGAACATACATAAAAAAAAAAGATTCCGACGAATTGAGAACCTCCTCCTTTTTTTTGAAGTCGGTTAAAAATAGCCTAAGTTATTACTTATGTCTGTAAATTCAGTTAAAAGTTGTTCAGCCGTTCAGACAGACATACAAAAATGTATAAAACACTTGTTTGCTATCCCGACAGCGGTCGATATTATTCATAAAAGCTTCGTAAGACTTTAATAGTCTCATACTGATTATATTAAGCTTATTCTTAGAAAAGAGATTTCGTCATTCCATACCAAGCTCGCCTGCAGGATTTGTGTCACGTTCTCCTTCTCTTTGGCAGTGCGGTTTACTGAGTAGTTTACTTCTGTAATCGGCTCTTGTACCCACGGGGTAATTAGCGACACTTCGTTTTGTTAATCCGTCACCATACGGATAAAAAGCTTAAGGAACAGTGACTACACTAATGTGTGGCACGTATAAATGAGTTCAACGATACCGACTCTCCCTGTTTGTGTAATATTATTCAATTGAAGTGGGTAAATGAAATTAATATATTACTCTAAATAAAGCTTTATAATTTCATGGAGTCGTGCATCGGCCTACTTGGGTGAATATAAGCCCTTATATTTTTTATAATATAATAAAAAACTCGTAAAACAAAACATTTTTCACAGTGCACTCGCTAAACGGATTTCCGCTTTTGTACGTATCAATGCTTTCACTGTCGACTTTCCGATTATGCAAATCCGCATGGAACTATAAATTCGAAAACAAAATAAATATTTCAAGTTAACGTAATTTCACTTTAGTGTATTGCTTATCTATAAAAACGATTTTCAAAATATTATCTGTCTATCTGCCTGTCTGTTTGTGCTAGCTATCTGGCTGGACCCATTTTAATGAAATTCTCACTAGCAGATGGCTGATAAAATAAAAAGTTACTTAGGCTATCTTTTTAAACCACTGCGTTACTCGAGATTTACAACAATAGCCACGGGCAACACCGCGAGACTAAGCTAGTAATGTGTATTATTAAATCGTTAACCTTCGGAAGTCAATAGATAATTTAATATGTTTAGTTTTAATATTCTGCAACGAAACGGAAGTATAAACGTTTTGGTATTTATTGCATGCTGTTGGTTTACTATATATGTACGTATTAGACGTTTCACCTGTCTTTTTTAACACCTGCTGTGTATTACATGGTATTGAAAGTTGTTTACAGATTCAGATCTGTTTGTTTGTCTTTTTGAAGGAACTTTTTGCGTCGATATCTACTATGCACTCGATCGGAGCCGCAGGCAAATGCTAGTAACTTGTTAATACGAGGTCCACTTTACTTATGTTCTTATCTTATGAAATACCTAAAGTAGATTTAGCAACTTAAACAAAACAATTATAGTAACACCAGTAAACAGATTAAAATTATCTTTCACCGCCAAGTAGATTTCCAGCCTTTATGTAAAGATGAAAATCCTGTAAAAACTGACGTACTTAAAAGGATGTACGGGCTAGTTGACGTTGAGATTTCTGAAATATTAGACTCATTGTAATATCATAATGGCGGCTTGAAGGAAAGACGAACTTTTAGACAGGCTGTCAGTGAACGTCGATATTTGTTTCAAGGAGCTTTTCTTTAATACAAGCAGATTCTTTATTACTATTTGTTTAAGACCATCAAATAATTGTATCCATAACTTGTTTTATAAGCCTACCAAAGTGATTCAATTCTGCCTGATGGAAAGCATGAGTAGAATCCAGGAGTGAGGGTCACTATCCTCATTGTAAGGGTAAGCAATGCAGCATGGTGACACATAGCATTGCGGCCTGGTTAGATGTTTCTGCATTCTCCCGGCCTCTGAAAGCCTGGAGAATGATGCAGAATGATTGGGCCACAGTCTCGTACTCACCAACGAAATACGACAGCAAGAATGCTGTCATTATCAGGATGGTCTTCTGTGTGAGGCTAGTACTGCCTCGGTTGAGCCAGCCCATTCATGCTGAAATCAGCTCTACTGCCACTAATGCACTCGAAAGATGGCGTGTACGTCGACCTAAATCGCGATATTGTTTAGTTCACAATAGTAGTATATATGTTATTAAGATAAATATGTGAAAACGAGATCATTAACTCGATCACTTTACAGATGGTGTTTTCGTTATATAACAAACTCTCTAGTGAATCTTATTAGCAGCAGTTCAACGTTAGGTCACTTGAGCTAATACTACTAGTTTTTAAAATAGACGTTTATTTTAAGCTAGGTTTTATCGCGTGCAATATTTTATCTTCAAATCGTGTTTTTCATGTTATTGATGTTTTCGTTCCAAATGCTCATTTCAAAATAACATGTTTAATATTCAATTAGTGTTATTTTTATGATTATTATTATTTATTTTGTCATATTTGTATATTTTCGGACTAACCTTGCTATTCCATTTGCATTCTAAGTATCAATTAGTTACGGTTTTAATGGTTTTAACTCTGATAAATGCTCATGTTCTCATTTAAAAATTTAAATTATAAATATGAATTCTTTTTTTAAATTTAGCAGTTTTTCAGATTTTAGTTTATTATCTTGAACCAGTTAGTATTCTATTCGTATTATGTTAATATCTACTAACTTTTAACCGTGGCTCCGCCCGCGAGTTTGTCGGCTGTCGTGGCCTACGGTTGCCTACGGTTGCCTACGGCCTTTCGCAATAATCAAATTTCTACATGTCAAATTGTGAAAGCGTAAAAGACAGAGTTACATTCGAATTTATGATACTAGTATAGGTTCCTGTAGTTAGATTTACAATGAGAAGCTAGCGTCACAAACGGAATTGCTATAACATATAAGCAAATAATTAAATTAAATTAAATAAATTATTTGGACATCTTAAATTTGCCTTAGAAATACTTTGAATTTTAAGAAGGACGCAGGCTGCTATTTACCGCGATAACCAACAAACACGCGGGTGAGGCCGCTGAAAATAATTGTTAATCTTATCTTACCTTAATATATATAGGTACTATTACAATATTATATCTTACGATTTTGAAATCTTTAAAAGCCTCTCAGGTCTCTTTTACCAGGAGACATTTATTTCGATTTCATTCATGAAAATGAAATGAAAACTGACCTAACCATTAATCATTTCAATATCAATGTGATTTTAGGCTCAGCTTCATTAAAACTTCGTGTTTGAACAATTTCCACTTGTTCACGAACAATTTACATATTTCCTGTGTAACAGTATGAGTTAAAAGCAAAATTAATGGACCGCGTTCACAGCTATTATTATAGTATTTTAGAAGTATTATTTAAGTTTAACAGAAAATATAGTAACTACAATTCCTTTAACTTAAGAAGGTGCTCATAGTTCAGTTACGCCACGTGCTTAGAAACAATCACCGAAGGAATGTGGAAGTCTTCATATCATTCCAAGACCGAAGGTCGTTATATGATGAGTCAACTGTCCATGCTCTGTTGTGGAGAGTGCCAGAGCAAGGAGTGAGAAGTTCCAGTGAGTCGGAACTAAGATTACATTCAGTTTCGAATACATAGACTAGAAATCACATAACTTTACGGCTACTAACTCAACGACGTCTGATGGATGATTTAATAACGAAATATTCTGTTTATCACGAACATTAATATTAATTAAAAATTCAGATCACTTTAATACACTTTCGGGGTTGAAAACCCTTAAACGTATTGGCATATAAATATAGCATATAGAAATGAAATTAAGCTCTCGTGCCGCATATTCTATACACAGCCTCCCCGGGTGTCACAATCAATTAAATACAAAACCTCGTTTGAGTTGTCGTAACGTATTATTACCAATCTCCTTTTGTAATTATTTCCTTAAATAGAAACAAAGAGGTTTGTCTATGGTAAAGAGGATGGTATACACGCATTTTCACAGCTTCGACCAGGATCATAAATTCGAATTACCAATAAACTGCTTACGTAGGTCCAAAAGGGTTTATATGCTCGTTTTAAATTAACTATACCCATTTGATAACATGAATTGATTATGGCAATAATGAACATTATAGTAATTTAAAGAATAAGAAAGATTACTAAAAGAAAAATAAAAACGCTCCTCTTCTGTGAATTGAATGAAGAAAATATTTTAAAACGAATCGTCTATTGAGGATTGTTAATGAACAAAATGAAATCAAAGTAATTAAATTCTTCATTTCAACAGTTTCAAATAAGTATCAATCTGTTTGTCTGAATGTCAAGAACCTATAAAAAGACTTTTCATTATGATTAAGGAACACATCTGTGCCAGTTTAGACTGTTGCCAGACTTCATGGTACCAAATTGTTAATAGACGAATTCATTTATATACGTTATTTAATAGCGTATTACATCTTACTTCATTATCTGTAGTTAAATTACATACTGAAATCCTACAATTTATAAATATACTAAAAGCGGTCTTAACGCTTTGAAAGGCAATACCCTGAATTAGAATTTACAATCTGTTTCTAGTTAGAATTACTAGGTATAGTATATAGATTATTGGCATAGTAAATCAAATCTGGTAATTCTTAATACCTGGTCTAGCTTGTGGTTGCGTTATACAAATCCTTCTTGATTTAAAGCAGTCCCTTTACTAGTTAGAGTTTTAATTAAACGAGTGTTTTTCTCAATACAGCTGACGGAGTCCTCTCAACAGTGAACGTAGTAGAAGCACTTCAGGAGTTTTGGCAGGTGAAGGCAGCACGCGGAGGGGGTGCGGCGGGGGGAGCTCTTGTCATTTATGAGTCAGTACCGGCTGCACACCCGCCATATGTGTGTTATGTGACGCTGCCAGGCGGAGCGTGTTTTGGTAGTTTTCAGGTAACGATTACTTATGAAAGTTTATAATACTGGTTAATGGTTAATATAAGACCCTTTTCTAGACATTATCTGAACTAACTAACTCCTCTTACTAACTCAAAAGTAACTCAGAAAAAAGAAATATAATTTATTTATCGTATAGACTTACGAAACGTCATATTTTTTCCCTTACCACAATTCCAGTGACAGCAAATAGTCAAGTCCGAAAATTATCATGTTAAATATTTTCGATTGTATCTATGTAATGTTTAAATCTCAATATAAATTTCTATAACTTTTGATACCCCAAAGGTTGAAACTCAAATTAGAACTTAATAAACAGAGATGGCTCCGCACTTCATATGTAACGTCACACAGTTCAAAGGCACGTACTTGCACTGCAAAGTTAGGCGTTATATGAAGAGCGGAACTTTGGAGTGCAAACCAATGTAACAGGGTCCGGGGCTTTGTGCCCATAAATTAAATCATTACATTCAAATTGAGGCCTTTCGAAGTGATAATTTTCTCTTCATATATTTACGTTTATTTTCGATTTAGTACACTTAAAGACAAGACTCTAATTTTGCGAAAAAGGCTCGGAAGCAGACGAAGATTTTAAATCTCCTGATGTTTCGGTCCTATTGGAAATGCTCTGATTACAAATACAATAAATGTTGTAAATATTTAGTTTCTAATAAGTTGTTAAGGGTTTCAATTCCTAACTTCAACTTTTTGTACAGAATTGTCCGACAAAGGCAGAGGCCCGTCGCAGTGCTGCGAAGATAGCCCTGATGAACAGCGTGTTCAATGAGCATGAATCTCGTCGTATCTCCGAGCACTTCATAGAAAAGGCAGTAGCAGAAGCACGAGCCTCATTCGCAGGTGATGCTGCAGCACATCACCAGGATCCTAGCGCTGGGATAGCTGCCTTCAGGTAATTCTTTTGTCTAAACTCATACTGGTATCAGTAGGTATATACGCTTTTAGTACCACAACTAATCTATAGAAGACTTTTCATTCTTCGGAACAGAGTAATAAAACCATTTTGATTGCCTCGGTGGCGTAGTGGTAGCGTATGCGATTGCTGTGCTTGAGGTCTCGGGTTCAATTCCCGGATCGGATCAAATGATTGTGTGAACCGCAAATATTTGTTTCGGACTTTGGGTGTATGTTTTACAAAAAAAAAGTTTTTTTATGTATTTATATCAGTTGTCTAGTACCCGTAGTATAAGCTCTGTTTAGTTTGGGACTAGATGGAGTTGTGTGGAAGATGTCCAAAATATTAACTTAATTACATTCAAAGATTAAAATTCGAGTTTTAAAGCTTGTGTTTTCATACAGATTCATGCTGGAAACGAACAAGGGTCGGACAATGCTGGAGTTCCAGGAGCTGATGACAGTGTTCCAGTTACTGCACTGGAACGGGTCGCTGCGCGCGATGCGTGAGCAGCAGTGCTCGAGACAAGAAGTGGTTGCACACTACTCCGCTCGGGCATTGGACGATGTCATGCGCGAGCAGATGGCACGAGAATGGGCCGCGAGGGAAAGAGACGCGGCTAGTGCAGGCGGTGGTGTTCTCCGAGCCGAGCTCGCTCGAGCTGAGCGCGAGCTTAGGGCTGCTCGGCTTGCCGCGAGGGAACTGCGTTTCCCAAAGGAGAAACGTGACATTCTGCACTTGGCCGCGCGACTCGCCCCGCCCCCGCAGCAACAGTGATCTCATCGCGCCGCAACTTGCGTCCTCGCCACATACACACTTTGTTATTTAAGTATAGTTATATAGTCTAAGTGTATAAGTGTTTTATTTCGTTTCATCCCCTACTGCCTTCAAAATATACTTAAGTGAAATAAATAAATATTTCGCACATGTTACACACAACGCCATCTAGTCCCAAACTAAGCAGAGCTTGTAATAAGGGTATTTGACATCTGATAAAAATACTTATACATGCTTTTTAATAAAAACATAAATATTTGCGGAACATACAAACAAACCCGAAAGCTTAAGCACAGCAGTTGATTACTATACCACAGTGCCACCGACGCCATCAACAAAAAGAACTGCAAACCCCAACATTGTCGGTAAGTTTTTCTAAAGGTAAAGCAGTGAGTAACGATGTAATGAAGGCGATCAGATTAGACTTCAACTGAACTGATTTAACTGCAATGCCAAATCACCAAATTGAAGTACAAGAGTAGGCGATTTGGCGAATGAATAATTCAAGTATCAAGAATGATAACGAGACTTCTATTGTTGCCGGCGAAATTATAAATTTCAATCATTGCAATCGAGCATAAATCTTACAATAGTACATATGACGCATGATGATTGAAAATCCCACCTACAATCCTACATCATCTCGAGGAAATAGAATATCAAACTATCATAGAATGCGAAAGTTTGAAAGTTAGTAATTAGTGTCAAACGACCCGACGCCATTGTGGTACATACAATAACGTTACTTACACCAACAAAGCAATTGTACATTTGTCTGTCTGTCTGTCTGGTCTGTATGTCTGTAAACGACCGAACCAATTTTGACTGAGGGAATTTTAGATTTCCTTCGCTCAGACGCGTTACTACAACTAATACAATAACAGCGAGTAAAATCGCGGTACTCAGCTAGTTTGAAATAAACACGAGATAAAATAATAAGGGCAATCACACGTACCTTTACAGATGAACACGAGCGAGCTCGAGCGGGCCAATATGGCGGCCGCTCGGCGCATCGGCTCAATTAAATGATAATCGTTTTAGACGCATGAACGCATTAATGAATTACGAGTATTCTCTATAATTACCACAATTCGAGATACTAGTATATTTTCATTTATCGATAGATATTTGCAATTTAGTTCTATCTGCATTTTGTTGTTCTATTTGTGTTCTGTTTTAATCGAATATTTAATCGGGGATGAAAAATATTAATCAATTTAACAGTAGTGTTTTTGGTCATATCGCCTCCAATCGTAGTAAGCAAGGTGGTTTTAATTCTTGGATTCTAATTCTTTAGTCACCTTGGTAGGCTTTAAAAAAATGAGGTGTCAAATATCATTACCATGTCGCAGAACTATAATAAAAAAAGTTATTAATAACATAATACTAGCAGACGCCCACGGTGTTACCCGTGGTTGTTGATATACCATTACAATAACAACCGCGAGTAATGCCGCCAGTTGAAGCTAGTTTAAAAAAGTAGCATAATTTGCTTCTTGTCATCAGCTGACAGTGAAAATCCTATCAAAATTAGTCCAGTCGTTACAGACATAGTCGGAACTAAGAAACGGGTAGACATACTGACAAAATGTTTGTAAGTGCCATATTGTTTTATACTTTCATATACATTTAGTGAAAAGCCGTTAATTTGAATTTACAAACAGACACTTCAATGTATTTATTTTGTAAAGATGATAAAACTACGAGTATGTAGTAGTGAGATTTATTTTTTTATATTAAAAAAGATAACTCTCGCATTAGGTATATAAATACTGCGTCGCATTGAACTTCACAAACAGACATGAAATGGACACAAAGAACACCCAGACTTGGAACAACAATTTGTGAATCACACAAAGTGCTGTCCCACGTGGGATTTGAACCCACGCCACTTGTAGAAAGTAAGTAGTAAGCGGCGTGGCGACCCCTTAAACCGTGCCGTCTTTTAACTTAGACACTGGGAAATCGAAAACTATTAGTGACTTTTGTCTACATACTTTTCTGGTAAAGAAGGTAAGTTAAAACATAAGTTATATAAGTTAATCCTGTCCTCAGATTCAGGGAATGATATCTGTCACTCATCATCATCATCCTACTACTCAGGCAATATTATAGAGCAAAAGAACGCAGGTGCACTCGCTGTTCCCTTATTCTAATAATCCGATGGGACTGCTATCCGACTCGAGAGATCAAGCGGAAGACCGAGACTTAACGTGTTTTTCGAGGTATGTGGGTTGGGACCCCAACCTCTAAACTCCGGACTCTTATAAAGTAGTTCTAAAATCAGAAAACCTCAATATCATTTTTGGCCCGACCTGGGATTTGAAACCGAGAACCACATGATCATGGTTACCTCTATACTTAAAAAAAAACTCTTAAAAAAGCTTAATATAATACTATTTTCCTTTAACTCTTTTAGTAAAAAGTTATACTGTCATTTCATAACTTAATTTACGTAATTAGCGGGTTAGCATATGCGACTGTCTATCAAGAGGTCCCGGGTCTAATTCCCCGGTCGGAAGTTATATTGTGTTTTTCTTACAAAGAGCCTGGAATGTGGAATTTTGGCGATGTTTCGCGTACGTGCCTCGGACCGTAAGCCGTCAGTTTTTGTTATCATGAACATCTATAGAAATCGTTATTGGAAAGTCAATATCCTCGCTTGCCTCGGCAAAACCCACAACCTCTGGCTTCGAAGTCAGGAGCACTAACCACTAGATTAACAACCCCGACAAATCGACGCTAAGTTATAGACCAACGAGGTAGAGTATTCACATTCACACGTACATTGCAAGTTACTTATAAGCTTGTATAAAGAAGTTGTCTGTAAGGCCGTTATTAGGATCAAGCAAATGTATTGTTCATTTCAGAGAATTAAGATAATTTAGTTTTGTTTTCTATACACAACTTTAAGAAATGCAAGCTAGAAGCAAAGTAGTTTTATTTTTGCTACCAGCCATTATTAAAATCAGTAAGAACTTTGTATAGTTTCGAGAACCACATTAAGATAAGGTACGGTACTTCATGGTGGCCGTTGAATAAACAAAATCATTATTTCTTTAACTTTATTTCCATGTGAAATATGTAAAGAAGACTTTAAAATAACTGACTGCTTTGTAAACTAATACAAAACAAAACCGAGTAAGTGAATACTCTAATTTAAGCATCATGACATCGAAACGATAAAATCGAAAAACTAATGTTCGATTGCGGTCCGATCTTCCCAAACAAAAGCGAGTATATTGTCGAGTCGTGTATGACATACGTAATAACCAATTCTGTGGGCGGTATGCGAGTATTACGCGTATCTGATCTAATACTCAATGCATATAATACTCGTAATGGTAATCGTTACGGTGCCGCCACCGTCACGTAAACCTAGTGATGCGCAATGACGGCAAAATGGACATTAGTGAATGGTTGGAAGCTCTGACTGCCGGTAATTGAATTAACTTATATTCGTACAATTGTATGGGTAGTGATGTTGCTTTTATGGACAGGAGTTGGTTTTTATGGGATGAATATTAGTGGAAATTTATTTTTTTAATGGTTATATTGGGTGATGGTAGGTATCTGGAAACAATACTAAGGCAAAAGGTCCGTGTCTATGGAGTATACCCATGAAAGGGGTTTATTGATGATGATGAAGTACTGGACCATAGTATATTAGATGAATCGAGTAACTACATATCATTTTAAGATACATATTTAGATTTTCTTTTTTTTTTAAACGACAAACTGATACCTTCACACTTTTTTATTTTTGAAACAGAACTGTTTTGTATTCCAACAAAACAGACTAAAGAGATCGAACTCCATACTACATCTCATGCAACAGTCAAATTTCTGAACGTTTTTATAAATATTTGACAATCATATGACAATATTTATTTTTAAAAGAACTAAAGAAATCACACTCTACCACAAAGCCATCAACCAAAAGTCAAGTCAAAAGAAATCACATGTTTCTCATCTATGAACAGTTTGTATTGGAAATTAAATTTTAATTTTAGGATTACATACCCGTTACTTATTTTTTATGTTATTCATCGCTTGAACCTTCCCTGAACCTCCACATATTTTAAGATTAAAATTAGCCAAATCGGTTTACCTATTCTAAAGTTTACGCGAGATAAAAAGCAATTCATTTTTAGGGTTCCGAAGTTTACGACTCCGAAACCTTATATCATTCATCATGTCCGTCCGTCCATCCTCGATTTACCGTCCAAACGGTAAGTGCTAGAAAGATGAAACTTTGAATGACAATGTGTTGTAATTACGGTGCCACAGTGCTACACTAAAATTATGAAAAATATATTTTTTTGGGGTACCTTCCCTACACGTAAAGTGGGGATATTTTTTTCGTGGTATCATTAGATAGGTCTTTTAAAAACAATAAAGGTTTTCTATGACAGTTTTTTGATTTAGGTATCCGTTTGCGAGAAATTCCACTGTAAAGGGCACTTTTTGTAAAAACAGGGCGTCCCCCTCTAAAAGTCAAACGGCTGGCTCAAAAAGAATCTGGAAAAATTCTTGATGGTGGTCCATATAATGAAATTTAAAGAAAAACTATAACGGATTAGATGACTTTGTTAATTCTGGATTTATGAGGCTTAACTTGTAAAATGCGCTTACTTGGAAAACGTCATACAAAATTAACGCATCAATACGTAAACAACAATTATCTATCAGATACGATTTTAAACCCACGTACCATTATGGGTGACTGAGGAACCCTTTCCTGTGCGTGGCCTGACAAAAAAAATGTTTAACGAAGTTCGGCGTGTGAGCTAGTAAATATTTTAATTACGTATATATTTACATATTTTTTTACAAACATAGTAACTGGCATGTCATTTAAAAAATCCTGAGAAGTACTCAATTTGTAAATGTCAAAAGGTTCATGTTTTCTAAAAATCAATTTCGCCAACAGTTGTTCTATAGCTACTCGTATATATAGAGCGATAAAACTGCTCAAAGTGATGTGATAGAGGGCTTCGAACAATGTGTAAACGATAATAGTTCTCTACCCACGCGCCAGGCTTTCGCTAAAGAGAAAGAAATTACAAATTATTACGGCGAGAGGGTCGAACAGAGGTAATAAAAGTGTAACATTACATTACTTTCAAGCCAGGTAATTTTCTGCGAGTGCAATTGTATAACTTTGTTCGTTAGACGGCTGCACGACATTATTCTAATGTATTTAGTTCAATTCTTTGAAGTCATTGGTGGTACTGGGAAATTTTATTTTACTTACATTTTAGAATTAATGGAAGTGGAAATAATTGTCTGAGTTTATTCTCTTTAATGAGAACGATGTAGATATACTAAACTCTAAAACCTCATTTCTAAGGTGAGGCGTATTTCCTGCAGTTATAGGGTACGTTTAAGGGTACTCAACTGTCTGGTGCACTTTTAGATCAGACGAAATTCCCCTATTGGAGTATAACACATCTATTTATGGATAAAGGAGAACGGCAGAACTGTAAGTTTGGTACAATTCTGTTTGAACCATCCCATAAGTGTGAATGTAGCTGAGAGCAACATTCAATAGTTTTTTTTTTGAGAAAAAACATCAAAACAAGTTTGATGATTCTTGATACCGTTTTTATTTTAAACATTTTTGAAATTGTAGTTATTCTGTATTTATTTCAAATTTATTTGACATTACGGTCAATGTAATTTGTAAATTCTCGATATTGTTTTGTATAGGGGTTACTTTTAGTGATTTCTGTTATTATATTGTATATTAATCATTCTTGCAAGGTTTAGAAAAACAGATTTTGTCTCTGGTAAATTTAACTTTTGACTTCTAGAAGTATTTGTACTGCCAGCGTAGAAATACTTCTTCAGAAAACTTATGGATTACAAAAAAAATAGTTTCAAGATACAGTATAAAACATATGAAAAAAGGACATAATTCAATAATTTATTAAGTAAACCACCTAATTATGAATATCCCTCAATCAAATCCATGAGTCCTTCCCTGAATCAAAAACTATAGTAAAACATTATCATTGTAAAGTTATTCCACGTTCTACATCACCTTTCACAGAAACATAAACAGCGTAGGTAAGGAAATACTTCGTTGTCGTACAATCAACCTGTGGGTGCACCAGGCGGTATGTGTGATCAGGTGCAGTTCCGGCATCGCACGCGCACCCGACCTCTCCAAATATTGACACGACCTCACGCCTCACCCGTCTTCGGCCTCTCCACTCGCCTCGTAACTAACATATCCTTATAAAGAATTTCTACGGTAATCTCTTGTAATCGGATGCTTTCTTATGGATATAAGTTGTAAAGAAATGTCAGTAATAAAGTTCATTCTGGTAATATAATTTCGAAAGTACCTGCATCTGTCTGATAGGCTTTTACTGGCTAAACTACTGGGTCGATTTCTATGAAATTTGAACAGCTAAATACAACTAAAAATAAGTAATACGAGTCATCTTCCTAGCCTTTATTCCCAAGTTTATTTGGGGTAGGCTACTAGTTCAACCGGTTTTACCTGAATTTCAGTTTTTCCACGGAGCGACTGGCATCGGACCTCCGCAACCCTAAGGGAGAACTGAAATTCGAAGATTTAACTAGTTGTCAGTATATTTGAGGGCACTGACTTCCCAATAACGATTGCCATAGATGTTCATGACAACCGGGACCGACGGCTTTACGTGCTCTCCGAGGCACGGGCGTGAATCACCGCCAAACTTCCAAACTCCGGGCTGCTATTAGGAATTTCCTAAGAAAAACCCAAAAACACTTTTTGGCCCGACCCGGGATTTGAACCCGAGACCTCTTGATTAGCAGTCGCATACGCTAACCACTAGACCAACGAGGCAGCTAAATAAGTAATACGAGTATGTAAGAAAATTTATGGATGTCCGAAAATATTATTGTTAAAACTGTACTGTTAAAACTAGCCTCGAAATGAGAAAAAATGAAAGACCAATATTGGCCTGAACGTAGACAGCCGATTCCTTAATAATATGAGAGGTTGTCATGATGCTTCTCGAGCGAGTCCTCCATTACGGGTCTTACCGCCGGAATAACGGTGTGCCCAACTCGGCTGGCTTTTAAGGTCTTATAGTACAACTATAAATAATAATACTTGTTCTTTCTATATGTTTGATGTAGAACCGCGGTTTATGTGTTAAAAAGCCGTTAAAAATTGCATCAACGCTTGTTATTGACTCAACAGTAAGTGGCATTAAGCTGTGAAAACAAAGTGACTAATGTATTGGTACAAGCTCTGTAAATGCAATGTCTATTTCCGTGATTAAAGAGAATCAGTTATGAGCACCGACTGAGTTGTTAAATGCGCTGTGTTTTACATTTCTGAGCATTAAAATTATTGGATAACATCAAAATATACGGATTCAAAATGCAATATCATGCAATTATTAATTCATTATGCAATATTGTAATCCATACTAATATTATGAATTCGAAAGTTACTCTGTCTGTCTGTTACGCTATCACGGCTAAGCCACTGAACTGATTAAGAGATAAATTAGTAGTAGGTAATATGAATTAAAATAAAAAGATTATTTAACATGAAAATTATCAATCCACAATACACTAATTAACAAATAAAGTTAGATAATAAAGGTTAACGTCTTTTAAATTATTTTATATTTATTTATTTCAACTTTACGATTATTTTATCATATATTGTTTATATTTTTAAATTCCTGTTTAATATTAAATAATAATAATTTTATTAATATAAATATATTTAAATATTAATAAATTCCAATTTCTATCACTTTTTATGGAATTCTAGCTTTCTTCCGCGGCTACGCTCGCGTCTATTTATGTTATCGCGTTAATGATATAAAGCCTTATTCCTTTCTCAGGCTTTAGACTATATGGTTACAAAATTTCTAATAAATCGGATTAGTGGTTTTTGAGGTTATCGTGAACGGACAGACGTGACGAGATCTTTATTTTATAAATATGTCGTGGAGTGATACTATTATTCCTTATATTTTTTTCTATTTTTTTTATATTATATTTTTTTTCGGACATATTACACGCAACGTCATCTAGTCCATAGCTTGTTTAAGCAGAGCTTGTGATAAGGGTACTAAACAACTGATATAAATACATAAACATACTTTTTTTTTGTAAATACATACATATTATACATAGAAAACACCCAGACTTCGAAACAAATATTTATGGATCACACAAATATTTGGTTTGACCCGGGAATCGAACCCGAGACCTCTTGATCAGCAGCTACATACGCAAACCACTAGACCAACAATGCATTCGATATGCCGTAGCATTTCTTTTAAGATTTTCTTAAATAAATTAAATTTTCCCTGGCTACCAAATATACTATTACTAAAAGTAAATATGCATATAAAGTGACATATGAATATTAAATACATTTATAAAATGCAGTGAACAACATGCAGAAATGCCAATTAATTTCTGATTGGAACTTCGCAGAGTCTGAAGACCCTTGAGACCGAACACTAAGCTGGATCACGTCTGATTAATAATAAATAGCAAACTTTAATTAGCGACTCCTTCTACCTAAGAGTTTCTTGTTACTATATTAATTTATTTTTCTCATACTCACTTGTGAAGTGTCGCATAAATTCAGACTTAGAGTAATAATCTTGGATGAAATTACTTTTTTAATATGTGCTTAATACTGTCTGGAGAAAATACTTTAAAGAGTCCATTATTTATGTCTATTTTTATATATATTTTAGGCTTGAAAAAGTGATTCTACTTTAACTGATCGAAATCGTGAGTAGAATCTAAGTGTAGTGGTGACCCACACTAAGGTGGCCTAGTGTTATGCATCTGCATCACTGGCTTACGATCTCGGACTTATCATCGAATGACATCAGCATGAATGCTATCATTTTAGGTTGGTATCCGGGTGAGGATAGTACCGCCTGGATCACAATATGTTACACATGTGAATAGTTCAGAGTTAAAATAATAAATAAAAATAGTTTTAAAAAAAGCGGCCAAGTGCGAGTCGGACTCGCCCATGAAGGGTTCCGTATCAGCAAGTAACATCATATAAAAGTTCTTGTAGTTCGTTGTAACTTTAATAGATGTTTTTATACTAGTGTATTGAATAGATGAAAGGTAAATTGCGTGTTACGATTTATGACGTATTAAAAAAAACTACTCACTAGATCTCGTTCAAACTAATTTTCGTTGGTAGTTTGCATGGTAATGTATAACATATATTTGTTTTAGTTATAGCACTCTCTTATTTTAGAAGTTAGAGGGGGGGGGACACATTTTTCCACTTTAGAAGCGTCTCTCACGCAAACTATTCAGTTTAGAAAAAAATGATACTACTACTTTTGAACACCTATCCATAGATACCTCACACGTATAGGTTTGATGAAAAAAATATATTTGAGTTTCAGTTCCAAGTATGGGGACCCCCAAAATGTATTGTTTTTTTTCTATTTTTATGTAAAAATCTTAATGAGGTTCACAGAATACATCGACTGACCAAATTTCAACAGTATAGCTTTTATAGTTTTCTAAATAATTGGCTGTGACATACGTACGGGCAGACAGACAGACAGACTTGACGAATCTGTAAGGGTTCCGTTTTTGCCATTTGGCTACGGAACCCTAAAAACTAAACAGACACACAAAAAAGTAGAAAATAATTTTAATGTAACAAAGCGTGGGGTGCTTTCTGAAAATATTTCAATTGCGTCGCCCCCCCGCTTTGTTAAATTAAAATTATTTTCTACTTTTCAGTTTAAAAGCGTGTTTGTTCAGTTTTTTAAAATTGTGTTCAAGTGCATTGTCATCAGTCCTCGATAAATCTACAAAGTTTGAACGAATGCTGGCCGTTTAAAGTGGGTCAAAATCGCACCCAAATGAGTCTGCTACAAACATACAAATACAGGTGAAGCTAATGAAAAGCGTGTAAAAAAGTCTATCTTTGGGCTGTACTTCGGGGAAATAGGAAATGACCTATTCAGATCCAGTCCGCCTTTTTAGGGTTCTGAAGTTCATGACTCGGAAACCTTATAGATTCGTCATGTCCGTCTGTCCGTCCGTCCGTCCATCTTCGACTTACCGTATAAACGGTAAGTGCTAGAAAGATTAAACTTTGCATGAATACGTGTTGTTATTACATCGACAGAGCTACAATAAAATTATGAAAAATATGTTTATTTGGGGTACCTCCCCTACACGTAAAGTGGGGATGTTTTTTTTTATCGCGGCTAACCCATCGTGTGGAGTATCATTAGATAGGTCTTTTAAAAACAATAAAGGGTTTGCGAGATATTTCACTTTAAAGGGCACTTTTTTGTAAAATCAGGGCGTCCCCAACCCCTCCAAAAGCTAAACGGTTGGCTTAAATAATCTGGAAAAAATCGTGATGGTGGTCCATCTAATGAACTTTAAAGGAAAACTATAACGGATTAGATGACTTTTGTTAGTTCAGGAGTTATAGAGGCTTAACTTATAAAATGCGTTCACCTGGAAAACGTCACACAAAATAAACGTATTAATACGTAAACATAATAATTATCTATTGGATACGATTTTAAATCCACGTACCATAATGGGTCACTGAGGAACCCTTTCCTGTGCGTGGCCTGACACGCACTTGGCTGATTTTTATTTTAACGTGTGGAAACACTCTCGTCTCGTCATTCTACCGGGGCGTTGAGTCGTAGACTAAAGCTACAGGGTGTATCAATCTGATCCTGAGATAGAAGTTGTTATTACGACATCCGAAGAAAATGTCGGCTTGTTTTGTCAGTCTTATTTGTATGTTTGTTGATTGTCTAATACCTATATTAGTAGGGCTATTGATTGAAACTATATTAATCATGCATAATAAAAATAAATACTATTTCGTACATGTAACACACAACGCCATCCAGATTCAAACTAAGCAGTGCTTGTACTATGAATTCTAGAAATACTTTTATTCTTTTATTTTATAAGTACACACATATTATACATAAAAACATCCCAATTTCGAAATAAATATCCGTAGAACAGACAAAAAAACTTGAGAAGTGTCAAGAGACACCCGGATGGAACGAAGTTCCTTTCGATTAATTAGTGAAGGAATTGTAATCATTATTTTTAAGTTATAAAAGTATTTTTATTATTATTAACAAATATAATGTAATATAAACTTAATCAAAGGAAAATAACTGGCTTGCTTTCTATGAGAGAGAGAGAGAGAGAGAGAGAGAGAGAGAGAGAGAGAGAGAGAGAGAGAGAGAGAGAGAGAGAGAGAGAGAGAGAGAGAGAGAGACATAGAAACACGCCGCACGGCTTGCAACTAAAGCAAAAATTGTTATAACATTTTTTCCGTCCAGCCCCCTTTCGCAACGCGCTATAGGGAACTTCGTTCTAAAATTTGGGCCGACCAAGTTTTTGAACCTGATACCTCAAACACAGCAATCGCATACACTACCACTGATCACTGCGCCACCGAGGCGGTCATTCACATTTTAATATACTTATTTTCATACAATTGCATTTACAGCTGCATAAGGTAGCTACATTGTTGTACATATTCACAGAATAAGTTAGAAACGGTTATGAGTTTTTACAAGCTCGTTGTGTTCGCACAGGTTCTACATATAGAAACACATTACTTTTATTACTATTACTTTGTAAAGTTAATAATCATATTTTTTCCTGCAGATTCGCCAGCGTATATGACAGTTATCGTGGTGATTGTTGAAACTGATAAAACTTTGTTTTATTTATCAAAAGATTAAAATAAAACAACCACTGAACACTGAATGGTAAGTGAACTTTACCATAATACAGAAAGATAACCGCATCCAAATCGGTTAAACCTTTTCTAAGATTAATGTGCCGGCACATGAGTTCTGTTACCTTAATAACTTCTATAATGTACAGATATCATTTAGACTTTTTATTGAATGTGTACGTGTTTTTGAAGTCCTCAAGATGTGTAATTTTATAAAGAAACGCTCTTTTACTTTGTATACACAGTACTTAGAAATATATTTCCTTAAACAGATAATAAAAGTCGCGGTTGGGGTGGCTGTTTTTAATTATCTCCTTCAAAAATGCCATTAAAAGTTCTGGTTTCGTCTTTGTTAACCAAGAAAACATTTCAATTTATTTTGTTAACGGAACATTGAAAGTTTTACGCAGAATTGAAAGTTTATGTAGAATTGTTATCTTTATAAAAGAACCAATATAAAATAAATTTTCGAATTAATATATATTATAAAAAAAACTGAAGACATTATAATCAAAGCTGCTAGCTTGCTCTATTCCTGTGAATTTCGGTAAGCTTCAATCATAAATGTCAATTTTCGCATCAATTACGTTATTAATCCGTACGACACACAAAAGTGGAGAATGAAAATCGCATTTATAACATTAATTAGGATTATCAATCATTAACCAGTCATTCTGCAGATTAACCAATTATTCTCTGAATCAAACATTTCAATAAGCTACCATGGTGTGATTCACCATGCGGCTTTGTCTGCACTCACAGTGAAAATGGTGACCCTTACTTCTAGATTCTACTCTTGTTTTCATTAGGAGAGTAGAGTTGCTCTGGTAAGTTAAATTTATTATAAAAAATATCTTGCAAATGTTTGAGAACAACAATATTTAAAACGGCAATTCTCGTCGCATCGAATTACGAAGATCTCTGCATTGCAAATAGATTTAACGAGATTAAAAGATAAAATAAACCATATTATGTACGACACGGAACGCTCGTCTTGGATTAAAAAAACAAAAATCTTCTTCTTTTAAGTAGTGTAAACAGAAATGCGGTAGGTACTAATAAAATTTCTTCATCTGTTTTAAAAACAACTCGAACGAGTCAAAAGGCACTAAATTCATCATTAATGTTTTCGAAACTTTGGCAAAGAACTATGCTGTGGTTTTAAAATTGTATAAAAACCTTGTTTACTAACTAACCAAACAGGCACAATCTTCTGCAGAACCATTATCATTCTTATCCGTCAATCACCATCAGCTTTCCACTGCTAAATGCAGGTCTCTAGGCAAAGCAGCAATCCCAGTATAGTGCTGCTGGCATCTATCTACATAATAATCGCGTCTATACAATAATAGACAATGTATGTGTATGTGACTAATAAATCAATAAATTTTCTGATGAAAACTTGCCTTATATGATCTTGCACGCTTACTTGCTCACTGGACATGTGACTATACATAATTTCACAAAAAGTTTCAAGCGTCATACGCACCGTCTGTATAAGGCTAAGAACGATATAGCTTACTGGTTTTATATCTCAACTTGCAACAAAGTAGTTGAGAGTTGAGGACGAATTAAGCCATCATAACCAATGCTGTCGTATAAGGGGCCCTACGCTGGATTGTTTTTCAACCTTATCTTTAAATTGAAGACATGTTCTACACGACATTATCTGTTTGTTTTAGTACTGGCGGCTCGATCCGGGCAGTTGCAATGTCGTTTTTATGTCTTCTTAAAGAAATTTAATGTCCGAATTGCATTTTAAATTTTCAATAAAATGTGTTTGATGATAAGATACATGACTCAATTCACCTCTGAAACTCAGAATAAATATTTCTATGCCTTTCTGTTATAATCTTTTTTTAAAAGAATGCCGGTATCAGGAATATATAATATCACATTATTAAATATATTAAAATAATAATATAAATAAATATCTTTTGGGGAATTTACAGCCGATATTTTGGTAAGGAGTATAAATGCGACTCAATGTGGTGTGATACTCTATGATAGTATAGTATAGTATGTTTAATTGAATTAACAATAGCGTTTATATACTAACATGGTGCGTGCCTATAATTACTTTATTTAATCTTTGTCTGTATCTTATGATATGTGGCTTATCTAAGGACGTGTAATAAAGTAGGAAGTATTGTGGCTACACAGGTCCCCCCCTTTTGAAGGATAATTATTATAACTATTTATAACAAATCTTAGTAAATACATACTTTCAAAAATTTACGGTAGTTGATTCAGACAATCTTCATTTTAAATTAATAATATATACATAACCTATAAATATAATAATAAACATAACCTATGTCCTAACAATCTTAACATCACGGGGTAGTTCCTAGATAGTGATTTTAAACTATGTCAATAACATACAAATTGATACATAACAAACATATGACCGAGAGTTGCGACCTTCACTTGTCAGCACTTTTTACGAAGTATACAATAATCACATTAATTATAATATTTCAAGGTTACGTAGTCAGCAAAATTATTATAGTATCGTTTAGTGAATTACATACCGATAAACTTACTTGATCAATACGTGTGGATTTATGTAAACAGCATTTTAACAATCTGAACGTTCTCTCCTGGGTAACGACAGTATTCGAGTGATATCATGCTTTAGCTGCGATCTGAAATCATCGTAATACGTCTTTATTTTGCTCAAACACCTTTCCAGGCCTTGTTTAATTCTGAATCATTCTGCTGAGCACGACATTTCTGGACGTAATCTAGCGTTGAAGGCATAGAGATTACTCCTATTATTCGTGATAAGGCGTCAGAAATTCCTTTTGAGTACTGTGCAATTAAGGCACGATTCCGCAAGTTCCTGTGAGTCGGAACTGTGAGCCGCCAGTCCCCAGTGAGTCGGGGCTGAAGTCCGCTGATTCCTGTGCGTCGGAATCGCAAGCGGTGTGCGGTGCTGCGGTGAAGTCCCCAGTGAGTCGGGGCGCTGATGAGGCCGAAGGGGTAACCAGGTTGGAGCAGTCGCGTCCTGTGTGTGGTATCCCTGTTGAGGCCGAGGCTGCTGGCTGGCTGAGACTTGAATAACGATCATTGCTATTTTTGGATAGCCTCACTGCATGAACCATAAACGTGGCTGGTCTTTTATGCAATAGTGCCATATTAGTTCCCTCTATATTCTTCAGAAGGCGCGATTAGTTTCTTCATTGTAATTTCTTCATTGTAAAATTTTCGGTATCTTTATTGTTCAGTTGTCAGTTTCTTCATTGCTCAGTTGTCGGGTCCTTGTTCAAATTTCGGGTTCTTTCTTCTTTTTGTCGCCATGTCGGTTTCTTTATTCTTTGTTCTTTTGTCAGGGTCCTTTATGCATTTGCCATGTCCTTGTTCATCTCCTTTGTTCGTTTGTTGGGGTCACCAATTTGCCATATTGGTGTCTTCATCCTTCTTGTTCAACTGTCGGGGTTTGCCGATGTTTTGGCAAGGGGTATAATGAGACTCAAGGTGGTGTGATAGTCTCTGGTGGTATAGTATATTTAATTGAATTAACAATAGTACTTATATACTAAAATTTGCCAGTACTTGGCAAGGAGTATAATGAGACTCAAGATGGTGTGATAGTCTATTTTATTTAATTATCAATGGCGCTTATATACTAAAATGATGCGTGCCTATCATTGCTTTATTTAATCTTTGACTGTATCTTATGATATGTGGCTTATCTAAGGACGTGTAATAAAGTAGGAAGTATTGTGGCTACACAGGTCCCCCCCTTTTGAAAGGATAATTATTATAACAAATCTTAGTAAATACATTCTTTCAAAAAATGATTAGTTATTATAGTTAATAGTAAGGTACGTACTATAATGTACTGTGTTTTGTGTTGTTTCAATAAAATTTGCTGACGCCTGTTGTGACGGGCGGTGTCTGTAACGTTGCAATGTGTAAGTTATTAAAAAATTACTTGACTATTTAAATAGACAGCTTGCTTGAGTCAGCGAATGTTGAATCTTACTACCGGTTTTACTGTCCGTCCCGATTTCGTGACATACGTGTTCGGGCTGTTGTGGTTATTTTCTGAAAATGGCACTTTCGTAGTTTCACTGTTGATAACAAATGCTGGCTTTAATCTGTCTATTGATATTACTGTTTCTTTATCCTTAATTTTTATGGTGAATGTTTTATCCGTTCTTCTTATCACTGGGAATGGCCCTTCATAGGGTGGCGTCAGACTTTTTTTTATTCTATCGCATCGCACAAATACGTGTGAGCATTCCTTGAGCTCGGGATGAATGAAAATCGCTTGATTATGTTTTTTGCGTTTTGGTACTGATGTCATGTGCGTAATGTTTTTTTTTATATTTTCAACAAATTCTTCGTATGTAGAGGGCTGATGTGATGATGCGAAAAATTCTCCGGGGAGTCTTATTGGTGTGCCATATATCATCTCCGCTGCACTATATCCGGTATCGTCGCGTACACAACTTCGTAAACCAAGTAGAACTGAAGGAATTTCTGTAACCCAGTTAACGTTAGATTCCCTTGTCATAAGTGCTGCTTTTAAGGTTCTATGAAATCTTTCTATCATACCATTTGATTGTGGGTGATACGGCGTCGTTCTAATTTTGTGTATTCCCAAAAATTGTGAAAGTGATTCAAATATCCTTGATTCGAATTGTCGGCCTTGGTCCGTAGTAATGCGTAATGGGCATCCGAATCTTGATATCCAGCCCACATATAGTGTGTGAGCTACCGTTTCGGCTGTGATGTCTTCGACAGGGAACACTTCCGGCCATGAAGTACAACGATCTATGATTGTAATTAAATATCGCTTTCCTTGAGAAACAGGTAATGGTCCGACTATATCGATGTGTAAATGTTCAAAACGCTGCGATTGCATGAAATTGCCGACCGGTGATATTGTGTGGCGTTGCACTTTTGCTTTCTGGCAAGCTATGCATGATTTACACCAATTATTAATATCTTTGTTCATACCTGACCATAAATATCTCTGGGTTATCATTTTTCTCGTAGTCTTCTTTCCAGGGTGACTCAACCCGTGAAGGACGTCAAAAACTTGTCTTCGGAATTTTTCTGGTAAGTAAGGACGATTATTTCCTGTAGATGTGTCGTAGCTAATGTTTATGGCAGAACCCGGAAGCCTGGTGTTTTTAAATATTAAATTCTTATTATTACGGAGTCTAATTAATTCTTGGTCATTTAGTTGGCATTTTGCTAATTCAGCATAATTAATCGGTGATGGCATGTCGATTTGTTCTATACGTGATAATGCGTCTGCAACAATATTATCACGTCCGCTTATGTGTTGAATATTGGTGCAGTATTGTGAAATAAAATCTAATTGACGTACTCGCCGTGGCGTATCATTTGATGACGTTTTTTGGGAAAATGCGTAAGTCAGCGGTCGATGATCTGTGAATATTGTAAACTCTCTTCCTTCAATTAACCTTTGAAAATGTTTGACTGCCATATATATTCCGAGTAATTCTCTATCGAAGGTTGAGTATTTTTGTTGAGTTTCACTTAATTTTTTTGAGAAAAATCCTAATGGTTCCCAATTAAGTCCGGACTTTTGCTGTAGCACTGCGCCAACACAGGTAGAACTAGCATCTGTCATAAGTGCCAGTGGGGCGGTGCGAGAGGGATGTACTGTCAAAACTGCGTTCATGATGCTTTCCTTGCATTTGTCAAAAGCTTTTTCGGCCTTTGTTGACCAAGGAATAGGAGAATTATCGTTCTTTTTAGAGTTGTGCAAATAGTCGTTTAGAATATTCTGATATTCAGCGGCGTGTGGAAGGTTGTTTCTATAGAAATTAATCATGCCTAAAAATCTTCTTAATTCTTTGATTGTCTTCGGTTTCGGAAATTCCCGAATTGCTTTATATTTTTCTTCAGTTGGGCGTATACCTTGACTTGTTGTGTGATAACCTAAGAAATCTATTTCACTTTTGAGAAAATCACATTTCTCTAGATTAATAGTTATTCCATTTTCTTGTAAGCGTTTGAAAACTGTATCCAAATGCTGATAATGCAGATTTTCGCTTTCCGAAGCTATAATACAATCGTCGATGAAAACAAATACGAAGTCGAGGTCTCTAAATATAGAATCCATGAATCGTTGAAATGTTTGCGCTGCGTTGCGTAGACCAAAAGGCATTCTCGGGAATTCGAAAAGTCCGAAAGGAGTGATGATCGCCGTTTTTTCCACATCTTCGACAGGTATACAGTGGTAAGCTTTTCGAATATCGATTTTACTGAATATTTTTTTGTTTTCTAATATATAAGTGAAGTCGGTTAATCGCGGTAGTGGATATCTGTCAGGTACAGTCGCGCTATTTAGCATTCGATAATCTCCACATGGTCTCCATTCACCATTCTTTTTTTTTAACCATGTGCAAAGGACTAGCCCATGGGCTATCCGAAGGGCGACAAATACCAAGCTCCATCATAGTTTGAAATTCCTTTTTTGCTAAATGATATTTATCGGGAGGTAATGGTCTTGCACGTGCTGATACAGGCGCTCCTTTTGTGATAATATGGTGCTTAATCTTGTGTTTTGGAGTATTGCGGAGAGAAGAAGGTTTCGTGATATCCTCGTATTTTTTTAATAGTTGAGTAATGTGTGAATTCGTTCTAATGTCAATAGTACGAATTGTTTGCTGCTTCGATCTGATTAGGGCCGCAGGCGTCGTCAGCTCAGTTACCCTATCAATAAGTTTTCGACCAGCTATATCGACTAATAAGTTGTAATGCTCTAAAAAATCCGCTCCAATAATCGGTTGCGTCACATCGGCGATAACAAAGTTCCATATAAAACATCTCCGTAGTCCTAAGTTTAAAGTAAGTGTTTTTTCACCATATGTCTTGATTTTTGTACCATTAGCGGCATAAAGCGTATATTGCTCATTTTGTGTAAATGAATATCTCTGTGGCTTGCTGATAACTGAAATATTTGCTCCCGTGTCAATCAAAAATCTCATACCACTTTTTCGGTCGGTAATAGTGAGGCGGTTGGACGGGTGAATAGCACAGAGTTCCGCCGTAGTCTGCGCTTTAATTAGTTTCCCTGATACCTTGAGTTAAATCCCTGTTGCCAATCACATGGTTTAATACATTGTCTTGCGTATTTTCGATATTTATCATGGTAGAAACATAACTGTTTTCTTTCTCGACTACTTGCTCTTGGACTTGACCTCGATGGGGAATGACGACGATTATAATAGTTTTGAGTGCCGCGTCTGTAAATTCTGCGATCGCGCTGAATTGCACTTAATTCCAATTGCATTTTTGCTAACTGCGCTAATATGCATGCTGTTGCGTCATCGTTTGTTTTGTTTACACTGTTGTTTACAGCTGATACCTCCGTAATATTTGAATTTGATAATATTTTGTCCGCGATCTGGCTCATCCTATTGATATCCATGTCTTCTGTGACAGCTAAAACCGTAGTTACTGTTGTTGGTAAAAGTCTTAACCACAAAAGTTTCAGAGTTTCGTCATTAATTTTTCCTTTTCCCAATACTCGCATTTTGCGTAGAAGTTGTGATGGTTTTTGATCGCCGAGGTCCATTTCCGACAATAATTTCTGAAATTGACGCTGTTCTGACTCTTCATAGCAATCGATTAGGCGTCCCTTGATGGTCTTATATTTTTCCGTTGATGGTGGAGAGGTAATGAGGTCACTAACCTGTAGTATTTCTTCCTTTGATAGCTTAGCTACAACGGTGTTGTATTTGTAATCGTCGCCTTGCTTCTGTGGTGCTAATATGGCCTCTAATTGCGTAAACCATAAGCTTGGTTGGTCCCTCCAAAATTCCGGAATGCGGGATAAAATTGTGGTGCCCGCTGCTATTTCCAAAGTTTCTTCTTGGCTGCTGCTTGATTTGCAAGTTGGCGGAGTCATGATGTATATATTTTATTGTAGAGCGAGAGTTGGTCAGCCGTCCGTTTGCCGTGCGTTGTTCGTCGGGGTCACCAATTTGCCAGTACTTGGCAAGGAGTATAATGAGACTCAAGATGGTGTGATAGTCTATTTTATTTAATTATCAATGGCGCTTATATACTAAAATGATGCGTGCCTATCATTGCTTTATTTAATCTTTGACTGTATCTTATGATATGTGGCTTATCTAAGGACGTGTAATAAAGTAGGAAGTATTGTACTTGCGGCATCGTGCCTTAATTGCACAGTACTCGAAATGAATTGCTGACGCTTTATCACGAATAATAGGAGTAATCTCTATGCATTCAACGCTAGATTACGACCAGAAATGTCGTGCGCAGCAGAATTATTCAGAAATAAACAAGGCCTGGAAAGGTGTTTGAGCAAAATAAAGACGTATTACGATGATTTCAGATCGCAGCTAAAGCATGATATCACTCGAATACTGTCGTTAGCCAGGAGAGAACGTTCAGATTGTTAAAATGCTGTTTACATAAATCCACACGTATTGATCAAGTAAGTTTATCGGTATGTAATTCACTAAACGATACTATAACAATTTTTGCTGACTACGTAACCTTGAAATATTATAATTAATGTGATTATTGTATACTTCGTAAAAAGTGCTGACAAGTGAAGGTCGCAACTCTCGGTCATATGTTTGTTAAGTATCAATTTGTATGTTATTGACATAGTTTATATTCACTATCTAGGAACTACCCCGTGATGTTAAGATTGTTAGGACATAGGTTATGTGTATTATTATATATTATAGGTTATGTATATATTATTAATTTAAAATGAAGATCATCCGAACTAACTACCGTAAATTTTTGAAAGAATGTATTTACTAAGATTTGTTATAATAATTATCCTTTCAAAAGGGGGGGACCTGTGTAGCCACAATACTTCCTACTTTAGTACACGTTCTTAGATAAGCCACATATCATAAGATACAGTCAAAGATTAAGTAAAGTAATTATAGGCACGCATCATTTTAGTATATAAGTACTATTGTTAATTCAATTAAATATACTATACTATACTATCATAGAGTATCACACCACATTGAGTCGCATTTATACTCCTTACCAAAATATCGGCAAAATATCATCAAAAACCCATAATGTCCCACTGCTGGGCTCTAAGGCCACACGTCTAACTAGAGTATACCAATGAACAACTAGATAACTAAATTCAAACACTTTTTATTTAAAAAAAGTACCCCTTATTATTTTACTACCTACTCGAGTATTTCTCAGAAATTTTATGAACACGCATGTAAGGGTCAAGTCTCACAGTATAAATACTGTTATTCATCAGGTTATGAAGAAGGACCTCACGTATTCGAGGGAATTATACCGTATTTATGGTATTAATAGATTTGCATACCATTGAGTGAGATAAACTCGTTGGCTATTTATTATATGGATGAAAACGACTTCAAACGGTAACTGCCTATGCATTTATAGCCATTTCTCAATATCTGGTTTTATAGCAAGGGGAACAGTACCTTGGTATTAACATAGAGAGGGGTGACGCATCTTTAAAAAGGTTTTTCGTGAAAAAATATTAGTGACGTAGTCTAGATATGGCGGTGTTAATACTGGTAGATATTCTTGTTGAATCTAAAGTTTCTACACCTATAGACTGGATGATATCACGGTGTGAAAAAACACTTCTTCGTGACTTTGAAATATTTGTATCATCATCATCACAACCTTTAGTAGTCCTAATAACCTCGGACATATTATATAAGCGGTAGGTTTTCGCCTACTATACCACCCTGGCCAGAAAAATTGCTGTCTACGTCGACTCATATGACACACAAGTCCGTATTTTTAAGCCTTCATTCGTCAACATAGATATTCCCTTCATTTATGTTATCAAGGCTATATTACACACACATATTTAGATATTTATTCCTTATTATCCAAACATTTTCTTATTTAAGCTACAAGGAAATTACATGTACAAAGACGAGCTTAACCCATACCTGAGTTTTCTCTAAGCGAACCTTTAGAGTGTATTGAGAATGGCTTAGAACTTATAGGCGGAGTCATATGTACTAACATTAAATAAAAAAAAGCATTAGTATTTTAAATTAGTGTTACTAGTAGTGGTAGTAAAAATAAAATACTATTATATACTACTGTGAGCGTCACTTAATAAGCTTTACATATTTTTCTCTAAGTTTCACACAAATAGGTAATGTAAAACGTTTACCAAATCTTTTCAAGCTAAAAGCTAGATATCTACTCATCCTGAATTGTCAGTACGTCAGACTATCACGAGATCGTATAACCTTGAATGAAACCTCTCAAGATACACATCATGTTACTTTGTACCCTGCACATTATTTACGACGTAGTAGAACATGGACGCTAAGGAAGCATTTAATATTTAAGGATAATCAATATATCGGTGGCTACGAGTACATACGATACTGCAGATTGCAATTAAGTATCGTTGGATCATAAATGAGTTAAGAAACAGTTTCATTGTTAAACTCTTAGCAGTTTTTTTAAATATGTACATTTTAAGTGATGAAATGATTGACTTTTGATAACGATACCACTATATTTTTCCTTAAATAACATTTGTCACATTAAACTTTTGAGATTTTGTCTCAATCGGCCAGCGTGGGGACGTATGGCCTTATCTAATAATACATATTTCGGATATCTTACACACAACGTCATTTTCCGTCATCTAGTCCAAAGCTGTCCCCTGTATTATGGACTAGACAACTGATATTAACAAAACATATTTTTATTTGTAAATACGTAAATATTATAAATAGAAAACAACCATACTCCGAAACAAATATTTGCGGATCTATATGTGAAATAAATAAGTTTTAACTTGACCATCTATTTCCATATTGGCTATCAGGTATCACGCGATTAAGTAATCATACCTTAAAATAACTTGTAGACAAACAACGTAAGCAAGACGACATTATATTCTATCACAAATTTATACAACTAAATAAATATAAATAAATAAATATTTTTCGGACATCTTACACACAACGTCATTTAGTCAACTTGTATTAAGGGTACTAGACAACTGATATAAATACATAAACAAATTTTTTTTGTAAATACATACATATTATACATAGAAAACACCCAGACTCAAAACAAATATTTTTAGATCACACAAATAATTGGTCCGACCCGGGAATCGAACCCGAGACCTCTTGGTCAGCAGTCACATACGCTAACCACTAGACCAACAAGGCGGTCAAATAAAATTGAAGTATCTGTTTGTAATATCAAATGTACAGTTTTTACTAGATGCATATGAAGCTACTATACTTGCATCAAAAAAGCAATTTCTGTCTCTGTCTAGTCTGTTCCAGCTAATCTTTGGAACGTCTTTACCAATTTTGACGAGACTTTCACTGGTAGGAAGCTGATGGTACAAGGAGTGACTTAGGCTAAGAGTATTATTTTTATTACACGCTTTATATTAGCTTCACCTGTATGTTTGTTTGTATGTTTGTTTGTATGTTTGTAAGCGACTCCTTTGGGGGCGATTTTGACCCACTTTAAACGGCCAGATTTCGTTCAAACTTTGTAGATTTATCGAGGACCGATGACAATACAATAATTTGAAAAAAAAAAACAAAAAAAAAGTATAAATTTTTTTTTTTAGTCTAGAAAAAAAAAATAGTTTTAAAAACTAAACAAACACGCTTTTAAACTAAAAAGTAGAAAATAATTTTAATGTAACAAAGCGTGGGGTGCTTTCTGAAAATATTTCAATAACGTCGCCCCACGCTTTGTTACATTAAAATTATTTTCTACTTTTTAGTTTAAAAGCGTGTTTGTTTAGTTTTTTAAAACTATTTTTTTTTTTGCTTAGCTTCGTTCCGCTGTTTTACTCGCGATTCACAAAAATAACAGCGGGTAATATCGCTGAACTCAGGAAGTCAAAAATAAAGTTTTAAGTAAGGATTCTTATACTGTATCATATGATAAGTAAAAATTAAATCTGTTTTTCCAAGTTAAAATATCAATTTTTTGTTCTTGACAAAGGGCGGAATCGAAAAGTTTTTATCTGAATATTAATTTTTCAAACCGAACGAAGTTATCGCAACTCTGATATAAGAATGGCAACTTTTCTGTTAAATTGTTTAGGGGAAACTTTTTCTGATAAATTATAATTTAACATAAGTTTCTGAATATTAAATTGAATATTAAAACAAGGCACCTGGCTACTTTTTGATATCCTTTTTTAATTACTATTGATAAGAAACCGGTGGCAGAAAACCGATGATATGCTTTTAATTAATCCTTACCTCCTTACTAATATCACAAATTCAAAAGTAACTCTATCTGTATGGCGCGCTTTCATACCAAAATGACTGAACAGAATTAAATGAAATTTGGTATACAAATAGTCTAGAGCCTGAGAAAGGACATAGGCTACTATTTACCGCTACATACACGCAGGCGGAGCCGCGGGCGAAAGCTAGTCTTCTATAAAAATATATTAAATTCTCGTGTTACAATGTTAGTCGTCACATACTCTTCCGAAACGGCTTGATGGATTCTTATAAAATTTCATGTGTTTATTCTGTGAGAACAAGATGTAAACTATGTTTTATACCTCTGGGTCATAAAGAATAAAACGGAGGCGAACGGAGTCGCGGGCAACAGCTAGTAGTATGATATATATTCGTGGCTAAGTATTAACCGAGTAGATTTACAAACTTAACCAGGTCATGTAGTCGTTTTATACAATGGTGTCTATTCTTAACATATTGAGATCTCTCCGTACCCAGGAAAACAAATCGAACTGTTGTGTTGTTGTCAGTCCAGGTTGCCGTTGTGACTGCTGTGTTTGAGGTCTTCGAGGTTCGATTCTCGGATCGGATCAAATGATTGTATGATCTGCAAATATTTGTTTCGTTGTTCGGCTATTTTCTATGTTTAATATTTATGTTATTACAAAAAAGTATTATTTATATTTATATCAGTTGTCTAGTATCTATGTTTAGTTAGATGTTTAGTAGTAATAGATAGTTTGGGTCTAGATGGCGTTCTGAGTCCGATGTTAGAAATATTTATATATTTATATGAAAGTAAAATTCAAAATTCTTTATTCACTTAAGATGTAATGCATCTCTTGTGACAGGTTAAGATTCTACATGTACATAATTTATGCCATGTTCGCAAACAATAGGTAGAGCCGGAGAAAAGAACATGGCAATAAAAACTCGCGGCCACTCCTTTCAAATCGCCAATGTTGACATAGTTTTAATGTTTATAAACCTGATATGGGGGTAAGGTGCTGCCACTAATATACTATACACCATGTTAGAGGACTGATGCAAATTATAGTGATTAAAAATTAGAACATAAGCTAAATAAAAAAAAAAAAAAAAAACAACAGCCTCAGTGGGTACAACATAGTAGGAGCATCTACTTACAACAAAGGTAAAAACTATATGTGCTCAAATATTGGCCAAATTACTGGTAACGAAAGATTAAATTTAAAATATTAATTTTAAGATCAAAAGAAAGAGAAGAATGGCCTTTATCGTAGAATCTTTACTTACAAAAGTAAAATCATGCTCTTAAACAATGTGATAACAACATTCACATGAGTAGAATAAAATGACAAGGAGCAAGTAGTCAAATCTATTTTTCTTTATCATTTAAAAAATTCGTCAACTGTATAATAACCTTTACGTATAAGATAAGTTTTGACTACATTTTTAAACTTTTCCACTGATAGACTCATAACACTAGCTGGTAACCTATTAAAAAATCGCACGGAAAGACCCATAAATGAATTATGCGTTTTATGTAGCCTATGATATTGACCTACTAATTTATGCTTATGTCTCGTGTTCACCGAGTGAACGTCACTATTCCTGTGATATAAATGCATATTTTGTTTTATAAACATAATGTTTGCAAATATATATTGTGATGCAACTGTCATAATGCCTATCTCTTTAAACTTTTCTCTAAGGGAAACTAGTGCACCTAGTATATGCTCTAAAACGAAACGGTTCGGCTATTCCTTTTTATGCGGAGCATATAAAAGCTGGAACTCACTACCAGCTCATGTGTTTCCTTCCCACTATGATCCCGAGTCCTTTTGGCGGGGCGTGAAAAAGCATCTCACTAAGCCGCCATAGTGTAGGCCGCCATGTTTTACTGTCTGCATTCGCAGAAACGATGTGTGGTTTCCTCCATTCTTGGATTCTGCTCATGCTTTCCATCAGGCAGGGTAGAGTCACTTTGGTAGGAAAAAAACAGGGTTCCATGTTTAAACGGCTCGAATATTTCCCGGAGTGCAGTTTTAAAAAAATATTTTTTATCTCCGAGCTCACAAAAATATATTTCAAGTAGCCGGTTGAATTACTTTTTCAAGATAGCCAACAGATGAATAAAAGTTAAAAATAAAACTTTTCAAGGCAGAGGTTCTAATTGCGTTGTAAAGGTAAGGTGACGAGCATTAACAAAATCAACCAAGTTATATCACAACTTCTGCTACAGGAAAGTCATCAGTTCGGGGTCTACAAAGTCATATATTCTGCTAAGGACCGGAATTGGTTGGGTATTGATCCTCCGAGGAATGATTTAGGGCTGAAATTGCGTTAAGGGGGTGCCGGCGCGGTTTCATACAAAAGTGCTACGTCGAGGAGACCCGTGCGGGCGTCCGTCAGGGGTGCCACGCCCTGTGTTACGCACGCTAGTCGTCGTTTTGCTACGTAATAATATATTAAGTTTTCCATCGACACAACTATACATGCACACCATTAAAATTGAACTAGTGACACTGCGTAAATAAAATAATCCGTCTCCGCAACGTTCCCACAGAGACCCCCACGTGTCCACGCGCGTAGCCACGCGACGGTTGCCCGTCGCGTGCGTACGCTTAACGCATTTTCAGCTCTTATAGAGGTCACGATCTTCACCAGTGAGGAGAACGACACAATAAGGAATAAGTGTAGCTGTGGTAATCCATTAAGATAATACCCATCAAATATTTCGCATATAGTCTCCTGGCTTATAAGTCATAATACATGTACACAATGATGGTTACATTTGAAAGCTCAGAAAGCTAAGATTCCGATAGATGTAAGCAGAAATCAACAACAGACGCAACAGAATATTAATGAGATAAATAAAATATAGAACAAATCAGATCGCGTGATAGCTTTGAATTGCCTGTCACTTGCACGCTTTGTTATAACTGCGGACATGGACTTAAGGATACCTACTTTACTATACAATATCAAACTTTATTTTTAAAGTATTAAAGTTAAAATTACATACACAAATGAGTTCGCGATAAAGAGTAACCTATGTACTTACTCAAGAATCAAAGTGTCTCCATAACAAATTTTATTGAAATCGATGCCGCAGTTTAGACGTTTAAGCGTAACATACAGAGAAACAGACAGAGTTACTTTCGCATTTTTATCATAAAGTACGCATTAATATTAATTGAATTATAAATTAATTATAAAAGCAAAGGCATCTTTCCCTTTCCTTGCAAGAACCTGGAAAAGATCGTGACTAATAATTTCATTCAAAGTCTGCACATACAGACGGTTATGAACAAATTATCATCGTAAATGTAAAAGTTATTCAAATAAAACAAGATAAAATGTTGTAATCTGTTCTGGAACGACTTTGCCATAATTAATGACACCCTCGTGTGCCTTTTACCTTAACTTTTATACCTACATGGTACTTGATGTGTCCCTGATTAACATGTATAGCATAAGTATCCGTTTGGACCCCAAAACGAGAAATAAGCTTTTGTAAAACATTAAAGCGATTAAGTTTCCAAATGGACTCATATCAACAACCTGTTATTCTTTATTTATATCTTACCTTTAAGGTTTTAGCAATTTATATTTTGCAACGATTTATTTATTAAATAAAATGTTTTGAGTCTTTGAAAATATTTATTCGGGTAAATTAATTTCGGTTTTAATCATCGCTTCAAGGATCGAAATAATCTTTGAAGCTTTATTTTCAAACATAAGAATTTTAATAAATTATAGGAAAAATGCATGTAGTTAAATAGATAGAAAACTCTTTATTTGTGCATCACTTTATAAAGTAATATTACAGACATATAAGGCACTAACAGAGTCCTGCGGTCTTACCCCCGATTATTGTTGTGAACTCCGCGTGACAGTGCGGAGTAAAGCTAGTCCGAAAATAATTAGTTTAAGTTATTCCTTATACCATCAACAATCTCACAGCGACAGTCATCTCATTAAGCTGCCAAGGTGTGGGTGACCATGCTGTATTGTATGCACTTACAATGAGGAGGGGGACTCCTACTCTTGGATTCTACTCATGATTTCCATCAGGCAGAGTATAGTCACTTTGGTAGACTTAAATATAATTTTAAAATAAGAAAAAACATGAATATGAAATTCCATGTTACGATACTTCCGATCACATTAAATCTATATGTTAACCTCCCAAACGTCAGATCAACTTTATTTTTCCCACACGGCTAACGCACCACGCCGATTTCTCAATGAGAAAGTTATGATTTTCTCCCAACGGCTTACACAGTATTGTGGTTATACTCAATGTAACTTGTTTTATAGCGCTCAGGGAGTGTCTTGTTAATTAAGAACTATTCTACTCACTAGTTTAGTATTTTAAGCTATGGAAATTTATTTGAGTTTAGAGATAATTTTTTGCTAGTTACGTTTATCTTTCTTAAAGTACAGTTCCAAGTTGAGGCCAGTCGTCATGATGGTTTCAAACACCACATAGTTCTGATTCACGTCCCTATTAAGCAAAGGATTCAAAGGAATTTTCGAACCTTTTCTTCTTTCTAGCCTTATTCCCAATATTATTTGGGGTCGGCTACTACCAGTTCAACCAGTTATACCTGAATATCAGTTTTTCAATTGCCATAGATGTTCATAACAACCGGGACCGACGGCTTTACTTGCTCTCTGAGGCTCGAGCGTAAATCACAAAACAACAAAAAAACAAACTTCCAACCACCGGGTTGCTATTAGGAATTTCCTAAGTAAAACCAAAAAACACTTTTTGGACTCGACCCGGGATTTGAACCCGAGACCTCTTGGTTAGCAGTCGCATACGCTATCGACCACCACCACCATATGGACCAACGAGGCAGTTTTCGACATAAAAGCTGTGAATATATGTCTATACTAGCTTTCCACCCGCGGCTTCGCCCGCGTGGAATTCGTATATAACGCGCGACACGGTAAGGGTAGATTAAACAATCTTACATGATTTTATGTTTGATAATAAGGAACTTAGACACAAACTTTCGTCCCCTATTTCAAACCCTTCTTTCTACCTTTATTTTCAATCGGTTCATTGGTTTAGGCGTGAAAGCGTAACAGACAGACAGACAGACCGACAGAGTTACTTTATTTTATTTATTTAAGTAGGGATTACACCATCGGAAAGTAGAGATTTCATCAAACAGAAAACACCTTAATTTTTTGAAAAAAGTAGATAATTTGACGGGTGAATTTTCGGTATTAAGTCAAAATCGGGTGAAAAAAATAAATATTTCAAATCCATTGATGTAGGGTTTTTATATATCAATGTTCAAATCAAATAAATTACAGTGTATTCGAGACATAAAAGATAAGTTTTCACTAAATTTCGTTTAAAAATAATTTTATTTGTAAATAAAGATAAAAATAAAAAAACCAAAAACTTAGTTTTTTAAATTTTTCACATATAATTTGAGGTTATGTGAAAAAAAGTGTAAATAAAAATTCGGCCAAGTGCGTGTCAGGCCACGCACGGGAAAGGGTTCCTCAGTCACCCATAATGGTACGTGGATTAGATATTGTATCCAATGGATAATTGTTATGTTTACGTATTAATGCGTCAATTTTGTATGACGATATCCAAGTAAGCACATTATAGAAGTTAAGCCTCTATAACTCCTGAACTAACAAAGTCATCTAATTCGTTATAGTTTTCATTTAAAGTTATTATATGGACCACTATCACGAATTTTCCCAGATGTTTTGAGCCGGCCATTTAGCTTTTAGAGGGGGGGGACGCCCTGTTTTTACAAAAAAAGTGACCTTTAAAGTGGAATTTCTCGCCAACGGATACCTAAATCAAAAAATGGGTTTAAAGATCGTCTTAACAACCTTTTAATGTTTTTAAAAGACCTATATAATGATACCCCAGATGATGGGGTAGCTGCGAGAAAAAAAACATCCCCACTTTAGGTGTAGGGGAGGTACCCTAAATAAAAATATTTTTCATAATTTTATTGTACCGCTTTGTCGACGTAATTACAATACATAATAATGCAAAGTTTCATCTTTCTAGCACTTACCGATTGGACGGTAAGGAGGACGGACGGACGGCCGATAAGGGTTCGATGTCATAAACTTCGGAACCCTAAAAATTGTAGATCTTTTGATTACCTACAACTTTGCCATTTAACTTTTTTCCATAGGACTTGTAGTTTTGCCGAAAATCGAGATAAACCGTTCTTTACCCTTTGTTTTATATATTTAGCCATCCAAAGTGACTCTACCCTGCCTGATGGAAAGCATTAGCAGAATCCAAGAGTCGGGGCTACTACACTTGCTGCGAATGCAGACAATAATGTATGGCGGCCCACACTATGGCGGCTTAGTGAGATGCTTTTTCACGCCCCGCTTAAAGGACCCGAAAACCTCCCCCCTACCCCTTCCCGACCTCAGATCCCCCGTAAATTATTTTTCCTTTCATTTTTAAAATATTCTCCTCCTTTTCCAATAGGTTTCATCCTACTATAATTTTATTTGTTTTCAAAAATTATCTACCCCGGACTACTGGTCTATATGTCATTTTCAAACTATCATTATGGTTGCCATGCAATTGTGTTATGCCTAGCAACCTGTGAAGTTTTGACAGGAGATAAACAGTGATAGATTTTGATACCTACGATTTATGTATTTTTATAATCACCTAGCTTTGGCCTTTGTATCTCGATTATTGCAGTAAAAAGTAGCCTATGTCCTTTCCCAAGTTCAGTTCTATCTTCATACCAAATTTCATCAAAATCGGTTCAGTGGTTTAGGCGTGAAAGCGTAACAGACAGACAGACAGACAGAGTTACTTTCGCATTTATAATATTAGTATGGATTGTCAATGTATGTTACCATAATATAGAAATTTTCAAGTTGTTGCAATATATATTGTACGTAATTCGTAATATAAAGACAGTATACATAATATGATATAAGTACATAATACGTCCATTGTGCGTTATAATATTTATTAGAGAACACAGGTTTTTTAGTTAAAGATATCAAATCTATAACTAAAAAAGCGGCCAAGTGCGAGTCGGACTCGCCCATGAAGGATTCAATGAAAGGTAAATTGCGGTTAACGATTTATGACGTATTAAAAAAAACTACCTACTATATCTCGTTCAAATCAATTTTCGTTGGTAGTTTACATGGTAATGTACAACATATATTTTTTTTAGTTTTATAACCATCTTATTTTAGAAGTTACAGGGGGGGGGGACACACATTTTTCCACTTTGGAACTGTCTCTCGCGCAAACTATTCAGTTTAGAAAAAAATGATTTTAGAAACCTCAACATCATTTTTGAAGACCTATCCATAGATACCCAACGTATGTATAAACCCACACGTATGGGTTTGTTGAAAAAAAATATTTTGAGTTTCAGTTTCAAGTATGGGTACCCCCAAAATGTATTGTTTATTTTCCATTTTTATGTGAAAATCCTAATGCGGTTCACAGATTACATCTACTTACCAAGTTTCAACAGTATAGTTTTTATGGTTTCGGAAAAAAGTGGCTGTGACATACGGACGGACAGACAGACAGACAGACATGACGAATCTATAAGGGTTCCGTTTTTTGCCAGTTGGCTACGGAACCCTAAAAACCTGTGTTCTCACCTCTATTGATCGAACTCTTTGTAAATGACACAGATATTTATATATCTGTATCTGAGCCACCGAGTAAGTGAAATAAATAACTATTTGATGGTCCTTTGAAGTTACAGCTATCGAGGTTTCACTGTATTAAGTAATACTGAAAATCACATGTCGACCGTATTTCAACCGTTGTCAATGTCTCATTTATAATTCCACTGAGCATTATAACTTGAATTATCTATGTATCATCCACAACCCATAACGACCCACTGCTAGGTACGAGTCTCCTCTGAGGAGGGGTTAAGGTCATACGTTAGAAATTTTGTTAATTAATTAATATAAAAGTTCAATGTATAAGATATTGTACTCCTATAGGTAAGTAAATAGCTACTAAAATGTTAAGTTCATTTGTGTAAACGTCCAAAATTCGAAAAGTTTTGCACCTATTTTTTTTCACCTTACTGCCGTCATCTTCTGAACGGAAGGTTTAGGGATTAGGTTATTACACCTATTTAGGCAACTTTTTTAAAAGAAAACGACACGCTTCAAAGATCGTTTACTAACTATTTTTGGCAACTACAATCATATATACAAAAGTGAAGTTTGGCAAAATAAAGTTAGTAGGTGTAAATTAAATGATGTATTACTTTGTTAACAGGTTCCCTGTCCCCATACAATCAAGTTTTTGGCACTATAAATGTCCCGGATAATTTTTGCAAGTACATAATTTTTACATACATAATATATGATAAATCACTACATTTTTTTCTCTTTTTTTCATATTCGACTACGTATTCCACACGTCCAAATACCAAATACCGTGTTTGTACTGATACGTCCGTAAAAAAAAAACCAGACAAATTGGCTTCTATATTTGTTCAAATGTGATTCATGAACGTACTAAATTTGGTTCAAAATTTGTCCCATGAATCATTTAATATGATTCATAGGACAGGGAACCTGTTAAGATACGATCAGTAGAGCAACGCTGATTCAGTACGAAAGGGCAGGCTCGATCGTTCTCCTACTAAGTTCACACAGAAGACCAACCTAATGACAGCATTTGTAATGTCATAATGCCTTGGTGAGTGTGAGACCGGAGGCCCCATGAGGCAGAAACATCTCAATAGGCCGCATTGTTTGCATTCACAAAAAGTATGGTGACCAATACCCTTGGGTCCTACTCATGCTTTTCATCACGCAGAGTAGAGTGACTTTGGCAAAAAACTCTGTCAACTATATTTATTACAATAGGATGTTTTTTTTTAATCTTTTTCTACCAATGTCAAGTGAATTCTATTTGGCAAGTGAACTGCCTCGTTGGTCTAGTGGTTGGTGTATGCGACTGCTCATCAAGAGGTCTCGGGTTCAAATCCCGGGTCGGGCCAAAAAGTGTTTTTGGCCAGAAAGCCCGGGGTTTGGAAGTTTGGCGGTGATTCACGCCCGTGCCTCGGAGAGCACGTAAAGCCGTCGGTCCCGGTTGTCATGAACAATATACTACAACTATAGAGCAAGAGCCCAGAGCTGCCAGACCTACGTCATTAGTGCAAAGCTGAAATTTTCAGGATTATTAGTACAATGTCTTGTTAAGATGTATGTGTACCCATTAGCTTGAAAGCGGGGCCGTTTCTGAGATAGCGCGAAGTACAGATGGATAAAAACCTTACTTACCTACGTTATAGGTGCAAAGCTAGTATTTACATATTTTATCAAGAATATTATATAAAATTAAAATTCATTACTGCCAGACACTTTCCGTGGGCCATTACTTCTGCCAGACGTCTTGAAAGTTGTGAAAAAAATAGGTAAACTACGTTATAGTAGCAAACCTAAATTTTATACATATTATCTAAGGTAGGTACTATTTTAAGACCCTTTGTATGCGGCCAGACCAATCCGAAGGGCCAATCATCCCCCCAGACACCTTTAAATATTTGTAGTAATTAGGAAGCTGGGGTATATCAAATTTGGTATTATTTCAAGAATAGAATTTTAAAATATTCAATGGTTTTTACACGCTTTTTATTAGCTTCACCTGTATGTTTGTTTGTTTGTAACCAACTCCTTTGGGTGCGATTTTGACCCACTTTAAACGGCCAGATTTCGTTCAAACTTTGTAGATTTATCGGGGACCGATGACAATACACTAATATGAAAAAAAAAACTAAAAAAATCTTTAAACAAATTAGTATTTTTCTAAAGTAATAGTTTTAAAAAACTAAACAAATAGGCTTTTAACCTAAAAATAGAAAATAATTTCAATGTAAAAAGCATAGGGCGACGTTATTGAAATATTGTCAGAAAGCACCCCACGTTTTGTGTGTGCGGGTCCAAGTGGGTCAAAATCGCACCCAAAGGAGTTGGTTACAAACAAACAAACATACAGGTGAAGCTAATAAAAAGCGTTTAAAAACCATTTAATATTTTACAATTATATTCTTGAAATAATACCAAAGATGATATACCTCAGCTTCCTAATTACTACAAATATTTAAAGGTGTCTGGGGGGATGATTAGCCCTTCAGATTGGTCTGGCCGCATACAAAGGGTCTTAAAATAGTACCTACCTTAGATAATATGTATAAAATTTAGATTTGCTACTATAACGTAGTTTACCTATTTTTTTCACAACTTTCAAGACGTCTGGCAGAAGTAATGGCCCACGGAAAGTGTCTGGCAGTAATGAATTTTAATTTTATATAATATTCTTGATAAAATATGTAAATACTAGCTTTGCACCTATAACGTAGGTAAGTAAGGTTTTTATCCATCTGTACTTCGCGCTATCTCAGAAACGGCCCCGCTTTCAAGCTAATGGGTACACATACATCTTAACAAGACATTGTACTAATAATCCTGAAAATTTCAGCTTTGCACTAATGACGTAGGTCTGGCGGCTCTGGGCTCTTGGTCCACTAGTTCAATCTTCGAATTTCAGTTCTCCCTTAGGGTTGCGGAGGTCCGATGCCAGTCGCTCCGTAGAAAAACTGAATTCAGGTAAAGCCGGTTGAACTAGTAGCCGACCCCAAATAAACTTGGGAATAAAGGCTAGGAAGATGATGTCAAGTGAATTCTATTTGCTTTGAATAGATTAATTTTACGCGAACACTTATTATTATTGGACCTTGAAGACATTCGATCTCAATAATACAGAACATTTCTAAGAGAAAAGCATTTTTCTCAAAGTGAAATCTTTTCTTTGAAGCTGTTTTAACGACGAGCAAAAGGTTAAACATTTTACGCTCTAATTCGTGATCCTGTCTTAGAAACAAAATAAAAGCTCGTTTTTCGTTTCTTTATTACGTCTTATTGTATTTCCAATAGCTTGAATTTTGGCCTATCATATTTATAATGATTGAGAAATCTGGTATGTTTTTATTTTATATAGTATAATAATTTATTAGAGCATATGAAGCCGTCGGTGTCGGTTGTCATGAACATCTATGGCAATACTCATTTGTATTCGGTGACGCTGGCCGAGTGGGGACAGCGTATTGCCTCAACCCTATCCTCAGAGGAGACCAAGCAAAGAAGTGGGACGTTATGGGTTGTTGAAGAAAGGTAAGTCTTTTAAAATGTACTGATTGACTATAGAGACAACATCCTACAAACCTAAACGTTATTAGAAAACTAATAATAGGTACAAATGTACGTGTAACTTTCGCATTTAAAATATTAGCAAGGATAGATAATACAAGAGAATTAATTATCTTCTTATAATCGCTGAGGAAAGAATGGAATCTCCGAACACCACTCCTTCCTTAGATCTTCGTAAAGAAAGAGCTATTAGCTAACTGGGTAGCAGAGGGTATAGTAGTTCAAACAGTCACCCCAGCTGTGTAAGCTGATGGTTTCAAATCTTACACTGGACAACACATTGTGCAATTCTCAAACTGTTTCAACTGTAAAGGAGAAAGCTTGGGGCTTGTTTGTAAAAAAAAACTCGAACGTTGGTCAATTCTATAACGAAAGTATCTTATTTATTCAGTATCAAACCAAAGTAGTCGTAACTCAGCTTTCGAATGTTGTCTCACGAAACGGTGCCAACAAGATTCCTGTACGATTTACTGAAATAAACGAATTACTAACTAAACCGGTGTCCTAATCCGTCCACAAATCTACTATTTTCTTTCTACAGCTATCTCGGATTACAGAAAATCTTTTCTGTGTTTTTTTTACACTCGCAATAACGTTAAGCCACTTAGATGTTGTTTTTCTAAGCTTTCATTAAGTAGGTATGATTTTAAACGAGTAATCCTTTAGCAAGGGAATCAAATATTATAACGCTCTTTACTAACGTTTATTGATTTTATTGTGTTTTTTAAGTACAACTTATGTTTCCTATTTGAATTTTTATCACAAATTTTTAAAGTTTTAGATGTATATCATTGATAATATTTAGGAAATAACTGCACGCTTGGCTTAGTGGTTTAAGCGGTCGCCACGCCGCTTTCTACTACTCTAAGTGTGTTGGTTCAAATCCTATACGGAGAAACACTTTGTGTGATCACAAATTGTTGTTCTGAGTCTGGGTGTTCTTTGTGTTTGTTTCTTGTATGTATGTAAAGTTCCCCGCGACAAAGGAATATATATATAATACATATTCCTAAAGCGAGAGTTGTCTTTAAAAAAACTAGTACTATAAAATTTGAACCAAGCAGATTTAGGGGCCGTGGGGAAGGAAGGGTGCCTGATCTCTGAAAACTTAATTCTCTCGTTTTTCGAGGATGTTTGGTATTATTTCAATCGAGCCCAGACCCATGTGTTCCGAAACATAACTGTTCCAGGGTCAGACTGCACCTGGACGTAGGCTTTGCTAATAAAATATATACAACTATACAAGTAAATATACAAGTGAATATGGCGGCTTCTCGGGGACAGTACGTATCGACTGCACGGTTGACCTAGTGGCTTAAGCGGTCGCCACGCCAATTTCTACTGCGCCAAGTGTTGTCAGCTTAAATCCCACATGTGACAACATTTTGTGTGATCCACAAATTGATGTTCTAATCCGGATGTTCTTTTTGTATGTTTTTAAAAGTACGGAGTCATATATCTGATCTTTTTTAATATAAAAAAAAACTCGCACTGAGCTGATCAGTCCAAGTATTTTTGCTGCCGTGTTTTGTTGGTAAATGAGAAGGCCACAGGCCCAGTAATGCAGAGGTACATTTTATGAGGCCGCTAGTAGGCCACCATACTATATTTTCTGGATTCACAATGACGATGGTGACCACTACCTTTGGAATCTACTCATTTATCAGGCAGAGTAAAGTAATTTTAACAGGCTTAAATATATATATAGTATATAAGGTGTCTGTTTAAGGTCTGTCCGTGTGGTGACGGATTACGAATACAGAGTGTCATCACTCGTATTCATCCCGCGGGTGTCGTAAAAGGCGACTAAGAAATAAACTACGCAAGACAACATAAATGCAAAGAGAAGGAAAACTTGAAACCAACCCTATACCAACCCGTCTGGCCAGCGTAGTATAGTAGGCCAAAACCTCCTTGCTAAGGAGAGCCCTATGTCCAGCAGTGCACTGTTAACGGCTGTTGATGATGATGATGATTTATGGAAGGATTCCTAATTACTTATAGTTCTATAAAATCTACTGCGAGGAGCAACACATCATTACGCATTTCCATTAAAGGAAAAATGAGTTTTCACACTACCATTGCAAATAGACACTATCTAATTTGGATAAAGTCGTTAATTAAATCACTCGCACCGTGCTAATTAGATACGAATCAGGGTTGTTCATACATAGATTAATGAGAACAGATAGGCTTGCATTCAGCAAAAGCTTTTTATACCGCTCTAGGTAAGAGGATTAACTTGCCGTTTTGCATGCGCGGCAATATACATACATACTAAACTATGTACGGTCTACGTAATCCGGATACTATTTTTATAGTATCCCAGATTGTCCGGTTAATGTAAACATGTGCAGTGTTCATATTACCCGGTCTTTTTAGATGCGATTTGTTAAGGTGTAGTGTACATTATTTTTAATGATAAATGGAAACAAATGTTTACACCCTTTATATATAAAGTATATACAACTGAACCCCGCGGTGTTACCCGCAGTTATTTTTGTAAATCTCGAGTAACGCCGCGGAGCGAAGCTAGTGTAAAAAAAAATATCAGCTTACCGCCAATGAAAGTCTCGTTAAAATTGAACCAACCGTTCCAGAGATAAGCAAGAACAAACAGACAGATGTAAGTAACGTATATACATTTAGTAAAAAACTGATCATTTAATATTACATACAGTCCCTCCAATTTTATTTATTTGTATAGATATAGATATATATATATGAAAAGGGTGTGGATATTTCTGTCCTTTTGCTATCAACATTATTATGTACATACTCTACACAGGTTTACTTATTTAAAAGTATAATAATAAATAATAATAAAATAGCTTTATTTATTCCACAATTTTTTACAATTTCATTAATGGTTACCATAATTTAATTATTAAAATTTAAAATAAGACAGTTGAAATTAATTAATATTATATAAAATAAATATAATTATCCATGCTTAAATTGTGGACCCCCTCAGGGTAAAAGCCTCCTCCAAAGAGTTCCATGTTTCCCTATTTTTGGCGGTGGTCATCCAGTCCCTTCCTCCACAGGCCACAATCTCGTCCTGCTACCGGGCGCACGGGCGACCTCTCTTTCTATTTAAAAGTAGTATTGTTTAATTTTAAATTTTGATCAGAGACCAGTACTACTGTAAAATATTCTGGTGATTAGTAGAAGGCCTTGAAAGCAGAAGACTTGAAAACAGAACTCATGAACGTTTGATGATCACGAGCACGATCATTAGTCATGTGATCATTGTCTGGGTGTAACGTAACATAAAAGATCTGCCTAGTTTAGGCTTATACGGCTGTGTGTAGCCACATATAACTTGTTTAGTACTTATTTGACTACATTTGAATATAGTCTTAAGTTCTAACTGTATCGCCATATTTGGTTATCTATAGGTTTTCTTTCAATACACTTAAACCGTCTAACTTCTTTGAACTAGACTTATTTCGTTTAGTTGAGATGCTGGGGTCGCATTCTGTTCATTCTTTATATTTTTTTTATACAATTCTAACTCACTATGTAGACAACTTGTCCTTATTATTATAGACAAAGGCAAAATAATGCAATGTCATCATCATCATCATCAACAGCCTTTAACAGTCCACTGCTGGACATAGGCCTCTCCTTGAAAAGGAGGTTTTAGCCTACTATACCACGCTGGCCAGACGGGTTGGTATAGGGTTGGTTTCAAGTTTTCCTTCTCTTTGCATCGATGTTGTCTTGCGTAGTTTATCCCTTAGTCGCCTTTTACGACACCCGCGGGATGAATAGGGGTGGTGACACTCGGTATTCTTAATCCGTCACCACACGGTATGCAATGTAATAAATATATTTTATCTTTTTAACCCCCGACGCATAAACTACGGGGTGTTCTAAGTTTGACGTGTCCTGTGTGTGTATGTGTCTGTCTGTGGCATCGTAGACCCCGAACGGATGAACCATTTTCTGTTTTCATTTGTTTGAAAAGTGAATTAGTCGGTAGTGTTCTTTTAACTATGTTTGTTAGAAATCGGTTCAATCAGTCAGGCTTTAAAATTTTTTTAATTTTATTCATTTATTTATTATACAAAGTGTTTATGATATTCACTGTTACATCAGTATAGAAATAAAAATTCCTTAACTTCTTTAAGGTTTATTATATCCAACAATACTTAATTTTACTGTAATATTTTGACTGCACGGTTGGCCTAGTGGCTTAAGCGGTCGCCACGCCGCTTCCTACTGCGCCAAGTGTCGTGGGTTCAAATCCCACGTAGGATAACACTTTGTGTGATTCACAATTTGTTGTTCTGAGTCTGGGTGTTCTTTGTGTAAGATAATTAATAATTAATCAATTTCAAAAAGCGCTCAATTTTTCCTTCAAACACTTTTAGCTTAAGAATTAGTAAAGTGACATAAATGAACTCAATAAATTTTATTATATTGAGACAGAAACGTTCCACATCTTGAGAATATTTTTCAATAACTCGAGAATATCAAATAGTAATATCCATAGGAAGCTGACAGTGACATTACGCGTTTCATGCAGATAATATTATGTTCAGCGGAATATACCTATCGTATCTTAATGATATTGGTATTGAATTACATACGAATCCGACAGTTGACAACTTCATTATTGATGTATCACCTTGTCTGTTACTGTAACAATTCTAGTCGCGTATTTAATAATTATGACAATATAAGTACACGTACTTATTTTCACGCGTAATTCTATCCGAAATAGTCACTTCGTAGAATACTATTTATTAATGAAAGAATAAAACCCTCATAGATGGAAACAATTATTATTATTATTTAGAAAAGTATTTTGAAGTTAATTGAAAGTAATCGATCGGTCAAACCATAATAAACTAACTAAAATTGAAGTTGACCTTGATTTCAAGACTGATTTAAGGTTTCTGGTCCAGCAACAAGGAAATTTTTCTCTTTACCATTTGATTTCATCTCATCTCGTACAAGTTGAACAAAAAAATTAGGCAGCATTTAAAAAGCTGCGTCGAGTTTTCTTGACGTCGAACCCAGATCTCACCATCCGAAATTAGGACACTTACAGTATGGATAATCAACAAGCTTAAAGTCGCTCAAAGTGCCATGGTAAGGGCCATGGTCAGCGTTTCTCTAAGGGATCGAATCATAATTGAGGTGAGGTTAAAGTTTATCGACATCACCCACCACATTGACAAGATTGGCCATTGGCCATATTAGACGCAAAACCGACAACCGATGCCGTAAAAGAGTTCTAGGTCTCGTCAAACATAGCGTAGGATATTCACAGGCCAAGTAAACTGTCAATTTTCGCAAGATGGCTACGAGGAGCTTAATGGGAGAAGCCCAAAATTGATCAGAGTGGCATGTGGAGAGGCCTATGTCTAGCAGTGGATTGCAATAAGCTGATGATGATGATGATGATTTCATTTTAAATACATGCTTACAATGATTTGTATCTTTATTAAAAGATTTTGACTGGCAAAACAAATCTCACACCTATGACATCCGATGATATACATTAAAGGAATAACATGCAAAATTATCTATTTCATACTAGCTTTCGCCCGCGGCTCCGCCCTCGCGTATGTCGGTTATCTTGGCAAAAAGTAGCCTATGTCCTTTCCCAAGTTAAGTTCTATCTTCATACCAAATTTCATCAAAATCGTTTCCGTGGTTTACGCGCGAAAGCGTAACAGACAGACAGACAGAGTTACTTTTGCATATAAATAGTATCCTATGTCCGTCTCCTGGCTCTAAGCTACCTCCTCACCAATTTTCAGCCATATGGGTAAAGTCGTTCTTGAGTTATAAATAGTGTAACTAACACGACTTTCTTATAAATATAGAATTAATTACACACAATGAATTTCAAAGCTTTTCTATGATAAAAATAATCATATATAATAGTCATCATGTCGATCAAAAAACACTACAATTGAAAAAACACTCATGAAAATATGACGAATAATAAAAGTACCTTTTCCGAATACCATCGAAGAATTGAAGAACTCTAGAAAGTCGATGTGTTGTAATAGGCCCGTCTGCACTCTAAATTACAGCATTTCCGCCGCACATTAGACAAATTGATCGTGTCACAGGTGGGGTCCGTATACGTGACAAGTTTTATTTCCAAACCTTCGTACATATTTGTCCAAGAAATAAAACGTTGATTGTGCAGAAAGCGACGCAAATACGCGCAGCCTGGGTATACAAAATACTTTGACGACTAAACGTATTTGGAAAGTTAAATTACGTGTTAGCAACGTTTAAATATTTAAGCTTTTCACTCATTTGACTTTATGATTCTGTTTTAGGGTTCCAAGGTTCCAAATGCCAAAAAACGGAACCCTTATAGATTCGTCATGTCTGTCTATCTGTCTGTCTGTCCGTCCGTATGTGACAGCCTCTTTTTTCTGAAACTATAAGAACTATACTGTTGAAACTAGGTAAGTAGATGTATTCTTTGAACCGCATTAATATTTTCATATAAAAATAGAAAAAAAAAAAACTTTTGGGGGTTCCCCAGCGTTACAACTGAAACTCAAATTTTTTTTTTCTTCAAACTCATCTTCACTACATCTATGGACAGGTCTTCAAAAATCATATTGAGGTTTCTAATATCATTTTTTCCTAAACTGAATAGTTTGCGCGAACATTTTGGTAAGTTCTAAAATAAGAGAATGATAAAACTAAATAAATATATGATGTACATTACCATGCAAACTTCCATCGAAAATTGGTTTCAAAGAGATCTAGTAAGTAGTTTTTTTTAATACGTCTTAAATCGTAAACCGCAATTTATCTTTCATTGAATCAATACACTATTGTTAAAACACCGATCAAAGTCACAACGAACTACAAGAACTTTTATATGATGATACTTGTTGCTACGGAACCCTTCATGGGCGAGTCCGACTGGCACTCCCAAACTACTAAAATAGGGTTTAATTCGATTTTTATGTGGAGCAGCTTTCGTCAGACCAAGTTCTGTAGAAAGACTTGCTGGACTCTCCTAGGTTTCTAACTCACTATAACGATCCTGTCCGTGTTGTGACGGATTAAGAAAACAGAGTGTCACCACCCCTATTTATCCCGCGGCTGTCATAATAAGTGACTAAGGGATAAACAACGCAAGACAACATCGATGGAAAGAGAAGGATAACTTGAAACCAACCGTATACCAACCCGTCTGGCCAGCGTGGTAGTAGGCCAAAACCTCCTTTCAAAGGAGAGGCCTATGTCCAGCAGTGGACTGTTAAAGGCTGTTGATGATGATGATGATGACGATCCTAGCCAAGTGAAGCGCTCATATCCAAGTGGCCTTAGGTGATTGGAAACAGTCATTATGGGTTTTTGATATATATTTTGAAAGATTTCCATAAGGCAACCGGGCTTTAAGTACACACTAAGTCACAGAGGAGGATGAGGGGATGTTTAGAAATGATTACTGATCCTTACATTGACCAGGCTAGAATTGTATAACTTTAGCATTACCTTACCTACTCGATTACCACTCATTCGTATATGTCATTTAGCATAAATACCATAAAATATAAACAGTATTCAAGCCGCTTCATATAAAACCCATTCTCATTATAAATACCTAAAATATACAAAGATATATTTGCAGACAAACCGTTTGTTTCAACACAAGAACTCAAATTAATCTCATAGCTTCATCACCGATGTTCATACAAATAACATGGAGGTACACCATTAAATCTACTTCTCGCTTCTGCAGTTCCTTGCTACCTTGTTCCAACTTGTCGTTTGTCCCTTTAACACAAAGAGTCCGACGAATCTGTGAAGGAAGTTGTAAAGATCAGAAACGAATAAATCAGAACAGAACGGAAGGCATACATAATATTTACAATAAAATATTTAATAGCTTTTCCGACACCGTAACTGCGAAGCTCCTCTGTGAATAATTATTGCTAACCAATAAAATTATATCATAAAATTAATTTAACATTAAAAGTAAATTAAAGTTATGGCTTTTTTAGTTTAACATTTTATTTAGGTATATATCTACACTGACACTTAAAAGATGAATAGTATATAATTTCTAAACGTCTTAATCGAATGTGTTCTTTTGCTTAATAATCACAAAAACTGCTGTTTTAAACCAAAAAAGTATTCAATGTTGAATAGCAATAGTTAGTTGTAAAGGAAGGCTATTACTATCAATATTTCTATAAGAATAGCTTTCGCCCGCGTCTCCGTCTGCGAGTCTTTCAATTATCGCGGTAGCTTATGTCCTTTTTCAGGCTCTGTACTAACTGTGTACCGGTTCAGTAGTTTTGACATGTAACCGCGACAGACAGACAGAAAGCAGAGTTATTTTCGCATTTATAATATTATAATAGTATATTTTAATTTATAATATTATAAATGCGAATCCGGGATGTATTGAGTCCCAAAGTCCCGAGACTTGTCTTAAATCCAGCGGTCCGAGACTTCGGGTCAAGACTAAAGACGAAACACAGTTGTTCCTAATACATTTAGCTAAAAAATAATTTACTACTACAATTAATCTCAGAAGTCTTAGAGTTCCAAAACGTCCGGGGATTTTTAAGGCTGTCTGGTGTCTTAGACTTCCCAAACCCTCACATATATATATATACCTATAGCATACTCGTGCCTACTTAGTAAGCAGAAACCTATCCCCACAAAACATTCACACCTAATTACGTTCACACTTCGTACGTCGCATATCAAAGACCTTTTCTCTTATCAGTGGACGTACTGTTCGAGTAATGCATCGTATTCGCGCGGCTCGCCTTGTTCTTTATGTAGAATAGATACCGTAGAAATAAATCGAGATAGTACACTCGTATTTTATTTGTCAGTGTTATACGTAGGGCTTGAGGTTATATTGTAAGGTCGACTTCAGTCCTTTGTTTTGTGATGAACTGATTATTATGAAGTAGAAAATGGTAGGTCAATCCGTACAAATAAACAAAATTGTAATTAGTAATATCATTTATACATTTTTTTATTAAATATACATAAAAGTATATACGATACTTATATCAAAACAGCTATTTTTTTTCTGTCTGTTTATTCCAGATAATCTCAGGAACGGCTGGACCAATTTTAACGTTACTTTCATTGGCAGATAGGTGATGACATAAGGAGTAACTTCTATTTTTAAACTAGCTTTACTCCACGCCGTTTTCTTGCGATCTACAAAAATGACAACTGGTAACACCGCAGGACTCATCTGAATATAATTTTAAAAACATAGTTGTTTTTTTTTAAATAGGCCTTCCTCTCTCCTGCTAAGCTGTGACTGTACCCGACAGGGTTTACAAATGTTACCATTTATTTCGTATGTCTAGAATGTATGTAAGAATTGAGAGTCTGTTGAATCATGATCGGTGGAAACATAAAGGTTTTGCTTGACAAAGTTGTCTATGGCTATAAATTTAAATATAAAGTAATATAGATAGACTTCTTAATCAATGAAAACATTTAGGAGGTTCTATAGTCAAGTAATGGTTTAGTCAATATCATCATCAGCGTATTGCAATCCACTGCTGAACAAAGGCTTCCACAGCACGCTACTCTCATCGATTTTGAGCTTCTTGCACCCACCTCTTGTCAGACATCTAATTCGTCGGTCCATCTGGCCTGTACTACGTTTTCCAAGGCGTGGTCTCCAATTTAAAGGATACATTTAATTAAAATTGTTAATTATATTATGTTCAGTTTATTAATAAAAGATTTGAGACTTTATTTACCGAAGAACATCAAGAAAAAGTTTAACAAATTATAACGCGACTGCGTAAACAGTTCTGATAAAAATTATATATGTAAAAGTCAATAGATTCGTAATAATTACGCGGGTGACATAGGCATGTCACCCGCGTAATTATTACGAATCTATTGACTTCTCATTTATTAAAATCGGTTTAGTAGTTTAGACAATATGGTGGAAAATAAACTGCCAAAACTAGGCTTCGTTATAGTTGTGTAAGAAGTTACACTGACCAAAGACAAATGAAACTTAAAGTAAAATTATAACATTAAAAATCAACTAGTTACTTAAATTTTATTCATAAACCAGTTTTAATATTAGTTCAATGCACTTAAGTAAGTTTAAGTTAGCGCTAATGTGTGCTAACATGTGGAGACTTAATTAAAATAATTAATTTGATTTGATTTGATTTAGTTTGGTTTAATTTAATTTAATTTAATTTAATTTAATTTATTTGATTTGATTTGATTTAATTTAATTTGATTTGATTTGGTTTAATTTAATTTAATTGGATTTGATTTAATTTAATTTAATTTAATTTAATTTAATTTAATTTAATTTAATGTAATTTAATGTAATTTAATTTGATTTGATTTGATTTGATTTGATTTGATTTATTTTGATTTGGTTTAATTTAATTTGATTTGATTTAGTTTGATTTGATTTGATTTAATTTGGCTTAATTTGATTTAATTTGATTTGATTTGATTTAGTTTAGTTTAATTTCATATGATTTGATTTGATTTAATTTAATTTAATTAATGCCACTATATTACATGTAGTAATCTTACTGATATATAATTATTGTTAATGTGCATGTGGTGCTTACCTTTAAGAGATTGTTGCACTAGTCATTAGTACATGGTCATGTCGAAAATTGTAAGAATATGTGTAAACAATTGTTGGTAGGCCAATAAATAAATAAATAAATAAATATCAGATCTGAAATTAGCCTCAAAGAACAGAGGAAGAATCAAATTAGTATGTTTTAGAACATTTAAGATTATCGCAATTACCGACTACTATATTACATCCATAACTCATTTTGCTATCCGTATTTTTATGGGTGATACATCCTATAAGTAAATTATATAACTATAACTAAGGAAATATTAACTTTTTGTCGTCATTCTCGAGAATAATAAGTATTACGAAAAAAACTCATACTCGTCCGTACGGAGGCTACTTCTGCCAAGATAGGACTAATAACTATACAGATTTCCTTAACAAATATTTCAAATATGGAATATTTTTTATCCTTTGCAAAGTCTATTACTAAGTATAAGCTGGTTCTAACTTTAAAAAATAAAGAGTTGAAGATTAAAATACAGAACAGTCGACATTTAAAAATGGATTTAAAATCTTTCATAGTATTTTTTTTAACATTCAAAAATCATTCCAGAAATGAAATTTTACATTTGCCTATAAATCGCATGCCCAGTTACGTCCATTACCCTTTTAGAAACTGGGACAAGAAGGACTGTCTCTTTCTCATGCAAATGAATGCAGGAACCGATTCAATTTCTATTTTAAGATCTGGACAATTTTATGGGACAACGGATGCAGTCATAGAGGTAGCTTGAAATACAACTATTTTCTTATACGTTGCTATTTAGTTAGCTTAATCATATTTGAAATGACATAATTGATTATTCAAATTGACAGGATTTCCTTTTAATATGCATGTAAATATTAATTTTAATATGCATTTTTAATTCATGGCCGCAGAGGACACTTCTAAGACGCATACCTGTCTAAAAATACATTACAAGATAATAATAAAAGAGGATAACCTTTTGTTACCTTTTCTTTAAGATATATCATCTTAAAGAAAAGGTAACAAAAGGTTATCCTCTTTTCAACCAAAACGTAAGGACGTGGCTATCGTAATTTCTAGCTTTATAAAAACCATAAACTAAAATAAAACAACAAACTATTTCTATCCCATATCACGTACCATATAGATTCGCATAAATATTTTGCAGGTACAAGTACTCAAAGATGGCTTGTCTGTCCCAAAGTGGTTTGTCATGTCGCCTGGGCCCCAATTATGTCGACATCTCGCGCTCGCAGCCTCCCGATCCCTACCCAACAAAAACCCAACACACCAGCCGAAAATTTCAGCTGCCATCTTCGCAATTACCACTTTTTACTCCGTAATACGGTTACTGCAATTTTGCAAGTGAAAAAAAATTATAATCAAAACCGTACATCAGAACGGCGTATGATGAAACCATGAACTAATATTAAAAAGTTTCGATGAGATTATACTTTTTTTTTTGTTTATGCCTCGTTTGTTATTTTCTTTTTTGTATTGAGTTTCTAATATTGGCGATGTTTCGAAATTCGTAACTCGAATTCGTTTGAAATATAAAAATGTGCGTCGTCTAATCTGTAATTTGAAAAGAGATCAAAGCGAAGGCTCTTAGAATATAAACGTATATTTAAGTGATTCATGTTATAGCCAATGTTATTACTTATCTAATAGGTTAGCCTCGTATGCGTATCCTTCGACAAAAACTAATAAAAAGGATTAGTGATATTTAGTTTGATATTTACATGTAGATTAGTTATAGGTGACTTGAGGCATAAAAGTGCCTTATAAAATATTAAAGTTGACTAAAAGTCCAATTTATTGGTAAAAGACAAAACACTGCGTTAATGAAAAACCTTGCATAGCCATGGTTAGTCTTTTCCGGGACCATTAAGCAATTGATTAAAACAAAAAAAGGTGTGTGCGCGATTCACACACGATAGAAGTGAAACTTCGGCAAATCGACAAAAGAATCAGATGAATATTTATAACGACGCTTTTTTTTAAATAAAATACATTTTTCTTTATTTACACTATTAATCATTTAAATTTGACAGCTGGACGCCATCTTTGCCGCGACTTTTATCTCTGTTTCAAAGGTCAAAATTATAGTGTAATTTTTTACACTTTGTTTAAAGTGTAAAAAAATAGATACACATAAATAAAATATTGTTTAATTTTACATCTGGTATTTTTTACCAACATCTCAATTGGTAATGCAATCTCTCTCATGAATTTACATGACGTCATTTCCGATTGGTTGTACACTCTGACATTTGCTCTCTCGCTCTGACTCACCAATTTCATATTTGTGTCTCTTACGTGTCGTTTCTCGTTGCATCCGGTTTGAAATCACTACGATTCTAAAGAAGTTTCACTTCAATAATACGATTCATTATAATACGAATAATTATGCTTGTGAATTTCATTGTTTCTATTAATTTGATAAATCTTTGAGTTCATAATAAAACCATTGCGAATCAGTAGATTAGGAATCCTTAAGCTATAGGTACTTTATTTTATACTAACTTTTCCCGTGACTCCGCTCGCGTGTATGTCGGTCATAGCTGTAAAGATTAGCCTATGTCCTTTCTCAAGAACCGAGTTTCCGAGAGAGTTACTTTTGTCTGGACAATTTTTTTTCAGCATAGGGATCACACAGTATTGAGACACTGTTGGTATGGAATAAAAATACATGGCTGGTAGGAAATATAAAAAAAAACAAATCAAACTGTATACAAAACAAATCATTATGATTTATATTAAAACAACATGTTGTTCATTCAGGAAAATTTAAAACACCCATTTCTTAGTCTTTTAGAAGTTCTAATATACAATATTTATAAAAACTAGGTAGTTATACGTTAATCAAAACAAAAGTTGTATTAGAAACAGCAAAGGAAACCAGTTACAGTCTAGCGATTTAGATCTAGCAACTAGACCAATATTAAGTTTAACTTTAAAAACAATTACTTTATTTTATTTTATTTTATTTTATTTTATTTTATTTTATTTATTGGAACAAAAAACAGATACATGTTAGATTATAGCTAGATACAAATGTGTACATCAAGTCTTAAAATTCTTCCATATTACTAAATTTAGAAAAAGTTTCAATTAGGAAGGCAACAAACACGATATAAATAGTGATGAAATCCATTAAAATATAAAACAAAAAAAGTTAAAACAAAAATAAAATTTAGACAGCCTGTACTTATTAGGCCGCGATCGGAATTCGCGTAAAGACGTAGACGGGCATCGTTATCACACTCGGTCAATATTCGTCAAATTAGCATCGATGCAAGGCGGCGGGGTCATCGACCCTTTTCGGTGAGCGTGGGAGCGGTGCGCGGCCGCTGTTTTTGCAACTACCCGCGCGACGCCGACCGACAACGACAACCCGACAGGTAGTCCGCACCCGAATCTTAAATATTCCACTCGGCTCCCGTTTCGGGAATATTTTGTTCGTACTTGACTTTAATCGAGACACGGACATGTATTGAGTTTATATAACCTGTTTATATTTTCGAGATAAACGCGACGTATACTTTTTGCACATTTGCGCAGTAGAGAGATTGTTCTTGTATTATTTTTGTGAAATGTGTTTTGAGATTGAGGTTTAAATAAATTATTTCTTTGTAATTGGAATTGTATTACCTACTTATTATTGCAATCACCAACGCATCCGTTTACACAGTTTCTGTTTTGTAATAAAATGTCAGTCACTGTTGAAAATAGTCAGTGTCATTTGAAATATCTTATGTTGATCACACTTACGCTCTTAACAGATTAAATATAACAAATAATTACAACATTTACAAATTTCATACTAGAAAGCTAATTAAAGCTATATACTTTTTAAAGATACAACTGAGCTGAATTCCGGAAGCCAAAAAAGCGCGCAATTTTTAGGTATTATTATAGTTTTTTAAATTATGTATTTTTATATGTCCAGCAGTGGACTGCAATTGGCTGATGATGATGATAATAATATTTTTAAATCAATAACGAATTAATGGTTATTTTTTAGGGTTCATTAACCAAAGGGTAAAAACGGGACCCTATTACTAAGACTTCGATGTCTGTCCGTCCGTCTGTCTGTCACCAGGCTGTATCTCAAGAACCGCGATAGCCAGACAGTTAAAATTTTCACAAATAATATATTTCTGTTGGCGTTATAACAACAAATTCCAAACACAAAATAAAATAATATTAAGTGGGGTTCCAATACAACAAACGCGATTTTTGTTTGCCCTTTTTTGATCGATATCAATAATGGCAACTGAAATAGGCAATTGAAATATACACAATATAGGGGGAGGTGGGGCAGAATGATGCAAGGGGCACATTGACACACAAGCATTATTTCATAATCTATTAAATGCATTCCAATGGCGCTTTCTTTAAAACATTCCTGTTAACGTTAGAACTCATCCACTGTGGCCCCACACTCAGCCAGTAAGCTGGTGCTATTGGACAGGAGGTAACGTGTTTTGCGTGGTGACGAGTAAAAAAATACATAAAATGTAAAAGTGTTTCAAAGATCTTATAAACCATCGGGATAATATTTATATAATCCAAAGGTAAGTTGAACTATTAAGTAATAAGAATTTTGTACATTTTTCTCAATAAATAATTTAGTTTTATTTATATAACTTGCATTATGAAAAAAATCATTTGGGGTAGTTAGATACAGCAAAGTGCGGGGCACAATGGTACGCATCAAGGTGCCCCGAAACTGTATCAAAAGGGCCACGGTTCATAAAAATATATTAATATTATAGTGGGTATTCTTTTTGTCATTAGAAAATAGTGCACACGTACAAACCAAAGACGAAATATAAATGAGGAGAACATCAAGTGTGCCGTGTCTGATGTAACTTCGAGGCTAATAGCCGATTGAAAAGCAGCTGACAAGTATGGAATCAAATCTCAACTCTGCGAAATCATGTTTAAAAGTTTTGAAAAGCTTATCAGGAAAATCAAACGACATCCTCTTATTTGCGTGGATCGAAGCCGTTGCTCAAGTATTTATTACCCAGCAAGAGAAAGTTTTTTCATAATATTTGTTGACTAGCAGCCAGATGCATCTTTGGTTATCTCTGAAGTAACTAACTTTTAGCGTTAGCCTATGAGTACGCAGAATATTGGGGATGCAAATATCCAGAATTATGGAAAAAATGAGCAGGCCGATAAAGGTGGGGCAGCAGGATTGAGAAACTGGAACAAGAAGCTCAACCTATGAAAGTCTGAAAACACAAGCGCCGCAAGAAGTTTTGCATTTATTAACACATAAGTGCATTTCTTGATAATTTTGAGCGTGTAATGGTACGATATATATTTACAGGTGATCGTATAGTCAATTTTGACGAAACAGGTATTAATGCAGTTTTGCCAATTTTTAAAGTTTTGGCTGAAAAGACTCAGAGACAAGTAGGACAAATTGTTTCAGGTGAACGTGGATAACTTGTAAATAGGGCTCCCGAAGTACGGCTGATTTGTTCATTCAAGTTCTTCAACACATTCAACGCCATACATCGTTCACCAAAGATAACCCAATAATAATTGTGACAACCAAGAGTCACAAGTGTGTGAAGTTGTCACCTATTGTCGTGATAGTGGGATTATATAACAACTACTTTGTAAGCTAATTACGGTCTCTCCATTATAAAAATTACATTTATCATGAAAAAGTGTATAATTTAACTAAAATGCATACGATTTCAATTCTGTATTAAAGTGCCCCTCGTGGTGTATCCAAGTGCCCCACTGGTGGGGCACTTGGATACAAAAGTCATTTTTCACAGAAAATTTAATATTCGCTTTTTTTCACATTCTAAACAATTTTTTTCCTTGATATTATCAAATTTATATAATTAGCTAAATAATGTTTTGAAAATTGATTAAAACTAAATGGTTTATTCACATGTTATTCGACTTTCAATTTTTGTGTATCGATCTGCCCCACTTCCCCCTAGTCAGTTGTATTTTTACTTTAATGATAAATAATAAAATTTAAATAAAATGAATATTTAAGGGGGGCTCCCATACAAAAATCATGGAAAATCTAAAAAAAAAGGTTAAATATGAAATTTGCGTACTTACTCTTTACCTAGTCAATGGTATGGAACCCTTCGTGAGCGTGTCCGACACGCACTTGGCCGTTTTTTTTAATCCTTTTCTATACATTAATAAAGTATAAGTCAGCCGTTATTCATAATATTTGTAAGAATAAAATGATTTCAATTCATCCGATGATGCAAAAAATGTTTGTGTGCTTGGGAAATATAAATAAATTGACTCAAAATTAAGCCATGTCATGTAAACTAATAACTACATACAAATACTTTTTTGCAAGCAAAAACAAGAAAATCTTGTGAAGATCTAAGAATAACAGGCTAACGGATTTACACATAATAAAAAGACGTTTAATTTGCATTTTATATTTATTCCTGAGAATCTTTAAATTTAAATTTATTCAACAGATTAAATGTTAAAATCATAGTCTGGACATCCTTACTGTAAATCATATTAAATACAAATATGCATATATTATCGTTTAATAAATTGACAAAACTATCCACGTAGATGGCTGACTTAAAACTTAAACTTAAAAGACTGAATGATGTTTAGATACGTATCTGATTCAGAGGTTTAGTGTAAAGAAGGTAGCAGCGTATATATTTCGAATTTGGGTAGACCGCCAGAATTTATTATACAAAGTGTCTCTACCCCTATTTATCCCATGAATGTCGTAAGAGGCGACTAAAAGAACAAAATAAGCAGATAACATTACTGCAACACCAACAACTTATAACGTCCCACTGCTGGGCTTGGGTCTCCTCTCAGGAGAGGGTTAAGGCCATACGTCATTTCGGCGAAATGCATCACTGCAAAGAGAAGATAAATCTTGAAACAAACCCTATATCAACCCGTCTGGTCAGCGTGGTACAGTAGACCAAAACCTCAGCTGTGAAATGTTAAAGGCTGTTGATGATGATGATGACAGAAAATCTTTTACTAAAAACAGTATAACCAGTGTTATATCACTACTGTGTCTGTTGTTGTTGTTTCTGCATTTGTTTCCGACCACCCTCTCTTTAAGTTACATCGGCCGTCACCCCACCGGAGTTTGCGGCGGGACGGTGTGTCGAAATTAGACGGACTGAAACCACACGGTGTTCCACTTTGCGCTTGAAATATAAAGGGTCCAGGAGCAACTGTCGTTTGCTAACGAAGCCAAAGTCCAACATTTAGCGAACTCTCTACAATATTCTCATTACCTAATTCAACGATGAGTGTACGAAAGCGGCTTCCATTTAAAAATTTTGACATAAATTCTTGTTTAAAAGCCACTGGAGTAAGTTCTGTCATATTTCATTGTATTATAGACAGATCGCCATAAATATTGCATTTTTAAATAAGAAGAATAACATTTGATAGATAAATATAACCAGTTTTAGAATACTCAGACACATAAATAAAATTATAAGCCAATGTTACGACGCGCGACATCCTAATCATTTTATCAAATTACAAATTTGCGTTTCAAATGTTCCTAGTATATATTTTTTTATATATTTTAAGAAGGTTTTATTGTCATCGGCACAGATAGCAACAGTATAGGTTTATAGAGTTGGAATAGTTTTATTTATTGACTAGCTCCTATAATGGAACTTAAATTTATCTTCTTTAGTACGATCTAAAATTAAGATTATTTTTTAAAGCTATAGATGATGATCAGTAACTATCTTAACATGGATAAGTTCTTGCCGTGGCATAGTAGGTATATAACCATACTCATTTAGCTGTTACTACCAACATGGTAAGCAGTACTGTTAGGACCATAACCGTTTGTGGTTACAGCCTGTGGACACTTTAGCAAGTTCATAAAATCGAGCAACTTCATTTCTCATAGAACACTTCGAAGGTTAAAGCGCTTATGAACACCATCACTTCTCACCTAAACTGACTATCTAAAGTATTTTCTTATAGATTAATTTCAAGTCGAAAAATAGTTCTATAAATTGTTTACTTTTATTTCAGCCTCCTTTTCCATTCAAGGTATACGAGTACAGGTCCCAAAACAATATATTCCATTTCTTATTTCAAAGTGCCCCGCTGGCGTCCATAGATTAGTACTTTTTAAGTGAATGTAATAAAAAAGGACAAAATGTGGGTGTTTAATACGCCTATCCCTATCTACCTTTATCCCTTCAGGGATTTAGACATGAGCACGATGTATGTACTGTTAGGTTCAGGTAAACAAATACTTTATAGCAGTAGCTGTTGAGTGGGTTTGTTTATATGAGTATCAATCATTTCATGTGACCGATTCTTCAGCTAAATTTTATGCCTATAACGATATATTAATATTACCAACAATATTAAATTAAGCAAACGGTAAAATAGGTAAAATAGTATCGGAATATAAGTTCAATAACCGACCATGTGCCTAAAACAAATGTTAATACAATATAGCGTTTAACTATTACCGCGTTTGAACATTAAAAGCAATGAACATAATCAAGATATTAAGCCTAGTTTAGCTTGCAAGCTTGCCGCAATCATATTTTAAATTGCACTGATTGTACTTTCTTGCGAAGCGCTCATAGCCGAGTGGCCTTAGGTGATTGGAAACAATCACCAAGGGTAAGCAACGACGGCGCGGTCGGACCTAGATGGGTGACCGTTTGTGGCATTATATATAATGAGCGTTTCCGTGATTCGGAGGTCACGTTAAGCAGTCGGTCCCGGTTGTTATCAAAAAGATAGCAGTCGTGAAGCTTAGTTGGAGGCCTTCGGGCGGCTTAAAAACATCCAACAGCAAGATTACGTAGCCACAACGTGTCTTGCCAGTCCCCAACCCGCACTCGGCCAGCGTGGGGACGTATGGCCTTAACCCTCTCTTGAGAGGAGACCTGAGCCCAGCAGTGGGACGTTATGGGTTGTTGATGTACTTTCTTGGACGCAAGCCAAATGGGATCGATGTTGAGATATCAACTTGTCGTTCAGATAACTACATAAGTAGTCTATGTAATATTCTGACGTAGAAGCTATACTACTGTCTTCTTCCTGACCTTTATTATTCTCAATATTATTTGGGGTCGACTTTTAGTTCAACCTGTTTTACCTCAATATCAGTTTTCTACAGACCGACTGGCATTGGGCTTCCTCAACCCTGAGGTCGAGCCAAAGTTGTTAGTATATTTAATGACTTCCCAATAACGATTACCATAGACGTTCATGATAACCTGGTCCGATGGCCTAGCGTGCTCTCCGAGACACGTGCGAGATACACCGCCAAACTTCTTTTATTAAGATTTTTTTGTAAGAAAAACTGAACAACAACGTGACCCGGGAAACGAAACCGAGATCTCTATATCACCAGTCGCATACGCTCACCGCTAAACCAACGTAGCACAGGAACTATTCTACTGTAAAGTTTCATAAATCCCTTCAGTAGTTTTTGCATGAAAGAGTTACACATCTATATACACCATTACACTACATATACACCAAGTTTCGAATTTTTAATTTAGATAAGCCATTATAACTCGCTATTTTACATTTATGTTAATATACTGTATCAAAGAGACAAGTTTAATTTGCAATCGGCCATGCGCCTAAATTAACATAACTAGTTTAAAAACAAACTGTGAAAACACCTTGTCATGATACAAAGCGGAATTGTGATACCTGTTCAAAATATATGCAGCTTTAAGTCCGTATGTTCAGGAACTCTGAATACTTAAAAAAAAAAGATATGCTCATCTTTCTGGATTGTACAACCCCCTAGACGAGTTTCAAGGATGATGTTTTACTGTAATTAAATAAATATTATATTACACACACAACGCCATCTAGTTCCATATAATATAATTCCATATAATATAATATAATATAAGACATTTAATTTATTTATGTATCTGTGTATACTTTTCGCGACTATTCCAGATGTTCCTACTACTACGGGTATGGTTTCAGTGTTTGTATTCCAGAGTCTTAATATAAAATATATAAAATAATAATATAAATAATATAAAATAATACTAAAATATAATAATAATAATAATACAAATGTTATTTAGATAACATTTAAGAATTCGTCAGTTAATAATTAGTTAATAACTGACGAATGAGGATATAATAAAAATAAATAGTTACTTTATATATTTGGACTTATAAATACAATGCTTAAATATGAAAACTTGAATAATATAAGTGAAATGTAAAAAATAACAAATTCATACATTTCTAATTCCATAATATATTTTTATGTTATATTACTTACACAATATACAATTACATACATTTCTACAAACATAATGTCAGTTTCTTAGGATTCGATTTAAGTTCTAATTACTGTTCCTAATAAACAGACCATGTACACACAAGAGACGAGAAAAAACCAAATTGCTTTGAAGACTTTATTAACTCATAATTCCCACACACGGCCCTACATTAACGAATCCATTAGTGAATCCTACTGATAATGTATGTGCTTTTTGCTAATGATATTATTTATTCGAACACTGCATCGCTTTAATTAATTTAATTTCTGTTTACGCCTGTGTACAAAGTTTGATATTTTATTGGTGTGCAGTGAATTTGTTAAATAAATAAATAATTTGGTGTGTTACTTAACTAGCAAACTATTATGTTATACATAATTAATATTCACGTTTAAGTCTAAAATCGTTTGAATAAAAACGAATGTGGTATACAAAATCAAATCAGTCAAATACAGTATGAATTCATTTTATTATTTCCAGAAGGTTCTCGACAGTATTGTATAGTAATGTGAGCTGCGTTTACTGACAGTCCTGATATAGGTTTTTGTCAGTTGTTTATTTACTGCATATAAACTACGCTTTGTTCTTTAGGTGTGTGCCTATGACTCACTCTGTTGTGTGAGTCATCTGAGAGGAACTCTTGGTGCTTACACTAGTTTCAACAAGTAGAAATATGTTTAATATATTAATTAAATAGCTTTGCTTGCGATTTCACTCGTGTATTTGCCGATTGAAGTGGTAAAGAATAGGCTATATAATTTCCTAAGAATCTCCATGCTAAATTTCATTTGCGGTGCAGTAGCGTAACAGACACACAGACTGAATTACTTTTCAATTTATAGTATTAGAATGGATGTAATCTAGAGATGTAAAAAGATGGTTATAAAACAAAGCTTTTTGGTAAAGTTACATATTATTAATTAGTTTTTTGTGGTGCTGAGGGTCACCTTATCGTTAGTATATCATCTGTAAGTTGTAGGGGAATAATTAGGACCCCGGCGTACCCATTTACTTAGTAAAAACAATGATATAAGTACTGAATGACAGTTTTCTATGAGATCGTAGGTGTAACTCTAGCTCAGTTGTGGGGTACGCCAGGGAGGATTACTAAAACCGCTGATGCGTTTCTAATGCTCCTTCCGACTGCTGGGGTAGGGCGACGAGGGTTTAATGGGTACACCGATTGCCCACACACGACCTTCGCTTGCCTTATGAAGGGTATGGTGCGAAAAGCATTACCCGCGAAAAAAAAAGTGTAACTCCAACTAAGAGGGACTTGTATCCATATTAATATAATATCCCATTTTAAAAAGGCAATATTTAATCAGCAAAATAGTTCAACAAGTACGAATATTTTTTGCTACTACTTTGAAAGATTTTCAGTATTTACCGCACATGTGTTAAACCATTTTAAAAATTGACAGTGCAGATATAGGTTTAGGCACCTTCCGTATACAAAATACTATCTACCAATACAGGAGAGGCATTAAACTGCCAACATTGGTGCGACACTCTCGTCATAATCAAGTTCCAAGCAATTTCTCTCAAATAAAGCAAGAAGTACGTCATTGTTATTATAAACTTAATTATTAAAGAAAAAAAAACATCGAAATTGCGGAGTGCAGTATCTCAGGACTCAAGCGGCTTGACTCGACGACACACTTCGAAACGACTGTCCACGCTTTCATGCGAAAACCTGTTACAGTCATACACAGTATTGCATGTGTGTGTATCTTTGTCGTACTTAAATCAAATTGCGCTCGAATCACCCAAAGTTTTATACTAAAACATTTGTATAAGTCAAGAAACCGATTTAGGAGCATTCGAACGTTTGCGTCTGTTGAAAATGTATCGATTCGTTCCGTATTCACATACTTTCTAACTGTTAACCAACATAAATATTATTTAGGCGTAAAACACATTTATAATGTATCGATAAACCATGACTAAACTAATAAAATTGCTCGTGAGAACTGAGAGCCCAATAGAGTATAATTGTTGATTGGTAGAAAAACCTTTGATTCTAAACTTTTTTGGTAATGTCATACTTATTTAGACGGATTGCTTTATTAAGAGACCTAAACATAGTAATTGATTTCAACAACTTCAACTTTTGATTAATGGCCCTGTGGTAGACCACAATTTCGCTAATGCCACGTATTTGATAGACAAACTGTCAAACAATTAATTGATGTCTGTTAAGCGTCTTATTAAATAGAATTTAATTTATTCGGAGTACTTGAACTTTACGTGATCTTAGGACAGTTTTTGCTTTGGAGCTATTTAAAAAAAAAATGTTTAATTTCGACTCAAAACCATGGCAACGACTTAAAATAGAATAGAATAAACTTTGTTGTACACTAGTTAATACATCATCATCATCAACAGCCTTTGCCAGTCCACTGCTAGACATAGGCCTCTCCTTTGAAAGGAGGTTTTGGCCTACTAGTTAATACAATTTACATAAAATAACACAATAATAAACAGATAGACCATGTACAAATGGCGGCATTATCGCTAAAAAACAATTTCTTCCAGGCTTCTGAATCTATTTCAATTATTAAGATACGTTTCTACGAATTTAGCCGGGTCACAAAAGTTTTAATAACTTGGGTTGTCAAGAGTGTCAAATAGCCAACAAAATCTTAGAATCTTATACCTTCTATTTAAATATACTATTTAATTTTAAACGAATTCCACTGAAAAATAGGCCTATCTGGTCTGTCTATCTGTCACTGTGATTGCTTTCTTGCTTGATTCTTGAGGAAGGATATGGATTAAATTTTACCGTGATAACAGACGTAAACGTGGACGGAGCCAGCAAAAGCTAGCAGAAGAAAACTTTGAACATTAAATTTAATTCTCTGAAGTAAGGTGCAGGTAGTTGAATAGTGGGAACAGAAGTCTGCGGTTCTAGTTTCTTACAATGGAAAATCATTTAAAACTAAATAGAACAAAAAGTTAGCTATTCATTGTCCAAGTTGGAAGTTTCTACAACGATACTACAATGTAAAAGTTTGAACTTTCCTTGAAACAATAGAATATTAAATCTTAAGTTTTTTCTTGAATGTTAATGCACCTGTTTACACGTATGTTGCATAAAGAGTTTTAAGGGCCACAGCACACTAGCTACTTTTAGCATCGGCGATCGGCGATTTGGCGACTGCATCGATGTCAAATCGATGCTACTGGCATCCGAATGTTTGCGGAGAGTAGCGTTCAGCTGCTGTGTCGCGCTTCTAAAAAGCGACTCAATCTCCGCGTTTGGCGTTTTTAAGTGTGCGGTGTAGCGCGTTCGGTCGCCGTATTTAGCTTCACTAGTTGCCGATCGCCGATGCTAAAAGTAACTAGTGTGCTGTGGCCCTAAGAAACATAGAGACATGAGGTTTTCAAAATATGCCAAACAGCACCAGTATAAGTTAATGCATTAACGCTACTACATGAATCACGAAACACTTTTATTTTTTTTAGGGTTCCGTAATTCATGACTCGAAACTCCTATAGATTCGTCTTGTACGTCCGTCCGTCCCCGACTTACCGCACAAACGGTTGGTGATAGAAAGATAAAACTTTTCATGTAAATGTGTTGGGATCACGTTGATAAAGTCCTTAAATAAAATTACAAAATATATTTTTAAACTAAAACTTAAACATTTTTTTCTCGCGTCTACCTCATATGGGGTATCATTAAAAAGGTCTTTTAAAACATTGAGAGGTTGCTAAGATCATTTTTTCATTTAGCATTCTTTTGTTAAAACAGCCCCCCCTCTTCTAAAATCTAAACGGCTGGCTTAGATGATCTATTGAACACTATTTTAAATCCACCTACCATTATGGGTGACTACGGAGGGTTGGTTTCAAGTTTCCTTCTCTTTGCATTGATGTTGTCTTGCGTAGTTTATCTCTTAGTCGCCTTATACGACACCCGCGGGATGAATAGTGAAAAAGAATAGTGACACTTTGTATTCTTAATCCGTCACCACACACCAACAGCTTGTATATAGTTAAATTAGAAGGTAGTAGAGCTCCGCTAACTCGACCCGGGTGGTATTCAGAGAAGAGCAAACTAAAACGACAACGGTCGTGTTGTCGTGCTTCGTTGGTGAGTGCTAGACCCGAGGCCAATGATGCTGAAGCATCTCAATAGGCCACCAAAGGATGGGTTGCCAAACTGCAAGGTCACACTATCTGCAATGATGAGCACTACTCTTGGATTCTACTAATACTTTCACTCAGACAGAATAGAGGGACTGTGGAAGTATTGATAACAATAAAGTAAGAAATACAGCATCAATTCATACACTGGTGGAATATTTTACTGTTACAGTTACGCAAATTCAATTTCCATAGTTCTATAATGCCTAGACTTGTTACGGCTTGCTTACGTCATTCGTGTGTGACGTCATATTGTAGGAGGCGGTGTTCATTCATGGCGTCAATGGTTAAGTGATATTCTCATAACGTTTATGAACTGTACACATAAAATTGTTATAGTCATACCAGGAACATGAATGTTCTTTTTATTTCAATCAATAGTCACAGTCACTTTTGACGAGTTTATTTTACCGAGTGTTTTTCACTGAGTTTTTGAAATTACTGAGGTCTTATTACTCCCCTTACCCCTTAATTCGGTGGGCACATAAAGAGTGGCAATGCATTCATCATTTTCTTTCTAGTTGAAGTGGTAGTAGAGCCACGCTGATTTCAGCACGAATGGGCCATTTCGACCGGGGTAGTACTACCCTCACACAGAAGACCATCCTTATAATGACAGCATTCTTGCTGTCGTATTTCGTTGGTGAGTGTGAGACCGGAGGCCCAATCAATCTGCATTATTCTCCCGGCCTCCGAAGTCCGGGAGAATGAAGCAGAATAATCTAACCAAGCTGCCATGGTATGGGTCACCATGCTACATTGCCTACCCTCACAATAAGCATGGTGACCCCTACTCCTGGATTCTACTCATGCTTTCCATCAGGCAGAGTAGAGTCACTTTGATAGGCTTAAATATATAAAAAAGAAAAAAAAACAAGTTTCCCAGCTACTGACACACAAAATGGTTTTTAGTCAGTTCGAGTCTTAACGACGAGTCTTATATGAGGTTTCCCGTCTGCTAGTTTTACATATATAACATAACATAAAGAAACACATATGAAAATAGACTAAAGTTAATAATTATTAATTAAATAAAGTTGTTAAGTTAAATCTCTACTTAAATGCTGAATGTCAGCACTAAATCTAAAACTTTCGGACAAGCCCAGAGTGGGTTGGCTGAGTGGGGTCAGTTTGAAAGTACTAAAACAAGGCTTTAAGCTCTAAGTGACGTGTCACCACTTAACAAGGTTCAAACGCTAATTAGGTGTCTAAGGCACAGGGATTTAATGAGGAAAAGAGAAAGAAAAAAGCGTACTTCTACCTTTATAAATATAGCGCTTTGGTGGGTTTATATATGACTCTACTCTACCTGATGGAAAGCATGAGTAAAATTTAAGAGTAGGGGTCACCATCCTCATTGTGAATACAGACAATGCAGATTGGTGACCCACACTATGGCAGATAACTGAGACGTTTCTACATCATGGGGGATCATAGGGGCTACAAAGCTACCTATGCAGTTCAACTAAATCCGTTTAGTAGTTTTTGCATAGCAAACATTCATACATTCTCACAAACTTTCGTGTTTACAATATTAAAAGAATTCGACTGTTTCTGTGGCGCATTGGTAATGTATGTCTGCTGTGCTTGAGGTCTCGGGCTCAAATCCTGAGTCGGACCAAATGTTTGCCTACAGATATTTGTTTCGGTGTTTGGGTGTTTCATATGTTATAATATGTATATTTTTACAAAAAAAAATGTATTTAAGTATCATCATCCGACAATCTAGCTTTCAAAGTACAAGCTCTGTTTAGTTTGAAGCTGGTGTTTCGTGTCCGAATTATATTTTTTTATTTTTTATTAAAAAAAACTTACGTAATTAAAATGTCATTTGACAGGTGTTGACGGTAATTCTTTGGTGGTATCTATTTAATTGTTTAATAGGTAAATTACTGTTATTGAATGTAGAAAATGTGTTTAAAGTGGACCTCTTACGTTAATATTCATGTAGAAAGTGAAGTACAGTGCTAAGTTGTTAAGATTAGAACAATAAAAACAATTACTCTGTGTACAATAAAGTGACATTAGAACTAAACGGGGGTGACATATCGGCTGAGCGCGAGCCGCTCGTCGCACCCTTTCACTCTTGCGCGCATAGTGATCGCTCTCTCCCTTTCTACCCGCTTTTGACAATCATACGGTTATAAAATGAACTGTATGATTTGTAACAAGAATGTTGATTCCGGAGATCTGCTAAGATGCGTTGGATGCAAGACAGGGTTCCACTATAAATGTTTGGATATTACTGCCTCTGTGTATAGGAAGGAAAATGTACATTTGAAAAAAAATTTCAAGTGCGATTCCTGTATAAACATAACACAGAGAATCCGGGTAACAGATGAAACTCCGGTACGCGGTACTGCCATCAATATGATAAATCCGTCTGAGGAAATCTGTTCTAGTAGTCCTACATTTTTATTTCCTATGGAAGAGTCTAACCTCGTGTCAAATTTAGTGGAAAAGGTCAACAGTGCCATTATGGAAAAACTTACTGCGTTCGAAGCTAAAATTCTGAAAGAAATCAGAACTACGGTTACGGAGCTAGTTTTAGAGAATAATAAATTAAAACAAGAGTTGAAAGAAAGTACTCAAAAGTGTATTTCATATAAATTGGAGATAAATAAGTTAGAAACCGAGTCACAAAAATTGAGACAGAACAATATTAACAAGGAAATAGGTGTTAGTAGACAATGTCAAATGGAAACTGTATTACCGAAGTCACTGGATAGGCCTCCTGTATCTGATACATTTGACACTAGCAGTGACCACGTTTCCTATGCGATGATAGCCGCGAAAAACGCGAATAGCAAGGGTGCTAGTGTCGTAGAAAATAATAGCTATACTTGGAAAGAAGTGAATTACAAAAGAAATCCCAAAAAAAGAGGTGGTAATGCGTCAATCGTAACTATTAAAGCAGTAGAACGTAAGAAATACCTACACGTATGGAGATTTGACAAATGTACGACAGAAGAGAATTTGAGTGAGTCTTAGGAGTGAGTACATTGAAACTATACTAGGAAAAGATTGTGTAATTGACATACAAAAATTAAAGCCTAAGAATGAACGGAATTACGCGTCATTTAAAATTGGCACTTCTGAAAAGAATTTTGAAACACTATGTAATCCAGATATATGGCCATTAAATATTGAATTTTGTGAGTGGGTCTGGTTTCGTCGCTCAGCCGACTCATCTAATCAACAAAACCACAAAAAACATTAACATATTGTATCAGAATGCGAGAGGTCTCCGTACTAAGACTGCACAATTCTTGGCTTTATTGGAGTCTTCCGGATCTGATATATTTGTGATGACGGAAACTGGCCTTAATGAAGCTATTCAAAACGCAGAATTTGTGTTGCCTGAATATAGAGTACTACGATGTGATCGAACCGATGGTCGCAAGCATGGTGGTGTCCTTATGGTGACTACACCACAGTATGATATGCGACAAGTAAAGATACCCGGTAATATTAATTTAGAAAATCATAAATTCGAATTAATTTGTGCTACAATCTATTTGGGTACGCGTTTTTTATTTACTTGCTGTGTGCTGTATATTCCACCACAGACAGACGAAAGTGAATATTTGATTATGTTTAATTTGCTAGAACAATTGTGTGTAAAATATGCAAACAACTTGATTATTTTAGGAGATTTCAATCTTTATTCATGTAATGTTAATGTATCTTTTTACTACGAATACTTTATGGCCTTTGGTGAATTCGCTCAGTATAATGAGGTACCAAACTGTATGGGTAGACAGCTTGACCTCGTGTTGTGCGCGCGTGACGGCGTGCGTGTGTGTCCAGCTGACGAAGGACTGTTGCCTGTGGACGCGTATCACCCTCCGCTCGTGGTCTCCGTCAATGTCGCCGCCGCGGTGCGTTCCATGCCGCCTCCCACCGCATCCTCAGCTGGCACTATCACCTCCAAGGTACCGTATAAACGTTGGAATTTCAGCAAAACAGATTTTAACGAATTATATTATTTAATAAATTTATTAGATTGGACGCAACTGTACAGTATAGACGATCCCGATTTGGCATTAAATTACTTTTATGATAAATTGAATGAAACTTTTGATGCTTGTGTACCACTTAAAAAATATAAAAATAATAATAACAGATACGTATATCCACAATGGTATACCCCAAACCTTATCAGAGATATCAAAATGAAACATAATTTGCACAAAAAGTATAAAGCTAGTAAGTCTCCAAAGGACTATGCGGAGTTTGCTAAATATCGAGCTATGGTGAAGGCGGAAACGACACGTGCTCATAAGCGTTATGTTGATAAAGTACAAAAACACCTAGCCGATGATCCCAAGGCATTTTGGAGTTATATACGTAAAAAAAAAGGTAAATCAGGTCAATGTAAAATTATAAAAAATGGTCAAGTGTTGTCTGGGATAGAATTGGCTGAAGAATTTGCCCAATACTTTCATTCCGTGTACAGCACGCAGTCGGGATCACTAAGCGCTGTGGCGGCGGGAGCGGCGGCAGCGCCGGGAGCTGCGTATATACACCTCACGCGTCTTGACCTACCGGCGGTTAAGAGAGCGTTGACCGCTATGTCGCCTAAGCGCTCGGCGGGACCTGACGGTATTCCACCATTTATTATTAAGGACTGCCAGATGGCTTTTGCTGCACCATTGTTACATCTATTCAACACGTGTATAACTACTGCAAGATTTCCCGATCGTTGGAAAATCACACGTGTGGTACCAGTACCGAAGGGTCAGGGTGGCACAGATGTTACAGATTATAGGCCAATAGCGGTGTTGAGCGCTACTGCTAAGGTGTTCGAGATGGCTGTTCACAATTGCTTATATACACAAGTAAGTCCCTATTTGTCTGATGAGCAACACGGTTTCCGTCTCGGTCGTGGCACTATGGGAAATCTGTTACACCAGATGACAGAGCTGGTGCCAGCTGTGGACGGTGGTCTACAGGTTGATGTAGCTTATCTGGACTTCCGGAAGGCATTCGACACGGTCGATCATGATGTTCTCCTTTCGAAGATGGCGAACATTGGTTTTTCACTACACACAATTAAATTCTTCGCAAGTTACCTAAATGATAGACAGCAATTTGTCGATTGTGTTGGACATTGTTCGGGGTCCTACTACACGAGGTCTGGGGTGAATCAGGGTAGTAACCTGGGACCGTTTTTGTTTATCCTGATGATAAACGATTTACCTAAAGCTGTGAGGTCAAGATGTCTATTGTTTGCTGATGACCTTAAGATGTCTGTGGTTGTTAAGGACTCTGCTGATTGCGTTTCATTACAACGGGATTTAGACAGTGTTGTTAAATGGAGCCACGACAATAAGCTCTTCTTTAATGTGTCTAAGTGCTCAGTGGTCTCATTCACACGTGCACGTGGGCCGATACACCACCAGTACCTTATGGACGGTAAGCCTTTGCAGCGCTTGGAAGAGGTAAGGGATTTGGGTATACGTTTCACCAGTGACTTATATTTTAGGAAGCACATCTCTGATATTTGTAAAAAGGCATACCGTAATCTTGGATTTATCTTACGTCAGGCGAATGAATTCACGAACATTTGTGCCTTAAAGGCTTTATATGAGGCTCTTGTGAAGAGTCATCTCGAACATAATGCGGCTATCTGGAGTCCTAGTGAAACGAAGTACTCAACAATGGTCGAACGGATACAGAATAAGTATATCCGGTTTATGTATTTAAAACTGTACGGAGTATACCCAGGGTATCCATTGCTGTATCCGTCCTTGTTTATTCTCGGCATGGTAGGTTATTATAAGTTAGAATTGAGGCGCGAAGTATCACTAGTGATTTACTTATTCAAGTTGTTACGTGGCAAAATACATAATCCACCGATTCTATGCCAGATAAATTTTTGTGTTCCCAATGATTACGTTGGGCGACGACGGAGACCGCAGCTACTGGTTGTGCCCCGGGCGCGCACCGGCCTGCTGCAGAGGGCGCCGCTCACGCGTGCCTTGCGTGCGCTCAATGCGGTTGCTAATGTCGTTGACATTTTTATTTCTTCACTGAGCGAATTCACCAGGGTAACTTACGAACAGTTAAGTTAATTAAAACATATTGTCTACGTATACCGCATTAGATTCTACATATCTGTAATGGTAGACGTAAGTGTGTTATAAAATAAATAAAAAAAAAAAAAAAAAAAAAAAAAAAAAACCATTCTAGTAAGTTTGTAAGACCCACTATAGCGGGCTAGTGAGATGCTTTTTTACGCGCCGCTTGAAGGACCCGGGATCATTGAGGGAGGGAAACATGTGCACTGGTAGAGAGTTCTAGGTTTTAACAAATGTGGCTGAGAACATGTCAGCTTAGCGACGAGCTCCCGTCGTTTTTCCTCAATACCTGCTAGATTGGCTGTAGTCTGTGCAAATTATCGCCCATGAAGTGTGCTGTCATCTGTTGCCAAGGGCAAACATATAATTGATATGCAGAAGTTTACCCCTTTGGGCGACAGGACGGAGCCCTAAGGTAAACCAGCATTTACCTGCTTATATATTTAATATTAATATATTATAATGTATGATTTTTCACTACATTACATTGCAAGAACAGTTTCTCTTTATCATTATTTAGTTTTCCGATTTAGAAATAAGAAGTACTATTTGACAGGAATTTTCTATAATACATTCCTAAATGTGAATAAATTGATACACCATATTTGCTTCCCAACTTACACAAGATAATACGATTGGCAACAGTAACTGTGTCAAGAAATGTGGGTCTAAAGTAAGGCTCTAAGTCGTAATAGATGTAAGTAGAGGCTCCGAAAAAGTAATGTAGTTACTCCATACGTAGGAACACATATAAAACCTTTTTGAAAGAAAAACTGTCGGGTATGTAATCCTATTTCTATACCAGTAGTAAAAAGCTAAAGAGTTTGTTTGTTCGTTTTAGCGCAGTAATCTCAGGAAGTACTAGTCCGATTTGAATAAATATTTCATTGTTAGATAGCGCAGTTTTCGAAAAAGTCTAAAGGCTTTGTATAATAACGCTATCACATGAGCAGAGTATCACTGAAAAAGTTTTTACTGTAAACGGGACTTATTCGCGATAAAATTAAAAAGGTTACGATACCTTCTATTTTCCGACGTTTCGAACGGGTTATATCGCTCGTGGTCATTCGTAGACTGACCAGTATACCCGTGATCGCGAATAAGTCCCTTTTGCAGTAAAAACATGAGTATTTGTAAAAGTCGCGAAAGTCTAAAAACAGTCATCAATGAGAATGTTTTAAAATGGGCGAAAATTATTTCTTTTGAGTTTCCATTGTCCAAAAATTCGCGTGTTTATCTTTTAAGGTTGGCTTACAATAACTTTTTATGTGAAACAAGTTTGTTTAAGGTGAATAACATCACGACAATATAAAACGCAAACGGGGCTGCGTGGGTTGGCTAGTGTTTTTATATATAATTGAGTATTGAAACATTCGTCATAAGCCGAGTTTAGATGGTTTTTCCACACCTGACCGAACGTTCCGTTTTATTCCGTCTTGCCTTTTCTAGCGGATTACGTAATCTAATCCTGCGAGCCCTTAAAAAATACATATTTTCTTTTTAGGGTTCCGAAGTTTATAACTTCGAACCTTTATAGATTCGTCATGTCCGTCTGTCCGTCCGTCCGTCCGTCCGTCCTCGACTTACCGTCCAAACGGTAAGTGCTACAAAGATGAAACTTTGCATGAATATGTATTGTAATTACGTCGACAAAGTGCTACAATAAAATTATGAAAAATATTTTTATTAAGAGTACTTCCCCTACACGTAAAGTGGGGATGTTTTTTTTTTCTCGCGGCTACCCCATCATGTGGGATATCATTAGATAGGTCTTTTAAAAATAATAAAGGGTTTCTAAGACAATTTTTTGATTTAGGTATCCGTTTGTGAGAAATTCCACTTTAAAGGCCACTTTTTTTGTAAAAACAGGGCGTCCCCCCCCCCCTATCTAAAAGCTAAACGGCTGGCTCAAAAAATCTGGAAAAAAATCCTGTTATTGGTCTATATAATGAAATTTGAAGGAAAACTATAACAGATTCTATGACTTTGTTAGTTCAGGAGTTATAGAGGCTTAACTTTTACAATGCGCTTACTTGGAAAACGTCATACAAAATCAACGTATTAATACGTAAACATAATAATTATCCATTGGATACGATTTCTAATCCACGTACCATTATGGGTGACTGAGGAACCCTTTGCTGTGCGTGGCCTGACACGCACTTGGCCGATTTTTAAATGCATGTTACAGTTGATCCTGTTTTATTGCATTTTTATAATATTCAAAAGTATTTTGCTATTTCTTTGGAGATAATGATGGCTGAAAAAACAAAACTTTTACATCATAGTGTTACATTTTATTTGAGTTGAAAGTATTGGAAAAGAGTATTTAGACTAAGTACATATAAAAAAGAAATTTCTAAAGAGTTCTAAAAGAGTTATCTTCACCTTTCTAGCCTTTATTCATAAGTTTAAGGTCGGTTACTAGTTTCACCGGTTTTACCTGAATACCAGTTTTGTCCGGACCTTTGGAACCATGAGAGCAAACTGAAATTCGAAGGTTTTCAGGTACAACTGAGGGCACTGACTCCCTAATAACGATTGAAATAAATTTTCATGTTTGAGTATAAATGAAATTCTTTTTTCAAAAATAAGCCTAATACAATAAGAGAAAGACTTTCCTTAGGTGTAACATTTATGCCTACATTGAAAATTTGTTCTATAAAGGTTATTCTTAGCTGTGATGTTCCATATTATTATCTTAAGAATTAGTTAAGACTATTTATCACCAACATATAGAGACAAAAAACAAGTTCTCATTAATATGTATAGTCGTATATATCGTCATTAAGTCAGATCCACTTTCTAAAGCCTAGAAGAACTAAATAGTTGAAAGAGAAATTACAAAGTCTACCTACTATTATAGAAAGTAAGAGACAAAACCTTATTGAGATAACATGACTTGAACAGCCGTTTATAAATAATACACGAACAGCGTTTATAAACCTATTATAGAGACAAGTAATGTGACGTTAACACAACTAATTGAATTTGAGTTAAAGAGGCATAGAGGCGAGCTCAGGCGGGCAGATACGCGCCACATAAAGATGTTTTATTATGCGCGTATGTGACAAGTGCAGCCAACGACTACTAAGGGATAGTACACGTTAAAAGCGGAAGCGGAATTGAATAATTAGAACTATAAAACATTAGATTAATAACATATAAATATTAGCGGTTGTAAAATCAAAAATTGTTATAATGTTAGCACGTAGAGTAGGAGAATGGGAAGGAGCAAGTCTACCCTCTAGTAAACACATACCTTGCTGAATTTGAAACCTTCTGATACTATCGCTCATTCGCTACGGCTGCTCTACACTGCAAATTTTCAAAAATGCGATATTTTGCAATCGACCACTATCACGACCGAGTTGAATATCAGTTTTTCCACGGACCGACTGGCATCAGACCATGAGAGGAAAGTTGAACTAGTTGTCTGTATATTTGAGGGCACAAATTTTTCCAATCTCGCAGTTGGACTTAATGCATGATTTTCTTCTTGACTTACCAAGACAGTTCGCTTATGTTTAACATATGTTCATGAGTTAGTTCATTGCATATATATAAGGGAACACTGATTAAATTAAATTGTGTATATGTTTATACAGCAGTCAATTTTTTTTTAGTTTTTTTTAATGGGTTGTGACTTAAAAATATCCATTCTGTTGTTGAATTACTACGTTTATATTTATTTTTTAAGCCCACAATGTGTCTACAATAAAGAAGGGCAGTGCTAGCTAGTGTTTTATAGCAACAATGAAGTGGCTATAGCTTAATCATAACCATACTAATTTTCACGCGTACTAAACTGCGTTCGTTCGGAAATTGAGAAGGTGACAGATAAAATTGATGGTCTGAATGTAAAATAATATAACGCGTAAATGAGGTCGGTATAGATAACATTTTATGACAGGAAAATTATTAATATAAAAATGTGCCTTGGTATTTTATGCGGTGTCATTTTCTTTAATGTTTTTCATTTCACCCTCTTAATATGAAAGAGGATTTAAAAGTATACCTCACAAATGGCGCGTCTGTATATTTCGTGTCAATACAGCTTTAATTTTTGTGAAAATGTGTTGCTATTTATTAAAAACGTTAAGTCCTTCTTTCTTCTTTCCATTTATATGTACAAAACCTAAATAACTACGAAACAAATAACCATTAATATATAATTTTTAAGTACACATTATATTATAAAGAAGTTGAACGTAGTGCTTATATTGATGGATTAAGAATACAGAGTGACACCGTCCTATTTATTCCATGGACGTCGTCGTAAAAGCCAACTTAGGGAGCAAACTTAATCGCGAAAACAGCACTGCAAAGAGAAGAAAATTTTTAAATTATCCTATACCAACCAGGCAGGCCAGCATGGTATAATAGTCACTGGACACTACTGTACTGTACAAGTGAAGCCTGTTTATAAATTAATAATAATGATCTATGAATCAATATTTTACTTCCCAGCCTGTGGGGGGTGTGTGGACGGGTGGTCAGAATTGTACTTGTTTTTATCAGGAACGACGTTATGATTATGCAAAGACTACAAAACGATGTCTGATGATGAGTGCTACATACGATAAGGTGAGAGCGTTCCTTTTCCGATTCAAAGGCCCAAAGTACCTTTTCTGGTAATACTTGCACCATAGAGAATATAACCATGGATATTATAGTCTTTGATTTGCACCAATAAGCAAATACTTTTTTTATTAGGCTTGACTTGTATCTGGCCTCTTATAAACATTCGTAAGAATGTACTGATGCATGCCGGCGTATCGATTATTTTAGCTGGCAACACTGTTAAGTGTCTGAAGGTAAGACACTGACGCAACACCGGGCACTGGCGCGTGCGACCGGTGACCGCAGGGATGGGAATCATTGACACTTTAAAATAATAATAACGCGATTGAATGATTGATTTTAGTCGATTACTTTCATAGACAAGGATCACAGGTGACAATGATTTTATCCCATCCCTAGATTATTATTGTTCGTTCATTCGTTCGCGAGTTCCTTTAAAAATGGAACGTCGTCGTTGACGAGGAGAGTTGTCGCGGATCGTCTCGTGTGAGCACCACGTGTTCGGTGGAGTGTCTTATTTAAAATTATTAATCATGGGCTGCTATTCAATGTCCTAACTGTATTTCGTGATCGAGTGCTACAATAAAGTGAATGTACGAGAACAATCTCCTCACCCGCTAAACTCACGTCTACCCTCAATTAGAAATATGAGGCCTACTAACGTTCCCAGTGGATTCAAGATTTAACATGCATATAAAAAAGTCAGATCAAAATCGCCTCGCTTCTGCTTAAGTTAAGCACACAGGCGGTTGCATGCGCGGGCGCAGTGGAGACAACAATGGCGGAGTCGGGAGGTCGCGACACCGCGTCACGCGGCCGCGCTCATGTTTGCTCGACAAACTCTGCTCCACGCCGCACGCTGCTCAAACACAACCGCTACTTTTGCTCTCTCACATACTACCCAATGTTTTTTTTAGCTCTTTTGAGTTAAACACACGGGTGGCATCACACTTATGGTAATAACCTATTAGTTATGGATGTGCATGTTAAACGTTAAAATGTTTATATAAGCTATAGGCTAGTTAAAACTTTTAGCAGTAAAATAAAAATTTAAAACACTAGGTACTGTTCCAGTTTTAGAAACTTATCATCTAATTCAAATAGTAATTTGTAGTATTTTTTTTGTTCGACAACCAAACCTTATCGTTTTATAAAATGGAAAATATTATATTAATATAGAAAATGTTATATTGCAAGACGTCTAAAATCGATCAAAGTGGTGTGCAATAAGAGAGGCCTATGTACAGCAGTGGACTGCGGTAGGCTGTCGATGATTATGTATTTTTTGATGATGTTATATTGATTTGGTTTAACGTTTTTTTTTAGCAATTCTTCTTTCTACTTTTGATGACTACATGTAAACATCTTAAAGTCCACAGCTGGACATATAACCCTCCTTAGAAAGGAGGTGAAGGTTTATTATGATTACAAATTATTAAAAACCAGCAAAGGACTCTTAATTAGGTTTTAAACCATTTTTAAATACTTATTAATACCTAAATATTACCTAAATACAGAATTCAATGCCTGGAGCATGTACATACATGAATGTTCTTTAGGGTTCATTGACGCTTAATGCTGTATAGTCTGTGGATAAATTGTTGACACCTCTTATCGTAGGTGTTACCGCGTCGTTCCAAATAGGAAATCTCCCACGTGAACGTAAAATGAGGTTTAGATACGTTTAAAAACCTCTTTAAAAGTAATTGAATAGAATACGTTTGCTGATTTGAAAATAAAGACTTGTATTTTTAGTAGGAAGTTGTTTTGGTGATGACGTGATAACTATTTAAACAAAGAAAACATTGTTTTTTCTTTACTTGAAATAAATATAATAAAACTTATCAAAATCAATCAGTCATCATCTCTTTAGTGGCAAGTTTTTTTATTAAATTCTACCGAAAAAGGTTGCATGGTCATGACAGGAGACAAATGAGCATCTCTTAAGAAAAGTCACAGTCAAGTAATCACTCAAACTTTAAAAGAAAGTACTTTACTGTTAGGTTTTTGGTTTTTAAATAGGTTTTCCAAGTTTTTTTTTAATGCTCTGTACCTATTGCTCTTAGCATGACGTTTCATAGCATAACACCTACCTCGAATGCGATACCCAATTCTAAAAGAATGAGCGAAATTGGTTCCCCGATGATATATATAGATATAGCTATTTCATTTATTTGAAAAACGATAATATGAGTAATATAAAATAAAATAAATAAATAAAATAAAATCTTTATTTAAACCACAAGAACAGCACAGTAACAATATTTGCGAAAATTCTGCATAAGTAAAAAACTGTGTCGCAGCCATTTACGCCTCCTCCGGTCTGAGGCCGTCAGAGTTACATAAAATATTTTAAACAAAGTATACAAATTACATTAAATTAAATAAGAAGAAAAACATATATAAGAGATGGTATAGAAACATACTGTACTAGGTGTATATGTGTGTGTATATGTGTGTGTGCGTGTGTGTATGTGTGTGTACGTGAGTATGTTCGTGCATGTGTATATGATACTATGTAGGTGGAGTATATTCGGAGGAGTTCTGCTATATCTATCTAAAATCATGCGGCCTAGCCATGATTTCCAACTCTCCGTAGTTCAGAGTGTGCAGCCACTCATTTGTAACCAATTTACAAGACCTACTTGTAAGAGGATAAACAGTTAGTATTCTATTAACCCAATTATATATAACAGGGCCAACAAAATAATACTGACGCTTAAGGACCTCCAATCTAGCAAAATTAATATGGCACACTTGGTCTGACCTTCGTATATGGGAAATGGATACAGCATCAATGTAAGCAAAAGCAAATGTAGCAATCTCCATTCATTGCAATTTTGGCAAATTAAAATAAAACACATTTTTGTACCAATACCTATAAGTTTTTGAATAAATTATATTATAAAATTTATAAAACACTATTAACACTATTATACATTTGTGGTATTTTTTATAAAACACTTTTAGAATTTCACGTAGACAGTGGCGCTGTAAATAGGTCGGTTTGAAAAAAAAGTGGATATTGCTTTGTTTGCTTCTATATGACACATATTAACATATAGAAGTTCTTTAGAGTCAAACTAGCATGAGTAGAATCAAAGAGTAGGGGTTACCACCCTCATTGTGAGAGTAGGCAATGCAGCTTGGTGACCCATACCATGACGGACTGGTTGTATTTTTCTGCATCATTCTCCCGGCCTCCGAAGACCCGGAGAATGAAGCAGAATCTTTGGGCCTCCGGTCGCACACTCATCAACCAAATACGACAACAAGAATGCTGTCATTATTAGGTTGAACTTCTGTGTTAGGGTAGTACCTTCCTGGACGAGCTCTACTACCTCCTATTATTATTATCCTATTAGTATTAAACTCAATAAAGTATTAAACTCTTTTTAGGGTTCCGAAGTTTATGACTCCGAACCCTTATAGATTTGTCATGCCCGTCTGTCCGTCCGTCCGTCATCGACTTACCGTTCAAACGGTAAGTGCTAGAAAGATGAAACTTTGCATGAATATGTGTTATAATTACGTCGACAAAGTGCAACTATAAAATTATGAGAAATATTTTTATTTGGGGTACCTCCCCTACACGTAAAGTGGGGATGATTTCTTTTTCTCGCGGCTACCCCATCGTGTGGGGTATCATAGGATAGGTATTTTAAAAAGAATACAATGTTATTAAGACCATTTTTTGATTTAGGTATCCATTTGCGAGATAATCCACTTTAAAGGGCACTTTTTTTGTAAAAACAGGGCATCCCCTCCCTCCTAAAAGCTAAACGGCTCTCTCAAAAAATCTGGGAAAATTCGTAATGGTGGTCGATATAAAGGACTATATATTAACAGAATCCGAGCATCAATGACATTATGTTGCAAAAATGTTAAAAAATATTCCTTACATAGACGGAGTTTCATGGTTAAGCTAATGTACGTACATACATGATGGGTAACCAGACTGTGTGTGGCCGCACTTCACACTTGTCGGAATGGGCGGTTGAACAAATGTTTTAAGTTTTAAGTGTGTATTAATAGGTGCGAGCATCGTCTCATAATGTGATGGAATACACATTTATACAGCTATACCAATAAATCAAATTGTAGTATCTGTATGGAACATCAAATGTAGAGTTTTTTACTAAATACATTTATATGAAAGTAGGTATACATAGTACTTACATCAAAAAAGCAACGTTTAAAGTTTTGTCTATATGTATGTTTTTTCCGTTTAATCTTTGGAACGACTTGTCTGATTATGATGGTACTTTTACTGGCAGAAAACTGATGACAAGGAGTAACTTTGGCATTTTTGTCAGACTGACGGTGTTACAATGGTGGTTATAATCGCGACTAGCGATACCTTGGGTAACACCGCGAATCTCGAGTCGAGACGAGTCTTAGCTAATACATTTTAAAAACATTTATTGCTCGTATTTCCACTTATCGCAACTCTTATGATATTGGTACTGTTATACAACAACAAGACCTCCTCTCAGGAGAGGGTTAAGGCCATACGTTGGTACCATAGTGGCGCCATCTAACGAAGAAACACTGAACTACAAAAAAAAGCATTGAATGAACTATACGGACTAACTACTAATCCTCAATCGCGATAGAGAAATTCTCGCGCCTATTAACATAAATACAACATCCCAACGTCAACTGTTATGGAGTTGCCAGGCGAGGTGATCATGCCTAGCAAGGCATGATCACCTCGCCTGGTCGGAGGATCATCCCTTTGTGTTGGAGAGACACGATATCCGTCCCTCCACACTATAATATCGCATGCTTTAGTTCTTTGAATAAATCTATCCCTATCCTAATATTATAAGATACAAAAATACGAGTGACTCCGTCTGTCTATTACGTTTTAACGACATCATCACTGAACCAACGAAATTTAGCATGGAAATACTCTGATAATTGTTGAGAAAGGACAAAGGATTAATGTGCCACAATAATCGGCAAAAATGCTATGAGCTAAAACCCGTTAACATTATTAGAACATTTAAGTAAAGACTTGTTAGTCCGTTTCTTCTGTTTTATGTGAAATAAATAAAGGATTCTCAAAGTTAAATAAGTGCATTGGTTGCTGGTAATGTAATGTGAGCCCGCGATCCCATGGTAGCTAGTTCTAACCTTATCTACAGACGTGAACATTTTCCTTACACCAAGGTTAAGTTTAGCTAGAGGTGATAAACATTTTTAAAAGCTAAGAAATTCCTGTAATATGTAAGTACATCAAATATTCTTTTTTTTTACCAAATATAATTAAGCTATTTCAATATCGTATGACAAAAATTAAAGATCTACAAAATTCCACAAAAAAAATACTTAATTTAAAATTATATAAAAGGAACAGCAAACGATATAGTGTTGTAAATATTTAATATCACTATTGCTTTGTTTACCTGTTTCTAAAAATATTAGTCTTGTGGGAAATAAGTTATAGAATATTTTACGAACGAGCGCCGTGGTTCGGCTTCGTACAGAGGTAAGCACATACATCAGTCTTAACTATCTCACATAAAGTTTAACCTACTAAAAGCCGCGTAAATTTGTGCAATAGTAACATAAACTATTTATATTCAAACCTGAATTAAAAAACTGTTTAACTTGTGGTGAAAACTTTACCAAATTGTATGTTTTGTGTATTCTATGGCTTAAAAAGAAATTAATGATTTTATCATACAGGCAGGCAGATATTTCAAGGTAGTAGGAGCACGCTGAATTCAGTTTGAATGGGCCGGATCAACCGGTGCGCTCAGAAGATTAAACCAAAACGACAGTATTCGTGTTGTCGTGTTTCATTAGTGAGTGAGAAACCGAAAGCCCAATGATACAGAAGCACCTACACAGGCCGCCACAGTGTGGGTCACAATGCTTGTTACATTGTCTGCACTCTTGAATTCTACTCGACTGCCTTGTTGCTCTAGTGGTTAGCGTATGCGGCTGCTGATCAAGAAGTCTCGGTTTCGATTCCCAGGTCGGACAAAATATTTGTGTTTAGACGAAGTTGTGTGTAAGATGTCCCAAATATTTATTTATTTACTCATGCCTCACAAAGTAGAGTAGAGTCACAAAGTAGAAAAAAAGTTTTGTAAAGCTGTTTCACTACATTTTTATACTTACATCCATTAACATAGTAGGTTAGTTCGTGTATAAGTCAGTAAAAGTAAAGATATGATAAGAGATAAAGAGAACTTACATTTTTTGTGCGGAAATTACGCAATGATTCGGGGTCACCTCTATTGTTTTTTTTTAATCGAATAACGTCCAATTCGGTAGTACAAAGTCTTTAGGTATATGGCACATCAGAACTGAATTTTTTGTACTTTTGATTGAGTGAGTATACTGTTTCTGTTTGGCCCCATTCGAATTTGGAGAAAATGAAAGGATGAAAATTTAAAGATTATCGTGACGTCATTTTATATGGTATTTTTACGGTAGTATACTATTACATGTCACTTAAGTATGTTAAAATTTATCCAAATTATGACGCCGTTGTTTAGAATTGAAGGTAGACTTCATTATATGATAATTTTATTGCATACCATGTTGCCCGATTGAATATTACCCATCATTCGATTTTAAAAAAATCATAAAGCTTACAGATATATATCGATAACATAGACATTTCGAATTTCTAGACCCTACTCGGTTCAAATTAGATATTCGTGGTTCGTATCAGCAATGAGGGTAATGACAGACCAGGACGTTAGACACGCTTCGAATTACGTGATAATAATGTAAACTAGAGATCTACTAGTGGCTGAATTTCGACCATAATTAGCTTCTATGTAAATCACCAGTGGGACTGCTTCGGTGGCACAGTAGTAGTGATTGCGACTGCTGTACTGGAGGTCTTGGGCTCAATCCGGGCTTAGACCAAAATGTATATATGATTTGCAGATATTTTTTTCGGAGTGAAGGTGTTTTCTGTATATGTTTTACAAAATAAAAAGGTATAATTTACTCGTATTCTACCAGTTAATCTAGCTTTCATAGTACAATTTCCATTTAGTTTGAAACTAAGTGGCGTTATGTGTCATATGTTCAGAAATCATCATCAATAGCCTATCGCAGTCCACTGCTGGACATAGTCAAATCAAATCAATTTTAACCATTTTTATTTCAAATAAACCAATACAATGGCACTTTTGAAATTTCAAGTAGTCAGTCGTGAAGCTAATTGTCTGTTACACTTCGTAGATCCCATGGAGAAGAACAGACAAGAAACTCCATGGACACTCTTTTCCAACATTGTTTTTAAAATTTTTGGTTACATTGTTTTAGGCATTTCATTAAGAAAACAGTTAAATATAAGGACAATGTAATGATGCTGATATTTACAAAGGCTAAAATATTATACATATTAATTAATATAAAACGCTAGCGTAGTATAGAAGGCCAAAACACCTGTCATAGTAGAGGCCTAACAAGTTGTTTATAGTAGGCGTATATTACAGTTTAAATAGCGTTTAATATAATGTCTTGGTTATCTTATCTCTGATTATAAATTCGCACTAAATAGCTTTAATTTACATTATATTAAATTTATGATTGTTAACATATTACAATAATTGTATCAAATTTCACTTAAATTTGTGTTTTAGGAAAATATTAATGTTTATTTTCCAATAATATTAATTTTAATAGCCGATCCAGTTTCATTTAGAACCGCTAATGGAGTTATTAGTGATAATTTTGACATAAATGTGATTTCACTAACTTGTTACCTTCAAATATTGGATTTCTTTAAATTAGGTAGATAGTAAGTGGCAACAGTTGTTTTTTATAGCCGAAAACGGCTGGGCTGTGAGAAAGAGTAATAGTTTTGTCAGTCTATGTGCCTAGCTGTGTTCCCGCGGTGTGACTTGCGGTTATTAGTTATTTTGGACCGTTTTCGTTCCAACTAATCTCTGGAAGGGCTGGATCTATTTCACTAAGTATTTACTATTGATGTATCTATTTCTTCTTTCGAGCCTTATTCCCAAGTTTATTTGGGGTCGGCTACTAATTCAACCGGTTTTAACTGAATTTCAGTTTTTCCACGGAGCGACTGGCATCGGACCGCAACCCTAAGGGAGAATTGAAATTCGAAGATTGAACTAGTTTTCAGTATATTTGAGGGCACTGCCTTCCCAATGACGATTTCCATAAAATGTTCATGACAACCGGGACCGACGGCTTTAATTACGTGCTCTCCGAGGCACGGGCGTGAATCACCGCCAAACTTCCAAACTCACAAAAAAAAAACACTTTTTGGCCCGACCCGGGATTTGAACCCGAGAACCTTGATTAGCAGTCGCATACGCCAACCACTAGACCAACGAGGCAGTTGATGTATCTGTTTAATTAATGTTTTTAGGTCCGTAATGTAACCTTTATTTTACTTATAACTAGATAATTACATACATTGCTTAGGTATGTTTGTATGTTCCACGGTAGCCTCGAAACGTGAACCGATTTCAATAAAATGATGTTTCGATATTTTCGTAACAAAAGCTCTCGTCACATTTTATCAAAAGTTCTTACGTGGTCGGGTTATAGTTTTTTTACCTTTTCTTGTTTATGGTGAGTATAGGGAGCTATTCAAGCTACCTAGTTGCCTGATGGTAAAGTGTAAATATGTATGTATTATTCTCATTTTATACTAGGTGCGTTTTGATGTAAATAACGTCTGTAACGATGTAAATACTTTGATAAGCATTGAGTAAAAAACTGTTCGTTTTATATTACTTAAGGCCGCTGCACACGTGACGGGATTTTACACGGACGGGACGGGACGGGAAGCCGTGACGTCCCGTCCCGTCCGAGGTAATATCTCGTTACGTATGCAGCGGCCTTTACAGACACTTCAATTTTATTTATTTGTATACCAGCATGTATTTGACTGTCTGAATGGCGCAGTGACAGAGATAGCGACTGATAAGCTTGAGGTGAGGTCTAGTACCCACATGCCTACAAGCTTTGGTTACTTGGCGTTGTGTGTCAGATGTACGAAATATTATTATCATTTATCGCGGCAGTGAGGAACAGTAAGGTTTCCAATTTATTTTAAATATATATATGTCATATTCTGTTATATCCCTTCCTTTACAACAACACGTGATGTACTTGGAAGTCACCGCTTTAGAGTGAAAGAAATACGCACCAGAACAAAACGGTTCGGCTCTTCCTTCCTATGCAGAGCAGTTAAAAACTGGAACTCGGGTCTTTTAAACGAGGCGTAAAAGAGCATCTCACTAAACTGCCATAGTGTGGGCTGCCATACATTATTATCTGCATTCGCAGCAAGTATGGTGGCCCCCACTGTTGGATTCTGCTCATGCTTTCCATGAGGCGGGGCAGAGTCACTTTGGTAGGCTGAATATAAAAAAAAATTGCATGGGGATGGTGATGCTTGTCGCCACAATAGCAGCCGCCATTAGTTGTTTTATATCAAAAGTTAAAAACTTGCTTTCATAGCTCTCTCTTCTATTTAACTTCCTTACTTAGACTTAAGTCTCTATTATACTAAAAGCTAGTAACCTAGATTTAATGTATTATATTCAATATCACTCCGTATGTCAGTTAAAAGCGAGCGCTGAAAAGCCTTTATTACCATAGATAGCTGTCACGTCACGGTTATTGTGTCCCCATATCTGCCAGGAAGTGTCGAGAGTTCGAGACACATAGGTCTTTGTGTGAAACCTGTTTGCCGAAGACATCGATTTTAACGAATATTACAATGAATCGATATTAGAAAACTTGTTGGCTTATGGAGTCTAGGCGACGATTTGAATCGAATGAAGGTTATGACTTTAAATAGGTTTTACTGTACGGTTACTAAAAATTCATTTAATTTTTATGTAAAAAAACATTTCATATTCACAAAGCTTAGTTTTTTCTTGTGTTCTAAATAACATTTGAATAAGTAACATTGAATCTCAGAAGGTACTGGTCCTATTAATATTTCAGTGTTCGATAGCTCAGACGACGAGGTATATTTGCAATATATCATCACGCCGTGGCCAGAAGGAGCGAAGTAATATTATGGAATGTTGCAAAAATGTGGGAAAATAATTCCTTTTTCGCGCGCGTAAACGGTTGTTCTCTTCTAATTCTTAAAAAAATCTTAGTAAGCTATGTTTATCTTTGATGGTTGGTTCACTATAATCTTTTTAGCATACATGCCACAGGTAATCAGTAGTCGCAGATGATATTGCGTGGGTCAGCTAGTCCTTCATACATTATAAACGACTAGAAGTAGTAACTCTGAGACAAACACAGATGTACAAAACCCTAACAGATATGTTATGCAGGCACGCTTCGTTATGCGCTATTCGTTATGTGTCTACGCCGTATTCGCCCAAATATCAGTTAGTTATGCGCGCAAACAACAAACATGCCATCCACACTTCGAACTGGTATGGCAATTAAGCATCAAATAATGCAAATATGTGTGTTGTAGAGATGTGTCATTGTCATTTTTATGGTGAACGAAACGAATATACTCTCCACACTTTGCTGTATGCGCGCGAATAACCCGCATAACGAATAGCGCATAGCGAAGTGTGGTGCCTGCTTCACAGTCGCAACGCTACCAATGCGTCACCGAGGCGTGTTCAAAGCTTTGTTCATAAAATACAACAGACTGTCTAGCAAGTCGGTCACACCAATCAAATGGTTCTAACACAGATTTTTACGAAGTTAGTATTTTGTATAGGAAATAAGGTTCATGTATTATCTTTGTCCGTTACGTAGTAGAGACACATAGACATAATTTCCATTAAATCATTCTTAGTTATCAACCGAAAATTTATAATACCTATTTTAAACTATACGTGAGTAAATCCGCAAAGCAGGACAGTAGTCTGGGAAACAAGAAAATATGAAAGTCCTATTTTACACAAAGCTTAAGAACAAAACATGTGCTAGGTTTCTAAAATTTACTAGGACTTGGCCGAATGAGCATCGTTAATGAACCAAACGATCCACTCGTTTTTACGTTTCGGCGCGACCGTCCAATCTTGACCGTATCAATCATAATTGGCCGTTTTTGCGATTTCCAGAATCGCAGTGCTGCGTGCACGCATGGTGACGGCGGGCGGTGTGCGGCCTACGGGGGGGTGTCACTGTGCAAATGCACTCGTAAACCTGGCCCGAGGTCAACGCACCCCCTTCCCGCGCTTGCTAACCTCGCCCCGCACACCCCTGGGCCTATAAAACGTTTACCGCTACAATATAATATTTATTTTATTATACACGTAGCAGAAGCTAGTCTAAATCCTATATGTACATAAACTGCATCGTACAATTTTATCTGTTTTTATACTCCTGTTGGGTTTTATGATAATAGAAAGGTATTACAATCGTATTCATAGACGTTCTGACGTTACGTCTAGTGCCAACAAATGCACAGGGTTGGCGGATCATTGATAAAATAAGTACGATCTATCTCACCGATTTGTTTTTAGCGAAACATTTCGAACTGATTAAAAACTGCAAGTATCCTTCTGAAGATACTCTTTGTACATTTCTTAGACTTTCATAGCTTTCGTTCTTTATTAAATTTGTTCTATTTGTAAAACGTAGTTCGTTTTAATCAAAGAACTTCCGCTTAAGAAGCTTTTTGAGATTTAACACACTAATTTAATTTAATTTGGAGATAAACTGGGTTACAATGCGAACATAAACTGTGAATATCATTATGAATAGTTTAGGTTCTAAAGAGTCCGACAGTAAGGTTTATGCAGGGCTTCAATATCGCTTCGTAAACGTAAAACAATTTAATTTAACTGTGTAGTAGTCGATAAGCCGACCTCAACCTGACTTATGAAAAAGCTTTTAGGAAGGCGATGAAGATTTCTAAGAAATGCTTCTTAAAAACTAATACTTCTCGACCCTCAGTTGTGTGGATAGGCCGCCGTGATGTTTAGTGGGTAGATCGGTTCTCCGGGAGTCCCACACACGCCCTTTGTCTCCCCACAGAAGCATACCTTCTAAGCATAGCATAAGCAAACCGTATGTGGCGAAAAACATGGTCACATACAAAAAGAAAGGGGGTATCATAGACAAATACGCTTTCGAACTAAACGGTTCGGCTGTTCCTTTCTGTTCCGGAGCAGTTAAAGCTTGGAACTCTCTGCCAGCGCATGTATTTCCTTACTTCTATGACCCCGGGTCCTTCAAGCGGGGCGTGAAAAAGCATCTTACTAGGCCGCCATAGTGTGGGTCACCATGCTGAACTGTCTTCAGTGGCAGTGAGAACAGTGTCCACCACTCCTGGATTCTGTTAATGCTTTCTATCAGGCAGAGCAGAGTCATTTTGGCAGCTAATATAAAAAAAACCAATCACGCATAACCGGCTTGGTATAAATCCTTCAGCATCATAGTACCAGACTAGCCGAACTTACTGACTGGCTTGTTGTCCTCTTTTTTAGTACTGAGTGAAAAAATTTAACTTACTTTTGTACCATACAAGAAATAGTTTAAAAAAACCGTTATCCGACAACGTAAAAACTTATTTTTACTCATTATTATGAATCTGTTGATACTTCATTAATTAAAATCAGTTCAGAAGTTTAGGAGCCAAAGTAGAACTTACGAAAATATAGACTTCCAAAACTATAACACTTTCTTTTGACTTCGCCGTGATAATAAATACTTATTCCTATTTACACTAATAGTAGCAGATTATATCTTTATTTAAGTTTTACTAACTTCAGACTTTCTGAATTTGTTGTCTTAACATTATAATAGAGAATATTTCTTGCCCTTAAAGTTAAATATTGGCAAAGTTATATTTATCAAACACGGAGATTGAAAATCAATTAAAACTCCCTTCCGAACTATCAAAGTTTGCCAATTAAAACTATTTAAGAACCTTTCATTATAACTAAAATTATTATTTTAAGCACTTTCTATCTCAACAAACGAGGACGAATTCATTCCTGGAATAAAATGATAATACTAATAGAATCACGTACGGGTACTTATTTATAGCATACGGAGACGCGTATTACTTGTCCAAGATCTCCTGGTATTCATACAGCCATATGCTATGTCCATACGTGCACTATTTAAAATTAATTATATAATAAACAACGGTCCCCAGCCTCCAGATTTATAATTGAACCTAATAGCTGCAGAGAATAACACTAATAGCTATATTTATGCACTAAACAAACTTCCAACAATGCCGATGAGAATGAAGACCCACGACCACTCCACAGAGCACTTTAAGTATTACGTTAAGTAGCACGTTGATCCGTCGGTCTCAGTTGTCATGAACATTTAAGGTAATCTTTATTAGAAAGTCAGTACCTTTAAATATATTGACAACTAGTTCAATCTTCGAATTCAGTTCACCCACAGGATTGCGGAGGTCTGATCCCAGCAGCTTCGTGGGAAAACTGATAATCAGGTAAAATGAGTTGAAGTAGTAGCCGACCCCAAATAATCTTGCGAATAATAAAGGCTACGAAGATCGTATGCTACTAAGCTAAGTAATAGTATGATTAGGAATGTTATTTGTCTATTGCACTTTGTCCAATGTCCACTCAACAGATCATCATAACATTTTGGATGCATGTTAAAAGGAATTCATTAGAGTTCATAGGGTTCCTTGCATGAAAATGCTTTACGGTTTTGGCCGTGGGACAATCACGCATTGACACTAATGAGCCTGGAAGTCTCACAGAGAACCAGTGTTTGATGGTTTTTTCGCAACTTTTGATGGAGTCAGTGAGGTTACTGAAGTCCAAATTTCTCTCTTCCTACTTCTTAGACGTCAATATCCTTTTAGCGCGTATCGATGGTCGACGGCAGTAATTTATAATCGGGTGACTAGTCTACCGTCTGCCCATTTGAACTCCGACACCTGAAAAAAAACAAGTTCTATATTTACGGCAATCGATCCCACAAGCAGAAGCTGGCATAAAATAAATTACTGCACTATCTTACTTATGTTGCGTTTTTTGTGAGCAAAAAAGTTTAATATTTCTTGACCATTTAATACCATAATTATCGTCACACTATCCCCAAAGCAACGTACACGTGCAAAATCTGAACAAAGCATTTAAATAAGGAAAAAATCATTAAAATAACTAATGGGTTTTACCCTCATTTAAATTGTTAGCTAGCTAGCAGTAAATTGTTTAAATGAATATGTATAACGCTAATTGGAAATTTAAAGTCTCTACGGCTACAAATCTTCAAGTTAATGAAGTGGGTACTTCTTTAGAAAAACTGGAAGGAACGCGAAAAGTGAAGACAATTCAACAATTATGCGCGTCATGAGATCTTAACCCTCCTCATTACCTAAACTAATTTAAATATGTGTTTAATGGCCACTTGATAATTGTTTTCTATGTATTGTTTTGTATGTTGGATATAATAGAAATCATTTTTAATTCCTAGTCGTGTCTTGTCAGTCCCTAACCCACACTCGACCAGCATGCGGACCTGAGAAAACACCCGTGCCCAGAAATGGAACATTGTGGGTGGGTATGGGAAAAAAATCAAAATCGGTTCAGTAGCTCCGAATATTACCCTTACTTACCCCTACAACGTGATTGTGGCCCCTACTCCTGGATTTTACTTATGCTCAGGCAGAGTAGAGTCACTTTGGTAGGCTTTGGAGGTCTGGAGAGAAAACTCAGAACAACATAAACTTTACCTCCTTAGTGCCGATAGGCCTGTCCCATTGTACGCCACTCTGATCGATTTTGGATTTTTCGTATCCAGTTCCTGCCAGGCACCTTGCGCCATTTATTACTCCAACTGGCCTATAGGTGTCCTACACTACCATTGCTGAGACGTGGTCTGCACTAAAGAACTCTTCTACCCCAATGTTGATCACTTCAGTTGTAAAAGCCTCTCCTAGTAACACGAGAAAGTACACGTAAAGGCAATAGGTCTAAATTTCAATTCCTAAAACATAATCCCCTACGAAAAAATAAAATCTACTTATAATGTATTATGTAAAATACTCTTCGTTCAGTGTTCCGTGTGATTATTAAATTTTATTCATCGCTGTTACAGTTTGTCAATACAATGTCACGAAAACCCTGCTTTTTAAAAGGTTCTCATTTTTGTGTCAAATACAATCATAAAACGATGTCCAATGGCGCAGAAGTAATAACCTCACATTAAATTTATAGAAGTGAGAGAGGTCCTTACAGAAAAACTTTTACAGCGTGAACGATTTTAATAAAGAAAAATGTGTTACGAACAGGCGAAGTATTTTCTTCGGACTTATATATAAGAATTACGTATTCATTTTTGTATTTAAAAACTTTCGTAATAGATTTTACTTTTTAAGAATACATATTAGGTTAGACATCTATAGTTTTCAATTTTCTTTGAAATGATTAAAGAATGATAAACAATGAATGTTTTTCTATTAAAAGATTAATTTCTATGGCAAACATTCGTATTCAGAGACTAGAAAATTCAACTCATTGTACAGATTGACGAGTAAACAGACGACTAAAGGTACAAAACTCTGCAGGATAAAAATACTGCAAAAAGCTATGTCAAACATTGAACCGATACTTGAAACTAAACCTATACCAAAAGTCTGATAGTACGATAGAGTATGCCAAAGCCTTCTTTCTAAGTAGAATCCTATGTCACAAGACAGAAGTGGACCAGTAAAAATGTTGATGGTGAAGAAAAAAAATATTTGTGGAACCATCTTCTTTGTCTTATAAATTTAATGTTTAATCTGATCAATATAATTGCATATAAGTTGATCATTTATCTTTGTTTTTTAAACATTTATATCTCCACATGGAGCTGCAAACCTTTTAACCTATTTGCAGTGAGTGAGGCTTACAGTAATGCCAACTCACAAAGGCAATGTAGATCTTTTCCGCTTTCTGTCTGATAGAACTTATCTACCCTTTAAGGTAAGGCATGCAACACACTTTATACCTACTTTGGAAAAGAGGCGCTTGTGGTGCAATTACAGGTGACTTGTCTTACTCCACTGACTACTATTTATGCAGATCTAGTAAACAGTAATTATTTTTGAGTTTGCCAAAGTAACTCTACTCTGTCTGATGTCATGTGGTGCTTCTGTTCATGCGGAAAGCATGAACAGAAGCTAAAAGTAGTGGTCACCATACACATTCTGTTTGCAGACAATCTTAAACTGAAATAATCTAAACACTACATATTATAATAAAAAAAATCTTCATTTCTCTCTTTTTCATGTATTCTTCTTTTCATAAATCCATCTATTTAAACCTTCTTTCTAAGGAGAGGCCTATGTCCAGGACCGGACTATTAAGGGCTGTTGCTTGTGATGATGATGTAATTGTGTAAAATTATTAATAAATCACGCTTTAACTATGCTCTTGGCTCTCTGTAACTGTATGCACTCGTATTTTGGTATGTTTTGTCAATTCTAGAACAGTTTTTATAGGTATTATATTTCTTACTTTTTCCATGAGCCCTCATGAACAAAACACCACTACATCTTTTGGGTTCGATTCCCGGGTCGGGCAAATATTATTTGTGTAATTTACAAATATTTGTTTCGGAGTCTGGGTGTTTTCTATATATAATATGTATGTATTTATGTATTTATTTACGTATGTATGTATTTACAAAAAAAATGTATGTTCATGTATTTATATCAGTTGTCTAGTACCCATAACACAAGCTCTGCTTAGCTTGGGACTAGATGATGTTGTGTGTCAGATGTCTAAAATATTTATTTATTTATTTTGTAAACCGAACTTTATTAGCGCATGCATGCATGGAGCGTGAAAAGGAGTTTTAAATAGAATGTGCACAGCGTGTTCATACATAAAATCAACCACAGTTAACGTGTTACAAAGCTCACATGCAGTTAATGTGCGTATCATTTGTACTAAACTGTCGTAATTACAGGAATTATGTATAGAACGTGTTCGTATATTGTAGACGCCTCTTTCGTTATATACGGCCAGCTAACGTGCATAGCAAGTTTGTGCAGTATAATCAACCATAATATGTAATCGCTTTACGCTTACGCTAGCTGGGTGCTAGCGTATTTACAATGTTTATACCTTAAAACTACTTCACTCTTTGAATGTACTCAACATATAGGTATGTGTATAACGTGATTGTATACTATAAACAGCTTTAGTCATTTAAGATTCCAACTCACGTCCTGTTTGTTTGCGGAAGGATGGATTGCGTGTTTGAAATTGAAAGTGAACTTGGTGCTATTGTAACGTCTCATGAGTTTTTCAACTTAGTTTGTAATCAGTTGACAGCAGTTGTAATGTATAAGTGTAAAATGTAAGTCAGTAAGTAAATAAATAATGGACATATATCCTGCAGCTAATGCCTGTAGCGTGTTTCTGCATTGTATGTGTACGATTGTATATAATGAGGGCTACCGCGCGTGAATTCGCCCCCATAGGCGCTGGTGTAGCATAAGGTCTCTGAAATGTCAAATTACATTTCTTTTGGCGGACGTTTATTTTCGAAGCAAAATATGAATCAATGGCTAAATTAATGTCTTTTTAAACAATGTTATTTTTTGGAAACACATGTCCTCCTTTTTTTCCAAACAAAATGGGACTGCGCAACACTGCGGCATGCTTATTAACAATTTTACAATATTTTTTAATAATAACAAACTTTGACAGCTGTCAGCTATGCCTTAGGACCTCATGCTACACTGGCGAGCACAAAAACGTACATAGTACTCGTGTTCAAGATACACACGTAGCGTGTTCGTCGTCCTGTCTAACTAAACTGTCATAACTACACGCACTCAGGTGTAACACTACTAATGTGTGCAGCGTGTCAGCACGCTATGATGGACTGTCAGCATTATGGTTTACCGATTACTTAATCAATCAAAAGAAAACACGTCGTGACAGGATACCATATAAAGGAAACAACATTCACAAACACATTATCGTAATAAAAACTTAATGTGTCTACTTAAGACTTGAATTGCAGGCACTTTAAAGTTAACATTTCATAGCGAGCCTCTCATTCTCACATAATTATAAAACAAATAGCAGGCCGCGAATAGAATACTAAATATGTAATAACTACCGGCTGTGTCAATGTTTTCTTGTTTCATATAGAATTTCCATATGTAATCTTATCTTATATCTTATACATATATTTAAAAATGAATTGCTGTTCGTTAGTCTCGCTAAAACTCGAGAACGGCTGGACCGATTTGGCTAATTTTGGTCTTAAATTATTTGTGGAAGTCCAGAGAAGGTTTAAAAGTTGAATATATATAAAAATGAATGAATGGATTCCTTTTGTTTATTTTAAGTTTATAGAAAACTTCGGGCCTTCTATATATCGATTGAGGCAGTACGAAGTCTGCCGGGTCAGCTAGTTTTAAATAAAATTGAAGTGTCTGCGTGTAATATTCAAGGTACAGTTCTTTACAAAGTGCATATGACAGTATAGTATACACGATACTTACATGAAAAAAAACATTTTTTTTAATTGTTGTTTGTCCGTCTGTTTGTTCCTGTTTGATTGTTGCTAATCTCTGGAACGGCCAAACCGATTTTGACGGGGCTTTCAATGGCAGATAGAATGACCTAAGGAGTAACTTTGGCTCTTTTGTTAGAATAGTTTTACTCCGTAGCGTTACTCGCGATTTACTGCGAAATCGCGATTAACGAGGGACTCAGTAAGCCATAAATATAACTCTGCTTTTGTACGACCTATTCTATTATCATCATCAGCATATCGCAGTCCACTGCTGGACATAGGTCTCTCTAATTCCACGCCACTTATTTCGATCCTATCCTATTCAATTGACGTGACACTGACGAGGTGGATATTTATTTTATTGTACTATGAGTGTATTCACAAATGTTTGTTGCAAATTTAGTTAGGTACCAATAGATTTAATTAGTTTTTTTAGACAAATGTTACTACAATATCGCATTGGATTCGTATGTATCCGTATTGTAAGAGACATATAAATAAATTTTATCACGATTTTTTTAACTTCTACCGCTACCCTCAAGCATTAAATTAGTAATTCTACAGGTAACTTTAGATTTCAATAAGCCAAAGTGCTACTAAAGTAATGTTAAATGCAAGTCATAATATATATATAAAGCTGTTTACCTTCGCGAAACGGTTTTTTATTACCAATCACAGTTACTTTTATTCAACTTTAAGGTGTGTGACTACTATTTTCCTTTAAGGCCGTCTTTAAAAAAAAAGAAATTTATTGGCTAGTGAAGTGAAACAAAGTAGGAACAGGGACTTGTCGAGTAATACAAGAGAATGAAACAAGAAAATTCAATGTGTGGTGACTATCCTAATATTCCCTACAAAAACGACCGACTCTTTTTTTAATAATAATAATAATCTATAGCAACATATATGACAATCGTTATTGGGAAGTCAGTGCCCTCAAATTTACTGACAACTAGTTCAACCTTCGAATTTCAGTTTTCCCTTAGGGTTTCGGAGGTCCGATGCCAGTAGCGCCGTGGAAAAACTGATATTCAGGTAAAACCGGTTGAACTAGTAGCCGACCCCAAATAATATTGGGAATAAGGCTAGGAAGAAGAAGATACAAATATACAAATGGGTGAGTTTATACGCAAAGTCACCTAACGAGCCCGTAAGCCATCCCCCAAAATGTTCATATGTCACTTAAAAAGTAAATTGTCAAAACTGTCTGACATGAAGGAAAACGGAGTAAATGAAACCTTTTTACCCCGATATCCGAGGAATCGAATATCACGTCCGTGCCCGAGCGAAACGAGTGTAGAATTTAGATGACACGTCAGCGAGCGAAGAAATGTTACAACATGTTGAAATTATAACTAGCTTTATTTATGTTGTTTTTTTTTGCAATATAACAAAAAAAACAGAGGAAAATTATATATAAAATAAATAAGTAAATATTTCGGTCATCTGACATATCCAGTCCAACTAGGCTGAACTTGTATAATAATATGTGGGTACTAGACAACTAATATTAATATTCAGTCCCAAACTAAGCTGAACTTGTATATGTGAGTACTAGACAACTGATATTAATATGTATATACTTTTTTGGAAATACTATTTAAATACAAAAAAACACCCCAAAAAAAACTTCAAAACAAATATATGCAGATCATACTAACATTTGGTCCGAACCTGAAATCAAACCCAAGATCTCATGCACAGGCAGTCACGGTTAAAGACAAATCACTTATGACTCTTGAGTTGTCAATGTCTACAGACGGCGGTGATAACGTTAAAAATAACGTTAAAATAGTACTAACTAGTCTAAAACAGTAACCTTGGGGTCAAATATTTACAAAATGCGACGTGCATATATCTATGCTACATGATCAGCGGGTGTACTAGACAAGATCCGTAATGAGTACATCAGAGGAAGTTTTAAGTTGCCGTGATAGTCGAAAAGCTGAAAGAGGCACGTTTAAGGTGACACGGCCACATCCTAAGGCACCCACACCAACGTATAGTACAGCTTTTACCAATAACGAAATTGCTGGAAGATCATCCGTCACCTAGTGAAAAATGGTTTAAAAATACTTAAAAGAAGTTCATTTATATTATGACGCAGCAGACTGCTTGTACATATTAGACTGTTAAGTAATCACTATCCATAACTAAAACAGATCCGTTACTGTCTAACTGACAGACAACGCACAGCTGAAACTTCTGGGCGCAGAAAGCTGAAATATGTCACGAAGGATTTTTTAAGACCCTCTCTTAGTGCTCGCATGAGGATCCGAGTCATGAACTACAGAACCCTAAAAATAGTTTTGGCCCTATTTTCAAACCTACTGAATAAACACAAAAACAAAATTTCAAAAGAATTAATATTTTTTTGGACATAAATAAATAAATATTTCGGACAATATTTTGGACATCTTACACACAACGTCGTCTAGTCCCAAACTAAGCAGAGCTTATATTATGGGTAATAAACAACTGATAAACAACAAATACATACTGGTTTTTTTTGTGTAAATACATACTTAGTACACATAGAAAACACCCGGGAATCGAAAACGACACCTCTTGATCAGCAGCCGCATACGCTAACCACTAGACCAACAAGGCAATCAAAGAATCGATCAAGTCGTTAATTTTTGAGGAACAGAGCAACTAATATTGTGACGCGAACTTTTATATAAATAAGGTAGGTATGATAGAGGACTTGGACTTCAGGGCTCAAGTACATTTATGCCACTCTAACCTACATGCACTACTACTACTACTGCATTATCATTCAAACAAAATACTCCTAGTCTTATCTAATCCATAAATCTTTGAGTGAATACGCCATAAATACACTCTAAAATAAAACGAACCCTGTTTGATGTCATAAATGCGTATTGGCCAAGTCGAAGCAAATAAAACGCAGAGCAAATAGGGACTAATGACCTTATTGAAATATTCATACGTCTAAACAGTGCACAGGCGTAAGTTAGTTGTGTTAGAGTGCGTGGGTCACAGTGTGCTAGACGTAATAAAAGTATGGCATTGATTGTGGCGAGTGCGTTCGCCCCGTCGATACGCGTTACTGCGCACCGTGCGACCAAGGGTAGAACGAACCTTGAATTGTTGATGTGTGGCTTTGTCGCCTACCAATATGTACTATTATTTTTATGGTAATTGGAGAGTTATTCGACCTGAGCACTGCTGATAGGGCTTGGAACAAGGTACATCGCAAAGATAATTTAGACTTTATGTGATGCACTTTATGAAATTAAATGGATTCAATTAATTTTTAGTGTAAATGTAATAGAAAAAGCAATGGCAGTCTATCTGTTTAAAGTGATTGCAGTCAGTGGTTAGCCAACCGATTGCTATATTAAAATATTCAAACAGTGTTTCTAAAAAGTTGTACAATGAAGTTAAATACTACATACAACATACATTATTTCAGTAAATAAATAACAAACAAGTTAAGTCTTAAATATGAAAAATAAATCCAAAAAATAAGTACCAAATAAGCGATTTGACCGCCATTTAATCCTTCCGTATCGACATCATCACTAACAACTTAACCAAAAGTCGACCAGTCCTGGACATCCTGTCCTTATGATATTCTTTTATTACTATTTCCTACTATTATAAGTAAAACGATGCCCACTGCAATATTATTTAACAGTCTAACATCTCGCTGAAAAAGAAAAGACAAGGATTCAGTTCCAACATGAATATGTTGCCTTTAAACCGAGAGTATTGCCAAATGAGAGAGCATACTAATGAATTCATATGAAATCAACCGTGAGATTGCAAATTAGCGCTGTTTGATTGATTCTGTAAATGTCAGCCACAGTCATGTCATTTCAGCATTAATGTATTGTATTATTCAAAACTAGTGAAACACTAATGCCCGTTTTCGCCAACTGTTTTTTTTTATATTATAGGGGGCAAACGAGCAGACGGATCACTTGATGGTAGGTGATTGCCACCGCCCATGGACACCCGAAACACCAGAGGAGTCACAGGTACGTTGCGGGCTTTTGAGATGGGAGTACGCTCTTTTTTTAAAGGTTTGAAGGTCGTATCAGTCCGGAAACACCGCAGGCGACAGTTCATTCCACAATTTAAATGTGCGAGGCAGGAAATTTCTGGAAAAACGCACTGTTGTGGACTGGCAACCATCTAAGTGATGGGGATGGAAATGCTGTCGCGTGGGACGATGACGGAAAAAAGCAGCAGAGATCAACTCGAACAATTCCTCGGAGCACTCTCCGTGGTATAAGCGATAGAAGAACTGTACTTAAATCGTCTCCTTACTAGGAGCCCCCTACCTTAAGTAGCTGCTGAATGTTAATGTACATCTAAGAAATATATTTGTCCCCTAAAAGTTGGTGAAAACAAATATACCACTAAGGGTCCCTCTCTGTGACCCCTTAAATTTAGATTAAATTTGTGAAAACGGTCATATATATGCTAACTTTTGAAGTTTTGTGTCCAATATCATTTTAACTCTACAGCTACATTGTCTTGTCTGCAGTTACAATCAGGATGGTGACCCATACACCATAATTCTACTGATGCTTTCCATCAGGCATAGTAGAGCCACTTTGATAGGCTTAAATAGATAGAGTTAAATAAAAACTGTACCTATTGATTTATCTGGGTATCAGAATAATTGACATAATAAATAAATAATAATTGATTGATTAAAGAATAATTGATTGATTAAAATTATCTAACTGTCCATTTAAACTAACGGAACATCACGTCTATTTTATAAATCCGTAAGTAGCTCTGTCCGTCTGTTAGGTACGCTTTTACATATAAACCACTGCATCGATTTGTAAAAAAATGTTTAATGACTTACCTATGCTACTTTTTACCGCAATAACCGATATACACGAAGTCTGAGCCGTGAGCAAAAGCTAGTGTTATAATAATAACTTTTTTGATGTAAAATCGTTATTATAGAGTAAGTATAGATGGAAAACTCATAACGGTTCGAGTTGATTCCTGACTGCCCATGTTAAAAAGTTCAACCCAACTGTCTTTAAGACTGAACGTACCAAATATATTCTATCAGAACATAACTATTAACAAATTCTGATTTTTTAAAGAAACGCACAGATCAATCCAATAGATATTTCTTGACTGAATGCCGATTTCATTAATCCCTACTAATAATAATATTATAAATGCGAAAGTAACTCTGTCTGTCTGTTACGCCTAAAGTACTGAACCGATTTTGATGAAATTTGGTATGAAGATAGAACTAAACTTGGGAAAGGACATAAGCTACTTTTTACCGCGATAACCGACATACACGTGGGCGGAGCCGCGGGCGAAAGCTAGTTTTGTAATAAAATAAACAATTTGTAATCAATCCATCCGTTTAGGAACTATGATACCAATAACAGACACACGTACCTACATGGATATACACATATTAAACCAACGCATGCACAATCCGGAAATGTTTAAACACAAAATATTTCTGGTTTGTACGTCAATTTTCTATTATATTCAGGCCACACTCTCAACAATAGAGTGCTTAATCTAATTTTCTTACATTCATGCCTGTTACACGTACAAAACGCGATTGTAAGAATTAATAATAACACAACTTCACACTTCTAAACCCCGTGGTTACGAGCTCCGTGCACTTTCAACGCAAGAATTCTTGGAATAATAATTTATGTATTGATTTTCAGGGCGTTACCGCAAAAGGAGCAAAATTTCTAATATGAACAAATAAATTCTATTCTTAGAAGAGTAGGTAAAATAAGGGTTTTTTTTTACTTTTTTACTATGACATACATTTTTTCATTCTACAAATCAATACACACTTTTCCTTCCTTCCTTTCAAAATGTTTATTTTCAGTTTAATATGTAGTTTACACGGCGAAAGAATATTTTCTTTCACATCGACGCTAATTATGTAAAATTATTTATTTAATGTATTTACAATTAAAAAATTGGTTATAAACTATAACATTCATTGTTCTAAACTAAAAACCTTAAAAAAATAAATATTATAGCTAATATACATATATTATTAAATGGAGTTCCTTTAGGCATAGTTCCGAAGATACTGCCAGCGTTCCCCCTTTGAAAAGCTAGACTAATTCTTTGTTCGAGGTGGCTGCCAGTTCTTCGGTTTCCTGTGATGTCGACTAATCTTTTTGCTATTTCCTTAAATACTAATTGTGCCGTACCTTATAATGAGTACTAGAAAACTATATAATTATGAATCGGTCCTAAGGGTATTAAAAGAGCGCTATTTTAAAGAAATGACACTATATTAAATCAAAATGCTTTTTTACAAATTATACCGAACTTTAACACGGGAAAATTATTGAGAAACTTACAGTAAATACTTGTCTAACTCAAAACTCCGAAATATTCGACTTACACTTTACAAGCAACGTTACTGGGCTCCCGCGTAAAATGTTAGGTATGCAATTTATAGACACGTTCGTCAAAACTCGATTAGTGAACCGAAGCACGTAGCAGACTTCCACCAATCTTTCTGTTTCCTGTTTTCGCAAAATCAATAACCGTTTTTTTAAGTAGACGTTGCGACGGCCCCGGGGTACAGCGAGTTGTACGGTCGTTCTAGGCGCCAGGTGGCAATGTGGGGCAAAAAGCAAAAACAATTTCCAGCGGAAAGTAAAATTTGATGGGGCCTGTTGAGACACGTTAGGGTGGGTAATCTATTCTCAGTTATTACAGTAGCCATGTTTTTAACACCTTTTACGCAGAGAACTGAACTATCATAATATGCCTATGACATGTGGCTGGTTAAAATATACCTCAAAAATGATCAAAATACGTAAGAAGGGTATAAATCTACTTCTGTAAAATAAGACTATCAGTTGAATCAACTAAATATAGTTAAATAAATATAATAACACGCTTACAAAAGTCGCGTAAACGTACGTAAAAAATCGGCCAAGTGCGAGTTGAAGTCGCCCATGAAGGGTTTCGTATCAACAAATAACATTATATAAAAGTTCTTGTAGTTCGTTGATTGAATGTAAGGTAAATTGCTGTTTACGCTTTATGACGGATTAAAAAAAAAACTACACACTAGATCTCGTTCAAACCAATTTTCGTTGGTAGTTTACATGGTAATGTACAACATATTTTTTTTTAGTTTTATCACTCTCTTATTTTAGAAGTTAGAGGGGGGGGGGGGGACGACACATTTTTCCAGTTTGGAAGTGTCTCTCGCGCAAACTATTCAGTTTAGAAAAAAATGATATTAGAAACCCCAACATCATTTTTGAACACCTATCCATAGATACCCCACACATATGAGTTTGATGAAAAAAATTTTTTTGAGTTTCAGTTCCAAGTATGGGGACCCCCAAAATGTATTGTTTTTTGTCAATGTTTATGTGAAAATCTTAATGCGGTTCACAGATTACATCTACTTACCAAATTTCAACAGTATAGCTCTTGTAGTTTCGGAAAAAAGTGGCTGTGACATACGGACGGACAGACAGACAGACAGACAGACAGACAGACAGACTTGACGAATCTATAAGGGTTCCGTTTTTTGCCATTTGGCACCGGAACCCTAAAAAGGGTGCTACATTTAGATATATTCCACCGAGATTTTTAATAAATAATAGTTTTGATCAATCAATTCTTTTATTTATTAGATTTAAGCCGACCCTCGGGATCAACAACGACATGAGACAATCAATTCAGCAACAGGCAGGTCAAATATATCAACAAATACCTGCAACTACCAACTAAATTTAGTTCTCTTTTATGAAGAAGAAGAAGTGCTTAAATTTACAAAGATCCCTTACCTCAATTACTTTGAAACGACAATGCTTATTTTCTTCTGTAACAGAAGACGGTTGTTTGTCGTTCAAAATTAATTTTTCCTGGCGTAAACTTCACCGGGCGGACGCTATCCCCGTAATCAAATTTTACTTATTAAGGGTACTACAACACAATGAAAGAAAGCTAATAGCGAAGGCAAGAAGATGGATATTTATTATGCTTTTTATGATAATAACTTCATTTCAGAACATTGAATCAGCATTATAAAAGATAACAAAGGGGAGGAGAGCGGCTTTCAATTTTATTTTTTTAGGTTTTCATAAAAGCTTTTATTTCATGAATATAATTATGTTTAACGTAGTCTGTATTACGTGTATTACTAAACTGTTTCATAGTGATGAAGTTGTTGTTAAAATTTTGTTATCGTAAGTACGTTTTGTTTGTGTGGATCTAAAGTGTAATTCCCAACATATGTTATATTTAGGACCAATTCCACCTGTGCCTGATAGTAATATGCCTTATAATACTACATAACATAGCGGATTGCAGTTACAGATGAATATACGTATATCTGACACATATCTCTCCATTCAATAATTGTGAAATTTGTAGTTATTTAAAAGATAAATTGATGTTAGTCTATCAGGGATTGTCAGTAAGTGGTGCAACTGCCCTTTACTTTCGTGATACTTTAAAGTACATATACACTAATCTTTAATATTCTGTTTCCTATTACCTGCATCTTTTACTAACTTGTATTAGGAATTTGACAAATCAAAAGACCCGACATATGTTTTTTATCATATCAAAAGAGATGAATAAAGTACGTCTTATCTTTTAACCTAAATAGAACTTTACGAATCAAATTCTCAACCTAGATCCCCTTTATTTGCAAACTCATATACTTATTAGACAAAACATACTCGTATATATACATAGGTCTATAAGCTTTCCTTCGTCCCAAGTGTACTGAACTACAGACATCTGTATCTGCTCTAATGAAGTATTATGGTGGTTTGGACAACGGTGGCTTCCCTAGAGGTACAATCAAGGAGTGTCCTATTACGAGTTGTGAGGGTGCTAAATTCATGTATTTACAATTGAAATTCAGCAGTGCATTCTTACTAAACAAAGCTATTGGCAAAGACAACAACAGTACACGAAGCTTTCCATCTTTGATAGTGGTTTTATTTTTAGTAATTATTGGTGTGCTTTATCGTAATAATAAAAGTCACGCCATTGTTATTTTAAATTCTCATAATCACCTTTTATGTAATCTTTTGCCACCATTTTCTCTGTATACAAATAACGTGGCACTTACAATAACTATATAGTGATAGTTACTACTTTTTATAATAACATTTATTTGCTTTAAATGAAGTAGTGTATAGCTGGTACCACAAGTTTAATACAAGTAAGTAGAAATTGAACTGGCTCATTTGCATGCTATTATCATGATAATAGAATGCAAATTGGTCAATTTACACTCTCAATTAGAATTTATATAAAACAAAGCTCGTTTGGTTTATTTATTATATGTATTAATACTGACAGATAAAAAATAATAATAGATAATAATAGATAAATAATAGATAAATAATAGATAATAAATAAACAGTTATTACAAGCTTTTATTTAACTTGAAATGCATGTTGGTTCGGGTGAAATCTTGCAACTCAGTTTTGAAACAGATAACTTTGACCAATTACTGTCCTTAATCCCACTACCACCATAATCCCGGGTCATTTATGCGGGGTATGAAAAATCATCACATCAGGCCGCCATAGTGTATGTCACCAAACTTCATTGTCTGCATTTGCAAAAGGTAATAAATACTATTCGTGTTTTCCATCAGGCAGAATAGAGTTGATAGGCTTTAATAAAAAAAAATGATCGTTCTTGGAGTAAACAAGGCTTTTATATAGTCACGAAAAACAGTGTATTTATTAACATTAACATAATTAATTTACTAGTTTCGTGATACAACGTTCGTTTAGGAAAAGTATGGCATGGAAACTTCTCTAGGGACGTCAATTATATTAACTAATGGAGGTATAGGGGAACAGGCCTTGAAGGAACAAAGAAACATGCAATATCGCACTAATAATACAATAGTGCTGTAACTCAAAATAGTCAATTTTTCAGAATCAACGAAAAACTGATTATTGATTTTCTATAATAGGCACAAAAAAAACGACTGCTCAACGAGTTTTTTAAATGAAATTCAAGGAGTTATGTTTTTACCGATATTTGAAAATAGTAGTAATTGTAAAGTTATTGAAGAATTTTGAGTTATAACTGTATTATTCCAAACAAAATGTTCAAAATGAAATTTTATTTCTAGTTACATCATTATTTTTGAAATATTTTGTGTTACTACAAGTTGATTCATTAATTTTTTCTATGGTTATAAGTTGATTTTTGGACTTACAACAATTTCGAAAACTGTTTCTCGGTATTTTATTTATGTTTAACACTATCTCTTTAAATCTTTGGATATTTATAAATAAAACGAGACTGTTCTTAGTTTTAGTTATAATTGAAATTAACTTGGACAGCAACTACAGCTACCTTACTTACCTTTATATTAAAAATAATCTAAAACAAAATACAGTTTCCAAAGCAAAACCAGTATTTCTAAGTGCAGATAACAAAAAACACAATTTATTCTAAATATTTTGTATATAATCAACATATAACAAAATTAACCTTCTAAAGACAATAATTTACAAAAAAAAATATTCTCATATTTAATTAGTCATTTTACTATTGTAATTACTGGACACTTAATAGGACCTGCGTTTATTTAATTGTACGTTTTAATCAGGCTGAAAATCACGATGAAATTTTAATAAGTAAAAGTATACGAATCACATCTATAATACGTTTATTTATTTTTAATCAGTTAAATCCCTATAGGATTTCTGCGTATTATATTTTTGTTCAGTAATTCTTTTATGTCCCTTTTCTTATTTTCAGTTCAATGTATCTTGCTTGTGTATTCTTGTGTCAAACCGTTACCAAATATTGAAGTAAAGTTTCCAGTTCGTCGTAAGCTACGTACAAAAGCTCTTTGGTAATCTTTATCTTCGTATGAATTATTGTAGAAAAAAGTTAATGGATATTCTTTTTCAAGACGAAACACCTTAACGTCGCCGTCGTGCCATTTTACTTGATTTTCTACATTACGTACCCTCTTTTTGCCCTTGCTATTATTTTCTTGCTCTTTGGAAAAAACATTTAATTCAGTAGTCAGCCCACTAGTTCCAGCAATAGGACTTATATTGTCTTGTCCACAACTCTGCCATCCGAATTACTCGATGAAGGGCTACTAGACGAAGAGCTTCTTGAAGATGAGGTACTTGACGATTTCGTTATTCGACCTCGAAGCAATCTGGGGGTTTTACTTTGCAAACCAGGAGCAAAATGCGGATCATGGTCGGAATCATCAAAGTCGCTCTGATCTGAGTGTATGGGTGTATGGGTACTTTGATTGTATTCAGTTATGGGTTTGACATTACTCTGGGAACTGTTAACGTCAATTTCTTGAAGTACTTGATCAACTGAAGACGGTGAAGTTGCACAAAGTGTCGGTTGTTTCGCAACGCCATCGCGTTCTTCTCTCGGGGTAGCAGATTCATTGTTTGTACTCACCGGTGACAATAATAACGGTGTCGTTTTCACACGTATTATTTGTAGTATCTGTTGCCATACCAACAAGTAAACGCCCACGTTGCATTCTGAATCTACAAATAAAACAACTACGTACCTACTACTAAAGACGTATTTGATGCATGCACGTCACATAGAGTGAGGCAACTCAAAATTTGTGGAATAAAATAGTTAGAAAGCATTTTTCTCGATATTTGATACAAATTCCAATTAATTGTTATTAATATTGGTATTGGAAAATAGATATTTATCACTAAGTACCTTATGAACAAAAAAAAATTGGCTTAAAGTTATGATTCAACAAAACTGTCTCATGTCAAAAATACTAAATTGAACCAATAATAGTGTCGTAAGTAGAAATATTAATTTAAATCGTGCTTTTGTAAATCAGCAATAGTGTAATAACTAGAAATAACATCAATGTCATGTTTGGGTTTAAAGCAACAATAATGCGTTAATTCGAAATAAAACTATAAATTTTACATACCTGATCCAGTAATAACGTTGAAACTCGAAATATTGCGCAAAAAGGCACGTGCTTCCCCGATCACTGTTGGTCGCAACTAAAAATGACGCAATATTGAGAGGGAGATTAGGACATACGGCGAGTCATGAATAATGTCTTATGGCGCCATCTTTTGTTTATTTCTTGGATTATTCCAACGACGGTTTTGATGACTTCTAGGGTATTGAATTTTACGTTTGAAGATGGAGTTATGTCAAGTTCGATATATTTTGAGTTACAACACTATTGTACTATTAGTGCGATATATATTAAGAAGAATGAAAGAAGATTGAACTATATATTAAGAAAATTCTTAGAAGTTTCTCGTGCACATATTTTCTAACATCGCCATCTACCTCGACAAGGATAGTCGATAAGATCTTTATAAATCTTATGTTTGTGTGTTTGTGATTGAACTCCTTCTAAACGGCTGGACCGATGTTGATAAAGAAATGTGTGTGTTCAAATGGGTACGAGAATGGTTTAGATTCGCACTTCGACCCAGTAGGTGGCGGTGCGATCATGTTCTGGGATTTTTATATTTCTCATATCAGATCATAACGACAAAATTGGGCGGTACGAAGTTTGCCAGATCAGCTAATACTAAATATTAACAGACCACTTCCTCATGAAATATAATATGTTATTTAAACTTTAAGGTACATTATAATAATACCTATATAGGTATTATATCAATTAAGCATACTTACGCCTATGTCTCCATAGGATTGGTCGTAACATATTCATCATCATCACCAGCAGATTTTAACAGTCTACTGCTGGACATAGGCCTCTCCTTTGAAAGGGGGTTTTAGCCTACTATACCATGCTGTCCAGACGGGTTGGTAAAGGGTTTGTTTCAAGTTTTCCTTCTCTTGGCAGCGATGTTAGCTGCTTATTTTGTTCCTTTCGTCGCCTCTTACGACACCCATGGAATAAATAGGGGTGGTGACACTTTGTATCGTAACTTCCCGGCTGGCTGAAGGACTGGAGACTGACGGTCAACGTGGCGAAGACTCAGGCGATCTCCATAGGCAGCGTGAGGCTGAAGCTCATGGGGCAGGAAATTGAATGGTCAGCGACGGTGAAATACCTTGGCGTGACCATCGATCGCACTCTCACAATGAAGCCCCACGTAAACAACGTTGTTGCACAGGTACGTGCCGCGCGCTCTCTTCTGCGGCCTGTACTATCGTCCCGATTGCCGCTCCGTACGAAGATTGGTACGGGTGTACAAGGCGTACATTCTCACCCGACTAACTTATGGTGCCCCGGCCTGGTACGCGCTCGTTTCTGAGACGAGCCGCCGACGACTGCGTGCACAGCAGTCGCTTTCACTGCGCACCCTCGCAAACGCCCCTCGCTTTGTGCGGAACAGGACGATCTCCAGAGATCTGCGCGTGGAGAACCTGGATGACTTCGTGGAACGCCTGAGGACCAGCCTGTTCATACGTGCTGACGGATCGCAGGCCCGCTACCTGCGCGAGCTCGCGCCCTACCATCGGCGACCGCCGGACAGGTATGGCCTGCCACGAGACCTCGTCTCAGTGGAAACCTTACCCGGACCATCCGCAATACCCACTGGACCACACCTGATCTAGAGCTGGTTGACGGGTGCTCCTCAGCTTTATTAGACAAAAAAAGACTAATTTGTTTAAAAGTGTTTTTTTTTTAGTTTTTTTTTTCAAATTAGTGTATTGCCATCTGTCCTCGATAAATCTACAAAGTTTGAACGAAATCTGCCGTTTAAAGTGGGTCGAAATCGCACCAAAAGGAGTCGGTTACAAACATATAGGTGAAGCTAAATAAAGCGTATTAAAAAGAACACCCAACCTCGTAGTCTCAATTCTATGTTCAATTTATATTAAAATTTGTTAGTTTTCTATAAATAAAATGGAAGTGTCTGATTGTAATATCAAATTAACAGTTTTTTACTAAATGCATAAGAAAGTATACCTACATGGTACATAGGTACATCAATAAAGCAATTTATTAAATGTTGTGTATGTCTGTTTGTTTCGGTTACTCCGCTGAACTGATTTCGAAGAAACTTTCACTTACAGAAATCTGATGATATAAAGAGTAAGTTAGGAGTTTTGGCAGTCTATGTATGTTTGTGTGTTAAACCATTGCGTCTACACTACTGGGCCGATTTTAATGAATAAAATTTTATAATAGATTCACAAGAATGGCCTGTTTGACAGGTCACATAAATTTCATTCAAATTTTATGTACATAATAGGTAGGTAGGATTATAGTTTTTTGAGACTTATGTTTGTTTATTCGAAAACACATACCTAGTTAATGAGTTACATACACAAATTTATAGAACAGAAAAATAAATAATTGTTTATAATTTTTGGAACGGTTGGACCGATTTTTATCCGGTTGTTTATCCGGGTGAGACAGTGCTCTAATAAAAAAATCATTCTTTACTATTAACTAAAGAATGAAGTTAAATGAAGTGACTCACTCACATCTTTCCTATTGAAAGGTAGTTTGAACAAATTGATCACTATGTTTATAGCAGAAATTCTGCAAGACTGTTAGACAAAATGACGTGCTAAAAAGCGGCCAAGTGCGAGTCGGACTCGCCCATGACGGGTTCCGTATCAGCAAGTAACATCCTATTAAAGTTATTGTAGTTCGTTGTAAGTTTCATCGATGTTTTTATACTATTTTAAGGATTGGATGAATGGTAAATTGCGTGTTACGATATAAGACGTATTAAAAAAAATCTACTCACTAGATCTCGTTCAAACCAATTTTCGTTGGTAGTTTGCATGGTAATGTACAACATATATTTTTTTTAGTTTTATCACTCTCTTATTTTAGAAGTTAAAGGGGGGGGGGGACACACACATTTTTCCACTTTGGAAGTGTCTCTCGCGCAAACTATTCAGTTTAGAAAAAAATGATATTAGAAACCTCAACATAATTTTTGAACACCTATCCATAGATGTATAGGCTTGATGAAAAAAACATTTTTGAGTTTCAGTTCCAAGTATGGGGACCCCCAAAACGTATTGTTTTTTTCTATTTTTATGTAAAAATCTTAATGCGGTTTACAGAATACATCTTCTGACCAAATTTCAACAGTATAGCTTTTATAGTTTCGGAAATAATTGGCTGTGACATACGGACGGAATCTATAAGGGTTCCGTTTTTTGCCAAATGGCTACGGAACCCTAAAAACTTATAAGTAGGTGGATATTAGTCGAATCTAACAGCCTTATGTAACTTTTAAAGTTGTAATGGCCTCGCAAACACTTTTGTTTCATTGTATTTATTAATTTACAGTAATTAGTTCAATTTCACTTAGTTCAATTTCATCAAAAGTTATTATCTGTATATTATGAGGGTATTAACTGTCATCATGAATTTATAGATTAATTAACTTATTTTTTTTAGAACAATTTCATTGATATTTGTAGAAAACATTCCATTTAGTTAGTGACTGTCTGACTGGTTGGTGAAACTGTAAAGGATCAACTTTTAGAAATCCCTGGAGTAGTGACATCTACAGAAAATTCGTTAAACAACTAACACCACAACACAACGGTCTAGCTGTTGGACCAAATTCTAATAAATTGAGCACAGCGCCATCTATTATGAGTTTGTTGTATTTAATGGTCAACTTTAAAATTTGTTAGTACTATCTTCTTTCGTTGTGAAGCTTTGTCGCTAGTAATAGTTTAAATGTTGCCAAACTATAAAAATTTTTGAACAAATTTCAGAAATAAGAAGTAAGTTACAAATTAAATAAAGATACGAATGTTATTTTTGATGTAATTTTGCTGACAAAGACATGAAAAGACTTATAAATGTAAATCTTAACGTAAACAAAACAGCTTCAATTGAAATAAAATTATCACCATCATCAATTAAAATCGATTACAAGAGAAAAACTAATTCTTCCATATACTCATTTCGCAAACTACTGATAACAAATCCATTAACAGCCAAAACTTGAGATACTTTTCAGTGATTTCTCTTTCCAGCACCTAGCAACATTTTAAAAAGCGACAGCTGGATGTTCCGCATCGTTTGTTTTGTCAAGCAAATCTAACTAAAGTCAGTCAGTTGTCAACCGTATTGTTGTGAATGAACGCGAGTGACACACGGCTGATTTAAAACCGTTTAAATTAAATACGATTATTTATAACACTTTCAAACTCACACGCATAGAAAATGTGGTTGATGAATAAAGAAATGAAGACTGAGTAAAAATAAATTAATAAACGTACAATTGTCTGAACAAAATATATATTTTATTCTTACCAAAATGGTGAAAGATGGACGTAAATATAAGTCGTTGTCGATCTAACTTGTAGTTTTGACGCAGACGCTTTATGAAATGTGATCAAGTGTTTCAGAAATTAAGGATTTCTATATACACTGTAAGTATTCATCTTAAATGTAAGGAACTGCAGTAAATGGAACAGATAAATATCATGTTTGTTAGTTTGTATCTAGAGTTGATTTAATGTCGAGAAATGGGTTATTACTATCAATTACCTACTTACATCCGATAATTCGACACCAATTTATGATATACAACGGTTGGAACAAACGCAGTTCACCAAGTTTTTATCTTTTTGTATTAAAATAATACATGACAATTGACAAGTATTTTTTTATTTAGTTTTAGTTGGTGATAGAATAAAACTTTCTAAGTTAAAACTGAGTCGAAGTATTTTAATAATGTTTTCCAACAATTAGATACATTAATTTGATTAAATAATGCACAAATGTAATAATAAATTTAAGAACTGAATATTTTATTTTAAACTTAAAAATATGCAACCTTCATGGTCAAAAATATTTTTTTCGTTATCAAATCTGTCTCTACTACACTTGAGATTAGTCAGTTGTATGAACTTGCTGATAAGATATGAGTAAAAGTGTTACAATTGTTATTTTTGTATGTTAATTTATCACCAATCTGACCTATCTTATGTATTTTTTTAATAAGACCACATGTTTCTAAACCTATATTTTTCTAAAAAGATTTCAAATCTGTGGTCAGCAAAGATAGCATAGAGTATAAAAGAATTTTTTAATGAAATATTCTAATTTGCAATTATTTATGGTTTTGTGTTCTTGCCTCTTTTGAAATAAAAATTTGTGAGCTAAATAACAAGGTATAGTAGTCTCCATTGCCAATGTATTGATTTTATTGAAGTAAATATATTGTTTATAAATGTAACTTTGAAAGAGATGAAAATTGCACCAGTGTTCTAGACCATGAATTAATTGTATTTTTTCTTGGTTTAAATGAATGAAAAAAAAATGCTTTTATACATTTTTATGATATTGCAACAAAAACTTCAGAATAAGTCATTATCAAATGTCTTTTCACATATACATGAACCTTACTATTCTACGCATGCAGAGCAAATAAAAAAAAAAGGTGTTTGAACTCTTTGGAATTAAATTTTATCCACCACAAATTGTAAAATTAATAACAATAAAAACCTGTTACTAATAATTTACTTAGCACAACAGATATTCTTATTTGAGATTTCCAGTTTTGTATAATACTATATTGACAGGAAATGAATATTAATCATTATTTATTTTTAAAAGCTGATTAAATGGTCGATAATTTAATTAAATATTCATTCATAAAATGCTACCTGCTCTAGTATTTAGCACATTAATGATATTTATTTGCAATAAATTATTGTTAATAGATTTATTTTGTTAAGCAAGGATTCTCATCACATTTAATAGTAAATTCTTGGTAATTTATTTCTTTAAAAATATGGCATTTTGTTAATTGGTTGTACTTAAATATTGAATAAAAAAAATTATAGTTTGTGAAATACAGTGACTTCAATGACTATATTTCAATTATATAAGTCATAAAGTGATCACCTGTATTGAAGTTCCTATATTATATTGAAGCAAATTTGGCTTAGTTACTGTGAATGCCTATGAAAACATGAGTGAATTATGAATGGGTCCTAGACATACCAAAAGAATGATATTCAATAAAGATAATTTTTGCTTGTCCTTTGTTTTTTGGCCCCTTTTGTATTTACCGAATTAAATATTTACTGTGAACAATAAAACTCATTGTTTAATGATAATCAGAAACAAACTCAATTGACATTTTTTTTTCAAAATATTAGTTTGTATGGGACTATTAATAACACATCATAATCATCCATGCTACATAGGATTAACATTCCCCTAAATTATAGGCAGGTATATAGATGATCAGAAATAAAAAAAACTACCTTTTGGTATTGATTTCCATGATTTTGAAATGCTTACCCTTGAATGGATTCTATATTCTAAACTAGATTTTGCCCGCGGCTCCTCCCGCGTTTATTTAGGTTTCCCCGGTAAAAAGTATCCATGTCCTTTCTCAGAATCTAAACTATCTGTGTACCAAATTTCATTTAAATTGGTCCAGTACTTTTGCCGTATAAAGTGGACAGACAGACAGAGTTATTTATATTTATATACACACACAATTATATATTTATATACACATTTTTAATATAAGGATTGGGGCATTGTTAGATTGTTTTACATACGTATGTACTAGCTGATGCCCGCGGCTCCACTCGGGTCCTAGGGGTATGAAAAATAGATGTAGGCCGATTCTCAGACCTACCTGATATGCACACAAAGTTTCGTAAAAATCGGTCCAGCCGTTTTGGAGGAGTATGAATAATTAACATTGTGACACGAGAATTTTATATATTAGACTAATACTACACAAACTGAATTTCAAACAGTGTTTTCTTAGTTTAGGGGTCTTTAACAGGTGTACATACTCCAGAAGTTTTCCAAAAGATTTATATAGTGCATAAATATTTTAAGGACTCTGACGCAAAACGCATACTATAAGTATAATATCAAGACTTAAAAGTGCCCTAGTCACGTCACTCCTCAGTCATACACTTTTGGTGGCTCAATATTTAACTTAGCTGTTTTGACTTTGCAGGCGTGCCACCATGACAGCCGACGAATCCAGCGTGCGTGTAGCCGTACGGTATGTTCTTTTTTTCTACTAACTTTTGCACGCTGCTCCGACCATGTGTATGTCAATTGTCAGGTAATCTCATCATCTTGCTCAGGAATCAAAGTATCCCTATTTCAAATTTCATTGAAATCGGTAAAGCGGTTTAGCCGTGAAAACATGACAGACAGACAAGAGTTAATTTCAAATTTATAATATTGGTATGAATGTGAAATTAATCGTAATATTTTAGAAGGCCGGTAACAGCATCGATTCACGTAGACGTAGACTATTTATACTTTAATGGCTACTTACGGCTGCTATAAGTTCCATTTTTAAATTTTACCTTTCAAGCCTTCAAGAAAATGGCTATAATGAACTTGCATAATGGTGAAATAAAGTTTGTCCATATAAGTAAATCTGATTGTACTCTGAATTTGAATAGGTATAGTACCTATTCAAATTCAGAGTACAATCAGATTCATTTTGGAATTCAAAATCAATTTGGAATTCAAAACCAACTATAATTTCCCCAAAAAAAGTAGTAACAGTATAATAGTGCAGAACCGTTGAACTACTTCTAACTCAATCCGTCGCCAGAATATTCGTAGTTGCTAGAACTTCTTTTGTGATTCTCAAGCGTGATAAATCCTCTTCGATCGAGACCATTGAAATACGCTATCTCGTTGAATTCTTAGTAGATATATTCTGGACTAACTTTGTCTTTCGGATCGTGTCTTTTTAACCGACTTCAAAAAAAAGGAGGAGGTTATCAATTCGTCGGAATCTTTTTTTTTTTTTTTTTTTTTTTTTCTTTTTATGTATGTTCAGCGATAATTTCGTCGTTTATGAACCGATTTCAAAAATTCTTTTTGCATTGGAATGGGCGTAGCTTACAGGTGGTCCCATCGTCACCATAACGGGATCTGATCATGGGATCCCAAGGAAATCGAGGGAACTCCTCAAATATCATAGTCACAATGTCGCGATTTGGGTACTCGGAATAGTTTTTCATTGAAGTCGGTTCCTTTTTGTTAAAATTATAAATGTAAATTTTACCATATTACATACCAGAAAAATTGTGGATCCGACGTAAGAATGTTTCACAAAATTCTATCAGAACCAAATACTGATGAAGCAAAAGCTCTGTTCAAATTCATGTCACTAAACTGTTAAAATAATAAGTATGTACGAGTCGTAACATGTTCAGGATAATTACGATGGAACTGGCACACTCCACCTTCCTTTACAGCACAACACGTGCTGGCCTTAGAAGTCACCGCGAGTGAGCAAGAGAGCGGCCTTAGAGTCATTAGTCAGTCGTGATGCTAATTGTCTGTTCCAATTCGTAGATCCTATGGAGAAGAACAGACAAGAAACTCCATGGACACTCTTTTCCAACATTGTTTTTACAATTTTTGGTTACATTGTTTAAGGCATTTTATTAAATGTGAGGACACTTTAACGATGCTGATATTTACACAGGTAGTGTCCAAAAATAATTAAACAATAAATAGAAGTTGTGAGATGACCAGCCCCGACTGACGGCGCCCGTATCACGAGCATGACCTATGCACCAACCATCATCCAGTTCAACCATATCGTAGGGAGCCGAACGACCCGCTACACACGCCACCGCCAGCAGGACTTTTGAGCGAGTATAATCTATGACTGAGTTCGCATCACCACACTTCCTGCATCGCAGACAGTCAGGTGGCCCCACTCCTGGATTCTAGTCATGCTTCCCATCAAGCAGAGTAGAGTCACTTTGTGCAGGCATCAAATAAAAAAATACATACGCTGTGCGTAAAAGTACCTAAAAAAGAAGAAAAGATAGAAAAAAATGCCATCAAAAATATGACTTGTAAAAGATCCAAGTCGAAAAATCCAACCATCTAGAACATTTACAGTGCTTGTTTCCAACTTATAGTCCAAGTCCAACTGACAACTCACACAAAATTATGACGCGATCTAATAATCTCTGTTAAAAGTGATAAATTGATTTCCCTCCTTAGTTCCCTCCCAAATCTTGACATCTCCAAGATATCACATCTCCCATATCAGTTATTACAATGTGGCTACTGATTAATCACGGTGAAAGATATTTATAATACTTTATCAGATGAACAAAAATACGTAATATTATGTTGCGTAAATTAACGTTTCAACTAAAATAACAAATATCGTTAGTTTTGCGTGCGTTATGCCATTGTGCGTTACGCATTACGATCATGTCACAACATTAATGCCATTATTGTAATGGGTATTAACTATTACATGCGTGACGTCACATTATTTGTTACGGTACTCTGGCGTCATTTAATTTAACCGCTTGAGTGATGTTGCTGAGCTAAGCAAAATTCCGTTGAGTGAAGCGGGGGGCGTGGCGATTATGCGATGTTGACAAACACGCAAAATACCCTTGAGTGATGTTGGTTTCGGGCGTCCCCGGCTCGCCGCCGCACCGCGCTCGTATTTCATTTTTTTGGCGGGTAAATAGTGGCAACCAACGCTTCAAGTGGTATTATTCTTGTAGCTTATTAATGAGGCTATGACGTAGGACTAACAGTTTGTTGAAATTTAGTACCTAATTTTATTGAGAGGACGGCAAACATTCACTATCGTTGAAAAAGTCAATATGTGCACTTTGAGCTCAATTATTAAAAAAAGTAAATGATAGCATGCATATTTTAATACTTTTATCGATGGAATGGACCTATCTCCACGTAATAAAATAAAAAAAACACACTCCATAGTACAAAAATATAAAATTACAGGCATAAGACTAACACGAAACATTTTCAAACGGTGAACATTTTTTTTTTCCGCATATCTAGCATTTTTTTATAAATATACGCTTTCACGTAAATAAAAAATATTATCATTATATTATAGCTACACTCATATACTACGATATTATGTTAAGATTTCCTTGGTAGGTTTGTAAAATACAGAAAAATATGGAATTGAATCAAGCCGCCCAAAATTCTCTAAACGGTCGCAACGCGGACCAAAAACTTTTATAAATAAAAAAAATACTCACTCTGAGGTTCAAACTCAATCACAAAACACAAATATATAACTTATTTAGATGTTATAATCACTTATTTGGTTGAAATAAACTAAAACACAACAAATACACGACTTTTCAAAATTCGACACCTTCGCGCAGGTACACGTTACGGGTGACTGACGGCCCACAATAAATTTCCGGTTAATATTTCTATTTAAAATATACAATAAATATTTCTAACATAGATGAACTAATGACGCAATGCGTAGAAAAGAGACAGTCATGTGAATTTGTATAGTTTAGACAAGAATAGACGATTTATGACGCGGTCCCATTCGCGGTCCCTTTAGGAACCACACGCAACTTAGTTCGAAATTTGGCCGGGTCCACAAAGTCCATTATTCGATGACTTTTTGGTCCCTATAGGAACCAGCTTCACTCTACGGAAAAATTTGCGTGGCTACTCGGGGGACCACCCGCACTCAAGCGGTTAAGGAACATAGATCCATAGAGTCAGCTTTGATTGCTTTTGTCAATAACCTAATTATTTAAACAACGTTTAGAAGATTGTTTTGACTGTCTGTACCCTGATAATATGACTTACTTTTATAAATATATACTTAAACTTAAGTAAATGTATCATTGCATGTTTATATTTAATTAGCTTTTGGTGTGACAAGCCTATGTTTGACTACCGGGTATGCAAACCGTGTCACATCGAGTTTGGTTCACGGTATTGGTGCATCAAGCCCCCCTAGGCAAATTGCAAACGTTTTTCGCTTTCTATTCTATTCTCTTTTTATTGGCTAATATTTTCTTTTGATCACGTCTCTTAGTGACATTAGCCAATGAAATAAGAGATTAGAGAAATATATTAAAAAACAAAATACGTCTGTAAGCTGGCTAGGGAGCGCAGTACTTGCGATCTTACTCTAGCGCCCTCGTAATTCTTTTTCCGATGTTCAATCAAGAAAAGCTGCGGCAGACTGTTAGACATTAAAATTCGGGAAAAATCAAGAATATTATACGGAAAAGTGCGAATATATCAAAATGTAAATCGATTGATTAAATAAGTTAAGCGTAGCAAGCGTACAAATTCATATACCTATATTTATTTACGTACAGCACCATTAATTTTATGTATTTCTTTAGAATGACACCATTGCACCACTGAAGCTGGGTCAGCCATGATGCAAAGTACTTCATATTATGTCTCGTAAATGTTTATGTTGTTGGTTTATTAAATAATTACATAAGCTAGTGAAAATCTACATTACAAAGTGTGATTTATTGCGTTGTACAAGACCACTTGTCACAACTTAATAGCGAAAACATTATTACATGATGTCAATTGCATGAACTATTTGTTTGCACACATGTAGTAAGCGCATGACCGAATAGTGCTTAATTTATGTAAATATTTGACCTAAAAACGAAACTTCTCTATGAAATCTTACCGGGTATATATGTATAGATATGTATGTGTGTGAGTGTATTGATGTTCTAAAGCTTGTCTGTATGCGTGAACAATAGGGTTGACAGTTAGAAATATTGTGTATTCTAACAATAAACCTCTTTGGACAGATATTTTGTTATTGTTATTGTTGATGTAATGTCTTGTTGCATCAGTGGAGATGTGTTTGTACATATTATGTTAGTAACGTGATCGTGCAATCGTCTTTGTGTACCTGTAACTCAATAAACGCACAGAAATACTGTAATTGGAAATAATCTGTATTTTACGTATAATTTACTTTATCAAAGAGGTTCTATAAGATTTTTAATGGATTTGCGGAACTTTAAGAACAGTAATTGTAAATAACCGAAATTGGGATTCCTAGTTCAGTCTTGGTGTGTTTTGGTGGTTCCGAGGCGATACTAAATATACATAGAAGTCCAACCTAAAAATAACAGCATTTGTGCTGTTGTATTTCTATGTTAAGTGCGAGACTGGAGGCATTGGGCCTCCAGTCAAAACATCTCATGCCGCAGATGTGGGTCCCATGCTGCATTGTGTGCACTCACAATGAAGATGGTGATCATCACTCTTATATTCTTGTGAGTGAGTCACTTGAGTAGGTTCATTTAAAGGAAAACCCTTGCGTGAATCTTTCTACGTCACTTCTCGGAGGTTATACTGTCCCATTCTAGGACTGGTAATATAACTTCACACATTTCATTCATGAACATCTGATCCCAAAGTAGGCTGAACTTGTGGTAATAAACTAATTGTTCCTGCGCAAGTCGTCACTAAACATGACCTGTGAGCGTCCTACACTAATGATTAAGTATATTCCCATCCATCTCTATCAATTTAAGGGCGAGGCCAATGTCAGTGGCAGAATTGAAACTCCACTGTGTTTCCTGCGATCTGTTTGACAACTTGCCACGACTCCCACTTTCTACTTTACTTACTGTATATAAGGTTATCTTCGTTTATATTATTCCCATATGTATACACAATGAGGTACGTACGTATACGTATGTTTCTAAGGACTAAATTACTGACTGCTGTGTGACTTTGATAGATTTGTATGTATCTCAGCTCGATCTATTACGGCGAGTTAGATTCTCTAGAGAATTGGGCCATGGTTTTACAGATACAAAGCCTTTTTGTGATAGTGAGTCATTGCTAGTACATTTAAGATCTATAGTACGTCTGTCTTGTTTTAGTCAAGTCTTTGTATGGTGTAGGTATACTTACGCAACACGTTTAGGTATTGATTTGTCTTTCTAATCTGCCTATTTTGTGGTGTAGTAAACTTAACAATTAATATAAAAGTAATCGTGATATGATTTTGCTTTCTGATATAATGATTCCAGATTAAAAATCTTATCCATTGAAAATAGGTGACTATTGATTAGAATACTTTTAATCTCGTGTTCTATGATATACTTGGCTATAATGATTTATAAGTACTTCAAATAAACCAAAATATTTAGCGGGTACTTCATTTCTGGACCAATATTACCTGCTTGAAGCGTTAGAGAAGAGCCTAGCGACTTTGTCCTGCAAAGGCCAGTAACTCACTGAAAACTCTTTGTTGACCTTCACTTGTTAATTGGCGACGGTAGTCACATCGGTTGACTTGCTCTTTTACCCCATAATGTGTGTCAAATCCGTACTATTTATTTATTGATATAAGTAGACAAAATAAAAAAAAACAATTGAAAATCTCAAGTCGTTTCCAATTGACGATCTATTTTTAAATTTCCCATGACTTGCTGGCTTACTGACTGTACTAACCGTAACTGTACTATCCTTGTATAGTCCAGCAAACAAATACGAAGTCTTCGGTCCATCAACGAAGGGATTACATCACCGATTTATTTTTAAACCTTTGCTACATAAAAATGATAAGTAACAAACCAATACACATGACGTGATTATGAGAAGGTCAAATCTCGTATTTAAAAATAAATAATAAGAATAAGGTGGTATTTCGGACATCTGACACAAAACAATGATTAACTGGCTGATTTCGGCTGCGACGGCCAGTATGAACGGAGACCAGCCAACTACGCAGTTACTTCCTTAGACACGAAAGATATATGTTGCTTCAATTAATTGTCAAAGAGGGCAAGAGACACGCTGGGCGAAGGTAGAAATCGTAACTGCGAAATATTCGCGAGTAAACCGGTACTACCTCAGTTGAACAACTGTTCTGCCTGTTTAATAACATGCAGGAGTACAAGAAGCTGACAGTCAACTTTCAAGATTGAAAAGGCACTTAAAAATAATGTCGTCTAGTCATGCCTATTTCCCAGAGGTGTAGTCAGAGACAATTGATCTCCACTTACTACGGTCCTGAGACACCTCTTTTACTTCATTTATATTCATCAATCGCTGCATGCATGCTCATCGATTCTTGGTGCATTTCACATGGCCCCTTTTCAGAACATCACCAATGTAATCGATAAAGATTCGCCGTGGACAACCCCTTTCGATACTCCTTCGATACCTACGAATAAAATACATTCGCTCTATAATACAAAACTATTTTTAGTTAATTAGTTTGAATCATTTATAATTATTTTAGCAAGCTTTTACCATTATCTAGTCGATCATCGCCGGCTCCTAGAACATCACAACACATCACAATTTTTAAATACAAGACGTAACTTGACAAAGGACATTTGTATAAGTGTCTGCAATACAAACGACCAATAAGTATATCACGAAAGGTGAATTAAATAATGCAAGCGCCTCATTGTAAAAAAGTCCACATTCAATTTTGTAGGCGACGTCGTGCCGCCTAATAAAAAACTTATTAAAATGCGTCAACTTTGAATGCATGGTACGCATATTTTTACTACAATTTGCTCTTTGCACGCTCCCTGCCCTTTTATACTGATATCGCATGAGGTACACAAACTACAAAGATAGAGAGAGGAATTATGACATTAATGACATACGCAGTTTGATTTATTACTAGAATGTGGCCATATATAAAGTTGAGCTCTCTATTATTTCTTTTTTTTTCTCCCCCGTTACGATGCTCGAGGACGCAAATGCTATTTTTGGATTTGAACTTTAATAGAAATTCGGAATGACATAAGAGTAAAATGTCACCACATCCTCTTATAAATCTATTCCTTAAAAATATAAAAGTATAAATGTGATAAAAAGCCTCTTTTTAAAAAAAAAACTCATTTAAAATTTAGAATAGAATTTGTAATAAGTTTAATAACTTGCCTTAAAGTTAGAAACTGAAATCCATAAACTATAAAATAACTACAGTATTCCTATGAATTTATTGTAGAAATGACTAATCTTTTGCATTTAACTCTGTTCTAATTTAAAGTTAACGACCGATTATTATAAACCCATAAATAATATATTAGACAAAATTGGTCAAGTGTAGACACAGTAGTTATAGCGAGCAATTAATATTTTATAGGCAACGTATAGTAAATAAAACTTTGAGAAACAGTAATTTATTGTGCAAACATGTTTATGAAGAAAAATGTAAATGAATGAAAAATGTATAGATGGGAAAATCTGATGAAGACTGGGTTACTTATTTTTTTTTTAATCCTGCATCCTCTGTCCAATATTTGTGATCTATGGTGAATTGAAACTAACAAAGTTATAAAAGTATTTTCACTGCCCACTGGCAGTGAAAATACTTTTTAACCGACTTCAAAAAAAAGGAGGAGGTTCTCAATTCGTCGGAATCTTTTTTTTTTTTTTTTTTTTTTTTTTATGTATGTTCAGCGATAATTTCGTCGTTTATGAACCGATTTCAAAAATTCTTTTTGCATTGGAATGGGCGTAGCTTACAGGTGGTCCCATCGTCACCATATCGGGATCTGATGATGGGATCTCAAGGAAATCGATGGAACTCCTCGAATATCAGGCAAAATTGTCGCGATTTTGGTACTCGGAATAGTTTTTCATTGAAGTCGGTTCCTTTTTGTTAAAATTATATAACATATAAGAATAAGCAAATCAAACGCAAAAATAAGTTACGAAATAACGAAGTATTGTTAAGTATTTATTAATTTTAAATCATTTCCAGTTTAACAGATTTTAGTAACGAATAAATTATGCCAAAATGTTATAAGATAATACATAATTTATGAAACTTATGGTGTTCATGTTGACATAGTGCTTCATTAAAATTAAAATGCGCAGAATTGTTGGTAAAGTATGCGCACGTTCAGCACGATTACTTTTTGCGTACGTTACCGGTTTCCATCCTGTTCGATGTGATTGGTTGTTGTCGTAGTTTTTATATTAAAAAGGCCAAAGGGCAAGTGTAAAGAAAAACCAACGAAATAGTTCTCAACAAAGCCTGTAAAGCTAATAAACAATTTAAATAATATATTCGCTTCATTTTAAAAAAGTATATTCGATGACGAAATAATCTATACTAATATTACAAATTCGAAAGTAACTCTGTCTCTTATGCTTTCACGGCTAAACCGCTTAGCCGATTTCAATGCTTTGCTTGGAGATTGGACCTCGTAGAAGGACATAGGGTATAACTTTTTATCGCTTAAAGCTAGTTTGTCAGTATTCATTTTTGTGTTTCTATCATTAATTAATAAGTTTCTATTAAAAGAATAAAGTTCGAAGAGGTATATGAGATGCTGGATGAAAATAATTGCTTTGTCTACAAATAAATAGCATTGAAGGTGCTCATACTGTGTGCAAAGAACCAGTTGCAAAACTGTAGCCCCTTGATCTGTGCCATGTCAAATCTAAGACAATCGCCTTAGAGGACAAGCCACGACCTATCCTCGTTTTAATTCAAGATATCTATCACACCGAAGCGTAGCCGCTACTCTGCATTCACGTTGACTGTCAGTCATTTCGTAATAATTATATTTTATTTACATTCTAAATCACATCTCACTGTAGAACTCTACAACCCTAAGATGAACTAGTTGTCAGTATTGAGGTTACTGACGTCTCAATAACGATTGCCATAGATGTTCAAGACACTCCGAGCCACGGGCTTGCAGCACCGCTATCTTTCATACTTAAGTGAGCCAGAAATCTTGATTATATTTTTACTCAAGGTAATATTTCCACAATTCCACAAAAAGTTTACTTGTATGGACAAAATTATGTTATAATGGCATTTATAGGCATTAAAGTCGTACTCTATTAAAACAGTTTCTTTGTATCCTGGTCGGGTGTTCAACAATGGCGTTATAACAATTGGTGGAAATTCCACTTGTAGTTCGTTATATACGTTTTTGTTAGGCAATTAAACCATTGGAAAGGGGAAAGTATAGAGGGTGAAATGGGTTTCTTGGTATGTAATATATCGATTTTATTCACCCTAGGAACTTTGTACCTTTGACATTACATTTTGAAAAAGCTCAGTTGCTACCGCGAAAAGTTTACCTAGTAAAAAATGCAGTCGTTTAAGCTGTCCGCTTAAACTTATTAAAATGCTTATACCGAGTAATATTCTCCGAAGAGCTGAACAGACTCATAGAGAATTATGTCAAATAAATACACTCTGTATCAAGTCACTTCTCAAAACCAAAAACTAATTCACAAACATTAAATATGTTCAGGAGTTATAAATTAAAATTAAAAATATAATTTTATCAATTAAAATTATAACTCTCCAGTTTTTTGCATCAAGGTAAAGAACCTAATTGTCAGAAATACTGTAATCTGTTGAAACTTTTGTTCTGTGAAACGAAAAAATTTCCACATACCTGACTTTTGCATAATATAGAATAATTACCTGACGCCCGCGGCTCCGCTCGCGTGCTAGGAGTATGAAAAGTGGATAGTAGCCGATCCTCAGACCTACTGAATATGCATATAAAATTTCATAAAAATCGGTCAAGCCGTTTCGGAGGAGTATGGTAACTAAAATTGTGACACGAGAATTTTATATATAAGAAGATACCAACATTTTTAAGTAAACATGACGCAATGATGATTGATGATTCATATGACTATGTGTACATTACGACTCTCCCCTACCACGTTTCTCTGTATTTTTATTGGTTTAACTCGATAACCTCCAAAAGTAATAACAGATATAGTAACGATTTTTCTAACCCATGTTTACTATTGGCTGGAATTATTCATAACGAAGGCTTATATTTATAATATCAATACCTAAATCAAAAACTTTGTACCACCTTTTAAAATAATAATATAAACACGGATGAGTATGAAATCTGTCACAATTAAAGTTTGTATGGAGGAGTGTAGAAAGCTTAAAGTAATTAGTAAAAGTTAAAATAATTCTGATCCTACCTCGACAACAGGGCGAACACTAGTGTTCATAATTTGATAAAATAAATAAAAAATAATTTATAGAGCTCAAGGAGAGAGCTAGTGGCGTACTTCGCGTTAACCACCAAAGTTAATATAAACATTCTAGCAAATACTATGATTATTATATAGGTACTTCAAAATATATATCTACTGAATTCAAACAAATAGTATTAACTTGTAAGTAATTTAGACGTATTACTGAAATAATATCATTTGGTAACAAGTTTTTTATGATTTATATTGTATACTGACATTATAGGTTGATAGTAAAAGTTTACCAAGATTTCTTTATTATTTATAATGCATTTTAATAAAAGCTTGTTCTTAAACAAGTTTTTCCTTCAAAGTATACCTGATATAATTTGTAAATGTAAAAACTAGTCGTGTAAGGAATTTACTCTTACAGTACGGTGTAAGTAACAGCCAGTGTTAATCAGTTTAAAGTCATTAAATTGTTCTCTGCTGACGCCGAGACATTGCAGCTTGCAACAACTGTAAGAATCCTTTCGATCTATTGTGTTGATACCTGCCTATCAATTACTGACCCCGTTCCCATAAATAAAGCAATACTCCTTTTGCACAATACTTTGAATTATCTTATGAAATATATATTGCAATTCATTACTTTCTAAATATAGATTACTGTAGTCGTTAACTTTCTTGATGTAATATAAAATTTAAACATTAATAGTAGACGTTATATCACTGTCTGGAGTTAGAAAGTAAAAGTGAAAATACATAAACAACTATATTTTATGCAATTTTGTAACTACTTGGCTGCCTTTCATTGACCATCGTAAAACAGATATTTTCTTAATATACGCCACCTAATGCCTGTCTTGATATACACTAATTAACCTTCTCAACTTCGTCTACGTATATTTTTTTTTTGTAAGTGAGTCCTACCGAAGTAGTTATATTCTACCTGATGGAAAGTGTAAGTATAATCTAATAATATACTCATTACGAATGCAGCAAAAGCCATATGGTGATAGACACTATGGCGGTCTATTGAGAAGCTTCTTCATCTTTGGTTCTACGGTCTCGCACTCACCAACGAAACACGACAACACGAATGCTGTATTTTTTATTTTAAGTTGGTGTGTGATAAGGTAATATCGCCCCGGTCAAGCCGGCCTGTCCGTGCTGAAATCGGCACTCGTATCTCAAAGGCATTGTAATACTAAAGGAATTTGTTTTTCTTTGTAGAATAAGCGAGTAATTTAATATCAGCTTTATTGTTAATTTTAAATATTAAATAGTATACATATGCTATGCCAGTGCCGATACGTGTACACTGACTGTAGCGCTAATCAATAAGCTGGAGTCGCTCAACAAGCTATGGAAAAAGCTATGCTCAGATTCTCTCTGAAGAACAAAATTCGAAATGAAGTAATCCGTCAGAGAACCACTGTGGCTGACATAGCTATGAAACTTAGAAGGTTGAAGTGGCAATGAACTGGTCACAAATATCGCAGCACCGATGGCCGCTGGAGTAATCGTGTTCTGGAGTGGAGACCGAGTCTTGGCAAACAGAGTTTGGGACACCTTCTGGCTAAATGACGGAACGACTTGAGTAGGAAAGCCGTGTCTATGCAAAAAGCTGCAACCGGGCCCTGTTGTGTTCCTTGGGAGAGGCCTATGTCCAGCAGTGGTTTACCTAGTTTTAACACACCAGACACTACCCTATACTTTCTCCTATGTTTATTCTCCGTCCCATGGTGGCCTGTAAGAGATTGCCTAGGAGCGATAAGGCCGCCACTTGTACTTTCATAATATATGTAACTAGTTCTAAGCCCTAATTGTTTTTTTTTTTCTGGTGTACAATAAAGTCATATTATTATTAAGTATACATACACAGACTTGAGCTAAAGCAGAGCATTATGTATTATACATAGTACGTTAATAAAAATAATTGGGGTATAAAATTTAATCTGAAGCATTAAGTGATTTGGTTTTTACCTGCGCAAAATTATTATTTGTATTTATTTTAATGATGCCGTCATCTTGTAGGTATATAAAAACAAATCTTAATGATGATGATGATAGCTAACATAAGCGTCCTTTTTTTTCAAAATATAATTATTCCATATAAGTATGATCTATAAGCTTTATAATGATTTTCTTATTACCAATTAGACGTATAGTCAATTATAATATTTAAATTAACATTGCAGATTTAAGAAATAAAATTTTATATTACTTTAACACAAACGAGAACCCGTAATGTCTCTCTACTGGGCTAGGTCTCCTCTCAGAGGAGGGTTAAGGCCAAACGTCCCCGAAACGCTGGCCGAGTGCGGGTTGGAGACTGGCAAGACACATCGTGGCTACTTAATTTTGCCGTTGGATGTTTAGAGCTGCCCGGAGGCTATCTTAACTAAAGGATTGTGCGATAAAATTTCTTCTCAAGGCAGGAATAATGCTATAATTTATATATCTATTAGAAACAAGATCCCGCTTCGCACGGAAGTCTGAAATTCTCGGATTTCCTCTATAGAGCAAGAGCCCAGAGCCGCCAGACCTACGTCATTAGTGCAAAGCTGAAATTTTCAGGATTATTAGTACAATGTCTTGTTAAGATGTATGTGTACCCATTAGCTTGAAAGCGGGGCCGTTTCTGAGATAGCGCGAAGTACAGATAGATAAAAATATTACTTACCTACGTTAAAGGTGCAAAGCTAGTATTTACATATTTTTATAAGAATATTATTTAAAATTAAAATTCATTACTGCCAGACACTTTCCGTGGGCCATTACTTCTGCCAGACGTCTTGAAAGTTGTGAAAAAATTAGGTAAAGTACGTTATAGTAGCAAACCTAAATTTTATACATATTATCTAAGGTACTATTTTAAGACCCTTTGTATGACCAATCCAAAAAGCGTGTAAAAACCATTTAATATTTTACAATTATATTCTTGAAATAATACCAAAGATGATATACCTCAGCTTCCTAATTACTACAAATATATGTCTGGGGGGATGATAGGCCCTTCGGCCGCATACAAAGGGTCTTAAAATAGTACCTTAGATAATTGTATAAAATTTAGGTTTGCTACTATAACGTAGTTTACCTAATTTTTTCACAACTTTCAAGACGTCTGGCAGAAGTAATGGCCCACGGAAAGTGTCTGGCAGTAATGAATTTTAATTTTAAATAATATTCTTGAAAAAATATGTAAATACTAGCTTTGTACCTTTAACGTAGGTAAGTAAGATTTTTATCCATCTGTACTTCGCGCTATCTCAGAAACGGCCCCGCTTTCAAGCTAATGGGTACACATACATCTTAACAAGACATTGTACTAATAATCCTGAAAATTTCAGCTTTGCACTAATGACGTAGGTCTGGCGGCTCTGGGCTCTTGGTCCACTACTATGATATGATATGAATGTATTACACATATGTACAAACCTTCCTGTTGAATCAGTATCTATTGCTAATAATAGGCAATTATTCTACACTAGAAACAGCATTTATCATAAAATCTTAATACAATCAACTTATAAAGTTCGATCCTAACAAGACTAATGTCCGTTTTTGACTTTATATTTCTAAGCAAAGGATTAACTATCTCATTAAACCACTTAGACAATAAAGCCTTATTTAGAGGAGCAGCTTCTAACGGGCCCTGCCCGATTGCGCTACCTTTTTGCAATTCCTGACCTGCCTTGTGTAACGGCTGTTTCGCCCCTCATTTATCTGTTCTGATCTGGTGCTAAGACTGTGATGGGGAACAACGGTCAGCAACGATGTGATATTATTATGTTCTTTTTATATCTATGCAAATAAATAAAAATGAAGTGTTAATATACTATCAAATTAATGTTTTTTTATTAAATGCATGTGAATGTATACACGATACTTACACCATAAATGCTATATTTAAAATGTTTGTCTGTCTGTTAGTTCGTTAGTTAGTTAGTCTCTGGTACTTTTACTGGCAGATAGCTGATGATATATAACTTAATGTTTTCCAGACTGGGTTCGCTCCACAGCGTTGCCCGCGATATACTTAGCTAGTTTAAAGTTTAAGAAGGATTCTAATTGTCATACTTTTTCATTCCGGTATAATTCAAATCGGCACAACATTGCTAGTTCATAACCACTTAATAAGCAGACCGCGTGCTGCTTTGATACACTATTTGTAAAAAATATACTTTATCGCCAACCAACGTTTCAACCTTTAAGATCTAAGATATTCTAGCTGCGACCGCATCTTGAATCAATTTCTTTTTACAGATTGAACAATTAAACGACATTTGAACTGCTATAAAGAGTTTATAATGAGATATTCTCCCAAGGAAGACCAATCTACAATGACAGCATTCGTGCTGTCGTCTTTCGTTGGTGAGTGTGAGATCGGAAGCCAATTCAGCGTGGTGTGGGTCACCCTACTGCATCACCCTATGCATTCACAATGAGGATGGTGGGACCTACTCCTGAATTCTACTTATGCTTTCCATCAGGCAAATTAGAGTCACTTTGGTAGTCTTAAATATATAAAAAAGTAAAATCATTTTATAATTTCTATTATATAGTGACGTCTGAAAAATAACAGTATATATTAAATCAATACTAAGACTTCAATATTCTTGTATCGATTTTAATGTTATTAGTGCCTCTTGTCAGACATCATCGTTTATAGAAATGTATTTCGTTCACAGAAATGTCATTGTCAAGTATAGCACAAACAAATCATTAAAAAAAGTGTATAACATTAAAATGTCACTATGTAAAAGCTTTTGTTAAAATTTATAGTGTATGTCGCCTGGGCCATTATCTATATTTATAAATATATACATACAAATAAATAAAATTGTTCAAATCAAAGTAATAGTTTTTAACTAGAAAGTAAATACAGTACTTACATCAAAAAAGCATTTTTTTTTGTCTTTCTGTCGGTTTGTTGCGGGTAATCTCTGGGTTAGCTGATTTTGAGGGTACTTTCACTAGCAGAAAGCTGATAACATCTCTGGGTTAGCTGATTTTGAGGGTACTTTCACTAGCAGAAAGCTGATAACATCTCTGGGTTAGCTGATTTTGAGGGTACTTTCACTAGCAGAAAGCTGATAACATCTCTGGGTTAGCTGATTTGGAGGGTACTTTCACTAGCAGAAAGCTGATAACATAAGGCGTAACTTAGTCTATTTTTTGTAGACTAGCTTCGTTACATTACGAGGCTTTACTCGCGATTTAAAAGATTAACCACGGATAGCATCGCAGTAATAAATATAAATAAAAATAAATATTTTGGACATCTGACACACAATATCCCAAGCTAGGGACTATGTATTTACATAAACATACTTTTGTTTGTAAATACAAATGTACATATAATACATAGAAAACACCCAGACTCCGAAACAAATATTTGTGAATCACACAAAATAATATTTGGTCCGACCCGGGAATCGAACCCGAGACCTCTTGATCAGCAGCCGCATACGCTAACCAGTAGACCAACGATAGATAATAATCAAGATAGGTAGTAATCTAGATGCTACATATGAAACATAGAAATATATACGAGAACACTGCCCAACTATTACCCTTCGTTTTGCCTTCGCCATAGTAGAATAATTATGTAACTAAAATGTTGGTTAATGTTTGTTAATTGTAGGATTATAATAAGTAGTTCAAGGATTTATTGTTAGTACTTACTGTTACTATTTAGATTACTTGACTACCTTGTTGGTCTAGTGGTTGGAGTATGCGGCTGCTGATCAAAAGGTCTCGGATTCGGTTCCCGGGTCGGACTCAATGTTTGTATGAAATATGTAGTTTTGGAGGTTTTCTTTGTATAATTTGTCATGTATGTATTTACAAGAAAAAGTATGTTAATGTATTTAAATCAGTTGCCTTAGTTTGGGACTAGATGATGTGTGTCCGAAACAATTTTTATTTGTAACGCAAAATGCTATAAAAAATGTAAAGTGTAATGTTAAGCCGCAGTTTCAAAATGTAGGGGCTACCTACGTTAGGGGCTCCATAGGAAGTACGCGGTTTAAGTGTAGTTGATGAAAACAAAGTGTAGAAGCGCTTATAGCCTCTCTAGATGATTTATTTGAAACAATCACCGAGGGAAAGCAAGGACGGTACTTGGGTGGGTGGCCGTTAGTGGCATGACACCATGAGCGTCTCCGTGCTTCGGACGTCACGTTAAACAATCGGTCCCGCTTGTTATCATAGGGTAACAGTCGTGATGTTTAGTTGGAGGCCTTCGGGCGACTTAAAAACATCCAACGGCTAGGTTACGTAGCCACAACGTTGGCTTGCCAGACTCCAACCCGCACTCGGCCATAGTGGGGTCTTGGCAGCCAGCAGTGGGACGTTATGGGTCGTTGATGATAATGGTAAAAACGGGCATTAATCTATCCGTTAGTAGAAAAATCACGTTGTAATCTCTCCAACACTTGTAAAATATGATTACTATCGTATACTCTAGACCTTATCGAATGATAATATCTCATATTATTAGTGTAATATTTATGTAGGTGGCTAGTTGAACGCATTCTTTGTGACCGCAATACTCACTGAGATAAAGAGACACGCTCGGCCAAGCAAATATTAATTACACGTTACAATTACCTTTTATGACTCATTCTTGATACCGAATCAGGTATAGTGTGCACACGTAACAAGCAAAAAAAAATGGGATCTTTACACACAAGATACTTTTAAAGCTTCGTTTCCTAGTCGCCTATAAATACCATCTACAAATAAAATAAAATTAAATATCTGTTTGTAATATCAAATGATCAGTTTTTTGAGAGCATGGCACTCACATTAAACCTCCCCGGAACGGTATTACATACCACACCATACAATCTGATGACCTAAGGCATTATCTAGGCACTTTGTTTAGACGTTAGGCGTTTATTATATTATTATTTTTTAAGTTGACCTTTAAAAATACGTTTAAATTAGTGTAATGAGCTTAGCTGTAATCTTTTTAAAAAAACGCGTGCTCTGCAATATTATAATATGTCAAATGAACTTTGTACTAAACCAATGAAACAAAATCTTAATATTTACTTGTAGCGTAGTATCTTAGAACACTTTTACCTGTCTTGTCTCGCTGCTAAATGTAAAAACCAATACATGTAACAATAAACTTACGGTGACATTGCTAATATTTGCACCAGTGCCTGTATGACCAAGGTCTTTGGTATTTTAATGAAACTTCGCCTAAACAAAAGTATACATATCTTATTTCATCTAAGATTAACGTTTCATCTATAATAGCTGTTCGCTATTCCATGACCAGGACAAAAAAGAAATTACCGACAATTTTAAATTACCGGTTGCAGTATGTTTTGATTATAAGTACCCAGTCTGTTCAGACCTTTACTAGAGTTCGCTGACCGCAATCAAGTGTCCAATTTGCAGTGTATTATTAGATTATTCCGTCATTGGTAGGAAGTTTCAATTGGAATATTGGGTTATTGAACAGTTGTAACGAGCATTTTTCACTCCACGCTCGTTCTATTTCTCGACTTGAACGTCTATTGTTGTGCATCATCACTCTTTGCTATTTATCTATGTTATATTTGTTTCACTTTCCTTTTTCATCATCAAATAAACTAAATGTTTAAATTAGTATATACCTATTGGTATGTATGTGTATAAATATGAATCCTTTATTTATTTTTTTAATCAAATCATATTATAAGTTGTGCATCTACCTAGTTTTTGGCTCTGCATCACCCTAAGGTCGACTGGCAGAAAATGCTTACGGCATTAAGTCTACCTTTGTCACTGTTATGAGCATAAAGTATAAATAAAAAAAAAGCTATGAGAAATTAGCTTCGTTGTTATTGGTTAATAAATCGTAAGTCCTTGACCGTGCTTTGCAGTTATACCCAGCGTTTTAAATTTACTGAAAACTAATTTTCCATCGAAAGGTAATGGGGTGCGTCCTTTAGTTACGTTTCAAGTTCCCTTTCCTTATTAATCAGATGTTGAATATGCAGATTCAAATCAACCTACTTCCTACTAAGTTTCACATAAATATTTAAACTATTTCATCCTTAATCATAATTTGTGCTTTAGATTCAATAGAAAAACATATCATACATTTAATTTAAGACTAATGAACGATATTATTATGTAATCTATTAAATGTCATTGGCATTAGAGTTATTAGACATGCTAACAAACGTTGGACACTTGTCGACGCCTGCTGTTTAAAGAAGCAAAGAGCGTCAGGTGCTACTTAGGAAATTAACAACGTAGCTATAATTGATTTCTAAGTTTTCACCTCAATTTCACTTAGGTATACGATATGTTCGAAAGTTTGTACTCTGAACTAATGTAGGTTACTTATTTAAAAGGTATTTTTAATTAAAAAAATATATTGAAGACCATATGAAACACACGCAAATATTTATCGTAACCAAGGCGTTAGTAAGGACTAACTCTTAAGCAATATCCAAGGAAGGACACTAAGAGTTTGATTGGAGATCGCCTGAGTATCTTTGTTCATACGTTCCTATGTAAAATATTAAATCAATCGGTCCTCACTACCTTACGTCGCATAATTCTTAATACAGGGAATATAATAATATGTCCCTCGTTATAATTTCAATCGACTAGTCAAATCAGTGATGAGTTAAGGCATACAAGACTTGCAATGAAGGTCAAGCAAATAAATAAATTGTTATGTCATTGTGGTAATAGAACTAACTACTAAAATCAACATCCTCTTGGCAACTTTAGTTTTCGTTTTACTGTGTCATCGTACTCATCATTCATAGTTACAAGATGGAGTTTAATTGAAAATGTATGTGCGAAGTTGACCTGAATTCGCAATACAGTGGTGTACCGTTGAAAATGAAGTAGCAATAAAACTTTTACTGTACTGACTAGCTGTCTTAAGGTAGCAAAGCCACGCTGATTTCAGGGGCGGTACTACCCTCTCACAGAAGACCATGATAATATTCGTTCTTTCATGTTTCGTTGTTGAGTACGAGACCGGAAGCCCAATGATGCAAAAGTATCTCAATAGGCCGCTGCAGTGTGGATAACCAAACTGAATTGTCTGGAATCACAATAAGATCATTCTGCATCATTCTCCCGCCCTTCGAAGGCCGGGAGAATGATGCAGAATAATCTAACCAGGCTGCCATGGTAGGGGTCACCATGCTACATTGCCTACCCTCACAATAAGCATGGTGACTCCTACTCCTGGATTCTACTCATGCTTTCCATCAGGCAGAGTAGAGTCACTTTGGCAGGCTTAAATATAAAAAAAAATAAAAATAAGAATGGTGACTCCTACTCATCGATTTTAGTCATGCTTTCCAACAGGCAAGATAAATTATATTTACACCTCTATTGCTCGTCACAGGAGTAATATTTTAAATTTTATAATCTAGTCTTACGTCACTACCCAAGCGTTTGTACATCTTTATTTTTTTCGATTTTATGTTAGACGTTTCATTTAATAAAAAATTGAGAATTTAGAGAATTGAATACATATATTGTCGGATAAATAAAATGAATTCTTGGATGAATCTCTGCACGCATCTATCTAGAGCTACGCATTTTCAATAAACTTTAGTTATTTATTGAAACATAATCAGAGTAACTTGATGGTAAGTGACCATCTCTACATATGAACACCTTTATTCATTCAAGTGTCATTCAAGTCAAAGTGCGTTACCCCTGTTTAATTACCGTAAGTCTTGACACCATACGTTGATTGACTAAGAAGCGATAATTAATGTCTATTCAAAGCACAATCTAATAATGTATGTAAGTGGAGCTACTTTCATATTGAATCCATTATATGATATTCTGTGTGCATCCCAAACTTACTTGACTAAAATTTTAATGATTATGTAAAAGCATTTTGTCAGTGTTACATCACACGGAAATATGTACATTCGTAATCTTACTGGAAAATATCGATGCTATTTTTTTTTTAATTAATATAAGACAAGTCTAAGAAGCATTTGAGGAAGCATTGCTAAAAATTTAATCTACTACCGTATTTATCATAACGTCGGTCAACAAATTATAATAATTTTTACGCTTAGAATGACGATACGAGATACGATCGATATCGAGATATCGATACACGCATAGTAAAGTAAGGACACAAAATCGATAGGTATTTTAAATATTTGATTCGATTTGTTTAAACGTGGGTGAAGAATGTCAACCAGGACATAATGTCGAATCGATCATAAATTATGAATTTATGAGTTTCAATAGCATCAATGCTGTCTGAATTCGAATAGTCTAATTTCAATTAAATAATATAAGTTTACAAAAATATTTGATGTACAGAAATACTTCGAGAAAATTATTTTATATTGAGGGTACTATTTACTATGGTTCGCCACTTTCACATCATCAATCTTCATCAGAATATTGACATCTCGTGATAAAGGTAAACCGATCGGAAATTGGTACGACATTAACTTCGCGTTAACCAAACGATTTGCAGAAATTATGTAATAATATACACAAATAAGATGTCATAAAAGAATCATTATAAAGAGATACGATTTCGTTTTGTTTGGTTATCTAAACAATTAATATATACGTTTAATTCGTTAATTATTAACTCCAATTTACTTTCACGTTCTTTAAGAAAGAAAAAGTAGAAAAGAACCTGATCGAGCCTTGTTATTTAGTTGTTTGATAAGTGGTTCCGTAGTTCACTTCGAAACTTTTATAGTTTTGTCCGTCCGTCCGTCCTCAACTTACTCTTGACTTTTACTTTGGTCTTCTATGAGAGGTAGGTTAGTACCCAGCTATTCGTTCTGAAATTAGCGTGGCTTTCCTACCTATAATATTATGCATTAGTATCTTTAGGTCAATAAACTGTCGCTCGTAAGCTGGTGACTTATTTTTTCAGCGGAGTATTAGCAAAATAAATATTACTGAACCAGTTCTGATCTAGATAAACTTAACATACAGATATAAACATTATTTGGATAATTAAACGGCCATTGCCACTTTGCGGTTCCTACATAAAATTTCGCGGCGCGAATGTTGCCCTATTTTTCGAAGCGATTTTCAGAACAGATTGCCGTGTGGTACGATTTATAGCCAAAAATATTTCAAAATGCAAACCACAGTACATACAGTAATGATTTCGTGTTTAAAATCCCATCCAGATCTGTAGAAGTTTATTGCTCAGTTCCACTTGTTATTCAGCAATTTTGTGCAGTTCTCGGTCGGTCGGTTTTAGTATATTCGGTACTAAATAAAACCTCTAAATAAGTATTATCTATATATGCTAACAAATTAAAGAGTTTGTTTGTTTCTTTGTTTGAACGCGCTAATGTCAGGTTTTTCTTTTATATTCAAGCCTACCAAAGTGACTCTACTCTGCTTGATGGAAAGGATGAGTAGAATCCAGGAGTAGGGACCACCATCCTCATTGAAGAATACTGTCATTATGTCGGATGGTCTTCTCTGTGAGGGTAGTACTGCCCCGGTCGAGCCGGTCTTTAGTGCTGAAATCAGCGTGGTTCTACTACCTATTATCGAGGAAGACTATTGGATATATCATTACGACCAATAGGAACGGTGTGATAACGAAAAAAAAAATTAAAAAATGGGACAATATTATTTATTTTGATGATAATAATATAATTAAAGATTGATGAAAATAATGTATGATAGAATTTATTGTTGAAAAAGAAAAACAAAGCGGCCAAGTGCGAGTCTGACTCGTCCATGAAGGGTTCCGTAGCAGCAAGTAACATCATATAAAAGTTTTTGTAGTTCGTTGTAACTTGCATCGATGTTTTAATAATAGTGTTTTGATTGAAAGAAATGTGTGGGTTCTTCTTTAGTGGGTGTAGCCTAAGTTACTACTTAGACTACACCCGACGTCGGTACATATGGCTACACGTACGACGGACGTCCTAGTAGAACGGGGAAACAAGTGATCAACACTAGATTGTAATACCAACTCCCTTTATTAATAATATGTACTGCCTTAAATATTATAACTCCGTGTAACGTGTCTGTGCGTGTGTGCATTTGGGTATTGAACTTTATACAATGCAATAATTTATAACGGATGTTAAGTACATTGACACGGATTACCACAGTACTCTCTCCCTTTGAAAATTAATTGGCACAATTAATTATAGACAAACAACAAAAGTACAAATAACAGACTTGCAGAACTTTTGATAAAAATAATAAACGAACACAATGAAAAACATTAACAACAAAGAATAAAATAAGTTACAATTAATAAAAAAACATTAACCATAGGTTAAAGTAAATTATAAATCTTTTTCACAAACATTTACCTACAAAAATGATGAAATATTAAATACAAATGGGGCCACTGGTTTGCTGACTCTGCCGGACTTGGTCGCGTACGGTGGCGTCGTGTGTCCGTCAGCTGTTGTCGCGTTTTTGCCTTGTGGATTTTCTGCAGTCTGTGCGTTTTGAGGTTCATCGACATCTTGTACTATAAACACTGGCTTTAAGCGATCGATATAAACGACTGTGAGGCGATTAGGCAATTGTATCTTGAAATATTTTCGTATGGTGAAACCAATGGCTTTTTCCACAGCATCTGTCCTGACAAACACATAATTGCATGTGCTCATGTCGATTTTTGACAGGATATACATTCCTTAACCCAACGATTTACATCCTGATTCATGCTAGGCCAAAGTAATGTTTTTGAATTAACTTCCTGGTATTTCTGATTCCTGGGTGAGTGACGTCATGTAATGTACTGAATATTTGTTTACGAAATATGATCGGTACATACGGTCGCACTTCACCGGTTGATACTTTACAATACAGTGATTGACTGTCGTTTAAACTAATTTTCTTCCATTTCAATCTGTCGTTTCGTAAAATTTCATCAATTCGGGATCGGCCATTTGTTGCGCTGCGAACTCGTTCCAGTCGATCTTATCAGGGTCAATTTGTGAAACTCGTGATGACGCGTCTGCTATCGCGTTTTGCGATCCGGAGAGGGGGGTCGGGTGCGGAGGGGCTCAGAGCGATGGCTTGTTTTAAACCATTCTTGCACTGACTAAAAGCTTCCCGGGTCTCGTCGTTCCTCTCGACGATGCTGTTATCTTGCATACCTTGTAGATTCACTTGCTCTTGGAATTGATACTGGTTATCGTGGAGTTGGTACCTCAGGCATCATTGGCAATTTTCTTGCATGATGATGCTCTGAAGAAAATCATGTTGGTTGAACATCATGTCGGTTGAAGACTATGTCGGTTGAAGACTATGTCGGTTGAAAATCACGTCGGTTGAGCATCACGTCGGTTGAACATCGACGGTTGGATATCAGGTCGGTTGAGCGTGTCGGTTGAACATCGGCGGTTGGATATCAGGTCGGTTGAGCGTGTCGGTATCACGTCGGTTGGATATCACGTCGGTTGAGCGTGTCGGTTGAACGTCGGGGTGAGCGTCGGGGTCACCATTGTGGGTTCTGCTGTGTGGGTGTAGCCTTAGTATTACGACGGACGTCCTAGTAGAACGGGGAAACAAGTGATCAACACTAGATTGTAATACCAACTCCCTTTATTAATAATATGTACTGCCTTAAATATTATAACTCCGTGTAACGTGTCTGTGCGTGTGTGCATTTGGGTATTGAACTTTATACAATGCAATAATTTATAACGGATGTTAAGTACATTGACACGGATTACCACAAATGTAAATTGCGGTATATGATTAATGACGTATTAAAAAAAACTACTTACTAGATCTCGTTCAAACCAATTTTCGTTGGAGGTTTGCATAGTAATGTACTACATATATTTTTTTTAGTTTTATCATTCTCTTATTTTAGAAGTTACAGGGGGGGACACATTTTACCACTTTGGAAGTATCTCTCGCGCAAACTATTAAGTTTAGAAAAAAATATATTAGAAACTTCAATATCATTTTTGAAGACCTATCCGCACGTATGGTTTTGATGAAAAAAAAATATGTAAGTATAGCTCTTATAGCTTTCGAAAAAAGTGGCTGTGACATACGGACGGACAGACAGACAGACAGACAGACATGACTAATCTATAAAAACCTAAAAACCCTAAAAAGATCTACGACATTATATTTATTTTTCTGTCTTTTAAGGTTCGCTCACTATAATCTTTATTTTTACAAAACATTGTGCTTTCGCGTTATAACGTCACGCTACGGGCAATAGAAGATGGATCAGCTAGTGTATTATAAATCCAAAGAGCGACACACTTAAAATTGGCCGTTGGAAAAGCAACCATTACTAAGATCCACCCTCGCAATAGATAATATTAGGCTCTGAGTCAGGGCGTAAATGTAGAAAACTCACACGTTTGCAATAGAAATTGACTTTGGTCAGATTCAAAAATAAACATCCAACAATAAATATATGATGACAAGTTGAAAAATTTTTTTACATTCAGATTTTTCAATATTATTTATATCGTCGGCTTATTGCAAGAAGTAATTAACTGCAAAAAATCACTAAATACGTTTTTATCTATAATGATATAAAAACGTATTTAGTGATTTTTTGCAGTTAATGACTTCTTGCAATAAGCCGACGATATACTAGCTGCGTCCCGGGGTGTTACTCGCGGTTGGTTATTGTTGTAAATCACAAGTAACGCAGCGAAGCTAGTTTATGAAATTAGCCTAAGTTACTCCTTGGGTCATCAAAATCGCTCTAGCCGTTCCAGGGATTAGCTGGAACAAATAGACAGACATACAAACATTTTAAAAATTGACTTTTTGATGTACTGACATCAAAAAGTCAATTTTAGTAAACTTTTAGTAAACTGTTAATTTGATATTACATACAGACACTCCCAATTCTATTTATTTGTATCTATAGATAAGAAACGTAATTAGGTTTATCTAATACTAGCTTTCGCCCGCGGCTCCGCCTGCGTGTATGTCGGTTATCGCGGTAAAAAGTAGCCTATGTCCTTTCCCAAGTTCAGTTCTATCTTCATACCAAATTTCATTAAAATCGGTTTAGTGGTTTAGGCGTGAAAGCGTAACAGACAGACAGACAGACAGACAGAGTTACTTTCGCATTTATAATATTAGTAGGGATGTTATATATCTGTAGATACTATAACTCTGTTATTTGATTGAGTATTTTTTAGATTTCTTGTTACATTAACCCTGCAGCTACCACTTATATGGTTCGCACCCTTTAGGCAAAAATAACGAAGGGGTGCCGTTTCCATCCCGAAATGTAAGTGTCATCTATCTTTTGGAACACGTTTGTGATTAATACGAAAACTCTGATCTCGGTGTTTAATTTCAAGGTCAGACACTGTTACATTTATCTCAAACAATCAATAATAACAAGCACGAACTGAACATTTAATATAACCTTGAATTACAAAATTCCTAGGGTCACCGCTCAGAAGTTATTTTGTTTAAAAGTTTCAATCTCTGAAACTATCAATATGATTGCAATATATTTCTATATTCTTCTATTCTATATTCTCACCCTTAGACTCCTCTAAGAGTGAGAATGAGAAAAGGCAGGTTAGACAGAGGAGAATCACTACTCTCTCATTTATTTCGGGAATCTAAAATAATTTATTGAACCCTTTAATTTTATCAATTGAAATGCATTATCTACATTTTTATGGTGATGTATAAGAAGTTAACACATTATGTAGGTTAATGGAACCCATCAAAGGCCAATTTTAATATTTATCGTTCAGGTGTCCTTCCATGCACACACGTTTCATCAATACAGTAAAATGTCCAACACCAGATACACTATTATGTTGCGTCACAGAGTAACAAACATACATAAATTTACTCATTCCACGGGAACATTACACTTTTTCCAGGATAAGAATATATAAGAATATATGTAGCCTATGTCCTAATCCAAGGAGTCGGCTACCTCCAAAACCTACTTATCCGTTTGAGCCCGAAGAAGTTACAAAACGGAAGCTTTTGTCATTATAATATTAGTGTTTTTTTTAGTTTATTTAAATTTAGTTGGTTAGTATTTCAACACCATTAGGTACCCACGCGGAAGTCTTTCGTGTTTGTATTATACTTATCTGTACTTACCTACTTCGTTATGCGGGCAAGTGAAATTGATAAGTATACGGGGTAACGCAATCTAAACATAATATTTATTCTTAGTAATAGTTTATATAGTTTCGTTAGCTTACTTACAAACTTGTTATCAGAAGCTGGTGTTTGACTTCAAATAGTGTAACTATATAAATTATTTTGTCAAATTTGGTTGTAATGAACATATATGGCAATCTGATAGTTCAACCTTTGAATTAAGTTCGCCCACAGGGTTGCAGAGGTCCGAGGCTAGTTACCAATCGCGAAAATACTGATATAACCTGACTCTGATTTTGGGAATAATAAATGCTGGAAAACACAAGTATATCAATTAAGTTTTAGTTTAATCAATGACTAGCTTTGCCATCGTGCTTAAAATATTTAAAATCCTCCGGTGCCACTCACACGTATAAAAATTACCCTTTGACAATTTTCTGTGTCCCTCATTAATTTCAGTATGATCTGTTCATAGTAGAGAACATTTAAATATAACAAACTCACTTACGCATTTACCATTGTCAATAATTTGAGCCGAAAAATAATGTCCAGCAGGCACATAGCCCTTTTTGAAGGATCTCCACGACAACCGATCCTGTGTTGCCCGCATCCAATGGCTTCTCGCAACCTTTACAAGGTTGTAAAGGTCCTACCCTCGCTATTTACATTGTTATTCAGATTTATAAACATTGTACCCTATCCTTCAAAGATTGAGTTAACTACATATTTCAAGTCACCTTCATCTGGAAAGGTTAAATACAAATTCGTAAATGGTATTCATTATTGTCAAAGGTACACACCCTTTTGTTAATTGTAAATGTAAATTGTAAATGTACGTTACATTTAGGGTATGTCTGTAAAGCTTTGTATCTGACGGTGACCATTAATCGAGGGATGAATCGATCTTTTGCGTCCGTCCAGACTGCAGCGTCTGACACCGCCACTAGTCTGGCTTCCCTGAAATTCACACTTAGTAAAACTATTTTATGCAGGCAACATATTACTTGTCAAATGTTTTTTTTTTTTGGGGAGAGATGGTTTATTTTCATTGTAATTCTGTAAGTTGTAAGCTCATTGCTTAAAATGAATTAAAACACGTAATGATTTAATTAATTTGGAAATCGACAGATTATTACATATTATAAAAATACTTTTCATGGTATAAAGAATGTATTGAAACAAAATATTTTTCATAACTACTATTCGTTCTGTATACATACAAAATAAAAGCGGCCAAGTGCGAGTCGGGCTCGCCCATGAAGGGTTCCGTATCAGCAAGTAACATCATATAAAAGTTCTTGTAGTTCGTTGTAACTTTCATCGATGTTTTTATACTAATGTATTGATTGGATGAAAGGTAAATTGCGTGTTACGATTTATGACGTGTTAAAAAAAAACTACTTACTAGATCTCGTTCAAACCAATTTTCGTTGGTAGTTTAAATGATAATGTACAACATATATTTTTTTTTACTTTTATTACTCTCTTATTTTAGAAGTTAGAGGGGGGGGGTGACACACATTTTTCCACTTTAGAAGTGTCTCTCGCGCAAACTATTCAGTTTAGAAAAAAATGATATTAGAAACATTATTTTTGAACACCTATCCATAGATAACTCACACGTATAGGTTTGATGAAAAAAAAATTTTTGGGTTTCAGTTCCAAGTATGGGGACCCCCAAAATGTATTGTTTTTTTTCTATTTTTATGTAAAAATCTTAATGCGGTTCACAGAATACATCGACTGACCAAATTTCAACAGTATAGCTCTTATAGTTTCGGAAATAATTGGCTGTGACATACGGACGGACAGACAGACAGACAGACACACTTGACGAATCTATAAGGGTTCCGTTTTTTGCCATTTGGCTACGGAACCCTAAAAAATACATGGTGACGTCGTTGGGTACAAATTTATTATAGTATACCTCTTCACTCGAATGACTTTAAATAAGAATATGTCTGTGTCATTCATCTCATGTTAGTACGCGTATTACATGACACAGCTATGATTAAAGTTTGACCTGTTATTTGGTCATTTGCGTTCTCCGCTCACGTACTCGTATACTCGGACGGTCTCTGGCGATATCCGTCTATTGTTGTACAGTGTGATGTTAACACAATAAAACCTTTACGATTTTTGTTAACGAGGCATCCAACTGCAGCAAAACAGATAACACCCACGAGTGTTCTAAAGAAAATTCGACACCTACGATTTGAGCGCACCCAAGTTAGGTACCGATAAAATTTGTTTCATTATGCATTCAGCGCGTGCTGTAATTTGAGTAACCGTTAAAATGACCTGGGCCTTATTATAAGCCGTTATGACCTATATTCCTGTGAATTATTTTTGTATGAAGCCTTTGTTAAAGGTTTTGTTAAAATGCATTTGGTACACCTTTAATTGCAAATGAATTCGACCACCCTCGCACTGAGTAAGAATGTGGTTCGATTGTGTAACCTGTTAAGGCTATAGAAATGTCACTGAATACGGAAGGTATAGACAACATTTTAATAATTAGTTTTGTTTTTATTTTACCGCAACTCGGTAACTGTTAAGTTTATTTAGTTTGCGACTACCTTTGCTTACAAAAAACAACTGCAAAAACTATTACGTAAGAACACCTTAAAGACAGTAAACACAAACAATTTAATAAATTGTGTAATTCAACGTTCAGAACGTAAACACGTCTCAAGTTATGACTTTTCTTTTTTCTCGCCGTAATTTTGCTTCTATCTAGTTGTCAAGTCACAAATAAAAGTACTTTTCAAAATTGCCTTACCTACAAAATTTTCCTTTTTTTAGTCAAGTCGTATGTACATCACTCGTCAGATTGTCAGTAATGTCTAAACTAATAATAACGTACTTATAAATAAATTCTCCTGTCATTATGTGCAAAGTACCACTAAAATGTCGCTCTTAGTAAGTCGAAGACAGCTACTCCTGAGACAAAAGGAAATCAATCTCTATATTATGTACATAGTCATTAACATCAAATGCGAACCATTATTGTTATTACCTTTAGCTTCTTTTATGGTTCCGGTATCTTATTACGACAACGCGCGTAACATTCTTATTAATATTGTTAATGTAATAAATGTCTTTCTGTGTGGTGATGGATTAAGAATACAAAGTGTCGAGTGCGTAAGATGTGAAAATGCATTAAAACATCATTACAAAGAGGAGGAAAAGTTGATACAAACTTTATGCAAACCCATTTAACCATAGTGTGGAAAATTAAGCCAAAAAGCTTTAAAGGAGACGTTCGTCGTGCTAAGGCTCTTGATGATGATGACGTTGAAATTGGAAAGTTCGGATGTTGAATGTTTGTCGCTCAATACAGACAGACATTACTAAAGGAAGGAAATTAGTTACACTCTATATTTATCATAATTTGTCGCATGAATAGATTTTAACGAATTCAAATGCGAACGGAGCGCAGACTTAAGCTAGTGTCTAAAAAGGTATATTTCAATGTTTCCAAATAGACGTTCATGACTTTACGGTACAGGTTAAGTTAAAAGCGTCGTTCAGTATACAAACAATGCAAATATCCACACTTACGTTCAAAACCAAACATTTACTATTCAGACATTGACTAACATCAAAGTAAGTACATTTTATCTCTTACCATCCGAAGTTCCACTTCAGTTCAAAACCATACAGCTCCTTAGGTAGAACAGTCTGGAACTTCAATCACTCTGTTCTAAGAACTCGTGCGTTTTCTACATACGGCTATGTGCGGCCTATTGTCCTTTGTACTTCATCACAATGGATATAGAAATGTCTACTCAGAGTTATTAAACAACAAGAACAAATCGGATGTCTCTATACGTAATAAGTACGCAAGGTACAATAGGTATTGTTGGTATTAACAGTATTTTGTAAAGCAATTTGTCACTTAGTCAGCGAATTTTCATGAAGGCTATAACAATCATACCTTTAGCTGAAAATGAAGTAAATTGATATATCTTCTCTCACGAGTTCATTTGTGACTATAGTGACTTAGTTGACAGGATAATAACATATGAATTTATAACATCATGTGAATAAATCAATATAACAATCTATCGGTAAGTCACTACTAAAATAAGACATGTACCTATTATAAATAGTGGGCTTTGAGGAGTAACGTTTGTTATGTTTAAATGTTTCCTACGACCTTGTTTCTTTGACGCATAATAACATAACAGAATTTACCAAAATCCACATGTCAACATTTCTTGTAAAATTATATTTATTAGTCAGGGTTCTTATATGTTTTGGAAAGTTTGCTCTCAATTTTGACTTTCAATGTACCTACATGTCTTTACTTTGTTGTGCATGTACAAAATTATTATGTGGTGTAAATTTTTTTTTAAGGAAATAAAAGCTTATTATTATTTACTCGATGTGACCTTTGATGGTGCAGTTTCTTTGTTATACAAAATATACAGTTTTTTTCCATTAAGAGTCAGATAGTAGTTTGGCCATCATTAGTACATACAAGCTGACCTAGTAGTCTATACAAACGTTAATTAAATACTCACATGTCTACCGTCATAGTCTATTAAAGGCAATTCAGAATCAATAACAACTTATTGCAACTGCAATCGTAGATAAAGTATGTGATGAGAACAATAGAATTAATTGAAACAATCAGTTTTTTTAGATTCCATTTTTCTTTTTCTTTCATCTGATTTTGTTGGTGAATTGCAAAGCGCGTGCACGACTGTTTTTGCCACTCATGCCACTCACAACTGGTACGGAATAATCAATCTTTTTAATGTGTTTGGGTATATACGAGTTACTAACATGTTCCAGTGTCATTTTACAATTGATAAAAAATTCTTGATTAAATTTTGGTGAAATTTTAAAAAAATTTAAGAAAAAAATACTATTAGAAATTAAAACTTTAATTTCTAATAGTATTTTTTCTTAAATTTAATACATCTTTAGATAGTTCAAACAAATGGCAACTCGATTAATATCTGCAGATTAACAAATGGCTGTAGTACCTAGTCATTATGCCCATGCACTTAAAACAAGCGTTGAAAATATACTCGGTTCTTGAAGTCTGGTGCATGGCGTGTGTTCTGTTTCCACACGGACGCTCGCGTGCCGTCTATTGTGTAACCAAGGCAGTACAATAGCCTCACAGCGACTAAATATAAATACCTAAGTGCAGTGCATGCATTGGATAAAATAAGGAATTACTTTAAGGAGAAGTAGCAATTTTTGTAATGGTAGATATAAAGAGGCAACGAGCCATCGAGTCAACTGATTACAAGTGACTACGCTGTACACCTGCAAGCATAGATTCCTTCTATTTCTGTTCATTCCACTTCAATTTCAATATATTGACTGCCTTGGTGGCTTAGTGGTGGAGTAGAGTCGGAAAAAATATTTGTAAGATTAGCAAATATTTGTTTCGGACTTTGAGTGTTGGAAAAACGGAACCCTTAATAAGATCACTCTGTTGCCTGTTTCTTGTTTATTTCGTGAACGCGTGTAGGTATCCCAAAAAATGTTCATTTTCAAATTAGTTATAAAAAGCTAAAAATATGAAAATTTAAAAAGACAAAGGTCATTATTCTGCACTTCTGGTTAAGGGCAATCGTCATAAGCGGCCTACTTACGCAGCAATGACGTTTGTTACCAAGAACGAAAAATGAACAGTATGACAAATATCCTAATTGCAGTTATTTATCTTCACCAAACGACGTACATTAAAAACGTGATTCACTTCCCAAACTTTAAATATAATTACCCCAAAATAATTTTTATAGTGATACCGCTTTGAGCATGCGACTCACGTTTAGTCGCACAATAGTCGGTCGGTAATGTTCCCTTTTGAACCAGTAATTGATGCTTCCGTTCCTCGTTGAACTGTGTGGGTCTAGGTGCTCGGTCGAAATGACCGATGCACTACATCTACTACATGTAAATGAACTTGCATAATGTTGTTCAAGATAAATAATTCTCTAACGATGGCACAAAAATTGTACCCACAAGCTTGGAAATATATGTAAATTATGATCTCATATTATGAATATAATACTATAATATCATCTTCTACCCTTTTCTCAATTTCGTTCTTGGAATCGTTTATAGCTTGATTATTTTAGGACCTTCTGACAGTAACCCTCCACAGGAATTTTCTCACAACAAGAAGAAACACAGTAGTTAGGGCTTAATTGCTGCTCTATTCATAAACTATAACCATTAAATCTTTAAATAGATAAGATTCACTTTGTTTCATACTCAATCCAGTCGTTATTTCTTAATGAACAGATAAATTTCCGAAGACATGTTTACGCTAGCATAACATACTTTATCTCGCATCAATCAGCTGGTCGTTGCACAAGCTCGCGTGACCTTCAATGTTGAGTACCGTTGGACCTTTACGAGAGATCAGGTTATTATATCGCATCTATTACCCTGGTCTACCTTGGTAGTCTCACCTACCATGTGTTAATTTAATTAATACGCAATAAGGTTAATCGATGATTAAATATAAAAATTATTCTTTCCGTCTCTTATTATGTCAAGCTCCTGAATAGATTATGTTCTAGAACCTTTTTACCTTTTGCCGATGTAGTTTTAGTACTCATGCAAACTTTTAAATTCTCTCTCAAAAAACTCGGTAAACCAATTAAATTATACTGCTCTTCCTTAGGCAAGCGGATCCCGTTCTACCTTCACTTCATAATTTTGCAACGGTATTCTTTAGAAGATTGCACACGAGAGGTATCTACATTTTCTGAAGATCGTGCTATACTTTATCCTTCATCTTACTTGTTGAATATAATTTAATCATCATCATCATCATCATTAACAGCCTTTAACAGTCCACTGCTGAACATAGGCCTCACCTTGAAAAGGAGGTATTGGCCTACTATACCACGCTGGCCAGACGGGTTGTTATAGGGTTGGTTTCAAGTTTTCCTTTTGTTTGCATTGATGTTGTCTTGCGTAGTTTATCCCTTAGTCGCCTTTTACGATACCCGCGTGGGATGAATAGGGGTGGTGACACTCTGTATTCTTAATCCGTCACCACACGGATTCATAATTTAATCACTAGTAAGAAATTCCTAAAACAATTCTCATACGGTAACTTCCGTTGCGGCTTGATATAAGATTCGGAATTGTCGTATTTGATACACCAAGCACGTAGTTCACTATTACCTTACTGACATTTCCAAGTTACACGTGAACGCAACGGACATGGTCACACGCTCAGAAATGCAAATATTTTATCATAAGTATACATTGTTTGTAGTATTTGTAAACAGATAATATAATAAGTGTTACATTTCTATAAATAATTCAAGCATAAATTATTTTTGTATTCTTTTAAAACAAAAATAGCGTTGGGAATACGTGGTTATTTTAAGAACACTGTTCACGCTATAATGACTTGACTGATGTAAGCTAGACCTTGATTAGGAAGCCCAAACGTCATCATCGTTAGGTACAGTACGCACATGTAGCTCACTAACAAAGATATTGCAGGTACTCTTTAAGCAGCGAGATATAATGTCTATCGAAAGATCCACTTCAAAGAATATTGGAATTTATAGCAACTAATATGAGATTTCTTAATATAAACATTAAAATAATAAGAAAAACACAGTCTACAGATTAAAATGCAATTTTCCGAACACAATCCAAAAAAAAAAAAAATGAACAGAATATAATTTTTGAGGGTTTTAACATTTACTTAACGTATAACTTTCATGTATGTGTGTTCCGAAGTTCCAATGGATAGTGAATTCACTAACAAGATCTTCATAAACGTAATAGCCGTGGGCAAAAGTTACTTTATGTATAGCCTTCCGAAGTGACTACTCTCCCTGATCGAAAGCATAAGTAGAATTCATGAGTAGGGCCCACCATCCTCATTGCATTGTAAAACAATGCAGCATGTTTAACCACACTATGGCGGCCTAGTCAGATGCTTCATCATCATCACTTAGTTTCTATTATTTGATTATAATAAATTTAATCAGTAAAGTAATAAACATGATTTACATATAATTAAATAATTATTTTTATTTAATTCCAAGATAATAAGTGTTGTATTGCGATCAGAGGCCATTGATTACTCTGTGAATGTGCGTGTTGTTTACACATTGCCGCCACTACGTCTGGGAGAGCTTGTTTAAGTTTAACCATGAGTCTTGTTGAAGACTTGTAACTTGTTTCATCGGTGTCAGGCTGTGCAACTAAACTTTATTTATGGATTGCTTACTGGTTGTCACAAAGTTTATTGGGTCACTTTGTAACACAATAAACTTAAAAAATCATGTGTATTTTCATTCGCTTTTAAAGATTGTAAAATTGAAGTGTAAGTTTGTAATTTCAAATTAACATCTTTTCACTAAAATCACTAAATACATAAGAAAGTAGGTATCTAATATATAAAATTCTCGTGTCACAGTTTTCGTTGCCATACTCCTCCGAAACGGCTTGACCGATCTTTATGAAACTTTATATGCATATTCAGTAGGTCTGAGAATCGGCCAACATCTATTTTTGATACCTCTAAAACGCGAGCGGAGCCGCGGGCATCAGCTAGTATATGTATAGTAAAATGTTTTTATGTCTGCCTGTCGGTATGTTTGTTCCGACTTATCTCTGGAATGACTGAATCGATTTGGACTAGACTTTCACTGACAGATATATGGATAAGGAGTAACTTAAGCTAGTTTTGTTTTAGAGTTGCTTTGGCCCTCGTGTAATGGGAGCCCCCTCCCCCTCCTCCTCCTGATATAACAGGGTATAGATGTAACACACCGCTGGTAACACCGCGGAGTTCAGTTAGTTTTTAATAAGACGTTATAGTCCAAAACGGTACTACATGCTATTAAAATGGCAACACATACTACATATTTCTTTTTAAACAAATGTTACGCAAGATATTAACGGTTTGTTTTGATACGTCAGAAGCAGCACATACGGCAAGTGTCTCAATGGCTATCCAAAAGCAGTGAGCACTACCTCTTATGTCAAATGAAGAAAATACCCACGTAGAAACCTAAATTGTTTTACATAATGTGTAGTTTCGTACCTCATTATGCATCACTTCCAAACTATTTAAACGTAGAATCAATACAAATGTTATAAATGCTAAAATTTGTCTGTCTGTTAGTGAGTCCCGAAATAGAACATAGTATTCTCAAAAAAATTTTAAGGATGTGAAAAAAGCGATGAAAGTTTGTACGAAGAATCAATAATCGCTGAACGGATTTCGATAAAATTTGATATAGAGATAGTTTGAGTTGCGTAGTAGGACATAGGCCACTTTTCACCATGTTAATTGATATACACGCGGGTGGATTCGCGGGTAATAGCTAGTCTATATATTTGTATGTATATATATGTTTTCATGGGTATTAACACGCCCGTGATCCGCATTAAGTATATTATTATTCTTTGAGTTGAGTGACATTTAAACCAGACTGCACTGACCGCAATCACAAACTGACTCAACCTGTCTTAACTCATCCGTGCAAAATAAAACACAAAACTGGACAATATTTACATGAAACTGTGATATTGCGACTATTTATCGAATTAATATAAGAGGCTCAGCCTAGGTTAAAAAATGTTCGGTAATAGATGCGTTTTGGTATCAATAATATTCTTATTATATGTATTATTTTTTTCTGTATGACTTACCAATAAATTATTCATTGTAACAGGATTCGGCCGCAAACACCAGCAGAAGTCCTAGAAGGATGCGGAATATGCGCGCGGGCTAACGGTGCAGCAGGCGAAGGCGGGGTTTCCCTAGGATCAGAACGCGCCTTCACCTTCGACTTCGCATTTGAACCAACTTCGTGCCAGCAAAATGTTTACGATACCTGTGTCCGAAAACTGGTGGAATCGGCCCTTGATGGCTACAACGCCACAGTGCTTGCATATGGACAGGTATGTTAAAAATTACAGCTTTGTAAAAATACGCAGTCATGTATATAGACCATTATCGAAAGTTAAAGCCAAATAATGCCACTCAATTTCATACAATTCGGCAACTAACAATAACGTTTTATGATAAAATTACATTTAAAAAGTTCAATGACCTGAAATCTACCGGTACATAAGAAAGTTATAGTTTCGCGTAACGTTTTATTTCGTGACTGCAAGAATGAGACAATCATGCAAACTTTCAGTGTGTCTGAAAGCTTTTTTAGTGTTTCTGTTGTGAGATTCGTTGCGGTCTACTTTTGACCTAGTTGGCGTTTGCGCTGAAAATATAGCGCGAACAAATGGAGTACTTGTATTGTTGCATCTTTACAAGATGTTGACGGCTTGACGCGCGCTCGACAAGCAATTGTAAACTCTAACACAGGTTAAGGTTACTATAAACTTGTAATAGTATAAAGCACGCAATATAAACATCAGAAATTTACTACTAAAACAACATTAAAATTCTTACTCATTATAATGGGCTAACCCTGTGAATCATTTGCGGAACTCTTGGCAAATTGACAGATTTTGTCTCTGCTACAATAAGGCCAAAAAGAAGGTATAGCCACATTCGTCTACAAAATAAGATAAAATTATTAGAGCCGTAGACGTTTAGGGACATTTGCGAATCCTTGGAAAATATGTCACGGTACCTGACTACTTTGTTGGAGAAGTTGAAAAATGAGCCACTATACGCTCTGTTGAGTCGTGCTTGTTTAAACAATCTTTGTAAGACGATCCACACATTGCTTACAACTTAAAATAAAATAATAACACTGATGCACAAACAAATCGTTGTTTTTGATTGTAATTCCTTACAATCGTGTATACCTTGTACAAAGTTACGCGATGTGTGGGCGTTTATTTCCGGCTCTAAATCTTTGTAATGTTCTGCCCAACTGAAAGTAATGTCATATTGATTTTAACTCGGCTCCACCATAACTGGAAGATTTAACGGACCTTTCAGAGAAATATACAGTAATTCCTAACACACCTAAATAAATGATTTTTTGACCTTCAACCATTAAAGGTCGAAACAATCTTTTAACATACTTATTAGTTTCAGTAAATAATAAATTATGCCAGATTGTATATAGTATTGTAATTGTATGTTCACATGAAACAAAAAAAAATTATCGTGAAAAGCTTGTTCAAAAAATTAGGCTGAGTTTGGTTCGAGTAACCAGGTTTGATTATAATGGATTAGGATACATCTAAGCCGCCATATGTGATCTAAGGTTGTTTTCGAACATTGCTGCACAAAACCCATGTTCAATTATTGTCGCATAGCCTTATTCAAGATTGCTATTAAAACACATCGAAGGCCACCTAGGACGTAACTTTAATTGTGAATATATTATGATGCATATTGCAGACAAGTGTTCATTTACGTTGTAATTCTAAACTATAGATACGTTGTAATATTATTAGATTTTACACAAGCTCTAGATATTAAAGGACTTTGTAGGTACTAAAGCCTGTATGTTATAGCAATTATCTTTGTTGAAACTTAGTGAATTTTATTTGTTTGACCTTTTAACTAGTCTATAGAACTGAATGCTTGAACATGAAACTGGTGTCGTGTCCCTCAAACACAAAGGGAGAATCCTCCGACCAGGCGAGGTGATCGCGCCTGGCGGGCCCACAGCCCTAAGGTTGATGTTGAGGTGATATGTATCATCCTCCGCTGTATGTGAAACTTGCCACACTTATTTATAGTCATGCTTAAGGCGTAACAGTAGTTGTATTAGCGGATTAGTAGTACTGTAAAATAATAATCTCTGTTAATATACAATACACTCATAGTGTAAAATCAATTCCGAAATAAATACCAGCTTGAAATTAATCCCCAGAAGCCATATTAGTGAAAATCCGATAGCTGTCAATGTGCATGAATTGGTTTAGAATACCACATTAAAATCTTTGTAGATTATTTAAATCTCTTTTCATTGAAACTATTTCACAGAGATACTTTGACCCTATAAACAAATTGCAAAACGTTGTACAACTGTACGTTTACAAATTACTGCAACTTAGTCCAGTCATTTAAGATTAAATTAGGTAAGAATCTCGGAATTCGAGATACCCAGCTGTAAGTCTGTAAATACTTGTATATTGACACCCTAAAAGTTGTCTCAAAACATACATATGGTAGGGTGTACGCAACTATTAAATTTCAAGGTCAAAAGCCTCAAAAATCGGTTTCTTGCCCTTTTTTGTAAATATCTCATTTCCTATGGGTTTTTTGCTATTTGTATATATTATCAATATTGTAGAATACAAAATTATCTACAATTTTTTTGTGACCGATTTTTGTGACTTTTGACCTTGAAATTTAATATGTAGATTTTGAGAAAACTTTTAGGGTGTCAATGCACAAGTATTTACAGACTTACAGCTGGGGATCTCGAATTCCTAGGTGAACTTACTATAATGACTGGACTAAACTAATAATCTTCTGAGTCAATACTTGAACAGTCAACTGCCAGAAACTTCCTGTACAAACTGTATTTGAGCTCTTTTTATATCAAAACTGTAAATTATTTCGATTCTTCACCATCCAAATTAAATAAGTCCGAGTAAGAAAATACACCTATTTGATATAATTTGAATATGTTTTATTATAGCAATATAAACTTTATTTGTAATAAAAATAATTGTGTTAAACTACGTAGTTTCTGAAGGAGACAACCGAACTAGTATGCAAATACATGCATGAATGTCATAATGCTCAAAACCTAATGGTATTTAACGTGGGCGTCTACAAGGTAGGCAGTCTCATTACTATTGATGTAGAATATTTTTCCTCTTAGTACACGGTCTCCAAAATAATATGCATGAAATGAAATCTGTGATTAATAATTAACCCAATTATTTTAAAACCATTTACATTTTTTATTAAAATTGATAAGATACGTGAATAACTTGATGAATTTATGAATATAGTATATATGTGAATGTAATTTTATTTCATCTATCCGCGAAACCGACCGAGCAGAGGGAAGTTTATTGTGTGTCTATAGAAACAGAGTCTATTTTCGTAAATTAGGAGGAAATACTACCCCTTGCGAAGTACCCCTGACCTGTGGTTTTCAGAATAATAGTAATGATATACGCATGCTTTGCGTATCGCGTGACTCATGTTGTGTATTGAACTTATCCACATTGCACACTTAAAACTTCCACAACACCACTGATTTGCTATCGGCAATCTGTAACAATAATCTAGAACTTTCGTCAACCGTTCATAGTTTGAATTGATACTTAAATCGTATCGCTGTTCTAAATAACAATCGTTGTTTAAAATGAGTTTCTTGCCTCTGGTATAGTTTTTTATTATAGTCGTTTATTCACAAGTCATGTTTTCAAAGATAAAGATTAGCAGTATTATTATCATTTATTTTTTACAATTTAGGGGGAAGGGGGTCGATCATGTCTTATTTTTACCTACAAGGATGGAGTCTTGGTAGTGGTTATGTCGTAATTATTAAAATAACTACAATGTGATTGTAAAATCTAAAAAAAAATACTTTTTAAAATAAACATCGAAACTAACCAAAGCTATATTCATTTTTACACGCTTTTTATTAGCTTCACCTGTATGTTTGTTTGTATGTTTGTAACCGAATCCTTTGGGTGCGATTTTGACCCACTTGAAACGGCCAGATTTCGTTTAAACTTTGTAGGTTTATCGAGGACCGATGACAATACACTAATTAAAAAAAAACAAATTATAAGTACTTAATCATAACTTTTTACTCTTTCTAAAAAAAATAGATCAAAAAACTAAACAAACACGCTTTTAGACTAAAAAGTAGAAAATAATTTTAATGTAACATAGCTCGGGGTGCTTTCTGAAAATATTTCAATAACGTCACCACACGCTTTTTACATTAAAATTACTTTCTACTTTTTAGTTTTTTCCTTTAGATTCTAACGTAACATACATATAAAACACAGTTGAAGGGGTCCAACATTCTTATTTTTACTTATTTAGGAGGTCAAATACTAGTAAAAATTATCTGGCGGTGAGAAATGAATGGTCCCAATCGGTGACTAATGCTAAGATTTATCTGATAGGTATTTTTTACAATTTTCAACAGGTCAGTGAACTGCAAAAAATCTATACCAAGCGGTTAGACTCTAATAAAACGGTCTGATTTCACAGCACAATTTTGCACACATCTGATTCTAAAGTCGGACTTATTAGATGTATCACGGCAAATTTGACTTCGCTATGGCCTGGTTTCATGCGAACACTGTTAGTTTACACTGAGTATGTGCTACATAAGCTTCTGCGCGTACACATAATTCGTTCCTGTAATAACTGTCTCGTGTGGTCCGTGTGGTGACATTAAGAATATAAGAGAATATGGAGTGTCACCATCCCATTTACAAATAAAAATAAGTCCCCAACCCTCACTCGGTCTCACACACACTGTCTCCTTACCAAAGTCTCGTAACGTAGGGATCCCTTAAATTTGAAGAGACATCTGTTTCTTAAAGTTTTGTCAAAAAGAAAATATCACCAAAACTTACATAACTCTCTTGATGTGGCTCTATAAATTTAGGGGACATTGCAGATTTTAATATTGTACTTGCATACAATAATAAAATCTGCCACTCCGCGCTACGCGACGGAGCGCGGGGCAGTGTGTGAATCGCCTTAGTATTATCGCATTTTAACATACAAACATAATTCGTAGAGCAATGTGGGAACAAAGAGGCCAATAATATCATCCGCCTGTAGTTGGTTCAAAATAATAGCATGCACTTTATTTATGGTTTTAAATTAAACAGGAAGTGTCGACAGACTAGAGGGGAAAGTATTGCTTCTGTTACTACTTCAAACGCGCTGTGATATAATGTCAATCCCATTGGCTGTGTTTGTGTTGATTTATGTTGCATAAGCGGACATTAAAATATATGTATTTACAAATCCAAAGTACCCATATATCTAAAATGAAGTTGGTATTTTCAGTTTGTAGAATGTACACTGTATTACTTAAAATTGAAGTTTATTTTAAATGTTTCAATTTTCAAGCGGTTGTGTCTTTGTTTGTCTAAGGCAACAAAAATCTTGAATATAGTTACACTTAATTACCAGCTTTGTTACTTTCAAACAATCAATGTTATAATCATCTGGTCAATTTCTAAATTTTGATTTATTAAAATTCTGTCCGTGTAAAGCAACGCTATTCAATAAAAAGACATAATGATTGTTCCGTTTAAAACTTACTCTCTTTTATGACTCAGTCAAAATTTTATTAAAAGTAAAGTAAAACAAAACTGTAAGTATTTAAAATTACAACATGTTACATTAGAGCCATTATCCATTTTTTTTTTCAATTATAGTTTATTCTATAAATGAAGAGAAAAACTACAAGAGCGAAGCTAACATGTATGCATATCCTCCTATGCTCACCACTAGTTCCTATCTTGAGCAGTGTGCAGGGCAGCATGAATCGTACAACTGCTAGTGGATCAGATTTGGTCTGCCCAGCGCAATGCATATCGGTATGTATGCATATAATAGGTGTATAATGTAAAATACACCTCACAATATCACAAACATGCGCAATAAATCTCAATCAATTGATTATATTGTGACACTTAGATCGTAACAAGGGAGACAATCTATCACAAGATTAGTTATATATTAATACTAGAATTTACAAAACCAAAAAACAATACCTCGCATAGTTGTTAGAGCGCGATCTTTACATACAAAGTGGTATCTCCTTATCGGCTCGTAGTAAGGCGCTGTCTTCCCACGTGTTAACTCTAATTATATTATACTACAAAAACTCAATGACAGAACAGATTACCATTTGCAAGCGGTGTCATAATAACAATAAAAACTGAACGTAACACTTGGGGTGCGCGGGCGTCGGTCCTTGCCGCCCGCCCACGTCGACCTTCTTGCGGTACTAGTCTTTACATTACACGACACAATACTATAAAAAGTCTTATGTTACATTAATTACTTTCAGATCGAAGCCTACCTGGTGAAATTTTTGGTTGTTGACTTCGCATTATTTAAATGGTTATAGAAAGTTATTACTTATGAAATAAAAATTGATAAGTTTCTTAGTTGATTGCAATATTTGCCTCCCTTTTGTAAGGAGAAATATTGTAGGTGCTATGATACTTCTCTTGGCTTCTACTCATGCTTTCCATCAGGCAGAGTAAATTAATTTTGGCAGTCTTAAATGGATAAAAAAATATCTTGAAGGGAAAGAGAAGCATACTGCGATTAATTTTGGTTATTGATACAATTTAGTTGTTTCAACTTATAGCATGCTTGTCAGTAATACGTTACTATCCTAAAAAAAGTAAGGTCGTATTGCAATAACAAAGTGTATTTTTTCCGATATTACTAAAAATAGCTACGAAGAACTTTAAAAAATTGTTACGTGAACTTTTCCAATAAACGTAAATGTCTAGTGTTTGAAATGCGGCTGTTCAAAATGAGCACAATGTCGACTATAAGTTGGAGTCGTATCGTTATCGTGTCGTGAACTGCAAACGATTATATTTGCATTATGCCTGACACGTTGCTAATTATGCATTGGTTAAACATGATTGGCTTATATTAAGCATTTAAACTTGCTTGATCTTACTGAACCGGGTTCTCCCTTGCAAGGCGACAGGTAATCCGCACTGGTCATTAAGTGTTATATCGTTCATTATGTTTTAATATGTGTTGATTATCTGCTTATTATCTTGGGGACTTATTTCTTACTAGCTCTTGTCCGCGACTCCGCTCGCGTGTATGTCGGTTATCGCGGTAAAAAGTAGCCTGTTTAAAATTGTAGCTGTGTTTAAAATTTCATTTAAATTGACTCAGTAGTTTTGGCGTACACGACTGACAGACGGAAAGTTACTTTCGAATTTATTATAATATCAGTAGCTGGCCCCGACACGCAGAATCGAATCGATTGAAACTGTACCGCACCAAAAGAAAGGAGGAATCAGGGAACAGTTTTATTATGACTTCCGGATCCCTCCTAGCGCCACATCATGAAAGCGCGGTCACAACCTCCTGATAAAAGTCTATTTTAAGTCTTAAGACAACCCGCGAAGAATGATGGGACGTTGTGATCTATTTTTAGTAGAAGCATCATAACAAAACGATAAAATGATTGATGTGGTACAAGTTATTATGACTACAGATAACTTTTTAATATCTTTAAAAGGCAGATGTTTGTGTCAATAAACTTCATACCAAAGATTTTTGAACAGAAATATAATTAATAGAGAAATTTACTTTTAAATATTTATTACAATATTATGTTAACACCATTACTAGTTACATGTCGTTCTCTTATTGACATACCTAGTAGATATTTAAAACATTGTATTCGTGTCTACTCTTTCCTATCTTCATGTGCAGTGTGGATAAGTTCTGAGTGGATTTACTTTAGCCTATTACCGTCCAGTGCTGAACCCATCCCGATCTTGAGCAGTCCGTGTCTGTCCGCTGCCAGCCATTTGCCTCAAGTCATCGGTCTAGGACGGCAGTGTAGGACGGTTTCCCACGGTTTCAGCGACCATTGACCGGCCACCAACTTTGACGTGCTGCTTTTTGTTGAAGTTCTTAGTTATATCGCTATCTAGCCTAATTTAGATGTACTGCTATATTTAAATAGTTTTAAAATTAGCCATCTTGAGCTCTTGCTACTGTGTATGTACTTTAATCACAGCTTGTCATCACTTAAACAACTCAAACAGACAAAGCATTCATTTCCTCCTAGACGACTGTTGTATTCCTGCCAAAAGTGTTACCAAGGATGAGTCAACATAGCTAGACTAGAAACTCAATTGAGTCGATTAGTGAGATCGACGACCTTGTTCGTGAACTTGAAAAAATGTTATTTCTCAAGTTTTAAATTTTATATAAAAAATCATCAGTGTTAGATGAAATATCAAAGCAAATAGATTACTTAATGTTATTCCTATTGCGAATAGAAACACCATAAGTTTCTCTTTAATATACTCTTTTCAAAAAGGCAGATTATTTATGTATGCAGCAACGTAAAATACAATTTTAAAAAAATCTAAAATCATCGTAGAGAGTGAAAAAAGTATAGTTAATTTTATTTTATATATAAAATTCTCATGTCACAATGTTCGTTCCCATACTCTTCCGAAACGGCTTGACCGATTCTTCTAAAATTTTGTGGGCATATCGGTTAGGTCTGAGAATCGGCCAACATCTATTTTTCAAACCCCTGGGACGCGAGCGGAGCCGCAGGCATAAGCTAGTATGAATATAAAAAGCTGACAATTTAAAAAACGGAAAATAATAAAACTTAAATTTTTTATAGACAAAATATGTAGTCTTAATTAATCCCGTATCCCGTACTCTAATCGAACCGAATATTAAATAATGTAATCAAATTATGTGACGAATATCAAGACCAATTGTTGAAATTTTGCGATATTAGATAAGATAGTACATTAAATTTAATTTAAACCAAATTAGCTCTGAGATGATGACCTTGTTCATGAACTTACTGAAGCGTATAGAAGTAGGTTATCTTATCTTGACGTTCAACTTCACTGTTCGTAATTGCCTCAATAAAACTGTTTTTGTCTTGAAATTTAATACTGGTTTCCGAGTTATGAACAAGGAGCATGATAGTACTGTAGAATACATTGCACGGAAGGTACGCCACCGGTTTTACGATGAACTGAAGTAGTTCAGTGTATCTAAAATTCTAGATGTTTCAGCATTACATACCTACAGCAAAAAGCTTATCTAAACCTGCATATAGGTGGAGACTTATATTACCCCATGTGGTGGCATATGATACACGGCAACTCTTGCCAAATTTTTTGCGTAAAATATGTCTCCCCAAAATGGACCTCGACTAAAGTCGATACTTAATTCTAGAGGTCTACCTCTAGCCTGGAGCGAGTATAACATGTTTTAAATCAGTATTGCCGCCTTGTAGGCGCCTGTGATCTCATTATGTCACGAACCTTCGCATGGCGCCTAGCCTTTTGGATACCGCTGAAAACGTACTTAAAATCAAATTTAATAACGTCCTTACTAATATTATAAATGCGAAAGTATCTTACTGTCTGTCTGTCGTGCTTTCACAACAAAACTACTGAACCGATTTCAATAAAATTTGTAATACATATAGTCTAGAGCTTGACAAAGGAAACACACGGGCAAAGCCAAGGCCGAGAACTAGTCAAATATAATTTTAAAAAGAAAAAATGTGTACGTATTTTTACATTGTTTTAATATAATGACACATTTTTCAAACTCTTGCTATCCTATTATTGGGTACTGATTGACATTAATTAAAATTCATAGACAATTCAAATAATTTTTCGTAGTCATACATGGCGCATAGAATGAATATCCGTTGTCTTTGTCTACGCGTGTTATCGGCGGATATCCGCTCCTACGTCGATGCCCTTTGTTGTGATAAAGGGTTTTTGTAAGCATTTTGAACGGCACCTTTATATTATCACTAGCTTTCCGCACGCGGCTTCGCCCGCGTGGAATTCGTTTACATCGCGCGACACGGTAAGGGTAGATTAAACAATCTTACATGATTTTATGTTTGATATTATGGAACTTCGACACAAACTTTCGTCCCCTATTTCAAACCTTTCTACCTTTATTTTCGCGATAAAAAGGACATAGGATACTTAGTATCCTATGTCCTTTCCCAAGTTCAGTTCTATCTTCATACCAAATTTCATCAAAATCGGTTTAGTGGTTTAGGCGTGAAAGCTTGACAGACAGACAGACAGACAGACAGAGTTACTTTCGCGTTTATAATATTAGTAGGGATTACACTGGAATGGATAAGTAATTGTTAGTTATGTTTTCGTATTATTGCGTTAATTTTGTACGACGTTTTCCAAGTAAGCATTGCATTGTAGAAGTTAAGCCTCTATAACTCCTGAACTAACAAAGTCATCTAATTTGTTATAGTTTTCACTATCACGAATTTTTCCGGCCGTTTAGCTTTTAGAGGGGGGGGGGACGCCCTGTTTTTACAAAAAAGTTGCCTTTAAAATGAAATTTCTCGCAAACGGACACCTAAATCAAAAAATCGTCTTAACAAACCTTTAATGTTTTTAAAAGACCTATATAATAATACCCCACATGATGGGGAAGCCGCGAAAAAAAAAATCCTCACTTTACGTGTAGGGGAAGTACCCAAAATAAAAATATTTTTCATAATTTTATTGTAGCACATTGTCGACGTAATTACAATACATATTCATGCAAAGTTTCATCTTCCTAGCACTTACTGTTTGGACGGTAAGTCGAGGACGGACGGATAGACGCACAGACGGACATGACGAATCTATAAGGGTTCGAAGTCATAAACTTCGGAACACTAAAAAGTAGTAGATCTTTGAATTACCTATAACTTGCTATTTAACTTTTTTTCTTGTAGTTTTGTCGGACTTGTAGTTTTGCCGGAAATCGAGATAAACCGTTTTTTACCCTTTGTTTTCTATATTTAGCCATCCAAAGTGATTCTACCCTGCTTGATGGAAAGCATGAGCAGAATCCAAGAGTCAGGGCTACCACTCTTGCTGTGAATGCAGACAATAATGTATGGCAGCTTAGTGAGATGCTTTTTCACGCCCCGCTTATATTGGACCCGAATTCCTCCCCCCTACCCCTTCCCGACCTCAGATCGCCCGTAAATTATTTTTCCTTTCATTTTTATTACATTCTCCTCCTTTTCCAATAGGTTTCATCATACTATAATTTTATTTGTTTTCAAAAGTTAACTACCCTGGTCTTCTGGTCTATATATATGTCATTTACAAACTATCATTATGGTTGCCATGCAAGTGTGTTATGCCTAGCAACCTGTGAAGTATTGACAGGAGATAAACAGTGATACATTTTGACATCTACGATTTATGTATTTTTATAATCACTTAGCTTTGGCCTTTGTATCTCGATTATTGCAGTAAAAAGTAGCCTATGTCCTTTCCCAAGTTCAGTTCTATCTCCATACCAAATTTCATCAAAATCGGTTCAGTGGTTTAGGCGTGAAAGCGTAACAGACAGACAGACAGACAGAGTTACTTTCGCATTTATAATATTAATAGGGATTAGACCATTAAATTTTACCTTTACAACCTCTGTTGCCGCATCTTATAATGATTTTAATCTAATGTACTCGATGTACATACTTTATTTTTCTTATTTTATGTCCTTTTATGACAGAGGTTTCATTTAATAAAAACTTTGGCATAATGTAATTGAGAATTTAGCGAATTGTAATACAAATATAATCAGATAAATAAAAGGAATCCTTGGTTGTTTTGATGTCACGAGTAGACACTCCACTGTGACTGCGTTAACATAACCAAATTTATTACATACATTTCTTCTGCCTGAACCAAAAATATCAGGGTTTTATAATCTAAACAAATAAATGAAATTGAAGTATAATATGGTTATTATTTGAAATTAACAACTTTTTATAGTAAATTCATATGTAAAGTATATACGTTACCTACAACAGAAACCCATATTTTTTTGTCCGTCTATCCGTTTGTGTCGGTTAATCTCTGGAGGATTTCACTGGCAGCTAGATTATTCCGTGGCGTTACTCGCATTTATAACAATAACCGCTGGACTCAGCTAGTCTTAGTTACATAGAATCAAAAAGTTCTTTTTTTTAGTAAAATATTTGTTATTCTACTTCATTGCTTACAATATCCCTATCTATTCAATAAATTATGTGAGGAATGTAAGTTGGTATGTAATAATATAAATTTACATAATCAAATGTTTTGTACAATTCAAACGATGAAAACGAGTCTTCTAATATAAAAATACAGAAAATTCTTATGATGTAAATATTTTTACGTTAAAATGGTAATATAAACGGTAATCTGAATAATAATTATTAATTTTATATCTTCAGTGGTCATAGTGGTAATTTGCATAATTTAATGGCAATCGTCGTTATGGATATGTTTGAAAAGGGATAATTAATTTAGTGGAAAAAATATTTTTACACATGCCTGTCCGATTTAGAAAATTGTTTTACCGGTAGAAAGACACATTATTTGTGAGTGATATAGACTAAATATTACCCGAAAAATGATTACCACTAAAACCGACATACGCGCAGACGGAACCCCAAGCAAAAGCAAGTAACAAGCAAACCTGAAAACGTAAGCAATTTGTCAAGCATTCGCCAAAAAATACAAGTAAAAAGTTTTAAGTAGCAGTCGATAGGTACTTAACCTTACATGTTCCTTATGTCTTAATTGACTTAATAGCGAAAGGAACAGACACCCTCATAATAAGGGTAGCTTTATGAAAAAAAAAATTTTTGGTAAGTAAGCGCCACAAAAAATCGTTGACCACATACCAAATGTTATTGACCTCTGTTCATTATGCCTATCGAAGATAGTCGGTCATACATACTGGTTCTAAATTACCCATAGATTATAAGTTATAACCGAACCAGTCCACAAGCCTATTATCTAATAAATTTAAATAGGACAAGAAATATGAGATGTCTTTCGGCTTTAACAGTATTCTCATTTTGGTAATATGATACAAATGACACGAGGACAGGTGTTAATGAATGAAATCCGCTTGTTAAATATTTTTTCCATGAATGTAGTACGCCTACTATTTTAGTTTAGAAATATTTAAGTAGGCGGGAATGTTGCAATAGTCACTTGTAAAGGTTAATATTTCTGCAGACATTTTGTTATCGTATCCTTACATACATAAATGGTAGTCGTGAATAATTTTAGCGCAAATTTGTGTTTGTTTTATGCTATTAGTATTGTGTCATTCACAAAGCGCTAAATTGGTGTTTACTTTGCAATCTGCTGCAAATGAGATTTGGTATTTTTAGGCAATATGAAGTTGCAATACAATCCTGCCGTTGTATAATCTTATGAAATTTCATCGCTACTTCTTTTGTTCCTCACCGTATCAGGATACTGTTCATTATGCCTTTCCTTATAAAGGAGGTTTTTGTTTATCCAACTGCAGCTAGCACCCTGCGATGCTACGGCTACGCCTACGATTAGCCTAATTAACTTCTTATATCAAATGAACCTGGTTCGACAGTCTAAGAGATTGCCTGGAACAAACAGAGAGATGGACATACAATAATTGTGAAAATGATTTTTTTGATGATGTATCGTAGGTATACTTTCATGGATTTAATGAAAAGCTGTTTTCTTTAAAATACACTATTTTACTTATTTGTATAGGTTGGCCACTAAAAATTTATAACTAACTACTAACTATCTACGAAGTAACATGTAGGTCACAACTAACAATATCAGCAAAGGTCATTGTTTCATAGTTAATTAGGGCATCACCTAAAAACTTAATTGCAAAACAGTTTTTTTATAACTTCCACATTGAACAAAAGGAATCTATGTAGCAGCTGACATTTTGTTTGTAAGAAACTAGGAAGTAATTCCAACACCATAGACAAGTTTAATTATTTACATTCAATGACAAAGGTGTTTTTATTTATTTACTTGCTGATTGACTGAAGTGACTAGTCTAAAAAAATTGCCTAAGTTATTCCTTATCTAATCAGTTTTCTGCCAGTGAAAGTCCCATCAGAATCCTTCTAGCCGTTCCAGAGATTCGCCAGAACAAACAGACATACAGACAAGTTTTTGATGTATCGTAAGTATAATACTTTCTCATGCATTTAGTAAAAACGAATTATTTGATATTACAAACAGACACTTCAATTTCATTTATTTGTATAGATTTTTCCACAAATGAATTTTAATTACTTGAACCAAAGTGTCTTTTTAATTTAGATATTAACGTCACAAGACAATGAACCATAAGGCTTAGGACCGAAGTCCAATTGATTATGGTCATCAACCGACCATACTAGCAAACTAAATGTCCAAAGACAAACGTAAGCAATTATGGGCAGCGGATGACAGTCTGCGCCTGCGCCATAAATGGGTGGACGGCGGCGTGTGCGTCTGTGATCTATAACTGTTGCATACGCACCGTGTCGTTTCCTACTCGCTAGGCGGTAGGTACGCGCACACTAGCACAAAAGCTAAAGCTCGATCGACTGAAAATCAACTTAAGGCCACATCACACTAGCTACTTTTAGCATCGGCGATCGGCGATTTGGCGACTGCATCGATGCTGCATCGCGTTTTAGCGACTTCCTGCGTTCGGTCGCCGTATTTAGCTTCTAAAAAGCGAATAGTTGCCGATCGCCGATGCTATAAGTAGCTAGTGTACTGTGGCCCTTAAAAGATAGTAGAGCCGCGCTAATTTCATATCGGACGGACCGAATAGTCCGACCGAATGGTCCTACCCTCTCACAGGAGATCAACCTTTAAGGACGACAGAAGTGGTGACATGTTTCGTTGGTGAATGCGAAATCGGAGTTCCGGAGGCCCAATAATGCTGAAACATCTCACTATGCGCTATGGGTCACCAATCACCATGCTGCTGCATTGTCTGCATTCGCAATGAGCATCCTGATCACCACTCATGCTTTCTATCAAGCAGAGTAGTTTTACTTTGACAGGCTTATATATAAAAGAACATCTAAATCCGTGACAAAATAACATGTTGGCATAGTTTTCTGAGTAAATTAGTAGTAGTAGTATCATGAATACATTATTATATGATGACTAGTTGACCCAGCGAACTTCGTACCGCCCAACTTTAAAATTCCAGAACTTGATCGCAGCGCTACCTACCGGGTCCAATTGCGAATCTAAACCATTCCCAGATCCCCTTGAACACACACAAAAAATTTCATCAAAATCGGTCCAGTTGTTTGAGAGAAGTTCAGTGACATACACACTCACAGAAGAATTATATACATAAAGATATATCAAGTGAAGTGATCAAATAGCGATCAAATTCGAAATAACGAACGAACGAATAACTTTTAGGACTCATATGAAATACTAGTTCGTTAAAAATTTCCTTTAAATTTCAGCTTCATTTTCTCTTAGTGATTGAAGACGCTAAATACACGCTAACAATATATTGTGAAAAATATAACACAACACAATAGTTATAACCCACATAACTGGTGATACATATACATAAGTATAATAAGACCAGTTACGCAGTATCTTGCGAAACTCTCTCGGAGGTACTGTCTTAAGATCTTCACAATATAGATAATATCAATATTGTAGGCTTTCCACAAAGGCGATTACACACTTACTGCACAACATTCCTATTTGGCCATGTAACTTTACAAGTCAAATAGTGTACCACCATCCTTATAGTTTACGTTGATTCATTCTCATAATATGTAAATGCTATGCTCCCATTTCATGCCTTTTAAAGTATTGCTCTTTGTCGAGTAATGGACGTAATTGGTAGAAAAATGTTGGGTTGTGTAAGTAATAGCTGTGTTTATGGTATATTTTGTACTTGAAATGATTTATTTAATAGAGAGCCCTAAGGCTATTTGAATATGGGTGAATAATTTAACTGTAAAGAAATATATTTTAAGCAATTCCTAAATTGACTTTCTAATATGTATCTAATGTCTGCCTACTCTGAATAGATTTTACTATCATAACGTCTTACATTGCCGAGTCTAAATGCTATTTCAATAGCAGTATTTAATGGCAAATGAAAACCGTTACAACAACTTGCAACAATAATTTTGTCTTGTCGTCCGATAATCTTCTCTTTCAGCAACAGACTGGTCATCTCCTGGTAAATGGCTACCGGTGGCCATTGACACTTGCAAATCAAGATTTAGAACATAAAATCCCTTTATTGTATCCTTTTCAGTCAGAATAGGTGGGAGTGAGTTGGTCTCGGGTAACTTCAGTTTTTATAGTTTTCTGAATATATAGTTCATATGTGTCTTTTTGACAGACCCAGGTTCGATCATACGTGGAGTACTATTTTTGCAATGGAACCGCGCAGTATTTGTTTGACGCTCTCGATCGGTTACAGCGGCGAGCAGTGCGTATTATCGACAGTCCACAAAGCCATCGAGTCTTAGCGTCAGCAGTTACGAAGAGATATCGCCTTTACGGGTGTTTACTTTTTCTCTATCGCTTTTCCTCCTCTTTTACCGAAGCATGACTGTTCCACGGTTCCAAGTATCTAATTGTCAGTAACAAATTCCAAAAGCAAGGTACATAGTTGCATTGTTTGTGTTTTTAAGTACCATACTTCAACAAATTCTTACAAGAGATGTCAAAGAATATTACAAGTTACAATGTTAGTTTGGCAATGCCACATGTCTCTATAAATGTTCAGTAACTGTGCAGTGGATACATCAGTGCAGTTGTTAAATATTATCATTTGCTTAGTCGGACCTCATTTGATAACTTTGTACAAGTCTATACAAATAAATAAAATTGGAATGTCTGTTTGTAATGTCAAATGAACAGTTTTTTACTAAATGCATATTAAAGGAGTACTTACATATGAAAAGCAAATTTTAAAAATTGAGTCCGTCTTGTTGTTTCGGCTAATGTCTCGAACGGCTAGACCGCTTTTTACGAAACTCACTGGCAGAAAGGCCCTAGGGCTTAGCTAGTTTATATATTAAAGTTATGTTATTAGTATAGAACTTAAAATGTCACAAACATAAAAATGAATTCTAAATATTTATGACACTAATTTTCAAGTCCAGTGTAATAACAAATGTAGCCAACACTAACATACATAATCTCATGTAATGCCTGACTCACAGGCGCTAACTGATAAGATCTAATTCGTCACCAACTCATCGCTGCTTTTAATCTTGCTCCAAGATAGTCACTGCAAATATACATAGACAACACTGCATCACTTACATCATTATAAACCTTATTGTCATGATGTAAGGTATGTTTTTATGGTACCACGTTCCATGGTCATCGATGACCTGCTAACGGAAGACTCACGAAGGACTACAGCTGTCTCAATAGATGCAGTAATATGTTAGCGCTTATACAACGTTGGTTTAATTTTATTTGTAAAGCTGCTGTAAAGGCGGAATGGTAAAGGAAGTCTGCAAGAAAGCATACATGCAGATCCCTTGAACAAAGATATAAAAAACATTGACATACTTCGTCTGATATACCTTCTTCCTACTTTCTTTATTAAGAGACATGTGAACTCTTAAAAACTGTTGATGATGATAAAAAATATTGGCACCAGAACGTGCAAAAAGTTTGAATAGCTTGTGATCACAATCATCATCAAATAGTAGCAGGTGATCGTATCAATGTCAACCGATAAATTTTTAATACTGCTCTACTTGTTAAGGAAGCCAGGTATTACTATCTATAACCGATCAATATGTATCCTCCGATAAAACTTCGACAAGTATACCTTATCAAAAGAAAATCAGCTAATTTTTAACCGACTTCAAAAAAAGAGTAAATTTTTTAATTCAAATGTATTTTTTTATGTTTGTTACCTCAGAATTTTCGATTGGATGAACCGATATTGATAATTCTTTTTTTATTTGAAAGCTGGAACCATTTGCCATGATAAGGAAACCAGGATCTGATGATAGGATCCTGGAGAAATCGAGAGAGCTCCTGAAGTATCATAGGCATATCTGTCGCGATTTGGGTACTCGGAATAGTTTTTCTTTTAAGTCGTTTTTTTGTTAAAATTATTATAATGTAAAACATACACATTTTCCAATTGTTAAGATGGTTCGAATATTAGTGCGACAAAGTCAAGCACAAACTTTTCACCTTAAATGATTTTACTTTTATGTGTAAATTTATCCTTTGAAACCTAACAGTACCGATTACCTCCATCTGCTCTTAGATTTGAGAAAAAAGTGCGGATCTCGTAATTGAATCAATATTTTCCATGATACATGTGCTATTTTAACTTTGCAAGTGCGAACTAACCAAAAAACAAATTAAAGTTCCACAAAGACACAAATTTGTATGATCACTGCTCATACCATATTATACCTACTCATTCATCGTATTACCCCGCTTTAAAAGAACTTTTCTAATATCGGAATTTTTATCGTAGACATATCGATCGCTAGTTTCACGGTCACTCAGAGGGTAAGGCCTCAAAACAACTTATTGTACTAACCTAAAAATAAAAATTGGCCAAGTGCCTGTCAGGCCACGCATAGAATAGGGTTCCGTAGTAACCCATAATGGTGTATTTGAAATTCGTGTCCAATAGATAATTGTTATGTTTACTTATTATTATTTTTTTGTACGAAGGCCCCTATAACTCCTGAAATAAGAAAGTTATCTAAACCGCTATAGATTTCCTTAAAAGTTCAATATATGGACTACTATCATGAGTTTTTTCAGATTGTTTGAGCCAGCCGTTTAGCTTTTACAAGGGTGGGATAGCCTGTTTTTACAAATAAATGCGCTTTAAAGTTGAATTACTCGAACGGTTTCCTATAACGAAAAATAGTTTTGCAATCTCGCAATGTCTTTGAAAAGGCCTATCTAATGATACCCCACGATGGGGCAGACGCGAGAAAAAAACATCCCCATTTTACGTGTAGCGGTACACCAAATAAAAATATTTTTCGTAATTTTATTGTAGCACTTTGTCGACGTAATTACAACACATATTCGTGCAAAGTTTTATCTTCCCACCAGCAACCGTTTCGGCGGTAGGTCGAGGACGGACGGACGGACATGACGAATCTATAACGGTTCCGAGTCACAACTATGGAACCCTAAAAAGTCACCATTATAAAATACCTATAGGTAATGTTTAGTCAATATTTCATGGTGTAAAACTGTCACGTAGTAAGAGGCCTACACCTGTTGACCAATTTATTACTAAATTGAGATTTTATCAGGCCACCTGGCGATGACTGCTTGACATTTTACTTGACCTTTGAAAAAGATGCCGTCAGTACAGGATTTAACTCTGTATAAACAATAGTGCAAACCTGATTATTGCGAAACTTTGACTTTCATTACAACTACAACAATTAGTGAAAATCTAAATGAATACCTACATTGCGTGTAATGTACTGATTTGATAACAATAAACTATAAATATTCGATAAAAACAAAGTAATGTAATCATCATCAACAGTATTTAACAGTAAACTGCTTAACATAAATAAATTAAGAAAGTCAAGAAAAAAATTGCCGTGCCGATATTTTTGCCAGCGATTGAGAAGAAGCAATATATCAATCTTTAAATATGATTAATATAGCGTGGGGTCTTTCGTTTTAGTCAGTGCGCTAACTGACCTTAATTTTCTTCGTAGGTGTAACCTTACTGTTCATTGGGGTATAGTAGAAATATAATTCTGTGAATAGTTCAAGGTCAAAGTCGAATTAATTTAGGTCAAACCATAAATTCATTATAATTTTTGAGTTGTTTTATTACATCTGTGTTTTTGTTTTTAAGCTATTGTATAGCTTTTATCGGGGGCTTTGAACGCGGCGACAGAACCAAGAAATTCCGTAACGAAAAAACCTAACACCCTAAAAACAGATAGAGATATGATTGTAACTGCAGTGCGACAAGGATGTAGCGGCTCCGTGCTCCATAGGCAGATTAGCGCATGCGTGCTACTGCCACCGGTTGTTATTCGATGCCTTGACAACACAGTCATTCTAGATTCTTCTTTTTTTTATTCCATAGATTGGTTTTAGATATTGAGCATATTACTATTAAGTTCTCTGTTTAGTTGTCATTGTCTTTTGGTTAATAGGATGATTATATTGTTTGGCAATAATATTGTTAGAATGTATGTTGGTAAAAATACTGTATATTGTTTTGTAAACTTGATTATTATCAAAGAAAAAAAACTGCTTAAATAAAAAATAAAAAAATAATTATAATTGCTTAAATTGATAAAAAAACTATGCTATAGTTAAGTCTATTCTCTCGCAATTTCTACATATAGCTTGGTCGAGAGCTTTTGAGACTGCAAAGAGTTCCAATGACATTATTGTTGTATTACAATTAACTTTAAACATAGCCGATGTTTTATGGTAGGCATCAAAGTATGCAGCCCCACAAGCCCAATCGCTTTTTGATCCATCGGTAAAAAACAAGTGCAAGCCACTATATTTTGTGTAAATCTCGTTAACAACTTCAGATTTAAGCAATGTTGGATATATATATATATATATTCTTTTTAGCTTTTTCATGAGTAACGTCCAAATCAAATTTAACAATATCTTCTAGTTCTATATAGTTAGTTCATATGTCAAGACTAAACAGTCGAAAATACTTTTCGCATATTAACGGAAAAATTTTGAATATTTCCTATAATAGCAAATTTACAGCCAGAGAAAATAAAAATTGCATCAATGGCTTGTGTATGCCTTTATAATTTTATTCGAAGACATGACGTTGATGTTTATGATATGACAACGATACCGGCAGAACATATTGAAATAACTCGAAATTTGGAACCTTCATCATCATCATGATGACACCCGTCTGGACACGCTGGCCAGACGGGTTGGTAAAGGGTTTGTTTCAAGTTTTCCTTCTCTTGGCAGTGATGTTAGCTGCTTATTTTGTTCCTTTAGACGCCTCTTACGAGACCCATGGAATGAAAAGGGGTGGTGACACTTTGTATTCTTAATCCGTCACCATACGGACCTTTGGAACCTTCAATTGTCAGAAATGAGTTGATGAACTATTTTCTTTCAGAGCAAGGGCAGCTTCCATGGCAAAACTACATTGCATAAATCAGCCGACATTTATTTAGCATAGATATTAATGACTATTAATCAAAACGAAAAATCTAAAAAAGTTTTAAATATTAAATCCTTAATGTATCATCATAAATCAAAAAGAGTATCAATTATTTTTCCGAACATGAAAATAGGCTATTCTGAGTATCAGAATTGTCGGTATAATTAGAATGGCTAGTGGAAGGACGTTCAGGTGTCAAATTGGTAAAATATTCTTGCGCTGCCACCATCGTGGACTGTCTTGAGAAAGCGCCCATTTCAGCCTGATAAATAATATTTTGTATGTGGTGTTGTACCGTAGATACTGTTATAGGATCCATTTTTCTTATTTTACTTGCTATATATTCTCCAAATACTGAAGCATCGTCGCGAGCAGATGTTGAAGCCGACATATTTTTTTAAACCTGTAGAGCTTCGGCAATATCGCTGTCTCCATCAATACCGCATCTCCTTTTTCGGGTACTAGTCGCTGTTGCATTATCTTGGTGACTTTGCTGCGATTGCATCTATAAATAAAAGACATAAAATATGAAATGATAAATTAATCATTACTTGTTTTAGAATCGTGGGAGGTATCTAATATATGTATCCATACTAATATTATAAAGAAGTAAGGTTTGTGAGTTTATGAGTTTGCACTGCCGCCAACACTGTGTGGAGGCTTTAGAATATTACGTTACCGTTAGAAAAGCGCAAACAATAACTAGTTAACTATAATATAATAACTACTTCATAACTAATCAATCGCAAAATTTGGGTATTATGTGAATGTTTTCGTTATAAATATAATATAATTGATAGTTATTTAGATATTGTATGTATGCATATCATTGGTATGTATATCTGTATGTACATATATGTTTATGTTTGTGTATGTATGTATATGTAGTGTATGTATGGATGTGTACATGTATGGAGATATAAATGCGTCTCTCTTTTTATTCATTAGTAGATTGTAAATTATAATTTTTTTCAAAAGTCATTGCACCGTCAACTACTGTCTTTCCAAATCATTTAATCCATCCTAAGGTTGCCTGGTAGAGATTGCTTTTAGCAATAAGGCCGCCCTTTGTACATTAAATGTAAGCCATTTTTGATCTGTATTGTGAATCTGTAACACGGTGTCCAAATAAAGAGTTTTCTATCTATCTATTATATTTTTTTACAAATTGCTTACTCTATATAGTTTATTTATTTGTAATTTTTGTTTTTTAATAATTTGTTACACTTCTAAATCTAATATGAAGTTTTTTTAAATAATCAATGTCATAGTTTAATAAAAGCAGCCATGAAAGGTCCCGTAGGAGCAAGTAACATCATTTAAAAGTTCTTATAGTTCGTTGTAACTTTGATCGATGTTTTAATAATAGCGTATTGATTAAATGAAAGTTAAATTGCGGTTTAAGGTTTATGACGTATTAAAAAAAAACTACTTACTAGATCTCCTTCAAACCAATTTTCGGTAGAAGTTTGCACGGTAATGCACATCATTTTTTTTTTAGTTTTATCACTCTTATTTTAGAAGTTACAGGGGGGTGGGGCATTTTACCACTTTGGAAGTGTCTCCCGCGCAAACTATTCAGTTTAGAAAATAAAGATATTAGAAACCTCAATATCATTTTTGAAGACCTGTCCATAGATACCCCACACTAGTGGTGGTCGTTGAATGAACGAACAGTTTTTTTCGACTGTTTCTTAGCCGTGAACTAATAGACTAGTTTATACACTCGGTTCCAAAAATAACGGGTCAGTCACATAAACCCGAATATCTCCCGAACTACGTATGCCATCCTAATGAAACGAAGACTGTTCAATTGAGAATTTAATTATACAGATAAAAAATAAAATAAAACTTAGTTACACCCACAATATCAATCTTAAATTACAAAAAAAACTGAAGTAGTCAAATTTTTTTAAGATTACATTTTTTTTATGATTGTTTTTTTGCTGTTTTTCATCACTTTCTTTCAAGAGCTCGTGGAGGCAATACAAAGTATTAAATGAAGAAAGTGATGAAAAACAGCAAAAAAACAATCATAAAAAAAATGTAATCTTAAGAAAAATATGACTACTTTAGTTTTTTTTTAATTTAAGATTAATATTGTGGGTGTAACTAAGTTTTATTTTATTTTTTATCTGTATAATTAAATTCTCAATTGAACAGTCTTCGTTTCATTAGGATGGCATACGTAGTTCGGGAGATATTCGGGTTTATGTGACTGACCCGTTATTTTTGGAACCGAGTATAGTTGACTGATAAACATGTTTATGTAGGAACTTTGCTATCATGTGATGGGACTATCATTACATAATAAAGCGTCATAATCCATTGAAATGTTACATTTTTAGGCCTTATTTTTTTATCAAATAAATAGTTTATGAGATATATCGTAAAAACCATTTCAACCCCTATTTTCAAGATGGCTTTCGTGGGACAAGGGTGGCGACCTCACAAACTTGATTTTAGCTTTACACTGACCCCCCCCTACACATCAAAAAAAATTGCGTCCTCTAAAAAACGCAACCCCATATGTAACTTTTCAATGGACTATGAATGTACATTGTACAATGAGACATTTTTAATACTACATGCACTGAGCTTATTGCTAGATCAAAATAAACTCTATTTTGATTACTCTAAATATATATTTTGTGTTGCATTTAATATAAATAAAGTATTGGATTGCAAATTGAAATTTTGTTTGTTTACATTATTTTTTTTATTTCATTTGAATGCGTTACACGCAGCGCAGGTCAAAGGTGACTGCAAAAAAGGTTATCGCGAACTCGAACTATTAAATTGTGAAACTTAAATAATTTAACGTCTCGTATTGTCTACGACATAACTAGTCGACAACATGGACGTATAAAACTAGTTATCATCGATGATAAACGGTTGTTTGAATCTTTGTTTCTGTACATTTATTTACTCATGTGATCTTGGCCAAGCGGGTGAAACCACGGGTCTAGTTTGTGATAAAATAAACAATAAATATAGAAGACATGAATACTTACATCATACTCACTATTTACTGTGGGTATTGGTTTATTTTTGTCTCGCAAAAAAGTCATTGCCTTGTAAGCAAACCACTTTGGCTCCTGTACATCGTCAGTGCCTGCACCAGATTTACACGACTGTTCAAATTTCTTTTTTTCTCGAAAATAATGAGAAGGTAAATTTTTTAACTTTCTCTCCACTTCACCTTTATCAATGTCAAATACACTTGCAATTATTTTCAATGCGTCCGTTCGTTTATTTCTGTTCTTATAATCTGCATTTCTGGGATTCCATAAAATATCATTTTCATGAAATTTTTCAATTAATAGCAATACAGCTTCGTCGTCCCAATTAAAGGACATTTTAATTTGTTTCAAAACTTACTAAGCACCACACCACTACCGCTCGAATGCCAGGAACGAACTGCCGCCGGCATCGGGTGCAACCCGCCGGCACACCCCGGCGGCCTAGCCGGCATACCCGCTGGCAGGCCGGCGGCAGTGCCGCGGGCATCCTGTGTAGGAGGCATTACCGCGGCAGTATCCGAGTGCCACACGACTTATTTTATTTTATTTTGTATGAGCCTACCAAAATGACTCTCTACTCTGCCTGATGGAAAGCATGAGTAGTCTCTGAGAGTGGTGGTCACCATATTCATTGCGAATGCAGAAAATGCAATATAGTGACCCACACTACGGCGGTCTATTGAGATCTTCCTGTATAATTAAGCGTATTATACTAGTATGTTTTTATAGAGGCTAAACTGAGAGAGGCTAATATTGATTAAGCAATTGTAGCCAGTTCAGTCTAAATGGGTGACCAATATAACCAAATTAAGACCCCTCCATACCCCGAAGAGCACCTTCTATCGTCGGTCTCGGTTTTCGTAAGGTTTAGATGTTTATTTTTAAAAGTATTATTTTTGTGAGAGATGTTGAATGTAGACATATCATTCGGATATAATAACTTCTTTTAACATTGCGTTTTAATGTGATGTAAGATCACATTAAAACATAAAGACTATCAAGGAAACCCTCCCACTTGTAAGAGAAAATCTGAATCGGTCGATCCCCCTCCCCCACTAAGTCATCTTACGTAATAATTTGTATGACCCCATAGCAGTCGCTCCGTGTAAAATCGAAATTTTGAAACACAGAACACAGTTTTGAAAATGACTCAAAGGAAACAATATTATTATGTTTATACTACAGCATGTTATTTTAAGTAGCAGAATAATGCATGTACGAACAAAATGCACATTAACACGTACGAACTATCGTTAAGAACGTGTCTTACATATACGCTGTTTTAAATAATAGTACTAGCATGTGTAAGGTAAAGGCCTGAATACTAATTTGTTAAATATTTGCACACCTGATCTACCTAAATATAGGAGGAAGTCGTATCTTGTTTTAAAGCTATTTTTGTTTGGTCATCACTCATTCATCCTTTGATTTGCTCTGTTGTGTATGAATTTTGGGGTCGATGTAATGATGTATGTCTCTAGCCATTGAAGGTGAAGCTTTACTTTCATCATCATCATCCTCAGCATATTTGCATCCACTGCTGCACGTATGCCTCTTTTATCTTTCTCTAATCGCCTGATCTGACCTGGACTAGACACGCTGCATCCAGAATTTTTACTTTATGAGTAGTTAAATCAGTAGATCTATAACTACTGGCTCGGGCTCGTATACCAGCTGTATGGTCAGACTGACTCAAAACTATGGTCTTTTCTTCAAAAGGTTAACCCGGATTTTATACTGTACTTGAATAGTTTATTCCTGTGACGCCTCTGTTGTTTGTTACGACATTTCTTCGAGAGTGAGTCTTAGGAAATTCTAGCGCCTTCTAGCTGTGTTTTAAAGTCACAATCATTCCTCTCCATACCTCTCACTACTTATCATCTTTATTAAAAAGGCAAATTGAATGATCTGTGTTCAACATTCGCATTAAATACTATCATTTTAATGCTCGGTAACCAAAACACATTATTTTCTAATTGCATCCCATTAGTTGCATAATAAAAGATTTAATTTCATACGCGCAAAGATAATAAAATAAAGAACAAGATACACTTGGTCAATATGTATGAGTTACCGTATAATATTATCTCATAGCAGGTGACATCAGAGTAAACAATACGAACGTGCTCACACCATTCAGATTATTATTGCCCTTATTTAAGGCATAAGCGGCAGCGATCTGCGGCGACTACTACGTTGCTTGCTATATTGAGTCTTGAATATAGTTTATTAATTATTGTATCGTGTACCGGCCAAGTGTGAGTCAGATTCGCGCACGAAGGGTTCAGTACCATTATAAAAACGGCAAAGAAACTCGTGTTTGTTGTATGGGAGCCCCCTTAAATATTTTTATTCTGTTTTTTTCTTACAGCGGTGATATAAATACGTCATCTGTTAAAATTTCAACTTTCTAACAATAACAGTTCATGAGATATAGCCTGGTAATAGACGAACTGCGGAGTCTTAGTAATTGGGACCCAATTTATTATAATTATAATAGTTTTATAATCTAGGTACGGAACTCTAAAAGGGGATAGGATCTTTAAGTAAATGCTAATAGTAATACCATATGCAACAATATCTGTAATAAAGATGTCGTTTATTTAAAGATACTATTTACCACTGTACCCAGAACAGATTGGTATATTTGTATTTGTAGAGTTGTATTCGTTATGTTTTATAACTCTTTCTGAAACATGTTTTTCTTGTGTTGGATAAACAGTCTAGCAAGTTGTAAAACCAAGTTCAGTTTTACTTTTCATTGAAGAATCCACTTTGTTAACACATTTGTGTAAATATGATATTGAAATACATTGTAATAGTTTTCTATTGTGGTTACGAAACAATGGTAAATATATTGTACAACGCTAATAATACACCACTGGTCATTGCCCACAGATATTGTATGTTTACGATTTTAAAAACATTCATGTTAATCGAAACTTATTTATTTTAAACAACTGTAAATACTTACAAATTAAAGGTGAATTAAAAATTGGGTAAGCGAAGTTATACCAGATTTAATTTAACTTATCTACTCAGTAAGATAGTTTTAATTTACTATACAATTTTAGTATCATTATTAATAAAGAAATGTAGTAAATTTATTTACATATACCATAAACTATTATAAGATGCAGTACTTAATATTATCATGTCTCTTCAGTTATTCATGTAAAGATTTAACAGAAAGGAGCAAAAAACAAAAGACAATTATTTAATGTCGAAAAAAAATTAAAAATTGTAAATAGCAGGACGTTCCACTCATACCTTATGACTTGTAGTAACCTTGAAAAATTACGTAAGAACGTAAAAGTAAATTTAGGGAAACTGGTTTTAAAACGTGATTTGTACCTTGAACATTGATTTACTAATAAATACTTTCGCACCTACAGTGTACCTCTTTAAAGTAAATTACCTTAAAAATTCAAGTTTTGGCTGTGAAAATGTTTCTTTTAATCCACCTATTTGATATTATATTAATCAGTCGTAAATTCCAAAGTGTTTTTATTGTATATCGTGTTCACACGACAGAATACAAAAACAACACGGTTGCCAAACTAGAGTTTTCTTCATACAGTAAAGTTGAAAAGAAAATCATCTAGTAAAAGAATAAAGGGCTAAAGAGGTGTGTACACCAAATCTAAAAAGAGTAATTAGAATCGCTTACGCCTCTGACTTGGTCCCTAAAATAAAATGATTAATGATTTAATAATACAAAACATAAACAAATTCTTATAAAAACATGCATACAGATAAAAAGTGTATTACATGTGTATTGATACATCAAATTTAATGCTTGTTTTTTAAATAAATATTATTCAACTCTTATGTAGTGAGGGATTAAGAATACGAACTGTCACCATCCCATAAGAGAATGAAAGCTAACTACCAAGGACAAAGTCACTTAGAAAAAAACTTCAACCTATTTCAACATATCTCTGGCTAGCGTTGCACTCGTATAGTAGACAGTCACCCTTATACTAAATAGACACCTGTGTCCAGCAGTAGACTGATAATACGCTGAGTATTAAGAACTAAGGCAATGGGCACACTGGACACAATCGCAGCTGATCAAATCAAATCAAACCATTTTTAGGGTTCCGTTGCCAAATGGCAAAAAACGGAACCCTTATAGATTCGTCATGTCTGTCTGTCTGTCCGTCCGTATGTCACAGCCACTTTTTTATTTCAAACACAATAATAAAACGGCACTTTTGAAACGTCTTGTAGTCAGTCAGCAGTGAATCGTGAAGCTAAGTGACTGTTCCAATTCGTAGATCCTATGGAGAAGAACAGTCAAGAAACTCCATGGACACTCTAATTTTAATTTTTCCAACTAATTCCAACATTGTTTTTATGATGTTGATGTTTAGTAACACCAGTACTTGACCTATCTCTATGTACGTTTAAGCAACAATTCTGGCCTTCTATCAAGTATTGTTTGTTGACCGTGTATCCGTCAGCAATTGATAATTGCTTTGCAAATATCTGTGAAGAATCTGTTTACACAAGACGTAAGGCTCCGACATTATAAGCATTTTCAGTTAACGTAAGTGATAAGCGATGGCGATTTTTGGCCCTAGACATCATTTAACTTGTATGTTGGTGTATGTCTCTGTCATCATGCTTCCTAAACCGATTAACCAATTTCGATTTTGTTAGTTAATTCATAAGACTATCATCAACCCTTTCCCAATAGTGGAAGGCATCTTATTCTAGGATGTAATCTATCACTGTGCCAAATTTCATTTAGAAAATTAGCTAGCATATCTATAGTGACGGGGCATCATCTTTCATTTAAATCTTATCAGTTGTAAAATAAGTAGGCTATGTCCTTCTCCAAGGTCCAATCTATGTCTATACCGAAATTCATCCCATTCGATTCAGTGCTTTAGCCGTGAAAGCATAACATGCGAACAAACAGAGATACTTCCTAATTTATGATACATATTAGTATGAATTAATAATATTAGTTAGGTTATAAAATTTCAACAGTAGTTCGCAATGAAAGAAAAAGCTTTTTTATGTGACAACCCTGCAATCAGTTCAGTTCGCTTTTGTATTCCGAAGCCGTTAGACACACAGTACACAATAGTCTTACTTAACAATACCACGTAAAGCTGTGTCCTCGTTACCACAATGTTTTCAATTACGCGGCTTTAATATACCAAAACCAATTTGACAACTAGTTTAATCTGATATTTCCTTCGAAATCTATGTTTTCCTAGATTGGTCAAGGTTGTTTTACGATTATATGCTTCTCATTAATTGATATCGCAATTGTGAGCTTTTTATAGGTAGTTGAGTCGCGCTGATATGTGCTGGCTTGACCGGGGCAGTAATACCCTTACACAGAAGATCCACCTGAAAACTACAACATTCGTGTTGTCGTATTTTGTTGGTGAGTTTGAGACCGGAGGCCCAAAAATGCAGAAGCATTTTACCTTGTTGGAGCCTACTCTTGGATTCTGCTCACGCTTTCTATCAGGGCAGAGTGGAGTCTTCTTGGTAGGCTTATATTAAAAAAAACACTGGAACAAAGAAAAGTCAAAGAAAAACTTAATCTTTCGCTAGTAAACTAAAAGCTGTATGTTGGAAATTGTGGCTATGAGAACAGCTCCTAAGCCATTCTGGATTGAGTTGCAAACAATGCTTTGTCCGTAACTGGACGTTTGACGTCATAGAATGTAGTACCTATATTCGATGAGCAAACAATATGATTATGACTCCGTACTCAGTAACTCCAACCATAGGGAATCTATACTCTGTCCCTTTGATTGTTTTTAATAGTTACTGCTGAACAAATATATTCCAAACTTCGTAAAATATGGAAATTACACAATTAAATATTGTTTCTCAAAGTTCAAGTTCAAATCTAGAGTAATTAACACACGCACGTTTCCACTTAGTTCTAAGTAAATAAATAATAATTATGAAATAAACGAAATACCCGACAGCTTAAAAGTAATGAAATGAAAAGAGGACAACAAATACCACAAATACATACACACAAACATAAATACCTAGATACATACATACGCTCGATAAATATTACCCTTCTGACGCAGTCGAGTAATTAACATTACAAGTCCATACATGAATCAACTTTTTTGTGTTCATTTTCTAAAAATTGAGAAAAAAGAATGTTATCTCAAAGAAAATGAGGAGGGTATTTTTTCCAAAGAAATATACAACACATATTTATTGCCCAAAACCAATGAGAGCGGTGTGCAAAGGGAGAGAGAGAAGGACAGAGGATTATGGCCAACAGTCGACTGCGATAGGCTTATGATGATGATGTATTGGACTAAACGGCATGTAAAATAGTATATGTTCAGTTTTACAGGTGCTTATAATATGTAAATTTATACGTTTATGATTGCAACAAGTCAGGATTATAAAGTGATCTATTATTTCGTCCTAACCACACAGTACAAACATAATAAACCACATTTATTTGTTTGTTAAGCCTTTACACCTTAACTACTTATTGGAATACTGTGTGCTTCAGCATTCTATATAAAGGGGATATTAAACAAAGCCAGGTAACTTTTCTCGAGAGTGCAAAGTGAAAGAGTACGGTTTATGAGGGATACCTGCATTGTGACCCTCATAAACCTGGGAAGCTCTACTCTGTAAGCTCTGGGCAGACTTTAGTTATCTAGTATAATATAAAAATCACCCGAATGCCATTCGCATACCGGTTAGAGAGAGCCTCAGTATGGTCGGATAGACAAAGCAATTAAAATGAAATTGCTATCTGCGACTAGCCTCTCTATTGTCTTAGCCATTTTTCAAATACCTACCTAGAAATTGTACAACCCCCTCCATTAATGTCCGTTTTATCTCACGATTATCTATGATTAGTGATGCTTCACTGCTGTGCTTTCTCTCTTTCTTATACTTTATCTGATTGAATCGTTATAACGGTTCTTCGTCTACAGTCTGTAAACTTCACAAAAATGTGTAAATCAATCAAAGCATAAGGCTTTTAAGTATTTCTCTTCTACTTACATCCATCGATATTGTATTCGATATCCGTCGTGAGATAAAACTGCACGCATAATAATTCGGAGAATTTTATGAGATAAATATGTCACGTAGAATGCTACCGTCAACTGTTTAAAACGATGTGTGATGGAGGGAAGCGCAGGGCCGCTTAACAAAAGAACTGTATTCTTTTTCTCGTGTCTACAACTGCAGGTTGTACAGTAGTGAATGCGTGACCAATTTACATGTCAAATTTGACCCATTTCAAAGTACTTAGTATTTCTGATGTCAGTTCTTTGTCTAGCGAGATAAAACGGTCATGCCTAGCCCGTTTGCTGGCCTCTAGCAGACCCTTACAACTATATCTAAAGACTCCCAAAAACTTAAAGCATACTCGAAAGATGATTTTAATTCTAAATTTTAAAAGCGACGAGTAATCGTCGCTTTTGAAATCAGTCTGTTTCTGATCAGGGTTATGTTGAAAGTCTCTAAAATCGCGCCCAAAAACAGAACTATGCCAAACAATAGCTGCTAACGGGTAACCCAGCTTATGAATATACTTTTTCTTTATCTTAAACATAATAAAATTATATAATTCCAAAGTAATATTGTTTAATGAGGTCTCACGGTGTGTATTGCGGTCACGTGCGAATGCTCGAGCAGACACACAGACGCCCGATGTGCGAACGCAGTAACAATGGCTATTAATAACATACATATAAGTATATACCAGTTTTAAACGAAGTCCATCGGTGGACATCGAATGATCGATACCTTAAGGTCAACCTTTTCAAACATTTATTTCAGTGTGTGTACTTAATTCGAAATTAATGTATGTAAGTGTATTGTCTGCTGACGTTGAAAGAGAAAGTAGTAATTATTATTTCATATGTAGTGTTCTGTGCTTGTTTGTGAAGGGTAATTATAAATTCAACGGAAGAAATCTGTTGAAAATAAAATTAATGTTGTGTAAAATAGAGTACATCCAACATTTAAACTACTTAAATATGTTTATGTAATAATTTCTTAGAAACTGGCCCATCTCTTCATATTTATATACCGGGAGGTGACAGCTAATTTATTGATTCGTTTTGAACTATTTTTCAGCATATTCAGCTAAAACCTGAAAGAAAAGTCTGACTACAGAACGCTGTCGATCAATACACAATAAATGTTTTTCTATTATTGCTGTAGGCACGATTGAACTTTTCCCTCACTAATTCAGATTACAGCAAGAGAACCAAACCTAATATCATTGAAGCGTATTGCAATATAGTATCAGTTGTTTCATAAATAATAATGAAATCAGCTCACAACGTCGAGTTACAAATGGTTATTTGGTAGTTTAACATATAATGGAGCATTGATTCGCTTAGTTCAATTTAATATTTATATTGAGTACCTTTGCCCTCGTGTATTAGTTATCTCAGCGAAGAGTATCACGTCTTCCTCAAGAATCAAAGTATCTCCATGCCAAATTTCATTGAAACCGCAGCAGTTTAGCCGTGAAAACCTAACAGACACACAGTCACTTTCGAATTTAAAGTATAAGTATGGATTGATGCACTTCACTAATACAACAATGTAAATATCGAACTGTGAACTATGCAAACTTTCACATTCACACCTACGTAAAGGTATAGTTTATTCAGTTACCATCTGTTACAGAACTCAACGCTCTCCTTATCAAGCTTTCCATAAACGAGAGAACTAATTCCAGTCTTTGTAATACTTTCGATTTCAGTGCGCACGCCCATACCAAACGTTAGTAAAGCGTCAGTTTTAGCACTACCCGTTATGAATTACGAATGAGTTCCAAAACGCTCGAAATGGTAGTTTGTAGCGAAATTTTTGACCGTTTCGTTCTCAAGGTTGTCTTCTGACTTATTTAGCTAAATTGGCAAATATACACACGAACCACGTTATATATGTATGCATTTGAAATTAGCAAACACCTATACAAAATACCGAATGATATTTGTATTGGGTGAGAATCGAATGCACAGTCAAAATCTTTATGGTATTGCGGCTAACGTAATGTATATGGATCTAAAATTGTTTAGATCCATATATAAAACTCTGTCTACCCCTTACGGCGTATACGGTGTAAGAGTATTTCGAATAAGAAATTGAGTATTCTAGCCATCAAGGTAAAGAAATAGCTTATTGATTATACTACATCGATAATTCAGTTACTAGTTTTATTCAATGTCATATATAGAAGAATAAATAATGTTGTCTGTTTTATATATTCTGTCGATAAATTTATAATAGCGTCTCTTTCTGGAACCCTTCACCTCAGCTGTCGTGAGACGTGGGTTGAAGAGGTGTAATCTAAATGGCACATGTAAGTCACGTATTTAGAAAGTGAGTTTGATGGTTAGTAGCCGTGTCCGTGGGAACTTCGCAGCGTCACGCCCATTCTTACTCATTAATTAAGTGATTAATGCAACAGTTCCGCCTTTGAATGCTTCCGGTAAATTCAGATGTCGTCGTTTAAAGAGACAGTTACATTTTGTTTCACATGTACAAGTTTTGTGTTAACAGATGCTATAAATCTTTCCAAGACTTCGCTAATGTATGCAGCTAATTTGTTGAAATTCAAAAGAAGCCATTATCTCGCTTGTAGGAAATTCAGACAAAACAATTTTATGTTTCATGTGAAGACTAACAACAATACATTTGACACTGCGGCATTAGGTGTTTCTTTAACCCTGAACTATTATCCCAATTCAAAGAAATATGTAAGAATATATTATGTCTTATCACTGTCTCTATCAATTGAGTTGTAGGAAGGATTTGTTATTGAAGTAATAATAGACTGATTTTTTCACAATAAATGTGAATGATACGAATAAAGACATAACTGTGCCTCCGTAGTCTTATTGATTTTTGAAGTTCAAAAATCCTAATTGTATAGAATGTGGACTTATTACTTATTACTTACTAAGACATATGAATAAATATAAAATTTTCTTTTCCCAGACTGGCTCCGGCAAAACGTATACGATGGGTAGCGGTTGGGAAGGCGAAGGTGACGGAGATGAGGAAAGACGTGGCATCATCCCTCGCGCAATCCGAGATCTATTCGCCGGTGCAGAAGCAAGAGCTGAAGCAGCACGTGCTCAGGGCCAACTGCCGCCAGAGTTCTCTGTCCAAACACAGTTCATAGAGCTTTACAACGAAGATATTGTAGATCTGCTCGATCCTGCCAAAGATCCTTTTGCTAAGGTTTGTACACAACTTTTACCGATCAGAAAAGGTTCATTAAAGAAACATCACTAACAAATGGATTTAGGTATGTCCATAGTAAAGATACCGCATGTGGTAGGTTATGGATAGCCTAAATGACTTATCATACTGAAACACTTCAACGGGAATTAAGCATCATTCAAGTCAGACTTATTTAATGGCTTATTAATGTTACAGCTTGCTGGACAGAAGCATATTAGGAAATAATCATCATGTATCCATCACGTCTATATCATTGATTCTTATCGATGCCTACAAAATACGTAAAGTTACTTACTGACGTATTGGCACGCGATCAATATAGTTTCCAAGTATGGTAACTATGTTAATATCTTCGGTTATCCGGTAGTCATTACATCCATGTTTGGCACTGAGCATAAATAGTTAAAATTAATATACAAATAAAGCGCAACAGGAATTGTAATCGGGCTTTATGTCGTGCACAATTGTATCTGATCATCTGATGTCTACAGATGTAAATACGATGTGACACTAACCAAATCAATCTTACATAATCTGGACAGATAGTTTAGTAGAATAATAATATACACTTCATGCATACGTACACTAATCCTTCGTTACCATCTGAGTGAGACAAAGACGATGAAACGTCACTTGCCAAGATCTTGATATAGCAGATAGCACCTTATGGGTACTTTTAACGACGAAATTCAGAACATGTAGATTATGTCTTTCAGGAGCTTACCCACTCGCAGGGTCTTAGAATATGTCTTAGAAAATGATAATTGATTCCATATATATTTAGACTACGCCTTCAAACGCCTTACTAAAGATCAAATTATGCCTAAATGTTTTTCAATCGGTGATTTCGTGGCGTTGTACAATCATTGCCAAAATTTTCACCTGTTTTTTTCTGCAACGTTGTCAGTTTATTGCAAACTGCGAAGTAGTAAATGACAAATTGTTTCATAACTGTAAACAAATGGTATGTAACATACTTGCTTGCGTATGTATGTATAGAGTGATTGGTAATAAAGAAAACACCGCAAGCAAGTGAGTTTCGTTTCTAATAGACTTTTCGATTTTTGTATTTATTTACATTTTTTTTTACAAAAATACGATTTCGCTTAGTCTTCGATATAATAGTGATAATTTTTTTCGTGCTTATCTTTATAACAACCACTCGCACAATCCTGCCAAAGGCATACAACTTGCTCGTAGGCGTTAAAAGGATTGGCAATATCCGCCACCAACGCTAATACACTTTAAATAGACTGGTCTACTTATTATTAAATCGTCTAAGGTTTGTGATTTATTCAGTGTAACAGCAGTTGCCATGCTCTAATATACCTTGTTATTGATTTAGTGGAGCAAAGAACTCAGTAATTTGTAGTGTTAGCTGGTTACATAGAAAAAAAATACGTTGACCTATGTTTAACGGTTCGCTCAGGAATCAGCACGGCATCTGATAATATATCTTGTCCTACTAATATGTATAATAAATAAAAAAGGATGTATGGATGTTTATGACTCTTTGACATAAAAGCTACTGAACGGATCTATATGAAACTTTTCAGTAATTTTTTTATTTATTTTTTATTTTCACAAAGACAACTCCCTCATAAGGAATATATATTCCTGTGTCGCGGGGACTTTACAAACATACATGAAACGGACACAAAGAACCCCCAGACTCAGAACAACAAATTGTGAATCATACAAAGTGGTATCCCACGTGGGATTTGAACCCACGGCACTTGGCGCAGTAGGAAGCGGCGTGGCGAACGCTTAAACCACTAGGCCAACCGTGCAATCAATATAGCTTGTACATCGAAATACCATATGAACCTTATTATATTAAATATTATATTTACAGCTTTTAGCACAGTATTTGACATACACGCGAACGAAGGTTCAAAAGCTTGTTAGAATATCAAAAACTTCGATAAGTTTTTGATCGTTAACGAATGATGTCAACTTAAAATGTCCTTAAATCAGTAAAATGCACCTAGAAATGTAAAACAGCTAATAAAATAATGTTTGTATTGTCTTTCAAGGGCGCCTTAAGAATAACTGAAGATGGATGTGGCGGAGTACGTGTTGTTGGAGCATCAATGCGAGCTGTCCGCGGAGCGAGAGAAGCCCTCGGAGCATTACGAGCCGGCGCCTTAGCCAGAACAACCGCAGCAACTAACATGAACTCGTCCTCTTCACGATCACACGCTGTATTTACTCTTTTACTAAGACAAAGAAGGTTGGCGCCAGACCAAGAAGTAGTAGATAAGGAATCGGAGACAGACGCGCCTGAACAATATGAAACGTTGACGGCGAAGTTCCATTTTGTAGATCTAGCTGGGTCGGAGAGGTTGAAACGTACAGGTGAGAAGACGCCCTTATATTTCAGAATGTAAAAATGTCTAGGTGCAGTTAAATAAAACAAATACATCATATGTATTGTTTATATATACGATGTGAACGGATAAGAAAATATCCGCCCTATAATATGATATGTATTCTGTAAATCTTCGCGGCTGTTATCGAAAACATTCAATCTTGATGTAAAACATGTTGCAGCACAATTAAACATAACTTTTTAAAAACGTTAACTTTAAATTATCTATTTTTTCATACAGGTGCAACAGGTGAACGCGCGAAAGAAGGCATCTCAATAAATTGTGGTCTATTAGCATTAGGAAACGTGATATCAGCTCTCGGTGATAAGTCCCGCAAAGTACTCCACGTACCTTACCGAGATTCAAAACTGACCCGACTCCTCCAAGACTCCTTAGGAGGGAACAGCAATACGGTCATGATCGCCTGTGTTTCACCAAGCGATAGGGACTTTATGGAGACTCTCAACACGCTGAAGTATGCTAATAGGGCGAGGAACATCAAGAATAGGTGTATCGTTAACCAGGATCTTACTTCTAGGACAATACACCAATTGAGGCAAGAGGTTGCGAGGTTGCAGTTGGAATTGACTGAATATAAACAGGTGAGGCAGAGACCACTATTTTGTGTTCAGACCAATGTATTTATGTACTGCTCCCATTACGTCCCCTATCGTTCAATAAGGTCCTATACCTAGATACGAAACTTATTATAACGTAGGCCGCCGTGAGAAGTAACACTAGCAATAGTGTAAGAAAGTATAAGATGAAAATAATAATCGATATCTTCGTGTATAGATTTTTGTGAATTGTTTTTTGGATTTATCTATGTATAATATGTATGTATTTACAAAAATAAATATATAAGCATTCTATCAATCAATCTAACTTTCATATGATGCGTATACGGCTGCTGATCAAGAGGTCTCGAGTTCGATTCCCGGGTCAGATCAAATATTTGTGATCCACAAATATTTGTTTCGGAGTCTGGGTGTTTTTATATGTATAATATGTATGTATTTACAAAAAAAAAGTATGTTTATGTATTTATATCAGTTATTTAGTACCCATAACACAAGCTCTGCTTATTTTGGGACTAGATGATGTTGTGTGTAAGATGTCCAAAATATTTATTTTTTTATAGTACAAACTACTTCGTTTGAATCGAGATGGCGTTGTGTGTTACATGTCCGTAATATATATATTATAAGCCACAACGGCGGTAGTTGTCATTTTTGTGGCGCCATCACTTCACTGCGCTTGGTTATAAATAGGAGTGATCTGTTGTATCGGTACGCATTTCTGACGAATGCGTCGCGGAGTGTGGATCATTGTCTTTGGACAATTAGTACTACTCTGTTAACAGATGTGGAAAGCTGTCTTTGACAAGTTAGTACTGTCTGAATTGCGGTGGGTGCGAGGAAAACTGTCTAACAGCTAGTACAGCCCTATGTGACCGCCCTTGCTGTCTATCTAACTGTAATTTGTTTAGATTCGTTACTTAATTAACGGTTGTTTGTGTCTAATTGCATTTCTAAGATTATTTTGTAATTAATGAAATAAATTGTTTAGAATTAAAGTAAATTGTTTAGAATTATAATTATTTTTATTATTTTTCACTTCTGGACTCTAACAATATATTATATATAAATATTTGTTTCCAAGTTTGGGTGTTTTCTATGTATAATATGGATATTAAAAAAAGTGTAAATTTATTTATATCAGTTGTCTAGTACCCATAGTAAAAGCTGTGCTTATTTTGGGACTAGATGATGTTCTGTCAGATGTCCGAAACATTTATTTATTTAGATACAATAAAATGTATTTTTTTTACTGCCTTCTTGGTCTAGTAGTTGGCGTATGCGGCTGCTGATCAAGAGATCTCGGGTTCGATTCCCGGGTAGGACCAAATATTTGTGTGATCCACAAATATTTGTTACGGAGTCTGGGTGTTTTTCTATGTATAACATGTATGTATTTACAAAAAAGTATGTTATGTATTTATATCAGTTGTTTAGTACCCATAACACAAGCTCTGCTTAATTTGGGACTAGACGAAGTTGTGTGTAAGATGTCCGAAATATTTATTTATTTTGTCTATCTTATCTCATTTGTAATTTCGCTTTGTATTTTTACCTTCGTGTTTTGAAGACATATATCTGTCATTGGCAGGGTAAACGAATCGTATCAGAGAACGGCGAAGAAGGCTGGAGCGATGTTGTTCAAGAGAACGCCATCCTCACGGCCGAGTGCGAGGCCCTACGTCGAAGAGTAAAAGCCATGCAGGGAACTATAGAACAGCTATCGGCGAGGAACAGTGAACTGTTGTCTGAGAAAGCGTTAGGGAACTTCGCGCCTAAAGACGGCAGTCCTGATGCTAATGACTGTTCGCTGACGTCACTAGTACAGGTATGTCCAACTTTACGTGCGTTACATACGCACGCTATGTATGTATACTATATATGTATATTTATATATTTAAGCCTACTGGACTCTGTCCAAAGTGAGTTGTCCGTGTGGTGACGGATTAAGAGTACAATGTGTCACCACCCCTATTCATTCCATGCGTGTCGTAAGAGGGGACTAAAGGAACAAAATAAGCAGCTAACATCACTGCCAAGAGAAGGAAACTTGAAACAAACCCTTTCCCAACCCGTCTGGCCAGCGTGGTTATAGTAGGCCAATACCTCCTTTCTAAGGAGAGGCCTATGTCCAGCAGTGGACTGTTAAAGGCTGTTGGTGATGATGATGAAGTAACTCTACGTTGCGTGTTGGAAAGCATGCGTAGAATCCAGGAGTAGGGCTTACCATCCTCATTATGAAGGTAGGCAATGCAACATGGTGACCCATATCATGCCGGCCTGGTCAATTGTTTCTCCATTATTCTCCCAATAAGAATTTATAAGGTAAGTACAATTACAAGTACAAGTACAATTTACGACGGACGACATAATAAAGGATTATACTCGTAATTAGATTGAAAAGGCAGTGTTCAATATGAGTAAAAGGTTCAACCAATCACCTTTATTTGTTTACTTAAAAAAATTTGGCATAGTCGAATCACTTGATGGTAAGTAACTTGTGAATTGTTAATATTTGAAGTACGTTATCACTCGTATGAGTCTCCCAGAATCATCAGCCTTCTATAACCTGACCCACTCACTCATTTAAATATTAAACACCAGTTCTCCCACTCCAGTTGAGCTTGGCCTAAATGTACTTGAGAATTACTCTCCCACAGTTATCTAAATCTTGTAAAATCTAAATTTCACGAAATAAAAGGTCTTTTAGTAGTAAGTAATAACGGTAGTTGTAGTAGAAAGGTCTAGCTCGACTGAAGTGATACATCCCTCTCATGGAAGACCAACCTAATTTGACAGCGTTAGACCGGATCTGCACCATGCTTCGTTGTCTGTATTCGCAATGAGTGTGATCACTACTCAGTGAGAGTCAGACACTTTGGCAGGCTCATTAATAAAAAAAACTGTAATATTAACAAAATATTCAGTAATTTCATGCTTCTTTCTTTGTCTATTTAGGGCTATGTAAGCGAGATAGAAGATCTGAGAGCTCAGTTAATGGAGTCCAACGCGATGTACGAAGCGAGCAGACGACGTGAAGCTACTGTAGCGAGCAGAACACGGCACGACTCCGTGTCCGACCCGTCAGTCATCATTGACGATGCCAAGCGAGAATTGTATAAGGTAATATTGCACGCTAAGTGCTGTTGGAATGCAGTGATACTCACTGGTATAAATATATAAGTACTACATCAAAGCATGTTGAAGTAGACCACTCTATATATGGCTGCTTGACAGTTTTTTTACAACAGTCCTGCGGCCTTGCTCTTGAATTCAATTCCAATTTCAATCTAATACGTATCGAATTCAATTTTCAAATAACGATGAAAATAGTTACGTATTCGTCGAATTTAAAAGTACGAAACGACACAATTCCAATACCTATCGCTCGGAATTGAAGTCAAAAGTGAGGCTACTGATTATATCGGTAATAACATTTGAAACTCACACACGTACACACTAAAAAATTTTCATACGAAGTCTTAGATGTTAAATAGATACATTTTGTAATAAAAATTTTAATTCATCGTTCACACGAAAATAACACAGCTCTCACAACTAATAATATTACTATGACTATAAAATCAGACTAAAAAACGAGAAGAAACGAATACTAAAATACATTATCTCCGCCTATTCAAATGTAGTATGTACCACACAAAGCAAAAAGTCGCACGATCTAGACGCTTGTGTATTCTATTTATTCAAATAGGTCATATTAAACTCACACGGTGACCATGACTACTAAAGTATATTGGACACGTGATTAAATGTCCATCAAAATAATATTGGTATATACAGCTATTACTACTACCGGAGACTTTATTTTCTTTTACGATAAGTACCCGGTAATATGATAAGTAGATAGTGTATTTTAATGTAATATATATAATTTAAAAATATATACATATATAGTTCTTTAAAAGTTAAATTGGAAGGAATATGTAAATTCGGGTTAGGCAAGCGCTAGAAGAAATCCTGATTTTTTCTAATTCAGGCTCAAAGTAGCACATTGTATAATTCTAATTAGTTCGATTCCGAAAAACCGCATCATGGCAAACTTTGATAGGGTGACAGCTAGTGAGTGCCTAGATACAGAAGAATATCAATTTATTAGGTACCGTAATAAATACAAGTATATTCTGCCTTGCCAAAAAATATTACCAAGATTGGTTAATAGCAAGCCGTAGTTCGTAAAATGGGGTCTTAAACCCTGCGCCTGATTTCAACCCGCTCGTGTCGGATAGCCGTCCCATTGGATTATGAAAGATGGAACAGAGAGTGCACCTGTGTTTGTGCACTATAATAGTCTCCGTTGATACTGGCTGTCGTGGCCTATCAGCTAGAAGTACATCAATTATATAGGAGAGCTAAAATATTTAGCTTATTAAATGTATCCAAAATATTTTTTTAGGAAAAAGAATTGCTGGCTCGCAGTATGGGTGAATTAGAATTCCAGCGCAAATTGAATATGAGTGAAAGTATGACAAGTGCTGTAGACGACCGACCAATAGGAGAGAGAGAAAGGGCTGAAGGAGAGAGTGCTGAAGACTCAGAACCGTCCGACGGAGAAGGGGTGGGCAGTGACTCGGAAGATGAGGACTCGGAGACTAAAGGTAAGAGGGATAGACAACGGAAATTCATATCTGTACTTGAAGATATCTTTTGTCATTATGTGAGATTCTTCAACTGATACTCTTTTATACCTGGTTAGAATCTTCGAATAACTTGTCAGATCGAATTCTCACGTCGTCTCTATCCTGAAACAAAACGAAAGTCCGAAACAAATATTTGCGGATCACACAAACATTTGGTCCGACCCGGGAATCGAACCCGAGACCTCAAGCACAGCAGTAGCATACGCTCACACTGCGCCACTGAGACAGTGGGAAATGCACACATATTATAAATATAAAGCAGGCACCACACTTCGTTATTCGCTATTCGTTATGTGTCTACGCCGTATTCGCCCGAATATTTGTTATGCACGCAAACAACAAACACGCCACCACACTTCGAACTGGTATGTCAAATATGTGTGTGGTAGAGATGTGTCATTGTCATTTTTATGGTGAACGAAACGAATCCATACGAACGAGCGAAACATAATATTTTAATTTCCTTTTTATTTTATTAAATTTACAGAAACAATACTTAAATGAAGTCTAATTAATTTGATCATATGATAGATTATTTTAATCGTATAATCGATTTATTCTATTTCAAAAACTGTTTTATAGTCTATGGTTGTTAGATGAGCACAGGACATTGTCATTTTTATTGGTCAACGAACGAACGAAACATATTATTTTAATTCCCTTTTTATTTTATTAAATTGAGAGAAACAATACTTAAATGAAGTCTTATTATTTTGATCATATGATAGATTATTTTAATCGTTTAATTGATTTATCTATTTCGAAAACTGTTTTATAGTCTATGGTTGTTAGTTATGCACACTATGCACAGGGCACTTCACTAGCCGTCCGAAGTGTGGACAGTCGATGCGCGTATTCGCCTTATTCGTGTCCTTTGAAGTGTGTCAAAAAACCGACAAGTCGACGGATATGCGTATTCGCTATTCGGCTTAACGAATAAAGCGAATATTGGCGAATATACTCTCCACACTTCGCCGTCTGCGCGTGAATAACCCGCATAACGAATAGCGAATAGCGAAGTGTGGTGCCTGCTTTACTATTTATCCTGAGTGGGGCATTGAACCCTCGACCTCCATTTCAGCAGTCACTAACAACTGATCTAACAGAAGACTCAAATGAAATTTTTTTTTACACCCATATAGGGACGCACTCAGCATGAACAATCATCTATCATTGATTTACCATTATTTCTAGTTTCTTTTTGTAAAATGTTTTAATTTTCCAGGTCAACGTGTCCTCTCAGCGCAACTAGCGACCTTAAGCGAAGACATCGACACCAAAGCTCGCTTAATCGAACAGCTGGAGCTGTCACAACGTCGTCTGACCGCTCTCCGCACACACTACGAACAGAGACTGGACACACTACATCATCAGATCAAAGCTACCAATGAGGAAAGAGATAAAGTGCTTGCATCGCTTAGTGAGTGCATCAATTTTTTTTTTATTTAAGACTAACAAAGTGACTCTACTCTGCTTGATAGAAAGCATGAGTTTGAATCCAGGAGAAGTGGCCATCAACCTGATTGTGAGTGTATACAATGCAGCATGGTAACCAACACCATGGCGGCTTAGTGAGATGTTTCTGCATCATTCTCTCGGGTCTCCGGAGGTCGGAAGAATGATGTAGAACGATTGGGCCTCGAGTCTCACACTCACATGACAGCACGAAAGATGTCACTTTAGAGGTTGGTCATATGTGTGAGGGTAGTACTGCCCCAATCGAGCCGGCCCATTCTTGCTGAAATCGTCGGCTCTACTTCTTTAATAGTCTTGCAATTTTCTGCAATTAGCCAATTAAAATACGACTTACTTTACTTAGTGAAACTAAAACTACAAACTAACACTAATATCGCTCCACCTTTTAATAAATGTTCTATTGCTGACTTGTGTAAACACAGATATTGCAAAAGCAATTGAAAACAACAATAAAAAATTGGTTGTCTGTAAAGTCGGTTTACTGACGAAAGTTGAACGTGACAACGTCATAAGAAAATACTGAAAGAATGGTTGCAATTTTCTTTGTCGCTCGTTCCGCGCTCTCGCTTGCACTTCAAAACCTTAAATGGAACGCCTCAGATCGAGGTAACGCCGCATGAGTCATGTATTTTCGTGCGTGCAGCCGGCTCCATCAAATTATAAGACGTTTTTACGTCAAAAATATAATAGTAGTTAAAGTAACTTGTAGTCGCTCTCATAGTAATTACAGTAATATTTACTATACAATATAATTTAAAGAAAAGTTAAATAATTCATATAAATAAAGAGATCTTTAATTGATATATATTTTATGAACAGCAACCCAAGCATCCCCTCCGACGGAGAAACTAAAGCGAGTGAAAGAAGAGTACGAACGCCGCGTATCCGCCATGTCGCGCGAGCTGAAGCGCTTGCAGGCCGCGCAACGTGAACACACTCGCCTGCAACGCTCGCAGCAACACACCGCGCAACAGATCAACACGTTGCGCAACGAGTTGCAGAACATGAAGAGGGACAAGGTCAGTGCTATTGTTGCGCTGATGTTAACAAATAGTGTGGAAAAGTTGGCCATTCTAGAAAATAGCCTAAAAATAAAACTATTGTTTGACTCCCCGATCAAAGTGATTGTTTGACTCCCCGATCAAAGTGATTGTTTGACTCCCCGATCAAAGTGATTGTTTGATCAGCAAACTTTTCAGAGTAGCAAGCTTTTGTGTAGAATTTCTGAATGAATTAAAGGCTTAAAATATTTAAGAAATCTCTAAATAATTACAGAAAAAAAAGTATTATGTCAGTGAACCTAGCTTTGATATTAACTCCCTGAGAGGGGGAACCAGTAATCGTTAACACGCGTATATTATAAGTTCAATTTATTAAGCGACTTGTACTTGTGGGAGAAAAATAAAACATTATTATTATTATACTACAAAGTCTATTTGGAACTTGATGGCGTTCTGTGAACTTGTGTGTCAGATTGATGACAATATTATTATTATCTTTTTAGAAATATAGTCGGCTTGCATATCTAATATATTCTGTTCACAGGTAAAACTAGTTCAACGTATGCGAGATGAATCTAAACGTCATGCACAGTCCGAAGCAGCAAGAGCTAAAGAGGTATGGAACTAAGTCAGACCTTTTTGATACTGTTGGCTATAATAATGTATCGGAAAATAATTATTAGCGTTTCTATTTAAGGTGGCACAACTTCGCAAAGAATCCCGCAAGAATGCCAACTTAATAAGGTCATTAGAAGCCGAAACAAAGATGAAAGAAGCAGTAAGTATACGTAACATTATTGATTATCAAATAATAAAGAAAAGTATAGCAATACTCGTACTATTGTAATTTGTAAGGCATTGATAACTGACTAGACTTCTAAAGCTTGTCTGACCAGACCAGATACCTAATGGTAAAATATGATGTTGTACTATTAATTTTTGCATAGAAATTGTGTAAAATACAATTTACCAAATTTGTTGCCAAATATTTTATATTTTTTTACATATTATTAAATTGAAAAATAATTGCATTATGGTTTCGTAAGTATATTTCTTCTTCTAATTCTTTATTCCCAAGATTATTTCTAAGTATATTTATTGACATATGTTCAATTTGCAGGTTTTACGACGTAAACAAGAGGAAGTATCATTATTGAGGCGAGGCTATCGCGATAAACTTAGCAGTAAAGCAGCGGGCAGAGTACAAGGTAAACTACAGTTTAAAAATATTTTTAAATCCCTCTTTACGTGCACTATTATTTAACTTTATTGAAGGTTCTTATTATATACACTTATACACACAGTACACACTTACACACTTACACACACAGTACACACACACACACAACTACTCTCATAAATGGATGGTGGTGATCACACACCCCACTCAGACTAATAAACCTACGCAGTGATAATTTTTTCAACCTTATCTTTGTCGGTATTCATAGTACGTCACTATTTTCTTAACGCGAATGTAGTACAGTAAAAGAATGTGTGGGTTGTCAGATCGTGCACGTGCCCGCAAGCTGGGCGCTTACCGCGAGGCGTGGTCGCGACTGCAGTGCTGGGTGTCGCGCGCGGTGGCGGCGCGCAGCACGCAGGCGGAGCTGGAGGCCGCGCTGGAGCACCTGCTGCGACAGCGCGAGCGCGCCAGGCTGCCCGACGCAGAGCCTGACGCGCACCACCTGCTCGCCTACCTGCGGGACGCCATTGCTGACACCCAGGCGCAGATCATGCAGATTGAGGTTACAATCACTATTCTATGTGGCAATTCCCAGGAAATACTAAAATAAATAGTAATTTTGTCGTATTTCTTCTTGTAGACTGCAACTCGGGTCTCGAGCCTGTTTGCGCCGCTACAAGTATAAGTAGTTGACTGGTATGGGCCCTATGAAGCCATCGGTAGTTCTGGGTGTTAGTCTGGGGAGACTTACTTAACTAGGAATTGTTAATAACAATCGGGTCTTGTGCAGTGAAGTAAACTGTGCTTAGCGAAGTCCGGCTCCGATAGGTAATAATCCTGAGGAGCTCCAATCTTCCAACATCAGGTCGGGTGTAATGGTCATACGTTTATTCAATAAAATTAACGTTATCTCATTCAGGAGGAAAATGACGAAAATGAGTTACCTCGTCTATTAGACAACATTGAAGCAGCTACTGCAAGTCGGTATACGTTAGAGCGGCTCGTCGCCCTAACGCTGCAGAACGCACAAGACGCTGCGAGACATCTCAAAATGTTGGAGGATACACGTGCTCAACTAAAAGAGGTTAGTTATAACATAATGTTTCTTGTATATCAGCAATTTGATTTCAACGTGTTAAAAGTAACTAGACACACTTTTTATTAAACAGTTTCTTCTCGTTTTTGTAAAAAATAAAATCTAATTATATTATATATAATATAATTTATGTTCCTGTAGGTTTTATCTATTTATTCTTTGTTTTAACATTATATGTATATTTATAACCAATCAATAAGTACCTGGGCGACCGGGCTTTGCTCGGTTACTACTATTTATTTTTTCCTGTTTAACAATGTCATCTATACTCTATAGTAGCTTTAGTGTTGCTGTGTTGTATAGTACCTACCACGAGATCGGGTTTTCATTCCCCAATAAAATGCAGCGAAATCGTTAGAGCGGTCTCTGAGATCATTAATATATATAAATAAATATATACACAAGAATTGCTTGTACCGTCTTAGTTTAGACTCGTAAAGTGAAAAAAAATAAGAACAAGAAGGAAGAAATTTTTGTAGTAATTTTATACTTAAAGAAGAGTAGGCATAACAGTACACCATGTGGTATGTGTGTGTTGTCAGTTGGAGGAGAGTAGCGCCCGCACGGCGAGCGCGCTGCGTGCTGCGGGTGACCACAACCTGAACGCGTGGGGCGCCGCCAGCGCCGCGCTGTGGGCACACGTGTCCTCCGGCACCTCCACGCGCTCTGTCTCGCCCGTGGACCCCGCCCTGCACCACAAGTATATATCAATCTTCTAAACACAACACAAATCCAGTGTCACCACTCGTATTCGTCCCGTGCATGTTTTGAGTCGACTAAGGGAGCGAACTAAGTAGGACTAATGCAATGCAAAGATAAGGAAAACTTAACTCAAACCCTACAAGAGTCAGCCATCAGGCCAGCGTGATGTGCTAAGCGGAAACCTCTGTTCTAAAGAGAGGCCTATGTCGAACTACCCCCCCCCCCCCCCTTTTTTTCCCCATCCCAGGCACCTGAAGTCGGGGAACCAGGTGCACCCTCGGAAGGAAAACCCTGGGACCCCGACGTACCTCAGGCCATCTTATTTTGCAAACGGTCCCCTACTGTGCTCGAACTACTCCCCTAACCAAGTTGCAAACGTTTTTAGTTTTCTATTCTATTGTTTCATGGGCTAATGTCACTCAGTCACGTGATCAAAATAGCCTATCAAATATGTCGCCAATGATGATTATGACATCTATTGTTTATTAAATTTATGTAAAACTTACCATACAAAATATCATGCACACATAACATCTCCAAATATATCCAATGAAGCTGAAAATGAAAATTTGCGCCTTAATTGAAATCAATAAACCATACATATATATATATACAATTTGTTTACAGTACAATCAATAATACAGTAGAATCAAGGCCACCGAATGGTATTCGGGAATCGAACACGGCCCCAGCCTCGCCACCGGACGACAACCACAATAATTCGCCCTTCCAACGAAACACGTGAGTTAAAAGTATAGTTTATTCTCAGTTACAACTCTTTGAAACAATCTAATATCCTTACTATTGTTATCAATGCGAATAACCAATTTAAATGGAATTTAGAACGCATTCTAGAGCATATACTACTTTGTAACGCGTTAATCGATATACACGCGAGCGTAAGCTAGTATTAATAAAACTATCGAAATTTTCATTGTTAAACGTGATGCGAGAAGCCCAAAACCGATCAGAGTGGTGTGCAATGGTAGAGGCTTATGTCCAGCTGTGAACTGCGATAGGTTGATGATGATGATGGTGATGATTATTCAATTTAGTCTTATTTAATGGAAGTTATTTCAAGTCAAAGTAAGTTATCTTATAACAAATAAGTATGCGTTAGTTTCGTTACCTCATATTAAAAGAAAAACCTATTTTGCAATATTGTTTTTCATATATTATAACTTTACATTTTAAAATGATTTTACGTTATGTTTTGTACCACAAATTGAGTTATTACCATCGATTTGTTTTTTATTATAAGAACTCTTTAGCTCCACATAAATTTTGCTTTCTATTTCCAAATCTGTGATATAATATTTTTCCATTGCTAGCGTTCGTCGGGGTTCGGTTCGTCTCCGAGACCTGGGCGTGTACAGTCGCGAAGAGAACATCGACCCCATGACCCAGTCCATGATAGAGCCCACCTCTCCTCGCCCCGTCCCTCTTAGCCGCGTGCCCAGCGCGCCTGGCAGTCTCAGGTAATGCACGCTATTTGTAACATTTGTATTTCTACTATCATATTCCTTAAAATTAGTTACGTATGTTGAAGTAATACCGATAATAAGGACCACCAAGGGTAAATATACTTTTAATTTACATACACGATACTTAATTACCGCTAGAGTAGTACATTATTGTGAGTTTACTTACTGTTAAGATTTGAGGGTAGATAAGCGCACAGTTCTGGATATTTGTATCGTCAAGTGACCCGACTACCATTGTCCGCTATGACATGAAAACACTCCTCGGGTAGACTTTTTACATCAAACATCAGCACTCGAATCATAAACTGGAACTAAATATCCGAAACTCAGGAGTTATTTAACTGAAAATTACTCTGATGTCAAATCTTAAGATATTGTTGAACAATTTTTTAACCAACGTGCATATCAACTCACATCTATTCCACAGAGGTCTCCAGCCAATATCGGTGACTAGCGGCGTAATGGCATCCCCAGTGGCAGTTCGACGTCCACCTCAGCCTCCAGAGAGCCCACGACCGCCGAGAAGACATCACAACCTTTCGAAACCTGCCTCCTTGTAAGTATTCACATGTTGTACATAACTATTATATTTAAATGTGATAGTGTTGTGGAGGTATTTATGGACACACTCAGACCAGGCTAGATGATCGGGTCTGGAGGCTATAGTAGTTTACTTATTTAGTTTGTGTGTTCATTCTGGGACTTCATGGTTCTATCTAAAAACTGAGAATCGAGTAAGGTTTGAAACTTATATTCCACAATGAATAAAAACACACGACTAATAGAACATTGTTTTTACTTTAACGTTACAAATCGTACGTAGAACTACATGCACGTATACGTACATATGGATTTGACAGCGTACGTACCCAGACAAATTGTTATATTGCATATTTATGTATTATTTTAAATTCCGAACACAGTGTACTGGTTCTTCATACACTTAAACTATGTATGTACATTGGTATTTAGCAGTACTTTAATTCTTGATTAGGACACACCACATATTTTTCTTAAAGTCACTATTACAAGTAAGAGAAATAATCCACAACACTAACATATTGTTTACGAAATGAGTCTTATCTTTAGAAAATATAGTGATGTTTTTGTAGTTAGTATCAGTCTCTATCACTCTTGGTGGTTGTTCAATATCGCTGTCCCTTTCTGCATGGTACACTGCTTGGGTATATGTGCTACAATGTAGAGGTGTGAGGTAGTTACAAGTAGACGTGTAACAAGTAGTTTTGGGTCTTCTGTTTATTTATGTTTATAGATTTAAGTATTGTTTCCACATATCATGTAATTGTGTGTGCCTAATAATTTTGATACGTTCTTATTGAAAAAGCTATTTAAAAAATAACACCACCAAGGCGATAGTCAAATAATTGTTTTTTTTTTGTGAGTAGTGACACTCTTGCAATCAAATCACCACCCTAGGGTGGTTTTTCGCAATAGAACCAAATAAAACCACATGATGTACCTGAAATCTGCACCTGAAATAGAGATCTAGGAATACTTGTGATTAATGCTGCGGGCTCCCTCCTAGCTCCCGCTCACCAGCAACAAAATTCAAGACTATATCAATCTACCATAAAGTCAGTGTTTAGTAGGTCAAGTTTTCTAAAGTTTTTAATAGCGCATCACGGCCTTTAAACAATCGACTGCATCAACATACTCATGGGTTCGATTCCTACTTTGCTATAATATTTAAGTATGGTAATCCGTGTTCTAGAATCAACTGTAGAAAGTTAGTACCTAATATTTGAAACAATGCAGTCTAATTAAGTCACGAGCACATACAGTTACACGGTATTGGTATCCGGGGCGAGGTGGGTTAGCGGGCTGACGAATATATTGTTCCAGCCTGCTGACTGAGCTCTCCATAGTCGAGGACTGACGTCACCACAAGATGGACGCACCACAAACAGTTACTGTGTCTAACACAACGACGTCGCTGCATGCTTTTATTTATTGCTTTCTACGTTAAATCATGTATATTTTGTAGTTAATGTTTATACGTATACGTTTTATGGTCACTCACGTTCTTTGCGTGCAAAATGCGTACTCATAATTTAATATTACTTTTTATTGAGATTTTTTATTATTTTTAAGAGCAATCTTATCAAACGCATCTAAATATTTAAGACACTAAAGTACGGGTATCGAACCAAATTAAATCCAAAGATGCTTGATACCGTATAACGAAATAATTATATATAATGTATATTTCATTGTGATATAAAATAGCCTAATATATAATAAAAATAATGCACGCCTTTTGCAAGAAGTTTATAGACAATTAATATTACTAATATAAAAATATTATAGCTTTTGTCTAGTGTATACGTTCGAAGATTCGGCAGAAGAGTTGGTTTTAACAAACTCTTTTGTCTTACATACTTAATCTTTTTACAGTGCGGCAAAATCTAGGCACCATTTTATTAAAAATAAAAGTCATAAAAGGTTTTTGTATTGAACCTCTCAGGAGAGTGTTAAGGCCATACGTCCTAACGCTGGACGAAGTTAATAAGAAGTTAGAGGTGTAAATACGTTTGTCCAGAATCTTCGTTCATATACACCAGAGCTCTCTGCATTTTGCAGTATTATAAATATCGAAATATTATATTTAAGTAAAGGTCACAATTGTAACTTAAGCTTTAACTTGAAAACTGTACTAAGTATATGTATATTTGTAGGTACAATAAATAGATGCAATACAGCTTGTGTTTTGTTATATACCAGCATGACGCACCCTACGCTTTTTCTCTACAACAACTCTTTGGAAATATCCGCTAACACTACGTATACGTATATTATGACATGCGTATACGTATATTATGGCATGCGTATACGTATATTATGGCATGCGTATACGTATATTATGACATACGTATACGTGGTTCAAAGGGTCACCATAGCGTATACGGAGTTTCGTTAGTTTTTTTTTTGTTGTATGATGTTACCAAAGAGTTGTGAGTTGTATATAGTGCATGAACGCTATATAAATTATGGAACGGGACAGACAAACTATGGAAATCCATAGTTTGTAAATAGAAACTACAATCTACTGTCCCGTTATCTTTATACATATAAGATTAAGAAGTTGTGTTTTTTCTCCTTTGTTTTTCTAATGATTTCATTTTCTTAACCATACCTTTTGACGTAGTTTTACGTTTGATATATACTTTTATAAAGTTTTCAAAACCAAATAGACACGTACTGATAAATAATAAGCCTACATGCAAACTTAATGAAGTACAACTGATGCCATAATAACTACCAAGCTAATTAGCTGTTATTTAGAAACTTCGAGAGCTAATATATCGTTAGTTTTAGGTGTTTCATAAAGAAGCTAAGAAAATCAATTTGGCATCTAGAAACCTCTACCCCACTGAATAATAGTCTAACTACAGAAAGCCAAAATTGTAAGTTAGTAAGTTACAGTGTTAATTGAACGTGTAGCACAAAACATTGTGGTTACCAAAAACTGATTGTCCTAGTAACTTATAGTTTCAAGTAAAAACATAATAAGCTTCAGGTTGTATGTTAAAAATGGTAGAATAATTCCGTTGTTAGTAGATGAAAATAATGTCAATTATAATTATATTAAAATTTTATTTCAATATATTTAATTTATGAACTAAAAAAAAATCGTAAAAAAGTTATAAGTACTGATTATATAAAAAAAACAACGACAAAGTCAAGACAGTAGTTCCTCGATGAATACAGAACTATTAAAAACTGTAAGTACACAATTTGAATTTTCAGTCAATGTTCTTTATAACTTATCATGATCATAGAATGGGCTACCATTGCGCATCTCATTAAATTCATAACTGTGAAATGTCCGAATTAATTCATTTTGTTCGTCTTATTACTAATTAAACAACTTATAATATTTTAATTTAGCGTGTCGTTACATTATGTTCTAAATTACTACTCAAAAATTATTAGGTATAAATAATGTGCACGTAATTTTCTACGTACATACTAATTTCTGCTTGTCCTTATCACTTGTATGTATAGTTATATACATATAATTGGAGCAGTTTAATTATTTCCTTCTGCTACATATTTGAACATGCACGTCCGTACTTCTACACGTGCACGCTCACACTAGCCTGTTATAGAAACATAAAGGTACATCTTAACGTGACGTTTAACAATTAGTACAGCATAGCGTTTCGACTCATGTATGTGGACTAAATTATTGATATACTTGTGCAACATTAAAATCAATGAAATAAAAATTGTGTTTCAAGGTCGTTTAACAGCTTTCTAACGAACACGCAAACCGACAACCACGAGGCACTATCACCTGTCTAACATAGAACATCACACATAGGTACTATAATGTACATGTTCGAATATAAATTGTACTAACAGATAAGTTTAGTGCCTATTTCCTTTAATAGAGGTACCGCTGTGTTGCGTAAATAAAAGTAGAACGAAGAGATGAATGCTTCAAAAACAACATACAAGGTACTGAAATAACTGTGGTTTACAAGAACTCCATGAATTCAAAAATAGTTGTAATAGTTACTTTTGAACAAAGTTGACATCAGTCAGCTAAATGTAAAGATTTGTAGCTGAGAAATCTGTGAAATCTATTTTTCAAACGTTGAGTGGCGCTATCTACGTTAATTTTTGATTGCTTTGGAATTACCATTTTTAATAAAAAATGCATGTAAAATGTAAATGTATTACGTCAATCTATGTGTGTTGGTCTACCATTATCGTGACATAAGCATTTTGATGGTCTTATTGGAGTGCTAACAAAAGTACTAACGCAGGGAGACGTCCGCGGTGTCGAATACACCGCCCGCGTCTCCTGGCGCCACGCGACGAGCTCGGGACGACGACGTGTTCCTGCGACTCGCCGGGGCCGGCCATGACAACACACCTCAAGGAACCGTCAAAGAGATTGCGCTCAAGGTACCTAGTAATATTTATTATATAAAAAAATGACTATAAATATATTCCTAAACGACAAAAAAAAAACTTTAAAGCATTACTAAAAGAACTTAAAAGAAAGAAGGCAGTAATCGTACTAGCTAATGTAAGTCATCGTTTTATTTTTAATAAGCCATTTCTATTTACCACCCATATTATTTACTAACTATTCCGGTCTTAAAAATCTGCATCCATCCATCTGGATGATAGTTGATTCCTTTTTTGATCTGAGTAAATTTAGTAGTTCTTTAAATCACAGCGTGTGAGCGGCAGTGGCGGGAACAACACGGGCGTGTGGTTGCAGTGCACGCACGTGGCCGAGGGACACGCGGGCGCCGCGCTCGCACTCGCAGCCACCAATGACATGCTCTACAGTGGCGGAGTTGGTTAGTCTAACTACATCTTAAAGTATTTTATGACTGCCTTGTTGGTCTAGTGGTTAGCATATGCGGCTGCTGATCAAGAGGTCTCGGGTTCGATCGGAGAGAGGCACGATCGGCTTAAGCGTTTAGCTTGTGACGATCATCTCTCTTCCACTCCATCTACCGATGCGTCCGAGTAGAAGAGAGACAGCGGCAGTACACAAGGCGTAGATTGTGTGCTGCCGCTGTGTTTCTTTTGAACTGTTTTGTTAACTGTTTATAAAGTTAAGTGAAAAGTTAATGACGTTATTTATTCAAAGATATCAGGGCTACACACTTTTATTAATATGAATAATTGTTCGAATTTGTATTTAGTGTTAATATTTGAAATTAAAATATCGTATAAGTAAACGTTTAAATTTTCAGAAATCACTTGAGTGTTTTTTAATATCACAAATATTGTCCCTTTGTCATATTAATCTATTTATGTAATATAATAATTTTATCTAAGTGATATGAACGATTCACAGACCGCACAGTCCGTGGCTGGGACTTCACAGCGGGCACGGAGGCGTGGCGCGGGTGGTGCGGGGGCGGGGTGGGCGCTCTGGCGGCCGGAGACAATGATGGCCGAGACGTCAGACTTGTGCTAGCTGCTGCCGGGGCCGCCGTCAGACTCTTTGACACCAGATCTAGAACGCCCGTTACAACATTATGGTACGTTTATTCATATATTCTAGTGGTAGTAGTATAAATATAAAATAATTTGACGACAAACTTGAAATTTTATCATTTGATGCTTTTGTATTAAGAACTCACCAAAAACGGATATATGAAATCTTCACTCACAAGGAGTTAAAATTAAAAATTATGTAAGGTTATATGAGAGTTAGTCATAATATGAAATAATCACACAGGCAATAGCAAATTCCATAAAAACTAGAATTGCATACTAATGTCTTGCAAAGTATTCAGAAGTTTCAGCTTCTAACGGAAATATTGTCAACTTAATTCTTGCAGGTCATCTGGTGCAACGGGACCCTGTCCCACAACCCGCGGTATCGGCGGTGAAGTGGCCGTTACGGCGTTATCACTTGTGGATTCACATCGATTGTACACCGCTGCTGGGGACAAACTCCGATTGTGGGATCTACGCATGTACGACTATTTTATCTTAGCAATAATTTGCTTTTGATAGTGAAGCCATTTAGTATCAAAAGCAAATTACAATATTAAAATATAAACAATATTACAATATTAATACATAAGTCTCCTAATTCTATATGTGTTTATATAAATTTTCAGGATGGAATGTGTGTGTAAGTTATGGACTGGCCACGCTGCTGCTGTTATGTGTCTGGCACTGGGCCGAGCTCCGCAAGGAGATCTCGTCGCCACCGGCTCGAAAGACCATTACGTTCGAACACTAGATATGCAGCCTCAAGATTCAGGTGCGAAATTAACGTTTTGTTGTCAATTTATTTGTAATAATTCTATCATTAGAGGATTCTAACAAAAGTGGTTTATATTGTAGGTAGCTGGGAAGCAAGTAACCGTTGGTTGCTAGAACCGCCGCACTATGATGGTGTCCAAGCGCTCGCACTCGGTGATGATGACACAGTACTGTATAGTGCCTCCAGAGACACTAGTTTGAAGAAATGGAGTCTCACCGATCACACCCTCACACATGTAAGTTACAAGTCATTTCCATCAATGTCTCTGTGATAACAGTCGTGTAGCTTAGTTGAATGCCTTCGGGTAACTTAAAAACATCCAACGGTAAAATTATATAGCCACGATGTGGTATTGCCAGTCCCCAGAAATTAAAATAAATGGTAAGTGAGTGCCTAATTTTTATTTTGAAGATCTCCGTTTGTCTACAATAATATGCATATATTATATAAATATAAACTTTCCTCTTGAATCATTCTCTTTATTGGTGAAAACCGCATTAAATCTGTTTACTACTTGGCTAGATCTAAAAGAACAAAATGCGACTTCATTTGAACTACGAAATGAAGTCGCTCCTAGGGTAATATTTTTAGGGTTCCGTAGCCAAATGGCAAAAAACGGAACCCTTATAGTTTCGTCAAGTCTGTCTGTCTGTCTGTCCGTCCGTATGTCACAGCCAATTATTTCCGAAACTATAAGATCTATACTGTTGAAATTTGGTCAATCGATGTATTCTGTGAACCGCATTAAGATTTTCATATAAAAATAGAAAAAAACCAATACATTTCGGGGGTCCTCATACTTGGAACTGAAACTCAAAAAAATTTTTTTCATCAAACCTATACGTGTGGGGTATCTATGGATAGGTGTTCAAAAATGATGTTGAGGTTTCTAATATAATTTTTTTCTAAACTGAATAGTTTGCGCGAGAGACACTTCCAAAGTGGAAAAATGTGTCCCCCCCCCCCCCCCTCTAACTTCTAAAATAAGAGAGTGATAAAACTATAAAAAATATATGTTGTATATTACTATGAAAACTACCAACGAAAATTGGTTTGAACGAGATCTAGTGAGTAGTTTTTTTTTAATACGTCATAAATCGTAAATTGCAATTTACCTTTCATTCCATCAATACACTAGTATAAAAACATCTATGAAAGTTACATTGAACTACAAGAACTTTTATATGATGTTACTTGCTGATACGGAACCCTTCATGGGCGAGTCCGACTCGCACTTGGCCGCTTTTTTTTCAACAGTGGGCGATGATAGGTCGTTTTAAAGATGCCGAGTTGACGATTAATAAATAATAATAGTCTTTATTAACCATCATTCAACATATTTGTATCTTATCTAAGTATACATTATTATGGTTGCAGTTAATTTAAGATTAATTAACGTAACGCCGGTGTTTTCCTTATTATCGTTTATTGATTGTTGTGCTTTTCAGCATAGGCCTCTCCAAGAGTTCTCCATACTGATCTGTTCCTTGCGTGATGAGTCGGTGATTACATTGAATGAAATAATAATGTTGCGTTTTGTTATGTGTCAGGGAGTGATGAACGCTCACAAGGGGTGGGTGACGGGCGTGTGCGTGGTGGGTGATCTGGTGGCGAGCTGCGGGCGGGACGCGGCCCTGCGCGTGTGGACGGGCGCGCTCCGGCCCGCCGCGCCCCCCGCCGCCCTGCCCGACCTGCCGCACGCACTGCGCGCGCACCCGCACCCGCACCTGCGAGCGCTCTACACCGCCGGGAAGTATGTACCCCGCCTTATTTACTACCTTCACTAAACATAGGATCGTATTAAAATCCTACAGGTTAGGTATCAAACCGGTTTTGACTGCTGTACTACCCTTCTAGGTATGCAATGTCACTATCTAATTTTAATATTGTTTGTTGATTACGTTTAACCCGAAATCGATCATGATACTAATTAATTGTTTGCATAATTATGTTAGCAAAGATTGTGTATAAATAAATATTTAATGATCAGTCGATGCCTTGTGTGTCATACCAAGATCTTTCATAATTATAATACGAGCTCATAGAACAACACGGTTGAACGTAGCCATACGCAGGCGTTCTCTTCTATCAGAGCATAAGGCCTAATGTGAGTCTAATAAATAAATTAATAAATAAATCTAATAAATAAATATGTACATATATGTGAAGATTTCCCCCTGCAAAAATGACAGCTTTGGTTTCGTCGTAGAGCGGGACTTATTCACTATAAAATTGTTTAAAAAATAAGATCCCTTCTAAATTCCGACGTTTACATACGAGTTATGCGTACAGTATTCATAATTTTATCGCGAATAAGACCCGTTATACAACAAAAAATTTGTAAAAAAACCCAAAAGTAAAAATTATCGCGGATAGAACTATCCTATTATATTATAATGTATATTGATTAAAATGTTGGCTAAAATAATTGTTTAGAAAAAAATGTTGTGTGCCTCTTCTACTAGGACGCATCGACCGGTGGAGTAGAAGATAGATAGATATGACACAGGCCAAACGTTGAGGCCGATCTTGTCTCTCTATTGCTTGTTCCGCGCTCTTACTCGCTCGCTCAGCTCAGACTGTAGGTTACAAAGAGTCATGCTTTTTCCATTTATAAGACCTTATCACGTCAAAAATACGAAAACATTTATCCACAATCTTTATCAAAAGATTTTTATCTTTTTTATAACTACTACACGGGTTATCTTTTAACATTAGACAATACTTAACAATAATATATGTGTTTTGTGATTGTTACAAATACAACGGATATACTAACTTTAAAAATTGTAGTCCAATAGATCAATCTATACTTCTGACCTTTTTAACTATTTTCAATTCTGAATTCATAATCACTTTTATACTCTTCAAAAAGTATACTTGAAATTTAAAAACATACAAAAATATGAATGAGAATGTAGGGTATTTTAACGACGAGAGATTATAAACGTGAGTATGTTGCAGCGGCGGCGAAGTGCGATCGTGGCGGATCTCCGTGGAACAGTGAGCCACCGAGCTGCGTACGCGATCCTCAGGTGCCAACACACGCGCACTGTCTCCCTCTCGCACGTGCACGTGCGCGCGCGTCCGAGCGAGACAGTAGCTTTACATGTCGCCCGATCATATTATTGACTAACGCCCTATCTATTGTAGGCTATGTAAATATATATATATCTCATTTTGCCATCATCATCTGTCTTGCTCATTTGATATGATTATACTTTTTGCTATGAAAATAAGGTTTTTTCGCGGACTTAAGAACCTTTTAATTCCTTGAAATGGTTGTGGCTCTTTCATGCAGAGTTTAATGGACTTAGTAGTATGTTTTAGTTGTTTAAGCTAGCCTGATTTTCATATAGTTTGAAACTTCGTAATATAATGTCGTAGGATTGTTGCCTTAGGACTGTAGGATTGTATCCATTTGTAATAACATGTCTCATTCCCAATTAGCTGTTGACTCTCGGAAAGGGTTGGGTTCCGTAATCTGTTAATATCGCGAATTTCGACGAGCAGCATCGATCAGTACACGAGAAAAATGGGGATATTAGAATTTAGAATTTCTAATTACAAAGAGTGACATCTAAACATTCTTCTTTTTTTTTAGTAACAAAACTTAAAATACTAAGATATCTAGACCAAAATAAAGTAGGAAATTCAGTATCGAAGGAAGAAAGTATGAAAAAAGACACGGGCATTAAAACAGATAAATTAGTTCTGATTAAAAATCGATTAGGGGGAAGAATATTTCAGTATATATTTTATTTCAACTTATAATGAGTAGGTAAAACAAAGATATAACGACGTGTTCGCACTTGAGTGTTCCCCACACGTGTGCAGTATGTGGCCACTTCCGTCTCGCTTGCGCACGCGCCGCCGCCGCTTTACCCCTCTCACTCACACCGGCAAACCTACGCTTGCTGTTGTTCTTATTACTTTTAACTCGTGTACTCTATTTTTGCTTTTATAAATCTTAAAGGACATATACGCCGAAGGCTATATACACATTTGTTTATTGAAATAACTTTTGTGGACTGTGTGTTGCCTTGATGTCGCTTACATCCTTTTATAGTGCCGGAATTTGATTAGACGTATAAAAACAGGGCGATATAGTCACACAGGGATAGTCACACTCTGCAATCAAAATAAACTAAAACTTTATTTATTTATGTTTTTTAGACGACAAAGATATTTAAAGGTTTTCTAAGATATACTACGTAAGTATTAGCTATTTGAACGTTTAATATTGCACTGTACTTGCAATACTTATATTTCGTGTGTGATTTACAACATAACACATTAGTATAAAAGCAAAGAGCACGTGTTATAAAAAATCTATGAGTGAATTTCTTTCTTCCAACTGTAACTAACTTAGAGCTTTTATGTTCTAACTAATAATAAATTAAAGTGTATGTTCATTTACAAGTAGTCCGATGATTCATTACTAACCAATAAGCTTTAGTTGTTGTTTGTAGATTTTATTTGCCAATTCGCGTTAAGAAAGAAGTGATGCAAAAAGGGCCGCATCGATTATGCAATCTGACCAATCAGGGGTCAGGCTCCATACGAAACAATAATTTCTGCAACCTGATTGGTCAAGGCTCATGGCTTGATCGATACGTCACAATTTTCTTATTGCGAATGGATTATAGTACTAAGCAATAGGACATTCAGTAAGTCATTTTGGATTTAAATTTGTAATTACACATGATGTTGATTGTTAATATTGTTGTATATGAATTACTACCAAAAATTGCAAAGGACTAAAGAGATAGGATATGTATGACCTTAGAAAAGTCCTAAGAAAAATAATTACTTCGTAACGGAAGCCCTTATCCCGTGAATCCCATTATGATTTATGCAAACACTTTTTTGTTGATGTGCCGAGTTTGTAAATTTTGTATTTCTTATTTTGCAATAAACCTTTGTATATTGCCAACAATCTGTACCTTGAAGATATAGGTATATTATAGTTTTTAAATTGTGCACCAAACAATAACATGTACTAAAGCTCTTATATATTATACTCACAGTGACGGGCGTATACGGTGTTTCCGACTGCGCAAAACAAGATGACCCACGGGGCCGTGCTCTGCGCCGAGCACGCCGCCCTCACGCCGACCCCGCACCCCACTGACCCCCGCGACCCCAGCCACCCTAGCGACCCCCACGCGTCGCGCCTGGCGGTGACTGCGGTGACATCTCTCTGCCGCGATATTGACGATGTTGGACTCGTACAAATTATATCACTTTGACCATCACTTCGATTTATCAACATTATTCTTTTGTAGCAATAGATTTTAAGAACCTGTTTACGCATGATTATGTATGAAGCTTAATCGCATATTTTGTCTCGTTCTCGCTTATGAGTAAGTTAATGGCGTGATTGAAATATAAAGCATCAATTTGCTCACGTAGTCTTCACCTCGCTTACATATAAAAACTGCATAATAATTATTATACTGCATGTCCTTCTGCAGAGCTATTTTAAAAAAAAATCTCTTATATACATTTTGATTCCTAAATTATGTAATTGATTATGGAAATTAGGACGCATATAGCTGTTGACGATGTGTGCACATAAATAAAAAAGACAATATTTATTCCAGTGACTTTATCACTCAATAAAGTTCGTTTTTAATATTAAATAGTGATGAATTGTATAAACAATTTTATTGTAGTGAGAGTTTGTTTGTCACACTGTCACGTAGTTTGTAGTGGTGGAAGCTTAGTATAATCTATCTGTCGTGCATTCACAATCAGAATGTCTCGAACTTAATATTAAAGAATAATTATAACTTAAGGTTACTTTAATTTAAAATGTTTGATCTCGAAAAAGTCGCAAAATTATTGATGTTGTGATCAATTTCAACCTAGTTCTTATATAAAATAACGTCCAATTTTCAAAAGCAATATGAATATTAAGTCTTAAATAATTCGAATTTTGAATATTTCAATGTACCTGGACCATTTTAGCGTCAAGAAGAACCTTTCATCGAAGACAATAGACATTCCAATAAGTAGTGCATTTTTACCTAATACGAGTTTAAGAAAAAAAAACATAATCTTCTTAGTTATGCCTAAGTATGATAAAACACCTTATGAGTAGCTAGAAATAAGAATAACCCTTTATCACTCATGCCTTATGCAATTATTATGAATTTGAAAGTAGATTTTATTGTAAGAGACAAGGTAGGTTCATGTGTGTAGTTGGTGGCGCTAGTGTGTCGAGTCATTTTTTTTACTATTTGTATACAACTTCAAAAATGATAGATTTACACTATTTAATCAAAAAAGTAAGGAAATTACCTCTAAAATGTTACCTCATTTTTGAACTATTAATACTTTTTTAAATATCTTTGAGCACACTAGCGTTAGTGTAATGTGTAGACAAAAATAAACGTAAACAAATAATAAGTAGATATGTGTGGTATAAGCATGACAGTATATCGCTAGATAAAACGGCCTTGGTATTCATAATAACTTGTTATTAATTTATTACGAATGTGTGTGTAGTGAGGTGATTCTTGAAAATGTTTTAAAGAGCTTAACTATATTTCATTTTTTTTTTCAACTTCCAATTAACCTTCTTTCTAACCAAAGATTGAAATCTGATCCTATATAAGCCTCTACAATGTGGTTTACAATTAAAACAGAATTAATTTTGAACGGTTAAATAAATATTACCTATTTACTATCTATACTATCAGTAGGAACAACTTAACACAAAGTTGTAAAAAATTAAAGAATTCTGAACGTTAACTTTAATCTATTGTCAATTTGTTAACCACATAATTTCTGTGCAACACTATTCATACAAAATAGTATCTCTATTCTCCAAGTCCAACTTTCAAGTTTCACATCACTATCCAGTACCCAAATCATTTTGTATACTATAAATATTCTAATTCTAAGCTTAGCTAATTGAATCCTGTAATTGATTTAAATCGTGTACCTGTATTGTGTAGTGTGTAGAAAATATTCGCAAATGATTTGAAGATCATTTACAAGCCAATACCTCAATGCCAAATTGATGCACTACATCCAGCTAACATTTGAAACTCAATCAACTGGGTGCACTTATGCTGCTTATGCAGACTATTGTATGTGCTATATAATTCCATAAAATAGTGTGCATAAAAATCAAAATTAACATTGGAAAGAGTTTCATTATCATAGTTATTTTTTTTATTTTACTTTAAAACTATAGACAAGAAAGCAGGGAAAATATTGAAAATTGACATGCGAATAAATGAAATTTAGCAAAATATTGCAATGTGCTAGCAGAATAAATTTAATAAAAAATGTTATTGTGTGATCTGTTCTTTCGCAGAGTACCTTTTTATTCGAACCGCAGCGCACATGTACTCCACTACTCTAAATTAGAACTGATACATCAATTATGATATGTCTGTGATTAATCGAATAATTAATTATATTTTTGTACATTCCTGTGCTACGGGTAGATATAGTGACGTCATAACCATATAATCGCATAGACTAGTTGAGTAGGTAATGGTCAAATTACGTAGAAGTATAATAATTATACAATTATATTGTACTAATGTCCAAATAAACTTAGTTTAAGCACACCCAAGGCTATGAATTAAGCAAATAACTATTTTATTTACAATAGTTGAAGGTTTATTTTTTGTTGTCTCCCAATGTGTATTTCAGTATTAATATTTTTGAGGTAGCTGATATTGTGTTTTGAGTGATAGTGTAGTATAGATAACCACAAATGAATATATAATATATAATTTTGATCGTGAACGCTTGCGAGGCTAAAGCTGCGTTCATACAAAAAGCTTGACATCAGAATATTAGCCAGACCTCAAATCTCTTTGATTCTTTTTGATGTTCTAATGTCTAGTTATTGTAAACGGACCCTAAGGTAAATGCTAGGAGCTTTATTAAAACAAAGATGTATGTATAATTATGTTGTAACTGCATAGTATAACGTATAATGCCTTATGAAAATATTTAGAGATTGCAATGAAATACTTTTAAAGTTATATAATGCGTTCTATGCACAGGTACTGGCAGACATTATAATACAATGTTTCGGCCCCAATCAATCGGTTTTATTTCAACCCGATTTAAAAAAAATCACATATCATTTGTTCTTTAATTTTGACAGATTTTTAAAGATATGGACAAAATTTAAAATGAATAGTGAATGTGTTTGTAATAAGTCTGTGAAGAAGCCTGGCAGCTAGTCATGTAGTGTAGCGTTTATGTGTAATGTTAATTATTTTCATTTTATAAATAACCAATTTTTGTTCGTATTATTAATTTTAATCATAAATTTTTACATAATTTACAATCTTCTTTATAAAAAATATTATTTGCTCATTTTATTATTTGTGACTGTATTAATCGGTTGGCATAATAATAAATCCTTACAAAAAATAGTAATAGGTACCCCGTAACAAGTCATGTAACCGATTACTGCGCAGCCAAAAGAAATGGTTGTTTTTGGCAGCCTATGTAGGTATGTTCAACAGTAGCACTTAAACTAGTGAACCAATCTTAATGCAATAGGAGTCCCGACTGACGTAGGCTAGATAAAGTTTATCAAAGAATTTACGCAGTTGGGTATAGTTTTTTCAACTTTTATTTTCATTTTATTGATCTTGTCATTTATTTTACTTATACAATGAAATACATTAACATTACACAAATATATGTTAGATCATAGTATTACATCAGGGAGTTATAATAATTATGAGTTTAATATTCTAAATTAATATAATTTGTGTTCTCAATTTTATTGTACTTTAGTATTGTTTAGCTGATGATATTAGTAGATTTATGTTTATTATTATAATTTAATTGATATGATTGAAATGTTTATTAAATAAAATTATACGGTACCAGTGCATTTTTTTTATTGATTTTATATTCATGGAGAACCATGCAAGAGGCATTTATCCAACAGCATGGATGCAAATATGCTGAAGCAGAAGAAGAGTGACAAAAAAATAATGTTAAATATAGGATATCAAAAGTAAAAAACTTTTTTTTATTTTTGAGCCCGCCAAGAGTAATGACTACTCTGTCTGATGGAAAGAATGAGTAGAACCCACGAGTAGTGCTCACCATACTCATTGTGAAAGCAGAGAACGCAACATGGTGACCCCACACTATTGCTTCTAAATATTGGGCCTCCGGTCTCTCGCAATAACGCCAGTACGAATGCGACACGTATATCTGAGTCTAGAATAATAGAATTTAAAAAGAAAACCATCATGAAAAATGAAAATCATGGTCCCAGAATAATTCATGATCTAATTAATTTTGGTGATATATAACAGTTTTATTGCTATTAGTTTATTATTATACTATTAGGTTCAATTCAATTTATTTTTCTAATTTCAAAAAGACAACTCGCATTTGCAATATACATCCTGTGTCACGGGGATTTTTACAAACAGATGGATCAAACAAACGCACATCACAAATGTGGAATTTGAACGCACAATACTTGGCACAGTAGAAAGCTGCGTGGTGATCGCTTACAACCACTACGCCAATCGTACAGTCAGTCATGAGATGTGTAAAATATTTTAATAATATGTATTGCTTTGTATTTTCCTAAGTAAAATATTAATATGTTTCGATCTTCGGGCCTTTAAAAAACGATCAAATTTTATAACTGCCTTGTTACGCGACTCTGGTGCAAATCCAGGGTCAGGCCAAATCTTTGTTTGTGTGATGTACAGATATTTGTTTCGGAGTTTGGATGTTTTCTATGTACATATATTAAGTATGTATTAACAAAAAGAAACATATTAGTATTCTATCATACAATCAAGCTTTCATAGTGGGTACAATCTCTGCTTAGTTTGAAGCTAGATGGCGTTGTTACATTTATTTAAGGCTACCAAAGTTATGCTACTCTTCCTGATGGAAAGCATGAGCAGAATCCAGGAGTAGAGGACACCATCCTCATTGTGAGGGTAGGCAATGCTGCATGGTGATTCATACCATGGGGCCTGTTCAGATGTTTCTGCATCTCCCGGTTCCCGGAGGCCGGGAGAATGATACTGTCACTATTAGGATGCTCTTCAGACAGCAAAAATGCTTTCATTATCAGGATGGTCTTACATGTCTGAAATATTTATTGATTTATTTATTTATAGGTAGGAAAAGTAAAACTACAAAATTTATATTTATAACTTAAATATATATTCATCAGTCAACTTATTCAGTACTTATATTTAGCGTGCTTGGTGTGTTTGCGGTGATGATGTGACGGGGGCGATGCCGGAGATCGCCGCCTCCGGTCTCTTTCTCTGTCTCTGTCGCGTTCTCTTTCTCTATCTCGCTCTCTCTCGCGGGAGCGGTCACGTTCTCTTTCTCGGTCGCGTGATCGAGACCGCGACCTTGACTTACGATCACTGCACATAGAAATACAATAAGTTATTATTGATATTATGTTATGTGGACTAAATTATTAAGAAATAGTTTCCTGGCTTTATGCAATTCAATAGTATCTATTTTTAAAAGAACCATTTAAGGTATAAGCTCCCTATATTATGCCTCACGTTTATAAAACGAATATTACTCATAACCTTAATAAAAATCTAATGAAATAATGGGCTTACAAGTACTTAGGAAGACTTACCTGTAACGCGACCTCTTTAAAGGTGGTGACAGCGAGCGTTCTCTCGACTTCTTAGACTTAGATTTAGACGACGTCCTATAAGAAAAGCAATTTTTAGAAAACAGTTTTTATAGAATTCAGTTAAAGATAATGAATAATCAGTACATACGTGGAATATGTATCTTCTTCAGGCGGGGTCCTCTTCCTGACGTCAGGAGAGTCACGAACTTCCTCACTCGCTTCCTTAGCTTCTCGTAGAGCCTAAAAACCATATCAACATTAGTAAAAGAAAGTCCATCAATAACCGAATGGGCTTGTACGAACCGTATCGGCCGTGCAATTAAACAAAACTGAACTAAACGTAAAGAACGCTGAAAGACGTAACCTAATTAAAAAAAACTAATTACCTACAAATTACTAGATTCCCATCAAAGCAATTGAAAAGTGTTACGTTATTGAGTAGATCCAACAATAGATTAAACAAAGAAGAAAGATATGCCCGAAATCGATCAGAGTGGCACAGTTTTTTCTAGTAGATTTATGACATAGTGATGAATACACGATATTCATCACAAATATACAAATTCCGCGGTGGCCAAGTTATTCATCACAAATATACAAATCCACATAATACACGTTATTCATCACAAATATACAATTTCCTCGGTGGCCAAGTGATAGTGTATGCGACTGCTGTGCTTGTGAACTGGGGTTCGATTCCCGGGTCGGACCAAATGTTAGTGTGATCCGCAAATATTTGTTTCGGAATTTGGGTGTTTTCTATGTATTTAATATGTATGTACTTAGTAAAAAAGTTTGTTTATGTATTTATATCAATAATTGTCTAGTACCTATAATACAAGCTCTGCTTAGTTTGGGACTAGATGGCGTTGTGTGTAAGATGTCCGAAATTGATTAATTTATAGTACCTTCTTGATAAGTTTCCGTCGGTAGTGGTGTATCTGCTGCTGTATGGTGAGGCCGGTCCGCTTGGCCCGCAGCCCCGCCTCCAGCTCGTCCCCGTACTTCAGCACGCGCACCTCGATCTCGCGCAGAGTCTCGCGCTTCAGAGACTGCTCCTCACTGGACACAATTAGTACATATTACGTCACAATCCTCCCACCATTATTAAGCTATTGTATAGCTTTTATCGCGGGCTTTGAGCGCGGCGACCAAATCCAGAAATTCCGTAACGAAAAAAACCTAACACCCTAAAAACGGATAGAGATATAATTGTAACTGCAGTGCGACAAGGATGTAGCGGCTCCGTGCTCTATAGGCAGATTAGCGCATGCGTGCCGCCGCCACCGGCCGTTATCCGTTGCCTTGACAACACAGTCATTCTAGATTCTTCTTCCTTGCTTTTCTATAATCCTATTGTAAAAAACTAATTACAAAATATAAAATTGTTATCTACTTTATATAATAAATAGCGTCCGCGTGCTCCAGTACCGTCTATTGAATCTTAGTTTTTCTTTATTCCATTGCACTTTTGGTTGACTTTCGGATTCGTATCGAAGTTGCAGTTCAGAAAGTATTGTTGACTCGATACAATTAGTGACATCCAGTAATCATTAACCTTATTATAAATCGGCGTAAACTCATTCAGTGAGATGTTAGTGTACAGGTGGGTGGTGTTACCTGTCGGTGTGGTGTGGCGTGGTGGGCGCGGCAGGCGGCGGGAGCGGTGCGGGTGCGGTACGGGGCGGGGCGGGGGGCGGCTCGTCACCCAGCGCGTCGGGCTCCACGCTCTCCCAGCGCGACGGCACGAACGTGCCCGCCACGCGCAGCCCGCCGCCCTCCGCCTCTAGCGGCACGCCGTCGATGTCCTCGTCCACTACAACATAACAACATTACATTAGATATTATTTCGTGTTACTAAATCTGAAAATATAGATATTGTTATAGTTGAAACGTAACATTCAAAAAAACATTTATAACACAGATATTTTAATTAATAACTCAATTAGGTAATTCGTGCTCAATAATTTCCAAATGGGCGTGTGCGCGGTGCGGTGTGTATATACGTATTGGGCACTCCTTCGATGTAGTCGCTGACGGGTCGGATGGGCGTGTGCGCGGTGTGGTGTGTGTATACGTACCGGGCACTCCGTCGATGTCGTCGTTGACGAGTCGGATGGGCGTGTGCGCGGTGCGGTGTGTGTATACGTACCGGGCACTCCGTCGATGTCGTCGTTGACGGCTCGGATGGGCGTGTGCGCGGTGTGGTGTGTGTATACGTATTGGGCACTCCTTCGATGTAGTCGCTGACGGGTCGGATGGGCGTGTGCGCGGTGTGGTGTGTGTATACGTACCGGGCACTCCGTCGATGTATTCGCTGACGGGTCGGATGGGCGTGTGCGCGGTGCGGTGTGTGTATACGTACCGGGCACTCCGTCGATGTATTCGCTGACGGGTCGGATGGGCGTGTGCGCGGTGCGGTGTGTGTATACGTACCGGGCACTCCGTCGATGTATTCGCTGACGGGTCGGATGGGCGTGTGCGCGGTGCGGTGTGTGTATACGTACCGGGCACTCCGTCGATGTATTCGCTGACGGGTCGGATGGGCGTGTGCGCGGTGTGGTGTGTGTATACGTACCGGGCACTCCGTCGATGTATTCGCTGACGGGTCGGATGGGCGTGTGCGCGGTGCGGTGTGTGTATACGTACCGGGCACTCCGTCGATGTATTCGCTGACGGGTCGGATGGGCGTGTGCGCGGTGCGGTGTGTGTATACGTACCGGGCACTCCGTCGATGTCGTCGTTGACGGGTCGGATGGGCGTGTGCGCGGTGCGGTGTGTGTATACGTACCGGGCACTCCGTCGATGTCGTCGTTGACGGGTCGGATGGGCGTGTGCGCGGTGTGGTGTGTGTATACGTATTGGGCACTCCTTCGATGTAGTCGCTGACGGGTCGGATGGGCGTGTGCGCGGTGTGGTGTGTGTATACGTACCGGGCACTCCGTCGATGTCGTCGCTGACGGGTCGGATGGGCGTGTGCGCGGTGTGGTGCGCGGCGAGGCGGCGCAGAGCTGCTCCGTCGAGCGCGCCGCCCGACCAAGACTCCTCCGAGGCCGACGAGCGCGCCGGCGACCCCCCCTCCGACCCACCTCCCCCACCACCTCCTAGCTCCAGGCCCGAGATAGCCGCACCCGATCGCTCCTGAGAAACAATTCTCTGATTAAACTTATTATAAAGACAGAGAACTAGTCACACATTAAAATAGATACATGAATTCTATAAAAGAACAAAGAAAATTTGATGAGCAAAGTCAGATTGGCTGTTGACGTGGCGACGAGTCGTCACGACATAGGTACATCGCCACACTTTGTGGTTGAACAAGGAGTACCTTATACCGTCAGTTTTCTACCAGTCAAAAGTATTCATAGGACGGTTTGCTCTTAAATTTTGGGCAAGATGGTTGACAAGAGCTCGAAGCGAGACGCTGACTTCGATATAATTATTTGTATAGGTTATTTTATAATCGATGGAAGATCCTGTCGCCTTCTTCTTAGATATAGACGTTAATAACTCTCTCTAGTTTTTAACTAGCGTAATTGTTATATTTTCTTTAAAAAATATTATTTTTAATTTTTTATTACGCCATATTTGATATTTCCTTCCATAAACCATCTTTCATACTATTGGTTGTTTTCACCAACGCCCCTTAATTTTATTGGTCATTTAGAGAGAGAGAGTTAAGTAACCCTTAGCAATATTTTCGTTTTCATCAACCTTTAAGATCATCTAAATGTATAATGTTTTTTGAAATTTTTGAAATTCAGGAGCTATCTACGTTAAGGGGCACGTAGTCAAGGGACGGTTTAAGTATAGTTGACAAAAACGCATATCAGTCTTTCTACCTTATTTGCAGATGTTAAAAAAGCGAATACGATATAAAAACAAAATTTTACAAGAATTAGTTAAGAGTTATTAATAAATTATAGATTGAGCTTACCTTCTCTTGCCCCAGAAAGACATCGTTGATGTGCATCAAGAAATCAGTGGGGTAGACGGCCCAGTCGGCCCACGCCTGCAAGGTGCGAATGACGCGCGCTCTGAACCCTTCAGCCTGCAGCCGCGAGGTCATACGGGACAACGCCAGGTTGCACTGACGCATTATCTCAACGAGACGCTGTTGGAATCTGAAATAAAACAATTCACCATACATTTTTATTGAGATATTCTTAAGCATCTTATTACGTCTGTATAACGTATATGATAAAATACCTTAAACAATGTAACCAAAAGTTGTAAAAACAATGTGTGTGAAAAGAGTGTCCATGGAGTTTCTTGTCTGTTCTTCTCCATAGGATCTACGAATTGGAACAGACGATTAGCTTCACGACTGACTACTGACTGACTACTTGACGTTTCAAAAGTGCCGTTGTATGGTTTATTTGAAATAAAATGGTTTGATTTGATTTGATATCTTCTGAAACAAGCACATAAATCAAGGATGCGATTGAACTTAGTTTCACGATTAATAAAATCGCTTGTCAATTACTTTAAATGAAACAATTAGAAAGCCTCTGTCGTGGTGGCATTGTGGTTTCTTGGGATGGCTTATGAGAGTAATATTTACGAATTATTTTACTTACGAGTAAAATAAACGTAACAAAATCGTATATATAAGTATCAGTTCTATATTGAACATGCTTCATTGAATTACTTGCAATAAACCGAAATTTCTATATGTTACGATTTCAATGCTAAGGATCTTTTTTATATAAGCGACATCTAGTGAAATTAAAGGGGCGTTTCCAAGTTTCTTTTAACCGATCGTAACGACATCTAAATGATAACTACGAGTATAAGTTATAAAATAGAATAACAATTATTTAATGTAAGTATTAGAAAACAAGATTTATATTCAGAAAATTATATTATTACTAGAATTGAAGAATATTAATAATGTATTCTTTAACTATGTATGTCAAATCGCTTCTTGTAACTTTGTGAATGTTTGACCTGTTTTCTTTTTTTTATATTTAAGTCTACCAAAATAACTCTACTTTGTCTGATGGAAAGCATGAGTGGAATTCAGGAGTATGGTCACCATCTTCTTTGTGAGGGTAGGCAATGCAGCATGGTAACCCATACCATGGCGGTCGGGTCAGATGTTTCTGCATCATCTCCAGATACCGGGAGAATGATGCAGAACGATGGGGCCTCCGGTCTCACACTCATGCTGTCATTATAGGAATACTCTTTTGTGTGAGGGTAGTACACTATTACGTTATCGTTGGAGGTGTCGGTGTAGTGATAGTATGTGGTGGTAGACTCACGCGTTCCTGTATGCGCTGGCGTTGGTGAGCTTGGCGCCCGCGTTGTGCAGGATGTCGGAGAGCAGGTAGAGGCGCGCGATGCGCTTGGCGGGCGGCGTGCTGTCGCCAGCTAGTGCCTCGGCCAGGCACTGCGCCACCTCGCCCGCCGCCTCCGCGTGCTCCAGGCACCACGCCATGGCCGCGCCCACGGACCCTCGCGTCGGTGTCAGACCGCGGATCAGCTCCTCTAGCCTGTCGCGCTGGCTAAACACACACACCACAAACACACACATATGTTTACGCATTTCTACTCTATACAACCTTTTTTTATTATCCCAATTAATATAATAAATGTGAATGTAAGGTTGTTTGTTACTCTTTCACGCGGAAACTACTTCAACCGATCATCCTGAAACTTTATATTTATATTCTTGGAGGTATTAAAAGTAACTTAAGATACTTTTTATGAAAAAAAGAATATTTTTTTAAATCTTTTACCGCGATAACTGAAATAGACACAGGCAGAGCCGCGGGCGAAAACTATCATAAAATAAAATAAAAGAGTGATTGCGACTAACACAAATTAAAATATTTTACAACAACAACCAACGATCAAAATGTGGTGTGCGATTGAGGAGACCCACGTCGATGGTTATCAACAGACCAGGCTAACAATAAACATTAATTATATCACCAAAAGTGCCTGTGTCTAAAAGATTATTTATCATACAGTGATGTAGACGTGTGATCTTTAGTGCATAGAATATATATTTATCTCATAAATTGAAAATTAAATTTATTATTAATATTTATTTTAAATGAAAAATTCGTATTCATTTACTCTTCCATGTCAAATTATAATATGAAAATAAAAATACAAAGCAACCAGAATTTTTTGGAACATGTTTACTAGAATACCTTCGTCGAAATCTTCTTGAAACCATCTTTAACCGTGTCATTGTAATAAAATATTTAACAAAGTAAGTATGATGACAGATTTTAACAATTTAAACGCTATTGGCAAATGTAACTTACTTGTTTGATAATGTTCCTCTGATATTTTCCTTGGCATCCTCTTCCTCCACAAGCTCATCGGGCATTCCTGCTGTGTATAAGTTCATAACAGGCGGCCGCCATACTGATCCACCTACACAAATGCAAAACAAAAGTTATATCATACAAGAAACACCCATGTTCAAGATTACTACGGGACTGGCTTAGAAATTTGTGAGAAGTATGATTTTGAAATTAAATTTTCGAATTATTAGAAATAATTTGTCCGTGTGGTGACAGATTAAGAATACAGAGTGTCATCACCCCTATTCATCCCGCGGGTGTCGTAAAAGGCGACTAAGGGATAAACTACGCAAGACAACATCGTTGCAAAGAGAAGGAACACTTGAAACCGACCCTATACCAACCCATCTGGTCAGCGTGGTATAGTAGGCCAAAACCTCCATTCTAAGGAGAGGCCTATGTCCAGCAGTGGACTGTTGAAGGCTGTTGATGATGATGAGAAAGAATTTATTGATGTGAAACATCAAGTGTACCAATGCATTTATGATGTCGATGCGTCATTATTCTGTATGATGATATAGATGTTCATACACTGTAGCGACGCGTCGCCGCAAGTGAATCTCAAATTGGTTTTTTTATGTGAAGCTGCCAAAGTGGAAAGCATGAGCAGAATTCAGGAGTAGTGGTCACCATACTCATTGTGAGCGCAGACAGTGCAACATGGTGACTCCTTGGCCAGGGGCGCGAAGCTAAACTAGTACTCAACTCAATACTTTTATAAATTAACTAGCCCGCGGCTCCGCTCGCATCCTAGAGGTTTGAAAAATAGATGTTGGCCGATTCTCAGACCTACCCGATATGCACACAAAATTTCATACAAATCGGTCCAGCCGTTTCGGAGGAGTATGGGAATAAACTTTGTGACACGAGAATTTTATATAAGATTTCAATGTTTCACATTCGTAATGATAATGGTGACTTCCACTCTTGGACTCTCATGCTTTCAGGCTGAGTGGTCATATTGTTCACATACCTTTAAACATTCGAAAATCTTCGAGCGACCACATCTTGGAGGAGTCCCCCTGCAGCATGGAGAACAACTTCCACCTGTAGTAAATGTGCGCCGGCGACTGGTTCTCGAACAGGAACCGGAAGAACGGGTTGTTGATCTCCTTGTTCATTATGATCGCCTCGAACATCGGACCCTCGCGGATCACGAACTCCACCATACGATGGATGAGCATTAGGATATTTCTGTAATAAATTACGTGTATTCAATCAATAACTCATAATGTCTCATTGCTGGAAAATCAGGATATGATCAGATCAGGAGAAGATTAAGGAAGAATTAAAACGCTAGACGAATGCGGGTTGAGCACTGTTTTTACAAAAAAAAAGAATATATGTATTTATATCAGTTGTGTAGTGCCACAGTACAGGCTCTGCTTAGTTATGACTAGATGATGTTGTGTGTTAGTTTTCTTAAATTATTATTATTATGTAATTCTTTTGATATTTATTAGAAACCTAAGTCGAGTATTGGCGGGTGGTACACAATATGGTCTAGGTATAGTAAATATATTAAAATAAATTAGAATGTGAATTATTGTTATTTCGTTGACTAGTTAACGGCTTTGAAATCTATCAGTCAACAAATTTACTTTTTATTACTTCATCATCATCATCAGCCTATCGCAGTCCACTGCTGGACATAGGCCTCTCCCATTGCACACCACTGTGATCGATTTTGGGCTTCTCGCATCCAGCTCCTAGGATGTTTCTAATCTATATATATAAAAATTAATTGCTGTTTGTTAGTCTCACTAAAACTCGAGAACGGCCAGACCGATTTGGGTAATTTTGGTCTTGAATTATTTGTGGAAGTCCAGAGAAGGTTTAAAAGGTGAATATATATAGAAGAATTGCATTTTTTATGAATTATGAATTCCTTTTGTTAAGTTTCTTTTATACAAAAGTTTAGATATTCTATTTATCGATTGAGGCAGTACGAAGTCTGCCAGGTCAGCTAGTAATTTTAATAAATATCTAATCTGTAGTGTATACATTAGTTAAATATACAAGATTTACAAGTAATCAAGAAAATGACAGTTTATATTCAACTAACTACATTTTAAATTTTCATACAATTATTAATAAATACAGCACATACCTTTCTGTTGGTATCACAACTTTAACTATCGACTGTGATAGAATCTGGAATAAAAGTAGTAAGCAGGTTGAATTTATAGGTCATAATTATGAGGTCATAGGCCATACACATGTAAAAAAAGTACAATTAAAAAGTCTTGTCTAGTAAAAAAACTATCATCCTCCTTGCCATTATTCCCAAGTTTATTTGGGGTCGGCTACTAGTTCAACCGGTTTTACCTGAATTTCAGTTTTTCCACGGAGCGACTGGCATTGGACCTCCGCAACCCTAAGGGAGAACTGAAATTCGAAGATTGAACTAGGTGTCAGTATATTTGAGGGCACTGACTTCCCAATAACAATTGCCATAGATGTTCATGACAACCGGGACCGACAGCTTTACGTGCTCTCCGAGGCACGGGCGTGAATCACCGCCAAACTTCCAAACTCCGGGCAGCTATTAGGAATTTCCTAAGAAAATCTCAAAAACACTTTTTGGCCCGACCCGGGATTTGAACCCGAGACCAACGAGGCAGTTAAAAAAACTATGTGGTAAAATGGTAAAATACAACAGATAGTATATATAAATAGGTACCTGTTCATAAAAAGCTTTATCTTCAGGGTCGTTGGGGTAGTAGTCTCCAAGCCGGACGCGTGGTATCTATAACATATAGAAATTATTATTATCTCACTTTAATTTTATGTGTCTAGACTTAAGATAATAGTTGGTTCAGGGCATTTTAGATATATACTATATCTACATTGACATTGCTATAAATCAACAATTTAGCATGAACGTTTACTAGAACAGTGTGTAGCTATTTTTGTACTTAATAACTAGCTGCCCTTCGAGGTGTTCGGTTCACGGTTCAGGTAACGCCACAGGGTGAAACTAATCCAAAAACAGTTACTTTTTCATAACATATAACATTGGCCATCTGCCAGTCAAAGTCCCGTCAATATCGATCAAGCCCTTAGTCTGAACAAACAGACTTGGAGACAAATAGTAGACATTTCAAACTTGCTTTTCTATCTTGCTTCTTCAGTAACGTTGTGTAATACAGTGTCCTGAAATCTTGTTTTATATTACCAGCATTGTTTAATATCATAGTTGAGTTTAAGTTTCAACTTTTTATTATTATTTATTGTTGTTTATTGTCTCCAATAAGTAATTTAAATAAAAATTTACTCTTTCTTTACTTCATCATCATCATCAACAGCCTTCAACAGTCCACTGCTGGACATAGGCCCCTTCTTAGAAAGGAGGTTTTGGCCTACTATACCACGCTGGCCGGATGGGTTTCTATAGGGTTGGTTTCAAGTTTTCCTTCTCTTTGCATCGATGTTGTCTTGCGTAGTTTATCCCTTAGTCGCCTTTTACTACACCCGCGGGATGAATAGGGGTAGTGACACTCTGTATTCTTAATCCGTCCCCACACGGACGTTTCTTTACTTGTTTAGCTGTTATCTGACGGCTTCAAAACGAGTAAAAATCAGCATAGGACATTAAATAAAGTACCTTATGAGCGAGATGTTTGGGCGGTTGTGCGTTAAAGGGCAGGCCGGAAGCGGGTGGTGGCTTGCTGGGAGTCTGAAGCGCAGGTGGGATGTAGATTGGCACGGGCGGGATCAACACTGCCTTTCCCCAACCCAGTTTCATCTCGTAGTTCATTATCTCCTTGCCTGAACGTAAACAAATATTCAATTAGGTCGAAACTCCTACAAATTTCGTAATTTTTAAATATATTTATTTGGAATTCATCCCATGAGAATTTGGCTCCGATAGAATATATTCAATGTTCATATTAAAGTTGGACACAAAGTTACTTCTACTAAACCCATATATGAGACACTAAATCAATTAATCAATTATGTCGGCTTCATTCAAATTCAAATCGGCCACAAAATTACTTCTACTAGATCCCAATATGAGACACTAAATCAATTAATCAATTATGTCGGCTTCATTCAAATTCAAATCGGCCACAAAATTACTTCTACTAGATCCCAATATGAGACACTAAATCAATTAATGAATCACAACAAGCAGTTTTTTTCATTATATTGCAAAATTTATTGTATGTCCAGATCAAAGTCTACAACAATTAGTATTTATCAAAATGTTACACAAAATTATTTCTCCTCAATTTATCCACTGATACTAATCACGATTCTCATTCCTCAACAACAACACAAAAAACTTGTACATGCAAGTTACACACACACATCCATCACCACATTCCGGAAAATATCAGTTTGTTTTAAAAGATATTCATTACCATTGATACATCTAAGTGCTCTCTCGCCATCCTTCCTCGACATGAATGCCACGAAACCACAATTCCTTCCGCGCGCCTTCTCCTCGTCTGAGCGCGGCCACATGATCTTGATACTTGCCAGGGGGCCGTACCGACCAAATATTTCCATTAATTGCTGTTCTGTTATCTGAATGAATTTTTTTTAAAGGATATATACATTTATGTAATTTTGATTAACCTTTATTCTAAGGTGGTGGTGAATGATTACAAAATAATTTGCATATCATGAATTGTTCACTTTGTTAATATAATAAAGATTTTTCTAATTACTCCCCCATTTATAAACAAAAGGAAGAATTTCAAACTTCAAAAGAAAATGCCTTTATTGAAATAGGCTTGATTTTATGTATGTAGGTATGTATTTCAAACTATATACATAATTACTTTAGGAGGATTACCTTAGGATTCAAATTGCCTAAATACAAATTCGTAGTATTAGGATCCCCTGTGTCATAGGATCCAACGTCAGGAATAGTGTCTAACGCAACCTCAACTCCTGGAACTCCTCGTTCTCTTAATACATTCTTGTATTTGTGACGCTCAGATCTTTCTTCTTGAATCCTATTAGGAAAAACGTTTTTGAGCAAAACATTAAGTTTTAGTAAGGAATTTGTACCATATCATTGCCATTATGCCATGTTAACAGTCAATATTAACAATTATATAATTGTTGTATTACTTTTTTGTCAAATTATATGTATATAGCATTTTAAAACATAATATATAATTTTTTCAATGAATGGTTCTGCCATTTGGTGAAGAGATCAAATCAACAAAACAGATATTATTAGAATCTGTTCAGCCTTTCTTGAATTATAATCCATGTCAGTAAGAAACATCAAAAATCTTGAATTATAATCCATGTCAGTAAGAAACAGTAAAAAAAAAACTCAATTGAAATTGCACACAACAGTAAAATATATGACATAAGTCATTGACAACTGCGTGGGGACGTATGGCCTTATCCCTCTCTTGAGAGGAGACCTGAGCCCAGCAGTGGGACATTAAGGGTTGTTGATGAAGTCATTGACTGCCTTGTTGGTCTAGTGATTAGCATAATCGGCTGATGATCAATAGGTCTTGGGTTCGATACCCGGGTCAGACTAAATGTTTGTGTTATTCACAAATATTTGTTTCGGAGTCCACTTTTCTATGCATATTATATATTTACAAAAAAAAGTATGTTTACATATTTATATCAGTTGTCTAGTACCCATAATACTTAGTTTGGGACTAGATAATGTTGTGTGTAAGATGTCTGAAGATTTATTTATTTTACAACTTACTGTCTAAGTTCTTCCTTAAAAAGCTCTAAGTTACTCTTTTTCTTGTCCTGTCCCTTTTTGTTTTTAGGATTAGGTCTACCTGGGGGCTCAGGTCTTTGAACAAGGCTGCGGACAACTTCTGCCTCACTTGAACTTCGTTTCTCGTCCAACCTGGACACCGGTTTGTATAACTTTCCTCTTTCTGAGGTATCTTCCTCTGAAAACAAGATATAAGGCAAATAAAAATGAGTCATTAAATCTAAAACATATTGACGCTCCGAGAATTTTATTTCATCCTTATTTTCGACACCAATAATTTTTACATGTACTATTCTAACTTCAAATCTAAATCTACTCTACCTGCAAAGTGAAGTTATTTAAGTTAGCACAGTATACATTTCTGATTTTGTTTTGACAAGAAGTTATGAATGTGTACATAGAGAACCTAGAGAGTTTTCTTTGTTCACCAGCTTGGTTTAGGAGGCCAAAATCTCCATGCCCAGGAGAGGCCAATTGCTAGCAGTGTGATAAAATGTGATAAATAAATTAAACTTACTTCTGGCTCCTGCATCGTAAGTGCCAGCTTTTACCCAAACTTTGCTTGTGGAGCTAGGGACTTCTTGGAAAGTCTCCACAAACTCTTTAAACACCTAAAATATAAGTTACACTTCAATAATAACTATATATTACTACAGTACAGTATATGCTATTAATATCATAAAGAATAAGTTTATTTAAATGTTTGTTACTATTTAATGCAAAATGCTGCACAAATTCAAGAGAGGTTTTAATCTAATATTTTTTACAATGCGGGATACGACCTTCGGGTGCAGCCATATCTCATAACTATGGCCTTATATTAATGTAGATCTATGTTAGAAACAGCTGATCTCATAAATTTAATGCTCATTGATACTGCAGCTGCCCTAATTCAGTCAAAGTTTGTTTTAGAATACAATAAAACAACATTGAAACTGTTTTTCATGTATGTATACAATTGATTTATAACGAAGTTTAGTTACGAACTATATGCTGAGCCCGTCAGGGTGAATAATTGCTACCTTAGCATTAGCTTTTACCAATAGTACAATTTCTATTACAAAAGCAATACAGTATTGAAATTCAAACAAGTACTCGCGTTTAAATTGACACTTCTAACTTAGACTATGACTTTGAAGTAATTATATTACATGAGCGGCTGCTTCTTCTTCCTCTTTCTTCTTTAACTCCTCAAGTTCCTTCTTAGTAAGTCCTCTGGAAGTCATTTTATAGTCTGGCTGAATTCCTTGTTATTAGTTTGAAGACCTCTTTACCGATTGGTAAGAACAATGCCTTGTACTATCAACATATAAACTATGCCATCCTATATTACTGAACATTAAATAAATAACGCTTTCATTAAATTTTTAGACATAGCTTTGCGATACAAAATTTGACAACATTGAACATAACCTATAACGACGACAGACGACAGACGTTGCTGGTGGGTGTTGCCTAGTTGCAAGAGAAAAATTACCATATAGTAAGAATACATGTGTTATAGTTACCGGCAATCGATTTTATCCGGTTTTCCATTAAACGCACATAGGGTATTCCATATTTTGATTAGCACGATGATTTTGTTTCATAACATAACTTTTTTAATTATCAGCCGATCGCAATAAAACAGATACTTAATGTTAAGTGAAGCTTACTAGGTTAATCAACGAACACCAGTTATTTGAGTTCTATTATTTATTACTTTTCCTATGATAATTTTACTATTAGTGAACTCTTACAATTTCATTACATGTATAAATAAAGTACAACATAAATTTATAAATCGTCTACACGACTACACTTTTTGTATCAGTTTCTAAACGTAAACAGACAGCTTACAAAGAGGAGAGACCGATAGATAATTAATTAATTTTTTTTTTTCCTTTCATCTAGGTTTTTAAAACTCCGGGGGGGGGGCTACGGGGGTCAAATTTTTTGTTATTTTTGGCCTAGGACGCACCGCTTTCGAGATATTTCAATCTAAAGCAAAAAATCGTCACTTGATAGTGGAAAGTGGAAACACGCACAAAACCAGATTATACCAGATTACGCTGTCCGCAGGTGCCACGTGACCATACACTACTACAAACGCAAAAATTTCTCCAAGCTAATTTACCTGTACAGAAGTTCTGAATTCTGAGTGTTGTGGAGTAAGGAAGGTCGAGGAAAGGAAGACTAACTTTGTCTACGAAAAGTGTCTGTCGAAAGTATTAATTTAGGGTGGCGCTTTAATTAAACTATAAAAAAAAAATGTGAGCCGTCACGGGACGCCTGGCAGATGTGAAACATCGCCATTATTTTGTAAAAGTAATATGCAGAAAAGAACATATTGTAATAGGAACTAAATATGTCATAATGATAAAATAAAATATTACTAATTATTAAAATAGTAGTCTATATGCAGTAGTGTGTACGGTGTGGCGCCGCGAAGCGAAGTACACACTACTGCATATAGACTGTATATATATACCATCGTATAGCGTGCCGTGACGAAGCGTCGCCAGTCGCCAGGCCAGAAATCTATTTTACGTGCGCCTATAGATGTTTCACATCAAAACTACTCCAAATGTTATTAGAATACCTGCTTACCTCTACCCTCCATATTACTCACAGAGGTGTATTTAGTTGCAGGCACCAAACTTGAGCTCTCCTCAGCAGAGTGGGGACCGTTTTGCACAGTACACTTACGACAAAATACAATGCCTAATTATAGAAATATATAGAAATAGAACACAATAGAAATATATCAAAACTCTACATTCAGTAGTTAGGAAATTAGTAACCCGCGGCGGCCTAGTGGAGCTCCAGGAATGCATGCATCAGCGGTTTCTGGAGTCCCCATGCCGTGCCCCATAACCGAGGTACACCTCAGGTTGTCTAAGAATCACCCTCGGGACAGGACGATGTCGCGCCTCTCATTGCAAACACCGGCCACACCAGGGTGTGACCTGTCTCGGGTCGTTTGCAGCGGTAACATCAATATATGGCCGCAGCGACCTTTAGGCGACGATTGAGGAGCTAACACAACGCTCGAACTCCCACGCAGGGCAGTCCTAAAACGTGTGCTGGGCGGAATCCCGGTCGGACCCGCAGTGGTGTCATTGTGCCATAACCTCCCGTCCGATTCTATCTTATCTTGTTAAGTTGGAGAGAGCACAGAGAGCGGTCCTTAAAGTAATGACCAGTAAACCTTACAGATATCCAACGGTAAACATAAATGAAAACTGTAAGGTCATCTCAGTACGGCACCTGTATATCTTGAAAGCTGTACTTAGAAAACATCGTGATATGCCCCTCCCAGAGCTAAATAAACGTATCTTGACATCGGTGTGCCCTCGTGTGGCTTGTAGGACTGCGTTTGCAAGTAAACAAATGCGCAGTATAAGTGCTACACTATACAACGATATAAATAAAAAACTTAGAATAGTTACATTGGGTAGACGGGATGTAAAGGTGAAAGTGGCTGATTGGCTACAACAACTTGATTACGGCAAAACCGAAAACCTGCTTACATTTCCTTCGTGAATAGTGATGTGCACATACACACACACACACACACACACACACACACACACACACACACACACACACACACACTTATATATCCACACAAAGACTCAAGTAAAGAGCAAAATTATGAACAGACGTAATGTTTATCTTTTGAGCGACTGAACCAGACTGAACACTGGCCCCCAAAATACAGGCATCCAGCCTAGTTTGGGTTTCAGTATCAGTACATAGTTATTGTGTGGTGTTGTATTACGGTTGGGCACAGAACAGAGTCCATTAGGACTCTGTGCCCAACCGTAATACACCACCATTGTGAAAAAGTTATGTGTAAATAAACTATTTTTATTTATTTATTTATTTTATCTATTCAGATACTCACCGAAATAACCAGTACAACACGTTCTTCGGTTTGCCTACGGAGATTATGGTACGAAAAGCATTCCCGCGGTTAAAAAAAGGTAGGAAATTAGGTAGAGTAGTAACAAGTAGTAGTAAACTTTGTTAGATTCTATAATTTCTTTACTTATTTCCTCTTCATCTTCATTAGCAATTTAATTTTCTCGATTATTCACAAGTATAATAATTAAGGACTGACCGAAGGTTCGGTTTCGGCTAGTTTCGGCCGCAGTTTCGGTTTCGACCAATAATTGGCCGAACCTTCGGCCTCGCCGAAACTAGGTGTTCGTGAATTGTCGCGCATCATTCGGCTGCCTTCGAGATAATGTACGTGATTACCAGTTGAGTTTGCTAGCCGGCGCGATCGTGATGATTGTGTGGTTTTTTTGCGCAAACATTATTACTTTATTAGGAGAGTATTTGTTTGTACTTAATGATGATGTATTTTTAATATTTTTTGGCATTTATTAGAGTATTGTCCTACAGTGGAAAATAAATAGGTTGTAATAGAATAGAATTCATTAGATATTTTACTTGGTTCAGTTGACTTATTCCCTAGAACATAAACAATATGAATTTATGTAGAAATTAATGTAACACTTAAAAGATGTGTAAAGATACCTGTTATGTTTGGTTCAAACAATACTATAATTATTTCTAATTGTTGTTGGATTAAATTTTGTACCCATTTTTGTTACATACTTTAAATGTTGCATTTTATGTTTTAACACACGTTAACTGTCTATATATGTGTAAAAATACAATAGATTTAACATGCTAAAAAAATTCAAATAAGTTTCGGTTTCGGCTGAAAATTCTGTTTCGGTCGGACACTAATAATAATGTCGTTGGCCACGCTTATATCTCAAAAACCAGGGTACGAATCAAAGATATACAGAATTTGTCGCCAAGTATTAGCTACCAACATGCTTTTTAAAAGTGTATTTTTCTTATGACACTAGAAAGAAATTAAATCTACTGTCTCATAGAGATACAGGTTAATAAAATACAATGTTGGTTACATATTATTTATTGAAAAAAGTATACATCAAAAATGTTTCGATGTAAAATTAAAAAAGAATGTGTGCGATTTGCCGTTAGTGTATGAATTTGCTCAGGAATAAGAATTCTGCCAGCTAAAATGTAACCAGTCGATTTTCAACCTTACTTCATTGAGATAAAGTTGTCTTTTTGATGACAATTCCAATATAGCTGACAAACAGAACCTTGGTTGGATGCTGAAAGTTACTAGCTAAGGCTTCATTAAACAGAGAAAAATTTACAGCCAACTGGTATCGATATAGAAAAAGTTTAGCTCTTAGCTGTACATTACATTCGTGCAAAGGAAATACAAGTAATAGCCTCTGATAAACATTAATTGAATACGTACATTAAAATAGGCTAATTATGTACTTAGTATTGTAGCTTAGCCAAAATAGGCCATGATTACCCATTGGCTGTAAATTCCACTGTTTCGTCTTTTTATTTGTTCCTACTATCAATATTACAAATTGTTATTTCAATTTAATACTTACATTTAAAAATAATACATACGACATTAACAAAAAACATTGAAAAAAATATTTATGCATTGATTGATATTTCTAAAATTAACATTATTAATAAAGCAAGCGTAACACGCGTTTTTGATGACGCGGCATAGACGCGGTACAGCAAGCTCACCATGGATAACGATTCGTGAAGGCAAACTCGCAGTTGTATATAAACTGTGATATTTAATTGTTCGGTAAGTAGATGCTACTCCGCCCAAGCGCTAAAGAATAAAATACTTTTGTGCATCGTAAAGCTTATTCTAGAATAAAACATGCCACATAATATACACAACTATTGTACTGTACATATTGAAAAGAATGTACATAGTCACAGAATGATTATCATAAGACGATGAAGTGTACGAGGCTCTAGTGAGCCCAGGGTCGAGCCACCGCCAGCACACAGACGGATCAATGTATAACATTCAACGATACTATAACGTAGTTTTTATATTATTAATTTAATACCGTGTTTATGCATTGGTGGTATTTCGAGCTGCTTTTCATTACTCGCTAAATCTAATAACAAAAATAACCAATAAAATTGCGATTCTTTTTTTTACATTGGCAACATTTTTATTAACTTTATTAGGTCACTCATAGCTAGTTTATGGTAAAGTGCTTTATCTATAAAAATATTCAAATTGCCATGTGTCGGTTACTTTAGTATTTTCTATGAATGTATGAAAGTGATCTTTTATATGATTACAAATTAATTATGACAAATACTTTTTTAACCAGTACTATGTAGTGCATACTCGTTTAATATAAAGTATTTACACGTGTATTAGCAAAGGAATAAATGTTTGACACTTATGTAGGCTTTAATATAATATTAACAAATTCATAGATGATTACAGGTAAGATGATCAACACAATTTGTTTAATACACAAGAACAACATAATAACAACAAAATCGCAAATGTCTACAATGAACGATAAAGATAGTATATTTTATCTAAATGTCGTTAAATTCTGTTAAGAAGGCCACATGCGGAATTAGAGGAGGCGAAGGTCTGCGGCCCTCCCATCACCGCTGTTACTGTCATTGTGATGACTATCGATATTAATATTTGTTCTTTATACTATGTCCGAGTAAAATAAAGAAATTAATAAATATGAATATTTAATACAAAGCGTCAATTTACTATCAATAGGCAGTTTATGACGGTCATCCAAATAACAGTATTTTTAGTAATATTTTTGTCTCCAAGACACAGTGTTCCGATCGAAAAATAACAATAATAATGAGGTATAATTACTTTTAAATGCATTTCATCGAACATTGTACTACTTTAAAATACCAATGGCTGGCAATTACAAAATTTGAAAAAAAAAATAGGAAGAAAATAAACTTGTACTCGCTTATTTGATCAATAGACAACTATTAAAATAAATTTTCACATACAATATACATCGAATATAATATAAAATTCTTTATTATAATACGCTAGTAGTGAGCGCGCGTTTGTTGTTGTACGTGACGGTACGGGCTCAGTGCGAGCGAACGGGCGGACACGTGACACGTCCGACAGACGCGCGCTGTATTGTGAATAGTCAAATCCTCTCGACACATATAGGTACACTGTACAGGGATTGTGAATGTTTGGACAGATTGCATTAGCTTTCGTTTCCGTTTATCATACGACACTCTATGACATAAATACATTTACGAGTAACGAATAATTACATTTTTTGTCAACACCATCGACTCTTAAAATTATTATTCCTTAATCATTCTAGACAGTAAATTATTTTATCGTCATACAATATCGTACAAATCGATATCGTTGCCTGGCTATTGATTCGGAGCCTTTCGACTTACGCTGATGTAAGATCAATCTCATGCACCTAAAACAGATTTAATAGCATTGATGGTGGCCAACATTTGGTCCTTCGAACCGATAAGGACTTCTTGATTAAGGGACACCGTGAATTATCTTTAGATATTAAAAGATCAAAGCTTAACTTATTCCTTCTTCTAGCTGAAGGTACTGAACAACAAATCTTGTACTCGTCGGTCGTTAGAGCCCTGTCAGTGTGTATGTAATACCATTGCAATAAGTCGGTCGGCCCCAGACATGATAGACCGTTACTGTTTAGCTGATCGTCGCTTCTCAGGCGTCTGCGTCGGCCCCCTTCAGCCGAAGTCGAGCGAAATCTTCGAATATTATATCATCATCCTGTTCTTGGCCATTCTCGTCTCTATGGATATAGAAACAAATTATATTAGCGTTTAAGACTTTTACTTGCTACAGATAAAAAAAACAGTGTCAGTACCTATTGAGCGTGGCCTAAATTATTATTAAGAAATGCTGTCATACATTCTAAACATATATTTTATAGTGGGCATAATCATTATACAATTTCAGTTTTACTTTAGAAAATGCATTTCCGTTTATATGTCTCTGTTCAATATTTTATAAATTTTTAAGTCAGTTTTAATATTTTTTTGATAATGAAAATTTTATAATGATAATGAATATTAAATATAATCAAGCAAAAAGAAGCGCTAAAAAACACACCCTATTATTTCAAAGAGGATTACCCAAAACAGGTGCTAGAAAAGAGGAAAGAATTGCAAGAGCAGCTAAAAATAGAAAAAGAGAAGGGTAATATAGTAAAAATAAAATACGATAAATTAGTCATACTAAAGCCGAATCATAAACGGCAACTCCTTACCTCACCGACAAATGACTCTCAAGTTCAAAATGACACAAGCACACATGTCAACAAAAAGAACAAAATATTAAAAACCCACTCTTCAACACGTAGATCTAATAGCGTTTCAGAAGGAGTCTTGAAGCCAAGCATGCTGAACTTCCTAGTCAACAAAAAGGCCAGTAACATAACACTAGAGCAGGAAAATAGAGATAAAAACTTGTAACAATTAAGGCCCTCCTCCTTTCACACAAAAATCTATACAAAATCAAAAAAATATATAAAAACAAACTACAAACATCTTCCAACCCGGTTGGTCACCGTGGAAGAGTATGACCGAAACCCTCCAAATATTCTAAAAACTAAAACAAAAAATAATAATTTAAAAATTGCAACTTTTAACGTCAGAACACTCTCGACCACCGAAAAATACACTGAACTAATACATGCTATCCGAAACATGAACATAGACATACTCGGCCTAGCCGAAATAAGAAGAACAGGGTGTAAAATAGAAGAACATAGCGATCACATACTATGCTACATGGGTGAATCACCCGGTCAGTATGGTGTGGGATTTCTCATTAAGAAAGAGTATAAGAAAAATATTACAAATTTTTACGGCCTATCAGAAAGAGTTGCATTAATTCAACTGGAATTTGGCGATACTGAGTTAGCCATAATTCAAGTTTATGCACCGACAACAGACTCGGATGAAATGGACATAGAATTTTTTTATCAAACTCTACAAAAAGCTCACAGTTTACTAGGAAACTGCAAAAATATCATGGTAGTAGGAGATTTCAATGCCAAAATAGGAAATCCGAAAAGCAACGAAAGCCTTATCATGGGGAAATACGGCTACGGGAGAAGAAACACAAGAGGAGAAAGACTAATACAATATGCACTTGAATATAAACTATTCATCATGAATACTTACTTCAAAAAGAAAAATAACCAAAGATGGACCTGGATTTCACCAGACGAAAAAACGAAAAATGAAATAGACTTTATCATTTGTAATAATCCTAAAAATATTACAAATATAGAGGTTCTAAGCAACGTAGATTTTCCATCAGATCATCGAATAGTAAGAGCAACACTAGTCCTAAAAAATCCAAAAAAGTGTAGAAAACATTTCCAAAACTCGGTATCGTCGCTGAAAACAGATGAAGAAATACAAACATACCTTTCTAAACTGAAAACTAACATTACGGATCTAACCTACTTTGATGAGAATAACTTACAAGAAACTTACAATAAATTCGAACTCTACTTAATTGACAGCACAAAATCGGAGACTGCAAACAAGAACAATGATCATACTTGTTACTTTTTCACCGAAACAACCAAACTTTTGATTCAACGGCGTACCAAACTTATTAAAACAAAAAACAAATCTCACGAAATGAAAAAAGAACTATCGATCCTGTTTAAACAAACTAACAAATCAATAAGAAACGACTACAAACAGCACAGGCAAAAAATCATTCAAAATAGCATAACTCGCTTTAGAAGCGCCAAAAGAGCTTACAAGCTTTTAACTACTCATACAGACTGGATCAAGAGCTTAAAGAATGGACAAAGAGAAACAAAATCAAGAAAAGACATAATATCATGTGCTACAAACTATTACAAAAATCTATACTCTACTGAACCACATGAGAATAGTTTTTGTTTAGAAACTAACATTTTACAGACAAACATCAGTGAAACAATTATAACAGAACGAGAAGTCTTAGAACATATTAAAAAGCTGAAGCGAGAAAAGAGCCCAGGCCCCGATGGTATAAAGAACGAGTCATTGATAGAAGGAGCAAAACTACTCGGTAAGCCATTGACACATTTATTTAATATGGTTCTAAGCACAGGCATAATACCAGAGCAATGGCAAAATTCGGATATAATACTGCTCTATAAAAAAGGAGATCCACTGGACATCGCTAACTACCGACCGATTAGCCTGCTATCAAGCGTGTATAAGTTGTTTACATCTATTATACATAGCAAAATTGGCTCAATAATCGACAGTGAGCAACCAGTGGAGCAAGCAGGCTTTCGTTCCGGATTTTCGACTATAGACCACATCCATACGCTTGAACAAGTCATTGAAAAATACTCCGAATTCAACAAAAACTTATATATCGGATTCATCGACTACGCAAAAGCATTCGACAGTCTCTATCATAACTCTATCTGGCAAGCTCTACATAACTGTAACATAGACCCGATCATCATCACAACTATAAAAAATATCTATAAGAATAGTGTGAGCAGAGTGAAGCTGGAATCTCGAGGTGACAAGATCAACATAGCCCGAGGTGTCAGGCAGGGAGACCCACTGTCTCCGAAATTGTTTATAGCTGTCTTGCAGTGCATATTCTCCAATTTGAACTGGATCTCTGATGGCATCCCAATCAACAATGAACGTCTTACCCATTTGAGATTTGCGGATGATATCGTATTATTTGCTGAAACTCACAAGAAGCTACAAAATATGATATCCGAACTGAACACAGAAAGTAAACACGTAGGCCTTAATATGAACCTTAGCAAAACAAAAATAATGACAAACGGAAAAAAAGAGAAAATCATGCTAGACGATGTTCAACTTGACTATGTAGACCAGTACGTATACTTAGGAAAGCAGGTATCGTTTTCTAAAACCAATAATGAAGACGAGGTCAACAGAAGAATCACGTGCAGCTGGAATAAATACTGGGCCCACAAAGAAATACTAAAAGGTAATTACGACCAAAATACAAAAAAGACCATCATGGACACCTGTATCCTGCCTTGCTTGACCTACGGCTCCCAGACGTGGACGTTCACAACAAAAATAACTAATAAAATCAGAACTTGTCAGCGAGCAATGGAGAGAAGCATGCTACACTTAAGGAAAATTACAAAAATTAGAAATGAAGAAATAAGAAAAAAGACAAAACTGACAGATGCGTTACACCAAACATTAAAACTAAAGTGGAGTTGGGCCGGCCATGTAGCGAGAAGCGATGACCAGCGATGGACTCTCAAGAGCACAAAATGGATCGGCCCACAAGGAAAAAGAAACGTGGGCAGACCACAAAAACGTTGGGCAGACGACATAGTATCGGTGGCAGGGAAAAACTGGATTAATCTAGCTCAAAACCGAGAGAACTGGAAGAAATTGGAGGAGGCCTATACCCTATTAAGGGGTTCCTATAATATAAAAATAAAATAAAATACACACTAACATTAAATTTATTTAGCTTTAAGTTACTAACCTAGGTTAAGAATCTATACAACATTTTGTACTACATACTTTAAGGTTTATGGGAAATAAAAAGGCTTTATTATTATTATTATTATTATATTAATGAAAATTTTTCCTAAATTTAATACAGCTACTTTAAGAATAATTAAGAGAGCATGTCCGGAGGGGAAGAGGTCCCTCTCTCCAAAATTAGATAGGCCTTTGGTGACTTTATAGGTATATATATATATATATATATATATATATATATATAGCGATAGTGCATATTGTTCTTTAATGTTGTTTATTTCTCTCAAAAGGTACAGTTACATTAATATGCTTACAGATATTGAACTTTGTTGAGAGCTGGAGTCTGAGCTAGGTTCTGACCTGTGTGACAGACCTCCAGGAGACTGTGATCACCACCTATCTGTATGATGTATCTATAATGTATGGTAGAGTATAGTGGTGTATGTACACGTGTACGTACGGATGCGGGTCGAGCTGTATGAGGTCTTGGTCGGAGGCGCGCGGCGTCGCGTCGGGCGCGGCGCGGGGCTCCTCCTCAGGCTTGGGGTGCATCAGGATAAATGGCAGCTCCGCGCTCAGCTCACTGACATACATCATCTCATATTATTTACATATTTTAAGTCCTGCATTAGGCATATAAATTCCTGTGTCGCGGGGAACTTTGAAACGGACACAAAGAACAAGTGTTATCCCACGTGGGATTTGAACCCACGACACTTGGCGCAGTAGGAAGCGGCGTGGCGACCGCTTAAACCACTAGGCCAACCGTGCAGTCGTTTTGTATTGTATTTTTTTCATGTAATGCAACATTGCACAACTCTTATTGATCGTAGCATGATGTAGTTTAGTCTTCCTCGATAAATACGGCTATACAACACTTATATTATGTTTTAATTCGAACCAATCTTTATTGAAATTAGCACGTTTGAATGAACCAAACAAATCCTTAACACAATGCTACTAACTGATTTCAAAAAGCTTTTTTATTTTTTTCCATATTTTCTCATAATTAAAATTTTGCCTGGACAAACAAAAATTGCCTTCCATCTTTCCATTCCATTTATTATTAGTTGATGCCTTACCCCCCAAGAGGTCCGAGACACAGCTTCACCTTAACCTTGTACTGCACTATGATACCTAGGTTCTCACGCTGTGACGGATCCGCAATACTGAAATTAAAATTACATTATGATTTCATTACAAATAACGATAAACTAGACACGATACTGATATTTATCGACGTCATTTGTAAATTGTCCACATAGTTTGATTAGTGGAACGGAACTTATTCATGATAAAAGTAAATAATAATAAAAAAAAACAAAAACCTGATGGAGAGAAATGTAAAATATACTTGATTATTGTTAAAACAGTTCCAATCATGTTTTGTTACGAATACATGTTTTTTTCGATCAAAAGTTTTCCTTTCGATTCGAGGATTTGGTAAAAAATTTACGATCTCTTATAGGGGAACTGTTGCAGACGTTTTTCGTTTTCTATTCTATTTCTCTATTCTCTTGTTTCATTGGCTAATATTTAGATCACGTGACTGACTGACATTAACCAATGAAACAATAGAATTGAGAACAGAATAAAAAATGAATAACGTTTGCAACTTGACTAGAGGGGCTGTGTTTGATACCAAGTGTGGTATCGTTGGACTGGGTGTGTGACACTAGGGATTCTAAACAAAACCACACTGTACACTGTTCTGTGGATTCGTAGGACGCCTTGAACTCAAAACTAGTCGTGTTCTGTCACACAAATGTTTAGCCGCCTTATAAACTAACACGTGTAATGGAACGATAGCGCGATCTAAGTTTTGGTACAGCTCCATCTAGGAAATGAAAAGTAAACTAAAATATTAAAGCAGACTGGTCACTCTATGTTGTTCTGGGTTCCGAACAGGCTGTTTAGAAAAAGCGCATCCTTATAGCGAGTCATTAACTAGCCCGGGAAATACATCGGGATCATAGTCTAATATACTTACAGCGTGCTAGACGCCAGGTTAGTGTCCTCATGTTTGAGTTGACCATCGAGCGCCAGTCCCCACTTGTCCTTGTTGTTCGCCAGTAACGGAGTCACCGTAAAGACCTTGCTTAATGTAAAGCCTGGGCCAACTGGACATCCCTCCCTGCAAAAGTAACAATTATTTACCTTAATCATTGCTACAATTATTAACTTACTTCTGGAAATGTACCTACTCTTTAGGCTCTTTTAAAAACGCTATTAAAAGATTATTTTTTACGTATATTATTGTTTCGTGTGTAAACAAGAATTGAATATTCTATAACTTTATATATATGTAAGAGTACGTATTTAACCAAAAAGTATATATTATATTTGCAACAGCTGTTTAGTACCCACAGTACAAGCTGTGCTTAGTTTGGAACTAGATGGCGTTGTGTTAGATGTTGTTTTTTTATTATTATTACTTATTGGTTTATGAAGATACTCGCTGATACAACGTATACAACATATCGATTACAGCGGCAATAGAATGACACGGTCAGGTGATCTCTTTTTAAGATTATTCGTTACTTTATGGCATTTTTAATAGTGAAGAGTCAGGACTAATAGGCAATCAGACAGTAGGTAAGTTTTAGTCGTAATTACTCCGGTGTTTAGTCCGTAAACAAACAAGATTAAACAGTTGGTAACACTCAAATCTACTTAATCAGAAATAAGGTTTAACAAGGTTCCGGGTAATTAGTCACAATCAATCATCGCATTAATTTAAAACAAACTCGACATTCATAATTAGTTTTGGTACTTGATATAAGTAATCAGTTTGCGCACAAAACTTCCGTGATTATGAAATGTGTGAGTGGAAGGAACATAACGGAAATTAAATTTCAAAATATATTTAGTGAAAGCTAGAGAGTTATGTTGAGTTTAAATATTGAAATTGTTGGCATTGATCAAAAGTAACTTTTAAGAACAGCCGTATACTAGTTTGACGTGAAAATGATTTTGTTTTGTTTATATTCTAAGCGGGCTTAATGTCTCCCCTTTTCATCTATCCTATAATGACTGCCTTGTTGGTCTAGTGGTTAGCGTATGCGGCTGCTGATCAAGAGGTCTCGGGTTCGATTCCCGGGTTAGACCAAATATTTGTGTGATGCACAAATATTTGTTTCGGAGTCTGGGTGTTTTCTAAGTATAATATGTATGCATTTACAAAAAAGAAGTATGTTTATGTATTTATATCAGTTGTCTAGTACCCATAGCACAAGCTCTGCTTAGTTTGGGACTAGATGATGTTGTGTGTTAGATGTCCAAAAAGATTTATTTTAATTAATTAAATTTCTATACAAACGACTCGCGCTTGCAGATTTTAATTTAGAAATGAGTCCCAATAAACCAGTCCAACATCATTATTTATTTCTTAAAGATTAACTTAAGTAAACCAAATTTGTTTTTCGGCAACTTAGTTTCAAATCTTTTGTCTACTTAAAAGCTGATTAAATTTTATTACTAAACTGAAACAGTACGACAAGAGTTAGCGTATAAATAGTAAAACGACTAATTATACACTAGTTTTTGCTCGCAGCTTCGCCTACGTGTTATTCTGATGTATAATTTTTATTGTCTTTTCACCTCTCTTAGAGCTCGCTTCCGCTCCTCAAGGAACATACATGACAAATTTCCTGCGTCCAGTTAATCAGTCAGTCGGAACAGTTTTAAATATATTGGTTGTGTAAAGATTTGAATTAAAATAGAATGTGTGCAATCACATACATAATTTATCGACTTATCATGTCACGATCACGATCATTGTAGGTAGGTACGCTTTGGAAATATGCAAAATAAGTTAAATCCTACTAATAATATAAACGCGAAAGTTTTTGAGTATTTATGTATGTACGTTTGTTGCTCTTTCACGCAAAAACTACTGAATGGATTTTGATGAAACTTCACAATAATATAGCTTACATACGAGAATAACACATAGGAGGCAAAAGTTAGTGATAATGTAAATGATTTGTTTATTGGCCATTATTGATATTTTAATGGTCAACAGTAAACTTAGTTTTATATTATACTTCGTAAGTGTTTTGAAATAGTAGACAACGTGAAAACCTCAAGACTTTACAACCCAAAAGCAGCACTACATTATGCGGGTTTCGTTTTTATGTTGAGTAAGAAAAAAAAAAACTCAAATCACTGTATTACAGTAATCATGTACATACGACATGCTCATACGCACACTGTACTTACACGGGCTGCATACTATATTTGTTATTCAGTAACCCAATGTATGGGAATGTAAATAGTCTCTTCATCAACGACTTTGGTTTCCTGAACAATTGATCTTAGTGTTTTTTTATTTTATTTATTGTAACATAGAAAAGATACATGTTAGATTATAACTAGATAGAAATGTGTACATTAAATTTATAAACATGTAATCACACCACTGTGATTAGCAACTCCTGTTACTTATTAATTCTCGTATTGTCTCAGATTCAAATGTAACGGACACAAATAATACCTGCTGAGACTAAGAACAACAATTTGTCAAACAGTGTTATCCAATGTGAGGATCGGACCTATAACAGCGCAATCAGAAGTGGGATCGCCTAAATGATAACTGATTACTGAGACATTGGTGATAGCACTGTTGTTCAAAAGCTTTCTAACTAAATTTGAAAATTAATAAAATAATTGTCCTGTCAAACGACGTTTTAATTTCACACACTAACTTTATTTTTTTTTGTTACACTAAAATAGATGTACCCTGAATCACACATACATAACAGTTTGGAAATTGCTTCACTAAAATAAGAAGATAATTTTAGAGAAATTTAGTTTAGTGACGCAACAACTGAATTAGCACGACTATTTGATGTTCTAGGGACTACATGTTTATCAATAAAAAAATCATCAATTAATCTAACTACCTGACTTATATGATTATGAGCTTTACATGTATTTAGATAAGGTATAAACTCACTCGCTCTCGGTTTCAGCGACTGTGCACTTGTACTGAGCAGTAGAAAAAAGGCATATATCTGCGAACTGACGCACTGACACCTTGATGCGCTTCACTGATCTATTAGAGTTGTTTGCTATGTGGACATTCACTGCTATGTTCTCGCCATGGTGGTATAATTCCTGAGGAAGGTTATAAAGTAATAATCGAAAGGTTATATATTTTTATAGGTAGTAGAGCCACGCTGTTTTCAGCACGAATGGGCCGGCTCGACCTGCGCAGTCACACAGAAGACAACCTAAAAATAACAGCATTTGTGTTATGGTATTTTGTTGGTCAGTGTGAGGAGATTTATTTAATGATTGAAAGGTGTATCCAGACGTAAGTAAGTTAAGTATACTCGAGGTTTTTTTCAGCGAAAAGTAGTTTGAACCGAAACATTTTGCGCTCATTTAAATAAGTAAAATTAAAAAATTAAAAAACCCCCGACTTATTGGACCGATTTTCATCAAATATAGCTATGAAAACTCCCGACTACCTACTAACTACCTTGCAACCCAAAAAACAAAATCAAAGTCGTTTCATCCGTTCGGATCGGTTCAGCTACGATGCCACAGACAGACACATACACACACACACACGCACATACACACACACACACACATATACACACAGTCACGTCAAACTTATAACACAGTCGTTTTTGCGTCGGGGGTTAAAATGAGAACAATTTTAATATGTGATACCATATGCACGCTTCTAATATAGGTCCTTCAGCTATTTACCTTGTCTAGTGAAGCCTCGAGGTACAGTTTGTTAGGACTCATCATAAACTCTTTTGAGACCTCCACCGAGGGCTGCTCTCCTTGTTTGCTTGGCGCGTACATTATCTTCCTGATCGCCAGTCGCACCGAGTTCCTGAAACATTAGAATAATGTTATACTTTATACGCAATAAAACTTTTCATACATACATAGTATAGAAGTTATTTGTGAAATGAACATGTTCGGTGAACAGGGTCTCCCGCGAAACAAAGCCAGTTCACGAAAATTAGCCATGTTACTCCTTTTCTCATCAGCTTTTTTTCTTTTCCAGTAAAAGTGCTGTCCAGCCGTACCAGAGATAAGACGAAACAAATGGACAAAAAAAAATGAAAAAAAAGTTTTTTTTTATGTAAAATAAATTAATAAAATTTAAATGTGTGTATGTAACATATAATGAACAGTTTTTTAATAAATGCATATTTAAGTATATACAGTACTAACATCAAAAATGCAATTTGTTTATCCGTCTGTCTGTCTGTTTGTTTCGGGTAATCTCTGTTCGTAATCGACCAAGTTTGCTGGGACTTTCACTGACATGTACCAGTGCAACTCCTTATGGCATCACCTCTGACATAAGGAGGGACTCGGCTCGTAACAAATGTAGAAGCAGCTTTACCTCTTATGTGGCTTGTCATCTTGCGAGTCGGCGACAAACGCTTTCAGTTCGTAGTCGACGCCGCAAGGTTTCCCGGTCTCGCCGGGAGCGGGCTGCAGCGTGACCGAGGCGGGGCAGTGCGGAGGCAGCTCGAAGTAGAACGGATGGGCCGCCGCGCCTAACTTGCGGACCAGGCGTTCCTGCAGTCGTGTCAGTGGCCGCTTTGTCGTATTCGTTGGTGGGTATATCTGGAGCGCAATGTAAATAACATTTGTACTTCAGTTTTACAACAACTCTGTATTAGATTTTTACATTAATACATGCAGAAATATTTGTATAGGTATGTTTTAGTAAAAGTATATTTTATTTATAATTTTTATGTCACTGAACTCCTCCTAACAGCTGGACCGATTTTGTTGAATTTTTTTGTGTGTTTTAAAGTGGATTCGACAATGGTTTTGATTCACAATTTTGGACCCGGGGGTGCGATCAGCTTCTTGATTTGCGCCTATCAGAACATAACGTCGGTACGAAGTACGCCGGGTCAGCTGGTAGAAATCTAAAAAACTAGAAAAACTATGGGTGATCAAAAAATTGTGCCGGAGCGCTTGAAGTAGCATATGATAGTAGAGTAGACCTGTCACTGTATCTAGGTCAATCATCATCATCCCTCAGAATAAGGATGGGAAACGCGGTTGTGGGGTTTGTAAAAGTAAAATAAAGAAATCGTCTTTTAATTTCTAATTTCAAAATGAAATGTTAAATAGAAATCAATACTCACTATTGATTTCTAATAACTTTTCATTCCTGTTTATAGTCATATAAAGATTAATACTCAACAAGTTAGCTTTAATTAAAGTCTGAAATCATAAGAGTGGATATTTATTAAAAGCAAATATAATTATTATACTAATATTATACTCTCTTATATTAAAGTTGTAAAGTCTTAAACAAAATTATTATTTATTGTGTGGAGAAAACAAGTCTCTTTTAATTATTTCCTAGTTTCAGCTTATCTATAGATATATCAAGGGTATATAGGTCTAATAAAGTTATCAACAGTTCCAAGATCGACTACTAATTCGTTCGTTTCAGTATACGGTTCAGTGAATCATATCGGATCAACATTCAACAAGCCCGCTTAATTTATCTAGTCTGCGAAAACCGGTTGTTCATTTGCAATCCACTTAGATGAGTGTCGGGTTGCTAGGGAGGAGGGAAATTATACAGTTCCGACAATACTACACCGAGGTGAAGTCACTATTCTAAGCATTCGCATATGTAATTGTGTTATCTAGTAAAAGTAGAGTAGAATGAGATTTGTAATGGTGAGTGATTGGCGAATATATATAGTAATGATACACAACTATTTACATGACATTAAAACAATTGCAGGGGAACCACGAGAATACGGACACAGTGAACTATTGTATGGCCAAACTGTCGCGTTTCTCCTGTGATCACTTAAACATAAAAATATGGGTCGATAAAGAACCTTCTACCCCAAGGATTCGACTATAGGCCAACTAGGAAATCATCTGGCAATTCAATGGATTCTACGATTCAATAGATAGGTTTATATTTAAGCAATTAGCATCGCATTTATTTTCCGTATACATACGTTTTCCGTATTTTCCGAATATATACATTATAAATAATAATAATAAATGTTTTGGACATCTGACACACAACATCATCTAGTCCCAAAGTAAGCAAGAGCTTGTGTTATGGGTACTAAACAACTGATATAAATACATAAACATACTTTTTTTTTTGTAAATACATACATATTATACATAGAGAAACACCCAGACTCCGAAACAAATATCTGTGGATCGCACAAATATTTGGTCTGACCCGGGAATCGAACCCGAGACCTCTTGATCAGCAGCCGCATACGCTAACCACTAGACCAACAAGGCAGTCAAAGTACATTAGTACATTAGTACATAAGTACATTGAGTATACATCACTATTGATCATGGGATAAAAAAAAGTTAAAAGGTGTATAATGATATAATGATGAAAATGTTATAAAATAAGCCATAGTTTCACAACCATAAGCAAAACGCGGAACATGCAGCGTAAAATTTACCAGCTTGTTATTAATCAAATCTAATTGTAACTAAGCTACTACACAAATTGGTCAGTTATTACCGTGATCTTGATTACCTGTTCAGCGGCCAGGTAGAGGTCCTTTCTGAATGTAAGCCCCAGCACATCCAGGTCCTCGCGTCCGTACCTGAACGCGGCGAGCACGTGACCAAATACCTTCCTGTCCTTCACATATTCGGGATCGATTAATACGACGCCGTCTGCAAAGATACATTATATAAAATAGTTAATATGATATACTATTACCTGGAAAAGATGTTTATTTAACTATCATTTCAGTAGAAATACTGTAAGAAATAATCCTCCCTCAAAATCCTCTGGACCTGTACTGCACGTAATCAACGGCTTGCCGCCTCCGACTTCCACAAGGTTGTCGGTCTACCTTGTAGGTGGGCCACATGCCTACCCACTCTCCGTTTCTGTAACGTGGTCGCAACTACAAAAGGTATTGGTTTCAGAACTTTTTGTACTAGACGCATCATGTAATTATAATATTTTTACACCAACGTTTGATGTGGTTACTAACACACACACACGGTTGTCATGAACATCTATGGCAATCGTTATTGGGAAGTCAGTGCCCTCAAATATACTGACAACTAGTTCAATCTTCGAATTTCAGTTCTCCCTTAGGGTTGCGGAGGTCCGATGCCAGTCGCTCCGTGGAAAAACTGAAATTCAAGTAAAACCGGTTGAACTAGTAGCCGACTCCAAATAAAACTTGGGAATAAAGGCTCGGAAGATGTTTGATGTGGTTACTGGTGCTCATAAGCCCATTCCCTAGTCAAGAAAGAAACGTGATATAATTTGGCGCTGAAAGAGCGACTAGAAGCTATCACTATTGAGCTGGTGAAATCAATACTGAACGAAATTATTGTTACATTTTTTTCGTACAATGCACTACTCCCAACAGACGGAGGTAATAAAATCAGCTAAAAACAACCACACCATTCCAGTATGTTACCACACAGAATGTATGTTTTTCATACAGTAGTCATAAATAAAGGGTTCCGGAACGGCTGGGATCTATCAGTCAGCCAAGGTTTACGGTTCTCAACTTATTCTATAGACACTCGGCAAAATAGTGTGACGTAATAGGAATCACATCCATCTCCGCAAAATGTTTCGTAACATGTGTACATGATATTTCGCTTAACTTGTGCAACACTTTTTTGGAGATAGGTACATAATATTTAGTCCTTAGCAGTTGCGAAATATGATACTTATTAAACGTGTAGATAAACTTAAGTATTATTTTAAAAGATAGAGCTTTATTTTTAATTTACAAGTGCATTTCAATTAGTTTGTTAGAAATTTGTACGTTACATTCGTTTACTGTTTATCTTAATTTGTATTACGAAGCTGTGTTTCTTAAACTTTACAATCCATAGTAACATATTGTTAAAAGTTACAACTGTCTCACAGGATATCCAAGGACATATGTAACATATGTACACCAGAATCAACACTGCATACCCACGAAGATACCGTGCTATGGTCCTTAGGAAGTGCCAGTAACAATGTAACTGTTTTGGCATCCAACATGAAACGAAATCAATTAGAAGAAAATTGAAGGCATTAGAAGTGTGATAAACCTTATTTCCGCAGCAAAGCAAAATGTGGACACAAAATATTATAGGTCTTGAGTGAGCTTTATGTAGTCGATTTCTATGAATGTCGATCTCCTTAGTTCGATTCAAAACTCATTGCATGTCTTGTACTGAAATATACAGTTTATTATTTAATCAATACTGTCCATTAAGGCGATCACAATTGCCGTAACACGCACATCGGCCCGGAACCGGTGCAATAACACTCATTCATAGGAACTTTGTTATGTCAAGTCTTTTCATTCAGCAAACTACGCGTGCGTCATTGTGAATCACAAATTGATTGAACTGATCGAGAACTTATTCTGCGAATAAGTGAGTTAAGTGCGAGTCAAATGTGAAGAAGTATCATTACATACTATTAATTTATTTATTTTAGAGAAATGTACTTTTCTCTTTTAGTTGCAACAACTGTACACATAGCATACGACGACTGGTTGTGTGTTTACAGGCTAAGCTGAATAACCCGGCCAAAAAAGTTCGAGGAAAATACCCAACTAAATCGACTTTACCCTTACCTACAACCGAAATTTTACAGCAGGATCATTCAGGCTAAATGTTATTATTGATAACAGATAAATGTATACTTAGAGTGATTGTATAATATCCATTTTGTTTGTGCGGAAATCCCCTCGGATACTACCTACTGGTAGTATGTCGGACTCGAACCGACTACAACCGCACGCCGTCTCGAGTACCATGGACAGAGGAACCAGGTATACCTCGAAAGGAAGTCCCTGGAACTTGTGTAATACCCTAACATTGGGAATTCGTTTCCCATTTCTAACAACTTATCATTTCTAATAAAATTAGAAACATTAATTGAAAGTCTTTCAAATTTACAGTTGACGCCTTACCTTGAATTGTTTTTAGATACTCAGTTCTTAAAATATAGTTTGATCACTGTGGCAGTTGTTACGTTATCGCACTTCATTTGTGATAAAAAATATCACGTAAAGAAAAAATATACTAACATTGGGAATTCGTTTCCCATTTCTAACAACTTATCATTTCTAATAAAATAAGAAACATTAAGCATGTTGTCTTTTTTTAAATTTCCAGTTGAATCTTTACCATTGAGGTGTTTTTAGATACTCAGTCCTTAAAATATAACTTGATTACAGTTGCAGTTGTCACTACGTACATGTATTAGGTGTGAGTTTTGATATTTACAATAACGTTATCGCACTTCATTTGTGATAAAAAATATCACGTAAAAAAATTACACGTAATATAAAACAAAGTTACTTCATCGGTTTCATGGCATCTATCACAAATATCACTATGTATTTCTAGAACTGTAATGTATTATTTCAACTTACCAATCGGGTCTACGTGTGTGATATGATCTACAAAGTCTCTTTTCCCTAAGTATACGGTGATCTGTAAACAAAGCACACGTCATATATTAACACAGTCATGTACATCGTAATATTGTCATATAAACAGTCGTTAAGGACAATTCGGGGATGAAATAACCATAAAACAAACGTTGAGAGTAAGATAGGTAATAGATAGAATATTATTACTGTTATAACCTAACTATTTCAGAGAAGTTATTACGGTCTTGTTAATCTTGCTCTGAGTACGAGATACAATAGCGAAATTATTACATGATATGTAATAAAAATGCTCAACATATTATTCGTCGAATGTAATAATTAAAAGCAAAATGTCATACCTTCGACATTATAGCCTTCTAGCCCAAGAGCCCACGACGGCCAGACCTTCATTATTTTATAAAAGTTGAAATTTTCTCTGTACATGTCTCCTATACAGGTAAGAACGACCAGCAACTATAGAGTTTGGGTTGTGGTTACCTGGGCAGGTAACAGGTAGTAAAGGTGTATAAAATAGTACTTAAAATTTGTTAGAACATAAAGCTCAATTTTTTTATATTTTCTTCGGGATAACTATAGAAATCTCGTCATCCATTGCCGGACACTTATGACAGTTGCTACCCCTTGCCAGACACCCCTAAACTTTGATAAATTACAACTATACTTTCGTTATAGTATAAAAGCAAAATTTTATATATGTTACTTGGGGACCTATAAAAATATGTTACCTCAATAGCCGGACAGTTTTTGTGGTTTTTACATCTTGCCAGACACATTGAAAGTCCACTGTAGGTGCGAGCGCGAATACTTAGTAGATTACTATTTTTTAAGATATCTAATAAAAAATAATTTTGTTACGTTCATAGCCATGTTGTATAAAGTAAAAAATGTGAGCCGTCACGGGACGCCTGGCAGATGTGAAACATCGCCATTATTTTGTAAAAGTAATATGCAGAAAAGAACATATTGTAATAGGAACTAAATATGTCATAATGATAAAATAAAATATTACTAATTATTAAAATAGTACGGTGTGGCGACGCGTCGCCACACCGTACACACTACTGCATATAGACTGTATATATATACCATCATCCACGCCAGAAATCTGTTTTACGTGCGGCTATAGATGTTTCACATCAAAAATATTAGTTTAATATCATAAAAATATAATAAAAAGTATGATTACAGGTAAAAAATATATTTAAACTTGTTTATTAATTTAAGCATTGTCGTCGATGTTTTCATTTTCTTCATCACTACTACTCAGAAATTAGGTATTTTTTCATAAGTCCTGTAAATGCTTTATAACATTCCCGATGATATCCTTTTTCTGTATACTCATCAGGCAAAATAATGTCTTTATATTTAAGGTTATTTTTTTCTGATTTTCAAAACAGTTTGACATTTTTTTAATGTTTCTTCCGAGAACAATATTATTTTACCATCACTTTTATTACAAACGAAACAAATTAATGTATCTCCCATGATAACACTTTTTACTAAAATTATGCTTTTATTTCACAAAAAACTGCACAAATATCAATTATAAAACGTTGGTTGTATCTACACATAACAATTCAATACTAAATAACAGATGGTGCGCAGTAAAGGTTCGAGCACATTATGCCGGGCCGCAGCGTGTCGGGGCGGGCCGCAGCGCAGCGCAAAATGATAACTTAGCACATTAGTGACGGGCCGGGTCGCAGCGCATTGACGGATTTTGAGTACAGTGTACTGCATGCGCAACTTTTGTGTATTTAGTGCAACTGTACCTTATGGATAGCTCTGACGAAGAACTTTCTTTTTTTTGCCTGCTGTAAGGGGCCGCATCGCACGGACGCAAATCCGCGTCGCAATAATGCGAGCCGCTGCGGCCCGACACAGTGTGCGATAATTCATACAATTTGTATTGAAGCGATTTGAGCGGATTTTTGCGCTCCGCCCCGACACGCTGCGGCCCGGCATAATGTGCTCGAACCTTAAAAGAACGCACTCGACTAAGTGCTCTATCTCACTCGCACCCGCTTGAACAGTTGTTACCTCGCGCTCGCATCTACAGTGGACTTTCAATGTGTCTGGCAAGATGTAAAAACCACAAAAACTGTCCGGCTATTGAGGTAACATCTTTTTATAGGTCCCCAAGTAACATATATAAAATTTAGCTTTTATACTATAACGAAAGTGTAGTTGTAATTTATCAAAGTTTAGGGGTGTCTGGCAAGGGGTAGCAACTGTCATAAGTGTCCGGCAATGGATGACGAGATTTCTATAGTTATCCCGAAGAAAATATAAAAAAATTGAGCTTTATGTTCTAACAAATTTTAAGTACTATTTTATACACCTTTACTACCTGTTACCTGCCCAGGTAACCACAACCCAAACTCTAAAGTCGCTGGTCGTTCTTACCTGTATAGGAGACATGTACAGAGAAAATTTCAACTTTTATAAAATAATGAAGGTCTGGCCGTCGTGGGCTCTTGCTCTATTCGTAATTCAGTTGTTCAATGCTTCTATCGAATTGAAAGTACCTATACGATATTTTCAAGTGACAATATAAGCTCAATCTGAACTCGAGGGTTAACCTTGAGTTCAGATTGATGTTTTTACATAAATACTTATTTTTGCCCGCAACTCCACGTGTAAGTCGGTTATCGCTGTAAAGAAGTCTATGCCGTGCCAGAATAATCGATGTATCCCCTCGCCAAATTTCACTGAAATCGTTGTAACGGTTTAGCCGTGAAAGCATAACAGACAGACAGAGGTACTTTGAAATTATGACATTTGTTTACACTATTTAATAATATTTAGCTAAAAAATTAAGATACTAAACATTTTGTTCATTTTTGACTTGATTCCTACGTTTGTACAAAAATTGAAAACGAGTGTCAAGTACGAAGACTACTACTATCAGTATAATAGTTCACGATAATAAAAACCTATTTATACCTCTATCGATGTATCACATCACATTATTTATTTATTTTTTGTTACATCACCTTCACTATCGTTACAGGTAGACCTAATGTGATAAAGAGGATAGCTTATACATCTATTGTCTTATTCTACTAATTTTACAATTGAATAAAAAACATACATTTTATTTACAATAACAAAATAAAACAAAAACAAACAATCCGTATTAAAAATAATAATAATATAACTAAAACAAAACAAAAATTATAATGTATGTACTTCATACATTGTAACACTTTTTCTTTACAATCAAATATCAAATAGCAGGATGGCGTTCACGTAGTAACTATTTCACTTCTGAGTCATAGACTAGAGCTTTATGTCAAATATTTTTAATCTGTATTCTATTTTGTCTTTGAGAATCATACGATGTTATAAAATTTTTGTAAGAAGGTAGGATTTTTATTCCAGAAAGTCCTTGATATGGGTTATAAAAGCCAGTTTTCATCTCCGAACGATTTATTTCCTACTGTGATATAGTCAAAGTATAATTCTCTGAGTCGTATTTCTTGATTGTGAAAATAATTTCTTTTGAATCACCCACCGTTCCGTGGTAAGTTTATATAATCCTTTTAAAACTTTATTTTGGGCTGTCTCTTTTGTGTAAGCATATATTTAGGATTGGGTATCTTCCCTAGGGTCGAGTGCTCCTGTGGATTAATCTCCAGAACTGCGGCCATATACGCTTCTCCTGAGCCCCAGTTGTGGAATCCTGTCCAGAGCAACTGAGATTAATTCACTTGAGCTTCTACTGGCCTCATCAGGCTGATCCTCGGCCCTTTCTTCTGAAAGTAGAGGGAGTGGCCAGCTCCGTGCCGCTCGTCAGTTGCTGGGTCACGTATTGGGGTTGTATTTATTTTGCGTATATTTACCTTTACCTATTCTTCTGTCTGTCCACCGGTACGCATCCCCTAATTACACCCGATGGGGGATCCCAGGGAGATGCGTCAAGGTGACCGAGCGCTCCCGTCCGACGTCTGCACGTCCCGGTCCGAGCGACGAGGAGTTAGGTGGTACGGGAGAAAAGAAAAGGAAACTGTGATCTTTAATATATACCAACCCTCTTTTTAGTTCTGTAGAATATAATGATTTAATGTGATAATTTAAAGAATAACTTTGTGATACAATGTAATTGACAATGTAATATTAATTCTGAAATATAGATATATGTGTGAGACTGAAACCAAGTTTCCTTGAAGAGTTCCCTGATCGCCCATCGGCATTAGCACACAGACACCTTTATCTAGTATTCCTTAGTTTGTTTTGTTTTTTATCTGAATTCTTCTTGTGAACGGCGCCCTGAGCATCTCTTGCTCTGCTGATTGAGTCGTCGGTGAGTGATTCCCCCTGGATAGGGCTAGGGCTTACTATCCCCCCTTGACAGGGCTAGGGGTTACAACATGGTAATAATCCATTTAACGAAGTATTACAAATTCAATTTTCAATCATTTTCCTCTCCGCAGCTCTCAAATATTATGATATCGGAATACTAATATATATACCTTTATTTTCCTCCACGATTACGCCGGCAAGAAGAATTCAAATAGGATGATTAAAAAGGCGCTCCAGGATAAAAGGCAAAGGTGTGAAAGATAATGAACGCTCTGAAGCACTCAATGTACCTAAATAAAATTTTAACATTTGATTTATTAAGACACCATTTGTAATTCTTTATTGTAGAAGGAAAGTACTTTGAAATAAGAGACGGTAGCTTCATAAAATATCCTGTTTTATATTAAAGTAGTAAACCTATAATTTATTCTTCTATTACGTAATGAATACTTATGACCTTTGGAAAATAAAGATGACACGAGTATTTCAATCTTTCTATCAAATGTCCTTATCATATACATGCAGAATTTGTGTTATAATATTATATTCTCACACATCTCTCTCTCACACACACACATAAAGTAACGTAGCCAATTATTTATTTTAAAGTAAAAAAATTGGAAGTACCTATTTGTCTGTGTTTCACGTCTAAACCGATTTCAATCAAATTTAGGATGGAGATTCCTCGATAGGCTAGGTTAGGCTTTACCGTGATAACCGAATACACGTGGACAGAGATACGGGCAACAACTATATATATTTCTAAATACATACTTAATATACATAAATTATACACACAACAAATAATCATAACACAAAGATTTGTCTTAGTGAGGATTCGAATCCACGACCTCTGGGTAAGCAGTATTGAAGTGTTTTACCTTGCCATTTGGCGAGCTCTTCTTGAAAACTCGTGTGGCTTGCCTTTGTTTGTTGCTGCCGGCGTCGTCCATTCTGCCGCCGCGCCCTCCTCAACACTGCACATATAACATAAAACCCTGTTAACACATTTATAACATATTTAAGCTTATCAAAGTGACTCTATTTGATGGAAAGAATTACACATTACTACATTACTTACACATTACTACATGAATAGAATTCCCTATTCAAGTTTTAGAATTTAGATTTATTTTAGATAATTCTAAAATAAATCTAAATTCTAAATCTCATCGTGAGTGTGGACGATGCAGCATGGTGACCCACACACGACATCACAAATGACGAATTCTATCATTTGTAAGTTGGTTTTTTGTATAACTGTAGTACCGCCTCGGTCGAGTCGGCCCATTCGTGATGAAATCAGCCTGGCTCTACTACTTATATTACTGTACTTTCTTTTTTCTTTTTTTTATTGTTGTAATGGAATAGGCTTTTGTCTTCCATCTCACCTGATGGAAAGTGTAGATGAAGACGAAGATGGTACACGCCCATTCAAAAGAAACCAGTTACTTTACATAATATTATATTTATGCATATCGTGTGGATAAACCAAAGTCGCTAACAGGATATAACTATAAGGAAAATGTAATATAAAGGCATTCAGTTTAAGGAAATAAGCTAAGTCTTAACATTTAATTAACCTATGAATGTAAGATAAATCTGAATGAATCTTGTGAGTGACAATGACACACATTGGTGCTGATTCTGTTCTTCGAATACTATCTAAACTTTAACTTAAAATCAATGGAATATAATTTTGCCCTGTCAAACGTAGTTCTAAATGTCAAAAATTGATTAAGATTTTTCAGATTTTATACCTACTTTAAGTTATTTGTACTATAAATATAAATCTAGAGTTTGTTAATTTGGTTGAACACGCTAATCTCAGAAAGTTCTGGTCTGATTAAAAAAATAATTTTTCAGTGACTTTGACTTGACTTGAAAAGGAGTGGAGTATCAATAAAAACTAGCAAAAACGATAATTTATATTCAAAGTACTTGGTTCAATTTGATAAAAAAAAAAACACTGTCTTTTTGTCATCTTCAGAGCTAAGATTATACAATTATTACGAAGAACAAAGGTCCTACGCATGTTATATCTATACTAATATTATTAAGAAGTAAAGTTTGTGTGTTTGATAAATTGTAAGGGGTAATCTCGGGATCTACTGAACCGATTTTAAAAATTCTTTCACCAATAGAAAGCCACATTATTGCTGAGTGTCATAGGTTATATAAAAAAACCGAAAAATAAAAAGGCTTTTAAGTGGTAGTCCATTTTGCAAAGTGAATCGGAGAAAAAACGGTCGAATGAAAGCGTTTCTTACGAACGCTGCCTTAACTATGAAAGATATATTTTTGAGTTCTAGAGAAAAGATGTGGAGCTTGAAAATGCCTACAAAAAAGTCAACGACAGCATTTGTCTAACTTTTATATTTAAGTTATGCCCAACGAAGTGGGCACGGGTCAGCTAGTATATTATATTATTACACTAGCTTTCGCCGCGCCCGCGTATATCTCGATTGTTGCAGTAAAAAGTAGCCTATGTGTTATTTTGATATTTAAGCTATATTACTGTTAAGTTTCGTCCAAATCCGTTCAGTATTTTTTGCGTGAAGGAGCATATAATACACATACATACATACTCAAAAACTTTCGCGTTTATAATATTAGTAGGATATATAAAAGTGCCATTACTGAAGCTAAACGAAGTTGAACTGAAGCGGGTTGATGAATTCAAATACCTTGGACACTATCTTGCGGATGATCTTAGTGATCACAGGGATATAGATCGGGAACGCAGGGCAATGACGATTAGGGGTAACATGTTGGCCCGTAGGTTTGCTCGTTGTAGTAATGAAGTGAAAATAACACTATTTAAATCATATTGTCAAACTTTCTACACGAGCAGCTTATGGTTTAACTGTACCCAGAAGTCTTTAAGCATATTGCGTGTTCAGTATAATAATGTCTTCAGGATGCTGTTAAAGTTGCCTCGTTACTGCAGTGCTTCCACGATGTTCATGGAAGCGAGGGTTGATGGCTTTGAGTAAGCGAACTGCCTCTCTGCTTAGGAGAATACGGGACAGCAGTAATAGCATCCTGAGGTTTTTATTATAGCTGAAAATACGACTCGACTTTAATGAAAAAATTTGTAAAAACGTTGATGAATTTTTAATTACTAACCTAGGTTAAGATAATTTACTTCCTTATACTAACACTATGGACTTTGTCTGAATAAATAAATTTATTATTGTTATTAGTGTTTATACAGTAGGTCTGAGAATAGGACGCAAACTATTTTTGATACCTCTAATAAATAAGGAATGAAACGGACACGAGTTCAGTCGCGGGCATAAGTTAGTAAGACTGTAATTCTATGTTTGCATGACCAATTTTCTTTGCCCTGGTAAATGCGAAATTCCCTCGACATTGGTAATGAGACTGGCATGTTCATTTATATAGTGGAATAAACTTAGTCATTCGAAGGACAACGTCGTCTCCGGTCTAACCTGAAACTAACTACCAATTATTTACACGAAAGTGTCTGTGGTTCGACCTTTACGATCCAATTTTGTGATACATAACTTTTACTGTTTTAATTTAATCCACTTGTTGAAGGCTTTTGCTTGCAACTTCTTGATATATGTTTTAAAGGACGATTTACGCCTTTCACTTCGCATATATAGCAAAGTTTACAATTAATTCTTCACTGAATCACATAAGATCAATAAGAACAGTACATATCTATTATTACCGACTATTGGAAAGACTTACAATAGTAGGGTATTGTAAGTCTTTCCAATAGACATACAACATTATTGGCAAGATTTTAGAGCAAAAAGGCTCGAAATAAATGGAAGGATTAGACTCGGTCTATGAACCTTGTGTGTACATGCGTTTTCTAAAGATTATAGTAAATATAAAGATTGCATCTTTGAAGTCACTTCAGAAAATCATACGAATAATTTTAATAAGGATATTGTAAATATACTTAATGTGTAGTTTAATTGGTTTCATCACAATATTTTAACACCGAGACTGGTTTCATTTTCATTAAATTTTAAGAGACGAATCATAAACTTTTCATTCGTATATCAAAACATTAAATTTACCAAGTTCACAAAGATGACAATAAAATTGACGGACCTCATAAAAGATTTCATTTTTCTGCCAGAAACCAGAAATTATCCAGATGTGATTATTTTACGACATGCCTCGATATGAATCAATCCTATAATTCAAGTCAGAAAACAGTTCATTAATTTTCCTGTAACATCTTTTTGATATGGAACACACAATATAATTCTTGAATATACAAATGTTTAAACTAGAATCACAGATTATATTTCACTCCAATCATCGTGCAAAACTCGACATTACCCGGTATTATTTGAGATGACAACGAGAACAAGCTCGGCAAACTGTGGTGACGTATTTAACTATATCTCGTTCACTGTTTTCTAGACCGTGAACAAGATAATGAAAAGAAAATAGGGATACAATTACTATTGAAATGTTGAACTCGGTGAGTTTGAAAATTTCGGTATTATTTTAGCATTTTATTAGGTACTGTGTGCTGTGATTATTATAATCTTAGGTAGTGAAATCTCTTTAAGACTTGTTTGATATAAAATGAGTCGAGTCCAAATTCGTTTAGGTAGTCATATAACTTCAAGAACGTCAGTTACGTAGAACGTCAGATACGCATAATGTCAGATGCATTTCTGACACAATGCTTAATTGTTATACAATGTATAAAAGCAATCTTAAGAAATATAAAAGACTATTTCTTTTTTCGAAAGTTATATTAATTGTAATAAAATTAATGATCTCAAAGCAATTTAATCTATTGAAAAACTTGCTTTACCTAAAGAAAGATGTATCACATGAGAAAAAACCTTTGTAGCTTTTTACATTGAAACTATAATTAATTGTTCGGTTCATTTACCGAACAAATGAATAAACTTTCTATCTATTCGGTAAAAGAAATTCTATCTCAAAAGTGCATATTTAAAACAGTAAAACATTCGTGCACTACCCTTTATCAGCTTTAGATAATGTGGATAGTGGATATTGAGCACTTCCTGCTATCACTGTTTCGTCGGAACTGTCAGTTCCCACTTCGTTCATTAAGTCTGTGGCCGTATGTTTGCACAGCTCATTCAAAGCTAATGAAATTGCAAATGCAGTTTCATTTACTTCGGGTGAGGTAAACTGATACTGCAATGTTACTAAACTGCACTGGCCCCACTAAAGAAATAAACATTTAACGTTGACTGTATTGTAATTACATTGTATTGTGACCGAAAGTGTAATCGGTAATCTGCAAGTCTTTTAGTAATTAATACAACTTAAAAAAATATTTTTAAAATTGGACTGAATTTTTTATTACTAAAATTGAACGGCCTCGGTTCTTTAGTAACAGAATCTGGCTGACATTAGGATGGCTGTATATGAAAAGTTACTAAAAATCAGTTCAAAGTTACGTCAATAATCTTATTACTATCTGACGAATCAACTGTCAACTTGTTGATTGATTGGCGCATAGACAATTCATTTCGTATAGAGCACTGTGACGTATGGACTATGCATGAGATCTCGCACATGGAGTGCTATGTCAGCGTACTCGATACTCAAGTTGAATGTTATGTCAATCAATCTGGTTCGGTAACCAATACTTGATCTACGACTGTTAAAATGTATTTAAATGACTCTTTCTAATGATTCACATAACAGTATCTAAGTACCATATGTATAGTTTTATCAATTAATAGTTTTCTATATGTTATAATAATTTAAGCCCAACAAAGTGACTTTACTCTGCTTCATGGAAAGCATGAGTAGAATCCGGGAGTATGGGGTAGGAATACACATATATACAAATAAATAAAAAAATCGGCCAAGTGCGTGTCAGGCCACGCACAGGAAAGGGTTCCTCAGTCACCTATAATGGTATGTGGATTTAAAATCGAATCCAATAGATAATTGTTATGTTTACGTATTAATACGTTAATTTTGTATGACGTTTTCCAAGTGAGCGCATTTTACCATATAAGCCTTTATAACTCCTGAACTAAGAAAGTCATCTAATCGGTTATAGTTTTCTTTCAAAGTTCATTAAATGGACCAGCATCACGATTTTTTTCAAAATTTTTGAGCCAGCCGTTTAGCTTTTAGAGGGGGGGGGACGCCCTGTTTTTACAAAAAAGTGCCCTTTAAAGTGAAATATCTCGCAAACGGATACCTAAATCAAAAAATCGTCTAGGAAACCCTTTATTGTTTTTAAAAGACCTATCTAATGATACCCCACACGATGGGGTAGCCTCGAGAAAAAAAAATCATCCCCACTTTACGTGTAGGGGAGGTACCCCAAATAAAATTATATTTCATAATTTTATTGTAGTACTTTGTCGACGTAATTACAACACGTATTCATGCAAACTTTCATCTTTCTAGCACTTACCGTTTGGACGGTAAGTCGAGGACGGACGGACGGACGGACGGACAGACGGACGGACGGACGGACAGACGGACATGACGAATCTATAAGGGTTCCGAGTTATGAACTTCGGAACCCTAAAAATCGACGTGTCTGTTCGTAATTTCGAATTAACTGCTTTTCACTAAATACATATGAAAGTAAATACGGTATTTACAGCAAAAAATCACTATTTAAATTTTTTGGCTGTCTGTCAGTCTGTTTGTTCCCATTAATCTCTAGAACGACTTGCCCGATTTTGACGGAAATTTCACTGGAATAGCTGATGATATAAGGAGTAATTGTTTTTAGACTAGCTTTGCCTCGCGGCGTTACCTGTACCTTTGTACGAAAAAGAATTTGTACAAAAACATATGAAAGATATTCATCATACATCGTATCTTTAGTAGCAAAATTAAACACCATAGAATACAATAAAGGTGTTAGGTATTAGCGTAAAAAAAAGACGCCTCTGTACTTTGTTTCATCCTTTCTTCCCAGAGTGAGTAAAAGAGAAAGATTTACTTGCAAAAATAAAGTTATCATTAATTCGGATTAAGATATTCCAAAGCCTGTTCAATGTCAAGGTAGTGGCTGTTTGCAGAAACAGATATCAATACATGTAAATAACACGGTTTCGTAATGTAGTTTTATACCTGCCTTTATCAAAGCCCCTATGTCCTTGTATTCTAATAGAGAATATCCTGTTCTAGTTAAAGTGGAACTCTGAATTTAGATTCAAAATATAGTAAGTACTCCAACTAAATGCAAATTATTTATATGTACATGATTGAGAAATTTATTTCCAAACTTATTAAAGGAAAGTTATGTGAATAAAGAAATATTATAATAAGGTTTGAAGAAACTCCTTATGTAATGTGTGTATCTTATCTATTATTAATAGCTGTAGCAAAAACTATTTAACCCTTTTTTAAAAAAATACACGAACGGAGGAGTATGAAATTTCGAAATGAAATTAAAAAAAAATAGTTTATGTAGAAAAGGAGTGCAGAATAATACTTACTAATATCATAAACGCGAAAGTTTGTGACTATATTTATGTATGTATGTTTGTTGCTCTTTCACGCAAAAACTACTGAACGGATTTGAATGAAACTATACAGTAATATAGCTTACATATCAGAATAACACATAGGCTACATTTTACTGCAATAATCGAGATACACGCAGGCGATACATCTACTATTTTAATAAGAAAGTCATTTTTAAGGAGCTTGAGCTCTACAGTCTACACTGCTAATACAGATAACTAAATCGGATAAAATGGTAATTTATGGATTTGATTGATATTAAAATACTAGCTGCGTCCCGCAGTGTTACCCGCAGATATTGTTGTAAATCGCAAGTAATGCCGCGGAGCGAAGGTAGTATAAAAAAACAAGCTAAGTTACTCCTTAGGTCATCAGCTTTATGCCAGTGAAAGTCCCGAAAGAATGTTAGTACCCTATATACTTTGATATGCATTTAGTAAAAAAATTGTTCATTTGACACTCCAATTTTATACCGTGTGGTGACGGATTAAGAATACAGAGTGTCACCACCCCTATTCATCCTGCGGGTGTCGTAAAAGGCGACTAAGGGATAAACTACGCAAGACAACATCAATACAAAGAGAAGGAAAACTTGAAACTAACCCTATACCAACCCGTCTGGCCAGCGTGGTATAGTAGGCCAAAACCTTCTTTCTAAGGAGAGGCCTATGTCCAGCAGTGGACTGTTGAAGGCTGTTGATGATGATGATGATGATGTATATATGAAGAGTATTTAAATTAAATGTGAAAGGACAAGTAAAGAAGGGAGTACAAGAATTATTCATCCTATATAACTTAACTGGATTCGTATTAGATAGAAGTTGGGATGGAATTCAAGAGTAAGGGCGCTAAACCGTCATTTACACCACTTTGTTCTAACGACATACAATCACCAATTTATATTACAATGCGGGCTATAACCTTGTTTGATGATTTAGTTGCAAACAAGTGCTATGTTACCCGATATTTAATATTCCTAAAGCAAAGTTAATGTTTTGCGAAAATGAATACATTATTGGATAATTATAAGAGAATTAATTAAAAGATGTTGGTACGCTAACATTGAATTCGCTCAACAAGGATCATAAATAATTCCTTTTTTAAAAACAACACAACGACAACTCCCGCATTAGGAATATATGTCTGTATCGCGGGGGACTACAAACATACAAGAAACGGACACTAAGAACACCCAGGATCAGAATAACAAATTGTGGGTCTCACAAAGTGTTTTTCCATCTATGATTTGAACCCACAACACTTTTCGCTGTTGAGAGCGGCGTGGCCATGGTGGCGAAAGTAGACCCAAATTAAAAAGAAACCATTTTTGATAAACATGTTATGTATATTATTAGCTAGTGTCCGCGGCTTCTCCTTACTTCGTAACTTTGAAAGTGGCGACATTAGATACTACTGTATATCCTTTGTTTAAAGGTGAATAGTATGCTTTCTTAGAAGGCGCTTACAACATGGAACGCATAGGCTGCCAAATTTCAAGTTTATAGGCAAAGCAATTTAGGCTTTTCGTTGATTTTTCAGTTAGTCTGTCAGGGCAGTATCTATAGAAAGCTAGGGGTTTCCCCGACTTTGCTCACGTCCGATCCCGACATCTTTCGAAAACAGTGCATATTTCCTAACTGATAAGTATCATATCTACATAAATAGCAAATGTTACAAGAAGTGCCTAGCGTTGCGACAACCACATATAGTTGAAATGCGTTTGATTGTATAAGTTGTTCAGCGTTCAACACAAAAAATATTTAAATTTACTTATTCTTTTTTAGGTATTTAATTCAAACGTATCCTCGAAAAATACCAAGAAAGATTTTAGTAGTTTACCTTAACTACTAAAATCTTTCTTGGTATTTTTTGAGGATACGTTCCTAACATGTATAATATTTATCCTCTATGTATACATATGGCGGATAAACCTTATTTTTTATACATATCATATAATAAACGAAGGCGGACGTATGTATTTAAAGCTATTCTCGGATTATCTCTTGGTTCAAATAAGTATATTATTAGGTACTATGTGAATGTTCGTATGAAGTTAAAAATAATCACAATTTATTTAAAAACGCAACGTCATCTGCGTCTCATAGTGCCCGTAGCGTCATGTTATACTGATACATAGTCTGCCTCAATAACTGGGCTATTTAAACTGAAGTATTTTTCAAATAGGACCAGAACTTCCAGAGATTAGCGAATTCAAATAAACAAACAAACACTTCAACTTTATACTATTAGTATGTGGTCTATCTATAACCCTGGTTGACGATATAACTGCAATAAAAAAATAGTGTATGTTTCTGAAGCAAAGTCAGTGTTTAAAGGCGGATGTAGGTATATAAAGTTAAATATAAATAAACCAAGGTATGATCGCTGGTTAACTATTGGTCATAAAAAACATAATTCCTTAAATTTTTAAATTACATCAATGATTTTTACCACTTATAAACATTACTTATCCTAAAAAAAAATTTACACATTCATTTTCCGCCATAACAGGTAGTGAAAATTACGCCAAGTAAAGTTTTAAAGGTGTTATTTAAACGTTATTCATGCAAAAATACACAAATAAGTGAACTGTCACACATGCACACTTTTCATAAATGACGTTCTATTCTCTCTATTCTCTCTCATTCTCTTCGTATTTTGCATCCAGATTTAAGATCTCGCATCTGTTAAATGAAATTAATTTAAACATACAATTTAGTATTCTGACACTTACTTTTTGATGTAACTAAGATGAGTTTAGATTAGAATTAGTTTAGTGTAAGGGTTTCGAGATCGCGTGAAAGGTGTATGGCCAGTACATTGAACATACACCGATCAAACCGGTGAGGAGTTACCTATGATGCACCATTTGTTTAGGGGCAAACATATATTCGCGTTCGTGGATCCGTGGATTTTTAAAACACAAACCCGTGAACCCTTTCATTCAAGTCTTTATAAGAAGTAATTTTACACACAACGACGTCTAGTCCCATACTAAGCAGAGCTTGTACTACGGGTACTAGACAAGTGATATAAATAAATGCATGTTTTTTTGTAAATACATACATATTATTATACATAAAAATGCCCTAATTCGAAACAAATATTTGCAGATCATACACATATTTGGTCCAACCTGGGAATTGCGCCAACAACGCAGTCACCACACATGTATTGTTTTTGTCATGTAGGTACTTTTATTAATTATTTAATGATATTATTATCAAAAGATCTGCATGGCGCAAACGTTATAACTTTGATTGATGTACTGGATTATACTGGTTTATAGACGTTTGTTAGCACAATCATGTTGTGCTTTTAGTTTAGGAGGGAAGGAGCAACCTGGAAATCAATCTGGAGATCCGAAAGCTTTGCTAATAATTTACTTTACTTTTTCTATTCTCATATTCATGATCAATAGTTTCTTGGATTGCTGTTTTTTTTTGTCTCATATGAATGTTTCTCAGCTAGACGCTATTTAAATTCAGGTAATAAAAATACTTATGATCTTTTTATATTAACATGTATACAAGTACTTACATGAGCCCCTGTGCGGCTCCAGGGTGTGCGTTCCCGCTACACGCTAACACTGCGCAGCCACACCGCCCTGGAACAAGCACAAACCTTACATAAACAACAGACCCTTTCAATTTAAATTTACCTCTGAGTTGTGCAGTAAAATTAACTTGTGGATGACTTGTGAATTGGAGAATTCGCACTTGAAGCTTTTGTTCTACGAAAATATTTATAAATATAATAAGATTCTCTTACAATTGATTCATAAACACCAGGCAATCTCGCAGTTATGAACTTATAAGAAGAATCTAATACCCTTTATGACTGAGACTTGTGAAAATACAGAAATAAAATACTAGAAAAGTTTCTATAAGGTTCTAAAGTTTCAAATTCGAGCTCGTAATCTGTTATCGCTAGATGTCTATTCAAATTACTTAATGTTCTTCATATAAACCAGATTTGGAGGAGAGGTTGATTCTGAGTGGCTTTTTTTTAGTTGCAGGAGCATTTTGAGTCAGGATCGTAGAGAGATTTTCTCCTTTTACCATAAAAATGGCATTCAATTTTAGATAAAACGGCCGGATGGACTCAAACATCGGCGATCTCTGGTCTATATTAAATAATTCAATGTATTGGTAATAACTTCTCCAGTACGGGTAAGCGTTGAAGCCAAAGCTATAAAAAGAACGTATATAAACATTTTCCAGCTTTATGGCAGCGCTAACGGATGCAGTGATGATATATTAAAGTGGAAAAACCGAACGGCGTAATGGATACTACCGCACCGGCCCATAGCAACTGAATGTAGGAACATACATCCATGGAGCAAGGTTAAAATACGCGGATGTATATAGACCATGTTTTTTTTAAACACTGCACTAACGCTCTTAACTGATGGAAATGGTGCTAATTCTGTTGTTCATTAAATTAATAAAATAATTGAATTGATGCAATTGATGTGAAACGACGTTCTAAATGCCAATAATGGTTCAAAATTAGGTAAGTGACCCTAAAAAGAGATATTATCAAAATCCGTGCACACAAAAACAGCATTTTGGAAACCGCTTGTGAATAGGAGATAACTAGAGTGAAATTTTGGTTTAGAGACGAAACAGCAGAATTAGAGACAATACCATATTTTCTAGTGTAAGGATCCTACAATTATCAGATCTGTTTTTGTTTTAATTAGTAAAATTATCAATACAAAAAAACTTCATTATTTATTTAGACAAAGTTACTAGTACTAAAGAGTCAATGAAAGATGGTCAGTGGATTTTAGTGGCCTTTTAATCAGAATACCCTCGTTTTCTATAACGGTAACGTGATTCCGAACTTTTCGTGTTATTGTAGTCCTATTTTCCTATCCAAGACTGAATTTTCCTTCCCTTAACTATGCAGTTCTCTCCTAATATATATTTTATGCTTCGTTTGAAAATTATCAAACAACTAATCATTATGATGATAAATATATTATAGTGACAAATCATATTCTCTCTATACATTTTATATTCAAAAGCCAAAGTTCAAAATTGAATGTTACTAATAATCTAAAACCAAATTCGCATTTAATTTGATGAAAGAGAAGATTAGTCAACAAGATTTATACCGTGATATTTGATTTGTTTCATTAAAGGTCTTAATACTGTGCTTTATGTACATATATTGTAACTGAACTGTCGCTTCCTATCAACTTATAACTTTGAAATCAATGTAGCTGACGAGATTAAGATTGTTGATTGATGATATATATCATACCATTCTTAAATTTATTCTTAATAATCTTAATATTCACAACAAAAGATAGTGCCAAAAAAAGCTAAACTGCTAAGTAATCAAATATTTTAAAACACCAGCATCAAATCAGATAAAAGAAATGTTCACTCATTTATTAACTTTTTATTCAAGATATTCTACATCGAATCTCAAATGTTCATACAACTCTTTGAAACAATGAAACAGAAGCACGTATATTTAGGAATTCAAAGTAAAATTAAGGAACAAGGGACGACTAACAAACATTGTTATGAATGCGCCTTGACAGTTCAGCATCTCTTCTGTAAATAAATAATAAGACATTGTTCTCCAGTCTTTCATCACGTTGTTGTAATAAGAACGAAACTAGCAAATAATAATTTACACATTTTTAAGGGTTAAACTTACTTATTTCGCTGGCTCAGCGAGCCAAAGTGTGTCTTGGCCTCCGACAATAGAATGCGCCATTCTTTTCTATTCTGTGCTAGTTCAGACCTTGGTCTTAAGGGTTGAAGTAAACGTAATAATATGTGTAATAGTATTTAGCAGCTAATCTTGCAAGGCGGTATGTATATTTGGTAATGCAATCGCATTTCGGTTTAAGTGACAATGTCTTATGGGACTGGTATACCCCAGGTTAAAAGTCCGTTAAAAATTAAGAGAAAAAAAGTTATTATATAATAATGAGGTGTGCTAGTGAGTAAAGAGTAGTGTATGTGCTCACTCAAGAATTGAAGTCTGGTCTTCTGAAAGGCTGTAGGTAGTATCAATCCAGTGCAGCCTAGCCTATATATACCCAAGCCTCTTTGACGTTTACCTTGGTTGCACATAAACCTGAATACAATAGTACTAATTTGCGTTCACTAGCGGCAACAGATAGAAATAGGTACACCCACCCTAATATCAACGGGTTTCCCCAACGGCAATGTGAGGATAATGAGATTTCACGTCATACATTTTACATACAATGACAGTAGAAATGTAGAAATTTGAGTAAATGTAATGCGCGACTGCCTGGGGAGTTCATCTCGCAATCGAATTAGTTCTGGTATTGCTTTATGAGGAAAGGGAAGCGTATTAGAAATGTGTTTATATAGATAAGTAAATAGCTTTATTCCAGTGATGTTTATATAACATTAACTAACCACAGATCTATTTGCGGAAAATAATGGAACATATATTTGTATTTCAAAGTGTATTTATCTCTATCTAAGGATATTAGTATATTTAAGTGGAATTACAGGTTAAAAATCGATCAAAGTGGTGTGCAATGGGAGAGGCCTATGTCCGGCAGTGGACTGCGATGGGCTGATGATGATGATGAAGGAATTGGGTAAATAGAGTGGTATAGATTTACGATGTATTTGTTTCATTTAGTCGTGCGTTGTAGGAGTGAGCCTATTAGACTTAGCTCATGGTCGAGTGGTGACCGTGGCTGCTAAACTAGAGATCGCGGCTTCAATTCTCATCCAGGAGAACTAATTGTAAGATGAATAGGATGAATTGTTTTGTACCTGGATATAGTTTATAATGGTAAGTAACATTATATGCGCACTATGTTACACTTATAATCAAGAGCAAGATTCTGTAATCATGTAATGGGGTAGTTTAGGGTCACTAATGGATTATCAATTCTTTTCCAATTCAATTTACTTCTTACCTGCCAGCTGTATATCGAAAAGTGTATTGGCAAATGCTTTTACAAAATTGTCCAATGAATTATTCATAATTAATCAGAGATAATTACCGCGCCATCTTATTAATATTGATGCGGAAGCTGCAGATGCTCTTGTCTCAGTGCCTAAGTCGCGTCTAATGACGATCTCTAAATGGAATGAGGTCACAGCCTCACTTGACACTAGGCCTCATTTCTAATCATTAAATCTATTTCCAACGTTATGTTTCCAAATTCAAAATTCTTTATTCACTTAGGATGCAATACATCTCTTGTGACAGGTCAAGATTCTACATGTACATTTATGCCATGTTCGCAAACAATAGGTAGAGCCGTAGAAAAGAACATGGCAATAAAAACTCGCGGCCACTCCTTTCAAATCGCCAATGTTTACATAGTTTTAATGTTTATAAACCTGATATGGGGGTAAAAAACTCTACTAAGGTGAAGAGTTTGTTTAGCTGAACGTGATAATAATATATTATATTGATAAAATATAGCTCATTCCGTGCACCGTCAAAATCGGTGCAGCTATTTCAGAGATTAGCCGGAACAGACAGACAGCCAAAAATTTAAAAACCTTTTTTTTTCTATAAGTACCGTTTATACTTTAATATCATTAACACCCCATAACGTCCCACGGCTAGGCTGAAGTCTCCTCTCAGGAGAGGGTTCAGGCCATAAGTCTCCACGCTGGCCGAGTGGCGGACTGGACTTTACTTTCATTTACATTTAGTGACGAGTTGATAATTCGAAATTACAAAAATACACTTTAATTTTATTTATTTATATAGGATATGTAAGTATACAATATAATTTATATTCTCGATTGTCGGCACCTGGTGGAGCTTGTTAAAATACATTCTTGAAATTAAACTCACTTGTAATTCTATTCTACTTTTTACAAACATTAAAAACTTTTACCTGACTAGTTTCGCCTTTTATCACAGGCACCTTTGATAATGCCATAATATCTAATATATCTAATACTAAATCAGTGAAACGAGCATGAGAAACATTTCCTAGAACTAACACGATAATCTTCTTATATTTTGGTTGCGGGGTGGAAATACCTTTGGGATCTACGGCTCCTTGGGGACACACAGGAGCCAGGAGTATGTAATATTATGTTGATTTATTTAATACGAGGTTTAAGCTACCTCAACGATCAACTTTAGACTCCATTCCCTGGGGAAGACCCGGACATCTGATTCCAGGTCGCGACTTACCAGGTATTAGCCCAGAGGGAAGCTTTAAATTTTCCCCGTCAACACTGTTTTCCTTCACGGCTAAGCCCCTCCATTTAATTCAATAAAATTTGAAGGGAGATACTTTGATTCTTCGGAAAAAGCATATGCTACTCTTTACCTAAAAGCTAGTGAAATATAGTTACGATTAAACTATCCTACTAATATTATACATAGTGAGTATGTATGTTTGTTGCTCTTTCACGCATAAATGACTGAACGGATTGGGATGAAACTTTACAGTAATATAGCTAATATATCAGAATACCACATAAGCTACTGCAATATAGCTTTTTACTGTAATAATCGAGTTACACGCGGACAAAAGCTAGTAATAAAATAAACCTAGTCGAAAACTACAACATGGTAACAGTGAATTGCCAAATTATGAGCAAGCAATGAGCTATCAATTTAATTAAGTCTTAAGTTCAATATGTATCAAACCAAATTGCCGCCAAGCTTCGTCGCTTAATAAGCTGAGTTTCCAAAGTCTTTTAATAGCTTTAAAGATCGAATGTCAAGCAAATTCTTTGGGTATTTAATTATAAATTATATAGTGACAGAGTCGAACGTTAAATACTTCGTAAGTAGCTTCAAGTTACTGCCCATGAAAACATTATAAACTTTCCTCAATGGATCGATTCGATGCCTACATTCTAAGAATGTATTCATTAAAAGCATCGCGTACACAACTGTCCTAGTTTTCAATTTGTTACGCGGATTAGGAGTACAAACATATGTAGAGGTATTTTTAAAAGGTATTTGTTTGGGAAATATTCAATCAATGGATACGCAAGGGTGTGGGTGTCAGTATGTGTTTCAGGCTGTTTTAGAATGAATGTACCAGTATCATTAGCCCCATTTTTTTAATTTTTTATGAGTCTGCCAAAGTCACTCTACTCTGCCTGAAAAGAATAAGCAGGATTCAAGAGTGGTGGTCACCATCCTCATTGTGAGTGTAGACAATGCAGCATGATGACCCACACTATGGCAACTATGGTGAGATGCTTTTGCATTATTAGGCCTCCGGTCTCACGCTCAACAACGAAATACAACGGTCCGAATGCTGTCATTTTTAGCTTCGTCTTCTATGCGAGGGTAGTACCGCCCCAGTGGAGTCAGCCCTTTCGTGCTCAAATCAGCGTGGCTCCACTACTCGAAGACTACTACTACTATCCATCATTTAGTACGACATGGATGCTGACAACTAGTCTGCGATTAAAAACTGGGGTTAGAAACTAAAATAGTCGCGGTTATTGGCTTCCAAGATTAAAAAATATCGTAATCCTGAATAAAGAGTAAATGGTCTCACAACAGGCAAGACACGCTTGTAAACGCCTCAGGTGGCTTTTGTGCTCCTAGAAATAGCTTAGTTGTATCACCTAGCCAACCTTAACTTACAGGTAGGGGTGTTCTTGAGTCTAAATACGGAAACTGAAACCCTATTTGTGTGTCTGTGTGTTTATTCCGGCTACTCTCTAGAACCGCTGGTCCGATTTTGATGGGACTTTCCCTGGCAGAGAGCTGACGATATGAGGAGTTACTCAGACTAGTTTCTTTCGTTATTTGCGATTTACAACTATAACCACGGGACTCAGTTATAAAATAAAAGCACAATAAGAATAATTGCTAGCTCTAGTTAAAAGGTCACGGTAGCACCGGTCTGCTGTTCATGTAAGCTGGCCTATAGATTGTTAGTACAATAGCAATCATTATTTGAACCCCTTCCTTTCAATAACAGTTATTAATAACAGTGCGCTATCGAATATCGTTACGTTAAATGTTTAATTAATGTAACAGCTGTTTCCTCCGCATGGTTTACAATTACCATAATTGGAAATATAGTTTTCATTCAATATTCAGAGGTCTGGTTAAAGAAACAGGTGTGTCAGAAACTTAATAACTTTTGTGTAGATTATTCTAGATTGGGTTTATTTACTGTTTCTTTCTATTTGACATCTAAGTTCGATAAATAGGTACTAGGTTTCCGTATACGTAATAGTAATATAATGATACATAATTATCTTATACAGCTCATAGACGGTGGTCTAATCCCAAACTAGCTAAATCGTGTACTATGGTGACCAGAATGCTTATAAACATACTTACATACATATATTATAATACATATATGTCTTTCCATTTACATATATATTATAGAAATAAAACACCGAGACAAGAAAAAATGATCAAGTTCATCACACAAATATTTGTCCTGGGTGGCATTCAAACACACGACTTCTGATTCTAAAGTCAGGATCACTAACAACCAGACCAACTGGCCCATCGTAACACGCATATTATATTATATAATAACATGACATTGTGTTCGGTTCGTAAATTCGTATTTGATGTACACCATTGTTTATGGACATATTATCCCTTTACAGTAGTCATTTAACAAGTCTGTATGAGGAAGCGTTGGGTAATCTGACATTAAAGTTTCATAGCTGAACTAACGACCCGTAAATTGTTCCGTAAATAATAAGCTAAAACTCATGTTACGAACAATAGTAAAATCATAATGTTCCCCTTCCCTTTGTGAAATCATTTTAATACCTTTTTTATAAATTCAAACCTACAAAAGTGACGCTTCTCTGCCTGATGGAAGGTATGATAGAATCCAGGAGGGGGGAGGTCACCATCTTCATTGTGAGCGCAGAAAGTGCAACATGGTGATCCACGCAATGGTGGCCTAGTGAGATGTGTCTGCATTATTGGAAACACTCACTAACGAAATAGGAAAACACGAATTTGTTATTTTCATTTAAAATTTTTAGGTTGGGCTTCTGTGTACTGTACTTGTTGTAAGGTCCATTTATTTTCCTGATTGTTTCACTCAGCAACTCGTATTTTATTACGTCAGAATGTTACGCTGTAGGTAATAAGTATTTGATGGGAATTGATACTGGCATGATTACAGAGATCCGGCCCATTCGGTGAGTCGGTGACAGGGGATCGTATAATCGCATTACCAACCATTCGTACGGGTCTGAGGTCACCATCGGTGCGGATTTTAGTAGACTGTGGTACTGATTCTGTTGTTAATATCACTAAACTTAACTGCAGTAAAGATTTGTTGTTGGATTATATACTTATAACTAGCTGATGCCCGCGGCTCCGCTCGCGTCCTAGGGGTATGAAAAATAGATGTTGGCTGATTCTCAGACCTACCCGATATGCTCACAAAATTTTATAAGAATCGGGCAAGCTGTTTCGGAGGAGTATGGAAACGAACATTGTGACACGAGAATTTTATATATAGGATTAAATGTGTTTACATTCCAGTTTTCGATAACTCAAATCGTAGCTTGTTTTGTCTTGAGCATTAAAACGCATAGCCGAGTTTAACGTTGTAACATAAAACTAGACATCGTGTAAATACATGCCGACTAAACTAAACTCTTACGAATAATGTAGACATTATATTTGTGGATTTATTAATCTAAATTATGCAAATTATCATGTAATTTTAACAACTGGAAGTAATCGAATACTTGACGGAAATAAAAGACCATGTGAATACTATAGTGTTTAATATTGACATTTATTTCCCAGTCCACTTGTTACATGTTCATTCGGTTGAAACCGTTATGGGAGGGCGAATGTTAGAGGACGGACTTTTATGACACGATTTTATGGTCACCATAGCCGGAGAGACTGACCGTTATCACGCTGTTTACCTTTTCATTTATATTACATTCCATCGGATTGCACGTCACCCTATCAACTCAGGTTTGATTGGAGTTTCCCGATCCCCCTCGGACCATTGCCGCGTAATTTTCCGGTAATGGGAAAAACTGATTTTCGAAGAGATCTTGTTTTCAAATGATGATAAAAGTTTTTTTTATATTTAAGCCTACAAACTCTGCCTGATGGAAAGCAGAAGTAAATATATATTAAATAAATGAATATTTCGGACATTAAAATGTCCACACATATCATCTAGTCCCAAACTAAGAAGAGCTTGTATTATGGGTACTAAACAACTGATATAAATACATACACCTACTTTTTTTTTGTAAATACATACATATACATAGACTAGACACCTGGACTCCGACACAAATACTTGTGGATCACACAAATATTTGGTCCGAACCGGGAACCGAACCCGAGACCTCTTGATCAGCAGCCGCATACGCTAACCACTAGACTAACCAGGCAGTAGAATCCAGGAGTAGGGGGTCACGACACTCATTGTGAACGCAGACAATTCAGCATGGTGACCCACACTATGGCAGCCTGGTGAGTTGCTTCTGCATTTTTTGGCCACGAGTCTGATACGAATGCTGTAATTTTTTGGTCGGTCTCCTTGAGAGGGTAGAATTGCCCCGATCGATGCGTCCTCTTCGTGCTATAATCAGCGTGGCTCTACTACCTTTTAACATAGTTATATTACTTACATAAGAAGATAAGTAAATTTTTTGTACTTGAAGTAAATCGTAAAATATTCCAATACATTTATAAATGCAATAAAACAAGTCACAGTGTGTTTTATTCATGTATTACAATCGTCTACTTCAATTGTGGATTCAGTGGATTAAGAATCATGAGCCAATAAATATTGAATGTATACCTTCACCTGGCAAATGTTGGCCTTGAGGATATACAGAATATTTACAAGTTACCTACTCTTTTACAGATCAATACAAATAAATACAATTGAAGTGTATGTTTCTAACTTCAAAGTAACAGCTTTTTACTAAACGCATATGAAAGCATATACGGAACTTAGACCAAGAAACAGATAGACAATAAAAAATTAAAATAGTTTTTTTATGTTTCTTTGTTCCGGCTAATCTGTAAAACGGCTGGACAGATTTTGTTTTGCCTTTTACTGGTAGATTGCTGATGTTACAAGTAGTAAGTAACTTATGCTGCTTTATTTTAGACTAGCTTCACAAGAACCGCGGGTAACACCGCAGGGTTCAGTTAGTTTTGATTACATACCTTCATGGTCGGGTCTATTTTCTTCATTGCACGTGAGCAGAATATTAGCTGATAACTCTTAGTCGTATTATATACTCTGTATTAGGTAAACATGTCAAACATTATATTTACTCACGAGTCAAAAAATATTATTACATTTTTTGTTTTAAATTTGTGTTTGTTCCGGCTAATGTTTGGAACCGCTGGACCGATTATGGTGGAACTCTAACTGGCAAGTAGATGATGATATAAGAAGTACATTAACTGGTTTTGCCTTCCGGCGTTACCCGCGGTCGTGGTGGTAGAGGTACAACAACAAACTCTGTTAACACGGGGGATCTAGAAAGTCAATATAGCCGTCAAGATGAACGATTTACGTAAGTATTGCGTGAATTACGGTGTCGGTAAACGTAACGGCTAAAATAGACAGGAAAATAACAACCTAGGTGGGTTAACACCCATCACTGTGTTGGTGACCTTCTTAGCACACTTTAAAATGAGACCTCTTTTCAGATATCAAAACAGACAGGCTTTTGTTGAAGGACCGAGTTGGAATAAACCTTGAGGGTGCTTTCAATAAACAATACCTACTTACTCCCACCCCACAATCGCAAACAGAGTATTATCCTCGGGAATTTATATCAATATTGGCTACAAATAGTGCTAAGACGTGATGGATCGTATTTTATATTTGCGGGCTAAGAACTCAAGTAACGATAATCACTACATATGTAGTATAAAACAAAGTCGCTTCCAATCTCTGTCTGTCCCTATAAATGCTTAGATCTTAAAAACTACGCAACGGATTTTGATGCGGTTTACTTGAGTGATTCAAGACGAAGGTTCATATGTATAATACATGCATAATATAGTAGAGAAACATTGATAATTTTTGAGGTTTCTAATGTGATGTCGTAAATAAACCCATTTTTTTACGGTTACATTGCAAACGCTGGTAGTACAGTATTGTACACCTTAAAAAGGTCTGCAAAAAAGTCCGCGATGGTATATGTCTATATCTTAGGGATAACCCACAACAATAATTTTTTTATTTCTTTCTTTTTACGAGAATAAATGGCTTATTTACGAAGCGATTTTGAGCAATACAGTATTAAGGTACGCGTCCATTGGCTCGCGCCGGACGCACCGCACGCACGGCACGCAACGGATCGCCTGCATTTCTGAGCAAGGCAAATCCCTTCAATCCGTTGCGTGCCGTGCGTCCGGCGCGGGCCAATGGACGCGCACCTTTAATCGTATCCAATTATGTACCTTAAATACATTCTGCATTTAATGTAGATTAATATGGCCCTTTAACTGTAAAGGGCCATATTAATCTACATGAAAGGGGTACATACTGATGTAATTTAAATTAATATTTTTGAAGATATTACAGATTTCAAATGCAGGAACAAAGCGATTGTGGCGGTACCAGCCGGGGCCCTTTAGGTGGTGCTGCTATCGATTTGTCACTATCAGTTAATAACTAAATACAATACTTTATTAAAAAATATTATTCTAAGGCGGTACGAAGTTCGCCGGGTCAGCTAGTAACGCCTGCAGCTAGTAAAGTATATGCATAATTTTTGTCTGTTTGTCTGTCTAATCTCTGGAATGATTTTGACGGAACTTTTACTGCCAGAAAACTGGTGATATAAGGATTTACCTAGGCTACATTTTTTTAAGACTAGCTTCGTTCCACGGCGTTACTCGCGATTTACAAGAATAACAGCGGGTAACACCGCGGGACTCAGCTAGTTTCAAATAAATCTAGAAAGGTCTATTTCAACCGATAGTGATCAAATGCGATCGTATGTTCATAACGTATTAATTATGTTTTGGAGTGAGGTTGAAATTCCATTAGCCACATATTATTAAGATTTCATCCTCTACCCAAAATATTTTAAAGGTCAAATTAACTATTATTCATGCTTCTTAATAACTTGGGCTTTTGATCTGCTTCCCTCTTAATTGAATTGAACCTATAAATTTACTTTGTCCTAAATATTTACATATGGTTAGAAAATTTATATTTACACATTATTATACAGTTGACTTTCGAGTAAAAGTAAAACTAGTACCTAGTGATACGAAACGCCATAAAAACTGTATTCATTATTGTGGTAGTTCTCAAGTTTTATTTCGTTTCCTCTACAAAACACGCAAGCTATGTTATCTTATAGTTTAGATCTTTCATATATGTATTTATTAAATAGCTGTTTTGAAGTTACAAAACAGAGACATCAATTTTATTTATTTGAATAGATTTGGTATTGCATTATATTAGCATACCAATGATCGATTGGTATGCCATGATCGGCAATTAGCTTTGTTTAATGATATTTTAAAGACTTAATCGCAGGTCGCATCTGATAACTCATTAGTTATCAAATGCGACCTTAATACGAACTTTACTGATATTTGTATATAAAAAGTCAATGTATTATTATTCCCATTACAAACACTTGCTAAGTTTGTACCACTTTATAACTTTAAATGGAAAAATTGTAAACTATTATAATATAAAAAATATTTGGCAAGAGCGAGAAGTTTAACTGGTAGATGGTAATATATTATACAATAAGTTATTTTATGCAAACTTCGAAGAAAATTCGTAAAGGAAATACAGGTAGCTCAAGTTTATTTAGAAAACTTTTTCAGAAAAAGTTTGAATAAGACCTTTTTCTCCTTACCTTTATTATATATTAGAGGCAAGTTCTGATTAGACTACTGGGACTACTGTGAGTATATTATACAACTTTAGTTTTTCATTTTATCTATACAAATAAATACAATTGGAATATCTGTGTGTATATTACATAACACACACATGAACAGTTTTTACACACTTTTTATTAACTTCACCTGTATGTTTGTAACCGACTCCTTTGGGTGCTATTTTGACCCACTTTAAACGGCCAGATTTCGTTCAAACTTTGTAGATTTATCGAGGACCGATGACTACACTAATTTCAAAAAAAAAAAACTAAGAAAAAACAAACTAGTCTTTTTTAGTCTTCCTAGTAAAATAGTTTTATAAAACTAAACAAACACGCTTTTAAAGTAAAACTTAGAAAATATTTTTTATGTAACAATGCGTGGGTTGCTTTCTGAAAATATTTCAATAACGTCGCCCCAGGCTTTTTACATTAAAATTATTTTCTAAGTTTTAGTTTAAAAGCGTGAATGTTTAGTTTCTTAAAACTATTTTTTTTTACTAAATGCTCATCAAAGTATATACGGTACTAACATCCAAAAGGCATTTCTTTTTCTGTCTGTCTGTTTGTTCCGGCTAATCTCTGGAACGGTTGGACCTAAGGAGTAACTTCGGCAAAACTTTTTATAGACTAGCTTCGCTCCGCGGCGTTACTCGCGATTTACAACAACAACGGCGGACTCAGGTAGTAGCAGGGTGGTGTCACTCCGCAGTTTAGGTATAGTCGGCCGCCTGCCTGCCCGGACGAGCATGCCGGTCGACTAGACATCGTCAGAACAGGTAAGAGTTACACGATAGAGAGAGACGCAACAGTAGGTAAATATAATTGTAGTTGATTCGGCGCTGTGCGATCTGAATTGAACTTAATCTTTTGACGCCTAGGGTTCCGATTTATTTAATTTACTTTTCGGAGTGAGTCTTCTGTATGAGTACTATTATGTATTCTGTGGTAGTAGTAAGTAATTACCGAAGCCCATTGATATCAGCAACTTAAAAGCCACACGTACGTTGCTATCGCTTAAATTTGTTTATTTCAGAATGACTGTTAAACGGTATATTGAAATGACTTATATTTTATATTTTTGACGATGTAATGATCATTTGATTATGTGAAAACTCATTAATAAGACTTCGGTGTCGAAATTATTTCTTATTTCTTCGAGTGTGTTGATTTTTGTAGGGTTTCGGTAATTTAACTTTGCGGTGAAACAACGAAACTGTAAAGGCCGTGATATCGTCATTTTTGCCGAGCCTTTTCCTCAAAATAGGTTAGGATCCGTTTTAAGTCTACTATAATACATTTCAATTACGGTTCAACGGGAACTTAATTTTTTTAAGGGCGGGGGATGGTCAAACAAGACACATAATTTCTTCTTGCTTGATGATCCCCCACTCCCAGTATCTGTCCGATGCTGGGTTTGGCAAATGGATTAGGGAGTAGCGCAGGTCGCCGAGATCCCCTAATCAAGGCCAGTGGACTATCCTTCACGAGGTTGCCGCCCGTTATTGGTCAAATACCCTCTGTATTTGACACAACAAAAACCTCTGGCCGCACGCTTGGGTCTGGGTCTGGGAGTGAGGATGGGCTTAGGCCCGTCCTCGCTCCCAGACCCAGACCCGCATACCCGCATAGCCGAACCGTGGCGGCGCAAAACCACACCCAGGCCCACATAGCCATGGGGACTTAAATACCCCCAAAAAGAAGGTACCACACATCCTTGGGCAAGAGTGTGTGAGTTATTTGGTATTTCCCACCAAAGCCCAACAAAAACAATGAGTGACCTTAAAGAGACCGTATTACCCCAGGAGGGTAGCGCAACAAGCGCAGAATCCCTCACCGAGTCTGACTCGGTCCGTCCCACGTATTCTGGGGGGGACAAAGCTCACTCAGGAAAAGGCGCAAGCCTGGACCTAACAGGCCTAGCTGAGGCCATAAACACAGCCACAAATGAACACGCAGAACACGCACCAACACAATGGACGGTGGCCGCCCACAAGCGCCCTTGCAAAAGGGAAACTGCTAAGGCGTCGGCCGCCGCCACACAAAAACACCAAGGCGCGCAGGGCCGAACCAAACGCAGACGCCACAACCGGCGCGCGAGAAGGGAAGCCCAGCAGCCTAAAATCAGACATGCACACACTTTGACGGCCACCGCAGCAGTGGAAACACAGCGCGAACCTGTAGAAATACAGGAGGCTGACAAAGTGTCACACGTACAAACACAACACAACACAAAAAAACGACGAAGACCGAGAGGTCATCGCGTTCGGCAGACCGCTGTGCAGGCTCCCACTGCTCCTGAAAAGGACCAGCCTGGGGTTGCGGGTGGTTCGGGCGTGCAAGCTTCAACGAAGCGACCGCGTCTGGACGACACGCAGTCCCCGAGGGGGGATGCCAAGCGCGCGAAAACCGAGGCGAAATCAAAGCGGACAGTGGGCTACGCGGATGCGTGCAAATCGCATCTGCGAATAGCGATCACCACCGTCCCGCCTAGAGACCTCTCCAGCGAGCAGGCGGAACAACTGAGGGAGACCATCGACGATGCGATCCTGCAGTGTGTTCTGACGCCGCAGTCTTCGGGGGCGCTAGCTCCATCTTTCCGCGGTCGACCCTTCTTATTTGAAGGAGTCCTAGCGATGTGGTGTGAGGACGAAAACGCGCTCAAATGGATTGACAACATGACGAAAACTATGACATCACCTGTACCGAACACGACGTTGACAGTGATTAGGATGTCGGATGTGAAGAGGAAGCTCAGAGCTGGGCTTCTGCTTCACACCCGCATAACTGACGCGACCACATTGCACAGGGTCCTTTGTGCCCAAAACCCGTGGTACAAAGTTGACACCTGGCAATGCTACGACATGACTGTCGACGACAAGGAGGGTAATTCCAAGGAGAAGGTAGTCCACCTAATTCTTGGGATCCCTGAAGACCAAAAACAGACAATACTGGACAGAGACCGCCGTGTTGCGCACATGACTGGAAGTGGATACATCCGCTTCTTTTCATCGGACGAGCAAACAACGGCCGACTTGACAACCGCAGAAGCCGGTGCAACGCAGCACCAAGGCACTGCGACCACTACACCAACCACCTCAGCTCCCCAACCGGGTACGAGCGAGATGGAATTGGACGACAGCCAAAACTCGGAGGACTGCGTAAGTGACGAAGATGGCGTCCTACGTAGTCCCTAACACTGCAGTCATCCAAACCAACCTCCAGCACAAACAAATAGCGGCGGCCACCCTACGCAGGGTGCTGGAGGCAAACAACAACACCGTCGCTCTGATCCAAGAACCATGGATCAGAAAAAACAGGATATGCGGTCTGAACAACATCGGCGGTAAGTTACTTCTTGACACATCCGTTGAAAAACCAAGGACATGCATCTTTATGCCGAAGTCTATAAAAACAACTATGCTTAATCAGTTCTGTTCTAGAGACCTCACAGCCGTGACGATCCCTACAGAAAACCAAACAGTCCTCGTACTAGCCTCGGTCTACATGCCGAACGACGGTGAAATACCTCCGAAGGAGCTGACCGAGCTGGTGCAATACTGCGACGACCACAAATGGGAGCTGATAGTAGCGGCTGACTGCAACGCACATCACTCACTGTGGGGAAGTAAGGACACAAACAGAAGGGGTGAGTTACTTACTGAATTCTTACTCCAAACTAACCTCAACATCATGAACGTTGGCACAGAGCCAACATTCGTTAGCTCTAGGTACCAAACGATCATTGACATCACACTGGCAACACACGCGGCGGCCGATCTCATTGAGGGTTGGCACGTGTCTAACGAGCCTTCCTTCGCCGACCACCGTAGAGTTTGTTTTAACCTAAAACACAGACATACAGACCTTGTCCCATATCGAAACCCCCGTAAAACAGATATAGCAAGGTATATTGAACTGTCGTCCAAAGCTTTGAGTACGACACAAATCGAGGACAAAATGTCCGACACAAACAACATAGAGACAAGCGTACAGTTCTTCACCTCAACACTTCTCAAAAATTATGAACTGACGTGCCCTACCATCGCCCCTAAAGGCCTGAGTAAGAGTTCCTGGTGGGGGCCGGAACTCGAAAGATTACGCAAAGAACTCAGGACACTTTTTAATCGAGCGAAAAACACCAGAACCAAAGAGGACTGGGAAAACTACAAAACAGCACAAAAACACTACAAGAAGCGAATCAGATATTGGAGTAGAGAAGGCTTCCGCAGCTTCTGCAGCAGTGTAAACTCAACAAATAAAGCTGCCAGACTTAAGAAGGTTCTGTCAAAAGACAACACGAACCTTCTGGGGTCCCTGAAAAAGGATGACGGCACCTATACAACAACAGAAGAAGAAGCAAACGCAGTGCTACTAGAAACCCACTTCCCAGGCAGCAAACCAGCGCCCGACCCTGGGTGGCTAAACGAGCACTACGACATACCAACAAACCAAGAATGGCACATGGCAAAAACAATAGTAACGGCGGAAAAGACAGAATGGGCCCTGAAAAGCTTTAAACCGTTCAAGTCAGCAGGGCTAGACGGTATCTTCCCGGCGCTACTTCAATGGCAACTAAACCAGGCAGTTAGACATCTGACACCGATCTACAGAGCCTGCCTGGCTTTCAAATACATTCCGAAACAATGGAGAGAGGCAAAAGTGGTCTTCTTACCAAAACCGGGAAAAGATGACTATACACAAGCCAAATCCTTCAGACCAATCAGTCTGACATCCTTCCTTCTGAAAACATTAGAAAGGCTGGTGGACCGACATCTTAGAGATGGAGCACTTGAAAATATCCCGCTACATCCACAACAACATGCCTTTAGGAAAGGCAGATCAACAGAGTCGGCACTACACGCAGTGGTCCACAAAATAGAGTCGGCAATCACGACCAAATCTTCAACACTCGCAGCCTTCATAGATATAGAAGGGGCGTTTGACAAAACTATGCACAACAGCATAAACCACGCCCTAAGAAAATACAACGTATATCAAGTCACCAGAGGATGGATCACCGAACTGGTCGGCAAAAGGGCGGTTCGGATAGTGGGGGACACTACCACACGAGCGAAGGTGGTTAGAGGATGCCCCCAAGGGGGGGTCCTTTCGCCACTTCTCTGGAACATAGTAGTCGATAGTCTCCTAAGGAGACTAAACGATAGAGGATATACTACTATTGGTTATGCTGATGACTTAGCAATTCTGATAAGTGGAAACGCTGAGAACGTCCTATGCAAAGTCATGACCTCAGCCTTTCAGATTGTGGAAAAATGGTGTGACGAACATTATCTGTCAGTAAACCCGAAAAAAACAGAACTTATCCTTTTCACCAACAAGAGGAAGTTACCAGAACTACAACTACCAAAATTATTTAAAACAAAACTCTCCCTATCTAGACAAGTGAAATACCTGGGCGTAATCCTTGACGATAAACTAAATTGGGCGAGTCATATCGAATCCAAAACAAAGAAGGCCTGTATTGCTTTTAATCAGTGTAGAAGGATAGTTGGTAAGAGATGGGGTCTTAACCCAAAGATCACCCTTTGGTTATACACAGCAGTAATCAGGCCCTCAATAACCTACGGCTCAATTGTGTGGTGGCCCAGGACACAAATGAGCACAGTAAAATCCAAGCTCCAAAGCTTACAACGCCTGGCAAGCTTGGCAACAACAGGATGCATGAGAACAACTCCATCAGCCGCATTAGAGTATCTCCTGAACCTAAGACCACTAGACCTGGTGATACAGGAAGAGGCAAAGGCGGCAGCCCTGAGGTTAAGATCTCTGGGCATATGGAAATCAAATGTAACAACAAAACACTCCAACATTCTCCAAATATGCATCAAGGAAAATCCGCTCCTTGAGGCGCCTATGGACAAGATGTTGGGGCAACACATCTTTGATCGAAGATACGACATCCAGCTTTCCGCAGAGAAAAATGACTACTCTGGCACTGGGGAAGTCAGGATCTACACCGACGGCTCCAAAACCAGCACAGGTACTGGAGCTGGTGTCTTCTCAGACGACCTAAACATCAAGATAACAACAACACTAGACAAGCTAAATACAATCTTTCAGGCAGAATGTATTGGCATTACCAGAGCGGCACAGGCGGTTGCTGCCAGAGACATCAGTGACTCCAACATCAAAATCGTCACTGATAGTGCCTCCGTGCTCCAGGCCCTCCGTAACAACACAATAAACTCAGTCCTGATAATGGAATGCCATAGTGCACTCCAAACCATTGCGGCAACCAACAGAGTAACTCTGCAATGGATAAAGGGACACAGCAACTCACTGGGAAACGATGCCGCAGACGAGCTGGCAAAGAAGGGAACAGACACGAAAGTGCATGGTCCAGAACCACTGCTACCCATACCTCAAGCCCAAATTAAAGCATGGCTGCGCGAAAGAACCCAGAAAACTCACTTGACAGAGTGGCTAAATAAGGAGGGATGTCGGCAAACCAAGAACGCTGTATCAGCTCCCAATACAAGGCTTGCCCGCACCCTCATCAGGATGAACAGAGACAAACTCCGCAAGATCATAGGAACCCTAACCGGACATTGTCTCCTAAACAAACACCTACACACCATAGGAGTAACAGACAGCCCCCTATGCAGAGGATGCATGGAGGCAGAAGAAACGCCACAACACGTCATCATGGAATGCAGCAGTGTGGCCGAACAACGGGCACAAATTCTACAGTCACCGGCAACGTATCGGGAGGCCTGCAGTAATCCCCGGAGGCTGCATTCCTTCTGGACCAACCTAGGCTGGCTGGAGTGAATGGGAAATAACTTTTCACGCACAATGGTCCAATAACTAGGACTAAGTGCGGAAACCGCCCAGAAAAACCAAACCAAACCAAGCCTAGGGTTCCGATTTATTTAATTTACTTTTCGGAGTGAGTCTTCTGTATGAGTACTATTATGTATTCTGTGGTAGTAGTAAGTAATTACCGAAGCCCATTGATATCAGCAACTTAAAAGCCACACGTACGTTGCTATCGCTTAAATTTGTTTATTTCAGAATGACTGTTAAACGGTATATTGAAATGACTTATATTTTATATTTTTGACGATGTAATGATCATTTGATTATGTGAAAACTCATTAATAAGACTTCGGTGTCGAAATTATTTCTTATTTCTTCGAGTGTGTTGATTTTTGTAGGGTTTCGGTAATTTAACTTTGCGGTGAAACAACGAAACTGTAAAGGCCGTGATATCGTCATTTTTGCCGAGCCTTTTCCTCAAAATAGGTTAGGATCCGTTTTAAGTCTACTATAATACATTTCAATTACGGTTCAACGGGAACTTAATTTTTTTATGTATAGCGACAGCTAACATCAGAACTCCAGAATTCAAATGAAGGGTTGTAGTTTTGGCAGCCTATGTATCTTTGCATGTACCATCGCAGCGCATAAAACACAGAATTGATTTAACTATTAGAGGTAATTATTTACATACTAGCTGTGCCCCTCGGTGTTACCCGCGTATTTTCGGGATCAAAAGTATTTCGCCCATGTATCCCGATTATTGCAGTAAAAAGTAGCGTATGTGTTATTCGGATATATAAGCTATATTACTGTAAAGTTTCATCCAAATCCGTTCAGTAGTTTTTGCGTGAAAGAGCAACAAACATACACACATACATACTCACAAACTTTCGCGTTTATAATATTAGTAGGATAATTCTGTCAAGTCTTTGCGATGTCTGGTTTTAGTTTTTTTTTACTTATTCTTATTATCGATCTCAACCAGTCTAGTTCTAGTAACACTGCCACGGTATTAGATCCATAGAGTACTGTAAAATTCGGATAGGCGCCGATGTTAGTGGCCACACTATAATAGTATTATACGGTATCTGTGTTGGATTCTAAACGAATTGAACTTCTATCGAATCGAAGAAGCACGTTTTCATTTATGTACTTACTACCCACGTCCTGAAGAGTTATCGGCACGGAAACCTTTTTTAATCGGCTTATTAGCTCTTCACTAGGTTCTGATAATGTAAAATCTACTTTATTGCATGTTGTAAATTCAAAATATAGATTTAAATTAATATTCGAATGTTTTTCATGTAGTATGATATTTCAGTATAACAGAAAGAGCTTCCATAATATTCTAGAATGAACAATAAACAGAGTGGGAGCTTAAAGCAATATCAGCGTATCGCAGTCCACGGCTGGACATAGTCCACTCCAATTGCTCGCCACAACTTTACAAAACAGATAGCTTACATTCATATTTTATTAACCTCCAACGAATTACGGCCGTTTTCAATTTCATGTCTGTAGTTGAAACTGGAGATAGTCTATATATTTTATTAAATACTAGCTGAGCCCCGCGGTGTTACCCGCGTTTGTTGTTGTAATCGCGAGCAACGCCGCGGGGCGAAATTAGTCTAAAAAAGTAGCCTAAGTCTAAGCCTTATATCATCAGCTATCTGCGAGTGAAGTGAGTGAGTCCCGTTCAAATCGGTCCAGTCGTTCCAGAGATTACCCGGAAGAGACGGACAGACAAACATTCTTTCTTCATCATCAAGGTCTTTTTTTGTAAAATTTTAGCTGTTAATAAGAAAAAAAAAATCTCTCTTTATGTTTTCGTTTTCAATAACCTATCTCTAGTTAAGAATTTGAAAACGGATGTTAGGCGTTTATGGTTTAAAGTGTGACATGGATAGTACAATTAGCATAGCCAGAGAGGGGTAATGTTTTTTTTTTACCTTTGTAAAAAGTTTATTAGGTACATTAATATTGATATCCCTATGAGTTTAGATGAGGGTAGCTATATCAATTTTGTTTAAGATAAATAATTAGTTTAGTTCTAATATATTGCGGAAAACTTTTCTAATCTGTCGTCTATTTAGTCGGTAGACAAAAAAACTTTAGAATAGAACTGATAATTTAGTAAAAAGTCTTTTTGTTTAAGTTTTCGCAACATATTTTTAACTGCTTCGGTGGCGCAGTGGTAGCGTGTGCGACTGATGTGCCTGAGGTCTTGGGTTCGATTCCCGGGTCGGACCAAATGTTTGTGTGATCCACAAATATTTGTTTCGGAGTTTGTTTGTTTTCTATGTATAATATAAAAACGTAAGTTTATGTACTTATATTAGTGTACCCATAACACAAGCTTGCTTAGTTCTGGACTAGATGGTGTAGAAGATATCCGAAATATTTATTTATTAGTATAAAAACATTGGTACATGCTAATACCAGTTTGTGGGTTAATCAAGGCTAACAATAAGCCCGTTTTACTGCGGTTGTTAATCCATCAGGGTGGCATTTATTGTAAAAGCAATTTTCATATGATGAAGGTACAATAACCTTCTCCTTCATATAATATCAGTTGCTATGTTATGGAGTAATAACTGTACGTTATAGGCACATAAAACGTGCAAAAATATCAAAGGCTTTGGTTCGTAAAAGTCATTTTTATTTTTTAAACTAGTTGAGCGCCGCGGTGTTACCCGCGGTTGTTGTTGAAATAAAGTAGCGTAAGTTACTCCTAATATCATCAGCTATGTGCCAGTGAAAGTCTCGTCAAAATCGGTCAACCCGTTCTAGAGATTATCGACAGACAGCATTTTAAATATTTTGTGTTTTTGACGTAACTTATTAACTATGATAAGTGTTTAGTGAAAACCAATTAATTTGAAATTACAATTAGACATTTTATTTGTATAGAAAGAGATTTCTACAGATTTAGGCGGTATAGGTAAGGTTGATCGGCCATTTCTTTCAAATTGATTGTGTTTTATTTTTGTCACTAAATACAATGTCGCTTCAAAGAAAGCTCTTATTTATTTTTGAAAATGAAGTAGAATTGTTATTTATCAATTACACGAATATAATGAAGTCCCTAGTTCTGAAATCTTTGTAAGGTTTTTTTGTGTCAAGAGTAAATATATATAAAAAGCAATTCAGCATAAATCCAACTAATACATTTTACAAATTGGTTCCAATAACACAACAGCCACTTAATACACATATATTGCAATGCAAGTCTTCCACATCAAAGTTTCATATACTGCATGGGACGGGAAGTATCGTGATAAAGAAGTTACCAGTCTGATACAAGCGGCTAGGAAAGCCAAGAATTTCCTGCCACGAAAGTGATTCAATTTCAAAATATATTACTAGCGAGCTCGGAGGTGGTCTCAGAAAGCAAATGTGATTACAACACCATCGGAACTATGTTCTAACCGTGCTCTACGTCGCCATGACATTTATTAATGAAATTATCTCTAAACAGAATTATGTCAAACATGAAATAGAATTAAGGGCGGTTACGTCTTGTATATTACAGGAGCTTGAAATATATACCTTATACAATATAATAATAGCTATACAAATAAATAAATTTGAGGTGTCTGTAGTAACAAGTGAATAGTTTTTTAGTAAATGCATATGATAGTAGAAACGGTTCCTACATCAAGGAAGCAACTTTTATATTTTTGTTTATTACGGCTAATCTACTAGTTTTGACGGGACACTTTTAATTTTCACTGACAGATACAGACATAAAGAGTAACCTTTTTTAAAGACTACCTGCGCTATCAGCTAGTATAATATAGAACTTAACACATTACACACACAATACTTTTATAGGCAAATTAGATGGAGTTTAGAGATACTGCTGCAAATACAATACTTATATATTTTAAGTACATACATATGTACAAAATCAACTATCATCCTCATTTATCAGTCAGAATCAGTAAGCACAAAATTAACAGGCACTATGTGTATATACGTTTATATATATGTAAGTATTAATATAGTGCCTGTATTATTGCTTCCTTTAGCAGATAAAGGAAAGTGGTGATCTAGATACTGTATTGAAATAAGACTAGGTTTTCAGGTACATGTGTTCTATGTACACATGAATCGAATCAAAACTACCTCTATCTCGAACAATTAGTGTTGGCAGACTTGTTATGAGTAATTTCGCCAAAACAAGATCATCCCTTTTCAAATTACAGTTCAAAGGAACAGTATATAATGTGGTTTAATTACGTAGTCAAAGATATACTCGTATTTCATAAGCAAAGTGAGGAAGGTAGGTGTGAGACCTTATTAGGATAAATAACACTCCTGCCAAAAGTGACTCCATAATGAAGAAACTTATTGTGAATCTATTAAAGTCAGAATTAATTACAGAAGGTAATTTTTAAAAGCAAACTGAATGGGCTCGACCGGGGCAGTACTACACACAGAAGACCTTTTTTTTTTTTTTTTTAACGCGCGGAATGCTTTGGGCACCATACCCTTCGTGGGGCAAGCGAAGGGCGTGTGTGGGACTCAGCGGCTTCTGATGTCCCACCTGCCTTACCCCTAATCTGGGGTACATCTCGGGGTGACTGAACTCAACCCCCAGGCAGGATGCTGCTGCGCCTCTCACCACTCTGTATAAGAGGCGGACCATCAACCCACCTTAGACGACACCCCCCGGCCGCACCGGGGGTGTCCACCTATCTCGAGTCGTTTGCAGCAGTCACATTTCCCCAGGATGTGACCGCAGCGACCCTTAGGCGACGATTGGGGAGCTAGCGGCCTCTACCGCGTCCCCTTAACACACAGAAGACCTGCTTAAAATGAAAGCATTCGTGCAGTCGTCTTTTGTTGGTGAGTGTGACCCCGGAGGTCCAATCATTCTGCATCATCCTCCCGTAAATAAAAATGAAAGGAAAGTAAAATATTGTTAGTGTAAACTTTGGCCTTTACAACTGAGTGACTTAGCATCAAAAATTCTGTAGCATATTGATCGGTTTGTACATTACAGTGAGTTAAACGGATTTTAATTACTTATTGATCAACAAGTCTGAAGTGCGCCGAGAAAATAGGGACGAACTAAACTCTTCAGGTCCTTAATCGCCGCGACGAAAATTTAAACAAGGTTATATAGCGGACTAAATTAATTTTTTCAATTTATTAGAAAGGCCGCTTCTTTGAAAGGATTGTAAACCAGAGTCATTAATGAATTACTGCGCTAGCAGAGACATAAAATTGTTTTTTACAAAACAATACACGTTTGGCAAAAGTCTAGTAAAAATACTAAGAGCTGGAATGTTTTAAAGAGCGGGTAAACGCTCATAGTAAAGCGAGCCGTTTGCTTAACTACTTCTTTGAACCTAATTATCTTACTGAAAGTATATGAGCAATATTTTTGGATAAACTTTTCTACGTGACTGATTATAATTTAAAGCAATTTATTTGTACCGTAACGTAATGCATATTTGAGGCAACCATCAATACAAATATATTAATTTAAAGTATTCTTTTGTAACTTACAAACAGCTTTTCACTAAATGTAAAGTACTCGTAGGTTTATACGGTACTTAGATCAAAAAGCTTAGGTTACTTTTTGAGACTAGCTTCGTCCCAAGGCATTAATTGATACAATAACAATAGCGAGTATCACCACGGGGCTCAGCTGGTATCAAATAAAAGTGTCTAAATAAGATTTAATTTACAATGGGTGCGCATTCGTGCCATATCTGGCCAGCGACCTATTTTGGGAGCTTAGCTTAGTTTACTTTCTGTAATACATATGCGGTTTATCTATGGCTGTGTAATGTAGTTGTTATCTACGGGGGCGAGTAAAGGTTCCGCCTACTCAATTTCCATTGTATTATAAGAGCTTCAAAATGGATAATGAGTGAGTTTTAAGAATTCACTGTAGAATTGAGCCCTTTATGATGCTTATATAAGAAGAACATCTTTTTCTAGAAGTTCTATCCATTTCGGGTAAATCTCATTTCATCAACGATTGAGCCGAATAACAGGACACCTCAATTCTATTATTAACATTCCTCGTGCCTGGCATTGCCAATGACGTCATTTATTGATCCCGTTATGCTTATTGTACTTGCAAATATGTACAGATATATTATTATACGAGTACATTAATACGTTAATTTTTACTCCAGACTGCTTAAGAATTCTTTTTAAATATATTTATAATTTGATCAAGTTTCCGTTTTAGGCTATGGGTTTAGTAAATGTGTCTTTTCATATGACTATTTCTGAAAGTTTGTCAGCTCAGTGTACATTATAGAAAAGAAATAGATTCTTTTGTAATAATTCAGTGTCGGTCATCAATACGTGATGGTGAAATTAAAAGGAGTTCTTAAAGTACATATATGTGTATGAAGTGGAAGCTTAATAAGTTTAAGTTTCTCAAAAACAGTATATCTTCTAAGGTTGGCTCACTATAACCTGTTTTATGATGAAGCAATTTGTTTCCGCCGTAAAACATCACGATACACCCAATAGAAGACGTAGAGGAGCTGCGTGGGTCAGCAATTTCTAAAATAACATTATTACAGCCACAATTACGATGTAACCTTTAGCCTTTTTGTTGTGCTTTAAATATATTACAGAACAAAAAGGTCTGAGTAGAAGCCGGACAAGAGAATTTATCAAGTGTGACGGCAGCCGGAACTGATACAATAGACCATTCCGAGACTGATGACATTAGAACGGCGATGTGTATAGCAGAATCTTAGCTCGGCTTTTGTGTGAAATTGATGTGAACGTTCATATTCTAATTATTGTATGGAAATCGGCAAATTATATTATCGTTTAATGTATTCTGATATTCGACTTCTTGGTTTAGGCTATTGGATTTTACCTTTCAATGGTTTTAGTCAGTTCAGTGGCAGTTAATAAACAATTTTTATTTGAAGTAGAAGAAGAACGGAGTGACTAATTGTTTCGAATGCTGGGACCATCAATTACAAGATTAATTCCTATGGGAATCTACATCCAGCATGTGTTTGTCACTAAGGTCTTTAAAATTATATATTCGAAAGTAACTCTATCTGCCTGCCTGTAACGCTTTCTCGGTTAAACCGTAAAACTCGTAATTACTTTAGTTCTTATATTTTAATACCTGACTAAGAACGTAAACTACTGTTAGCCGCTATTACCGACATAATATACATGAGCAAAAGCTATTTCTTAATTAACATATAATATGATAGAACAATTAAATTCTCACTTTTGCTATCGGCTCCGACTTTATATTTAACCAGATAATGTAGCTTTCCATTGGTGAAATGTTTTTTTTAGTCGGTTAAGTGGTTTGGGTTTGATTTGATTTTATAAAGTCGGTAAGTTGTTTTTGAAAAAAACGAAGTGATTTAGGCGTGAAAGAGTAATAAAGTAGCATACGCATTTAAAATACTAGTTACTACAATGTAAATTGCAATAAAAATGTTTAGCGTTAAATTTTTATTTTATATTCAAAATTTTTGCACTTATTTTAAGTCGCAGCAACTTCAACCTTTACACAAACGAGGTCGTGTCGCGTAACTAACAAATAGAGAACAAAGGCATTATAGTAATCGCTGTAGATCATTACACGTTTTTAAGGCGTAATAAAACAATGTAATGAGTGTTTAATTCAGTCTAGAAGCCCGCAGTTTTGTGCGTAGAATACGCAATCGTTGACTGTCAAATGTTTGTTTAACAAAATCGTCTGGTTATTCTCTAAATATTCACCACCATCAGCCTATCGCAGTTCACTGCTGGACATAGGCTTCTCCCATTGCACACCACTCTGATCGATTTAAATGTGGGGGAAAAGATATGGTAGATTTTTTTTTTAAATTTAAATTGTCTTTTGGTCCATAAAAGCAACATCTACAAACATGTACTTTTCATATTTTTTAAGGTAAAATCTTGCATTTTTTTTCCTTACTCTTTTCTTAACAACCCCTGCAATAGGTTATTTATGTCGCGTAGGTATCTGTACTTTATACAGTACTAGCTTTCGCCCGCGGCTCCGCCCACGTGTATCTCGATTATTTCAGTAAAACGTAGCCTATGTGTTATTCTGATATATAAGCTATATTACTGTAAAGTTTCATCCAAATCCGATCAGTAGTTTTTGTGTGAAAGAGCAACAAACATATGTATGTTCATACTCACAAACATTCGCGTTTATAATATTAGTAAGGACTACTAGCTGATGCCCGCGGCTCCGCTCGCATCCGTTACATCCTTTACCCCAGGAGTATGAAGAATGGTCTACGTCCTATTATCAGGCCTACTGAATATACACACAAAATTGAATAAGAATTGATCAAGTCGTTTCGGAAGAATATTTCAACTAACATTGTGTCACGAGAATGTTATTACATAGATATATCTGTACTATACTATATTAATATGTATAGTATTATAAATAATAATAAAATGAACTATTAACTGTTATTACAGGCCCCGAAAGAATTCTTGAGATCAAGGAAGACGTTAGATTTCATCGCAATTGGATAGGCCTATGTCCAGCAGTGGACTGCATAGACTGATGATGATGATGTTAGATTTCATTGTAGGTGTATAGTATGTTATGTTCCTATGTTATCAGATGTTTGCTTACGCACGTGGAAACTCCCGAGCTCTGTTTTTAAAATAAGACAACAATTCACGGTTCTGGTTTTGTTCAAGGTTCAGAGTCGAATTGCGTAGGATTCAGTTCTATGAACGAGCTCTAGTCTTGCCCGGGACAGCGGCGAGACTTTATAAGTTCTTAGACAAGAGTACTTATAAAAGTGACGCAATTATTAAAGTACCAACTAAGCACGGCGGTTGTTGTGTACTCACAAGTAACGCCGCGGGCGCAGGGTTCACCAAAGCCGTTCCAGAAATTAACAGGAACAGTCAAAAATTTTTAAAATTGTTTTTTTTTATGTAAGTACTGCATTTACTTTTATATGCATTTAGTGACCAACTGTTTAATTTGAAATTAGAAACACACTTAAATTTTATTTATTTGTATAGATTGTTTGAACGAAGACACGCAAAACTAAAAATAATTTTGGTATATATTAACTAAGATTCTTTCTATAAACATACATATACATATGAATAAACATGTTTACGTATGATTATGTAAAGAATCAATAACATAAAATCACGTTTGTTGTTGGAAACATAAACCTTAAAATAGTTATTTTGCATCCGACCACGTGAAGTGGTTGAAAACTTCGGCGTGGTTTGAAGCACTGATTTGCTATCGGCTCACGTGGGTGTATACGACAGTAAAAGCTTCAGAAATCACGTGGGCTATTAGATTATATAGAATTTTTAATTTAATATATCAGGTAGTAATTAACCATGTGAGACGATAGAATCCCGGTGGAATACAACTGGCTAAGACCTAGCCGCTGGGAATAAACTGATTGCAGTTTCAACTTCCAATGCAATCACGACTCGACTCGAAGCGTTAAATATAAATAGCTAAGTAAGCGAGGACAGGCACTATCGGGGCTGTGAGTATAACAAGCAGATGTACAGACAGAAAGGTACACAAATATATACAAGAAAAGAACCTTTAGACCGACTGTGATCACATTACTGCTCTCCCTCTGATCTATAATTTGAATAAAGACTGCGTAAGACTGTTTGTCAAAGAAACTGGAGCAGAGTCTGTAAATACTGAGGTCAAGACTACATCGGAATTTTTTATAGGTCTGTTGATGGTGCCTTGGTAAATAACCAAGAAACTGCCTTGGTAGCACAGTGTGCTTGAGGTGTCGGGCTTAAATCCATGGTTGGACCAAATGTTTGTATGATCTTCACTTCTACAGATATTGTATACTATTTTACAAAAAAAAACAATATAAGTAATTAGTCAATTTAGTTTCCATCGTATAAGCTTCGCTTAGTTTGAAACTAGTTGGCGTTGCTCATAATATTCATTATTTATTTATATTTATACGCGTTACTCTGTCGTGTCTACTCAAATATGGACATGTCTGTTCTGAACAACTGATTAGTACAAAGCCACATGTTCTAACATAGGAGATTACGAACGAGGTCAGTTTATAAAAGAACATGTTTATTATGTTTACAGTCCAGTATAAACGTTCTCACGATCTGCTTTTATTTTAAACCGGTGAACTTTGGACTGACAATTTGGTATTGTAAGTTTTAGAACTGTTTGTTTGGTATGGTTTAAAGAGTTATTAATAAAGGTGCTGGATATAATTTGCAAAATTAGAGAGCAGATGTAATGCTTCCAAGTTAGAATTATTTACATCACACAATCTATAACCAAAGCAAACAAAGTTAGAACTAAATATTCCAGATCGAAGTGCTTTGCGCTATTTATAAAATAAATCTATTTATATTCAATATCTATTTATAAGGAAGAGACTGTGACTAACATTGAGTTTAATTAGTACTGAGACATTTAAAATACAATGTAGTTTTAATTTGCTTACCACAAATATTATGTTTGACACAAAGACATCCAGATTCAAAGTACCTTACCTGATATGAATACTTACTATTTTGTAAATACGTACTAATATGTACATAGAAAACACCCACACTCCGAAATAAATATTCGCAGATTAAACAAACATTTTGTCCTAGCTGGGAATAGAAAATAAATCATAAAAACCATAATATCTAAACACCTACCCATCCACAATGTGCAAACAGTAATATTTTATAATTCAAAACAATCTTCAATAAATTTAAACTATTCAATTAGTGGCATGTATTATTATGACCTATATAAATTTATGTAGATCACAAAACAACAAATTAAAAATTCTTGCTTAAAAGTTAAAATTAAAAGTACATTGAAATAGAACCTTCGTGAGAAAAATAGCAATAAAAAATTGTGAAAACTCTTTTCAATCGCCACTAATGAAAAAGTAGCTGAAATTTATAGGAGGCAACCGTGACGAACTTTTTTTTAGCTTTTGGAGATTGGATAAATATTTAAAGTGAGTATCCGCTGGCTTTCATTATAATTAAATTTCGGGCCGAAATAATAAAAAGAGATCATAATACATCTATTAACTAAAAGAACAAGATAAGATGAAAATATTTTATGTTTTTTCTTGAGATAAAACGTTTTTATCGTGGTGCGCAATGGGAGAGGCCTATGTCCAGCAGTGGAGCGCAATGGGCTGATGATGATAATGATTAAGGATTAAAAAACTCATTTGTTTACTATATATCTGTATAATTAAGTTGCTTTCTTTGCAAATATTGTTTCAGTTCGCAAAACCGATAACCTAGTCGGCTCGATAATTTCACCCCTGTTTATAGAAGACTTCTCTTTTATCTCACTTTTAAACTAAGTAGATACTTATTATTTTTTATTTAGAGCCTCCCAAAGCGACTACTCTGTCTGATGGAAATCATGAGTAGTATTCAAGAGTGGGGGGGCCACGTCACTCACTACGAAAACAGACATGCAGCATTATACATTTAGGTTGTTAAGGGCCACAGCACACTAGCTACTTTTAGCATCGGCGATCGGTGATTTGGCGACTGCATAGATGCTGCATCGCGTTTTAGCGACTTCCTGCGTTCGATCGCGGTATCGGAAACGCGCGTTTTAGCGACTGCGCTGATGCCAAATCGACGCTACCGGCATCCGAATGTGGGCGGAGAGTAGACAGCTGCTGTGTTGCGCTTCTAAAAAGCGACTCAATCTACGCGTTTGGCGTTTTTAAGTGTGCGGTGTAGAGCGTTCAGTCGCCGTATTTAGCTTCTAAAAAGCGACTAGTTTCCGATCGCCGATGCTAAAAGTAGCTAGTGTGCTGTGGCCCTAAAAGTATTCTAATAAAAGCAATCAACATGTTATAATATATTAAGTTTTTTAGTAAAATCAGTAATAAGTTCCTAGTTATTGTGCTAGTGACTTGGAACTTTTCTTTTCTAAAATTCCTGTATATTTTTACTCGACTGCCAAGAAGGGGTTGTGTTTTGCACGTATCTTGCATGTATCCATCTAATATTCTTTGTTATCATATATTGCTATTTATGTCTATAATCAGTATTAGAATTTATTATTTGTTTTAGCTTATTTATCTCGATAATTATTTTAATGTTGTAGTTCTGTTTCTATTTAAAGTTATTAGTTAGATAATATGACGCAGTTGTTTTATTTTTTATTTTTAATAGAATCTTGCAGTTTTAAACTATTTGTGTCACTATTAAAGTCAAAATGATTAAGAGTGTGCTGCGCGAACAAAAAACGCCGAGTTTAGGTATTTACGAGCAGAGTTGCGCGGCAGCGCCGCTAGGCAGCACCGTTGCCGCTTCCTACGTGAAACATTTTATATAAGATATGTAAAATAATTGTACAGAGTAGGCTCCACACAGAGTAATACATATCTTCTAAATATTCAGTCGCTATTTATGAAAGTTTTGTTCAAAAGTAATAATTTCTAGAATCTATAAATCATCATTTTCATAATCAGCCTATCGAAGTCCACTGCTGGACATAGGCCTCTCCCATTGCACACCACTCTGATCGATTTTGCCCTTCTCACATCCAGCTCCCGTCAATATAAATATATCATCTATACAGGGTGTCCCAGAAAGAATGGGTAATCCTAAAGCATTTAGTAGTATAGCTATCCGGCGTACAAAAAAAAATCCAACTGTTGCCCAAATTTTTAAGTTATCTAATTCCTCACAAACAATCTTATTAGAAATGCAGTAAATAGTATGAGTGCCTATTATACTTTAAAAATAAATTAAGACAAAATTTGAGATTTTTGTGAAAAAAAATGTATGAAAAACTAAGCAGCAACTATATTTAAAAAAAAATGGTATGTTAAATCTTGAACCCACTGGGAACGTTAGTAGGCCTTACTTCTAATTGAGGGTAGACGTGAGTTTAGCGGGTGAGGAGAATATTCTTGTACATTCACTTTATTGTAGCACTCGATCACGAAATACAGTTAGGACATTGAACAGCAGCCCATGATTAATAATTTTAAATAAGACACTCCACCGAACACGTGGTGCTCACACGAGACGATCCGCGAGTTCCGCGACAACTCTGATCGTCAACGACCGCGTTCCATTTTTATAGGAACTCACGAACGAATGAACGAACAATTATCATCTAGGGATGGGATAAAATCATTGTCACCTGTGATCCTTGTCTATGACTTATGACATGAAAGTAATCGACTAAAATCAATCATTCAATCGCGTTATTATTATTTTAAAGTGTCAATGATTCCCATCCCTGCGGTCACCGGTCAAATTCAGAAGAAGACAAAGACGACTGTGCACCGTGTACTGAAAAAAAAAATTCATCCCTACCACGGGTTCAAGCTCTTCAGCCGAGAGATTACAACGCAAGATTGTTTTTTTTTCGACAAATGCTTGCAAAAATAGAACAACAACCACAATTCTTTGACAACATTCTGTGGAGAGATGAACCCACTCTTAAAAGAGATGGATATAACAACGTGCATAATCTGCACAGCTGTCAACTCACGAACCCGCTAGATGCGGGTAGAAAAATCGCAATACCAGTTCAAAATAAATTATTGGACTGGTATTTTCAACGAAAACATCGTTGGTCTATTTGAACTGTCCGGAAACTTATCTGGCCAAAGTTATGCCAAATTTAATAGAAGAGGTACCTGAGGAGGTGAGGCAATCCCACTGGCTACGTGCTGCAAATGTCCGTGCCTATTTAAATGCCACATATCCAAATGTATAGATGGGTCGTTTGGCTCCTATTTTGTAGCCTCCACGATCCCCGAACTTAAATCCACTAGTTTTTTTTTTACTGGGGCTGCTAAAAGAACGGATGCACTTTAGGCCCACTTCAAGTTTGGAGGAATTACGAAGTCGTGTTCAGGAGGCTGCTTCAAAAATAAATGAACGGCGCTACGCACGACTTCTTGAAAGAGCATTTATCAGAAGATGTCGAACTTGTATCTCAGTTGGTGGCAGACAATTCGAACACCTCTTATAAAATAAAGATGAATTTTTCTACATCTCAAAGCTTTTTATTATTATAATTTAAAACAAGATTTATTCAGTCGAATTTGCTCTTTTTGCATCTAAATAACAATCACTGCATATTTGCGTTAAATAAAATTATGCATTATACCATTTTGTAGACTTTTTTTTAAATAGTTGGTCCTTAGGTTTTATACATTTTTTTTACAAAGGCTCTCAAACTTTGTCATATTTTTTTTTTATTAAAATTCATGTTAAAAAGTTTAGTTGATATTTTTCTTTCAAAAAATTACAATAGGTACTCATACTAGTTACTGCAATTCTAATTAAAGTGTCTGTGAGGAATAAGATAACGTCAAAAACGCAACAAATTTCATTAATTTTCAATAATTTGCATTAACTTTTTTTGGTTTTTTTTTTGTACGCCAGATAGCTGTACTACTAAGTGCTCCAGGATTATCCATTATTTCTGGGACACCCTCATTCACAACGATTGATATCTGGAAAAGAGTAAGCAAATCAGAAATGAAAAACATCAATAACAATAATAATAGGTTTAATAGTTAGATTTACGATGTTTGGGTATAGTTATACTATCGTTATTTGTTATTTTTCGTTTATTTTTGACCTGTTTTTTTAATATATATAAGCTTTGTATATATATATATATATATATATGAGCTTTCAATATATATAATCAGGCTCCTTAATTTCCATTTTTCTTGATAATTCATCTAGTCTTGTACAAAAGTTTCTGAGGAGGTGGTTAGAGCACTCTATCTTTTCGACAATAAGTGCGGCATATGGTTTGGTATCCAGAATATTTTTGTAGGTGCGTTTTGAAGTTTTCTACCGTCTTGCTTACTTGATTACTTCGACACCCCCAAGGAATATCATGGTATCTCACTTTTTACCATTTTACAGGGGAGCACGTCAAAGTTTAAAAAAATTCTCAAAATCTTTGTGTGAAACATAACTTCAAAATAACTTTTGGTTATTCATCTATAGGGACAGGAGTATGTAATTGAGTATATCTATTAATTGAAAAACCCCTGTATAGTGTATTTCCATGACTTACAATGTATTTTTTACTAATTTTGCCATGTAATTTCCATCGAACAAGATGGTAACTAGACATTCGAACTAAAAAAGAGCTAAAACGCAGAAATTTTGTCGTTAAAAAAATTGTATGTCTGAGATATCATGTTAAGAATTTGTTTAATTTACCATGCTGAAGAACGAAAAGACATGAAATTCTTATATCTTTTTTATTTTCATAATGCATAAAAATCAAACACACACAATAGCATGGAACATAATTATTTGGTGGCAAACAAACAGTTTTGGTTAACTTCAATTTAGGTAGGCGATAAGTCTATATTAGAAATATTTTCAGAGATGGCATTGGCATTTAGCTAAGGTAAACATAGTGATCATGGTAGATGACTGTGATTGCTAAAGATATTGACAAAACCGCGTTGTATGCCTTCGGAATTTCCTTCTGTACATTAGTATTGGTTGCTGGAACTTGGTTCTTGAGTTCTCTTGGAACGGCGTGGCCCCAGACCAACTACTCTTTGAGTAAGAAGATCGATGACCATCTGACTGTCGCTTAAAAAGTCGTATTAAAAGTTCAACACGTTCGGTGAGTGACTATCATGTGACATCTATGCATAATTTTGCTCCAGGTGACTTTTTCCATATTGACGTCATGCTCCCAATTATTGTATTGCTGCATATCTATTTTGAAATTCAATATCATGTCTTGATTGACTTCGTTTACCACATAGGGTTCACCAGTAGATTTTGCGCATCTGACTAAAGTCACCCATTGCTATGGAACGTAGATTACCTTAACTGTATTTAGACTTTCGCGACTTTTATACATACTCATGTCTAAATCTACCCGTGACCACGAGCGGTATAACCCGTTCGAAACGACAGAAATTTTTATCGCGAATAAGTCCCATTAACAGTAAAAAACATGAGTAGATTACCTTGTTCTATATTTGCGTTCTATCAGAGCATGCATGGAATCACCTTCCGACTGTGAGTGAAAAACTTCGAAAAAGTTATGCGTTATACTTAACTCAATTTTTTTGCAAGCATATGCATACGTGGCAAAGACTATTCGATTCTGATACTGTCCTCCAGCTGTCAGAATAAAAATTGAATTCTTTGTACTCTACCTGAACTTTGCATCTAATAAAGTCAAACACAAAGCTACTTATTTCGTTAAATCCTTTTTGTCAGATTGTTTCATCACATATGCAGCAGTGGCCTCTACGTTTACCTACATCGAAAATTGTGAAGTTATACGTAGCAAGTTTTCTTTTGTAATAAAAGACGGACACTTCAAATTGTGAGTTCAAGATATTTTGTAAATTATAACAGGCTGTAAGGTAGGTAACCACAGAATCAGACTTCTCGCTTCTCCTCTTGTTGATGTTTTTAATGTTCTTACCACATTTTTCTTGGCTATGTGTAAAGTCAGCCCGTATTCTAATTTAGTTTTACCATCCCCAGTTGCATGTCTGCACAAGTCTCATCGTGGGCATAGATCTTTCTTTTGCTTATTGAAGTCTATATTAAATTCATTGTAAAATACTTGTCTGTACTGCCTTGAAGTAGCCACTACTTTGTTGCAATGCTTATCTTTCATCCCCTCCAAATAAAGACCCTGAGGTTTCGGGAATGTTAGTTGTTCATCCAGATGCAATTTTAATGACGGTTGTCTAACATAGTGAGATTCTACCAGTGACATTCGTGCAATGTGGTCTCGAACAGATTGCTTCACTTCTTCAGGAACTATATTTTTTTGGTTAGTGCGAAGGCCTCTCATATCAGATGCAATAGATCCTACAACAGATTCACGTACCTTTTTAGATAAAGTTTGTAACCACATGTCGCTTATCGATAGGGTATCCAGAAACATTGCTCATTGAGGTTAAATAAGTACGAATATGCAAATATTCGTACTTATTTACTCTCAATGAACAAATAGTACTCGTTGGAGCACGTACGACGGCTGGATGAGCCCACAGTGATTTGTTTTTTAGATACCTTTTTGACGAATCGGTTGAGAAACTCCGAGAAATTGTTTGTCATGGTCTCCTAGTGCTCAAAACTCAAATTTTAATATTAAATTATATTTTCCAGAAATTTGCGTGAACAACATTGCAACTAATCTTACAATGACAGATATGATACATCATACAAATAATACATACATTAAAAAAATTGTAACTCGAATGGACATCTTTTTCGTGGGAGAACAATGTTTTGGAACTTAAATATATTTTGCGTAACTCAAAATGCCATTTTAATCACTGCGAAGAATGTAAAATGATGCTTAGTTACCATGTTTTAACGATTCCTAACTTTTAAACGCAAAGGGTTAGAGATACCAGAGTGAGAGTAAAAAATATTTTTTTTAATTTTTAACACGAATATGAATGTAACTCAAAATTGGCAAAAAGTGAGTTACCATGTTATTCCTTGGGGGTGTCGACTTGTATTGATTGATTAGCAACTGACGAATAATTGTGAACGGAACTTTGAATTTACAATTAAATTATAACAGTAACATTAAACATACCTGTTTGAGATATTTACCTATTTGCGTTTGTTCGTATGTATTGTGTTTCGTACATTTGTTGCTCTGCGTTCGCACTACTCTGTACAGGATTCGACTCGAAATTTGATTTTTTTCCAATTTTCTTAATTGCCAGTAAGTATAACCAATGACATATTATAGACATGGTACACAATACAACACTGACATAAGTCTAAAAAAAACTTCAAAACAAAATCGATCTCATTAATATTAGTAATTAGATCCATTCTGCTTTGAAGTTTCAGACCTAGTAATTTAATTAGAGCAATGTTTTTTTCTGCGCAATGTGCAATGTGCATCAGGCGTTTGTGTTAAAAATTAAAAAGTCTTAATATTTTTAGATTTATACTTTTAAATTAAATTTAACACTGGCTAAACCCTGCACGATGTAAATACAAATATTGTCATATGAAAATTATTGTTCTAGACGTAAAATCTACTATCTTTTCGAAGAAAAATGTTTTTAAGATTTCATCTGACACACAACATATATGTATCGTTTTTTAGTTTCATATGTATCTGTTTCAAATTTCAACACGCTTATGTTCTTGTTCAAGGATCGACCTAAACTATACAAATACTTTTGATGTATTTAATTAATGCAGCGCATAGTACTACTGATTTGAAAATACGTCAAATTCCACAATTTCGTGCAGTACCTTCTTAACACGTTGCACGCTTTACGGCCCACCGGTGAGCCTAGTCTACTATTCCATTGGGGCCAAGGTAAAATCATGAAGTTGCTATTTTTTGTTAACTTGAAATTTTCATCTCTACGTTTATAAAATGCGTAATTTTGTACAGAAAATTAAAATTAGCAATTTCTACCGTCTAGTTTTAGAGATATAGCAAAAGGCTCACGGGTGGGTCGCGTGGCCTCCTACAAAGGAATAAAGATTTTCAGTCGGCGGGGGCCGCGGGGTCACGCTACGGCTCACCCGCGCGTACGCCACTTGTAAAGTGGTATAAGAAGCTGGTTTTAGATGTATTACTTAATAGTGCTATAGTAAATGTTCTTACTTACTTTGTATAAATCAGTGACTAAAAAAATAAACAAATAATTGATAACAGGAGGTTTATATTGATAAAACTTTGCGGAGTCTACCGCCGCTCCGACCGAAAAAAGTAAAACACACCTTGGAAAAGAAAGATGGTATGGCTAGAAAAGTTAGAAGTACATGTCGTAAATGTTACGCAGAAAACGTGTCAATCATGGGTAGCAGACAGACTAAGACAAAAACCAAAAAAGTATCTACTTATTGCGGAGGTTGTTCAAGTAACCCTTACTTTTTGCTTACACCACTGTAACATTTTTTTTTTTAAATTTCTTTAGTTATATGATTATTACAGATTAACTATTATTCTGATAAAGAAGATAAATAGTGCCATTCAAATGTGATTATTAGATTTCATGAAGTATGACATAAATTTGTTGTAATGTTCGTAAGCGATATTTTTATTTGGAGAATAAAAAGTTATGTTCCAGTATTTTAAATACTATACATTGTTTAATAATATATAATATTTTCCTGGTTTTATTGAATTTCATTATAATCTACAAGAGCAACCCTAGTGTCGTCATTACAAGTCTTAAAATTACTACAAATTTCTGAAGGATTTAAAAACCACGCTGTCCGGTTAGGCTACAGGGCCACGCGGCTCACTTTAATATGAAATTTGTTCGATAGCTACAATACTTTGCTTGTAAGAAACGTTTTCGTTGAACTTAACACTCGGCTCACCGGTGACCCCCGTGGCTTGAACGGTTCAGCAAGGGAAGGCTCACCGGTGAGTCCCGTGGCCTATACGGAAATACTCAATTTTTCGCGTGGCGTTTAACGTGTTAAGCGTTCTTTCGCTTTTTATTTCTCTGAACACTCGGCTTTTGTGAAAAGGAAAAATGATTAATAAACGTGTCATGGCACTTGTTGCTCTTGTAAATGAATTCACCATTTATACGTCAGATAAGAAAAATATTTTACAAAACAATACTTCCATATTGAGAAGTAGTCGTAATAATAATTTTGCTTTCGAATTTTTGTATTCTTTAAAAAATGGTGCATGTATGTTACAGATTTTCAAGATTTGGAAGTTTTTTTTTTGGATTTTTTGAAACATAAGTTACTCCGAAAAGAGGAGGAAAACTTGAAACAAAATCCAATACCAACCTATCTAGCCAGCGTGGTATAAGTAGGCCAATACCTCCTATCTAAGGAGAGGCCTATGTCCAGCAGTGGTATGTTCGAGGCGGTCAATGACGACGATGATAATCCACAATAATACAATATATAAAATGTAAGTATTTAATCGAATGTGACTTCGACTTAACAATTCTATTAACGTTAATCTAACAATAACAAAGATCAAATTAAAAACTTTACCTGACGTTTAAAATCTATCAAGTCAATATTATTACAGTCAATAATTTATTGAGTTGACTTTTCCTTCTATTGTGTGTTGATATCTTCCAAGCATATCATAATGAGTTCATTTTGTAAACAAATAAAGATCCAAAGGAAGGAAATAGTGAATTAAATCAATAATAGAATTATTTAGGATTATTGTGGATGTCAATAATAGAATAACACATTCTGGTTGCCACGCAAATTGCCTACTTCTAATACCTAAATCGGGTTAATATTAGCTTATGCTTTAACACCACACACGTAATATCATTAACGGTTTTACGTCATGAGTCATTATTATTAACGGGTAAACGATGCGGTTTGTGTCAGTGGCGCTATAATACTTGTTCCGATACTGGTAAATACCCCAGTCAAGGTTAATAAGATGAAAGCACCATAAATGCTTTTAGATCCTATGTATGAATCTTATAATTAAAAAAATGTGTTGTGAAAATATTGAATTTTTAATTTTCTATTCACATATTTCGACATTATGTACTAAAAAGCGGCGATATTACCATATTTTCACAAAAAAACGACTATCTTGAAAAGTTTCAGAATCAGTGAAAAAAATAACAAAAGGCAAAATTGTTTTTTGTCTTTGTTTTTTGTTCAGAGTTATCTCTGGAACAGCTGGACCAATTTTGACAGGATTTTAACTGGCAGATAGCTCATGACATAAGGAATAACTTAGGCTAATTATTTTTGACTGGCTTCGCTCCTCCGCTTACTCGCGATTTACAACAACAACGGGGGCAAGGCCGCGGAACTCAGACAGTCCTTTATAAAATGAAATAGAACCATACACAAGTTTACCTACATTGTATATGGAAGAGGCATATTCATCTTCCGAGCCTTTATTCCCAAGTCTATTTGGGGTCGGCTACTAGTTCAACCGGTTATACCTGAATTTCAGTTTTTCCACGTAGCGACTGGGCATCGGACCTCCGCAACCCTAAGGGAGAACTGAAATTCGAAGATTGAACTAGTTGTCAGTATATTTGAGGGCACTGACTTCCCAATAATGATTGCCATATATGTTCATGACAACCGGGACCGGGCTTTACGTGCTCTCCGAGGCACTAGCGTGAATCACCGCCAAACTTCCAAACTCCAGGCTGCTATTAGGAATTTCCTAAGAAAAACCCAAAAACACTTTTTTGGCCCGACCGGGATTTGAACCCGAGACCCCTTGATTAGCAGTCGCATACGCTAACCACTAGACCAACGAGGCAGTTGGCATGAAAGAGGCATATTACAATATTGAAATGGTTATTATCCTACTATTTTCAACAAAACAGATGTCTAACATAAGCCGGGATTAAAACACATATACATACATTTACGTACATAAATCATGTTATAAGCAATTAGAGATAACTGTAACGCTCGTATATTTACAATCAGTCATAATTTTACCGTACCGTACATTTGAATGGTTCAATGAATATGTAATAATACCGTCTGACGATTTACAAGGGCTCGAGGGGCGTGACGTAGGCAGATAATGTGTAATATCTATCTACGCTCAATTGTTCTGTCTTATTTGACAAGCATATTCAACTAGTGGTTATTGACTTACCTGCTAATCTAGAGGCCGTGGGTTCAATTTTGGTTCTTGACGAATAATTCCGGAATGATAGAGAATTTGATACGTACTCGTATGTTTTTTACTTTTATTTTACTTAGTACAGTTTTGTATAGTTTGGATCAGAGTGAGATTACGATTTGGATTAGACTCTGTACAGTTTGGATCAGTTTGAGATGTGTGGAGTGTAGTTTAAATTAATTTAATATGATTTTATGAATTAATTTAAGAAGCTTAGGTACACACGCTATACGATTCTTGGAACAAATTCACGCCTAAGTATGCATAGTAAATATTAAATTATCATCCAAATCATAATATTTTTTGACTCGTGAGTAAATATAATGTTTGACATGTTTACCTAATACAGAGTATATAATACGACTAAGAGTTATCAGCTAATATTCTGCTCACGTGCAATGAAGAAAATAGACACGACCATGAAGGTATGTAATCAAAACTAACTGAACCCTGCGGTGTTACCGGGGTACACACATGTGCAGCTAGTCTAAAAGTTACTTACTACTTGTAACATCAGCAATCTACCAGTAAAAGTCAAAACAAAATCCTTCCAGCCGTTTTACAGATAAGCCGGAACAAAGAAACATATAAAAAAAATATTTTAATTTATTTTCTTGTCTGTCGGTTTCGTTATCAAGTGCCGTATATGCTTTCATATGCGTTTAGTGAAAAGCTGTTACTTTCAAGTTACAAACATACACTTCCATTGTATTTATTTGTATTGATCTGTAAAAGAGTAGTTAACTTGTAAATATTCTGTACATCCTCAAGGCCAACATTTGCCAGGTGAAGGTATACATTCAATATTTATTGGCTCATGATTCTTAATCCACTGAATCCACAATTGAAGTAGACGATTGTAATACATGAATAAAACACAGTGACTTGTTTTATTGCATTTATAAATGTATTGGAATATTTTTACGATTTACTTCAAGTGCAAAAAATTTACTTATCTTCTTATGTAAGTAATATAACTATGTTAAAAGGTAGTAGAGCCACGCTGATTTCAGCACGAATGGGACGCGTCGATCGGGGCAATTCTACCCTCTCACAGGACACCAACCAAAAAATTACAGCATTCAGACTCGGGGCCAAAAAATGCAGAAGCACCTCTCCAGGCAGCCATAGTGTGGGTCACCATGCTGAATTGTCTGCGTTCACAATGAGTGTCGTGACCCCCTACTCCTGGATTCTACTGCCTGGTTGGTCTAGTGGTTAGCGTATGCGGCTGCTGATCAAGAGGTCTCGGGTTCGATTCCCGGGTCGGGCCAAATATTTCTGTGATCCACAAGTATTTGTGTCGGAGTCTGGGTTTTTTTTCTATGTATAATATGTATGTATTTACAAAAAAAAAGTATGTTTATGTATTAATATCAGTTGTCTAGTAATCCACAGCACAAGCTCTGCCTAGTTTAGGACTAGATGATGTTGGATGTAACGTCCGCAATATTTATTTAAATTTATTAAGTGATCTGAAATTATATATGATACTTATATCTACAAAACCTATTATTAAAATGTTTGCATCTGTCTGTCTCAAATTGCAAATTATTGCAAAGAATATAATAGAAAACGAAATACATTTGCAACTTGGCTAGAGGGGCTGATCTATAAGACGTCACCTGAACGTGTCCAGTCAATTAGGTCATACGATAAACAACACGCGGCAACAACATCTCAGGCAGGTCTAATGAAGATAAAACTCATTAAATGAACAAAATAGTTGTTAATTTAAATAGATGGTATCGATTCCCAAACAACTAGTTCTTAATTTTGATCCCTAAGAGGTACAGTTTAATACTATTCATGTTTAACTCACAATGTTAGTACTCTTTGAAAAAAGAAAAGAGATTTTTCCTTAAAGATGATGAATTTAAAGTTTTTGTGTACATAAATAAAGAATTATAACGGTATACGTCGATATTTTATAAATAAACCTCGGCAATTTACTAATCTTCTTTTCAAACGTTTACCTTCCAAAATTGTCCATATTTTATTACACTTAAAAGGTTAATAATAAAAAGATAAAATATGTAAGCCTCTTCCGCGATAAGTCACGCTCGTAAAAGTCATATAAAGGTCACACGTAACATAATTTATCGAAGATAGGTATAGGGCTGGCTTACATCAGTATTGGCGAGCTTTGATACCTACGTTGCTACAGAGATATACCAAACAAACCAATTTCATTTCCCTATGCTCGATATGACATAAACTCAATCTCGGATGATGTATGACATATTATGGTAATACTCCGTAAACAAATTTCCTGTATCAATAAATAATAATACATCATACAACAATTTATATCCCAGGCATTCTTTGCGATTACTGGTGCAGATTGAAAAGGCTGTACGGCATGTGTGGTGTCCTAACTTTTACACCTGCTGAACAGAAGACGAGACTCTGGCACATGGTTTCCTCTTTAAGTTTGGGAAGTCATAAAACAGTCGTTTCCTACAAAAATTTTGCTCAAATCACTTATAACGCCATTGGCAACGTTAAAGAAAAGAGTTGGTAAGCAAACCTCGAGGTTCACAAGGCAAAGCCGAGATTCACGCTCGGATGATGCTGATTAAAAAAGATGTACAGTATTTTTTAAGGTGCGCGTCCATTGACCCCCGCCGGACGCACTGCACTCAACGGATTTTATTTTGCTTTGTATGATTTCACATAGTGCTGCGTCCACTATCCGCGCCGCCCGCACCGAACACCGGCATTTATTAGCAAGGCAAATCCGTTGCGTGCCGTGCGTGTGGTATGTCCGGCTCGGGCCAATGGAGGCGTACCTTTAGTATTCTGTTTATTTAGAATCAGGTTTAATGATGTAATAGCATCTCAATAGGGCGCCATAGTGCGGGCCTCCATGCTGTATTGACTGCATCCGTAATGAGTATGGTGACAACTACTCTTGGATTGTATTCATACTTTCAATCAGGCAGTGTGAAACCAATTTGGTAGGTTCATACATAGAAAAAAAAGGAATCCAAAGGATGAGACTAGGCTCCCGATCGTATATAAATGTCTATAAAGCATATTATGATATATCAAAACTATAAGTAATCAATACTATACCAATCAGTATGTAAAGATACTGTGACCACAAAGAAAATTACTGCTACGTGTATTATATAAATAAAATAGCTACAACAATAACATATAAAGATATTATGTTCAAGGAAATTACAAATATTCTTTCGTATCTAAAATAATAAAAAATAATATTAATAGAAATGTCAACGTGGACAAAATATCTTGGACTATTATTACTACTACTACTTACTATTCAATACTATTATTCAAGAAAAGAATAAAGATAAATACTAATCCATCGCATTTTCTTTTTTTATAAATAACAACTTCTTGTTAGTAAGGACCGACCGAAGGTTCGGTTTCAGTTTCGGTTTCGGCTAGTTTCGGCCAAAAAATATAGTTTCGGCCGCAGTTTCGGTTTCGGCCATTAATTTGCCGAACCTACGGCTCCGCCGAAACTAGGTGTTCTTGAATTGTCGCGCATCATTCGGCTAACTTCGAGTAAGTGTACGTGATTACCAGATGAGTTTGCTAGCCGGCGCGATCTTGATGATTTGAGCTTATGTGGTTTTTCTCGCGCAAACATTATCACTTTATTAGGTAAGTATTTGTTTTTACTTAATGATGATGTATTTTTAATATTTTTATGGCATTCATTAGAGTATTGTCCTACAGTGGAAAATAAATAGGTTGTAAGTTGTAATAGAATAGAATTCATTAGATATTTTACTTGGTTCTGTTTAGTTATTCCCTAGAACTTATACAATATGAATTTATGTAGAAATTAATGTAACACTTAAAAGATGTGTGAAGATACCTGTGATGTGATGTTTGATTCATACATTACTATACTTATTTGTAATTGTTGTTTGATTAAATGTGTACCCATTTTTGTTACATACCTTAATTGTTGCATTTTATTTTTTTACACGTGTTAACTGTCTATATATGTGTTAAAATACAATAGATTTAACATGCTATAAAAATTCAAATAAGTTTCGGTTTCGGCCGATACTGGGACCTAAACCGAAGGTTCGGTTTCGGCTGAAAATTCTGTTTCGGTCGGACACTACTTGTTAGCTATTAGCAAAAACATCATCCAGTTGATTGTAAAATAAAAATTCCAGCGAATAATAAGCGAATTCTCGAAAGAAAATAATTTCCAAGATGTGTTTTTAAAAAGAGTATAACAATTTCTTAAAAACATAATCCCCGTATTGTGGAGGATCTTACGATCTCTAAAAATATATAAAGTGGATCCATTTTGTTTCGGAGCCTTCGTTATTTTGCGAATAATTAAAGAAAATGTATTTGTTCTATAGAATATTATTTCTTTCCTGCAATCTGTTGAATTAAATTTAACAAAAAACGAGTAAACTCGACGACAACGTGTAACAGAACGTAGATATGACCAATAAACGTGCATAATGCTACTGTTAGTTGTGAGATTATTATTGCCTTGTTGGTCTAGTGGTTAGCGTATGCGGCTGCTGATCAAGAGGTCTCGGGTTCGATTCCCGGGTCAGACCAAATATTTGTGTGATCCACAAATATTTGTTTCGGAGTCTGGATGTTTTTCTATGTATAATATGTATGTATTAACAAAACAAAAGTATGTTTATGTATTTATATCAGTTGTTTAGTACCCATAATACAAGCGCTGCTTAGTTTGGGACTAGATGACGTTGTGTGTAAGATGTCCGAAATATTTAGTATGGGTGAGATGAAGGATATTAATTATCATGTCCAACTATTGTAAGGTTCACTACCAGAGATACCCTTATTATTTTAATGTTACCCTCGAGATGGAGACTCTGGGTAAATAATAAGTTCTTCAGACGTATGTCGAAAACCTGAACTAACTTGTTATAATATTTATTCATTAAACTCTTCAGTGTAACTATGAATTTATAGTTCTAGCAAAAAGCTATATTTATTCATTAAACTCTTCAGTGTAACTATGAATTTATAGTTCTAGCAAAAAGCTATATTTATTCATTAAACTCTTCAGTGTAACTATGAATTTATAGTTCTAGCAAAAAGCATTTTATGATTTTAAAATTGCCTACAACATCCAAAAATTATTTATGTTTTGTTAGCAACCTTTTCTCGTAATATAAATTAATTAATTACGAAGGGCTTTCCAACAATTTAATAACAAACATAATTTTATTATGTTCATATAATATAATAACTAAGTTGAAAATAAAGCAATAAATATAATTATATTATTATGTGCTGTTGTTTACGTATTAGTACAATAAGGACTTAACAGGCTATACAAATTAGACTAATGTACTCGACCGGAGCGGTTCTACATTCACATACAAGATTAACGTTAAAATGAGAACAACACATCAACATACGACAGTTAATGAGATGAGGATTCTCATTGATACTTATTTCACAGGTATAAATATCAAGTCATAAAGTTATACTGAAAAGTGCATATTATTGATAAGAGTCTTCAAAAAAAGGGGTAGCATTAGTTTCTCGAATTTGTTTTTTGGCTTTTATTAGTTGTCTAATTTTGTCGGTGAAATAACAAAGACAAAGCGTTTTATATATAATTTTAATATCTACAAAAACAAACCTACAGTTCGTGTAGTTAATTATTCAAAGTAATGTGAGAATTTTCTGCATGAAAAGCTCTACACGCAGACATATAATGGACCCTAAGGCGATGATACTCGACAAATAGACAATTCTCTCTGCTAATCCCTTTCTCTTGATTCAATTAAGGATTTCCAGATCCCTGATTGTCACTCAACAATATATTGAAGAGCGTAATAGTCATTATATACAAAGAGATTAAATATGCCAGGGTTAAAACAAAAACAGAATAGTAGTAGGAACGTAAAGTATCTAAATAAATAATGGTTTCACGTGGTGTGTATTTTTATGTGCCTTGTTTTTTAAAAAACATCATTAAAATGCTATGCTATACTTGCCACAATAATATATTTACGAAACTACCTACAAAAAGGGGTAATATAATATTCTTCGCCTACGTGGCTACGCTCGTAGCGCTACGAGTCGTAGCTGGATAATACCGCGCTGTAAGATAATTAACACGAATGTAGGTTACATACTTATTAGTTAGGTACATTTACTTAATGCAAGCAACTGCGTTACTTTAGCGGCTATGTATGACGTCATAGAAAAAAAATATTCCTTTCATTTGCTACATTATTTTAACTTTTTTTCAGTAACTACAGAATTTATACGTGCTTATTAAAACAAAGCTTATAAAGTCAGTTTTTTAAACAACTCTTAGTATAGTCTAGTTATTTAAACAGCTCTTGATTCAACTGAAACCTATATATTTATTTGATATCTTCCAAATTGTTTAAAGCATTTTAAATATACCTTTTCTTCTATTTTCTGTATTAAACTTAACTTTAAACTTTTTCGTTAAATCGTCATTTAACTTAGCTAATTCTGAATTATTATTATGTAAAAAATCGTAAGCAAATAGAAATAGAACTCTATATGCTTGCTTAGAAAGTCCCTTCACAAAGACATCCTCAGACATCAGTACTATCTCTCATACATATTAAGTCCTCGTCTTCGTCTGCATCTGAATATTAAGGCCATAAAACTTGGAAAACCAATTTAACTTATGGGTAAGCTATAAATATAAATTTTTTGTCGTTGTAGGTTAAATAAAATACAAAATTCAATCATCTTTATTGCTTTTCATTTTGCAAAGTGCCATACAAAAACAAAATGGTACATTTAGCAATTACTCACGGGTACGATGTACAAAGTTTTAGAAAAATTAAAACGCTGACTCTTAATTCGGGAGCTTTAATTGTTCAATACAAAAAAAAAACTATACAGTTAAATAAAATTGGAATGTCTGTTTGTAATATAAAACGAATAGTTTCTACTAAATGCATATTAACCTGCCTACTTATATTTTATATCCACCAAAAACCATTTTATGAATTTTTGTCTGTCTGTCTGATCTGGCAAATCTATAGAACGGGGTTGGGCTGATTTTGACGGGACTTTAACTGACAGAACCGCGGGTGACACCGCGGGACTCAGCACAGAATACATAATAGTACCAGCACAGAAGACTCACTCCGAAAAGTAATTTAAAGTTATAGATACCCTCGGTGTCAAAAGACTAAGTTCAATTCAGATCGCACAGCGCCGAATCACTACGATTATATTTACCTACAATTGCGTCTCTTTCTATCGTGTAACTCTGAACTGTTCTGACGATGTCTGTTCGACCGGCGTGTCTGACCCGGCAGGCAGCCGGCCGACTATACCTAAACTGCGGAGTGACACCCCCTGGACTCAGTTAGTTGTTGTATATAAACATAATATTTGGTTACTTCTTGTGTTACAAATACTGAATGTAACATGCGGGAGTGAGGTCATATTTAATAGGAGCATCAAAACTATGATGTTGGTGAAAATGTGGCAATATTAAAGTCCGTTTATTTCGACTATTCTTAAAAGACTAGACACATAGAAAATAAAATCTAAGTAGTCAATAAATATACTATCAACCGGGCCGATTCCACTATCTCTATCTAGGCAACTACTAGTCACGTTGAATTCAGCACGAATGGGCCGGTTCGACCGGGGCAGTATTACCCTTAACCAAAAAAAACAACCTAGATACCACAGCATTAGTGCTGTCATATTTCGTTGGTGGTAGGTAAACTTCAGACCTTCCAGGATTTAAAACTTTATAAAAACCCATGGAGAGTGATATTTTGCTTACCACTGCGAATAAAGACTCGTTCCAGTTTCTTAGCCATCAAGGACCCTCAAAGAGCCCCAACAGACGGCGGTTTAATATCAATAAAATTTAAATTGCCCCTCATATAAACTCAACAGTCAGAGCATTAAAATAACATTACATAAATATGACGTTCTATAGAATAAGATGACTATTTTACTGGTAATCTATTTTGTTCATTGACTTTCTGATGTCTTACATGGAGGTATCTGTATATTAATACGTGAAGCAAAAACTTTGTACAATGTGTTATAAAATTATGTGAGAGGAGGAATATGATATTTGCAAAATAAAATTTATAGGGAGGAGAAATGTAGAAAACTAAAAAATAAAAAATATTTTTGTTCGAATTTTGACCAGAGAGCGACCAATAGTAATAATAATTACATGTAATAAATAATTACTATGAATATTTGCAAAGTTCTTTAAACACATCTCAAGCACTATACTGTGTCGCATAAGACAATTTATACACATACATAAAACTGACACAAAAACACCCAGACTCACATAATTTGTTTGTTCGTTAAAGCGATCGAATCCACAACACACAGCGCAGTAGGAAACCGAGTATAACGGCTTAAACCACTATGAATTTCTTAAAAGTGCGAGCTTTTCTTTTTATTGTGTAAGTACTAACTGTAAGAGATTTCATTTCATTTCATTTCAAAGGTTTCAAGAACAAAAGTTAAATGGAGTCTAAAGAGAGATGAGATTGAGTTTCTTTGATTAACAATGTAATTAGTGAAACAAAGGGCAGAAACTCTGTATGAGGAAATAATTTCGGAAGTTTGGAACAATGGTATACATATAATATTTATGTTTGTATATTGAAATAGTAAGGTTTCCTTTATTTCGTTTTAACCACAACCTTTAGTACATTTGTTTATGTGGATTATAGGGTTATGCTGCCACCATCTCAGTTGCTTCAACAAAGAATGTAGCTCCCTTGAACTTCTGCATCTCAAGGCAAATAAAGTACCTAAATATCACGTGTGTATTTGGAAAATCGTTTTTCTGTATTGATATGAATGAAAAAATAACAAATACAAACCAGCTGAAGCTAGTGGTTAGCGTATGCGGCTGTTGATCACGAGGTCTCGGGTTCGATTCCCGGGTCGGACTAAATATTTGTGTGATCCACAAATATTTGTTTCGGAGTCTTGTTTTTTATGTATAATATGTATGTATTTACAAAAAAAAATATGTTTATGTTTTTGTATTAGTTGTTTAGTACCCTTAATACATGCTCTGCTTAGTTTTGGACTAGATGACGTTGTGTGTACGATGACGGAAATATTTATTATTATTATTACTTAAAAATACAACTAAAAGGGAACAACCAAAATTCATCATAGAATGTATTAGTTTCTCCGATATTTTAAAGTTCTTGCCTTCGGTTCTTGCAATAAAAACTCAAGTCTTGAAAATAAATTTATATGCGGTAGGGTTAGGAGAGATCGTTATATGCAGCTGTTTAATTAAAACTTTTCCAAACCAACACTTCACTTGTATCACTTGTTTGACGTCTAGTAAATAAGGCTGTCAAAATGTCATAGTAAATACTCATATCTTGTTTGACATATTTGGTACTATTTATAACCTTTATACGCACCGAAAATACGTTCAAAGTCCAAAAGCATAGTTGAATTTATGGCTTGCATTGCTATACACAAAAGACTTCTAATAACATGACTACGTGATGACAGTTTTCCTGGACTTTTCAATATTCGACATGTTTTTTACTATTTGTGCTTAAATTTAAATTTTCTTTTTTTAAGAATATGTATGTATTTTACTATATTACTGTATATTACTATTAATTACTCTAATTTGTTTGAATAGTTTAGTTCTAGTTTATAAAATTGATCCGTATTCAGACTGATAAAGACAAGACCCTAGAAGGAAATTTCCGTAACTTGATTTTGTTCTGATGTACAGAAATACACAAGAACTGTTGTCACATTAAACTTAGTTTTGCTTAGGACATTTATTTATTGTCTAAGAAATTTTATAAAAATATTGTTCGGTAAATATCTCATCTTAGCTAAAGGTATTATAATGTTCAAAAATAAACTATCAAGTGCGTAGCTTGGGCTTCAAACAAAAACCAAGAATCCCACACAATATAGAAATAGAAAGGATCATCGGCTTATGTTGTTCTATTTGAAATATTTTCACCCTTGACGAAAACAACAAGTTTAGAATAAAGAAATTTATTAGAATTTCTCTTTTGTATATCAGACAGTTTTTTCACTTTCAGGAAATTTAATCCATTACTTTACTTACTTACTTACATTACTGCTTTTGTGTTTTTTATGCAAATAAATAATTTCACGATGTAACCTCATCAGTGAACGTTTCAAAGAACACTGATCTGTCTGTTATTTTTTTTCAATATCTCTTTTCAATTATGCTCGTCTCCTATTGGTCTAAGAGTCATGTTACCTATCCTTTCTTAGGCACGCCAGCATAACACACTTAAAAAAAACCGTTTTATTCATTTTTTTCTAATCGCTATTACGAGTATCGCTTATCATGACATATAAGATAACCTTAATATACGAACTAAAAAAAAATTGTACTATTAAGTTGCCAGTTTATTAATATTAGATATCATATTAAAAAAGATGCTGACATGCGTTTATGTACCGAGTATTCTTATATTTAAAAATGTGTTAATTGCCACACCTATGTCTAAAATAACCTTAGAGATAAACATATTTTTAACCGGTGAAAAACTCGTAAATGAGTGATGTTAGTAAATGTAAGGGCGCCGTTCATCAAAAGAAAAATCGTTTGTTCAGCGGGCAATGTGCCAACTTGTGCAAAAGTAAGGAACAGTGGTGTAGTTGCGTTTCAACAATACATGTAAAATGTATTTGTACAATGTACAATGGTGAGTTTCGCTCCTCGTTGGAGCAACAGATAGCCGCTATTAGCAGCATGCTATGCTGAAAATTGAATAAATCTATTTGCTGCGTCGATGCTGTTTCAATTGTAAAAACAAAATAGTAACATATGAATAATTCATTTGTTTGCAAATATGTTTAGTGCGTAATCTAATATCTTTTGTAACAAATACGTAATGAGAATATATTTTGTGGAAGTTTTCCTTCCCATAAAATACCGGTACCATTATCATATTATATTTTATTCGTACGTGACTACGACGATAACTTACAGATACTAATAATGTACAAAGGGCAGGGCGGCATTATCGCGTAAAACGAAATACTTTCCAAGCAACCCTAGAATACGCTGGAATCATTTTTACTGCAGGGTGACGTAGGCGTGTGAAGGAATGGTTGTTAAGACATATCTACTTCATATTCTTATTTATCTATATAAATAATTTCATTTAACTCCCAAATTTTTTAACCAAATACTTTTAAGATATCATATATTTTAATAAAAATCAAACTAGAGACGTGGTACACTTTTGAAGGAAATACTATATGGACTTTTGAAGGAAATATGACATCTTAGTCATTGTCAAATCATATAAATATTAAATGTTGGTCTGAAGACATCGCACTCTTTTAACGTTCCACTGCAAGATTTGATTTAAGTTTTCGTTTTCTTTGTAATGATGTTGTCCTGCATAGTTTACTTAATTAGTTGCTTTACGACACACATGGGATCAAAAGTGATGGTGACACTTTGTGTATTTGATCTATCATCACACAAGAAGATGATATCAAAACAAAAAAAAATTATAGTGGAGGAAAATTGAAACTTTACTTTAAGATGTAACATTTAAGGAGTCAAGCGAAATAATTTATTTTAAATCAAGGAATCTACCCTTTATTGTCTATCTATAATAAACATGTACATTATTTCAAAGTTGCTTACCATAGTTCAAATGCTGAGCAAATGGGCGAGTTATATACGTTAATTTCATTTCGATATACTTGGTTGCTTTTAGTTAGATAATTGTGAAAGATCTGTTACACTACAATTAGTTTACGTATGTTGGTTAAACAAAACAGAAATATGATCCCGAATATAAACACAATCTTACTAATCCTACTATCCGACTAATATTATAAACGCGAAAGTTTGTGAGTATGTATGTGTGTATGTATGTTTGTTGCTCTTTCACGCAAAAACTACTGAACGGATTTGGATGAAACTTTACAGTAATATAGCTTATTAAATATATCAGGATAACACATAGGCTACTTTTTCTGCAATAATCGAGGTACACGGGCGAAAGCTAGGTGAAAGAATATATAAATCGTAGATGTCAAATGTATCACTGTTTATCTCCTGTCAAAACTTCACAGGTTGCTATGCATAATTCACTTGCATAGCAACCATAATGATAGTTTCATCATCATCATCATCAGCCTATCGCAGTCCACTGCTGGACATAGGCCTCTCCCATTGCACACCACTGTGATCGATTTTGGGCTTCTCGCATCCAGCTCCTGCCAGCCATCCTACGCAGGTCGTCACTCCACCTCGCCTGTGGGCGTCCTACACTACGTTTACCGAGACGCGGTCTCCACTCAAGAACTCTTCTGCCCCAACGGCCATCAGTTCTGCGGCTAATATGGCCAGCCCACTGCCACTTCAGCTTGCCAATCCGGTGGGCTATGTCGATGACCTTAGTTCTCTGACGGATCACCTCATTTCTGATACGATCTCTCAGAGAAACGCCGAGCATAGCCCTTTCCATAGCACGCTGAGCAACTTTAAGCTTATGGACCAACCGTACCGTAAGTGTCCAGGTCTCGGCTCCGTATGTCATGACAGGTAGGACGCACTGATTGAAAACTTTCGTTTTTAGGCATTGTGGGATCGACGACGAAAAGACTCGACGTAGCTTTCCAAACGCTGCCCAACCCAACTGAATTCTTCTATTCACCTCATCCTCGAGGTTGTTTCTACCCAACTGCAATGTCTGCCCAAGGTAGACATATTTTTGAACAACCTCGAGAACGGTATCGTGTACTGCAACCGGTTCCGGTAGAACATGTTCATTGAACATGACCTTGGTTTTGTCCAAGTTCATCCGTAGGCCGATGCGCATAGAAGAATCAGCTAGGTCATTCAGCATCTGTTGCAGGTCCTGCAGTGTCTCTGCCATTATGACGATGTCGTCCGCAAATCGCAAGTGAGAGATGTATTCGCCATTAATGTTAATGCCACGTCCTTTCCAGTTTAGCGTCTTGACCATATCCTCCATTGCATTTGTGAACAATTTCGGGGAAATAACGTCCCCTTGTCTCACTCCTCGATGCAATGGTATGGACCTTGTTTGCTGATTCTGTACTTGGACGGACATGGTGGCGGTATCGTAGAGACATCTCAGCACTTGGATGTATCGCCAATCTACCTGACAACGCTGCAGGGACTCCAGAACAGACCAGATCTCAACCGAGTCGAAGGCCTTCTCATAGTCCACGAATGCTAGACACAGGGGCTGGTTATACTCCTGGGTCTTCTGTATAATTTGCCGCACTGTGTGTATGTGGTCTATGGTGCCGTATCCGCTCCGAAATCCGGCCTGCTCCGGTGGTTGAAATTCGTCGAGTCTTTGCGCAAGACGGTTCGTGATGACTCTTGAAAACAGCTTGTAGATGTGGCTTAGAAGTGAAATGGGTCGATAGTTCTTCAATAAGGTCTTGTCACCTTTTTTGAAGAAAAGCACGACCAAACTCCTACTCCACACCTCCGGAGTTCTCCCTTCAAACAGGACAGCGTTGAAAAGCTTTTGGAGCTCCCTCAGTACGGGTTTACCTCCAGCTTTTAATAGCTCTGTTGTAACGCCATCCTCTCCAGGGGCTTTTCCATTTTTAAGCTGTTTAAGAGCCATCTCGATTTCATCGGTGCTGACTTCTGGCAGGTCTTCGGTATAGTGACGCGTTAATGTGGCTCGGGTGTCCTCATTTTCGGTATCAGGTCGAGATGCATGCGAAGCGTATAGCCGACTATAGAAGCCTTCCACTTCCAAAAGGACTGCCGGTTTCGAGGAAACAACTTCTCCACTTGTTGTGGTCAACTTCGTCAGTTCGCTTCTACAAAGAGATTCTACGAACACTTTTGACCCCCGATTTTGCTCGATCGCTCTTTTGATGGTGCGAGTATTGGAGCACCGGAGGTCGTGTCGGACGAGTTTCCTTATCTCTCTGTTCAGCATCCTCTTTGCCAACGAAGTGACGGGTGGGTTTTCACGCCGTTTCCTCATCAACCCTAAAGTCTTCTCTGAAAGCTTCGACTTCTTGCCTTTACGCTGCAGTTCACAAAATCTCGTACCTTCGTCCCTGAGGATTCGAACCACATTTTCGAGGTTCTGGTTTACGTCTGTTGTGGTTTCCACGGCAGCGAATCGGTTTTCCAGGTTTGACTGGAACGTTTCAGATCCTATTATGGCTTGGAGTATAGTTGGTCGGAGCCTGGACTTCATCAAACGGGCACGTTCAACTTTGAAGTTGATATTCAGAGAGCCTCGGACTAGTCGGTGATCGCTACCGGTATTAAACCTATTGACCACTGAGACATCTCTGAATATGTGCCTCTTGTCCGTAATTATGAAGTCGATCTCATTTTTTATCACAGTGTCGGGGCTTTGCCATGTCCACTTGCGTTGGGGCTGTTTTTTGAAAAAAGAATTCATCAAAAAGAGCCCCTCGCGTTCAAGGAAGTTGACAAGCATTTGCCCCCTATGATTTCTGACTCCAAGTCCATGTGATCCTACTACCGATTCGCTGCAAATCTGTACTCCCACTTTAGCGTTGAAGTCACCCATAACAACGTTGTAGTGGGTCTTAGTGGTTAAGTGGAGGGCCCTCGATATGTCATCGTACATATCCTCCACCTCGTCATCCGAATGCGCCGAGGTCGGTGCGTACACTTGCACAACCTTGAGGCTATACCTCTCAGTAAGCTTAATAATGAGGTACGCTACCCTGTTCGACACACTGGAAATTTCCACAACGTTGTTAGATATAGACTTATTTACCAGAAACCCCACGCCACCTTGGGATTGTTGGTCTCCCTCGCGGAAGTACATTAGGTGACCTGACTCAAGAGTTACGGTGTCCTCCCCCTGTCTTCGGACTTCACATAACCCGAGGATGTGCCACCTAATTTTACCCAGTTCTACCTCTAGTTGTGCCAGATGCGAGTCTAGCCGTAGCGTGCGTCCGTTGTACGTAGCCAGGGTCAGTCGGTTGTGGTGGCCTCCCGTAACCCGGAGATTCTTAGCACCCCCTGCCCCACCGTTACCGTGGTCGCCACCATAGCCAGGAATAGTGGGGCTACCGGGAACTGGGGGCCGTGGCCTCAGTTGTCTCTGCATGGGAGGGTATGCCCATAATCGCCACGCTGGGCAGGCGGGTTGGCGATCGCAGGGTGCAGCTTATTGTACCGGTGATGCTGCTGCCCATCACCAGTCTGTGGTATTTAGCTACACGTATTCGGATGGATATACCGCCATCAGTCGGTCGCCAGAGCCTCGTTTGTCGTTCAGCAGGACGCACCGCGTGCAGGTGAGGTTGGCTTGGGATAAAAGATGTTGGTTCATCCCCTTACATCCCTTGATAATGATAGTTTGTAAATGGCTAATTTAAAAATGAGTTCAAGATAATCACATTTGTAGGCTACTTTTAATCCCGAATCCCGGGTGACACCGCAGGGCGCAGCTAGTACGTTTTTATTTTTATGTTCCAAAGCTTGCGCTTAATTTATAAAGTAGGGCGGGATTTGCAATGAGCTTTTGTTTTTTTTTAATGGAGAGGCTAGATCATAACAAATTGAGCCTGTTAGCGGTTTTATGGACAATATTTTTCAGGATTAAATGGCGTTTTAAAATATTGGCTTCGTTATACGAAGGGTCATAGCCGTTGTATGATGTAACGTAATGATCATTAAAAGAAAATCAGCATAATGAGTACAACATTGACATTGGTACCTATTAAACGGATCAAACGTACTACTTGCACATACTACTAAAGTTGCCACTCGCCCGAACAACATAATATGTACTTACTATATATATTAATACTTACTATAAATATAATAGAAACATTTAATATTCAGTATAATAATATTTCAACTGATATCAAATTACGATTTCAATTACTTGGGATAAATTACAATTAATTAAGATATTTGATACTAGACAGTTCACGAATTTTGAAGCCTATTTGCTCTCATAATAATAAGCAACAGTGGTTCTATAAATGGAAGCGTAATTTTCAAAATATATTATAAAATGATTCAAATATTTAGCTTAGTAAAATGCAGTATAAAGCCTGGCCTATAAATATTCCAGAAACATATGTTTGTGTCAAGTATTTCCACTTCACACACACTTCACCACCTCTGCTATTAGAATGTCATGATTTTGTCACTACAATATGATAGAAAAGAGAATTAAGTAGTATTTTGAAGTATTTTTCATACATAATATTCAAAATTATACTAATAAATCACGACTATTAATAAAAATGAACGCATAAAAATATTGTTTTATTAAAAAATACTCGGGATATTATAAACTACTACATACCATTTATTACATAAATCATATTTACATACCTTTTATTACATACATAAATTATTACCAACGGACCTAAGCGGGGGATTGGGGATTGACCTCTTCAATATTTACGTCTAAAATTGTTTAGATGAATAAAATTACACGCTGAGGTTGAAATAAGTATCTATTAAGAACTGGTATATATAATTAGTGTAAATTTTTTAGCATTTAACTATTTAGTATAATTTCTAATAGTTTAAAGTTTATGTATTTCATGAATTAAGACATTATCGACATAGCACACGGGATTAGCAAGCTGAAGTAGCAGGATAGTTGCAGTGGGTTTTCTATATTAGCCGCAGAACTGATGACCGTTTAGGTTGAAGAGTTCTGGAGATGACACCGCGCCTCGGCAAACGTCGTACAGGACGCCCACAGGCGAGGTGGAGTGACGACTTGCGCAGGATGGCTGGCAGGAACTGGATGCGAGAAGCCCAAAATCGATCAGAGTTATGTACAATGGGAGAGGCCTATGTCCAGCAGTGGACTTTGTGACAGTGACAGTAAATCGGAATTCATGTGGTGACGGATTTAGAATACGGCGTGACACCACCCCTATTTATTATCGTAGATTCCGAAAGAGCCGGCTTAGGAAACGAATAAGAAGACAGACACAATGTAAAGAAAAGAAAAACCAAAAACACAAAAACCCTGTACCAAACCGATAGGCCACCAATGCGATGTATAATATCGACTGCACGGTCGCCACTCCGCTCTCTACTGCGCCAAGTGTTGTGGGTTCAATTTCAATTACTAATGCGAATTGTCTTTTAAAAGAAAAAAAAGTATTCCAACCTCTTTTCTGATGCGTCTAAAAAGCGGTATGTAGTAAAAAGGCTTGATAAAGAATATAACAAGGACCAGGGTTACATATTAGTTAAACACATTTACGATGCGTACGTATGGAGCGGTACCATTTAATACCATATGGCGTGTATCACATCGAGAGTTGCGTAAATGTGTGTCGCATTATGTATACAGACACGCAACACACATCTCGTATGAATATCAGTGTAACACAGATAATAACATATTAAACAGTTTCTAACTGTAATGCGTCTAATCTTTAATAGTTTAAGTAATTAACATTGTGTAGTGTGATGTCATTTATTCCGTTGTGGGTCTGTTTTAACGAAAATGTAACTAATATTAAAAAGTGTAAAAATATTTACTTTTAAATGTGTATGTGTAGCTGTTTGTTTCCCCATTAATAAATAAAGATGAAGTTTCCTGATTGTAATGAACAATTTTATTACTATTTAGCGCTGCAACTAGTCCACCAACGTCAATGAAATTATGAATTTCTGTTGCAAGGATTACAGACAAGTTAATAAGAATTCATCAAGAAAAAGATATATTACCGATGCCAGTCTGCCTTGAATCTTTATATATATAATTCTTGTGTGAGTGTGTATGTCACTGAACTTCTCTCAAACGACTGGACCGATTTTGATGAATTTTTTTGTGTATGTTCAAGGGGATCTGGGAATGGTTTAGATTCGCAATTGGACCCGGTAGGTGGCGCTGCGATCAAGTTCTGGAATTTTAAAGTTGGGCGGTACGAAGTTCGCTGGGTCAACTAGTAATTATATAATTAAGTCTTCATTTACGAGAATAAAGCCAGCCGTAATAGGTTTAGGCTATTAGAATACGTATAAGGCGTAATTTAATTATTGTAACCTTTCGTGGCGAGTAAATCGCGATTTTTAATTACAAGGTATATCTATCTCTTGGTTCCCGACGTTTCGATCAGGTGTAGCGATCAGTAGTATACATGTATATGTAATACTTGTTTATGGGTAGTATTCTCATTCGTAAATTCACTAGTTCTATAAATAGGTCATCTACGGGGCCATAAATCTTGTAGGCTATATAAATAGTTCAGACTTTATTTCTTGTGGTGTAATTAAAGCGACGCCTTACGTTTGGTAGGTAACGTACATTTTAGTATTATTGTGTTGATCTTTCTCAGTACTGGATGTACCTGTTGCGTTGCTAGTCTGGCACAGCAACTGGCGACCACAGGTTTGAAAGTAAGGTAGAGCGATTGCTCTAGTAAGGTATCATAATACCTGGTACTATTATGTATTCTGTGATAATATGTGGTGGTTTTGAATGTTCTTGTTCCACAGCTGAGATATTTGATATTTAAAGTTTCTAAATAAGGTTTCATTAGAATAGAATAATGGTTTAATTATGATTACAATATCAATTACGACCTCAAAGTTCTTGTTATAGTTAAAACTGTACCAACCTTGGTATATAGCTTTTAAAATCATGTTTTTCGGATGAAAAATGTTCTATGATATTTTTAATTGTATTTTTGGATGATGTAAGTCTGACATTTCGTTGAAAATATATGAATATGAGGTTAAGTTTATAAGTTTTCACTACAAATCTAACCAGCTTGCAATTAACAGTATCAATTAAACGTTGGTGGTGTTGCTATCCTGATGTGATTGAGCTCTGGTCGCCCAACAATGGATTCAAGTCATTTGGATGATGGATATAGCTGTTTTTTTCTATAGCAACATCGTGCAACTTACGATTAACTGGCGGCTAGGCGGCGCGGTTTGTCCGCAAGCTGCTCTTGAGCAAGGCCGGCATCAACCTGTAACAAAAATTTATCCCAATAAGTTACGAATAACCTCAATCACACAAACAATACATCAGGTTTCTGAAATTTTATTTTTACTACGAAGAATCTTGCCAAATAGTTATATAAAAAAACTGATCATAATTCTTTGATAAGTGAAATTTAAGGATTTTTTTTTTTTAAACACAATGCCTTAGACAGTTCCTATAATTTACCAATTTTTAAACAACATGGCTAGAGCAGAAATAACTATTATAAACAAGATAATGGTCTGTGCTTGTTGGAAACGCCCACCTCTATTTATAATGAAGCGATAAAAGAATCATTAATATTTCGCCTAAAAGTGTTTTATTTAGGCTTCACTATCTGCTGTGATGGGATTAAATAGCGTGACTCAGGGATAAGATATTAAAGGGTTTTACAACAAGCACTTTGTTTTCTAAAACAAAATAAAACAAAGAATTTACATGAAGATGATTGCAATTTTGTTTGACAATTATGAATGAAAAATGATATCTGATAAATGTTCACCACGAGCACGCTGACAGATTACGATTCTTTCTCGTGATTCATTGACCATTACTGCATTTCAAGCCTCATCATAAAAAAGGGGCCAAGTGCGAGTCGGACTCGCCCATGAAGGGTTCCGTAGAAGCAAGTAACATCATATAAAAGTTCTTGATGTTCGTTGTAACTTTGATCGATGTTTTAATTGCGTTTTACGATTTATGACGTATACAAAAAACTACTTACTAGATCTTGTTGAAACCAATTTTCGCTGGTAGTTTGCATGGTAATGTACATGGTATATTTTTTTAGTTTTATCACTCTCCTATTTTAGAAGTTACAGGGGGGGGGGGGGGACACATTTTACCACTTTGGAAGTGTCTCTCGCGCAAACTATTCAGTTTAGAAAAAAATGATGATAGAAACTTCAATATCATTTTCGAAGACCTTTCCATACATACCCCACACGTATGGGTTTGGCGAAAAAAAAAAAATTTGACATTCAGTTCCATGTATGAGGACCCCCAAAATTTATTGCTTTTTTTCTATTCTTGTATGAAAATCTTAATGCGGTTCACAGAATACATCTACTGACCAAGTTTCAAGAGTGTTGCTCTTATAGTTTCGGAAAAAAGTGGCTGTGACATACGGACGGACAGACAGACAGACATGACGAATCTATAAGGGTTCCGTTGTATGCCATTTGGCAACGGAACCCTAAAAAAAAAGCGGCCCAATCACGCCTCCAGACCACAAAGCGCACCATCAAATCCAAGATCAATTATTGAAAAGCCTTTGCTTGCTCAACGTGTCACTGTATGGTGCGCTATGTAGGCTGGATTTAATTTTTCTATTTAAGTATATTAAAACATCAAATTGCCTTAAAGAAAACAACGTTTACGTAATAAGTCACTTGCGTTTTAGAATTTAAAATGTGCTTAAAAGGCACAACTTAAGTACCTCATAGACACTAATAAGTGTTATTAGAAACTTAATATGGCAAGTTAAAATATTAGTTCACATACCACACGTTTTTATCGGACATCAGAAACACTTCAAATTACATTAGAAGTTGTCCGATAGCGAGGGGAATTTGTTTTTTTCACAGCGCTCGATGGTCATTAAAACTAATTTTCTAACATTAATTGCATCGAACGTGAAATAAAGTGTTGCACACGACAAATAGTACTTTATGAACTCTTTACGTAACCTATACAAATAATTAAAACTGAACTGTTTGTAATTAACAGCTTTTCAATAAATACATATCATTAATATTATTATGCACTTCGCTATATACGGTAACTACAAAAAAAAATATTTTTAAAAACGTCTGTCCTCTGCTTGTTACAACTAATCTTTTATGAAGCGATTTGATCTATTTTGGTAGGACTTTTACTAACAAATAGCTGATGATAGAAGAAGTAACTAAGGCTGCTTCTTTTGATTAATTTGCCCCGCGGCGTTACTTTATCTGACCTACCCTTTTTAGATCATCGTAATCATCATCAGCAAGGCACTTAACAGTTCACTGCTTTGCAAAGACTTGTCCATAGAACACACAGATCATAAGCGCGCTAAATAAAATTTGAATACTAAAAATCAGGTAAAATTAATTTTATACTAAAGTTGTGCACCGATCTGGAACACCTATGTTATATTAAACTCATACGTCAGTTCCGTTCTTGTTATTAGATTTCCTTTACATCAATATCGAGCGAAGCTTTTACCGAGAAATACCAATAACCGACCTTTCCTTTAGGGCTGCCATAAATACTATGCCAAGCGCTAATTCTGATCTATGATATTAGTGCTAATACTGTGGTTTGAAAACTATCTAAACTAAACTTAAAATCTTGAATTAAAATTAGATAAGAGAATTTAAAGAAATTTTAATTGAGTTTAGTAACACAGAATAAGCACAATCGTCAAGTAAAAGCCAAAAAATATAAAGAGAGAAAGAGAACTTATATTTTATGTAAACAAGCCTAAGTAACGGATTACATTAACACTTTCAAAAGAGTTAACTAAGACGGAACCCATCGTTCCAAAATCATCCATCTATTCCAAATTCTTGGACAAGGTATAAAGATGAGTTCTTCCACGAATTCAGATTATCGGGTATTGAAACCAAAATTAATCAGTTTACTGTGAATAACAGGATTAAAAAGTATACTTAGTAGGTGCTTAAAGTGCTAACTTGTCAAGATACTAGGGTCACACTGTAACCGGTTCGATAAGGGCGGTACTATACTACCCCATTACAGTAGACCAACCTAAAATGACAACATTCGTGCTATCGTGTTTCGTTAGTAAATTGGGAGGTCTAATCATGCAGAAGCATGTGTGGAGGAACGGGTGTCATGTTTATCCATCACAAAGGGAGGATCCTCCAACCAGGCGAGGTGATCATGCCTGGTGTGTTACTGGCCAATAGTTGATGTTGGGATGTTGTATATATGTTAATCGGCGATTTCTCTATCGCGATTCAGGTTTAGTAGTTACTCCGTATAGTTAATTCCGTGTTTTCTTCGTGGTTCAGTGTTTCTTCGCTAGATGACGCTGTTGTATGTTTTGCGTCGCGCTGTATGTCGAAGTCGCCACACATGTAAAGGACGCCATAGTGTGGATCACCTTGCTACATTGTATGCATTCGCAATGACTATAGTGACCACTACTCATAGATTCTACTCATGCTTTGAATCAGGCGTAGCCACTTTACCAGGCAAATAGTAAAAAACTGGCTTTTGAAGATATCAATCAATTCATTACGTCCTATCTCATTACGTGCCAACCTATCGCCGTCCACTGCTGGACGAAGGTCTCCCCCAAGGAGCGCCAACCATCCCGATCTTGGGCAGTCTGCATCCATCCGCCGCCAGCCACCCTCCTCAAATCGTCGGTCCATCGTGCCGCAGGGCGCCCAACACTACGTTTGCCTAATCGTGGTAGGTAGGTAGGTAGTGGAGACCGCTCCACTACCTATCTATTCACTATCTCTCCTATCTCATTACTTAAACCTTTATATTTTTGGACTTGGCATGTTCAAAAGGGAAAACGGCATCCTTATACCTTATACAACCACTCATGCCTACGTTCGCGTGTCATAACCTATTTGCTTTGTGTCTGACATTTGAAAACAGTTACATACGACTATTTCAACTACATATTTATATATCACAATCCAGTGACACAAACACAGGTGTTGTTGAAAAACTACATTCATAGTAGATAATATTACAAATAGGTAAGTAGCTTTGTCTCTTATGCTTTTACAAACAAACCACTGCACCGGTTTCGATGGAATTTGGCATGGAGTTCTTGGAGGCATGGAGAAAAAAAAAAGTAATTAAGAACCGTGAGCAAGACTTAAAGTATTTTTTTTTAGTTACGATAAAAAAAAATCTAATTGTTCTATGTAGCCTCCGAAGCAGAAAATATGATATCATTTATAGACTACATACACAGTATGTGGTCTTTTAATATTAAACAGCTTCTCCTAACTGATATTACATTATGTAAATGTGAGTTTGTTTCGTACCTATATAAAGAGAAGTTCAACTTCACGTGTTTTGTTGTTGAAGTGTTGATGAAAGAACATTTCTTAGAGAACGTTTCATTTTCTTAAGAGTTGATTAATATATTTAACCTTTTTTTTAGTTTTTTCTTAATCAATTTGCTTTTAAGATTATTTTATTTAAATATTGTAAGGTGACAAAATAAAGCAACTATTTTGAAACCAACGCCTGATCTGTTTGGTGATGAAACAAATTTCATCATTCCAAGTAAAAAGTTTTATTGAATTTTTCTCAACTCGTCATGAAGAAACGTCCAAAACATCACGTAATTAGATAACGAGTAGCAGTAGTAGTCGTTATTAGGTCAAAGATCTCATCATACTTATAAAGAAATTAAAATCAAATTGAAAACTAATACATAACTTAAAATGCCAGGATCAGCTTCTTGATATTCCACAGGGAAGTACAACCCTGTTCAATTCTCGGGCTTGTTACCTTCAATTGTACGGGCGGATTTTATTTTTTCTCCCCAGAGACAACATAATCCTCGCCCTTATTCTTTAAATCGGGATAAACAATATTACATACGACGAGCTCTGTACTACTACCTTAAAACTTGAATATTGGAAAGCTTAGCTTTAATGATAAGAAATCATATTGTGGTGTCAACATTTCACGGGCCTGTGATAACAAGCTTCACACTCTTAAAGAAAATATTATGAAACACGTACACATCTACGTAGGTAGAGCGAACAACATTGAATTTTCGATTTCAAGTACAATAAATTTCGAGACGACAGAGAGCTGTTATTTTCCATCAATTCATTTACAGGTATGAGACCTGGGCTAACTTAGGTTATTTCTTATATTTATTTAATACGTACCTACTCTTTTCTTACCAATTCTATATATTTTCTATCCTATATTTCTTTGAGCACGAAACTGGTGAACAGGAACCAGGCGTACCCTAGAAAGGACGTACGTCGGGCGATCAACAGCTTGCGGATGATCCCCTCCTGAGTAGGAATCCGGATGTTCACTGCCTACCCCCAAAAAGGCCTGCGATGCGTAGCGCAACGCGATGCCATTCCGGACTAAGGCCGTCTACTATCAGGCTTACGTCCTACGGAGGAATGTTAGAGACCACTATTACTGCAACATATAGTTTTAAATTACGCTTCTGGCTATTTCAGAATAGCAAGCAAGAGACTATGAGTGTATTGTAAAACTACGCACAATAAACATATTATACATATAAATAAGAAAACGACCTCGTTCGATGACGCAAACATCTTATGGACGATTTAAATTGTATGCACAATGCACACGAGCGGGACTGCGAATGAATACATAAAAGGCTATGCATGTGTATTTTATAATATTGATTCATTAGAGTCACAACAGGTTGAACGTGTGCCTATTGTACCACGCAAAAGTCACCACCATTTAAGGTTGAATACCACAACGTTTATGGCGCCTAAGCCTTTGATATAAATAATAATCATAACTTTAGCAATTAGGTCTTCTGTATACGACTAGTTTATGTGACCTACTTCCCTTTGTACTTTTATTATATTTTACGTATAACATCCTAGGCAAGTTTTAATGATAGGGACTTGAGTGTTGTGTGGTGAGTTGGATAGAATGGGATTCATTTGTATGAATAATTATTATTCATTTCGCGTTAAGCCCACTTGCACCTATTGTATTAATAACTAAAATTAAATATATAGTATACTAGCTTTCGCCTGCGGCTCTACACACATGTACACACTACACACTTTCAGTTTAGGCGTGAAAGATCGACAGACAGATAAACAGACAGACATATATAAAACTAGTAAGGATATGAAACTACATAGTCGTTTTTCTAGTATTGTCTAATACACGCTCTCTTTGCTTGCCGTGTTTAATCATCTACGATTAATCAAAGGAAATGAGTTACGTAATTGTACGTTTTAGTCACATAGAATCAAATTCAGGATTATTGTTCATACAACTATTCACTTAATGAAGATGCATGAGTGGTAAAAATTTAACAGAATCAACTCGCGTTTGAAACTACTATTGTCCGAATTTCGTCCAGAGTAATAATGTATATTATTTGCCCCTTAAATAAATTCTATTCAGTTTGATGTTCCGTGCGTTCCTTTAATTAATTTAAAAGTACATATTTGGGCAACCGCTTCAAATGGAAATAATCTATAGACAAAGGATTGCCAAACTTGGACCCGGCCTTTGAAAGGGTTGATAAAATCGATTTTCTTGAAGGTGCGGGTCATTCGTTGTCTTTGAGTAGAATTTCTGCAAAATATTTATTATCTACGAAATAAAATTGATCAAAAGCTGTTTTAGCAAGGGTATTGTTAAACGAGTTTCTGATAGAAGTTGGAATAACTTTGTAGAAATGAGATCTACATACAATATCTTTAGTTAATAATATTCTGAAACTGAATTGTTTGTTTCTGTGTTTGGTTGCACGCATTAACCACAGGAAGTACTGGTCTGGTTTTGAAAAAATCTTTCAGTGGTAGAAGGGCTATCTATATCGAGGATGGTTATAAGATATATATGGGAGGGGAGTGTGGTGACTTCCACATATAGAGCAACGACGGAGGAACGAACTGACGTATACGGAACAACTACTAAACCTGAATCACGATATAGAAATCCTCGCGTTGATTAGCATATATACAACACCCTAACATCAACCTTTGGGCCGAGGCCCGCCAGGCATGATCATCTCGCCTGGTTGGAAGATCCTCTCTTTGAGTTGAAGGGACACAAAACCCGCTCCCCCCAAAGGAGCATCAACGAAAAATGCGAGTTTTTTTTTTTTATATCTAAGCCTGTTAAATAAATCTACTGTCTAGTGGAAAGCATAAATAGAATCCAAAAGTAGTGGGTCATCATATTCATTGTGAATGCAGACAATGAAATATGATGACTCAAAACTATAACAGCCTAGTGAGGTGCTTCTGCATCATTGGGCCTCCGATCTGGCACTTACCAGCAAAACACGACCAGCTCGTAACATTGGATACTTTTACGGCTATAACCGACTTAGACACGAGAGGAGTTGCTGGTAAAGTATCAACATATCGCCTTCCACTGCCGTACAAAGGACTCCCCCAAGAAGCGCCAATCACTGACTTGGGCTTTCCGCATCCATGGATAGATGGATACGGGTAAAAGGTAGGATCTAATAAATCTATGCCATATCACTTATACATTGCTTGTGAGCTCATAACTGTATAGAATTTTCGCAGATAACAATTTACGCGCTATAAATATGCTTTACTGGAAATCTATTCACGGATTCTATATGGAGTGTTTTACGATACATTTACAGTTCTGGCGCCGGACATCTGATGGAGAACAGTCAGCTATAAAAAGTAGATTTGTGAATACGATTACAGTTTTACATACTTTTTAAGATTCTTATTACGTGTATAAAATAGTATTAGCAGTACATTTTACGTAAACAATTGACCGATAAATAAAAATATTGTGTGAAAGGGTTGTATCTAGTCAAGATAATATAGCCAACTGTGTATCATGGTATATTGGTAATAAGATTTATCTTTACTAATATTATAAATACGAAAGTAACTCTGTCTGTCTGTATGTCTTTCCGGCTTTCACGTCAAAACTGCTAAATCGATTTAAATGAAATGTGATGCACACATTATGCTAATTTTCCATATGTTTTGCAATTAGATACCAGGTAAAAAACAATTACAATTACATAGGAAGTGATTGCTAATAAGACACATGCGAGGTAGTATAAATTATAAATAACAATAACAGCCTTATAAATATTAAGCGCAATAGGAAATAATAAGAATAAAATAATGCGTAATTTGTCAATAATAATGCAGAGATCGTGAAGATAACGAATTCAACGCTTGTAACTTGTACCTAGATAATTTTATTGACCACTAGTTTTTGACCGCGGACCCCTAGTATATGTCGATTATTATGGTAAAAAGTAGCGTAGGTGTGTTTCCTCAACAATCAAAGTATATCCAATATAAGTAAAATGTAACAGCAGATAGTTACTTGCGATATAGATAACATCAACAGTCACCACACCATACCAGTTAATTACGCTTATCTCATTTCACGACAAATGAAATCTAAACTCAAGCTCACTCAAACTTAAATAGAACGTTAATTACTTATATAATTTAAGTAAAAATAATTGCCTTTTTTTATGTAAGTACCGTATTAACATTCACGTATATTTATTTAAAAAATCTTCATCACAGTATGATAAAAATGTTAATAACAGTAGACAAGGCAATAATCAACGATTTTATACACATCTTGCAATGACTTCATCGCATAGAATAACTAACAATTGCAACTGATTACAAGATCATGAGTAAATTGATACCGTGGCTATGCGTTATTGCGGATTTAATAGCCTCTATACGGTTCGCACTTATCTTATAAATTACCTAGATATGTTGATGACAGGTAGGCAAGTTGATTTGTAAAGGATATGCATCACTGGGCTGGCTACTTATATTTGTTTTTATTTAACCCACTAAGGTGACACGACTCTGACTGATGGAAAGCATGAGTATCATCCAGGAGTAGGGGCCACCGTCCTCATGGTATGGGTCACATTGTGTGCGTGCATACAATGTGACCCATACCATGGCGGCTTTGAGATGTTTTTTTTTTTCTGAATAATTCTGAATGATGCAGAATAAATGGGCCTCCGGTCTTACACTTACTAACGAAAGCCGACATTACGAATGCTGTCGTTTTTATTTGGTATTCCGTGTTGTCGGGGTTCCAGGGATTTCCTTTCGAAGGTGCACCTGGTTCCTCGACTTCTAATATAGTACCCGAGTCGGCGTGGACATAACCACCAGTTGATTGCTGGTGGTATGCGGGCCGATTTACGCACAGGAAAAGAAAATGATATTCTGTGTGAGGGTAGTACTGCCCCGTTCGAGCTGGTCCATTCGTGCTGAAATCAATGTGATACTACTACCTATTGACGATAACAAATGGAAGATCATTAGACATTTTTCTTTTCTAGTTGACAAGAAAGACAATGTCAAAGTTATAAATAACTAAGGCTGTTAGTTAAGATAATTTAACATCAATAAATTGTTGTGGATATATAGTGGGTAATAGATACGTTAACTTATCTTATGGTGAATTTTGTATTCTGTACAAATATATAAATTGTAGTATCTGTAATATTAAATCAACAGTTTTTTACTAAATGCGTGGAAGTATATTTTTAAGTATTTGGTTTTGTCATTTTCAGTTTTTGTATACTGCAAATTTTAAAAACCAAAAGACATTCTCAGAATAATATTATGTATTCGTCTGAAATTGTGAAATGGTTCCTAATAAAAGTCAAAAGTATCAAATGAAACTGTCATTCAGTAATGAAGCCAGTGATTCAGAGAAATCTATTGGAGACACAGTCCAACGAAGCTTATTTTGCCCATTTAGTAAGTACTAGTAGACGACTTATGTATGAAAACTCGTCAATCATTAAAATTCCCTCCGTGTTTATATCTAAAACACAGCTTTTGAAATGGTAAACCGCAATTAGTAGCCCATTAAACTGAACTTTATATTTGCCTTTAAATGGCTCAAAATAATTCCAGAAAATTAATCACATGTTGCTCTTCGTATACTTTCATAAAACATTGCTTATTTATCTTAGAAATACAGAGTACTCACATTGAAATAGTCGCTTTAGGCAAAAGAAAACAGATAAGAAAGAAAATATACCTAACATCTATATGCTATCATAATATTTGTGTAAGTTGAGAAAACGATAAGAATGTCATTACATGTAGATATTCTACAAACAAACCATATATTTCATGTAAATGAACCTACTTCTGTTACATCTGAAATGTAATTGTAATTCACAAATAATTTAGTGGCAGAAACTGTATTAAGTAGGACAACTGACGACTTGCGATGGGCACGTTTTACAGGTCTTACAGCTGTGGATTTAGTAATCACAAAAACATTACCCTATTTTACTCGAAATTCAATGAATGAATGAATGAATGAATGAATGAATGAATGAATGAATGAATGAATGAATGAATGAATGTACCTTAATGACCAAACACACAAGACAGAAATGAAACGAACTGGTCACAAAACGAACGCTGCGCCATAAAGATCAAACAGTTAATAATTTGTCTTCATTAAGGGGCCTCCCCAACTAAAACCACGTCAAATACCAACTAAAGGTAGCATATGTTATACGACAAAATAAAGGTAGACAGACACTGGCTAGCTGTTATTCATATTCATATCGAATTAAGAGCAGTATTCAGTTACACATTTATTACATATTTCGGGCGTTCACCCTAAAGGGATTCACTTCGGCTTTACTGTTGCACGTTATATTAAAGCTGTTGTACCGTCACGGCTCAGTGTTTGTGAATGTTTCACGAATGTTTATTAAGTGCGCTCGCTATCGTCGGATTGCATTTGTACGTTGGGATTTGTGTGAAAATAAGTTGTTCGCTTTGAATTGCATTTGTTTGTACGTTTTATTATTTATGGGTTTGTATGAAATATTATGATTATGTTTTGCCCGCTCGATCTATGTTGATTCACGAGTTCTATTGTTAATGACCGACGTCTTGGCCTAAAATAGTATGGTGGAAGCTGTAGTATAAAATAAAGTTTAAATAGATTTCTCCTTCTTGAGCATACGCATACAAACTCCTTCAATTGAATTTATAACTTTACATAATTTTTTCACCGTTTTTAATAATTTCACCCGCGTTTTTTTCGTTTCCGTGGAAAAAATAGGTTTTCGATTTTACACCTTGTGTTACAAAATAGAAATTTTATTACGGATCCCTAATTTTTCTATAGCCTATAGCCTGCCTCGATAAATGGACTACCCAACACTGAAAGAATCATTCAAATCGGATCAGTAGTTCCAGAGATTAGCGCGTTCAAACAAACAAACAAACAAACTGTGCAGCTTTATAATATTAGTATAGATCTCTAGAATTTCAATTTCAAAAGAGTTGCTGTCAAGTTTGTCATAAATAAAGAATTTAAGAGTCGAGCTTTATTTCAGGTTTCTTTCTAAAATTACTATTATCAGAAGAACGTAGACAGGTACTTTGACAATTTTAACAATTCAGATTAAGGCACATTCGTCTTGACAAACAGTAATACGTCGAAACACAGCATAGTAATCACTTCGAATAAAAAACTTGGCACTCATATAAATCAATCAGTGTAGCCAAGACAAAATCGTTACCGAAAAATGCGCATGTTTTTAATTACAAGGCTCCGCCAGAGATTCTCTGTATTGTATGTATATTTCGTGACAATGAGCATTCAGTACATGATGTCTCTGGTCGGGCTCGTGCATGAATTATTTATGACAGGGTGTAATCGGTTGGCGGTGGCTATGGCGACAAATTACATCACGTATAGAAGGACAATAGTTTCTACATAAATATATAGTATACGCATCGGCAGGTTTGATAATAATGAGTGAACATCACTGACACATCATGATGGTGATATGTGATCATATTGTGATATAATCATGTGAATGAAATCAAACAGGCATACTCTATTTGATTTCATTATTTTTCTCATATTTCTCAGAAGCAAACGTTCTTAGCTGCTGGTGATTTTACAAAAAAAAGCGTTTTTTTCGTGTACCGCAGATTCAATAGTAGTTCAACAAGTTACTGCCCTTCAATTCTGAATCTGATTACGCACTGGCCGGTGACAGTCTCTTTCCATTAAGAGAGCCATCTGCTTATTTGTCTTTAAAAAGTAAATAGATTTTTTTTTTTTAAACTTGAAATATTCAACCAACGTTCAATGACGCAAATTCCATCTTAACTTGCCGCAATAGCAACTGACTGTCAAACCAAATCAGTATTGCTTTGAAGAAAAAATATAAATATTCGCTACATTCTTCTATGGAAAAACATTTCTGACGTCATTCCCTTCTTTTGTCAAATAATTCATAATTTTAAGAATTTAATCTTAATTCCATAGGGCAAGGCCCGTGTTGTTCTATGGCTTAATTAATATTATATTTAATATATTGTACAACTACATAATATATACCCATCGATAACAATATGTAAGAATATAAAATTGTTACAATTTTCCTTTTCGGAATATAAATTCTTCGTATATTTCTATTTACTCATCCATCACTGACATACGTGATAAACTTCGGCGAAAAGAATATGTCAATCACATGACATTTCATTAGAATTTCAAAAACAAAATCTTTCACAACACTGATTTATGTGAGATTTCATGATGTATCACTTATAATATATCGCTGCCCGGCAAAAAAAAAAGCGTCTTAATACATAATAATTACGTTTTGACATCTTTGTATCATTTTTATGCTTTTTATGCTATAGATATTTCTATCTAATGATACAAAGATCTCAAAACGTAATTATTATGTATTATGAAGCTTTTTTGCCTGGCAGAGATATCATTATTAACTAAAGACACACTGGATTAATGTAAAATCAATCGACAACTCATAAACTCAAACTGCTGGCCTCGGGTCTCCTCTTAGGAGAGGGTTAAGGTCATATGTCCCCACGCTGGCCGAGTGCGGGTTGGGGACTGGCAAGACAACGTTGTGGCTACTTAATCTTGCCGTTGGATGTTTTTGAGCTGCCCAAAGGCCTCCAACTAAGCTTCACGACTACCGATAACAACCGGGACCGACCGGCCGACCGTATATGTAAATTAGTCGAATGGTGGTTCAACGTCTTTTGTAAATTAAAATGCTCTACATTGTAACATATATTTGGTGAAATGAATAAATATTATTATTTTATAATCATAGGCAGATATGGGCAAATGCAGGTTTTAGAAAATATGAATGACGCACAAAAAGTATTTGGTATAATAAAGCTAACGTATGTTTGGTAGTTCGATTATTTCTCATAGACCTACTGTCCCCTCCACCTGTCATAAATTCTCCACCTTAAATCTAAAACTACCCTCTTTTATTTGACTGTTATATACAAGTCTTTAAAGAATTGTGTAATACAAAAGAAATAAATATACCTGAATTTGGATAAATTTAATGTCCGTGAAAGTATGTCACAACGAAAACTATGCGGGGTTTGTATCCCCTAGGCATTTTTAACCAAAACCTTGGCCTATAAAAAAAGTCATGCATTTGTCAGTAATTTTAGGTGAAATTCTAATTTAAAGAGAAGCAAACCTACTTTTATTATGTTTTTATAATATATATTTGAATTTTATAGGAACTAACAAGTATTGGATATAGACAAAATATACCTATGGAGGAGACCTTCGTCCAGCAGTGGACGGCGATAAGTTAAGACTACTACTACTCCTATACCTATGTAAATAGATTATAATATTATAAACACGAACGTTTTGTTAGTATGTATGTTTGTTGTTCTTTCACTGTCATTTTGATGAAACTTTACAGTGATATAGCTTATATATCAAAATAACACATAGGCTACCTCTTACTGCAATAATCGAGATACACGAGGACGGAACCACTTTAAAAATCAGACAGAATTTTAAGAAAGATCGTTTATTCAAAGGAAAGGTGGGCTATTCAAAATAGGATTAGCAACAACGTATAGTATAATAACACTCGGTATCGATATATTATTTGTTTTGATAGTAAGTAAACGGTGGTAGACTGAATAGAGGTACTTCGTAACAGAATCATAATTACACTGTGTTGCGTCACAATCATAATTAATTATTTTTTATTCCGCTTTACAACGTTTCACAGGAAAACTAATATAACTTGCTGACACCCTAAACGAGGACACACTTTAATTTAATAAGCATCATATTGTTGCTTTTTACACGACCGTATGAATGAATACATGATTATTATTACGCTCTTCAACGCCATGCTACTTTTACAGAATAAACAATAGCGTTTGTGAATTCTGTCTGTATATGAACTGACGCGATTTTTATGCAAAAAAAAACGACCTTGCAACGCATACATGTAGGTAGTAGAGCCACGCTGACTTCAGCACGACCGTGACAGTACTACCATTACACAGAAAAACAACCTCAAAATTACAGTATTCGTATTGTCGTATTTCGTCGGTGAGTGTGAGACCGGAAGCCCATTGATGCAGAAGGATCTCACTAAGACGCCAAAGTGTGGGTCACCATGCTCTTGGATTCTACTCATGCTTCTATCAGGCAGGCGGTACCTCACTTAAGTAGGCTATAAAAATACAGCATCACTTATTTGAAGCATGTTAGTATGAAAACCATAATGCGTTTCAAAGTAACAGTTATTTTCGTTTAAACATCATTAGTAAACAAAAAATGATTAATATTTGTTCAAATCTTTCGCGCTCCAAAAACAATCTACTAAAGTTATTCGTAATAAAAATCTTTGCAAGAAATATATCATTTTAGGGAATCAAATAGGCATAAAAGAGCGGGAAAAATATCCGACATTTATGAAAATACATGTTGAGATATGAAGCCGTGGAAAGCAAAATAACTCGTACAATTATTGCCATATTCAAAATGGTGGAAAATAAAATGGATAAAATGGCGTTTGGACACGTGGATTGTAGATTTGGAAATCTATTTATTCAGATATATGTTCTGATTAGCTTTTGTCCGCGGCTCCGCCCTCGTGAAGGTTTTCGCAGTAAATAGAAGCCTGTGTGTTATTCTGCTATGTAAGTTATATTATTATGAAGTTTGATCAATATCCATTCAGTGGTTTTTTCGTGAGAGCAACAAACATACACACATACATAGTCACAAACTTTCACGTTTATAATATTAGTAGGATATATTTTTACCATTCTTACAGGAAAACTCTCAAGGCAATATTATAAACGTTATTTCATTCGTTAATTAATTTCATATTAGAGATTAGCATGAACAACCGCAGGTGACACAACGGGGTATAGTTAGTATACATATACTGCCACACATGGTACCTACAGATAAATTACATCTACGATTTACAAAACATATTAAAAAAACGTCAAACTTTTTATTCTACCCACAAATTCATTGGATAAGTTTGAAGATTACGTGCACCTATTCCAGGATTTAATAGCATTTTTATGGGAGGATCTGTTTTATAGCCGGAATCCCATACACAAGAGAAATGTGATCTTAGCTATTTTTCTAATAAATGGCTATAGAGGGATATAAATTACTTTATTGTGAGACTAACCATGATCACGAAGCATACCTAAGATTAAAAGTAATGAAACTCTCATCGACAGCCTTTATCAATCCATTGCTGGACATAGGCCTCTTCCAGGACGTAGGCCTCTTCTATCGCTGGGCATAGGCCTCTTCTTGGCAAGGAGGTTTGCTATTGAATTAAAAAAAGACAAGTCCCGCATTAGGAATATTAATTCTGTATCGCGGGGGACTTTAGAAACATACATAAAACGAACACAAATAACACCCAGATTCAGAACAAGAATTTATGAATCACACTAAGTGTTATCCCACGGGGGATTTGAACCCACGACACTTGGCGCAATAGAATGCGGCGTGGCGACCGCTTAAACCACTTCACGCTGTTCAGACGGATTGGTGGAATGGAACTGATAAATGCTTTTTTTAGTGTTCACATACATTATAGAATCGATGGTTCTGAAACCATGATATTAAGGAGAACATAATAAGAGCTACATTCGAATAATACACTTTTGCCGGGCTCGCTAGGGATCTCCATTATCACTTTTTTTTATTCAAACCTTGCTGAAACGTTTCTTGAATTACTCAATACAAAAAATAACATTAATCATTTTCATTTTACACTATTTCGTATTAGTTTCATTTTCTGAATCTAGGACCGGATTTTTCAAAGGAACTGTTTATTGAATACTAGCTGACCCTTAGAGTATACATGTATACTCTAAGAGCTGACCGGCCGAACTTCGTACCGCCTTAGAATATTAATTCATAATAAAGTATTGTGTTTATTTATTAGCTGATAGTGACAAATCGACAGCAGCGTCAATTAACGGGCCGGTATCGCCACAATCGCTTTGTTCCTGCATTTTGAATCTGTAATATCTTCAAAAGTATTAATTTAAATTACATACTGTAAAGGGCCATATTAATCTATAATAAATACACAATGTATTTAAGGTACTTAATTGGATAAGGATTAATTCTGTAATGCTTAAAATCGCTTCGTAAATAAGCCATTATTTCTCGTAAAAAGAAAAAAAAAATGTTTATTTTGGGTTATCCCTAAGAGATAGACATAGACATATACATCCCTAAGACATATACCATCGCGGACTTTTTTGTAGACCTTTTTAAGATGTACAATACTGTAGTACATTATTTTGATCTATCTCGTAGGTTACAGCCAGCGTTTGCAATGTAAGCGTAAAAAAACACACATTGGAAACGTCTAAAATTATTATCTACTATATTATGCATGTATTATACATAAAAACCTTCCTCTTGAATCACTCTATTAAAGAAAATGGCATCAAAATCCGTTGCGTAGTTTTAAAGATTTAAGCATACAAAGGGACAGAGAAACCGACTTTGTTTTATGCTATGTAGTGAAGATTAGAATTCGGACTCAATCCATAAATACCCAAAGAAGTAAACTAAGGTAATCACATTACAAGAAATTTATTTTACACAACTAGATATATTTTAAACAATTTTATAAAAGAATTGAAATAAACATTTTTTGGTTAAATGCTCTGGCTCTTAAAATTTAATTAATATATAATACTATTATTAAATTCTATATCTCTAACAATTTATAACTTGAACTAGGTGTATTAGTAATTAAAAATCAAACATTAACTTCATTACTGGTATAAAAAAATGTGTATACTATAAATAACAGTGACAGATGGCGCTACGCGCGCAGGTGCGCATGCGCTGACAGTGTCAAGGCACATCTTTTTATGGTCAAGGTTGTCCCCATAAATGGTTTATGAACGTTTATTTGAGTTAATTAGTACGTGGCTTGTTGTTTGTTCTAATAATAAATTATTAACTTTTGCCCGCGGCTCCGCCCGCGTGTATATCGGTTATTGCGGTAAAAAGTAGCCTATGTCCTTTCTCAGTCTATAGACTGTCTGTGTACCAGATTTTGTTTAAATCGATTCTGTAGTTTTACACAGACAGACAGATATAGATTCTTTCGCATTTATAGTATTAAATAAGTATTAGAAGCGATCGGTACATTTTATTTTAGAACTAAATTGTTTTTATTGCAACTCAGAACTGCTACTACATATTTTTAGCAGTCGAATAAATATTTTAACTCAACTATTTTAGGTTTAGATCTCGATTCTAAAACAAACAAACTATTCGCATTGGAAAATCTCGACGGCAATCTGTAAATATGAAATGCTCACGACTTCCTACGGTAATGATACGATTGGGCCGCAAATAAAATATGATGACGCACATCTATGTAGTTAAAATATTAGAAAATTAAACAATATCTGTGCTGGTATCGCAGCAAGTAGCCTATTTTCAATATCGTAAATTATGACAATATGAGTATTCAAATCAGGCCGTTGAGTGGTTATTCCTGTCTTGGTGGTGTTTACAACCATAGTGCAGACAGCAGACAGAAATTGGGAATATAGTAGGAAGGTGAAATATGATAATAACAGATTTTGATGTGAGAAAAAAATTGAATAGGCAGGTGTGTATTTTAATTTATATGGGTCGTTTATAGACCACTGTAAGTACAAGTTTGCCTAAGATACAAGTTTTACAAAAGCCGTAAAACCAAAAAAATATTTATAAGTACCTATAATTCAAATACTTCTTCTTTTATTACATACAAAAAGAAACATTAAATTCATACTAATATATTTTCGAAAGAAACCTTCTATCTGTCTGTTACGCCTTCACAGCTAAAACGCGACGCATCGATTTCAGTACATATTTGGTATGAAGATACAAAATTTTAATACCATAACCAACATACAACCAGGCGTAGCCGCCGACAAAAGCTATTTAACAATACTTTTAGTAGTCATATAATATTGGTAGATATAAAACAATCCCGAAATAGATCAATTTTTATTTATTAACTTGAGAGCGCTCGTTATTTATTCCCCCCGGGCCCTGCAAATGGTCAAGTTGTAATCTTTTACTACATTTCATTGGCCAGTATAATTAGAACTATCATTGAGACTTGGATATCATTACCACAGAATACATAATAGTACCAGTACAGAAGACTCACTCCGAAAAGTAAATTAAAGTTATAGATACCCTCGGTGTCAAAAGATTAAGTTCAATTCAGATCGCACAGCGCCGAATCACTACGATTATATTTACCTACAATTGCGTCTCTTTCTATCGTGTAACTCATAACTGTTCTGACGATGTCTGTTCGATCGGCGTGTCTGATCCGGAAGGCAGCCGGCCGACTATACCTAAACTGCGGAGTGACACCCCCCTTTTTTTTTTTTTTTTTTTTTTCCGTGCGGAAATCCCTACGGATGCCACCAGTTGGTGACTATGTCGGACTCGAACCGACTAAAACCGCACGCCGTCTCGGGTACTATGAGTCGAGGAACCAGGTATACCCTCGAAAGGAAGTCCCTGGAACCCCGACGCACCTCGGGCCATCTGTGGCTTGCAGGTGACACCCCCCTGTCATTACACGTGTAAGTTATACCTTTAGACAAAAAAGTAGCGTATGAACCAAAACCTTTGATAGTGCCTTTAATTTCAAACCAGAAAGAAATATTTTGTACTAACGTCCGGACGCGGCTCCTCCCGTGTGTATGTCGGTTAACGAGGTAATAAATAACCTATGTCATTTTCCAATGTTGTTTTTATCTCTATACCAAAATTAATTAAAGGTTTAGCCGTGAAAACGTAACAGTCAGACAGAATTAGATCTCATAGATACAGATAGAATTTAAAGATTACCGTCTCCGTGGATTTTCAAGGGACATTTCATACATAGATAAGATGTAAGTATGTATTGTATACCACGTTACGCATTCAAGTAAAAGGGGTCGCGGGAAATAATACGAGCATACCTACTTCCTTGTTCTCTTTGAAGCGCATCGCGATTTCTGCCTCACTGAGTTTTTCTTGGCAGATGGTAAATTCATATTTAATATCTATTTAAGTAAATAAAATTGAAGTTTCTGTTTGTAGTTTTAAATGAAAAGTTTGTTACTAAACGCTTAAGATATTTTATATGGTACTTACAACAAAAGAGAAAATTTAAAAATTTTATCCGTCTTGCAGTCTGTCGGTTTATTCCGGGTAATCTCTGGAACGGTTGGACCTATTTTGATGTACCCGCACTGGCAATAAGCTGATGTTATAAGAAATAAGTCCGTGTGGTGACGGATTAAGATGTCCGTGTGGTGACGGATTAAGATGTCCGTGTGGTGACGGATTAAGAATACAGAGTGTCACCACCCCTATTCATCCCGCGGGTGTCGTAAAAGGCGACTAAGGGATAAACTACGCAAGACAACATCAATGCAAAGAGAAGGAAAACTTGAAACAAACCCTATTCCAACCCGTCTGGCCAGCGTGGTATAGTAGGCCAAAACCTCCTAAGGAGAGGCCTATGCCCAGCGGTGGACTGTTAAAGGCTGTTGATGATGATGATTGATGATAAGTAATAACTAAGGCTACTTTTTTGACTAAATTTGAGGCGAGTTTTTCAGTTATCTGTATGTGTTGTCGTGGTTCCAGTGTTTTCCTTTCTTTCACCTGATGCCCCGGCTTATGGTACCCGAGATAGAGTGCGGTTTTTGTCGGTTCATGTCCTACATAACCACCAGCTGGTGGTATTCGAAGGAAAGTATGTGTTAAAAAAAAGTATGTGTTATTGGTGTACACATACAATGTACCCAAATGTGTTACTTCATAAACACATTTTGAAAATGAAAATACTAACTTTTGCAAATTAATTACATTTAAGTTTGTTAAAGTCTTCATTTTATTTTTATTTTTTTTCATGGTTTATAAAATCTAAATTAATTATCATAAATGATTATTATTCCTGAACATGTTTTTTATTCTTATACATAACTAGTTTTTGCCAGCGGCTCTGCTCGCATTAATGTCGATTGTTGCTACATAAAGTAGTCCATGACTTTCTCCAAGGTTTAATCTATATCTAAACCAAAATACATACACATCGGTTTAGCCGTGAAAGCGGAAAGGACTGACAGACATAGTCACTATCGAATTTATAGTATTAAGTATGGAAGTATGGATTTTTTGGTAATTACAACCCACTGTTGGACGCCCTGACTAACTTATGCAACAGGCTTAAATTCCCTGACTTTTTTTTAATTATCAGTTCTTTTTATTAATTTAAGCCTATGTACTATTTTAGGCAATAATCTATCTTTGTGCCAAATTTCATACAGTTCGATATCGTCGCTCTGGTAAAATTCATCACATCTTTATATCTATAACACTAGTACCTATGTAAAATATCTACTGAAAACATTTAAATATGGCAACATTTCAGAGTCGATGTTATTATTACAATTTGGTAGAACTTGATCCCAGTTTTGAGACTTCAACGAGGATGATCATTATTCAAGGGTAGACCGCATTCAAATTTCAAGTCGATAAACTTGACTTTGCAATTAGTTCCGCTATTTATTTACGCATAAGATGTTAATATAAGCATACATTAGATGCTATCATGTCTGAGAAGATTGACTTTGCGCAATTAACTTGCTAAGGGGCCATCCATAAATTACGTCACACCTTAAGGGGGAGGGAGGGGGTCGCCGAAGTGTGACATTGTGTGACAAGGGGGTGGGAGGGGTCCTAAATAATGTGACGTCACATTTCAAAATCTATTGTAGTCTAAGTCTTAAAACACGAACTTTAAACTATTACTTTACGAAAACCTCAAAAACATACAACTATATCTGTGTAAATATAAGATACCAATTGTTTTGGTGACCACTCGCTCTACTAGTATTACGCGCCGACCGCCTAGGCGCCCTTTGATTGCGCCTAGCGATGATTTGTTTACTTTGTTTCTATTTCATTTGACCACTTTCTTTCGCGGATGAAACAACGTCGTTCTTAGTTCTACTATTTTGTGATTAAATCACCTTTTTCTTCTGTCGAATAAACCATCCAAAGGTTGCCTGGAAGCGGTTGATTTTAGCAATAAGGCCGCCCATTGTACATATCTTACATAAACTTTCAACTGCAAAAACTGTATTTGGTGTACAATAAAGTATATTCTAATCTAATATAGTCGAACAAATAATTAAATATTTGTGACAACTTTGAAATTGATTTGAAGAAGATAGGACCAATACATATACTTTTCTAGAGTATATTATATATATTTACACTTTTTTCACGCGGGGAATGCTTTTCGCACCATACCCTTCTTGGGGACAACGAAGGGTGTGTGTGGGACTCCCGGGCAACCTTTAACGACTAATCTCTGAGTCACGTTGGGAACTGGATATTAATAACAATAAAACTTGGATTCGTTTTTTTATTTTGTTAATTTCTTTAATTAATATAATCGTTTTCAGGGTTCCGTAGTTCTTGACTCGGAACCCTTATAAATTCGTCAAATCCTTCCGTCCGTCCTAGACCTACCGCCCAAACGATTGGTGCTAGAAAGATGAAACTTTGCTTGAATAGGTATGTGTTGTAATTACGTCGATAAAGTGCTATAATAAACACATGAAAATTATTTTTATTTGGGGTACGTCCCCTATTCGTAAAGTGGTGATGTTTTCTTTTTCTCGAGGCTACCAATCGTGTGGGGTATCATTGGATAGGTCTTTTAAAAACATTGCGAGGTTGTTATAACGATTTTTCGATTTAGTTATCCGTTTGCGAGTTATTCAACTTTCAAACATTTTTTGGTAAAAATAGGGCATCTATTTTTATATAGAGGGGATATTCATCCCCTCCTCTAAAAGCTAAACAAAGTCTCGAAAAATCTGAAAAAATTCATAGATAGTAGTCCATATATTAAAATTCAAAGGAAAACTATTGCGGTTTTGATATTTTTTTTCAGGAGTTGTACAGGTCTAACTTGTAAAATGCACTGTCTTGGAAAACTTCGTAGAAAAATTAAGAAATAATAAGTAAACATAACAATTATCTATTGGACACGATTTTAAAAATACCTATCATTATTGCTGACCATAGAACCCAATTCTATGCGCAACCTGACACGCACATTGAAAAATTCTTGATTTATTATTTTCTCTATTTTAGTTTCAATCAATTTTAGTTTTATTAATTGTTTGATTTGATGTTAATTTTATTAAAAAATAATTTAAATGGAAAGAAAACTGATTTCGGAACCTGTTTTCATTCAATGATTTCTAAATGTAAATTTGCAAATTATGTGACGTCACACTAGGGAGGGGGGGAGTCTCACAAATGTGACCAACTGTGACAAGGAGGGGGGAGGGGCAAAAAAATCATGAAATTCGTGTGACGTAATTTATGGATGACCCCTAACCATGTAAACATATTCATACAATTATGCGTCTGTTAAGAATAAAATTATTAGTCTTTAAAACGGGACTAAAGACTAATATAATCACTTCAGTAATATTATCAGAACTACATTTTTATAATAAGCTATAACCCGACAACGTTAAACCTTTGAAAAAAAAAGTAACCTACTAGCTTTCTCCTGCGGCTTAGCCGGCGTGTGTGTGAGTTATGTTCTCTCTCAGCTCTAGACTTTCATTGTACCAAATTTCATTTCAATCGGTTCAGTATTTTCGGCGGTAAATCAGGACAGACAGGGTGGGTTACTTTCGCATTTATAGATAATATTAGTAAGGATGCCACCCTGAATATTAATACAAATTTATTGACACCTCATTAAATAAAACATGTTATATAGATTAGGTGCTAGTGTAGACCATACTAACATACATACATAGACTGCCAAAGCTATTATTTATAAACCCTTCCTCTTGGCTTGAATCGACTCGAAAAACATATTCCTTCGAGTCATCATCATCATCATCGTCAATAGCCTTTAGTCACACACTGACTGCATCTAGGCCTCACAATAGAAAGAAGGATTTGGACTAAAATAAAACGCTGTCAAGAACCGAGCATTGCTTTGGAATTCATCTAATACAAATTACAATGAAAATAATGACGTAGTGTCAAATTCAAGAGAACGAAACCTCACGATTTCAATACTGATCGAGAAATTGATGTCAAGATTAAGGCTGCAGGTTTGTTTTGAGTTTTTCCTTCTGTTTATAGTGTTGCTATCCTGCGTAGTTTTTTCCCTTAGGGCCACAGCACACTATCTACTTTTAGCATCGGCGATCGGCAACTAGTCGCTTTTTTGAAGCTAAATACGGCGACCGAACGCTCTACACCGCACATTTAAAAACGCCAAACGCGGAGATTGAGTCTCTTTTTAGAAGCGCGACACAGCAGCTGAACGCTACTCTCCGCACACATTCGGATGCCGGTAGCATCGATTTGACATCTGAGCAGTGGCTAAAACGCGCATTTCCGATACCGCGCTCGAACGCAGGAAGTCGCTAAAACGCGATGCAGCATCGATGCAGTCGCCAAATCGCCGATCGCCGATGCTAAAACTAGCTAGTCTGCGGTGGCCCTTATGTAGTATCTAGTAATATGAACAGCTATCGATTATACTTGAATACATATTATTTTTAATTTGTATAATAACTATAACAAGATATTCATGTTTAAAAGGCATATTCATGATCATAAATGATTACAACACAGGAACGGTGACGTAGCTGGCAAATTACTCAAACACGATGCCGTCATACCAAATGTTATCATGTGTATAAAAAATGGGATACGTTGTACGATTCACCATATCAAATATTTACATGACTGGTGAGATGGTCTCGTAGTTCGTGAAAGTTAAGTCAGAGGTAGTAGGTTCAAATTCAACCCAGGAAGAATAACAGTGTGATGAGCTTGTGCACGATCATTTTTTCTGTTTGGGTGTGATAGATTCATAAGTAAAGATTTATTTTTCCCTTACGTTAATTAAGTCGTCACTTACTTAAATTAAATTGAAGTATCGTTGCAAAATCAAAATAACAGCTTTTCTCTAAATGTATAGTAAACACACAAACTAAAAATCAATTCTGTTTGTTCCGGTTATCTCTGGAACGGCCGGACTGATTTTGACGGGAATTCACTATACGATAGCTGATGATGCAAGGAAAAACTAATAATCCTTCATTCGTTAATAAATTAAATTAAACGTTACATATGATGGGGTGGTAATCCCTTATTAATTGAATACTAGAGCTCTATTGTTTTAGTTTTTAAAACGTACAAATCTACTTAGAAAAAATTAATTTATTTCTTCTTCGAATTACTTAGAGATAAAGTTTCAGAATACTTAATAACATTCGTTACTTTGAAGAAAAAAATACACAAACAAATTAAATTAATTCTAGAAACGGAATTTTGTGCTACAAGTGTCTTATAAATAAGAAATTGTAGACAGACACACCTGTAGCTTTTACTTATATTAATACGTAAAAGATATTCTGGAGAACATAAAACATAAATTTACACAAAAAAGAAATGCAGTGTCTATTTTTTTAGCTATTATTCTAGCTCAACAGTTCAGATTCCAGTTGCTTATTCTATCAATAAAACGATGTTAGTTATTTATTACTATAACGTGTCGTTCCAACAAAAAGATTTAAATATAAATCCAAAAACAAAGCATAGGCCATAAATCATGAACGTTAACAAACTCCATCAAAGCCGTTAAACAACAAAATTGACTTGAGACAATAAACAATTTACGGGAATCGAACGTGCCATAACACATTACGTCAACGGTTTATGTACAAAAACAGGGATAAAGAACTTGCTGTCACTTTCTAACCTCAATCGAGTGAGTGAGATCGAAAATTCATTTCAAATTGGCTTAGACTGTGATGTCTAGAGTGATGGATGAATATAAAATAGACAAAATTGTATCTAATAGAGGGATAACGGTTAAAAGAAACTTCGGAATAGAGTTTTCAGTGAATATCAAAATTCTAATCCACAACTATAATAAAATTTCTGATCAGGTCAAATGTTCAGTCTGAGTGTAGGAATAGTTGAACGCTTTCAAAACGTAGTTTATTTCGTGACTTTAAATAGTATAGTTAAGCGTTTTAATAGCGTAGAGTAAAAAAGGAAGAGAAGAACATGATGATTAAGACTTTCTCCCATAAGCACTTGTGGATTTACTTTAATATTTTGTTCTACATAGGAGCATACAAGCCGCGCGACTGGTTGCCCTTGCCTCACCTATATATACCACCAGGTCTATGGTTAACGAAAAAGACGCATCGTACCTTCAAGTGGCTGTACAAATCCATACATGAGTAGATGACTACTGGACTAATAGACTAACCGTTTTTCCCACATTTCGATTACAGCTAAGACAAAAAAGGATCCGCAAAAGAGATCATTTATGATAAACAACAATTCGCACGACAAACCATCATCAGCCTTTGTTGAAACTAATAGTAATGAGCGCAAAAAAGTACAATAAGTATTATTTCTCTTCTTCTATTGTAACTTTTGTTCGAATTATCGTTATATGCAAGCGTAATATATATCCTAGGCTCTATTCTCGTATTCAGGTCACATACGTATTCATTTGGTATGACAGGTGATATATCGACGAGATAAAATATGCTATTTTTTTGTATTTATTAAGGTTAAAACTAAGTTATTCACTATCAGTTTTTGTTCATGATATTTCTTCTACAAATAGTTATGTAGGTATTATTACAAGAGTGTAAAAGTTTGGGTAGTCACTCACACACAAACACTGGCACTCCTACTTTCAGGAACCATACACCACAAAAAACGTTTTCAAAGGTATATTTTTAAACACAATGAGCGACACAAAATGACAAATGTCTCAAAGGGCTTTACGTTGAAACCAGGCATTTTGACTCAGAGCCCACAATTGATGTCTTTTTAACAAGCATGAGGAAACAACTTATTTGATCTTCTATGAATAAACTATTTGATTACAAGTTAGGTATAAGGCTATCTCGTTTTAATCATAGCGTGTTGAAGAAAAGCCATGACGCAAGTCAAACTTGCATGTGATACATACTAGTCTACACGCACAGATTGCATGCGATACCTAATATAGTTATATTAGGTATCGCAAGCAATCTGTGCGTGTATAAACGCATAGTTTGTCATCTGAAAGCAGTCTTCGATTGTACAAGTATCGATTAAGTATACTATTGTTAGAGTCCAGAAGTGAAAAATAATAAAAATAATTATAATTCTAAACAATTTACTTTAATTCTAAACAATTTATTTCATTAATTACAAAATAATCTTAGAAATGCAATTAGACACAAACAACCGTTAATTAAGTAACGAATCTAAACAAATTACAGTTAGTTATACAGCAAGGGCGGTCACATAGGGCTGTACTAGCTGTTAGACAGTTTTCCTCGCACCCACCGCAATTCAGACAGTACTAACTTGTCAAAGACAGCTTTCCACATCTGTTAACAGAGTAGTACTAATTGTCCAAAGACAATGATCCACACTCCGCGACGCATTCGTTAGAAATGCGTCCAGATACAACAGAGCACTCCTTTTTATACCCCAGCGCAGTGAAGCGATGGCGCCAAAAAAATGACAACTACCGCCGTTGTGGCTTACACGGCCTCTCCTGACACCCTGACGTCCTCGGCAGGTCCGGGTGACCACACTTCTTCATTGTTCTCATTCCCGGTTACTGGAACATTTACAAAAAAAAAGTTTATTGGACGCCTCTGTAAGTACATTTTCGTCCAATTGGTCAGTTACTGAAAACAGTTATCAAATTTAGCGTAAACAGAGTTAACGAATAGTTTTCAAGATAACAGTTAACATGAATAGGAAAAGTTCGAACCTCCAAGGAAAATAGTGAAAGATTTATAATCCGCGCCAGATTAGAAACAAACAGTCACTGTTAGATACATTTAAAATAAAACTAAGTTTAGTACTAACACAAGAGTAGACTTCAGCATGAAGGTCTACCGTTACCATAAGAACAATAATATCATAAGAACAGTTACCATAAGAACAGTTACCATAAGAACAGTTACCATAAGAACAGTTACTATAAGAACAGTTACCATAGGAACAGTTACCATAAGAACAATTATCATTATAACAGTTATCATAAGTGTCTGGGTCTTATACATTTAAACTTAAACTTAACAAGACCACGAGTTTGGGGCTGGTTACCCTGTCCATGGGTCTTAAACCTCTCTCATCAAGACCACGAGTTTGGGGCTGGTTACCCTGTCCATGGGTCTTAAACCTCTCAACAAGACCACGAGTTTGGGGCTGGTTACCCTGTCCATGGGTCTTAAACCTCTCAACAAGACCACGAGTTTGGGGCTGGTTACCCTGTCCATGGGTCTTAAACCTCTCATCAAGACCACGAGTTTGGGGCTGGTTACCCTGTCCATGGGTCTTACCTCTCTCAACAAGACCACGAGTTTGGGGCTGGTTACCCTGTCCATGGGTCTTAAACCTCTCAACAAGACCACGAGTTTGGGGCTGGTTACCCTGTCCATGGGTCTTAAACCTCTCATCAAGACCACGAGTTTGGGGCTGGTTACCCTGTCCATGGGTCTTACCTCTCTCAACAAGACCACGAGTTTGGGGCTGGTTACCCTGTCCATGGGTCTTACCTCTCTCAACAAGACCACGAGTTTGGGGCTGGTTACCCTGTCCATGGGTCTTACCTCTCTCAACAAGACCACGAGTTTGGGGCTGGTTACCCTGTCCATGGGTCCATTCCAATATACACACCTCATGCTCTCCACCATCCGCCATACATTGCACCACACCTCACGCACACGGGGATCAGGCCGAAGATTGCGTCTCGTACACACGGTGAACAGGCGGAAGGTTGCATCTCGGGCACACGGAGAACAGACCGCAGGTCCGCTTATCACTGAGCGGCATGCAGGACGCAAGTCCGCACCTCGCGATACAGCGAGCAGGCCGCAAGTCTGCGCCTCACCAGGCAGCAGCAGACACCAGGTCACAGCCCGGGCTCGGCTCGCGTAGACTGCACCTTGCACAGTGACGAGGCTCTCAATGCATCGTTGTCATCTAAGGAAAGCATGAAACATTGCATTAGTTTTGAATACGGTATTACTTTAACGTCACCAATATGCTTCATTATTGTCATGAATAATCAGAGCTTTTAGAAGGCGATACTAGCAAGCAAAGCTTTTAGGATATTTAAAAATAACAGTGCCCTCAGTATGTACGCAGTAATACCGTCAAGAATGTTACTAACTTTCGCATATCTCTCAGGACGCAAGACCCGGAGGATGTCAGAAAATGTTACAGAAGTCTCACGGTACTCGGTTAAGGATGTTCCAATAATCGCAAAACTCTTAGGATATGATACCGGGTCACCAGTTTTGGTTATGTCTGCAGCTTGACGATTGGCGTCAAGCAAACCCGAAACATGTCCAAGTATGCCCACGCAGTGAATTCGAGTTCAGACTAATTGCCCTCAAAGTCATTTTATGGACCAGGGCTTGTCCGACAGGTGTCGTTCAATCACTTACTGTAATACCGTCTGCTTATAGTCGATCGTCTCGAGTCTGTAGTTAAACCTTACCATTTTAACCTTTTTACCTTTCTGCTACGGCGGCCAGTCCCAATGGTGACCAACCAAAAACACAGTAGACACTACAGCACGCAAGTACTTGTCTAACACAGGTGTACGCCTTTGGTTCGATGAGACGGCCACCCATCATGACCCGAAAGAGATCAGGCGTAGGACCGTCGACTCTTTGTACTCATTCGAGTCACGGAGCGTTGACCACAACTTTTAAACTTCGGGCCGTGACAAGCATATCTATAATTAGAAGTACACAGTATTATTAGTTATTGTTTGTTCAACCCAGAAATCGAACCTATATTGAACAGTAGTCGCATACACTAACTGTCGACCCAACAAAGCAGTCGAAACCATCACTAGTACTGACGTTTCAATAAGTACCTCTGTCAGGAAGAAAAGATCACAATAACCTGAGCTGGCTCGTAACGTGCTTATGAACATGTTATTAATCTTGATCCCATATGAATGTCACACCTTTACGATCAAGTTTGCTACAATGATTTTGTGTATGATCTTAAAATTTAACACCTGAAATAGCCAGTCAGGCATGAGGATTATCTTTCCGGAACACTAATTGGTACTCTCTCAATGACTAGTGCTTAAACCTCATTTTAGCTCGGTCTAACCTGACCATTAATCATTATTGTTACACAAACAACATAACATAGTTCATTTAATACCTGACACTAGTGAGGGTATTTAAAACCTTTCATAATGTTTCTATAACATCAAGAATAGCATGCTTAAGTAGACGTACTATTAAGATCGATAGACATGCAGTCTTTACCGGTATCAATACTTTGCATTTCGATAAACATTAAAACATAACTAACAAACGATATGTTTTGCTTTATCATAAGAGATCTTTCTTTAACATTTACAATTTGTTGTTGATGTTGTGTAAAACCTATTAGATTACATTTAAAATATGAAGTTTTAGTTTGGAGTCCACTATAGAAGGTTCATAGAAGTTTCTTTACTTTTTTTTTTTTCTTTGAACCATTAATAACAAGTGAAGTCACTTTCGTACTACCTACTCTGAACTATTAAATAAATTTAACATCATATCTTTAGAATTTAAACATTTACCACTGTTATAACGCTTCATAGATTTTACAATAACAGTTGACTAATGCAATCACCAGTAAATAATGTGACATAGTACATCTACCGGCGGATGATAAGAGTTCCTCAAGCTGTTTTAAATAGGCTCCGTCAGGACTAGCTCTGCTGTCCACGCACCCTTTTGCCGTATTGTGAATAGTTACATCACACGTATATATACTCCCGATTTATTTGCTCTCACCAACCACCAATATAAAAGAATAGCCCATTCATAAAAATTAGAAATGTAATTGATCATCAACTATTTCTTGTTGTCATTTTTTTTTGATCATCCTTACTATTATAAGTGCGAAAGTAACAGTGTCTGTTACGTTTTTACGCCTAAACCGCTAAACCGGTTTTGATGAATTTTGGAACTCAAATAGTTTAGAACCTGAGAAAGGACATCATACACGCGGGCGGAGCCGCTGGCTAAAGCTAGTTGTTTAATAATAGTCATTTCAATTTTTAAATTTACGGAGAAACATCTAGTAACTTGGTGTACACACTGTAAATTGTTATAATCTGACAAGTATCTATTTTTCGTTTCCATAAATAAAAGTTAAACAGATTAATCACAACGTGTGTGGGTATTATGTCCCGTCACACTTGCTGTGTCAGTGTAACATTTTAAGTAAATGGATAAAAGTTACTTGACCTTTAAGTAATAAGTTCGGGTTGCATCAGGCAGCCACTACAACTGCTATTAGTCATCATTCCTTCGTTAAAAACAGTTCGTAACCATAGCAAAGAATGCCTACTTGATTATGCACAGGTGGGGTAGTTACAAACATTCGTTTGAGCGCTATTCACTATTTTCGTTATACCAAATATTCGCAATAAATGCGAAAGTAACTGTCTGTTACGCTTTCACGCCAAAACCACTGAACCGATTTTGATGACATTTGGTATAAAGATAGAACTGAACTTGGGAAAGGACATTACTTTTTATCGCGATAACCGACATACACGCGGGCAATAGCTAGTACCAAATATTCGCAATAACAAAAGGTATGAGATGAGGTCATTGTTAAAACTAAACCAACTACTTAAGCCCTTTTGTTAAGCCACAGCTTTGCATCAGCCCTAAGGCATTTTCGTATACGCGCCAAACAGTCGTCATTTTTTCATCATTTTAAATTGCGCACACAATTCACTTTTGTACACTACATATCAAAATTATGTGAAAATAACTCACAACTCAACATGTAATATGATTTGATCTTACCAGTACAGCGTCAAGCACAACTCACAAGTTTTTCTTAACTGAACCTTCTAACCTTCTCTCATTACCGTGTCGGCACTGGTGGACCACATTGTACACCTTGTACATTGGCACGGATGCAGTTTCCATCGCTTAGCACAATGTTTACTAACTGGAAAGAAAGCGTTATACACACGAACACACTGAAACATGGCGTGAGGTACAAATACCCTCATTATTTTATTAAAATAATCGTTTTAAAACCGTTTGTAATTGACACTAAAAACCAAATGTAGAAGTCGTCACTTCCTTTACGATTTTTATATTTGCTATGTTTTGACTTTGTTTTGATTTTTGACTGATTTAGTTTTGATTTTTGACTTTGATTTAGAGCGGATAAGAATATCACAAAAGTCGGATTCCCTTATTAAAAATCACAACGAACACTGAATTTCGATAGCGTTCAAATGAGCACTAATAGTGTGCAATGCCTTTTTTTTTTAACGAACGATCGCGTTTATCGTTCCTGGGACCTCTGCGGCGAATCACTGCGTATATTCACTTTGGTTCTATATGACAGTGCGATCTATTGTGCATTTGTCAATGCTCTCTATCGTAAGACACACCTAGATAATGAAGTATAGGCAAATTAAATGAAAATATCTAACTAAATGTCGGTAGTTGATCGTTTCCCAAATATTGAAAATTAATAATTTGTGAACGTAGATCGATCCAACTTCTGATGTTAGAGTCCAGAAGTGAAAAATAATAAAAATAATTATAATTCTAAACAATTTATTTCATTAATTACAAAATAATCTTAGAAATGCAATTAGACACAAACAACCGTTAATTAAGTAACGAATCTAAACAAATTACAGTTAGTTATACAGCAAGGGCGGTCACATAGGGCTGTACTAGCTGTTAGACAGTTTTCCTCGCACCCACCGCAATTCAGACAGTACTAACTTGTCAAAGACAGCTTTCCACATCTGTTAACAGAGTAGTACTAATTGTCCAAAGACAATGATCCACACTCCGCGACGCATTCGTTAGAAATGCGTCCAGATACAACAGAGCACTCCTTTTTATACCCCAGCGCAGTGAAGCGATGGCGCCAAAAAAATGACAACTACCGCCGTTGTGGCTTACACTATTATATATTCGATACTTCGATTTTAGTTCGAACTTCCTATGTGAGTGGTACACATCCCTTAATTGGTTCAAACTATTCAAGAAGTTTCCTATCAAATATTACACTTATTTTTATATGAAATGTTTGTTTTTTTTTTCTATTTAGAACAGAACTTCATATCCTTACAGGACGAATTCTAAAACCCCTTTAGCGAACGGTAATAGTAAAATATGTAGGGGATATTTACGTATTGCGAGCAAGATTCGCAAATCCCTTAGGATTTTCATATCGTTCAGTGTCGCGTATATTTGTTACATATTTTATTTATAAGAATTCCTTCAAAGCAACAAATCTTTCATTTTTACTAAGGGTAAGGTAATATAAATCGTATGCCATTCGAATAAGACCATTTTTTACAGATTGTAATTAAAATTCCTAACTGCGACTACCTATGAAATATTTTATCACAGTCAAATACTACGTCTATGTATCTACACTAAAAACATTGTTATCAATACCATTGATAACGAAATGTGTGTATGAAACATTTGTTTTTATCTACGAGTCATTATCGAAGGAAGGATACAGATAGTGTCGTACTAGCAAACACTTGAACTACGTACACTTTTAGTTTAACAACATATTACATAATATATAGCTCCCTATCGCTATAATTCAATGGGCTCCATCAATTTCGACAAGTTTCAATAGCATCTAAAATTCGGTTTATTTGGATCCAAAACAGAACTCTTAACTATGTACCATTCATAGACATTGTTTCTTGAATACTTATAATTAACGAATTTGCTAAAGCATGTAATGGTAGAATCCCGTCCAATAAATGATGGCGTGTATAGTACATATTGTATACATTATACTTGTGGTATTCAAAACACACAACCCTTACTCGGGATCCAGTTTAAAGACAAGCCAAGTAGTGTGGACAATGCTATAATTTCTCTCCTATTAACTATTTTAAGCCATCCAAAGTAATTAAAAGACAAGAAATAAATGGCTTTAGATAATTTACACACATTATCAAGCAAATGTCGCATAAATTCAGAATAGCCAAAATGTGCTGTCTATTGTGATAATAATTGAAATATATTATATTTTAATGAAATTGAGCAAATTTGGTTGCTGATTCGTCATCAACGCCCGAATGGTAATTTAATGAAAGCTTAGTGATTTATTCTCCAGCGGGATTGAAATATAAAAGTTTCGCAAGTATGGGTCGGCTCGACCAGGGAAGTACTACCCTCACACAGAAGACCAACCCAAATTTGACAGATTTCGTTGGTGAATGTGAGACCGGAAGCCCATTGATGCAGCCGTATCTCACTAGGCTGGCAAAGTGAGACTAACCATAATGCATTGTGTGCATTCACAATGAGGATGGTAACTACCAACCACTGGATTCTACTCATGCATTCAATCAAGCAGAGTAAAGTCACTTTGGTAGGCCTAAATATAAAAAAAAATTACCTCCTCAAAATATGCGAGTTTTTTTACGTTTTTAAGGTACCTCAGAATTCCGTCATTAAATACCTGGTTTAGAAAAATATTATTTAACAGCATACGCATGTGGCAACTGTTTTTTTTAACTTTTCTTCAGTCTTTTTTATAAGAGTAACTATATCCTCTTAAAGATCGGAGTACCAAACCTTAGTAGACAGATTTGAACGATTATGATAAAAAAAAAGATATTTTAAAAGACCTTTAGAAAGGAAATAAAAGGAAGTTTGTTCAAGATCCGTAACAATCCGTACAACGAAGTAACAAAATCTGACAAGTCTTAGTTCAAAAGAGTTTCGTGAGAACTGGTGACATTAAAACGCTTTTCTTGTAAGAGAAGAAAAGGTATTATAATTTATTAACCCTTGTCGCTCGAGTAATCGCGTTCACTACGTCAACGGTGCTGGCATTTGAATTAGAGGAGATTACTAGTATTTCGTAGAGAAATATGTTTGAATAGACGGCCAATATCATATATATTTCTATATCTATGTATGTCTTTTTTATTATGAATCGTGGATATATTCACCCTACAAAATTATTTTAATTTTTGAGTATAGTTTACCACAGTAAAAAGTTGTGGTGAACACTAAAAGCTGTGAAAGTTATTCAAGCAACATATATTCAGATATATCGATATATTTTCTAAATAAGGTAAACAGTCGTTAAACATAAGTCTCCGATTTTTATCTCCGTGTGGTGATCAAGAATACGGAATGTCACCAACCTTAGTCCTCTTCCGTTCAATATGACTAGCCGGAACAAAGAGACAGATAAAATCTAAAAAAAAAGTTTTTTGATATAAGTATTGTTTATAATTTCATGTTTTTAGTGAAAAGCTGTTAATTAGAAATCACAAATGGACATTTCAATTTTATTTATTTGTATTGACAGCTAAACCATCTTTTTACATACATCAGACGATATATAATATCGCCCTTTATAACATTTGCCTGGACTAGCTAGATATATCAGTAGGGACATTAAATAAATAAAAAGCGGCCAAGTGCGAGTCGGACTCGCCCATGAAGGGTTCCGTATCAGCAAGTAACATCATATAAAAGTTCTTGTAGTTCGTTGTAACTTTGATCGATGTTTTTATACTAGTGATTGAATGAAAGGTAAATTGCGTTTTACGATTTATGACGTATTAAAAAAAAACTACTTACTAGACCTCGTTCAAACCAATTTTCGTTGGTAGTTTGCATAGCAATGTACAAAATATATTTTTTTTAGATTTATCACTCTCTTATTTTAGAAATTATAGGGGGGAACACACATTTTTCCACTTAAGTGTCTCACAGAATACATCGACTGGCCAAATTTCAACAGTGTAGCTCTTATAGTTTCGGATAAAATTGGCTGCGACATACGAACGGACAGACAGACAGACAGACTTGACGAATCTATAAGGGTTCCGTTTTTTGCCATTTGGCTACGGAACCCTAAAAAGATAACATCATTTTAATAAACACTAATATTTTACTTACAATTAGATAAAACTCGTAAATATTTTTTCCATATCAGTTTCCCGTCACTCCCGCCGATAATTTAATACGATTATATATTACCTCTTATTACTATGCTTGAAGTGCTGTTTACAACACTAGCTATAACAATCAAATAGTTTGAAGACAAAAAACACTATCTATAACATGAAGCTTAAGATACCTCATCTTCTTGATTATTCAATATATTTACGTATAACATTCTTCCATAATGTCAAAAATAAATGGCATTACGGGTGGGGTAGAAGAATTGCGATTCTTGATTAAAAATACCAACGCCATACCTCAATACGTTGGTATTTGTGGGTGAATTGATAAAAAGGAAATATGATAAGCAAAGGAGTGACCGGTAATTGCTGTCAGAATATCGATAACAATATACTCGATACCGATATACTTGATAAAATATAACGAAATGATTTATGGCCATATATTTGCTCGGGACTCAGAACTACTATATTACATTATTGTATAATTTGTAAGTATAAATGATAATTCTCTATAGCTATTCCTCAACATGTTCAAATTTACGGAGACATATCGCTAAACGACAGTCAAGACGCCTCCAGTCAATTGACAGGGGTGACAAGTTTCAAGAGTTGTAAATTACTTTAGCAGATATTAAATATTCACATGCGTCAGCACTTTGTTGAAATAGACAAAATACCAAAGAATATTACGTTTTTTTTATAAATACATATATATGTACATCCAAAAGTGACTCCAATCAGCCTGATGGAAAGCATAAGTAGAATCCAAGAGTAGTAGCCCCTCACCACTCCAACGCAGTAAGAGAGCAACAAAGACCCGCTTTAAGACGACACCCCCCGACACACCAGGGGTGTCACCTGTCTCGGGTCGATTACAGTGGTCGTTAGTTAAAGGGTCGTTGCAGCCACATCTACCCAAGATGTGGCTGCAACGACCCTTTAAGCGACGATTAGGGGGCTATCAACCTCTGCCACGTCTCTTTTGCAGCCTCCTTTCGGAGCGGGAGCAGCAGGATCGGCCCTTTCCCGATCCCGCTCAGCGGACTCCTTCTGGAGCATAACGTCCTCACAGAAGGAGACCGCGGCTTTCCATCCTTCGCCACTCGCCAGTCAATTAAATTAATGCCGCGATCAATGCTGGCGGTGAGAAGTTCCATCCGATTTGTCCAATTAGGCCTTGAACCTCGGACTCCCACGCAGGGCAGTCCTCCAGCGTGTGCAGGGCGGAGTCCTGGTCTGACCCGCAGAGATGGCATCGGTGAGTATCTAAGTCAATCGGTAGCTGACACAGTTGGTCCTCTCTATCCAAGCTTCGAAGCAAGGCAGAACGGCTTCAACAGCGCGTTGGCTGGCACAGCCCTGTGTTTCGAGCCGTGCCCTCCAAGCCCGTACTTGATATACCTACCTCATTATACAAAATAGTCCCGTGGAACTAACAATAGCTAGAACAGTGACAAACCCAGTGAATTAATCAGAGGAGTGACGAGTCTATATTCACGCGCAAATTTTACTGCCACTTATAACAACTAAACTTAACTATTAAATAGTTTTGTTACAGCTATGTTTACATTCAATTCTACACGGAATTCATTACAATAGAAGCGAAAATATAAATATCGCATGTTCCCTATTAATTTAATTGACTAACACATAATTGGTGTGGTGCTAAAATGCGTCATGTTTATAGTAATTCTTTTTCATACGTAACTTGGTATGACCTCTTTTAAGGAAGGAAAACCTCAAGGCTGGACGTACAGGACCCCACGACAGAAAAAGTAATCGACTCGATGGGCAAACATAATTATGTAGTAGCAGTAATTGTGTTACAAGTTTACCTAATTATCGTATCAAGATATTTTGCTTTATCATTTATTTGTAACATGCCACCGTGCTCAGTTTAAAAATTAAAAAAAAAACCTCTTCACATTTTATTATGAGACCATATTGTAAGTTGTATATGACATTTGCTCTAAATCATTATAACGACTACACTATACACAAATTGTACATACTATTCTCAATGAGTAAACGTTTATGAAGTTTCATACTTCTATTCTTTTAATTATAGATAGAAGATATTTCTCGTTAATGCAGGATTATTTGACCCCGCACTTCACCATATTACCGTTAGTGAACTTGATTTGGACGAAGTTTATATTACAAGTTGGGACTTTTACTACAACAAGACAAGCGAATCGTCCATGCGGGTAACTATGTAACTACGACAGTAAAAAACAAAACTAGCGAAGGCCAAACAAACAATAAAGTTTGACTGAATATTGATTGAGACACTCCAGACGGTAAATTTATTAGGGGAACTTTAAAACTACTGTGTGAACAATGATCTTAACATCTTTTTTTGGGTTCCATAGTTCATGACTCGGAACCCTTATGGATTCGTAATGTCCGTCCGTCCGTCCTCGATTTACCGTGAAAACTCTGAGTGCTAGAAAGGTAAAACTTTGCATGAATGTGTGTTTTAATCACGTCGACAAAGTGCTAATCGTGAAAAATCGACAAAAAATATTTTTGGGTACCTCATGTTTTTTATCGATCCTACCCCATAAGACAGTGCTTTTAAAAACATTAAGAGGTTGCCAAGACAATTTTTTATTTCGATATCCGTTTAGGAGTTATTCAACTTCTTATACGTAAAGTCACTTCCAATATCAAAATATCACGACTGAGTCTAAGCGAATAAGTTACTTTATATTCGTACAGTGACACTTTCTCAGCAGACGTTCGACTGTTGACAGCACATTGTGTAGATGTCTAACATCCTGTTTGATTTCCAAGTCAACAGAGGGTCGCTAGCGGATATTAGTTTTCAACTCCGCAAATCAGACCTCAGTATGCTTCTAATTCAGTGAGGCGAGTAAGGCCATGTCCTTATTTGTAGTTCTAAACGTAAATATTTTACGAGATCTAGTTACATTTGAATTGCCAATTTCATTACTATGTAATATTCCAACAATCTACATAACAAATACGGCCTTGGAATCAATTTGCTCTATTTTTCAAGAATAGTGAGTGACACTCCAATGCTAAATTGTGACGCACGCATTTCAAATGCTAGACTGCCCGACAGATACGTACACGCATGAGAAATTTTATCTAATCTAAGAATTCCAGCAGTTTTCCTAATCATGCGTATTAAACTGGTGTTAGTTCTACAAAGGATGTCATTCTGGGTTCTTAGAAATAGCACGAAAAGGTTACTTTTAATCGACTTTCAAAGGTGATCACTATTAAGATTTATTGTCCGCAATTATTGTTGTTATTCGCGAGTAACTCGGAGTTAGCAGAACACCGCGTTGCAATTAGTAAAAAAACTGTTATTTTGATATTACATACATACATTTCCATTGTATTTATCTGTATAGATATAGATGTATGGATAAGATTTCGGATAATAATAATTATAAAGATACCTTTTGTACGTATGTGTTGTTGTAATCACCACGCACCCCATTAGCGAGACGCAATTTATAAGCAATGATTTCTTTTCTTAGATTAATGTCTTGATTTTGTTTTTATTTTTTATTATTATTGTTTCTTTGTTTTGTTTTGATTGGCACTCTAAACGTACTTACGTTTGTCATTTTATTTTTGATTCCGTGACCTCACAACACTGAATCGAGCAGCTACAAAAATACATAATATACTAACAGCTACACAATAGGAAGGTAAGTTGATTTCTATTCAAATTTAAACCTTGCCATTAAAATCCGCAACGATATAATGTTGCCATTTACCAAATTTGAGTTTTCCTTCTTCCCTTTTATTGAACATAACAAAAACTTTTGTTAAAATTAAAAAGCCGTGAAATATGAAAGACCCCAAAAACGTTACGACAACAAATTTATATAATGCACACAGGCTTATGAAAATTAAACTTTATTGTCAAAACCTATTAGGAATAAATTTACTCAATCTAGAGCCAGTGAGGCGTTAAGAAAAAACAAAACAAAGTCATGAAAACATGATTAACAACAAAATAATAACACTATTTTAACAGTCTTTCTTCAGTAACTTCTCTTTTAGAGCCGCTCATAGGCTAATTGCCTTAGGTAATGAGAAACAATCACTGAGGGTAAGCAACGACGGTGCGGTCAGTATTTGGATGGTTAGTGGCATGTAACCATGAGCGTATCCGTGATTCACGCTAAGTTGGAGGCCGTCGGGCGGCTTAAAAACATCCGTCGGCAAGATTACTAAACCCGCACTCGGCCAGCGAGGAGACGTTATGGGTTGTTGTTGATTAACTCGTCTTCACTAACTAGGTATGTTAATGAATCTTAGAATTCAATATTAACCTAGTACATTAACTAAACTTTGTTTATACGATGTAATTCGAAGGTTGTAGCTGATCACTAATGGACATGAATATTAATATCTCTTCAATGACTATAAGCATTTAGTAAACCTGGTAAAGATCGAATTTAGAAGCAATTTTCTAACGATGAAGCTAGGAGGTAAATCGTGGACCTCTTTTCATTTTTAGGGTTCCGTAGCCAAATGGTTTTTATATTGATCGCTGTCAATGTTCTCATCTAAGATCTTAATTTACCGGCCTGTACGTTTTAAAATATGATGATCTTCAAAAAATACTTGATACTTATTCAAATGTAAATAACATTATCAATTTGAAAATAAACAGTTTTCTGTTGACAAGATCAATTACAATATTTTACGGAGCGTAGTTCACGTTTGCTACTGCTGCAAAGCTGATAAGTTTTGTTTGGTTGAACGCACTATTCTCAGGAGCTACTGGTTCTATTTGAAAAAAATAGCTTTGGCCTATGGCCTTAACCCTCTCCTCAGAGGAAACTCGTGCCCAGCAGGGTTATGGGTTATTGTTTAACCTTTTTAAGGTAAATAAATAAGTTGAATAACATCACGCTACTGGCACTATGAGAGGCAGACGATGTTGCGGGGGCATCTAGTATGCAAGAATCTCACGGATATAAAATACTCTGCTTTTAGTAAAGAAATTATTGAAGAACGAACCTCACTGACCTTTCGACTAACAACTGACCTTTACAACCTGCGTAGTTGCACTGCACCTGACAAGTTATATTGGAAACTTGAAAAAGGAATTTACATTGTTTTTTTATTGTTAAAATACTGGTCCTGCTGCATTTTTTTTATTGTTACTGCACATATTAATCACTAGCAATTCGCCCCGGTTTCCCGTGGTATAATAATATGCGTGTATTTATAAACATAAATCTTCCCTTTGAATCACTCTCTCTATTGGTGATAACCGCATTCAAATCCATTGCGTATTTTCTTGCGTAGTTTGAGTTCATTTTATACTGAACAATAACCAAATAAATATAGAGTTCATTTTCATTTTATTTGACCTATACTGTGTAAAGGTAAAACAAATACCATTTATTTAGGAAGGATAAACAAGTTAAAGGAAATTATAAATCCCGATAAAGACGACAGGCTAACTTATACTGACATTATTAAACAAAAGTCTAGTAATCTAAATAGTAAAAATCGGCCAAGTGCGAGTCGGACTCGCCCATGAAGGGTTCCGTAAGTATATTTGACTATAAAACCAAACATACTTTCCAAAATTACCTTTTATATTGATGGATAATAATATTTTGTGACGCAGTATAAGAATAAGGTTACGATTTATTACTACATTGACATATATTCCCCTTTTCCTGGCTGTTGTGGTTTGCTTTTCAATCATGTTGTGTCAGAGGCAAAATGTCGTTAATTTCTAGTGCTGTTACCGTCACGTTGTTGGGATTTTTATCTAAGTGACTGTGGTGCTAATTCTGTTCTGCAAAAACTCTCTAAACCAAAAATCACTAAAATATTTTATTTTTTCTGTCAATCGACGCTGTTCACGCCAAAGATTGACTAAAATTTGATATGTCACAATAAAAAAAGACGTCATCATAATATAACATGCAAAAATGGCATTTTGGATATCATTTTACTAAAATCAGAGCGCTTGACTGATAAGGTCGTGAGCTTGTCATTATTTCAAATTTGTCAGGAAGTTAATTTTCATTCAACATTCGTGGCTTTAAATAATTATTTATCTATGACGTCTATTTCCTTTTGATCCGCTGAAATTTTTTACACAGTACTGTTAGACTGAGCCTTTCAATAATATTTACACACGTGATATTGATTAAAAGCTGATATCAAATCATTTACGCAGAGAATAACTTAAAATTGATTTTGTTCTGTCTACCCTATTAAAGAGACGACTATAGCAAGTACTCTGAAAATGTTCTGAATGTAAATTATTCTGACACACGCAGAATCTTTACCTGATCTTGTCAATGAACATTACAATTACACAATTTACCTTTTTTGCATTAGCTACAGTCATTGGCAAGTGAAAAATGTACAACGTTTCACCACTAAAGCCCTATAACTACAGAGAATCGCGAATAAAGAAGCTCAAAGAGAGCGGAATAATCGCTTCACATATCATATGATATGCAGTACGCCTGTACTCACTCGAACGTACTTACTGTTATGGTAAGAATGACGTCACTCGATCATGTGTAGGTAATGTTCGAGGGGCATCGCTTATCAGTTTTCGGTTCGCAGCGCATTCCCCACATGTACTTACTACTCCCTATTACGTATTTATAGTATTACTAGCATTTGTGTGCCTTTGTTGAGGTTATTGTTCGTTTTATCAATTAATTTTCCGGGATAAAGTGAAGTGTCGGTGCTATTTTGGAGTTTAAAATACCTATGTTTGGTAATTTAACTTTGTAACAAATACAATAAGTAAAATGATTAAAATTTAATAGAATAATAAATAATGTAATAAAACGATGCGACCCCAACAGGTACACAAGCCCTAATAGCTCGGCGTGTTATCTAACACGTGGCGGTATTTTTATAAGTACGGGTGAGGACGTGACGGAAATCGCCTATCTTGCATACTTGATGACCACGCCTGCTCACGCCCTCCCGCCGACAGAATTTCGACTTGCTTGACTTCCCACCCGGGACCAATTGCGGTTCATTACAAATATCCTCATATCCTTTCGCCAACGTTTATTGAAACCGAAGGGTTATTTATTAGAAGACGTTTTATTGAAAGTGATCGTCCGAAGTCTTTTTTAATATAATTTAAACGTGACTTGAAGTTAAAACATATGAAGGGACATACCTCCACCAATCTTAATGTGTTCAAAGTTAGGCAGCTTCGGCAAGACGAAGGCAGGCACGTGAGACGAATACTTTTGCGACAATTTTTTTATAAATTCAGAACTTTCTTTCAAACGACGGAGCTTATAAATTTCGTCTGACACCTTATAAGTCTTCTAAGTACTTTTCAAATAGATTTACTTAAACTTTATATTATTCATATAGTACAGCGTTGTTTCTCGTTACAAATAATGAAGAACGTGCTACAAATAAGTTTAAGATTTATGTACAAAAGTAATCTACTTTAACTACTTAATATATACATTAACATAATATATTTGTAGCAGAGTAGCTTCACACAATAAAAGCGGCCAAGTGGGAGTCGGACTCGCCCATGAAGGGTTCCGTATCAGCAAGTAACATCATATATTATAAAAGTTCTTGTAATTCGTTGTACTTTCATCGATGTTTTTTTAATAGTGTATTGATTGAATGAAAGGTAAATTGCAGTTTACGATTTATAACGTATTAAAAAAAAACTACTTACTAGATCTCGTTCAAACCAATTTTCGTTGGTAGTTTGCATGGTAATGTACAACATATATTTTTTTTAGTTTTATCACTCTCTTATTTTAGAAGTTACAAGGGGGGGGAACTAAGGAGAGGATACATTTTTCCACTTTGGAAGTGTCTCTCGCGCAAACTATACAGTTTAGAAAAAAAATATGTTGAAAACCTCAACATCATTTTTGAATACCTATCCATAGGTATGGGTTTGATGATAAAAAAATTTTTTAGTTTCAGTTCCAAGTATGGGGACCTCAAAAATGTATTGTTTTTGTCTATTTGTGTGAAAATCTTACTGCGGTTCACAGATTACATCTACTTACCAAGTTTCAGAAGTATAGCTCTTATAGTTTCGGAAAAAAGTGTCTGTGACATACGGATGGACAGACAGACAGACAGACAGGCAGGCATGACGAATCTATAAGGATTCCGTTTTTTGCCATTTGGCTACGGAACCCTAAAAAACAAAGTGAGAATTAATTGCAACTGTAGTGGACTGCGGTATGCTAATGATGATTAATAGACAATAGACCTGCTAGCAGACAGTCTGATCTTAATCTAGACAGAGTCTGCACTATGCTAATCTTAACTATTGACAACCTTCTTTGTAAAATAGCCTATGTCCAACAGTGGACAATTGTGCTCATTACGCAACTATTTGTCTCTGACATGAATCAAACCTACTACCTCTGGCATAGCAGTATGAGCCACTAACCACTAGACCGGAACAGTCAAACTTGTACAATTTACAATCATGTATGTGTGTGTGTGTATGTGTACAAGTGTAATGGCTTCAAACACATAAATTGCATGGTAACCGAAAACAAATTTGTGTGAGTACAGAAATGACCGGAAGCCTCATTACCGGTGTTTGTTATGTTATGACCGGTTTGATCTTAATTAGTTAAAATTCTCCTTAGAGAACTAAACTAATAATATAGGTATTTTTATTTTGTACCTCTAAATGTAAATCTATACAGATAGATAAAACTGAATGGTGTTTGTTTAATTGTTTAAAAAAAAATAACAACTTTTCATGAAACGATATGAAAGTTTACACGGTCCAAAAAAATGAAAAAAAATGGTTTATGATGTAACAAAAATCATTTTTTTAATTTTTTGTGCCTGTTATCTCTGGATCGTAGTCTGTGCAATGGCTGGGCCGATATCGATATTGACCGAACTTTCATTGATAAACAACTAACAAAGAGTAACTTAGGTTACTATTTTTAGGCAAGCTTCACCCCGCGGCGTTACACGCGTTAATTGTAAAAGTTCAACAATAATTGCGAGGTTGAATGAGTAGGTATAAGTGCACAGTGAGACGGTCTATCTCAATACTCTTTCATGTGAACATGGCGCCAGGTGGGAATGTAAACAAAAAATAAACACGACACCGTATGGCGTGGCTTGCCTATACTGTACTGTGTATTTACACACTATAAACGCACCGAGCTATGTTGATCGTACTACGTAGTTGCCAATACAACTCCGCTTTAGGCTAACAAATGCCAACGTCTCAATGTATTGTTGTAATACTTCTTACTTAATTACCAGTGTGTTAGAGACTTGTGTTCTAACCCTCAATGTATTGTTAGAATACTTCTTACTTAATTACCAGTGTATTAGAGAGAGACTTCTGTACTAACCGTAAATATAATACGCTAGACACACGAGGCAGACGACTTACGGTACTAGACAGCCTCGTTGGTCCTTATTGGTTTCGAATCCCGGGTGGGGCTGCCATTGATACTTTCTTATAAGAAATTCTTAAAAGCAGCTCGGATTATGGAACTTCATGCCCGTGCCTCTGAGAGCAGGTTAAACCGTCAGTCTCGGTTGTCATTAACACATATGGCAAATGGTCCGATGCCAGTCGCTCCGTGTAAAAAACTGATTTCAGGTAAAACCAGTTGAACTATAGTAGCCGCATCCAAATAAACTTGTAAATAATAAGTGCTAGGAATATGATAGAAACTTACGGTAATTGTCATAGAATAGAATACATTATTTAGTAATAGTTTTACAAGAACACATCAGATGGTTATCAAGTTTAAAAAAATAATTAAAACTACAGTTATATTATAAATTCGAAAGTAAATTTTTCTATCCGCTGCATCTATATTCAAATTCTTAAGAAATAACGCATACACATACTATTTAGCGCTTTAACTGACATACAGCAAAGTGCAGGCAAGCATTAAAGTGGAATTCAAATGTTGTGAACTTTGTTATTTAATAAGGTATATGACATAATATCTATTGCATAGTATGACAAAACTATTTGCCGAGATCAACGTACATTTACTAAATAGAGCGCTACAAATTATTGTGGTCGCTATCGTTATAAGGAGCGTCGCTCCAATCACAAACCAATCACATCTTTAATCCTTGGAGCGAAGGGATAATTTAGTTTGTGTCGCCCGTGGGAAATGTCTACTTCGATATAAGATGACGCAGCATACGGCTGAATACTTTAAATACTTGAGTTGTTCAAATTGTTCCGTAGAGGCCGACTTATGCCAACGACCTGTAGTACCGGCGTCGGTTTTATTTGTGAAAAACAAGTAAGGCCGATTGGTGCTATCAGCTGTTACGAAGGTAGACAGTGAATTATATAGGATACATTTTATATTGTAGAATGAATTACTCTTATTGATATACTTTGCATATTTTACAAATGGACTTCGAAAAATACATGTAAGGTATCAGGATTCTAACGTTTAATTAGTATTGCATAAAATATATATATTTTTTTTATGTACCCGTATTTTTTTAGTCCGATTTCGATTTTTATAATAACACCTGACACCATAAAAATAACACCTCTTAGAATTTGAAAATAAGGGATGATTGATCACTGACTGTTCATACGGTAGCTTTTAGATTAAATGGACAACAAAGTAGGATTTTCCCACAGTTAACAAAACCTTTTTAAAAATGTAAAAATATACATGTAGGAATTAGTTGCTTAAAACTACAGAAAAAATGATAAAATAAACCTTTTTGAGAAAAACCTAAAACGCCGATAGAAATGTAAAACAGAACATGATAAACTATTAGTACTTAACCTCAAAACCTAGCTTCTTAAGCTAGTGTAAGCATACCTAAATAGTTATGAGTCGGCGCCAAACAATAAAATAAATTAAATAGGTACATAAAGAGTGATGGCACGCCCTTGTTTATAGATTTGATTTACTTATTGCTTTAAAGTTAAGCTAATTTAGTTATCTTTGTCCATTGATTGTTTGGCGCCGCCTCAAGATTATTTAGGCATGCTTACACTAGTTTAAGAAGTTTGTTATTTAATAGACATTTATGCAACGGTTTTAAAGTGAGAGCGTAACAGATAAAGTACTTTTGAATATACAATAGTATACCAATACTATTGGTAATTGAAGTCGTAAAATATGTTTATTTAGTTCGTCTATTTATTCCTAGGCCCAAGATATGCCGACGCGACTATGACTAATGAATAAACGATAAAATCTGTAATGTAAACCAAATGGGACCGGTGAGTCAGATCAGATAATCAACGGACAGAGACCACACTGAATCACAGCCTTAACTGGAGGTGTTTTCTTGGAACTAAGATTTCTTGGACCTTAAAAAGCGCCGATAAACGTTTACTTTTAACTCAACACCATGATATGTCGTTTTTAAATGTTTTTAACTATAAATAACGTCTGTGTAGTGACAGATTAAGAGTACAGTGTCACCACCCCTATTCATCCCATGGGTATCTAATCGACTAAAGGAGCATACTCAGCAGGATAATGGCATTGCAAAGAGAAGGAATTGGAGTCGTCACCTCACCGGGGTTCGCGGCAAGGTGGTGTGTCGGAATCGGACCGGCTAAAACTACACGGTGTAACACTGCGCCTGAAATGGGACGGAACCGGGAATAGCTGTTATTAAGACGTCTGGATCAAAGAGAAGGTAAGTCTTATACCAGCTCAGCGTTTAAAGTAATCCAAAATCGCATTACTAAGCAGTGGTCCAAAATAGTTATACTAAAGGTAAATTTATCACAGATAAGTAAATATTGTAAAATAACATCACTCAACTTCCGCGATCAGGTAATTTTATCAGAACAATTCAAAAATTGATTCGACCTAGAGTAAATTTCTTAATTATTGGTTTCTGAACTGGAATAACCAGTTCTGTGTTCGTCTCACGGATTTTATTAAATTTTCTTAAGTACTACATATTACAAAATGATCAAACTGACGTCAACACTGACATTGCATTGTAACGGATAAGGTCATATCTTCAAAAAACCCGCGTGTTGAACAGTTCAGTAGATTTGGAAGAGGTTGGAAAAAATGGGATTTAAAATTAAATATATACGGATTTTCTTTATAGAAAGAGGCTTGTCCAGAATTTCAGATTCCAGAACAAAAGATTTCCTGGCAGCAGAGGTCTGTTGGGTTTCCACAGTCTTTCTTCTAAAGCTATACAATATGTCAAGGAAAGAGACGTGAGCGGGAGGTAACATTTTTTTGTCCAGTTCAGTTTTCATTTATTTTTTATTTACTTACCCTTAAACTAAATTAGACTATCGATGGTCTCATTTTATAACATTTTTTTCTTTACCTTTTATTTATCATCAAAACAGACATACTTATGTAAGTCTTTGTCTCCTTATTTATTCATTGTGGTGTATTTAACTCTTGAGTATAATATGATGAGTATAGATTTATTTACAATAGTTAAAATATTTAACAAACAAACCGTAAAATATTTACAGGTCATTTTAGCACCTGTGATGGGATTACGTCAGCGGGGATAAAACTCAAAGCCGAGCCGTACCGAAAAAATCACGACTAGCTAATGAAGGGCTTAACCATTGTTTCACAGCTACATTAACATGATCCGTGTCACGACTCGGGATGTCCACTCGATCTAAAGCCTTCACGTATCCAACATAATAAATAGGAATAATGTGATAATCAGTACTGACTGGCAGTATGAAAGTTGAAGTATAGAAGTTGAAAGTTACAATGCAAGAAGTATGGTAGTTGAAGGTTACAAGGCAAGAGGAAGACCAAAGAAAAGGTGGATGGATTGTGTGAAGAAGATACGGCTGGGAAGGGAGTTAACATTGAAATGACGAGTGATAGAGTAGAATGGAAGGATAATACATACTGCGCCGACCCTATAAAATCAGAGTAGGCTAATAATGAGCACTAATAGAGTAGCAGAGTTGGTACATAGAGCAACATGGAACGCTGCATTTCTCACGCATTCCCCTCTGTCAAAGTATAAGACCAAAATATGTGCGAAGAACCCCCCTGCCCATTTTGTATTAGGAAAGACACTATATGTACTCCTCTATGATCCGCTAGCTTATATCGGCTTAGTAAAATTATAATTATCTGGATACTAAAATAGAAAAACTACTCTAAACAATGTTATATATAACAATAGATTCTATTGTTAGACTTAGGTAATATAAACACGCCATTAACAAAGCTTCTTTTTTCTCTGTACTAAACAGTGATGAAAGTGATTTTGAACCTTCACAGAAAATAATGCTCAACCTTCATTCTACCTAATTCAATGGATTTTTCCTAGATTAGATTACTATGACTGGATTAGTAGGATTTTTCCTTAACAGATTTGCTATGTTAAAGTTGCCCACTAGTGTTAATAACACTTATGATAAGTGGCCTATGGACGCCTAAAACTCAAGAGATCTTATGCATTGTCTGTGGGAAGGAGAGCTATGGCTTAGAATCTTGAAGGAAGCATACATTTAATAAATAAAATATATAAATTTGGCAGAAAATTTATACTCTTGCAAATGACTTATAGAGATTAGTTTGAGCACATAGAAAGTCTGGAGGATCAAGTGTTATATAACTGGAGATATGTTTATGTCCCTCAATGTACTAATATAGTACATAATTTTTTTAAAATAATGTTTATCTAACAGGTTAGGGTATGTGCAATAACTAATAATTACATACCCAATTACACTAATAAAAAAATTATACTCACAAGAAATAAATAAACTCATAATGGAATTTTTCATTACACATATAAAAAAGTAGTAGGTATATATTTATTTGATACTCCTCATAGTTTTTTTTTAATATCTACCAAAAACAGGCAAACCTACATGCAGCTATTGATGAATGCTGCATCCCCTCCTCTGGGACATAGGTATGAAGTATGCATGTATGTATTTTCATACACTTAACAGTATCAAATACTTTCATAGGAGCAAAATTAACAAAATAGATGAGGTAGGATATGTTGTAAGAATTAAGATGTGGGTAGATCAAAAAATTAAAATTGCTTATTTGGTTAATGTAAGTTACCCTTACCTGTTGCTTTTGAATTGGATAAGATATTGTGCGCTACTTTGTTAATTAAAGTTTTTTTTTTTCATCAGTTTCCAAGATTAGTCGGAACAAACGGACAACATACAAAATGTAATAAAAGGTGATTTTTGGTTGTTAAATTTAGTGAAATAACTAGTAGTAGTTTCTACTTAAAAAAATTAGATGGACACAAGATAATTTTACTTATTTATATAGATTATAGATAAAATTGTTGCAGATTGTAATAGATTATAACAGAATATACCAATTTCAATCAAAAAAACTAAATTTGGAAGTATAGTTTTTTCTTATTCATCATCATCATCAATCATAATCAACAGCCTTTATTAGACCACTGGTGGACATAGGACATAGGCCTCTCCATAGAAAGGAGGTTTTGGTCTACTATACCACACTCGTCAGAATTAAAATGAGATAATTCTAATTGGATTCTTTTTTGGATACTACCTGCCAATTAAACTGTAATTATAAGAAGCATTACAATAAACAGGGTCTGGTAAAGTAAAGCCAGAATATATCAATAATTTATTTGTAACAAAAAAGAAATAAGACAAGTTAAATATTTCTGATTGCTATGGGATTAACTTTTTTTATCGCCTACCAAGGTGACTCTACTCTGCCTGATAGAAAGCAAGAGTAGAATGCAAAACTAAATCTATTATATTCTTATTAAAGTTAAATTTATTCTTAAAGTTAAATTTAGTCACACAGTATCAGTAGTCAGTATCTCTAGTCACAGTTATGTGTGGTAGTACTACTATGTTGTACTTTTCTTAAAAAAAGTACCCCAGGAAATGTAAAAATAGTTTCTAGTAAAAAAAACATGTCGGCAAAACTTAATTAATTTATTAGTATTACATTCCAATACTATAAATGTGTTTATTATATTTAAAACTTTTGAGAATCAGATTCTTATAAGAAGTAATTCACAAGATATTCAATTTATAGCAATCTAAATTTATTTTATCTCAATTTTCATCATTTATTTACGCTAATTCCTCATACACCGGTGGCAATTACAGATCTAAGCACTTCACACGATTTTTCTGAACCGAATTTTTTTTAGTTTTTACAACGAAGTAATTACTTAAATAGAAATTTAAAAAAAACGTAATATCCAGAAGAGTTATCTACAAAACAATTATACTAAGATCAACTCATAACCAATTTATTCTAACATTTCGTTAAATAATAATACCCTACAATAAACTAATAAAAATACGTGTGAAGTAAATAAAACAAAATCAAAATAAACCGGAAAAAATGTAATCGTGAAAACAGGGATTTAAATGAAAATACTTACGTATAACCGGTCTCGAAGTATCACGCGGTGGTTTATCTTTATTTACCACAAGTCCAACATGGAACACATAGCATAGCGTCAACTAAATACGCTATATTACCGATTAGTCCACAGCTGACTCTTTCTTGATATCAACGTTTAATAAGGATTAAATACTACACAACACTAAAAATATTATGGCACGCCGACACGGCAACAAACGTTGTCATATAAAAACGAACTTCGAAGAATAAATGATAACTCAATGAGCCCACACCACCCAAATTCACCTCACCATTATTTGCGCACGCAGTACCGAATTATTCGACGTTACCATCGGCCATTCGGTTCAACGAGCACGACGGCTGACAGTTGAGTGTTGCTATGAATACGAAACCCTTTTTACCTTTGTAGTGTTGGTAAATATTTCTAGTAATGCTATGGTTTTGTGAAAATGTGAGCCGAAACTAAATTTTAAAAAGTTATATATCAATAGGTATATTAAATTACATTCCAAGGTCACAGATGTAAATCCGTTACACCATTATGAAATCCTATTGAAATCTAGGAAATGATGTATGCCCGCAGAATTTTCTGAGGTTAGAAAGAGTTACTCTCAATCCATTTGTAATTTTCTTCCTTATATTTCTGATCTTTTTTATTTCTTACTACAAATTTTCACTCAATTTGGTCATAAATTTGCAACACAAAATGGAGAAGTCCAATCAGATTATTGGAAAATGATAGTGATAGACTTCAATCGACTAAAGTCCTAAACAACTTGATGCCAGTTCCATAAGATTTTAATTTAAAAATATAAGAATGTCAAAACAACAAATCCTGTCAATAAACTGACGTGTACTTTAATTTAGAATTAAATATTGCTAAGATAAATGAAAAATATCTGATTGTTATTATATTATAAGACTGACAATGTCGGAGTCAGAAAGACTTATTCAAGACAGAGCACCGGCTTCAGAGCCAGAGGCTTCAGATGTGCGCGCTGAAGGCGACACTGCTCCCTCGGTATCGGAACGCGAAGCCTATTTTCAGGCTCTTAGATTATGGATTCAACAAGCGCAGATGTATCAAAATCTATCTACATGCTTTCCCTATTACATGATGACATTCCAAGGGTTCCAGAATAATGCAACGAATGCTCCATTGTTGAATAACAACTACCGGTTTCAAGGCACACAGTTCCCGTTTCCAGTGCCAAATGTGCCTCCCAATTTCCCACCACCTCCGCCACCACCGCAGGCTGAACCTATTGTGCCTGCTGAAGGTAGGATTACTTAAATAATATGTATTTTCGTACAGACTGGTCTTTCCATTCAAATATCATGTTATTTTTTTTTATGGATAATCAATCCTCGCAGTGTGTATGCCTTTTTAGAATTGTTAGAAAATGTATTTGTAAACAGTCTTAAAAAGTTACAAGAGAGTATATGCAATGTCAGTAATATAATTTAGAAAGAGTGGCTTTATTGCCAAAAGCAATCTCTTCGCTTCGAGACAACGTTGGAATGAATTTAAATGTTTTGCAGAGACAGTAGTAATTGTCAGTGCAATGAGTTTTGACTCTACTTAATTATATTACACATTCATATTACACCTTCATTTGTTTCTAACTCAATTTTAATGTATTAAATTCTTGAACCATTTTAACCATAAAACTATTTAAATTAAGATTAAGTTAATTATGATGAAGTAGATGATGGTAGATCTGCTAAGCTCAAGGTTAAGTTAAGAAGATTTGGTTCCTAGTTGGAACGAATATTGTGTTGTGAAAATAAATATTTATTTGTTTTATCTAATGCACAGAGTTGAGGGCAATGGATGGGCCCCGATGTAAGTATGACAAAAATCTCCAAAATATGGATCATAAATAGACCCTATAAAAGTAATTAGTTTAAGTATGGCAAAATTGGACTTAAAATCTGTATTAGATTTAATATAAATATAGCTGTGACAATAAATTATATTTCTCAGTACTACAATATTTGTTAATTAATTTATCAACAAAATCTATACATTTTATAGACATAGGTAGATATTTTTGAAATATTATATAGATATCTCTTAAAACTCCCTGTATACCTTTAAATTTAAGAAATCATACATAGTAAGAAATATTAATATACAGGGTGTCCCAGAAAGAATGGATAATCCTGGAGCGCTTAGTAGTACAGCTATCTGGCATACAAAAACATATCCAAAAAAAATCCAAATGGGGCCCAGGTTAAGAAGTTTAAGAAAAAATACTTTTTAGTTGTCCTAAATGACTTACATGTACACCACAGATGCAAATTAATGAAATTTGTTGCGTTTTAAGCGTTATCTTATTCCTCACAGACAATCTTATTAGAAATGCAGTAAATAGTATAAGTACCTATTGTACTTTTTTGCAAAAAAAAAAACAACTAAAATTTTTAACATGAAATTTGATCAAAAAAATTTATGACGCAGTTTTCAATCCGAGTTGATGGCAGACAATTCTAACACCTCTTATAAATTAAAGATGAATTTATCTACAACCTAAAGCTTTTTATTATTCCAATAAAATTGATGACAAGATTTATTCAGTCGAATTTACTCTTTTTGCATCTAAATAACAATCACTACATTTTTATGTTAAATAAAATATTATGTATTATACCATTTTGTAAACTGCATTAACTGCGGATTTTTTTTAAATAGTTGGCCCCTTAGGTTTTCATACATTTTTTTTTTCACAAAAGGCTCTCTAGCTGTCATAATTTTTATTTTATCAAATTCCATGTTAAAAATTTAAGTTGATATCTTTTTTTTATATTAATATTTTTATTTGGTTGATATTCTTCCATAGAAGTACATACTATTTACTGCATTTCTAATAAGATTGTATGTGAGGAATAATAATTTGGGCACCAATTGGATTTGTTTTGTACGCCAGATAGCTGTACTACTACGCGCTCCAGGATTATTCATTCTTTCTGGGACACCCTGTATATTTAATAGTATTATATACCCGACTACAGCAGACCCATATTTTGACAGACAGTGTGAATGTTCATTCGTTCCCTCAAAGCTCCTTATAAGAGTTCTGCAAATAATGTATCATTAGAAACATCTTTCTCATCTGTTGGTTATAGGCTATACGACGAGTTAGATGGTACAGTGTACAGAGATATGCATATTCAAGTTTGAAAAGCCATAGTCACACATCGCTAAAGTGTTGTGACACTTTTCTATGTAAAATGTGACTACAGCTTTTCAAACTTGAATACTGGGATGATTGTGTTGTTTATCTAATTTCTTCAGTAACATTGTATAATCTAGTGTTCTAAACAACTTGTTCCATCCTTTTTTAACGTCTTTTTTTGTTGTAGTTGGATTTTATTTTTTACTTTTTTTTATTTAGGAAAAGTTATGTTATAAGTTTTGACTAATTTTATGTTTGTGGTTTCCAGTGATTGCTCGCTACGGTGGATATGAATATGTGATACCACCATTACACAAGAGGCTTGTTGCTGAGTTTATTGATTTTATGTTACTGTTCATCCTGAAACTGATTGTCACGTTTATAGCAGTAGACATGTTTGAATTAATGTAAGTATTCATGAGATGGCTTTAATGATGATTGCTGTAATTTTAAATATTGTAAAAGGAACTGCCAATCATTTCAATTGTTGATAGATTGATCACTACTGGCCCTCAATTCTACTCATGCTTGCCATCAGAATAGAGTTACTTTGGTAGGCTTAAATAAAAAAAAAACAGTTGGTTTTGCCCACTTGCTATTTAAAAAAGCAAAGATAAAAGAATATAACTTTCATAATAAATTGAACTTTAAGCTGTATACAAAGTGTTTTAAAAAGTATAGGACTGGATATGTGATTAACTTCAGTGGAACGTAGCGTTGGCATAAACACCAAATAATGTTAAAAAAAATATAAAATTCTCGTGTCACGGTGTTTGTAGTTAAACTCCTGCGAAACAGCTGGACCGATTTGTGTGCATATCGGGTAGGTCGGCGAATCCGCTGGCATCAGCTACTAGTTTATATATTGTTTTCTCAAAAGCGCGGCAAAAGCTATGTTAGCATTTTATATTGCTTTAATGTTTGACACTATAAATCTATTTTATTGACAATATCAGTGGCATTGAAAATAATAGTCTTTTAACAGTAAATTTTCGTTTTTTTTTGCACGCCTCACAAAAATATCTGAAGTTAAATTTCTAATCTTGTTCTTATTTGAAAAGCATTGTAAACATGTTATGTTGGTTTCAAAAACTCAAAAAGTACTGCACCAATTGACCTCAAATTTTGACACAGTACGTTATACAGAGATGCTTTGTATCTATTTGATGCGTTAATTTTGTTCTTAATTATTTATTAGTGTACCATTGTCAAGAAGCATGTCAGACTTATTAATTCACAAGGCATGGTTTATACTGAAGAGAACTTTGCAGTTGTATATACTATCACTGCGCCGACACACTCATACATTAAGTTTTAAAATAATTATATATTATTTGAAATATATGTGCCTTTACAGAGACTTGGAAAAGTTTGATTTCTACAAATTCAGTGAGCATTACGACGATTACAAGTATGCAATGGAATTGACATCTGAAATACTCCTATTGGAAGTTATATACAGGATCCTCGTGTGCATATTTGAGGTTTTATACCTTCATAATTTATTTAGTTCTTTGCTGGAATATGTTCTTTTATATTCATAATAGTATTTTCTAATTGCTTATGTGCTAGCTGTTTCATCTACTATTCTTTTCTGAACTTAAGCAAATTCTATTTGGTGGTAATTTAATGTTTGAATCTAATAAGATTTTATTTTTATTAGATTAATCTAATATTAGATTCTAATTTGATTTTATTTGACTACCTTGTTTGTAGGTGTAGTGGTTAGCGTATGGGGCTGCTGATCAAGAGGTCTCGGGTTCGATTCCCGGGTCGAACTTAATGTTTGTGTGATCCACAAATATTTGTTTCGGAGTCTGGGTGTTTTCTATGTTAATATGTAGGTATGTATTTACAAAAAAAATGTTTATGTATTTATATCAATTGTTTAGTACCCATAATACAAGCTCTGCTTAGTTTGGGACTAGATGTTGTTGTGTGTGAGACGTCCGAAATATTTATTTATTTATATTTATTTCTTGACTAGCTTGCCGCAACTTATTGTATGAAAAATTCTAAGTAGATTTTTCTTTTTGAATATTGTAGCATTTCATTAAATAAAAGATTCTAATTAGATTTACTTAACTTTGATAAAAAAAACAATAAATAATTGCTATTAAATTGAATCATATAAGAAATTCACAATGGTTTATATTTGACAGCCAGGTAGTCTTCAACGTTATTCAAAAGAAAACTTCAAAAAAATATACTTATGCTACGTATAAAGAAGTTTGGATAAAATTTGCGTAGTCAATGTCACTCGGGTCATTATTACGTGATTTGTAATTTTGTCGATTACTAAACTGACAATGTATGACTTGACCCAGGTGACATAGGCTGTATAAATTTTGGTGGGCATTACTACGAATTTATTGACACCTCATTAATTAAAAAAATTCAGTAGTTTAGGCGCTAAGTTGGAACATACATACATAGACTGCTAATTTACCCTTCCTTTTGCTTCGGCGTAGGAAATTTCACATGTACTTACGACAGCATTCGTTTCATATTAAAATAATTCAGTAGTATTTTTAATGAACGATTTTTGTTGCTTTACAGGCCTTCTGTTTAAGTGGCAGCGTTGGACGAACGGGAGGAGCAACCCCTGGAAAGGCACTTCTAGGTCTTAGAGTTGTCACAGCCTCAGCAGTCATTGCAGTCGACGGTCGCCCACGAGAAACTGTGTTGCTTTACCCCGGAAGGCCTCTTTCATTCAACATTGCACTGTTCCGGTCTCTCATGAAGAATTTCCTTATTTCATTGTTGTTCCCTCTTTGCGTTGTTTTGTTCGTGTTTCGACATAACCGCACTGGCTATGATTTAGTTTGTGGTGTCATTGTTGTTGAAGAGAATATGTTTCCTCCTAGAAGGCATGCTCCATGAGATGCTTCCTATTTCATAACTTATCCAAAACTTATTATTAGTTGTAACAGTTTGTCTATTCAATGCTACACATTTACTGAAACTATTCAAATTAAACTGTAAGTTATTTCATCTCGAGGAATTATTTTTAGTAATTTCGTAGGAATTGTGTAACACGAAGAAAGAGAATCTCGCGCTAAATGATTGATCAATGAGCGCGCGCTTTTTTAATTGGCCAGAGAGCGCGCATGTTTTGATTAACCAAAGAGCACGCTCTTTGATTGACCAATCAGCGCGCCCCTTTGACTGACTAATCGCACTTTTTTTGACCGTTACATAGTATGTAGGTGAGATGTACATCATAAACATCAAGGAATTTTATTCAATTTGATATATATTCTATATTGAATTTTATTGAAATCATTGTTTGCCAATTAAATAGGTGTCGTTAGAAAGTTTTAAAATTGAATTATTTTCGTATATTGTGTAGCAGTCATATATGTAAATGGTGCCTTTATTTTATTTAATCCAGTAACTTTTAAATTTAGTATTTCTGTTCATCCTGGGAATGTTAAGTCGTTCTTTTAGTTAGTTATGTTTCCTCAAACTCATAAGGTCACAGAAATAATAATTAAACGTATTTAGGAGTTGCGTATAGAACTAGTTTTGATAAAATTACTGACCAAAGAATTTTTGGTATATTATAAGCTGATAAAAGTACAAATCGGAATCAAATATTCTGATTTTATACTTTATCTATAATTCCTTTAGAAGTGTAAAAGGGTTCTTTATTTTTTAATTTTTGGTTTTAAATTATATCTCCTAACTAGAGTTTATTATTTACATGATGAAACTACCGATGGAAAGTTTATTTACCTAATATTTTTAAAGTTGTTTTTTTATGTAGATAGTTTTATCCTAAAATAAAATTAAGAGATAGGTAGATTGAGAGTTGTTGTTGGTTTTCAAAAAGGTACGAATTGTGCCAATAAGGTTGCGGTATATTGTGGTTCAGCTAGATTTGTTCACGTTCTGTTATTTGCACGATGTGATGGCACCACCATTATAATATCTCGACATTAAGTATGTATGTAATTTTGTTAAGTTGTGACTGTAAAATTATTTTTTTATTTCCAGTACTTCAGAACAGACTGAATTTGTATGATTTCATTGTCGGCTGTTTTGAGTGCCTATTCATGTTTCTTTTACTTTGTTCGGGTCGTATTGGATTTCGAGGGAACAGAAATTGCACGAGTGTGTTTGCTCACACACACGTGCACGTATCTCCCGTTTATTAGGCGACCTGCCAAAGTGCCTACCTGCTGTGTAGTAGGAGTCCATCAAATTTCTTTTACTTTTACCAGCCCGAAGATTGAACATAGTGATGTGCAATTGAAGAGGCCTATGGCCAGTAGTGGATTGGGATAGGATCTTGATAATGATGAATCCGATTACTTTTTTTGAAAATACTTTAAAATATTTCACTTACATCTCAATTAAATTATTTTTAATGTAACATTTGAACATGTTAAAACTCTAGGCACTCTATAACAGAACATTAACTTTGTAGATAAGTACTGCAGTTTCGTTTTTGGCCAACGGATAATAGTTATTTTAGTATATGTTTTCTAACTTTCAAAAATTAAATTACAAAATTGTGATATTTATTTTTATGTAACATATTGTAAATAATAAAAATCATGTAAAAATGTAACTTTGTCTTTTGATTTATAAGAGCAACAATAAAAACAGTTTAAACCTCAATAAGACACTCTTTAAACCATAATAATTATTTTCTATGAATGTTGTTACAACGGGTTTTTCAACAAGAACTTTGTTACAAAATAAAAAAAGATTTTATATAAAGATGATTCAATTTTTATTGCATTACGAAGAGGAAAGTGGGCAATATTGAATTAAAAATGTTATCTGAGAAATGTCCACCACGAGCACGCTGACAGATGTCGATTCTTTCTGTGTTTAATTACTTTTTGGCAAAATGGCGGGTCTATTTCGTTAATCACATCACGGATTTTAAGTTTTACGGCTGCAATCCATATAGACTATCCTTAACAAAGCCCCACAAAAAATAATCTTGAGGTGTTCAATCACACGATCTGGCGGGCCACTTTACCGCTGAATTTCGTGATACGATCGGAAAATTTCGTTTGCAATAAATTGATCGTGTCATTAGCTGTGTGACACGTGACACTTGTGGTTTCAACAGGCTGGTGCCACCGTGTTACATACTCTTTAGTGCCACCCTGTTGAAACCACAAGTCAGTGATATCCACGTCATCAATAATAGGCCAAAATTGAGTTGTTAATATCTCGCCATAGCGGGATCCATTGACCGTTACCGCATTTCCAGCCTCATCTTCGAAAAAAAAGGCCCAATCACGCCTCCAGACTACATAGGGCACCATACAGTGACACGAAAAGAAGAATCATTTTTTCAGACGAGGCCGATTTTCACTTGTCAGGGTACGTCACCAAGCAAAATTGCCGCGTTTAGGCCTCAATCACACGAGAGGTTTTTTAACGGATGTTAAAAAAGCATTCAAGTATGAAGTTGCTTAATACTAAGGTCTATTTCCAACGCCCAAAATTGAAAATGCAACACTGCTCGATAAAAAATCGTTTTGTTTTAAAAACGCTGTCGTGTGAACATATACTTGGGAATGCATTTGTTGTATTTGAACGCTTTTTTAACGTCCGTTAAAAAAACTCTCGTGTGAATGAGGCCTTAGGCTTCTGAAAATCCATTGAGTAATTATTGATTTTCGGATTTATTTCGGATCACCAACAAATGATACACACAGCAAATATGAATTTAAAGAAAACAAAATACATGCCCTGTGCTCATTCAGTTATAGGTAATCACAACTAACAAAGGATAATTATTAGTACCATCTAAATAAAGCTAAAAGAATATAATAAAAAGAAAACAACTAGTTAAAAGAGCTATAAAGAAAACCTAAAAACAGCAATTCAATTAGGATTCATCGATAAGCCTAAGCTCGCCACAGCTTAACCCTGGCGAGCCCATTCTTATCGAAGTACAGACTCAAAATGGTCTATGATTTTTTTCTTGAAATTAGGCAAGTTATCTCCAAAAATTTCCAAATCCAACAAACGAGAAAGTTCTTTGTAAGACTTGGCCATTCTGGTCAACGGTGAGTTATGCCCCAGATTAGTCTTATATCTACGTATTGTTTGTCTGTTTATTTGTTCCGAGTAGTCTTTGGAAAGTCTGAATCGATTTTTACGGGTCTTTCTCAGGCTGAAAGCTGATGACATAAGGAATAGCTTAGAATATTTTTCTTGAGACTAGCCTCGTTCCGCGGTACAAAGATAACCGCGGGACTCAGCTGGTTTTTACTAATAAAGAAAAACTGGTGATTAATTGGTTAAAGGATTGAAAAACCACAATTTTATGTCGTAACATTTAAGAAACTACTTGTTGTCGACTATCAAAATGGGCAAACCAGACTCTTCCATAATTTTCCCGCAGTTAAGAGCTTGTATAGCAAGTGACTTATAGTTTGTCTAAGCATGATCATAGACCATGTCCGTGACCATTGTCCGTGTGGTGTCGGATTAAGAATACAGAGTGACACCACCCCTATTCATCCCACGCGGGTGTCGTAAAAGGTGACTAAGGGATAAACTACGCAAGACAACATCAATGCAAAGAGAAGGAAAACTTGAAACTAACCCTATACCAAACCGTCTGGCCAACGTGGTATAGTAGGCCAATACCTCCTTTTCAAGGAGAGGCCTATGACCAGCAGTGGACTGTTAAAGGTTGTTGATGATGATGATTATCATAGACGGTTTCCTACTTCAGTGAGCATGATCAATTTTGGATTCTTCACAGTTTAGATAATAAGAGTACCAGTTTAGTAGATTATTCTTAATATTCATCGTGAAATTCTGAAATCATAGAACTTAATAGTTTTTAGAAGTAGGATAAAAGTATCTTAATAACAAAAATAAAACTATATGCCTATCGTGACCAAAAATTGGCAAAGAAACATGATTTCATTATGTATTTAATTCATCTTCGTTGGTTAAATACATTTTTATTGTTGAGTAAAGTTATTAAGTCCAGGTATCGGGTATAATAATTAATATTTGGTTTTTTAAATGTTTTTTACTCCCAAAAACGATGGATAAATGTTTATTGATAGTTGAAGTAAATTATACTAAGCAAAATGATGTGCCATTAAATAAAAATCAATTTATATTCTTATTTTAGTCGATTATAATAGGAATGTCCTTAGCTTTACGTTCGGAAACAAACGCCGTAATGTTAATTGGTCCAAATATTATTTCGGAAGACCAAATCAAAATGCATTGCTATTGAATCTCAGGCTAAGATTTTAGCACAAAAATCTTTACTATTCCTAAATGCGACACTTTCTAGTTTCTATTTATTTCATAATAAATTTGCTGAGTTGGCTTGCGCGTCGCACCGTCAGTCTGCCGTAACGTGGCGGCGCTGCGCTCGTGTGTGTGCTGCAGGAGTGGCTCAGTGGCTTGAACTGTCATTGTTCATGTAGTTTTCTGTGATAAGAATTACTGTGAAATTATAGTTTAGCGAACTAATTTACACAATCACGATGTCCGCCTCGGGTGAATTCGGTAACCCTCTACGCAAGTTCAAGCTCGTTTTCCTAGGGGAACAAAGTGGTGAGTAGAGGGCGAATTATCGCCCCTCTGTCGTACATTTTTAATATTATAGTTTTAAATTTACGATATATGAGTATAGATCCGTCTAGACTTTATCGAGTTACTGGCCTACATAAGCCCGGGGACGAGCAAATAGCGAAATTGATCCATGTATAATGTATCAATACTTTGCAGTCGTACTTACGTCTGCCGCGTCTGTGTGCTGCTGTGCCGAATTACGAGTTGAGATGTAGGTTACACTCTCCGAGTACGTAGTGAGCGTTAAACCGCTCATAATATGCTATGTTTTCACACTTATCGGCTGTTATCGATAGTCTTATTTCATCACAAATGATCTGAAGTAATGAGATGAGATATTGACGCAAATATTTGTTTTTTTTTTCAGTGGGGAAGACGTCGCTCATCACTAGGTTCATGTATGATAGTTTTGACAACACTTATCAGGTGAGTCATCTTGTTTCTCAGAAGATTCTACTAGAGACACTATTCTGATTGAAATCTTATAGTAGTTGTGTCTGGTTAGTGTCCAGATCAGTATTACATCACTGGTTAGTCATTTAACCTCATGAATATGTATGTATAACACACTGTATTAGTATTACATGTGAGCAAGATAATGGTCATAATTTTTGCTCTAAATGAGGACTGCAATGAAAGTGACTGAGCTTAAAACTGAAAGTACTCTGTACTAAGTCATCTCAATATAAGCTACATTTAGGGCTTTAGGTATTTTTAAATATTTAAAAATATGTTCTACAATTTAATATTTAATCTGTATATGTGAGTTTCTTATATTAGAGGTGCGGGTGTATTCTTTTTTTAAATATTTTAATGAGCAATTGCTTAACTTTTTAATTGTTTTTTAATGCAAATTCAATACAATATTTCAGCCATTGTAAATATATTTTTTTTAATTTGATATACCTAGTAACTTTTATTTTTGACCTCATCATAATAAACATCTTAATTAGGTAAATTATTAAAAAGTGAGTGACAGTTGAGGACCTGTTTTCATTTGAGCTTAAATTACTGCGACCTACAAATAAAATATGAAATTGAATCTATTCACTTAATTGTTTGTTCATATTATATAAGTAAATAAATATTCTATAAGTATAAAAATCTGCTAAGTCAAGGAGCTAATTAATTAAAAATCATATGCAATTTTCTACACATATAAAAACTAAAAACTTTTATATATAAATATACCAGTCTGTTAACATACAATATTTCCTTTCAACATAGCAATATTTTCCTAATGTAATCTCTTTGTTATGAATATTAAACTAATAAATATATTTTTTGGATATCCAATTACTTGAATAGAAGGCTATATTTTAAAAAAGGAATGGAACACGACTATAACTTTTTTTGAATGATAAAACTAAAGAACACTAGTTTCTAATTTTATATCTAGAAATAATTAATAGTGGAGCTTAAACTCATTAAAAAAAAATTGTATTTAAAAGTAGTTTATTCATCATTATTTATCAACTATGTTCAGAAAATTATTTAATAGATACCACCCTTTAATGTAGTTTTTATGCTTAAAACAAATTTCTCAGTCTACTATTTTTTTTAAATGTAATTTAGAATACCAAACTGAATTCTCTCCCTGATGGAAAGCATGATTAGAACTACTGCATCATTAGTCCTCTATTCTCGCACTCACCAACAAAACATGATAGCATGAATGGTGCCATTTTAGGTCTTATGTTTGAGGATAGTGACACCCTAGTCTGTAAAACATAAACATTGCAAAACAACTTTTTTTTTTACCTTTTCCTGTTGTTTCAAATTGCTGAATATAGGTACATTAATTTGCAAAAAGTAATTTTTATTAATTTGCAAAAAGTAAGTTTTGGTCAATATAAGCATATTAGTAAAATTCATGTTTATTTACAACTGTTTGATTCTAAATTTGACAGAGCTTGTAATCAGACAACTTACAGACAGTCAGAATTAACTCTGTTAAGGTATTTGCCTAAATCACTACTCCGATTTAGGAGCACTAGTCGAGGATCGAACTAAGTGGAGTGCAATTGTAGATGCCGATGTCCAGCAGTGGTCTGTAATAGGCTGATGATGATGATTTAACCAGGACTGCTTGTTTACATAGACCAGAATCTTCCTTAGGATTCCTTACACCAACATCCAACAATCATGATAATAGAATCAGGATCTTATAACACACTTCAATCTCTATTTAACACTGGCAGAATATTTGCCACTGTTTGCCAAATAAAAAATAAACCTAAAAAAGACATCAAAAGCTAACTCCCTGCCTAGGACACTAAAAGATGTAAAATAAATTGACTTTAATTTGACTGGTTTAAATTACTATGTAAAAATTCTCGTCAATACCTAATTAATTATCTATTAATTTAAATAAAGATAAATTATAATGTGTGCTTGTTAAATAAAATCTGTTGCCAAAGACAAGCCAAAAATGCATGTATGTTATTATAATATGTAACCAATGTGGGCGGGGCGTATGTACCTCACTTATCCTCACAAATCTATTCCTCTCATTTCTCCTCCTTTTTGACGGCGGTTAAAAAAATTAAATAACGTATTGATTAATATTATAACTTTTATTAGCAACTACATAGTTTATCTAAAACCCTATCTAATTTATATCTGTTTTACCTATCTCTCAGATATTTATAGTTTTATGTAGATTATAAACTAGCTTCCTGGTTATTGATTACTAAAGATATCAATTGATGTTTATTGAGAATCGTTCTATTGCAAATTACCAAATCCATTGCAGATATGGGGTTTGCTAGTAGCAGGTGAATGAATTTCCAATCCGTTGAAATATTTTATTTATGTGCTAGTAAAACAAGCATTCATTTCCTGATTTCTGAAATATACTAAATATCACTACAATTTATTTGTTGAGATAACATTTTTTACTTTTAGATTTTAAGTACTGGTTTCTGTCTAATATTATGTCTGTTATCCTGAGGGTAATTAGTCTTTTCCATAGCCTCATGACATGTTCATCCTGACTCGTTTCTGTAATCTTATTAAAGTCTAAAAATATTATATGTATATGCATTTGTTACGCTTTGAAGTGCAGGTCTCCGTAGGCGCTTGTTATTGCTTACCAAAATTGGACCTTTTTTTTTTTTTTTTTTAACGTGTGGAAATCCCCGCGGACCGTCACCCCTGGGGTTACGGCGGGGTGGTGTGTCGGAATCGAACCGACTAAAACCACACGGTGTGACCCTCTCTGCGCCTGTGTATTGGAAGGAGTCCAGGGAGGGGATTTCCTTCTGGACTCACCAAAATTGGACCTAGACCAAGGAAGTAATTTTTTAATATTTTATAAGATGCTATAATATTTTATGCCAATCTATTCAGAAATAAATAAATAAAGATTTCGAAGATCCCACACACAACGTCATCTAATCGCAAACTAAGCAGGGCTTGTTATTGTGGGTACTAACTAGATAACTGATATAAATACATGAACATCCTTTTTTTTGTAAATACATACATATTATACATAGAAAACACCCAAACACACAAATATTTGCGGATCACACAACGATTTGGTCCGACCCAGGAATCGAACCCGAGACCTCTTCATCAGCAGCCGCATACCACTAGAGTCACTAGACCAACAAGGCAATCAAATGAATATGATTTGCCCCTTTAAAGATGTTACAATCTTTTATTGTAAATATTAAAGTATCCGGGGTTTGGAATTTAGTTGGTCCCGGTGGTTATCATAGGATAACCGTCGTGAAACTTCGGGTGGCTTATGAACATCTAACAGGACACTATGTGTTCTTGACGATGATGATGAAATGATGAATATTTTAGACAAGATCTCTTTTTTGTACCGTTTTTTATTTACACAACCCTTTCTTTTTACCAATCGTAGCTCCTTACTATGAAGTTCCTTCTTTTTTAAGTCGTTTTGAAACTTTGAGATCTCTAACGGAGCTATGAGCGGCGACTCGTGGCGTGCCTCGTACATTTTTATACTTTTGATATTACCGCTCGGCGTTTCGCTCTTAGCTACCGCTCACAGCGGTAAGGTCGTAAACGGGCCGTAAGAACAATAAAGCAATTTCTTTTATCATTAATATTTACTAACAATTGTTAACCATTGTTTAAATTTACACGTACTTACACTTAGAATTTTCTTACACGTACATTGTACTTAGATAATTGCATTGTAATGTTATTCTAAAAGGTTGCTTCTCGAAAACGTTTTTTATCTGTATCGTTGATCGTAAACTTCGATATTATTACCATGTACAGTTATCAGCTATCTTTAACAAACAATTACAATTAAATGCTTTTATTGATGACAAAATTATGTCTATTATCTTTATTAGAAACAATAATTTTATCTTTCCACCAATCGAAAGTGTTAACAGACTTGTTTTGAAATACTAATCGGTTTTCTTTTTTCGTCGTATACGGGTACAAGAATAAGGAACAAAGATTAATCTATCTATTAGAAACCACGTACCTACTTGAAGTTTCACAAAAACAGTGAATAGAAGATTTCCTCCCCTTCGAATGTTTAACAAAATTGTGTCCACCCTTTATTGTACTATTGCTCACTATACATTTTGTTTTCAAATACACGCCATGGGAAATAAGTAGACGCAGATAGATGTTGCATGGGTCAACTAGTTGCTGATAATTGTATCATAGTATACAATTTTAGTCTTAGAATTGTTTTTTTTTTTAAGATTCAATGAAATTTATATTTCCATGAAAATATACTAAAATAATGCAAAGCAATAAAGCATATTTTAGGATAAACAGTTCTCTAAGACGTAAGCGTTTATATTGTCAATCAGGAAAGTATTTTTTTTATATGAAGAGACTACTCTGCCTGATGGAAAGCAGGTGTAAAATCCAGGAGTAGGGGTCCGCATCATCTTCGTGAAAGCATATAACGCAGCATGCAAATATAAGTTATTTATGTTCTGTATTGTAAATAACACACAATAACACGGTGTTCTATCTATCTATCTAACATGGCATCTCACTATGGCGGCCTACGATATGCTACTGAACTCCGGTCTCACACTCACCAAAGAAATACGACAGAACGAATGCCGACATTTTTACTTTGGTCTTCAGTGAGAGGATAGTACTACCTAGTCGAGCCGACTCATTCGTTCTGAATCAGCGTGGTTCTACCTACCTTGAAAATGTACTGTACTGTTCACTAATCCTAGTGTTCTAGTTAACTTTGTGTATTCTTAAATCACAGTCCACTGACAAGTCTCACCCCTCTCATGGTTCGATCGTCAATGTGTAAATGTTTGCCAACTCTCCCCTTTCTCACGTCACCATTGTCGTTCAGCTAATTGCCAATTGTCTGTGGCGTGTTCTAATTTATTATAGACGATTGTGACATCTGATGTTTGAATTTTAAAAACACTTTGCTCTGTAACTCTATGGATGTCTTATTTAGCGTAGTGTTGTTACTTAGTTTAGTCACTACCTAAATCAAATGCAAGGGGACTATGTAGGATTGGAATTTCCAATCTCACAGAGACTAACTGTCCATGCAGTAACTTAAACGGTACAAATAAGAATTTAATGGTGTATTTAACCTTCAAGCGGGCGCGCGTAGTCGAATCGACCGCGCTTAGTACATTTTCGTTCATATTAATATTATTACCCATCACATTTATTTCTTATTCCTAGTAGCCTGTCGCTATGTCATTGGGAGTAAACTAAGGAATAAACCGTCGCTCGGGGCGCTCCATCAACTCCACAAATCGTAATTGTTTAAGGCCAGGTGCAGTCGTCGAAAAGACTACACGCGCCTGTCGTCGAAAAGGTTACGCGCGACGCTCAACACGACATACCCTCTTTTACACACGTAGTAGTTTTTCGGCCATCATTCAATATTATCGAATTAAGCTTGGATTTTTTATGTAAAATTTGTAGTGGACGGTTACCACAAAGTGCAATACTGAGAGAATCCAACTGCTCGGACTCAGAAGACTGAATTCATTGCGGTTTGATGATGTCACATCACTTTATTCTGCTGCAGAAATTGACGAAAGTACAAATGAAAAGTGTAAACCCGGCATCGTTACTTTTTACAATAAAACAAAGGGGGTTGTCGATGAAGTCGAAAAAAAAGCGAAAATGTATTCGATTTCAAGGAAGAATAATAGATGGTCATTGACACTCTTCTTTCGTCTTCTGGACATTGCAGAAATAAATTATATGGTGATATAGAGGACAAATAATGTGACTCTACGGAAAAGGCGAATGTAATTACGGGCATAAGGCACTGAATTGACAAAAGAGTATGTCAAAAAAGATCAACGATGTTAGATTAGGCCTTCCAAAAAAACTAAAAAGAAACATAAGGGAGCATTTGAATATGGAGGATAGTGCTGCTGATAGAGAAGCAGGTAGTTCTGGCACATGCAGAGGAACCTGTAAAATATGTCCAGTCAAAAAAAAGAGGCAATCAAAAGCGCAATGTCAGTTATGTATGAAAAATATTTGGGGAAGTCATACACCATTTATTTGCAATCAAGTTATATGGACGAAGAAACTGATTTTGTACAAAGTAATACATTTTTATTCTTATTTTGTAATTTTTTTTGTTGTTCTAGGTATATGAACTAGTCTGAGATATGTAAAAGGGTTTTGTGTTCCTAATTTTTGTTTTGATTCAAAGAATACTTGAGTTATGTTAAATAATGTAATAATTGTTTTTTTTTCATAATTTTAATTACTTTTTTAACAAATCAGACTTTAAAGACAATGATACTATATCTGAGTACAAATAAATAAATAAATATTGAATAATTAGTGCTTTATTTCTCTTATTCATCCCATAGGTCTTTTCAGTTACGCGCGCCCGCTCCCGTTACAAATGACCGCGCGCCCGCTTGAAGGTTAAACACCAAAACGAATGGAATAACTTATAGAACGGTTCTCGTAAAATCAATACGAATGTTTCGACTTGGTTTGATCTAGTCATGTCTTTAAATTCTTGTTTCTTTTTCTTCCTACCTAGCCTTATTTCTTATTTGGGGTCGGCCGGTTTCTTATTGATCAGTTATTTGGGCAATCTATATATGATAAATGTTTTTTTACTTAATTATTTCACAAACCACATGCATTCCTCTTTACATACAAAACCTAAAACTTAATGTAATGGAATAATTGTAGAATTTATTTACTTACCTTTGTTTAATAAAATTTATAGTAGTTGAAACAAAAGAAATAGGTCTATCTTCTGCGTGGACTATCAAATTGTATTTAGTTGCTATCCAAACATAAACATACCTATGAATAACCAGAAGAAGACCACTATGGATAACAAGGAGAACTTAGTAGTATAGTATTACTAACAAGTCCGAAAACACCTCGCTCGTTTACTTCGAACACTCCTCAGACCAGCTCCCAAATTACGAATGTAGGTACCATTCGCTTTCGTTTCAATTAATCAATTAGAAGTAGTTTGAGATTGATTTCCAACATTATACATGGCCTAAAGCTACAAGTGAAGCTAAGAGCTTGTTAAAAAGAAGAAAAAACTATTTGTTTGCAATACTGCATTGATTGCACCGCATTGAAACAGATTGCAGCAACTGATCTGAGGAGGTCATGTTTAAAGTTCAGCTACATAAAATAAATGTTGACAAACATTTTAAATAATATCAGACAGTGTTTTTCAACAAGTATTACTAGTTTTTTTGTTTACACTCTTTTAAACTAGCTGACCTAGGCAGCCAGCCCTTATCGTGATGTTATGCCGCGGAAGCGAAATTTTCAATATAAAGGGTTATAGTGAACCTACTTTAAAAGAAGATAGACATATTATTATGCTGGCGTAGACTTTTTTTTTTCGAATTTTTCATATCAGACCAGTAGTTCCTCAGATTAGTGCGTTCAACTCTACAAACTCTTCAGCTTTACAATATATATTAGTATAGATAAGACTTATTGTTTTTTTTTTCAAACGAATTGACTACATTTGTCTACCACTAATGTAACTTTTTATTCAACTATCATTAAACGAAAATTTAAGTACGCATTGCAAGGCGAAAAACGAAAGATATTTCTACGAGTACAATTCCTAAGAGTTACTTACTTAGCCTCAGATAACCGCTTACCATAAGTTCGACCGTGTGAACTCAAGTACATACGTTCATATTACAAAACTCATTTCATCAATAATATAGGTGCCGTAATCGATATTAGGTACATTCAATATACCTTCATAATATTTTGACCAATTTTATCTGTAAAAGTTGTCTCGAGTCAACGATGCGTAGAACACTCACTTTTAGTCACGTGCAGACAGCGGATAGAATATAATAAATTATTTGACTATTTTTGAACTGTTATTTCCAAACTTGCTATAAAATATATTATTTGTGAAAATAAACTATTATTATTATTATTACCATTTTATCGGCTTTAAAAGACAAGGTAGGTATTGTTATTCATCACATAAATCACATTAATTTTTTGTGATGTCAGTGCCCTCAAATATACAGAAAAATAGTTCAACCTTCGAATTTAGTTCACTCTCAGGGTTTTTTATTATTATCATTTATTAAAAATACAACAAACTGAGTTACATACTTGTCTCCCAAAACCTGGTTGATGGTTTGACTGGGGGATCGAGTCTCCGTACAATCATCAACTTATAAAATAAAAACATTTTAAAAACAAATCACCTCTTTACAACTAATTAGGATATTATTTTTAGAGCCGCACTAAGCCGCCATAGTGTGGGCTGCCATACTTTACTGTCTGCATTCGCAGCAATGATGTGTGGTTTCTCCCACTCTTGGATTCTGCTCATGCTTTCCATCAGGCGGGGTAGAGTCACTTTGGTAGGCTATATATATATATATAAATATATATAAAAGAAGACTTTTGAAGCATAGTTACAACAAAAAACTTTAAATAGAATATAGGATTGCGGAGGTCTGATGCCAGTCGCTCTGTGTAAAAACGAATATTCAGTTAAAACCAGTTCATCCAGTATCCGACTCCAAATAATATTGGGAATAATAAAGGCTAGGAAGATAACTATGAAAGTGACCTTATTTTACGTCCTCATGTATGACATGCATACAGCAAGTTAAAGATAAAGTGGGGGTCGTGACTTAATCAGAGGTTAAACAGAGTGCAGGAACCCGAGAGGAGTGGCGATTACTCCACCGAAAAGGGCCTTTCTCTTAAATTGAGAGAGAGAAAGAGAGAGGGAGTCTACAAGATAAAAACGCATTATCAAGATCTCAAGTTTGAAGCCTCAAGCTTATAGGTGTTAACGCAGCTTTCAACAAGAGCAGAAAGGCAGATGTAGATAAGATGAACTTGATATTTAACCTATCACTCAGTGAGTCAGTCAAGTAAGCGTATGAAATAAAACATTGCCTAAACTAATGGTACCTAAACTTTGATTTCCTTATGAAAAATATTCTAAAAAACAGAGAACATGTTATACACTGTGCCATCTAGCTTCTAAGCAGAGTATTTGTACTTATAGTATAAAAGTCAGATTGAAACTTTTAAACAAATATCATACACCAAGGCAGTAAGAAACTGTGGCAAAACTCAAACATTTCCAGCTTAATTCTCATAGACTACCGTTTATTCCATTTTGTCCTATTACCTGTCGGACCTGCTACAGCTAGTTATGCCGGCGTCTATCCTCAAGGGAAGCTGCTCGGAGAACTGTGACAGCTATTAAATTAAATATTAATTCCTTATCCTTCCTTGAAATATTGGATGAAGAGAACGTTCAAATGTTCGAAGGCGAGATAGTTGGCCAAATATTGATCGGCTTGCCAAAAACTTTGTTTAGAATTGAAAGAAATGGTGGTTTTCCTTGTATCACATTTCTCATACAATGGGTGTCTGTTAGTTTAAAATGTGTTTTTGAAGGATTAATATTTTCTTTCATCAGCGTGTTTTTACAAAAATCAGCATGAATAGCAAACTATATTTCTAGATAGTTTTCTAAATTAGACAATTAAGTATCACCTGACCAATATGATGACGCACAGAAACATAAAAAAGACATTAAAATGAATAATAAAATTAGTAAGTAATATGGCCGTCGGAAATATTCGCCAATTTGTAGTTGCAACCAGAACTAGTGAAACCAACGTTTTATAACTTCCACCACAATGCAGTTCATAGTTTTAATATCTTATTTAAATAGGTACTTTGACGTCACAACTTCTAAACCGACATGATCGACATGGTCCTTAGACGTAATTTGTGAAATTCTTAGTTTTAACATTAACGCACATTAATAGTGTTATTATGATATAGTGTATAATACTACTGATAAGACATATACTGAAATAAGAATTCTTCGTCTGTGTCAGTTTTATTTCTAGACTATTACCTATTATAGATAAACTTCGCACCGTATTATAGGGTTTGCCTTTTTTACTTATTTATTCAGACTGCCTTGTTAGTCTAGTGGTTAGCATATGCGGCTGATGATCAAGAGGTCTCGGGTTCGATTCCCGGGTCGGACCAAATATTTGTGTGATCCACGTATATTTGTTTCGGAGTCTGGGTGTTTTCTGTGTATAATGTATGTATTGTATGTATTGTATGTATGTATTGTATGTATTTACAAAAAAAAAGTATGTTTATGTATTTATATCAGTTGTTTAGTATTAGTACCCATAACACGAGCTCTGCTTAATTTGGGACTAGATAATGTTGTGTGTAAGATGTCCGAAATATTTATTAATTATTTATTTAGGCCTACCAAAATGACTCTACGCATCTTGATGGAAAGCATGAGTAGAATCCAGGAGGAGGGGGAGGAGACAATTCAGCATGGTGACACTCGCTATAACGGCCTAGTGAGATGCAATTGCGTTATTGGGCCTCTGCTCACACATTCACCAACGAAATTTGAAAGCACTAATGCTGTCATTTACGTTGGTCTTCTGAGTGATCTTAGTAATGCCCTGGTCGAGGGACCCATTCGTGCTGTAGTCAGCTCTACTACCTTTAAAACTGAAAGTTATTTACAAATTATTTTATATGAATCAGTCCCCGACCCGCACTCGGCCAGGGTGGGGACGAACCCAGTGGGATGTTTATGGGTTGATTGATTATATGAATGGTTTTACATTCTTCTAGTCGTTTTTCTCGGTTTCATAGGTAATGTAATGACGCTCTTAGATTTGACATGCATCAGATGTACTATTTGATAGGGTAAACGGTATGGTTTGAATAGCTAAGTACACATTAGGAACTACTAAGCATGTCATAGCAATCTCCCTTCGTCATAAAACAGAAACAAACGTTATGCTTGGTTCATTTTGGTATTGTCAGCAGATATAACGGTACCTTCATATTGAATAGGTAGCTATTAACTTCCGTTTTCTAATACCCGAGTCACGCGTACTCCAATTAATAATAACTAGATCTTGAAAACTTCAAATATCACAAGGTATGCTGATCCTAAAATTACTATATCCAGACTCCTGATAACCTTATAATTTTTGAATTTTCAATTGAATTTTTATCCAGATTAGTATATTCTAATCTGATATATCGAAGTTTTGAACATTAGAATTTATATTTCAAATTGTATTTTTTTTTCCAGATCTGGAAAAAAAACAATATATAAATTCTAATGTTCAAAAATTCGAGATATCTTAAAACTACATACATTGGCATTGAGTTTTTGTGGTAACATATTTCAGTAATAGAGAGACGAATCCCAGTGTTCATTTATTAAAAAAACCAAAGTGATTCTACTGTGCGCGATGGAAACCATGATAATCAAAGATAAGTGGTCACGAAACTCATTTTGAATGCAGACAATGATAGGTGACCCACAATGTAGTAGCCCATTGAGTAAGGTAGAAGAGCCACGCTTATTTCAGCACGAATGGGTCGACTCGACCGGGGCACACAGACAACCATCCTAATAGTGACCAGCATTCTTCGGTAAAAGGATACTAGGTATCCGATCAAATAAAAAAATGTTAGCACAACGCTTTAGAATATGCCTTGAATATGTAATTGTATGAAATTTAACAGCGAACACATTGCTACTTAAAACTAAACAACGCTATCATAGCAACTAAATTTCCAAGCGCCGAAGTCGGCCACTCAGTCAAGTAGGTTGGTCAAATCCTTACATATCTCATCAATCTTCCTCACTTTGAATGGGGAAATCGTGATATAAGCGGCCTAATCTCGAAATCGTTCCATTATCTGCTCAAGCTGATCTCGATAGGCCCAAATCAAAGCTTTCCTACGATTTAACACTATTTCGTAATAGTAGTACACCACTCTACTCTTAGATTCTACTCTCCATCACGCATAAATAAGCCTAAGTTACTCCTTGTATCATCAGCTTTCTACCAGTTAAAGTTCTATCAAAATCGTTCCAGAGATTGCCCAGAATAAACAGACAGACAAACAAAAATGTAGAATTTATTGGTATATATATAAATTCTCCAAGTTAGTCTCCAATAAATATCTGTTAATCAATGCCCCAAATTTGGATTCACGCTATTTCTTTGTCCAGAGTCCAGACCCTCTGTTGAACTTGTCAGAACGAACAACAACGAAGGCACGTAGTGGAACTAAACAGTAGTATTTATCTGAATAATTAAAGTCAGATGTTATTAAAGATAAACAATATACCTTTGATAAGATCTGACTTCGGTTTAGATCTTATCAATATTATCATTGATAACGTATTCAGCAGTAATTTATTTACAAAGATAACTGAAGATACAAATATAGAGATTTGATTTGACTTGAAATTAATAATAATTCAATAAAATTCCGTTTCATCCATATTCCATACACTATAAACAAACTTTTGTATAAAGTTGTTGTAAATCGTAGTCTTAAAAGTAAAGCTGTGTGCGGAAGTGAAGTGTGAAGCGGAGTGAAGCTAGTAAAAAAATATATATAATAAGTTACTCCTTATATCATAAGTTATCTGCCAGTAAAATTCCCGTCAAAATTGGTTCAGCCGTTCTGAAGATTAGCCGAAATAAACAGACACAAAAATTTAAAATTTTGCTTTTCTGGTAAAAAGTACCGTATATACTTTAATATGCATTTATTAAAAAGTATTCATTTGATATAACAAACATTTATTTTTATAGATGTACTTGATCTATTAAATAAAATTCTCGTGTCACAGTTTCCGTTCTCATACTCCTCCGAAACGGCTTGACCGATCTTTATGAAACTTTATATGCATATTCAGTAGGTCTGAGAATCGGCCAACATCTATTTTTGATACCTCTAAAACGCGAGCGGAGTCGCGGGCATCAGCTAGTCTTAAATATAAAATTCTCGTGTCACAGTGTTCGTTCCCATACTCCTTCGAAACGGCTTGACCGATTCTTATGAATTTTTTTATGCATATTCAGTAAGTCTGAGAATCGACTACTATCTATTTTCAACAAGGAGCGGAGCCAAGGACGCGAGCGGTGCCGCGGGCATCAGCTAGTGATACTATAAATTAGAAAGTAACTCTGTTTTGCTGTCTATTTGTCAGTCTGTCTGTTTAGCTGGTTCTTAATATTAACCGAACAATCAGAAAAGTATTAATAATAACTATATTAACAGATTTTTGTCTGCCACTCCGCCCGTGTTTATTTTAGTTATTGCGGTAAAAAGTTCTTTATCCTTCCTTAGGAATCAACGTATCTTCATGCCAATTTTCTTTTAAATCGATGCAGCGGTTTAGCCGTGAAAGCGTGACAGGCAGACACTTTCATAAGATTTTTTTATTTTAGTTTTGTATATTTTTAATTGTTCTTGAAAATATAACAAAATGTTAATAGCCTTCCTGATCTATCTGGCCTTATATTGCTCTTCCTAAAACTGTTCACTAATTTAATTGAATAGTTTCAAATTCATTGCTTTGTTCCTTATTACTTTAATTAACAGCGTATTCTTATATATTACAATTGCAACGTACTAAACACTAACTATAATATTATGAAGCTGAAGGTTTTGTTTGATTGTTTAAACGCCGTAATCTCAGGAACTACCCGTCCGATTTCCGAAAAATTAATTCACGATAAGGTAGTTCATTTATCGAGCAAGGCTTATATATCATCACGCTACGATCAATAAGAGCGGAGTATCAACGAAAAATGTTTTAGGGTTCCGTACTTCATGACTCCGAACCATTATAGATTCGTCATGTCCGTCCGTCCGTCCATCCTCGACTTACCGTTCAAACGGTTAGTGCTGGACAGATGAAACTGCATGAATATGTTTCTCCTCGTGGTTCTTCTCGTAGACCCTCTAGGGGTCTCGGGGTAACTTTTCCAGGTCAAAGGCCTGTTGAAGTGGTAGTCCACACCGCCTGCAACTACAGGCGGGTCAATGGGTTGGGCTCATGGGCAGAATATGTTTCTTTCACGTCGACAAAGTGCTACAACAAAATCATGAAAAATATTTAAATTTGAGGTACCTTCCCTACACGGAAAGTGGGAATGTTTTTTTTTCATTGCGTGCGCTGCGTAAATGGTTAAAGATATGGGATAATAGTATATACCTAATATAGAAATATATATATATATAAAGAATTGTCATGACATAAGGAGCCGGACACTCACGGCACGGCTGGTCCACAAATTCAAAGTCAAGCAGCATGCTATGGAGAGGGCTATGCTCGGCGTTTTTCTAAGGGATCCTATTAGAAACGAGGTAATCCGGCAGAGAACTAAAGTTATCGACATAGCCCACAGGATTAGCAAGCTGAAGTGGCAATGGGCTGGCCATAATAGCCGCAGAACCGACAATCGACCGCGTCTCGGCAAATGTAGTGTAGGATGTCCATAGGCCAGGTGGAGTGATTTGGAGCTGGATGCGAGTAGCCGAGGATCGAACTAAGTGGACTAACTAATTGGAGAGGCCTATGACCAGCAGTGGACTGCGATAGATTGATAATGATGTTAAATAATTGTTCTTCTTGAAAAGTTCCGAAAATGTCCTCGACGGCATGTCTATCTTTTAAGGTTGGCTCACCATAAACCTTTTTTATGGCAAAAAAATATTTCCGCGGTATAATATCACGCTACGGAATGGTAATACTGGCAGTAGAAGACGCAGACGGAACTGCCTGTGTCAGCTAGTTCTTTATAAGTTTAATCGTCTATCCATATGTTTCTTAAGCAATTATTGATAGTACCTACATGTTATAAATGAGATATTAAACTTTCTCACGACTGTTTTAAAAACATTATTGTGAATTTTTCTCTGGAATTACTTAACAACGGTCTTTATTTACACAGTTTAAAAAACTAAACCCGATTGTTTAAAAATTATGTCAGCCGGACCGGATATTGAGAATCGTTTGACACCTTTTTAATTAAAATAGGTTCATCAGTTTAGGCAGCATGGTGGAACATACAAACATACATAGACTGCTAAACATTAACATTCCTTCCTTCCTAAATATGCCGAAGCCAAAAGGCTTCGGCATATTTAGGTAAAATAAACTTTCCATAAAGAAATGTTGCTGTATTGCGGCTCGCAAATATTACAACGAAGTCTCTGGACATTGAAAACGCATAGTACACTTTCTAGTTTATTTATTTATAAACTTTATGCACTAAAATTGTACATCAGCGGACTATATTCCGTCTGCTACTATCTAAAAGACCAACTCTATTGCCTAAGCCATGTTCCAGGCAAGCAGTTCAGTCACCAGCATAGAGAGTCAGCAAAGACATAGTGCATGTCTTGTCTTATAAACAAAGCGTGGGGCGTCGTTATTGAAATATTATAAGAACGCACCCCACGCTTTGTTACGTTAAAATTATTTTCACTTTTTGGTTTTGAAAGCGTGTTTATTTAGTTTATTGAAACTATTTATTTTAGACTAAAAAAATACTAATTTGTTTAAACATTTATTTTATTTTTTCAAATTAGTGTATTGTCATCGGTCCTCTATAAATCTACAAAGTTTGAACGAAAGGTGGCCGTTTAAAGTGGGTCAAAATCGCACCCAAAGAAGTCGGTTACATACAAACATACAGGTGAAGCTAATTTAAAGCATTTAAAAATAAATGCATTTCGGGGTATTACCAAGACTAATAGCTTTTATGTAAAAAATATGTACAAAAGTTAAATCCAAGCAAACAAGAGACATTTTATAACTCTACTAGTCTGGCTCCTCTCGCGTCCAAAGGGTGTAAAAAAAAATGATGTTGGTCGATTCACAGACCTAGAAGGTTTATTTTATTTAAAGGTTTTTCAGCAAAACTAACCAAAATACATGTGTAATAATTCAACCTTTAGAAAGTTAAAATGGCAGTGCACCTAAATGTCCGATTGACCTTTGTATGCATTCAGTTTTCTATCGATTTAATGCATACAGAACACAGGCCTGCAAACCGTAGGGAGTGGCCATATATAATTTTTTGCACGGAAATCTACACAAATACACATTAGACTTACATACGTGTATTAAAACAAAAAAAATACCGTATGGACTTTAGTAATGGTATAATATTGTTATATTAAATATCTTAAAGTAGTTAGGCATCATTGTGTACAAAAAATTCAACATAGTCAGAAGTTTTTAGAATTTTACCAAATCTACGCCAAACGTATCTAAATTATATTATGAATGCATCAAAGACCTTCATCTTAGTCTCGTGTTTATTCTAATGTATCTAAAAGCATTGTCTTTATTTCGCAGGCAACAATCGGCATCGACTTTCTGTCGAAGACAATGTACCTAGAAGACCGCACGGTGCGACTCCAGCTGTGGGACACCGCGGGTCAGGAGCGCTTCAGATCCCTCATACCTTCCTACATCAGGGACTCCACCGTCGCTGTTGTTGTATATGATATAACTAGTAAGTATTAATGTATATATGTATATGCATGCATGTATATATGTATAATGTATATACTTATTTCATTCCATCTCGTTGTTTATTTTTACTGTGACAAATCGTAGTACATATAAAACTTGACTATAATTTTAAAGATTTGTTATCATTGTGTTTTCTTTTTCGTATTTTCTTTCACATTCTAGAATTGTAACACGTATCACGATATCTCTAAAATTTGTATTGTACGTTAATGTGTGATGTTTTTTATGTTAAACAAGTTTCATATAACCGCGGTATAACATTACGCTTCGGGCAATAAAAGTCGCAACAGGGGCGCGTGGGTCAGCTGGTGAGTTATAAAATTGGGTTTGAACATACCGAAAATATAAATAATGAAAGCGAGCTATAAATTGTATCTTCAAATTCTTCGTTTTATCCAGTTCGGAGTTATGAAAATTTCAGATCTAACTTGTCGAGATGTTTATTAAAAGAATGCTCTACTGAATTCTGGAATAGATCTATTACAAATATTTAAAGTATACTACAGTTAATCCTTATATTAAAAAAGTCTGTACCGAAAAATAATGCGAAGTATAAAACTTTTGTTCGTGCAACTTAAATTACATAAAATATTGTGCCCGTCCAACTGTATTATGAGAATTGAATCCCGCGGTAACGATATCTTAGACCCGGGGGCCTCGCTCTCGTCTGAAAAAAATAACTCTGTTATATGTTATGTGTCTCGTACCGAGGATGGAAAGAGGTTTTATATCAGGCTGATACACCTTAAAAAAAGAAATTGTGATATGTTTATGGTCGTATGCTCAACCGTTGCTCAAATTATAAAACGTGTTTTTTTTTTCAAAGAAGGTCCCGTCCATATTTTTTTATCAACAATTTCAAGACTAGAAGACTATAATTGAAGACTTGAAATACTTGAAATTGGTTGACTTAGCTGATATTATTCCGTTGGTTGTCATCTCATCAGAAGAAGTTCTCTCAATCGATCGACGTCTTGTTCTATCCTTGTTTTTCGAACAGGAACTGTGCTGTCTTCGGATAAGATTTATATAAATCAACTAGCTGACCCGGCAGACTTCGTACTGCCTCAATCGATAAATATGAGACCTAAGCTTTTTGTATAAAATAAACCTAAAACAAACAAAAGGAATCCATAATTCATTTTTATACATTCACATTTTAAACCTTCTTTGTACTTCCAGAAATAATTCAAGACCAAAATTAGATAAATCGGTCCAGCCGTTCTCGAGTTTTAGCGAGACTAACGAACAGCAATTCATTTTTATATATAAAGATCATTTATACATATATATATATATATAGATAGAAAACTACTAGTTCGACAAGAATACCGAGAGTCCTTCAATGGGTATTTATGTTAATCTATAGTTTTATTTAGAGGTACTTTCTACCACTTTAGAATAGATTCTTGGGTAGACATAGTGTCACACAATTTGGGTGACTCCTAAGTTAGACATTGACATTCTTACCCCCTCCCTCCTTATTAGTTTCTTCTACTTTAAAACGTACACACTCATATCGAAATTATAGAACTCTTAGAAAATGTAAATTTGCAGACACTAATATTGAAACGATGCGGCTCTTTGAGCCCCACCCCTATTTAGGGTGGGAGGTGTTGTCTCTAACATAAAATCCGTTTTCATCTTTTATAGTAATATTCAAACTAATAAGTTTTGTAAAAAGTGACCTTTCAACCAAATTGTTTTATTACTTATTACAAATAGCTAATATTATAAATGAAACACTGCAAGCATATTAATTATTTTTTCTAATTAGTTGTAAAATAGTATTGTCTAATTAAGAAATAGTTTCATATTATATTGTAGTTGTACGCAACTCTCAGCTTATTTTGTATATTTTTGGCTAATTTCTATTCATATATTTCTTTAAATCTAACGATCTATTTGGGTACTCGTACTCGAGATATACAATACACCCAATTAAAAAAAATATTATAGTGATATTAGATAAAACGTAATAAGTATGTATATTTATTTAATAAGAAATTAAGCTAAACAGACCAATTTCATGAATGCATTTGACGTACGGCAATCGTTAAAACATTTACGTTTAAAAGTTTTTAGAATTTTACCCTAACAGTAATTACGGTTGGCAGCACACTTTAATCAACCTCTGTAGGAATTTGCCAATACATGCATATTATGTATATGCCTTGGTTAAAGAAATGAGACAAATAGATTCTTTAAAAAATCATTGAAGTCTTTTTGGCTCTACCAGAGATATATTACGACCTCAGAGAGATCAGCCCCACTAACAAGTTGCAAAAGTTGTTCGTTTTCTATTCTCTCTGACGATTCACACACAACATTATCTAGTCCCAAATTAAGCAGAGCTTGTGCTATGGGTACTAGACAACTGATATAAATACATAAACATAGTTTTTTTTTGTAAATACATACATACATATTATACATAGAAAACACCCAAACTCCGAAACAAATATTTGCAACAACATTTGGTCCCCGGGAATCGAACCCGAGACCTCATGATCAGCAGCTGCATACGCAAACCACTAGACCAACAAGGCAGTCGAAATGAAACAAGAGAAATAGAATAAAAGTGAAAAACGTTTGCACCTTGACTAATGTCTAAGTTAAAGCTAACAAAGTAAATTACATTACCTAAATTGGTATGTCTCTAATTCTGAAAAAAAAAGACAATGTAAATTAAAAAAAAACCCTTGTTTATCCAATGGAAGCAAGCTCAAAAGAGCAGACATTCATCGACGGGGTTAGTCACTCCCCCTCCTTCTTTCTCCCCTCCAGCCCATAACGTCCCACTTCTGGGCTCGGCTCTCCTCTCAAGAGAGGGTTAAGGCCATACGTCGCCACGCTGGCCGAGTTCGGGTTAGGGACTGGGTTCTCCTGGTTCTCCTCTCATCAATATTTTAACTACTGTCGAACCTCGCATTCTCTCTCTGAAGTCGGTCCTCATGTCTGAGGATCATGGTCAGCTTCAGGGTTGCATCTGGAGCGGATGATCTTCTTCCACCGGTTCCTGTCCAGCGCGTCTCCCACAACCGAGTAGAATTTAGAGGTCGACGAGTCCTTTACTTGATCGGTCCATCTTGTTGGTGCAAGCCCACGCGATCTTTTGCCTTCGGTGTCGAACCTTGCATTAACATTCTTTATAGTTCATTATGTCTATTAAACAGTTTTATTGTGCTAAGATTTCAATTAAATACTAAACTTAGACTAAGTGTAAAATGTAGACTTAGAAAGTATTATGATTTTATGCAAAATATGAATCATAGAATGCCAAAAAATTAGATACTATCTGCTTTTATAAAATATTTAACACTAAAAATAAATAAAATTAAAGTGTTTCAACTGCCTCGTTGGTCTAGTGGTTAGCGTATGCGCTCTGATTAAAGGTCTCGGGTTCGATTCCCGGGTCGGACCAAATGTTTGTGTAATCCGCAAATATTCGTTTCGGAGTTTGGGTGTTTTCTATGTATAATATATATGTAATTACAAAAAAAAGTATGTTTATGTATTTATCTAGTACCCATAATACAAGCTCTGCTTAGTTTGGGGACAAGATGGCGTTGTGTGCAAAATGTCCGAATTGTTTATTTATTATTATTATATCAAACTATTATTTTTTATTAAATGCAAACGAAATAATATACGTTACATACACTAAAAAAATATTTCATTTTTTGAATGTCTGTCTGTTTATTCCGGGTAATCTCTGGAACGGCTGGACCGAGTTTGACGCGACTTCATTATTTTTAGACTAGATGCGCTCCGCGGCGTTACTCGTAGTTTATAACAATAACACCGCGGGACTCGGTTAGTATTATTATAATGTTAATAAGTATCACCCCAAGCCACGCCCATTGTAAAACTTACAAAATTATTTGTTACAAAACATAATTTTGTAAGATTTTCAATAACTGGTTTTGTTGTATCGCGATTCTTAAATGCACAATAAATATTAATATAAAGAAACAAGGTTATAAAACATATTAAAATTCGTGCATTATAAGTTTAAACTTTTATTGTAATTACTACTGTGAAGGAATATTTTGTGATACTCTTTCATCAGAATCTTCAGTATATCGCAGTCCACTGCTGGACATAGGTAGAGGCTTCTAACCCAACTCATTGGTTGAAAAGACTTGTTGGAAGTGTGTGACAAATTGAAATGTTTTACCAGCAAATTTGCTCATGGTGCTACTCGTTGATGGAAGTAATTCTGCGTCATTGTGGGTCAAATCAAAAATGGGCATACCAAACTTTTGTCTATATAATTTATATATATTTTATAGATCTTTTTATTGATTTTAATACACGACTGTGACAGTCATTCTAAACAAAATACCCTTAAAAAGGTAATATTCCTAATTTGAAGTCAATCTTAATTTAAAAAAGATATATTCTCGCACTATCAATCACTATAACTATACACATTAAATTAAAAATTCGATAGAATCTGTATTTACAATTTTTCGGGCCGAAACTATTGCACCGAATTTTTACATGGATGTACTATGAAAGTTGAGGAAGTCAATAAATTACTCTTAACCACGATAACCGACATACACTCGATAGAAACCGCTTGCAAAAGCCGGTAATTAAAATATTAAAACAGCGTTGTGAGCTAGCATGATCGGATTCTTTGTTCGTTATTCACTGAATATGTAATCACAACTGTAATAACATACCGAGAGTAATACACGCATCAAGTTACTACCAGTTAAATGAGTCCATAACCTTCCACAACAATGTAACACGCACTGGTATAAACATGCTCTTGACATTGACATTCGGCATACGTTTCAAACCACAAGCAATTTACATTTACATCACTCACTTACACTTTACATTTACATATACACCTTGTCTTATCTATATACATCTATACAAATAAATTGAAGTGTCGGTTTGTAATTAACAGCTTTTTACTAATTTTGTCTGTATGTCTGCCAGTCTCATAATACTGATTTTGACCAAACATTCACTGACGGATAGCTGATGATATAAGGAGTAATTTAGATATTTTTAGACTAGCTTCACCCCTCGGCGTTACCTGCAATTGTTGTGGTATAGATATAACAACACTGCAGGTTCTATCCCGATGCTCAGTTAGTTAAAATTAATTTGGCAAGTCGTTTGTGTATCATCCACTAATTATGTTACATTATGCTGTGCATACTATGTGTACCTAGGTTTACAATACATTTCGTAAGGTATTAGTTTAATCTGGAACTGAAAAAGGCGATTACAGTGATTGTAGGTAGGTACTTATTTTACGCGCGAAGAGCAATTCTACCTGAAAGTATGCCAATATGGCCGCGATCAGCGTCGAGGTTACTGAAACTGAATAATATTATTAATTTTAAAAAGTAATTTCAAAATAATCCTTCATTATGTTATTAACGGACCATAATATATTACTGCTCGACATCGATCTTCTTAGAAAAGAGGTTTTTTATACGAGTCTGCCAAATTGAGTCCACGCTGTCTGATGGTAAGCGTGAGTAGAATCCAAGTGTAGTGGTCACCGTATTCATTGCGAATGAAGACAAGTAGGTAGTATGGGGAACGGAGATTGCCTCAAGTACTTCCTTAGTTTTAAATCAGACTCGTAATAATCCGGTGTATAATAAAAATATATATTATGATGAACTGATGACCTACACTGCAGCTGTTAGTACTCTTAATTTTTTAATTTTTCATCTTGGGGTCATAAATGGAATTGCATTAACTACCATCATCATTATCTTCAGCCTATCGCAGTCCTCTGCTGGATAATGGTCTCTCCAATTGAATGCGACTTTGTTTGATTTTCAGCTTCTCGCATCCAGCTCCTGCCAGCCGACTGTCATTAACTGTATCTGTTCCAAATAAAATATTTTCTAAATCGGTTCATAATTGCCGGACATTTATGGGTATGAATTAAAAAAATACACCCGTATTGTTAACCTCTCTTTTTGGAAATCAATTAAACACTGATAATGCACGTGTCGGTGAATGTTGATTATATGAAAATGATAAAAAATTCACACATACCTTTCTATATAGACAGAGATAAATAAATACAATTGATAATAATTATATTAATGTTTATTTTACTTAGTATCACTGCTATAAAAGTATTTCGCCGTTTTATTAAAATGACCCTGTGTACAAGTGTTATTATATTCATTAAGCATTATTCATATAACTAGCTGTGCCCCGCCGTTTTACCCGAGGTTGATACTGGAAACCTTGGGTAACGTCGCGCAGCGAATCTAGTCTAAAAAGTAGGCTAAGTTACTCCTTTGTCATCAGTTGTCTGAAAGTCCCGTGAAAATCATTCAGCCATGCTAAAAATTGATAAAAATGTTTAAAATTGAAGTAACGTAATAAATAATAAATAAATATTTCGGACACCTTACACACAACGCCATCTAGTCCCAAACTAAGCAGAGCTTGTATAATGGGTACTAGACAACTGATATAAATACATAAACATACCTTTTTTTTGTAAATACACACATATTATACATAGAAAACACCCAGACTCCGAAACAAATATTTGCGGATCACACAAACATTTGGTCTGGCCCGGGAATCGAACCCGAGACCTCTTGATCAGCAGCCGCATACGCTAACCACTAAAGAATGATTTAATGAATAATGTAATGAAATTAGAGATTATTTAAAATTACAGATAGATACTTAAATCTTATTTATTTGTTTTATTTGTAAAGACAAGATGTTATTTTTATTTATTTTTCGTCCCAGTCGTAAAATAAGCTCATAACTCGTAACTAAATTGAAATTGAAGTGTTTTATCGTTCGTTTTTATGTAAAATTCGCCCAAGTTCATATTTCAATATTCATTTCCATAGCGGTCGCAAAACAATTTGAATTGTTTAATTAAATCAGTCACCCCCAAAATGATTCGCAAGCAAATATAGACCTTTATGTTGTTAGCTAAAGGACAATATTAGCATAGAGAGACGCGTCAATCTCTGACAAATATTTGCTGTATGAGGGGTTTGAACTGGACCTTGGCCCACAGTTCCAGACTTTTTATGTCTGCATGATATACGATCCAACTGTACTGTATTTTTTTATTTAGGCTGGGGTTAAGTAAATTATGTATCTATAACTTAATAAAACGATATAGATCTTGATAAATAGTCCATATATGCTTCGGCACACGTGAACCGATTCAGCTGTAGTATGTAACAGCTCAGCCTTACAGACAAAAACTCCTCTGACCCTTTTCCTAAAATTGTTTGGGATTGGCTTTAAGTTTACTACAATATGTTTGAATTTCAATGTTTGACGTAGAGCGACTGTACTTACTCGGCGACACCGATCTCGAAAGATCCGTGTCGGAATTTTCAAGTCTCCACCCGTAACGATTTCAAAAGATATTCATATGTAACCGGAACCGACGGTCTAACGTGCTCTTCGAGGTACGGTATTAAGAACGGTCACTCACCATAGACGAGACTGGCTAAGACTGCAATGCCTTCGCGATTACCACTGAGCTGAAGGTCCTCCTCACTGTAAATATGTGACACGAAATTGTTTTGTTGCTTTTCTGGTAAAATTACTGGAGACAATTGCTGGAAAAAGCTTCTTTCGCTCAAATCACGCACTTATCTCCTTAAATTTAGATATCCGTAGGTACTAAGTCACTATATAACAGTGAGATGACCCATGTTTTCGTGCCCTTATACTAGAGACTATCTAAAAATAAGATAAACTTGATGTTCCACCGTAAAAACGAATAAACTTAGGCGTTTTTGTCTTAATTTATCCAAAAATTAATATAAATTACCACTTGGCTCATGTATTATTTCATGTTGAATTGGGTAGTCCCAATTCAACATGAATTAATACATAATTCACTATTGCTAAGTTACAAATAAGTAGCACATGTATGTAACTAACTCATATGTTGGCCTATTATCGATTGGAAATTACATCCACCGACTCGCACAATAGTTTCATATTTCAAGGTTTCGATATCGATAAAAATAATTGTATATGTTTTGTACAAATTTGAGATTATCTAAGAAACATTTAATCGTAGACGAAGTGAAATTTTGATAACGATTAATTTCAACTGTAATGCTTTATCTAAATACGCTTAATTTTGTCACAGCGAATGATGGAAAAGTGTAACGTTGCTTCATCAGTAATACTGTCAAAGTTTTATTACATTTATATTGAAGGCATGACTAACACGAAAACAATTGTGTAATCGTCGAATTCAGAGCTTAAACAATCAAAACATATTTCGTAATATAGGTACATATCATTAGCGTTATGTATCTATATATTCAATTCTATATAACGTATCTTCAGTTCAGTATATACGCAAGGTCATTACATTTTCAGAACTATAAGCATCAAATAATTCATGCTTTAACTTGCCATTTTTATAAATTCTTTAGAATTTAAATGGTCGAGTATTATTTGTTTGTTACGTACCTACTTGCATCAAAAAACTTTCATTGCACTAAGTGTATTTTGTTACTATACAATTTTATAATTATATTTTATACCTCAATTTAGAATTACAGTAATCAAGACGAATATTCGAAGGCATGCATATTTAATTCCAAGGGGTATTCTCTGCAGCGAATTCAAATACTTTACATATCATCATCATCATCATCAACAGTCTTTATCAGTTATGCTGGACATAGGCCTCTCCTTGAAAAGGAGGTATTGGCCTACTATACCACGCTGGCCAGACGGGTTGGTATAGGGTTGGTTTCAAGTTTTCCTTCTCTTTGCATTGATGTTGTCTTGCTGAGTTTATCCCTTAGTCGCCTTTTACGACACCCGCGGGATGAATAGGGGTGGTGACACTCTGTATTCTTAATCCGTCACCACACGGACAATCCGTCACACAAGGACAGTTTACATATGAGTTAAGGTTAACATGAAATGAAATTATACGCAGCTAACGATTGTGAATGTAGTAGACAATTAGAGGTAATGTGAAAGTGTGTGCGAGACTGGAAGACCAATAATGTAGAAGAATCTAAATAGGCCGCCATAGTGTGGGTTGCCATGCTGCATTGTGTGCATTCACAGTCCTTATGGTGACCACTACTCTTGGATTCTACTGATGCTTTCCATGAGTCAGAACAAAGTCAGGCTCATAAATAAAAATCGGCTAAGTGCATGTCAGGCCACGCATAGAATAGGGTTCCTCAGTCCACCTATAATGGTATGGATTTAAAATGGTATCCAAGAGAGCATTGTTATGTTTACTTATTCATCATCATCATCATCAACAGCCTTTAACAGTCCACTGCTGGACATAAGCCTCTCCTTTTCAAGAAGGTTTTGGCCTACTATACCACGCTGGCCAGACGGGTTGGTAAAGGGTGTGTTTCAAGTTTTCCTTCTCTTGGCAGTGATGTTAGCTGCTTATTTTGTTCCTTTAGTCGCCTCTTACGACACCCATGGAATGAATAGGGGTGGTGACACTTTGTATTCTTAATCCGTCACCACACGGACAGTTTACTTATTAATGCATTAATTTTGTATGAAGTTTTCCAAGTAAGCGCATTTTACTAGTTAAGCATCTATAACTCCTGACCTAACGAAGTCATGTAATCCGTTATAGTTTCCCTTTAAAGTTCATTATATGGACTACCATCATAATTTTTTACAGATTTTTTAAACCAACCCTTTAGCTTAACTCGCAAACGGATTCCTAAATCAGAAAATCGTCTTAGAAACCTCTAATTTTTTTCGAAAGACTATCTAATGATACCTTGCAGGATGGGGTAGCTGCAAAAAAAAAATCCCTACTTTACCTGTAGGGGGGGGTACCCCAAACAAAAATATTTTTAGTAATTTTATTGTAGCACTTTGTCAATGTAATAAAAACATATCTATGCAAAGTTTCAGCTTTCTAGCACTAACCGTTTCGTCCGAAAGCCGAGGACGGACCGATGGACGGACATGACGAAACTATAAGGGTTCCGAGTCATGAACTTCGGAACCCTAAAAAGTATTTATTGCAGTTTAAGCATCTAGGTGGTGCGCTATTGGAAACCTACTGAATGTTTGTATCACGACTTTTTGTTTAAAGTATTTAGCAAGACCACCAGAAGTGTGTAATTTTTTATACTCATGTAAAGCTTATTTTCGATAACCACTGATGGACTCACGGTAACAAGGACCGTGAACTTATTTGACCTCACAGTTATATTAGTCGTGAAAATAAGTTCATAACACGGCATAATATGTATGAATATGAAATGAAACGGATCTTAAACGGTCAAGTGGCACAAGAACGCGCCGTGACTGTTAGTTATACAAAAACAACAATATTAAAAAAAGCTCAAGGATTGTTACAAACGATTTAACGAGAGGAAAGTCTAGATAAAGCTATAAACGCGTCTAATTGCTGGTAAAGGCATTGGACGTAAGCGATAAAATTGTAAGAAACTGCGTTCACGCACTTCTTCGTTGTTTAAACAAGCTCGCTAAATGAGTTTCACGTCTAGTTACCGGTACAAATGCCATTGACCTGTGGAGACCTTTAACGGTTCTAACTTCGTTAACAATAGACTCATAAGCTTAGTTGTAACGTAATGTGGTTTATATTAAGCACAAGACTCTGCTAATGTTCACATGAACTTGTGTAGTTTTTTTATAAAACTGTTTCTTGAACGGAGTTTCTTTTTCCCATGTCATAGAGGGGTAAATGCACGTCCATAGTCACATTTAGCTCTATAGTTACAACTGTTTTGCTGCGCTTTAAATCCCCATCCTCAAGAATCGGGAAGAAGGGGTGTTCGAGCTTCGATTACCTCACTCTTTGGATGAAAAGTAACTAAAGAATATGTAATCTCTATACATTCACTTATATAAATATAAAAAATATCGAAATAGATACTTCCTATCGAGATTGTATCATAAATTCATATGTTTAAACGAATATAGCATTCACTGTTGTAATATTCATTTAAATATTCGCCCACACTCGTTGTATAATATACATAAGTGTCACTTCCTATGAAGAAATTATTAGCTGTTAGTCTATACATATAAGGTTTCCTGACGAAATCCGTGACGTAACTAACTATTATATTACTACTTCAATACGATTATGCTATTCATACAAAGTTAATATTTTAATGTAACACTAGTTGAATAAACGTTATAACTGACTTGAAAGAAGGAGGATTAATAAGGTTTATAATAATAAGTAATCCTTTGTTAATGATGACGAGACCCGGTAAAATGTCAGACTGTTGGGATTAACGGAAGCATGTAATTGTGATTCTCACTTCCTATTCCATGAGCATGCAAGCAGATTAAAACCGGGTGGTTTTTAGTTCGAAGAGCCCGACAGTCCCCTTTCCTACTAAATAGGTTTTCGTTTTGAGTTTAGTAAATCCTATACGTTAAATCTTAAGAGTTTCGGTATGACGAACGTTTTATAAAATTAACATTTCTATTTATGAAGACTCTATGTACCAAGTTATTACACAGAATTAATTAAGTTGTAGGTGCGAACCTTGAGTTCATTTTTCCCTGTAAATCTTATTAGTTACGTAGCTGGATTTAATTAATGCTTCGTTAGAAAAACTTAATTTTAATAAATAATATGTATTCAATAAAGGTTTTTTGCCCTTAATTTTAGCCTTGGTATTTATAAAAAATCTAAAATGATACTTATCACCAGCAACCGTACTGAGCGACTAGGCAATGATCATCGGCATCGATTGATCATTGCGATGGAATAATGTTAGGCAGCCTAACACTAGGCAAATAATAACTCATAAGTATAAGACTAAAAAGTAATTTTACAATTAAATCATATTAAGCAATTAGTATCCGTACAAAGGTTGTGTGAGCGATTATACCTCCTATTGTAATACCATAAAATGTAATATAATATTTCTACAGGTCCATCTATGCCTGTACAGAACTCTCCATTGTAGTACATCTGTACATTCTATACAAATAAATAACATTGGTGTGTCTGTATATATCATCAAATGAACAGTTTTTTACTAAATGCATATGGAAGTATATACGGTACTGACATCCAAAATGCAATCATAATTTATTATGTATTGAGCATAGTATGTACAATATTGGTTATAAACTAAAACAATGAACCTAAAACTAAAAACCTTAATAAAATATAATATTACTAGCTCTTGCCCGCGGCTCCGCCCGCGTGTTGGTCTATTATTGTAGTAAATAATAACCTATGTGTTATTCTGATATGTGAGCTATATTATTGTAAAGTTTCATCGAAATCCGTCTAGTATTTTTTGCGTGAAAGAACAAACATACATGCAGACATACAAAATTTCGTGTTTATAAAATTAGTCGTCGTCGTCGTCTTACATGATTTTATGTTTGATAATAAGGAACTTCGACACAAATTTTCGTCCCCTATTTCAAACCCTTCTACCTTTATTTTCGCGATATAAAGTATCCTATGTCCTTTTCCAAGTTCAGTTCTATCTTCATACCAAATTACATCAAAATCAGTTCAGTGGTTTATGTGAAAGCGTAACAGACAGACAGACAGAGTTACTTTCGCATTTATAATATTAGAAGGGATTACACCATCGGAAAGTAGAGATTTCATCAAACAGAAAACACCCCATTTTTTTGAAAATAGTCGAAATAGGGTGAAAAAATTAAATAATTCAAATCAAAAAAATTACAGTGTATTCGGGACATAAAAAGATAAGTTTTCACTAAACTTCATTTAAAAATTATTTTATTTGTAAAAGATAAAAATAGAAAAAAAAAGTGTAACTAAAAAACGGCCAAGTGCGTGTCAGGCCACGCACAGGAAAGGGTTCCTCAGTCACCCATAATGGGACGTGGATTAGAAATTGTATCCAATGGATAATTGTTATGTTTACGTATTAATGCGTTAATTTTGTATGACGTTTTCCAAGTAAGCACATTGTAGAAGTTAAGCCTCTGTAACTCCTGAACTAACAAAGTCATCTAATTCGTTATAGTTTTCATTTAAAGTTCATTATATGGGCCACTATCACGAATTTTTCCAGATTTTTTGAGCCGGCCGTTTAGCTTTTAGAGGGGGAGGATGCCCGGTTTTACAAAAAAGTGGCCTTTAAAGTGGAATTTCTCGCAAACGGATTTCTAAATCAAAAAATCGTCTTAACAACCCTGTAATGTTTTTAAAAGACCTATATAATGATACCCCACATGATGGGGTAGCCGCGAGAAAAAAAAAACATCCACATTTTACGTATCGGGGAGGTACCCTAAATAATAATATTTTTCATAATTTTATTGTAGCACTTTGTCGACGTAATTACAATACATATTCATGCAAAGTTGCATCTTTCTAGCACTTACTGTTTGGATGGTAAGTCGAGGACGGACGGATGGATGGACAGACGGACATGACGAATCTATAAGGGTTCGAAGTCATAAACTTCGGAACCCTAAAAAGTTGTAGATCTTTTAATTACCTACAACTTTGCCACTTAACTTTTTTCCATAGGACTTGTAGTTTTGCCGGAAATTGAGATAAAGCGTTTTTTACCCTTTCATCTTCCTAGCCTTATTCTCAATTGGGTAAATTTGTTTTAAATATTTAGCCATTCAAAGTGACTCTACCCTGCCTGATGGAAAGCATGAGCAGAATCCAAGAGTCGGGGCTACCACACTTGTTGCGAATGAAGACAATAATGTATGGCGGCCCACACTATGGCGGCTTAGTGAGATGCTTTTTCACGCCCCGTCCGAGGAGGACCCGAAAACCTCCCCCCCTACCCGACCCCCCTCAGATCGCAGATCGCCCGTAAATTAATTTTTCTTTCATTTTTATAATATTCACCTCCTTTTCCAATGGGTTTCATCGTACTATAATTTTGTTTTCAAAAATTATCTTCCCTGCTCTACTGGTCTTTATGTCATTTACAAACTATCATTATGGTTGCCATGCAAGTGTGTTATGCCTAGCAACCTGTGAAGTTTTGACAGGAGATAAACAGTGATATATTTTGACATCTGCGATTTATGTATTTCTATAATCACCTAGGTAAAAAGGTAAAAACCTTTGTATCTCGATTATTGCAGTAAAAAGTAGCCTATGTCCTTTCCCAAGTTCAGTTCTATCTTCATACCAAATTTCATCAAAATCGGTTCCGTGGTTAAGGCGTGAAAGCGTAACAGACAGACAGACAGAGTTACTTTCGCATTTATAATATTAAGTATGGATAACTAAAATATATCATTAAAAGGAGTCCCTTTAGGCATGGTTCCGAAGATACTGGCAGCATTCCCCCTTTGAATTGCTAGACTAATTCTTTGTCCGAGATAACTGCCAGCTCTTCGGTCTCCTGTGATGTCGACTAATCTTTTTGCTATGTCCTTGAAAAGCTTTATAGCGCTAGGACCCCACGGCCCAAGGGTCTCGACACCGAATGGGACAAAATCATATTCGGAGCCTAGACCCCTGTATTTGGATGCTTTAGCTTTTTCATAATTATTTGTCTGTCTGTTTGTTCCGGGTAATCTTTGAAACGGCTTAACCGATTTTGACGGGACTTTCACTGGCATACGACTGATGACAGAAGGAGTAACTCAGCCTATTTTTTTAGACTAGAATTACTCCGCGGCGTTACTTGCGATTTACAACAATAACCGCGATTTACAATTCACCTAAAAAAAAATAGTGTAAAAAAATAAATTTGTATCAAAGTACAATATTGCGGTTATTTATGAACTGCGTAAATTGTGAGTGTTAGTCCGTGAATAGATAAATAGGTATATACTTAATATATAATGTATATAAACAGTCCCAGGCGTTACGGCATACATAATTGAACGCCGAAATAAAGTAACACACCTACGAGCCGTAATTACATCTACAGTTGCGTCTGAAAAAGTTCCTAATAAATACACAAATGATTCGATTATACATGCCTTAGAATTATTTTCTTAGCTTAAATCTATGTAATGTCTACCTATTCAATTCCAGCAAGAGAGAGAGAGAGCAAGTGGCCTTAGGTGATTGCAAAGTATCATCGAGGGTCAACAAGAACTGAGGTCACGTTAAGCAGTCGGTCCCGATTGTTATCATAAGATAACAGTCGTGAACCTCAGTTGGAGTCAACCTTACTAGTCCTCAACCCCCACTCGGCCAGCGTGGGGACATATGGCCTTAACCCTCTTCTGAGAGGACACCTGAGCCCAGCAGTGGGACACTATGGGTTGTTGTTGTTACCATAACGCTCTATTAAACTAAGTTATGTGTATCACAACGCATTGTTTTAGATATTGCCCAAATCGTTTTAAAGTTTACAGTAAAAAATATATTTTCTTTTACAGATGCAAACTCGTTCCACCAAACGTCTAAATGGATCGACGACGTGCGCACAGAACGTGGCTCCGACGTGATCATCATGCTGGTGGGCAACAAGACGGACTTGTCTGATAAACGCCAGGTTTCCACCGAAGACGGCGAACGCAAGGCCAAGGAACTGAATGTGATGTTCATCGAAACCAGTGCTAAAGCCGGATATAATGTTAAACTGGTACTTATATTTATATTTTAATATGTTAATATCAGTTATCTAGTACAAGTCCTGCTTAGTTTGGTGCTAGATCCTTTTCTTCCCTCATAAAAAGTTAGCTGGCAAAAAGACTCCAGTCTGCCCGATGGAAAGTATGAGCAGAATCCGAGAGTGGTGGTCACCATCCTCAATGCGAACGTAGACAATGAACAAGTATGGCTTAGTGAAATACTTTTACACGCTCCACAAAATCGACCCCATAGATGGCGATGTGTGAATATGGTAATACATATTATTATTATCATAACAATTACACATACTTGTTAGACACACAGACTATGATATTAATTACCAGACCGCTGATGTACACAATATATTTCTAAATAACAAAAGTATGATATAAGAACCATATGTCCGTGTGGTGATGGATTAAGAATACAGATTGTCACCACCCCTATTCATCCCGCGGGTGTCGTAAAAGGCGACTAAGGGATAAACTACGCAAGACAACATCAATGCAAAGAGAAGGAAAACTTGATACCAACCCTATACCAACCCGTCTGGCCAGCGTGGTATAGTAGGCCAATACCTCCTTTCTAAGGAGAGGCCTATGTCCAGCAGTGGACTGTTGAAGGCTGTTGATGAAGAACCATATATGGCCCAAAGGACCGCAGGTACTCGTTACACAATTATTTATTTCGAAGGAAATATGGCTTAGCAATCAAACTCCACCATTAGATCGATAGACCAGTTAAGGTCGATTACTTGATTATTAATTGATACTTGATTCAGTTCATATGGTTAATTTTATTGGTCTTCATAATATCCTTTTCCGTAGAGGTGTACTACCCGCTAAGTCAAGCAACTCGCACTTACGAAGAGTGTACTGAGAAGTCGTAATGTGCTCTTGATACAAATACCATTTTGATATGAAATGTCGTAAAGCGTTTTTATGTTCTCGTTATGTTATGATAAATTGTGTCAAACGAATGACACTTGTATTTGAGAAACCCTTAGTATACGGTGGATAGGCTACTTTAAATATCGTTCGTGTTTAAAAAAAGCTCATTATTTCGTATATCTAAATGATAGCTTACATTGTGTTCAGTGTTTTCTTAACTATCCTTTAGAATCCTTCAAAGTGATGACTATTCAAAATAGATTGAAACATATTCTTTGCAATCGAAACCAAAGAAACCTATCAAATATCAATGTAAGCATAAGCTTAGGTATTTCCAATTTCAAGGATTCCTTCGAAAACTGTATTCATCATCACCATTATTATATACAACTGCCAGATATAGACTCTCCCATGTTCGCCACTCTGATTAATTTTAGGCTTTTTTTTTTTTATATTTAAGCCTGCCAAAGTGACTCTACTCTGCCTGATGGAAAGCATGAGTAGAATCCAGGAGTAGGGGTCACCATGCTTATTGTGAGGGTAGGCAATGTAGCATGGTGACCCCTACCATGGCAGCCTGGTTAGATTATTCTGCATCATTCTCCCGGCCTTCGAAGGGCGGGAGAATGATGCAGAATGATTGGGCCTCCGGTCTCACACTCACCAACGAAATACGACAGCAAGAATGCTGTCATTATTAGGATGGTCTTCTGTGTGAGGGTAGTACTGGCCGGGTCGAGCCGGCCCATTCGTGCTGAAATCAGCGTGGCTCTACTACCTCAAAAAAACTCCGAATCCTAAGAAAAGCAAAAATGCAAAGTAAAATATAACTCTACGTAATTTTATGAAGACAGTAATGTACAGTGCAGTGAAAAGTACGGTGGTGATGACGTAATCACATCTGATCGATAAAACTTGTACCAATAAGCATTCACCTTGAATATGCTAGACTTCGTATGATTTAATGTCCCACCTGTATGGCAGTCAGCTATGTAGATATATAATTATATGGTTCCCTCTAACCGTTTTTGTATATCAATTTTTTTTTTGCTTTTTATGAGTGAGGGTAACGCCAGCCTCCTTCTTATTCCGTACTTAAAGCCTGCCTCGTTGGTCTAGCAGTTATCCTATGCAACTGTTGAAAACGTGATCTTGGGTGTAATTGGGTTTTTCTTACAAAAAATTTCGTCATGGAAGTTTAGCGGTGTTTGTCCTTGTCACACCCGTGTTTGTCCTGAACATATATTATGATAATTGATATTGGGAAAACACTGCCCTTAAATATACTTTAGATACATTCTTGAGTTAGATGTCTAAAATAACAATAAGAAATCAGGAATCCAATAGTATCATCATCATCAACAGCCTTCAACAGTCCACTGCTGGACATAGGCCTCTCCTTAGAAAGGAGGTTTTGGCCTACTATACCACGCTGGCCAGACGGGTTGGTATAGGGTTAGTTTCAAGTTTTCCTTCTCTTGGCATTGTATCCAATAGTATATATATCAATCATCAATTCAATAGTATACATAGATAAAAATGTAACAAAAACTAGTCGCTCTTTTATGCATTAATTTACCTCAACAAAATTATAAAAATTCTTCATTCTTTTTACATGGTCAAATACAATTGCTTTTAAAAATTCTTGAAAATATTTACTATGTGTAATTTCAATATATTTATTGTTTAGAATGTAAATATAAATGTATATCTAGATGACTTGGTAGTCATATAAGTTCATTTGAGAAAATTTAAACTAATTGATGACATCACGAAATTAGACACAAACACTTTCTGGCAAACTTCCCGACTATAGTCGGTTGTTAAAGCGTTTCTCTATTGAGTCATTCGCTTTCAATTAAGAGGACAATAGACCGCGATATGTTAGAGATGGTTCATTACAGGAATATTGTACTTTACACGTACGCTTGTATTTCTTTATACAGAGTAATAGTAAAATGCCATTATAATTTAGAATTACTAACAGATACAATATATTTCAATCGATATTTTTTTTCTCGTTTTGTGTGATATCCCGTACAAACATAACATTTTAGTCAAAAACAATGCTAGACGAATATAAATAACCTTTCTCCTCCTCTTTTTGTATAATATGTATTGTCTTTAATGTGTTGTCCTTTACGCTAGGAATTTCTCGGCCAATTTAGTCTAGCCGACTAATTACCGATCGAGCTCGTTAAATGCAAAACGTAGTCCCATCATTAGACTAAAAGTTTTCCAAATTATAGTATTTACTAGCGGCCAACCCAGGCTTCGCAGAGGGACATACAGTATTCATTTTTCTGGTAGATAATGTAGCCTATGTCACCCACAAAATCGGTTCTGTATATCCAGAGATTACCCCTTACAACGTCACAAACTCACAAACTTTACCTTTTTATATAATAGTATAGATATAGCTTATTAAGCATATAACTTTCTATTTTTATTGATAAGTTAAATTACAATAAAATAATAAGTATATGTTAGTAAAATTAAAATCAGGTTTAATGGAGATCGAGATAACAAATAAAATCGAATACCACTATTCAACTCTTGACTTCTTTAGCTATTCTTACCAAGCTCAAAACTGTTGCTATAATAGACGATAAGCTTTCAGTAGTAAGAGTCCACAATGTTGCTTTTATGTGAGCTCTGCTTCATGAATAACGAGCAGAATTCAAGAGTAGGTCACGAAACTAGCAAATGCAGCACCGTGAAGATGACCCACACTATGGCGGTCTGCTGACATGCTTCTACATAATTGGACCCGCGGTTTTTAGGGTTCCGTAGCCAAATGGCAAAAATCGGAACCCTTATTGGATAATGGACTCACATATGAAACTTCATCTTAGGTTTACTGGTAGAGTTTCACGTTCTAGATACTACTTCTATCTATTACATACTAAAATATATGAATGTCACGAAATTTAACATTTTTCATAATTGGCATACATTTCATTTTAATAAAACAACTGTAGGCTACAATTGACTGACAAGATTTCTATACGAAACTACTTAGACACAATTGAAGCTAATAAAGCTTGTTAGTAAGCAATAATTTCCTCATAATTATCATTCATAAAGACGTAGTTCAATTACTTACATGTGCGCTGGTATACTGTTAACGACTCCTACTAATACTACAATTTCAGAATTGTACTTTTCTTTTCACTTCTTATATTTGTGTATGCATTTCGAGTTATTCATTGTTATTATTATGATTTTCCGACTGAGACGTGCATCGGCCCCCGGAACTCTGAAGACAAACTCAATTCGAAATTTGAACTAGTTATTGTATGATATATTTGAGGGCACTGATTTCCATATAACGATTGCCATATACGTTGTTATCAGTTGTCATGAACGTTCATGCTCATGACCAACCAGTAAACACTGCCAATCCACATTCCAGGCTGTTTTTAGAAAATTATTGTAAAACAAACCCAAATAACACTCATGACCCGACCCATGATTCCAACTCGAAATCTCTGGATCGTCAGTCGCTAGATTAGCGAGGCAACCAAACATTTAATGAATCATGTACGCACCCCCTAAGACTGTTTGATCTATATCCCGACGTTTCGAACGGGTGATACGCATATACGGTGACGGATTAAGAATACAGAGTGTCACCACCCCTATTCATCCCGCGCGTGTCGTAAAAGGCGACTAAGGGATAAACTATGCAAGACAATATCAATGCAAAGAGAAGGAAAACTTGAAACCAACCCTATACTTACCAACCCGTCTGGCCAGCGTGGTATAGTAGGCCAAAACCTCCATTCTAAGGAGAGGCCTATGTCCAGCAGTGGACTGTTGAAGGCTGTTGATGATACGTTCGGGTCTTAGCGATGTGGTGGTGTGACTACCTGCACTTGGTGGCGTTGATTATATGCAGTACTGCCGTCGGTACTCCTTCACACTACAATGTCAAGTTAAAAAGAAAAGACACCACAGAAGTTTTTTTTCAAAGAAATAAAAATCAAATTACTTAAATTTCAAAGTGTGAAGTATTGTTATATAAATATTTGCAACTCTTTAGTTTTACACTCGTGGCAAACACTCAATTAAAAAAAAAACTTTCAAATTCATGCAATTGTTTAGTACGTCATCAGTTTCATCACAAATTTAAACTGCTAAATTAAAATTTTATTGTTTTACTTAACATATATATATATTGGCTATGTTGGCTATTGGCAATAACTAGGCAGTATACCATATGATATTGCCAATAGCCAATTAACCAATGTTGGAGACAGACCACTCCTTAAGAAATAAGGTGCTAAATAGGGTTGGTAGTTTTATTTCTCGCAGTGCTACTGTCGGGCATAATTTGCTCCCTTCTCTTAGAACGCCCACGGGGTGAAGAGGGAAGGTGACATTCTATATTCTTCATCCCTACCACACCGACAATCAATAAATGAACATTTGAATTCTCTTCAATATATCTAATATTTAATGATATCGTTGCGGTGTCTTAATTAATCTTTTGATAATAGATATTATCGACTATCCGAATTATTATTTTTCAATTCCGAGAATAAATATCAATGAAGTGATATTTGTGCAAATTAATTATTGCTTTATTATGTCATACCTAATTAGTTGCGTTTGCATTGGAATGTTTGGAGAAGCTCATATCGATCAGAGTGGCTGCAATGATCACGATGAAAGAGAGGAAAGGTCTATGTCCAACAGTGAACTGCAATAGGATGATGATACTTCATTTAACTACCTTTCGCAGAAGAGGCTTATGCTTTTACCAACGTCTACTTAATATAGGGACCACTTACAGAGACTCACACACCTAAGTGCTTAGATTTTTTTTTAATTTTAGGGTTACCTACGTTAATAAAGAGACGGTTTAAGTGTAGTGGGTGTAAAACGGGCATGAGTAAATTGAGACGAATGTTAAAACGATCGGTTATACATCGTATGTATTTATTCTTGGTTTACCATAACATTGTTTGTTACTCGCAAATGTACAAAAAAGTAGAAGTAAGGCTGGCATTGATATTATTGTTGCTGCTAAAAATAGATAATTTTGCCAGTACATATAGTTTTTTTTTAAAGACAACACCCGCATTAAAAATCAAAATCCTGTGTCGCGGTAGACTTTACGAACATACGTGAAACGGACACAAAGAACACGCAGACTCAGAACAACAATTTTTGAATCACACAAATTATTGTTCCACGTGGGATTTGAACCTACGACACATGGTGCAGTGGAAAGCGGCGTGGCGACCACTTAAACCACTAGGCCAACCGTGCAGTCATTAGTGCTAGTATTATGTTGTGTCGTTACTAATCCATGAAACCTTAATCCATTGCAGTTATTCCGGCGAGTGGCGGCTGCGCTGCCCGGCATGGACTCTGCGGAGAACAAACCACCGGAAGACAGTATCCTTTACACGTACTATGATATAATATATGGACGACGCATGCCTCGGAGTGGACTAGGACATATGACGTCATGCACTACGTCATTGAATGGAACGTTGCATGGAATGGGCAATTGGTTGGGTGTCGTGTGTTGATTGTTGAACGCAAAACTTGTATGAATCAACAACTTTCTCTTGGCATTTACATTATTTAATATCTAGTATTTAAAACGACTAAAGTAATCCTTTGAACATCTGTCAATGCATGCAGTGAAAGCATATTTATGACTATTATGCACTGTTTTTCTACAAAGTCGGAGACGGAACGTGCAGATGAACATGAGAATTATTAATAAAAAAACAACAGTTTTGCGTTCACATATATAACACTATCAATACGAATACATAAAGCATTTAGCATGTAGGGGTAATATCAGTGGGTCCGCTCCGAAGGCAACGTCATCTTGTCCAAAAAAAGTCAACGTTTTTTTTTTAACACACACATACACACTCAAACGCGTCACGCTCGTTCATACACGCACATATTTGAAGTATTTAAGTACTATATTTAGTGTGTACACGAGCCATTTGCTAGAATATATTAATATTATGTCGGTTGTTTAAAATATTGGCGGATTTTCATTGAAATTTATTGTTATACTGTGTGGAATTAGCTACTATAAAACGATAAATGCACTTATTGTTTACTGAAAGGGAACCTAAACTAAGTAATAGTAATAATTTATAATAATTATTTTGTCTCCAAGTGTCTAATAAATCAATAAAGTATTCTCCCTCCTGGCAAGACCTTTGACAAATTTGAATATTGATATTTTGAATTTCGAATTTTCGTAAAATTAATTGCAAAAACATATTTCGTAACACAGTGGAACACGAAAACGAAAAGTACTCTGTTACGAAAAAAACGAGGAATTTGCATTTTATTTTTAAATAGTAATAAATTGTAAAAGTAGTTTACGATCATTTATTATAGGCTATGTATTAAACGTTATCAAGCAATATGAATAAAATTAATAGCTCAGTAACATTACTACTTGTATTTAAAACATATTACTTAGGCGATAAGGTCGTAATTCGGAAAATGCCAAGGTCGTATATTTCAAACAAACACTGCTCAAGTATCGAGAACGTTTTGTAAGAAACGATTGTCATATAGAAAATCGGAAACTAATTTATTTATATAAAATTAAAGATGCAAGTTTCAATTTTGTTGTTGATCATAGACAATGCAATAATGAATTTATAACTTCGATAAATACATTAGAAAATAAATGATACAGAAGCGTACGTCCTGTAGTAAATCATTTCGTTATTTTCAAACTTAGTAAAAAAAAGTCTGGGAAAAAAACGAAATAATAAAACTGAAACAATTATCAACAGTTTATTATTAGGAAGTAAAAAAATTCAAGTCTGTGTAGCAAACATTTTAAACTAAAGTCGTAAAACGCCTTTAAAAGCAAGAAAATGCGTTTTAAGATTTTTTGAAGCAAACATTCTCTGGTAAAAACTAGAAAATAAATAATTGTACATTCGCATTTATTTTCATCTGTTAATGGTTTATTTCAGAATTTTACGTACAAACTTGACAGCAAACAATTGAAATCGATCAATCGAATGACTGCAATCGATATTTCAAAATATTTAATATAATCAATAAATTTGTCAATACGTAGCTAACTTCACACTGTGTCGTTTATCGTTTAATGATTACTAGTGAGTGTCCCGGAGTTGGTGGTGGTTGTAATAACGTCTAACGTCTGTGTTGTAAGTAAATTTAACGATACTAATATTATGTCTATCTGTAACCTCTCCACCTCATCAATCGCTTGGGCTCTTAGGAGCCGACTCAGAAAACGAGATTTTGAGAGAAGGTAGGCACAGATGAACGGTGACATATCTTTTCTTTTATATCATTTATATGGCCTTTTTTTTCTTTCTATTTGGCTCAAGAATAAGCGATTTATTATGATATTATATCAAGCGTATTCTTTGACATAACTTGTGTATTAAATAAGTAACTTGATACTAAACTCACAGTTGCTTTAAGAACCGTTAATTCCTTTATTTCTAAAGTTTGCTTTGAAGCAACTTATTAATTTTATTTATCTCTACCATGTTTATAATTGTTATATAAATACTTGACATTTTATACCGGGTTAAACTTTTTTTATTACAACTGCTCAAGGTCAATCTCCAAATATTTTTTTTTTTACATTTTCATTTTATTTATCATCACTCAGTGGGACACAAGGGAATCTTTCTTTATTTTTATATCGCTCAAATATATATTTATAAAAACGAAATAAACTGAATGCCTATTTTCGATCAAAATTTCGTCCCTTAATCGAAGTAGCTAACAGTTGGTTCCATTTTAAATTAAGAATAAATTTTTTTATCCAAAACGTAAGTTCGTTTCTGTGATTGTACTAATAGTACTGAATATAAAAAGCCTAACAATATATTTAGAAAGGAACCATACAGGGATATTTATTGTATCCCTATAAAACTATGCTTCTTAATAGAAAGTACAGTCGGCAACAAAAAAGTCTCTCGGGCGCATTGATTGTAATCTTATTTTTTTTATTTTAGGCATAAAAATAATATTGGTTTATTTCAAGAATACCATATAAAAAATATCTTTTAGAAACTTATTAATCTCGAACTACGAGTTATTTAAGATTATTAAATTTAAATAGGTTTAGATCGGATTTTTATTTTATATATGTAATAATTGTTGTCTGCTGTACGTATGTATCTTTATATTTACCTGCCAGCACTTATGCTTTTTAAATATATATTATTTCGCTTATATATTCTTATTTCTTTATTCTTCTAATATTTATGAAGGCATGCTGAATACTAAATGCATGCTGGAATAAACCGGTCGTATTAATACATTGCTAATGGTTAAGATGATAATCTTGACATTCTTGTTCTTGAGTATAATATTTCTTATAATTGGCGACCTTTTTAAGTGTTGGTAAACCATTGAGTGCACTAAAAACAATTTCATTATTGAATTGTGTCTTAAGCCCAAATACTTAATCTCTTTTCTAGATTCGAAGGAAATTGTAATTTAACTAGCTAAAGACTTTATTAAACACGGCCCACACTTGAAACATCAATATATTTGAATTTTTCAGATGTGGGATTTCCTCAATCACATTTGAAAAATATAATTTAAATTATTTTTAGCTTTACGGCCCTTTTATAAACTGTTTAAATAATAATCCCAGGTTTACCGACACCTCTGCTTCAAAATCTCCGTATAGCTGTTATTTTATTTTCCTTAATGCGATATGTGTACAGTGCACGAGGTGATTCTGCGACAGGCGCCTGGAGACAGCAAGGAGCCCGACAGCGGGTGCGCGTGCTAGGGCCCGCCCCGCGCCCCGCACCGGCCGCCCACCACACCCTACATGCACGCTGTCGTCACACATACTGTATCCTCCACCTATCAGATTGCAGGTTAATTCTTTCATGAACAGTCTTCGGGATAACACTGGCAATCCGAAATCGATTTTTTTGAAGTAAGTCTTATAAAATAATATATCAATTGAAAATAATCAAGGATAAAAAATCTTTCTTGAAGAATTTAACTAATATTATTAGTATTCAATGTTTATAAAAACAAAACAAATAATGTTTATGGCTAAAACCACACAGTGCCTTAAATATAAAATATTTATAAATTTAAAAGTGCAGCAATAACAAAATCAGATATTTATCTCGAAGACTGTACTTCAAATAAAGCAATATACTATGCTGTGAATTGTCGATCATAGGTGTGGTATGTGCAGGATGCGTCGACGACAGGGTGTACGCACCGATCTGATACGTGCTAGCGTGCTTTTGTGTGTGTCTACAGTGATATTAGATTATAATGTACTACCTGTAGTTTGAAATTGAAACAAATTAAGGCATAATATTTATATGACTGAATCTGTTTTATCTAGGCCTTCGATAGTATTTTATAACTCGCAGATAATGCCATATGTGTGTACTTTAAGGAAAATTGTATGCTACGATTTTTTTACTCTAGTTTTATTGGGCGGTTGTGAGCTGTCGTAGTTTCGTCTGTCGTCAATTTGTAAGTGTAAGGTCTATATAAAACAGTGACGTGCTATTTTGAATATGCATTTACACAAAAGCACTATGTATTAGCCGCACTAGGAAAATGAGTACTTATGTGGGAATTTATTTGATTACTCTATGCTCTGTGTAGCATCGGCGATCGGCGATTTGGCGACTGCGACTGCATCGATGCTGCATCGCGTTTCAGCGACTTCCTGCGTTCGATCGCGGTATCGGAAACTCGCGTTTTATCGACTGCTCGGATGCCAAATCGATGCTACCGACATCCGAATGTGTGCGGAGAGTAGCGTTCAGCTGCTGTGTCGCGCTTCTAAAAAGCGACTCAATCTCCGCGTTTGGCGTTTTTAAGTGTGCGGTGTAGAGCGTTCGGTCGCCGTATTTAGCTTCTAAAAAGCGACTAGTTGCCGATCGCCGATGCTAAAAGTAGCTAGTGTGCTGTGGCCCTAAGTTAAGAAACACCAAGATTTATAAGTGTTTTCCTGTTACCCCCTTACACCACAGTTACGTCTATTTCTTCTTACCTTATATATCATTGCTATTATGCTTTCACACACAGTAATATGGGGACGTGAGAAACAAATTCCTACATTATTTTACCCCCTTGATTGAACATATACTAGGCAGGTTTTTTTATATTTAAGTTCGTGTAAGACTGAAACTGTGAACCTTCATTTCGCTAAAAACGTGCACTTTGGAAATATGTAAAGGAAATAGTGGACTGCAACGATTATAATGATGATAAAAGGAAACAGAATTGCTTAGACGAATACAAAAGGAATTGGCGTGTATTATAACAAGAGAGTATGATGTTATTGAAGGGTGGTTTACAGTCGTAACATTTATGTCGGATATTACATAAAAGAAATTGATGAAATGTGATATTTTCAACATATATAAATGATTTCCGATTTAATGTTGCGAGTGTTACGGTTTAATTTACTGAAATTAGAGCTGCTCTGTATTTTGTACATAGCACGAAGCCGTACAGTTTCACAAGTTCTCTAAGGTTCCTTTGGATAATACACACTTCTTTTGGTCATCTCTCGTTTGTTCTGATTTCAAACCATTTAGGTAATGGAACTTCGTGAAATTGTGCGGCTAATTGTACATTAGTATTATTTATTTACTTAGTGCTTAAGTGCAAAACTTATTTCTTTTATGTAAAACAACTTTAGTGAGATTTCACATCCGGCTTTCTGGTGCCTACAAGAGCAATACATAAAAATATACATAAATAAATTTCTATAACACTATTTAATGAATTTATCATTCCAATACGCTTCGTATATGATGTAATTAATGAAACTTTTGCAATAAAATTTGGCCTCAACATATATTTAATAACAATAAATCTACTAATGCTTTATAGATAATTATTATAAAATATTTTTTATAATTTATTTTAAGTGCAATACTTTTGTACTGTTTTATTGATAAGACGTTCCTAAGAAATTTTTCCGACTGTGAATAGTTACTAAAATTTGAATAGTCCATTAAAAGATATTGGACACAGTCCGCCCTTAGCCTACTTTACCACCAATACACCAACATCAACATTAACTTTTGACCAACATTATTATACCAATAGGCATAATAGGGTATGTGTCAAGTTTAACGTAAGTGTTTTGGGCAAACCGAAATAGTGAAAAAATATTAAATTATTCACAACGGAAACATTTCTTGTTTATTAGAAACCGTACTTGCATATCGAATGCGCTCTGTATTTCATTTATTTGTTACCCATTTATAGAAATTAAAATTGTAATCAAAATATACTGCACCTTTTTGTTCATTCCACACCAACCGGCGGTAGACTAGTAGACCAATCAATAATTAAATAACTCTATACAGAAAATCATAAAATAACATAAATTATATACATTCAAATTTTTACCTTAAATGTATGATATAATAAAATATATTTTACAACAAATAAATGAACTACAGCGAGCGCACGCTACTGTGTTGTCCTGTGTTAAAATTGTAAATAGCCGTATCACGCTGATTTATTTTGAATAAAATATTTAAAACACTATATGTATTGTCTTATTATGTACACCTGGAAATTGTATTTTTTATTGAACTATAGTTAGTCAAAATTACCTTAAACAGACAAAAATTGTTTTATGAACATGTAACAAACTGTAAAGTATAGTAATAAAGAAAGAATATAAGTTTCTATTACAAGTACATATCAGTAAAGATTAGAATCTGTTCAATATATAAATCTATCTCATTTTAAATATTATATTTAAATAGGATTCTTACTCTAAGATTCAAAAGTAGGACACTAATAGTATCACGTACCTCAAAATAAATGTGTGTGTACTAAAAGATAATTTAATTTTTCTTTCAAAACTATATTTCTTATTTATTTTTTTATTCCCTGACTGACCACTCACAATTAATTACAATTATACATTTAATAAATCCTTAACTCTTGACAATAGCGGTGGACTTGCAGACGCAATCGCCAATGGGATCGGAGCAGGAAGGCAACGAGAGCGGCTGCGTGTGTTGAGCGCGAAGCTTCCACCATCACACCCACACACCCCTGCTGTCCCCCGCACCGCTTTCAACGCACAACAAGTAACGATACCTACGTCGGAAAAGACTCGATTGTTTTTGTATCGATACGATATTTTTATCTATTCACTGATTTTGAAAACCAATATTTTGAAAATGGAATCCAATGAGAACGGACTTTCATATTCAAACAAGCGATTTGCGAGTTTAATTGTAATTTGTATGTCTCTCGAAAGAAGCAATAAAACTGAGAACATTTCACGCAAATTTCTCAAAATCGAAGTTAATTTGCAACTAGAAGACTATGGATAAGGAAACAATTGTATTAGACCGGGTCGTGACGTAGACGGGCCCGATCGGAGCACAGATTTAAAACGTTACATTCGTTTTGTATGAAGCAGTTATATTACACAGTACTTGATTCATGTTCCATTCGGCCAGTGCATTTAAATCCGACGCTGGCCACAGTCCAGTCTGGCTACGGCCCAGGCAGGCCACGGCCCAGTCCGACCTCGGCCCAGGCTGGCCTCTGCCCGGTCTAATATAAATCTTCATTGAACCGGGTGCCGGAGATTGTGTATTACGGGTTATCGTTTTTAACTCTGCGCGATATACCCTACAGGCGAGGACTCAAGTGATTTATCTATTAGTTATTCTCGAATAGTCTAGAACTCATAATCGGTAAATGTTCCACTAGTTGCAAGTTCCTTTCGATGCAATATTTTACTTGATGTATTATTTTTCCCATGTATCGAATGTATGACATTCACGACTGAACGTTACTGTAATTCAGGAACTGAATCAAACAACACATTCCTTAGATGTAAGATTGTACCGCTTTTAAGAGTGTTTTATACATAATTTTGGTACGCTATCGAACATTGTAGTGGCGTTAGTTTTGCGACGAACAGAGACGTTTGGAATTGTGCTTTTGATACTTTTATCAGCTGTCAGTTGGAATCTATTAGCTTTTTTGTTTAATGATCGGGCTTAAATACTACTAGCTGCACATTGGTTGCTGATTTATCGATATTATTATTATAAACAGTAAAGCTTGGGTCAGACAGCGGGCGAAGCTGAGCAGCGAAACTGCAAAAGCGTTCCGAATATAAGGAAATTTCGCTCCGCCTGCTGTATGACTCGACCTTAAAATCAATAGATAGCTTGCTGCAAAGTATTTATTATATATAAATTTGACTAATAAATACATGATAAATATGTTTAATTTTATAAATTCTAGGATTAGTAATCCATGCATTGAATAATAGTATATGCAATATATAGGTCACTTATTTTTATCCAGAATACCTTATTATATTGAGTTTGCAGAATTGAGTTGAGTGGTGTACTACTATTTCAGGTACAAATCGTTCAACAACTCAGATGAAGTCAGAGTACATACGCGTTACAGCAGCGCTCTGTCTGCTAGAACTTGTTCACAGAGCTCAAACACACTATATAAAAAGACAATGTATGTGAAAGGGTTTCCCATATTTATAATATAGGTAACTTCATTGTTCGTCTAGGTTTTATATCTGACAAGATCTTTTTCTCACGAACGCTTAAGGTATCAATTTGGAACACAAGCTTCAGTCTGCGGAAAAGATTTCTTAACACTCACTTGCTTAACCTAAAAGATAAGTTTTTATGACAATTAAAATACAGGACCATTGAAAAAAAACATCTAAATATATGGTAGTAAAATCAAAACATCACAAAATGTATCCTACAAATTCTAATGTACAGTTATATCTTGACTTGATTTCACCTGACGAATCCAGACATCATTCTGGATAAATTTGTCTCCTGGCATTTTTTGTCAATATTTCCCTGGATCCGCAATGGTATTTTCTCGTTTTAGCGTTTGAATTTTGTGATACTACGGTTGTTGTTAAATCATCAGCTTGAGGAATACGATATCTGAAAGTAGGGGAGACACAGTAATTAAGGTTTGGTGGTAAGAACGTCAGCATTATTTAGCAGCATAAATAGCGACATGCTTCTTTGATAGTCTGTTGTGTCGGTTTGTTAAAAATTAGAGTAATATGAGAATTGAGGACTGGTGGACGTGTTTAGGGATTGATGGGGATTTACGTGATACATCCCTTTATTTGTTACATCGACTCCTTGCTGGTTAGCGAGAATAGTGAAGGAACTAAAAAATATGGATTCTTATAGAAGAACATTGAGTTTGTAGCTCACATTAGTGTTTCCTATCAAGTAAGAATTGATGTTGTGTTCTTAGAATGCTAAAATCAGGGTTATATGCTTTTTTTGCCATAACCATTAAAAAATATAATAATAGAGCGTAGGAAGTTTAATTAGGTCCCTTTTTTTCTCATACATAATCTCGCAAACATGTGGTTTACGTGTGAACATATTTCGGATTAACGTAAATTAATGTTTTCAAGATTTAAGACAGTTAAGCCCAAACAGCTGAATAGCAAAGCATAAATGAATCGATAGTGTTGATAGTGATGGTCGATTATAATCATTTAATCGATTTTATAGATCGAGCTTTTGTGGTGTACTTAAAAATCGTGATCGAAGAGTGGGTTGTCTGGGTCCGCTTTTATTGGTGTTTATTATACTAAAGGAGGTTGTCGCGGTGGATAGTGGTCGTGTCGTTTGTTTCAAACCGATCATATCAAACGTGACTATAGGCTTATTTTCTTATTTTAGTCCTTATGTCTTCTTGAATATGATACAATTTTCAATCCCAATTATCAATACCATGTTATTTTTGTAAATTAATGATGATTTTGGATCATTCTTTGGGAATACCATTGGAGGTATTTGTAACAGGGATGTGTGCCGAATTTAGATGGAAGCTTTTGATGTTTAAGCTGATTTTGTAAACAGGTGAAGAATAAGATAAGAAAAGAAACTAACCATAGACGGTTGTAACCAGAACTTTCATTCTGCGCGTCACAGCCTCAGCTGGTACTGGGGTAATTGTTTATGGTACGCAAAAACAAGACCTAAAAAGACAAGTTGTGAAAGCCAAAGGAATATAGACTTAAAGTAATACAAAGGGGGAAGGGTAGGGTTCTCTAGTAGTCTTACTGAAACTTGGTATGTAAAGTTTATTATTAAAAGCTTCTGACACAAACTCCTTTACTTTTAATGTTTTATTGCATCTACTATTTTAAAAAATTACGGTGTTGCCATCGATTATATGAATTAATACAATACCAAAATGGGATACGCAATTGCTGTAACACCAAAATATAATGTAAAAGCAGCTCAGGAAGAGATTATCAGCTCATTCCAATAGCTTAATGTTATGACATAATACATAGTTATCTTATTGGCTTATAATATATCATTAATATAATTGTTTGAATATATATTTTGTTGTTTTTTTTTTCAAAACTCCTCATAAAAATTACAGATTCTAAATTCACATTGTATCCGTGAATTTTTAACATTAGTAACGATTTAATGCAATTTTTAATTACATAAGTACCTACACCATTTTTTCCGCGCTGATATAGACAAGGTTTTATGGATTCATTTTAATTCTAAGGTTTTTTCTAAAAACTATAGAACGGTTTGTAAAGGCGGGACATTTAAATTTGTAAAATTAATTACGGCAACCACACACACGCACACAGAAGAGACCAATCTCAAACGACAACATTCGTCCTGTTGTTTCGTTGGTGAGTGCGAGCCGGAGGTAAAATTACGCAGAAGCATTTCGATTGACCGCCATTCTACTTATGCTTTTTATCAGGCTTAGTCAATTTGCCAGGCTTAAATATAATAGAGCTCTTCAGAATGCTGAATGTGTGCGAGATTAGGTCGACTAGTACGGTTATATTCATTACCGTCTTTACCAAAAAGGCACACGAGGCCAGTGCCCAGGGTCCACCATCGTCAGGGGGCCAACTCCAACCAACCGAAATTTTGTTTCTCTCACACATATAGTCTCGAAATATATTGCTAAGCACATTACATTTCTTTTTTCACGAAAGTTACAGTTCAACACGAAATAATCGAAATAATGACTTAGCTTGTAGTATTTGATTGATATTTTTATTTCACACTATAATTTGGGGGCCCTAAACTCTTGTGTGCCCAGGGCCTTGCCTTTATTAACTATGCAGAATACTGTTTTAAGTCCTGTGATTGTATCTCAAGGGTTAGATTGATAAGGAATAATTATCCATAATATTATTATTTTTGTGTAAAGGTCTCAAAGTCCTGCCAAATACGTTGAAAGGCGTGCACTATGTTCCTGTCTATCAATTATTATTATTTTATTTCATGTATTGTATTATTGGTAAACAAAACTAGATGTTAATTCAATGTGTACAGTAAAGTGCCAAGATAAGGAACATAGGGTAAAAAGTGCGGATGGGTTAAGAACGTTAGGGTCAAGTCATACTAGATCAGGCTCGAAGCGTCAATCTGAAACTTAACAAAGCTAATTCACCCATACGTCTACAACATAATACACATATTTCTTTGCAGTCGCATTAGAGTCTGGCATGTGTTGGCCTACGATAATAAAGACTACCAATACGCCAGAACTCGAATACGTGCGCTTTCGTGAAACGGTTTACTTAAGAAGAATTTGACGCTTCGACTCTGGGCTAGTATGAGTTGACCTTTAGTCATCGACAGTTCCTTGACGTCAGCCGTTAGAAACTTCTAGAAAGTTCTGTTTGTTTTTTTATGTTTTCATGGACATTATATTCATAGTCGGCAATAAACAAGCTCTAAACACGAAGAGATTCTAATTGGTGCTGGCTGCTGGTGGCTGCACATACCTGGCGGAGGATGATGAAGCTATAGATCGAAACAATACCACTATTTTAAGAGAAAGCGCTTATTTTTAAAACGACACGTTACATTTCTCTATAAGCGCTATTAAAAGAAGTACTGTTTTCGTAAGCGGTACCAGCTCCCCTAGTCCAGTTGCAATCGTTTTTCGTTTTCTATTTCACGCTCTATTCTGTTTCTCTATTCTCTTCTTTCATTGGCTACTGTCATTCAGTCACGTGATCAAAACAAAAAATCTTAACCAATGAAACAACAGAATTGAGAAATACAATAGAAAACGAAACATGTTTGCAACTTGGCTAGTCTTCTAGTTCTGTCTTAATTTTGTAAATAGGTAATTTGTTTAATTTTACTGAATTTATTTAATTGATTTACTGAAGTTAAATTTATTTTATCGACTATCATTGAATTAACTATGACCATTTCAATTACTAAAATATATACCTATAGACAATAGAAAATTACTGAATACGATGTCACTTTTTCATAAGCTTAGTAAAATAAGAACCGATTGTAATCTATAGTATTAAATTTTCTGGATTGCTTTAGGAAATTTTGAAATGTAAAAGGAGTAATTACTGTATTTAGTAAGCGAAGATTTAGAAACCGCCATTAGGCGTTTAATAACAAGCAATAGCTCATTTTTTTCATATTCCGAATTGGGGTGTGGGGACACTGGCCTTTTGCACCTGTAGTTGTCGCTGTTCATACGCCAATAATGGGTGTTTCAAGTTGATAACTCTCTAAAAGAAAAAAAGAAAACAACTTTTAAAATTAAAAAAATCTGTTTTATAATAAAAAAAAAGATAGAGCCGTGTAATCAATATTATTGACTGTATTTACAGCAATATTCATCTAGAAGAATATAAATAAACACTATTTGACATAAGTATTTGGGCATAAGCTGATTAAAACAAGATTTTATTGACTTCATACCGCGATGTGGTTTCAATATGCTTCACTGCCGTTAAAAAGATGTTTTGTTTTGTGATAAAAAAAAAAACTTAATACTAGCATGATGTTCTAAATATTAAATGCGTTTTGATTACAATATTTGGTTTTATTTAATGTGGTATCTATCAGAGGTTACTTAGTACCTAGATTTCCTAAACCGACCGATCCTTATGGTGGGCGTCCATTGGCCCGCGCTGGACGCACGGCACGCAACGGATTGAACGGATTTGCCTTGCTCAGAAATGCCGGCGTTGGGTGCGGGCGGCGCTGATAGTGGACGCAGCACTATGTGAAATCATACAAAGCAAAATAAAATCCGTTGCGTGCGGTGCGTCCGGCGCGGGCCAATGGACCACTTTTACCATTCCGTTCTATCACTTATCTTTTCACTGTGTACAGCTGTGGAAACAAAATCATACTGTTGCCTCTAACACCGACTTGGCCTTTAAAAAAAATATATAATTTATCGCAAACTAATTCAAGTTTTTAAATTTCTAGTTTTCACCGTGTTTTCGACGGCGTGTATGTCATTATCGAAACCAAAAGTAGCTTATATCCTTCTTCAAGATCATATCTATATGTATACAAGAATCAAAATCGGTTCAGCGGTTTAGCCGTGAAAGCGTAACAGACTTAATAATATTAGTATAGATGTAGTACATATCTTATTATTATTATTATTAAGTACTTTGTGCCCGTATTCTACACCCTTTCTAAAATTAGGTAGGTACCGGTATAGTAAAGGATTAAGAATGGCACCACCTTTTTAAGCCTGACCTGTGGGAGCAAACTACATGGGTCCAGATGGCGTAATAACAGCTGTTCCTGTACCTCTCCTATTTCAGACGTAGAGTGGCACACCGTGTGGTTTTAGTCTACAGGATTTCGGAACACCGCCCACCGCAAAACCCGGTCCGGTGAGGTCGCGTGTGTTTTTCCACACGTAAAAGAAAAAGGAGCAAAATACATAGGAGGAAAACTGTTACGGTACTCGGTAGATGTGTCAGTATCAGGGATGTAACAGAGGTAATTTTATCGGAACCGAAGTCGAGTTTTTATATTTGATTTATCGGAGACGGAGGCGGAGGCTGGGTCAAAACTGGTGGCCAGAGAGAGATTTTACCTTTTTAAAATCTCCATTTATGCCATGCACTGTTAGACTAAATAAAGACACATTCGAACTTAGTTCGGTCCAAATGTCTGTTGTAAACGAGATCTTCTCAAATTGTGTAAGCAAATCCTTAATTTTGCCCGCCCCCGCTATGTGCGCTCGATCGTCGATTGTTTTTTCACTTGTTGGTAATTTGTTAGATTACGTGTTTATACGTTAAGGTAATGTAACATCCCTAGTAAGTATATAATGTCTGTCAATGTTTTACTGCATGAATAGCGTCGTTTTCTACTGCGCTGACTGTTGTGGGTTCGAACCCCACATGAAACTACAGGTTGTGTGATCCACAAATTGTTGTTCTTAGTCTGGGTGGTTTTATCGCACTGAGTGTTGTGAGTTCAAACTCCATATGGTACAAGATTTTGTGTGATCCACAAATTGTTGTTTTGATCTGGTTGTTCTTTGTGTTCGTTACATGTATGCTTGTAAAATCCCTATGACACGAATAATTTCTTAGTCGGACTTATCTTTTATATATATGTATAATTGTATATCCTTACATACAACTAATCAAGAGGTCTCGGGTTCAAATCAAAGTTTTTGGGTTTTTCTTAGGAAATTCCTAATAGCAGACCGGAGTTTGGAAGTTTGGCGGTGATTCACGCCCGAGCCTCGGAGAGCACGTAAAGCCGTCGGTCCCGGTTGTCATGAACATCTATGGCAATCGTTATTGGGAAGTCAGTGCCCTCAAATATACTGACAACTAGTTCAATCTTCGAATTTTGAGTTCTTCCTCAGGGTTGCGGAGGTCCGATGCCAGTCGCTCCGTGGAAAACACTGCAATTCAGGTAAAACCGGTTGAACTAGTAGCCGACCCCAAATAAACTTGGGAATTAAGGCTAAAAAGAAGAAGAAGACACAATTTTTTTCAAGTTTGATAAGTACCGATATTAAATCGAAAAATGATTATTAAAGCGGAGTTACATGCAAAAATAAATAGGTACGTCATACTTTGAGATAAAAATACACGCTGGTTTGTAAATTAAATGTTGGTAAATGCCACATAAAATTAATGTGATTAAGGCATTTGCTATTTTTAAATAAGTGAAATCTATACAAATAAATAAAATTGATGTGTCCGTTTGTAATATTCACTAAATAGTCATATGAAAGGATATATAGCCTTCAACAGTCTTCTGCTAGACATAGGCCTCTCCTTTGAAAGGAGGTTTTAGCCTACTATACCACGCTGGCCAGGCGGGTTGGTAAAGGGTTTGTTTCAAGTTTTAGTTCTCTTGGCAGTGATGTTAGCTGCTTATTTTGTTCCTTTAGTCGCCTCTTACGACACCCATGGAATGAATAGGGGTGGTGACACTTTGTATTCTTAGTCCGTCACCACACGGTTAGCTATTTTTTAATTTTTTTGTGTGTCTGTCTCTCCGTGTTGTTATATTAAAATAGATTATAGAAAATATTACGCTCCATTCTTCTTAGTTCAACGCAACGTAAATAATTGTGCAATATCTCTTACAATATTGTAATATAACTAGATACTAGCTAAGCCCTGCTGCTGTCGTTGTACTTTTACAACAACAGCAGGAAACGCTGCGGGGCGAAACTACTCTACTTAACAGTAGCCCAAGTTACTCTTCATAATATTTATTTATTTACAACTTCATGCACTTGTGTACATCGGCGGACTTAATGCCCAAGGCATTCTCTACCAGCCAACCTTTGCGGGGGTGTAATATCAGCTATCTGCCAGTAAAAGTCGAGAAAATCGGACGAGGCGTTCCTGAGATTTACCGGAACAAACAGATAAATAATATTTGAAAAAATGATTTTTTGTTGTGGGTACCTAAGTGCTTATTGGGTATGTACTTTCATATGCATTTAGTAAAATGCTGTTAAATTTAAGCCACAAACAGACAGTTTGATTTCATTTATTTGTATAGATTTCGAACAGATAGTTATTTCACAGTATAATTTTATAATGACAACATTAATTTACATTGTGCAATGTATATCATTGCACAATAGAAATGAATATTGGTATTACAGTTTCTCTACTATATATGACTAAAGAGAATTAATTTTATAACGTAGAGTAAGTGAGCTCTTAAATAAAGTATAATGAAACGCACGCGCTTGACCTCGAAATTCTTTTATTATTTGGAATTTCCAAATAAAATATTCGTATACGAATTAGTTTTCAGGTTAAGTCCCGTATTGCTGCTGCTAGTAAATACAAGTGTCGCCACAAATTATTTAAAAAAACTACTATGCGATAAAAATAGTTGAAAACCGAATTTATAATGGCATCAAAAAATATTAAAATGTTGTTATTAGTAAATTGTTTTTATAATATGCAATTATTAAAAATCTTTAAAATTACAGAGGTTGATACCGTGTGACCTTGGGAGATTGTTTTTAGTGTTAAAACACTGAAGTTTTTTATTTTTATCTCTATCTATGCCACTTTTCGTGTAAGCATCGCTAAAGTTCTATAGACATAATAAAATGTAATAAACCCTTAGAGAAGATACCCTTAGGAATAGACGAATCTGTAGGATTCATCCAAAAGATTCGTCTTACTTTCGTTACTCAAATAAGAATAAAATAAATAATATATTCTAAGCGTGTTATTACTGTTATTCCAATATTAAATTGTAATCAGATTCGAAATCAGTACAACTTTGATTACAGCACAAGTTTATTTAATTACTAAAATCATATAAAACCTTTTACTTGGTCACACTTTGCAAGGCAATTCACTATCGGATATTGCTCTACAAATATATTGACAGGACGGTACTGTGATATGTCAAATGTAATGATATTGTAAATTAGCTCTTATCACTGAAGCTGAAGATTGCTATTGAAATGAAAGCTTTGTTGAATGAAGACTATGTTGAACAAAATACACAAATATACAAGCAACATGATGTAATTTTATATATAGTCGGCCAGACATTAGCAAAATTTGTTTTTGAGTGATTGCGAATCTGTTTCAGACGTTTCAGTCTATCACAGTTATACATTGTTGTCGGTTGTGATTAGAGGTGAAACCGCTAAAAAATCAAAATTTATAGAATACTTTAAAAATACTCGCTTCTCGTATTTAGTGTGTTAAATTTAGCCGGCATTAATGTAAGTTTTATTTAATTTTTTTTTTCTATTAATACTTTATTTAAACGTGTAAATCATGATAGATAATTAAGTGAACAATTTGGGAATTGCAACATTTAAAGAAAATCACAATGGCTGGAAAATAGTTGAATATAAAATTCTTTTTTTGTTTATGTCAGTAATTCATAGCCTCATAAGAGTAGTTTTATATTTTACTAGCATTTGCCCGCGGCTGCGCCCGCGTCTATGTCCTTTTCAGGCTTTAGACTATCTGCAAATTTTCATTTAAATCGGTGAAGTAGTTTTTGAGTTTATCGCCGCGGCAAAATAAAACGCGGCGGAAGACTTAATTTTATAAAATGTGGTGATACTCAGAAATAAAGTTTGTTACACAGAATCAATATTGAGTCAACAAAGAACTCGGTCACATCATCTTCGAAGTCTTTATTATTTCCAAGATTATTTGGGGTCGGCTACTAGTTCAACCGGTTTTACCTGAATATTAGTTATTCACGGAGCAAACTGAATTTGAAGGTTGAACAATTCAACAAAGAACTCATCTTCCTAGCCTTTATTCCCATGTTTATTTGGGATCGGCTACTAGTTCAACCGGTTTTACCTGAATTTCAGTTTTTCCACGGAGCGACTGGCATCGGACCTCCGCAACCAAATGGGAGAATTGAAATTCGAAGATTGAACTAGTTGTCTGTATATTTGAGGGCACTGACTTCCCAATAACGATTGCCATAGATGTTCATGACAACCGGGACCGACGGCTTTACGTGCTCTCCGAGGCACGGGCGTGAATCACCGCCAAACTTCCTAACTCCGGGCTGCTATTAGAAATTTCCTAAGAAAAACCCAAAAACACTTTTTGTCCCGACCCGGGATTTGAACTCGAGACCTCTTGATTAACAAATAACTAATATTTATATATTTTTGTACACAATTATATTAATATACCTACGTATTTTTTAATGGCGTGGTTGATTTTCATGGATATACTTCGCCCATTGTGGGGCCGTCAAGGGGCCTGTTGGACTCTTACTAACTAAAAACCACCTCAGTGGCCCGAGGTCAACGAATGCCCTCGGGCACCTCGTGCGTCCCCTGCGCGCAGGGGGAGCAGTATTACTTTCTCTTTAACGTCCCTCCGCTTCCTTTGAGGATATCATCTCTTCGCAGAAGAAAGCGACGACGATCCGTGGACTCTCGCTTCAGAACATGGACAGTAATGGACACAACCATAGCCTAAAGCGAAATACTCCCCGTAACAGTCTTAATTTTGTTGGTGTATCGTTACTTTTATATTTTTTCATATTTTTAATCTATTATTTCATAGATACAACGCACATACACCTCTATTTTTATTTATTTGTATAGAATATAGACAATATTGCGCATTATATTTACAATACCCTGAAACATGGGTACCTAGTGTTAAGATGTTACATAAGTTTCAGTAACTTTAGATTTCATTGTGCAACATTTATAATTGCATGTTTTAGTATGAATTTGCGTAACAGGTACTTAAAATTCAACTACGAGGCTCTTGATACACAAAGGGGCCAGAGTTTGTGCTTCGTCCACACGTTAAACATAAGTACGTACGCGCGCCTAGGTCGTTGCTGCAATCTAGTCAACAATATTATTTTCCTCTTAATTTCCGGATCATTACCACACAAGTTGCAGAAACAGTGTGTGGTTTAAATTCATCTTTTATAAACAAATTAAAGTTGAATAAAACCGCGATTGAAACGGTTAACAATGGTGGCTGTACGGCAGTAATCTCTGCATGGCCATACATTTTTTGTTAAAGACAACTCGCGCCTTAGGAATTTACATCTTGTGTCGCAGTAGAAAACGTAGCTTAGCTTAAACCTCTAGGCCGTGCAGTTAGTTTTACCGCAACAAATCCGTAATCCACACAAATCCGTTCTTTGTGAACTGCCCAACTTCAAGCATTGGGCCGTCGCCGCTCTATCACTTCGCCTTGTCCGAAGATCCTCCCTTTGTGTTGGAGGAACAAGTCACACCCGTACCTCCAATCCAAACATTTAATTAAACTTCTTTGTGAGATCTCGGAGTAAAAGAGAAATAAATTAAAAAAAAAACTTCTTTAAAGCAAGCTTTAATCAAAATGCATTAAGGATCAAAGTATTAAAAGTACTCATAAAGACATATCTAATCTAATCTAATCTAAAACTCGATTAGATTAGGTCGTTTTATTTGCGGAGCTCCTATGGCCACCTGCCAGCTCGTCTCGTCAGTATACAAAATTTCAGCTTTATCGAAATCCGAAAAGTCGAATTCATAACAGGTGAAACTAAAGAAAACTTATAAAAAATCGATAATATAATTGAACATTTTGGTTCGAAGGATTATTCAGCTCTATCAACCTGCACCGGCTTCGTACGGATGTAATGTTTTTAACAGACTTACTAATGTGACGTCGGTATGAAGTATAGTGTAATTATATTGATTAGATTGATATTAGATTGATATAGGCTACATATCTAATCTAATATCTTTATGCGAGTAATTGTTGTATGTATTATATCATCAATCATCATGCTCCTAGCCATTATTCCCAAGTTTATTTGGGGTCGGCTACTAGTTCAACCGGTTTTACCTGAATTTCAGTTTTTCCACGGAGCGACTAGCATCGGACCTCCGCAACCCTAAGGGAGAACTGAAATTCGAAGATTTAACTAGTTGTCAGTATATTTGATTGCACTGACTTCCCAATTACGATTGCCATAGGTGTTCATGACAACCGGGACCGACGGCTTTACGTGCTCTCCGAGGCACGGGCGTAAATCACCGCCAAACTTCCAAACTCCGGGCAGCTATTAGGAATTTCCTAAGAAAATCCCAAAAATACTTGTGTTATGGGTACTAAACAACTGATATAAATACATAAACATTTTTTGTAAATACATACATATTACACATAGAAAAACACCCAGACTCCGAAACAAATATTTGTGGATCACACAAATATTTGGTCTGACACGGGAATCGAACCCGAGACCTCTTGATTAGCAGTCGCACACGCTAACCACTAGACCAACGAGGCAGTATGTATTAAATATATATATTTCCCGCCGCTAAAAATGACAGACTGTTTAGTATCGGAAAAAGACCCCGGACCTGCCCCCCTAGCCAAGTTGCAAACGTTTTATATTTTCTATAAATGTCTCTATTCTTTTGTTTCATTGGCTAATATTTTGTTTTGATCACGTGACTGAGTGACATTAGCCAATGAAACAAGAGAATAGAGAAATTGAATGGGGTGTTGCGTTCTCTTTGCCAAGCGTGCGTCAATTTTGTTTATGATACAATTTGTCTAAAACAACTTGTATGTTATCGTATTTTCGTTGTATTTCGTTCGACAACAATTAATCAGGTTAATCTAACTATCACATGGTTGTAAATATAGGTATATTTGAGTGACAACGGCAGATAATACTTTTAATACAAAAATATGGCTTAAACTCATATCATTTATTGCTGTTTTGTGTAAATATATAATATGTATATAGTTATAGTAGTTAGATATTGACTTCTCAGGGTTCTTCGATTAATCTTTATATGATATTAAAAAGGATAGTGACTCTGTTTGTCCGTCTGTCCGGTTTTCGTGGTAAAACCACTGGACCCATATAAATCTAAGGAATGGCTGGAACAATTTGACGGGACTTTAACTGCACTACTAGGAAACTACAAGGAGTGACACTTAGGCTAATATTTTTAGACTACTATCGCTCCGTATCGTTATAATAAGTGTGATTTACGACACTTAACCCGGTGGATATGGCTGTACTCATCATCATCAACAGCCTTTAACAGTCCACTGCTGGACATAGGCCTCTCCTTAGAAAGGAGGTTCTGGCCTACTATACCACGCTGGCCAGACGGGTTGGTATAGGGTTGGTTTCAAGTTACCTGGGTCTGGTCCTCGACGGTAGGTGGCTCTTCGACGAGCACTTCCGACAGCTTGGACCTAAATTGGTGGGCACTGCCTCCGCCCTAGGGCGACTTCTGCCCAACTTGGGCGGGGCCAGTGTCCCCACTAGGCAGCTATACACGGGGGTTGTCCGGTCAATGGCACTTTACGGTGCACCGGTGTGGGCGGCGGCTCTGTCCGCCCAGAACAGGGCGCGCCTCTGGCGCCCCCAGCGGATACTGGCGGTCAGAGCCATACGTGGATACCGCACCGTGTCCACAGAGGCGGCGTGTGCCTTGGCCGGAACACCCCCGTGGGATTTGGAGGCGGAAGTGCTCGCCGAAGTTTATCGGCGAGTGGCTGACTTCCGGGCGGAGAGCGGATTTCGCCCTCCGCCCGAGGACGTGCGCGAGTGGCGCGAAGCCGCTCGCCGAGCCACCATGCTGAGATGGTCGCTCCGGCTGGAGACCCCACGCGCTGGCTTCGCCGCCGTGGAGGCTCTTCAGCCGGTCCTCGAGGAGTGGGCAGGGCGGCAGCACGGGACCCTTTCCTTCCGGCTGACGCAGGTGCTTTCCGGGCACGGTTGCTTCGGAAAGTACCTGCACTCGGTCGCTAGGAGGGAACCGAGTCCCGCCTGCCACCACTGCGACTGCAGTGAGGACACGGCCCAGCACACGCTGGCGGTCTGCCCCGCTTGGGCGGCGCAGCGCCGGGTCCTCACTGCAGCCATCGGAGGGGATCTCTCGCTGCCGGCCGTCATAAGATCGATGGCCGGCAGCGACAGTTGTTTTACCGCGGTCGCAACCTTCTGCGAGGATGTAATCTTGCAGAAGGAGGTGGCGGAGAAGGCCCGGGAGGATTCCATCCAATCGGACCCGATCCGCCGCCGGCGCCCCGGGCGGCGGAGGCGCGCATACCTGCGTCTCATGCCGCCCTGAGAGTGGCCGCGGATGGGCGGGACGGGTTCCCCGTCCGTCCGCAGTAGAGGCCAACCGCGAGGGGGCGGCGTCCGCGTGTGACCGGACGTTGCCCAATAGAGAGTCGAGAGCTGAGGTGGTGCCCGCAACAGTGCGGGCAGGCGCCGGTTGGAGTCCAGAAGGAAATCCCCTCCCTGGACTCCTTCCAATACAAAGGCGCAGAGAGGGTCACACCGTGTGGTTTTAGTCGGTTCGAGTCCGACACACCACCCCGCCGTAACCCCCGACGGGGTGACGGTCCGCGGGGATTTCCACACGTAAAAAAAAAAAAAAAAAAAATAAAAAAAAAAGGGTTGGTTTCAAGTATTCCTTCTCTTTGCATCGATGTTGTCTTGCGTAGTTTATCCCTTAGTCGCCTTTTACGACACCCGCGGGATGAATAGGAGTGGTGACAATCTGTATTCTTAATCCGTCACCACGCTGTACTCTGTACTCAACTCAGGGCCGGATTTACCATAGAAGCTGAAAAAGCTGAAGCTTGAGGCGGCAGAATTAGGGGGGCGGCAAAATGGCCCAAAAATTATTTTGTTACAGAAAAAAAGTAAGGTTGCGGACACAACTTTTTTTATTTTTTTAAAAGACCATACTCACATTAGAAGTATAAATCCTGTGTTGCGGGGGGCTTTAGAAACATACTTAAAGGACTACAGAGAACACCCAGACTTAGGACAACAATTTGTAAATCGCACAAGGTGTTTTCCACGTAGGAACACTTGGCGCAGTAGAATGCAACGTGGCGACCACTTTTTATATAACGTGTGGAAACCCCCTCGGGCTGTCACCCTACCGGAGTTTGCAACGGGGCTGTATGTCATCATCGAACCGACTAAAACCACATGGTGTGCCACTATGCACCTGAAATAGCATAGGTCCGAGGAACCTGTTATTACGCCCTCTGAACCCCTCTCAGTGCCTCCTCTCACTGAAGCGGGCGCCATCAATTGCTTATATCTCCATGGCGACGTACGGCACACGCAAACGCCTGAGGGCCACTGAAGCGGATGGACGGGAAAACCCGTTCCGTCCATTTCCGGCCACACTCAGAGCAGCATGACTATGGCATAGATGATGTCTTCGCAGAAGGTTGCGACCACGGTAACCGTGTATGGTTCTAACCGCCAATATCCTCTTGGGTCACTAGAGGCGTGCCCTATTTTGGGTGGTCAGAGCCGCCTCCCACACCGGTGCACCGAACAGTGCCATAGACCAGATAACTCCCGTGTACAGTTGTCTCTTCGCGACATTGGCTCCACCCAAATTGGGCAAAAGTCGTCCAAGTGCGGAGGCAGTGTCGACCAGCTTCGGAGCAAGCTGTTGGAAGTGCTCGTCGAAGAGCCACCTACCGCCAAGGATAAGGCCTAGATAATTCATTTGGGCCCGGACCAGTACAATTACCTAGTTGACCACGATGGAGGCGCCGGGGAGTGGCCTACGACGGAGTCCATGAAACAAAAGGGCCTCGTCTTATCCAGGGCCATTAGTAAGCCTAACGCCTCAAAGCGCCCAACCACCAGGGAGACTCCTGTTGTAGCTAGTGTGGCAAGCCTGAATGTTCACACCCCCTGGTTGTAGCCAGAGTGTCGTGGTCGTAACAGATTACGTCCAGACCGGGAAGAGACACCCTCGAAGGGCCCAGTTTCACAGGAGTGATCCGAGGACTGACCCCTGCGAAACACGACTAGGCCCGACGTTTGAAAACACCATATTGGCCCTCGTACATGACAGTACGCTCGTCTAAATAGTCTGCCACTAGCCGCTTCTGGTACTCGGGCACTCCGTGATGGGGAGTGATTCCCTGTTGGAGCTAAATAGCAGACTATCAAATGCATTGGCGATGTCCATAGACACAGCACGCCGCCACTGCTTACTGCCTCTTCGGTCACGGCTCTCAGGCGCAATACAGCATCGACCGTCGAACGCCCTTCTCAAAATCCGAATTGGGAATCCGAAAGATAATGGCCCACCTCGCATAGGTGCCTGACGATGCGGGCAGAGAGCATCCTCTCAAGCAGTTTACCTAACTCGTCCAGCAACACGATGGACCAATAGGCCGTGACTGAATCGGCAGATCGTCCTGTCTTCTGGAGTTTGACTAGCTTTCCACTCTTCCAGCTCTCAGGGAAGCGTCCGAAAAGCATGCTAGCGTTCAACACCTCCCTGAGGCGGACCAACCTATGGACGATCGACAAATTTTGCTTAGTTTGGGACTAGATGGCGTTGTGTGTAAGATGTCCGAAATATTTAGTTATTATTATACTATGCGGACGATACCCTAATGCTGGCCAGAGGGTCACGCTTCGATGAAGTGCTTCTGCTCGCCGAACAGGAAGTGGCTTGTTGTGGAAAAGATTCGTGGGCTGGGCCTAAGGGTGGCGCCTCAGAAAACTGAGGCAATTTGGTTCCATGGCCTACGTTAGCGCCAGGAACCACCCAGCTCGCGCTTCCGAGTGGGTGACACTGAAGTCCGAGTGAGCCAGTATATGAAGTATCTAGCCTCATCCTCGACAGTCGGTGGAGCTTCGAAGAGTAATTCGGGCGATTAGTTCGCCGTGTTCAAGGGGTAGCAGGGGCGTTACAACGTCTGCTGCCCAATCTCGGGGGACCAAGGGAAGAAGTTCATGGTACTCTATGGGGCACTCGTCTGGCATAAGGACTTGGCGGGTTCCTCCCGCTGTAAGGCTCAACTTAGGAGTCTGCAGCGGCTGACCCTTTGACATTCTGGCCGACGTGGATACGATACAAATTCGTTCTGTCGGTCGGAATGGCGAAGGGACAGCGCCGGATCATGAGCCTGAAATGCTACGGCAGAACGCACACACGCAACCCAGGGCTGTGCCAGCCATTGCGCTGTTGGAGCCGTTCTGCCGAGCTTCGAAGCTTGGATAGAGAGGACCGACTGTGTCACCTATTCAGATACTCATCGGACATGGTTGTTTCGGTGAGGTACCTGAATAGAATCGGACGTGAGATTACGGCACAATGCCACCATTGTGGGTCCGACCGGGACTCCACACAGCACACGCTGGAGGACTGCCCTGCCTGGGAGTCCGAGCGTAGAAACCTGGTCGGGCAGATCGGACGAACCCTGTCACCGCCAGCATTGATCGTGGCAATGCTGGCGAGTGATGAAGGATCCCCATCCTTCATCCTCCTCAGGCCTCCCGGCCGCAGTCTCCTTTTGTGAGAACGTAATGCTCCAGAAGTAGTCCGCAGAGTGGGATAGGGAAAGGGACGATCACAAAAGAGGCGGCGAAGGTGACGCGGTAGAGGCTGCTAGTCCCCAATCGTTGCGGCCACATCTTGGCGAAATGTGACCACTGCAAGCGACCCGAGAAGGCGACATCCCGGTGCGGCTGGGGGGTGTCGTCTGGGGCAGGTCGGTGTCCCGCCTTTTACTGTGTAAAACGGCATGAGGCACAATATCGTCCCCCAATGTACCCCAGTCATGAGATATTGCAGGGGGGAATCCAGAAGTCGCTGATGCGTTCCTGGAGCTCCCGGCTGCCGAGGTAGGCCGCTGCGGGGCTTAGTGGGTAGACCGGTTCACCGCGCAAAAAGCATTCCCCACGAAAACAAAAAAAAAGCTTAGCTAGCTTAGCTTAAAAAACAAGAAAAGTTCTAAAAGTAATCAAATAACTAGATTATTTCCTAAAGAAAGGAATTAACTTTATTGTGAACAGTGTATCTAATTTTAGGAGTCAGTAGGGGCGGCAAAAATTTTAAAGCTTTGGGGCGGCAAATGTGTAAATCCAGCACTGACTCAACTAGTAACAAAATAATATAACTTTAAATACTTCACACGTGGGCGGCTGTGAGATCTCAAGCGGAGGATGCAGGGGGGTAAGGGGAAAACGAGGATACCTAGCAGGAGTTTGGAATTTTATTTTGCTTAAAAGTTGTGGTCAAAAGTTTTAGGGGAACAATTCTTTCATACTTTATTTTTGCAAAATTTTAACCGTTTAAACTTGTAGCATGATGATATATATATTCTATAGCCTTCCTTGATAAATGAACTATCCAACAGTGAAAGAATTATTAAAATCGGACCAGTAGTTTCTGAGATATATTACTATAGAGGTTTTGTTTATGATTGCTGTAGCTTATAAAAGTTATTGTTGTTATTATATAGTATTATGTAACTATTGATAAAGTTATATAAAGCTTCAAGTTTATTCCAGTATGATTCACAATGCGTTCTGAAATTGTGACGTCAAAAAACCACAGAAGTACGTTCACAAACAACTTTAATTAGGAATAGTCATAAAACAAATCATCTTATTAATATATATTTTTGAAAGACACAAAGAATATATCCTGTTTCTTAGAGGATTTTACAAACATATATGAAACGGACCCAAAGAACACCCAGATTGAGAACATTAATTCGTGGATCAAACAAATTGTTATCTTAAGTTGTTGCGTCCATTTTAATTAATTACTAGTTCAATACTAGTTGAGCCACGTGGTGTTATCTGCGGTTGTTGTTGTGCTTTTACAACGGGTTACATCACGGGGCGGAGCTAGTCTAACTTTTGGAGGTTAGGGGGACGGACATAACGAAACTTTAAGGGTTTCGAGTCATGATCAACGGAACCCTAAAAAGTAATTTAAGTTAATCCTTATATGGCAGTGAAAGTTCTGTTCATTTAAAATGACAAACATACATCTCAATTTTATTTATTTATATAAATGTGAAGACTACTTACACGAAGTCATTGTTCTCATACTTCTTAATACCAATATTTGCTTTAAAACATTGGCTTCTTTCAGAAACATCTGTAAACGAATGTAAACATTTTATCTGTAAAACAAAATATTTATACTCTTTCATGCTTCCCAACGTTGAAGAAAAGACAAAGCTTTGTGGTTTAAACTATATGTATACATATATTACGAGTACGTCTGTGTGCTGACGGATTAAGAAAACAAAGTATGTATCACCATTCATCCTATGGGTGACGTAAGAGGGGAATAAGGGACAAACTACACAGAACAACATCACTGCAGAGAGAAGGAAAACTTGAAACAAATCCTATACCAACCCATCTGGTCAGCGTGGTATAGTAGACTAAAACCTCCTTTTTGAGGAGAGGCCTATGTCCAGCGGTGGATTGTTAAAGGCAGTTGATGATGATGACTAGTATGTACACAGTATCCGTTTTCACCAAAGATCCCTATATTTAAGGCACCACTTAGAGAGTTAGATAACCCTTAGTGATAATTTCGTTTTCACTAACCTTTAAGGGACACCTAAGTACTTAGATGTCTATTAAAATTTAGGAGACCCCTAGCCTCGTAAGGCCCAACCTAAATTTAGGACGATATACACTACGACCCAATGTACTAAAAATAGGCGCAAGTAGTTGCGGCCCAGAACTTTGGTTTAGTAAAAAAGTGTTAAAATGTAATGTTTTTGGCAAAATTATTTTAGGGGGTATTACCTATACCGAAAGTTAACTATTCCATGCAAAAAATATGTTGAAATAATTTGTCCGTTTTTAGGGTTCCGTAGCCAAATGGCAAAAAACGGAACCCTTATAGATTCGTCAAGTCTGTCTGTCTGTCTGTCTGTCTGTCTGTCCGTCCGTATGTCACAGCCAATTATTTCCGAAACTATAAGAGCTATACTGTTGAAATTTGGTCAGTCGATGTATTCTGTGAACCGCATTAAGATTTTTACATAAAAATAGAAAAAAAACAATACATTTTGGGGGTACTTGGAACTGAAACTCAAAATTTTTTTTTTCATCAAACCTATACGTGTGGGATATCTATGGATAGGTCTTCAAAAATGATGTTGAGGTTTCTAATATCATTTTTTTCTAAACTGAATAGTTTGCGCGAGAGACACTTCCAAAGTGGAAAAATGTGTGTCCCCCCTCCTCTAACTTCTAAAATAAGAGAGTGATAAAACTAAAAAAAATATATGTTGTACATTACCATGGAAACTACCAACGATAATTGGTTTGAACGAGATCTAGTGAGTAGTTTTTTTTTAATACGTCATAACTCGTAACACGCAATATACCTTTCATCCAATCAATACACTAGTATAAAAACATCGATGAAAGTTACAACGAACTACAAGAACTTTTATATGATGTTACTTGCTGGTACGTAACTCTTCATGGGCGAGTCCGACTCGCACTTGGCCGCTTTATTTAGGTTACTGGGTCATAGTTTTAAGTATAATTGTTCGAAAAAATCAAATTTAGTAAATTTTTGATCATGTCATAATTTTAGGTCGCTGGGCCGTAATTTAATAATTTTAAAAACTGTCTTGGGCCGGAACGTCAAAATATTTTTGTCATTAAATTAGGTCGTTGGGCCTTACGAGGCTAGTGAAGTGACGTTTTAAGCATAGTTCATGAAAACGTTTATTAGTTTCATTAGCATTATTTAGCAATAGCAATTTTTTTTTACTTAGGCCTACCAAACTAACTCTACTCTGCCTGATGGAAAGTATGAGTAGAATTCAAGAGTAGAGGTCACCATCTTCACTGTGAGTGTGGGCAATGCAGCATGGTCATTCATACCATGGCGACCTGGTCAGATATTTCTTCATCATTCTCCCGAGGCGACTCTTCTGCCGGGAGAAAAATGCAGATACACCGTGTTACAGATATACAAAACAGTACCTAAACGACTTATATTAATTAATGTAGAATGGGCGGCCTTATTGCCCAAGGCAATCTCTTCCAGGCAACATTAGGATGGATTAAAATATTTCGGAAAGACGCGGAACGCATATATATCTCCATACATGTATTCGTACATACACCATTACATACATACATATCAACATATATACATCATACATACAACACAGATACCACCGATACCGTTCAATGTTTAAACAAGTAATAAATCATACTTGTAAATTTTAATGTATTCCACGAAAGATAAGAAAGTAGAAACTAAGCAAAATGATTCTAAAACTGTTAGATTTTGTTGTTCTTAACTTTTAATTTCATTTGCCTAAAAACTTTAAAACACTAGTGCGTTTCACAGTTATATCATTTATTTAGTTTGGTTAATCCTACGGTTTTGTGAAAGAGCTCATAGACAGCAGCATAATGCGATAACGCATTATCGCTGTCTGCGATTTAAAATAACATTAACGGTTTTATCATACTTCTGATATTCGATTGAATGATTGACGTGAAATTATTTAGTAACTCGATATACGGGCATATCCTAGGCCTCAAAAAGGCCTCTCTTTCTGATGGCAAAGTCGGTAAGTCAGAGATCGTGAACTTATGTTTTTTACTATATACGGGACTTATTTGCGAAATAATTAAAAGCGGCCAAGTGCGAGTCGGACTCGCCCATGAAGGGTTCCGTATCAGCAAGTTACATCATATAAAAGTTCTTGTAGTTCGTTGTAACTTTCATCGATGTTTTTATACTAGTGTAGTGATTGGATGAAAGGTAAATTGCGTGTTACGATTTATGACGTATTAAAAAAAAACTACTCACTAGATCTCATTCAAACCAATTTTCGTTGGTAGTTTGCATGGTAATGTACAACATATATTTTTTTTAGATTTATCACTCTCTTATTTTAGAAGTTAGAGGGGGAGGGGACACACATTTTTCCACTTTGGAAGTGTCTCTCGCGCAAACTATTCAGTTTAGAAAAAAATGATATTAGAAACCTCAATATCATTTTTGAACACCTATCCATAGATACCCCGCACGTATAGGTTTGATGAAAAAAAAAAATTTTGAGTTTCAGTTCCAAGTATGGGGACCCCTAAAATGTATTGTTTTATTTCTATTTTTATGTAAAAATCTTAATGCGGTTCACAGAATACATCGACTGACCAAATTTCAACAGTATAGCTCTTATGGTTTCGGAAATAATTGGCTGTGACATACGGACGGACAGACAGACAGACTTGACGAATCTATAAGGGTTCCGTTTTTTGCCATTTGGCTACGGAACCCTAAAAAGCGGCCAAGTGCGCGTCGGACTCGCCCATGAAGGGTTCCGTACCAGCAAGTAACATCATATAAAAGTTTTTGTAGTTCGTTGTAACTTTCATCGATGTTTTTATACTAGCGTATTGATTGGATGAAAGGTATATTGCGTGTTACGATTTATGACGTATTAAAAAAAACTACTCACTTGATCTCGTTCAAACCAATTTTCGTTGGTAGTTTACATGGTAATGTAAAACATATATTTTTTTTAGTGTTATCATTCTCTTATTTTAGAAGTTAGAGGGGGAGGGGACACACATTTTTCCACTTTGGAAGTGTCTCCCGCGCAAACTATTCAGTTTAGAAAAAAATGATATTAGAAACCTCAACATTATTTTTGAAGACCTATCCATAGATACCCCACACGTATAGATTTGATGAAAAAAAAAAATTTGAGTTTCAGTTCCAAGTATGGGGACCCCCAAAATGTATTCTTTTTTTCTATTTTTATATAAAAATCTTAATGCGGTTCACAGAATACATCGACTGACCAAATTTCAACAGTATAGCTCTTATAGTTTCGGAAATAATTGGCTGTGACATACGAACGGACAGACAGACAGACAGACAGACAGACAGACTTGACGAATCTATAAGGGTTCCTTTTTTTGCCATTTGGCTACGGAACCCTAAAAAGGTTACGATACGATTCTTTCCGACGTTTCGAACGGGTTATACCGCTCGTGGTCACCGGTAGACCCGTCTACTAGGTCTAGGTCCAGTCTAAGTCCCGTATGCAGTAAAAAACATGAGTATCTGTAAAAATCGCGAAGGTCTAAAAACAGTTATCGTGAACTTAATGCCAATCTATTCATATTTCTTATTTGCATTCCAAAATATTAAAAATAAGCTTAAAAACTAGGAATAATCGTAGATCCTGTAAGTCACAGCAAATGTAAAGTCGCATTCTATAATAAATACTGTGTGACGAGCGTGATAATTTTGTTCTGTCTGGCATGCTTCCTGACCAATTCGTATGTTTTAACAGCTAAAATTTACTTGAATTCGTTTGCGGGGATAGAGACGTATGTTTGTATGTTTATGCCTAGTAAAAACAGTTCTTGGTTTGTTTGCAATAGCTTCAGAGAACATGAGCGGGAGGAGTATGCAGAAGTTAGGCGGTATTCAAGTGGTGAAGATGTCACAAGAGCCAGGACGTCGCTATGAGTTGGATGAGGAGTCGCTAGCGAAGGTCCTGCTGCGGCCCGACGTACGCAACCTGCCCGTCGTCGTGGTCAGCGTCGCCGGCGCCTACCGTGGCGGAAAGTCTTTCATCCTCGACTTTTTCCTGAGATACCTAAAAGCTCCGGTAGGATAAAGTTTTATTTTTAAGACGCTCCAAGATTATTTTAAATCAAGTTTTAAACAGTTATCTGTGAACTACAGAATACAGCAAGAAGAACCAAATAAAGGTAGTAGCACCACGCTAATTTCAGCACGAATGCGCCGGCTTGACCGGGGCAGTACTACCCTCACACAGAAGACCATCCTAATAATGACAGCATTAGTGCTGTTGTATTTCGTTGGTGAGTGTGAGACCGGAGGCCCAAAGATGCAGAAGCATCTCACTAGGCTGCCATTTTATGGGTCGCTATGCCGCATTGTGTGCACTCACAATGAGGGTGGTCATGTTTTCCATCAGAAAGAGTAGAATCCTTTTGGTAGGCTCATATAAAAAAACGTACAGAATACACCAAGTAGAACAAGACAAATATATTTACGTCTGATAGCAGATTGCCCTTTTCCTGAGCAACATCTGGGGAAAACCAAACAAACAAGTCCATTCGTGCCTGTTGGGAATTGCTATTTACTCTTTATCGTATAATAAATTGTAATATATGTCTTGGAGATGCTGATAAATGAATCACTGAACACGGTTTTTAATTTTATGTTATTTTTATCCAGCGCGAGAGCCAGTTATCTACACAGTGGTTGGGCAAAGAAGACGATGCTTTGGAAGGATTCGACTGGCGTGGCGGTGGGGACAGCCATACTAAGGGTATCCACTTATGGCCTGAACCAATTATTGTCAATGTCGAAGGAACTGGAGAAAAGGTGCGTCAACTATTGTTATATATTTTGGAGCCACTAGAACTTATCCAGCCAGGATCTTGAAATAAAATAATCTATTTCAGGACCCTGGCCTATTACCAGAGTTGTACTAGCAGTTACGACTTTAGTATGCGGTTTTCTGAGACAGCTAAGCATATTTACCCACAGGTCGCAGTGCTTCTCATGGATACTCAGGGCACGTTCGACACCGAGAGTGACATGGGGGATAACTCCACCATCTTCGCGCTATCTGTACTCCTCTCGTCTGTTCAAGTTTATAACCTTCGAGCAAACATTGGAGAAGACGATCTTCAACATTTACAGGTAAGTTTAAAAGTACATAAAGTATATTGAAGTGCAGGTTGTCGAAATACAAATGTTTAAAAGCATATATATGTAGAACATATTCGTGTGTGGAGTGTCCATATATCTTATATTAATTTTATGAATTCCAATATAACTTTCCGTCTGTTTGTTACGCTCGTACCGTATGTACCGATTGATCACCACGGTAATAGATACACCCACGGGCAAAGCCGCGAGCAACAGCTGTCAAAAAATAACAATTTCAAGCTATTTAATCACTAAGTGAGGTAAACTTACAAAGCACTGATTTCACTTTGAAGTTATTATTCAATGAAATTAAAACCCACAGTTATTCACTGAGTATGGAAGATTGGCCAGCACAACGGAGGATAAGCCATTCCAGACACTGCTATTTCTCGTTAGAGATTGGATGAGTGCTTACGAACATAAATACGGTTTTGCTGGCGGGGAAGGGCTGATGAATAAAAAGCTAGCGGTAAGTGCGCATAAATAACAAAAAAGTTTCTACAAAAAATAATATTTTTGACTCTGCTGCTGGAACTATTTCATTCCTGTAAGTTTAAGTAAGTATAACGATATATTTTTTTCTTATTAGACAACTCTTGCATTAGAAATATATTCCTGTGTCGCCGGGACTTTACAAACATACAATAAACGGACACAAAGAACATCCAATCTCATAATAACAATTTAAGAATCGCACAAAGTGTTATCCCGTGTAGGATTTGAAACTACTATAGCTTGGAGTAGTAGGAAGTGGCGAACGCTTAAACCACTTTTAACATGTAGAAACCCCCTCGGGCCGTCACCCCACCGGTGTTTACGGCCAAGCGGTGTATCGGAATCGAATCGACTAAAACTACACGGTGTGCCACTCTGCGCCTGAATAGTAAGGGTCCAGGGAACATGTTAATACACCGTCTGGACCACTTGGCCAACCGTGCAGTACTACTATTTAAAGCTTAAATTAACATGCTATTATTAATTTCATTTAGCCTAAACCTACTCAAAAGAAACAGCTACGAGAAGTGCGTGAGCACATCCACTCTTGTTTCGAAAAGTTGCAATGCTTCTTGATGCCGCATCCAGGGCTCGTAGTTGCTGATGAATCGTTCAAAGGACGACTCTGTGGTGAGTATGTTGTAGAGCAATTAAATTTCCTCTTCAGAACACACAAGTAAACTATACGTAGTAATAGGACGTAGTAATTATTGAGTAAATGGTATTCATGCTTCTATTGAACTGTCATTTTCATTACGTAGTACTTTAGCTTTAGTCTCCACACTCATAAATAATATCTGCAACCCTTATTTCGTCTCCACGATGGTGCAGCGTGTTCCGAAGTTGATAAATCGATAACTGTCTCTGAGGTTGAAATTTTTATATGTTTCTTGATTTCAACCGCTTCACGTACTATTTATTCTACGAAAAAATGAGTATGTAAAAGTTGAGAAAGACTAAAAACAGCAAATACTATTATGTTTCTCGCTGACTGTTTACTATGATATTCCCTGATTAATTTGGAATCAGACGGCTGAGTGTAAGATGTGTTAAACTTTAATTGATAAGTAGTTAGGACTCGTAGATTTCAGCACGAAAAGGCCGGCTTGGCCGGGGCAGTACTACCCTCTCACAGGAGACCAACCTCAAATAACAGAATTCGTACTGTCTTGTTTCGTTGCATGTGCGAGCCTGGAGGCCTAATGATGGAGAAGCATCTCCATTAGCCACCATAGTATGGTCATCATTGTCTGCATTCACAGTAAGGATTGCAATGTATTACTAGTCTTGGATTCTACTCTTATGCTTTCCATCAGGCCAAGTAGAATCACTTTAGCAGGCTTTTGTATATTTTTTTTTGTCTATAGTGTCTTTACAACTTATTTTTTTTTGTTAATTTTATATGTAGGCGCATCGGTTATTTTAGCTGGCAACACTGTTAAGTGTCTAAAGGTAAGACACTGACGCAACACCGGGCACTGGCGCGTGCGACCGGTGACCGCAGGGATGGGAATCGTTGACACTTTAAAATAATAAAAACGCGATTGAATGATTGATTTTAGTAGATTACTTTCATGTCATAAGTCATAGACAAGGATCACGGGTGACAATGGTTTTATCCCTTCCCTAGATGATTATTGTTCGTTCATTCGATTCGTGAGTTCCTTTAAAATGGAACGTGGTCGTACGGCGAGCATAATTATTGTGGATCATCTTGTGTGAGCACCACGTGTTCGGTGGAGTGTCTTATTTAAATGGGCTGCTATTCAATGTCCTAAGTGTATTTCGTGATCGAGAGTTACAATAAAGTAATTGTACGAGAATATTCTCCTTGCCCGAAAACTCACGCCTACCCTCAATTATAAATATGAGGCCTACTGACGTTTCTAGTGGATGTTGAGCTTTCATATATACGATATTTTAGACGATAGACGTTAAAAACATAGTACTTATCCTATGTTAGTAAATAAATAAATATATTTTCAGATATTACTGAACAATTCAGGGTAATGCTTCTGGAATTAGTACCTTCGTTATTGGATCCAAACAATCTTACTCCTAAAATCATCAACGGAGATGTGGTCCGAGCGCAGGGGTTGCTCGAGTTCTTCAAGCGTTATGTAGACATTTTTAACAGTGACGATATACCGGAGGCTACCACCATTTTCCAGGTTTGTATTTATTCCTATTCAGTTGGTGATGGATTAAGAATACAGATTGAGAATACACGTATTCTTTCTTCCCTTGGGTGTCGTAAAAGCAAACTTCGCAGGATAACAGAATTGTAAAGTTATGGAAAACAAATCCTATTATAATCCATCCGGGTTTTCCACGAAAAAAGTTGTCCACACAATCAGGTCATCCATCCCGTGAATGCCGTAAAAGCAAACTACACAAAACAACAGAACTGCAAAGTTATGGAAAACATATCCAGACAAATTAAAATTGAAACAAAACAATCCAGACGGGATTGCTTTTATATGAAAAATCAGCCAAGTACGTGTCAGACCACGCGTAGAATAGGGTCACGTAGTCATCCATAATGGTACGTGGGTTTAAAAGCGTGTCCGATAGATAATGATTATGTTTACTTGTTATTACTGTACGAAGTTTTCCAAGTAAGCGCATTTTATAATACAATTCTGGCCTTTCTTACTTATAAACCAACAAAGTATCTAGGTCGGTATAGTTTCGCTTTAAAGTTCATCACATGGACTACGATAGACAACCGACAATCTGTTTTAACAAATCTTTAAAGTTTAAAGTTAAGCTTTTAAAAAATGGTCTAATCCAACAATCTCTCATCGTTTTTGAAAAACCTATCTAATGATACCCCAAACGATGGGGTAGACGCGAGAAATAGAATTCATCCCAACTTCACGTGTAGGGGACCTTTTTCTGACTTATCTTATAATATCCCTTTAAAATGTAAAATATATAATATCCTAGGCAACAGCAGACGCCTGCATGATGTCCGCTGTTCGAGAAGCACGCGAGCGCTATGAGAACAAGATGGACAGTTACATTGTTGAGGACCAGTGCGTCACGACGAGCATGATGCAGAACTGGCACAGTGCTGCCATCACAGCCGCAGTCACTCTCTTCGAGGGGAAGAAAAAGCTCGGTTCCCAGGATAACGTCGCTGCTCATTTAGAAGATCTTCAAAAGGTTAGCATTACAGAGTCATAGTATATTAAATATTTGAAGAGTGATGTTCTGGGACCGATGTTTTTATGATCGGATTCCAGCAGCGCCAATATAATCTGTCTGACTATTCGAAATTACTTTTTACAAAAGGTGTATCTAAATGATGTCAAATAAACTTGATTCCCAGGAGTTAGGTGCTCGTCTGTCGCTGTACCTGTGGCAGAATGACTCGAAACTAAGGGCAGCGCTGTCGGACGCTAAGAAGGTGTATGAGGAGACAGTGAGTGCTGTGAGCCAAGAACATACTCGCCTCTGTCTGCACGCGCAGGATTTAAAGAAACTTCATGGTGAAGCCGTAAAGGCCGCGCTTGCCGTCTTTGACCGATCGAGGACACGGGTACCGCATGATCTAGATTCTGAAAGGAAAAGTTTCATTAAGGTAATTATCATAAAATTTTAAGTTGTGATATTGTTTTCCAAAATAGTCTGAAGGAGGCAATAAGTTGACATGTTCTACCTGTTCATTATAATCTTGCTTACTTTTGACTATTAATTCTTCTCCAAACGTTGCGATAAACTATAAGTGGAATTGATTTCTGTATTTGTTAATTTTAGGACTTGGATAAGAACTACGAACACTTGCGTATTGTAAACGAGCAAAATAACAAGAGTGCAACATTGGTAGCTCGCGATTTGTATCAGTCGCTAATGAAGGATGCTACCGTCCAAAAAGGAGTCAGCTCTGATGAGCTCAAGAAACAGCATAACAAGGCTTCGGATAAAGCTATCAAACACTTCAAGTCTCATCGAAATAAACCTACCGAGGAAACGGTGGATCCTGACCTGGAGCGACTTCAAGAAGTATGTTAATAAGTATACATTTAGCTTTAGCAATTTTTTAGTAACATAGCAAGCGGTAGAAAGGAGTTCTAGTGGGTTACGAGAACGTTAAAGACTGCCGCTGCCCTTGGAATTCTGTAACTCAAAGTCAGAAGTACATTACTATCTTTTGAGTCCCCCTCCTATCAGAACTAAAGATAGGCAATCACAACTGGCACTGTATGTATTATTGTTCAGTCATCGGAGTTACCAATTATGGCGAACTTATGGGTGGACAGCGAATCACAATTACAGTATATATGATAGCAGCCATGTTTATTATTTAGGCTTTAGTTTACTACTCTTATATTACTAACAAGGTATGCATATTTATACCGACATACGAGTACATTATTTCTCCTAAAACATATCGCTATAATGCATATATTCAAGTCTTGATCTCAATGAGGAAATGACTGTCCGAATTCTACGTGCTCGATAATATACTGACCAAGATTCATGTCTGAAATATACTGACCAAGCTTATCTCTGTATAAATTCCATCAATTACCTTAAACAATATATGACGCAGGAATAATAAGCCTTCTAATCGTAGTCTCTAAATATCATATGTATACATCATCATCATCATTATCAACAGCCTTTAACAGTCCACTGCTGGACATAGGCCTCTCCGTAGAAAGGAGGTTTTGGCCTACTATACCACGCTGGCTACTAGACAGACTGGTAAAGGGTTTGTTTCAAATTTTCCTCCTCTTGGCAGTGACGTTAGCTGCTTATTTTGTTCCTTTAGAATTCCTCTTACGACACCCATGGAATAAATAGGGGTGGTGACACTTGTATTTTTAATCCGTCACCACACGGACATATATACATATATTATTTATTTTAAACTATTGCGTCTCATAGTCGTCATGCTGGTTTTTTTCCCGTGACCTTTCTTAAAACAATTGGGTTATCCAGACAAATATAATGATATATTAATTAAATGAATTCATGCAGTGATTTAAATGCTATTAGGTATACTTAATAAACTATAATTATTATGAAAAGATTTGTTCAACGGTAATAGTGATGCTAACGCTACTCGCAAGACGACAGAGGGGTGTCACGCGGAATCGGTATCATGTTTCGTTTTCAGCCAGGTGCCATCTTAACTCGTACGAGTTATATAATGACACAAAGTATGAGTTTATACTCTACCTATTTCCTCATGACGAGCTTCTTGTTTTTCTTTCCAATCAACATCTTATATTGTTCGTTGTATGCCGAGATTAATGTGGATTAGTTCAGGAAGTAATACTTAGAATATGTTATAGGATATCCAGAGATATTTCTTAGACTTCGAAAAGACAAACGTACATAACAACTTGGTGGCGCTGCAAGTAGCTGAATTTACATACAACAACTGCGTGGTATCTGCATGGGGTCCTCAGTCCTGTTGCTTCCATCCACTTGCTCTAAAGAAACTTCACAAAGACGCGCAAGATCGTGCTCTACAGCAGTTCCTTGAGGACAGGGTCGAATGCGAGAATGATGATTACAAAGAGAAACTAATTGCGGTAAGTCTGGTGAACCTTCATATCAATCTTCATGGTAGCAGAGCCAGCAAAATAATTTACAGAGCGAATGCGTGTGGAAGTGTCAGAAGAAGTCGTCGACGGCGAACATTTACTTACCAAATTGGTGAGGTTCTGGAAAAGGGCCATGTGAAAAGCTCCCCTAGCCAAATTGCAAAAGTTCTCTTGTTTCATTGGTTAATGTCACTCAGTCATGTGAATAAAGAATATATTAGTCAATGAAATAAGAGAAAATAGAACAAAGAATAGAAAATGAAAAACGCTTGCAACTTTGCTAGGGGGGCAGGAAACGACGAGCATGCATGTAGCGATTGATGAATGTGGACGAACTAAAAGAGATGTGTCAGGATCGTAGTAAGTTGAGATCAATTGTCTCTGCCTACCCCTCTCGGATACAGGCTTGACTCTATATACGTGTCTTACAGAATCTCAGAGATCGTTATGCTGATCTTCAGAAAGTCAATGATTTCAACAACAATCAGGCTGTTGAACTCTCGTTCGGCGAGTACACGAGGCGGATGGATAAAAGCAGCCAACCAGGACTTAGCTCCATTCTTATTGCACCTTTTATCATCAAGGTATCTATAATCACATTAGCATTAATTACCATCTACCACTATTAGAAAGTCATCACCATCATCAACAACCTATAACATCCCACTGCTGGGCGCGGGTCTCCTTCAGCAGAGGATTATGCCCATACGTCCCCACCATGGTCGAGTGGGGACTGGCAAGACACGTTGTGGCTACGCAATCTTGCTGTTTGATGTTTTTCAGGCGCCCGAAGGCTTCCAACTAAGCTTTAAGACTTTTATCATAAGATAACAACCGGGACACTGGTTATCGTGACGGAATCACGAATCACACACATTAGGAAGATTATTTCAAGAAATTTTAATCAACTAAAAAGTTTATAGTGAACCACTGCTAGCATTTGCATATTTAACATAAATAATAGTAATAATAATAAAAGCAGAGCTTGTACTATAAAAGCTAGATTGACTGATAGAATACTTATACACATTTTTCTTCTAAATACATTCGTGTCATACATGGAAAAAATATACTTAACAAATTAAAATTAAATTGTTTTTAACGATAAAGTAGCAGTGTAAAATAATAATGCAACAGATTGTGTACATAAATAAAACTGATTATTATAATTAGAAAAAAACTAGCAGTATATTTTGAGGTCTCGGGTTCGGTTTTCGGGTTGGACCAAATGTTTGTATGATCTACACATTTTTGTTTCGGGGTGTTTTATCGGTATCCTCATCATCATCAGCCTATCTTAGTGGACAGCTGAACATAGGCCTCTCCCATTGCACACCACTTTGATCGATTTTGGGCTTCTCGCATCCAGCTCCTGCCAGCCATCTTGCGCAAATCGTCGCTACATCTGGCCTGTGGGCATCCTACAATACGTTTGCCGAGACGCGGTCTCCACTCCAGAACTCTTCTACCCCAACGGTCATCAGTTCTGCGGCTAATATGGCAAGCCCACTGCCACTTCAGTTTGCCAATCCGGTGGGCTATGTCGATGACTTTAGTTCTCTGACGGATAACTTCATTCCTGATACGATATACGCCGAGCATAGCCCTTTCCATAGCACGCTAAGCAACTTTGAGCTTGTAGACCAACCGCACCGTGAGTGTCCACGTCTCGGCTCCGTATGTCATGACAGGGCGCACTGATTAAATTCGTTTCTAGGCACTGTGGGATCGACGACGAGAAGACTTGACGTAACTTTCCAAATGCTGCCCAACCCAGCTGAATTCTTCTATTCACCTCATCCTCGAGGTTATTCCTACCCAACTGCAATATCTGCCCAAGGTAGACATATTTTTGTACAACCTCGAGAGCGGTACCGTGTATTGCAATCGGTTCCGGTAGTACATGTTGATCGAACATGACCTTGGTTTTGTCCATGTTCATCCGTAGGCCGATGCGCATAGAAGAATCAGCTAGGTCATTCACCATCTGTTGCAGGTCCTGCAGTGTCTCTGCCATTATGACGATGTCGTCCGCAAATCGCAAGTGAGAGATGTATTCGCCATTGAAGTTAATGCCACGTTCTTTTCAGTTCAGCGTCTACATATTCTCCATTGCATTTCTGAACAATTTCGGGGAAATAATGTCCCCTCGTCTCACTCCTCGATGCAATGGTATGTATGGCTTTGTTTGCTAGTTCTGTACTTGGACGGTCATGGTGGCGTTATCGTAGAGACATCTCATCACTTGGATGTATCGCCAATCTACCTGCAACGCTGCGACTCCAGAATAGACCAGATCTCAACCGAGTCAAAGGCCTTCTCATAGTCTTCAAATGCTAGACACAGTGGCTGATTATACTCTTCGGTCTTCTGTATAATCTGCCGCACTGTGTGGATGTGGTCTATGGTGCCATATTCGCTCCGAAATCCGGCCTGCTCCGGTGGTTGAAATTCGTCGATTCTTCGCGCAAGACGGTTCGTGATGACTCTTGAAAACAGCTTGTAGATGTAGCTTAGAAGAGAAATGGGTCGATAGTTCTTCTTGCCTTTACGCTGTAATTCGCAGAACCTCGCGCCTTCTTCGCTGAGGATTCGGACTACATTTTCGAGGTTCTGGTTTACGTGTGTTGTGATTTCCACGGCAGCGAATCGGTTTTCCAGGTTTATCTGGAACGTTTCAGATCCTATCATGGTCTGGAGCAGAGTAGGTTGGAGAGCGGCCTTCATCTTGCAGGCACGTTCAACCTTGAAGTCGATATTCAGAGAGCCTCGGACAAGTCAGTGATAGCTGCCGGTATTAAACCTATTAACCACTGAGACGTCTCTGAATATGTGTCTCTTTTTCGTCATGATGAAATCAATCTTATTTTTAGACATAGCGTTGGGGCTTTGCCATGTCCACCTTCGTTGGGGCTGTTTCTAGAAAAACGAATTCATCAAGAAGAGCCACTCGCGTTCGAGAAAGCTAACAAGCATTTGCCCCCTATGATTCCTGACTCCAAATCCATGGGATCCTACTACTGATTCGCTGCAAATCTGTACTCCCAAATTTAGCGTTGAAGTCACCCCTAACATCGTTGTAGTGGGCCTTAGTGGTAAAGTGGAGAGCCCTCGATATGTCGTCAAACATTTATCGGTATACTGTGTGTGTATTTAAAAAAAAGTTCAGTTTTGTATTTATATCACCCATAATACATTCTCCGCTTAGTTTGGGACTAGATGGCGTTGTGTGTGAGATGTCCGAAACATTTGTTATTATTATTATTAATTGAGTTAACCCTATAAATATTAATATCATTTACAGACGTTCGTGTTAATGCCGAAGTATCACAAGAAAGCTAAGGATGTTGCCATGGGCATTTTTAATGAGAGACGACGTGGCCGTTCTTTTGATGATGATGAATATTTAGACGGTCTTACAACGGTAATTTTATCATTTACTTTTGTAATAGACTAGCCATCGGTCACCTCGATGATTGGTCTATTTATATTTACTGGTATATATACTGGTCAGAATCAGAGTTACTAAGCTACTCCCGAGTTACTAATCTACTCCCGAGTTACTAAGCTCCTCCCGAGTTACTAAGCTCCTCCCGAGTTACTTAGCTCCTCCCGAGTTACTAAGCTCCTCCTGAGTTACTTAGCTACTCCCGAGTTACTAAGCTACTCCCGAGTTACTTAGCAACTCCCGAGTTACTTAGCTGCTCCCGAGTTACTAAGCTCCTCCCGAGTTACTTAGCTCCTCCCGAGTTACTAAGCTCCTCCCGAGTTACTTATCTACTCCCGAGTTACTTAGCTACTCCCGAGTTACTAAGCTACTCCCGAGTTACTAAGCTACTCCCGAGCTACTAGATGTATTGGCCAACCACGTTTGCCAAACGGGTTGGTATAGAGTTTGTTGTAAGTTTTCCTGCTCTTAGCTGTGTCCTGCTCTTAGCTGTTGTCCAATGTCCAATGTTTGCACCCTTAGGCGTTCCCAACAACACCAATGAAATAAATAGGGGTAATGAAGCTCTGTGTTCTTAATGTGTCGATCTATCTATACAAATAAATAAAACTAAAGTATCTATTTGTAATATCAAACGAACAGTATTTACTTTGATATGCATTTATTTTTTAATAAATGCATATCAAAGTAAATACCAATTTGTAATTGATTTGATGAAATATCTATAGTAAGTAATGATGAAATAACAAGTTATTTTTTCTCCACAGAAAATCAATAATGCTTTTGAACAATACAGGGAACCGCTCCGAGCTCTTATTCGAGAATTAGGGCTCCAACACCTGTTGCCGTCTGCTGCTTTAAATGATAACATTTAGAATATCGATTTGTAGCTCGTTAATTTTACATGCATTTATTTACTTCTTCAATGAATTACTTTTGAAGTAAACATTGTCTTATTAATGATATAGACTCGCTTATTTAACTAGCCATAATAAGATTTTATTTTTAATTATGATATTATAATTTTTATATTATTTTTCAGCATAATATTATCATAAATAAATAGATTAAGTAATGGACTTTCGATTAGTGTAATAAATTTTAGTAAAAGTTATTGAGGTTTTTTTTAATAGTGTATGTTTTTGATCAGGAGAAGCGCAATGGATAACGTGTCTTACTTGGACCCTATGTGTGATCCCGATGTATAAACGACATTACTGCAAAGTTTCATCTAAATCCCTTCAGTAGTTTTTGCATGAAAGAGTAACAAACGTCTAAACATCCAAACATACGTTCTCACAGGATAGGATAGGATTAATAGGCAGTAGGATGAGGTGGTAATGATTTATGATTCAAAATATATAAATCACTAGCTGCGCCCCGCGGTGTTACCCGCGTATCATTATGGTTGCTATGTGTTATGTATGTATGCAACTGTGTATGTAAAAGTGTGCGTGTGTCACGCCCTTCACGTGTCATCACATTACAACAATAAATCAGTGTGTCTTTAACCGTACTGAGTTTCACTCGCTCCCCACGTAATCCCACTAACATTGGCGACGAGGATACCCACATTTGAAAATAATACTCATACTTTCGTTAGAAAATGGCTAACACGGTTGGGATATTATCTACATTTGACCACAACGTGCAGGATTGGCGGACTTATAAAGGTAGAATATCGCAATGGTTCATTGCTAACGATATAAATGACAAAAACGACGTGGCGGGGATCAAGAGGCGAGCGGTTCTTTTGAGCGCACTCAACGACGGGACCTACAAGTTGGCAGGTGATCTAGCCCTGCCTAAAGATCTTCAGGAGGTTCCATACGACGACATTTTAAAGCTACTGGATGACCACCTGGCCCCAAAACGGTGTGGATTTAGTGAACGACACAAATTCTACACGGCATCGCAGCAGGCGGATGAGACATACAATCAATGGGCGGCGCGACTACGCGGACTCACTGCGCATTGTGAGTTTAAAAATGTAGACGAGATGCTGCGGGATAGATTTGTGATGGGAATGGTTGCGGGTCCAGAACGTGAGAAACTGTTCGCACGGGACATGAAAACGTTGACCTTGGCGAAAGCAGTTGAATTGGCGGAGAGCGTGCGGTGTGCGCGCGCAGGCGCCGCCGCCACTGCTACTGTTTCTGGAGACCAATCTCAAATATACAAAATTGCAAAGGAGCAGTATAGTGCTAAATCCGTTAGTGCCGGAAAAGAAAAGTGTTCGGTGTGCGGGCGTAAAAATCATAAATCGTCACAATGTCGGTTCGCGAACTATAAATGTAAAAAATGCAACAAAGTGGGTCATTTACGTAAAATGTGTTCTAAAATTAATTTTCTAGTAACAGGTGATGTGAGCGAGGACGACGATGGTAAGTCTTTATTTAATATTAGCTCGGATCGCGGGAGACCTATGACAGAAATGGTAACAATAAACGGTAAAAAACTTCAATTTCAAATTGATAGCGGGTCAGCCACGACAGTAATATCTGTGGGTACATATAAAACCTTTTTTAATAACATACCCTTAATATCGTCGAATAAAAGATTCGTAAGTTATACGGGAAATGTAATGGTTTGTGTCGGATATGTACAGTTGCCGGTGACGTACATGCAACGCACACACACACTAGATGTGTACGTTATACGTGATGGCGGCCCGCCTCTGCTCGGCAGAGATTTTATTTCAAAATTTAAATTAAAGTTAATGTTTTGCAACTATCTTAATGTCAATCAAAATATAATAAAAAAATTAGAGTCACGTTTCCCTGAAGTTTTTTCTGACAAGCTTGGCACCTTTAAGGATTATCATATTACATTAAAATTAAAAAATGATGTTAAGCCGATATTTTTTAAAGCGCGTCCAATAGCATTTGCCTTGCGCGACAAAGTTGATAAGGAGATAGATCGTTTGGTTCGCTTGGGAGTGTTAAAACCGGTTCAGTACTCAGAGTACGCGTCACCTGTTGTTCCGGTGCTTAAGCGTAATGGTTCAGTCAGATTATGTGCAGATTATTCGGTTACTATAAATAAACAATTAGAAATAGAACAGTACCCATTGCCCACTGTCCATGAGTTATTTTCAAAATTACACGGTGGTCAACAGTTTTCGAAAATAGACTTATCTATGGCCTATAACCAATTTTTGCTAGACGAGGAGTCCCAAAAGATTACATGTATAAATACGCATCGTGGGTTGTTTAATTACACTCGCTTAGTGTTTGGCCTCTCCAGCGCGCCATCAATTTTTCAACGCGCAATGGAATCGGTGTTGTCTGGCTTAGATGGAGTGTTGTGTCTGTTAGACGACATATTGATCACTGCGGAATCTGCCGACCTGCATATGGAAAAACTATGTATAGTTTTACAAAGGCTTCAAGATGCGGGACTAACGTTACAAAAGGAGAAATGTGATTTCTTTAAGGACGAAATTAATTATTTAGGCTATGTGATAAATAAACATGGACTAAAAAAAGATCCATTAAAAGTGAAGGCAATCGTAGACGCTCCGACTCCCACTAATGTGACCACCTTGCAATCGTTCTTAGGACTTGTCAATTATTACCGAAATTTCGTACCAAGAGCATCAAGCATCCTTAGTCCGTTATATGACTTGTTAAAGAAAGGGGTAAAATGGTGCTGGTCCGGTGTGCACAACGCGGCGTTCGTCGAAATAAAAAAATATTTAACGTCTGAACAAGTATTAGCACATTTTAATTCAAAGGCCAAAATCATATTGACCGTGGACGCGTCACCATATGGTCTAGGTGCGATATTGTCGCAATTAGACAACAACGGGTTAGAGAGGCCAATATCATTTGCATCTAGGACGCTTAACGCGGCGGAAAGGCGATATTCGCAGATTCAAAAAGAGGCAACGGCTATCATATTTGGTATAAGGCGGTTCCATCAATATTTATACGGGCGTTCCGACCCATTTATTTTACGTACGGACCACAAACCTCTGGTCACTATTTTTGGACCGCATAAAGGTATACCAGAGGTATCGGCAAATCGCTTACAAAGATATGCAATGTTTCTAAGCGCATATAACTATACAATACAGTATATACGTAGTGCCGATAACAACGCAGATTATTTGTCGCGCGCGAGTCTGAACTGCTGTCTAGATGCGAGCGCACACGGCCGCTGGAACGCGGAGGGGTCACACGGCTGTGAAGCACACGCCGCTGCGGCCGCCGCGCCTATCGATCGCGCCGCATACGTCAATTTTGTTATTGAAGGTAGCATGCCGGTTACCGTGAACGAGTTGCGCGAAGAAACCAGTAAAGATCTCACTTTGAAAACCGTCATTAATTACGTTCTAAACGGTTGGCCTCGAAACATATCAGACTTACACATTAAACCGTATCACTTATGTAAAACGCAACTTTCATTCGAGAACGGCTGTCTGATGAGAGGGCATAAAGTTATTATACCTCAAAAGTTGCGCACAAAAGTTTTATCCGAGTTGCATAAGTCGCATTTAGGAATTGTAAAGACCAAGGCGGAAGCTAGGGCGCGTTTTTGGTTCCCGGGCCTAGATGTGGCTCTAGAGAAAATGATAAATTCTTGTGAGATATGTCAACAACTACGCCCGTCCCCAGCCCGAGCGCCGCTCGCTCCGTGGAAGTATCCGCCAATTCCATTTTACAGGATACATATAGATTTCTTGGGTCCAATTAGTAATCAGATGTTTTTGGTTGTGGTGGATGCTTATACCAAATGGGTGGAAGTATATGATATGTCCAGTTCGACGAATTCTTCGGCAGTCATAGGGAAATTATACGATTTCATGTCGAAATACGGTTTACCTCATACAATCGTTAGCGATAATGGCACCTCATTTACATCGTTTGAATTTGCAAATTTTTGCCAATTAAATGGTATCACTCATATGACTTCCCCGGCCTACAACCCAGCCAGTAACGGACAGGCTGAGAGTTACGTGAAAATTGTTAAAAAGGGAATTAAATCGAGTATTCTTTCGTCACGTAATAAAACTATCTGTAAATTAAATATTTTAAAATACCTTTTTGATTATAGAAACTCGATACATTCTGTCACGGGTTTCTCACCAGCCGAGCTAGTGTATGGAAGAAAACTAAGGTCTCGGTTAGACTTATTTAGCAATACAATACCGTCCGCCTCGCCCACAACCCTAACAAATAATGTTAAACGCCAACAGTGTTCGCAGATTAAATGTTATAGAGGAAACAATAAGTTAGTTTTTAAGCCAGGCGATAAAGTTTTGTATAAGAAATATATAAATAGTTCTAAATTTAATTGGTGCAAAGGTGTCATAAAACAAAGACTTGGTAAGGTATTGTACCTAATTTTCGACCTCAATGTCTTATGTGATGTAAAAAAACACAAGAATCAAATCATATTATGTAAAGACGATAACTCCGAACATTATGACTTTGATGATTTTGAATGTCATAGTGAAACGTCAACGAGCAGGCCCCAAGAGGAGGTGACAGTGCCGGAGGCAGGGGGTGTATCAGGCTTACCATGTTCTCCTTCTTTTGTAAGTCACTCATTGGATATTTCGGAATCGAGATGCCCGAATAGACTGTTGCGCAATATTCCAAGAGTCGACTACAAACCCTTTTTGTAATTAAAACTATTTTGTGAAATAAGGGGAGGACTGTTATGTATGTATGCAACTGTGTATGTAAAAGTGTGCGTGTGTCACGCCCTTCACGTGTCATCACATTACAACAATAAATCAGTGTGTCTTTAACCGTACTGAGTTTCACTCGCTCCCCACGTAATCCCACTAACACTATGCAAGTTTGTTATGCATAGCAACCTGTGAAGTTTTGACAGGAGATAAACAGGTAGTAGAGCCACGCTGATTTCAGTACGAATGGGCCGGCTCGACCCGGCCAGTACTACCCTCACACAGAAGACCATCCTAATAATGACAGCATTCTTGCTGTCGTATTTCGTTGGTGAGTGTGAGACCGGAGGCCCAATCATTCTGCATCATTCTCCCGCCCTTCGAAGGCCGGGAATGATGCAGAATAATCAAACCAGGTTGCCATGGTAGGGGTCACCATGCTACATTGTCTACCCTCACAATAAGCATGGTGACCCCTACTCCTGGATTCTACTCATGCTTTCCATCAGGCAGAGTAGAGTCACTTTGGCAGGCTTAAATATAAAAAAAAAAAAAAAAAAAAAAAAAACAGGTATAAACAGTGATACATTTTGACATCTACGATTTAATGTATTTTTATAATCACCTAGCTTTCGCCCGTTTATCTCGTATCCTATGTGTTATTCTGATATATAACCTATATTACTGTAAAGTTTCATCCAAATCCGTCCAGTAGATTTTGCGTGAAAGAGCAACAAACATACATACACACATACATACTCACAAACTTTCGCGTTTATAATATTAGTATGATATTAGGATATTACTAAGGGTGTACTTAAAATATATCCTTTACTTTTCCAATAGATGGCTTTAGTTATCTGTATCTCGCGTCCTATAAATCCGATAGGGTTTTACTAAACCCCGTGAAATTTCGTACTAAAAAACTTCTGATAGTTTTGTGACTAGTAGACTCAGTTTCATTCTTCTATTTTATGGAATATTAATGGATTTCTTTTTACTACAACCAATATTTAAAAAATATCTCCTTTACGTATGATACGTCTATTATTGTCATCGGATCTACACATAAGGAAACAGTACATAAACTTCAAGTAGCAGTGGACCCAATTTATAGATCGACCAGTACCTAAATAGCGAATGAAATTAAACCAATCTATAGCGCTTCATAGCCAAGTGCTTTTATAGTCCAGTCATTATAGTAAGTTCACTATGTGTAATTCTGTAAATACTTGTATATTGCCCCCCTTAAAGTTGTCTCAAAACCTACATATGGTAGGGTGTACTCAACTATTAAATTTCAAGGTCAAAAGTCACAAAAATCGATTTTTTGCGCTTTTTTTTGTAAATATCTCATTTCCTATGGTTTTTTGCTATTTGTAATTGTTTACAATATTGTAGAATACAAAATTCTCTACAAATTTTGTTTAAAAAATTTTTATACGATGAACCGTTTTCGAGATGTAGGACGGAGAGCGCGCGGTCACAGCATCACTTCAGGTCAACCGGTGCCTATGGTTGAAAAGTGATTATAAAAAAAATGAATATAAATATTTGTCAATTTTTATTAACTATTATATTATATTTTATCATTGAAAATCATGGCTTTTCTAAATTTATAACCTAAAAATCCCCTCCATTCTGAATGTCATAAATCATTCCATAGTTATGCATAATTTGCATTTTTGACAGCCACTGTAGTGCAAAATACTGCATTATACTATTCTAGGACATGAACAGTTGAATGGCTAACCTTTCCACTTTTTATTCAGTATTAATTTATTTAACAACACTTACTTGCCCGTGTAATTGCAGAATTGTTAATGAAAATATAGGAATTATATTTGAATTTTAACCTAATTAATATTAATAACTTATTACATGATGAAAAAAAACAAATAAATTATGAATTAATATTTTTATTAAAAAATATCATTCAATACATTTATTTTTATTAAAAGTAAACAAATGGAATATTGGGTACAAAAACTACAATTTATAATTTTATTCATCTTCTTCCTCTTCATTATCATCTTTAACGACATTTGTCTTAAGTTCTTCCATGATTTCGGGGTCAAAGGTTCCATCTTCGTTAATGTCGCTCTGATATGGTAGAGCATTGAGACAAGCTTGCCCAAAACATTGGCCACAAGCTGAAGAGCATTGCAAGCCCGCTTTCCTGCAACCACTCTTGCAGTTGCAGAAAATTGTATTTAGCAAATCTTCTGGAGCAGGTGGTAAAATTGTAATGATAGGCTCCAGAAAATCGTTTCGCATTGCCCAACCCCATACTTGGGGTTCCAAAACATGCCCTAACCAAGTTTGAACTTGATAATATACACGTTTGAAATGTTGATGAGCAACTGCACTTGTTAGTGGAATATTTGACCATAAATTTGAATATTTACTTGTTGACCTGAAGTGATGCTGTGACCGCGCGCTCTCCGCCCTCTATCTCGAAAACGGTTCATCGTATAAATTTTATTTTAAACAAAATTTGTAGAGAATTTTGTATTCTACAATATTGTAAACAATTACAAATAGCAAAAAACCATAGGAAATGAGATATTTACAAAAAAAGCGCAAAAAATCGATTTTTGTGACTTTTGACCTTGAAATTTAATAGTTGCGTACCTTTTGTAGGTTGTTTACCCTACCATATGTAGGTTTTGAGACAACTTTTAGGGTGTCAATATATAAGTATTTACAGACTTACAGCTGGGTATCTCGGATTCCGAGATTCTTACCTAATTTAAGCTTAAATGACTGGACTATTAAACGTCATGGTCAGTAACATTAAAATAGAAATCTGCGGGATTGCTACCATTTACCTTTTTGCAAACGAGTATACGATATTTCGGCACTGTTGCAAGCGCCATGATCACAAAGTAACTGAAGATCTTGCTGATGGGATGTTATTAGTAGACATATCGGTCGCAAATTTGAAGGCGCCCTGCGAAAGAGGGTTGACCAATATATCTGCCAATAACATCCCAACCGCAAGATCTTCAGTTACTCCGGTTAGGCCAGTACTGTCTGGTATTTCCATCGATCCTGGCCCCAGAGCTCTGCCTATTTAGCTACAAATATCACATAACGAACAAAGTAAATTGTGATGAATAACTCAGGCACTCAGGTCAACTAATCACTAAACCAATCGAATTTGCCTGCACGTATGGTATAGTGGTAAAAGTGGACGCCACGCCACTCTGTACTGCGCCAAGTGTAGTGAGTTCAAACTAAGTGTGGCGCAGTTTGTGTACATCTCATGTATGTTTGTAAAATTATTCAACCTAAAAATTATGGAAGGCCTTGATGTCCTATCTGACTTTCCAAGCGCTCCAATGGAAAGTATTGATGAGTCACAGCAATAAACAATAGCAATTGGCCATTACACAGTTTTTTGCTAAATGAGAATCGAACTTCCGACCTCACACTTCCAGCAATAGTCATTCTTATCAAAATTAATGTCATTTGAAAAAAAAAGGTCCGTCGCTGTCTTGATAGATAGTGGGACGACATGCGGAAGAGGACCGGCGGCGACTGTATTACAAAAAACGGCCAAGTGCGAGTTGGACTCGCCCCTGAAGGGTTCCGTAGAAGCAAGTAACATCATATAAAAGTTCTTGCAGTTGGTTGTAACTTTGACCGATGTTTTAATAATAGTGTATTGATTGAATGAAAGGTAAATTGCGGTTTACGATTTATGACTTATTAAAAAAAACTACTTACTAGGTAGATCTAATTCAATCCAATTTTCGGTGGAAGTTAGAATGGTAATGTACATCATAATTATATTGTTTTAAGTTTTATTACTCTCTTATTTTACAAGCTTTGGAAGTGTCTCTCGAGTAAACTATTCAGTTTGGAAAAAAAATGATGTTAGAAAACTCAATATCATCCATCATCATCATCATCATCAGCCTATCCCAGTCCACTGCTGGCTATAGGCCTCTCCAATTGCACGCCACTTAGTTGGATCCTCGGCTACTCGCATCCAGCTCCTGCCAGGCGTCTTGCGCAAATCATCACTCCACCTGGCCTGTGGACGTCCTACACTACGTTTGCCGAGACGCGGTCTCCACTCAAGAACACGTTTACCCCAACGGTTGTCGATCCTGCGGCTAATATGGCCAGCCCATTGCCACTTCAGCTTGCTAATCCTGTGGGCTATGTCGATCACTTTAGTTCTCTGCCGGATTACCTCGTTTCTAACACGATCTCTGAGAGAAACTCCGAGCATAGCCCTCTCCATAGCACGCTGCGTGACTTTGAATTTGTGGACCAGCCGTGCCGTGAGTGTCCACGTTTCGGCTCCGTATGTCATGACGGGTAGGACGCACTGGTTGAAGACTTTCGTCTTTAGGCACTGTGGGATCGATGATGAGAAGACCCGACAAAGCTTCCCAAACGCCGCCCAACCCAACTGAATTCTCCTGTTCACCTCGTCCTCGAAGTTTCCACCCAACTGCAAAGTCTGCCCGAGGTACACATATTTTTGAACAACTACGAGAACGGCACCGTGTATCGCAAACGGTTCCGGTAATACATGTTCGTTGAACATGACCTTGGTTTTGTCCAAGTTCATCCGTAGGCCGATGCGTACAGAAGAGTCAGCCAGGTCATTTATGACTCTTGAAAACAGCTTATAGACGTGGCTTAAGAGGGAAATGGGTCGATAGTTCTTTAACCTGGTCTTGTCACCCTTTTTGAAAAACAAAATGACCACACTTCTACTCCACGCCTCTGGAGTTCTCCCTTCGAATAGGACAGCGTTGAAAAGCTTTTGGAGCTCCCTCAGTACGGGCTTACCTCCAGCTTTCAACAACTCTGTTGTAATGCCATCCTTTCCCGGGGCTTTTCCATTTTTCAGCTGTCCAAGAGCCATCTCGATTTCGTCAATGCTGACTTCTGGCAGATCTTCGGTGTAGTGGCGTGTTAATTTGGCTCTAGGATCCTCATTTTCGGGATCAGGTCGAGATGCATGCGAAGCGTACAAACCGCTATAGAAGCCTTCCACTTCCGAGAGGATGGCCGGCTTGGAAGTAACGACTACTCCACTTGCTGTGGTCAACTTCATCAGGTGGCTTCTTCCGAGAGATTGCACGAACACTTTTGACCCCCGATTCAGCTCGATCGCTCTTTCAATAAAAAGAGTATTGGAGCATCGGAGGTCATGTCTTACACGCTTGCTGATCTCTCGGTTCAGAGTCCGTTTTCCCAACGAAGTGACAGGTGGGTTCTCACGTCGTTCCTTCATTAACCTAAGAGTCCCCTCTGAAAGCTTTGACTTCCCGCTCTTACGCTGCATTTTACAAAATCTCGAACCTTCTTCCCTGATGATCCGAACCATATTATGGAGTTTCTGGTCAACGTCTCTTGTGGTTCCCATGGCAGCAAATTGGTTTTCCAGATTTGATTGGAATTTTTCAGATCCCATCGTGGCTTGGAGCAGAGTTGGTCAGAGCCTAGATCTCATCAAGCGGACACGTTCAGCCTTCAAGTCGATATTCAGAGAGCCTCGGACAAGTCGGTGATCAGCCGGTATTAAACCTGTTGAGCACTCAGACGTCTCTGAATATATGCTTTTTGTCCGTCATGATGAAATCAATCTCATTTTTGGTCATAGCGTCGGGGTTCCGCCACGTCCACTTCCTTTGGGGCCGTTTTTGAAAGAAAGTTTATGAGATTATGGGGTATTTCTGTTAAATTAATTAATGGCATTATTATTAAGATAGCACCACATTTAGCAACAATATTTAATCGATGTGTTGATACCGGTGTGTTTCCTGATCTGATGAAACACAGTAAAGTAATTCCTTTGTTTAAAGCCGGTTCAAAAAGCGACCCTAGTAATTTTAGACCTATTTCTATTTTACCAGCTATTAGTAAAATCTTTGAAAAAGCCATACTAATGCAATTAGAAACACATTTTAATTCTAATAATCTACTGCATAGTGAACAATATGGATTCACAAAGGGTCGCTCAACAGTAGACGCAGGCTCTAAACTACTTAAACATATATATAGTGCCTGGGAAAACTCGCAGGACGCCATTGGTGTTTCCTGCGATCTCTCAAAAGCATTTGATTGTGTGATGCATAGTACACTTCTGCTGAAACTTAGGCATTATGGCTTAACAGGTACAGCGCTTGATCTTGTTGATTCTTATCTTAGTGAGCGAATACAGTATGTTGATATTAATGGAATAAGGTCCTCCGGATCACCAGTGAGTATGGGCGTGTCACAAGGCTCAATTCTCGGTCCTTTTTTATTTTTGGTGTATATATACGATTTGCCATTTTTTACTAGTAAGTTAAGCGATATTGTTCTATTTGCTGATGACACTTCTCTTATATTCAAAACCAATCGCAAAAACGATTACTCTGACGAAGTAAATAGGTCCCTCGCATTAGTCCTTGACTGGTTTACATCAAATAACTTGCTTTTGAATTCTAAAAAAACCAAATGTATTAAGTTTAGTTTGCCAAATGTAAGGAATATCAGTACAAATCTAGTTTTAAACAATGAAGTTATTAATTTTGTTGATTCAACGGTTTTTTTGGGAATTACTTTAGATAGTAAGTTACAGTGGGGCGCCCAAATATCGTGTCTCGCAGGGAAACTCAGTTCTGCAGCGTATGCTGTCAGCAAAGTCAGACAGCTTACGGATGTGGAACAGCAAGGCTAGTATATTTCGGTTATTTCCACAGCGTCATGTCGTATGGCATACTGCTATGGGGCAAGGCAGCTGATATTCAAACAATTTTCATTCTCCAAAAACGTGCAGTGCGTGCGATTTACAAAGTAGGTGCACGAGTTTCCCTTAGAGAAAAGTTTAAAGAGATAGGCATTGACAGTTGCATCACAATAAATATTTGCAAACATTATGTTTAAAAAACAAAATATGCATTTATATCACAGGAATAGTGACGTTCACTCGGTGAACACGAGACATAAGCATAAATTAGTAGGTCAATATCATAGGCTACATAAAACGCATAATTCATTTATCGGTCTTTCCGTGCGATTTTTTAATAGGTTACCAGCTAGTGTTATGAGTCTTTCAGTGGAAAAGTTTAAAAATGTAGTCAAAACTTATCTTATACGTAGAGGTTATTATACAGTTGACGAATTTTAAAATGATAAAGAAAAATGGATTTGACTACTTGCTCCTTGTCATTTTATTCTACTCATGTGAATGTTGTTATCACATTGTTTAAGAGCATGATTTTACTTTTGTAAGTAAAGATTCTACGTGACGAATAAAGGCCATTCTTCTCTTTCTTTTGATCTTAAAATTAATATTTTATATTTAATCTTTCGTTACCAGTAATTTGGCCAATATTTGAGCACATATAGTTTTTACCTTTGTTGTAAGTAGATGCTCCTACTATGTTGTACCCACTGAGGCTGTTGTTTTTTTTTTTTTAAATTAGCTTATGTTCTAATTTTTAATCACTATAATTTGCATCAGTCCTCTAACATGGTGTATAGTATATTAGTGGCAGCACCTTACCCCCATATCAGGTTTATAAACATTAAAACTATGTAAACATTGGCGATTTGAAAGGAGTGGCCGCGAGTTTTTTTTGCCATGTTCTTTTCTCCGGCTCTACCTATTGTTTGCGAACATGGCATAAATGTACATGTAGAATCTTGACCTGTCACAAGAGATGTATTGCATCCTAAGTGAATAAAGAATTTTGAATTTGAATTTGAAAGAGTTCATCAAGAACAACCCCTCTCGTTCGAGGAAGTTGACGAGCATTTGCCCCCTATGATTCCTGCTTCCAAACCCATGGGATCCTATTACCGATTCGCTGCAATTTTGTACTCCCACTTTGGCGTTAAAGTCACCCATAACAACGTTGTAGTGGGTTTTTGTCGTGAAGTGGAGTGGAGGGTCCTCGATATATCATCGAACATATCCTCCACTTCGTCGTCCGATTGGGTCGAGGTCGGTGCGTACACTTGCACTACCTTCAAGTAATATCTCTCGGTGAGCTTGATTATGAGGTACGCTACCCTGTTCGACACACTAGACATTTCTACAACGTTGTTAGAAAGGGACTTGTTAACCAAAAACCCAACGCCACCTTGGGATTGCTGGTCTCCCTCACGGAAGTACATAAGATGGCCTGAGTCGAGGGTTATGGTGTCCTCCCCCTCTCTTCGGACTTTGCACAACCCCAAGATATACCATCTAATCTTCCCAAGTTCCACCTCTAGTTGTGCTAGATGCGAGTCTAGCCGTAATGTGCGGCCATTAAATGTTGCCAGGGTCAGTCTTTTGTGGTGGCCTTCCGTAACCCGGAGATTCTTAGCACCCTCTATCCCGCCGTAACCGTGGTCGCCACCATGACCAGGAAAAGCGGGACTACGGGAACTAGGGGCCGTACGATCTGGCTAACCTAACGTACTGGCTAATATCATCCATTGATGAATTTTTTTTTTTAAATTCAGTTCTTAGTGCAGGGAACCCCCGTTTTTTTTCTATTTTTGTGTGAAAATCTTAATGCAGTTCACAGAATACATCTACTTACCAAGTTTCAACAATATAGTTCTTATAGTTCCGGAAAAAAGTGTCTGTGACATACGGATGGACAGACAGACAGACAGACATGACGAATCTATAAGGGTTCCGTTTTTTGCCAAGTGTCTACGGAACCCTAAAAAGTAGCTCACCGGGCACTGTGTCTTTTGAAATGCCTATGTCCAGCAATGGATTACAATGGTCTGATGACGATTATTATTATTATTTCTCTTTGTTCAGATGTTTTTAAACATTGCCTACATTAGTGTTACATTATTCATTGTAACAAAAGTCCCGCAAGGTCATTAGTCCTAGACGCTTTATCAGAGTTTAATACAATTGAATTTACATACAAATTGTACTCAATAATTTATATTCACAACCGCATCATTTATTATTTTGTTTTAAAGAGTCTCGCTTATTAACAATGATTAGTCATCCCACGATTTAGCGGGAAAATCCCGAACAGATTACTTTGGTGTTGACATGTAAAAATTTAAATATCTGCTATTATAAAATAAAACAAATTAGTAGTAGGTATGTAAGAGAACGTAATTAATAATAATAAAATATAAAAAATAAAAAGCCTTTTATTTCTCGCTTTCCTTAATCAGTTGCATGCAGTACAATGCCAATTTTAATCTTAAGCATTTAATATCACATATCCGATTTAATTTAATTTGAATTTAGAAACAAATGATACTTGTACAGATTCTTAGTTTTTTTATACACACTGCAATTTGATTCTAATTCATTTTAAAAAATCTATACAAATATAAAAATAAAAAGATAATTAATTGTAAATTAATTAACAACCCAATAAATAATAAAATCAAGAACATGATTAAACAAATCAACAACTATTACAACTCAATTAAGATTATGCTTAATTGAGTTGTAATAGTTGTTGATTTTAATTATTAAAAGGTTTTGTTAGCAAGAACCCTTTCCATGAAAGGTAAAGGCCTCCTCCAGAGATGACCAGTGCCCTCTATTCTCTGCCACTCGTGATTAACGATCTTAAATAATTTTGTTTTATGGTAATAATTTCAATAAGTGTTATCCGTTATCCACTATATTTTTGCAACGATTTTTTTTGTTAATGTACGGGCCAATGACCGTACATTTGGCGCGGTCAGCATTTTACGTTAACATCGTCGATTAATTACATTTATAAATTAGTGCACTTACAACAGTCACAGGGTGTACTCACTAGCATATCATTTACATTATATCATTGGATTAATAAGTCATTTTGTGTGCAACAATAAATAGTATCATTTCAAGAAACGTCTATCATTCAACAAGCTGTGTACGCGACCCGTACATATATGTACAGTTAACATTATTTTTCGGTCGGTCCAAAAGGCCCCAACGCACTTTAAGGAAAACAAGAGGTACTCTAATCAAATATTTTCAAACACTTTATTTTTGCGCTTTTCCAAAAAATATAGGTTTCTAGTACTAACCTCACCTCGGACTTCGGAGACACACAGTCGACGAACGGACTTGACGAGACTAAATATAGAAGCCTAAAAACTTTATCCTAAACGAACTTCATCAACACATTTTTTCTTGCCTTGCAATTTACATTGAATTCTATAAAAATGTAGAAGTATTGTTGACTACGACGAGATATTACTAAAATGGTACAAAAATTTTGCAATGTTCACTGACAAACTGTTCGATGTGTTTGTGATTATTAGAATTATTTTTTTTGCCGTGACCAAAAGCTTGAATTGATTTTGCAAAATAGATCGTATTTATTTGACGTGAGGATTGTTAATGGGAAATATAAGTTGCGGTTGAGTGTCCATGGTGGGTTTATAATGTTAAATATGGAAGTATATGGGCCAACTAAACAGTGATTCACCCACAGGGTATAAGCAGATAATAGTATTTCATTTTGAGTGTTAACATTCTGTCGAATCAGACGCAAGCTACGAATGGTTCAATCTAGTCATTTATATTTTATAGTGAGTTTTATGCTGAAGTTTGACATTCAAGTAAGTAGTTTTTTTTTAAAATTAAACGAAGAAATTGGTCACACTAGTGTTACGTCGTTGTTTCAAATTCTATTTTTATCGATAATTGTTTCCTTATCTATACAAGTCAATAAAGCTGGAGTCTGTCTGTCTTAGTAATTTCAATGAAATTAATAGTTTTCACTAAATGCAAAGTTTATACATTGCCTACATCAAATAATCTTTTTTTTTTAATTTTTCTTTTTTTTGTTCCATTGATATATGTATATGAATATATGTCAATGGTTTGTTCCGAATAATATCTGTATGGGCAGACAGGTGATGATTTATGATGTAACTTAGACTTTTTAAACTAGTTTTGCCTTTTACGGTTTTTGTTGTAAAGTTTAAACAACAGCCGCGGGTAAAACTGCGGGACTCAGCTAGTGGTGCAATTAACCGGCAACACCAGGTGTGTAGAGTGAGAGATTTGTTGAAAGATTTTCGAGATTTCTTTTATTGCCGGGGCAAAATAATTATGATGATTTTATGCGATAATTAATACTATTCTAGTGTAGTGGCTTTATTCTACGTAGTTAGTGGTGCGAAAAGGTGAGCATAATTTAATAGTTTGTCTGCGTGGGTCAAGCAGTGGTAGCGTATGCGACTACTATGCTGACGTGTCGGGTTCGATTTCCGTATAGGATCATGAATTCCAAGTTTATTTTTTGTACTTGAATGTGGTATCGTGGTTTAAATTTTTCTGAAAGTCCCGTCAAAATATTTAGTTTATAATGTTTCAGAGATTAGTCGGAACAAATTGACAGACAGACAAAGAAACAGACAGACAAAGTTTTTTTTTATGTATAATTTCCTATGTATATTTATATTATAACTTAGTGAATAGCCGTTAATTTAAAAAATTCAATGCTATATCTCTTATATATATAATTCTTGTGTGAGTGTGTATGTCACTGAACTTCTCTCAAACGACTGGACCGATTTTGATGAAATTTTTTGTGTGTCTTCAAGGGGATCTGGGAATGGTTTAGATTCGCAATTGGATCCGGTAGGTGGCGCTGCGATCAAGTTCTGGAATTTTAAAGTTGGGCGGCACGAAGTTCGCTGGGTCAACTAGTATTTATATAGATTTTTAAATAAAAATGTGTAAATTTCACTCAGACAGAAAAATTATTCTCTACTATACTATACAATTATACTCATTCCACAATTAATTGTCCTGGTTGTGATTCGAATTCTTGACCTCAATTTTAGCAGTTGGGGTCATTAATTACTAAACCAACACCCCACTTACTGAGATAAAGACTAACAGGAAAAAAGTGATAAATATTATATTAAGCGCTTACTAACAAGAGCTTAAAATAGATCCCATTCTGAACAATGACTGAATGATGAATGTACGAGAGCCACATTCATTTTAGGAATCAGTGCATATTAAATAAATAAATAAGCATTTTGGACATCTGACACACAACATCATCTAGTCCCAAGCTAAGCAGAGCTTGTGTTATGGGTACTAGACAACTGAAATAAATACATAAACATATTTTTTTTTTTAAATAGATACATATTATATATAGAAAACACCCACACTCCGAAACTAATATTTGGTCCGACCCGGGAATCGAACCCGAGACCTCTTGATCAGCAGCCTCATACGCTAACCACTAGACCAACGAGGCAGTACTGACATCAAAAAATATTTTGTCTGTCTGTCTTGTGGCCCTAGGTGATGGGAAACTATCACCTAGGGTAAGTAACGATGGCGCGGTCAGTAACCGTTTGGGTGACCGTTTGGGTCATAATATGTTTTGAGCGTTTCCGTAATTCGGAGAATACGTTAAGCAGTCGGTCCCCGTTGTTATCATGTGAAGCTTAGTTGGAGGCCTTTGGGCGGTTTAAAAACATACAACGGCAAAATTAGGTAGTCACAACATGTCCTGGCAATACCCAACCCGCACTCGGCCAGCGGCGTGAGGATTTATGGCCTTAACCCTTTTCTGAGAGGAGAGCCGAGCACAGCAGTGGGACGTTATGGGTTGTTGATTGATATGATGGGTGGGGTCACACTGGGTGTTGAATTTATATAACCATTGTCACATTTAATGACTAAATCTATAATAATAATAACGTTTATTGGATCAATTCAATTAATTACAATAAATGTGAACACTGTTACATAAACTAGGGTTTCCTGTGCTATAAGTAACAGTTACAATTCGAAGTTGGTCTAGCTACGTACTTTACATTTTATTGTGCTATTCTTAGGTCATTAAGTTTGAATTTCAAAATTTTAAGGAAAGTACCAAAAAGTTAAAAAATTACATTACGAATATTGTTTGTACGAAAGGTGTGTCAATGTGTGGAATAATATTTGATGTTTTAGAAAGAAAGAACAGCGCGGCTTTCAGAAATAGACTTCACAGACAGGAACTAAAACTATCAGAACAGTTACAGTTAAAATGAACGGCAATAACAAACAGAAGAGAGAAGGTCTCCAAGTTGTGAAAGTGTCTGGAGAGCCCGGACGCCGCTACGAGTTGGATGAGAAGGCGCTCGAGAGCATCCTGTTGAGGCCCGACGTGCGGAACCTTCCCGTCGTCGTCGTCAGCGTCGCCGGCGCTTTCCGCGGCGGAAAGTCTTTCATCCTCGACTTCTTTCTCAGATACCTAAAAGCTTCGGTAAGTTGAAACTTTTTAACTTTGTTTCATATTGCTTTTATTAATTTTTGACCTTTTAATAAATAAAACTCCCGCATTAGGAATCTAAATAGCTGTGACGAGGGGGGACTTTACAAACATACATGAAACGGACACAAAGAACACCCATACTCAGAACGACAAATTGTGAATCGCACAAAGTAACACTTTGACGTGGGGTTTGAACCCACGACACTTTGCGCAGTAGGAAGCGGCGTGGCGACCGCTTAAATCACTAGGCCGACCGTGCAGGCCAACCACATAGATACATGAATTTAATAATCTTATATTAATATTGAGAGAATAGTTTAGGTTTAGAAATGTGAAAGTCATCATAAGTATCGTCATGAACTTTCAGTAATTCCTTGCCTGGACCTCTCCTTATAAAGGAGGTTTAAATCCACGCTGGCCAGACGGTTTGCTATAGGGTTTGTTGTAAATTTGCCTTCGTTGTGCAGTTTGTGTCGTGCGTAGCTTAGTTACGAGACCTAGCTACGGAACAAGTATGCGTGGTGACACTCCGCGTTCTTTACCCATCACCACACTTATGGATGACAAAGTATTTATATTTATCTAGCTTTCACCCGCAACTCCACCCGCGTGTATGTCGGTTATCGCAATAAAAAGTAGCCTATGTCCTTTCCCAAAGTTCTATCTATCTCTATACCAAAATTCATCAAAATCGATTGAGCGGTTTACAGACAGTCAGACAGAGTTACTTTCGTATTTATAATATTAGTAGGTAAAATAAGATAAGATTAATCTTAACAAGGTAGATATAAAATGAAGTCGTTCCCGCTGTCTCTTCGGTCACATCTTTTTAACTAGTATTTAAGGTATTTTAATACAGTTTTCAGCAACTGATAACATTGTTTCAAGGGGAAGGTTTATATGTGTAATACATATTATTGTTATATAATATAGTAGACGGAATCCGAGTATTTCAAAAACTTCCGTCGGGTCGCTCGTCTGAACTAAAGAATAGTTTTATCAATTCTAATTTCTTTTACAAATCTTTGTTTAGCGTGATAGTCAATTATCCAATGAATGGCTGGGCAGTGAGGACGAATACTTGGAGGGGTTCGACTGGCGTGGAGGTGGCGAGAGTAACACTAAAGGCATACATTTGTGGCCAGAACCTATCATCATCACCATCGACCAGACTGGAGAAAAGGTAAGCAGTATTTTGATCGAATTCCCAACTTGTCCGAAATATTGTAAAGCTGGAAACACATTATCGGACGCGGCTGACGGACGCGGCTGATAGCCGTTAACTAGAATATTATTATGAATATACACTGAGCTGTGCAAACTGTCGGACGTAAGTCGTGGACGTGACCTTTGACTGACCTTGAGCGTTCGGACGTCCGCCAGAAATCTGGTACAAGACTGACGAGAGTGTGCACACTTATCAGTCGCGGCTGTCATGTAATAATGTGTTTCGGCGATAATGTGTTTCCTGCTTTATTCTAATTAACAAATAATTGTTTCGGAGTCTGGGTGTTTTTCTTGTATCTATGTATGTTTAATATGTATGTATTTACAAAAAAAAAGTATGTTTATGTATTTATATCAGTTGTTTAGTACCCATAACACAAGCTCTGCTTATTTTTTACCACTGGATGTGTATTTGAAATAAAAATGGTTTGATTGATTTGGGACTAGATGACGTTGTGTGTAAGATGTCCAAAATATTTATTATTATTATTATGGCAGCTTAGTAAGATGCTTCTGATCATAGGGTCTCCGATTTCGCACTCACCAACGAAGTACGACAACACAAATGCTCTCGTTTTTAGGTTGGTTTTCTCTGTGGTCCTCCTAATTTTAGAAAATAAAGAAACCATTCATTGTCATTTGAGGTCGTAAAACTCAATGATATCTCAACACAAATGTTGGTAATTGTTGCGTGTTTTTAATTGGATCGTTTATCACTAGTTGGCAGTGCTACTGATGGATACCCAAGGCACATTTGATATGGAGAGTGATATGGGTGACAATTCTACAATTTTCGCTCTCTCCACACTTCTGTCCTCCGTGCAGATATACAACCTTCGAGCAAACATTGGAGAAGACGATCTACAACATTTACAGGTCAGCCTATGATTAAGCCGCGTAGAATTCGAAAAAAACTTTATTTTTCTGTTGGCATATTAAAAAGAGGAATAGCGGGACTACCGGGAACTGGGGGGCCGTGGCTTTTGTTGCTCGTTCATGGAGGGTTTACCCACAATCACCACGCTAGGCCGGCGGGTTGGTGATCGCAGAGCGTAGGTATCTTTTTTTTTTAGCGTAGCTGGATGCGAGAAGCCGAGGATCGAATCAAGTGACGTGCAATTGGAGAGCCCTATGTCCAGCTGATGATGATGATATTAAAAACATAAAACTACTCAATCTACACTTTGAAAAGTAAATTTTGAAAGTCATTTATCCTATAAATATAGACTAAAGGTAATTAATATAGCTTTTACAGCTTGAATTACGGCTATCTTCGTTGTTTTTAATTCATCCTAACAATTAGTCATCCATTCAATTAGCTCTCCAGCAATTTTTATACTACAATGGATCTCTTTCATTCATTGAATGTATTAATGTCAGTTGTCCAGTACCCATAATACAAGCTCTGCTTAGTTTGGGACTAGCTGGGGTTGTGTGACAGATGTCCAAAATATTTATTGCGCCTTTAAATTATTGGATTCCCAAGAAAAAAAGGGGATGGGGGGGGGGCTGGAAGCTACAAATTTAGCCGTAACTCAATAGTTTTATACGTTTAATGATTTTATGTACTGTTGTGTCAACAGTTATTTACTCAGTATGGACAGTTGGTGTGCAATGCTGAAGGGAAGGCATTTCAAACTCTGCTCTTCCTCATTAGAGATTGGGGTAGCCCTTACGAGCACCCATACGGCTATAGCGGTGGTGAAGGGCTGATGAATAAAAGATTTCAGGTAAATATATTTGTATACAGAGTGTTCGTTTGTTATGTTACCCATTTTGATTATGTTAAAGTTATATCCCAATTCGTTTCTCTATAAACAGCTCATAACGGACCTACTATAGTCAGTCGTGGTGTCTTCAATATCTATGACTGGATGGACCTCCCATCTGGTCTTACATCGAATAGTAGTGTTTAAAATTGTAGTTCTCCTTATAATTTACTTTTGTTTTTAGCCAAGACAGAATCAAAAGAAACAGTTAAGAGAAGTACGAGAACATATTCATTCATGCTTTGAATCTCTAAAATGTTTTTTGATGCCGCACCCAGGTCTTAAGGTAACCGATGTACAGTTTAGGGGACGACTTTGTGGTGAGTATATTCATGCAGTACAACATTATAATAATAATAATAATAATAATAATAATAAGCCCCCTCAAGTTCCAACCATACGTCCGAATCGACCATCAGATTCACGTAGGGGGCGGACACGTGATATAAAATTACTGGCACGGCTAACATGGCTCTGGCAACCCATTAAATATGGAGACGCGCTTAAAAAGTAAACGTATAGGGCCGCTGCTCGGGGGCAATCGCCGAGGCACACCTGGAGCTGACGCTGGGTGTGACAGCATACGAACCGTCGGCGGAGTGGAGCTGAGTAGGCGGGCTCCCTCCGGGTTACCCGAAAATGCTACAGCCGACTTATATTCTGACCGACAGACTGACGACATTAGCGACAATAGTAGCTCACGAGAAGAACCTTATAGTCCATCAACAATATCATATACTCCATCAGAATTCTCTACAAGAACACCAACACCCATAGACACACCAGCCTTATATGTTGCGCAGGGGGTGAATACCCTATTACCTGCGTCCACTAAGACTGGGAAAACACGTGTACGCATGAAATGGACAGAAGATATTAATATATTCATCATGCGTACCTACTACCGCATTACTAAATTAGAAACAGACATGACAACATACAGAAAATTACTACATGAACACTTTCTAAAACAGTACCCTCTCGTGACAGTTTCAGAACAACGAGTTTCCGATCAAAGGAGAGTCATTATCAGAAATAGAATGCTTACAAATGTGAAATTAGAACAAATTAAAGAAGAAGTCAGGTTAGAATTAGAACAAGAAGATATCATCCTACAATCACAATCAGATAGTAATTCACAAAGAATCAACACTATGGACCCAACCTCACAACAAACACTACTAACAAATACACAAACATCCTACAACTACCATAATACCATTGAATGTGACATACACAATACACAAACTCCACTTTGTACTAATATATCAACACAAACTGAAACTACAATGCTATTAATGGAAACCGAAATAGAAACTTTGCAGTCTAATGTCTTATTAGACTCAGCAGAAAAGAAACTGAAAGAACACTTACAGACAGCTATAACTAAATTTGCAGGCTTAGACCCTACACTCAGGCCCCGACTTCCTAAACTTAAATATAGTTTGTATCTTGCGAAATTAACAAATTTCTTTAACAGTACCTTACTGCACGAGTTCTTCTCTGATGAGTCACAACTAACTGACATTCATACACTCATATATTGTAGTGCCCTAGTAATTTCACGAGAGCTTGGATATGACACTGAACCACAATCGTTACCCCAACGCAGTAACATAAAACCAGCCTGGCAAGATAGACTAGAGAGAGACATAACACAACTTAGAACCAACATCGGTAGACTTACACAATTTTTGAACAATAATAGGTCAAAAAAGATAGTGGAAACAGTAAACAAAATAATATACAACTATCGAAAACACAGCAGCCATGAAAATAATAATAAGAGACCAGAGGACGTTCTGGACACACTTAAACAGAAGTTAGCATTAAAATCACATAGACTAGCCAGATATAAAAAAGCACTACAAAGAAAAAATGATCATAAACTCTTCCATAGCAATGAGAAAACTTTCTATAGAAACCTATATACAAATAAAGAAAAACTAGCAAACAATAATAATATTGAAACCCCAGCAGTACACGACTTGGAAGAATTTTGGGCAGGGATCTGGGAGACAGAAGTACATCATAACGGGGAAACACAATGGATAACCGAAGAAGAAAGAAAATGGGCAAACTTAAATGAAATGGAATTCAAAGAGATTACAGAAGTTGATATAAAATTTGTCACAAGTAGGCTTCACAACTGGAAATCACCAGGAGTAGACAAAATACACAATTATTGGTACAAAAAATTTACTGCACTTCATAAAATCATAGCAAAAAATTTCACAAGCATAATTCACGGACAACAAAGCACACCACCGTTCTTAGCTAAAGGTATAACATACATGCTGCCCAAAGGCCAATACACATCACAACCATCACAATATAGACCCATTACTTGTTTACCCACTATATACAAAATTCTCACATCAGCCATAACTCAAAAACTTACTGCTCATATAGAACAGCACAATATCCTTGCTGAAGAACAAAAGGGATGTAGAAGAGGGCATAGGGGATGTAAGGAGCAACTTATTATCGACTCTCTAATTCATAGACACGCAACTACTAATAAAATAAATTTACACTGTACATATATAGATTATAAAAAAGCGTTTGATAGCATTCCACACTCTTGGTTACTACACATTTTAAAAATATACAAATTTAGTCCTGTTATAATAGAATTCTTAAAAAACATAATGCCCCTCTGGAAAACCACACTTCATCTAAACAATATCACTAGTAGAGAAATAGTAATAAAAAAAGGTATATATCAAGGTGACTCCCTAAGTCCTTTATGGTTTTGTCTGGCCCTAAACCCTATATCACAGATACTGCAGAATTGCAAGGCTGGATATCGATTAAAGAATAACAGTACTGAAACTAGCATATCACATTTAATTTACATGGATGACATAAAACTTTATTCAAAAACAGCAAAAGAAATGAAAGCACTCATAGACGCTACAGCAAAATTTAGTACAGATATCAGCATGCAATTTGGGTTAGATAAATGCAAAACTATTCACATAATTAAAGGAAAGATCCAGCCAGGCGATTACGCAGTGTCTCGTGATGAAACAATTACAGCTATGGAACCGAATGAGCTATATAAATATTTAGGGTATCATCAATCAAAAGGAATAGATCATAGTAAATTAAAAATAGCTTTAAAAGATGAGTATAAGCATAGGGTACATGTTTTAAGTAAAAGTAATTTAGCTGGCAAAAACTTAATAAAAGCAATAAACACATACGCTATACCCATATTAACTTACTCTTTTGGTATTATAAAATGGACTAAAACAGATATCAATAACATACAAATATCCACTAGAACTATCCTTACTAAACACAATTGTCTACATCCAAAATCGGCTATAGAAAGAGTAACAGTCAAAAGACAGGATGGAGGGAGGGGGCTTATCGACATATTTACCTTATGGACCACGCAAATATCAAAATTAAAATCATTTTTCTTCGAATAAGCTAACAATAGTGAAATTCATAAAGCAATAGTTAGTAATGATCTAAATCACACTCCACTAAATCTATCTCAAGAGACAGAAATAGGTAACACAGAGAATAATTATGAAACCTGTAAACTAGAACAATGGAAAAAGAAAGCACTTCATGGCCGACACCCCCAAGATCTTGAACAACCCCATATAGACAAAACAGCTTCAAACAAATGGCTCACTCTAGGTTCCCTATTTCCAGAAACTGAAGGCTTTATCATAGCAATCCAAGACCAAATCATAAACACAAAAAACCACAGAAAACATATTATCAAAGACCCTACAGTAACAGACGACAGATGTAGGAAATGTCATAACCAATCAGAAACCATACAACATATTACTGGAGCGTGCCCTAATCTTGCACAAACTGACTACACACATAGACACAATCAAGTGGTAAATATCATTCACCAAAGACTATCTCTTAAACATAAACTTATCCCAGATACACATACGCCATACTACCAATATACTCCTAAAGCAGTTTTAGAAAATAGCACCCATAAAATTTACTATGACCGTGCAATACTGACCGACAAGACAATACACTATAACCGCCCTGATATAACTGTACAAGATAAAATAAATAAAATTACTTACATAATTGATATAGCAATCCCAAACACTCACAACCTACAAAAAACAATTGCAGAAAAAGTACATAAATATTCGGACCTTAAGGATGAAGTATTAAGAATCTGGAAACAACAGAAAGTATATATTGTCCCTATAGTTCTGTCCACTACTGGAGTTATCCCTAAACACATTCACCACAGTCTGAAACTCCTTAATCTGAAACCCAACACCTACATACTCCTTCAAAAAGCTGCCATATTAAACACATGCAGAATCGTCAGAAAGTTTCTGCAAATAGACGAAAACACTCACAGTATGACAGAAGCACATGCTTAAATTTTCATAAAATACCGTGGCATTTACTTGACTGAGCCCGTAAATGTCACAAATTATTACCAGCAAAAGCTGAGAAATATAAAATTTACCAACATAATAATAACTTTATTGTACACCAGGTAATTACAGAGTACTTATAACTAGGTATGTAGGTACAATTGGCGGCCTTATCGCCCGGAGGCAATCTCTTACAGGCAACCATAAGATGGAGAGAACACGATTTGGAGGAAATGTAGGGTTTAAAATTATACCTTACCTACAACGCTATAAGCTCTATTTTCGATCGTGCCTTCGGAGTTTCTTTTTCGATGTCAATAAAATTTGTCATGTGTAAAATTATACATGTGTAATGTGTTTACAGATATCGATGAAATGTTCAGACAATCACTGCTAGAACTAATTCCTTCATTGTTCGACCATAAGCATTTGACGGCAAAAACCATTAATGGCACTAAAGTAAACACAAATGGACTCCTTGAGTTCTTCAAGCAGTACGTCGATGTTTTCAACAGCGATGAGTTGCCGGAAGCTACCACTATTTTCCAGGTCAGTCTCTTATGTTTTCTTAAAATCAATTAGTTATCTATATAAAATACATTCGAGATTTATTTCTAAACGAAAATATGTAAAAAAAATTATTAGAGTTTAAAAATTATTTTACTTGAAAACCCATGAGAATTTAACCTATTTTTGAAAAGATAGAATTTAGTAACGCCAATTCTTGTGTGGCGCTTGCAGTCTCTTTAAATACTTCTATTCTATAATTTAGGCAACAGTAGACGCCTGCATGATGACAATCTTGCGAGAGTCACGAGAATGCTACGAGAGTAAGATGCAGTCCAACATTACCGAAGATCAAAGTGTGCCTGTAGATACTATACAAGAATGGCACAATGATGCGGTGGCAGAAGCAATCGCTCTCTTTGACAGGAAAAAGAAGCTTGGTTCTCATGATGATATCGAAGTTCGTCGAAAGACTCTCCATGAGGTTTGACCTTCAAAACTACTTAAATTGGTATCATCCATTTTGTCCTTACTGTTGAACATAGTCTTAATCATAGATAAACTGTGACATGAGTTCATTTAGCTTCAATTTTCTACATATGTTAATATATATACTAGACACAGTTAATGGATTAAGTTTAGTATGTAATATGCCCAGAATATTATCATTAAATAATCTTCTAGGATTTGGAGACTCTTCTGAACCCGTATCTCTGGCAGAATGAAAGCAAACTAAACGAGACATTGTCGAATGCCAAGAAAGCGTTTGAGAACATAATATCTGACGTGTGTAAGGATCCAGCCCGCCTTTGTCTTCATGTGAAGGACCTATACGCTCTTTATTTCGAAGCGCTGCAGATTGGACTAGCCCTTTTTGACTGTGCCAGGACAGCAGTGCCGCAGGAGCAAGATCCGGAAAGGAAAATTTTAGTCGAGGTACTGAACTATGTCATTTAGATCTGTAATGGATTTGATGTCACCTGAGGCTTAATTCAACATTCATTTAATCTGTTGGAGCTGATAGGGTTTCACTATTCATCGATAGTGGCCTAATAATATCAATTTAATAATAATATAAAAATTATATAATTAAAACATTAATCCAAAACATTGGTTCTGTCTTGTGTTTATTCTGCTTGTCTTCAATCATTACTATTGACGTTATATTAACACGTTCACTGCGGCTTGAGGTTGATTCAGCCTCATGGTAGACTTTACGCTGGTGCGGCGCGTAAAACTGTGTTTTCTCTCTAGTGCGGCGGCTGTTTACACTCAACCGTATGAGGTATGACAAAGACAAATATAGCTTTCTTTATGTCTGCGAAGCATTGACTCAATATTGTAAAAAAAATATTTGAGGTCGAAATACGCCTCAAACGCACTGATCACAAAATTATTAAATAAGGTGCGGGATGAGGCCGATTTCGACCTCCAGCGGCGGGGCGCGCGGGCGTCGTGAGAGCAGGTAAGTCGACTTTAGTGACGCTACCATAGTCGATACTGGAGCACGTGCCTTTGCGCAATCGTGTTAATTGTTTGTTTTTTATTTTTGTTTAATGATTTTTTGTGTGTGTTCAGTTATATATTTATAGAATGAGAGCCCGTGACACCCATACCTTAGTTATATTATAGAAGCTGAAAATTCTTCTATATATTTTATTTCACTTTCTGCAAAACATAACATAACCATTCAGAGTCTCAGCACATCCTTGCAAAGGGTCAAATAAGGAAACGTTACGTCATTTGCTATGCAAAATTACGACTTACATTAGGTGCCATGCAGGCTGCAAAGAAAGAAAAAAAATATGACTAATTGTTCACAATGTAAGAAAGCTATGTGCTTGCATTGTTTTAACGAACAGCATGCAAAGTAATATAGTATAAATTAGATGAACGAATAGTTTGTATTTTATTTAACAACACCCCATACTTTTATGCACAATACTATAACAATATAAAAAAGTAATAGAAATATAACATAGACATGGACATTCATCGATATAAATTCATTCCCATCACTAATGCCGCCCGATTTAGTGCGATGTGTGGTCTAAAACGACCTCAAATATATTTTAGGTGTTTTCTCTAAAACTAAAAATCAGAACCCGGGGCGAAGCTAGGTGTACATAAAACAATACCATGCAAGTAATTTTAGCATAAAATTAAACATCGAATCACGCTCCTGATCAAGTTACAACACATTTACCAAATGATTGAAACATGAGGCAGAAAAGGCCTCAACCGCATTACAAGGAAGTTTAGCTTGGGGCTGATTCGACCTCAGCCGCACCAGCTGAAAGTTCTTCAAAATGTGGCCCGCAGTGAACGTGTTAATATTGTATTGCATCATTACCATCATTATTATATCAGCTGAAGAATGACTAATGAATCTTTAAAAAAGAAACAAAATTACATTAAATTTCACATAGGTACTTTTGTTTTGAAGAAAATAACATTGCTGTATCTATGACGAACTGTATTTAGTTGTTTTTTAAGTTTTTTCCCGACGAAAATTTAATTGACCTAATGCATTGTTTTGTAAGCTTAATAAATACTTTATGGTATTACAGGCGGAAACAAATATTATTATTAATATTACCTACGGACAAAGAAAGATGTAATAAAATGATGTTTGTCACCGCATGCGGCACCATAAAATATAGTGTTTCGTAAGCTCATAAAACAATGCAATAATCAGTCGAATTTTAAATACTTAAAGTGATACTTGTTTTTCTCATTACAGTTCTTTCTATAATATTTATTTTATATTATTCACAAAACACTTTGTGTGTATGATCTTGATCTCACATTATTTCATCATTTTCAAATATTTCAAGAACCATATCATGTGGATTTTATAAATCATCTTAAGATGATCAAACATTAGTGTCAACCTATTGCCGTCCACAGCTGAACGAAGACAAAAAAATACATACCCTAAACATACAGTTTTGATTTCAGCATTTTGAAAAGCTTTACGAAAAAATGTGTGCTGTGAACGAGCAGAATAACAGAAGTGCTATATTAGAAGCTCGCGAAATATATGTGTCTCGTATGAACAACGGACTCGTCCCTCAAGAATTTAGTTCCGATGATCTGTTGAGACAACACGAGGAGTCTTTGAACCTAGCGACCAATCATTTGCATTCACTTCGTAATCGCCCCACGCAGGAATCTGAAGACTCTCACTTAGAGCAACTACTACAAGTACGTTTTTATTTTTAACTGTCTATCAAAAAAAAGGAGGTGGTTCTCAATTCGTCAGAATCTTTATTTATTTTTTTATGTTCAGCGATAATCTCGTCGTTTATGAGCCGATTTCAAAAAATATTTTGGCATTGGAATGGGCGCAGCTTACAGGTGGTCCCATCGTCACCATATCAGGATCTGATGATGGGATCCCAAAGAAATCGAGGGAACTCCTCAAATATCATAGGCACAATTGTCGCGATTTGGGTACTCGCAATAGTTTTTCCTTGAAGTCGGTTCCTTTTTGTAAAAATTATGCTATTAATTAGTAGTCAAGTCTAAGCGGCCATACCCAAGTGGCTTAAGGTGATTGGAGACCATCACCGAAAATAAGCAACGACGTCGCAGCCAGACTTGGATAGGTGACCGTTTGTGGCATGATAATTTATGAGCTTTCCCGTGATTCGGAGCTCACGTTAAGCAGTCGGTCCCACTTATTATCATAAGATAGCAGTCGTAAAGCTTAGTTAAAGGCCTTTGGGCGGTTAAAGGTGCGCGTCCATTGGCCCGCGCCGGACGCACCGCACGCACGGCACGCAACGGATTGAACGGATTTGTCTTGCTCAGAAATGCCGGCGGTGCGGGCGGCGCGGATAGTGGACGAAGCACTATGTGAAATCATACAAAACAAAATAAAATCCGGCCAATGGACGCGCACCTTGTACGTACGTGCACGTAAAGGTGTCTGGCCTGCAGCAGCTGATCTCTCTGTAGTTTTTATTAAATATTTTTTTTTCTTCAGAGTTCAGCGGAACATTACAAACACTTATGCACTATAAATGAACAGAGACAAGCTGCACTCGAGGACCAGGAGCTGCAGAAGAAGGCCGCACGCGAAGCTTACGAGCTGCACGTGGCACAGTTGAGAGAGATCAACGCTAGGATGAGTAGAATTGAAGCCGATGCTCGTCGTCACCGCAATGACTGTACAATACTTTAGTAGAATATATGTGATCTAAACTTGTCAAGTAATAGTGTTTTATTTCTAACTAGCTGAGTCCCGCGGTGGTTGTAAATCGCGAACAACGCCGCGGAGCAGAGTTAGTCTAAAAAAAACCACAAGTAACTCATGATTTTTTCACACATACTTTGTCAGCCAATGGCTCCTATTCCCCATTGATTTTGGCATTGCATTACATTTTGAACCATCTCCTTTAAAAAATTGCTTTACGTTCATACCCGTTTAGTAAAAAATTCATATGTATTGACTGATTTATTTTATGTACATGGGCAGATTAATACCATACCCATGATCTTCCAGTCAACCTCTGTATAGTTTAGACATCTGGTAGTTACCGTATGCTGATCAAGAAGTCTCGGGTTAGAATCCCGGGTTATGCTGTTGTTCAGTTTTTACTACAGTCTCTGACGCCCGTGCTTTGCAGAGCACGTTAAGCCGTCGGTCCCGGTTGTCATGAACATCTATGACAGTGATTATTGGAAAGTCAGTGGCTTCAAATATACTGACAATTAGTTCAATATTTAAGCCTACCAAAGTAACTCTACTCTGCCTGATGAAAAGCTGGAGTAGAATTCAAGAGTAGGGCTCACCATCCTCACTGTGAGTACAGACAATATAGTTTAGAGACTAGGGACCCACACTATGGCGGCTTGGTGACATACTTCTGCATTATTGGACCTCCGATTGAACATTCACCAACGAAATATCACAACATGAATGCTGTCATTTTCTATCTTTTATGTGACGGTAGTACCTAACAATGACACGTTGATTATGCAAAGGCTTTGGGGTGCTCTCTCAAAATATTTCAATAACGTCGCCCCACGCTTTATACAGTAAAATTATTTTATACTACACCTGATCGGAACATTAGTCAATATTCCCTGAAAATGAAAAGAGAAAGTTAGTCTTTTCCTTGACCTAAATAAGCGGGAGGAAAAAAAGTATGAAAATTCATTTCTAACGTGTTTTAGCGGGAGAGAAAGTTGTATGAATTTTCATTTCTCATGTGTTATCTTATCTATGGCGCGCGCCTGCCCAAGGAGTTTTCATATAATTTAAATATGGAATCTCCGTGCCACTGACATCCTTTTGTGAAGAATAAAAAAAACAAAAGAAGCGCGAAATATTTATAAATATTATGTCAAATTCTAAGCTAAATTGTGTCTTACATGGTGTCTTACGTTTTGATTTTATTTTATAAATACTTTAAATGTTCCTCACAGGTATAGTATAAAGCACTGTGTAGCACTCGGGTGAAAGACCCATTCCTACCTCGGGAGTATTGTGGCCCTAGGCTGCGCCTTCGGGCCACAAACTGCTCCCTCGCTAGTAATCGGTTCCTTTCCTCCCTCGGTGAACAATGTACTATTATACTACACCTGATCGGAACAGTAGTCAATATTCCCTGAAAATGAAAAGAGAAAATTAGTCTTTTCCTTGAACTGAATAAGCGGGAGGAAAAAATGTATGAAAATCCATTTCTAACGTGTTTTAGCGGGAGAGAAAGTTGTATGTGTTATCTTATCTATGGCGCGCGCCTGCCCAAGGAGTTTTCATATATATATATTATCATAATTTGAGTTTCATATTCATATAATTTAAATATGGAATCTCCGTGCCACTGACATCCTTTTGTGAAGAATAAAGAAAAACAAAAGAAGCGCGAAATATTGGTCAAATTCTAAGCTAAATTGTGTCTTACATGGTGTCTTACGTTCTGATTTTGTACCTGACAGGTGTAGTATAAAGCACTGTGTAGCACTCGGGTGAAAGTCCCATTCCTACCTCGGGAGTATTGTGGCCCTAGGCCCTTTCTAGTAATCGGTCCCTTTCCTCCCTCGGTGAACAATGTACCTACTATTCCATGTTTAAGTTTAAAAGCGTGTTTGTTTAGTTTTTTAAAACTATTTCTTTTTCATTCATAATTGCCAAACTTTACTTTTCGTAATACAATAAAATTTGAATCATTTTCATATAAATTCTTTGTTTTATTTGTTTTAGTAATAAATCATTTAATTAATTCTTCTAAAAGCGTTATCATGTACTTGTTATTTATACGACTGCATTAAACAATAAATTTATTTGTGGTTTACATAATAATATACTTAAAGTACATAGGCTGTTATTGAAAATAGAGACCTAAGATGCTTCAACTCAATATCCATACTAATACTACAAGCAACTCTGTCTGTCTGTTACGCTTTCTCGGCTAAACAGCTACACCGCTTTCAATTATATTTTTCATGAAGATACTTTGATTTTACTTTTTTTGACTCCCTTTTGATCCCTCCCACTTATTACTAGTTTTTGACTCCCTTCCACTAATTAAGAACAATTAAGAAACCCCCCCCTTGTTTAATATTTATTACGTAAGAATCTGAAGAAAAAGATGAATTAATATACCTTGACCTGATTGGGATGTTTATTTTTAAACGTAACATTAACTAGCAATGCTTACAATTATGTTTGATTAAATTATTTCAATCAAATAGATAAAATATATGTAATAGCTACTCTGAACATTTTTTCCGATCTTAAGTAAGAATTATTAAGACTCACAGGGTGGCCTATTGAAAATATAAGACATGGCCGACCGCCCTCCATCCCTAAATCGTCTTTTGTTATGTAAGAAATAAATGACCTCATTACCACGATAATCGACGTACAGACGGGCGGAACCGCGGGCAAAAGCTAGTTGGTTAATTTACATAATTGTATCTATCATAATAATAATATTTATTTGCACAAAATGCGTCATTACAGTTAGCGGTTTCTAATGTTAAAAGCACAAAGAAAACGCTACATTCAGGTTTTTTAGATCGTATGAGCTTTACATGTGGGAATCCCCTCGAGCAAGCAGTCGAGCAGTCGTTCCAGAGATTAGCCGGAACAACAACAACAATACAGACATTCTAACTTTATTCATTTTTATAAAAATATTTAACATTGTTAGTTTTGATTTAACATTAATTTTGTTTTAAAATTAAGTGGTCGGGTCACGGCTGGCTGGATGCGAGTAGCCGAGGATCGAACTAAGTGGCGTGCAATTGGAGAGCCCTATGTCCAGCAGTGGACTGCGATAGGCTGATGATGATGATGAGTTTTAAGAGTTAGATTCTAGCTCACATAAAATATGTATTATCTTTCTATGCTGTGACCGATTTACGAATATACGAATTTGTACCAAGGTGAAGGTCACTGTGACATGTTTACACAATGATATTAAAATATCATTGCGTTTAAAGCTAACTCGGCTTAGGGGAATAACCTACAATTGTAATATGTACAAGTCAAGGAAAAGTGATACCACAAATAACTTTTATTATCTACTATCATTTCATTAGGTTTTTTTTGAAATGCACGCACGCATGCACGTGTCATGTAATCGTTATATTGTAAAAAATATTTTGAAAGTGGTCTAGTGATATTTAAATTCAATAGATTGGCTATACCTCAGATTACAAAAGAAAGCTTTCTTTTATAATCTGAGGGCTATACAATACAATTAAAACTGCACATGGAAGAGGTTAAACTTTTTAATTAAAAATAACAATTTAAATTTTTTAACTTCTTTAATATTACATTTAATTAGAACTTTTTTAAAAGTGGTGTGTATAAAATCGTCAGTAAATGTAGTCGTACTTAGAACTCGACAGGAAATTTTATAACGAATAAAAAAATGGGATCAAGGATAGTAACAATCATGCGAAGCCTGATGCCGTCGCTGTTAGAGTTCCCTGGATCAAGGTGGCGGCAAATAAACAAGATATTATCTTCTTTTAATCTATTGTTTTAATCCTTCACATAATTTTTTACACGTAACGTAACAGCCATTTTTACAAAGAGAGCGAAAACGCAGAACACCATAGACAATACACGTTTTTTTTTAATATGACTACTAGAGGTGGAGCATTGTCTTTACTCATCAGTCGCTTCCCACAGCATTGGAGTGAATAGACAGTATAATCTTTTTGATCTCCTCAGAAGATACCGGAGAAAAATCAAAGGATTCGATGTCAGGATGCTTTAGACTAGCTATATAGTTTCTTACTTTGATGATTCATCTGTGATGTGACTAAAAATCTAAGCTCATTGTCATCCTAACCTCAGAGCGTAGTTGGTTGCCAATGCCTAGTATTCCAAGGAAATTCCACTTATTTGCAGTTGAAGACGTTTCTAAATTTTGAATTATTTGGCGGCGTTACATATTAACTGATTACACCGATTCCTAGCAGCCTTAAAAAGGTTCCATATTTCTCCACAACGACAGTTTCTGTATCTATTGTACGAACAATCCCTTCGTCTCATGGGCACTCTAATTTCATTCGACATCCATGGAGCGCGCGCTTTATTTTAACTTCCCTAATAGGTGCGTAAGTTTCATATAACTTAAGAACAGCGGTATTAAAACTACAGGCTTTATCATTTGTGTTTGTGGATGCTGTCAGGGTAGTTCAGTCTAAAGCTTAAGCATCTGCACACAATTTTTCAACGCTCATTTTTCTGAAGCTACGAATATGCAGTATTTTGGGAGCGGATTTAGGGGGTTTTAGGATGTGAGAACGGAAGATTAAATCATGGTGGGAAAATCCAAAAGCAGGAAGTTGACCATGGAAAAAGATTAGATTTGATTGGTGAGTTGCTTGGAGGAGGGTACATGGAGGCTGTTTGATTGGAGGCTAATGTGGAGGAGATTACGAGTGCGAGGTGAATTAAGGGCTAAGAGATCGGCATTAAAATCACCCATAATTATGTGGTGTGTGTATTCCGACCCTAAAGATTCCAGAACTGTTTCCAGACTGGAGAAGTAGTTGACAGCAGATGGACAATAAACTACCCGTAAGACTTTAGATCCCTTGATGCAGAATATTCGGAACTAGTAGGATCAGAAGAGGAAGTGGTGAGGATTTTATAGGGTAAACCACCACGGAGGTAAAGGCTACCCCACCACCACTTCTTGAATCAAGTCGGTCGTTCCAAATGAGTACGAAGTCAGTGAGAGGATATGAGGTGGAAGCTAGGTACGGTTTATACAAAGTTTCTGAAATCAGGATGGCATGCACATTATTGTTAGTGAAAGTTTCCGTCAATTCACTGAAATGACTAGGGCCACTCTGGGCGTTATTGTGACACACATTTAATAGAGAGTGACAATGGTTGGTAAACGATCGTCGATATTGATCACCCAGGGTGTCAGGTAGAGAGCTGAAGCTTTATATGGAAATCTACGAGTCTATTAATTTGACCGAAGTTAGTACGTATTTTTACAACACCTACCAGCTTACACACATGAGACAGATACAAATCTAAAATCGGAATATAATCATAAAGTAATAAACCTTATGTACCTTCTACAATACATTATGTGATCGAATTAAAAAAAATAAAAAGAAAAGAAAAATAACATAAAATACAACCACAACAACGGAACGTACTTGTTATGACTTTCGAATCATACTTAGACAAAAAATTACTATAGACCGGACACGCCAACAGTGTTTCCAGTGTGTTAGAGAAAAATAGAGATACATATTTTTTGTCCTTATAGCCGTATAAGTTTGTCACATAGGATATGTGACAAACAATGTTCAAAGCGGGAATTATATCAGGAGTTTCACACTAAGGCTTTTTGACGGAATTACTGTGTGATTTCAAGTGTATCTAAATTGTTTTTAACTCAGATACTTTAAAACTATGGTACAGTGTTGTGTTGTCGGCTGCAAAAGCCGCAGTGAACATAAATATGAAAATATAACCTTAAACACGTAAGTATAAAAAATAGCGCTTTATCGGCATAATATTGTTTTTAATATTAACTACGATTAACTATAGTCGTCACAAAATAAGAAGCCCGTTTTGACATTTGTCATTTGACATGCTATGCCGCATGTAAGAAATTGAAAAATCAAATTCATAATCCTATTTAATTACTATGTTACCCATACACTATCACAACGCGTATCATAAATAAGCATCAAGTTTAACTTTATATTGAAAAATTGCACTCAAAAACACGAATTAATCGTTGATTAAAAACTACGATGACAAATGTCAAAACGGGCTTCTTATTTTGTGACGACTATAGGTACATCAATTGTTGTTTGTTACTAGCATTTTAGGATCGAACTAAGTGGCGTGCAATTGGAGAGGCCTATGTCCAGCAGTGGACTGCGATAGGCTGATGATGATGATGATGATTTTAGGATTATCGTTAGCCTTTTAAAATTACCCCATATGGTGAGGAAATTTAATTTTATTGTTTTATTGTCCTCCAGATTTCCTAAGGATGAAAACCTTTGTTAGAAACAAAGGATACAAACACTTACGGGTGCACCCTTATGTTATGTCTATAGTAATTCTTTGTCTAACGAATCATATCATTCATTGACCGAAACGTCTATTTGACAGGTGCATACACAAGTGTCATGTCTCAACACTTGTTTATTAGAAATTTATCGGGGAAAGCGGTCTGTCATTAGGTTATTAAGCTGTGTTTTTTCTGTTATTTTATTTTTAATTTGTTATCTTAATATAACATACAGGTCATATTATTCATTAATTTACTTTATTTATATATATATTTGTGTGTGTAAAAGTTTCTGTAAGTATCTTCTTATTTCTATAAATTAACATATATTTATTTAAATTCCTACTTACATAAGATAGTATGACTCCGATTGTGGAGCCTACTCCCCCTATTCCTCCGGATCCTCCTGACCCCGGAGGATTAGGTCAATCGATTGCTCAAGTATCTTCTCGCGGCAAGCACCGCCTTGGTTCTGAAGATGCCATCTGCCTCGGGGAACCGCAGGAAAAGAGAAAATCCACAGAAAATAATATGGTAATTCCGGCTGTTGAAAACTTATATATACATCCATGTGTTACTATTGGTGTAAAACTCTATGAGCCCTCAGATAAAGGTCCATTCTTAGTTCACGTTTCGCAGATTGAACCAAACCTATCTTCTGGCTATACCATACGCCCATTAAAGTTTGGTCAGTTTTTACATTCTTTTAAAATAAAGAATATAGCAAAAGACGGTATTAAAAAAGTGGGTAGGAATAAAATTTCGGTAGAATTCTTATCAGCTGAAGATGCCAACAATTTTTTAAATAACCCGATTCTAAATACCCACAAATACGTTGCAACAATCCCGACTTATAATATTACGAAAATGGGTGTGGTTCGCCAAATCCCGTCGGATTGGTCAATGACAGACTTTGTAAGCTCAATAGTTGTTCCAGACGGATGTGGTGAAATTTTAAAAGCTAGAAGGCTTAATACACACATCAAAAGTGTCTAGGGATCAACATATACATATTTTTGCAATAACTTTTCTCCTGATTGATATTAATTAAAAATTTCTTTAAGGATTCATCAAATAAAGTGTTTTCGTTTGTCACAGTAACGATAAACCAAGTCACCTTTGCATTAGTAAAGAAATTTGCCATTTTCCTAATAAAGGGATTTTTGACATTTGAACCACTAACATTAAAGTTCGAAAAAAAGACTGAAATAACAGTTTTCTTTAAAATTTTATTAGGTAACTTAAACAATTAATAATCCGTGTTTCTACCGCGAACACTAACAACACAAGAACATCGGTTTGGCATACTCAAAATGAGTTCATCCAAATCACGCTGTGGAATGGCCGCCCATGTTCGTTGCAACAACAAAAAAAGGTCTTCTTGCGACTGGATACCCTCCATATTCGGCAGAGCTCTTCTCTGTAGCATATCCCATGCATGCTCAATCGGGTTCAAGTCTGGCGACTGAGCAGGCCAGGGCAGGACATTGATGTTAGCTGCGGCGAGAGTCTGTCTTACAACTCTTGCGGTGTGCGGTCGTGCATTATCATGCATTAACTGAAATAAGGGACCGATTTGCACTTGTAGAGGAACGATGACGTCTGATACAATCGTCTCAGCATAAATTTGAGCGTTGAGGTTGCCTCTGATCCAAATCAACTCAGTTCTTCCGCCGATCCAAATACCCGCCCATACCATGATGGTTCCACCACTATAAGGATGGACTTCCTGGCAGGATTTTAATCGCTGTTGGCGTCCAGGGGTTCTCCAGTGTCGTATACGTCTTGTATCCGGTCTCATACCAAAACGAGACTCATCAGAAAAGCACACGAAACGCCATTGTTCTTCTGCCCAATTTCTGTGTTCAAGAGCCCATTGATATCGAATCCTACGATTGTGCATTGCTATAGGTGGTACCCGTAGCGGTCTTCGGGAATGAAGGTTCACTTCATGCAAGCGGTTTCTGACTGTTTGGTCGCTAATTAAGTTCCCTGAAGAGTGATGAAGCCTCACGGCTAACATCATGGCGGTTATTGTTGGAGCTCTTCGAGTTAAGATTTGAATGTATCGGTCTTGTCTCCGTGTGGTGCAGCGATACCGTCCTCCATGGCGCTCAGCCACGGTACCAGTGCTTCGGTAACGTGTCCAAAGTCGACTGATAACACACTGACTTGTATTCAGAGCTAAAGCCACAGTACGTTGCCGGGAACCAGCTTCTATCATTCCCACGGCTCTGAGCATTTCTTCCCTGCTTAAATGACGTCGCCGCTCCATAATAACGTTGGTTTTAATCAGTAGTAGGGAAACAGTAGCACTAATAATTTCTTCAATGCGTTGTATGTTTTTATAGGGAAAATATTGGCAGCTGATTTTCATCTTTTACTCGAATTTGATTGACAGTTCCTGATTCAAATTATGAAATGCACCAAAAAGGATCCATATAAATTTATAAAATCATAAATTTATTACAAAGCCACATCTCAATCTCAAGAAATCTGCATAAAAATGCTTGATCCCTAGACACTTTTGATGTGTGTAGAAAATCTACAGAAAATGACAAAACAGTATGGATCCCTACTCAGTCTGTTGTGCTAACTTTCCGTGGACAAACCCTCCCTAAAAGAATTTTTAGTTACTATTCTTCCCTCCCAGTAGAGTTATATAATTTCCCAACTATACAGTGCTTCCTTTGTTGCCGCTTTGGTCACACTAAGTTACAGTGTCGGTCAAAGCCACGTTGCTTTCGGTGTTCTCAGCCCCACTCTGGGGAGTCTTGTAATGTGGTCGAGGCTGAAGCTTCCTGTCTTCACTGTTTTGGTAAGCATTTCGCTACCAGCAGTGCTTGCCCAGAGCAGGGGAGACAAAAAAGTATTAAAACAGTAATGTCTCAAGAAAATTTAAGCTATGAGGAGGCAGCCAGACAGTTTCCTCAAGTTAATAAGTTATACTCCAGAATAGTTGATCAGCCTTCCCCTCCTTTCACGCTTTCCTCACCTTCGTCATATTCCCAACAGCCCCCTGCATCTGTACCTACTGTTTCTTATAAAAAGACCGTAACTTCTTCCCCACGCCCTAGGGCTCCTTTGGGAAAATCTTACGACAAGGCTGCTCATCAAGCCCTTGTTTCTGAAGATTCGCCATCCCTTCCAAATGGCTATCTTCTTCAACGTTTTCGCCCAGACGCTAGTTCTCTACAAGACGAAAATCTATTAGAACTTTTGTTAACAATAGTTGTCAATTTAATTTCAAATAAAAAATCCTCCTTACCGCCCAACGTTGCCCAGAAACTTTCTCAGATACTTTCCTTCTCTTCTAATTATGGCAGTAGTTCTTCAATGGAATGCGAAGAGTCTTCGTCCTAAGAAATATGAGCTTATTAATTTAATTAATTCTTTTGGCCCATCAGTTATTGTCATTTCTGAGACATGGTTTGTTCCTGGATCTCGATTTCGGGTCCCGGGATACTCGTGTCTTCGGAGTGACAGAGACGATGGATACGCAGGCTGTGCCTTACTTATTAAGCATTACCTTCCCTTTTATCAAATCTCTCTCCCCCCTATTTCCCCAAGAATTAATATTATAGCCGTAAGGGTTTTTAACATAACTTTTCTTTCTGCCTATATCCCTCATCCTCACTCTAGTCTAATCCCTGATATTTTATTAATTATTTCCTCGGTCCCTTCACCAATCATTTTAATGGGTGACTTTAACGCTCATCATTCTTCTTGGGGTTCTAGTCATGATGATCCCTTTGGTCTCTCCCTTTTAGAAATTCTGGATGACTCTAATCTATGCATTGTTAATAATGGCTCTCCTACTAGAAGAGTTCTTCCTTCTCAGAACCCTAGATCAGCTGTCGATCTGTCAATATGTTCTGCATCTTTGGCCTCTGTCATTTCCTGGAGCATTCTGTCCCACACATATGGTAGTGACCATTTCCCCATTATCATGTCGTTAGCTAACAGGGTTTCCCCCGTGCGTAGTTCTAATTCAACTTTTAAATATAGGATAATAGAAACCAATTGGCATGCATTTGCCTCTTGCCTCGAAAACAAATTAGCTGACCTCCCTTTTCCTACTTCTGACAATCAAATAAATTGTTACTCATATTTTATTAATGCTTTGAAGTCCAGTGCTGATCAAAATTTTCCTCTCAAAAAACCTTTTAGCTCCAAAGTGTCAACTCCATGGTGGGATTCCGAGTGCTCGGCTGCTATTCGGGAAAGGAAGAATGCAGAGAACTCATATAATCATAACATGACTGTCCAAAATTTTATGAACTACCAAAGAAAAGCTGCTCATGCAAGGAGATTTTTTTCAAAAAAAAAGAAAGAAGGGTGGATCCAATTTTGTGAGAATCTTTCTCCAAGGACCCCTTCTTCCGTAGTTTGGAAACAAATCAAACGTTTCAGAGGAACCTGTAATCAATCCGAAATTACGAGCTATGATCCCTCATCCTGGCTGGAATCCTTTTCTGACAAGCTAGCTCCTCCTTTCGTTCCAAATTTCGATTGCTTGCCTTCATTATCTGGCCCTATCCCATCACTAAATAGTTTCGACCATTCTTTTTCATTTCCTGAACTACAATTGGCGCTGGACGGTTTGATTGATTCTTCTCCTGGAATGGATGGGATTCCTTATTCTTTTTTGAAAAAATCTTCTGATAAAAGCCAAGAATACTTTCTAAATCTAATAAACAGTTTTTATGAGTCTGATTCGGTTCCCCAGGCTTGGAGACATCAAATTGTGATCCCAATTCTGAAACCCGGTAAATGTCCACATGATCCAAATAGTTACAGACCTATAGCGCTGTCTTCTGTTTTATGCAAAGTTACTGAACACATGATAAAACATCGTCTTGAATGGTTCGTGGAAAACAGGAATTTGCTAGGAAGATCTCAATACGGTTTTAGAAAGGGTAGAAGTACGATGGATAGTCTTGCCCTATTATCCACTGACATCCGCATCTCTTTTCTCAATAAGGAATATTTAGGAGGAGTTTTCCTTGACATAACGTCAGCGTATGACAATGTTCTTATTCCCATACTCCAGGATAAACTGATTACCCAACTCGGAGTTCCCAAAAAACTGGTCTGTTTTATTTGCAGTTTATTTTCAGAAAGATCTATTACCATAAAAAATGGGGACTTTTCTTTATCACCTAGAAAAGTTTGGAAGGGTTTACCTCAGGGTTCAGTGCTTAGTCCCCTCTTATATAATCTTTATACTTATGACCTAGAGTTATCTATACCTCCAAATGTTCAAGTTCTCACATACGCTGATGACCTAGCTTTGTATTTTTCAAGTAAATCTATTGAGGCAATTGTTGGTCATTTATCTAGTGCGCTCAATATGTTTATGGATTGGCTTAATCATCATGGTCTTTCTTTGTCGGTCTCTAAAAGTTCAGTAGTGATTTTCTCCAGGAAGCGAAGGATTCCCCAAGTTAACATTTCGGTCCTTGGTGAAATTATTCCACAGCAAGAAAAGGTTAAGTTCCTTGGGATGTGGCTAGATACCAGATTGTCGGGCGTGTCTCATATCGATTATGTTTTAGCAAAGTGCGAAAAAAACATCAATGTTCTTCGCTCCCTTTCTGGAGTTTGGTGGGGCTCTCATCCCTTTTCACAAAGACTTCTATACAACGCTATAATTCGCAGTCACCTAGATTACGGTGTTTTTGTTTTGGATCCCATAAATAAATCCGGTCTTCAAAAACTTGACAAAATTCAGTCCAAATGTCTTCGTATTATTCTCGGAGCGATGAAAACTTCTCCCATCAACGCTATGCAGGTTGAATGTTGTGACCCTCCTCTTACTCTTCGTAGACAATTTCTTGCTAACAAATTCTTTTTTAAGGCTATCCAAAATTCTGACCATCCTCTACTTCCTAAATTGGATCAACTATCGAACTTACTGAATTCCCAAAATCCGCGTTCTAGTAAACCGACCCCATGTCTCCTTCTTGCTTTCTATCAATTTACCCGCCTTCCTAACCCCTTATTCCAATGTTCGACCCCTCCTCTGTTTGATACTCCTTTTGAAGCAATATTATTTCAACCAAATGTCATTCTGGACTTCGGAATACACAAGTGCTCATTAGAAGCGAACAGTCTATTTTCTAATAAAATTACCTCCAATTATAAGAATTGGCGCCTAATTTTTACTGACGCTTCCAAAATCTCAGCCAATGGCCCAGTTGGTGCTGCTGTTTGGATTCCTTCTACTAGCATAATTTTGTCCCTCTGCTTCTTCTGTCTTCACAGGTGAGTCGATAGCTATTTTGGAAGCTGTTTCTTTCATAAAAGCCCATAATTTAAGCAATAGCATAATTTTTTCAGATTCTAAAAGCTGCCTCCAATCTATTCTTTCAAATCCGTTCCGACTAAATCCCAGATCTCCTATTATCTTTAAGATTAGACAACTTTTATTTCAATGCCAGGAATTAGAAATGAACGTTGTCTTGGCTTGGATTCCTGGTCACTCAGGAATTTCAGGAAACGAGACTGCAGACTCATGTGCGAAAAATGCTATTTATGCTGGTGCTCAGGATTATTCACAAATATACTCCTATGATATCTGTTCATCCCTTAAATCGTGGCTGTTAGATTCTTGGTCTAGATTGTGGCTTATGTCTAAAACCGTCAAGGGTCAATTTTATGGTGACATTCAACCAGAAATTCCTTTCAAACCCTGGTTCTCCAAATTTAGAAAATTAAATAAAGGCATTACTTCCACAATTTGTCGGTTAAGACTGAACCACTCATGTACCCCGGTCTTTTTGGCAAAACTCCGAATCAGGGATAGTTCTATCTGCGAATGTGGACTTGACGAAGGAACTGCGAACCATATATTTTTTAATTGCCCCAGGACCAGATTTCCCATTTATAAATTTATTCCTGCTCATATTCCTCTCCCCACTTCCCTGAAATTACTTTTAACGCGCGTTTTCACTCCTTTTGTGTATATCCTAAGCAAATTTATTACTGCAAACAAAATTAAATTATAATTTCAGAAACATATATTTATATCTTGTCGTATTTTTATGTGTATTTACATTACTAGTTTACTTATGTTGTATTACTTTCATAAAAGATAACAAATTAATAGTGACTCTCACTCTTAAACAGTGTTTTTTTCTGGCTCTACACAGCTCTACATTCAATAAATTCTTTGACAGATTGTCTTTCAAATACATGACATTGGCAAAGTTGTGGTTACACTCTTCCACAAAGCCATTAACCAAAAGTCAAGTCAAGAAATTTATCAATGTTCATGTTCAATGTTGAAGGCAGTAAGCACAGGCACACATTAGATAGAATCAGTTTGGTAACGCCAATTCTTGTGTGGCGCTTGCAGTCTCTTTAAAACTTCTATTCTATAATTAAGGCAACAATGAACGAGTGCATGATGACGAGACTCTTGCGAGAGTCACGAGAATGCTACGAGAGACAGATGCAGTCCAACATTACCGAAGATCAAAGTGTGCCTGTAGATATTATACAAGTATGGCACAATGATGCAGTGGCAGAAGCAATCGCTCTCTTTGAGAGAAGAAAGAAGCTTGGTTCTCAAGATGATATCGAAATTCGTCGGAAGACTCTCCAAGAGGTTTGACCTTCTAATATACTTAAATTGGTATCATCCATTGGGAGACCTGGTATCCTGAAACACAAGCCTCGAGCTTATCTTAGGCACCAGTCTTCCACAATATTATGGCAGTTATAATATATTTTGAATGTTATGGACCTTTACTATATTGTGGTTAATAAACTATTAATTATTATTATGCATAATGATCCTGAATGTTGAACATAGTCTAGATGTTCTATGCTATGTCAATTATCAGATCAAACCTATTAACTTAGGCAATGATTTTATTTAGGTTAAACTTCATCTGCATATTTTTATTTATATTATATATATATATACTATATTCAGCTCATGGAACAATATCTGATTAAGGTTGATATGCAATAAGCCCAGAATATTATCACTAAATAATTTTCCAGGATTTGGAAACTCAGTTAAATCTGTATCTCTGGCAAAATGAAAATAAACTAAACACGGCATTGTCTTATGCCAAGAAAGCGTTTGAGAGCATAATATCTGATGTGTGTAATGATCCGGCCTACCTTTGTCTTCATGTGAAGGACTTATACACCCTTTATTTCAAAGCTATGCAGCTTGGAAAAACTGTTTTTGAGTGTACCAGGATAGCAGTGCTGCTGAGGCAAGATCCGGAAAGGAAAATCTTAGTTGAGGTACTGAACTTTGTCATTTAGATCTGTAATGAATTTGATATCAGCTGAGGCTTAACTCAACATCCATTTCATCTGTTAGAGGTGACAGGGTTCAAGTATTCATTGTTTATAGCCATATGTTTTTTCGATTATAGAAACACCCTACCTAAAACGTAATTGCAAGGAATTTGGGCTATTTTGTGTATCATTCTGTTTTTTAGCCATTATTATTGAAGTAATTTTTGTCTGTGTGGTGACGGATTAAGAATTCGGAATGTCACCACCCCTATTAGTCGGGACAAACTATGCAGGATAACATCCCTGCAGCGTTCTATGCCCAGCAGTGGACTCTTAAAAGCTGTTGCTGATGTCGATTGAAGAAATTGTAATACATTACTATCATCTGACCTGACAGATGACTCCCTTAAAAAGATACAAAATTACATTAAATTTTACAGACCATGAATTCAAACTATGACCAAGTTTTGTTTTCCGAATAATAACTATACTATACAGGGTGTAACCAGACGACTTCCGAAAACGAAAGATGCAGCTTCAGCACCCCAAAACTAATTAAAAAAAACAAACAGTTGTCTTTAAAAAAAATTGTAGCCGGAAAAAACAATGTATCAAGATTTTTATTAATTTCCGAAGCCAGCAATGTATGCGCGCACTGAGTAGCTAGGTCAATGCCTTTCATAACTATTTAATTTAACTACCTACGCGTCGCGGCGTCGGTAAAGTTCCCTATTAACGAAAATACCTACCTAGTGACTTCACGCTACTTACCTGATTCTGCGAGAGCCTCGGTCGACCCAGAAATGGCACAAACTGAGCATATTTTATTATTTTTTCTTAAAATCTTATGCACTGTTTGATGCGATATTGGGGTTTCATGACCTCTAATTAACTTTGCCGTAGTTCGTGTTCCAACCCGAGGATTTCTCTCAAGACCTGTTCGTCCACTCGAAGATCTACTTCTAGGCCTTCTCCATGCCTTTGGGATGTAATCCTCTCATTATTCAAACCTCTCTGATAGGCAGCCGTGATGACTAACCTATCACGGTAAATACGCAAAGCCCGTGATGCATTTACGCGGGCTACACCATAGCACATAATCATTTGGCCGTATTCCCTCGCACTAAACATTATAAATAATCACTATCACTATTAAAATATAAGTACCAATTCTAAAAATGACACAAATTCGGTGATAACTGATAACTAAGAGATTAAAAAACGAAAAAATAAACAATTAACTTACTATACCTACTTAAAAAAGGAAAATTACAACACATAACTTTCGTGAAAGTCCCTTAAAAATTCCCATAAAAATTTCTTAAAAAAAATTATAATTCACCACGCAACTGTCCAGACTGTGCGAACATTGAAGACCGACTGGTCTAGTTCGTACCTATTTATAAAATTAGGGAATTAAATTTCTTTGAAACACGCCGCCGATCTGACGTATCGATAGGTAAATACCTACGACATGACATCGGAAACCCTTTGTCGCATAAACTCAAAGATCACACTTCTTTGATATTCGCCGACAAAGGCACACCAAACTTGCCGCTACAGTGCTTCGTCTTCTGTGTTTAGGTAAATTAATAAAAATTTCAAAGTAATTCAAAGTTTTACGGCTAGATGCATCCGTAGGTTTCCTGGACAAATTTCGCGTTTTGTATTGGAAATTTTGTATTTTTTTTCTATGGAATAGGGTTTAAACGAGCTGAAGTATGACCTGATGGTAAGCGATTACCGTCGCCAATGGATAACCGCAATACTATAGGCGGCACAAACAGCGCCAGCGCTGTTTCACACCGGTTTTCTGTGAGGCCGTGGTATCACTCTGGTCGAACTGACTGATTCATGCCGAAGCGTGGCTCTCCCACGGTATGTAAAAACAGCGAATGTGAATAGATTGCCGAATCAGCATTGCTAATCAGAAAACCGTAGGCGTAGGCTCACGTCTAGGCTTAAGACTTCAGACGCACGGTGCTATGGGTTCGATTCCCGGCGCAAAATAAACTTGAATTTCATTGAAGACGATGAATGATTTCATTATACGAAAAAAAATAACAAGTGCACAGGATACCATTATTATTTAAGCGTTGGTTGATAACCCTTTAGAAAGTCAGATTAGAGAGTGATTTCGTTTAAAGTTTTAGTTAGTGTTAGGTACCTACTGCGGGCGGGACGCGCCCGCGCGCCCTAGCCGCGGTCATCGAACCGCGTGCGGTACTGTGTAATGACCCCCGGTCTGATTTTATTTAAAAATACATTGCAGTTTTATTGTTTTTATTTATTTTTTGGTTTTCTAAATGAGATAATTAGGTTGTTAGTGTCCTATTATGTTGTACTATGTGTATGTAACCAGAAAAATACAAAAAAGAACTTAGATAAATTAACATATATTTTGCGTTTTTTTTTCGCTAAACCTATTCAGTATCATGGTCTGAATGCAACCATTAAGTTTTCGATTTTAGTCTTTTTACACCCTGTATACATATACTATATACTATACTGACGTGACTACATATTTAGTTGTTTTTTGTTTTAATAATCACAAAACACTATCTAATGAGTTATTTTTGGTGTATGTGTTGTATGATCTCTAATTATTGCATCTTTTTAATTATTCAACGATCCATAGGGGTCATTCATTAATTACGTAGGATGATTAAGCGGGTGAGCCGGGTCGATAACGTTTTTTTTTACAAGAGTGTGGGAAGGAGTCTTGGTAGTTCTTACGTAAGGTAACAAAAATTATTCCATTCAACATGGTTGTAAACTGCTAAAAGTTGTAACTTTTAAAAATAAACATCAAAGTTAGCATAGGGTATATTATTATATTCCTATATATTCTTACGTGATAAATTTTAACAAGGGAAGGAAGGCATCCGCCTATTTGCTATCAAAAACTAGTGAAAATCGTCTTACATAATAAATGAAGGATCATGTAAAATATTATAATACTCATAATATCATCAAACTGTTCAACTATTCAGTTTTAATTTCAGCATTTTGAAAAGCTTTATGAAAAGATGTGTGCTGTGAACGAGCAGAATAACAGAATTGCTATATTAGAAGCTCGCAAAATATATGTGACGCGTATGAACAACGGACTCGTCCCTCAAGAATTTAGCTCCGATGATCTGTTGAGACAACACCGGGAGGCCTTGAATCTAGCGACCAATCATTTGCATTCGCTTCGCAATCGCCCCACGCGGCAATCTGAAGACTCTCATTTAGAGCAACTACTACAAGTACGTTTTTATTTTGCTACTATCTGATGCCCACGGCTCCACTCGCGTCCTAGGGAAAATAGATGTTGGCCGATTTGCAGACCTACCCGAATGCACACAAACTGGTCCAGCCGTTTCGGAGGAGTTTAATTACAAACACCGTGACACAAGAATTTTATATATAAGATAAATTAGAAGTAAAGTCTAAGTGGTCATAGCCAAGTGGCCTAAGGTGATTGGAGACCATCACCGAAAATAAGCAACGACGGCGCAGTCAGACTTGGATAGGTGGTCGTTTGTGGCATGGTATTATGAGGCATGTTATTCGCTTTGCCTCATTCGGAGCTCACGTTAAGCAGTTGGTCCCACTTATTATCATAAGATAGCAGTCGTGAAGCTTAGTTAAAGGCCTTTGGGCGGTTTAAAAACACCCAACGGCAAGATTACGTAGCCACAACGTGTCTTGCCAGTCCCCAACCCGCACTCGGCCAGCGTGGGGACGTACGGTCCTAATCCTCTCCTGAGAGGAGAAATGTTCTAATTTTTTTCATATTTAGAACAATGAAGAGCCCCTTAATCCCTTATTTTATTTACTTACTTACATTTCCTTATTCTTATAAACATATCAATACATTCAGTTATATTCAAATCTATTAAATGTAATATTCTTTACTTACTATCTAAAGTATGGATGTACGTACACGTGCCGTAAAGGCGTCGGGCCTGCAGCAGCTGATCTCTCTGTAGTTTTTATTAAATATATTTTTTTATCTTCAGAGTTCAGCGGAACATTACAAAAACTTATGCACTATAAATGAACAGAGACAAGCTGCACTCGAGGACCAGGAGCTGCAGAAGAAAGCCGCACGTGAAGCTTACGAGCTGCACGTGGCACAGTTGAGAGAGATCAACGCTAGGATGAGTAAACTTGAAGCCGATGCTCTTCTTCACCGCAGTGATTGTACAATACTTTAGTAGAATAAATGTGATCTATACTTATCAAGTAATAGTGTTTTATTTTTAACTAACTGAATCCCACGGTGGTTGTAAATTGCGAGAAACGCCGCGCTATAAATATTGCCACAATTACTCCTTATGCCATTAGCTTTGTCAGTGCAAATCCCGTTAAAATTGGTCCAGAGAGCTGTTCCAGAGATTACCCGGAACAAAAATTTTAATAATTGCTTTTGATTCATACAATTTTATTTTTTTATATGTATAGACTGAGTTTATTTATGTACATCGGCATATTAATACCAAACCCATTATCTTCCAGTCAACCTCTGTGTGGTATAGGCAACAGGTAGTTAGCGATTGCGACTGTTGGTCAAGAAGTCTCGGGTTCGAATCCAGTGTCATGCTGTTGTTGAGTTTTTCCTACACAGTGTCTCACGCCCGTGCTGTGTAGAGCACGTTAAGCCGACGGTCCCGGTTATCATGAACATCTATCATCCCCACGCCCCAGCCTTCTAAAAGCTAAACGACTGACAAAGTCTGAAAAAATGATAGTAGTCCATATATTGAACTTTAGGAAAACTATAGCGACTTAGATAACTTTTGCATTTCAGGAGTTCCTAAGGAGGACCTAACTTAAAAAAATAATAGTAAAATGCAGTTACTTGGACAACTTCGTACAAAAATAAAGAAATATTAAGTAAACATAACAATTATGTATTGGACACGATTTTAAATCTACCTACCATAATGAGTGACTACGGAATCCTATTCTATTCGTGGCCTGACACGGACTTGCCCAATTTTTAGTATTCCGTAGCCAAATGGCAAAAAACGGAACCCTTATAGATTCGTCATGTCTGTCTGTCTGTCCGTCCGTATGTCACAGCCACTTTTTTCGGAAACCATAAGAACTATACTTTTGAAACTTGGTAAGTAGATGTAATCTGTGAACCGCATTAAGATTTTCACATAAAAATGAAAAAAAAACAATCATTTTGGGGGTTCCCATACTTGGAACTGAAATTCAAAAAAATTTTTTTCATCGAACCCATACGTTTATAGGTATTCAAAAATGATGTTGAGGTTTCTAAAATCATCTTTTTCTAATCTGAATAGTTTGCGCGAGAGATACTTCCAAAGTGGAAAAATGTGTGTGTGTTTTACCCCCCTGTAACTTCTAAAATAAGATAGTGATAAAACTAAAAAAAATATGTCTTGTACATTACCATGCAAACTACCAACGAAAGTTGGTTTGAACGAGATCTAGTAAGTGGTTTTTTTTTAATACGTCATAATCATAAATCGTAAACTGTAATTTACCTTTCATTCAATCAATACACTATTATTAAAACATTGATCAGAGTTACAACGAACTGCAAGAACTTTTATATGATGCTACTTGTTGATACGGAACCCTTCATGGGCGAGTCCGACTCGCACTTGGCCGCTTTTTTTTCGAAGATCACGCTATCGCGAGATGTTAGCAACTATGTTTTGGCCTATTATTGATGATGTAGATATCACTGACATGTGGTTTTAACAGGATGGTGCAATATTTCACACAGCCAATGAAACGATCAATTTATTGCAAACGAAAGCCAATCGCATAATTTCACGAAATTCAGCGGTTAAGGAGCAAGTCAGATCGTGTGATTATTTTGTGCGGCTGTGTTAAGGACAGAGTCTGTACGGAGCCAATGGAATCGACCTTAAAACTCAAAATCCGTGATGTGATTAACGAAATGGACCCGCCATTTTGCCAAAAGTGATACAAATTTTGATAAAGAATCGACATCTGTCAGCGTGTCATGTCATGTCATGTCATGTCATGGTGGACATTTGTCAGATATCATTTTTCTTTCATAATTGCCATACTTTTCTCTTCGTAATAAAATAAAAATTTGAATCATCTTCATATACCAAAATTATTTGTATTATTTTGGTTTAGAAAACAAAGTTCTTGTTGAAAACCTTAGCTTAAACTTGTTATTTATGTCAGTAAAATTAATAATTAATCATTTATTTAATTCTTCTAAAAGCATCATGTACTTGTTATTTATATGACCTTATTAAACAAACAAATTATTTGTTATTTACATAATAACATACTTAAACTATATGAGCTGTTATTAAAAATAGAAACCTAAGATGATTCAACTTAATATCCATACTAATACTACAAGCAACTCTGACTGTCTGTCTGTTACGCTTTCACGGCTAAACAGCTGCACCGATTTCAATTATATTTGTCACGAAGATACTTTGATTTTTGGGGAAGGCCATAGGCTACTCTTTGGGTTATTACTAGTTTTGACTCACTCCCTTCCCCAAATAAGAAATCGGCCAAGTGCGTGTCAGGCCACGCACAGGAAAGGGTTCCTCAGTCACCCATAATGGTACGTGGATTTAAAATCGTATCCAATAGATAATTGTTATGTTTACGTATTATTACGTTAATTTTGTATGACGTTTTCCAAGTGAACGCAGCCTCTATAACTCCTGAACTAACAAAGTCATCTAATCCGTTATAGTTTTCCTTCAAAGTTCATTAGATGGACAACCATCACGAATTTTTCCAGATTTTTTGAGCCAGTCGTTTAGCATTTAGAGGGGAGGGGGGGACGCCCTGTTTTTACAAAAAAAAGTGCCCTTTAAAGTGAAATATCTCACAAACGGATACCTAAATCAAAAAACCGACTTGGAAAACTTTTATTGTTTTTAAAAGACTAATCTATCTAATGATACCACACACGATGGGGTAGCCGCCAGAAAAAAAAATCATTCTCATTTTATGTGTAGGGGAGGTACTCCAAATAAAATTATTTATCATAATTTTATTGTAGCACTTATTGTCGACGTAATTACAACATGTATTCATACAAAGTTTCAACTTTCTAGCACTTACCGTTTGGACGGTAAGTCGAGGACGGACGGACATGACGAATCTATAAGGGTTCCGAGTCATGTACTTCGGAACCCTAAAAAATTAAGAACAGGTGGGCCCCTCTCCACTGTTTAATATTTATTATGTAAGAATCTAAAGAAAAAAGATGAATATACCTTGACCTGATTTTGATGTTTGTTTTTAAACGTTACAATCACCAGCAATGTTTACAAACATGTTGGAATAAATCATTTCAATCATATAGATAAAATATATATATTAGCTACTTTGTTTTTTTTTTCCGATTTTATGTAAGAACTCTGAAGGATCACACACACCCCTATATAAGAAAATATAAGACATGGCCGACCCACCCCCATTCCTAAATCGTCTTATGCTACGTAGGAAATAAATGGCCCCATTACCACGATAATCAGCTTACAGACGGGCGGAACCGCGGGTAAAAGCTAGTTGGTTAATTTACATACTCAATCAATCATAATAATATTTATTTGCAGAAAATGCGTCATTACAGTTAGCGGTTACTAATGTTAAAAGCACAAAGAAAACTCTACATTCATGTATTTTAGATCGTATGAGCTTTACATGTGGGAATCCCCTCGAGCCGTCAAACTACTGGGATATGCGTAGGAATGGTTTATCAGAATCGAACAGATTGTAACCACAAGCTGTGCACCGGAACTAGAAAAAATCCGGTTCTTCCCGCGCACTTTTATTAAAACATTCGGATCCCTCCTATAGCCTGCCCAGACAAGAACAAGCAAATTTTGGGTGAAACACTCATTTGAGCGATATTTAAGCACAAGCATGGCGATTGGTGGAATGTAAACTGTATAGGTATACTTTTATTTTATTTTTGCTAAATACCTACATTAGTCTGTCTAGCGTATTCCTGATGTTTTTCTTTTGTTCCGACTTTGAACACTCAACGCTATCTGGTTCTATACTTATGGTCCAAGAGCCCAGAGCGATCAGACATAACTTATTTTCACATGGATGAAACCTTAACTACTCAGTAGCGTCTAGTGTACTTTTAAATACCTGCGTGTTTGTGGAACTAGATCTGTGACACCTGGGCAGATATCAGGTGAGAAAGGTAACTAAAAATAAGAGTTATCTAACTTAAATTAATATGGCTGATCTTTATATATATTTTGTAGAATATTATTCTAAACTAGTTTCATAAAGTGTCAGACACTTTTCATGGACCAGAGCTTGTGTCAGACGCTTTAAAGATCGACAAAAAATTATTGAACTTTACTTATTTTTACATGTCTGATTTTTTAATATGTTATTAAAGTAACTATTCCAAGGTTACATTTCATCAGTCAGACAAATTCGAGTGACCAAACATCCCTTAAACACAAAAATTATTCAGCCGGGAGTGCGATCATCATGCTATTTCAGAGCGAGTGAGACGTCCACAGCAACTTGGATCCCGTTTTTTAGGGTTCCATAGCCAAATGGCAAAAAACGGAACCCTTATAGATTCGTCATGTCTGTCTGTCTGTCTGTCTGTCCGTCCGTATGTCACAGCCACTTTTTTCGGAAACCATAAGAGCTATACTTTTGAAACTTGGTAAGTAGATGTAATCTGTGAACCGCATTAAGATTTTTACATAAAAATAAAAAAAAAAACAATACATTTTGGGGGTCCCCATACTTGGAACTGAAACTCAAAAAAAATTTTTCATTGAACCCATCGAGTAAAAAAATTAAATGTAATGAAAATACTTACTAATTTCAATCTAAGATTTTCGCATTCTTGTTTCAATAACATGGGCTTCAACATTAAGTTGTTAATTATTAAATATTAAAGTGAATTCATTTATTGCATGTATTTGTGATAGGTGAATATATGAGGATCCATTTTATTTTATAAGGTAATATCTTTATTTTATTGTAAAAAAGATACCAGTTAGAAAAAGATATAAACAAAATATTACCACTACCACAAAAATATCACTATGATTAATTACAGCAAATATCTCCTAATCATCGCAATCTTCGACGCAGTCATTAGAATAAGTTAATAAATAAATTGAAAAAAAATTTGCAGTAAATTGCAGTTTACGATTTATGACGTATTAAAAAAAACTACTTACTAGATCTCGTTCAAACCAATTTTCGTTGGTAGTTTGCATGGTAATGAACAACATACATTTTTTTTAGTTTTATCACTCTCTTATTTTAGAAGTTAGAGGGGGGGGGGGGACACATTTTTCCAGTTTGGATGTGTCTCTTGCGCAAACTATTCAATTTAGAAAAAAATGATATAAACCTCAACATCATTTTTGAATACCTATCCATTTTTTTGAGTTTCAGTTCCAAGTATGGGGACCCCCAAAATGTATTGTTTTTTTTTTATTTTTATGTAAAAATCTTAATGCGGTTCACAGATTACATCTACTTACCAAGTTTCAAAAGTATAGCTCTTATGGTTTCCGAAAAAAGTGGCTGTGACATACGGACGGACAGACAGACAGACAGACAGACATGACGAATCTATAAGGGTTCCGTTTTTTGCCATTTGGCTATGGAACCCTAAAAACGGGATCCAAGTTGCTGTGGACGTCTCACTCGCTCTGAAATAGCATGATGATCGCACTCCCGGCTGAATAATTTTTGTGTTTAAGGGATGTTTGGTCACTCGAATTTGTCTGACTGATGAAATGTAACTTTGGAATAGTTACTTTAATAACATATTAAAAAATCAGACATGTAAAAATAAGTAAAGTTCAATAATTTTTTGTCGATCTTTAAAGCGTCTGACACAAGCTCTGGTCCATGAAAAGTGTCTGACACTTTATGAAACTGGTTTAGAATAATATTTTACAAAATATATATAAAGATCAGCCATACTAATTTAAGTTAGATAACTCTTATTTTTAGTTACCTTTCTCCCCTGATATCTGCCCAGGTGTCACAGATCTAGTTCCACAAACACGCAGGTATTTAAAAGTGCACTAGACGCTACTGAGTAGTTAAGGTTTCATCCATGTGAAAATAAGTTATGTCTGATCGCTCTGGGCTCTTACTCTATTACCACAGTACCACCATTCTATACCACATAATAGTAATAGTATCTATACTAGAAGAGCTTACACTATGAAAACTGGTTCCCTGTTGGAACATTTAAATATAAATAAATATTTCAGACATATAACACAACACCATAGAGATTCAAGCAAAGCAGAACTTGTGCTATGAAATCTAGATTAACTGATAGAGAATACTTATTTACTTTTTTTTGTAAATACGTACATATTATTCATAGAAAACACCCAAACTCCGAAACAAACATATGTATATCATACAAACATTCGATCCGACCTAGGATTTAAACCCGTGACCTCAAGCACAGCAGGCATCCGCATACACAACCAGTGCGCCACAGAGGACTTCAAATTAATGTCCGTATATGAGATTGTTTGTAAGCAAATACGTGTTGTATTCATAAAACACGTCAACTCTGAAATAAGTTCCTAATTATTATTTGCGCATCATACAAATATTTGATATGATTTGGGAATTGAACCCGAGAACGAAACAGTGTAGAATGCATTTGGATTTTGGTATCACTACACCACGGAGGCAGTAATTGGACATCTTACACACAACACCATCTAGTCCCAAACTAAGCAGAGTTTGTATTATGGGTACTAGACAACTGATATTAATACATAAACATACTCTTTTTGTAAATATATACCTACATAGAAAACACTCCGACTCCGAAAAAAATATTAGCGGATCACACAAACATTTTCGTATCGAAATCTCCCGGGTTCGATTCCCTCTTGATCAGGATCCGCATACGCTGACCTCTAGACCAACAATGCAGTCAAGTATTATCTTTGATTGTAGAGGTAGAACATAGGGTACTTTTACCGCGATAACATACACGCCAATGATATTATATAATATCATTGATACACGCTGTCTGAGCCGCGGGCTTAACTAGTCGGTAAATATCGTATCGCGTAGACCTTTTATTGTCGAAGGCGTAGACATAAATAGATACGTAGCTTTAAATATGTATTCTTTTTTTTAGAAACCAATTATAGCTCTCAGGGTTAGACAGCAAATGATTCACTTTGTGAGTTAGCATTAAAGTATTCGGACAATAAAAAAACTCATTATTACATTCTATCAACTGCGTAGAAGTTAAAAAGCGGTATGATATTAAGTCATCATACGTAGAGATTAATTGATAATGGTATGAAATCATTAATAGAGGTAGAAAAATTGCTGGCCGTTGTGTTGTTAAAGGGATGAACTCCTTTGGCGGTCGTAAACCGGCACAGAAATTTATAATGGTTTTGATTTACTTATTTTACTAAATGTTTTAATCTGTTTTGCACAGATTTTTACTACCGATGTATCTATTACATAAGTACCCATTTATGTATTTAGATGATGTTTTTGTTTTAATACGCGAGTGTTTAAAAAAAGCGGCCAAGTGCGAGTCGGACTCGCCCATGAAGGGTTCCGTATCAGCAAGTAACATCATATAAAAGTTCTTGTAGTTCGTTGTAACTTTCATCGATGTTTTTATACTAGTGTATTGATTGGATGAAATGTAAATTGCGTGTTACGATTTATGACGTATTAAAAAAGAACTACTCACTAGATTTCGTTCAAACCAATTTTCGTTGGTAGTTTGCATGGTAATGTACAACATATATTTTTTTTAGTTTTATCACTCTCTTATTTTAGAAGTTAGAGGGGGGGGGACACACATTTTTCCACTTTGGAAGTGTCTTTCGCGCAAACTATTCAGTTTAGAAAAAAAGTATGTTAGAAACCTCAACATCATTTTTAAACACCTATCCATAGATACCCCACACGTATAGGTTTGATGAAAAAAAATTTTTTGAGTTTCAGTTCCAAGTATGGAGACCCCCAAAATGTATTGTTTTTTTTCTATTTTTATGTCAAAATCTTAATGCGGTTCACAGAATACATCGACTGACCACATTTCAACAGTATAGCTCTTATAGTTTCGGAAATAATTGGCTGTGACATACGGACGGACAGACAGACAGACAGACAGACAGACAGACTTGACGAATCTATAAGGGTTCCGTTTTTTGCCATTCGGCTACGGAACCCTAAAAAATAACCTAAGTTACTCCTTAGGACATCAATTTTTTACCAGTGAAAGCTCCGTCAAAATAGATCCAGCCGACTCCAATTTTATTCATTTGTATGTATAGATCTAACATTAAGTGATATGAATTATTTTTCTGTGCTGTATCCGTTATACGAATCACACGAATTTGTACCAAGGATAAGGTCACTGTGACTCACGTTTAAAACTGACTCGGCTTAGGGGAATAACCTACAATTGTATACGTCAAGGAAAAGTGTTACCACCAATAAGTTTTATTACCTACTATCACTTTATTAGGTTTTTTTTGAGTGCATAGTGTCAACGTATGCGAGGATTTCTAATCGTTTTACTGTAAAAGAAAAATTAAAGTGTGTCTAGTTATATTTAAATTCAATAGATTAGCTATACAATACAATTAAAACTGTACATGGAGGAGGTTTAACTTTTAAATTAAAAATAACAGTCTCAAAATATTTGTAGTATCCCAAAAAAAAATCGAGAACAATTCGAAAAACTGTATCAGAGTCTTGGGTGTGGGGAAAGGCAGCTATCTTTCAAGAAGTTTGGATATTTTCATTTATAACTAACTTTGTTAATGCTTTGTACAAACGTCTTTATTTCGTGTTCTTATTCCAGCTTTGTCGTGACAAATCAACTACAAAATGAAATTGATCATAATCACCTATGTCACAATAAAATAATATTATTATTAAAGATCTCACATTAAAGAATCCACAAAACATAAAACAAAAAGAAAATACGATTACAAAATGCTATGTACTTGTATAATTATAAACCAAATCTTATACAAGAAAGGTATTGAACTATATGTAATAAACTAGCTCCTGTGGCATAACCCGTGAATGTTGTTGTAAATTGCGAGTAGCACCGCGTGGTGAAGTTAGTCTAAAAAATTGCGTATTACCCTTATGCCATCAGCTATCTGCCATTGAAAGTACCGTCAAAATCGGTTAAATCCAGATATTACCAGACAAACAGACGTACAGACAGACAGACAAAACATTTAAAATTGCTTTTTTGAAGTAAGTATCATGTACGAGTATACTTTCCTATGCATTTGGTAAAAAACTGTTCATTCGATATTAAATAAAATTAACATAATATACTTAATATACTGTGAGATAACATGTGATAAGATTTACAGGGTAACTCTTATATAATAAAATATACCTACTTATGTGGGTTATAAACATTGCTCACTCATGTTGATAATCTCTAGGTAATATGTGTTGCGCATAAAACTCTGCAATTACTGCTTTATTTTATACTAACTCGAGCCCACGACTCCGCCCGCGTTTATGACAGTTATCGCGGTAAATAATAGTCTAAGTCTTTCCTCAAGAATCAAAGTACATATCTAAATGATAATAGAAATCAGTTTAGCGGTTTACCTTTAAATAAATAAATTATTTGGTATAATAAGTCTCTCAAAGAGTATATGTTTTGGATTGCATTTTATCCTCATTACAATTCATGTACAATTTAGGCAAGGGACATATATATATAAAGAAGACATAAATATTAGGACGAATACCTATGTATAATTCTTCTAAAATGGTACAAAATATTTAATGTGGTAACATTATTTATGAGTAACTACAATCGCATCATTGCTATTCTATTTTTATAGCATACAACTGTACTGTATTATGAATACAATATTGATATTGAAATGTGGATTGTATTTTTCGAGCGAAAAGAATGTAAATAGAAATTAAGTGCTTTGTGGCATATTGTGTTTTATATATCTTTGACAGATAAGTGTGTAGTGTGTAGGTATATCGTTCTTCTTTGGATTTCAAGTCCTGTTTTGTAATTTTAAATTTGCGTGTGAATCAGTTTATAAAATAACTTTATGGAACAAATGTGCAATGTCTTGGTGAAGTGATTGTGTTTCTTTTAATTTAAAATCGTGATAAGTTAGGTATTTCGAAATTACACTAGGTAAGTAAATATTTGTCTAAGCTGGTATCGTAGCCGCTTGCCGGTAATGTGTGGATAACTTATTAAATAGAATATAAGTTCATCTACTTACATGTTATTATATTACAAACATGAAATACATTCATGATAAATTGTCTCGTTGGTGTAGTGGCTAGCGTATGTAGCTACGGACCAAGAGGTCTCGGGTTCGGTTTATATGATCTGCAAATGTTTGTTTCGGAGTTTGGGTGTTTTCTAGGTATAATATGAACTCGTATGTATTTACAAATACATACGAGTGTCAGATGTCCGAAATATTTATGTATTTGTAAGTTGAGCTGTAAGAATATACTTAAAATAAATTAATAATTTGAATTGTCTGACATTTCGAACATGTAATATTTCGTATTTCCAGAGAATCTTACAGAGGAAAAATAATATTGTATGATTAAAGAAATTTAATTATATGCCTGCCTCAGTTCGAGTATATGCAACTATTGTGCTTGAGTTCTGGAATTCGATTCTCGGATTGTACCAAATTTTTCTATGACGTGCAAATATGTACTTATTTCGGAGTTTAAGGTGTTTTAGGGTTCCGTAGTCAAATTTAAAAAAACGGAACCCTTATAGATTCGTCATGTCTGTCTGTCTGTCTGTCCGGCTGTATATCACAGCCTCGTTTTTCCGAAACTATAACAACCATACTGTTGAAACTTGGTAAGTAGATGTATTCTGTGAACAGTATTAATATTTTCACATAAAATAGAAAAAAAAACCATAAATTTTAGGGATTCCTCATACTAAGAACTGAAACTCAATCAATTTTTTTTCATCAAACCCATACGTGTGGAGTATCTATGGATAGGTCTTCAAATATGATATTGAGGTTTCTAAAAATTTTTTTTTTCTAAACTGAATATATTCGGTGAGGTTTGCATAACCCAAAAATGAAACAATCTTTGAATATCATATTTGAACTCTTTCGAGACGTAACATTTAACTGTGCATTCTACATTTTGTATGAGTACATTGCCAGGAAGTAAGTGCATATAAAGTACACAAAGATAAGACATACCTTTATCTATAAAGGATAAGAATACCGATTTCTTCAACATGTTTAAAGTATACCACGAAGTCGTCTAAAATTGATTTTAGTTATTTACTGGCTATTGCGTGCGGCCCCACGCAATAGTTAACTCGCTTGTTAGCGGTTTGACTCAGACCTACCCAATATGCACACAAAATTTCATACAAACAGGTTCAGTCGTTACGGAGGAGTTTGGCAAAAAACACCGCAACATGTAGAATGAATAGGGGTGGTGATTAACTCCGTATTGTTTTTCCGTCACCACAAATATTACAATTACCTCAAATTACAATCTCTTATATCCGTGTGGTGACGGATTAAGAATACAGAGTGTCCCCACCCCTATTCATCCCGCGGGTGTCGTAAAAGGCGACTAAGGGATAAACTACGCAAGACAACATCAATGCAAAGAGAAGGAAAACTTGAAACAAACCCTATACCAACCCGTCTGGCCAGCGTGGCATAGTAGGCCAAAACCTCCTTTCTAAGGAGAGGCCTATGTCCAGCGGTGGACTGTTAAAGGCTGTTGATGATGATGATGATGACAATATCTTAAGTTGGTATAGATGGACAATATTGTTTTCAGACAACATGAGTGGATCCAGTCAGCATAAAAAAGAAGGTCTCCAAGTTGTAAAAGTTTCTGAAGAGGCTGGACGTCGCTACGAGCTGGATGAGAAAGCGCTGGAGAGCATCCTGTTGAGGCCCGACGTACGGAACCTTCCCGTCGTCGTCGTCAGCGTCGCTGGCGCTTTCCGCGGCGGAAAGTCTTTTATCCTCGACTTCTTTCTCAGATACCTAAAAGCTTCGGTACTAATAATAATTATTAATTGCGGCCCTAGGCCTAGACCTCGCAATAGAGTTTCCTGTGTTGTGTGTTATAATCAGAGATCGGAATTGGGTGTGTGAAAATACCTAAAGTTTGCAGAAGTTTGCAATAATAATATGGAGCTGTTACAACCACTTAAGTTAAACCATTAAGTTAAACCAATATTTATCATTTCTAGGAAAAAAACTAATATTATTGCATGTTCCGAACTCTGAATGTCGAAAATAGTTTACGCAAAACTTTCTTGCAATTGACATAAATGTTTTTAATTTATTTTTTTATGCAGTGCAGGTTTAATAATTTAAAAAAAAAGCCGACTTCAAAACTATGTAAAGACGCGAAAATGTTCGTTTTCCTTGCATCAACCTGTAGCAAAACTTTTTAACTTAAGATACAGATCAAAAAAAGAAATTAAAACCGCATTAGCATTTTGCAGATATATAAAATTCTGTGTTTGACCGACAAAGAACAATTGGGACTAAAAGACCGAATTTTAACCGGAAAAGTACAAAACAAAAATTTATTTAGAACTGTATTAGCAGCTTGTAAATGTTTATAGTTCGGTGTTTCAAAGGTAAGGAACATGTAAAAATAACAAAACTAAACCGGTAAAATTCAAACCCGGTTTAACTTAAGTGGTTGTAACAGCTCCATATTATGTCCCGCTGCAAACTTTAGGTATTTTCACACACCCAATTCCGATCTCTGGTTATAATATAAACAAATTAATAAAATTGAAGTGTCAGTTTGTAACAATCAACAACCTATGACGTCCCACTGCTGGGCTCAGGACTCTTCTCTGGAGAAGGTAAAGCCATACGTTCTCAAGCTGGACGAGTGCGGGTTGGGGACTGGCAAGACACGTCACTACGTATTCTAGACGTTAAATATTTGGAGGCCTCTAACTAAGCTTCACGACTGATCTTATAATACCAACCGAGACTGACTGCTTAGCATGACCTCCGAATCACGGAAACGCTCATATCATGTCACAAACGTTCACCTAGGGACTGACCGCGCAGTCGTTGCTTACTCTCTGTGATCCTTTTTTTAATTTACACAGAGTATAAATCATGTTATTTAACAAGGAATTCAAATAAAATATATGTACACGCGTACATACACACACACACTCACTCACACACACACACACACACACACACACACACACACACACACACACACACACAACACTTTCACACACGCACACAAACAAACACCTTTAAATTTTTTCTTAATGTTATTGTCTTGTCTTTCTTTTTTTATTTTGCCCTTTCGTACTGTAATATCCTGTTATAGTAATAACTCCGTGAGGGGGAGCCAGGAATCCATAGCACAGGGCATATCCTAGTTTGGCTTCCTGACTCTCACAGAAACGTATATTATAAGTTATATTTACTATATGATTATTATTAATGAACGAAAAAATTGGACAACAGACTTTTTTCTTAATGTATGGAATATTCATTCTACGATTTCTAAGTATTTAACATTTTTTATTCAGGATGAGAGTAAATCAACTTATGAATGGCTTGGCAGTGAAGAAGAACTCTTAGAAGGTTTCGACTGGCGTGGTGGTTCTGAGAGTAATACAAAGGGTATACACATATGGCCCGAACCCATCATTGTGACCATACCACAAACTGGAGAAAAGGTAGATTTTTCATACAAATGAGTTGCTTAACATGTTAATAACGGGTGGGGTACGCACATGTAAATACTTGCCATGCCTTTGAGAGACCATCAGTCTTTGTACATTCTATTAATTCTATAATTTTCTGGCAAGGATCGTTAGTATAGAGAATAGGAGAATGTCAGTCATCATCATCAACAGCCTTTAACAGTCCACTGCTGGATATATTCCTCTCCTTGAAAAGGAGGTATTGGCCTACTATACCACGCTGTCAATACTATCAATCCGTCACCACACGGACATATGTCAGTCACTTTTCGAGTATTAGCCGTACTCTGAGTCTACAATACGTTTTTATCGTCACAGAGGACTTTACAAACTTACATGAAACGAATTCAAAGAACATCCAAAGAACAACCATATGGGATGCGGGATTCGAAACCACAACACTTGGCGCAATAGATAGCGGTATGGCGATCCCCTAGATCACTAAACGTCGTCTTCTTTGCCAAAAATAATTCTTGGTTATAGCTAGTTTCTTCGATGTGGAAATTGCCTAGATTCTCCAACCGGTCTATAAACCTCGAGCTCTTACGGGAAGTAGGGAAACCAGGTATACCCAAAAAGGACTTTCTATTTGGAGGATTTCCCTGTTTTTCTGCTTTTCCTAACTCAAAAATTTCTTTCTTGATTTATTTGGGTACGTCTCCTACAATTTTTTTTGCCAAAGTGACACTGGTATGCCTGATGCAGAGCATAAGTATATATCGAAGAGTGGTGGTCACTATCCTCATTGTGAGTGCACACAATGTAACGTGATGACCCATATTATGTCGGCTTGGTGAGAAGCTTCTGCATCATTGAGCCTCCGGTTTGGACTCACTAACAAAATACGATAGCAAGAAAACTGTCATTTTTAACCGACTTCAAAAAGGAGGAGGTTCTCAATTCGTCGGAATCTTTTTTTTTTTATGTATGTTCAGCGATAATTTCGTCGTTTATGAACCGATTTCAAAAATTATTTAAAAAATTCCAGCTTTACAGGTGGTCCCATCGTTACCAAATCTGGGAACTCCTCAAATATCATAGGCTCAATTGTCGTGATTTTGGTATTCGGAATAGTTTTTCTTTGAAGTCGGTTCCTTTTTGTTAAAATTATACATACATAAACTTACTTAGCATTTTACTTATAATAGGTGGTAGTGCTCCTAATGGACACTCAAGGAACATTCGACATGGAGAGTGACATGGGAGATAACTCCAGCATCTTCGCGCTGTCCACACTTCTGTCTTCGGTGCAGATCTACAACCTTCGAGCTAACATTGGAGAAGATGATCTTCAACATTTGCAGGTCTGTATATATTTATCATGGAGTATACAACTACCTCGTTGGTCTAGTGGTAAGTGATATGACTGCCGATCAAGGGGTCTCGTGTTCAAATCCCGAGTCGGGCAAATAAAATTTGTTTTTTTTTTGATTATAGAATTACTTTATAACATCCTGTTCCTAATCTATCCCCGGTCGTGTAGGACAGCTGTCCATTCGGATAACGCGAGTAAAGGAACAGAGAGTACACCTGTGTTTGCAGACAGAAAAAAAAGCTATACTTTGTGCAGAGACACGGCCAGACCTATTTTTAGCGTTATTTCAGTTTTTGTAAAGATGTAAAAAAAACATTGAATACTTCATATACTTATTTATTACTAGGTACATGCACAAATACATACTTTGGCGGACTTAGAGCATAAAACATACATTTCTTAGGGGTTTCTATTTAAAGTTCCTAAATCAATGCAATGGGAGAGGCCTATGTCCAGCAGTGGACTGAGATAGGCTGATGAAGATGATGATGATGATGATGATGAAATCAGTTTTAGTAATCAGGCCCTCTTGCCAAGTAGCAAACGTTTATCGTTTTGTATTCCATTATCTATTCTATTTCTATATTCTCTTCTTTCATTGGCTAGTGAAGTAAATATAATGCAACAGCTCGTTTCTGGTGTGTGTCCATGGCGGTCTGAACCTCAACTGAACATTACCGCATCTTGCAACCGCCTGTCTTGCGATCATTGCCCGCAAACGTGGCGGGCGAAGATCGCAACCGCGACGGCCGCGTAACCGCGCAAATAACCGGTTTCGTGAGTATAGAAAAAAAACCGCAGTTCCACCACCGCAGCGGGCACGGGAGAAAAACGCTTCGTGTGTACTTAGCCTAAGGGAGAACTGAAATTCGAAGATTGAACTAGTTGTCAGTATATTTGAGGACACTGACTTCTCAATAACGATTGCCATAGATGTTCATGATAACCGGGACCGACGGCTTTACGTGCTTTCCGAGGCGCGGGCGTGAATCACCGCCAAACTTCCAAACTCCGGGCAGCTATTAGGAATTTCCTAAGAAAATCCCAAAAAGACTTTTTGGCCCGACCCGGGATTTGAACCCAAGACTGGATTAGCAGTTGCATACGCTAACCACTAGACCAACGAGGCAGTTTATATTTTATATCTAATTATTCTCTTCAATTTTAAGAGCTGAGCTTTTAACTAATTTTGTTTTATACTCTGGTCAATAGCTTTTCACGGAATATGGAAAATTGGTATGTAACACGGAAGGGAAAGCATTTCAGACTCTGTTGTTTCTCGTTAGAGATTGGTTCAGCCCTTACGAGCATCCTTACGGTTACGTAGGTGGTGAAGGACTGATGAAGAAAAGATTCCAGGTAAATATATTATCATTTAATTTGACGGCTAATACAGAAGAACACTTTTTGTACTCGTAGTACATGTTTCAGGTCACAAAAGAAAATAAGGTAAAGCTATACGAAATTATTTTATGTAATTTCTTCATTTGTTTTTACTTGTAGTATTTGTAGTTATATTCATATTTCTTTGAAATTTGGTATTAAACGGTTTTCGGGGCTTAAAAATCAGTCTTCAGGTTTGATGCTTGGGAAAACGCGAGTTTTTGAGTTTTCGTGCATTTTTTTTTAATACTCTTAGCATTTCTTGTGACATCTATACTATTCTTTCAGTAACGCGGTATCGGAAACGCGCATTTTAGCGACTGCTCAGATGCCAAATCGATGCTACCGGCTTTCGAATGTGTGCGGAGAGTAGCGTTCAGCTGCTGTGTCGCGCTTCTAAAAAGCGACTCAATTTCCGCGTTTGGCGTTTTTAGGTTTGCGGTGTAGAGCGTTCGGTCGCCGTATTTAGCTTCTAAAAAGCGACTAGTTGCCGATCGCCGATGCTAAAAGTAGCTAGTGTGCTGTGGCCCTTAGTTGGTTGGTAGTTCGTACTCCAACACTACAGCTACTTAAGAGAATAGATGGAGCTCATAAACAATAAATAATAAAAAGATAACCGAACAAAGCTCGGTCTCTAAGATACTACTTTCTATTTAATTACTTTCAGCCTAAAATTAAACAAAAGAAGCAGTTACAACAAGTTCGTGAACATATTCACTCGTGTTTTGAGAAGCTGCAATGCTTTTTGATGCCATTCCCAGGTCCAATGGTTGCTAACGCTCAGTTTAAAGGACGTCTTTGTGGTTAGTATACAAAAACTATTCGTATTTGCCGCGTTGGTCTAGTGGTTAGGATAGACTGCTAATAAAGAGTTCTCGGGTTCAAATACCGGGTCGTGCCAAAAAAAGGGTTTTTGGGAAATTCCTAATAGCTGCCCGGAGTTTAGAAGTTTGGCGATGATTTACGCCCGTGCCTCGGAGACCACGTAAAGCCGTCGGTCCCGGTTGTCAGGAACATCTATGGCAATCGTTATTGGGAAGTTAGTGCCCTCAAATATACTGATAACTAGTTCAATCTTCGAACTTCAGTTCTCCCTTAAGGTTGCGGAGGTCCGATGCCAGTCGCTCCGTGGAAAAACTGAAATTCAGGTAAAACCGGTTGAAGTAGTAGCCGACCCCAAATAAAACTTGGGAATTATGGCTAGGAGGATGATACAAACTATTCGTATCTAGACTTACTCATAGTAACGTAGTCTGCGTAGTTTTTGTAATATACTTGTAGAAAGAAAGTAAATTCATCTTTGACCAAAAAAAAAAATTGTACCAGTTATTTTTTTTTTTTTTTTTTTTTTATATATATATTTAAGCCTGCCAAAGTGACTCTACTCTGCCTGATGGAAAGCATGAGTAGAATTCAGGAGTAGGGGTCACCATGCTTATTGTGAGGGTAGGCAATGTAGCATGGTGACCCTTACCATGGCAGCCTGGTTAGATTATTCTGCATCATTCTCCCGGCCTTCGAAGGGCGGGAGAATGATGCAGAATGATTGGGCCTCCGGTCTCACACTCACCAACGAAATACGACAGCAAGAATGCTGTCATTATTAGGATGGTCTTCTGTGTGAGGGTAGTACTGGCCGGGTCGAGCCGGCCCAGTCGTGCTGAAATCAGCGTGGCTCTACTACCAATGATTATCACATTGATGTAATATTTCAGCATATCGCGATGATACGATACAATAGTTTATTTAATCCATAAGGTAGTTTAGTCACGCTGACTTCAGCACAACTAGGCCTGCTCGACCCGGCCAGTACTACCGTCACACAGAAGTCCATCCTAATAATGACAGTATTCTTGCTGTCGTATTTCGTTGGTGATTGTAAGGCCCAATCATTCTGCAACCGGCCCGAGGAGGCTGGGAGAATGATGCAGTTTTCTGACCACGCCGCCATGGTATGGGCCCTTATGAGTAGGCACTACTCTTAGATTCTTTCATCGACTGCCTTGGTGGCGCAGTGGGAGCGTATGCGACTGCTGTGCTTGACGTCTTGGGGTCGATTCCCGGGTCGGACCAAATGTTTGTGTAATCCATAAATTTTGGGTATTTTCTATGTATAAAATGTGTGTATTTACACAAAAAGTATGTTTATATATTTATATCAGTTGTCTAGTACAGTTGTCAGAAAAAAATATTTTTCCTTGTGTCATTATCGACAACTCTGAGGAGGGTTTGCCTTTAGAAGGGTATTATTACTATAGACATTTGGATATGTAATGGATCTGGATACTTATTCTTCTTCCTAGCCATAATCTTGGGAATAAACCCATGATTATTTGGGTCGGCTACTAGTTCAATCGGTTTTACCTGAATATCAATTTTTCCACGGAGCGACTGGCATCGAACCTCCGCAACCCTGAGCGAGAACTGAAATACGAAGGTTGGAAATGTTATATACTGAAATATTTAATTTCAGATATTGAAAAAGACTTCAAAGAATCTCTCCTAGTCCTAGTACCATCATTACTGGACCGGAATAACTTAACTCGAAAGATCATTAACGGTGATGTGGTTCGAGCGCAGGGATTGCTCGAGTTCTTTAAACGTTACGTGAACATTTTTAACAGTGAAGATCTACCAGAAGCTACCACTATTTTTCAGGTTTGTGTTATTTATTTTTTCATATATGTACGTGTATAAAATTGTTTCATTAATGACTGACTGACAGACAACGTACGGTCGAAACTATTCTTTGCAGGAAACTGAATTTTGAAATGAGGGTTTCTTGGAAAACGTAGGCGAGCACTAATAGAGGATTTTGGCAAATTCCACCCTCCAAGGGGGTAAAAAAGACAATCAAAGCTGTATGTCAAAATAACGTCTGGGTGTAACTTATCATTGACCGTGTGTGAGGTCATGTTTATTACTCCGACTTAATAACAATATTTCACACATGGTTGTCTAGATGCAGAGCCTGTTCTATAGTAATCAGACTGTCTATCTCTTACACTTTCACGGCTACAACGCTGTATCGATTTGGAAAAAATAAAGTAGAGATCCTTTACCTGCTTATTGAGGAAGGACATAGGCTACTATTACATACATATACCAGACTTACATGCGTGCGGAGCCGTAGTGAAAAGCTAGTTCATAATCCCTACTTAATATTATAAATGCGAAAGTAACTCTGTCTGTCTGTTACGGTTTCACGCCTTAACCGCCGATTTTGATGAAATTTGGTATGAAGATAGAACTGAACTTGGGAAAGGAATAGGCTTACTTTTTACCATGATAACCGACACACACTAGGCTAGGCACTAGGCGAAAGCTAGTACTATAGATAAAGTACTAGTAGATAGCAAATGACTGTGCATAGCACATAATTATTTATCTTCGGTAGAAATCGAACCCACGACCTCATTGGCACTAGCCACTAAACCAACAGGGCCAGTTTTATTCTCTAAAATTCTTTATATTGACGAATTTTTAGGCTACAGTAGATGCTTGTATGATGTCAATCCTTCGCGAAGCGAGGGAACGCTACGAGAGCAACATGGAACCGAATATAGTTGAGAATCAAAGTATATCTGCAAAGATCATGCAGGAGTTGCACAATTCTGCGGTTGCTGCTGCTGTTGCTTACTTCGAAGGGAAGAAGAAACTTGGGTCAGAGGATAACGTTCAAACCCATTTGGTGGATCTTAAAAAGGTTCGTCCCTAATTTTTTTTTTTAAAGAACTCCCGCATTAGGAATATAAATCCTGTGTCGCGGAGGACTTTACAAATATTACATGAAACGTACACAAAGTACACCCAGACTCAGAACAAGAATTTGTGAATCACTCAAAGCTTTGTCAAACGTGGGTTTTTTTTATTTATTTATTTAAAAACAACATTTTTACAAATTTCAAAAAAAAAACATCTACTCGCCAAGCTGTCAAGCTTGTTGGCAAGACGCTTGAGACTCTTAACTACATGTTTGAATACATATCTACATATATCTACGTGTTATGTCTGTTTCCCTCTTCATATTTCACTAACCTATCCTTTCTAAAAAGTTATCAGTACTAAACACATCATAGTCCAAGAAGAAGCATTTGTAAACAGTCTGCATTAACCTGCAACTTGCATTCTTTTCAAGGTCATCTTCTCATCTTATTGATTTTCTATTATCCATCGTTCATCTATTTCTTTGAATGCTATATTTTCTATATTTCACAGTTCACTTTGAATAAACTATCAGCACTTGGTGAAACGTGTTAAAATACGTCCCTAAAGTTTGGGAGACTTTACTTTCAGGAGTTAGATGCTCGGCTGGCGAGGTACCTGTTGCAAAATGATGCTAAAGTGAGAGCCATAATGTCAGATGCTAAAAAGGCGTATGAAGACGTTGTTAGTGCCGTGTGTGGGGATCAATCTCGTCTCTGTCTGCATGCCCAGGACCTGCATTCAGTCCACTTGAAAGCACTGCAGGCTGCCCTCACATTGTTTGATCCTACTAGGGCCAAGGTGCCACAGGAATCGGATACAGATAGAAAAATACTAGTTGAGGTAATGATTTGCATCCCTAAGTGGCTTCTGTTGTTTATTGTAATTAAATGTTAGATAAGTTTTTTGTCAGCTCAAGTCAGCTCAAAAGTAATCATTCAAATAAAGTTATCACTACCAAAAGCCATATGCCATCAAAAACATTACTTGTAAAAACTACCAAGTTTCGTCACACAGTTCTTTTATCGTCAATAATAATAAGTGTAACAATAATAATGTGTATGTGTAGATCCATGTAATATCAAGTCAGATAATTTATTCAGTCCCAAAGTAAGGGATCTTCTGTCTAAATAGTGTAAATTTAGTGACCATATCAATATTAAAAATCTTTTATGTTTCAATTACCTGGAGGATATACAGATATTTGAAACAAGGCTTCCATTGAAATTTTTGTATAAATTAAAAAAAAAGTGAACAATATCGCAACAGCACTAGCGACACTCAAAATAAACTTGTTTTTAAACAGATTTAAACAATTTCTTATAAAATGAATCGCATTAGCACCATCGTGAATTTCTATTGATTGACGTTTCAAAATTCATCAAATCTGTATCATTTTCAGAGCTTAGAAAAACATTACGAATACCTGTGTACTGTGAACGAGCAAAACAACAGGAACGCTACACTGGAGGCTCGCGAGTTGTACCTGACACAGATGAAAGACAGCGTGGACCAACAGGGCGTCAGCTCTGAAGAACTCAGATCACGACACGAGGAGGCTTTGAATGCAGCTACAAGACACTTCCAATCGCTTCGTAACCAACCCACCCAAGAACAAACAGATCCAGATTTGGAACAACTGAAAAAAGTACGTTCACATCTAGATGAGCGCTTGGCCAGGCTTGGCGACCAATTACGTACACACGTGAGGAGAATTAAAAAGTCTTTTCGATTTTGATGTCTTTTAGAAAGATTTCTAATACAAATTTAATCTAAAATTCTTTATTAGTAATTTTGTTACAATCAATTATACTGATATGGTTATCGCACTCTAGACTGTAGTTCCTTTTTCACTATTTTTCCATTATTTAGAAATTTCTGAGCAATTTGACTGTGTAGACGGATTATATTCTTCATTTTTTTTTATTAGTCAATACTTTATATATTTTAAAACAATATTTGAAGGTCACTATTTCGCTAAGTACCTAACTAATTTATTTTAATACCTATCATTTTAAATTAATACCGTTGGTTATTATTTTAAATGTTATAATTAAATTGTTACCATATAGACGCATTTTATTTATAATCCTACTGTTATAGAATATTTAAAAAACACTTTTACTAAGCTTTCATACTTCAATATCTAAGAAACAAGATAGTTACAGTACTGGAAAACAATTATTTTTTTTCTTTTTCATTGCCAATATGCATTTGGATGCAAGCAATAGCTATCGATCTATCGAGTCATAATAGGTAGATATATTATTTAAATTGAGTATAAGTGAGTTACTTATTGGCCAACTAGCCATTTTAACCTAACTTACCTCAACTTAGTAGATTCATATATTGAACACAATAAATACAATTTATAATTTCTGTAAACATTTGAAAATGGACAATAATACCATGTCAGCATAAACAAAACAGATAATAGGAATTGTGCTTCGTAAAAACATGTTGACCAGATCAGAGGTGTACTGAAGAAGGCCTCTATTTAAAGCATGCTTGCCGTATGAAAGGCCTCATAAATGTGGAAGAAAATAAGTTGAGTGTCGGGATCTTTGAAAATGACGTGGTATCATCTCTGCCTACTTTGGATAACAATAAGTTATGTCCTGTGAGTGCATTATTAAAATAATTATTCAATGTCATGATATTTTTAAATGTTCTCTATACCATTGTATTGACTATTATTATTTCAAAGATGATTATTATATTTTTGTTATGCGATTACCTCAAAATTTAAAATATTTTTATTTTGTACGTCGAAACTTGAAAAGGTTTAGGTTTCTGCTTTCTATAAATACTTTAGCATAATGTATAATAGTCTATAGTTTTATATTTAGGTAGAGAAATTATATAGGTGTGTAGTATAATTTATAAATGTATAAGTTTAAAAGTTAACTATGTAAATATATTTTTCAGGACATTGAGTCGTATTTCGCAAGTTTCAAAAAGTCAAATGCCCACAACAACTTGTTGGCGATGCAGATAGCTGAATATGCATACAATAACTACGTGTCACTGGAGTGGGTGCCACACTCGTGCTGCTTTCACCCGCGAGCACTCGAAGAGCTGCACGAGGAAGCAAAAAAGTGCGCGCTCAAGCAGTTCCTCGCTGACAGGGTCGAAAGTGTAGATGATGAATATAAGGACAAATTGATTGCAGTAAGTTTACTTAATACTACGAGTATAAGCTTTTAGAACTATGTTCGATAAAAAACTTGGGAAGAGTAAAGAAGAAGTAATTTTCTGGACTTGGAGGGGACACTTCCGTGCCCCAGGATTAGTTTTCGATTCGATTAGATTGAGAATCCGTAAATAACTTGTGGCCGTTTCCACTAACTGTATTAACAACGTCTCCTTACTTCTTAGTACGAGGGCTTCTACCACCGCACTAGAAAGTGAGGGTAGTAATTCCCCGATCGAGCCGATCCAACATCTAAGTTCTGAGTACAACTTACTAGAGTAGATTATTTTTCTGTTATTCCTTAAGGATCCTATTCCCCATGCTGGCTTGGTGAGAAGAAAGCCTTAAAGTCATCTTTCTAGAGCCAAAAGATTCTATGCGCTCTTTTGAAAAAGAACTTTCTCAATGTTTATTTCCATTTTGCAGAATCTTGAAACCCGTTACGGAGCTCTTCAGAAAAATAATGACTACAACAATGAGCAAGCCGTGGACCACGCATACAGAGAGTATCTGAGTGAAATGGACATACAAAGCCGACCTGGCATTAAAGCTCTCATTATTGTAACATTCTTAGTAAAGGTATCACTAAAATAATTTAAATTTAACATTAAAATAGTTGAAGGGGCCTATATTTAATAGTGGATTACAGTGGACTGATCATCATGATGGCTAAAACAAAAAGAAGCAAGTCAACGACTGCAACAACAACCCATAACGTCCCACTGCTGGGCTCAGGTCTTCAGGACCGGGTGCGAGCTATGGACTGACATTATTTAACGACCGACAAGGGGCCGTCCATTAATCACGTGAGGTTCGAGAGTGCGATTTGTAAACCAAAAACAGCGTGCAGTGATAGTTTTGTAAGAACTAAAAACTACACGTGATTTCGGTATGTTGGGGGAGGGGGATTGTCCTAAGCCTCACCACGTATCACCAGGGGGGGGAGGGGTTACAAAAGGGCGAAAAAACATCACGTGATTAATGGACGGCCCCCATTAATCGGGGGTCACCATGCTGCATGGTCTGTATAGCACCTATTGCCTCCACTCTTGAATTCTACTCATGCTTTCCGTCAAACTAAGCAACCGGGAATATGATGCAGAAACACCTCACTAAGCCACCATTGTGTGGGTCTCCATGCTGCATTGTATGCACTCATAATGAGGATGGTGACTCCTACTGCTGGATTCCACTCATGATTTCCATCAGGCGGAGCAGAGTCACTTTGATGGGCTTAAATATAAAAAAAGAGTGGCCGGCAGCGAGTGGGTTTGAAGTATCCACGACCGGGATAGTCAGGAGAGTGCATAGTTCAATGATAATTAAACAAGCATTTAAATTTTTTACAAATAAATCAACAAGTAATAAAACAGAATGTGTGTAATTTAGTTATCTGTATTTTGCGTTGTTTAACACCGATCGGGTTCCACCGAATGACGTTAGATAGATGAAGTTTCGTACAAAAAACTTTTTTAACAAATTTCTGATAAGTTGACTCAGTTTCAACCTTCATGCAAAAATAATGAATTTATTTTTACTCCACCTATTATTAAGACGTGATTCTATGTTTTATATCTTATTATTTTTTTTGAAAATTTTTAGTCCTTCTCGTGGGCTAAATACCATGAAAAAGCTAAGAAAAAGGCAATGAAGGTCTTCAGCGACAAACGTCGCGGCGCCACTTATGATGACGATGAACATTTGAACGAGCTCAAAGAGGTATTACTTTTAATACTTCAAGGCTCGGGTGGATTTATATATAACACTCTCACTCAGAATAAAAATGAAATGCATTAACTTAATAATACACCATAAATACTGCGAATAATAAAACTACTTGACTGATTTTAATGATATTTATTTAACTGATAGTAGAACCAAGCTGATTTAATTGACATTGTTTTTGTTATTTAAAATTGCAAGTATTTGTTTTATTTACAAAATCCAGGCCAGGGAGACGAAATCTGATATGCCTAATGTACATACACTCATTCGATTTTATAATTCTTTACTGAGGAATAATTATCTTTTTGCAGAAAATCGAGAAAGCTTATGGAGACTATAAGAATCCCTTGAAAGCTTTAGGGAGAGAAATTGGACTATAGTTTACATGAACCATCAGCCGGCCAGATTTGATACCTAAACCTATTTTTATTTAACAGAAAATCAACCGTATAACCTACATTTTATGCCACAGAAAATACTATTCTATTTTTAATTCAATTCTATTTTTGAAAAAAAACAACAACAAACAACAGCGCATTCGGAATATTAATTGCTGTGTCGCGGCGGACTTTACAAACATGAACCGGACACAAAGTACACCCAGACTCAGAACAACAATTTGTGAATCACACAAAGTGTTATCCCACGTGGGATTCCAACCCACGACACTTGGCGCAGTAGAGAGCGGCGTGGCGACAGCTTAAACCACTAGGCCAACCGTGCAGTCATACAGACTATATTAGTATAAGGCTACATCACTTTTGTATCTCAGATACCTTCTAACGTTGGGGTGGTTATTCTAGACTCGAACCAACTAAAATGGAGAACCAGGTGATGCAATCTCTGGTACAGGGCCCACCTCCGATTAATTGAATATTATAAATCAACAACCCACAATGTCCCACTGTTGGGCTCAAGTCTCCTCTCAAGAGAGGGTTAAGGCCATTCGTCCCCACGCTGGCCGCGTACGGGTTAGGGACTGGCAAGACACGTTGTGGCTACGTAATCTTGCCGTTGGATGTTAAGGCAAAATCAAAATTGGATGTTATTTGAATACTTAGTTAAGTAAACTTACTTAACTAAGTTAAGTAAGCTTAAACTTAAACCAGTCACAAACGTTAGTTTAGTTTCTTTTTGCTTTTCCTGTTAGTCCTCATAATAATAATAATAAATTTATTCAATAAACGTTGACGTGGCCGTTGACGACTGTACTAATATAAAATTGTGTTACAATCGTCAGCGCCTTCCACCCATTCCAGTAAGAGCAGTATCTTTAAGATCTGATTTACAGTGCAAAATTTACTCTTAGAAATATTGAAATTAATTGAAATCAATGCTGGGCACTTGCTACCAGCTTCGATGCATTTGGATCGAAATGACCTTTTTTTGGATCGAAGTTATTGGAGTATTAAATTATTAATAAGAGTATGTATTGTGCAAAATATATGAGATTTTTTAATAATATTAGTATAAAAGTTTTATTTTTCCAAGTACCCAGTTTAAGTCGCCCTATAACAAAATAAAATTTTGAATTTAAGAAGTAATCGTTCTGCGTTATTTGAGTGATATATAAATCTTTACTTAGCTTCTGTTTAGTTAGCAGTAAAAATACCAGTTCATATTCGTAGTTATTAAATGGAGTTCGTCATAAGTGTTAAGAAAATGAAAAAAAACCAGCAGCCTGGGTTCTATGGACTGCATAGGGTTGATGATGATGCTTAGATTCTGTAAATCTAGCTAGCTAATCTACCTAGCTCTTAAGTATTTAACTCACAGATGCCTCTCATTAAAAAGGAGGTCTTGCACATACACCATACGAGTTGGTAAAGGATTTGTGTTTGTGTGTTTTCCTTTTCTTTGAAGCCTCTATGTGCGCAGTATTCGTTTTTTTTAACGTTCTACCAATCCCCTACAATAGAATTTAAAAAAAATGTATGAGTACACACAATAAAAAGAGTGAGAACTTTAAATGAATTTATTTCAAAAGTATTTACAAGATGTTATTTTTGAATATACAGTGAAATGAAATGAAAGAAGGTAAAATAACGTCAAATTGGACGTCATCGACGTCGTCGACGAACGTCAAACAGCATTGGACCTACTTATACAACAAGAAACCAATCCACACACATGCCAAACTGAGATAATTAACCTTGTCTCCTTATAGATAGGGTCCATATTTCGATTTTGGAATGTGTAGATTGGTTCCTTGTTAACATAAATAGGTAGGTCTCATTATTTTAAGTCACTTCATGAATTCTGCATTTAGAAAACTTTTAACAATGGCGAATACTATCGAGACTATTATTTAGTTAGTATTATTGTAAACAACATTTTATTCTTATTCATTACACATTAAAGTATTCATATATCATCTCTGGTTCTTACTTATGATAAACATTGTAATACACAATTTAATACTTACTGTAATACAACATATACATGTCTATTAGTAAGTGAAGCAAAAATCTTCAGTGATTGTGTTGCCATTTAAAAAATATTGTTAATCCTTTAAAAAAAATGAATATAAGGTTCACTCTATCTAAACGCAATAGACCAAATCGTGGCTAAATAAACGTCATTTTGAAGTAGTCTTAATTATAATACATATACATTATATTTACATTTATATTATGTCTATACTAATAAGTCTTTTAACGTTGAAGTTGAAGATTCTGACCTAACAATATACTCGTCATGACTTAGTACGTAACAAGGTAAGGAGGGCTACTTAATTTATATGAGAAGAATTGTTTAAAGCTATAAAGAATAAAACGGAACCCAATAAATACATTTAAATATAATTTTAGAAGTCATTTGATTAATTCGTTTTATGTTTTAATCATTAATTCAAAAGACAGCAACAGTTTGCACGCATAAAAAATGTAACTACTTTAAAAAATTTGTGACTGAACGATGCTACTCAAAACACAAGCATTCGTTTAGTTTGGGAGACAGTGTCCCTAAAGCACAAAATAACAGAAATTAAAAGATATGTACTCCAAATTAGTTTTTCCATTATTAACCTTTTCTAAGCTACTTTAATCGAGCTATAGACAGAGCGTTTAACTGACTCGTCTATGGACTTGGTGTACACTAGCGCCGTTGAGGTAATTTATGGAACTATTAATGTCTTTATTTGACTCTGACAAAATGTTTCTCCCTACCTCCAACCTTCATGATAGTACATTTTACGACTTTTTTGTTTCATTGTAGCCTATCGTGACGTATTGTCACAACGAAGCCAAAATATGATTAAAGTTATACTTATATGATAAAATTATGAAAAATGGAAGTACAAAGTTAGAGTTAATATGGCACAACATACTTTGAGTAAGTATACAAGGGAATAAAATATTTACATTTTGTTATGAATTGGTCCTTCGAGCCAAACAAGTATGGCGATAATTAAGTTTCTCTCTCTACCGCATTTCGTAGGTTGAATAAAAAAAGATAATTTCTGTTATAAAAAAAGTTGCTTGTAATTTGAATTTTGAGAAATTGTATCGTGGGTGATATTTGTTTTTTTTTTAAAGTTATATTTAAAAGTAAGACATCTAACACAAGATTTATAATATTTTAAATATTTTTTTATCAGTCCGTAATTAGTCACCAAGATCTGGTTCAGTGCCTTACTGTTAAATAAGAGATTAACTTACATTAAAATTACCTATGTATATTGTTGATTTATTCATATTCGTTAGATATATACAGATTTAATCACTTGCATATTTTTTTAGGGAATGCTTAAAAAGTCAGTGTGTCATAGTTGGTTGTCCGTATTTTAATTTATACAACCATAATTAATGTTATAATTTATACGGTTTACGAAAGTTTCAATCGATATAATAATTATTTAGTTACACTAAAGTTCTAATGCGATGTCGGGAAATTTGTAATATTCCATAAACAACGAACAATGTATTTTATTATCTAATTATTGTTTTAAAAATCGACTATTCTACATTAAACGTTATTTTTTTTAATTCAATTCAAATTCAATATCTTAGGTACTGTTTAGCACGCAACGAGGCTCACTATTTTTTTTTATAAAATCTTAATTAAGGGTAACATAGTCTAACTAATATCAACGTGTACATAGGAAAGCGCAGAGCTTATAGATTTTGTGTGCCGATTCCAAGTGGGGTCTCCCCGCAAAGTTCGTAGCTATGCGGCGCTGGCGTCGTTCTCTATTCGTTTTGTAATGCGTAAGAGAGAGACAACTGTCGCATCGCGACTCCCACGCCACCATGCGGCCATTTCGGTCACAGAAAGTTTGTCTTCAGAGCGCCCGCCCATAAGAACTGTGCTTCTATGTAGCTGTATTAATTGCTAATATATTATACAATTGAATCCATCCACAGACAATATAATACATAGATATCGTCTCGGGAGTAATTTCCGACCACAACTTTCGAAGATGTCTCGTACATTTACTGTCTCAGAAACGAAAAGCACTCAGTAAAAGCGAATCACCGAGGGAGTCTAATAGCACACACAGCAGGGCCGGTTCAGACGTCGAACAGCAGCGCGATGTTGTGGTGCGAGGCGCGTCGCTAGTAGTGGTCGTGTGCGTGGGGCGGCGTGTGCGGGGAGCGGTACTGGCGCCCGTACGTGCCGTACGCGCTCTCGTCAACCCCACGCCGGGTGCTCCCCACGCCGCCCACTCCTCCCACGCCGGCCACGCCAGCCACGCCGGCCACGCTGGCCGACCCCGTACCCACTGTACTGCCGGAGTACATCGAGTCACGTCGAGGCTGGGCTGCCGCACCTACAACACATACACTCATTTTATTATCAAACCGTAGTTATTGTTGTAAAACGCGAGTAATGCCACGTAGCGAAGCTAGTTAAAGTTAGTTTAAGTTACTCCTTACATCAGCTTTCTGTCAGTAAATGTCCCTATATAATCGTTTTAGCCGTTCCAGAGATAAGCCGGAACAAACATATAGACAGACACAAAAAAATTAAAATTACTTTTTTTCAATAAGTACCGTGTGTACTTTTATATGCATTTATTAAAAAACTTTAATTTTACATTACATACAAACACACATTTGATTTATTTATATAGATAATCATCATCAACAGCATTTAACAGTCCACTGCTGGACATAGGCCTCTCCTTAGAAGGGAGGTTTTGGCCTACTATACCACGCTGGCCAGACGGGTTGCTATAGGGTTGGTTTCAAGTTTTCCTTCTTTTTGTATCGATGTTATCTTGCATAGTTTATCCCTTAGTCGCCTTTTACGACACCCGCGGCATGAATAGGAGTGGTAACACTCTGTATTCTTAAGCCGTGACCACACGGTGTTATATAGTTATATATATAATACACTCTATGTTAATTATCAGTAGATCTATTCTTGTTTCTAATTGGATTCACCAAAGTGACTAGCTCTACTCTGCCTGATGGAAAGAAAGAGTAGAACCCAGGAGTAGAGGCCACCATCCGCTTTTACTTGCGTCATCTATGTTTGTAACTGACTTTTGTAAGCGTGTTTTTTATTTTATTTTATAGTATACTTCTACTAAAGTCAACTCAGACCACTATGTAAACAGAATTCTAAAGCACTAACAGAAGTGTCAATTAATCAGACAAAGGTAACTTACCGGCAGGTCCAGGCCGTACTCCATTAGCGGTGCCATAAGGTGGCTCACGTTGTGCATTGTGTGCGTTCTGACTGTGGGCGAGAGTGTGATGAGCGTGCGAGTGCGGTGGCCGTAAGACCAGCGACTGCGCTCCTACCAGCGGTGCAGTGCTGCCCGCCGTCACTGTACTCGCACCACCGGCTACACCTGACGTGGCTGAGCTACCCTTACTGTACACTGACTGTGATCTGAAAAAAATAACAGTAATCCATTATTATGGGGGACTAGGTACAAAAACCTATATACTTTGTTGATCTATCATGGTTTATGTGTTTAAACTTTAATGGGAATTAATAGTTATTGTACTGCAAATACATAGTTAAAGAAATAAAACCAAAAAAAATAAGATCAAAAGCAACAAATTGTGATCGCTAAAAAGGGCAAAGATCACGAAAGAATTATCATATTTCGAACTTGAAATATTTAAGATATTCTGCATTTTTCCTTCTTTCTTTGCTTGGCATTATAATGACAATGCAAGACTCGGTTAATTACCATTGGGTTATTAATCTGCGTGCATCAGAACATTTTGTCATATTTATATTATCGAAAAACAAATAATAAGACAGATAAGACAGACACAGACAGACACACACATAGAAACAGAATAATCTGATAAAAAGATACAAACATTCCATACCTATGCAGACCATGTCTAGCAGGTGGTGGTGATCTGCAGTAGAGTGACTTAGTCCCAGAGTACAGAGGCTCGTTGGCATCGGGGCGTGGAGCTGCAGCCGCGCAGTACGTAGGTGCGTGGCGGTAATGTGAATGCGAGGGGAAGGCTGGCTTGTCTAGTTCGTCAAGATCCCGCGGTGACGATGCTCGAGAAGAACCCCCTCCTGGACCCCGTCGCGAACCCCACTCGTAGAGTAATGCACTAGCCACACCGCCGCCAACACCACCGACCCAGCATACCCAGTGGCTCTCCCACCGAGACAGCACAAAGGATGGTCCTAAAGAACGAGCGGGATTTAGAGATGGCATCTGAAAAATAGAAATAAAAAATAATTAATTCAATAATTATAAGATAAATGTATGTATTTACAAAAAAAAACATGTTTATGTATTATTTCATTTATTTGGTACCCATAATACAAGCTCTGCATAGTTTGAGACTAGATGACATTGCGTGTAAAATGTCGGAATATTTATCATTACACATCGCACCTTAAATGTTGAGTTGTCTATTTTATTATAACGGATATCAGTTTAGTAAGATAAAGGAAAATTAAGTAAACAAACGCACCTAGAACGATGAAACTATAAAGTGAATTACCGTAACAAATTATGTCAAATTATGTATTATGTCAAAGCAATATTCAGAAGTAGATCACTTCACGTTTAAGATCATCATCACGGTCGCTTTTTCATTATCAAACATTACTTCCAGCCGTCTAGTTCAAAGAATTCGCAAAGAAATATTTGAATGGACATCTCAGATATTGCGTAGGTACTTATTTTTTCTCGTACACTTTGTTCGTTGGCAGATGTTTACCAGACAGCTGTTCTTAAGGATCGCCCCACAAAAGGCAGGTAGTACATAATGGCCCAATGCAGACAATGACAGGTCCTGACAGCTCGACATTTGAGGCACCCCGAAAAACAGATTTATGTGAGTTGAAATGAATGTAAACTGAATGTAAAGTGTAAAGTATCTTGATAAATTATGTATAAATATTTTAGTACCTAACTTTATTGGATATTTTTTGTATTTGATCACGTCGTCTTATGTTTGACGCTTTTAGTTGCTAAATTAGATTGGTTACGAATAAATTAAATAAAAAAATCTAGGGTATCTTCTTCTTCCAGGCCTTATTCCTAATATTATTTGGGGTCGGCGACTAGTTCAATTGGTTTTACCAAACAGTTTTTCCACTGAGCGATTGGCATCGGAACTCCGCAACCCAAAGGGAGAACTGAAAGGTTGAACTACTTGTTAGTAAATTTGAGGGCACAGACTTCCCAATAACGATTGTCATAGATGTTAATGACAACCGGGACTGACGGCTTAACTCGCCGAGGCACAGACGTGAAACACCGCCAAACTTCCATAGTCCGGACCCGTTATTATGATTTGCTTGTAAGAAGAAACCAACAACTAATTCGGATAGACCTGGAAATCCAACCCGTCGAAACTTGATTGTCGATCGCAAACCTAACCGTTAGACCAATGAGTTGCATAATCACAGCTCAGCCTATATCTATGCTGGCCTAATATTTTTGACACATTGAAGGTAAAAAATTAGGTTTAACTGTTTGTGAAGTAAAATTTTCTTCGTCAATAGCATTTCTCAAAATTAAGGCCTCGACTTCGTATACGACAACGACCCACAGAAACATATGTACTCCTACTTACCGAAACAAAGCTAGCTGCGCAGTACGCTGCTCCAAGAAGCGCTGGCGCAGTACCAGACCAGCGGCGTTCCATGGCTGCAAAGTACGCCGCAGCTACTAAGGCTGTCAACACGAGTTCAGCCCCTAGACGCTCCCACGCTGCCGTTCCTGCCCCCGGTAACGAGGCTGATAAACCTCCTGCATAGCCCGGCACGCTAACCCTGTAACAAATTAAAAAGTTTATTTAATATTTATAAATTGATAGACGAAATTAGATTAAGAATTCGGAATGTCGCTATTCTATAGCATCCCAAGGGTATCGTAAAAGGCTACAAAGGGACCAAGGCGAGCAGGGCAACAGTACTTCAATGAGAGGGAACATTTAAAACCAACCCCATGTCAAATGGGCTGGTTTCAATTGTCTAAGATTATCTTCCTGTCATTCAACTTTACTAGACATTGTTACTTCATTTATGACAACTAACTATAACCTGCCACGCTCCGGAATATTGTAGAAAAAAAAATGAGTACTGTCGGTGCAGCACCTTTTAAGTTTTTGAAGCATACATAAATAGCGACAAACAAACAAGCTTTATTAAAAGTGTAGATCTGCTTACTAAACACCATCTGCTGCTTTTGGAAGCAGCAAAAAGTGATCATTTTTTTCTAAAGATGCGATTGAATCCGCGAAAGGGACATATTGATTTTAAGGTAGGTTTCTCTTTTCAGAATATAAAAGTATATTTTTATACGGATCAAAGGCTCCTCTTGGCCTTTCGTTATTATTAGAAACATACGTAGGGTTATCACACCGGCGATACAGTGCACACTTACGGATGAGATATAGATTCATATGAGTAGGTATGTACAAGTCGAATTACGGTAAATACAATTTGCTATGCTTACTAATTTCTGTATTATTTTTTAAATTTTATAAATCCTATACATTAATGTGTTCCTAAACGCAATAACTTTACAGTCGCTGGAAATATTCGGTTTTTTTTTTATTATTTTCGTTATTGTCTAAGGAAGGGTTTTGTTTATAACGAGATTTATATAGCCTATGTAAGAAGAGCCTCAGAGAAGGTAATTAAATCACTTTTCTGAATACAACAACGGATTTTAAATAAATAAAGTGTAAAAAATTCCACGGTTTAATGAACAGTCTGGTGCCCGCTCCGCACTTTTCGTTTTAATTAAAGACCGCTAAATTGTAGCAAGTCTCGGTTTCTTTTCATTGAGTAATAATGGAGTCCAGCGCACGAAATAATGAACCATACATCTTATAAAATTGCAATGTAATTACACCTATAATGCGAGTACTTTACGATACATAATAGCTTAACACTTACTTTAGTTGTTACTATGTTGCAATATATTGAAGTTACCTCTGGACAACTATATACATATCTAGGAGTGACTTCATAATCCTTACTTAATATTATGATGCGAAATAACTTTGTATGTCTGTCCGACTTTCACAGCAAACTACTGAATAGTCTAGAACCTGAGACACGACATACGCTATTTTTTACCGATAACCAATATACACGCGGGCATAACAGCGGACGAAAGCTTAATATTAAAAGATTAATATTTTTACTAAAACGTATATTCATTGTCGGTTTATTCATCCAAAGTTGGCTGTAATAATAGGCTGCCCATCGCACTCTCTAATCTCTAATTTACAGTACCTATTATAAATATATAAACAATTAACCTGGAGGCCTTCGGGTGGCTTAAAAACATCCAACGACGAAGATTACGTAGCCATAACGGCTTTTTGCCAGTCTCCAACGAGCACTCGGGCAGCGAGGGGACGTTTGGCCTTAACCTTCTCCTGGATCCCGACCCGAGTCCTACAATGGGACGTGAAGAAAAAAAAAAGGCCAAGTGGGAGTCGGACTCGCCCATGAAGGGTTCCGTAGCAGCAAGTAACATCATTTAAAGTTCTTGTAGTTCGTTGTAACTTTGATCGATGTTTTATTAATATAAAAAAATGATATTAGAAACCTCAATATCATTTTTGAAGACCTATCCATAGATACACGTATGGGTTAGATAAAAAAAAAAACGAGTTTTAGTTCTGGTAAGTATACCCCTATTTTTTATTTTTGTGTGAAAATATTAATGCGCGGTTCACAGAATTCAATTACTTACCAAGTTTCAACAGTATAGTTCTTATAGTTTCGGAAAAAAGTAGCTGTGACATACGGACGGACAGACAGACAGACAGACATGACGAATCTGTAAGGGTTCCGTTATTCGCCATTTGGCTATGGAACCCTAAAAATATATAATACTCCTTAATTTTTCTCTTTTCTGGTAAATATAACTTATCTTTTTTGACATTCCTAAAATATAAATAGAAGAGTACTATTTTAGTGAAGCACGTCACATAATGACCTCGATTTTAATATTTGCGATTAATTTTGAGAGGTTAGCTAAATTTACCCTTTAATTTTTGTGTTACTACGACCAAAAAATAAAAAGAAGAAGAAAAAGAAAGAACGACCAAAAAATGAAATACGTTAACATAATTGTGACTATTGTTAGTTTTACCCGACTTTTATAGTTTTGGCAGTTATTCCTGCGTCATTTATTGTTTAAAGTAATTGATGGAATTTATACAGCAATATGCTTGGTCAGCATATTTCAGATATGTGTCTATTATCGAGCACGTGGAATTGGGACAGTCATTTCCTTGTTGAAATCAAGAAGTGATTGTAGCCCCAGTTAAGGTTTTTTAGGGTTCTGAAGTTTATGACTCGGAACCCTTATATATTCGTCATGTCCGTTCGTCCTCGACTTACCGTCCAAACGGTAAGTGCTATAAAGATGAAACTTTGCATGAATATGTGTTTTAATCACGTCGAACAAAGTGCTACAATAAAATTATTAAAAATATTTTTATTTGGGGTACCTTCCCTACACTTAAAGTGGGGATGATTTTTTTTCTCGCGGCTACCCCAACGTGTGGGGTATCATTAGATATGTGTTTTAAAAAACAATGAAGGGTTTCTAAGACGATATTTTGATTTAGGTATCCGTTTGCGAGAAATTCTACTTTATAGGGCACTTTTTTGTAAAAACAGTTCCCCCCCCCCTTTCAAAGCTGTACGGCTGGCTCAAAAAATATAGAAAAATTCGTGATGGTGGATATATAATGAATAAATATCCTTGTCCGTAGAAAAGCAATTGCTTTTAAAATGAACTTAATCTTTTAAGACAATCCTTCCTATAATTTCTAGGTAATTTAGATTTATAACGTTTATAAACAAGTTTGGTTAGCTACCCTTAGGTAGAAGTTTAGGTGCGATTTAACACGTCGTCCATCACATCTGGTGACTAGTTTTATTACTTAGAGTAATTGTGTTCACTTGTTGACCCTATTGCGGCGCGGAGGCTTACACCCAGCCTCGCTTTATTGAACACTATTTAATATATACAACTATAACTTTATAACGATGGACTTGCTAACTTATACTATTAATTTTTGGATAACAAGAGGGTGGGCTTCTTGGTTTACGATAAATTTATTTTAATTGAATGATAAATTGAATGGTTTAAGTAATCATTAAATATTACCCTTTAAATAATAACCGGAATTGTTCTCCATTGTTTTGTTTTCATATTTTATAATCAATTTTAATTTCTATTAGAAAGGCTGTCCAGTGTATTTCCTTACTCATACTATAAACGCAAAAGTAACTCTGTCTTTTGCTCTTTCACGTCAAAACTACTGAATCGTACGTACACAAACCCTGAGAAAGGTTACTTTTAAGCTATTGCATAGCTTGTATCACGGGCTTTGAGCGCGGCTACCGAATCAAGAATTTCCGTAACGAAAATAACCTAACACCTAGTGTTAAAAAAGGATAGAGAATATGATTGTAACTGCAGTGCGACAAGGACAAATAACGGGCGCCTGGCATGCGTCTTATATTAATCAAATAGAAGGGATGTCGTAGGCACAATGCATAGCCTCCGCGTCCTCCAGTACCGTCTATTTGAATCTTAGTGTTTTTATTCCATACATATGCTCATATTACTATTATTTATTTATTTATTTATTTAAACTTCCTGCAAACATATTGCACAAGGTGGATTTAATGCCACAGGCATTCTCTTCCAATCAAACCTTTGGGTGTTGCAAAATTATGTAAGGCAGGTGTGTCATTTATGAGAAGCAATATGATAGACAAAAAAGGTAAAGTAAATATTACAAGAGTTCTAAGAATATATACACAAATAAATACATTTATTTACATAAACATAAACATACATATATACACAACACAAATACATACTAGGTACACTACATACAAACAATATTATGTTCCCTGTTTAGTTGTCAGTGTCTTTCGGTTAATAGGATGATTATATTGTTTAGCAATAATAGTGTTAGAATGTATGTTGGTTAAAAGACAGTGTATATTGTTTTGTAAACTTGAATTAATATCAAAGAAAAAAAATACTGCATAAATAAATAAATATAATTGCCCAAGTTGGTAAAAAATGCTATGCAATAGCTTTACGGCCCATTCACGACCTTTCCGCTGTGAGCGGCAGCGAAAAGCGAAACGCCGAGCGGTCATATCAAAAGTATAGAAATGTACGAGGCACGCCATGAGTCGCCGCTCATAGCGAAAAAGCCAGCGGTTTTTGCCGAGCGAATTGCTACAGCGGCGAGCGGTATGGAGAGCGGCGGGAACAAAGGCACAAGTTCGTATGTGCGACGCCACGAAACAGGGCGGCGTGGACAGCGATGCAGGAGTGACGGACTCAGCGGCGTTAAATAAAAACAAAAAATTTTAGACGATTTAATGGCGGTAATGGATACCGAGACTTTTATAACAGAAATTTAAATAGACCGCCTATATGGATGTCAAAATATCCCCAACATAAATATAAAAAGGTTGTGGGAAGAAATTAAACAATGTTTTCCGGAATATAATGGTACTCACGTTTAATTTAAATTGATAACACAAAAACATAGAACCTAGGTACCTACCAAACGAAGCCACTGATATGTTGACAAAACTACTGGTATGTTTACGTAATGTAGGTGGATAGTTGACAAGTTTTAAAAGTTAATTTTTTTCTCTGTCAGTAGGTACCTAATTAGCAAAACAGTTTTGCATATCAGTAGTTTTGTCTGTAGATATAACTACACACGAAACTACTAGTATGTCTTATAAGCAATGTAAGTAGTTGACAAGTTTTTAAAGTTTTTTCTCTCTGTAAGTACCTACTTAGCAAAACACTTGGAAACATCAGTTACTTCTTATAGGTAGGACCTTCGTATAGGTCACTAAATCCACCATCTAAATACCGATCTTTATTTAGTTCGTGCACTCATTCTATCATATTTAAAATAAAAAAAATTGTTTCTAAACAGACAGGGGATAATTTTTATAACGCCATGATTTTTAACACGTTTCGACTACCTAAATACGTCCACCGTCGCCGCTGCAACTATTCGCTACTAGGGTTCGTGGCGTGCAAAACGCACCGCTCACCGACGCCGCTCCGCTTTTCGCTAAGACCAAAACTCGTGGCCAGGCCGTTACCGCGGCAGTCCCCGAGTGCCACACGTATTTGTTACTGCGATAACCGACCTACACGCGAGCGGAGCCGCGGATTAAAAACAGTACCATTGTGAAATGAAAGTAACTCTGTCTGTCTATCTGTATATTACGATTTTACGGCTAAACTTCTATCTACTTCAATGATTTTAGCATGGAGATACTTTGATTCCCAAGAAAATACTTTGTTATGCTTTTCTAAAATAGGTGAGGCGATATCCAAAATAGGTTTACACGTATACAATAAACAAACACTCGTAAAATCTAGTAATAAATAATTTGACAATATTTTTTTTTTTTATGAAAACTTACCACTTAGTAAATTGTACTTGTAACTGTATAGACTAGTTAACAAAATATTGCCAAGACCACAATACGAGCAATACGATATGATCAAAACGTCAGATAATCGAAACGGTAACGTTCCTTACTTTGAAACGGGTCCCGAACTCTTGAGTCAAATGTGTAGGTAGGTACTGTACGAAGTAACAAAAAAGGTATGGCAATTTTAGAAGTTACAAATGGTTTTAGGCAACTCTGGTGGAACACCTGCCACACGTGTTTAAAAGATCCACAAAAAAAGTTAAGGACAAATAATGAATGAGTTTGTGATTTTACTTCGAAATAGTAATTCTAACACTAAATTTTTAGATTATAAAGTATATTACTGCTCAATCGCTAAGTACCCCTCAGTAAAAAAAAAACAGCTAAAAATACAAAGTCTAAAACAAACATTTGACAAGGCTCAATCTAAAATAATCCTCTATCTTTATCTTTATATATATAATTCTTCTGTGAGTGTGTATGTCACTGAACTTCTCTCAAACGACTGGACCGATTTTTATGATTTTTTTTGTGTGTGTTCAAGGGGATCTTGGAATGGTTTAGATTCGCAATTGGACCCGGTAGGTGGCGCTGCGATCAAGTTCTGGAATTTTAAAGTTGGCGGTACGAAGTTCGCTGGGTCAACTAGTTTTCTTATAAAAACTTACCACTTAGTAAATTGTACTTGTAACTGTATAGACTAGTTAACAAAATATTGCCAAGACCACAATACGAGCAATACGATATGATCAAAACGTCAGATAATCGAAACGGTAACGTTCCTTACTTTGAAACGGGTCCCGAACTCTTGAGTTAAATGTGTAGGTAGGTACTGTACGAAGTAACAAAAAAGGTATGGCAATTTTAGAAGTTACAAATGGTTTTAGGCAACTCTGGTGGAACACCTGCCACACGTGTTTAAAAGATCCACAAAAAAAGTTAAGGACAAATAATGAATGAGTTTGTGATTTTACTTCGAAATAGTAATTCTAACACTCAGTATTTAGATTATAAACTATATTACTGCTCAATCGCTAAGTACCCCTAAGTAAAAAAAAAAAACAGCTAAAAATACAAAGTCTAAAAAAAACTTTAGTGACAAAGGATCAATCTAAAAGAATCCTCGGTCTCTTTATAAAATTATTTATAATTTGTAGTATTAATAACATTTGAAAAATTTCACTAGTTTTCAAATAATTATAACCAATCACAAACCTCTATTTACATCAAAATATCTTTTTTAAATAACATCAAACATAAACGGCTTAATCTTCATTGTCACAAACTTTCCGTATATTGAACAATGAGATTACTAATGTATGCAAAACGGTGCACCTGCGTTAGATATCATCGCTAAACTAATTCTAACATCGCTTCTAATGTCCTTTTTACTCCGCAAATCTTTTTTTTACCAGAATCTTTTTTAATGACATTACTATTCATGCATAAGAGCAAACTTTTGGGGTCAAAACAAGATATTTTGTGTTTGATAAAACGATTTAGCATTTGAGGGTTAGATGTTTATTTAATTTTAGTGGCGTATTTTTATTTAATCGAATATATTCGCGTAATCCAACAAATCACACCCGACAATGTGGGTCTAAATTCTATTTCACATTAATATTCTAAATCTTAATAAAAAATTTAGAAACAAAAAAATACGCTTTTAACTAATGACTGATGTTAAGGTTCGACAAACTCAAGTAAATGAAAAAAAAAAGACGAGAGACGAGACAAAAGTAGCTCATAATCTCGATTTCTGCTGCAGCAGACTAAGTAATAAAAAGAAACGTTTCTTTGTGGTTTGTCTCTTTTGTTTTTAATATATTTTAATTTCAAACCAAATAAAGAATATGTATTTCACAAAATAAAATGAAATGAAATCCATGTTAGTTCTGACTAAAGTAACATTTGCAAAGGAGAAAGGATTATTAAAATCAGTTCGGTAGTTTTATAGCATAACTGTAAAATAATCACGATATCAGCATTATAAACGTAGATGCTCGTAAAGAACAAAAATATCTTTGTTCAAATAAAAGGAAAAAAAAAAGATCCAATGTCATTAAAAGACAAGAGCAATAAATTGGAGCTAATTAAATTGCACACGAGTGCATTAATATTACTGGAATATTCGGTGTACTCAACTGATACTTGATAATCATGCAGATCATGCATAATTTATGCCCAGCTTAGGGTCAAGTGGCCATAAATGGAACACCCCATTGTTATCAATATGGGGCGAATCTTTTATGCTTGTTTTCAATGGTCACAAATTGTGAACATTCACACCTTATGCCGCGTGAACGGACTTTTTTGACCATTGTCAGATTAGGCAATATTTGCTTATCACTATTATACAATAGACTTATTAGTTTGCGTTTTTTGGACACAACTGTGTGTTCTAGCTTTGTTTGAGCATTTTTTTTCTATTTTTTCTTATTTCAGTGTACGTACGTACGAGTATGTTATATATTTTTTCTTTTTTATTCGACTGCCATTGACTGCACCGTAACGTCTAAATTACTTAATCGATTTTAATTAAAAAGGTGCTAAATAAACAAGTAGCCCGAGTGAAATCGGCTATATTCTTTTCATCATTTTTTTTACGAAATCGGGTTAAAGTTTTGTAATTTTGTTCTTGTTAATATCAAACAAACGACGGTCACAATTTTTTTATTTTTGTATATCAAATTAAGACAACAGCTCAAAACATCTAAGAAATGTTAAGTATATGTTAATGACATTGAATAGACTCCGAATTAAGAAGTTTTCACGTGTGATTCTAAATATAATAAAGATATATACACGACATTTACAAGGCAAAAACGCATCATAGTAAGGTATTACATTACAAAAACAGTCATCAAAATTACTTTAGTAGTAAATAACTTTCGACAATTAATTTTAATTCGAATAGAGATAAAATCAAAACGACCTTAACCAGATCATTCGAATCTCAAACACTCTAAAGGCCGTTTTCACTAGCGCCCTTAAATTTAGGGGCCACATAGAGATGCACACAAACTTTATGGAACACCTAGTACTTAGATGTACTTTAAAACTTAGAGGCTACGTTTGGGGACGCCAGTAAGAAGATGGTTTAATTATATATGGTAAGAACGGGCACCAGTCAAATGGTAAACCGTTCAGTAGCATGGCCCAAAAACCCCTAACCTCCTCCGCGAAAGAATAACAATAAACATTGCAAATTTACATAACAAGTAAATAATACACGAGGTAATTTTGCTAATGAAAGAAAACAAACTCTAATTTCCATTTATTCTACAATTCTAAGGCACGCATTTAATGTTGTACATATCTACACATTAAGAATTCAGAAGACAAACAGGCGTGCACGACGCCACGCGGTACGTGGCTTGCCGCCACAATTAGCTGAATCTCAACCATATCAAGATCTTTGTATTGTATCCCTTTCAGTGTTACAATACACATAAGGCAATAATAAGATGTTATATTTCTTTAAAAAACCTTACTAATATTATATTTTAAATGCCACGCCTAACCGCTGCACCTATTTTGATGAATTTTGGTATAGAGAGAGATGGAACTTTGGGAAAGGATATATGCTACTTTTTACCGCGATAACCGACATACACGCGGGCGGAGCCGATGGCAAAAGCTGGTATCTTATAATTTTATTTTACAACAACAATATAAGTAATTGATTTTTTAATTAATTTTTTGGAGTTTATATTTAGTTTAAAATATAATCAATCATGTCAATATGTCAATTATTATGGCAAAGGGTTACCTATGACCATCTCCAGGAATCATAATACAAGACTAAGTATGAATAATCTCATTGAAATCGATGCAGCGGTTTGGCCGTGAAAGCGTAACAGACAGAGATGCACAGACAGATAGATGCCTCTGGTTATTTTCTAATTTAGAATGTTAGTGGGGTGAAATGGCATATAAAATGATAATAAGTGAAAATTCTAAACGACTTTCTTTGCACTTAAATAAAAACAATAGAGGCTTCCAGGAAATCGCAATGTACAAATAACTAATTGTTTTCCAGTACAAACTAATTTAAACTTTACAGTGTAGACGCTATAGTCGCTTTTCATGTGAATATGTAATAGGAACATTTTGTACGCAAATATAAATAATAATAAATACATATATCTATGTAATTGTACAGTGCGTTTTAAAAACAAGTCTTAACATTTTCTCCCTACAGAAGAACATAAACGACCGTTTTACAGCGCCATTAAATCGGAAAAATGTAAATGTCAGATTTAATTACTCCGCCGTCTTTATGCCGAACTGAACCTCATTAGTTGCTGAATATATAAATTTGTGGTTCAAAAATATAAAACAGTAGCAGCGCCCCGCGGTGTTACCCGCGTATTTTAGCCATTTACAAACTATCATTACGGTTGCTATGCAAGTGTGTTATGCATAGCAACCTGTGAAGTTTTGACAATAGATTTACAGTGATACATTCGACATTTTGACATCTACGATTTATGTATTTTTATAATCACCTAGCTTTCGCCCGTGTATCTCGATTATTGCAGTAAAAAGTAGTAGTAGCCTATGTGTTATTCTAATGTATAAGGTATATTACTGTAAAGTTTCATCCAAATCCGTTCAGTAGTTTTTGCCTGAAAGAGCAACAAACATACAGACATACCCACGAACTTTCGCGTTTATAATATTAGTAGGACTAGCTATGGCCCGCGGCTCCACCCGCGTATATGTTGATTATCGCCGGAAAAAGTAAAAAGACGGTTATTTTCGCATTGAAGTTTTTTTTAAAACAAGCTTTTATTATTAATTATTAATAAAATGAACTAAAAAGTTAAGATTAAATAAAATGTGCCCAAACTCGATGGAGTTATGTCGTTTTATTGCGGAGTTCCTATCTTCCTGCTCCAGCATCAGATCAGTTCCATGTCATCACGATATTGCATTGTCACGAAATATACAGATGCATGCAAATAAGTCAATCGAAAACCGAAAATTTAATTACCAAGATTTCATTACAGGCAAAGTGACAGGTGAAACGTAAAAAAAGCTTATTAGTCCTTAAAAAAAAAAGAAAACAGCTTTAAAACTGTTTCAAAACTTGTATCTGTCGTAAATTTCAATTATAGATGTAACATTTTGTGAATTTTATATTAATCGATATATTTATTATTATTTTATCTATATTATATTCAGCGTAGAGATCGCTATCAGATGAAGAACATATGATCAAAGTAAATGCTACGACTTTAAAAAAAAAACAATCGCCTAGGTGACAAACCTCCAAAAAACAATGAATCATAACAAAAAAATCAAGTTCATCATTAAATCTGTCCCGGAAACAGTTGGTCCAAATGAAATAACTAATAAAAAATAAAATACAAAAGCCGCCGGCGTCCCCTATCCGATAGTTAACAACCGAACAATTACATTTAATTTACGAATGAGTTTTTAAAGTACCCCAATATGGCGAGCCCTTCCCGTGATATTAAACCGCTATCATTTTGTATTGCGATAATCTACCGCGACATTTGTTAAAAAATAAATTCGAGAGGGTATCGCGAACAGTTACTAAAACTTCAATTGTTCTCAAGTGCCACTTCTCATTCTGTAATGTATAATCTCATTTGAACTACAGATTTGTGTTGTAAATTAAGCTTTAGTTTGTTTCAGATAAGGGTTGTTTTAGAAGTATATTTAATTGGCAAAATGTAAATTGCTAAAACATTGTCGTATATAATGTGCGGCATATTAAGCGAACGCATTAAATTTTGAAGTACACAGTGTAATTTATTAGAAAGTCTGTTCAATTTCCATATTTTGTTTAAATTACTGTTTTTGTACTTCTACAAACGGTGATTGAGTTGGTGGAAAACCTTGAACCTTAATAAATCAGTACCAGGAATGTTGTGTTAGAAAGTTGGTCGTTTGGACATTCTCAAAGCGGGATAGTCTGATATGGGTTCGTCCTTTATCAACTGTTGCCAGAAATATGTTCTTCTTTAATTATGTAGGAGCATATGTTTCATGTTTCACAAATTTTCACAATGAAAATGTGTATAAACTTCATACATATTATTATATAAGAGGCATCATTGGTCTAGTGGTTAGCGTATGCGACTGCAGATCAAGAGGTCTCGGGTTCGATTCCCGGGTCGGACCAAATGTTTGTGTGATTCGCAAATATTTGTTTCGGAGTTTGGGTGTTTTCTATGTATAATATGTATGTATTTACAAAAAGAAGTATGTTTATGTATTTATATTAGTTGTCTAGTTACCCATAATACAAGCTCTGCTTAGTTTGTGGACTAGACGCCGTTGTGTGTAAAATGTCCGAAATAATTAAATAAATAAATATTTTTGGACATAAAATAAATATTTTTGGACATCTGACACACAACATCATCTAGTCCCAAGCTAAGCAGAGCTTGTGTTATGGGTACTAGACAACTGATATAAATACATAAACATAAACATATTATAATTAATATTTATTTTTATATATATACATAGATATATATAATTAATATTTATTTATTATCATAATTCTTTCTCTGACCATTATCCTCACTTATATTATAAATGAAGAATTAAGTATGTCTATCTGTCGCGCTAAACTACAGAACCGGTTTAAATTAAATTTGGCTAGATAGTCTAGAACCGGAATAAGGTTAATTTTACCGCGTTAACTGATATACACGCGGGTGGAGCCGCGGTCGTAAGCTAGTATGTTTTACAAACGTGTTTACAAGTAATCTGATGCTAAGTGATTATTGACGTGTTTGGAAACCTGAAAGTGAAGGTTCACAGGTACATTATTGACCTGTGCTTTGGGACTATATTTCGTTCTAAAGGTTTGGAGTCGTAAGGAGAACAGACTGAAAAAAGAAAAAAAACACTATGTTGCCATAAAGAAAATTAAAAAAAATTGAAAAAATAAATATACCGTACTACAACTAGGTAAAATCCAACCCTTGCAAATTTCAACGTAACAATATAGCTATGAAACCATAATAAAGACATTAAGTATTTTTCCGCTGATAATCCGTTTTTATAACAAAAATGCGCATCGCTCAACGGGCGGTAGGCGCGAACTTGTTACCCTTTGCCCTTTGTTTAGTTAAACCATAAAGAAAACAACAGTGTTTTAACCCTTAAGTTAACCCTTCGCAACACATGTCATAAGGGCTGTGACCGCGAGAAACCGCGAATCGTGACCATCAATAAGCACCATGCTGCGAGGATCTGATTATTCTCATTGAAATTGTAACTTTATCTCTAAGCAGTAAAGTTGATAAAACGATATTTGTATTAATGTGTGTAATAATGGGTGAAATATGTAGAGTATATTTTTATGTGCATTGTGTTGCGAATGGTTTTTATTGAGAATGTCTGCGCTGGCATTAGCAGGATTGTTTGCCGAGGATGCGCTCCCCATATGTTGTTTGTTTCAATATTTCAGTGGGCTTGAACGTTTTCTAGTAGCATTTAGCATTATTTTGCCCATTTTATACTGCGGGCTAGATTGTTTTAATGTATATAAAGTAAATCGTTTATTTATATAAAATGAAGTTGGTTTGTGTACACTGCAAAAAACGAGATTGTTCAGGATGGATTTAGCTGATTGTTTTTGTCTATTTTTGGTATTATTTCTAATATTTTTAACGTAGCCATAATGTACCACAGTGAAAGATGGTAGGCTAGCTAATGTTTTAGGTATATATTTTGTAATTTATCTGATTAAAAAGTTTTAAAAATCTATCACATACATGCGTCTGACATTTGCAAAGGATGAATTCATAGAAGTTGTTTTATTTCCTATTATTATTATTATTAGTCTACTTTACGAAAGAAACATATCAATTATAGTTTTATCGTAACTTCATAGTGTGGGAGCCATTTATATTTGTGGTTGACACTTTCCCATCCCATAAGTGTAACCGGCAATGCAGGCGTTATCAGTCATCGTAATATTATTGACAAAACTTAAAACTTTATCGTGGGAGAACTGTATTTCGGTATAAATTGATATATATGAATTCCATGTTACGAAGAGATCCCATGTTAGGATAGTTGTAATTACAAATTACAAGAACGGCACTCTTTAATAGAACAGCACTATATTACAGTGAGTTGGGACCATTAGCGGTTGTCCAAACTCAAAGTGAGGTCTGTTGTGTGTATATAGTTTCAAAACATTACCAAAATACACATGAAAATTAATGTTGCAGTGCTTGTCTTTGCAGATTTCTGTCTATGTGTGTGTTTCCGTCTAAATTAATTCTAGAAATATAGAGAAATCGTGACTATTGTGTAATCGTCTTTGTACATGTATAGTAATCGAATACAACCAGAATAGTAAATGTCAGTCATTATTAAAATGTCATCATTTAATCAGCGTGCTGGTCAGCCCATAATCAGAAGCGGTGCAAAAAAGCAGCAAACGTCAAGTAGCAGAATAAAATAAATTGTAAATATTTTTTAAGTCTTAGTTAAATTTTACAACTAGTTGGCGTAGTAAATTCACTTTGCATACTTGCTCTCCCACAAGAGATGCTTTCGTAGCACCTGATGTTGTAACCTGCCAGTATACGAGTATATACCCATCAAACTATGTGACAATGTAGATGATAGTACCGTTCTGCGTTGAATAATCTATTATCTTCATCATATTTCTAGCCGATTAATTGTCGACGGTTGGAAAATAATGTTGATAGGTTATTTACATAAAGCTTGTCTCTATATCAGATATTATTTGTCATTTATTATTTTTCCTTTGTGACCACAGATTATCTTGGGGTTTATCTGTGTTTGTCACTTAGAGACATAGTATATTATTATAAAGTTTTCTCATACAAAAACACAATATGGGTTCTTTTTACGTAAGTATTTTTTATTAATTAATGAAAAGAAATTCGATTTATAATTAATACAAACATTCGCCCGCGGCTCCACCTGCGTGTATGTCGGTTATCGCCGCAAAAAGTAGCCTAAGTCCTTTCTCAGGCCTTAGACTGGCTACAAAATGTGTCCAGTGGTTTTTGAGTTTATCGCGAACAGACAGACAGACGCGGCGGAGGGTTTTATTTTATAATATGTAGTAATTACGAATAAAAATGTTGAAATTAATCTCTACACATCTGTAATATTGAAGCATGAGTGAATGTAATAAAATGATGTACTTAAATGTGACATTCATCACATGCTTTTTAAGGTTCTGTAGTTCATGGCTTGGAACCTTTAAAGTTTTGTCATGTCTGTCCGTCCGTCCTTCCTCTACCTACCGCCCAAACGGTTTGCTAGAACGAGCTAGCAACGAAACTTTGGATAGATATGTCTTTCTATCACGTCGACAAAGTGCCAGAATAAAATCACGAAAACCATTTTCTTTTTGGGTTAGCTCCTCTACACGTACAGTGGGGATGTTTTTTTTTCGCGTCTATCCCAAAGTATGGGGTATAATTAGATAGGTCTTTTAAAAACGTTGATAAAGACGATTATTTGATTTAGGTATCCGTTTGAAAGTTATTCAACTTTAAAGAGATTTTTTTCTCAAAACATGGCTTCCTCCCCCCTCTAAGGGTAAGCGGCTGGCTCGAAAAATTTGAAAGAAATCGTAATGGTATTACATGTGATGATCTTTAAAGGAAAACTATAACTGTTTACGTAACTTTGTTAGTTAAGGAGTTATAGAAGCCTCACTTCTAAAATACGCTTACTTAGAAATCTTCGTACAAAAATAAAGAAGTAATAAGTATTTGAATAACAATTATCGTTTGGGCACGACTAAAACCATTATGGGTAACTACGGAACCCTATTCTTTGCGTGGTAAGAACGACGGAGTGTTCTTGTTCATGCATCAAATAATAAAAAAATGCTAATAGTAACACGTTACCGTATAGTTCACTGGATCACCATGAAAGCTTTCATATACATTGTCAGGGGCACAGAAAATTGTTAAATATTTGTAACAAAATACCACTAGCGCCACCTGTTGTCATTCAATGTCAAATCAATAAGGAATGAATGTAGGTACTATGTATGTGAATGAATATGTATCGGAATGAATATAATAAAATATGACTTCAGTCTATTGCAAACTATCAGCGTTTTAATAGGTTATGGGCCCAGGTCTCGCAAATAAAAAAGTTTTTTTTATTGTTGAAAATCAGTGCAGTTACATTAAAATGTCGACCAATTATTTGGCGAATGTCCCGAAGCTGAAAGGTCGTGATAATTATGACGATTGGTGCTTCGCGGCGGAAAATGTGCTAGTGTTAGAAGGCATGGCGGACGCCATTAAGGCGCCATTAGCAGTAACGGCTACATCGGTTCAAAAAGCAGAGGATATGAAGGCAAAAGCAAAACTAGTGCTAACCATCGATGCTTCTTTATATGTCCATATCAAGCAATGTGCAACGACATTTGAATTATGGAAAACCTTGAAGAACATGTTCGATGATTCTGGGTATTCACGTAGAATCAGTTTACTTAGAAACCTCATCAGTATACGCCTAGAAGACTGCGACTCGATGACCAGCTATGTCAGCCAGCTTATGGAAACCGCACAGAAACTGCAAGGGACTGGTTTCGAAATAAATGACCAGTGGATTGGGTCACTAATGTTAGCCGGATTACCGGAGAAGTTTGAGCCAATGATAATGGCCATCGAACATTCAGGCATTAACATAAACGCGGACGCTATAAAAACAAAGTTGTTGGATATGAGTATAGATGTGAAATCTGAGGGTGCATTTATCGCGAAAAAATATTGGCGTAATGGCGGCGGCAGTAGAATGAACGGAAACAGAACGAATCCGTCAACTGTCAATGTCAAAGATGGCGGCAATAAATGTGTAACGAAGAAAACTAAAATAATTCGTTGCTACAAGTGTAAGCAGACTGGACATTACAAAAATCAATGTCCACACACAGAAAAAATGAAGACGAATGCATTTAGTGTTTTTCTCACAAAAGGATTTAGTCAAAGCGACTGGCACTTGGATTCCGGCGCAAGTACTCATTTGGTTTCCAACCAGAATTTGTTATCAAATGTTTGTTTTCAACCGAAGACTAAGGAAATTATCGTGGCTAATAAAACGATAGTACCCGTTGAATGCTCAGGGGATCTACAGATTACGACGTGTGTCGGTAGTAAGAATCACAAGATAAATGTAAACAATGTTTTGTGTGTGCCAAACTTGACATCCAACCTACTTTCAGTGAGTAGAATAATTGCCAACGGCAACAGAGTCGAATTTGATCAACATGGTTGTTCAATCTATAACTCACAGAATGAATGTATTGGTGTAGCAAAATTAGAAAATGGTGTATACAGACTAAATGTGAAAACTGAGCAAATGTTTGCAGCATCAGTGAAAGTATCAAGTACAACCTGGCACAGGCGACTTGCGCATATTAATGCCACTGATATGCAGAAATTAAAAAATGGGTTAGTCGAAGGTGTTAAATTCAGTGATAAGTGTGACATCAGCAAGAATAGTTGCACAGTTTGCTGTGAAGGGAAGCAAACGAGACTTCCATTTCCTCACAGTGTAAACAAAAGTAGTGAAGTCTTGGAATTGGTTCACACAGATTTATGCGGACCAATGGAGAACCTGTCACTAGGTAAAGCTAGATACTTCCTACTGTTTGTGGATGACTTTAGCAGGATGTGCATTGTCTATTTTCTGCGAGAGAAGAATGAAACCTTTAAATATTTTAAACAATATAAAGACCTTGTGGAGACTCAACAGTCAAAAAGGATTAAAATACTAAGGTCAGACAACGGAGGTGAATTCTGTTCGACAGCAATGGAGAACTACTTAAAACAATGTGGTATTGTTCATCAAAAAACGAACAGTTACACACCGGAGCAGAATGGATTATGTGAGCGATATAACAGATCGATAGTTGAGAAAGCTCGCTGTCTCCTGTTCGATGCACAGCTACAAAAATGCTTGTGGGCGGAGGCTGTAAATACAGCTGTATATATCTTAAATCGTGCACCAGCGGCAGGCATTGGTAACAATACAACTCCTTATGAAGTATGGACGGGCAGAAAGCCGAAATTGGATCACTTGCGCATATTCGGCAGTCCAGTCATGGTACATATCCCTAAAGAAAAACGCAAGAAATTGGACAAAAAGGCGAAGAAAATGTTCCTAGTTGGATATTCTGAAAATATCAAGGGCTATCGCTTATATGATCCAGTAGCAAGAGATGTTACTATAGCCAGAGATGTTGTGGTCATGGAAAACACAGATGACAGCTCAATGACAACCATCACAATTGATGAAAGCAGACCACATGAAGATGCAGAAGAGAAAGAAGCTTCTGTAAGTGAAGAGCAAGATACCAGTGAAAGCGAGAAGGATAAGACATTCATCCCGAGCGATTCTTCGTATGACACTGATAATAGTTGCTCAGACACTTTATCACCAGAAGACATGGATGTCCTCTCCACACAATGTAACACCAATGTGCCTCAAAAACGTGTGAGACGCAAACCAGATTACTATAGTGCTGCGAGCATGTGTGTGGAAATAGCAGGTGAACAGCTCACTACAAGTGATGTGTTGAATAGTTCTGAAAAAGAGCAATGGCAGTGTGCAATAAAAGACGAGTTAAAATCTTTTAAGGAAAATGACACTTGGGAATTAGTGGATAGGCCAAAAGACAAAACAGTGGTCAAAGCAAAGTGGGTGTTTAAAACAAAATTTAACAGTGATAATGAAGTGCGCTACAGGGCCGGGCTTGTAAACTTGTAAACAATCAGCTCGAGCTTGGTATATTAGAGTTGAAGATTGTTTATTAGAATTAGGCTATAAAAAGTCAGATTATGAACCTTGTCTTTTTATAAAAATTGATAAGAGCACTAAAGTCTATGTTGCTCTATTTGTAGATGATTTCTTTGTTTTTTTATAACTGTAAGAATACATATAAAGAGTTAATAAATAAATTAGTTGAAAAATTTAGAATCAAAGAAGCAAAAGACTGTAGCACTATCTAGTACAGAAGCAGAATACATGGCCTTATCTGAATCTTGTAAAGAGGGTATTTATTTAATGAATTTGTTAAATGAGCTTGTGCAATGTGCGGATATGCCACTGTATTTATATAGTGATAACCAAAGTTCCATTAAATTAGCTTCTAATCCCTTGTTTCACAATAAACGCACAAAACATATTGACATAAGGTACCACTATGTAAGAGAATGTGTTTTGGAAGATAAAGTGAAAGTTGAATATGTGTCAACAAATAATATGCCAGCCGATATACTGACCAAAAGCTTATGTAAAAACAAACATTATAAGTTTTTAGATCTAATGGGTGTTTCAAAAGTATAGTATGTATTATTATAATTGAAACCACTTTATGTGTATATTTTTAGAATTGGAATTTAGTTTATTTTGTTAGGTCAGGGTGTTAAATATTTGTAACAAAATACCACTAGCGCCACCTGTTGTCATTCAATGTCAAATCAATAAGGAATGAATGTAGGTACTATGTATGTGAATGAATATGTATCGGAATGAATATAATAAAATATGACTTCAGTCTATTGCAAACTATCAGCGTTTTAATAAAAATGACATAAGGTAGATTTATTATAACAACAATGTAATTTTTGCCTAAGCAAACCATCGGACAAAATCTAGTATTACTTAAATAATTGACAGTACAATAAAAATAAACACAGATTTTTATTGGCCAGAAAGTAGCAAACACTTCGTTTAAAAACAAATACAGTACAACATTTCGTCGGTTACAATGTTACTTTTCAATTTAACCCAACACCGTGCCCGATGTTGAATAAAAACAAAGTTTCCCCGACATTACAGCGCACTTATCCGTCGTATCCATTCAGTTTTATAGGCCATTAGTTCTATCGACGGGCGTTCCAAAATATAAGGCGTGTTTTACAGCTGAAAAGCTTAATTTCCTACTTTTAATTAGGGTTTCTAGCGATAAGACTACGCCGGAGTGCGAGGACGATAAGTGCGGGAAACCCGTGGGAAATAAATACACGCTGGAGGGCACAAAAAAAACTGGGATTTCTCAGATTCGTTTATAATTTGACTCTTAACTTGAGAAGGCAATTATAGAAGGCAAATGGCACAATTATATATTAAAAATCTGTTTTAAATTTTGATTTAGGTTCGTACTTTAAATCTGAATCTTTTCAGCTTTATATTTAATGTATTGTTTTTGTATATTTTATGTTATTCACATAAGACCTCGGAAAAATAGTTAGTGAGTGCGTGACCGAAGGATATAAAAGCATCCATTGTGTGTCATCATACAGTATTATCTGCACTCAGAGTAACGATAGTGACCCCCAATCTTAGATAAAATAGTCATGTTTTCCAGTAGAGTCAATTTGGTAGGCTAAAATATCACAAAATAGCATATAAGAGTCAATTAAGATAGGCATAGAAAAATCCTAGTTTTTGGCATGTGTTGGCACTTTAAAAAGGAAATCGGCGTGTTAAACGAATGTTCATGTGACATGAAGGACTGTCTAAAGGCCTATCGACTGGACTGGACTTTTAATGACTGTTGATGTGAAATGAAAGGTTTTTTCATATGTTTACGCTATATACTTTTGACACACTAAGCTGAAAACATTACATACTACATACGCCACCACTTCTTCGTGCTTTGCTCGTGACTGACTGATGACTTACAGATATTTGTTTCAGAGTCTCAGTGTTTTCTATGTTTAATATGTATGTAATTACAAAAAGAAGACACTTATAAGTATTCCATCAGTAAATCCAGCTTTCATAGTACAAGCTCTGCTTAGTTAAAACTAAGCAGAGCTATGTAGTTGGCGTTGTGTGTTACAAGTGCGATATTACATAAAACTAAGTACCTACCGTACCCGCAAGCCCTTGATTTATGTAATTGTAAGCCCATTGCTTTATCCATTATCAAGACCTAAATGTTTCTGTATCTGTACCTACTCAGCAAATTGCCGACGGATGGTTGCAACGATTCCTCTATCAAGAAAAAGCGGCCAAGTGCGATTCGGACTCTCCCATGAAGGGTTCCGTATCAGCAAGTAACATCATATAAAAGTTCTTGTATCTCGTTGTAACTTTCATCGATGTTTTTATAGAAGTGTATTGATTGGATGAAAGGTAAATTGCGTGTTACGATTTATGACGTATTAAAAAAAAACTACTCACTAGATCTCGTTCAAACCAATTTTCGTTGGTAGTTCGCATGGTAATGTATTTTTTTTAGTTTTATCACTCTCTTATTTTAGAAGTTAGAGAGGGGGGGGGGGACACATTTTTCCACTTTGGAAGTGTCTCTCGCGCAAACTATTCTCTACTACTACTCGTTTAGAAAAAAATGATATTAGAAACCTCAACATCATTTTTGAACACCTATCCATAGATACCCCACACGTATAGGTTTGATGAAAATCTTGAAAATTGATGAAAAAATGATGATTTGAGTTTCAGTTCCAAGTATGGGGACCCCCAAAATGTATTGTTTTTTTTCTATTTTTATGTAAAAATCTTAATGCGGTTCACAGAATACATCGACTGACCAAATTTCAACAGTATAGCTCTTATAGTTTCGGAAATAATTGGCTGTGACATACGGACGGACAGACAGACAGACAGACGGACTTGACGAATCTATAAGGGTTCCGTTTTTTGCCATTTGGCTACGGAACCCTAAAAATGTAGCAAAGACTTCGGGACGATTACGTTTATTTAATAACCGCCATCTATGATGTGTTAAAGACCATCCTAATAATGACAGTATGCCTGCTGTCGTATTTCGTTGGTGAGTGTGAGACCCGAGGCCCCATAATTCTGCATCATCCCGGCCCTAGGAGGCCGGGAGAATGATGCAGAATTTTCTGACCAGGCCGCCATGGTATGGGTCACCATGCTGCATTGCCTACACTCACAATGAGGATGGTGGCCCCTACTGCTAGATTCTACTCATGCTTTCCATCAGGCAGAGTAGAGTTACTTTGGTAGGCTTACATAAAAAAAAAGAAAAAATGTGTCCAAGGCGTGTATATAGATTTTTTTGACTTGGTAAATAATTATTATATTGGGCCTTATTAATTAAAGAACCTTTGTGAAAATACTTACATCCATGCGAATTACATACGAGTATTATTTTTCTACTACGTTAAGGCCCAATGTATAAAATTTTGTACTTAAAATATTGAGAAAGATTGCCTAAAGATTGTTTCACTTTATAAAATAGGGTACTTAATACGAAGTTTTTCTCATTTAAAAAAGAACAATAGGTAATTAACTTACATTGTATTATTACGAGTTAAAAAAAGGTAACTAACCCTTATGCACTTTTAATTATTAACTTAATATAACATATTTCAATAGAATATAAATCCTAATTTTATTTACCTACAGGTTAGATGTACCCTGAATTTGGACATAAAGACCCCAAATCACAACCTTCTTCGATAACAAAATATCTCTAATGCAAAAGTCGCCCAAAAAGCCCAATACTTATTGTATTTACGTAAAAACTTTACGAAAACTTTTCACATAGTTTAACCTGGTTAATTTAGTATCCATAGACATTACAATTTGGGATCAATAGGGAAATTCGAATTTTCCTTTTATTGAATACGTATATCACGTATCTCGTATATCACAATGTAGAGTTTATGAGAAATTACCGGCTTCTCCAGACTTCAGTTCATATTTTGTTTGTGTAAATTGGTATTTATACTTTAAACTTTTTATTTTAAACTTTTCATTTGCAATACACACAAATTTTAACATAAAATTAAGACATTATGTTCAATTGTATGTATTAAAACGACAAAATGAGAAAAGTGTTTGAGTAGACCGTTTGTGCTTAATTTGAAAATAAATAAAGATTTATTACCGACTCAAAGTGTTAAACAATGTAAAAGTTAAACGAGTATTTAAAGTTAGACATGCCAACAATGGAAATGAACCTACAAGTTTTTCAACAGTTTTGTACCCTACGTTGTTTTAACTTGTTATCGTAAATCAACGGACTTCTCACGAAGTTTAGTTTTATACATAATACCCTGAAATTTAGTAGGTTGTAAATAACAATTTCTATTTATAATAAATACTTTGAAATAATTTACTTTTATGAAGAACATTAATATTGTTAATTATGAATTGTTTATGAAATGTCATTTGAATATGTACTAAGAGAGGTTCTGCCCCTCAAGCAAGATAATATATAATAAATATTTAGGACATCTTACATACAACGTCATCTAGTCCTAAACTAAGCAGAGCTTGTATTATGGGTACTAACTGATATAAATAAACATACTTTTTTTTTGTAAATAGATACATTTTTTATCTATATAGAAAACACCTAGACTCCGAAACAAATATTTGTGGATCACACAAATATTTGGTACAAAAGTAAGGGTAATTCTCTCGTTAGAATCATTAACGTGTCTATTCGACCACGTGTCGTAGCGCTTGAAAGGAAATGTCTGAGTAGGAAATGGGTTATTTTTTTAATAACATGTGGTTTTATCATGTTGATATATTGATAGATATATATTGCTACATTTTTATGGCATGAGGAGGTAAATGAGTGGACCAGTGATCAAAAGGTAAATGACAACCACTCATAGTCACCTGCAACTCAAGAGTTATTCACTAATATTACGTCCTTCGAGGACCTCTCCCTTTTGTATCAGAGGAGGGATTCAAAGGTTTTGAGATCCGATACAAAAAGGTTTTAAAACAAAGGTTTTACTTACACAGATTTCAGTGGCAATAATTGATAAAAAAAGCCAGGGCCTTGCCACACACATTTGGAGATCACGCAAGGGTTTTGATTGTGAAGTAGGAAAAACTAATGTGTGATATGTACGAATATTTTCTTCTGTGTCTTAGGAATATAATATAACAATAATATTCTAACACTGGCAGTGACCCGAGCCTGGCAGTGAGATATTATGGGTTGTTGATTAATGTTATTCTATTTAAATACAAGCTTGTTACACAAATAGACTATTAATATTTGTGGCAAAAACAATTTATGCATTAAATTAGATATATGTATATCATATTGAACATCAATTTTAATAAATCAATTCACGGATGTCAAACTAAGAATTGATTGCTGTAATTACGCAGAGGGATCAACCCTTTTATTGGATTTTTTCATATTTCATCGCTGCGTCTGACACGATTTCACAGATGAGAATTTTTGTGACCTCAATTCTATTTTAGAGTCGTATTATATTAGTTTTTATTTACTGGTTTCATATTCATAAAAAATTAACTGTTAGATCTGCGTATAGTTTCATTTTTTTTTGTATTTTTAAGAACTTCCAATTTAATAAGTTTCCATGCCTATTTAAATGTAGTAAACCTCTTGAGGGTTAAAAGTAAGTTTAAAATTTGTCATACCCACTATTATTACTTTTATCTATGACATATTTAACAAACTTTAACTCTGGCAACACGACTGCGACTGTTCGAGGTAGGTATGTATATACCAACATATCCTGGTCATATCCTTATTTCGGATATATATACCGGATTTTGGAAACCACATGGAAAAGCGCTTCTTGGTTTACAAAAATTAATGAAACACATCAAAACTTTTGTCCCTACGGGCGCTACTATCGCAACATCATAAATCTACTGTTTTTTTTTCAACATGAATAATGCAGACTACAGAGGCATTACTTTTCCAATCTTTTAACTTTATCAACAAGTATTTTCACACGCACGTCATGGCAAAATATAGTGACTAATAAAACTATCAACATTAAGGAGTTTTATAGTCATTTCGTCTTTCTCATACGAAACAAAGTTTCTCCACTTCTGTTAAATGTTTGTGTGTAATCTCACTCATTGCCAGTTGTAATGTTAAATGTTTGTTCCGGGTAATCGCTGTAACAGCTTGACAAATTTTTACAGGAATTTCGCTGATAACATAAGGTGTATCTAAACGTAGTGTAGGACGTCCACAGGCCAGGTGGAGTAATGATTTGCGCAAGACGGCTTTCAGGAGCTGAATGCAAGAAGCCGAAGGTTCGAACCGAGTGGCATGCAATTGGAAAGGCCTATGTCCAGTAGTGGACTACGATAGGTTGATGATGATAAGGAGTAACTAAGTCAAATTTTTGTTGTACTAACTTCGCTCCACGGCGTTCCTGGCGTTTTAGAACAATAACAGCTGGCGGGTTCAGTTAGTTTATATCTAAAATCAATGCAATTCACTTTAATTAGTTTAAATTCAACACCCTCTGTGCACGGTCACGGTCCCACAGACCCCTGTACTAATTTGTAGAACGTCCGACTTGAAATTCTGTAATACCCGCATGAAAACAAATGAATTATTGCGGCTTAATTGAAATATCCTGCTAAGTTCAAAGGGTCATTTTAATGAATGTTGATTTAGAGACATCTACTTAAAAAGTCGGCTTTGAATATTTATCAGGAATCGCACGTCTCGTAGTGTTTTATTAAAATTGTTAGTTGAGTTAGTTGATGATTTTTTTATATTACGTTACGTCGAAGTCGAAAGTCAAGTAAGGTCCAATAAATTAAAGATGTTGTGCACTAAATTAAAGCCACGACCCCCTCTTTTTTTCATTGTCAAGCGTCTTTTTTAAATTTTATATAGCCCATGTCATTACCACAATTCTAACGAATTCAACGACACCTCATATGTCACAATCTATATAGCCGTTTGGGCTTTAGGGCGTGCCAAAGAAATTAACATATATACATACATATTAGAAAACTCAATACTATTTTTGAAGACCTATCCATAAATGGTATGGTAAACACGTATGGTTCAGATTAAAAAAAAATGAGTTTCAGTTCCAAGTATGGTATGTTTATGGTATGGTACCCCCAAAATTTAATGTTTTTTTTTCTATTTTTATGTAGAAATATTATTGCGGTTCACAGAATACATCTACTAACCAAATTTGAATAGTATAGCTTTCATAGTTTCGGAAAAAAATGGCTGTGAGATACGGACGGACAGACAGACAGACTTGACGAATGTATAAGGATTCCGTTTTTTGCCATTAGGCTACGGAACCCTAAAAATGGATTGGCTGTTGCAAATGGAGATCTAATAGTGGCACATATATCACTGCAAAACGAGAATATTTAAGTGACAGTCCGCCAGACAACCATATTCAGTGCAATGAATTGAAAATGAACTGAAAGTAGCAATATAAAATCTCTTTGAAAGTCTAAATATTTTATGATGTTGAAGTGGAGGATTGAATAAAAGTACAATTCATAAATGTACTCGTTTTTTATCACTTACCATGCTATTTAAACAGTATTATTGGTAGCTTTTTATTCTAACTGTATTATTATTATTATTTCTTTTTTAACATCGTGATAATTATATTGATTCAATGGTTGTCGCAAGAAGTCAAAAAAGAAGGGGATATGAAACAAACTCTACGCCATTATTACCAACCCGTGATTTCATTGTGTCCTAATAGGCCAAAGTATTCTTGCTAAAAAGAGGCCCATGTAAAGCAGTGAATTACGATAGTGTGATGATTGCTGGATGACGATACTTAAGCTTTACGGGCAAATCTCAAAGCTTTTAGTTAAAATTTTTAGCAATAAGGGCCACAGTATACTAGCTACTTTTAGCATCGGCGATCGGCGATTTGGCGACTGCATCGATGCTGCATCGCGTTTCAGCGACTTCCTGCGTTCGATCGCGGTATCGGAAACGCGCGTTTTAGCGACTGCTCAGATGCTAAATCGATGCTACGGGCATCCGAATGTGTGCGGAGAGTAGCGTTCAGCTGCTGTGTCGCGCTTCTAAAAAGCGACATAATCTCCGCGTTTGGCGTTTTTAAGTGTGCGGTGTAGAGCGTTCGGTCGTCGTATTTAGCTTCTAAAAAGCGACTAGTTGCCGATCGCCGATGCTAAAAGTATGTAGTGTGCTGTGGCCCTAAGAAAAACGTATAGTGGTTTGCATTACTTTTCTAGATATTAATAAATAAAGCAAAAAAAGTGTACCACTTTTTACCAAAATTGCGTGGTAGACACACACACACACACGCATGGATACTCTCTTGTCAAATTAAAACAATGTCTACGCTACATTCTTAGCGAAATCCGTGATTAAAGAAGTTCTAATCTATCAATTTTAAGGTAATTAATGTTGCCACATAATTAAACTTAATTATGGTCTTGGACTACATTAGTGTATCTCTAATCGAATTAATCTGCGTCAGTTCCAGCTTTATCTTAAAATATTCTTTATTTCTATCGACTTTGAAAAGATAATTTCAGAATTTTTGCGAACTCCAAGGCCACCTAAAGGGTTGAGTCGTCTGAAGGCTTACGCTCGGTCAAGGCCAGAGAAGCAGAAAAACTGCGATATTTTCAGATTTAAAATATCTCAAATCAAAAAAATTGATAAGGCAAGAATCCTTGCTTGTTTTTTATGAATCCAATCTAAAATAAAATTTATGAAATTTTTACTTCCTTTAAGAACGTAGAATGTTTTTTAAAGTACATTTATCGATTTGAAAAGGCATAAAATTTGATTACTGACAAATTTCTGAGCTGTTTCATAGGAATTTTCTCAAAAGAAAGAACCTCCTACAATAAACGAACAACATAAATACGCTATGAAATGGAAAATATTAATTCAGTATATCCCTAACCTAACAAAAACATGAAATTTCTGGGCAAAATAATGTACAGAATTTGAACTCATGCTCAATTTATTAAAGAAAACGAATGTTCACGTGTTAGCACATTCTATGTATATTTATTTAAATGAGAAGAATAATTTGAACGGAATTGCTTTCTACATACACATATTTTATTGATGTATTTATGATATTAGTCTTTGCAAATCATGTTTGGTAGTAAGCCCGACAAAAATCTTTTGTTTGAACTAGAGTACACCAATTTTATAAAAATATGGAATACTAGTTTTCGCAAGCGGTTCCGCCCGCGTGTATGAAAGTTTTCGCGGTAAAAAGGTGCCCATGGCCTTTCTTAGCTTCGTAGACTATCTGTGTACCAAATTTCATTTAAATCGTTATTGTGTGTATTAGAAATACAGGTGCAACCTTAGAGGTAATTATTCTAAGGGTGCTCTTTGCTCGTTCGATCACCTTTGTTCCTGCTTCCTTCCTACATCCGACTACAACGCAATAATCTACAGGAACACTTTTATTATATTTTCAATTTTGTATTTTTGGCTCGTGTACTTTTTAAAAGTAACTCTGAATTTATATTTTGAAGGTAATTAACTAAGGAATTTGTTCTTATTCTGAAGTTTATTATTATAATCATTTACATACCTTAGGTACCTATTCCAGGGGGGTGTCACTCCGCAGTTTAGGTATAGTCGGCCGGCTGCCTGCCGGGTCAGACACGCCGGTCGAACAGACATCGTCAGAACAGTTCAGAGTTACACGATAGAAAGAGACGCAATTGTAGGTAAATATAATCGTAGTGATTCGGCGCTGTGCGATCTGAATTGAACTTAATCTTTTGACACCTTTAATTTTGATAACTTTAATTTACTTTTTAGAGTGAGTCTTCTGATTGGTACTATTATGTATTCTGTGCCTATTCTTCATCATCCTGATTTTACTTAGTATTAACTTTTTCATGTGCTTAGTTCTAGATTTTAGTGTTCCGAAGATTTGGAGTCGGTGACTAGTTCAAACGTTTTATTTAGTATCAGTTTTTTCACAGAGTGACTGGACTCAGATTTCCGCAACTCTAAGTGCGATCTAAATTCGAAGGTTTTAATAGTTGTCAGTACATTTGTGGGCACTGACTTTTCAATAACGATGGTCACAGCCATTCCAGGTTGTTTATCCTACGGTCAGTCATGTAGGACAATGGCCACTCTGGGATCTACAAATTTTTGATGTCAGTGTAAATATTCTTTGAATCTGTTTTATGTATACAACGCGTTTAATGGTCGAAATTCAACCTTAATTATTATTTGATGACACTCTTCCTACATATATTACCCATATACTGTAAATGTGTAATTTTTTAGAAAGTTTTTGCTTTAGTATTAATACCTAAATTTGTACAGTCCTCCGCGACACAGGATTTATAGATTTATATATTTACCCAAATTTAATTGTATCTGTGACCCTGACCGCTGACGAAAATTGTTATGATACTTACTGTGGTGCCAGCTATTTATCAGTGAGTCTTATGAAAATCTTCTTACCTGTTCCGGAATTTCTTGAAAGAAATATCTTGTTAGATTAATTTTACAAATTGACACTGTAATAATATGTATTTGCAAATTCAGACACACGTATGTTATAGAGGTAGATAGATAGAGATAGACACAGTTCTGTTCGTTGTATTCTTATCCACTGTACTTATCGTTTTCCTAAATAAAACACAAAGATTTACTAAATTTAAATACACTGTCAATATCAGCGTGTATCAACACTAAACTTAGTACACATTAAGTGTGTTGAACTTAGATAATCAGGCTTCGAATAGCAAACATTGATTCCACAGCTAAGCTTTTAATAGCTTGTATAAGTTCGAGTTTACACATTTAGAAGGTTTTGTTTCAGTACGGTAAAATGGCAATAGTCGTGTGCATGGGCTTTACGAAAATATCGAAAAGTAGTTTCGATTTAAATGTGTGCGTAAATCTGTTTTTTTTTTTAAATAGGCAACTCTTGCGTTAGAAATATACATCGTACGTCGCTGGGAACTTTACAAACTTACATGAAACGAAAACAAAAACACCCAGACTCAAAACAAAAATTTGTGGATAATACAAAGTGTTTTCCGGTGTAGGATTTGAACCTTGCAGTAGCGATCGTGCAGTCTTGGCACAGTAGAAAGCGCCGTAGAGCCTGCTGATACCACTAGGTCCGCCGTGCAGTCAAATCTAACAGAATCTAACGAGAACAAAATATACTCATGGATGACGATGTTCTAAGCTATAAATATAAATGCAGTTAGTTAAATATTCTAAAAAAAACTAATCTGAGCATAATGTAAAGAATTTAAATTACGTTATATGATTTAGATTGTGAAAAAATAATAATAATACAATACTTGACTTTGACTGCCTTGTTGGTCTAGTAGTCAGCGTATGCGGCCGCTGATCAAGAGGTTTCGGGTTTGAATCCCGGGTCGGACCAAATGTTTGTGTGATCCGCAAATACTGGTTTCGGAGTTTGGGTGTTTTTCTATGTATAATATGTATGTATTTACAAAAAAAAAGTATGTTAATGTATTTATATCAGTTGTCAAGTATCCATAATACAAGCTCTGCTTAGTTTGGGACTAGATGGCGTTGTGTGTAAGATGTCCAAAATATTTATTTATTATACTTAAATATCAATGTATCAAAGAAAATAGAATTTATATCAAAACTTTTTGTATAATCTGTGGAGCTTTGCAATTCATTTCTCTACCATAGACAGATAATATCTTCTTCTTTTGATGAGATGGCATTCAGTCGTATAATATCAGCTGTTTCTGCCAAAGTCAAGTAATTAACGTCTTCAATTCTAAAGTCTTCAAGTCGTCGTCGTAATGAATTTAATGATAAAAAAATGTGGATGAGATGAAATAGGGATCGTCTTCCCCAGATTATATCTTTTAACGTATTTCTGATACATTCAAAGCATTCTGATAAACAAGAGTTAATTAGTAATATTATGGTAATTATTTAGTCAAATCCAGTACATGTTAAAAATTTCAAAATACAGGAGCAATTGTATAAAGCAATTTGTAGTCGATTATATAATGTAATCATGTTTTGTTTCATTTCGATGTTACTCAGTATTCTCTTTATTATCATACTCTAGACTACTTTTCATAACAATTTTTATGAACCACCTTAATGAAACTGTTAAAATAATTATGTCTAGACACGTTCTTTGCTCCGAATAATTGGTTTTGCAGTTGAAACGTTTGTGTGCTAGTTATACACACACATTAACATTTATTTGTCTAATAAAATACTGTTTAGAAGACTTTCATAGCAAATAACATGATATTGTTTTCTTTATACGGTACGTAAGATGAACGTCGTGTACATGTAGGTAGTTACAAATAAAATAATTAGGTATTTCTTACTTGCAATGCTCATATTATATCCTACGATATAATAAACTGAACGTGTTCAACATTTTCCCTATTCGAAGGTATACCTTTTATATTTACCTATAAACATTATCATTTACCACAAATAGTCTTATACAGTCCACTGTAGGTCTCTCCTTAGAAAGGAGGTTATGGTCTACGTAGTCAAAATATAAAATTTGTCAGTAATACAATAGAGGCGTAAGCCGTTGCAGAAAGAGATTGGATGCAAAATAATCTCAACTTGGCTAAGAGAGCTGGTCTAATTTGATGTCCCTAGTCAGAGCCCAGGTTATGGCAGTTATGGTAACCAGCCTGATAAACAAACATATTTCAATCAATTTTTCATCACTTTTAAAACATCAAAGAGATGTAATTTTATATATTTAATAGTATTGGCTTGAATCTTTGTAGCTTATTGCCTGCTAAGACACTGGAAATTGAGTTTCTTTGTACTCTTTTTCGTCTTATTTATTTCTGATTAAATTCGATTCGTAAACCATTTGCCGTTTTCTTTGCATCGTTTTCCTTTAGTTAGATTGTTGATTTTAAAAGCTAAAGGGATTTAGAAACGGACTGCATTCGATTACTAATTAACTTTTAATCAAACTATGTGTGCAATGTTGCCACTGTCTTTTTAAAATACTATTGTATTAAGTGTATGTGTGTGTTTTCAAACACGACAGTCTGTTCAAAAACAAATTAATGTTACATAATAATTTATCTTGGAATTGAATCAAATCCACTATAGCTACTAGCTTAACAGACCCGTCTATGGCTGTTTTGTCACGCGTACCCAAATGGGTTTAAAGAATTTATTCTCATAAGAACACACAATTAGTTCACTTACAATGAGATATGTAGCAATTACTTATAACTAATATGTATAATATTCCCCTATTAGCGTACAGGAAGCTACAAGATATAAACATGCTTCTTCAGCTTGCATTTGAATACATTTAAACTATCACATGTCTTCAGTTCGTTCGGCAATTTATTATGCAACTGTGCTCCCTCATATAGTACTGTTATTTTTTTCATAATTAGTCCGTACAAATGTCTGTATAATTCGACGGTAGAAAGCGGAAATGTATCCCGAAATATTCAACTTTACAACAAAGTACAAAAGCCATTTCGGAAATTCATACCTCTTAGATTTATTAAGACGGAAAGATGAAATTTGAAAATCATTTTTCTCTGCCTAAGCCGTACGAAATGAGACACAGAATATTCGAAGCGGTTTTGTTTTTGATCAAAACTATACCAAAAGTAATTTTGAAATTTTTTCCAGGTACGACATTTAGGCTTTATGCCATCGATATATTTACATATATTACACACGTTATGTGCCTGTTTATCAACGTAACTACTTCCAAAATTTAAATCAACAAATTAAATGTTCGATCCGCAACTAAATTTAGTTACTGTAGCTTTAGTTAGCGTTGTGTGTCGAGTGACGTATTTGGGCCATATTAGTTGGTGCTGTGAACTAATACAATTATGGCAGGTTTCAAAACTTTGTCAGGCTCCTATTGTTCTACGGTGCTTTATATGAACTGTGTGGCGAAGGACGACAGTTTACATTTACATAATAGGCAAGTTTTTAAGTACATTATAAACATTTTCATAATAATTTATGTTGTAAGTGAATAATGAAATAAATCTTTGTCACTCACATGTAGATTTTGTTAATCTATTTTTAATCAACTTCAATAAACAAGGAGGTTCTCAATTAGTCGGAATTTTTATGTATGTTCAGCGATAATTTCGCCGTTTATTTTAAAAACCGATTTCAAACATTCTTTTTACATTGGATTCGGCATAGCTCACATGTAATCCCATCAGGTGGATCTGGTGATGGGATCTCAAGGAAATCGAGAGAACTCCTCAAATATCATAGGCGGCACAACTGTCGCGATTTGATTACTCGGAATAGTTTGTCTTTGAAGCCGATTTTTTGTTAAAATTTTTCGGTACTAACTGACCCTGCGAACTTCGTACCGCCTAACAGTCGATTCAACGTCAATCAATTGTTTTGTATTTTCGGAACCCCTCCAATAAAACTCATCAGATCATTTTTTAATTTTTTTTTCCTAAGAACTAAGAACCATCCTCGTACTTTAAGGAATATTATAAAAAGAATTAGCGAAATCGATCCAGCCGTTCACGCGTGATGGCGTGACCAAGGGAAATAGGGATTCATTTAGAATTTCATATAGAAGATGTGTTTTTCCAGATTTAATCTAGATCCGTTAAGCGATTCTTTCACGACTGATTAGCAAATATCTGCGAGCAAATATCTATTTAAATGAAGGTACGAAATCTATTGGTCTCTATAACTTCTTATTTACTTAAACTGTGGAGGGAACTAGACAATTTCGTCGTAATGAAAACAATGTTTTAAAACATTGAAAATAAGATTCACTTTAACGTTTAACGTTGAATACAAAGTACCTCAATGAACCAAAGGATAAGCTCAACTTTCCTAGAGTTGATGTAATTACGAAGTTAAAGTGGCGAGCTTGTATGTAATGATAAGATTCCGAGTCTGCGATCGATGAGGACTTGTAATACTAAGGTGAGGTTACCCGTCTATTACGCTTTTGTATTTAACTGATCAATTAATACGTATTTTATGGGTAAAAATAAGGTCTTAGGGATAAATTACCTGACATTACTCGGTTAAGATTCTACTCATGTTCAGACGCCTGCTATGGAGGTGGTTTATGGCGGAAGTCATAGTACACATAGGTAGTAGAGACACGCTGATTTCAGAACGAAAGGCCCTGCCCGAATGGCAGTACTACACTCATATAGAAAACCAACCTAAAATGATAGCATTACGTTGTCGTATTACGTTGGTGAGTGTGTGATTGGAGGTCCAATTATGCAAAAGAATCAGTGTGGGTGACCTAGTACACCGCTGCTGTCATGTGCACCGCACACCCTGCACTATACGTAAATACGCCCCTGATTGTCGCAAATACTGACTAATCGTACCAACCACTTGTGACAACAAGACTAGGAAGACAAGAAAAGGAATACTTGAAGAAATGTTATACCAATTTCCTTTCATATTTGCACGGTTGGCCTAGTGGTTTTAGCGGTCGCCAAGCCGCTCTCTACTGCGCCAAGTGTCGTGGGTTCGAATCACACGTGGGATAACACTTTGTGTGATTCACAAATTGTTGTTCTGAATCTGAGTGTTCTTTGTGTCCGTTTCATGTATGTATGTTTGTAAAATCCCCCGCGATACAAGAATTAGTATTCTTAATGTGGAAGTTGTTTTTTAAATAAAATAAATCACAGAAATATATCTAGCTGTGGCTTATTATAGGCTGTTGATGATGAACCTTACACACAGGCATAAACACGGCACTTGACTTATTTCAATTACTTCTGTAGTTTTTTAACTCTAGGTTTGTTTTGCATTGCAAACAACACTGCAATGCATCAACAAATCATGCCGTCTACACCAACAACCCGCCCCTGCTTTTGTATGCCAGTGCAACTTATGCTATTAAGCGTCAGAACAATGCACTTAAATAGCTTTAGTTTTCCCGCTAATGTTAGTGAAAAGTTGAAATATTTTCACGGATTCAAATAAATTCAATATCCTTTTAATAGTGTAAAAATTGGAGGTGGAACCAATTTTGAAGCACATCCTACGTGAAGTGGTAAATATTTTGGTGACATTCAATTGCGAAGATATGTTGCCTTTAAGGCAGTATTCTATTGCCTTATCATGGAAAGTATATATGTATATATTATATCTCTGAAGAGCGGATATTTTCAATAATATTCTTTTCTAGGTTTCCGTAGTTCATGACGTCATATCCGTCCTCTAATTATCTTTTGGACATGATCTGAAATCTACGTGCCATTATGAATGACACACACTTGGCCCATTTTTTTAAAACCCATACTATAAACTATGTATACAGTCAGATAGCATACTTATAACTTTATAAGCCACAATATTATTTATCATTAAATCACTCCCAGCTTTTAAGATCCTAGCATTATTTCTTGTCGTCATAAAGCCTGAAGATTATGTTGTACTCAAAACCCTCTTTTAGCCACCTCACAAATAAGTATGTAGTATTAGCTCATGGCGAGAGTATCTACGAAGTACAAAGTAAGCGTGAAGCCACAGCGTGGTTTCGTAAATTATATTTTGTCTTTCGTTTGTTTATACTTAATAAGACTCCGCAAAGTAGCAAACAAAATATGTAGGGGTTTTAAAAACATACTTTGTTTCAACAAAGTGTATGTTGAATTACGTTGGCTGACAGTGTTATCATACTACTTTTCAACTTTATTAAATAACCAAAATCGATATTACATAAATTGAATAACATTGAGTTGATTAAAAGTTAAGACCGCTATGGCTTATTGAGTTTCAAACTACAAATGTTTGATCAAAGATTTGTTTAGAAGCCATTACATTTTCATCAGGAAAACTTGAAACAAACCCTTTTACCAACCCGTCTGGTCAGCGTGGCATAGTAGGCCAAAACCTCCTTTCAAACGAGAGGCCTATATCCAGCAGTGGACTGTTAAAGGCTGTTGATGATGATGATGATGATGACATTTTCATCATATAGTATCGAAGGGCGCGCAGATTTGTTACAGTTTTACATAAGATAAACGATGTCTCTTTGCACTCATCTAGGCATATCATAGGAATATGGCCAATCCAGATGAGTAAACAATAGTAAGTCACTTTGTAGAATAATATATTTTTGAAGTGCAACAGTTTTTGGTCTTTAATATCAGTTATTTTATAAAAGAATATAAAAATACTACACTACTCAAGTCTAAATTTATTGGCTTTCAGGAACAGCATAAAATAAATCTATATTACATCGCAAAATAGCCTCCACGCCATAGATTAAATAAGATTTCACGATATTTTTTCATCATCTTCAAAAGCAATAAATATGCTTGTGTTTCTGCAAAGTTCTTTTTCGGTTCATAATTAAAATGTTATCCATAAACTAATAAAACCAGTAATGTTGTACTAAGCAATTTTTTATTCTTCCTCCATTATATAAATACTAACTGCACGGTTGGCCTAGAGGCTTAAGCGGTCGCCACGCCGCTTCCAATACGTAGGTTCAAATCCCACGTAGGACAACACTTTATGTGATTCACAATTTGTTGTTCTGAGTCTGGGTTTTCTTTGTGTCCGTTTTATGTATGTTTGTAAAGTCCCCCGCGACACAGGAATTTATATTCCTAATGCGGGAGCTGTCAAAAAAGAAAAAAAAGAAAGAACTGAGTTCCGCGGTGTCATCCCTCGCTATTTTTGTAAAGCGTAAGCAAAGCAAAGCTTGTCTAAAAAAATAAGCTAAGTTACTCCTTATGTCATCACTGTCATCAGTCATCTGCCAGTGCCGTCAAAAACGGTGCAGCCGTTGCAGAGAATAACGCAGAATGATTGAGCCTCCGGTCTCACACTCACCACCGAAAGACCACAGAATGAATGTTGTCGTTCTAGTTTGGTCTTCTGTATGAGGGTTGTACTGGCCCGGTTGAGTCGGCCTTTACGTGCTGATATCAGCGTAGCTCTACAGCCTTTAACAGTCCACTGCTGGACATAGGCCTCTCCTTTAAAAGGAGGTTTTGGCCTACTATACCATGCTGGCCAGACGGGTTGGTAAAGGGTTTGTTTCAAGTTTTCCTTCTCTTGGCAGTGATGTTAGCTGCTTATTTTGTTCCTTTAGTCGCCTCTGACGACACCCATGGATAGAATAGGGGTGGTGACACTTTGTATTCTTAATCCGTCACCACACGGACAACTACTACCTATACCCCTTTTAAATCTTAAACAACTAGAGCCTTACAAAAAGGTTGCATTTAATATAAAACAACGTATGCTACTTATCTTTACTTCAATTATTTAAAAGACGTTATTTGAGCAATCGGTATTTCCGCTCACCGGCATCCATTTTAAATGACGGTACTTCCGCTCAGAGAAAATCCCTTACTTCAATCAGTTCGTGTTATACAGTTTTTGCTTCAACTTTTCTAAATTTAGTAGCATTCAGGAATGTTGAAAAAAGGGGTCATCAGCTGCAAGCTACGTATATGAAGGTGTGAAAAAAGAGGGATGTAAATAAGGGTGTTGCATTCGATGCACGCCAATTATAGATGTTATTAGAAATAGTTTACGAGAAACGCGTTTTTTTTATGTAACAAGGATCACCTTGTTAATATAACACCGGTCTTTGTTTTTTTTTAATAATAACATGTTCAAATGCATACCTGTGTAATGACTTTTGAAAGTAATATTGCTTAAATCATGCCCGTCTCCTTGGTCGAGCGGTTATCGTATGCGACTGCTGATCAAGAGGTATCGGGTTCGAATTTATGTTTTTTAAGCCTAGCAAATTGACTATACTCTGCATGATGGAAAGTATGAGTAGAAACCACCACAACATCATGAATTTTAATTCAAAAATTTAAAATAAATTTCAAGGCATTTTTTTATTTTGGACCTACGTATGATTATATTTATTTACAAAATGTACTTCTTAATATTTAGGAGAATTTGGCGCCAGTAACAAGGCGTCAAGTTGGAATGCGATGAATGAATTTAGTGAGATTCACGCGGACTCAATGAGTAAGCAGGTAAACCTGATGGTAAGTGACAACCGGCGTCTATGGACACCTAAATTCAAAACTCATAAATGTTATGCCTCCTTTTAAGTCCTCCTCCAGAATCAGGTGAAGAGGAGTATGATGTCTTCAGGCCTTCTGTAAAAAGTAACGAAACAATTTCTTAACACTAATTGCGAATAAGCATTACTCTGTCATGATAAGATTTGACTTCTCAAACATTTAAGTGTTTGAACAACTTTTTTAATTATCTAGCTTTTGTTCAAGTCCCCGTGTTTACTAGTACAGTGAAATTAGTCTCGAGAATTTTTTGCATATGTAGTGGTGTGTATATTACTCAGATCTTATAGCGCGTTTCCACTATATCGTTCTGGCCTATACAAAAATGTTTCGATATCCTAACATTACTATTTAATTTTATACTTATCCCTAGCAACACTCTGATTTTTGTTTTCAATAAAAACAAGTTTTTATTTTAAAGAGAAAGGTTTTGACTTTATAAAAAAAAGGTGCGTGTGCGATTCACACACGATAGAAGTGAAACTTCAAAGAGGAGAGACCGATATATATATATATATATATTTTCCCTTTAATCTAGGTTTTTAAAACTCCGTGGGGTCTACGGGGGGGTCAAAATTTTTGTTATTTTTGGCCTAGGACGTACCGTTTTCGAGATATTTCAATCTAAAGCAAAAAATCGTCATTTGATAGTGGAAAGTGGAAACACGCACAACACCAGAATAAACCAGTTTACGCTGTTCGCAGGTGCCACGTGACCATACACTACTACAAAAGCAAAAATTTCTCCAAGCTAATTTACCTGTATGTTGGATATGACACTTACAAATAATGTCGCATTTTTATTGGTAAAACTTCAATATTTGTTCTGCAGATCCCAAGATTACTAGCTCCAACCTCACAAACTTACTAACTACTTATAGATAAACATTTCGAACACATGACATTTAGATCGAAACTAAGTAGAGTTTTATATAAAAAATATATTTATATCAAAATTGATACACGTTCATACAAAATTTAGAAATATTATCCAAATATCACAATTAATTTTAATGGAATCTTTGTCTTAAACGTTCATTCAAATCAAGGAGTGTGCCGCTGGCATTACTGTCGCGAACCCTCATCCGAGTAATGATAAAAATAAAAGAACGGCATTACAATGAGTACAGTTTATCGCAATCAAAATGTACACCCCATACATACGTAATCATGATTAAATCATACGGGACCGACTGGCTTAGCGGCTTTGTATTACGCGTACGTTCACGGAATACTAAAGCTATTTCATAGACTGCGTATATTATGTTAGAATTTCGTCATGGGACTTCTGTGAGAGTCAGCAAGTGTGAAAAATTATAGACATAAATATCGCAATAAAGGTCGAGCTTATACATCTGTCACATATATGAGCAGACTCGGAAAAACTCTGGTGAGAAATTATTTGGTTGTTATTTACTAAGTAAATGATACATAAATGCATCCATATTCTAGAACAAGCCACCATTGGACATATGCCTCTTCGGATAAAGGAGGTTGCGGACGAACCTTCCCCTTCTGATTTTGTGGGGGCGAATCTGGTCCGAAGTCCGTTAGGTTGCCCTCAAAAGAGTATAGGATACCGTAATCTGGGAATGGGATAGCAGCCTGATTGCATAAATGTGCAATCGAATTATCAGGCTGGAATTGAGGATCGAAATATTTTCCCCCGAGTTAGTCGCTCCGGGGAGGATCTGAAATAAAGTAATTTCTCCCAGACCAGGACGCCAGAGGTCGGCCGACGGGTATTTTTTGAATTAAGCACCATATATCTGTGGCTCCTTCGTCTCTCCAGATATCTGAAGGGATTTTCCAACCCGTTAAAAAATACACCAGTAAAATCTGTATAAAATATTGTAAGTTTATGCTTTTGGCAGAATCATGCCTCATATTTCAATCGCATGAAAAAGCTTCTGAGATACGCCTGTCTCTAATCCGACATTCAATGTTATTTCGTATGAAGAGTTCACTAGTACACGAAAATATCACATACAAAAGAAAAGAAAGAAACTTGACAGAGATTTATTCACTCGAAGAATATAAATAATGCGTATATCAGGTTAGAATCTAAACGGAGCGAGACCCATTGTGACTTCTCCTCATTTCATGCCGATTATGTAAATGACAACGCTTTACGACTCGGACAGAACTTAGCTGGCCTTCCATTGAAAACTTCATATATCTCGTTAGGATCTAACAGAATAAGGACTCATTGACACGAATGTAACCCTGTACAGAAATGTACATTTAATTTGTTACTGTAACAAATAACTGTATATCAGATTCGGTATGGAGGAGGGAAAATTGACGATCCTCGCTCTGCTTGATTTTAGCAACGCCTTCAATACTGTTGACTTTGAAATCTTACTCGGAATATTGCGCTCTCTCAACATATCTCCATCGGCAATTGACTGGTTTCGTAGCTACCTGTATGGCCGCCAGCAGCGCTCTTGTATTGAAAACAACTACTCCTCTTGGTGCACTACAGCTGCGGGCGTACCTCAGGGCGGCGTGCTCTCTCCATTACTCTTCGCAGTTTTTATCAACTCCATCACTGATCGATTATCTTCTTCCTACCACCTTTATGCGGACGACCTTCAGATCTACACCACAGCTTCTCCAGCTAAATTAAGTGCAGCTATCACAGATATTATCAATACTGATTTAGTGCACATTTGTAATTGGAGTAGGGAGTATGGCTTGAATGTAAATCCAGCAAAAACACAGGTGATAATTATAGGTAGTCCTAAGATGAGCTCCTTAATAAATTTGGAACAGCTGCCTGCTATCTCCTGCGATGGGACCAATATTCCGTATAGTGACAAAGTTAAAAACCTTGGAATCTGTATGGACAAATACATGTCCTGGGCTCCCCAGATTGGTGCGGTAAGTCAAAAATTATTTGCTGCAGCGGGGTCACTGCGAAGACTTCGTAACTTTCTTCCTGCAAACACGAAAATCGCCCTAGCACAATCCCTTCTTCTTCCCATCCTTGACTATGGTGATGTTAGCTATCTAGATCTTACCGAAGAACAATTAAATAAACTTGAGCGTCTCCAAAATGTCTGCATAAGATTCATATTCGGTTTACGTAAATATGATCACATCTCTGATTATCGTATTAAGCTCAAATGGTTACCTATACGCCTTCGCCGGAATGTTCATATTCTTTCCACTCTATACAGTATTCTGTTCCTTCCACATACTCCATCCTATCTCAAAAAACGTTTTGAGTTCCTTGACAATTCACATTGTAGGCAACTGAGATCATCGGAAAATTTAAAGTTAAAAATGCCCATGCACAAGACAAAATTTACCGACAAATCTTTTTCGGTACAAGCCGTTAGACTCTGGAATAACCTGCCTGAGTCAATAAGAAAAGCCAAGTCTCTGCAAATATTTAAGAAGAATCTCACCAATTATTACTTGGCTGTGTAGGGGCTGCCAGGGAACTGGTTGCTGATTACTGTTGTGAATGTGAAATTTCCATACCTTAACCGGATCACCGTTTTCGACGGATTTGTGAATGTGCCGGCGTTGTGCATTCCTACACACCTTATTGCAGCGATTGTGTGTAGGTGTTCTATGTATTTAGTGTGTGTAAATGTTGGTGAAAGTTTGTGTGTAATGATGGTGTTTAGTTGTAGTATTGGTATGATTATTTAATCTATTACTCTTTCTCTCATAAGTTATTTAGTAATTATGTGTATTAGTGATATATATATGTGTACTGTGATAAAATGTGTAAATAACTTTATGTATTATTATGTTAAAAATTATTGTATAAGTACATCACTGACAACCCAAAATTCTATGAAAAATATCCGCAATTGGTTGTCTGGAAGAGATCGCCGTGAGCGATAAGACCGCCTATTGTATAACCGACGTTGATCTCTGTAAATAATATTTTCTTTTTGTACTGTAAAGTGGTGTGCAATAAAGTTATAATAAATAAATAAAATAAATAAATAACATGAGCAGCGCAGACATTTTTGTTGTTCAATTAACTTGGTTAACCAGCTCAAATAAACTTATTTTTCTTATATAAAAGATAGGATATACTGTTTTTTTGTACCTCATAAAGTGTTTAGAATATATTTTACGTTGATCAATTTAGTAAAGGTTTAGATGCTAACTAAACTCATCATCATCATCATCGGCCTATCGCAGTCCACTGCTGGACATAGGCCTCTCCCATTGCACACCACTGTGATCGATTTTGGGCTTCTCGCTAACTAAACTGGTCAACTTAAAATAAATGGCACAAAAAAGAAATAAACTTACATTAAGAAGGACTAGGCGAAGACGTTTTAGGGTTCTAAGTGCCCGTAACGATTGCCAAAGATATTTGTATGGCAACCGGACCATCAGCCTAACCTGCTTTCAGAAGCTCATAGTGTCAATGTGGAAATGGTCAGCCATCTAAAGAGTGCCCTGACTATGGTTGCTTAACTTAAATATTTCATACAATCTTTATACTATAAAATGCATAAATGAATTGAAACTCATTGGGACGTTTAAAATTATTATCTTAATGGGAAATTGACTCTTAGAACAGTTTTGTGTTATCGGTGTTGTCGCAATGCGGAGTAATTAAACATGTTATGAGGAAATCCTACTACTATAATAATATCCCACCTTAGGCCGGTGTCAATTTGCACCCCAAGGTATTTTACATTATTAGCCCTATCAAGTGCAGGGCAGTTACAAGACCCTGTGGAATCTGAGCATGTATGGGCGATGATCGAGAAATTATGTGATGGTGTGGTGTTTTGCCGTATTACAAACGGTATGTAGGTGGTTTTGTTTAGGTTGAGTGTAAGGAGGTTTGAATTAAGCCATTTCATAATCCCAGAGAGTACATTTACTGTTCTTGTAAAATTATAAACGCGAAAGTTTGTAAGTATGTATTTGTGGATGTATGTTTGTTGCTCTTTCACGCAAAAAATACTGAACGGATTTGAATGAAACTTTACAGTAATATAGCTTATATATCAGAATGACACATAGGCTACTTTTTACTGCAATAATCGAGATACATGGGCGAAAGCTAGGTGATTATAAAAATACAGAAATAGTAAATGTCAAAATGCATTGAGATATATCAATGGTCAAAATGTATCACTGTTTATCTCCTGTCAAAACTTCACAGGTTGCTATGCTTAAGAAACTTGCATAGCAACCATAATGACAGTTTGTAAATAGCTAATTTTAAAATGAGTTCTAGCTAATCACATATTTAGGCTACTTTTTATCCCGAAAATACGCGGGTAACACCGCGGGGCGCAGCTAGTAAATAGATAAATACTTCGGACATGTAAGATGCGCACTGTGCTTGAGTTCTCAGGTTCGCTTCCCGACTCGTTCTCATTATTTGTGTGATTCGCAAATATTTGTTTTGGAGTTTCAATGTTTTCATGTATAACATATATGTATTAACAAAAAAAAGTATGTTCTTGTATTTATATCAGTTGTCTAATACCCATAATACAAGCTCTGCTTAGTTTGGGGACTAGATGGCGTTGTCTGTAAGATGTCCGAAATATTTATTATTTATTTATATTAGTAAAAAACTGTTCTATTATTTTTATTTATTTTTAATAATAGACTGTGAAATAACTGATCAGAGTAACAAAGTTTATTAAGATACAAATGTAACAAAATGACCTTTAATATTTCCGCTAGAGATTAGCTACGGATTCTCGATAAGAAGAAAAATATATCTCAAAAAATGCTACTGAGAAAATCTTATCCGTACACCAAATCGTACCATTTTTAGGGTCACGTAACCAAATGGCAAAATACGGAACCCTTACAGATTCGTCATGTCTGTCTGTCCATCCGTATGTCACAGCCACTTTTTTCCGAAACTATAATAACTATACTGATAAAACTGGTAAGTAGATGTATTTTATGAACCGCATTAATACTTTCACATAAAAATCGAAAAAAAAACAATAAATTTTGAGGGTCCTCCATACTTTGAATTTTTTTCATCAACCCCATACGTGTATCATGGGGTATCTATGGATAGGTCTTCAAAAATGATATTGTGGTTTTTAATATCATTTTTTTCTGAAGTAAATAGTTTGTGCGAGAGGCACTTCCAAAGTGGTAAAATGTGCCCCCCCCCTGTAACTTCTAAAATAAGAAAATTATAAAAACAAAAAAATATATGATGTAAATTACTATGCAAACTTCCACCGAAAATTGGTTTGAACGAGATCTAGTAAGCATTTTTTTAATACGTCATAAATCGTAAACCTTTACTTTTAAATTTACCTTTCATTCAATCAATACACTATTAATAAAACATCCATCAAAGTTACAACGAACTACAAGAACTTATATATGATGTTTTTTGCTGCTACGAAACCCTTCATGGGCGAGTCCGACTCGCACTTGGCCGCTTTTTTATAAAGATTAGTTTAGCCGTAACTGTGCTTTATTTTGTACAGTATATATTATACATATATATGTTTATTCTAGTTTTTGACCGCGGCTTCACTCGCCTGTGTATCAGTTAACGCATAAATAATTAGCTATGTTACTCGCTGTATGAAAATTTCTGTTAAAGAAAGAATTTTTGAAATCATTTAGGTAAGTGGTTTAGGGGTGATGGCCTAACAAACATTCGAATTTATTGGATTTATTGCTATATATAGTTAAAATATAATGACTGACTGGTTGCCTCAGTGTTTTAAGTAGTCGGTGGTAAGCCGCACCTCTTTCTACAGTGCCAAGTGTTGTGGGTTCAAATCCCACATCAACATCCACAAATTGTTGTTCTGGGTCTGGGTGTTCTTTGTGTCCATTTCATTTATTTTTGTACAGTCCCCCACGACACTGGATGTATATTCCTAATGTGGGAGTTGTCTTAAAAAAAAAGATTGTGTATTTTCCTACAAACAACGTGACATAAGGCTGGCAACATAATGGTCGCATAATTACTTTCAATTGTGTTGCCAGGGCAACGATAAATGAGGCCGTAAGGGACTCGTGGTCTTGTCATGCATAAAATTGATATTTGTCAATGTTCTGAATGGCTTCACCCAAACACTTTGCAGTTTTTATATTATAAAAAAACTCGTTAAACACTCGGGAGTAAAACTAAACTAACTTTCGCCCGCGACTCCGCCCGTATTTCTGTTGGCTATCGCGTTAAAAAATAGCCTATGTCCTTTCTCAGACTATCTGAGTACAAAATTTCATTTAAATCAGTGCATTGGTGTTTGAGTTTATCGCGAGCAGACTGACAGACAAATGCGACAGAGGACTTTGTTTTATAAAATGTAGTGATGATGGCAGAGGCCCTACATATTGCTCAAAACAGAGATAACTGGCGAATTGCCACTCGCAGAACAGTAGCAAATAGGGGTCATGACCCTCATAATTGAGGAAAGTGGCGCATGGAGGAGTGATGATGATGTACTCCTAGGCGATTGCGACAGTATACGAGTGTGTGTTCAAACACAGGAGCACTATCTGTTCCTTTACTTTCATCATCCGATGGGAAGGCTATCCGTCACAAGCAGGAATAGTTCAGGGACCAGATCGAAGGCTTCTGAGGCACGGGGAAAAACTCAAAAACACTTTTGGTCCAACAGAAACAGAACCCGAGACCACGACAAGATCTGATCAAGAGATCAGATCTTGATCTCTCGTCTTAAACGCTAGCCGCTAGACCAGCGAGGCACTCGAAGCATGAAATAAAACTTAAAGCATGAAATAACATAGAACACACTGTTTACTCCATATAAAAATGTATCCACTTTGCTCGCTTAATTATTTGTGTTGATTTATCATTTCAATCATGGAAATGAAAACAAATGCTACCCAATTTACGTTAGGCAGGCCTCTGTTTAACCATCATTATCATAGCCTGCTTAAACTTGGTTTTATAATATCACTCTCTGAAAATATATTGCTTCTACGTTTTGTTGAAAGCTAATGGTTTCCAATAATTGAAAAGATTTTGTCCATGGTAAACGGTGAAATATATGTTTTGTTAATTTTCTATCATAGTACTTTTGTTGTGACTGCCTGCTGCATCGAATAGCAGGGTAAGTCGTCAGTCTCGGTTGTCATGAACATCTATGGAAATCTTTGTTCAAGGTAAGTAAAATTCAGTTGTCCCTTAGGGTTTGTTCAGGTCCGTTGACAGTCGAGTCAATTAATAGTAGATTAGTAGCCAAGGGCTGTAAGGCATCAATTGCAACCCGAGATATTTAGGCGCCCGTCTATAGTTCGAGGGTGCAATTACACCCGAGCTAACTATTCTGCTTTACATCTCGATTGTGAGGTAAGTAGAATTATAAAAATAAAACAATATTGTTAATTGCTGCTTCAGCTTCCATTTTCATTGAATCGGGAGTGCAGCTTATATCTTCATCACTTGAAGAACTCATGTTTTTTCTTAATTAGCACGTAATAATAAAAAATCCCAAAAACAATCAATTTTTAAAGTAAAAGTTATCTATTCCCGCCTTTTTTAATAAAATTAATCAAGTAAAGAACTATATAATTTTTTATTTTCAAGAACGAAATTGAGCTTTGCCGTTCGATATTTAAAATTGATGACTATTATACTCACACAAGGCTGAATAGCAAAGCGACCTCTTTGGTCATTGGGCTATTGCCAGTATGATGGTTAGATGTACGGGAACTTTTTGAAAGAAAGAAGTGTTTTTTTTAATTACTTACTTTAATTACTTAGCCCCATTTGGAGGTAATAAGAACCTAGTTACCGAACATGAGAGATGTAAAACTTAATAATAGAGCTCTAATTTTGTTGTAAATTTATTGTAAACTATCACAATGTAGAAAAAGAGATTGTTTGACGTAGATAATTGTCTGTGTCTAGACATACTCTACTACAAGCAAATACCCACTACTAAGTACAAAATCATTTATTTAAAATTACAAAATGTCTATTCTTGAGACACTGGAGCTTGCTTGGACGCTCAATAAAACGATGATTACTAGCCACAAATTGACTTTAATGTTTAAATTTGACCTATCACCATGAGCTTCACAATTCGTGTCTGTTCCATTGTTCGTATGAAAAAATATACTTCAAAGGTGACAGATAAATAGAAAAACATTGGAATAGATAATTCGAATGATGAATAATAACAAAAAAGGTTAAAAATATGTAACATATAAAAAAGTTTAGGATGGCTATCAGGCGTTAACACAAAATAAGTACTCGTAATTACATCTGAACTGCCATGAGACGTCATTAGCATCAATGTTCCTTGAATATTGTAGTTCGTTAGGTAATCAACAGGGCGAGAAATATATAAATATGCAAGTAAAAATGTGTCCTAAATGAGGTTGCCCCGAGGAGTGAATAGCGCGGTCCATGAATGCTCGACTTGAAAGGATGGCGGTGACAACCTCGTGACGTATCCTAGTTCATGGCAACCAGAACGGCGAAGTACATAAATACTTTTTGTAAGCAGAATCTCAGAAAATATGGTATACTTGTCTGTGGTATGATTCTTTTTTGTTTTTATTTTATGCAGTTGAAACTATGATTATAACAACTAAGTTGATAAAGATTTACTTATTTTACTAAAACTTATTCAAGCTTAAATTGGCTTAGAGGGGTGAAATTTGATTGGAATTAAAATTAAAAATTGAATTTGGTTGGTTTTATGTTGATTAAAATCGAGTTATGAAAATTATGTCTCTCTCTTTCTCTTTTGTATGATATTTGTAACAAAGGCCTACGAAACCGATGAAGTGACTTTGAACAAGTGATTTAATCACCAGAATTTTCAAATAAAAAAAAAACAACAAAAATGTACTTTGTAAGTTCTAAAATGACACTAATAACAACTGTCACGAAGATCAAACTATATTTTAAGGACTTTATGTATGTCTTAAAATAAAACTAATCAAGCAGATAGAAATTTAATTTGAAGTTTTGTGAATCTTTAACAAAACGCAGTTCATCATCATCAGCATCAGCCTATTGCAGTCCACTGCTGGACATAGGCCTCTCCAATTGCACGCCACTTAGTTTCGATCCTCAGCTACTCGTTTCTACGAGCTTTCGCAATTCGTTTTCTAGAATACTTTAACTATACGTAAAGCTAAAAAAACATAAAATAATGATTTAGTAAAGTTACACAAAATCCAGTTTGATTTCTTAAGTAAATATATTTTTGTTTTAAGAAATAATTTAATCCAATCTCCAAAATAAAGGCTTCAAATTGCGTTTGAAGCCTTTACTGTTCCCAATATTTTTTGGGGTCGGCTACTATTAGTTCATCCTGTTTTGACCTGATTATCAGTTTTTCTACGGAGCATCTGGCTTCGGACCTCCGGAATCTTGAGAGCCAACTGAATTCGAAGGTCTAAATAGTTGTCAGTACATTTTCAGAAAAACACTGTTCTATAAAAACTCATTTTAGATTAAAGAACACGATCATTTATCAACTCTAACCATTCCGGGTGTAACTTTTGAATGAAAGACTGTTACCCCTCAACACAAGTTTTGGATAGTAAAAAGGAAACTTGGAACGGAATTAAACCTATAAAACAAAGGAAGTTACATCACATTTCGATAAATCAAATAAACTCCGTTTCTACGGACATTTAAGCTCAAGAACGGAATGGTAGAAAGGGCCATTTCAATACTTAATTAGTCCAATTTCAAATTTAATTAAAAGTTTTTTGGGGGCGTCACCATTCAATTCACTCTGAATCGCTTTACTTTCAATTCTTAGTTTTCAATCAACAAGTTTTGAATTGGCTACAAAATTTTACTAATCTTTTACTTGTGACGAGATGTTTACTTGACTCGTTGAATCGTAGACTCGTATAGTCTATACTATTCTATACATATAAATAAATAAAATTAAAGCGTCTGTAATTTCGAAATGTACTCCTAGCTGATTTCGGCTACGGTAGCCAGTCAAAATTTAAACCAGTTAACTACGCAAAAGATATTATGGTGCATAAATGTAGGCGAAAACACAGGTAGGTGCAAAATCTGTTCTCTCAATTTCACAATCTGATGGGACCTTACGATTTACTTGTGAGGCAAGGCGAGACCTCAACTTCTAAAACTTCGGGTTATTATGAAACATTTCTGTATTCATTACACCGAATGTGTTTAAATGTGTATAAAATTTTGATCGTTATGTGTGAGTTCATACAGACAGGCATGTGTGAAAATTTCCCCCCGCAAAAATGACAAACTCTGAATCGCAAAATACTCTATTGGCTGCCTGTGAGGCTCTATGTAATTTTAAATATCAGTTTACAAATCCTCACTAAACTATAAATACACAAACACAAAGTAATATAAATTTGAAAGTCAGTTGTCTCTTGTTAATCCCCCTAGAACATTTCCAACCATATCTACCCTCCCCTGTAGACGTTATTCAATTTCTGGCAAAACCGCAAAACTTCATTTAGCCACCAACATAGCAGGAACCGCGTCAACAATTAGTGGCTAAAAATATAGTACAGTAAAACTTAGGCTTTCAACTTTCAACAATGTTTAATAACGAGACACCCACTTGAAGTAGGCGGATGGTTTCCCATCCCTCTGCTTTCCTTGTTTGAGCTTCATATACTTATTAAATTAGTTTGTTTTGAATTAAATTAATTACAATCCATACTAAATATTGTAAGCTAGTTGAGTCTTGCGTAAATCGCGAATAACGCAGCAGAGCGATGATAGTAAAAACAGACTTAGTTACTCTTTACATCATCGACCGATTCCGACTGGAACTTCCACTGGTAGTATCTACCAGTGGAAGTTCCAGTCGGAATCGGTCTAGCCGTTCCAAAGTTTACCCGGAACAAACAAACAAGACAGACAAACAACAATTGTTTTTTTTAATTAAGTACTTATATTCTGTAAGCATATACTCTTAATGCCTTTGGTGGAAATCTGATACTTTAAAATTACAAATAAGATTATTATTTTGGTCCAAAATAATTTTAACAAAAAGGAACCGACTTCAATGAAAAACTATTCCCCCAAATCGCGACAATTGTGCCTATGATATTTGAGGAGTTCTCTCGATTTCCTTGGGATCCCGTTATCAGATACCGATATGGTGACGATGAGACCACATGTAAGCTACGCCTATTCCAATGCAAAAAGGATTTTTGAAATCGCTTCATAAACGACGAAATTATCGCTGAACATACATAAAATAAAATAAAAAAGATTCCGACGAATTGAGGACCTCCTCCTTTTTTTTGAAGTCGGATAATAAAATAATCATAGGCGAAAATTATATTAGGGAGTTAGTCAATTACGCAATGAGTTATATTCCCTCATTACACGGATGAGACCGACCCGGCTGTAATGAGAATTTTCAGACATATCGTGACCGTCACAAACCGAGGCAGGGACATTAAACGTTGTGAGGTGAATTAAATTGGACAGAAATGTATCAAGTTTAGGCATGAGTCACTTCAATAGTGCGTATAGTCTAAATAATTATATTTATATCTATCTTGCTATACATCCTCTAGTTTCTTCATTAAGTTGCCTGAATCCATACAGAACACACAGTTCTTGTCTCTTCCACTGTCATCAGGAACTTACACACTCGCTGGTTACGAGACGTCCCTTCAGTACACTGACGTTTATTTCGAGGTCTGCTTCGGATATGATACATTCTTTTGTTAATTTTATTAGTGAATGATACATACAACTATCATCTGTACTTGCTACCCTTGTATTTCTTATTATCCAATCTTCATTTTGATATCATCATCTCTTCTTTCTTCGTTAATATCAATTTGCTATCTAATATTTTCTACCTGTTTATACCTATTGCCAAGTAGTTATAAATAAATAAAAAAGCAAGCAATCTGTGACTACAAATAATTATATTTAAATAATTTTAACAAAAAAAAACCGACTTCAAAGAAAAACTATTCCAAGTATCCAAATCGCGACAGGTATGCCTATGATATTTGAAGAGTTTCCTCCATTTTATTCAGGAACCTATCATCAGATCCTGGTTTCCTCATCATGGGACGACATGGGAGGCACCAGGAGTTATAAAAATCGGTTCATTCATCGAATATTCTGAGGTACCCGACATAGAAAAAAACCCAGTCGAATTGAGAACCTTCTCCTTTTTTGAAGTCGGTTACTAATAATCATATTCATGATATTTTTTTAGCCATCATAGATTACTTAATTAATTAGTAATCAATCAAAGAAATATGTTTCATCTGATTAACAGATGACTGTAAGTCGATATTCTCCGGCTCTTATATTTCTATTTCTTCTAATACAGAGAAGTCTTTCAACAATATGAATATGAAAAAGTTTTAAATTCATTGTTTTTGTATTTTAAATCTCTTACAAGGATTGCGTTTTTAACACTAATGAAGTTCAAAACGGCTCGATCAGCATCTGGGTGAGCAAGGCAAATCCTACCGTCATGGCTTTATTTAGTTGGCAATCCCTTCTCCAGACAAGTTCGTACAATTAAATCACCGGTGTGGCGGTGTCTACGCTAATCCGTTTATCTCGAGAGAATGCCACAAGTTTTTGTGTTGAATCGTCACTTTTATGTTCTCTTTTAAGTGCAATCGTTTAAAACACTACACTACTGACCTACGTCACCGCGTCTGGAGTGTGCAGTGTGAACGAAGTATACCATAAAAAAGGTATATTATAAAATAATGAGCTTTTTCTTTTATAACTTTTAAAGGGGATCAGTTCTTTCATACATAGTGAGTACACAGCGCTGAACATAATTGTCGGGTTTGAACCGACAATAATAAAAAGCATTGTGGCGACCGTTTACGCAACTAAGCCAAACGTGAAATCTATAAATCTCTTAAATTAGTAAGATGCCTGTCCACAGTACTAATTCGCAGCTAAAGTTACAGGTAATAGAAAAAGTAACTTATGGAGAAGCAATGACCTTGTAACAATATTTTTTCTCCAAAAGTTACTTTTTCCAATACTAATTTTGAATTGAGGGGGGTCATGAATATTATGACTCCCCTCAATTCAAAATTGAAAGATAACTTTTGTTTTCATCTCTATATATTTTTCAAACAGATCTTCTTAATGATTATATTATACTGTTACTGTGAAACAAGCTTTAATTAACTAACAAACAAACTGTAAACACGAGGATATAACTAATCTTGTTACGTTACATCTTTGAAAATGTGATGTAAATTGCTCTTTGTTCAACTCACAGTACGGCTACAAAAGTTTACAGAGATAATCATGTTCTTTAAAACAAGCATAGAATAAGCAAGGAATATTAATAGATATGATTATAAAATACATAGTTCTTTCAGTCAATAATATTTTTTAAACATCTACAGGTGGTGACGTATCTACGTGTGGTGACGGACTGTCCGTGTGGTGACGGATTAAAAATACAGAGTGTCACCACTCCTATTCATCCCGCGGGTGTCGTAAAAGGCGACTAAGGGATAAACTACGCAAGACAACATCGATGCAAAAAGAGAAGGAAAACTTGAAACCAACTCTATACAAACCCGTCTGACCAGCGTGGTACAGGCCAAAACCTCCTTTCTAAGGAGAGGCCTATGTCCAGCAGTGGACTGTTAAAGGCTGTTGATGATGATGATGATGAATTACAGAAGTCTTTAAAACAGACAACGCGCAACGCAACAGTCAAAATCTTTATTTTTTATTCAGGCAGGGTGTCACTTCCAACCTACCAAAATCACTCTAATCTGCCTGGTGGTAAGCTTGCGTAGAATCCTAGAGTAAAGGTCACCATCCTCATTGTGAGTACAGATCATTCAGCATGGTGACTTAGTCAGTTGCTTCTGAATCATAGGGCCTCCGGTCTCACTCTTACCAACGAAATACGACAACAAGAAAGCGGCTATTTTCAAGCTTTTCTTTATGAGCATTTAAACACTTTCTTTCTATATCTTCCTATATGTATTACAAAAATTATAATTTGAGATTAGATTATCAATATACACAAACTTATTAAAATTTGCGTAAAAGTTAGTTTGTGATCGAAGTTAGTAAATGTTAGTAAATTAAACGCCGAAAAAAGGGAACTAAGCAAGTGCCGAATGCCGAAAAAACGTATCGTACACGTAATATCATATTAAAGTATACATAAATATTGATGGTGTATCTATATGCAAAAATACCGTCATTCTATTTATCTGATTTATCACAAAATATGGGTACAAAATATGAAAAATTATTCAAACATTTTCCGTCGTGAAATGTCAAACCGTGTTTTAAATCGTTTTTATGATTGACTGGCTTTTACCGGCGGCTCCGCCCGCGTGTATGTTGGATATCCTTTTTCGAGCTAATATAATATAAACTTACGATGCTCACAAATAATGCCGCTTTCTTTTGATAAAATAATGATCAAAATCAGTTGAGATCCAGAGATTACTCTCTACAAACTTTACCTCTTTTTGTATCTGTGTGATCTTATAAACATATTCTATTGTTTGCCATGCAACAATAATTATTCATACATTTATTATCTACTTACATTTACTTTTTCTGTAGGTGCAGTGTAGTATTCAAAAATTTTATGAACAAAACGTAAGAGAATGTTGAACTTACCTGAAACAAATAAAATTAAAATATTAATCAAATTGTTTAACAATTTTAATCGAAAACATACATATGTATATTATACAGTAATCACACTTGTATTGAACGTACAAAATGGCAATTATAAGTTAATCAAACCTCCATAATGGAGGGAAACCCATTGACAGAAATTATTCATGTTTTTTATAAATTAACTAGTTGACCCAGTGAACTTCGTACCGCCCAACTTTAAAATTCCAGAACTTGATCGCAGCGCCACCTACCGGGTCCAATTGCGAATCTAAACCATTCCCAGATCCCCTTGAACACACACAAAAAAAATTATCAAAATCGGTCCAGTCTTTTGAGAGAAGTTCGGTGACATACACACTCACAGAAGAATTATATATTTAAAGATAAAGACTAGTTGACCCAGCGAACTTCGTACCGCCCAACTTTAAAATTCCAGAACTTGATCGCAGCGCCACCTACCGGGTCCAATTGCGAATCTAAACTATTCCCAGATCCCCTTGAACACACACATAAAAATTCATCAAAATCGGTCCAGTCGTTTGAGAGAAGTTCAGTGACATACACACTCACACAAGAATTATATATATAGAAGATGATTAAATTTAACCATAAAGCAACACAGGCTTGTAGACCGGAGAGGAACAGAAATAGCGTCTTATTAACCGAGTTCAAAAAAGGAGAAGATTCTCAATTCGACTGTTTTTTGACAGGATCTGATGATAGTGATCATACTATCGAGGGAACTCAAATATCCATACCTGTCGCGATTTGGGTACTCGGAATAGTGTTTTTTTGAAATCGTTTTTTTTTGTTAAAACGGTCTATAATTTTTTGCGGGGAGATATTTTCACACATACACATTTTACACACACACATTCTGTCTCATAACTTGGTCATAACAATGTAACGCATTTACTCATTTGGACTCAAGTTTTAACAGAGAGGAACGACTGCATATGTCCATAACTAAACTAACAGGACATAATGAATTCCAATTGAAAAACAGTAGATATATATTCTAAGAAAGTATTTTATGTTTTGTAGAGTTATAAATCTACTTTTAGGACTACGGTAAGCTTTGCGTTAGTTCTTTATTATATGTACATTGATAAGTTGTAAATACACTACTATATTCTTCGTAAGAACTTTACATATCGCGATTATGGAAAAGCAGTTACTCTGTAGTTCGAAGCGTTTACGATAGATGGCACTAAAGCATATTTTGTCTCATTGCAACGAATTGTGTTGTAAACTTAGTTCACTGTTCCTCACTTGTACAGTATACAGTGTCTTTTGCCCAAGACCCCATATTAAACTACGTTAAGATAGTTCTACCAATGTTTGGTTAGGCTACCACTCAAGACCCTAACTTTTGTTGATCTTGGTAATGTGTGGTCCCCATGACGTTTATTTAATTATAGTTCGCATACTGTGAGAAGTCTAAGATAGGGTCTATAAGTTTTCGTTCTGACAGTTTCGTTGCCATAGGTAGGTTTTGTTTTTATTTGGGCAATCCTCACAAAATGTTATCCCTACTTTTTTTTCTTCCGAGCCTTATCCCAAGTTTATTTGGGGTCGGCTACTAGTTCAACCAGTTTTATCTGAATTTCAGTTTTTCCACGGAGCGACTGGCATCGGACCTCCGCAACCCTAAGGGAGTACTGAAATTCGAAGATTGAACTAGTTGTCAGTATATTTGAGGGCACTGACTTCCCAGTAACGATTGCCATAGATGTTCATGACAACCGGGACCGACGGCTTAACGTGCTCTCCGAGGCACGGACGTGAATCACTGGTAAACTTCCAAACTCCGGGCTGCCATTAGGAATTTCCTAAGAAAAACCCAAAAACACTTTTTGGCCCGACCCGGGATTTGAACCCGAGACCTCTTGATTAGCAGTCGCATACGCTAACCACTAGACCAACGAGGCAGTCTAAAAAAAAAATGTTATCCCTACTAATATTATAAATGTAAAAGTAACTCTGTGTATCTAACTGTTACGTGTTCACGCCTAAACCGCTTAACCGAGTGTGATGAATTTTGGTATAGAGATAGATGGAACCTTGGGAAAGAACATAGGCTACTTTTTACCACGATAACCGACATACACACGGGCGAAGCCGCGGTCAAAACTAATTAATTTATAATTCATATAAATGCGAACTGTCTGTCGGTCTGTCGCACTTTCACTTCAAGACTACTGAACCAAATTAAATGAAATTTGGTATACACATAGTCTATTGCTTGAGAAAAGACATGCTACTTTTTACCGAGATAACCTTTATACATGCGGGTGGAGCCGCGGGTGGAATCTAGTACTTAATCAATTCAAAAGCAAATCGAAAATTTCACTATATTACAGTTATAAACACTTAGATACGAAAGCATGTAATATGATTATGTGTTTTATTTACTTACTTTTCGGGGAGAGATATGAATTTTTCATATTCGATAATCGGGCAAAGTGGAACAAACTCGGAATACATTGTGTACATATTTATGAATTGTGTTAATTTTTTTTACAATCCACTACAGCATATACACAAACGAGGTTTTTACGAACCAAGATGTTGAGATGGTTCTTAAAAGCCTTGTCCTTTAAACTCTTTTAAAAAGTTTTAGGGCCACCGCAGACTAGATACTTTTAGCATCGGCGATCGGCAACTAGTCGCTTTTTAGAAGCTAAATACGGCGACCGAACGCTCCACACCGCACACTTAAAAACGCCAAACGCGGCGATCGAGTCGCTTTTTAGAAGCGCGACACAGCAGCTGAACGCTACTATCCGCACTATTTCGGATACCAGTAGCAGCGACTTGGCATCTGAGCGGTCGCTAAAACGCGCGTTTCCGATACCGCGATCGAACGCAGGAAGTCGCTAAAACGCGATGCAGCATCGATGCAGTCGCCAAATCGCCGATCGCCGATGCTAAAAGAAGCTAGTCTGCGGTGGCCCTTAACCAAATCTTCAAAGTGTATTGAGAATCAAGTAATAAATATTTGTAAGTAATTGATGACCTATATTCCTAGGTAATAGAGGACTCAACTGTAAAATGGCGAACATATCGTAGGTTTCATTCCAGCTCAGCGTGAATTATTTTTTTGTATGATTATAACATACTATGACTACTAGTATAGCATTATGATATCGGTTGTGGTGGATTATGAACAGACAGTGCACCTATGTTAGCGAACACACTTGTGCACTTTAATATCTCCCTCGTAGTTTGGTCATCTTAGTTAAGACTTGTTTGTTGTTTTGTGGCATGAGGTGTCTGTGTTAAATTATAATAGTGTTCCTTTCCGTTTCATTGAAAACGGAAACACCTTGACCTGTCAAGCATTACACGGGTACTCTTCTACTACACTAGTTACGACCAATTGGGTTATAATTTTCCTAGCGGCTTACTGTGGGGGAATCACCAACATCTAGTGAAATTTTTAGAACTATACAAAACGAATTTTCGCTATTTAAATATTGGAAGGGAGTCGATTTTTCTTTGCTCAATTCGAGATTCAATTTCCGATTTTGACGTTTCACTTGACAGGTAATGGCTACGTGCAAATTTGATTTGGTTAAAATACGATTCTTAAGCTGATATGAAATGTTACAAATATTTTAAGGTAGAATTAACTGAGTTTCAGCAAGCGGTCTCATATACTTAAATAAATTTTATGAAAGGAACGGTAGATCACATGCTTACTAATTTATTTTATGATTTATTTATGTACAAAAATTTGACATTGATTGCTTGAGAATTACAAAAAAAAAATGTTTGTCTATAGAATACTAAGAATCTAGTTTCCCGCCTATAAATATGTAGTGTTTCTTTTATTTACAAATAAAATGTAGCTAGTTATAGGAATATGTAGCAACTGATAGCAAACTGTATGGCGAAAAAGTTTTTACTCCATATTTGATTTCAGTTATCCACTTTTATATTTTCACACGAGTAATTGTATTCCATCGTCATTTCAGTTATTTAAAAAATACATATGCCTACCAGCCCATCTAAAACTAACACAACGTGAATTGGAAAAACCGTTTGCATTTTGACCAAAAAGAAGTATTGCAAAAATAGCCATAAAAATGCAAAGCCGTAACAATTTGCAGCGCAGCAGTGCAGATAACCGCTTGGTTTGTTAAGCGTTTTGAACAAATGAATGAATGGTCAAAGGCCTCGTATGAGTGTCATTCATTTCGTTCACTGAAACTAATATATTTTTTACGAAAGAGGGGATAAATGAGAAGACCATGCACCTGATGGAAAGTTTGAAGCGTATTTATAGCATTCTTTGGTTCTTTTGTCATGTCACCTATTTATGCCTACCTCACAAGATTTCTGCGCCACCCTAAGGTTGACTGATAGAAAATGCCCTGGGCATTAAGTCCGTCAAGGTACAAAAGTGCGAAAGTCAAAAATAAATAAAAAGAGTCTTTATCACAAAAGTCTGCAACTAAGCCAATTTTCTTTCTAAAATCACTAAGGCCTCTATTCTCTTGAATTATTGGTTAATACTATATTTTGAACATGTGACATCGAGATGACTTCAGTCCAATGCATTTGTTCGTTTTTACTACTAACCTTTACGTTTTTTGTGAAATGACAACTTGGCTACGGTGCAGAAATCTGAAGCGGTGACGGCCAAGTGAATATATCAAGACCGCTGGTGGTCTTTGGTTTCTACACACGAATATAATACTAGTACTACAATTATTACAAGTATATTGAAATTAAAAAAAAAACAAATGAATTCATCCCCTATCACATCATCAGACTTCAACAATCTTTAATAGTCAGTGATTTTAGATTGACCTTTGCTTAGAAAGAAGGAAAAAGAATCTACTTATGTACTGTTAAAATAATAGTATGTTATGCAGTCGTGGTCTGCAAGCTTTCAATAAAGTAGTTTATAACTCCGTGTAGTTGAAAATGGTTTTTAGAAAATGGTTATCGTAGAAACGTCTGAAATCACTACTACTGAAGTTTACCTGGCTCTGGCGGTCGAACTTGTGCTATTTCATTGACCAATACTACTTGAATTTGCAGACAGTGCATAGACTAATCTCATATAGTGTGTTTTCATCATCCATCCCTACTAATATTATAAATGCGAAAGTAACTCTGTCTGTCTGTCTGTTACGTTTTCACGCCTAAACCGCTTAACCGATTTTGATGAATTTTGGTACTCAAATAGTTTAGAACCTGAGAAAGGACATAGGCTACTTTGTACCGCGATAACCGACACAGATGCGGGCGGAGTCGCTGGCTAAAGCTAGTTCTATATAAATTATGTAAATTTCTAAATTCTATCCGTCTCTTACGCTTTTTCAAATAAACCGCTAAACTGATTTCAATAAAATTGGGCATGGAGACCTTGATTGTTGAGGAAGGAGGTAGACTACCATGATGACCGACATTTTACATGCGGACGGAAACGCGAGCAAAAGATAGTACAAGATATTGTTTAAATTCATAACACATTGTGTCTATCACGCCTTTAATACATATATGAACATTAGGTTATCTAACAGTGCTTTCTTGCGCGATTTTCTTTATATATTGTACAAATACGTATTAAAACGGCAAATACTAAAATAAATCTCTAAAGCAGGCACCACACTTCGCTATGCGCTATTCGTTATGCGGGTTATTCGCGCGCATACGGCGAAGTGTGGAGAGTATATTCGCCAATATTCGCCAATATTCGCTTTATTCGTACGCATCGAATAGCGAATGCGCATATACGCCGACTTGTCGGTTTTTTGACACACTTCAAAGGACACGAATAAGGCGAATACACGCATCGACTGCCCACACTTCGGACGGGTAGTGAAGTGACCTGTGCATAACTAACAACCATAGACTATAAAACAGTTTTTGAAATAGATAAATCAATTAAACGATTAAAATAACCCATCATTTGATCAAAATAATTAGACTTCATTTAAGTATTGTTTCTGTCAATTTAATAAAATAAAAAGGAAATTAAAATAATATGTTTCGTTCGTTCATTGACCATTAAAAATGACAATGCCCTGTGCATAACTAACAACCATAGACTATAAAACAGTTTTTGAAATAGAAGAAATCGATTAAACGATTAAATTAGTTTATTATATGATCAAAATAATTAGACTTCATTTAAGTATTGTTTCTGTAAATTTAATAAAATAAAAAGAAAATTAAAAGAATATGTTTCGTTCGTTCGTATGGTTTCGTTTTGTTCACCATAAAAATGACAATGACACATCTCTACAACACACATATTTGCCTTAATTGATATACCAGTACGAAGTGTGGTGGCGTGTTTGTTGTTTGCGCGCATAACAAATATTCGGGCGAATACGGCGTAGACACATAACGAATAGCGAATAACGAAGTGTGGTGCCTGCTTTATAATTCTCGGAGTAAGCAACAAGAAATGAAACAAACGCACATTAATAACCTCTTATTACGATTTTCCTAAATTCCATGTAAAAATCTATTCCATTATTCCGTGGTTCATATTCTTGTGGTTCAGTCTTATTTCAAATACATGTAATATATATTTATATTATTACACCTACAATTCAATAGATTCGTATTACATATGTATGTACACGGTACTCGAGATTTTGACGAAGAAAATTGTTTTTTGTTTCAGTAAACAGGAAAAAATAATCCATGAATTTTGTCCCCTCAAGTTATGAGAAGATCTTTTAAAATCGCATTGCTTATAAATAGCAGTCTTTAGATATCTTTGGGCGACGATCGGATAGTTTTACTTTGATGTCGGATAGTTTGCCCTCGGCTAATAAATGCTGTTACCATGCCAGGTAACGGATAAAATTCTCGAAGGCACAGTAATTTATAAAATGAGCCCACCCGCCTCAAATGAGCTGAAGCAAAGGTCGCGTACGACCTTTTTTGGGCATACCTTTCGTAAAAATAGTAATTTGGCGCTAATTTGTATTAAGAACGAGTTTCATCACAGAATGAGACACATCTTTAACCACAGCCACGAGTAATTTAGAAGGTTCAGTATAATTCCAGAAATTTAAATAGGCCAAACATTTGCGGTCAGTTCAGAAGCCGAAAGAACCTAACGACCGTAATGTAAATGACTTTTTGGGTTGCCCACATTTATTCGTATTCTACTGACGAATATAGCTAACGATGTAACGTTATGTAACTTTTTAGGTTTTTTAAAAAATAAACAACCTGGCCGGGTCAGAATAATAAATATGACAATTAGATTATTTACTGAGTGCCGCGGTGATACTAAAAGCATATCAAAGTATAATACGGTACTTACATCAAAAGACCAATTTTTTAATTTTCGTCTGGCTGTCTTAATCTACGTAACGGCAGAACCGATTTTGACGTAACTTTCACTGGCAGATTGCTGATGATTTAAGGAGTAAGTTAGGCAATTTTTTTTAGACCAGCTTCTCTCCGCGATTTACAATAATAACCGCAGAAAACACCACGGGACTCGGGTAGATACAAACAATAAACAAACTTTGAGGTGGAGTTGAACTAGTTTTAGCAATGTTTAGCATTCCGCGTGTGACCCGTGAACCTCAATTTGACTGTAGCCGGTTCAGGGTAATCATGCGTGAGCTTCTTTTGTTTACAGCCCAGTGAGTTTGTACCCCTCATTAGATATACGAATTTTTCTATCCATATCCTAGCTATCTACATTACAGTTAAAACAAAACTTTTGCTTATCTTGTTCCTGTTGTATTCCAAGCTGCTTTAAAAATAAATAATAATTCAGATATATATTTAATCCTACCAAAGTGATTAAAAAAGTAATTGAACATTTTCTAAGGACTTTTAGTTAATTTCCGTGCGCTAGAAATTTCACCAGCACATTTTCGGTTCATAGTTTTAACAGTAAATACAGTTTTAAATACCCTTTGGGTATGACAAGAAAAAAACCTAACCATTGAAAAGGCAATCTGAGACTTTTTGTCCATAAACTAATGCTCGGCTTTAGCAGTTAGACATACATAAATAAACTTAAAGACATTCCACAAAAGCCGTCAGGGCTTATGTTACACCAACATGTGTGGCGTATGACTTAAAAAAATAATCAAAGCGTTGTTTATGATCTTATAACACGTGAAGCTTCAGTGAGGAAGCTTTTTAATTAATATAATGTGGTTACAAGGAAAAATAAATACTGACGTTAGGTTCTATGCATCGTTACTATTACAAAGTAAGTATTTCAAAATAATCTTTTAGAAGTAGATTATACTCATTCTATACTTGATTGATCGATGTTTATGATACAACACGAAAAGTGTTTAAGTCTGCATAGCCCCCTAACTCAAGTTGCAAATGCTTCGCGTCGATTCTCTTTCTTCAATCGCTAACGGCTAATATTTTGTTTTGATAACGAGACTTAGCATTGAGAGACGCCATTCCCATTAGTTCATAGTAAGTAAAAATCTAAGCAAGGGAGGCAAGTTAAGAAATTTCATAAATAATACAAATCACTTATATCAACAACCCATATTGTCCAACTGCTTGGCTCGAGTCTTTTCACGGAACAGGGTTAAGACCATAAGTCCCCACGTTGGCCGAGTACGAGTTGGGGACTGGCAAGAAACGTTGTGGCTACGTAATCTTACCGTTGTATGTTCAAGCCGCCTGAAGGCCTTCAACTAAGCTTCACGACTGCTATCTTATGATAACGGCCGGGACTGACTACTGAACGTGACCTACGAATCTAACATATCAGGCTACAAACAGTCACCCATCTATATCCTCGTTGCTTACCCTCAGTACAAATCACTTAAGTTCTGCCAATTTTTTAATAAGAAAATAGTATGAGTGAGAATGGATTTTTTTTTAAGCTTACTTATTAAGTTACGTTTCTATAAATCAACTACGATGACTTTCAGTTGAAGACACTTAACTATTGAAGCGAGGCCAACTTTTATCTCTAAGGCCGCTGGCCTTTAAGGAATAGATTTGTTAAAAGTTACTGAAATTCTCACTATTATAAAAAGAGACGTCCAACTTCTTCAACAGCTAAGCGTAACTTTGTAACACGATTTGTGAATTGAACGTAACAAGACCTTTGAGTATTCATTATAGTTATTTTTTTGAAATTGTAGAAAGACTTTGTAATTTAAAACCCCTTTTAACTTCATGATAGTTTTTTTAAAGGGATATTTCTTTCTCGATAAAGAAACAAGCTAACACCTAACTGTATTACGGTTTACTTGAAAGTAAATAAAACTACTATTATCGCTCATAGCAAACTCTTTTACTTTATATAATAGTGTAGAAAAGTATTCTTTTAGTATAGTAAATAAGTGTAAAAATGGTAAATTGTGTATAACGAGATTCTATTACAATGTAAGTAATAGCGCTAAAAAAGTTTACCTGTATAAAAAAATACATAAAAAACACGAAACTTCTATTATTATTATTAAATACACAAGCAGCTTAAAGCTGATGCGTGTATATCATTACACTTGTATTTTTAAATGTTTGTCAAGTCTGTTATTGAAAATATTCATATTTGGGGCACTAATCACGGGTTCTGGTAAAGAGTTCCACATTCGCACCACATGGTTTGGTAAGAAATGGTTTCGGGGATTGCTAGCACACTGAAGTTTGTTAGGTTTCATGGAGTGACCTCTCTATGTATATTGTCATTTAAATATTTGGAAACAGTACACGTCTTTGTAGTTTAAATGTATACAACATAGGGAGACATATTTTTTATTGAAGACTGTCTGAGTCACGCGGTTATTGTTGTAAATCGAGAGTGACGCTGAGAAGCGAAGTTAGGGTCAAAAAATTAACTTAAGTTACTCCTTAGGTAATCAGTTTTCAGTGATAGTCCCGTCAAAATCGGTCCAGCCGATTACGACGATCGGTCCAGAGATTAGCAGATTACCAGAACAAAGAGATCAAAAGACAAAAAAATCAAAAAATGCATTTTTGGTGTAAGTAACGTATTAATATACTTTTATATGTTAATTTGATGTTACATGCAGACATTTCGATTTTTTATTTATTTGTATAGATAATTTTATGAAATTCAAGCCTCAAGCCTAACTTAAAAACTAGTTTCTAACTTACAGAAAAATGTTTAAATATAAAGTTCAATGTAAAACAGTTCAACAAAAATACAGAGCATCACCTTAACGGTGAGTAACATAATTGAAGAGTTCTCCGTGTCGACCTCTGATGATACTAAGTTAAATGGCTAAAGTTGGACTTTCTTTAGGGTGCCGGAACCCCTAATATTGATGTGGGTCTGGATACCATATTTAATTATTCCGCTTAACCATTATAAAGTTCGGTATCCAATTTGACATTAAAATTATGACTTATAAATGATTTTTTGGAATGAACATATAAATATTTTTAAGATTGATCAGTTTTTTAGAAATTAATTGAACCACAGGTCGTGGCTTCGATTTCCATCCTACACGCATTTATTCTGTCTGAATATAATATAGATACGACATGTATTTCTATTATATATAAAAATATGTTTATAAGTAACTAGTTGACCCAGCGAACTTCGTACCGCCCAACTTTAAAATTCCAGAACTTGATCGCAGCGCCACCTACCGGGTCCAATTGCGAATCTAAACCATTCCCAGATCCCCTTGAACACACAAAAAATTTCATCAAAATCGGTCCAGTCGTTTGAGAGAAGTTCAGTGACATACACACTCACAGAAGAATTATAAATATAAAGATTATAAGTACATAATGGTTACACAGTCAACCGTATGTGAAATCATTATCATCATCATCAGCCTGTCGCAGTCCCTTTCCAGTGATCACATGTGTCAGCCGGTATGAGTGAGAGGCTGCCGTGAAGCCTCTCGAGCCAATCCTCATCCACGAGTCTAGCCGAGGATGGTAATTGCAACTCTAAGGGTGTGTCACACAAGTTCAAATACAAAAAGATACAAAACGGTTATCATTACCATAACCGAAACAAAGGCTTGTTGTAGGTGCTGTCTAGTAAATGAAAATGAGAATAAAACATACAACCTGATTTCATGTACTCTGTATCTTCCCTCACAACATTTAAAGTAAAAGTAAATACAATTTCAAAAGTCATAAATTTATGAGGTGAGGTAAGCGAACCGCCTGAATAATCCTCTAGATGGACGATATCTCTTACATCTAAACAAACTCATTAATTTTTAAATGTATCTTTATAAATAAATAATTTAATGTTCATCATCAGTAAGCCGCTACATTAAATATTATACAGTTGCTTTCTAAGGGTTGGCACCCATTATGCTGTCAACGACACAATCAGAAATCATATTCTACGAAGAAAGTTAAACAAAAGTTAACTTTAGCACTTTAAGTTTAAAGTGCCTTTTACTCGTGGCTCATAAATAACTGCATTTGACTACTTCAATGTTCCTTTGTTTTAAATTTCAATGTTCTTTTATGCTTTGAATACTTTAATTCCTTTGTTGCTCACTATCTTTCGATGTTATTAGATAGGGTTTCAATATTTTTTCCCCTCAACTGTCGATCAGTATGGCGATGTGCATGGGCGCGTGAAGAGGTATCACTGAAATTTATAATATACTAGCTGAATCCCGCGGTGTTACCCGCGATTATTAAAATTGCGACTATAATTTGAGATTTAAACTATCCTATCTCTCAAGTTAGATCGAACTGCACATGGTGTGCGAATTTTATTATAATCGGTTAAGTGGTTTAGAAGTCCATTGAGGACAAACATTGTGACACGAGATTTATATATATTAAGATTAATTATGCCTGACCAACGCAAGTTTTCGTCTGCTTCTCAAATTGCACGCAGCATGAACAAATTGGCCATAAATAAGATTATAGCGCGCTAACCATAACAGATAAACTTAGCTGTTAGCCGGGTATACCTCGTATCTGAGTATCCGACCCCTGGGCGTTGTCATGACATGGGAATTTCTGCCAAAACTTGCATCGTTTTAAATGTAGGAAGCACCGAAAGGAGTTCCCTCGATTTCTCCAGGATCCTATCATCTGATTCTAGTTTCCTTATCCTGGGACCAGCACCAGCTTTCTAATAAAAAATAAATTAACAAAATTGGTTCCCATAGTCGAAAGTCGCTGAAAGTTTTTTATGTGAGCCATATCAATTTTATTTATTTGTATAAATGCTTTTAATTAATAGTGCCTCTATATTATGATGTTAAACAGGAACTGCAATCGATACGTAGGTATTAACCGTTAAATTTAACTATGAAATTTTGCAGTATTTGCGGTCACAAGTACCTATCTCAATAGGGCTTTGTGACCGCATATACTGAGCCTCTGTTCGACCTATGCGAAGTGCTCTTAAGTGATAACGTCAACTTAAACTGAAATATTATGTACTATTATATACTTGTTATAAAGCAGACAGCCACTAGGTCAAACAGCATTTCAGAAGGATTCATAAATCCTAGCATGCCGCAACTTCTTGGTCAACAAAAATGCACCCAAAACTTACAACAACCATGAAAGTTACAGCGAGAATATATAGCAACTACACCATTCCTACCACACAGATGCCACAATTGAACAAAATAATAAACAATAACATAACAGAAAAAATCTTCCTACCTAGCTGGTCACCGTGGAAGAATACAACCAAAACCCTCCAAAGAATACGCCAACAGAAGAAAAAAGAATACCCTAGATTCACTTGTTTCTGAAAATATTCAGAAATTGTCTGTTTGTACTCAGCTTTTCACAAAATGCATATTATTATGAAATAATTGAAAAGTTTAAATACGTTCTTGACATTGGCAGAAATAACTGATAATATATTATTCGACTGATTGCCAGCTCATCATTATATTTAGACTATTTAGTATTTATTTGTTTTGAGTATTTACAAGGTCTAAGTTCTATACTGCACTCACAGTTTTTTTGCAAAATAAATATTCACGGACTTAAAAAAAAACAAACACCTCTGTGGTTTGTTTCGGCATTTAAATATTATTTATCAAATGAAAACAAGATGTTCGATTTTCAATTAATCAAGATGACATCGATTGCTTCAACGGTCTAATCTGGATAACATGTCTTCAGAGATGTTTTTCCGCGATTTCAAGTTATAATAGTCGGCTGACGTCTTTGGGCGAGACATCTCATGGGACGAGATACGACAGAAAAACATCTAAGTCCCAACCAATTACTGAACCGTGAAATAGAATGTAGCCTCATGGAGTTGTCAACGAAATGTTTCCGCAATAGGTTTTTCATTCATATTTATATAGATATGTATCGATTTATACAATTAAATATAATTGAAGTGCATGTCTGTAATATCAAATTAACAGCTTTTTACTAAATTAATATAAAACTGTATAATTTACCTACTTTAAAAAAAAAAAGTTTTTGTCCGTCTGTCAGTCCGTCTGTTTGTTGGTCGGTTGACCTAGTGGTTTACGCCAGAACAACAATTTGTGCTCATTCACAAATTGTTGTTCTGAGTCTGGGTGTTTTTTGTGTCTGTTTCTTGTATGTTTGTTAAGCCCCCGGGATACAGGATTTATATTCCTAATGCGGTAGTGGTGATGTGTCAAAATCGGACCGACTAAAACCACATGATATGTCACTGCGCTTTTATTAGGAGTTGTCCAGGAATGTCTGTTATTAAACTGAGGCAGTTTTACTGAACCTTTAAAGAATATTAGTACATCGTATTACGTTATATATTTAGCCGCTTCGTACAACCCAATCCAGACCCTAAAATACAACAGCATTAATCTAACGTGATCACCTCCTAACTCTCTATAAGAGATGGGTAAGGTAGCAAATTGAAAGAAAAACTACTCACGTAATTAATGAATCCCCCTTTTATTTTAAAGTTAAGTTGCTAGAAAGAATCTATAGGGTTCAAGAAACGAAATTTCCCACTTTTCTGCTTATGGGTACGAACGACGAACGACTTTATATTTAACATATCTTTATATATATAATTCTTCTGTGAGTGTGTATGTCACTGAACTTCTCTCAAACCACTGGACCAATTTTGATGAAATTTTTTGTGTGTGTTCAAGGGGATCTGGGAATGGTTTAGATTCGCAATTGGACCCGGTAGGTGGCGCTGCGATCAAGTTCTGGAATTTTAAAGTTCGGCGGTACGAAGTTCGCTGGGTCAACTAGTCTTTATGTATATAATTCTTCTGTGAGTGTGTATGTCACTGAACTTCTCTCAAACGACTGGACCGATTTTGATGACATTTTTTGTGTGTGTTCAAGGGGATCTGGGAATGGTTTAGATTCGCAATTGGACCCGGTAGGTGGCGCTGCGATCAAGTTCTGGAATTTTAAAGTTGGGCGGTACGAAGTTCGCTGGGTCAACTAGTATTTTATATATTACTAGCTGATGCCCGCGGCTCCGCTCGCGTCCTTGGGGTTTGAAAAATAGATGTTGGCCGATTCTCAGACCTACCCGATATGCACACAAAATTTCATACAAATCGGTCCAGCCGTTTCGGAGTGGTATGGGAACGAACATTGTGACACGAGAATTTTATATATAAGAAGATTTTATTCAGCAGTCCAGTTTTATAGCAGTACAATTTCATTTCAGTGAATAATAATTTGGTTAACTTATTAAAATACAGAAAATCATTGCGATGAGAAAGCCATCCTTTATCTTACTTTATTTATCTCCTAAATACTAACTCATAATAAAATCCTTACTCATATTATAAATGCGAAAATAACTCTGTCTGTCTATGCGGCTTTCACGGCAAAGTTACTGAACCAATTTTGAAGAAATTTAGTAAACAGATAGTCCAGAGACTGAGAAAGGACTTTTTACCGCGATAACCGACATACACGCTGGTGGAGCCGCGGGAGAAAGCAATTGTAAATTCCAAAGTAATTGTACCTGTTTGTCAGTCTGTTTGTTACGCTATCACGGCTAAACCGATGTGGATGAATTTCGAGTGCAGCTGCGGGCAAAAGTAGTAGAAATATAAATGTACATACAACGGAATACACACCCGCTATGCAACGGAATAACAATTAAAATAAAATGCCTAACTACAATAATCACGCTGCTTTTGTTTGTCCTAGCATTAACAATAAAGATCAAACTACTCCCATGTAAATTAGTTTTTGCTTTATTAATTTTCACGAGCTATTTTGCCATACTATCCTCATTCTTATTTCCCTCCCATATTAGTAAACGAGTCCTTTTACAGTTACATGTACATACGGTTGAAAAAATATAAAATAAAAGAAAATAATCTTATATTGCAACACACACTAGTTTTTAATAAAAAAAAAGGTAGCATAAGTCCTTCTCAAGAATCAAAGTACGTTCATGTCAAATGTCATTGAATTCGGTGCAGAGGTTTTACCGTGTAAGCGTAACAGATAGACAGACTTTCGAAATAATAATATTAATATGGAAGATGCATTGAAATTTTCTATACTATTACTAAAGTACTTTATAGCATTTAGAAGAGGTTTTGAAATCAAATAAATCATATTTGAAGGTATATATTTCATAAATGTGAAGAAAAGGTCCTCGGCGAACGTTTATTGGAGTCCCATATTAAAAAACATGTAAAATATGTTGGAATACACGTTTAAAAATATATATATGAGTAATAAAAGCATCGACAAATGAGAGACGTATATTGGCAATCGTATAAATAACGACCGTTCGACAGGTATTCATCAATTCATACACATAAATGACAGCGCGGCAGCGTACCGAAATTCGTACTGTGATAAATAAACGTTTTTAACATCGACGTACGAAATAACTTAAAATGCTTCAGTTAATTGACGGTTGTCAGACTGCGAGGTTGGCCTAGTCGTTTAAGCGGCCCAGCACACGCTGGCGGTCTGCCCCGCTTGGGCGGCGCAGCGCCGGGTCCTCACTGCAGTCATCAAAGGGGATCTCTCGCTGCCGGCCGTCATAAGATCGATGGTCGGCAGCGACAGTTGTTTTACCGCGGTCGCAACCTTCTGCGAGGACGTAATCTTGCAGAAGGAGGTGGCGGAGAAGGCCCGGGAGGATGCCATCCAATCGGACCCGATCCGCCGCCGGCGCCCCGGGCGGCGGAGGCGCGCATACCTGCGTCTCATGCCGCCCTGAGAGTGGCCGCGGATGGGCGGGACGGGTTTCCCGTCCGTCCGCAGTACAGGCCAACCGCGAGGGGGCGACGTCCGCGTGTGACCGGACGTTGCCTAATTAGAGAGTAAATTTTGAGATGGTGCCCGCAACAGTGCGGGCAGGCGCCGGTTGGAGTCCAGAAGGAAATCCCCTCCCTGGACTCCTTCCAATACAAAGGCGCAGAGAGGGTCACACCGTGTGGTTTTAGTCGGTTCGAGTCCGACACACCACCCCTTTTTTTTTTTTTTTTTAACGTGTGGAAATCCCCACGGACCGTCACCCCACCGGGGCTCTCGGCGGGGCAGTGTGTCGGACTCGAACCGACTAAAACCACACGGTGTGACCTCTCTGCGCCTGTACTTCCAGGGATCCAGGTAACTGTTTTCCTTCTGGACCCCTCCCGGCGCCTGCCCGCACTGTTGCGGGCGCCATCTCCATATCCTCTCAAATTGGGCGACGTCCGGTCACACGCGGACGCCACCCCCTCGCGGATGGCCACTACAGCGGATGGACGGGGAAACCCGTCCCGTCCACCCGCGGCCACTCTCAGGGCGGCATGAGACGCAGGTATGCGCGCCTCCGCCGCCCAGGGCGCCGGCGGCGGATCGGGTCCGAGTGGAGGTCATCCTCCCGGGCCTTCTCCGCCGCCTCCTTCTGCGAGATTACGTCCTCGCAGAAGGTTGCGACCGCCGTGAAACAACTGTCGCTACCGGCCATGGAGCGGACTACGACCGGCAGCGAGAGTTCCTCTCCGATTACTGCAGTGAGGGCCCGGCGCTGCGCCGCCCATGCGGGGCAGACCGCCAGCGTGTGCTGGGCCGTGTCCTCACTGCAGTCGCAGTGGTGGCAGGCGGGACTCGGTTCCCTCCTTGCGACCGAGTGCAGATACTTTCCGAAGCAACCGTGCCCGGAAAGCACCTGCGTCAGCCGGAAGGAAAGGGTCCCGTGCTGCCGCCCTGCCCACTCGGCGATGACCGGCTGGAGAGCCTCCACGGTGGCGAAGCCAGCGCGTGGAGTCTCCAGCCGGAAAGACCATCTAGCCAAGGTGGCTCGACGAGCGGCTTCGCGCCACTCGCGTACGTCCTCGGGCGGAGGGCGAATGCCCCTCTCCGCCCGGAATTCAGCCACTCGTCGATAAACTTCGGCGAGCACTTCCGCCTCCAGATCCCACGGGGGTGTTCCGGCCAAGGCGCAGGCCGCTTCGGTCGACACCGTGCGGTATCCGCGTATGGCTCTGACCGCCAATATCCTCTGAGGGCGCCAAAGGCGCGCCCTATTCTGGGCGGACAGAGCCGCCGCCCACACCGGTGCACCGTACAGTGCCATCGACCGGACCACCCCCGTGTACAGCCGCCTAGTGGGAACACTGGCCCCGCCCAAATTGGGCAAAAGGCGGCCGAGGGCGGAGGCAGTGCCCACCAACTTTGGAGCCAGCTGTCTGAAGTGCTCGTCGAAGAGCCACCTTCCGTCTAGGACCAGACCCAGGTACCTCATCTGGGCCCGGACCGGTACGAGGACCGAGTTGACCTCGATCGAGGCGCCGGCGGGTGGACCACGACGGGGCCCATGGAAGAGTAGGGCCTCCGTCTTATCCAGGGCCACCCGCAGACCCAGCGCCTCGATGCGCCCGACCACCATGGACACTCCTGTGGTGGCCAGGCGCGCCGCCTCCTGGAAGTTAGCCCCCCGGGCCGCGACTAAGGTGTCATCCGCGTAGCAGATTACACCCAGCCCGGGGGGGAGACGCCCTCGTAGGGCCCAGTCGTATCCCATGTTCCACAGGAGTGGTCCTAGGACTGACCCCTGTGGAACACCGCACGACATGGCCCTGCGTCTCAAGACGCCATCTCGGTCCTCGTACATGACGGTACGCTCCTCAAGATAGTCTGCCACCAGCCGCCTCAGGTACTCTGGCACTCCGTGGTAGCGGAGTGCTTCCCCGATGCAGCCGAATGGCAGACTGTTGAAGGCGTTGGCGATGTCTAAGGACACCGCCAACACCACTCCGCCGCAGCTCACGGCCTCCTCGGTCACGGCCCTAAGGCGCATTACGGCATCGATCGTCGAACGCCCCTCTCGGAAACCGAATTGGGCGTCCGACAGATCGGGGCCAACCTCGCAGAGGCCGACACACCACCCCGCCGTAACCCCCGACGGAGTGACGGTCCGCGGGGATTTCCACACGTTAAAAAAAAAAAAAAAAAGTGGTTTAAGCGGTCGCCACGCCACTTCCTACTGCGTCAAGTGTCATGGGTTAAAATCCCACCCGGGATAACACCGTGTAATTCACAATTTGTTGTTCTTAGTTTAGGTGTTCTTTCCGTTTCATGTATGTTTGTAAAGTCCCCCACGACACAGGAATTTATATTCCTAATGCGGGAGTTGTCTTTTTATAAAAATTGTAAACAAAAATCGTTATCGCGGTAAAGTACAGCATATGTCCTTCATCAAGAATCTAAGTATCTCTATGCAAAATTTTATTGAAATCGGTGCAACGTAAGAGCGTTAGAGAGAGATAGAGCTACTTTTGAATTTAAAATATTTGTGTGGATTTGATATAAGGTTATTGTCATACACAAGATATTTATTATTATTTTTTATATTTAAGCCTACCAAAGTGACTCTACTCTGCCTGATGGAAAGTATGAGTAGAATGCAAGAGTAAGGATCACTATCCTCCTTCAGCTTAACAGTCAGGATTCCCTTACAAATAGATAGAGTAGGCAGTAGAGCCAGGCTGATTTCAGCACGAATGGGCCGGCTGGACCGGGGCAGTACTACCCTCGTACAGACGACCATCCTAATAATGACAGCATTCTTGCTTTTGTATTGCGTTGGTGAGTTTGGGAGTCCCAAAAATTCTGCATCATTCTCCCGGCAAAATAATGCAGAATTATCTAACCAGGCCGCAATAAAATAAATGAATAAATATTTTTGGACATCTGACACACAACATCATCTAGTCCCAAGCTAAGAAGAGCTTGTGTTATGGGTACTAGACAACTGATATAAATACGTAAACATACTTTTTTTTGTAAATACAGACATATTATATAAATAAAACACCCAGACTCCGAAACAAATATTTGTGAATCACACAAATAATATTTGGTCCGACCCGGGAATCGAATCCGAGACCTCTTGATCAGCAGCCGCATACGCTAACCACTAGACCAACGAGGCAGTCAATGGTATGGGTCACCCTGCTACATTGCCGACCCTCACAATGAGCATGGTAGCCCCTACTCTTGGATTCCTACTCATGCTTCCATCAGGCAGAGAATAGTCACTTTCGTAGGCTAAATTATATAAAAAACAAAAAAACAATACCAGATCAGTAGTGATTAACTATGAATATTTTAAATCCGTGTGTCACTGTTACAAGTATGAACTAGAATAAAGTAATATATAGCATTTTTGCTTTCAACAATCATTCATGTATGCTTCTTATGCAAAAACTTTGAACTAAAAGCGTTATTACTTAAAGTTGGCCCGAGGGATTTGTTGAGAAATATAAAGTATGATCATTTCGCATACTCGCGTGAAAGTAGTAAATGGTGACTCACTTTTTTATATAAATTAGCTGCCAAAGAAAAGCATGTATTGTGTAGAATCCTAGAGCAGGGGTCTTCATCCTCATTATGAGTATATACAAGCTTAGCTTAGCTTAGTGAGATGTCACTGCATTCTTCCGGCCTTCAAAAGCCGAGAGAATGATGCAAAATTATTGACGAAAGACAGCACGAATTTTGCCTTTTAGACTTTTGAATGAGGGTAGTACTGCCCCGGTCAAGCTGCAGCGTAGCTCATCTACTTAATTTATACTTTAATATATTACTACATAAGGTGTTACTTATAGTGTCAACCTATCGCCGTCCACTGCTGGACGAAGGTCTCCCCCAAGGAACGCCAACCATCCCAAGGTGTTACTTAAAATGCTTTTATTTCAGACAAGCCTCACCCCGTGGTTATTGTTATAAAAGTACAAAAACAACGGCGAGTAACTGCGTGTAATTTCTACATATGCTAATGAAATAATATTGAATCTATCCGACTTACAAACGATTTTTTCTGAGTTTAATATCAACCAAAATATACTAAAAGCCAAGGAGCACGGAATGAGATATTTCAAGTTATAAATGAATGAATATTAAATCACTTGGAGCAGTTTCGATATTGTTTGTCTTTTGTTTATATCTGACTTAATCAGTTGGCCTTTAGGCAGGGGATGGTAACATGGGCTCAGTATTATATTCCATGTTGGTATAGGAACTTCTTGGCCTCTGCCAAGACTCACACTCACTCACTCACACAATAGTGTACTCTTTCACTACTTATTGATTAATTATCACCCCAGACCCGCGAGTAACGTTGCGGTGCGATTTTTGTTTTAAAAAAAAGTAGCTTAAGTGACTCCTTATCTCGTCAGCTATCTACCAGTGTCATGTTCCGTGTGCTAAGTCCCATCAAAATAGGCCCAATCGTTTCAGAGATTTGCCGGAGCCCGGAACAAAGAGATACGCAAACCAACAATTTTATAAAAATCTTATAAACTTGAAATTGCATCTAATGAAAAACCTTTGAAATTACAAACATACATTTTAATATTATTTCGTTGTATAGTTTAACTAGAAAACTGTACGACTAGATGACAATATTCAGTCTATACCTACTAATTACAAATGATTACAACCCTTTTTGTATACAGGTACTAACCTTCCCCGAGGATTGATATAGAAACAGCTAATACTCACAAATACACCCAATTCCCATTCAACAGATGCTTGTAACAGTAATCGCTATCGATTTTACCTCAAATGTATTATTCCGAAGCCATTAGCTATGAAACGAAGTGTATCAGTCCAACATATTATTCTAGTTACATTATTAAATCTCGCGTTTATATCTGAAGCGAGTTCCCTTAAGTAAAGCTTTTCAACTCCTAAAACAAACATTGATTTAATAATGATGAGTGATGTCGGGTTTGATCAGTTACTACTCAATATTTTACATCTATATTATTATTGTGTCAATACTACATACACTTCATAAACATACTACTAAATTATGCAGACGGGGTGTCTAGTGGTTAGCGTATGTGACTGCTAATCAAGAGGTCTCGGTTTCAAATCCCGGGTCGGGCCAAAAAGTGTTTTTGGGTATTTTTAGGAAATTCCTAATACACACATCAAAAGTGTCTAGGGATCAAGCATTTTTATGCGGATTTCTTGAGATTGAGATGTGGCTTTGTAATAAATTTATGATTTTATAAATTTATATGGATCCTTTTTGGTGCATTTCATAATTTGAATCAGGAACTGTCAATCAAATTCGAGTAAAAGATGAAAATCAGCTGCCAATATTTTCCCTATAAAAACATACAACGCATTGAAGAAATTATTAGTGCTACTGTTTCCCTACTACTGATTAAAACCAACGTTATTATGGAGCGGCGACGTCATTTAAGCAGGGAAGAAATGCTCAGAGCCGTGGGAATGATAGAAGCTGGTTCCCGGCAACGTACTGTGGCTTTAGCTCTGAATACAAGTCAGAGTGTTATCAGTCGACTTTGGACACGTTACCGAAGCACTGGTACCGTGGCTGAGCGCCATGGAGGACGGTATCGCTGCACCACACGGAGACAAGACCGATACATTCAAATCTTAACTCGAAGAGCTCCAACAATAACCGCCATGATGTTAGCCGTGAGGCTTCATCACTCTTCAGGGAACTTAATTAGCGACCAAACAGTCAGAAACCGCTTGCATGAAGTGAACCTTCATTCCCGAAGACCGCTACGGGTACCACCTATAGCAATGCACAATCGTAGGATTCGATATCAATGGGCTCTTGAACACAGAAATCGGGCAGAAGAACAATGGCGTTTCGTGTGCTTTTCTGATGAGTCTCGTTTTGGTATGAGACCGGATACAAGACGTATACGACACTGGAGAACCCCTGGACGCCAACAGCGATTAAAATCCTGCCAGGAAGTCCATCCTTATAGTGGTGGAACCATCATGGTATGGGCGGGTATTTGGATCGGCGGAAGAACTGAGTTGATTTGGATCAGAGGCAACCTCAACGCTCAAATTTATGCTGAGACGATTGTATCAGACGTCATCGTTCCTCTACAAGTGCAAATCGGTCCCTTATTTCAGTTAATGCATGATAATGCACGACCGCACACCGCAAGAGTTGTAAGACAGACTCTCGCCGCAGCTAACATCAATGTCCTGCCCTGCTCAGTCGCCAGACTTGAACCCGATTGAGCATGCATGGGATATGCTACAGAGAAGAGCTCTGCCGAATATGGAGGGTATCCAGTCGCAAGAAGACCTTTTTTTGTTGTTGCAACGAACATGGGCGGCCATTCCACAGCGTGATTTGGATGAACTCATTTTGAGTATGCCAAACCGATGTTCTTGTGTTGTTAGTGTTCGCGGTAGAAACACGGATTATTAATTGTTTAAGTTACCTAATAAAATTTTAAAGAAAACTGTTATTTCAGTCTTTTTTTCGAACTTTAATGTTAGTGGTTCAAATGTCAAAAATCCCTTTATTAGGAAAATGGCAAATTTCTTTACTAATGCAAAGGTGACTTGGTTTATCGTTACTGTGACAAACGAAAACACTTTATTTGATGAATCCTTAAAGAAATTTTTAATTAATATCAATCAGGAGAAAAGTTATTGCAAAAATATATGTTGATCCCTAGACACTTTTGATGTGTGTAGCAGCCTGGAGTTTGAAAGATAGGCGTTGATTCACGCCCGTGCCTCGGAGAGCACGTAAAGCCGTCAGTTCCGGTTGTCATGAACATATATGGCAATCGTTATTGGGAAGTCAGTGCCCTCAAATATACTGACAACTAGTTCAATCTTCGAATTTCAGTTCTCCCTTAGGGTTGCGGAGGTCTGAGGCCAGTCGCGCCGTGGAAAAACTCCGTGGAAATTCAGGTAAAACCAAATAAACTTGGGAATAAAGGCTCGGAGGATGAAGATGAGGTGTCTAGTCACTATATCCACAGGGTCTTTGACTTATCACCCAAGAAATACTTTCTTAGTCTTTGCCAAATTGAATGTTATATGTCTACTTTTCATACCTTATGAAATGTGTATATAAACCGACAATGATATGACGTAAAGTTATATTTGTGTATATTGTTTTATCGACTAAACTTGATTGAGCTATTGAGCGGTGATAAGGGTCCAGGAATCTCCGTCATCATAAATATTTGAACTGATGGTATAGTAAAACCCATTAAATAAGTTAGGATTAAGGTATGTAGATATGCGGTGTTTGTAGGTGTTAAGATAAAATCATAGTCAAATAAAATCATAATGTTAGGAAGGATTACATTAATTTTACCTCTTTGTTTTGTTTACGGCATAATCATCATCATCATCAACAGCCTTCAACAGTCCACTGCTTTACATAGGCCTCTCCTTAGAAAGGAGGTTTTGGTCTACTATACCACGCTGGCCACACGGGTGGGTATAGGGTTGGTTTCAAGTTTTCCTTCTCTTTGCATTGATGTTGTCTTGCGTAGTTTATCCCATAATCGCCTTTTACGACACCCGCGGGATGAATAGGAGTGGTGACACTCTGTATTCTTAATTCGACACCACACGGAAGGAATCACATGAAACCTAAGCAAAATATTGCTATCATAAAATCTCACTTAGTTTCATTCCAATGTTTACTAGTTTATTTAGACCTGGAAATATTCACTATTCTGACCCGTAAAATGTTTAATGATAACATATGTACTTGGTTGATCTATTATAAGACACAATTAGTGACATTAAATAAAAATAAAATAAAAAATGTGGTCATAAAAATACTCAATAGATATTTTAATAAGAATAAAATCATTGCTGCAAAGTTATTTTTCAATTAAATTTAATATTTCTCTCTTTATTCTATGCAAATGAGTCTCAATTGAAACAAAAACTCTTTTATTAGTCTTCAAACAAAGAACAGACCATCTTAATTTATATCCAACAAAAGGACCAATTTTACTGACCCAACAAGCACTTGAATAAACAATAATCATCTTTTGTCTCCAGTGAGATTATTCATGTATTTTTAATTTGACATTTTGTCCATTACAGACTCATCTCACACAGATTACCAGCAAGAAAATGAATGGCGGCTAATTTAATAAAATATGAAGAAGAAAATTCCGTACCTTACACACCCGAGAGAAATTTAATTATTTGAAATTGGAACGAGAATCACGTAGCCATTACCTCCACGGGTAGATACACCGTGTAAATCTCGTTTTCCATCTACGTTATAAGTTTGATCTGTGTGTGAGGAGCGCGAAGCTAACAGCAGCTAATGGCCGACTTTATAATTATTTATTTTGTTTAGTTGTAGTTCGCGGGCTGCAATGCATTGCGCCCACACCGTGGGAATGAGCACCGCTGAGCGAGAACTAGAAGCGATACATGTACATAATACTTGTATGTCAAGATAAGACATGCATGAGTAAGCAAAAGTAATGTTATCTGTAAAAGTTTACAAAATAACAGCTAATACCGATGGCTACGATCGAGATAACGCCGATTTAGGAATCATAACCTAACCTAAATTGCTTATGTGCTATTCCAGAATACAATCTATCTCTTGCATATTTATCCTCAGTATCAACATAAATCTTTAGTCCCCGGAGAATACACCATAAAAAGCACGGAACGCTCAAGTGCAGAATTAAGTTTCTTTCGTGGAAAATTGATTAAATGTCACTCAAGCTGTTACTGATTCCGGCGCAACCATGCTTTATATTAAAAACTTGAAATTATAATAACCTTTTCATCATCAGCATCATCATCAACAGCCCTTAACAGTCCTCTACTGGACATATGCCTCTCCTTAGATAGGAGGTTTTGGCCTGCTATACCACGCTGGCCAGACGGGTTGGCACAGGGTTGGTTTCAAGTTTTCCTTCTATTTGCATCGATGTTGTCTTGCGTTGTTTATCCCTTAGTCGCCTTTTACGACACCCGCGGGATGAATAGGAGTGGTGACACTCAGTATTCTTAATCCGTCACCACACGGACACCTTATCGGTTTACAATAATAAAACTCTTCTATTATATGTTGTACTAGGTGACTCCTGCGGTGTTACACACGGTTATTCTCGTAAATCGCGAGTTTCGCCGAGGCGCGAAGCTAGTATACAAAAAAAATCCCTAAGTTACTCCTTGTATCATAAGTCATCTGCTGGTGAAGGTTCCGTCAAAATCGGTTAAGCCCTTCCAGAGATTAAAAGGAACAAACAGACAGACAGACCCACGGACAGACAGAAAATAAAAATTGCATCATGTATACTTTCATACGTATTTAGTAAAAAAACTGTTCATTTGATATTGTATACAGACACTCCAATTTTATTTATTGGTATAGATATGTGACAATGAAATATAAACATGTGAAAATGCATACACTATACCATAAATGTCTTCAATTATCGCAACTGTCAAGCGGTACCTGTCGTATTAAAACAATAGTTTCAATAAAAATTAATAAATAAAATACATTTGTAGCGGCAGGCTGCGACAACAATCATTCGGCCTAAATAAAATTTTATCCTGATAAGTCTACTTTATAAACATGAACAAAAAGCACCCTTGTTGACATGGACACATTTACTTCCAAAAAGCGGCCAAGTGCGAGTCGGACTCGCTCATGAAGAGTTCCGTATCAGCAGGTAACATCATATAAAATTTCTTGTAGTTAGTTGTAACTTTGATCGATGTTTTAATAATAGTGTTTTGATCAATGATATTATAAAAAATCGGCCAAGTGTGTGATAATTGTTATGTTTACGTATTAATGCGTTGATTTTGTATGACTTTTCCAAGTAAGCGCATTGTAAAAGTTAAGCCTCTATAACTCCTGAACTAACAAAGTCATCTAATTCGTTATAGTTTTCATTTAAAGTTCATTATATGGACCACTATCACAAATTTTTCGGCGGGCGGGACGGCCTGTTTTTACAAAAAGTTTGCCTTTAAAGTGGAATTTCTCGCAAACGGATACCTAAATCAAAAAATCGTCTTAACAAACCTGTAATGTTTTTAAAAGACCTATATAATGATACCCTACATGATGGGGTAGCCGTGAGAAAAAAAAACATCCGCACTTTACGTGTAGGGGAGGTACCCTAAATAAAAATATATTTCATAATTTTATTGTAGCACTTTGTCGACGTAATTACAATACATATTCATGCAAAGTTTCATCTTTCTAGCACTTACTGTTTGGACGACAAGTCGAGGACGGACGGACGGACGGATGGACAGACGGACATGACATATCTATAAGGGTTCGAAGTCATAAACTTCGGAACCTTAAAAAGTTGTAGATCTTTTAATTACCTACAACTTTGCCATTTAACTATTTTCCTTGTAGTTTTGCTGGAAATCGAGATATACCGTTTTTTACCCTTTGTTGTATATATTTAGCCATCCAATCTGACTCTACCCTGCCTGATGGAAAGCATGAGCAAAATCCAAGGGTCGGGGCTACCACACTTGCTGCGAATGCGGACAATAATGTATGGCGGCCCACACTATGGCGGCTTAGTGAGATGCTTTTTCACGCCCCGGTTAAAGGACCCGAAAACCTCCCTCCCTACCCCTTCCCGACCTCAGATCGCCCGTAAATTATTTTTCCTTTCATTTTTATAATATTCTCCTCTTTTTCCAATAGGTTTTATTCTACTATAATTTTATTTGTTTTCAAAAATTATCTACTCTGGTCTACTGGTCTATATGTCATTTACAAACTATCATTATGGTTGCCATGCAAGTGTGTTATTCCTAGCAACCTGTGAAGTTTTGACAGGAGGTAAACAGTGATACATTTTGACATCTTCGATTTATGTATTTTTATAATCACCTAGCTTTGGTCTTTGTGTCTCGATTATTGCAGTAAAAAGTAGCCTATGTCCTTTCCCAAGTTCAGTTCTATCATCATACCGAATTTCATCAAAATCGATACAGTGGTTTAGGCGTGAAAGCGTAACAGACAGACAGACAGAGGTACTTTCGCATTTATAATATTACTAGCTGACCCGGCGAACTTCGTACCGCCTTAGAATATTAATTCTTAATAAAGTTTTGTGTTTAGTTATATTAACTGATAGTGACAAATCGACAGCAGCGTCAACTAACGGGCCCGGCCGGTACCGCCAGAATTGCTTTGTTCCTGCATTTTAAATCTGTAATATCTTCAAAAGTATTAATTTAAATTACATATCGCTTCGTAAATAAACCATTATTTCTCGTAAAAATAAAAAATAAAAAAATGGTTATTGTGGGTTATCCCTAAGAGATAGACATATACAATCGCGGACTTTTTTGTAGACCTTTTTAAGATGTACAATACTGTAGTACATTATTTTGATCTATTTCGTAGGGTACAGCCAGCGTTTGCAATATAAGCGTAAAAAACATCACATTAGAAACCTCTAAAATTATTATCTACTATATTAAGCATGTATTATACATAAAAACCTTCCTCTTGAATCACTCTACCTATTAAAGAAAATTTCATAAAAATCCGTTGCGTAGTTTTAAATATTTAAGCATACAAAGGGACAGAGAAAGCGACTTTGTTTTATACTATGTAGTGAAGTAGGGATTAAAAAAAAAACTACTCACTAGATCTCGTTCAAACCAATTTTCGTTGGTAGTTTGCATGTTAATGTACAACATATATTTTTTTTAGTTTTATCACTCTCTTATTTTAGAAGTTAGAGGGGGGGGGACACACATTTTTCCAATTTGGAAGTGTCTGTCGCGCAAACTATTCAGTTTAGAAAAAAATTATATTAGAAACCTCAACATCATTTTTGAACACCTATCCATAGATACCCCACACGTATAGGTTTGATGAAAAAAAAATTTTTGAGTTTCAGTTCCAAGTATGGAGACCCCCAAAATATATTGTTCTTTTTCTTTTTTTATGTAAAAATCTTAATGCGGTTCACAGAATACATCGACTGACCAAATTTCAACAGTATAGCTCTTATAGTTTCGGAAATAATTGGCTGTGACATACGGACGGACAGACAGACAGACAGACAGACAGACTTGACGAATCTATAAGGGTTCCGTTTTTTGCCATTTGGCTACGGAACCCTAAAAACCACAGGCTCGCCCACAATGGGCTCGGTCAGCGTTCTGAAACTCATACTTACATAAAAAAATCAATTTCCTCTTTACATAGAAAACGTGTTAAGATCAATTAAAAAGTTTTTGTGGGAAACCTCGTATTCGTCGCGTAAATTGAAGCCTTAACATCGAGCCTAACATTTCAACTAAAACTTTCCACTTTAATTCCTAACCTCATTAGTTTCTATCATCGTAATGGATTACTAATAACTTCTAATAATATTATTTTTACACAAATTTTATTTTCTTTATTCAACTTATTTTCTTTATAAACTTCATTACCAAAAAATACAAAATACCTGTTTATTTTGAATTATATCTTTAACATTTCTATAAATATGATTGGTTACAGTTTTATTTTATTTTATTATAGAATTTTGTTACTTTAAACATAAAGATAAAATGTGAACTAATTAGTTTTTGCCCATGGCTCTTGTTTATAGCCGTGAAATACATTCCATTTTTAGTAATAAGTTAGAATTATTTCGTTAGAGGGATAATGCATATAATAGTGTAGAATATTTTTTCAGAAAGCAGCCACCGGAATTTATATATGCTCCTTTTGAAATAAAGTAAAAGATGTAGCAATCTTGACAGGCCTACTAAACAATTTATTGTACATAACAGCAGAAATTGTTCCATCCATTATCACTTATGCATCGCACATTTACTTAGTGTCAAGTTCGAAGAGTTTCAAGCGTCAACAGTCGATCGATTCCTCAAACTTCTCTGGAATACGTACTCACCCACGTGCAAACCCACACAAAGTACATATTGCTACCTTTTCTCATGAATTAGGTACATATATTGTTCAGCCATGTTGCTTTCCCATAGAAGCCTAACCGCAACCCACGCGAACGGTAACTTTTAATTATCACGTCAAAATACAAACAGTATTTTTACGATTGCACAACTTTAAATGAAAAAGTTTCCTTACTGTCAAAAGACAAATGACAGGACGATAGAAAGAATGAATTTTCGAAGTTAAAATCAAACCCAGTTTTAAACAAACTTGAAACAAAAAAAAAAAATTCTTACAAATGAATACGAAGTAATTGACACAGTTAAACACACAGGGACCTGGATGTCATAATGGAACCGTTCATTAATCACATGATGTTTTTTTAGCATTTTTAACCCCTCCCTCCCCCTTGGTAATACGTGATGATGCTTCGGACTAACCCCCCTCCCCTCTGCCCAAAATCATATGTATTTTTAGTGCCTACAAAGAATTTTGAGAATTGGTCTGGCAACGGCGTGTACACACTGCACTCTGTTTTTCAGTTTAGAAATCACGTGTTTGACGAAGGAATAAATACATGTGCTATCTTATAGAATACCACCGTCTCCCCTTGTGATTTCGTGATTAAACATAAACCTCCAGAATTCAATCTCAAATTTAGTACTTCACTTATTCATGATTCGTGGTAGGTACCATTAATTATAATTGATACTCAGTTCAGTCTAAACGTTGTATATCAAAACTATTAGATACAATGAGAAGCTGGCATATTATATTCACGTACAGTATTAAATCTGGTAATCACGTTTGTAGTCTCAACTGTTGTGAATTCTCCGAACCAAGGCCTTTGTGCCGTCTAAAGTAAACTTTAATATAAATTAGGGACATCGCGTCGGCTCACGTGTGGATAAATGTCTAATTTCGAAGACTGTCTCTCAAAAACGTCTTTACAACAAAATTTCTCGGATATTTTTTTGAGCTTAATGTTTAATTTAGTTATAGACACAATACTATTCGAGTTAACCTTTTAGTGTAAGATAAATGTTACTCTTCGATGTCCAACGGCCCCTGATACATCACAACTACCCACAAATCTCGTCGTAGTTTTTAGAACGGCTACTTTTTTTTCTATATTTAGCTTACCAAAGTGACACTACCTTCCTGCCTGATGGAAAGCATGAGCAGAATCCAAGAGTAGGAGAAACCACACCTCATTGCTGCGATTGCAGGCAGTAAAGTATGGTCGGCCCACACTATGGCGGCTTAGTGAGATGTCTTTTCACATCCCGCTTAACCTTTTGACCGCCAGGGTCACATATATGTGACAAGTGAAAACTGTCCCTGTACGCCAACGTCACAAATATGTGACAAGAAAAGCGGTGCACCGAAATACGAAATAAAGCCTTTAAACATTACTTTTATGCCTTTAAATTTATTTAAGTACCTTAAGAAGAAGCTCTTACTGTTATCTATTGCCTTAAAACTATTTAAATTGCTTTATGATATTAAGAAATTTTACTCTAAAAAGAAAGAAATAAACTCTTAAAAAAGAATCTCCCCACACGCCAGAGTCACAAATATGTGACCATTAGTGATGTAGGGCACGTTAGATGATATCGTAAGTTTATATTAAAATTTCGTTACCCTGTTTTATTTTTGTTGTTAAGTTTTGTTATTATACTTATTCTGTTAAAATGAGTAAGAAAGTAATTAACAGCCGTGCTCGTGAAATGATAATTAAAGTAGACAATTATTTTTTAAAGAAGAAAGAGGACTCTTAGTTATTGATACAAAATAAGCAGTGCACTAAAAAATGCTTCGTACACTACTGAGGTTTAAATGAAATAAATAAAAGTTTTAAAATGTCCATCACAAGTTGCTTAGCTTTTTTTTCAAAACTCTACTTGTTACTTTTTATGCCAGGTTTATAGAAGCTAGTATTTAAAGGCTATAAACGTACATACTGTTTTACATTTTGTAAATTTTTATATAGTTGATTATATACTTAACCTATTTGAATCGTGTTTTTTTTTTAAATATCTCCTTCAACGGAATTATAGAAATCTAATTTAAAATACGTGTTTTAATTATTATTAGTTAATATTATACTCGATAAGCGAGATAGTACGTTGCTACATCCTTATTTGAGAAGCGCAATATTCATAAAAATGACGTACCGTCCACGCCAGGGTCACAATATCAAGACAACAGATCAAGAATAATGTTGTACCTATAGTTAATATATTTAATTATATTGTCGTCTCTATTCTGTTATTACGGTATTAAACAACTCTGTAAATAGTGTATAACTATTACTAGAGTAGGAAGAAGTGTAATGTTGAAATAAATTCAGTGTTATAAGGACATATATTTTGAAATTGTAGACGAAAATAAAAATACAATTCATGTTATCGATAAAGTTTTGGAATGCTTATTTTTTTCGTAGGTATTTGCGCTAAATTTTTGGTCTGGCGTTGAGGGCAAGTTGATGAGTTTTTGCTCTGGCGTTCAAAAGGTTAAAGAACGTTAAACAAATTCCAAATAATTGAAATTATCTCTGCTCTACATTGTGTTAATTATTGAATAAAACTTCTAGTTGATTATATGTTTTCTACCTACGTACATTTTTGCACGTTTTTATAGATATTGAAGCCTTATTATAGACATACTATACATCAATACTTCAGATCTCAAACTTATTTTTGTTTTCAACAAAACAAGATTCTAACAGAATATACTTTCAAAATTATTTATTTATTAATCAATTATCTGCCAAAATGACAACTCAGTCTGATGGAAAACATGTGCAGAATCCAGAAGTCGTAATCTAATCATGTTACTAAATTATTAGCGTTAGGAATTTGGTGCAATGTTCACATATTACAAAATTTTATTAGTCTTCGAGTCGAGTCGCAGTGTAATTAAGATAATCAATTAATGAAGGCGTGACATGTCAGCGCTCAGCAGCGCTATGCAGCTCTGCAGCTCTCGTTAAACTTATTCACTACTTATGAACATTTCACCAAATTAAACTTGAACTCTTTAAAGGAATACTTTCGACCAGTTATGAAACAAGCTGAACCTAAATACACAACTTACTTCGTTTTCTACCTGCAATATGTAGATAAGAAGATACCCAGACTGTAAAAACGTCGGATTAATGTATCAATACACATCTCAATCACGACTAAACCCCGATGAAAAATGATTGGTATTCGAAAAAGGTATCCTGAAAATATTTTGGCGAACTTACCCCAGATATACAGAACATCTTTTTTTCATTTTGTATAGTGCTTTCTTCCAATACGTAAACATAAGGGAGGGATACGGTAAATTGAAACATCTTTTATCTGAGATCAGTTAGGGTTAGGTAGGTGCCTATGATGCGTTCACCCATGGCGAGGAAAGCCAATAGCCTCTCGTAACCAGGATTTTTCTTAATACAATGTTGTAGGTGGCAAATAATAGACAATATATTTTCTTTTTTACTTTAGTCTACACAATGCTGGTAGAGAGCGCAATATCCATTCCAGGTTCTGGGTTTGTAACAAATGTTTGTTTTTGAATGTTTTGGGTAATTAACGGCATTTCTCCCCAAAGCCATTTGTCACCGTTATTAGCATGGCCAACAATTTGTTTCTTCCAAGTAATAATCGCTCTTCTCATCAAAAGAGTGTTTATCATAATTGGAATGCCTCTAACGTTGCAAAGAAATTTAAATAGATTGCTTGCATGTGCCGAAGAACTTAGAAGGACCTTTTACTTTTGGTGACCCATGTCACAGAGAATTCGATATAGTTAGTGATGAACCTTTACCTGCCACACTTTGCTTTTCATTTCTGGTAACATTTGTGTGCTGTAGCTAAGACAAGAAATGGGAAACCAAAACTGATACGACAAATATAAGATTTTATCGAACATCTAACATACAACGTCAGCTAGTATCAAACTAAGCAGAACTTAAACTATGGGGCTAGACAATTTATACATATACATAATATACGGTTTGATATGTAACACAAAAAAAAAAAACAAATAAATATTTGCAGATTATACAAACGTTTTGGTTAAATCGGGAATCGAACTTGACTCAGGCAGTACAGGTACAGTAGTCGCATACGCTATCACTGTACCACCGAGGCAGTCACAATGTATAAAATAAATAACAGTTTCTACATCGTGTCAAAATTTAAATTTGATTACGTTAAGAACGTTTTGAGTTTATGAACTACACACAAACATATATATTATAAGAATATATATTATATAAAATTAATATCCTACTCTATGTTATGCTCAGTTTTTTGTGTTCGTGCGGTTTTATTTCTTAACTTGTGACTTTAAGCACACTGTTCATTTTACATAGCGCCATAGTGGTGCGATGAACAAAAGCTCACGACTCGAATGCATTCTATTCGCGGAAAACACCCGTGAATTCGAAATAAATCCCTGGTTCTCTGGCTCTACAGGTTTCACAATATTTCAATGAGTGAATAGTAAATTCCAACAATTTGCGATATAAAACAACAACAAACAAACAACTCTATAAAAAAATAAGAGTACCGCACCACAGCTTGATAAATCATAGACAACATTGACGCAACTTAAAAAAAATGTTGCCTATGTCAAAAATTAATGGCCGAATTTTGGTTATCGTCAACTGTCAGTGTGTATCTTGTATCATATCTGTAATGAGAATTAATATTTCAACAAATGAAAGTATCCTGGGCCGTTGAAAAGCCTCAAAAGGCTTTTCAATAAGCGAGAACAAAGAGTTTGCAACGCTCAGCGAAACAAATAATTTGCTTATTCTATTTGCATTGCTTTTCTCTGATACGTTTTCAGGAACGTCTATAATATTATTTACGTTGTCTGACAATTAAAGACTTCGTTATTAACTGGCATGGAATATTATAAAATTGAAAATAATTTGTGTTGTTTTTTTTTGGGTTCTGAAAATTGTGTTTTCACCTGTGTTGCGTTGCACCCGTCATATATTTTAATAAGAGTACTCTCTACTCTACTTGCATTTGCCTGACTTTTTTTTTATATGAGCCTGCCAAAGTGACTACTCTGCCTGATGGTAAGCATGAACAGAATCCAAGAAAGAAAAGAAATACCTATTTGTGATTTTCACTTCAATCTTAATGTATTTATATAGTATATTTATTGCTAATATGGTATTATGTACACTTCAAAAACACATAGTACTCCTAGAATTACGTTTTAATTTTTATTATTTCTCATTTTAGTAACCAAAATTGCCAATCGACTGCACGTTTTATTTACGTTTTACGTACGTTATGTTACAAATAAAACCCACACTCGGAATAACAATTTGTGGATCACACAAAATGTTTTCCCATGTAGGATTTGAACCCACAACACAGTGTAGCAGAGAGCGACTTGGCGATCGCTTATACCACTAGGCCAAACGTGCAGTCCGTTTCTTGTATGTTTGTAAAGTCTCCCGCGACACAAGATTTATATTCATAATGCAGAAGTTGTCTTTTAAAAAAAATGTGTCAGAGCAAAACGTGATACGATATAGTTAGTTAAATATCTTTATAGTGTAATTAAACATGAATTTAATAATTTCAAGTTAATACTATGATAAACAAAAAGCAATGAAAATAAAAATTAATGTCGATAGACTACACTGTAAATACACTGATAAATATACTGACAACTAGTTCAGTTTAGTTTTAGTTTAGAGTTGCGGAGGTCCGATGCCAGTCGCTCCGTGGAAAAACTGAAATTCAGGTAAAACCGGTTGAACTAGTAGCTGACCCCAAACAAACTTGGGAATTAAAGCTCGGAAGATGAGACTACACTGTATAATAATTACTTATTTACTCTATATATTAATTAATTAACCTTTCGCTTTGATTAATCATCAAAATTATTAATAAATAGACTAACCTTCAAAAACAGAAACAGTATTGATCCCGTGACTAAGTAACTCTCTCATACAATTGATTTTTTAGATCAAAGTTTCATTACGCAGCCGTCCACCTGTAAATACAACTAGGATCCACCCCCCTTAACACCCCCCTCAGTGGCCCGTGAATTGGACCAGGTCTGTTGGCAAAATGCGGCGACCTCATTAAATACTCCACAAGCAAATTGTGCTAAATAACTTTCTAGAGCGTTGTTCGATGCGATGTAAACGATATGGATCTATATAAATAAACTAGCTGTCCCGGCAGACGTCGTCCTGTCCTTAAAAGATTCCCATAAAAAAGTCATCCCCTATTTTCTAAAAAAAGATTTTCCCGCTTTTCTGTTGAAATTTTCCTGAATTTTCTTTGCTATAAACCTCACGGAGCCCGACCTTTCCAACAAATGCAAAACCATGGAAATCAGTTGGTGCGTTCTGGAGTTATAGCGTCAGGAAGGAAAATCCGACTTATTTTTATATAGTAGATAAAATTAAAGTGTATGTACGTAACATCAAACGAACAGCTTTTTACTAAATGCATATGAAAATAAACAATTATATCGAAATTCCATTTTTAAAAATTTTGTCTAGTGTTTATTCTGGAACTAATCTTTACAACGGCTAGACCGATTTTGAAAAGACTTTCACTGGGTGATAGCTGATGACATAAGGAGTAACTTATACTAAAGTCTTTTAGACTGGCTTCGCAATTTTCAACAAAAACCTAGTGCTTATATAACTTTCTGTAAACGTTATAAATTGGAAATTGGAAATATAAATTAAAAGTTTTTGAAATGTGATGTAGGACTTTTATTAATCTGTTTTATATTCTTGTCAAACTTTTAATATTAATTCTGTGTACGTATCAGTTGGATTTTTGAGATAATATATATACGAAAGGGAAGATGTGTTTGCTAAATATGTCACCTGCTAAATATGTCACCTGCTAAATATGTCACCTGCTAAATATGTCACCTGCTAAATATGTCACTCCTCATTATTAGCAAAGAAGTTGGTCGATTTTTGCTTAATTTCTAATCCAGTGGAGTTGGATAGACAAATGTCTATTTATTTTTTTCTAAATTACAAGTAGCTAACTTTAATCGGCTCTCTAAGTTCTCTAATTTAATTCTACACACACATACACTTAATATAACATACACACGGTAGAATAAATATACATTGAACATCAAATAGCGAAACACTCCTTGAGAATTAAATTTCAAAAGCAAAAAAGCTTTTCAATTCTTACTCAGAATTTCAATATTAAAGCATTTAACTTAAATAAGACTTATCAGTTACATTCTAAATGTACAGAGAGAAATCTATATATTATATATGTGAAGCAAAAACGTACCCCTTTTCAAGAAAATTACTTAGGAGTAAGTATTTTTGTTTTATTTATTAAGCGACCAAAGCTACCAAAGCTTTAGCACTATTACAATGTAATTAAATATATAAGGTACTTAAAACTAAGCATCTTACAGGTAGGCATAGCTAGGAACTTTGGCACAGTTTGAAGTTTATATGGAGAAGGATTTCAGAAAGCTAAATAAAAATTATTTACAGCCGAATTTCGACCGTTGGACGAAAACTTACGAATAAATATTTAATTGCAGGTTTTAGTACAGCACTTTCAAAGTGCATAAATTTCTCGAACATACTTTTACCCTAAAGACTGTTCATTTTAGTGAGATACTTATCTAAGGGCGGAAACCATTAGCTAAATGACCGCGTCTGTATCACATATAGGCTTCTACAACCGCTGGGCTTCCGAAATATACCCAGAGCACTTTGCCCAATATACTATACAGGTATATAAAAGATGCAACATCTACCATTCTGATTTAATATCCTACTAATATTATACGTTATGTATAAGGTTTCCACAGATAATGTTGTTCGAATACAATCTATAGTATCAAGACAACAAATATTTATGTAGGTAGTAGAGTACGAATGGGCCGGCTCGACCGGGGCAGTACTACCATCACACAGAAAACTATCCTAATAACGACAGTATTCTTGCTGTCGTATTTCGTTGGTGAGTGTGAGACCGGAGGCCCAATAATTATGCCTTACGGCCCGTTTACGACCTTACCGCTGTGAGCGGTAGCTAAGAGCGAAACGCCGAGCGGTAATATCAAAAGTATAAAAATGTACGAGGCTCGCCACGAGTCGCCGCTCATAACTAAGCTCATAGCTATGAGTGGCGACTCGTGGCGTGGGTGATTGATGGAGAATTTTCTGACGGTATGGGTCACCATGCTGCATTGCCTACACTCACAATGAGGATGGTGGCCCCTACTGCTAGATTCTACTCATGCTTTCCAACAGGCAGAGTAGAGTCACTTTGGTAGGTTTACATAAAAAATAAAATAAAAAACAATAAAAAATATACAACAGCTTCAGGCTCTATATTAAGCAAAAACCTTATCACATGGCGGACTTCTAATTTCTTAAATTTGAATCTAAATCCCTACATAAAACATACGAAACATACCCACATTGCAATGTATTTATGTTAAACTTGTACTCTTTCGCCAACCTAATCTATCTTAATATATAAATTCTCTCTGTACGCTTATTCGTCACCTTACTCCTTCTTAATGTGGATCGATTTGGATGAAATTTGTTGAGTTGTGTGTTTTGAGATTCCTGGATGCCTTAAAAATACAAGACCCAGTAGGCGGCGCTCCTGTCAGGATTTAATAATTGGATAATAACTAAACACGTCATTTATTAATTCTGAGGCGGTTCGAAATTCGCCGTGTGTGTTAGTAAATATATAAAATTGTTGTACACAAACCAACTAAAATATACTAAGTGTGATCCATACATTGTTTTACATGGAACAGACATAAAAAACACCCAGTTCTTTATATCCATTCCATGTATGTTTGTAAAATCCCCGTGACACGGGATATTCCTTATGCGTGAGTTGTCTTTAAAAAAAATTGACAAAAAGTTTTGCATTAATATAGCACAAGGTATACCTAATGTAATCCCTAGTCATAAGTAGTATAAGTTCTCTCAAAGTATGGCATGACATTTTTTAAACATTTTTCATGTCCTATAGATAAATAATGCATCGTTGGTCTAGTGGTTAGCGTATGCGACTGCTAATCAAGAGGTCTGGGGTCAATTCCCGGGTCGGGCCAAAAAGTGTTTTAGGTTTTTCTAAGGAAATTCCTAATAGCAGCCCGGAGTTTAGAAGTTTAGCGGTGATTCACGATCGTGCCTCGGAGAGCACGTAAAGCCGTCGGTCCCGGTTGTCATGAACATCTATGGCAATCGTTACTGGGAAGTCAGTGCCCTCAAATATATTGACAACTAGTTCAATCTTCGAATTTCAGTTCTCCCTTAGGGTTGCGGAGGTCCGATGTCAGTCGCTCCGTGGAAAAACTGAAATTCAGGTAAAACCGGTTGAACTAGTAGCCGACCCCAAATAATATTGGGAATAAGGCTAGGAAGATAATATAAATAATGCATAAAAATATTACAGAGTACATCGTTATTAAATTGTGAAAGTATTTTATTACGTGGATATGTAACTGATACCTACATTTTCTCCCTCAGTCTCAGAATGTACGACTTCAGGGAATGACGAAATAAAGACAAATGCACCACATGCTTGCCAGCCCCTAAGTGAAGTATACGACCGTAAATAATGGAATATTTCTGTGATCCACGAGAATATCTGATCTGTATATCAGATATTCTCGTGGAAATGGTTACACGGATTTTCAAAAGACTATTATTGAATTCCTCGATAAATATCTGAACCTGGATAGCGTTATGTTGCTAAGTCTATGATAGGTAGTATTGCTCCTCAATAATAATAATTTGAGAAAACAGGCTGTTCGACAAATAAAACTGATTTCTAAATTTATAAAAATACTATTTTATTGAAATAGTAAAAAGGAAAAATTAAACCATCGCACATGGCTACAATAGCAAAAAAAAACTTTAGTGTAGTAGTAGTAGTAAAATAATACTAAAAAGTTGCTATAATAAGCTTACTTCAATACAATCGACAGTCGATATCGATTTATCGACTAAAGAACATTTTTATGTTAAATTTATTATTTAACACAGACAAGGTAAATTAGTGACCTACTAATATTATAAATTTGAAAGTCTGTCTTTTACGATTTCACCGCCAAATCGCTCGCTGCACCGATTTCAATAAAATTTGACATGGAGATACTTTTTACTTTCATAACCGACCCACACACGCACGAAGCCTCGGAGAAAAAATACTGAGTCAGGAACAAATAAAATACAAATGTTTTCAGGCCATATATCATGTAAATGGTAGTATAAAATATTAGTTAATAAAAAAATTCAATAGGTATATTTATACCTTAAATGACGTTAGCTCAGCATTGTAGTATTATTTCTATATAAATACTTATGTTTGTGGTAAAGTACGTATAGTTATACATAAATACTTATGTTTGTGGTAAAGTACGTATAGTTTACTTATAGAATGCGTTAATAAGAAACATTCAACAAAATAATAATTCCCGCCATTTCATTCCTGGGATATTTTCCTATATTTGCAGGAAATTTTCCTCCTATGCCACATTAACTTGACAATAAGCGGTGTCTACGTAGCCGTAAGCGAGTAATATTGAGTATACATCGGTAAAATCTGTCCGTGTGGTGACGGATTAAGAATACAAAGTGTCACCACCCCTATTCATTCCGTGGGTGTCGTAAGAGGCGACTAAAGGAACAAAATAAGCAGCTAACATCACTGCCAAGAGAAGGAAAACTTGAAACAAACCCTCTACCAACCCGTCTGGCCAGCGTGGTACAGTAGGCCAAAACCTCCTTTCAGAGGAGAGGCCTATGTCCAGCAGTGGACTGTTAAAGGCTGTTGATGATGATGATTGATGATCGGTAAAATACTAGGTAGTTACAACAGTAACTACCCAGTAACAGGCGGCCCCATAGTGAGTATTCAATGTGGAACGATTTAAGGACCCATTCTTTCATTAAGTAAGACGGTTTTTATTAGGTTTGGACATACCTCCTTCCTCTAAATAAAAAAAAAATAAAAATAGTCAAAAAGACTCCCTCCCCTCCCTGTTTAGTATTCATTACGTAAGAGTATTAAGAGACAAAATGAGTGTACCTTTACTAAAAATTTCGACCGTGTATTTTTAGCAACGTTTACCATTATGTTAAATGGAATCATTTTAATCATTTGTATGTAATCACTTCTCTAAACTTTGTGCAATTTCATGGGTGTGTGCAATCTCTAAAATCCTCTTATCTAACAGATAAATGGCCCCTAATACAACCCAATACAATACATACAAATGTATGAACTACACATACATAATATGTAAATCATTGACAACAAAAACAAAGAACTTAGAACAGATGTCAAAATTCTCTGATCAAAATTTACGTAAAATGTAATGCAACTTTTTTTTTTCTTTTTAGTGTGTTCTCTGTAGGCTTTTAGTAGTTTCTCGTTTCAAAATATCTAATTATTTAGGTAACAAGTGTTTCCATTTGTCACGTCGTAGGGATATAACAATTCTGAACAAATTTCGAGCACATCAAATATTGTAGGAAAATCTATGATAATTATTTTTACCCTAGAAATATACTCTTTTGTTTTAATATTATTTTCGACACAAATATCGGGTACCTTGATTACAAATCATAGTGTTTAACAACCTTTATTAGTGCACTGCTATATATATTGGTAGAGACCAAAACCTCCTTTCTAGGGAGAGCCTTAAAAAGGAGTTTTATAAATATCACTAGCTTATTTTTTTATGATTGTCATCTTCAAAAGCTATTTATCTATTACTGATGGGCATTCTACATAAGGTTTTTATAAGTAGTAAAGCCACGCTGATTCCAGTACGAATGGGCTAGCTCGGAGCAGTACTAACATCACACAGAAGAACACCCTAAAAATGAGAACATTCATATTGTCGTATTTGTTGGTGAGTGTGAAACTGGTAGCAAAGCAGAAGCATCTCACTAAGCCGTCATAGTGTAGACATCACCGTGCTGCATTGTCTGTACCACAATGAGGATGGAGACCCAAACTCTTGAATTTTACTCATGTTTTCCATCAGACAGAGTTGAGCCACTTTGATAGGCTTAAATATAGTATAAAAGTAATGTTATGTGAAACCCTCAATCATGGACTATAGAGAAAACAAACAAGTTATATGTTACCAAACCCTTACTGAAATGGCACTACTAAAGGTTATCTTCTTCAACAATCTGTACCCAAAATAAATTTTACTGCTATCGTGATCGGAAGCTTGGCTACATACGTTACTAATAATAATACATTCAAAAGATGGTCATAACGTAATATGCACTACCTTACAGTTAGGTAACCTTTGTGTTATCAAACGGTAGTCTCAAAACTTTTCATAACAACTACCAATACATTTCAATCCCCAGTATTTATAATTCGACTACCGCCTAAATTGAAGTGAGTATTGTAATACCAAAAATAAACAGTTTTTTTTGCTCCGACACTTTTTGTCAAAAGAACATTTTCTTATTAATTCTTTTTTAAATATTCTATCTACAACAGCTGTTGTCGTTGTAATTGAGTTTGATTAGAACGTCTGTTGACAACTATAAAGTCATTTTAATTAAACATGGCGTCCAATTACTCACAAAGACGATGTTAATCATACCAATACGTTCATTTTCAGGGTTCAGTTGCCAAATGGCAAAAAACGGAACCCTTATAGATTTTTTCCGAAAGTATAAGAACTATACTGTTGAAATTTGGTAATTAGATGTATTCTGTGAACCGCATTAATCTTGTACACAAAAAATAGAAAAATAAACAATAAATTTTGGGGGTTACCATTCTTACTTTCTAATATCACTTTTTTCTAAACTGAATAGTTTGCACGAGAGACCCAAAGTAGTATAATGTGTCGCCCCTACTCCTGTAACTTCTAAACTAAGAGAAAAATAAAAATAATATATGATATACCATACAAACTACCACCGAAAATTGGTTTGAACGTGATCTAGTAAGTAGTTTTTTTTTAATACGTCATAAATCTTAAGCCGCAATTTACCTTCCATTTAATCAATACACTATTATTAAAACATCGATCAAAGTTACAACGAACTACAAGAACTTTTATATGATGTTACTTGCTGCTACAGAACCCTTCATGGGCGAGTACCACTCGCACTTGACCGCTTTTTTTAGTATTCACCAACACCTGTTGTACGAAATACGAGTCTTTTACTTTATTTCTATCGATACTCAGAAGAAGGAGAAAGGTTTGAGACTGGCCGCCGTGGTCGCTATCGACTAAGAGAAAATCATCATCATCGGCAGGAATATCCTTTAGTTTCTTTTTATATTAGAATTACGAAAAATATTAACAAGTCCGTTTCTACACAATAAAATATAACCTCTCTTAACTTGTCGGGAGCAAAGAGTAAACTTATATTACTTTAATGTTATCTCATAATAAATACAATGAACTTGTCTCCCCGAAGAAAAGGTACAAATTAAGTTCACCAAGTAATACACAAGGGAGTGTCAGAGCAGCCAAAGTTCTATTTAACCCACACAATAATATAATATTTAATTCCTAAATACCCGGTTGATGACAAGTTTGCGCACCTTGCCTTGAAAATATTATTTGTTTGTAAGTAGGAATTTTTAATTGCCAAAATATGGGTTTTATTCGTAATATTCCTGTACCTTCACCTGCGCGTATACAGGCGTGAGTTTAACTTTATAATTTATTAGTATCAGTCTATAGTTTATTATAAAACGTATTATCTCTACAATTTACATAATACGAAAAGATTACATTATTAATATAATCTTATTATGCTAAAATACACGATCAATTTAATCCATTCATAAACAAACAATGCGAACAAACCTTTTGCGAAACAATGTGAAAATATATTGAGCGCACTTCGGTTCTTATAACAACAAAATACATAGATAAAAATATATATGGTTACTTTTCCCGCCACATTTCACGAAGCTACTCGAGGCTAAAGCCAATATCTCTATAAGAGCAGGTAATAATAAAAGAAAAGGCGGCCAATCTCCTGTAAATTATCAGGATACATACCATCATCGATCAAAAAAGATGAATCGCAGCCTACTTTGAACATTACCTTATCAAAATGTAGCAAGTATAATATTTCCCACGTATTTTTATAGTAGGTTCACATATCTTGTGCTCTTGCCTCATTTCCGTTTAAGAACTTTTAATGATCCGGTTCTTCTTTGAATTGATACGGACGACTGAAGATATACTTACATTTATTTCATGTAGAATGTTCTAAGAATTAAGTAATAATGTCATTTTAGCATAAAGTTGTTGATGTTTGTAGAGTACGAATTTGCAACGATTGACTTTATCTGTAGAAGCAAACTGTCCATATAATGAATAGTACAATATCCTGCATCGGCTGATTAGTTGACAACTGGCTTCCTTTAGACAGCGACGAAATCTTTTATTACATGAACTGTTCAAGTTTAAATCTTATTCTTATTTAGATAGAGCCTATTCAGATGAAGCAGATAGCCATTCATTATAATATTTTTTAGAGATGGATGAGTTCATGCGATTTTGGTTCTTATTTTAAAAAGGTATAAAGTTTATATGTTTACACTGGGTGCGTTTTATATACACGTGCTTTGACGTCAAGCCAGTGCACGTGCACGGCGTTTGCGCATCTGTCGTCTGAAGTTCACTGCACCTCTCCCTAAAGGCTTCTTAACTCATTTAAGGTCTGTAGATCATTTTTGTGTGAAAGTTATAATAAAAATATTTTAGAGTGTCACGGTTACCGGCTGTGTTACTAAAATAGAACATCTCGACCACATAAGTTGACTTTGACAGTGATTTATGTGCACCTGCTTACATCTCGTGCAAAGTTGTCTGTTAGTGCCTAACGCGTGTTGAATTTAATTTGTATTGTTACACTTTTGTTTAATAAGCAATTAACACTATCAATTTCAAATGATGTGTTAATTTCCGAATAAAATACTATTTAAACAAGTTTTGATTAAAATTTATAGTCGAAAGTAACAAAGCATACTTTCGTAGTAATGTGGTAATAATTCGAATTCCATTCGGTTTGGTCCAAAAATCTTTATTTCTTTTGGCAGCATTTGTAAAAAAAAACAAATATTTGATTGCGCCATTTAGAAAATTATTTACTTAAGGAACATTTTTATAAAGCTTAAGTCATAGAGTTTTTCTTCTTCTTTTGGTGAGATGGCAATCAGCCGATTAATATCAGCTATTTCTGCCAATGTCAAGTAATAAAGTTTTAAATATTTCAATCAAACCATCGTCGTAATACATATAATAAGATAAAAAAATGTGGATGAGACGACATGGGCCCGTCATTCAAATTTCAAAAAAACATAAAACGGTCTCATACCTTAAGATTATAGATGTAGGATTTTTTTAAAGTAAATGGTGATATGTAAGCTAATTATAATCTACCTCATACAACCTAGATAATAAAACCGCTCCTACTCGAAACATTAATTCAAACAATAAATCAGTTTTGTTTTCTTTTGACAAAGTTTAAACTAATTCCACGTCTTGTTTCATCAATGGTTTGTTACGAATAAAAAACTTCGTTAGGTATAAAAACTTGTACAAAAATATGAAAGAAATAGCTATACAACCCAAATGAATGTGTACGCTAAGCTAATAATTGAGTATAAAAATGCTTTGCGTTCTTACCTACCCTTCAGGACTAAGGAAAGGAGTAGGGTGTGGGCGTATACGTATAGCCTGTATGACAAATTAAAGGAAAATAATAATATATACACAGTTATATACATAATTATGTGGTCGAACATGTTCGTTCCATTACATAACAAAGGATTTTTACACTTTGAAGGGATGGAGACAACATTAGGAGAAAATATTAAAAAGTTTTTAGAGAAGTTGAAAAATTTTCTATTGTGCAATCAGTCGTATACGATTTATTAAGTTCTATACTTTATAGGTTATAAACTTTAAGTTTTATTTTTGTGTGAGGCAACTTGATCGAGTTTTTGTGACAAGATTTTTCTCGTTCGACTCGACGTTTCCCGGAAGGCGGTGATATAATAAGTGCTCCCCTTGAGTATTTTATTTATCCAGTAATTATTATTATGCCTAAAAATAGACAGCCCCACTTTTAAAAGTCACAATTCGATGGTAGCATGTAAGCTTTGTCGTAAGTAAAAGCTTGCACATTACTCGATAGAATGCGATATTTACACTTTCATTTTTTATTTACAATATATGTTTATAATTGGTGATTTTGCATTTGTTGTCTAAATTGCCTATTACTTCATAATATTATTTCATTCAAAGTAACCAGAGTGACCTCACTTTGAAACACGATCCCATTTTTTTTCAACCTTAAGAAATTGTTGAACCGCGCAAATTGGATCCAGGTAAAAATCCGTTGCACTACAAAGAGATTCTTTCTATTTCTTATGAAAGAGGGTGGTGATTGTAAAATACCTTTTGTTATAACGACACCGTGTCGTACATAAATCACAAGGTGTATTGCGTGGGACAATCAGCAGCACAATATCATAGACAAATGTTCGTGTGACAGAAACCTCTTTTGTGATAGAACTGTCACCGAAAATACTTTTTGGTTTGTACAAAGAGGTATCTTACACTGAGAGCCTAATGGTCAATTATTACACGACCGTAGTTCAATAAATATATATTATGTTCAGTAAACTCCCAAAAGGCTCCTTAATTTAATATAGGTACAATTTTCATTGTGATAAGTAGCCGAGGATCGAACTAAGTGGAGACCTATGAGGCATATGTCTAGCAGTGGACTGCGATAGGAGTAGTTCACTAATGTAACAAAATTTGTTAGACATCAAATTAAAATTAATAACATAATGTTACTTTGCGTTGAAAACACAATTTGATTATCAGTATTAATATGAATACAACTCAAACTTTAAAAATATTTTAGCAAATTGTTTCAGGTCGCAAAAAGTAACTATAAATTCTAGCTTGACGTTTAGTAGGTCTATTAATAATAATATTTCAGCCTATTTGTATATTCTCTAATTAATTAGGGTGAAACTATTCATAATCATCATCATCAGCCTATCACAGTCCACTGCTAGACATAGGCCTCTCCAATTGAACGTAACTTGTCTCGATCCTTAGCTTCTCGCATCCAATCTCCTCCTCCTGCTCCTGCCACCCGATCATTGTTTTAATAGAAAAAGTATTCTACTTATATTATCATAAAAATATTCAAACCATAAACAAAATCTAATTTGAAAACAATATATATGTAATGTGACGCATTTATAGGACTCTGTAATAAAAAATAACTATCTATCGCACCCCTTATACTATCATTCATTCCAAGTATTTCACTCACACTCATATTTTGCACCTTCCTACGGTTCAGATAAGGTTTTTGTTACCTATTTATAAGAAAACTGCTTTAGAAGTGAACTTTTAGGGTAGAACGCATTTATTATATTGGATACTTAACGTCAGCGTTATTTAATAGTCAAATATTCCTACTACTTTAAATAAGACATAGTTTTACCTTGGTCTTTTAGGAAAAGTATTTAAACTTTCTAATTAAACATAATAATCTTAAGCGGTTGATTATTAAATAAGCACGTCAAAACGATTCAACGAATCAAAATGTCTGGCGTAAATCCACATTAAGAATAGCAGTTTTTCTAATTGAAAAAATGATTAAGTGATTAAAATAATGAGAGCAAAATCGTTTATACATCTGATTTTGATCAAATAATAATTCAGAATAATCATGTAGTTAAATACATTTTCAAATAATCACTGAACGCAGCTACAATGATTTAAAAAGGTATCACACGGGACTATAATATGTATATATCTTGTTTAAGGTAAAGCATTACGCAAAAATGTTTTAACAAAACCCATTGTGCCGCACACTACAATGAAGAAGTAAAGTCTGCAGTCATGGTGTCTATGGTAGCAAATAATAGACGAGACGTAACATGCCGTCAATGTTGTTCAAAAGCTTTTGTGATGCCACCTACATAGATAGACTACGCCATTTTGATGTTCCTATTTCAGAATAGGTATCAATTGGGACTTAAACACTTAAATATATAACACGCCTATTTATATAAACATACATAATACGAGCGACCCAACCAGGCTTCGAACTTTAAACTTCAAACAAAACTTTGATCATCTAGGATTTCCGCGATTACCATATGCATGTTTTACATACCTACATAAAATTCCTCTTGCAACACTGTGTATTTATACCTCTCTATCTAATCTACCTACGACATCTTAAATTTACTTTTCTATGCATGCAAGCAAATAGAATTATAAACTACATATTCTGTATGAAACTGCATCCATATATCATTTTAAAGCAAACATGACAACCCTCTTTCTATCACTTTGACCCAAGTTCGATAGGTGACGAAGGTTATCTTGTTTGTAAATTATAAATATAAACTTTCGTTTATTAAAATATACACATTGACAAACAGTGATAACAGTTAAAATAAAGAAATGAAGATAACATATAGACAGATAAATGTTTATATTTTGATAACAATAATTCTGTTTTTAAATTCCTGTCTATGGTTTTTACTATTTAAAAATCATCGGTGTCTGTGTGGTGACGGGAACAGACTGTCACTACTACTATTCATCTCACATGGTGTAAGAGGCAACTAAGGAAGCAATCTAGGCCGGACAACAGTCCAAGAATCCAACTCATAAGAACAAAACCAGCGTGGTATAGGATGTCACGATCACATTTCCAAAGAGATTCCTATGTCCAGGACTATCATGATGAATGAAAAAAAAATCTTCTGAAGCCAACTCAAACAAACATTATTCAGAATTCAGAAGACGCTTCAATAAACTTCATACACTGATCGTGAATATCAGGCTCACAAGCGGTACGTAAAGGAAATCGTTCGAGTAGTTGGCGAAACTTTTACTTCAAAGTAATTCTCAACGATGCGCTTTCAACAAACAACCCTTGACCACAGTCGATAGATTAAACCAATTTGAAATACTTTGGCAAACCTAAATATAAGTTACTCAAAATTTTACCAGTAAATTTATATTTATTATCAACTAGCTGCGCCCCGCGGTGTTATCCGCGTATATCATTCTAGTTGCTATGCAAGTGTGTTAAGCATAGCAACCTGTGAAGTTTTGACAGGAGATAAACAGTGATGCATTTTGACATCTACGATTTATGTATTTTTATAATCACCATCGCTCGTGTATCTCGATTATTGCAGTAAAAAGTAGCCTATGTGTTATTCTGATATATAAGCTATATTACTGTAAAGTTTCATCCAAATATGTTCAGTAGTTTTTGCGTGAAAGACGAACAAACATACATACACACATACATACTCACAAACTTTCGCGTTTATAATATTAGTAGGATAATAATTCTTTGACGATAAAACAATATCTTCCTATAGATACGGAAGGCTTAAAGCCCAATTAAAAAATATGTTTACTTTTCATTTACATAGATAATATTGTATTATTTTTACATACAGAGCAACACAGGCAACCAGAATGCTCTGTGTTTTTACATAAATCCGAATGATTAATGACTTAACTGAAACATTGTCCATTTTAAATTGCAATAACATCGCGGACCTCGTTCAATGAATAACCCAAAAAGATATATTGCTCTGATGTCCTTTAAAAATATTATAGTATTTATCATTGTATTGGCATAAAAAAACTAGAAATAAACTCACTCTGCAACGAGTACTCACATCTGCAATAATTACATTTTATAAAGTAAAAAAAATATTGCTTTAGTATGTAAGTATTGCATAGCAAAATTCGTACATAGAAAAAATAATACATATATTCTCAACTAGCCACGTTTCGCCGTAACATAATGGTTGCAAAAAAAACTTTCATTGACGTGTGTTGTAAATCGTATTACAATTTGAGACCAATCGATTAAAAAGGCTTTGAATCGTATACGTATGCAACATTACCCGTCAAGTGGTATATGTGTTGTTAAAAAAAAACCCAGAGTTATTCATCAGCTTCCAGCCTGTGAAAGTTTTGACAAAATTGATCCAGCCGTTCCAGGGATTAACCAACATTAACAGACAGACAAAAAAATTAAAATGGTTTTTAGTACTTACCTTAATATACTTTCACAAGCACAAACTTGTAAAAATCTGTTAATTGAAATTTAATACATCAATTTGATTTATTTACACACATAATATAAATTTATAAATATATGTAAGTGTCATCATCTTCCTAGCCTTATTCCCAAGTTTATTTGGGGTCGGCTACTAGTTCAACCGGCTTTACCTGAATTTCAGTTTTTCCACGGAGCGACTGGCATCGGACCTCCGCAACCCTAAGGGAGAACTGAGATTCGAAGATTGAACTAGTTGTCAGTATATTTGAGGGCACTGACTTCCCAATAACGATTGCCATAGATGTTCATGACAACCGGGACTTACGGCTTTACGTGCTCTCCGAGGCACGGGCGTGAATCACCGCCAAACTTCCAAACTCCGGGCAGCTATTAGGAATTTCCTAAGAAAATCCTAAAAATACTTTTTGGCCCGACTCGGGATTTGAACCCGAGACCTCTTGATTAGCAGTCGCATAGACCACCACTAGACCAACGAGACAGTCATTTATATTAAGTAAGTGTATACTACTAAATATATTTATATATATATTTTATATATACACCTACTTACGGTTTAAGGTTTATGACCTCTTTACAGTGAGGCTCAAAGAACAAGGCCAAAAAGATAGTAATTACATATTTTCTAAAGAATTCGTACTAATTCTCAAGTCAGTAAATTAATATTGCAACACCGATCACTATCATAATCTCTTGTAAGCCATTATGCCGTTCCCAACTGCACCTGCTCTCTCGTTCACAGGTGAAAGCTTATGTGTTTTGGTGGAAATGCAACTTTCAAAATAAAAATAATATTTTGGTACGATTCAATTTAATATAAAAGCATTTAAAATGAGAAATATTTAGTATTTTCTTTAACCCTTTGTAGACTCGTGTGACATTTCTGTAACAAACCTAAATAATGCCCCTAAAATATATACTAAACATTTTGGCTCATTCAAATCAATGTCACTGCATTGTAACATACTATACCGAATATTTTAGAATCAAATACAAATCATAGATGGCATAAATAGACGATTTTAGCAAGTTCGAATTTCACGTGTTGATGAAAGTGACAATTTGAAACTCATTGAAAGTTTGAATTTTATAAAAATATAATAAAAGTGTATAAAATTGTGTTGCTTTCGTCGAAACCTATAGGTAAGTGAATGATTTTGTTTATATATTGTTACCAAAGAATATTTTTGCTTTTTTTTGGGAAAAATGTAACTTTATATGTTTGTAACATTTCTGTTACATTGAGTGATGACGGAAATAATAATTGTAACTAAAGTATGTGGATATTGATGTAAAATTATCTCATATTATTTCAGAATGGGGTCAAAGTCACTGCTGTATGATTGCGAAGACGGATTAGAGGATGATGATGATGATGATGAGCGTTATTGATCCAGATTTTCAGCCATTATTACAAACTTTAGAACTTTTATCTGAATGTGAAGAAGATACTGCAGTTGATATGGAGGCAATTATTGATAAATGTGAACGCAGTGAGCCATTCAAATAAAGCATCCACAAAAGTGAAAAAAAAACGGCAAATACAATGGAAAAAGAAAAACTTGAACTCCACGCTGAACCAGATTTATGAACATAATCTTAATCGTAGTCATACCAAGACAGGCACGCCCCATACCAAGACATCAGAATTATCAACATTATTTTGATAATTTCATAACTTCCTTGGCATTACTGGAGTACTTAGCTAAAGGAAGTATATTGAGTCTTGGGACAGTACCATGCAATCGCATTCCAGATTGCAAACTACCCGCTAACAAGGAAGTAATGAAAAACGTACGCGGAATTTCCGTTAAATATGTGGCGAATATAGACGGAAATTATGTGATTGATGAAACGTAATATGGGAAGACAACAAAGTTGTAACTCTGGTGTCATCTTTTGCTGGTGATTTGCCGAAGGCCCAAGTCAGAAATAACGAAAAATCCAATAAGAAGTACATCAACATTGATTGGCCCCATATCGTCGGAAAATATAATCGGCATATTATGGCAGACGTAGATTTGATTGACAGTATTATGGGAACCTATAAAATTTTGAAACAAATTAAAAGCTATCAGGTTCGGATGTTTTAGCACTTATTAGACCTGACTATGGCAAATTCTTGGCTGTTATATCAAGGAGTAAGGTAGGTAAAAAACTGCAGTGACAGACAATTGTCTTAGCAGATTTTTGACTTGAGATCGGTGTAACTTTATGCAAGCTAGGCTTGAAACCTAATATCAATAACCGAAGGTCAATTGAAAATGAAATTCAAGACAAAAAACACAAATGGGCCCAACTCTACATGTCCCCCCATTGGCAGATAGGCAGGATCAATTGGCTACCGGCCGATTTGGATAGAAAAAAAGGTTTAGTGCAAGTTTTCCAAATGTACTGGTGTATCACAAAAAAAATGTGAAAAATGAGTAGTGTTATGCTACAATAATTGTTTTAGATCCTTCCATACCACATTAGATTTTCTATTAGTTTAACTCAATGTTACAGTAATGTAACACTCCCTAAAATGTCAAATAAATCAAAAATAATAAATATTTTTAATTTTTTGAGAAATACGTGTTTTTTCAATTGTTTAATCCTATCATATTCCAAAGTTATATTAAATTTTATGATCTTGGGCTACAAAGGGTTAAATATCAGCATAGTTAAAGGTTGTAGTTAAAGTTAGTAGTAATTATAATTCTTGGCAACATAAAATTTTTGAAACACTAAATTATTTTTTTCACCGACCTCAAAAAATAAGGAGGTTCTGAATTCGACCGTGACTTAAAAAAATTAACCCGCTACTTACAACTGGCAATCTTTTCAAGTATTCTTTTTTATGGAGTGATAGCATAAATTTTCGAGACATATTAACGTATAAATTCAACTTATGCCAGACCCGTTCAGAAATTACTAAGAATAGTACTCAGTTGTTTCACTCGGCTTATCCTTACTTAAATGATTATTTTGCACGTCAACTATACAATTCTACAACACTATTATAAAGAGACTTACCCATATAAAGCGGCTGCGCCTGCGATGGCACCTCCACACTGCGCGGCTACGTACAACGCCGCTCGCAGCGGGGACACACGTCTTCGCACACACAAAGCTGCTGAAATTGCTGGATTTATATGAGCACCTGGAAAAGAAAATTTTGCTTAGTTATAAGTTTTTTTATGGGACTGACCGGTCAGCTGATGGAAATTGAACACCCCGTGATGGCTTTTAGGATGGGAAACGTTCGCGCTCTTTTCTTGAATATATGAAAGTCTCGTTATAATGGCCCGGATGATATAGACTACATGAGTTTAATCAAAACTTTTTACGTAATCTTGTTTCAGTTTCTTAGACTTATTCTTGTATAAATATTTACAGAATATGAGAGAAAATATGGGTGACAGGTAATAATATGTAAGTAGTTCCAAAATTTCATCTAACCTTCTTTTTGCCAGAAACAAAGAATCTTGAAAGTCATCGCCAAAATTAGGAAACGTCAAATGGGTTATTTTTACGTTAGGAAAATACTGTAAAATCATCGCATTGTTGCTAAAGTGTTCATAACAATAAAGGCGCCTATTTAGAATTTTATGCGTAAATTATTATAGATAGACTAGCTTTTACCCGCGGCTTCGCCTACGTATATGTCAGTTATCGCGGTAAAAATTAGCATAAGTCCTTTCTCAGGCACGAAATTTCACTTTTCAGTAATAATGGCTCAATAATATTGACGTGAAAGCGCTACAGACAGACAGTTACTTTCGCATTTATATTATTAGTAAGGATAGATAGAAAAATGTTTATTTGCACAACATATTACAGAGTTACAGTAGAGAGTCTACATAAAATGTCAGTTAAGCAGTGTAAAAAGGGCGGCCTAAAAATATTGTCGAAGGCAATCTCCAGGCAACCTTGGACGTTTCTGCGAGACAGTAGTAGTTGATTGTGCATTGACTTTTGGAGAAAAAAAGCGGCCAAGTGCGAGTCGGACTCGCCCATGAAGGTTTCCGTATCAGCAAGTAACATCATATAAAAGTTCTTGTAGTTCGTTGTAACTTTCATCGATGTTTTTATAATAGTGTTTTGATTGAATGAAAGATAAATTGCGGTTTCATCATCATCATCAACAGCCTTTAACAGTCCACTGCTGGACATAGGCCTCTCTTTTGAAAGGAGGTTTTGGTTTGGTTCTTAAATTTGAACCAATTTATGATTTACTCGTAAGGTGTTGCTTAGGATTCCTCTATTTCACAACAACATAGCAACGTTTGGTTTAATGTTAATCAATGTTTTGTTCCAATTAACAAATATGTAAACAACACCCGTATGTACAAGTGATTGAAATAAAATATTTGTCTCTGAAACTCGACTAAATTAAAAACTGCATGGAAAATGTGAATGTTTCATTACTATGCGAGTATTTACTGTAGCAGGTACGTGTAGGAATAACAGTACCTGGCTGGACATAAGCAAATGGCGATTGCTAAGGAGATCCTCGGCAAGGAGGTTTTGACTTACTATACCTCGTTGAAGTTTTTCCTTCTCTTTGCATGTATTGTCCTGCGTATCTTGCTTCGTTAGAGGTATTTTACGACACACCACGAGGTGGTATTCACATAGGGATTGTGATACTGTGAATTCTTAATCCATCACCACATGGTGATTGAAAAATATATCTAGTAGCTTTGCCGGCGACTCTAAAGGCGTGTATTGTCGGTTATGACGCTAAAAAGTAGCATAAGCCCTTCTTCAAGAACTAAGGCACCTCCATGCCCAATTCAATTGAAATCGGCGCAATACTTTAGCCGTTAAAGCGTCACAGACTGTCAAAATTATAGTATGTGTTAGTAAGGATTGATGCGTAAGTATACCTATACATAACGTACTAGCAAGCCTTTCAATTATCCCTTAAATGACAAAACGTAAAGAGTCCCATCAATTTAAAACCTGTTTTATCTTGAGATCGGTTAGGATGAAATTACTGTTGTCTTATCCATATTAGCATCATCCGAACGCTTGGATAGATCGGCAAGTGGCTGCATAAAAATATACTTACGGCCCCTTATGTACCTAGTTTCTTATCCTGGTCATAATTAGTACTTCTTAACCTCATTGACTGTATGCGTGACTGCACTGCATAATAACTTTTGAATGCAAGATATTATGGTAAATTCAATAAAAGCGATAACATTTTAAAGTTTATAGTAGTGATCACACACTATCTCTACTGCTAATTCGAGTAAATTACTTAGAGGGTTCAACTGGATTATACCTATACAGTTTATTTATACGAATATGAACTGACCCACGCAATCAAGTCTGTGTCTTATTGCCTTTAGCGCGATGTTGTAAAGCATTATTGATCATCATCAGCCTATCGCAGTCCACTGCTGGACATAGGTCTCTCCCATTGCACACCGCTATGATCGATTTTGGGCTTCTCGCATCCAGCTCCTGCCAGCCATCTTACGCAGGTCGTCACTCCACCTCGCCTGTGGGCATCCTACACTACGTTTACCGAGACGCGGTCTCCACTCCAGAACTCTTCTGCCCCAACGGTCATCAGTTCTGCGGCTAATACGGCCAAAGCATTATTATATGTATGTATTTACAAAAAAAGTATGTATTAATATCAGTTGTTTAGTACTCATAAATACTCATACTTATTACAAGCTCTGCTTACTTTGGGACTAGATGACGTTGTGTGTAGATGTCCGAAATATTTGTTTATTAATAAATTTATAAACAAATTTGTTTTTTATATTTTAAATTGTTGCCAAAATTACTCTACTCAACCTGATGTTTACCCTAAAAGATGTTGAAATATTTTCTTAGAAATTTTATATTCTAAATTCTTTCATTGTAATAAAAAAATTTAACTGTTTACGCAACGCACGCAATCAAAGATCTCCATAGCAATAATTTTCATCTTAAATAGCCTAAGCACAGATTAAAAATAGTTGCCTAAGCCTCGCTAATAGAGTAAGATTTTTTAAATCTTACCAGGAGCTCCTGAAATTGGCGCGTTCAATCAAACTTCATCTTTATAATGTTAGAATGGATTTCAATCTATATGTATCTACTTATATTGGTAGCTATAATCTATAATGAATGAGAGAAACGTGGGATATATGTTTATAAGGAAGGCAAAGATAACACCGTCATTGAAAATGTTCAGCTTTGATATTTTCAATATAAAGATATCTATTAGTAATGTATACCTGCCTACTAAAACCTTTTTCATCTGTATTAGTTTCTTTTTTAAACAGTTATCTTTGTAGAAAGACCCAATTAGGTATTCTTAGTTACCTGTTTTAAATAATTACTCTATATACTACTATCTGTGTAGGTACCAATTTTATAAAATATATTATATAATAGTTTATAAAATGTTTGTCTATAAAAGAAAAAACTAGAATATTTTGTATATCTACAAATTGTAGATCTGTCTACCAACACAAAATCGTTACATCTAAAATTATTACCCGCTCTCTCACACTCCAGCTGTTACAACACGGACTAAATACCTACGATATTATTGTTCCACATTCAAAATATTATTTTGATAAAATCTATCTCAACCATGTTCGTTTCCGAACTGAATAACAAATTCCGCCGCAACATAATATGGGTTCATCTTAGTATTCGTGTTGCATGTACGGTCTCGTGACTTGAAGAAGAAATCAACAGTAGCTATCCGTTAATAGCAACACGGATGTTTACCTGCGTCTTGGGATTATATAGAATAACGGAGATATATTGCACAGCCTTGGGGTACCTTTATGAAATCCGTAAAATTGCTGCGCTCACTTGTGGTATAAAATTAAAAAGTTCAAATGTTTGAAAAAAACAATAACATTGCTTCAACCTTTTTACAAAACTTGCAGTGTACATAACCCTATGTTAAATTTTACTGGTAATTGGGTTTAATGTTAGTACTAAAGAAAATGGTGTATATGTTCAATGTGATATTAATCAGACCGACCAGTAAACGACATCCCACGGGATATACGATAATCCCTAGTTCTAAGAACAATTAGATCTTCATTAATTATACATGGCTTAATCAATAAATTGGTCGAAATGGAAAGTGCATTGGTTAGTATTGAAAGCAAGATGAAATAACGAATGATTTTGAAGAAACTGCACTGTCATTTTAACTCATTCACACAGTTGAAGTAAAGAAATAAAAGACGTGCGCATTCAATAAAGCAGACAAATTATCGTAATGTTTTAAGAACGGTAGACTTGTTGCAAAGGAACCTTCGTTGACAATACACTTCAAGGCAGTCAACTTCCTGACTACGCATTGATAAATGAATATGCCATCAAGCGAGTGGCCTGTGTTGCTTTATGCATCAAGAATAGGAATAAAACAAGCAAAGTAAAACGGAAAGGAACGAAATAAAAAGGATTTTCAATGCTGCTTGTGCCTCACAAAACATCATTGCTTTGACATTCATCATTCAGACAGTCTGCTGAGCATATAAGATTTAAAAAATAAAATTAAAATCTGCCCCCATTATTGTTTTGCATACGTTAAACTTTATATTGGTCCAGAATCCACTTGTCCGGCCATTTGTGGCAATTAGGGCGTCACGTCGGGGTTGAATTTTAAGCAGGCACCACACTTCGTTATTCGCTATTCGTTATGTGTCTACGCCGTATTCGCCCGAATATTTGTTAAGCACGCAAACAACAAACACGCCACCACACTTCGAACTGGTATGTCAAATATGGAAAATATGTGTGTTGTAGAGATGTGTCATTGTCATTTTTATGGTGAACGAAACGAATCCATACGAACGAGCGAAACATTATTTTAATTTCCTATAAATATTATTAAATTTACAGAAACAATACTTAAATGAAGTCTAATTAATTTGATCATATGATAGATTATTTTAATCGTTTAATCGATTTATTCTATTTCAAAAACTGTTTTATAGTCTATGGTTGTCAGATGAGCACAGGACATTGTCATTTTTATTGGTCAACGAACGAACGAAACATATTATTTTAATTCCCTTTTTATTTTATTAAATTGAGAGAAACAATACTTAAATGAAGTCTAATTATTTTGATCATATGATAGATTATTTTAATCGTTTAATTGATTTATCTATTTCGAAAACTGTTTTATAGTCTATGGTTGTTAGTTATGCACACTATGCACAGGGCACTTCACTAGCCGTCCGAAGTGTGGGCAGTCGATGCGCGTATTCGCCTTATTCGTGTCCTTTGAAGTGTGTCAAAAAACCGACAAGTCGACGGATATGCGTATTCGCTATTCGGCTTAACGAATAAAGCGAATATTGGCGAATATACTCTCCACACTTCGCCGTCTGCGCGCGAATAACCCGCATAACGAATAGCGAATAGCGAAGTGTGGTGCCTGCTTTAAAAATTGTCCACGGTTACTCGCCGACATTGTAAGTTCAAAATTAGTGCCTGATTGTAAGAGAGCCGGCCTTTCTCCGCGTTATTGTTATGATATAATTTAAATGTCATTGTCCCGGCATCATGTGATCGCCATTATAAATTTATAACTAGGGGACGTAGGGTAAAGGGTGCACGTGTTAGCTTATAATAATCCCGCCTAATGTTGTGTTTATTGAAAGTCGCTTCAAATTGTATCCATAGATCATTTTAATGTGAATTTCGGAAGAGCCCTTTGTTTCTTAAGTACTTATTTAAATTTCTTGTGCATCGAAATGAAATATGTTCCAATTATACGCGGAATCTGTAATGAATATGTTTATATAAAGAACAGTTATAATTATAATATATGATTAATATACTAACTTCTTTTACATATTAATAACACTGCCACATTTCTGACACATAAAAAAAGTTAAACTTTCGCCTTGCAGCCGCCGATACCATAAAAAAAAGCGGTTAATTGTGAACATCTGCAGGTTGCGGGCGCGGACGGTAACTCATCCCGAGTGTACCGGATAGCTCTGCAGCGTTATCAAATGGGTGTGTAAATTACTCCACGTTGCCGGGTTAATTCAAGCCTTTAAACAAGGGGACTTTTTGACCTTAACAATAAACAATAACTAATAAAAACACGTAGCTTTATTAGCAGTTTATGCGTCCATTCTACGGGTTTGCTAGCTTCTTTATTCAGTCTATTTTTGTTTCTAAGTATAAAAATAACGCATTTTCGTACATCGTTCATTCCTTATTTTAGGTGTAAAATTACGAAATCCGTCCTTAAAGGATACCTACGTACAGCTGTCAAAAATTCCAGTATGTAGGTTTCGACTTTGTTTATGTACTCGTAGGTACGTAATACATGGATAGTGTATGTCGATCTGATGTATTAAAATATAATGGAATCTATATTATTAGATACTATAAAGATGTTAAGTTTGTGAACTTGTAGGGGGTAAAATTTTCTGGATCTACTGAACCAATTCAAAAAAATATTTTACCAATAGAAATCCACATCTGTGAAGGTCTTAAGCTATAATGCGGCATATAGACGGTCACACGTGACAAAACTAGTAATACCTATATTCATATAAAAAAAATCACAACTTTGTATTGAATGTAAAAAAAACATATTTACGTACATTCCAAGTTGTCAAGAAAATATATCAAATACTAAAGCTGGTCTCGATACAATATTTTTTTCAGTGCTCGTAAAACCGAGTTCAATCGTGTTCCTACATAAAAGAAATGTTATATCTATAAACTCCAGAGAAGATACATAAAATATTGGATATTTTCAATCAATTCTTTGAAAACAAACACTAATAAACCTTGAATGTACCTAGAGTTGAAAAAAATTGTCAAAATAGTGTTCAATAAATGAGATTCTCGTGACAACAGAGGAGATTTACCTATCCATTGCACTGTTAAGCAATCCTAGCCAGGTCAGTCAATGGATGGGTGACTATTTCTTAACAGAAGTAGACCTCTCCGTACATAGGAGAGCACAGTAGGCTAGCGGTCCCGATTGTCATATGCACATCTTTATTATCTTGAAATTAGGTCACATAATTTTAATGACTGCCTTGTTGGTCTACTGGTTAGCGTATGCTGCTGCTTCCGGGTCGGACTAAATATTTGTGTGATCCACAAATATTTATTTCGGAGTCTGGGTGTTTTCTATGTATAATATGTATGTATTTACAAAAAAAAGTATGTTTATGTATTTATATCAGTTGTTTAGTAACCATAATACAAGCTCTGCTTAGTTTGGGCCTAGATGACGTTGTGTGTTATTGTCCGAAATATTTATTATTATTTAGTATTAATATGCTATATTGCAAATACAACAGACACTACCCTCTACTTTTTCTCTATCATACTTTAGTTACTCCATTCGGTTTATTGGAAAGCATGAGTAAAATCCAAGAATAGTGGTCACCAATGCAGCATGGTGTCCCACACTATGGCTAGTGAGATGTTTCTGCATCATTGTGCAACCTGGCTCGCAATTTATCACCAACAAATCACGACCGCACGAATAATTACTCTTTAGGTGAGAGTAGTAAGGGTAGTAGTGCCCCGGTGGAGCCGGTACGTTCGTGCTGAAATCACCGTGGCACTACTTGGTCCTTTGTTTGGTTTTTAGTCCTTTTATAATTACATGGCGTTATGCACAATGAAGATATTATTATTGTCTTTCGCAAAAAGTTAAACTTTTAGCAAGAAAAAGGTAGACAACGGTCTTTCTACACAACTTTAAAACCCCAGAGCCTTTAGCTTGATGGTTTAATGGTATTCACTTCACGTAGACGTTGAGTTTAACCGTTTCGTAGTTGACGTAAAGCTTTAGTTGAGTTTAGTTTGAAAAAAAGGTTCGGAGGAAAAAATATTCAATAAATAATAACTATGACTTTACGTCTCTCACAAACGGCACGCGGCAGTATGATCTCAAACTAGGCACAGTAGGTACTATGATAACCAACCTGCTGGTATAAAACATACCTATAAACCTATTTCTAAATATTTAATTACACATCTACAGAGAGTTAATGATGGTGTTCACTGTTTATCGCGTCATATTTTTTGGGTGGGATTCAAACCCACAACCTCCTGCTCAATAATCAGGGTTTTAACCACGAGTCCAACAGCCTAAACTGTAAAATATACCTACTAACATAGATTACACAACAAAAGGATCCCATTTCATAACATTTCCTGTTTTAGATTTTCATAACAACTTTGAACAAAGTATAAACATGAAGTCTTGCAATTAATCGGTCTGTGATATCTATCAGATTGTCTTGCTTTTATGTCATTTCGATGTTAAATAGCTGGAAAGGCAGAGTTGAATTTGCATAGCAGTATCATCTGCAATACAAATTAACAGAATTGGTAACCTTGCTACAACGTCGAGGCTGAATTCTACGTTTAAATCAGATTCACAAAAAGGAATTAAAATGCAAATGACCTTGCCCCGGTCCCCAGAGACGCATCCCACAGCACCATTAAACATTATAAGTAAAAAACGTTTGCACACGTGGGCAGGTTGTTTTTTTTTATTTTCTTTTGCCGATTACGGTTGTGCATTCTTCGTGAATAGTAATTACAAGTCCTCAGGGTAGAAGCAGGTTCTAATTTTTTTTTCCCTAAGTGCTTTCTTATAAGCACCTGTTCTTTTTATTGGCATGCTATCGAGTACGTTTAAGTATGTAGTATGCGGCTCAATGATTTTTTGACCCTGCCGTTAGCGACTTATATTAAACTAGATTACTAAAAAGTTAGTTAAAATATTCATCAAATACGTGTCTTCCTCTCCTGTTTACGCTCTCTGAGGTTTATTTACAACACATTTTGTATTCACCACTTAAACTTCTTAACTTGAAATGAATTCTTAAGTTGTCTTACCAGATATATTAGCGAAACACAGAGTCAGCGTTGCTATTGCACAACCGGAAGCGAGTGCGGTTGAGAGCAGCACAGCTGAAGCGGACGCTCCTACGCCCGCTCCGCCTGCCGCACCGCAAACGATGAACACATAAAGAAAAGAAGCCGCGCACTCCGCTACCACTGCTTTCCACAAAGACAGAGTCCGCAACTCCAACCTCGCCGGCACTCTGCCTGACAGACCCCCGTCACAGTGCGAGTTCGCATCCTTCCGTAAACACTCCAATTTTTCAAACAAAGTTACAATATGCTGTTCTAAATTTTCGTCCGAAATATTAAACGTTTGCTCGCCCATTTTAGAAAAATAAAACAAAACTATCTTTACCTAAACTCTATGCATTTTTTTTAAATTTCGAATAGCGCGCGAAATATTACGGACGCGTTTGAGAGAGCGGCACACGCGTAAGCAACGTTGTTCGCGCGACCGTCGGACTCGCAATGAGGCGGCAAACGAGTGAATGAATGAGCGGGGGCGCCGCACATGTCCCCAGCGCCCGACACTTGTTACACCCCGCCCCCGGAATACGGGCCGACCTGCACTTTCAGCAAGGGTGTAATCAAATCACTATCTTGGCACACCACTAGCACAATACTCTATAATTAGATGTGTTTCATTTTTTAACTTTATTCACAACTGGGGCCCATATGTTTTATACATTTGTGTGATATAAAGGGTATTTTTTAAAAAGGACATGATTACGAACTTGTCTACTTTTCCGTGTTATCAGTGAACATAACATAACATAACGATAACGAAACAAGAATACAAAAATTAAGATCCAAAATATGTGTATTATGTATGTTGTTAGAAATGGCTCTACATTCTACAATTAATTTATTTAAGGGGTGATAGGTAGTGCTCAGTTCCTCATTTCCACACTCTTTATGACCGTCTGCTGAAAGAAGATTGCATTCAATAAATAAAAGCAATTTCTTAAATAATTATAAAACCCCTTGCTATGAAAAACGTCGTTAAACTACGTTTAATTAAAGGGTATAAATTTCTAGAAAGCAAATGCCTCTGTCTCAGATCAAAGAAACTTTGTTTTATAATCTGATGTATTTATACTGTTAATTGTCATGTTTGTAAATAAGGCCACATTTTCTGTTCACCAAAAGCATGTATTTTGAAAAGCAAGTTACTGTTTTTTGGTGTACTTACTATGTTTTTGTACTCAATAGCATAAAGTATACCTGCATTTCTTTTTGTGAGTTGGATCATTTGTATACAAGAATAGAAAGATTCTTAAACTTTTTAATGTAAGTTTTGATAAGATTCAAGTGTAAACTTATATCTTTAAAATAAGAAATCAAAGCTTTATATATATCTTCATATTATCATTCTGTTTCATTCTTTCTTCTTCATTAGGACTCTTCTTTACAGAAAGTAAATTCATAATTTTATCTTAGTATTAGACGTATTTTACTTAAATAATACTTCGAAATATCTTAGATGTATCCCATATTAACTCTAACGAAGGATACCAAAGAAAATAAATTTATATAGGTATATTTTTAAATTTTCCTTCAATACATCGTACAGTACTGGACAATAGAATTAAATAATGCACACCGACCTCTAGAAAGAGATATTCGGCAAATTTCGGATTTGTAGAGCATTGTCCCTTTCTTACCCATTCATATTTCTTGCCCAGTACTGTACTGCCTTTTTTATAGACTAGTGTTACTAGACCTATATCACAGAATACATAATAGTACCAGCACAGAAGACTCACTCCGAAAAAAAATTAAAGTAATAGATACCCTCGGTGTCAAAAGATAAAGTTCAATTCAGATCGCACAGCGCCGAATCACTACGATTATATTTACCTACAATTGCGTCTCTTTCTATCGTGTAACTCTTATCTGTTCTGACGATGTCTATTACGACCGGCATGTTTGCCCCGGCAGGCAGCCGGCCGACTATACCTAAACTGCGGAGTGACACCCCCCTGCCTATATTCACAAATTATTATCTATATCTATATATTAATACGAAAATTGTGCGGTCGAAGGAGTACTAAGTCCAACACATAAAGTTTATGTGGAGTAGTGAAAAAAAAAAAAAAATGTAAAGAATATGCTCGAATTTCGACCACCAAAGGACAGGTAGTACAAATAATGTGTTTCTAATAGCAAATTAACAGCTCCACTTACATCTTAACTCTTACTTACTTACTTACTTACATCTTGCACACACATGCATCTTAACTCTATTCACCCCAAAATGAGGTTTACATATGAAATGGAGACGGATAGGTCGTTGTCCTTCTTAGATGTTGAGGTAACCGTGAGATCAGATGGGTCCTTGTCACACTGTGTGTACCGTAAACCTACTCATACGGACAGATACCTACACGCCACGTCTCATCATCACCCCCGGCACTTGCAATCTGTTATGACTTCATTCAAGAACAGAGCTTATGATCTCTGTGACCCTGAACATTTAGAACAGGAGCTAGAACATGTTCAGGAGGTACTCAAAGGTAACGGATATCAAGTGAAAGGAGGACGGAAGCAACCGAAAATAAGACGCAAGTATCCAGAAGTGAACAGGCAACCGGCCTATATGCCTTATGTCAAGGGAGTTACGGACAAGATCGGGTCTGTGTTAAAGAAATATTCCATTCCGACAGTATACACACCAGGCATAAAGGTTCACAACATCGTCGGCACACCGAAGGATATCTTGCCACTACAAACTCCGGGTGTTTATAAAATAGACTGCAGCTGCGGAAGCTCCTACATAGGCCAAACTAAGCGGACTATTGCAGAAAGGGTCAAAGAGCATATCGCTGCTGTGAAGAACCGACAGACGAGCAAATCAGCGATTGCAGAACATGCACTCGATGCAGGCATCAACCACTGGATGGAATTTCACCGCACGCAAGTCCTCTCCACCGAACGTCACTTTTACTCAAGAGTTGTACATGAAGCGATTGAGATTAAAAAGCATATAACTTTCAATCGGGAAGATGGTTTTAAATTATCTACAGCGTGGAATCCAGTGTTAAAAAACATACCACCTCGCTTTTCTGCGCAGTCGGTTAAACACCAGAATAGGGACTCATCGGTTTGCTTACAGAATAGGGACACTGTTAGTGTGGTATGTGACGGTACATGGCGACACAAAAACATCAACAATATCGAAAAAGTGCGGGTAGATGAAGAACCTTCTACTTCACGGATTCGACGACGGAGGGCGTGCGCCGATGAACCAGTCAGCCTGTGACCACGGCCGGTGCAACCTGGTCGAAACGTCAGGCAAATCAGAGGTATGTAATACCCTAAATAAGTGATCGCGTTAATTCCCGTAAAAATAATATTAATTAAATTAACAGCTTTTCTCTAAATACGGTACTTATAAATATAAACATAGATTTTTTATCTCTGATACGGCTTGACCAATATTGACAGGACTTCCAGTCTAAGATAGTTTTTTTTCATTAACAGTTTTTAGTTTTTAAAAGAATTAACTTAGACTTTTTTAAACTAACTTGTCCCCGTAGCGTTACCTGTGTTTCCGTACTATCACAAAAACAACCACAGGTAATACCGCGGAACTCAGCTAGTAATATAAAACTCCAAATAGAATGTAAGCATGACAAGATAGAGAGTATTTAAGTGGAGTGCAGCCATTATACTTCGGTTAAAGGCTTGTAGTTATAGTAAGTTTCAGTTGCAAGCTACATTATAACTCCAATAGAAGCAGAGAGTCAGATTAAAGACTGACTTAAGTAAGGGGTCGGACATTAATCACGTGATTTTTTTTTTGGCATTTTTTAACCCCCTCTCCCTTGGTAATACATGTTGAGGTTTAAGACCACCCCCTCCTCCCCCCTCCTATATCACTTGTATTTTTAGTACCTACAAAAAATCTTATTTTTAATAATAATACAGGCATAATTATTACCTAATTTCTTATTAGACAATTAAAGACTACAATAATTACGTTCAGAGGCAGAGTAGAATGTTTGCAGTTTGAATGACAAAAAAATAATTAAAGAAATACGAAAATTTGGAAAATAAATAAATACACGTTATATATTATTACACACCCCCTCCCACTTGTGATATTTCGTGATTTTTTGTGAACCCCCCCCCCTTCGAGCCTCACATGATTAATTGACAGCCCCTAACCTAATCCGCGTTGATCGTAATCCAAGATAATATATAAACCCCTCTAAGACTCAGGATTTACGTAATGTGAGATACGGAATTATATACTTAAATCTTGCTTAAGAAGTTGTCAGTTAAATACGAATATGTTTTATAACTATATTAGTAGAACGAATACATGCGTCGGTGTACTATTTTCATTATTAATTAACGTTTTGAAGCAGGAGATTCTCAATTTGTATGTTTTTTCTTTTATATTTCATCATCATCATCTATCCTATCGCAGTTAACTTTTATGTTTGTTACCAAAAATCTAAATCTTCTATGAAACACATAGAATTTTCTTTTTGTATGTCCTGGAAATTCATAGCCTACATTTAGGTAAAAGAAAATGTCAGGTGAAGCCGCCACTTGCACCTTGTGATTTAAGATATCATTGTAATTGATCTTGTCTACAATAAAGCTATAGTATTATTAAAAATTATTATTTTATACTGTAGTATAATACAGTTTTTTATTATAGTATTTTTATACTATAGTATTATACAATAGTATTATTATAAAGAAAACATTTTTGTTATTTTAAGTTGTCAATAAGTAGGTGCACTGAAGTCTCTTGCTTTTGTAAGAGCGATTAGGTTGTCTAATATTGTAGGGGTGAAGATAATTTTATTTATCGATGAATGGATACAAGAATAGTAGGTAGATGATGACCAAACAAAACAACTCTCTAGCCAAATTTCAAACGATTATCGATTTACATTCTATATTCCATTCTATTTCTCTAACCTGTTGTTTGGCTTGGCTAATATTTTATTTTGATCACGTGACAGAGTGACATTAGCCAATGAAACAAGAGAATAGAGAAATAGAATGGTATTTAGAAAAGAAAACGATAAACCTATTGCAACTTGGCTAGAGGGGCAGGACTACGTAAAAGAGTCAGTAGTGAGGCGATGAATAATAGAGGAAAATATATAAGAAAACTGATTTCACGGACCGTGTGGTGACGGACTAAGAATACAAAGTGTCACCATCCCTATTCATTCCATGGGTGTCGTAAGAGGCGACTAAGGAACGAAATAAGCAGCTAACATCACTGCCAAGAGAAGGAAAACTTGAAACAAACCCTTTACCAACCTGTCTGGCCAGCGTGGTATAATCTCCTTTCTAAGGTGGGCCATGTCCAGCAGTGGACTGTTAAAGGCGGTTGATGACGAATAAATTTTGGCAAAGTCCAGAAGAATGTGATACTGTAGTGTTTATAATTAACATTATTTTATACAGAACTTTTAATAGGTAGCAGAGCCACGCTGATTTCAGCATGAATGGCCGACTCGATAGATACTCCCTCTGACAGAAGACCAACAAACAATGACAAAATTCGTGCTGTCGTTATCAGCAGAAGCATCTCAATAGGCTGCCATAGTGTGGGTCACCATGCTGCATTGTTTGCTTTCGGAATTTATATGGTGAATTGAATTCTACTCATACTTTCCATCAGGCAGAGTGGAGTCACTTTGTCAGTTTTAAATATGAAAAGAAAACTAATTTCCCTTTACACTACGGTTTAATACAAGCGAAAGGATCTAAACTACAGCATTTTGTAAGTCATCGTAATCTATTTTTATATAGAACGGTCCATCACGTTGTCAAAAAATGAGGTCAACGTCCAATCAAGTACAGTCCTGAGATCACGATTTGATTACGCTATCTACCACGATGGTCTGTGACACTCGTAAATCTATTAATCATTTAATTTGGACCAAATCTTTGGGCAGATTTACTGTATTGTAGTCTTGTTATGTCTGTCTGGACATTGGAAAAAATAAACTAACTCGCTTCAGCGCTTGTCGTGTCGCCAAAATTACGATTTGACCGACTGTATTTGTCCTAGCTTGATAAAGTTAAAGAGTATAGATCTAGGATTTTCATTTGAGTACTGATTGATTTGAAACGATATATGCATATCTATTTAATATAGAAAATGACAGTTTTGTAATCTATTTTTGATGTTAAATAACGATGTTACTAGGTACTCTTGAATTCTGCTCATGCGTTCCATCAGGCAGAGTAGAGCCACTTTGGCAGGATCATAGATATTGACATAGTTATATTGACATTCAACATAACAAGAACATCAACATAATATAACAAGTGGCAATGTATAGCTGACTCTTGAGAGTGACATCAGCATGCGGCAGTCACTGCCAATCAGATCGGAAACAGAAATTCGGGTTAAAATATATTTTTTGGGTATATCATTCAAGATTTTCCTAATAAAAGCTCGAGTATAGCAGATAGCAGTATTTCACTCACGTGACTCTGATATCATGCAAGATGTCGGTCTCGGTTGTCATGAATATCTATAGTAATCGTAATTGGAAAGTCAGTGCCCTCAAATATATAATAACTACTTTAACTTGTCATTACAGGATTGTGGATGTAAGATGATAGTTCCTCCGTTCAAATACTGATATTGAAATAAAACTGGTTAAACTAATGCCCAACCTAAAATAATATTTGGAACGTAATTTGGAATATTAAAGGCCTGGAAGATGATGATGTAGCCAGATGTAGGCCGTATTAAAAATCCTACATTTTACTAATAATACTTTCCCAATTTTAACTAACAGTGCACTGATAGACATAAGAATTAAGAATCTCTTAGATAAGAAATTAGGCTGGTCAGACTGGTTGATATAACGTTTGTTTCAAGTTTTCTTTCTTTTTGCCGTGATGTTGCGCTGCGTAGTTTCTTTCTTTAGTCGCTTCAGGACACACATGGAATTAACATGGGGATTACATACTGTATTATAGGGGTCAACCGGAAACATTCGGAAAGAAACGATGAGGAAACTGGAAATATATTAAAAGGTATGGATAATAGGCGGTGTACCAATAGTTCAAGTCGCGTACAGATAGATCGTATTGTGTATTTAAAGAAATATTAGCTTTCTATCTAACTTACTTTCTAATAAAATGCAATTCTACTTTAATTAAGAGTTGCTCACCAACATAAATTGCACAGAATAATATTATTACTAAAGTGAAGCGTCGTCTGAAGCAGACAGGGGCGTAATAGAAACCAATAAACTAACTTAAATTAGGTGGAATATGAGATTGCTTCCGCATAAGCTTGAATAGTTAATTATTTGTATGGATAATTAGCTATTAGTACATTATATTCATCGCTGAACACAGTCTAGTTTATTAAGATTTATAAGTTTTTAATGAGGTTTCCTAGTTCCTCAATTTTACTTAATATTTCGGACAACTTACAGATAACGCCATTTAGTCCCAAACTAAGCAGAGCTTGTATTATGGGTACTATAGACAACTGATATAGATACATAAACATACTTTTTTTTTGCAAATAGATTCATATTATACATAGAAAACCCCCGAACTCAGAAACAAATATTTGCGGTTCACACAAATATTGGACCTGACCCGGGAATCGAACCCGAGACCTCAACACAGGAGTCGCATACGCAACTATTGCGCCACCGAGGCTCTAATTACAGAGTTATTATTTCCGTATCTCCTGGATACTTTGCACTTTTTCTCTTTACTAGTAATACAAAATCTATCTAAGTCTAAAACTACGGAAACTACCGTCTAAAAGTTTAATTACCTTAGGAGTGTTATAACGACATAACGATACGCTCATACTTACAAAACGTTTCCCTCTGTCAAAGCAAAAGTCCTTTTATGACACAGAGTTTGTTTATGTGTGTGTGAAATTTTGTTTTTTTTTTATTTTAATTGTAGTGTGTAAGTTCACAGTGACTGGTGATTGGTTTTGTATGTTGATCTTAAATGTGTATGTATGAAGATTTGGTCAGTATCGCTTTATAATGGTGACCGACGCTCGATGTCCTGAGAGTCGGCTTATTAAGTTTTACTCTAGGTTGAATAATACAATCCGTATAAATAGTAATATTCACATTTCCTGTATTGCCTTCTCATCTAAATTTTTTTTCAGTATTATACTTCTGCTTGGCTTGGCTTTACACGGTAAGGATTGATTGCATAGTTACATCCCTCAGGTAAGCTTGAGCTGAGTATAACACATACACGTAGCTATAAACTTGTACAAACTCAGTTGAAGCCATGGCCTCTTCTTACAATCGCGAAGCCACACAAGCTCAGTTTTGCCTGGACAGGAATACCAACGGCCATAATATATCAAGAAGCATACTTTTTCGAATGTCTAGACAGATGTAAACCTGTACAGTGAATAACAGGCTACGGATTACCTGTAAAATGTAACTGTGCAGGCAAACTTGTCAGGTACGCCGAATGGCGTTGCTCGTGGTCGGGAACCTATAACTGGATTCGAGTCTACCTACTGGAGCCTACCTAGATCTATTTTTTTTTAATATCGTTCGAAAATCAAGTTTATAGCTTACGCATAAACTACAGGCAAATCTTTTTTACCTTTTTATAAACAAAGATTATTAGCCATTCAACAGGGATTAATGCTTACATAAAAAAATATATCTCGCAAACCAACAATTACAAATAATCAAGATATTTCATCACAAAAGACGATAAAATGTTTAGATTTTGCTACCAATAAGTTCAGAAAAGGTATAGGCCACCAAAATAATATTATGAGAATAATTTCCGACAATAATCTTTTCGAAGATAATGAAACGTTGGAAGAAACGATGGGAATTAATAATATTATCCAATTACCACGTAATATTATATTGTATTTCTGTTAGATAGCGTATAAATGTACGTATAATCTGATTATATTGTAATGAAACGATTCATTGAGGATAATGCGACCAAATTACATATTGCTGTTTGTTTAGTTCATTTCAAGCCCGTATTTAGATTTCTTCATAATTATTACGGAATGGAATAGTCAAACTGTTGTTGTAAATGAAAACGAAAATATGTAAACCTTGTTCTTCTTCCTAGCCTTATTCCCAACATTATTTGGGGTCGGCAACTACACTCGGTTCCAAAAATAACGGGTCAGTCACATAAACCCGAATATCTCCCGAACTACGTATGCCATCCTAATGAAACGAAGACTGTTCAATTGAGAATTTAATTATACAGATAAAAAATAAAATAAAACTTAGTTACACCCACAATATTAATCTTAAATTAAAAAAAAACTAAAGTAGTCATATTTTTCTTAAGATTACATTTTTTTATGATTGTTTTTTTTCTGTTTTTCATCACTGGAGGCTTCATCACGTGGAGGCAATACAAAGTATTAAATGAAGAAAGTGATGAAAAACAGCAAAAAAACAATCATAAAAAAAATGTAATCTTAAGAAAAATATGACTACTTTAGTTTTTTTTTAATTTAAGATTAATATTGTGGGTGTAACTAAGTTTTATTTTATTTTTTATCTGTATAATTAAATTCTCAATTGAACAGTCTTCGTTTCATTAGGATGGCATACGTAGTTCGGGAGATATTCGGGTTTATGTGACTGACCCGTTATTGGTTTATGTGACTGACCCGTTATTTTTGGATCCGGCTTTAGTTCAACCGGTTTTACCTGAATATCTGTTTTTCCACGGAGCGACTGGCATCGACTGACCTCCGCAACTCTAAGATAGAACTAAAATTCAATGGTTGAACTAGTTGTCAGTAAATTTGAGGGCACTGACTTCCCAATAACTATTGCTATAGATGTTCATGACAACCGGGACCGACGGCTTTACGCGCTCTCCGAGGCACGGGCGTGAATCACCACCAAACTTCCAAGCTCCGGGCTGCTATAAGAATTTCCTAAGAAAAACCAAAAAACACTTCCTGATTAGCAGTTGCATACGCTATCCACTATAACTATAACAGGCCTTTCCATCTTTTCAGATTATTTAAACATCGCCTCTTCGACACTTCTTGGTGTGACTGTAAAGCATTTGTTGAGTGAAGTTGCTTTTGCAAAAAAAAGGGTAGGCAGGCCCATGTTGCGCTTTAAGGACTGCGCTATACACTAGACAAACTAAATATGTAAACCTAAGCCTAAGTTTTTGATTTTCTGTTTATGCGTATATTTAGACACATTATCATCATCAATAGGCCTCGGGCCTTTCCATATAAAGGAGGTTGTGGTCTACTATACGATGCAGGCCGAACGGGCTGGTATACAGTTCGTTTCAAGTTTCCTTTCTCTTTGCCGTGGTGTTGTCTGGCTCCGTTGTTTGGCTCCCTTAATAACCATATTTATTTATTTATTTATACATCATGCACTTTAGGTACACTGGCGGACTTACTGCCTAAGGCATTCTCTATCAGTCAATCTAACATTCTCTTGTCTTTCCTACTCATCTACATTTCCTTTTCATTATTAAACTCCTGTTTATAATTTTCGTGACTTTTACACATAATTTTTGTTTTAATATTTGTGTTGTGGCATATTTGTATTGTTATCCTAACCTTTTGAATAAATTTATCGCTAATAAATCCGCAATACAACAAAAAGTAAAGGTATTATACTTCTGCCTTTCTTCCTGTTTTACATTGTGATAATATTATTTATTTTCCAAAATCTTTATGTTCGTATCAAGAATAAACAGTTCAGTGTCCTGTGATTCACAAATAAAATTACAAAAAAAAGGGATGTCTATGACTAGCACTAAACGTCTTTCGGAATATGGAATAAAAGAACGTCAGAATTTAAATTTTACAGTCGATTATGTACATTGACATATTAATTTATTAATATCGATTCAAGTTTCTATTTAATTGATACTACATTGTAGGCTATGAATTCATGACACACTTAAAATTTTTTGAATAAGGTGCAAAACAATGCATTTTAACTGCCAAAGCTATACTTGAATACAAGTTTGGCGTAAATATGATCGGATGTAAGACAAAGTTGCATTATTTCTCTGGCAGAATGCCACTTGCCAGCCAAACGTCTTTGTAATCTAGTTCAAACAGAAGTGTATGAAATTGATATTTTGCGTATGCCACTTCAATTTATATATTTACTTTATTATTATTATATAAACTAAATAGAAAACAAAAAAACTAATTAGATACCCAATAAGCATTGAATAAGTATTTGATGTGAATCCATCAGGACTTTAAGAGATCCGGGGGGAACGAAATCTTGCATTACTTGAAAGCGTAGAAACTGAGTCTACTTAGATCAAGTGTGGGAAAACCGACTACCCACTTAACCCAGCGGCGGTCTACCTTGGTAGGCGGAAGGAGCTCCAGGAACGTATCAGCGGCTTTTGGAATTCCCCCTGCCTGCTTTGAATACCTCATGACTGAAGTATATCTCAGGGTGACGGACACCTGAGGTAGAATGATGTAACGCCTCTCACCACTATATACAGTTAAAGGCGAAACACCGACGCCTCTGACAAATCAGCACAGGGGAATCACCTGTCTCAAGTCAAAAATTACAGTCCCCTCTTCACTTTCAGGGTGTAATAAGTTAAATTCGCCCTTGAGATATGACATCGTGTTTCTTTAAAACCTCAGTGTTCATCATTCTCATGGTTGAATGAATTCTAAATACTGAATCAGTTACTTATATCAGATGTCTAATATATATCAGTAAATGTTAAGGTGGTATATGAAACTAAGTATCATTTTACATATCTCAATAACAAGACATCAAATTACTCGAGACTCGAGACAACAACTAAGAAGAGACTGCGAACATGATTTTCTACACATGCCACTGAAATATTACTATTGAAGAGAACTTTTAAATCATTGTCAAACATTCTTGACAGCTGTTTTGCTAATGACTTCCCTACTTTAGTACGTTACTTTACAGAGTACAGAGTCTACATAATCATTTTCCGGAAAATATAACTTTGAAAAGGGTTTTAACTAAATGTAGCATAGGTGCAAAAGAAATCATATAGCCAACTTGTCAAGGATTGAAATAGAGTAATAGACTGCAAACTAACACTCACAACAATGTCGCTTGATTGATTGCCACTTGCCCCCTGAATAGTTGTTGTCCAATTGTGTGCTCGTTAGTAGTTTAGTGTTGTGAAGCTAGTAACAACTTAGTAACAGGAACTGCCAATTAAAATAACAGTCATCCATCTCAGTTTACCGGTCAAATTCAAAAGCTGAAAGAAAGATGCCTGTGAACCTACCCTGTGAATCTTCTCAAATCGATAAGTCTTTAACAATCTGAAATGTCTTTGTATTTTAAAATCACCATAACTCATTATTACAAAAAAATAATCTTTCTTGCATCCCCTTTCAGGCACTTTCGAAAAGTTGTAAATTATTTACTCTAGTTGCTATTTGTTACTGCGTGTCTGGCTGTCACTCATAAACAATCGTAAATATAATAAAACTTCTCACCATATCACAAACATTTGTTCATTAAAAACAGTAATATTTTTAAATATCCATAAACGAATAAAATTATTTTTATCAGTACATAGTATAAAACAAAGTCCCTATGTATGCTTAAATATTTAAAACTGCGTAGTTTTAAAGATTTAAAGATTATGATGCCATTTTCTTTAATAGATAGAGTGATTAAAGAGTAAGGTTTTTATGTCTAATACATGCATAATATAGTAGATAATAATTTTAGAAGTTTCTAATGTGATGTTTTTTACGCTTACATTGCAAACGCTGGCTCTACCCTACGAGATAGATCAAAATAATGTACTACACTATTGTACATCATAAAAATGTCTACAAAAAAGTGCGCGATGGTATATATCTATCTCTTAGGGATAACCCACAATAACCAATTTTTTTTTACGAGAAATAATGGCTTATTTACGAAGCGATTTTAAGCAATACAGTATTAATCCTTATCCAATTAAGTACCTTAAACACATTGTGTAATATGGCCCTTTACAGTATGTAATTTAAATAAATACTTTTGAATATATTACAGATTTAAAATGCAGGAACAAAGCGATTGTGGCGATACCGGCCGAGGCCCGTTAGTTGACGCTGCTGTCGATTTGTCACTATCAGTTATTTAACTAAACACAATAAAATAAAATTTATTTTTTAATAAAGTTTATTTATTTCTGAATTAATATTCTAAGGCGGTACTAAGTTCGCCGGGTCAGCTAGTTTCATTATAATTTAATTATTGATCTATACAAATAAATAATGTGCGTAATATCAAATTATTATTTTTTTACTAAATGCATGTAAAAGTACAGTACAAACATCCAAAATGCAACTACTTAATTATATTTTTTTGTCTGTCTGTTTGTTCCAGCTAATTTCTAAAACGGCGGGACTCATTTTTAAGGGATTTTAATTGACGGATGACTGACGACATAAATAGTAAATCCGGCTGATTATTTTAGACTAGCTTCACTCTGCGGCGTTCCTCGTGATTTTTCAACATTAACACCGCGGGACTCACTTAGTATAATAAGTAAATAAAACTCCCTCGTTGGTCTAGCGGTTAACGTATGCGGATAAAGAGACAACCAATCAAAAGGTCAGGTCCTATTTCCGAGTCGCTCTGGGCCACAAAGTAAGGTTTTTCTTACAAGAAATTATTATTATCAGCTCTGAGTATGGAAGTTCCTGATTCCCGGAGAACATGTTAAACCTTCGGTTCCATTCATCTTAAACACCAATGGCAATCGGTACTGGTGGGCAGTCATTTATTTTTTATTTTAGGATATTATTATGTGTATCCGAACAGCATAGGCCTAAACTTATTTTGACAATTTGACATTCCAATGACATTTAAGCCTACTTGGGCGCCCTCTATCAATAAAAATTAAAAACTTTATGTAATGGTGGTGACTCTAACAAAATACGGACTGATTGCTTCTATTTTTATTTCTATTTTAATTAATTAGCGTTAATCGTATTATTAAATATTGTGGCTGCGGCCATATCATGCTTTCATATGTCGGGATTAGCTAAAACGGCAGTTTTGGCCGAGGAGGGCGGTAACAATCAGAATAGGAAACGTTCTCTTCACATCACCGAACAGTGCAATAATAAAAGAACTAAATCAGACGATATGAGTGCCAACGAGAAGAAGTCTAACTTCTCTCTACTGACCCCACACTCTAACGGGTCTATAAAGGTGACTTCGTCATCGATGAACAAACCTGGAGCAGCGACGAAGAAATTGGTTATAAAGAATTTCAAAAGTATGTTTACCCTTTTATCTACTAGTCGTCACAATCATAACCTATTAGACATTTGCGAAGGTAATCATTGTTGTGTTTTCAGGTAAACCGAACCTTCCAGAAAACTATCAAGAAACGACATGGAGCAAGCTTCGAGAGGCAGTGATTGCAATCCAGACCTCCAAGGCGATCGCCTACTCACTCGAGGAGTTGTATCAGGCGGTCGAGAACATGTGTAGCCACAAGGTAATCAACATGTGTATTGGAGAAACCTTTCAATGTATAAATATATATAAATACCTTAAAGTAATTGCCGAAGTAAGAAATAATGCTTATTGGCATTTACTTATCTATAGAAAGTCTGACAACATTAGTCATAGTAAACAAAATATTGCTGTAGTGTTGTGCCAATAATTGCACTCTATTGAAAAAATCTTACTAGAATACATTAAATGCCTACATTTAAATTGAAAAAGTGTATGTGCAGTTAGATTATTCCTGAAATAATAAACTACTACTGTAAAAATATTTTATGCACTTCGTGTTAACTGTTTCACTTGTTTATGGCTATACCAATGTGTCTAACCTTACCTTACACATGTTCATCTATAAGGACTCCTATAACACATGTCTAAACCCAGAAAAGACCTTAGGACTTAAGAAATAAAAGCCGTTTCATGAAATAAATAATCAATTATTATTAATGACCGATCTGATAGTGGAGTGATTTGTAACCTTGATTGCTAAGCCAGAGATCCAGGGTTCGATTCCCACACAGGAAGAGCATAATCTTTAGTCGTATCTATAGATGTAATTATATCCAAGTCTATTAAAAGTCTGGCACTGTCTTATATGGGATAAAACTACCATGTATAGGATGTGCGAATGAAAAAGTGAAGTGGTTCATAGTAATTATATTTAATTTAATTGGATAAACTACATTTCTTATATGAACCCTTGATAAACATAAATAAAGTTTTTAAAGTAACTTTTCTAGAACCATGAACTAATGAAAAACAATCAATCATTCATTCAATGACAACATTGCTTATGTTAATATGAAAGTTTTTATTATAACTATTTTAAATATTTATGAAGCAAGAAACTTACTTCTCACATAATAGTCGACAATATCTCTGCATTATAAAATAAAAACAGATATTCCAATAAGGTTCAAAGTCAGTCAGTTCTAGAAGTTCTTATTTTAGTTAAAATACTTTATAATGTCCTGGTAATCTGAATGAATAAGTAAAGATTTAAGGTAAATAAAATCTATGTTGGTCTCTTAATTAGTGAGGTAAAGTAACGGATTGCATGCTTCACAATAACCTTTTATAACAATGCCATGTGCCTGCAATGGAAAGTGCATCTGTTAAATCCCTAATGTACGGCTATAAAAGTAAAGGCAAGTGGTCTGTATAAATTGTTGTATTCGTAAAGGTAAATAATAAAAAGGTGCGCGTGAGATGCTATCGGGCACCCTGTGGTCCCCCGCTGACGCCTTGCTCCACCGGCGACTTCCAGAGACAGCCTAGAGTAGTCGAACCCAATAACGGCTCAAAAACAGCATCAATATTGGTAAAGAATAGGAAGAATGATGATCACTACTTTTGGATCCTACTCATGCTTTCCATCAGGCAGAAAAGAGTCACTTTGGCAGGGTCATGAATAAAAATAAAGAGGATTGTAGTATAATATCACTGCTTCTTTTATTACTCTTAATTAATCAGTTCTATATTCTCTTTATATAAATATATTCTGTGTATGTTCTGTATTAACAACGATTCGTTAATCTTATTACAGATGGCCTCACAGCTTTATGTAAATCTCACAAATTTAGTGGAAGCTCATGTGAAAGCTAACATAGAACAATTTCTTTCGGAGACCATGGACAGGCAGGTGTTCCTCAAACGTATGGACGACTGCTGGCGTGCGCACTGCCATCAGATGATCATGATCCGGAGCATCTTCCTATATCTAGACCGTACATATGTCTTGCAAAACCCTAGTATACATTCTATATGGTGAGTTAATTAGATCTCTATTTGTTATTGACATAAGAGTGATTTTTCAATAGGGAATTTAAGGTGGGCTTTCTTTGGGGCCTGTTCTGACCGTCTGAATGTTTGAATAACATCCATTCCCTGATCTATTTTACTGTAGTTGTACAGTGGCACACTGCACACCATGTAGTCTGTTCAAGTCTACACAGCACCCCACCGTTAATTACAATTTTACAATACAAAACAATAATATTACATGCATAATATTATTGTTGCACTAGCCCACTCTATTCGGTTCACCCAATTGAAAGTTCTGAGGTAACAAACAAAAAAAACAGTCAAATTGAGAACCTCAACCTTTTTCGAAGTGGGTTATTAAAAATAAATTTATGTATTTTTGACCCCAGACTCAAAAATAACGCGGTGTTATAACATTGTGAGTGTGTCTGTCTATGGCATTGTAGCTCCCGAACGGATGAACCGATTTTAATTTTGTTTTTTTTTTTGTTAAAAAAATGAATTAGTCGAGAGTGTTCTTAGCTATGTTTGAGGAAAATGGGTCCAATCAGTTTGGGGCTTTTGTAATTTTTGCAATGTGTTTAAGTGTTATTTTTATCAGCAGTCTCGTTACTCTAATGATTGCAACTGGTTATTTCAGGGACATGGGACTAGACTTATTCCGACACCATATAGCAATGAACACTTTAGTTCAGACAAGAACTGTGGACGGTTTATTACTGCTTATCGAGCGGGAACGAGAGGGGGATGCTGTGGACAGATCATTGCTCAAGAGTTTGCTAAGGATGTTGTCGGATTTACAGATTTACGAGGAAGCTTTTGAACACAAGTATGTACATATCAATATATTTTACCTATACTATATTATTTAATAATTGTTTCATAAAAATCTCATCTTGGGTCTCAGGAAAGGGTAAAAGCCATATGTCCACACGATGGCCAAATACGGGTTGGGAACTGGCAAGACACGTTGTGGTTTCATAAACCTTACCGTTGGATGTTTTTAAGCCGACTGAAAGCCTCCAACTAAGTTTCACGACTGTTATCTTAGATAACAACCAGGAACGACTGCTTAACGTGCCCTCCGAATCATGGAAATCGTACTGACCGTGTCTTCGTGGCTTACACTCGGTGATTGTTTCCAATCACCTAAAGCCATTCGGCTATCAGCGCTTCTCACTCTATCATCTCAATCATTGTTTACGGAATTAAAAAATATCACCCGGTTTATTACGGGATTCCTTTCCAGACTGAGTCTTAGGAAATGTTAAGTTGAACAAGTAAAAATATACGTAAACATTTACTTAAAAATATAAATATTATTAACATACTGTTTTATAACCATAAATTACAAGGACGGCCTTCCTCAATGACGCAATGGTAACATATGCAACTGGTGTGCTTAAAGTCTTAGGTTCGATTCCCAGATCAGATGTTTAGGTTGTTGGCTTTTTCTATGAATTATATACCTATTTTGCATTAATCAGTTGCCTAGAACTAGTGGTACAAAACTGCTTGGTTTCAAAGTGTACATTAATAAATTCAACTCCTTAGAATGATAATTTAACTTACTAGCTAACATAGTAGTTTATAGGGATAGTGGTTAGTGATACGGCTGCTAAACCAGAGGTCGTGGGTATGAATCCCACCCAAGTCGAAAACAGGCTCTGCCTAGAAAATGTCATATTTTGTTTTCTACTATCAGGTCGTTGGTCTTCATGGGTTCAAATCCCGGGTCGGGCCAAAAAGTGTTTTTGGGATTATTTTCTTAGGAAATTCCTAATAGTAGAGTTTGGAAGTTTGGCGGTGATTCACGCCCGTGCCTCGGAGAGCTCGAAAAGCCGTCGGTCCCAGTTGTCATGGCAATCGTTATTGGGAAGTCAGTGCCCTCAAATATACTGACAACTAGTTCAATCTTCGAATTTCAGTTCTCCCTTAGGGTTGCGGAGGTCCGATGCCAGTCGCTCCGTGCAAAAACTGAAATTCAGGTAAAACCGGTTGAACTAGCCTACCCCAAATAAAACTTAGGAATAAAGGCTAGGAGGATGACTACCAATTTGGTGATGTGGTTGCTAATGAGAACTGGCAAAAACTCCAGTAAAGTATAAATATTTATTGTTGCACATTGCTTAGTGTATTCGTCAACCTAATCAATAATATAAACTACTTTCTTAGTTAAAGTATACCATGTACTAATAAATGATATTACCTTTCCAGATTCCTGCTAGCCACGGAACGTCTGTACGCGGCCGAGGGCCAGCGCCTGATGAGCGAGCTCACGGAGCTGGCTGTGCCGCAGTACCTCGCGCATGTCGAGAAACGACTACGAGAGGAGAACGAGCGGCTACTACACTACCTAGATCCTTCTACTAAGTGAGTCATAATGTGGATTATCAGAAAGAGATCGATAGATTTATAAGATAGAGATTATCAGAGTGATCTGGTAAATGCTGTTGACGTTTAACAGTTCAATTTGGCATTCATTCTGCATCACCCAGAAGACCATCCTAATAATGAAAGCATACTTGCTATCGTATTTCGTTGGTGTGTGTGACTGGACGCCTAATCATTCTGCATCATTTTCTCGACCTCCATAGACCAGGAGAATGGTGCAATAACAACTGACCAGTCCGCCATGGGGCCGGGTAGGCAATGCAGCATGGTGACCCACCATGCTGCATTGCCTACCCTCTCAATGAGGATGATGACATCTACTCCTTGATTCTACATATTCTTAAATATAAAACAAAAATGTTATTATTATTTGTCCTTTATACATTCAGGAAAAACTTAATTTCAGGTTAAGTGTGTGCGTGTGTGTTCTTTGTACGTGTTATTGTATTTCCTTGTACATTGCATATTTTTAACACAAATATGGTATTATATACACATATATTATACATATATTATATACACAGACATAGAGAATAGGTAGAGTGGCTTTGGAATTTGTTAGTCTATGACCATCAAAATCACCCCAAAAAAAAAAGATACACTTAGATATGCTTACATTAAAAAAAATATGTAATTTTTTTCAGATGGCAATTAATTCACACAATAGAAAGACAATTACTTAGTGAACATCTATCAGGTATATTAGACAAAGGACTGAAGGCATTGATGGACGGACCCCGGCTGGCGGACTTAACCACCCTGTATAGTTTGTTTGGTCGTGTCAAAGACGGGCTCGTTGAATTGTGCAAACACTTTAATGCTTATATCAAGGTCAGTTTGTAGTAGAACAAAAACATTTATTTTGTGAAAGATGTACATTTATATTTAGAGGATATGTCTGACAATAGTTTATTTATAATAATCACTTTATCCAGCTTTGATACGTCCGACTATGTGTCACTATTTTTCTAACGTGAATGATCAAGTTTTCGTGCCCTGACTAGCTCTTTAATAAAATATGTAACAACCTGCCTTTTTTTTGTTGAAAAGTCGCTGGACACATTGGAAATTAAAAAAGCCTTTTTTAGTTAACGGAAAGATTTACTATATTATCCCTACTAATATAATGAAATGTGAATGTAAGCTTGTTACGCTTCACGCGAAAACTAGTCAACCGATCATCATGAAACTTCGTACACATATTCTTAGAGGTATTAGAAGTAACATAGGATACTTTAACAAAACAATGTTTTTACGAAAAATAAAAAAAATACACAACCGAGATACACGCGGGCGGAGCCGCGGGCGAAAGCTAGTAATACTATAAATGGCTTCTCTTTGCTATAAATGACTATCACAACGAAATATTCTAATAGCCCACAGCTATAGCTCTAAGACTGTGACTAAATTTATAGTCAGACATTAATTACCTTCAGAAAATGTATTTTAAAAAAAAAATAACATTTCGTGTAACTCATAAATTTTACTTAATGTTCCTATTCACATGAGTACTTTTAAAACAGTCGATTTTCTATTAATATACAGAACAAATCAACTTATTACATTTTTAAACATATTTCAGAAAAAAGGTCGTACGATAGTAATTGAGCCGGAGCGTGACAAGACTATGGTGGCCGAGTTGCTGGACTTCAAAGAGCAGTTGGACCACGTGGTCACCACGTGTTTCCAACGCAACGACAAGTTCCTATACTCTATGCGTGAGGCCTTCGAGTACTTCATCAATCAGCGACAGAATAAACCTGCTGAACTTATTGGTAATTATGCAGCTCACTTGATTTTCCTCTCTTTATTTTTATTGTTATTATTTATGAGCTTGCCAAAGTAGCTCTACTCTGCCTGATGGTAAGCTCCAGTAGAATCTAAGAGTGGTCGTCACCATCCTCATTGCAAGTACAGTATGGTGACTTAAACTATGAGATACTATTGCATTTTGATTGCAATTAAATATGTGATGGCAATTAGGTTGTCATACTAAACTTCTTTATTCTTATACAGAATTTTCTTTGTCAAATTCTATACAAAAAAAAGTTAAAAAACACTAAACTTTTACAACAAACACTATTACACGACAAAACACTAATTTCTGTAAACCATATTCTGAACATTTTTTTTTGCTAGATTTGTATTTCAGTATTTGCGTTCTAATGGATTACTATGTATTTATATTACAATACAGTAAAATTTAATATCTTTTTCGACTGTTCTGAATTCGGGCGATGATAATTTATGTTAAAAATTGAAGACGACAAAGTATTTATGCGTTCAAGTAATCATGACATTATCGCGTGTATTATTTCTCTTCGCCACTCGACAAAAATACAAAAAAAACAACAAACAAATAATTTGCCGAAGTCCTGACGGAGTGTCGTATTAGTTACTGTTCGCTCGATAGATGGCGCTGCACAATTTAAATTCGAGGTATTAAGATTTTCTTGTGTCAAATATTATAGTCAAACTATCATTAGTATATTTGCGCTATTGCGAAGGTTCTTTTAATTGTTATTAAACTCCTATCATGGTATTATGATATAATTTTTGTAGTAGCAGGACTTTTTCTGCTACAATCTATTTGAAAATTCATTTTCATCCCATGTCGGTCTCTGAATGTCTGACTCGTTAGATATATATATTTGATCTATGAAAGTGGAAATCCTTATAAATATGTTTTAATATTCTAGAATTCAGTAGTCAATCATAGTTTTTTTTAAATATATACATATTCGATTGCACGTTTAGCCTAGTGGATTAAGCGGTCGCCCACCGCTCTCTACTGCGTTAAGTGTCAGTGGGTTTAAATCCAATGTACATTGTGTGATCCAGAAATTGTTGTTCCGAGTCATATCTCCCCAGGATGTGACTGCAGCGACCCTGAGACGACGTGTCCCCTTCGCCGCCTCCTTCGAGCGGGATCGGCTCTTTCCCGATCCCGCTCTAGGGACTCCTTCTGGAGCATAATGTTCTCACAGAAGGAGACCGAGTCTTCCCATCCCTCTCTAACCAGCCACTCGCCAGCACTGCCGCGATTAATGCTGGCGGTGACAGGTTTTGTTCGATCTGTCCGACCAGGACACGACGCGCGGATGCCCAAGTAGGGCAGTCCTCCAGCGCGTGCTGGGCGGAGCCCCTGTAGGAACCGCAGTGGTGGCATTGTGCTGTAGTCACCCGTCCTATTTGATTCAGATACTCACCGAAGCAACCGTGCCCGGTGAGTATCTCAGTCCATCGATAGGTGACATAGTCGGTCCTCTTTACCTACGCTCCGATGTTGGGCAGCACAGATCTAAATTTCGAGCCATGCCTGCCAAGTCTCCAAAGCAGTTAGAAGAACCTGCTATTTAATCTTTTCATTCACAAGTAATACATATATATGATTATATCTTCCACAGCCAAGTTCGTCGACATGAAGCTCCGTGCTGGCAACAAAGAAGCAACTGAGGAAGAATTGGAACGATTGCTAGACAAAATAATGGTCCTCTTCAGATTTATCCACGGCAAGGATGTATTCGAAGCATTCTATAAGAAAGACCTGGCTAAAAGATTGTTGGTTGGCAAGTCAGCCTCGGTTGATGCAGAAAAATCTATGTTAAGTAAACTTAAGCAGGAATGTGGAGGCGGCTTTACACTTAAATTGGAAGGAATGTTCAAAGATATGGAACTGTCAAAGGATATTAATGTTACATATAAGCAAGTAAGTAATTTTTATAATATACAAGTCATATTAAAAATTAGATTTGAGTATGAACTTTATAGTATAAAATTAAACATAACGTCCCACTCTGGACATAGGTATCCTCTCAGGAAAGGGTCAAAGGCATACGTCTCCACACTGGCCGAATGCAGGTTAGGGACTGGCAAGACACGTGGTGGCTACGTAATATTGTCATTAGATGTTTTTAAGTCGCCTGAAGGATTGTAACTAAACTTCACGGCTGTTAACAACCGGGACTGACTGCTTAACGTGACCTCTGAATCATGGACACGCTCATAACATTTATCTGTAATTGTAGTATATATTATCTTTATATATATAACTAGTTGACCCAGCGAACTTCGTACCGCCCAACTTTAAAATTAAATAACTTGATCGCAACGCCACCTACCGGGTCCAATTGCGAATCTAAACCATTCCCAGATCCCCTTGAACACACACAAAAAATTTCATCAAAATCGGTCCAGTCGTTTGAGAGAAGTTCAGTGACATACACACTCACAGAAGAATTATATATACACGGTTAGTTTTTAATTACCATAGAAAAACTAGGGGCAGATACAGAACTTATATATTAACATAAAACACCATAGAACAAATACCCAAAAAACAAAAATAACTGAGTTATTATGGTTTTTAAAATGTTAAAATACGCCCATAATTTATTGTCACCCAAATATATTATACACACGCGTATTTTAATTATCAATGAATAATAATTTCTGTTTCAATGTGTACGACGCATCGCCCAATACTGTCAAAGCAGTTCAAAGCATGCCGCCATTAGGCGCACGCGTAGCATCGTAGGTATTAGGTACCCCGCTCGCACCCACAACCCGCAGGCTAGGACATTGACACTTTCTTGTTACGTAACATTATGTCGTGAATTATATCATGCGTTATGAACAAAAATTTGGTAGTTTTCGGGAAAATATTAACATGTATTTTTTTTTGTTTTAATTACATAAATATGTTCAGTATCGAAAGCTGAATACCACATATGTTTTTCTCTGGTCATTAAAAATTAGTCGTGTATAAAGATAGTAGATAAAATCCAAGAACTTTTAAGAGTTTCATGCTAAGCTGGGCCAGATTGCTAGTAAATTAAAAAAAAAACAGTATAGGGCTTATTCCAAGTATTCCTTCTCTTTACAGTGTCTTGATTTGAGTTCTGTCTTGAGTTGTTTGTCCTCTAAGAACATCATCCATGGGATGGATAAAGATGGTGACAAGGTATCCTTAATCCTACATGATGAAAGTGTAGTTTTTTTTTTTTTTTTAAATCTTTATTTACGGAGCTTAGCCACAGTTATGACTATGTCGCTCCATCATAGCCATTCTTTTTTTTTTTTAAATTACAGTCGTTTTAAATACTCAGCATATATATCATACATAGCCTTAGCTGTATCTGTCAAAGGACTGGCAAGGATGCTATTACATCTTCCAGTGTCCATCAACTTATCACTAAATAGGCGATTTCTAAGTTGTTGGTTCCGCACACATTCCATCAAAATATGTTCTACGTCCTCTATCACACCACAGATTTCACAATTCGGCGTAGATGATAATCCCATTAGAAAGGTGAACTTTCTGGATGGGATGTGTCCGGAACGTAACCTCATAGCCATTATTAATTTATGTCTATTCAATGAACAGTTATCAATCCAAGGTATAACGAGCGGTTCAGGTTGTATAGTTTTATACCAGATACCCTTTTCAGTTGATCTTTGATCAAAATATTCTCTCCAGGATTTATAACAAAATTCTTTTACAAGGTACAGGCAATCCAAAAAGTAAGGGGGTTTTAAAATAGGTATACCTTCAGAACAAGCTTGTTTTGCAAGTATGTCAACTGTTTCATTCCCAGCTATGCCTATGTGAGATGGAATCCACTGAAGCTGTACTGTTTTACCACTTCGCTCTAGTTCCAAAATTTGGTCAATAATTGTGTATGCTATCGGTGTTCCTCGAATTGTCGAGGTACACCGAGCTACGTGTTGGAGGGCACTTTTGGCGTCAGTTAAAATGACAAACTTGTCGTGATCAATAGTATTAACGTATGATAACGCTTCACTAAGAGCTATTAGTTCTATATGCATTATTGACATTTTTACGTTAATACGAGCGTCTAAAACGAGCGAATGTATTTTCCTGGGGATCGAAAAAGGCCGCCCCCGCTGTAAATTTTTCTTTTGATCCATCGGTAAATATCTGGTAGTAATTCGGCAGCCAAGTATTAATATAATTAAAGCACAAGTCTCTCAAGTAAGTTGACATATATTGCTTTTTAGGTTTGTTTATGCAATCAATATCATATTTAACATGTCTAGAAATGTCTATGTAACCCATCCATACCCGATGCTCAAACATTTCCAAATTGTGGCTATTATGTATCTCTACCTCTTTTAATTGATTGTACATTATTATTAGAATAGGTTTATTTTTCCTACTCCATGCGAATAAACAATTATTTAAATCATCTAATAATTTGATTATATTACTATTAATAAATAAGGATTTACATTTTAATAAATATTTACCAGCTAAGTAACATCTACGTGTATGTAATGGCTGTATCGCTAGTTCATTGCTCATTACATGGATTGGTGTCGATTTAATAAATCCACCTATAATTCGCATAGCCTGGTTTTGGGTTTTATCTATTTTACATAGGTGTGTTTCACTACTAACCCCGTATAAAAAGCTACCGTAGTCAAAACGACTTCTTAGGACAGAAATATACATCTTCCTTACATGTTTAGGATGAATACCCCAACTTGTCCCCGCCACATACTTAAGGATACTGAGATATTTAGCTGCTCTTTCATTAATTTCTTTTATGTGTTTCGCCCATCTAAGAGAGCGGTCTAGCCACAAGCCTAGGTATTTAACGCTATCAACAACTTGTAATCTGGTATTATTCAATTCTACAATAATGTTTTGTCTATTACAGCCTTTTTTAAACACACATATTTTACTCTTAGAGGTCGAGATTTCTAAACCGACCTCAGATAAACTATCAACTACATTAACCAAGCAACTTTGTAGCTGTTCAGCTGCGGTAAATATACTTTTATGTGTGCAATAAATTACAAAATCATCCGCATATTGTGAGATATGTATGGAATCTGTGTTGTATAGTTTGCAAATGTCCATTGTTGCCACGTTAAAAAGAAGGGGTGACAGTGGGTCACCCTGTGCCAAACCTCTACCTGTGCTTCGGGTCGTCGACAAACCATTTACTTCTAATTTAAGATAGCGTTCTCTAAGAAATTCAAAAAGGTAGATACATATTTTATGTCCCACCCCTAATATATCCAATTTGTTTAAGAGACTATTAATATTTACGTTGTTATAGGCATTATCTATATCAATGAAACATCCAATTGTGATGCAGTTTTTACAAAAACCTGTTTGAATTCTTGTTACTAAATGACTTAAGTTGTCTAAACAAGACCTGCATTTTCTAAAACCTAACGTGTCATTCGAAAACATACTATTTTTTTCCAGAAACCACTCGAGCCGTTTTTGTATAATTGAATGAAAAATTTTACATAAACATGATATAAGCGAAATTGGTCTTAATGCTGATGAGGAGTTAGTGTCCCTCCCAGGCTTAGGAATCGCTATTATACTGATATCCCGCCATTGAGAAGGAACTGTACCCGTGGAGAGAAAAGAGTTATATAATTTTAGTAAAACTAATTTAGCGTTTAGGGGAAGATTTTTAATCATACTATATGATATATTGTCAAATCCGGGCGCTGAGTCTTTTTTTTTAATACTATTATTTAACTCTTGTAGTGTAATTTCAATTTCTAAGGTCGAATTATGAGATAGGAACATGGGTTTATTTTGGGGTGCGTCGTCAGGGGTCAAGCTACGTAGAAGAAGATTCAATGCATCTGGGGCAATGGGCTTTTTTTGGGTTTTGTAACCTTTAATCCACCTAATTTTATTCCACAATTGGCTCACTGAAGATGTTTCATCTATAGAGGTACAAAAGTGTTGCCAAGACTGTCTTTTTGTCTGTCTAATCATCCTCCGCGTAGTACTTATTTTCCTTTTCAATGTAATAAAATTTATTGGGGTAGGATTACGTCGAAAGTTAGCTAGTGCTAATCGTCTCTCTGCTACTGACTTTGATAATTCAGGGTTCCAATATGGTTTAGGCCGAAACTTACTTGTAGGGTTAGTACTAAATTTTAAATTAGGGATGAATCTTTCGGCGGAATCATATACAATATTTAAAAAGGAATTATAAGCTTCTTGCGGGTTATGACAAGTACAGGTATCATAACTATTAAATTTTTCATCTAAGTAACTCTCGTAGCCTGACCAGTCCGCCTTTTTAAAGTTTCTTCTTGTTTGATATTGTTCACTTGAGTAAAAAGAAGTAGAAATTTTAATAATCATATGATCGCTTCCCAATGTTTCATTTGATACGATCCAATCAAAATTTAAAGAGATGTCAGAGGACGCTATAGACAAGTCGGGGGAAGATTTCCTACATACGTTGTTGACAAGTTGAAAACGCGTAGGACTACCATCATTTAGTATAATATAATTATAGTCTAAAATTGAATCTAAAATTTGACTTCCCCTCGTATCTGTTTTATAGGACCAGTTTGAATGGTGTCCATTAAAATCACCTAAAATAAGTGACTTTTTGTTTGCCATAGTAAACAAATAGTCCCACGCCTGAGGATTTGTCAAAGATTCCGGAGCACAGTAGACACCTATTATATGTTCTAATTGATTGCAATTAAATAATTTGATATGAATTAATTCTAAAGCGCAATAATTAGGTCTGCATATTTCAACCCTTTGAGTTTTAACTGAATTATGTACTAATATTGCTACACCACCATATCCATCCCTGTCCTGACGAAAGATATAGTAATTATTGATATTTATTTGGGTATCTGGTGAAAGCCACGTTTCACTTACCACTGCAATATGTATATGTTCTTGGATTAATAACTGTTCAAATGACTGTAACTTTGGTTTAATACTTCGGGCATTCCATTGTATTATATTCAGTTTGAATGTATTAAGAGCGTTATCCATTAACTGATGAAAATATATTTTTTATAACGGAAATATCGGGTATTAAATTACTCAGGAATGTGTTAAGCCAATCCACTATTACTTTTAACCCGTCTTTAAATTGTATTTGGATCTGCTGTTTTATGTTATAAAACATCTCTTTAATATTTTCCCACAACCGCCGAAGTGGGGGAATTTCCCGAGGGCTTTTACTGGTCTGAGGGTCTGTGTTTGTAGGTTCATCAGGGTCGCCTAAATCTTCGGGGTTAGAGTCGGTGACAGACATATCCACTATAACATTCTCGGATATATGGAATGGAATCTTCGTTTTCTTTTTTTTTTTGGTCTTTTTTGTTGTAGTTGCCCTTGCTAGCCCATTGATCTCGGCTAATTGTGCGATATCTGTCCTCGGCGTACTGGTGCTAGGTGATCCTTGGGATGTACTCTGGCAAATGCTGTTATTTTTTATGAAGTCATTTTTTTCGACTGTATGCCGAGGAGGAAGTGGAATAAAAGTTACCGCTTTTTGATAAGTACACTTCATCTGTGACATGATCTCACGAATTCGTCTTTCTCTTGCGTACACTGGGCACTCCCTTGAAAGTGAGATATGGTTACCAGAACAGTTGACACATTTCAATATAGGTATATCGCAATTATCATGATCATTTTTTCCACATTTTGGGCAGAGCGGCTTGTTGGAGGGGCACATCTTCGATGTATGACCGAACCTCCAACATCTTGAGCATTGTGTCACGGGGAACACAAACGGTGAGACAGCAATCCTTAGGTCCATTAAATAAATATGACTAGGTAGAGAATTACCCTTAAAGCCAATTCTAACAGTTTCACTCGGGGTCCATCCTTCCTCAGTTCTCCTGTTCATCCGCTTGGCCATTACCAGATCTTTATCAGCCTTGATATATTTAAGGAGTTCTTCCTCTGATAGTTCTACATCTATGTCCTTGATTATTCCATAGCTTAAGTCCACTTCCCAGGTTTTGTGTCTGCGCCAACCACGTTCACTTAAAGCGGCACAAGATAAAAAATTCTCGGCGTTAACTTCCTTCTCAAAAGTTACTAAAACCTTATACGGGTTAATATATTTAACTTTTGTAACTCCACTTATTTGATGCTCATTTAACAACTTTGCCAGAGCAAATTGTTTAGGTAATTTTTCTTTTGAATTTACGCAAATTTGCCATATATTTTCCGCCGATTGGGTGCTGGACATATCTTTTGATTTTCTTTTCTTCGCTATAGTCTGCCATCCTTTTTCGCTATCCTCCATCCTTGTCCGTTTATTTGTTAGTTCATCATTTATGTCCATGTTTTCCTCTAAACAATATGTATGGTCAGTCTCACCTCGTTGTTCATTTATGCATATTTCTAAGCTGTGTATGTCACTGCAGTCATTGTAAACACAATCACTAGTCATACAGGATACGGTTCACATTTATTTAACAATAGAATAGTCGGCCGGGCGCCGATCGCGCTGCGCCGAGCGATAACAAACCGGTTTGTTGTTTACGATATTCGTTAGCTGCTAAGAACACGTTCTAATCGCACAAGGTGTGAATTAGCACTCATGAAAGTGTAAAGTTGAAAAACTATAAAAACTACATTATTATATTATATGTATCTCTGTAGATATGAATGAATAAAATATTTAGTTCTGTAACTGTTGACCTGGTTTTCAAGGGGTTAGTAAATCTGGCGGCTAAGCTAGAGGTCAGGGGTTCAATTCCCACCCAGGGCAATTTATTCTGTGCATAGAAATAAGCATGTTTACCAGCAGACTGCTGATCAAGAAGTCAATACTCTCAAATACATTCACAACTAGTTTAAACTTTGAATTCAATTCGATATTAGAGTAATGGAGGTCAGATGCCAGTCACCTTGTGGAAAATCATAATTCATGTAAAACCGGTTGAACTGGTAGCCGACCCCTAATAATATTGGAAAGATTAAGGGCTAGGAAGATGATTTTCAGCAGTCATGTTACCATAGTGAACTCTGTGCCTGGTTTGTTGACAGATGAAACTGAAATGTGAGTCTGTGTCATCATCAACAGCCCTTAACAGTCCACTGCTGGTATTGGCCTACTACACCGCTCTGGTCAGACGGGTTGGTTTCAAGTTTTCCTTCTCTTTGCATTGATGTTGTCTTGCGTAGTTTATCCATTAGTCGCATTTTACGATACCCGCGGGATGAATAGGGGTGGTGACACTCTGTATTCTTAATCCGTATTCTAAATCACACGGTGTGTCTGTGTACGCCAGGTTAAAAAAAACCTATACTGAAATTTAGCGAAAATAATATTGTTGTAAGTACATTACTCCTACCCAGCACTTAACGGGCGTGACGGAGGCCGGAGGTCTGGAGCTGTCGGTGTACATCCTGACGATGGGCTTCTGGCCGACCTACCCGCCGGTGGAGGTTCGACTCCCGGTCGAGCTCACGCGCCACCAGGAACACTTCACCAAGTTCTACCTCGCCAAGCACTCCGGCCGCAAGCTGCAGTGGCAAGCTACACTCGGACATTGCGTTCTCAAAGCACACTTTACACAGGTATGTTATTTCTCTAACTTCATTATAACTATCAGCTTGACCAGGGTGATTTTGATAAACAAGGAATTTGACGGGCCTGTTCTTTGCTTTCTTTCGTTTTTTTTTCGGACATTACTCAGAAAATCATCTAGTCCCAAACTAGCAGGGCTTGTATTATAGGTACTAGACAATTTAAAAACATAAACATACTTTTTTTTTGTAAATACATACATATTATACATAGTAAACACCCAGACTCCGAAACACGTATTTGTGGATCACACAAATATTTAGTCCAATTCGGGAATCGAACCCGAGACCTCTTGATCAGCAGCCGCATACACCAACCACTAGACCAACAAGACAGTCTTTGTTCTTCATGTTTGTTCACTTTACTTCGTCATGGCGTATAGTCGACTTGTTTTATTGTAATTTAATTTTATTTATATTAACCAACATGGCTGAAGGCAGATAGGAACAAATGTAATAAATATAGGCTGATTGCCAACGACAACCACTAAAAGTGACAGCACTGGTGATCATGCAGATTTGATACCAGATGCTCCGTGAAAAAACTGTCATCCGGTAAAAATCGATTGAAAGATTTGGTAACCCCAAATAATATTGAAAGTGTAATAAATAACTATATATGCGAGCTAAGATGGCACCTGGCTTAAAACGAAACATGATACCGTTCCCCCGCGTGATACCCCTCTGTCGTCCTGCGAGTAAGGTTAGCATCACTATTACCGTTGCAAGAATCTTCCCATAATAATTTTAGTTTATTAGGTATTACCTAATGTCATATAAATCACTCCACGAATTTCTTTTATAAATATATCATTAGATTCGTCTGGATAACCCAATTATTTTAGGAAAGGTCACACGAAAAAAAACGAGCATGACGATTATGAAACGCAATAGTTTAAAATAAAGAATATCCATATACAAATGATTTTCAGAGACTACAATTAAAAGGCTTGTCATGACGATTTTAAATTGTATTGTGTATGTACGTATGTATGTATGTACTGAAATATATAATCATATTTCAGTTCCTAATTTCATTTAAAATGATATTAGGTATTACCTAATATTATTTAAATCACTGCACGAAGAATGCATTCGGGTAAATAATGAATGAGGCCTGCTTCCTATTGGTATGCATATGTATTTTCTTAACTCAGGTAGTAAAGGACCACTTAAGATAAAGTAGTATGTAATGAGAAACTAATTGAAGCAAAATAAATGTTTAAATTAAAAAAAACTAGAATAAATTATATTTTTCTTGCACTCAGTACTTTATACGACTGACATTTGAGTCAGGTGCCATCTTAGGTCGCACGAGTTATACAGTGTTAAACAGTCGTCACGCCGCTTCTTCCTGGCCAAGTGTTGGGGTTCAAATCTCACATGGGACAACACTGTGTGTTCCACAAATTTTATTCTAAATCTGGGTGTTCTTTGTGTCTGTTTCATGTATGTTTGTAAAGTTCCTCGCGACACAGGATATATATTCGTAATGCAGCAGTTGTCCACAGAAAAGAAAACCCCATCCAGTAATAAAAGTTTCCTAAATTAAATCACCATCATCATCATCAGCCTATCTCAGTCTACTGCTGGACATAGGCCTCTCCAATTGTACGTCACTCTAATCGATTTTGGGCTTCTCTCATCCAGCTTTTCTATCAGCAACCCGGCACAAGTCGTCACTCCATCTGGCCTGTGGGCGTCCTACACTACGTTTGCATGTATCCTATACTCCTAAATCTAATATATAGTTATAATTGATATGATTATCATTTTTCTAAATAAATATGATCATGTGTTACAGGGTAAGAAAGAATTGCAGGTATCGCTCTTTCAAGCGCTTGTGTTACTGCTATTTAACGATGGAGATAATCTGTCGTTTGAAGATATCAAAACGGCCACTAACATTGAGGTAAGTTAAATTAATTTATTAATTCTAACTCTATTTTCTACAAGTTTACTTCTATAGTACGGATGGTCAAGTACAATGGTCCACTTAAAGGACTAAGTGCGGAAACCACCCACATAACATAGTATGGATGGTGTTGATTAGCGGTCACCATCCTCATTGTGAGGGTAAGAAATGCAGCATGGTGTCCCATACCATGGCGGCCTGTTTGGATCTTTCTGAATAATTCTCCCGGCCTCTGGAAGTCACGAGAATGATACAGAATGATTTAGCCTCCGGTCTTACACTCACCAACGAAATACGACAGCAGGATTGCTTTCATTATTACTATGGCCTTCTGTGTGAGCCTAGTACTGCCCCGTTCGATCCGGCCTACTAAACTTAATTTAACCCCTAAGGTGAATAAAGAAAGCTAAATTAAGTAATGAGGTATGATGTCGCTCCATCACACGCAGTTTCCGAAGTGTACTTTCCACTCTGTTATTTTTAAAACTACTCTACAGTATTGTTAAAAACAAACCCTCGCATCCCTTTGCCAGAATAGAGAGTACCATCGAAGAGTAGAGAGATTGATATTAACCGACTGCTTAACGTGACCTCCGAATCACGGAAACTCTCAACATATCATGCCACAAGTCTAGGTCTGATCGCACCGTTGTTGTTTACCTTCGGTGCTTATTTCCAATCTCCCTACCTACTCATGTGTTTCCTTTCTACTATGATCCCGGGTCCTTCAAGCGGGGCGTGAAGAAGCATCTGACTAGGCCGCCATAGTGTGGGTCACCGTGTTGCATTGTCCACATTGGTAATGAGGACGGTGGCCACCACTCGTGGATTCTGCTTGAGCTTTCCATCAGGCTGAGCAGAGTCATTTTGGCAGCAATAAAGAGTGATTGTCCGTGTGGTGACGGATAAAGAATACAGAGTGTCACCACCCCTATTCGTCCCGCGGGTGTCGTAAAAGGCGACTAAGGGATAAACTACGCAAGACAACATCAATGCAAAGAGAAGGAAAACTTGAAACCAACCCGTCTGGCCAGCATGGTATAATAGGCCAAAACCTCCTTTCTAAGGAGAGGCCTATGTCCAGCAGTGGACTGTTAAAGGCTGTTGATGATGATTGATGATAATATAATACTCGTAGTGAATAAGTAATGTTGTGTTCCAGGAGGGTGAGTTGCGCCGTACACTGCAGTCGCTGGCGTGCGGCAAGGCGCGAGTGCTGACCAAGGCTCCGCGCGGACGGGAGGTTCATGATGATGACCACTTCGCCTTCAACGGGGACTTCACCAACAAGCTGTTCCGCATCAAGATCAACCAGATACAGATGAAGGAGACTGTTAGTATCAACCACTTACACGATTCGCTTTAAGAAAATAGTGAGAATGATTCTCATGTTGGAATTGAACGGTACAAATTTCCTAGCTTCGATTATCTGAGAGTAAGGAAATTGGGTGTACGTACCTCAAAATTATGTTCCGTTCCTATTTTCTTAACTGAAAAGTCTGAAGTCCCTATGTAATATAGGTAGTCTTCTTACCGGCTGACAGCGTTGTCTACGGATTCTACAAGCCACATAAAGAGTCATATTTCTATGATAGCATTTGAGGACATATGACCATACCTAATTTATAAAATACTATAATACGCTTTGCCCGCGGCTCCGCCTACGTGTATGTCGGTTATCGCGATATAAAGTAACCTATGTCTTTTCTCAGTCTCTAGACTATCTGTGTACCAAATTTCCTTTAAAAACGGTTCAGTAGTTATAACATAAAAGCGCCATCGAGTTACTTTCGAATTTATAATATTAGGATATTCTACAACACTTTGTACAAACTACGCTTAAGTTAACTCTTAAATTGCAATGTAGCATAAAACAATAAATTAAATTATTAGAAATGCATTAACATTGAGGTATTTGGGCTCGATTTAATATATTTGTATATTGACCACAGAGTGAAGAGCAGAAGGCGACCGAAGAGCGCGTGTTCCAGGACCGGCAGTACCAGATCGACGCGGCCATCGTGCGGGTCATGAAGATGCGCAAGGCTCTCTCACACAACATCCTCATCACAGAGCTCTACAACCAGCTCAAGTTCCCAGTTAAGGTAACTCTATCTCTCGCCTTCTTCTTTTGCCCGTAGCGTAATGTCAACACCCTGTATAAATTTGTTTACTTGAAAGATAAGACATGCTGTCGTTGACTTTTTAAGCTATTGCATAGCTTTTATCGCAGGCTTTGAGCGCGGCGACCGAATCAAGAAATTCCGTAACGAAAAAACCTAACACCCTAAAAAAGGATAGAGAATATGCTTGTAACTGCAGTGCGACAAGGATGTGGCGCCTCCGTGCGCATGCGTGCTGCCGCCACCGGCCGTTATCCGTTGCCTCGACAACACAGTCATTCTAGATTCTTCTTCCTTGCTTTTCTTGCATAAGTTGATAAAAAAATGATATGCAATAGCTTTACCGCGGCAGTCCCCGAGTGCCACACGACTTTTTTTTTAACATTTGACTAAACATTATTATTTTCACGTAAACGACATGACCTATAAACAATATCTAGTTTCATCATCTTATGATAACATTAGAGGTGTTTCCTTTACGGTCCCTTAACATGCTAATGTGGTTAAAAGAGACCACATACTTTAAGTAGACAGTGAGGCAATGACCTGCTGTATTATCTCCTGTTACTTTGTTGTGTCCTGTCACATTGATGTCAGACTATGATTACTTCAGATTAGTAATCTGACGTAATCATAGTCTGACATCAATTAAAAAACACAAAAAAAAAAGAATTGTGTAGTACAAGCTCTGCCTAGTTTGGGACTAGAGCTGCCGTCGCAATACTTATTTATCTGTTGCCATACATAGTGAGTTGTCTATTGTTTAGTACAGTTGCATAGTCTAGCCCACTGAGATAATCCAATCCTTCAACTGTAGCTCCCATACCTATAGTTACATTTCGATCCCGCTAATACCAGTACTCAGGTTTTCAACGAGCGCTAAATAAAGTCCCAAAATTTCGTAACATCAACACCATCAACAAAAATCTCCAACATACTGAGAGGTCACTCCACGAAGTTTAACAAAATTCGGTGCGCTAGCAATCCCCGAAACCATATACAGTGAATAAATAGTCTGTCTTAGTAAGGAGGATGTGACACAGGTCACATGCCGAAAGCGCCATTAGCAAAATAACTCAAAATACTTCCGACTGTCCCTGAAAAGGCGACAGATTGTAGTAGGAAGAATACAAAAAAATCATACACAATTGAGCGATACTTAATAGTTTATAATTTTGTTTCAGCCTGCGGACTTAAAGAAACGCATAGAATCTTTAATCGACCGTGACTACATGGAGCGAGATAAGGACAACCCGAACCAGTACAACTACGTCGCGTAATGTCTACAGCACGCTCCCACACCAGCTGCGACCTCGGCCCTCTACAACTGTACCTATCTCATACATAGTGTTTCTACTAATCATTATAACTATACAGCCCTTGGAATCGGTCTCTTGCTCTTATATCACCACAACATACTAAGTTAGGTACCCTAGACTGAGATTAAATCCTGATCTGCTCGCTACAAAGATTCCCAAAAAATCTTTTACAATTTGGATTCCTATAGATGTCTATGGGTCGTCCATTAATCACGTGACCTTTTTTTGGCATTTTTAAGCCCCCCCCCCGTCCCCCTTAGTGACTTAAGGTGAGGTTTAAGACTATCCTCCCCCCTCCTATATCACGTGTATTTTTAAGTACCTACAAAGAATCTTATTTTTTTTGATGTTAATAAAATACAGGTATAAGTATCAAATAATTGTATTATAGAAAATTATAGACGACATTAATTACGTTCAGAGGTTGAGTAGAAAGGTTGTAGGTTGTTTTTGACTGACATAAAAATAATGAAAGAAATGGGAAATTTGCAAAAAAATTAAATACACGTGATATATTACTACACCCCCCCCCCCCCTCTCCCCTTGTGATATTTCGTGATTTTTTGTGAACCCCTACCCCACTTTCGAGCCTCACGTGACAGTCCCATAGGAGCCCTAATTGTAAGTATACATACACAGAACTTTACATAAATAAGGTATGTAGACATCTCAGTTAAATTAGGTATATCTTGTTCGCCAAGTGGGTTTTTACTTTCTAGTAGCAGTCTTCAGTACAAATATAAATTCTATTGCTAGTGTGTATAGCGTATATTTTTGAGGCTTATGGGCTTAAGTAAAATATTAGTACTAATAATAATTATACTAAAATTGTTTTGTATGGTGCAATAGCTATAATAGTTATGCTAGCATATATAAATGAGAAATATTAGTGATAAAATTAGAACATTTGATTGATTGGGTATAAGACTGCTAATATTGAAGCGCAATATGTTTGAACACAATACATATAATAAAGTGATATTAGTAAATTAAGTGCCCTCCTTTAGAGATGGAGTACAAGGAATAAGAATAACGGATTATTTATATATGTTATTTCAACAATTATAATTATTTTTTGAAGTTCTATCTTTCCTCGTTGGTCTAGCAGTTAGTGCATTCGAGTGCCAATCAAAAGATCTCGGGTTCAAATCCAGGTCCGGCCAAGTGTTAGTTGTTAGGTTTTTCTAACAAGAAATTCTTAACAACACCCGGGAGTATGAAAGTTTGGCGGTGTTTCACTCCCGTACTTCGGAAAGCTCGTAAAGCCGTCGGTTCCGGTTGTTATGAACATCTATGGCAATCGTTATTGGGAAGTCAGTGCCCTCAAAAATGACTACTAGTTCAATCTTCTGATTCCAGTTTGCTCTTAGCGTCGCGGAGGTCCGATGCCAGTCGTATAAAAACTGATATTCAAGTAAAACCGGTTGAACTAGTAACCAACCCCAAAATAATCTTGGGAATAAATAATGGCTAGGAATATGATTTTTTGAATTTCTGTATTTGTCACTTCATAACTTGCTTACAATATTCGTTTTCCTATATTGTTCATTTGCTATTAACTCAATAATGCACTAGTGTTTTGATCGAGGTCGATTTAGCGACTATCTGGTGGCCTTATGATCGATGAGTGTCAGGTAATAAGACTTGGTACACAATAGTTTTCAGATCTACAAAGGTAATACATTAATATATTTGCAAATACAATTTTGAAAGTGAATTAATTTCTCGATTTAACTATACTGAGCACTAGTGAAGTTTAATTTGATTTTGCAAATATTAATGTTCAAACCGTACAGCGGTCAAAATTACTAGGACATCTATTTTTCATACTCCTAAGACGCGAGCGGAGCCGCGGGCACAGCTAGAATACATTTATTCTTAAAATCTTATCTTTCATTATAGTAGGGAAGGATTTAGAATGAGTTTACATTTGTGGAATACAGCCTCCTTAGCTAAGTTACAAGTGTTTCGTGTCGATTCTCGTTCTACAATCGCCAACACTTCTATTGTAATAATGACGAATACTTTGTTTTGACATTTGACACTATGCAAAAAGTAATTGTCACTAATGATAGAAAGATAGATAAAAAACTCTTTTTTCTACAAATGTTCTAGAGAGAACGTCTGACAAGTATATATGATGTACAAAGGAAAGGGGCGGCCTTATTGCGTAAAGAAATCTCTTCTAAAACAACCAAATTTTCGAAGTATCAATATATAAATAAATAAAATTGGAGTGTCTGTTTGTAATATCAAATTAACAGTTCTACTAAATACATATGAAAATATATGTGGAACTTACAAAGCAATATTTTAATTTTTTGTCTGTCTGTTTCGGGTAATCTCTGGAACAGCTGAACCGATTTTGACGGGAATTTCACTGGCAGATAGCTGTTGACATAAGGAGTAATTTAGGCTGTTTTTAGAATAGCTTTGCTCCGCGGCGTTACTTGCGATATACAACAATAACCGTGGATAAACGCTTGATATGAAGAACGCTATGGTTACAAGACAATTATAAGAGACAGATTTTTAAAAACCTACCCATGTTTGGTAAGCAAAAGAAAAATGAAAAAGAATTGGGTTCTCACTCTCCATTTATATTCTGTTCCTGTATATAAATGAGTTTTAAATATTATTTTTTCTGTCAACGGGACTTATTCGCGATAAAATTAAAAAATATTACACATCACGAAGTCGTCGCTAAGCTCACGTGAGTCTACCCGTGACCACGAGCAGTATAACCCGTTCGAAACGTCAGAAAGTAGAAGGTATCGTAACCTTAACCTATACAGCAAAAAAGATGAAATGTGTAAAAGTCGCGAGTCTAACAACAGTTTTGAATTAGTAAAAGAGAACCAACCCGTCTGGCCAGCGTGGTATAGTAGGCCAATACCTCCTTTCTAAGTAGAGGCCTATGTCCAGCAGTGGACTGTTAAAGGCTGTTGATGATTGATGATGATGAAATGAGAACCTGCACAGACTGTGCACGTTTGAACTTCGGCACTCGACACGTGTGCATTTCGCAATTGTAAATATTGATTTACCAAATACAATTCGTTCGATGAAGTCTTATTTGAATATTTTATAATATTAGATATTTATTTTGTATCGGATCACTATGTATGATATAGGGTGTGCATTTCCATCGATATGTCAGTTCAGGAGGGATCACTAATAAAAGTATTTATAATTTTCTATCGTTGTTTTATTCATCCATATTGGTTTGTCACATAGAAATTAAATACACAGACCTTTTTATAGTTTTAAACTGTTTTGTTACTTTCATTTTATTTTATATTTGAATCATGCAACCACAAATAATTCGCTTATTTATGGTTGAGTTTAAAAAAGTTTTACATACAAATTACATATGAAATATATAATGTAGTATACGTGAATAAATACCGCTCAACTCAAAAGCACTGAAATACCACCGAACAGCTTTTGAATCTGTCTAATCTTCGAGGACCATTTTTTAAATAGTCCAAGATTGAGCAATTAGAAAATCATATTCCAGTGCGTGTTTATTGTGAATATCACATAATGTGTTGGGAGGCGAGCGTTAACTGACAAAAAAATACAATGTATACCATGACTGAATTGAGATTTGACGAAATAATGCGGAACAATTAATTACAACAAACAATAATTTACAATATGTACATTTATTACATTTTTATTAAGATCTCTGAAAAATAAATACAATATTTTAAAACAAACTCATAGATGTCATCATTCCAAAAAGTCATTCAAGTCAATTCATTTAAGATCATTTACACTATATGAGAATAACAGTCGTTTCTGAAAAGGTTATATATACATTTATATTTAAACGAGACTATGATATAAAATTGAAAACTTGGTAAATTGCGGACTACTTAAGACCGGGATTGACGCTCCTTCCATTTTTTGAGCAGGAAAGAAATATCAAGGTTCCCACACAAGGGTCACCTACAAACCGTAGTCGCTCTGAAAAACTTCGGGGTTCCAGGTATTTGTTTCCGAAGGTGCACCTGGTTCCTTGATTTCTAGTATCCTACACGGTATGCAGTTTTAAAAAAAGGAGAAATCTTCGTTTATAAGTAGACCGTGATAGATTGATTTTTTATATTTAAGCCCACAAAAGTGACTACAAAAGTATCAGTAGAATTTAAGAGTTGTGGTCACCATCCTCATTGTGAGTGCAAACAATGCAGCATTGTGACCAACTATAGCGTCCTAGTGAAGTTTCTGCATCATTGGGCTTCCGATCTTGCACTCACTAAAGAAATACGACGACTATTTGAAGAGATAAAATATTTTATAAAATGTCTTATTAAAGGTAATCGCACACTTATCAGAGCCGAACGAGCCGAGCGAAACAAATTTTAGAATTCATTATATGAAATCTCATGAAACCTCGCACACTTACCCGCGTCGAATCGTCCGCATTTGGAAGAACCCCAGAAATCCTAGACGAATTCGGATGACGTCATAAAATTCGGCGCGGGTGATGCGGTCGCCTCGATCGATGCGGTCGCATTCTATCAGTTGCGTATGACAGAGCAACGCACGAGTGCTAGTTCTTGAAATGATTTCTTCGACGCGGTCGATACTTTCGGCGCGGTCGATTCTTCCGGTGCGGATAAGTGTGCGAAGCTTCCTTGACTTCGATGCGTTCGGCGCGGATAAGTGTGCGTTCACCATAAATTAAATTTCTTGATTTTAAGTCTGGAGTCTTTTTTGGTAATATACTGTCTTCCCTTACAAAGTAACATTCAGATTAGAATCACAGCATTTCTATCAACAGCACAAATTGCCGATCAACAAAAATCTAACCACTTCTGTTCAACATTCATTTACTTAAAATTTTACACACAGTGTCCAAGTGATCCTTGTGATAGTCCAACTCTTCAGCGAGGGCATTCGCCAGCTTTTGTGGTGTTATTTCGGTGTCTAAGTAGTCACGAAGAAGGACCTGTAAAGAATAAATGTTTATTATATATCAGTTTTGCCTGCGTCTCCGCCTGCGTATATGTCGGTATAGAGGTGTAATCATGTTTTTCTCTAAGGCCCAATTATCTCTATACCGTTTAGATTCGAGCAAAATTCTAAAGTAGTTTTGTTCTTATTCTTTGCAAATGCAGTAAGGTGATCCACACGATGGCGGTCTATTGAGAGGCTTCTGCTTATTTGAACCTCTTGTCTCTCTCTCTCTCTCTCTCTCTCTCTCTCTCTCTCACCAACGAGACAAGACAACACGAGTTGCTCTCACTTTAGGTTGGTCTTCTGTGAGAGGGTACAACACCATGGTCTAACTGTCGCGTTCGTGTTGCAATCAGCGTGGTTCTACACACTCCATAGCACTGGTTATAAGCAAATATTATGAGGTAATTATTACGATCTATGAAGGCATGTAGCATGAATCGCTCATAGCCGAGTGGTTTTAGGTGATTAGAAACAATCACCGAGGGTAAGCAACAAAGGCGCGGTCAGACTTAGATGGGTGACCGTTTGTGGCATGATATATTATGAGCGTTTCCGTGTTACACATTAAGAAGTCGATTCCGGTTGTTATCATAAGATAGTAGTCGTGAAGCATAGTTGGAGGCCTTCGAGCTGCTTGAAAACATCCATCGGTAAGATTATGTAGCTGCACACGTGTCTTGCCAGTCACCAACCCGCACTCGGCCAGCGTGGGGGACATATGGCCTTAACCCTTTCCTGAGAGGAGAGCCGAGCCCAGCAGTGGGACACAATGGGTTGTTGATGTACCTCTGGTGGCAGGGCTCCCCCGTGCCGCAGCAGGCGATCTATGAAGGCACGTACCTGTGGTGGCAGGGCTCCCCCGTGCCGTAGCACGCGATCTATGAAGGCACGTACCTGTGGTGGCAGGGCTCCCCCGTGCCGCAGCAGGCGATCTATGAAGGCACGTACCTGTGGTGGCAGGGCTCCCCCGTGCCGCAGCAGGCGATGTATGAAGACACGTACCTGTGGTGGCAGGGCTCCCCCGTGCCGCAGCAGGCGATCTATGAAGGCACGTACCTGTGGTGGCAGGGCTCCCCCGTGCCGCAGCAGGCGATGTATGAAGGCACGTACCTGTGGTGGCAGGGCTCCCCCGTGCCGCAGCAGGCGATGTATGAAGGCACGTAACTGTGGTGGCAGGGCTCCCCCGTGCCGCAGCAGGCGATGTATGAAGGCACGTAACTGTGGTGGCAGGGCTCCCCCGTGCCGCAGCAGGCGATGTATGAAGGCACGTACCTGTGGTGGCAGGGCTCCCCCGTGCCGCAACAGGCGATGTCGGAGCCGCTCCCCGGCGGAGCGCGAGAGCGGGTCGCGAGCGAAGTGCTCGTGCCACACGCTCCAGGCGATGCCGCGCGAGATCAGGTACGAGTAGTACTTGGCGCCGTAGCCTATCAGGTGACTGAAGCGGTGCTGCCACGCCTGGAACCAAATATTATATTACTTGTCGAGCTCTACGATTGTTATTGTTGTATCTTTACAACAACAAACGCAAATAACGAAGCGGGGCAAGGCTAGTCTAAAGTAGCCTAAGTTACTACTGGTATAATCAGCTATCTGCCAGTTCAAATCTCGACAAAATGTTCCATCTGTTTCAGAGATTATCCGGAACAAACAGATAGATAAAATTTATAAAAACAGTTGCTTAAGTACCGTATATACTTCCAAATGCATTTAATGAAATGCTGTTAATTCGACATTACAAGCAAATACTACAATTTTATTTATTTGTATAAATTAAGCAACTGTCCGTGTATACAAGGTGTCACCACCTCTATTCATCCCGTGGGTGTCGTAAGAGCCGACAAAAGGACAAGCTACGCAGAACAACAACACTGCAGAGAGAAAGATAACTTTTTACAAAACCTATACCAACCAGTCGCCAGCGTGGTATAGTAGACCAAAACCTTCCTTTATAAGGAGAGGCCCATGTTCAGCAGTGGGCTATTAAACACTGCTGATAATGATGATAATGACATACACAACATTTACTAGAAGAATTAAGATCACTATAATGTGTTATATTGCGTTTATAAGTATCCTGTCTTTAAAGAGAGACCCTCAAGCCTTACAATACATAATATTCGTTGTGAGTGGTTTACTCCTAATACATACCGTATTCTCTACGTAGGGTAGTCCGTAATATTGTTTTTGTACTTGCTGCAACACATCGGTCGTCCGTCCGCCAGATGATGCGTTTTGTCCGTGATAATTCTGGTCCAACGCTGAGTAAAACACCTGTAATTATAAATTACAAATAAACGCGAATGATAGTCAAAATCTCATTTTTGTCTGTTTTTGATGATAATAATATCATATCTCTTTATTGTACACCAGAATAGAAACATATAACGGTAGCCTAAATTAGGAGGTACAAATGGCGGCCTTATCGCTCGACGGAATTCTCTTACAGGCAACCATGGGATGGAATGAAAGACATGGAAAGTATGTATATGGTAGTTCCTGGTGTATGGAGAAATTTAGAACAGAAGTGTTTACAGAGGTAATTAAGTCAGTGTATATACAGCTTATATCAGATAGTAGTAGTAACACATAGTGTATAGAAGTGGATTTTGAGAAGTAACTGGTTATATGTCCTTATAGTCACCCAAGGAATATTCTTTTATCAGTTTCTTGTAAGCAGTTAATGTCTGCGCTCGTCTGATTGCGACTGGTAAGGCGTTCCACAACAAGTTGATGGGTTAACTCAAATTTCGACCAGATTGCGTGATGAGGAGTGTTATATTTTTCGAGTGCTTATATTTCTTTAGAACATTCTGTAGCCTAAATGTATGTGTTTTTTTATATAACACACTGCCCGTTTGGCCAACGTAGATTTTTTTATGAGCCTGCTAAAGTGATTCTGCCCTGACTGATAGAAAGCATAAGTAGAATCTAAGAGAGGTCCACCATACTCATTGTGAATGCAGGAATTTAACATGGCGATGATAAATCAATGGTAGGCGACCATAAATCTACTGCCACCTATTGAATTAATTTGGGACTTCAGTCTCACACTTAGCAACGAAACAGATTAAATGCTGTAATCAGCGTGGCTCTACTATCTCGAAAAGTAGTATATAATGTAAAGGCCCAATGTCTAACAGTGGCACTGCACTATTAAACGCTGGGTGTTTTTTTTATTTTGATTAACACTCGCTAAGGTGACTAGTCTACCTGATGGAAAGTATAAGCAGAATACAAAAGTGGGGGCCACCACACTCACTGTCAATGTATTATTGTCATTATTTGCTGTTGCAAAAGTTTCAAAACAACAAAATGTAGATTTACATTATAGTTGCATTGTAAGACATGGAAGGTCAACTCACCTGTAACTGCATTTCACTGGCACCGAATAGATATTTGGAAGCGCACAATCTGTGTATCATGTCTTCTGGCATCGGCTCCCTCGTCTGGAAGTGGCGGGCGAATTTACGAACCACCTGCGATGGTTAATTCTATGTTATATCATCTGTAGTATATCATTTATCTTTAAAAGCAATGCCAGATTTAAGAGGTCTGGAGGACTCGGGGTAGCAAAGTAGTGGAAGCCCCTGACACCAAATTTTTCTTAGTCGAGTTTTCCAATAAATATTTTTTTGTGAAAACAAGTACAGATTTTTTTATTATTTAAAATAACTGAAAAAAATTATTATTTAAAATTAAATTTTGGCGTTAACGACCGGTTTATTCAACGATTAGTCGAGCAAAAAATGGGAACGGGAAGGTTTTCCCGAATTTTTTTCTCGAATAATCGTTGATGTTTTAAGGCACCTCGACCAGGTCGGTGGTGATGTAGTGTAAGGTGCGAGCGTACCTCGGGGCTGCTGGCGAAGTACTCCATGAGCACGCTGGGCACCTCGGCCAGGTCGGTGGCGCAGCGCGTGCCGGCCACGTGTTGATGACGCGCTCGTCCCAGCATGGAGTGCAGAGCGTGGCCCAGCTCGTGGAACAGGTTGTCGACGCCGCCCGGACACAGCAGCGCCGGACCTCCGCGGTGACCGCCGCTCAGCGACAGCATCACCACCACTATCGGGTTCTGGAAACGACGTCACCACGTTTAGCCTGGTACTTCGTTTCATTTTTATATGTTATAGTTGCCGGGCAGTGTTTCACGCCCGTACCTCGGTGAGAACATTTAGTCGGTCCCAGTTGTAATGAACATCTAGGGCAATTGTTATTAGGAACTGATTAGTATACTACCTTCGAATTCAGTTAGCACTCAGGCTTGCGGAGGTCCGATGTCAGTCGCTCCGTGGAAAAACTGACATTCGTGTAAAACCGATTATTTGAGTACCGATTGCGAAAAATCCTGGGAATTAAAAAGGCTAGGTAGATGATGTTAAAGCTGCCAAAACGACTACTCTGCCTGATGGAAAGCTTGAACAGAATCCAAGAAAAGTCGTCACAACCGTTATCACGAACTTGGTGAAACCTTACATATTCTTTTTTACTGAGTTTACTTCTGGATCACTGGATCTCCAGTTTCGCACTCACCAAAATTATATTGTACGACATATAGGGAAAGCATTTTAGGGTGGTCTTCCGTGTGAGAGTAATAACGTCCGGTCGAGCAAGCCCGAGGCAGAAGCAACGTGGCTCCCTACCTTGAAATGTAATAAAATGTCATATTACCTGATAAGATCCATCGGGCAACAGTTTCCCACCCTGTATCGTGAAATGACAATCTTGATGCGGTTTGCCGGGCCGCTCGTACAGATCGCAGTAAATGTGCCCGAGCAAGCCCTCAGATTCGTGCACTACAGCTAGCTTATATACATCCGGGGACCACGATTCACCTGCAAAATAAATGTTTTTTGTTATTAGGGTCTTGATTCATCATCATGCCTTACAAGAAATCCGTAGTTCACATAAATCCATCCGTCCGTTTCCTGCTTAAATCCCCTGGAGGATCAATTTTAATTGTTTTTCCAAAGCGATCCCTTGGGGATATGTTTGAATTTCGTTCTAGTTTGATCCCTAAAAGGAGTTATGTGAAACTTTGGAAACACAAATTAGGATTACCTTAAATTCTCTGGGGAATTTACAGCTTTTTTTATATATAGTCTACGGAAGTGAAATTACCCCGCTTGAAGGAAAGCATGCGTGGAATCCAAGAGTAATGGGTAGAATGAAGTAGGGCGACTTTGTGAGATGCATTTTCACGCCCCGTTTTAAAATTGACTGATGATTTTTCATTGTGATGTTGAATGATTAGGATCATAGTTGCAGAATTGTAAAACAAATGCAAGCTGTACTTATAGAAGTCACTAGTTTTAGAAGACACGTGAACATACCAGGCATCATGTCTTCTGACTTCAAACTGATACCGTATAACTCTTCACAAAGCATATTCAACCCTTCCATACACCCTCCTAGCGAGAAGTAAGGGCTGAAGTCCGAATTAGCAACGTTGAGCAACTGAGTCTTTGCTTTATGTGTGAAGTATGGCGTGTCCCAGCACATGAGCTTGTCTAAATACGGAGTTTCTTGTGTCTTCATCTGGAGCATCGCGTCAAAATCCATCTTTGCACGGTCGTGTAGATTGTCTGAGAGTATGTCGAGGAACTGTCGTACGTTTGAGGAGGTCTCCATTGTGCTGGCTTTAATAGCCCTGTTGAGAATAACAGTAGGAATTATTGATTTTGGAATGATTATAGTGGCTGGTACGTGGGCCTGTAGCCAGATTAACAAGAAAAAACAGCAGTAACAGTTACAAGTATTGGGGGACGGACAGCAAATGTACAGACATAGTTCTCTACTCAGAAAGGAGGTTTTGCGCTACCATATCACGCTGTTATGACCGGTTGGTTTATGGTATGTTTTTTTTTTTTTTAATATAGAATAGGCATTGTCCTCTTGCCTCCTCTTACCTGTCAGCGTAGCTATTGAAGCCACAAATAGAGGCCATCTGGTGTCTCGCGTCCAGGGTGGTGGTCAACAGCTCGTGCTGTCTCTTATCTGGTGCCAGGTACAATCTGTAGGCCGCTTCTCTCGCGGCTGCGTCTGCGCATTCTGCGTATACGCCACTCACTATTATATCTTCCCCTTCGCTGCTAAAACTAAAATATAAAACGTATTTTGTGTTTAATAGAAATTGCTATCATAGAATAACAGTCATGAAGCTTAGTTGGCAACCTTCAGTCGGTTTAAAAATATCCAACGACAATCTTACATACCTACCATACATACATACCATACCTAGCTACAACATTGTATGACCATTCCCCAAATCGTACTCGGTCAGCGTGGGGAAGTCCATAGACTTATCCCTCTCCTGAGGGGAGACCCGAGCTAAGCCAGTGGGACATTATGCGTTGTTGATGTTTAATAGAAATTGCTATTGTATATACTTGTACCCTAAATCGATCTGTTAAACTAAATTACAAATTGAACCTCGCATAGCTAGCGTTAGCGTACGACCTTTTTGAACTGTTTTTATATAATTTTATAAAACATAATGAACTTCCGTCCCTTAAATATGTATAATTCCAAACTCATCAAACTATAAAGAAGTCACAAACTCGTGATTCTTTTGAAAAGAAGATATGGGGGAGGTACAGGTAAAATATGGTTAGAGAATGATATTTCAAATAGTCAAACAATTCAAATAGTATGTATTTTCATGGTGTTTAAACAAACAATCTCTACTGTACTCGTCAAACCTACATTGAAATAAATTTCACAGTGTAAACATGGTATGTTAACATATCATATTTACCTTAGAAAGTAATGTTATCTTTTTAGGGCACTTAATATATTCTGTTATCTTTGTCATGAGTCTACATTCGAAAGTGTGAATGGTGAAATTATCTTTATGTGACGAAATATTTAAGGGCCTTGTCAATTTTCATTTCCTGTTTATTTTTTGATTGAAATATCTTGCGACATTCCGATTAGGACTGCTCTGTGATATTTGCCCTCTCGGGTTAATATACGAACTTACTGGTTTTATCAGGTTTCCGTCAGTCAACTATTGATACTAATAAATTACGAAGATAATTTTTGAATGGGGTAACGGACGGGTAAGCGAGAAAGGGTGGAAAGAGCGTTTTAAATTCTTTATTGAACCTAGTATATTGAATATAGTCAAACGTCTACTTTATAATAACTTCTACTTAAGCCTGGTTAAGTAATATTAGTACTCTTGCTATTGCATACGGCCCCGTCCGCATTAATGTCAGTTATTCAGTCAATGTCAGTCATTAATGTCATATAAAGAATAGCCCATCCTTCCTAAGGAATCAAAGTATCTCTACGGCAAATTTAATTGAATTCGCTTTATCCGTGAAAGCGTAACAAACAGTTACTTTTGAATTTATTTGCGTTGTAAAGTTTCTCTTCTCTTTGTAGTTCTGTTGTACTAAGTAGTTTGTTTTCTTAGTCCGCTTTTACGATACCTACATAATGTATAGGGGTGGGGACATTATGTATTCTTGCTTTGTAGAAGAAAAATACTAGAAAGTTGGGTCAACAAAACCACTTATTATAAATTAATGTTAGGTAACTTACAATTGTCTAACATTCTGTGGTACTGCTAATCTTTGTACTCTTCTAGGTGTCGCAGCACCAGCCATGAATCTCTGTCCAGTCTGCAGAATCAGATCATTGAGCCCCACCACCCGTCGGCGTTGTTCCTCTGGCAGCTGTATGCCACTCTGCTCGAAGTCAAATAGGAAGAGCTCTGCTAAGTGCTGGTCGCCTGATGTACCTTGACGTACTGAGTTGCGTAGAGATTCATATAGGCCTTTATGAGTGTTTAACCTGAAAAAGTAGAGTGATCACTCATGTTCACTTTCTTAAATAAAAAAAAAACTATCTATACGTATAAATAAAATTGTAGTGACTGTATGTAATATCAAATTAACAGCTTTTTACGAAATGCTTATGATATGGACGAAAAATGCAATTTTCTAAATTTTTGTCAGTCCGTCTGTCTGTTTGTTCCGGGTAATCTCTCGAATGGCTGGACCAATTTTGACGGGACTTCCACTGGCAGAAAGCTCATGATATGAGGAGTAAATCAGGCTAATTATTTATAGACTAGCTTCACTCCGCGTCTTCACTCGCGATTTACAAAAATAACCGCGAGTAACACCACGGGGCTCTGCTATCTAAAATAAAATCTACCCACAAGTATATATATATAGTTCCAATTTGACCAGAGTTGTCCGATAACTGCAATTCTTTTGTTACTGCTTTCTGAGTCAGAGAGATTACCGAAGCCCTTTTCTCTTAAAGAGGATGGTGACAACTATTCTTTGATTGTAATTATACTTTCCATCAGCAAAGCGGAATTACTTTGGCAAATATATTAAAATATAACTGGGAAGGCTTTCGACTCGTTTGATCCATACATTTTTATCTTCACTTTAAGTAATTATATATATAGTACCTGATCATTCTCACTGTAGATAAATTATATTGTATAAAAAGTTTATTGAACTATTGGCTTCTCAACTAATGGTCACTCAGAGGTCAGCACTCAATGATAATACGTTAAAGTATTGATAAAATAAAACTGGTTTTATGGTAATTTTGTTTCACACCTCGCAACCGCATCAAAATTGATTAAGCCATTTTGGCTACATAAATACATACATTTAAAAAATTGTAACCCTTTTTTCAGGAAAAACATAAACTACTAACTCTTCGCTTATGTGTTATTCTGATGTTTCACTTTGATTGCCTTTTTCACCCCCTTAAGGATGGAATTTTCCAAAATTCTCTCTTAGTGCTGGCCTTGGCGCCTCAAGGTTACATATGCCAAACTTCAACTTCATACATCTAGTAGTTTCAGATGTGCATTGTCATAAGTCAGTCGGTAATGGAGCAGTTTCATTTATATTATAATCTATATAATCTATTTTAAAAAGACAACTCCCCATTAGGAATATAAATTCCTGTGTCGCGGGGAACTTTACAAACATACATGAAACGGACACAAAGAACACCTAGACTTAGAACAACAAATTGTGAATCACACAAAGTGTTAACCTACGTGGGATTTGAACCCACGACACTTGGCGCAGTAGGAAGCGGTGTGGCGACCACTTAAGCCACTAGGTCAACCATGCAGTTGAACATACTAATATTACAAATTCTAAAAATGGGTGAAACTGCTAAACCAATTTGGATTAATTTCAGTATAGACATAGATTTTACCATAGAGAAATTTGGAGTGTCTGTTTGTAATATCAAACCGCCGCTGCATACGTGACGGGATTTTACACGGACGGGACGTGGACGTGGTTGCCTCGTAATAAACGGGGCCGTGATGTAAATGCATAGGCACCATGACTGTGACTGGGATCTAAAGTGTCAGTGTTTTGAACAAGGAAAGATGTATTTTTCATTTCAAGAATTGGCTTTAATTGCTATTGACGTGCTAAAAATCGTCGGCGACGATATTTAGCTCGTCCCGGCTGTTGATGATGATGATGATGATAAGGAATAACTTAGGCTATTTATATTAGACTAGCTTCGCTCCATGGCAGATATTTAGTTTTAGAAATAAAACTCCAACTCACTTTTCCACTACACCACTAACACTGATGCATGCTTCCTCTGCAGCACTAGCAAAGTGTGACTGTGGATGAGCAATCCTCACAAACTCAGCAAGGTCAGCTACTTTGCACAGCGTGTCCGATAGCTCATCAAAAATTTCCACCATAGGCCTTGAGGGATTCGACGTAGCTTCATCTATTAAACGATCTGTCGTTGAAATTGCTTGATCTCTTAATGCATAGAAACCCTCAAAGGTTACCAGCTCTGGTTTATTGAATAATCCCTGAAAACAATATTTTATTATCTTATGTAAATTTTTACTCATAGGAAGGAAAGAAGGAAGGAACCATTAAGTGATTTCATGTATACAAGTAAATAACATGAAAGCGTCTGATTGTATTTTCAAATTATCAGGTTATCACTGCATTGGGAGGAGCCAAAATCGATCAGAGTGGTGTACAATAGGAGAAGCCTTTGTCCAGCAGTGGACTGTATCACAGTCAACAACTGAAGGTTATTTCATTGGACTCCATCAGCTGTCTATGTCTAATGTTTTAATTGCTAAAAGCACTGAACAGTCTCAGAAAACTTACAGTATTCGTGACTGTATTGAGAAAATGGTAGTATGATAATTTTTCAATAATTTTCATGAACTTACGGTTCTCTCTCGCATAGACTCAAATAAAGGCCTAAAAGTAGGTCTGGTATTAAAGGCAGTGGCTAAAGGTGACCATGTACTGACACAGCGATTCAGCTTCTTCTTGCGATTGGGCCGCAATACCCATAATGGCCTCAGAAGTTTCATTTTAAATTTGATTTACCTGGAATAAGAAAATATCAAGATCTGGGCCTTAAATATTAGTTGTCCTTTCGAAAATCAGGCGCATACCTAAAGTAGCTTGTATGTAAAAACACCTAACTTTAAACTTGTATTCTGGAAATTTGTTGCTGCAACTTGAGCAGGTAATTTTCTCTGCAATACCAAATTGTGCTATGTACTACAGCAGCAGTAAATAAGATCACCTTTCATACACCTTCAAGGTTTTACAATATTCCAAATTTACCAAACTAGATCGCACAACGGAAGAACGTAGGGAAATATTAAATACCTTCCAATTTATAGGTTGTAATTCAATATTCAACTTACTAACCTCGTAGAATGATCTTACGTAGAACTATGGTACAATAAACACTTTACATAAAGTTTAAAAACAATAATTAAAGTATGTTTTGTAAAAATTATAAAATTCGTAAAATTGCCTTTCTAATTGGCTATCTTCCTGTCAGTTTGACATAAATGTCACTTTCTCTGCAGCAAATTCAATTCAATCGTGCAATAACTCACCTGAAATAATTATTTTCACATTTCTTTTTTACAAATCCTATGCAAGTGCATAAACTAAAATGACAAAGTCTATAGTTTTAAAATAATATATCATTTTAAGTTACTAAAATTTTATTTATTTTTAGATCTTCCAAATCTTTCGCGTAGAAACTTTAGATTTTTAATCTGTTTTAACTGTCAAAATCATATGCCAATACAAAACTCATTGGCATTGGCAAATGGCAATTGGCAATGGCATCGTGATTGGACAATCACAATTACTTACTGCAATGTGTATTGTTTTGACTGTATAATAAACGCAACACTAAACAATGACTCGGTAAATCGCAGAAATTGTGTGAATGTGAAATTTATCGTGTTTACTTGACTTGTGACTCTTTAATCTGTTGAAATAATGGTAAGGTAACGTTATTTTTAAACACGAAATTTTGGACTTGGCGCGCTTATAATGTGAGGCATATATTTTTAGTCTACTCCGCCGCCTCAACAGAGCCAGCCTCAGCGGCGTTCATCGGGTGATAATAAGAAAGTAACGCCACCAGCGTCGAATGTGGTGACCAGAAATGGTGCTCGCAAGGCTAAAATCCAGACCCGTGCTATGTCAGCATGTGCTAAGGTAATCAATTAGTCACATAGTACTGGCGCCCACACACAAGTCCATAACTAACTAGTTTTACGGCATTGTGTAGAAATCACGCACTCATTATGTGTGTAGATACACTAAATGTGTACATTTTCAATTGTTTACATATTGACATAACAAACTTAGGAATATTCATCCTGATATCTCATTTCTTACAAATTTATCACCTTTCAAATTATACAAAACAGCTAAATATTGATATTGGGAATCAAACCTTATACATATGTTAATGTTATGTACATTCATAACACTGTTGCATTAGTAGCATTATGTATCTGATAAAGTTGTAATAAATGTTATCTTTAGAAGTGAAGTTTGTCTTTATTTGTTATCTTAAACTGTTAAATAACTTGGGAACTAGTATAGCTTTATGCCTCATTTCAGTTGTAATGTTGAATGGAGTAATATCTTAGTTATGTAAGTCATTTCATATTACTTTTTTATATTACTTTTACTTACTTATTTAATTATACCAATTGTTGTGACTATGTTTTGTATATAAATTAAATGACTTTATATTTTTTTTAAATTGATATAATATTCTATTTAAACATTTTTTGTTTCATTATCTAGTATAATATAATTTTTGTTGCACTTTCTTGCTTATGATAAATTCCAAAACTATTTAAGAGATTTTTAAATGTATATTCATTGCTGGCGTGTTTAAGATCGGATAGTTAACATCACATTTAGACCAATGGGAGCCTACCATGACTGAAAATTTATAAACATGGAGGTGTGCGTCAGCAGACTTCTGGTATATTTTAAGGAAGTAAATCAAAAAAAAATTGCCCATAAAAATAAAAATTACCTATCTTAGACTTAAATCACTCATTGAAACTCAGATCATATATCATAATAAGTTGTAAAGGATTTTTCACATTCTTACCAGTTTCCCTCACTTTTTAATGGCCATTATATGTCTCTGCTAAATAATATGGCAGAACAATGTTTGCAAAGTCGGCTCTCATTAAAAAAAATATATATTATTTATTTACTAGCTTTCATCCGCAGCTCCACCTGCGTGTATCTCGATTATTGCAGTAAAATGTAGCCTTTGTGTTATTCTAATATATAAGCTATAATACTGTAAAGTTTCATTTATATATCTGTTCAGTAGATTTTGCATGAAAGAGCAACAAACACACATACATACATACACATAAACTTTGGCATTTATAATATTAATGAAGAATTTACATGGAATAAATGTCACTGCCTGCCATATTCTACCTGGCATATTGGCATATAAATAAAAAAATGTATCATTTGTTGCAGCCTTCAGCATTACTAGTAGCTGCGAAAAGAAAAGCTCAACAGAAAAAGAAACACAACATTATCACAGAGCTGAGAGATCACTACCAAATTGTAAGATATCCATCTAGTTTTTTTAAATTTGTTTTTAGATGTAATTCTTTTTTTCAGAAACACATATGTTGCTGCACAATAGCAGGAAATAGTAGATTTTTTACGTAACTTCGAGTGCGAATGTGACTACTGATTATGAGGTAACAGCCAGCAGTATGGAAGTTTGATTGAGGGCATTGTATAAGCCCAAGACGTCTAATCAAAGTTGCAACGAGAAATAAGCTAGATTAATAATTCCAAACTGATAATGTTTTTATTTTATATTTATTTTAGTGTCTCATCCCGACTTCACACAGAAGTCTTTGAAAATCTCGGATTTCCTCTACTAAAAACTCTATTACACATGTAAACTCTTGAAAAAATCTAATGGTTATTGGGAACTGTATTAAAATAATATAAATAAATATTTGGACAACTTACACACAACATCATCTAGTCCCAAAGTAACCAGAGCTTGTGTTATGGCTACTAAACAACTGATATAAATACATAAACATACTTTTTTTTGTAAATACATACATATTATACATAGAAAAACACCCAGACTCTGAAACAAATATTTGTGGATCACACAAATATTTGTTCTGACCCGGGAATCGAACCCGAGACCTCTTGATCAGCAGCCGCATACGCTAACCACTAGACCAACAAGGCAGACCAAGCAGGCAAAATATGTTGAGTGGTTTATAAGATCAAAGCGGCTCTAAAAACATTAGAGCGGATGCCTAGAGCGATGCACAGTCAAGATCTAGGTGCACACCCTACGAGGAGCCGTAAGTTCTGGCGATTGGACATAACCGTGCTCACCACTGCCGGCCCTCACTACCACCGCTGAAATATTCCGATGTAATACTAGCCGCCCAACCGCAGGAGAAAGCGCAACTGCTTGTTGATCTCTTTGCGGCTAATTCCCTAATCGATGACCGTGGATATTCGTATCCTGCAAAAGCATGTCCTGTAATGACGCGCCTATACCGTTGTTGTATTCCTCAGGAATTGTCCTTAAGTTCTGCAGAGAGGCGAATGTTCAAACCATCCCTGCTCCATGCCGGCCAATTATCGAACTATGGCTATCACCTCCATCCTCTGCAAGTTGTTTGAACGTATTATCTACAGTCAATTAGTCCGTAACCTAGAGGATCACTCCTAGTTAAATGATCGGCAATATGGCTTCAGACCGAACCGATCCACAGGTTATCTTCTTGCGTGCATGAGACACCTTTGGCTTGAGGCTAAGGATAGGCATGGAGAGTCTCTGGCCATCAGCCTTGATATGGGCAAGGCCTTCGATAGGGTCTGGCACCGTTCACTTCTCTCCAAGCTTCTGGCATCCTCTATCGCCTATACACCACGGAGAATGTTCTGAAGAGCCCTTCCAGGTGCTGGACTTGGAAGTCGTCGCTTTAGAGTGGAACAAATACGCACCAAACCGAAACGGATCGGCTCTTTCCGACTATGGCGAGAAGTCAAAAACTAGAACTTACTACCAGCTCACGTGTTTCCTTCCCATTATGATCCCATGTCCTTTAAAAAGGGCGTGAAAAAGCATCTCACTGAGGCTAAGTACACACGAAGCGTTTTTCTCCCGTGCCCGCTGCGGTGGTGGAACTGCGGTTTTTTTTTCTATACTCACGAAACCGGTTATTTGCGCGGTTACGCGGCCGTCGCCCGCCACGTTTGCGGGCAATGATCGCAAGACAGGTGGTTGCAAGATGCGGTAATGTTCAGTTGCGGTTCAGACCGCCATGGACACACACCAGAAACGAGCTGTTGCATTATATTTACTTCACAGAAGAATTAAACAAAGAAAGACCGGAAGGTTTTGGGTGCATCCACTAATTCAAGATAGAGATCGTACCCGCCAAGCGAACGAAGAGCGCGCGGGCGCAACCCGCCGAGGGCGCGGGCGACCGCGACCCGTGCGGTTCTACAGGTTGCCCGCCGGTGCAGCGGGAGCCGCAAACAACTATTTTGTACTATGTACAGAAGATTCAGAAGAATTATCAGGCAATACCCGAAATAAGAGTACTATTCTGAGAGAAAATCTGGCGATAAAATCTATAAGGGTCGCCATCAGTAGGCATGGTGAATGCTGAGGGTACTCTGTCTGGTTTGTAAACGTGTCTATATCTGAAGACGTAAGAACCTACGGGGCTGCAGTTGCAACAATTTAAATAATAACCGCTATAATTAATATAATTGTAATTAAACTAAGCAATAACACTTTAATCAACTCTCCACCGAATACATTTATCGCCATTCAAACTATAAATAAATACAAAGCTAAAATTGATTTCTAATATTTGTTCACTGTTAATTAGTGACATTGTAAACAAGTATTAGAGTTTACTAGCTCAATCCCGCAGTGTTTTTAGGTTGCCTGCGGTTTTTAGTTTGTAAAAAAATAGCCTACGTTACTCCTTAGTTCATCAACTTTCTTCCAGAGAAAGTCCCGTTAAAATCGATCCAGAGATTAGCCAAAACAGATAGACAAAAACTTTAAAAATTGCCTTGTTGATGTTAGTACCGCATATACTTATATATAATAATAATAATAATAGAGCCATTTAATCCAAAGCTTGCTTAAGTTTTACAATGTTGTTAGTACTTAATTGCTTAAATTTAAAATGGTTACTTATAATTACTGTTAGTATTATTAGTTATGTATTAGGTTTGGATCCCTGTTGGGTAAAGGCCTCCTCCATCCTTTTCCATGACTCCCTGTCTCTGCCTATTTGTATCCAGTCGTTTCCTGCGACGTGTGTTATGTCATCAGCCCACCGTCTTAATTGTCGACCAACATTTCTCTTCCCCATAGGTCCTTTCCATCGTGTGGTTTCAATGGTCCATCTTCTGTCTCGGTATCGTGAGATATGTCCAGCCCATCTCCATTTGAGTAAGAGTGCGTGCCTGAGAGCATCAGTTAATTTGGTTTTTTGACGAATTTCTTCGCTCCTAATTTTGTGTATTCTTCTAATTTTCAGCATACTCCTTTCCATTGCTGTTTGGTTACTTTTAATTTTTTGTTTTATTTTATTTGTAAAGGTCCAAGTTTGGCAGCCATACAGCAAGCAAGGTAACAGGCATGTCTCAAATATTGTCCTTTTCATGTGTGAGCGGTAATTGCCTTTTAAGATTTCTTTTAGCGCCCAGAATTTCTTCCAAGTTGTGTTGATTCTCCTTGTCACTTCTTCTTCGTTATTTGAAGTTTTGAAGGAAATTTGTTTGCCCAAGTATATGTATTGACTGACGTATTCTATGTTATTACCTTTTATCACTATCTGGCGCTCCCGATTGTTCGTTAGTATCTTTGTTTTACTTACATTCATTTCAAGGCCGATTTTAGAACTTTCGCAGTCCAGTGATCTCATCATTTCGTCTAAGTCTTTCGCGTTCTCAGCAATAACAGCAATATCATCTGCGAACCTCAGATTGTTTAAGTATTGTCCGTTTATGTACACTCCACTGTTCTTCCAGTCTAGTTTTTGGAAGATAGTTTCAAGGACTGCTATAAACAGCTTCGGGGATAGAGGATCTCCTTGTCTAACTCCGCGTTCTATGTTTATTTCGTCACCTCTAGTTTCTAATTTAACTCTGCTCGTGCTTTTTGCATAGATATATTTCAAAACATTGATGTATTTCTGGTTGATATTTGAATTTTGTAAAGCGTTCCAGATTGCACAGTGACTAATGCTATCAAAAGCTTTGCTGTAGTCAATGAAGGCCACATACAGAGGTCTATTATATTCTCTGTATTTTTCTATGACTTGTTCTAAGGTCTGTATGTGGTCCATTGTGCTGAAGCTTGATCTGCATCGTGCATATACTTATATACCATTCTCCAATTTTATTTATATAAATAGATTGATACATTGACTAAGACATCTGAATACAAGTTTGAAACCGTTATCGAACGTCATCCGCCGTGATCTTTTACCAAGGAGGTAGTACGTTAAAAGAATGAAACCTCGATACTTATTAATAGCCGTTTAGAGGCTACTGACGTAATCTGTTAGGAATCGTGGAACGTGTAGGAGATATCGCACGATGCCAGTCATACATAGTTGCATCCATGTACGGAGCTACTACTTAAGACCTATCGAAAGTTATTCACTATTTAGTAGAGGTTTTAATCAAACCAACGCCATCCGCCGCTGAACGAAGGTCACTCCGAATCTAACCTATCCCAGCCAATTTTTTCTAACCGTCGGTCCATTGAGCAGTAAAGACAAACTGCATTTGTTAAGTCTCCTAGAACAATTACCAACCGATTTGGCTAATTTTGGTCTTGATTTTTACAAATACGAGAATAGATTAAGCAGTTAAAACCCAGCGAATATAAACAACAGTTTCTCTTGATTGATGCAGTCGAAGTTGTGCGGGTGAGCGTCGAAGTTATAATGAAATTGTACTCTACCATGGGGAGTGTTTTGAAGTCCCACCTTCTCCCTTCCTCCACAGGACAATACGTACTGGTCTTGGAAGTCACCGCTTTAGAATGGTAGAACTAGGATTCTTAGGAACTAAGTTCCTTTTTGTGCCGAACAGTTAAAAACTGGAACTCACTACCAGCTCACGTGTTTTCTTCCCACTACGATCCCGGGTCCTTCAAGCAGGACGTGAAAAACCAGCTCACTAAGCCGCCATAGTGCCTGCATGCGCAGTCTATTTAGTGACCCCAACTCTTGGATTCTGCTCATTCTTTCCATCAGTCTGAATAGAGATGCCTTGACCTTGACACGCTTTGAAATAAAAAAAAACATTGCTAATTTGCTTCATATATCATTAAAAGAAAAGAACTATATATCTTGATACCAGGTCGAGTTACTGATATGCTTGCTACCCTGACCTGCTCGTATTCATAATTCGTCTCCACACGGAGAAATAAAAAAAGTAAAATGCTCATTTAATTCATATCGTTAAACGAAAAATTTCAATAATAAATCTATCTTCATTCTACAAAATGAATTACATTAAACAAGACAGGATATTTAAATACTGCTTCTTATTTATAGAAAGAGATAATTTTAACTGCTTTGCTTAAAATGAAACAAAAGATAACGGATTCTTTCATGAAGCGCGTTTTAGTAGTCTTGACCTGCTAAAAATTATATTTGTACATTTTGACCTTGTTTTCCAAAAATTATAGTTTTTCAAGGTACTTTATATGATATATAGGTTTAAATATAAGTGTCATTGAAGACTATGGTATATGAGTTATTTAAATACACTAGGAAACGTCTAAGCGAAATATTTTAAACGTTTCGTTGTGTGAAAACAAGTGGTAGGTATTTTAGGTATATAAGTAATGACTGGTTAGGATTATTGATTAGAATCTGTGAAAGTGTTTTCTACACTTTAAAAGCTGAATTCTTAAATAAAAAAAGGCTGAATGTACCGATCAATGATTCACCATTTATCGGCACATCCAGCCTTTTGTTTTAATTATTAATATCAAAAATCGTTTTCCAAAAATTACATTTTGTTGACAGGCCATGGATTCTAAAAACAGAGTCAAAGGTCCCACGGGCTTGATAACGGAGCCTCGTATGATGGAACATCGCTGTCTGTGGGACGACAACTATCCTGAATGTCCTGAGCGACTCTCTAGTGTAATTAATAGGTAAATATATATACAGGGTGAATTTTTGAGATAGGACAGTAAGGGCGGGTACCTTAACCGTTATAGTTACAGGAAAACGCTTTAAGAAGACTATCCATATTTTTTCAAGATATTCTGAACTGCATTTACAGATTTTAGCAAAAATGTACAGCCAGCCAGAAAATGGTCATTTTAAACAAATAAAATGTTTGATGCCAATTTCTTATAAGGATCAAAAGTCTCTACTGGACCGACTGAGGTTTTCCTGAAACTATAACGGTTAAGGTCTACCCTTACTGTCCCGTCTTAAAAAATCACCCTGTATACCTGAATTTGTTTTTAAGTCTAAATAAAAAAAAAAGATATTTAGAGTTCCACCTACCGAGGATAGATTTCTATAGACGAACACTCGTCTAATACTCGTGAGATACCTCACTATACCATCTTGTGTCAATTCTAACACTGGTACTATCTTTAAACTTTTCAGAGTCGGTTCAATGTATGTTTCTTTAAACTTTCTTCAGAACAACCACTTTAGACAGAGTAGGTCCTGAGATGTTGAGTTATAAAATTACTAGCTTTTGCTCGCATAATTAAAATCGGTGTAGTGTTTTAGATTTGAAACCGTAACAGAGTTATTAAAATGAAATTTTTACTAGGTGCCATGAACTGGAGTTGATTGACGAATGTGTAAAGTTCCCACCGAGGGCGGCGACCAAGGAGGAGTTATGCAGCCTCCACTCGCCGTCCATTTACGATATGATGGAGAAAACACACCAAAATAATGATGTGGACTACTTGGAAGAGATCGCCTCGAGATACGATGCCGTCTACGTACACCCAGTGAGTATTTATCTACACTTTTATGTATAAATAAATATGATTAAACGAAATTCATCATTTGATCATAAAATCCTCATTCGTTCATTCATTCATTCCATCTTTATGTTCTCAAGTTGATGTTTTTTTTTTTTGAGTTACGAGTAATTAGTAAAAAAAATAAGTGTAAAAAAAAAGATAAAAATCTAAGTTAAAATATACACATAATCGTTACAGTTAAATACCTATGTACGAGTGTATTTAAAAGTGTATGCAAACTTTGAAAGAAATAAAGTGATATTTACAAACTTAATTTGAATTTGTTTTCAGAGTACCCACGAGCTAGCTCTCTTAGCCGCGGGCTCTACCATAGACATAGTAGACCGTGTAGTGTCGGGCGAGGTACAGAACGGCGCGGCTCTAGTGAGGCCCCCTGGACACCACGCGATGGCCAGCGAGCCTTGCGGCTACTGCTTCTACAACAACGTGGCGCTGGCCGCCAAACATGCCATAGACAAAAAAGGCCTGAACAGGTTTGATGCATTTTTTTGTTGCAATGCTAAATATTTATTTTAAATGGTATTATTACTAATAGGGCTTAGTTTCCTTTGAACTTTAATACTTCTATTAGTAAATAATATCCATATTAGGTCCAAAACCTATTTTTTTGAACTTGGACCTACAATAAGTTTTTTTTTTAATTTACCATACACTTTTATTGTCTGGACCACAAAAAAAATTTTTGAAGGTCAGCAGTATGTGGTGATTCCACTAAAAACCACCAGTGTAGAGGAGTACTCTAGGAGGGCTCAGACAATATCTGAAATCAATTATGGTCCTCCCCAAACCATCAAGCCTAAGCTCTATCCTGAAGGAAAGACTAATTTTATAGACCGATTGTTATTAAAACATTAATTATTGTTAACAGGATATTGATAGTAGACTGGGATGTGCATCACGGACAAGCCACTCAACAGATGTTCTACAACGATCCTAGGTATGATGCATATTGATTGAAATAAGTTTTATACGCCACTATCTTTTGCCCGCGGCTCCGCCCGCGTGTATGTAGGTTATCGCAGTAAAGTGTAGCCTATGTCCTTTCCCAAGGTTCCGTCTATATCTATGCCAAAATTCATCAAAATCGGTTCAGCGGGGCCGTGTGTCGGACTCGAACCGACTAAAAACCACGTGGTGTGCCCTCTGCGCTTCTCTTTTACGAGGAGGAGGAGTCTAGGGTGAGATCTCCTTCTGGACTCCTCCCAGCACCTGCCCGCTGCTGATGCGGGCTCCGTCTCTGTACGACGACTCTCCGGCACACACGGGAAAAACCAGTCCCGTCCACCCGCGGCCACACTCTAGGCGGCATGAGGCGCGGCATGTTTCAACACTCACTTAACCAATTTTTCCTATCCAGGGTTTTGTACTTCTCAATCCACCGCTACGAGCACGGTTCCTTCTGGCCGAACCTGCGACAGTCCGACTTCAACTATGTCGGTACCGGGGCAGGCAAGGGTTACAACTTCAACGTACCACTCAATAAGACGGGGATGAAAGATGGTGATTATCTGGCGATATGGCATCAACTACTGCTGCCTATGGCTTTGGAGGTAACGTTCTATGGTTTTTTAATGATAATAAATGGCTCAATGATTCAGAAACATCTCAATAGGTCGCCATTGTTATAATGTCTACACTCACAATGAGTATGGTGACCGCTAATCTTGGATTCTGCTCATGCTTTCCATCAGGCAGGGTAGTATAGCCACTTTGTCAGGCTTAAATATTATATGAAAATAAATTGCTTTGTGCTGTTTCTTACATCACTTTGTTTCAGTTATTATTTTTTATATAACTAATTCTATCTTTATTATCTTTCTGTTATAGCTGTGTTTTGAAATTTTTAGTAAACAAAGTTTATATTATACCCAAATTCTTTTAACTATCAATGTAAATTTTGTAAAATGAAATTTAATTTAATAATACAAATAATATAATGTCTTAACATTTGTCCACTACAGTACCAACCGGAACTCATCATAATATCGGCAGGATATGATGCTGCGTTCGGCTGTCCCGAGGTATATATATTTGTCCTTTTCTAACAAAAGCACTTAGCGTATGTATGTCTCTTTCAGTTCTCTCCCGAACTCGTAATCGTGTCGGCCGGCTACGACTCGGCATTGGGTGACGAAAAGGTTCGATTTATGTGAATACCCATAAATTCGATTATACTGTCATAATACACATTTTACAATTTTCAAGCTATAGTCGATTTTGACATTCATCGATTGGGTTATTCATATTTATTAAAAATGTGCTGTTTTATTCACCTGTACCATTTTAACGGGTCCTTACGCTAATTATATTTTAACAATAACCGCGAGTAACACCGTCACTCACTTAGTGGAAAAGAAAATGACCTTGGCCTTTTTGGGGATTTGTCGGCTTCCATTATGACACTGAACCGCTAAAACTTCTTTAACTATTTTTGACTTTAATATTCTTGGATATAAAACTTGTGTTTTCTTTGAACGTTTAATAACAATCCGTGGAAAAAACAAAATATCGAACTTTCTTGATAGACACGTGTCTAAAACCGTATCTTTAAGGAATAATTCAAGACATACAAAAATTTTTGGTCAATTTAATGGTCACATGCAATGCTTCTGCCTACATTAATAATAATTGATGGGAATATAAAGATTATAAAGACACTGTACATTATACACTACATATACATCAGAACAACATAGACCCCGAGACCGGGGTGGGGGCGTCTTTTTCTAATAAAAAACAGTCTTGACATTTTTGCAGGAGAGCTCTTTTTGTTTTTTGTATATGTCCAAAAACAAATCGCCTAGACAGAGGGAATCAATCAAATTAAAAAAAAAAAACATTTTAACCTTTCATAGCTATACCTACAGAGATCAGTTGGGATATTTCACCAATATTTTTCATCTTCATGACCATGATGTGATGCAATTATCACCCTTATTGACGATTTGCTTTTAGTAAACATAAAAAAAATCACTTTCGGGTATATTTTCTTTTTTAGATTATTCTGAAAGAGAAATATGAAACCTAAAAATAGTCTTTTAGTTCAAGTCTAGAAGTAATGTAGTAAGATGTTTTCTTACTAAATTACTTCTACACTATGCTATGCCATACTGATTCATGCTGACGAAGCTATCTCCATAATTGCATTTTTCTGTAATAAAATCTATTTTTACTGTCATTATTTTTGTGTGTGTGTGTGAGTATCGAACAACATAATTAGCACCGCTAACCATTTTAAAAGACCAAAGGGTATTTTCTAAAATCAATATTTAGAACCTAAAATCAATATTATACACAGGGTGAAATGGAACTGACCCCGGCGTGCTACGGTCACCTCCTACACATGTTAATGTCGGTGTGTCCGCGGATCTGCGTGGTGCTGGAGGGCGGGTACTGCCTGCAGTCGCTGGCCGAGGGCGCTGCCATCACTCTTCGCACGCTGCTGGGACATCCTCCTCCTCAGTTGGAGAATGTCACGGAGCCTAGCGACTCGTAAGTCACTTAAGTTTTTTTACATGAAGCCAAAAGAAGGCTAATAGTTTTGGCTGTCTATGTATGTCTGCATGCTCACCGTAGCGCTTAAACTCCTGTACCGATTTTAATGAACGTTGTCAATAGATTCGTAAAATAAATTTCATCACTTATAATGTCAGTCAGGTCATTTTTTTTTTATTTGGATTCTTATGCCACTGGTTAATAGTGGTACTTTTCAAACTAAAGATTTACTGAAAGATTTTAGTTTCACGGATTTACTGCAAATAGTTTTTATTACATGCTGCATTGCTAGAACTTTATTTAAAACTAACTGATGCCACCACATCTGCTCGCGTCTGTTTCATCATTTATTGTACACCCAGGAGTATAAAAATACGGTAGTAATTACGTCCTAAAAGTATGGCGACTAACATTGTCACACAATATTCAAATTCAAATTCAAAATTCTTTATTCACTTAGGATGCAATACATCTCTTGTGACAGGTCAAGATTCTACATGTACATTTATGCCATGTTCGCAAACAATAGGTAGAGCCGGAGAAAAGAACATGGCAATAAAAACTCGCGGCCACTCCTTTCAAATACGTTTACGTAGTTTTAATGTTTATAAACCTGAAATGGGGGTAAGGTGCTGCCACTAATATATTATACACCGTGTTAGAGGACTGATGCAAATTATAGTGATTAAAAATTAGAACATAAGCTAATTTAAAAAAAAAACAGCCTCAGTGGATACAACATAGTAGGAGCATCTACTTACAACAAACTCTCAAATATTGGCCAAATTACTGGTAACGAAAGATAAAATATTAATTTTAAGATCAATCAATCAATCAATAATTTTATAGATGTACCTAGTGGAATAGAAAACAATATTGTTCAAGGTTAAAATAATATTTGTCTGACTGACCTAATCTAGCTTTTTTAATTCGTTTATCATTCTGCCTTGTTGGTCTAGTGGTTAGCGTGATCCACAAATATTTGTTTCGGAGTTTGGGTGTTTTCTATAATGTATAATATGTATTTACAAAAAAATGTATATTTATGTATTTATATCATTAGTATCAGTTGTTTAGTACCCATAATACAAGCCCTGCTTAGTTTGGGACTAGATGATGTTGTGTGTAAGATGTCCGAATTATTTATTTATTTATTTTTCTCAACAGAATCCGTGAATCAATCCTCAACTGCATATACGCACAGAAGCCATATTGGAACTGCTACATGTTCCAAACAACTTACTCTACCTCCGGTCCTCCCAACGTGTGTGACGTGAACGAGATAAAACACACCATCAATATCAAGTGGGAGGGTGATGAGACCAGGCCGGAGAGGTTCCTCACAAGGAACTGTTACCCACTACAGGATGATGGGCTGAAGAAACGAATAGCGGAGAGGCTGAACCATTTGAGATTGGGTGAGTGTAAAAATTAGACTAAGGGGCTGTCGATTAATCATGTTAGGCTCAAGGGGGTCGCAAAAATCATCAAATATCACAACAGGGAGAGGGGTTTAGTATTATATCTCGTGTATTTGATTTTTCTGCAAATTTTCGCATTTTTTTTCATTATTTTTATGTCAGTCCAAAATAACCTGCAATCTTTCTACTCTGCCTCTGAACGTAATTTTTGTAGTCTTATAGGCGTCTTTAATTTCTATAATAAAATTTGTTGGTACTTATACCTGTATTTTATTAATATTTGTATAAAATAAGATTCTTTGTAGGTATTAAAAAATAGATTGAAAGTTGAATGGATTATAGGATGGCTTAGCAGTAATGACCACTAGACCATCAGAACAGTCATTAAACAAAAAGAAATTGATTCATGGTGTATGTTTGCTTACAGTGACGGATTTATCAATACCTCTGCACGCAGTAGGCTATGTCTACGATCAGGCTATGCTTAAACACAAAAATGTATGCGAACCGTAAGTATCAATTTTTCTTCTAATGTTTATTTACAAACTCAACTAGAGTCCTGCGGTGTAACTCGCGGTTATTGTTGTATGTCGTGAGTAACGCCGCGAAAAAAAATTGCCTAAGTTACATCTTATATCATAAGCTATGCGCCAGTGAAAGTGCCGTCAAAATTGGTCCAGCCTCTCCAGAGATTAGCAGGAATAGACAGACAACATTATTAATAGGTTACTATACGGACACTTGCAGCTCCCTCTTTTTTAGTCTCTCTCCATGCCCCACCAAATGGAAAGTTAAATGGATTACAGTAAAAGGAGTTTCGGCCTCCGTTAACTAACTCCAATTACTAAATGCAAAGCATTGTTAAATAATGTTGCTCGTTCATCGCTCAATCATCTTACCAATTTTCAATGAGACCCATCACGCCTTACTATTTGTATCGAAGTTGTAAACGTGAAAGTGTCAAACGTATAATGTATCCTTATAGCGAGCACGTGGAGTGTCCAGAGCGTATCCTGCGTATCCACGAGCGTCACCGCGACTTCAACCTGCTGCCGCGCCTGCACCAGCTCGCGACACGTCAAGCCACTGACGAGGAGATCCTCGCCGTGCACACCAACACGCACCTTGATAGGTACGTGTCCGCGTATACGCGCACACATTCATACGTGCATTAACATGTATGATATATATAATTATGAACATTGCTCCGTCGGAAAATATTTTTTTATATATTTATGCCTACCAAAGTTACTCTACTCTGCCTAGTAGTATTAGTAGAATCCAGGAGTAGAGGTCACCATCCTCATTGTGAGGTTAAGCAATGCAGCATGGTGACCCATATGAAGGCCGCCTGGTCGGAATTTTCTGCATCATTCCTGAAGCCAGGAAGATGAGCTCAATGATTGAGCCTCCGGACTCACCACTCACCAACAAATACGACATCAAGAATAGTTTTTTATGCGAGGGTAGTACTACCCCGGTCGAGCCGGCCCTACTACCTATTTGAAATTATTATCCATTTTGAAACTGAAAAAACATTATCATATATGTATGTACAAACTAACTTTTGCGCGTGGCTGTGCCCGTATGTATATATGTTATTGCGAGAGAAAGAGTAGAGTTAAGTTAGTAAAGAGTGGCCCATGTCTTTCCTCAAGAATCAAAGTATCCCTCTGCCAAATTTTATTAAATCGGCGCAATTATTCAGGGTATGGGTGGCATAGGGGACTAGTTAAACAAACACTGCAAAGGAAAACTCTAACCCTATTGAGTTTTCCTCCTCTTTAAACCCATCCACCATGGTACGGTAGGCCTCAAAAAGCAAAATTTCCTTTCTTAGAGCTTATGTCCAGCTGTGGTCTGTTAAACGCTGTTGATTGATGAAATTAATATCTTGTTCCAGGCTAAAGGAGCTGGCTTCCACAAAGCTGAGAGATTTGAACAGTCAGAAGGATATGTACGACTCCATATACTTTCATCCAGATTCTTTAGAAAGTGCCAGTGTAGCGTCAGGCTGCGTACTACAGGTACATAATATCGTTAAAAAATTATAGAATAATTTTAATACACATTTATAGCCTCTTCGACAGACCATCAGACAGACCAATCCAGAGGTCTTGGGTTCGATTCCCGGGTCGAACCTAATGTTTGTGTAATCCGCAAATATTTATCACATGCGACTCAGGTTTCAGAATCGATTCCTTAGTCGAGACTGTGTTTTTCATGTAAAATATGTATGTATGATTTTTTTACAACGGCAACATTATGTAACGTTGTCAATAAAAAATGTTTTATTTATAGATGATAGACGCAGTGTTGTCACTTGTACGAGTTACATATGTTCTTTACTTTATAAGATTGTAACTTGTGTACTAAGTACCTACTTATTTTATCTGTTATTAACAAAGGGCTTTCAACCCCCGGTATCACATTTTAGATCTATTAACCTCGAATTGTATTTTTTAATTAGTACGTAAGTATTAAATTTTGAACTGCTGTTTTAGGCCATATAATTGGCAAATTTAACTGGTAAAATTTTCTTTGTTTCTTTCTTTTAAATGATAATATATTGGAATCCTGAACTGTTAAAACACAGACGATTAAAGAATTGACGCAGTTGCCATTATGTAATGTTGTCATTAATCATCATCATCAACAGCCTTTAACAGTCCACTGCTGGACATAGGCCTCTCCTTTGAAAGGAGGTTTTGGCCTACTATACCACGCTGGCCAGACGGGTTGGTATAGGTTTGTTTTCAAGTTTTCCTTCTCTTTGCATTGATATTGTTCTTGCGTAGTTTATCCCTTAGTCGCCTTTTACGACACCCACGTGGGATGAATAGGGGTGGTGACACTCTGTATTCTTAATCCGTCACCACACGAACAATAATATTAAAATGTATTTGTAGATGATAGACGCGGTGCTGTCTCGTCAGTGTGGGTCGGGCGTGTGCGTGGTGCGCCCGCCCGGCCACCACGCGGACGAGGACGTGCCGAGCGGGTTCTGCCTGCTCAACAACGCGGCCATAGCGGCCCGACACGCTATCGACAGCCACCAGCTGCGGCGCGTGCTCATACTCGACTGGGACGTACACCACGGGAACGGGACGCAGAGGATCACCTATAATGATAATAGGGTGAGTTGCTACTATTATCGGTCTATTTTTATTGAAAATAATTTCAGTGCTTTCTTCGTACAAACAAAAAAGAGAGAGAAAATTTGTCTGTCTGTTATTTCTTGTGCTCAATAGGTGGGATCATCATCATCCTTATCTTCCTAGCTAAATTTATTTGGGGTCGGCTACTAGTTCATCCGGCTTTACCTGAATTCGAGTTTTTCCAGGGAGCGACTGGCATCGGACCTCAGCAACCCTAGGGAGAACTGAAATAAATATTCATAAATGTTCATGACAACTTTACGTGCTCGAGGCACGGGCGTAAATCACCGCTATACTTCTGAATTTTCTAGAGAAAAACCCAACAACACACGAGGATTAATTTATATAAAATTTAGTAGATATACTGACAGCTTGGAAACATGTAACTATAATCTATTTCTGTCTTTATGCCAAATGTCATCCACATCTATTCAGACGTTTTGGCGTAATAAATATTACACCACGGAACTCGACTAGTAATATTATAAGTTAAAATAAAAAATATTGATTAATTTAAAATCTCTTTATAAATGTAATAATAATATTAATAATTCATTTTTTTAATTTTACAGATCCTTTACATGTCTATCCACCGGTACGACAACGGCGCATTCTTCCCCAATTCGAAGGACGCCGACTACACAGAAGTTGGCAGCGGCAAAGGAGAGGGCTTCAACCTTAACATACCCTGGAATAAGGTACATTTTCGAACATCGAAACTTTTTCAGACTACCGGATAATAGTCAGTTCGATACTACCTTGACGTATCTATGCATTGTTTATACTCTATGCTACGATATATTTATTACTAACTTTCGCCCGCGGCTCCGCCCGCATGTATGTCGGTTATCGCTGTAAAAGGCAGCATATGTCGTTTCTCAGCGTTCGGGTCAGTAGTTTTGGCGAGAAAGCGCCACAGACTTTTATTTTCAGACGAGTTATTTTCGCATTCATAATATTAGTATAACTCTTGCGAGCTAAGATGGCACCCGACTCGAATGACAGATGTTTAAAGTAACGAGTGCTAAAAAAATTAGTTTTTTTTTTAATTTCAACATTTATTTTGCACTTAGTAGTTCCTTTATAACATACTACTTTATCTTAAGTGGAAATTACAAATAGAATCCGTAGCAGGAGTAAGGGCAGTCCTTTTTTCCTGTCTGTCTGTGGCGCTTTATCGCCAAAACTACTAACCCGATTTAAAAAAGCGAACTGAAAATTTAGTAGTGTTCACGTGTCGTCATCATAATGTTACAGCGAGGAATGGGCGATGCGGAGTACTTAGCAGCGTTCACTCAAGTGGTGTTGCCGGTGGCATACGAGTTCAACCCAGAGCTTGTCATCGTGTCGGCCGGGTTCGATGCCTGCGTTGGAGACCCTCTTGGAGGTAACGTGTTGTATATCATTATGTTAACTTATTATAATAGCAAAGTATAACTCATACAGAAATCGTCTTTATGTGTGTGGCAACTCAGTCATATGTAAAAATATTAAACAAAATTATGAATTTTGTTTATGTATAAATGGAAGTTAGATTATTTATGTATAAATGGAAGTTAGTCTATTTTGGTATAAATGGAAGTTAGTTTATTTTGGTATAAATGAAAGTTAGTTTATGTTGGTGCGACTTCCACACGTAACTGCGCGGTAGGCCTAGTGGTTTGAGTAGTCGCCACGCCGCTTTATGGATTCAAATTCCACATGAAATGGCACTGTGTGATTCAAAAATTATTGATCTGAGTCTGGATGTTATTTGTGTTCTTTTCATGTATATGTGTAGTACGACACATGATGTATAATGCAGGAAAATAGGTACAAACAAACTTCACAATAATTGCTATGAAATTGCGTGATATCAAAAAAATGATCACACCGATTAGCATACATACAAATTTTGCTAACATAAAGCCGCAGACCGCCAAACATCACCTCGCCTTTTCGTTGGATCCTCTCTTTGTGTTGGAGGAACAGACACCGTCTTCTCCACATTAAATTTCTTTGTATTCTTACTTGCATGTTATGTTGCAGGTTGTAAAGTAACACCCGAATGTTACGGACGCATGACTCAGCTTCTCCGAGGTTTAGCAGGTGGCCGAGTCATCTTGTGTCTCGAAGGCGGTTACAACATCACAAGCATATCTTACGCCATGACCATGTGCACTAAAGCATTACTCGGCGATCCTATAGTCCACCATTACGACCCCAAAACTGTCTGCCATTGGTCAGCTATCGACAGCATACATGACGTCATCAGAGTCCAAAGCAAATACTGGAAGAACCTCAAATTTCAATTGGCACTGCCCGCAGAACAAGTATTAGAACCCCCGCCACCATCGAGAGGGTTGACAACAGAAAATGATAGCGAAATATCTCTAACGAGTGCGTCCGATGAATCTACTAAATCTATCGATTCAAAGAACTCGAGTCAACTGGAAACATCACTAGAAACAAATATGGCTAATTTGAGTATCGATAAAAAGTGTTCAGATGGTATTCATTGCGGTACTGATGATGAAGATGAAAAGCCTGGTGCTTCGAAAGATTCTAAAGCGCAAGCTGAGGGCAGTGGTGCTGCTAAAAGTGAAGAAGCTGGTTCAAGTTGTCCACCGAAAGCAACTTTAGTCGATTATTTAGCGGATAATATGCAAGCAATAGTCGATGGTGAAATGTTTGCGGTGATACCTTTGCAGTGGTGTCCGCATTTAGACTCGCTTTTCGCGATACCAGACGATGTGAAGTTTGAACAAGGCGTGAAGTGTATTGACTGTGAACACACCGAAGAGAACTGGGTGTGTTTACATTGTTATGTGGTAAGTGTTTGTTTTGCTAAAATTTTCTATTAAAACTGCTTTATTTCGAATTCAGTTGCGTAGGTCCGATGCTAGTGCCTCCATGGAAAAACTAATAACTAATTATCAGTAATTATTGCAATCCCAAATAGTCTTAAGGAATGACAATTAGCCGGCTTTGGAGTCGGCTACTAGTCAACGTATTTTACCTAAATAGCAGGTTTTACACGAAACGACTGGCATCGGACCTCCGCAACCCTGAGGGTGAACTGAAAATCGAAAATTGAACTATTTGTATATATTTGAGGTTAATATATTTGAGGTACTTACTTCCCAATAAATTAACCACTGCCATAGTTGTTCATAACAACTGGGACCGACTGCTTAATGTGCTCTTCGAGGCACTCTCTCTCTCTCTCTCTGTTCTTAACTACGAAAACTGTCGTCTGAGTCTGTAGATCTGCGGCAAGTTTCATAAAATAAATTCGACATTTTTAGAAATTACTACAGTTCAAATCTAGTTTAAGAGTGTGCTGCGCGAACAAAAAACGCCGAGTTTAGGTATTTACGAGCAGAGTTGCGCGGCAGCGCCGCTAGGCAGCACCGTCGCCGCTTCCTACGTGAAACATTTTATCTAAGATATGTAAAATAATTGTACAGAGTAGGCTCCACACAGAGTAATACATATCTTCTAAATATTCAGTCGTTTTTATGGAAGTTTTGTTCAAAAGTAATAATTTCTAGAATCTATTCATTTTCATAATCAGCCTATCGAAGTCCACTGCTGGACATAGGCCTCTCCCATTGCAAACCACTCTGATCGATTTTGGGCTTCTCACATCCAGCTCCTGTCAATATAAGTATATCATCTATACAGGGTGTCCCAGAAAGAATGGGTAATCCTAAAGCACGTAGTAGTATAGCTATCCAGCGTACAAAAAAAAAACCCAAAAGAAATCCAATAGTTGCCCAAATTTTGAAGTTATCTTATTCCTCACAAACAATCTTATTAGAAATGCAGTAAATAGTATGAGTGCTTATTATACTTTTTTGGAAAAAAATTAACATGAAATTTGATCAAAATAAATTATGACAGAATTTGAGATTTTTGTGAAAAAAATATGTATGAAAAACTAAGCAGCAACTATATTAAAAAAAATGGTATAATACATAATTTTATCCAAAGAGAGAAAATAAAAGCTTCCTTTTTAGTGTAGTAAAGGACGTGTGATAATGTTATTTCGCTATTTACTACCTGAGTGTGGCCGAAGTAATTTTTTGTTAATTATGAGACAGAGATAGGTGAATAAATTCAGTACTAAAGTAGACGAGAGACGAGTATATTATTATTGTACCTTTGTACTATTGTACCTTATCTCTCTCGCGCCATGGCACATAGCAATGGCAAGTATTTGGTGCGTCGCTTGACTTGTTCGGTATCGCATGTTCCCATTCCTTTTGCAGTTCTCTGTGATTGTCAATCAGTGTTAAAACGACGATTTCTGGCTAAACAGCCAGAAGTCATCGTTTTAAGTAAGAGTCAAATCATTGGACTCTTCGTTTTGCTCACTGATTTGGACTTTAGTTTGGTGATTTTACGACGACTTGGCTTATATCTGGACTGGTTTCGTGTATCAGTATGCCGCGTATTCAATATATGGCACAAGAATACGCAAACATGCACTTTATTTATGGTGAATGTAGAAATAGCGCAAGTGCTGATGCATTCCTTTATAGGGAAAGATACCCTACAGCGCGTCATCCAGATTACCACGTATTCATAAGAGTGTACAGATGTTATTCGGAAGGTAGAATGCATAGGTGGTACGAGCACTGGGAGAATAGCAAATATCAATATACAAGACACTGTGCTTGACGAAATTCAGAAGAAGACAAAGACGACCGGTCCACATCTTATAAAGCCCCTTTTACATGTTCTTTTTTTTCAAAATTACCTTCAAGAAGCTTCCGCTCCTGAAGCCATTCAATCGAATCAGCTTAATACAGTGCGCCGTTCAAGTGCGTGACGATCCTCATTGGATAGCTGTAACAGTATTTTCGCCATATGCGTAGATTTAGCAAAGTTGAAATCGGCTTTACTAAAATCAGGCCTTGGGCAAGTTTCACCGTAGTCTTTATCACTAATGTCTGTATTGCGGGATTAAATGAAACAACAGATGCAGCACACCGTCCTGAGTATGATTGTCTAAGTGAATAGTTTATTCGCCATAAAATTTTTGGCATTTTTAATCAATCGACAAAGTACTTTTATTATGGTGGCAAAGACCGCATCTGATTTTATTTCACCAAATACGTTTTTATCAGTTTGATGGCCTTTATTTATGAGGATGTACTTGCAAATATAAGACTTGCACGAGCTGTGATCGCGGAAAACGTGAATAAGTGCATTGAAAAGGTCTTGTTTTAAATCTATAACTTTTTCAGCGAAAGATTTTTCATTTTGAGAATCAATGTGATTTATGGCACCTTTCACCGATCGCCGTACGCGTAGCACGTTTTGGAGCTGTATTTTTTGGCATTTTAATTGGTAACATGTATTTCTTGATAATTCATCTAATCTTGTACAAAAGTTTCTGAGGAGGTGGTTAGAGCACTCTATCTTTTCGACAATAAGTGCGGCATATGGTTTGGTATCCAGAACATTTTTGTAGGTGCTGGAATCACCATTAGCTATGTGTTTAGAATAAATAAAACCTTGAGTTGCTTTTGAAGCCTTCTACTATGGCAGTTGACTACATACCGCTAGATGATCGAGTGCAATTTTTATATCATACATGCTCAGAAATACAAACTTGAAGTAAAGTTTGCGCTTCTGAGCTCGCCCGCAAACCATAGAGTTTTTATTTTTAACAGTCATGTAGAGAACTTTTTTAGTTCTGTAGCCAATGATATTTGCAGCTCCTGAAAAGGTCGTATAGTTTTTCCTGTATGACCTCTTACTCCAATACGCATCAGATACAACTGTTATCATCGGTACGCTATCTGCATTAAGGTCATTATTTTTTTCAGCCAGTTATTTTTTTTATTTTGTTGCTTCCTCTATGCTTTTTACTTTGGCCAGTTCCCAGAGTTCACATACTTTAGCATGAAATTTGGCATAAAAATGTTCTGACATGCAGGGTATATCAAGAGAAGTTTTGACTTGCTCCAGGGCACTGAATCCCATATCTATACACTTAATTACTCACGATATTTTGATTGAGTGCAAGTTCCTTGCTGTTTCTAGGTTTTCAACAATTTTCCAATCTTAATTTTGCATTACACATATTGCATACTATGAAACAGGAGGACTGAAAACAATTTCTATATTCTCCTTTGTTTTCCTTTTCTACTATAAGTTCTTTATTGACCATAAGATTACATGTAACCTGAAAAACATAGGCCTATAATAATAAAGTGAGTTTGATAAGAGTAGGTACCTTTGATTAAATATATGTTTATAATCAAAGGTAAATATTTACGTTTTGAAGTTCTCTACCGTCTTGATTACTTGATTACTTGTATTGATTGATTAGCAACTGACGAATAATTGTGAACGGAACATTGCATTTACATTAAAATTATAACAGTAACATTAAACATACCTGTTTGAGATATTTACCTATTTGCGTTTGTACGTTTGTATTGTGTTTCGTACATTTGTTGCTCTGCGTTCGCATTACTCTGTACAGATTCGACTCGAAATTTGATTTTTTTCCAATTTTCTTATTTGCCAGTAAGTATAACCAATGACATATAGACATGATACACAATACAATACTGACATAAGTCTAAAAAAAACTTCAAAACAAAATTGATCTCATTAATATTAGTAATTAGACCCATTCTGCTTTGAAGTTTCAGACCTAGTAATTTAATTAGAGCAATATTTTTTTCTGCGCAATGTGTAATGTGCATCAGGCGTTTGTGTTAAAAATTGAAAAGTCTTAATATTTTTAGATTTATACTTTTAAATTAAATTTAACACTGTCTAAACCCTGCATGATGTAAATACAAATATTGTCATATGAAAATTATTGTTCTAGACGTAAAATCTACTATCTTTTCGAAGAAAAATGTTTTTAAGATTTCATCTGACACACAACATATATGTATCGTGTTTTAATTTCATATGTATCTGTTTCAAATTCTAACATTACATAGATCTTGTGCAAGGATCGACCTAAACTATACAAATACTTTTGATGTATTTAATTAATGCAGCGCACAGTACTACTCATTTGAAAATACGTCAAATCCCACAATTTCGTGCAGTACCTTCTTAAGAGAAATTTGGCAACCTTTATCTTAGCTATATTCAAGCTGTACTCATATTTCTTTCATTGAATTATTTTTTTTCCTTGTCCTATCTGAAAATAATTATAATCCCAAAGAGTATTTAACAGTATTTAGTGGTATATAATAAGGTATATGTTTTAATAATTAAGGCGACGATCTAGCTGAATACTTTGTACGAATACCAATTCACTATTTAAAAATAACATTATCACTAATATCATTTTTTACTTTATTCTAGACGGCATGCGCCCGCAGTATTAACGGTCACATGCAGGCACATTACCTATCTACGGGCCACGCGCTAGTGCTGTCCTTAGTCGATTTGTCGGTGTGGTGCAATATCTGTGACGCGTATGTCGATAACGCGCTGCTCTACGACGCCAAAAACAACGCACACAAGCACAAGTTCGGCGAAGAAATGCCGTGGTGTTACAAGACTGATATAATACAAATGAAATAATGAGAGAAATACAGGAAAAAAAAAATATCGTTAGTTGATTTAAAAAAAAATGGACAGTATTTTGAAGTTTCGAGAAAACAACAGAGATATTTATGCGTGAAGTTGGAGACTTTAGTACCTTAAAATAACCGGTATTATTACTCTAATGGAAATATAAAATTACATCATAGTTGTAATTATATTTTTTGATAAATAGTTCTTAGTTGAGTGATGCCTAAAATAGGTATACAAAGTTTTAAGTGCTAAATATCTGCTGTTAGTGGTGTTTGTAGAATGTTAATTTGGCAACTAAACATTAAATTTTATTTCTTCTATTTTTTTATGGTTTGGAAATTAAAATAAAAAGCAGCTGTCATTGTAACAAATGAGTTGTTGTTTTTAAGTTAAAAACGTGGCATTCTAATATAGTTAACAAGTATTTTACTAATATAGGTATTATGATATATTAAAAAATATTTTACTAGTGTATCACTTTTAGTGTTAACTAAATTGTGTAAAACATTCCAGCGTATACTAAAACCTCTAACATTTTATTTTTAAATTTTAGAATAGGCACAGAAAGCAACGATTACAGAATACTCTCTACACTGGACATTTGAAAGTATCAATTCAATTACAATATCGATGTGAGGTCATCACTATTTGGTATTAAATCGATTGCAATTAATAAATTTAGTTTTATTCGATTATCTACTAGTTGCTTTTAAATCTTCAATTCTCAAAAACTAACTAGAAATTGATGAAGAATTATAAATATACATACAGTCTCTATTTTAGTAGCAACACTATTCTACTATGTGAATATATAGATATATTTATGAGACGTTTTATCTTATTTTTTATCCCACAGAGTACAATTCATTGGCCATTTTATTGTGTGTGCGAATAAGCACTTGTATATTTATGTAAATAACAAATATTTATACTAATGTACACTTTTTTTTACTTGTGTCAGTTTTTATTTACTGCTTGGTGTATATGTCTTTGCGATTTCTTGACTCTTAAAGTTGCAAAACAGAAATTAGTGATCTCAAATTGAATTAAATTTTGCATTAATTGCAATTTATAGGTACATTTTGTGCTGAAAGCTGACATTTTCGGTAGACTTCGGTTGGCACTATGACCAAATGTCGTTCGATCTTTTGAATTTAATGTTGCAGTATAGTAAAGAGGCTAAGGCTGTTAATTGACCGAATAATTAAACTAATTTGTTTGATTGATATCGGATCAAGATGAAAAAATAAGAAAAGTTGATCATACTTATATTAATTAAAAGTGCTCCTATTTAATTCGAAAAAAAAACCGAACTTTTTCTTATTAAAAACAATGAAACCGTACACTCATGTTGCCTTAGTTTAATTGAGGGCTTTAAATATACGCCGATTTAAGAATATAACAGTATTTAGATATCCACAGGCATATCTACCAAGTAGTAGTTTTATCAATAGATATGTTTATATTATTTGGACACTGCATGTGAATTAATTTAATATAAATAACATTCAATAGTAAAGATAGACCGTGATTCTGTTGTCAACATCACTAAACTAAAAAAATGTATTTAAATTATGTACTTTAATTTCATTTTTCGATATCTCAAATCCTAGCTATTCCTCTCGGAACGTGTGGTCGTGTCACGTCAAACCAAACTCTGAATGTAGAAATTCTTTAATTTATGTGGATTTATCCATCAAAATAACAAATAAGTGAATTATCATGTCTTAAGTGGTATACCTATAGCGAAAATTGTTTTGTTCATATGTAATCTTCAAAAGATGTTAGTTAAAGGTTTTTTAACCACTAAACGGTGATGTTAACAAGAGAATAACTAGCATAGTTATTCTTACTATTTTTATTTTTAAAAAATGTGTCATATATTGTTTAATTAACACCCTATGTTATTATTAAGACCTCTTTATGCTAATATAAGAATTTCTACCAAGTGTAGAATTTGTGACATTGACAAAAATCTTATATACATATTACAAAGAAACAACAATTTTGCGACTTCCATTGGTCCAAGAATTGAAGGCATTTTGAATTTACAAAGTCCGGAATTCATTTAACAAGTGGCGTGCAATGGGAGATATCTATATCCAGTAGACTGCAGTAGGTTCATGTTTATAAAAGACCCTATACGGTTTGGACTTCTACTGCAGAAATCATTGCCATAGAATGAAAAGAAAACTAGAAGTGATATGTATGTTGGGTTTATTGTTGACGTAATGTTTTGGTGTTGGTTATAATAAAGTTACACTTGCTATACATGATTCAAATTCGAAATTGTATCAATTTGTCGTAAAAGTTTTACAGATGAATCTCTTTATTATAATCTTCCCACTATTGGCAGTATTTAGTGCCAAATATTAATTATTATGAATATCTACTAAAATGTTATAACAATAATAAAATCATATCATATTAATTCATAATCTTGTTTTCTTTAAACCCTGGGTTTTACAATGATATTCAACTAGTGCCGTATTTTGACACTGCCTACTTCATGTTTTTAATATACTATGAATTTAATAACTTTTTATTAGAGGTCAAAGATGGTCAGGTATTCAAAACTTCTCATAGTATTAATAGTATCCTCAATTATTTAGGGCGAAGACTTGACCCAAACAATGTACGTCTCGAATAAAAAAGTTATGAAGTAGTGTGAGAGGACAATAATAGCTAACGAATTTAGTTTCATGATTAAAAATATGAGAATCGAACCCACAACACAGCGTAGTAGGAAGAGGTAAGATGCCAGTCAAAAATATAAACTAAAACATAACATCACAACATTTAAAATTCTGTAATGATGAAAAAAGTTTACATATTTTCTTTAATCTCTTAGTGACCACATTTAGTATCGAAACGAATAATTATTGTCTAATTTAATTTAAGGTGACCAATTTTTTTTATGTTGTTGTAAAGCCTACTGTAGTAGCCATAGAGCAACGCAGGCCAAGTAGCTTACAAATAATTTATTACTAATAATTTATTACTTAAAATGTGCTTTGTCTTTATTTATAATACTGCATGTATATTAAGATATTTTTAACAATAATCTTAAACGACTTAAACATTTTTAATCATTTTATGATTACCTAATTTGTCAGATTTTTTTATGAACTGGCAGCACTAGGTTGATTTGTCATTAGTCAAAGCAGTGTCGCCAACTTAGGGGTTTTCCCCCCAAAATGTGAAAAATGTTTAGGGGTTTCTTTAGGGGGAAAAAATGGTTAAGGGTTTTATTAGAGATTTATAAAGTTTTGTTTAAAGACTTGTAAAAATCATATCTTTTAGATCATTATATATAATTTTATGATAATTATGACATCTAGTGGTGAATCGCATAACCACTCAAACGTCGGAGCGACCATAGTAGCCTAGAAATTGTTGGAGTTGTACGTTAAGGCGAGTGTGGCATCCTCTCAGACTCGTAAACTTAAACTTTTACACCACTTGTAGTTTTTTGAAATAAAAATATTAATTAAAAATTAAAGGTTTTAATATTAGATATGAACCTACATCTTTCAAATTGTCAGTTAGGGGGTTTTAGGGGTTTTTGAGTTTACTTTTAGGCAGTGCTTCCAGATTCACTGTAATTACAGCAGATTTACTGTATTTTAGACTTTTCTACTGTATACTGTAATGATAAAAATACAGTGTATGAAAATACTGTATTTAATTTCCGATCATATAAATTTATCAAATCTAATACGTAAAACGTAACGCAACCTAATCTAGAATCCAGAAGCACTGACCTTTGTCTATAGACAATATAGAGTAGGACTGTTACATATAGTTTACGTGCAGGGAATTCCCCGATGAATCAGAATAGAACTAACGCCACTCACGTGTTTCCACGTTTAGGGAATTCTCCCTTTCTTAGGGACAAATGGCTGATATTTTGGATGGTTAAAGACAATTTGAAAAAAACAAGTATTTAGAGTCAAAAGTTCAAAGTGAAGATCCCGTTATTATCGAAGCCCATAGCAAAATGACTGAGCTATACAGAGAACTGTTATCATTATTCATAACTCCAAATTATCTTAAAAACACAATTGACCCTACTAATAGTCAACATTACATCAATCTGAAAGATATATACCTGGGATTGGGTGTTGCTAATCAAGTCGCTGTCCCAGAGCTACATACGCACACCGAAGAAGTTACAGTGATGAAACAGAAATGCGTCAACTTTATCATTAAAGCATGCGTGGGCATTCGGAAAAGAAACAGTTTAAATGACCCAGTTTTGAGCTCAATCGCAAAGTTGAATCCTGATTCTTGCTTATCAGTTAATAGAGAACAGTCTTTGTCTTCACTGTGCCAAGTGTTACCAAGGCTAAAACCCCCAACTTTAAATGATCAACAGACGTTAGATGACGAATGGAGAAACTTGATTTTTATTGCGAATGATATACATTGGAGTACAAGTCAACCAGCAGACTTATTTTGGCATCAGGTAAAATTTAATCATATAAGAACACTATTTATATAATATTGCACATATATATGTTCACATTTAATAAATTTGTTTTTAATTTCAGTTGTCTCAAATGAAAGATAGCAATGGAGACATTAAATTCTATTTGCTGCCCCGTTATAAGCTGCAAGTATTATCTTTGCCTCACTCGAACGCTGAGTGCGAACGCAAGTTCAGTGAAATTAATAATATAAAAACCAAGCAGCGGAACTGTCTGATCACAAATACTATTAAAGGAAAATTTCCTTTAAGGAAATATGTTAGCTCAGCAAGCCATTCGTCGAAATTCCAAAAACTGCGTCAAATTTAATCCCACTAATGAAATGATTTCGAGGATGACGGCAAAAATTTATCAAAATCATGAGGAAATTATTTTAGAATAACTTACAATAAAATGTATTGACAAATAAACTAATACAGCAGCTTATTTTTCTTTTAATAATTAAACAGAGTTTGACTGTAATTTTACTGTAATCGATTTTGCAATCTGCTGTATTGTTTTAAGAAACTACTGTATTTTTTAGCTGACAACACTGTAATTTCACTTTTAGGATCTGGAAGCACTGCTTTTAGTGGTTAAAATTTCAAGTGTTGGCAACACTGAGTCAAAGATATGTCAACGAAAGAGGCAGGTGCAGGTCCGTCCCGGCAATGATTTTAATTCGAAAATAGCGAATTAATCAATTAAATTTCGTCTTTATCATAGTGAATCTTACAAAATGAAGATATTTTTAAAAACAGGATTACTCAAAGCCATATCATTTAGAAATCCAGTGAAACTACCTTTTTCGTATTGGGTGTTAGTGTTTTGTAGATTTGCTATAACGTTACTGCCACAGCGGGGCTATATTCATCCAGACGAGTTTTTTCAGAATGTTGAAGTCATTGCAGGTGAGGAAAACAATCTCATCAAAAATATATTCACCAAAGATTTGTTAATATAATAAAAAATATATTCACCAAATATTAAGTTAACGTTGAAGTTATAAAAAATACTCACCTTGTATAACTTTCATATAGAATCTTTAATTATTATTTATTAGCTTTGGCTAGTTTTTATCTATGTTAACTAATAAACTGATATAAAGTGTTGTTTTAAATGTTATTAAAGTTAACAAACACAAATTGTTATCTGTACTCATATTTATTAGTATATTGCATGTAAACAAACACAAACCATGCAATTTGGCTAGTGCGATTAGGCCAAGATCTACTTGTCCTATGTCCAGTATTGGACTATTAAAAGCTGTTGATGCCTGCTACAAACCCTTGTTAATAAACAAAACTTCAGATCTTTTTAATTATTACTTTCAATTTGTATGTACCTATATGAGTATTTTACATACATGTGATATGAGATATATCATTCTGAGAATACAGCAATAATAAAATTAAAACCAAACTTAATTATATATTTTTTTTCAGGGGATATTCTATCCATAGACGTCTCACGGACATGGGAGTTCAATCCAAAGTTCCCTATCAGAAATATCTTCATACCCAAACTAATTCTTGGCCCACCTCTACACTTAATTCGTCTAATGAACCCTTATACAAAGCATTATCTTAATGTAGATCTCAGAACGCCATATTATCTATTAGTTTTCCCTCGAATATTTATATGCTTGCTGTCTCTAATCAATGACTATTGCCTGTATAGAATTTGCGTGCTCTATGGGCAAAATTTCAGGCATAGACTCAAGATCTTTGCCAGTTCTTATATAGTTTTCACATACTGCTGTAGAAGTTTCTCCAACACTTTTGAAATGATATTTTTTTCTATGCTCCTTCTTCTAGTTGCTGAATGTATGATTAAATCGGACAATGTAATTTATCACAATGAGTTTCTGAAAGAAAAATATGAGCAAGCTAAATCTGCTGTTGAAAAAGTTAAACTTTTTAAACTCTCTACTCATTTGCCAGAGCATAATTTGAATCGTGTGATTATTTTATCTACAATTGTAGTGATAGGAATTTTCAATAGACCTACTTTTGTAGGTTTTGCGTTCCCTCCAATATTTTTCTGGCTTCATAGAGGTCTGGGTTCTAAAGTCATTGGTTTTAAAGACTTCCATTATAGGATATTTATGTTTATTATCTGTGGTATACCTACCACACTACTCCTAATTCTTATAGACTCCAGTTATTATGGGTATATTACAACGGCTGATATAGAATCGATGAAGATTTCATTGAACAACTGGGTAGTGACACCATTGAACTTTTTAAGATATAACTCTGATATGAGGAACCTGACATCACATGGTCTACATCCACGGTGGCTACATTTAGCTGTGAATGTGCCATTACTGTTTAATGTACTTGGAGTATTGGCTTTGATTACACTCTCCATTAATACATACAGGTGAGTGAATTCTTTCTTTTCACAAAGAGTTACAAGTATGTGGCTTCCCTTTGAGTCTCACCTCCCTTTTTTTGTGCGAAATTCTCTACGGATACCACCAGTTGCTGGCTATGTCTATGGTATATAAAACCGCACACTGTCTCAGGTAACATGAGCCGACAAACCAGGTATACCCTCGAAAGGAAGTTCCTGGAATTGAGTCTCTCCTCCCTGAAATAATATAATTTAATGCAGCATTGAAGAATCTGTAGAGGATAAGACTTTTTTCGTCCGCTCGGGACTTTTTTCGGGGGTGGTAGGTCGGCGCAACAAAGAACAGGACACGGTTTAGTCCTCCTCTACGAGGCGTATACGATACAATATGTAAGCCGTACATTTTACCTTAAGGCATTATTTTGTGAATAAACCTATTGAATGCCTTTCCTCAGTCCCCAACCCGCACTCGGCCAGCGTGGCGACGTATAGCCTTAACTCTCTCCTGAGACAGAGTAGACCCAAGCCCAACAGCAGGACATTATGGGTTGTTGGTGATGATGATGATGCCTTTCCTTGTAAGCTAACCTATGTATATACCGAATTTTATCTAAATTGAACACATTTTTACAAATTATAAAATTAATATAATAATATATTAGATTAATTTAAGTTTTCGTCCGTTGTATGTTTTACGATCAAATAAGGGGGCTGAAAAGTAATGTAACGTCTAAAAACGATTTAAAAAAAAAGAAAACGATAAGAACCTAGAAAACTACTGTTTAAATCCGAATATCAACAAAATATGGTGGAAATATGTTCAAACTATAAATGATTTTGGTATAATTTGTATGGACAATTCAGCCTTCAGCCCCTTAAGGGTTTTTATTTACATACCTAAACTCAATTTTATCTCCACGATCGTATCAGATAGCCGTCTCATCGGATTATTAATGCAAGAGAACGAGAAGTGCACCTGTGTTAACGCACACACTTGTGCACCATAATATATCCTGTAATAGGCTGGTTTCCGTTAAGAATAGCCGCCGTGGTTGAAGGAGTAAAAATAATAAAAGAATCTATTGATAGAATTATTTAGAACGTATTGATATTTCTTCAATATTATCCTGTATAACGCGCTCCTCCGTACAGTTTATGAAAATACATTCAAATTAAGTAATCCCTACTAATGGTACTAATTTATAATGCGAAATGCTGTCTGTCTGTCTGTTACGTTTTCACGCCTACAGAGAACCAAAGTCATTGACTTAGCCCACAGGATTTGCAAACTGAAGTGGCAGTGGGCTGGCAATATATGCCGTAGAACCGATAACCGTTGGGGTAAACGGGTTCTTGAGTGGAGACCGCGACTCGGCAAACGTAGTGTAGGACGTCCACAGGCCAGGTGGAGTGATGATTTGCGCAAGGCGGCTGGCAGGAGCTGGATGCGAGAAGCCGAGGATCGAACCAAGTGGCATGTAATTGGAAGGCCTATGTCCAGCAGTGGATTACGATAGGCTGATGATGATGATGATGACTGACTTAATAAACTGACATTTTTTCATCTAATATGTAAACTGATAACAAAATAATATAATATTGTCTAACCCGGGAACGCACCCAAAATCTCAAGCACAGCATTCACTTACGCTACGACTGCACCAGGCAAATTATGATCATGTTTTTACCCATTTATCATCCTTCCTCCGCCAAGTATCAGAGAAGTTGGGAAATCATAAACCCCCCCTTGAACCCCTCAATGAAACAAGTGCCCAACACCATTTGCAACGATACGAGTGTAGTTATGATATTGCTTACTTATTTAATTTATCCTTAATTTATCCCTATGAATAAATTAGGGAATAATAATAATCGCACACAATTCACTCATAGCCGCCTGTTCTATGATGATTAAACTGCCGATAAACATCCTATCCTACTAATACTTAAAATAAACGCGAAAGTTTGTGAGTATGTGTGAGTATATGTATGTTTGTTGCTCTTACAAAAACTAATGAATGAATTTTGATGAAACTTCACAATAAGATAGCTTACATATCAGAATAACACATTGGCTTCTATTAACCGCAATAACGATAAATTACGCAGACACAGAATAAAATGATCGTGCTCATCACATGAAAAATTGTCCAGGGTGAGACTTGATTCCACCTCTGGCATAGCAGTCAGAATCACTACCTATTTACAAATTCTCAGCAAGCGTCTACAAGTGTCATTATTGCGTCTTTTTTTTAACAAGTACCTTTTGTTTCCAGATTTATTCGAGGCCAGTACAGCAAGCTACCCAGGATCCAAAGCATCACAGGTCTTATGCTGTTCTCTCTAGTTATACCTATTACTTTACTGTCTCTGTTTCCACACCAAGAAGCACGCTTCATCATACCCGTTCTAATTCCTTTGATATATCTGTATGCTAACCATCTTCACGCCAACGAAACTGACGGACTAAAAACTAGAAGATTGAAAACTACTCTACGAATTACTTGGTATCTTCTTAACGCATTTTTGACAATATTCTTTGGATTCGTTCATCAAGGAGGTATTTATCCCTTCGCAAATAGTTTGTATCGTGAAGTTAAGAATAATTACGGAGTCCACACTCACGTAATAACCACGCATAGTTATAGTATACCAACATTTTTACTCCAATTAGAAAGTACGAACAAGGTATGGAAGGATAGAGGTACGGGCCATAAGTACAGACTAGCGCCATCGACGTTTATTCTCAAATATGGCTCATTGCCTATGGATGACTTACTATACAAAGTTGACGAAGTTCTGACCAATGCTGAGATGTTATTACACGAACATAAAAAGAAATATAGGTTTTATGTTGCGTCCCCTTGCTCTTTAGAACACCAGCTAAGGTCAGCGGCTCGAAAGTACAAATACTTTGACCTCATCGAAGAGTTTTCATATTACCCTCATTTTTGTACGGAAGCGTTTCCAAAGTTTCCTTCGAGACATGACCCGTTTTGTGTCCAAAATAATGACTTACGAACGAACGTATCTCGCGCTGTAGATCTAAATATGTTACAAAGAATCTCATGTTTTTTCCATAGATTTTGTTTAAGAATATATCGCGTTCAACCCGTTACGAAATATCTTGTTTAAATTATACACATGACGTAGATAGTAGTAAAGTTTACAAATACATATAAGCAATGCCTGATTTCTTTTGAAATGAGATTGCATACCGCCTAATTATAATTTTTGTAAGTAATGCTCAATTTAAGCTAAACAAAAAAGACATTTAGTTATTGCTGTCAATGCGTAGGTATATATTTATATGAAATAGTTGGTAGTTTAACCAGTTTTGGTCCGATGCCAGTCGCTCCGCGGAAAAACTGAAATTCAATACTACTACCAACTTCTTCTTCATATAAAGAAGAAGAAGAAACTGGTAGTTAACCTCCCGCTGTGCTGTAATCACATATTATTACGTTGTTTTAATCAAAACTTACCTAATGAGATTAATGAATTAGTAATTTAAGATCATTTTTGTAGCCATAAATTTAAAACAATGTACATTTTACTTAAATATCACATTTTACTTAAAAAGCAAATCAAAGACTTTACATCTATAATTAATGTTTGTAACGTTTTAAACTTAACAAATGTACTTTTACCCTTTTTTTACATTTATTTAAGAGCATTTAATTTAATTAAACAAAATCCATTAATGAATCTCTATTTACTTATTTAAGTTTAAATTTTTTATGATTTTATCACAAATTGAATATCAACAATTATTATGTTTTTTTTTACATTTATGTCTTTTGTGATGTACGGAATGAAATATCAAGCCATAAATGTGCTATAGCTCATAACACAGGGCACTTGGACGAGTTCTCTGTGTTCTTTACTTTATAAGATTGTGACTTTATGTACTTAGTACCTACTTATTTTATCTGTTGTTAACAAAGGGCTTTCAACCCCCGGTATCACATTCTAGATCTTTTAACCTCGAATTGCATTTTTTAATTAGTATGTAAGTATTCGATTCTGCACTGCTGTTTTGGGCCATATTATTGGAACATTTAACAGGTAAAATCCGTGTGACGTTACCATTTTTAATATACCCTTACAACCTATGTTAGGAATTGTTTGTTTGTTCACAGTCCCTTAATTATGTTAGACATAAGGCTACCGTTTCTTTTATCTGATAATATTGGAATCCTGAATTGTTATAACACATAAAGACGATTAAAGACTTGACGCAGTTGCCATCTCTCATTAAACCTTGAAGATTAAAGTAATAGCAAAGAATACAGGTCTGCTCTTCTAAACACGTCTGAATTCATTGGGCAATAGCAATTCAAATAGTTGAGACTCTTGAACTTTTCAAATTAGGACTTTTACAATTTATAATTAATATACGTTGAACATATTGAATAGAAATGCTGTAGCATTAGAAAAGGACTAAGGATATTATAATATATATGTATATATATATATGGATAACGAATCTCATATAATGACCTTGTATTCATTATCTGACAGCAGGTTACTTAAAAAATAAATTCATTTTTTGTTTTATAGCAGTCTTTAATTTCTCCGCCTGTTCTTTACGAATAGTTTTAGATAGGTACGAACAGACCCATGCTGATCTCCAGTTAAGGCCCGCGACACCAAGCGTGAGAATTTGTGATTGAACACCCACATACATATTTTACATGCACACAGACGCATCGCGCACTGTCGCATACATACCGTAGCAAGCAATCACCGACTTTCGGTTTTTTGCATAAGTTAAATATCCATCAACTGTTCGCCTTTGTAGAACGTATTTTAATGTCTTACAACGCACGCAATGTATCTTGCCATAACGTAAAGCCCGTAGGATTCATTCAGTACAGAAAGTCATAATACTTTCTGTATACCAATCGAATGGTCAAAGATTATAAAATAATTTTACACAGTATAAAATAAATTTGCTCGCGTGCATTGTCTGTCAACTCAGATCGTTTTAAATACGCAAGGTATTTAAATACGGTTTTCATCATAATTAAGGTTACCTTTTAAAGAAGATTTATTAATGTTATTTTATTATTTTAAAGGAACACATAAATAAAGCCAATATTGACAAAAGTTTACGAGTTACATAAATTAGGAATAACCTACAGTAATACTTTTTTAATTATACTTTTTTAATATTTCTTTATTATTTTATTTGTGAATAATAATTTCAAAGTAATTTGGAACAATGTAATATTAATCCTTATCATAATAAATACTGTAGACATTTAAAACAATTTTATTCTACATGAAATATGTAGAATAAAATTGTTTATTACACAATATTATTTAAATAAATATTTTATAATACGTCAGAGCGTTCATCCAGGTCGCACCCGTAATTGGCCGTAATCTTACACTAGTGACTCTCAGTGTAAGATTTTATTATGTCAATAATGTGTGATTAACGATACATGGTCTTATAGGCATTTAAAAAACATTTAAAATTTGACAAATTATACCCTCCTTTAAAACCAATCTATCCATTGCTGCAAACATCATGAAAATTGGTGCAGTAGTTTTTAAGTTACGTTATGTTTTGAGTTTAATAGACAGGTTGAAGGGGCAGAGGACTGTGTTTTTTTTAATATATTTAATGCAAACGGCTTATTTACGCAATAATATTACTAAAATAAATGTGAAAGTAACTCTGTCTGTCTGTTTGTCTGTTACCTTTTCACGCGTAAAACGCTGAACTGATTTTGATCAATTTCAGTATAGAGATATATGGGACCCCGAGAAAGGACATGGCTACTTTTTACCACGAAAATCGACACACTCGCGGGCGGAGCCATGGGCTAAAGCTAGTAAAACATAAATACGACTAGCGGAAAGTAACTCTGTCTGTCTGTCTGTTACGCTTTCACGCCTAAACCACTGAACCGATTTTGATGAAATTTGGTACGAAGATAGAACTGAACTTGGGAAAGGACATAGGGTACTTTTTATCGCGAAAATAAAGGTAGAAAGGGTTTGAAATAGGGGACGAAAGTTTGTGTCGAAGTTCCTTATTATCAAACATAAAATCAGGTAAGATTGTTTAATCTACCCTTACCATGTCGTGTGATATCAACGAATTCCACGCGGGCGAAGCCGCGGGCAGAAAGCTAGTTTATAATAAATAACAATAAATAAATATTTCAGACGAATGACACAGAATATCATCTGCCAAATATTCGTGTGATCCGCAAATATTTATTTCGCAGTTTATAATACATAAACATACTTTTTTGTTATAAATACATACATATTATACATAGAAAACACCCAAACTCCGAAACAAATATTTGCAGATCATACAAAAATTTGGTCCGACCCGGGAATCGAACCCTAGACCTCTTGGTTAGCAGTTGCATACGCTGACCACAAGACCAACAAGGCAGTATGATATATTACAATAATAAATAAACAACTATTTCGAACATCTTACACACGACATCATCCAGTCCCAAACTAAGCAGAGCTTATATTATTGATTCGACAACTGATATAAATACATAAACATACTTTTTTTGTTGCTTACCTATAGAATACACCCAGACCCCGAAATAAATATTTGCGGATCACACAAATATTTGGTCCTACACGGGAATCGAACCTGAATCCTTACTCAAGCAAAGTAGTCGCATGCGCTACTACTGCCCTCATCATTATGAAATGATGGCTACCAGGTCAGATATTGCGTCTGGAATAGCATTACAAAATAAAAAAATATTTAATAACTATTTATAACGTGCTTATAAAATTTTAGGGTTTCCCTATGAACTAACACTGAAAACAGCCAACACCTAAAAAAAAAAATTTTGTGGATCTCATAAACATTTGGTCCGACCCGTGAATCGAACCCGAGGCCTCAATCGCATATGCTACCACAGCGCCACCGAGGCAGTCATATAAAATGAATTTTAATAATCGGTCCACAATTGACAGAGTAATCAATGAATGTACAATAAAAAAAAACACAAATAATACTCCTTTTTTGAAGTTGGTTAATAATAATTTAAAATATAAAGATTGGTGTGTCTATTCTCAGACCTACCAAATATTATCAAAAGTTACACACAGTCACGTCGTCGTATGTAAACAATCAAATCTCTGTGTGCGTGACAGTGCGTGTGGAGCTAAAAACGAGCGTGCGCTCGCCTTGAATATTCGGAGAACACTGAATTTTTGGATCGCGTGAACTCTGTTTTATCGCAAATTATTTCTCCATACTAAAATGTATGGAACTTTTGCCGCTAAAAATTAATGATGTTTAAGATTAAATTATGGCTTTCTGGTGAGAATTAATAGAAACCTTAAATGCTTAATCTCTTTTTTGTACTTTTTTCTTGCAACTAATAAAATATTTATTTCAAATAAAGCAACATAATACTAGATTGATTCCAAACAGAAAAGGTCGATTTCGGTGATTTTAGTCACTGTTGATGATTTTTTTCTCGAAAATAAATAATCGTATTAGTAACTTTACTCGGTTTCTCTATAGATTGATTTATTAAGAAACTGAGATATTTTTTTTACTGTCAAATAATGAATTAATTTGTTTCTCTTGTCATAACCGTAAGTGCTTTTTCGAGCAATTATGGAAACGATACCCTTAACAGTCGCACCCGTGTGAATAGGGGACGCCTTAAGCGCCGGCAGAGGATATTGGCCGTTGCGTATGGCGTGGTGGTGGTGTATGCGTTGATTAGAATACTGCTATGGGATTTGGAGGCAGAAGTGCTTGCCGAATTTTATCGATGAACGCCTGACTTCCTGGCTTTTGTAACCAGTAAGTCGTAAATCAGTTCACTATTTAATAATAATAATAATACATAATTTAATAATAGTTTGAAGACTAGATTAAAAATTAGCAATGTTTTATTGTACCATGGTTAACAGTAATTGTGGAGTATTTTCACATTTAGTATTTAATAAGCCATGTTTTGGCTAGAGGACATTTTGGTTATAGTTTACAATCACAAACCATCCAATTTTAAAATAAAAATATTTTTATACTGTTCAAATAGAATGACGCATATGAAATCATAACATTTTATCAGTTATAAAATTATTTTCGTTTAAAATTGTTTTTCCAGTTTTCGTGACCACGATGCTCTGTCACATTTTTATCACAATGCCAATGAACATTAAAAGAAATAAGTACATTGTAACACTGTAACGTGATGTCTGACCACAGCCAATCTTTTCTTCTTCTCTGTCAAGTAGTTAAAGTCTTCGTCGTAATGAATTAAATGATAAAAAAATGTGTATGAGATGAAACAGGGGAACAAACAAAAAGCCGCCAAACGCGAGTCGGACTCTCCCATGAAGGGTTCCGTAGCAGCAAGTAATGGATTTAGAAGTTGTTGTAGTTCGTTGTAACTTTGATCGATGTTTTATTTATAGTTTATTGATTGAATGAAAGGGAAATTGCGGTTTACGATTTATGACGTATTAACTACTTACTAGATCTCGTTGAAACCAATTTTCGGTGGAAGTTTGCATGGTAATGTATATCACATATTCTTTTTAGTTTTATCATTCTCTTATTTTAGAAGTTACAGAGGTGGGGGGGGGGACACATTTACCACTTTGGAAGTGTCTCTCGCGCAAACTGTCAAGTTTAGAAAAAAAATCTAGTAAAAACCTCTAACATTTCTGAAGACCTATCTATAGATATGTACGTATGGTTCGGATGAAAAAAAATTTTTTGCATTTCAGTTCTAAGTATGGGGACCCCCAAAATTTATTGTTTTTTTTCTAATATATGTAAAAATGTTGATGCGGTTCACAGAATACATCTACTGACTAAATTTCAACAGTATAGTTCTTATGGTTTCGGTAAAAAGTGGCTGTTACATACGGACGGACAGACAGACAGACTTGACGAATCTATAAGGGTTCCATTTTTTGCCATGTGGCTACGGAACCCCTAAAACGATCTCCCCAGCCAATCTCTTATCCAGTGTGCGTCTGACACAATTGACAGTTTGACACACAATTTCACAGGTGACTGTCAAGAGTGTCAAGTCAAGTGTCAATTTCAAAACAAACTTCAAAGTACTGTGAGGTGCTTGTGTTTTGAATTTATTTTTAATAATTTTGGGCTAAAACTAACGATATAATGGAATGTTCTGTAAAGAAAAATGTAAAATCTCGAATTCAAATGTCACTTAAAGTTCTAAGGAAGTATGACTGGCTGTTAGATTTATTCGTTTTGGTAAGTTTAAATAAATTTTCTTTTTGGTTTGGGAAAGATTTACCTTCATACATTATTGCAATGCAACACAAAGATTTACCGTTATAAATTTCAGGATTTTTTCGTTGATAACCACTGGGAAAAGCTACCGAAGTCGTGGCGCGATAGTTTTAACAACATAGACCCACAACACTTGGGAGAAATATTATCTAACGAACCACCGAAACAGCTGTTGCCGTTATCATTCCTTGCCTTAGTAAAATCTGTACAAGCTCTCAGTATTCCAAGACTAAAAACTAACAATAATACTAAAGACATTGGAGGGAATTTAGATACATGTAAATATCACCCAAAATTAAAGAATCTTTTTCTCAAACATGTTAAAGTTAAGAAAAGACACGAAATAAACTTGATGGCAGATGTCGTCGTCAACACTGCAGTACAAACAGGTTGTACTGCAGTTATAGATTTTGGTTCTGGTCTAGGACATCTGCTGCGGGTGTTAGCATATAGAGAAGATTTATTCGCTGCTGGCATTGAATGCCAGGGTCTACTGACACAGGAGGCTAGGTCGGTATTTGGTATGTATTAAAATAAATTGTTTTAATACAGTATTTATATTATTTATTCAGCTTCTCTGACAATACTGCCAATTTGGTAGGTTTTACTGTACACCTAAAAACTTATTAAAATAATTACATGAAGATAAAATATTTTTTGTTGTTAGAGTTTTGTTCTTTGTGAATGAACAATAATTTATAAAAGTACCACATACAATTCGGAATAAATTCATCAACTTTCATCAAAAAAAAAAATTGAATGATGAAAACAATTTATTAGAATAATAATTGTAATGAATACTTTCATCATTCCTTCATTTTTCACCTTTAAGGGAGGTATTTCTATCAAAACTAAAAGTACCCTCCTAAGTAAAAAAAAGAATAAATGAGTTTAAGTAATATAATAAATAAAATTTCTTTAAAATTTAGAACCTCTTCTCTTTAAATGAGATTAAAAAAATAAGAGGACCTTTTCACAGTTTCATATAATTTATCTTTAGTACAATAATTACAAAACAAGTACATCTATTTTTACACACTACAGCCATGCTCATTTAAAATCCTTTTTGCTTGCAGAAAACTAGACTTGGAATTGGAATACACAGCTTCAAAACACCTTTCAGCCGAAGCTGTATCAAAACTGAAGCAGCCTCTACATTTCAATGTCACATTGTCCAGCTACCATCAATTACGGGAACTAGCTCTACCAGACACCATGGCTCAGTATGGTCTTATAGGCCTACATCCATGTGGAAATTTAGGCCCTTTGCTGTTGAAACATTTTGTTGAGTCGGATCATGTCAGTTTCATATGTGTGGTTGGCTGCTGTTATATGAAACTGACTGGGGAAGGGTATCCCATGAGTGTCTATGGGAAGAGTCTGGATAGTAAACTCTCTTTTGCAAGTAGAGAGATAGCTTGTCATGCTATTGAGGTTTACTGCGAAAGGTTGAGAGAAGGAAATTATAAGTATTTAAAGGTGAGTGCTGAATGGTGATATATATTTTTTGTTTTAGATTACACACATATAAATAATAGAATAGGATAAAAACTTGAGTGAGTGAGGTGGTTAAAATGTAATTACATGGTTTTCTCCACCTGCACAAGTGTTCTGTGCTGCCTATAAGTTATAAATGTTCCATTGAGGTTTAAAAAATAAAAAAATCAACAACCTATAGTGTCCCACTGCTGGGTTCGGTTCTCCTCTCAGGAGAGGGTTAAGGCCACGGTTGCCGAATACGGGTTGGGGACTGGCAAGAAACGTTGTGGCTACGTAATCTTGCCATTGGATGCTTTTAAGGCGCCCGAAGGCCATCAACTAAGCTTCACGACTGTTATCTTATGATAACAACTGGTACCAACTGCTTAATGTGACCTATGAATCACGGAAACGATCATAACATATGCTACAAAGGGTCACCAATCGAAGTTTGACCCCGCCGTCGTTGTTTCTTCTGTATCCAGTCACCTAAGGCCACTCGGCTATGAGCGCTTCTTCTATAAGCTTAAAACTAGTTGAATATTTCAAAATTCATAAGTAATTATAACATTCTAGTCCTCAATAACTAGATAGATCAAAAAATTTATTAGTGTTCAAACATATTAAGATACGAGCTCTCCAGTTCAGTCATTTATCATATAGATTTGTATAAAGGTGCGCGTCCATTGGCCCGCGCCGGACGCACGTCACGCAACGGATTTTATTTTGCTTTGTATGATTTCGCATAGTGCTGCGTCCACTACACGCGCCGCCCGCACCGAACGCCGGCATTTATGAGCAAGGCAAGTCCGTTCAATCCGTTGCCGTGCGTGCGGTGCGGCCGGCGTACCTTAAAACGCCTATGTAACATCATGCTACAACTACTAGGAGCGAAGCTATGATCATTAATATTGCTTTTAAATTAACAGAAATTCCAGACCCCAGCTTATATAAAAAAAACTTGTGTTATAGATCCATGCATACAGGGCAGCCTTAGAAAGAATTCTGGTGGAACAAGACCCTAAATTGCGTCATGCGCCTGTCAGAAGCATCAAGCATTCAGATGTTATGACTTTTGAAGAGTAAGTAAAGGTGCAGACACATTATCGGACGCGGCTGACGGACGCGCAGGGTTGCCAATTCCAACATGGAGCAAAACTGTAGATTAAGGCTTCTAAAAAACTGTAGAAAACTGTAAATTTCAAATTTAAAAACAGTAAATCTATACCTTTACCTTTATATTATATTTTGTATAATTTAATTATAGTAATGAATAGAATACATTGTAGGGAGGGCATTAAAAACAAGAATAATCCTGTAATTATCAGTTTTAATCTAATTAAATGTAAAATCAAAAGTTGCAACTTTGAGACTTTTGATTTTACATTTAATTAGATTTTTAGATTAGATTTAATTAGAGTTTTTTAGAAGCCTTAATCTACAGTTTTGCTCCATGTTGGAATTGGCAACCCTGCGCGTCCGTCAGCCGCGTCCGATAATGTGTCTGCACCTTTAGACATATCATTTATAATATTAATTGTCGGTACTCGGTGGAACTTGTTATAATACATTCTTGAAATTGAACTCGCTAGTAGGTACTTTTATTCCACTAATGAATTTGAAATTTTTTTACTGATGGCATTATCCAAAGTTACTGATACTAAGACGAAACCAGTCAAGTAATAAATATTAAATTCGGAAAATATCAAACAATGTTGCCGTAAGTCATAATTAATGTTTCAGATACTGTGCCTTAGCCGTAGAACGATTGAACCTGGATCTACCGAAGTCTCCAGATGTCTGGTCCCGCGGTAATAGCGACGTGGAGCAATGGCGAAGAGTTGTAGTGATGTATACATTACGGCTCATGCTCGCCCCTCTAGTAGAAACAGTCGTGCTGCTTGATAGGATGTTGTATGTTTTGGAAAGAGGTGAGATCATTTAATTTTCATAACACACATACTTCTTGTAAAGGTGTGTCCAAACATAGAGCACCACAGTTCGCGGCTTGCTGCGTTGTTATTGGACGTATTCCGCGCGCGAATATTTGTAGGTAATCAATATTCGTTGATCGTGTCTGGACGCGTACGCGCATACAAAAAGATGGACATTGAAACATTAGTTTGCTTAATTGAAATATATGGCTCTTTCAATGAGTTCAAGTTGAGTGCGGCGTGTCTCGCTTGTGCCGCGCAGTACTGCCGCGCAAACATTAGTTGTTATAATGTAAACTAGTGCACAGCAAATTTGTGTCCCGCGAATGCCGCGCGTAGCTGCCGCGCTCCTTGCACGTCGTGTTTGGACACACCTTTACAATGCTTTCTTTTAAGATAAGAACAGTGTATGATAATATTCCTTTCAATGCAGTTGTAGTAACTTGGCTACTCATGTTACTTTTTTTTTACAATGGCAAGAATGTATGCCATTTTGATAAATTTATATTCATTTCATCAACGGTACAAATGTCTTACACACAATATCACTTAAATTTTTGTTACATCGTGTGAACAATAAATCTGAAGATATCGAGGTTCTACACCTTATTGTATGTAATCACCCACCCCCGAACCATTTGGCAGGCCAAACCTACGGTACAGCTCGACTTTTAATAGTACAAAACTATTTGGGATAACCCTTTCAAAATAAGCTATTGTTAAAGAATTCAATAGAATTTCTATTGAAACATCAAATAAAACATCAGTAATCTTATTTCATTTTAATACTAGAGACAAAAATACACTTATTAGAGATTAACTTTACAATTCATACAAATTAATATGTATTTACATTCATACAATTTCATTTCATATTAAAAAAGAAAAAAAAACATTCGGTTAATTTTGCCCAAGATCTATTTTATCATTGTAGGTATTTTCTTATACTTTTCTAAGCTTATTTTCATCGTTTTTTGTTTTCCTTATACATAAATTCGGAACGAAATAAGTAAATGTCTTTAAAAAAGTTACTTAATTCGAGGGTCATAAAACCTCTTTCTCTCAGGGTCACCTGACATTATGGAGTAGTAGCCTTGACCAAAGTTTTAAAACATTTCATGATTACTAGATTTGGCAGAACTAACCTACAATTTAGTAAGTTTCATTGGAACTACTTATGTAACAAGAAACCAATTCATACTCATGCCTATACTCTGTCCATTCCTTTATTATCTTTTTGACAGTTCAACAAATTTCGAAATTAGTGACGCCCTCACACGTCACTGATTCGATTTGAAATCAAAATCAATCGATATAATATTCTTTAAGTCAGTATTGTAAATAAATAAAATGTGCACTATTATGATATATAAGTGGCCTAGAACAAAGAAAACTTCCTAACACAGTCACTTGAAGGTCGGTTTAGTAATTTCCTTTTTATTTTATTAAATTTACAGAAACAATACTTACATGAAGTCAAATTATTTTGATCATAATAATATGATAGATTATTTTAATCGTTTAATCGATTTATCGTATTTCAAGAACTGTTTAATATGTTGTTTTTTGCTATGCACACTGCCCACTTCCCTACCCGTCTATAAAGTACGACATTACTGTAGTACATTATTATGAAACAAAATACCGGTAATTTATAGGCGTGACCTGTCAAAAAGACAATAAACGAATGGACAAGGTATAATAAAGATAATTATCCTTGTCTCCTTATACCCGTCACCTCAAGCACAGAAGTCGCATCACTACCACTGCGCCGTCGAAGCAATCTTTGGTTCCTTGTTGCATAATTAGGACCAAATTATTCTGGCCTGGATTCGCTGGAATGTTTTATAGAGTACGGTATAAATATTGTTTTCTGTTCTTGGCAATTGAATGGAGAATTAATATCGGATTTCGGTTTATGATTTGACTAATTAATATTTGGCACTTCTCTTTAGTAACTTGAATACCGTTTAAGCCCTGAAGCTGAATGTAACTGCACGTCAAGCGGTCTCGAACTACCCGCTTTCAAACTTTATCAATCTATATGAACCAGGCACTAAATATAAGATTGTAATCCAAACAAAATCATTAAATATAACAAAATATACAACTAGATAGCTACGCATTAAACGCCAAATATGTTTTATTACGTCACAGACAATTTTTTTTGAGCTTAGCATATTACAAAAATAGATACTAATTAAGCAATTAATTAGAAAGCATTCACAATATTTAACAATGATAAAATTTACTTACATTAGGTGTGACAACATCAAAACATTTAAAAATAGATTGATTTACCTTAAATATTATCATTAAATATTAAACTTATATTATTACTTAATAGTGTTGGTTTGAACACTGTTTCGTCCACCAAAGTATGCGTACTCCGATTAATAAAATGTGATAAACTGAGCATTTTCAATTTCAAGTCTTACCTTCTGAAATTGAATGGAGACCGCGTTCTATAAGCTATTATGGTCCAAAAAAAAGTGCCTAAAATTAAAGAAAATATTAAGTGCATTTTAAATCTTTTAAAAAACACATTTTTAAAATGATTATAAATGAAATATACATTTTAGTTTTATCGATTGTAGTTTTCTTCATTTCTACATAGATGATAATAATTTATTTTTGTCTTTTCACAGGACTTACCTGCGAGATTATGCCTGTGTTCGACCCGAAATTGTCGCCGAGAAATCATATTATAATAGGCAGAAGATGATTCTTGCATCAAATATATAAAATTATCGTGTCTTGGTATTTGTAATTAAACCCCTCCGAAACATCTGGACTGATTTGTATGAAATTTTGTGTGCATATCGGGTACATCTGAGAACGGCCTAGGACGCGAGCGGAGCCGCGGGCATCAGCTTGTAAAACATATGATATTTTATTACCCTAATTGAGATGCCTTATGTTACATACTTTTTATATATAAGATGCAATTTAATATAATCGTTTGAATTAAATTTATTTTATTTTTAATCAGTGAAAATAAAAATCAACAAATCAAATCAATCAAAAATAAAGATAGAGGTAGAGATCCACAAGTGCTCGATTCAGAGCATTTCATCTGTAGCCAGAATTATTTTATATATTCACAATAATTATCTAGTTTATGAAACCAAACATGTTTAAAATATAAAGCCATTTATTGACAAATACAATCCATAGGCAACATAGGCCAGAGGGGCGTAGTAAAACACTGTCACTTTAGCAGGGAGAAGTCTTAACACATTCAACAAATAATTCAAAATTATACACATACAAACTAATTGTATCATAGCAGTGTAATGCATATGCCCACTTGATCTTATGTTGCTCTATGGATAGAACCTAATAATTTTATCATCATCATCATCACCAGATTTTAACAGTCCACTGCTGGACATAGGCCTCTCCTTAGAAAGGAGGTTTTGACCTTCTGTACCACGCTGGCTAGATATATATATTTGTTATCTTAAACTTATTGAAGTGAAGCACAGATAGTTTACAATTCATTTATGTATATTCAAATTCACTTTCCATACTCGCACAGTGGTAAGGCGATTCACACACTGGCCACGCACGCACGCGTGCATGTGCATGGCCCGTACCAAACTAAAGGTTACTTTCCATTTGGTCGTCGTCGTCTGTATTCTTTGCATTTCATATCCCAAATTGCTGGGCATTGTTCAATTTCGTATATAAATGTGTTTACTGCTGCGGCCCGCCCCGCCTACGCGCGCGGCGTCAGAATCTGCTAGCGGCACGCGATCCCGCGCCGTGGCGCGTGTTCGGTGTGTTGGACCTGGCGTGTTTTCTATACTAATCGATGTACCTACTTGCGTACAATATTAAATTCGCCACCCCGGGCTACGCGACAGAGCGCGGTGCAGTGTGTGAATCGCCTAAGTCACTCAAACTTTAGAATTAAAGTTCTTTTATTCAGATAAGTGTTTTCGAATTTTTACATTAAATTGTGATTTAAATTGGTTTAAAAGGTGCTTTAAAACCGATTGCTGATTTTACAGGCTAAAATCTAGTTTCATTTTACAATGTAAAAAGTTGACTATTATACAAACAGGTAGGTAGGTAGTAAAAGATTGTATTAGAACTTATTTCGCTTCTGTACACTATTCTAATGCGAGTTTTTAATATTCTTAGTTCGATATATATTATATAATATATACAAATTTAAAGACACCCAAAATTGTGTAGCATCTAACAATTCATCTAACAAAGCAAAATAAACGACTTGATAATGGAACCACTTAATATGTATACTTTAAAACTGGTCACATTATATGGTAGTTTTAATAATAATACATTTCTTAAAAGTACCATGTAATATGTTAATATATATTTATATATAACTACCCTCAATTTAGGCAGAATTTTCATCGGTCAATGGTACCCTCATATTTACATATAACATTCGTGGGTACATCAAGCGTTGGCTGGAGACGTATGTGGCAACATTGGCGCCGGTTCCTCGTCGGAGTCGTCTGAATGCACTCGAGTGAATCTCCTTCTCTCGAGTAGACGTCGTAGTTTGAACTCGCCGTGCCCGTACTCCCAACGACGTCTGGTCACGCCTTTACGACCTAGTATTGTTAGTAAGGGCCATGGTTAACGTGTGAAAGGATTTAGGAAAGAACTGTAATAATAATTCGGCACACAACGCTATCTAGTCCCAAACATGTAATAAGAGAAAAAACTGTTTTTTGTAAATACATACTTACATAGAAAATCCGATACAAATATTTGCAGATCATACAAAACTTTCATCCGACCCAGGATTTGAACCCGAGTACATTACCACCGAAGCAGTCACTACAGGCTTAGTTACTAAATTTGTTATATTTAACAATTACACAAACACGAATTCCAGGAGCTAGGTAATTTTTCAATTTAGATGGGCAGGGTTTTCAAAACCATCAAACTTATACATGCAAATTAAAAATACTTAGTTAAAAATTTTAAAATTATGAATTGTCTTTCTCTGCTATTTACACTTACCAGTTACAATAAGACGTGCACAAACTAACTACTTTCAAGAGACTGGTAAGGGAGGGAGGACTGGGAAGGTTTCTCTTAGACAATCAGGTCGCATTCCTTCATTTTAGTATCTATGTTATTAATAATTCAGTCATTCCGTGTTTGTATTTATGTAATAATCCACACTATGTATTACTTTAAAATTATATGATATTCTTTCACTACTGTAATTTCTTTTTTTTTCTTTGTTACCTACTTTTAACACACCAGACACTACCCTATACCTTCTCCTTGGTTTATTCTCCATCTCATGGTTGCCTGTAAGGGATAGCCTACGAGCGATAAGGCCGCCACTTGTACATGTGAAGCTAGAGTCCTAGCTGTATTTTTTTTCTGGTGTACAATAAAGTCATTATTACTAGTTACGTTATAAAAGTAAATAATAAAAATGCAAGTCTGCACACAATTGATTAAAAATATTATAGACTCTGCTTATGTTTTCCATCCGACAGTAGTTACTTTTGCAGGCTCAAAATTAAAATATTATTTTATTCTCGAAAACAATATCTTATAATAACTTGATAATGCATTAGTTACGTTACAGAAAGTAATTAAAAATGCAAGTCAGTTAGCTCAAGTATTAGAAACTTGAAGTTGGCAACACAATGTTCTGTGATTTCTCTATGCCTATGCTTTTAGTTTACGTTTTATGAGAAAGCATTTTATAAATAAAATATTTTAGCTAATGGACTATACGTAAAATATTTAAAATTAGCTTAGTGAAGTATAAATTAAATTAGTGTAAAAGTGAATGCTATTATGCGAAAAAAGGTGCATGCTAAGGTGCATTAAATAAAAATACAAAAAGCTGCTTCCAATAAATATGTATTTTAACAAACGAATATATTTATATTGCACATCACAATTCTTACGATCACTTAATTTGAAAGCGCAACCAAAATTAAAAAGTTTTATAGACTGAAAATGGAATGTTATAAAATTGGAATGCGGAATGCCCTTTTTTCGTGCGGAAATCCCCACGCATACCGGAATACCTGACATTTTGGTAAAGACATCATTCAATTTTCAGCCTAATGTTATTCAATTGAAAACAAAACATATTTATACAATATATCCTCATAAATGCCTAAAAAATCAGTGTACATGGCTATTCAGTAGTTTTGATTAGTTTTGGATATATAAAATTTAGAAATGTTTTAGTAATAAATACATTAGTAATTACTAAACTAATCACGGGGTCACTGGATACATGTACGCGGGACTTAGTAACATAAATAATTTATCAAGACCCTCGAGTGACTAATGCACTTATTTAGTGACTTGTCCCACTTAATTATTTTGAACTACACTTGTGTAGGCTGTTACTTATAAATGCCAACAATAGGAATATAATTAAATAATACCACTAATAAAAAAGTAAATCCTTGGAATAAGATCATTGAAAACAGATCACAAAAAATAACATCTATTCTAACAGAAATTACAGCCATTGGAATTACTATTTTTAATGCTGCAATAAAACAGTATTAAAAATAATTGAAATAAATTAAAACAATAAATAATCAGATTGTGATAATGTACACTAAGAAATAGATTCGGGCGGGTTTCACAATGTTGTAAAGTTAAATTAAAAAAAATACTTAAGAAGTAAAATAAATATGATGCAAATAATTCGATAACGTCAAAAAAATAAGAAATAATCTCAAAAATCTTACACAATTATAAAAATCTTAAAAGTCTATACTTGTCTATTCATTTTTTTTTTCATAACAGTTTAATAGGTTTTGAAATCAAACAATGGATACCTAATAATTGCCAGATCAATTATTGTTATTTGTCTCAAATATATTACTTACAATTATAGGCCAAATAAAAGGCTAATTTCATAAATATGTAGATTGTACGTCATTATTATTGTGTATAAAATAATAATGCGCAATAACAGTATTTTTATATATGAGAAGGGTACTTAATATTTTTAATAATACAATAAAATTATTGTTATGAATTCTGGCATAGTTCATTACATTCTCAATGAACTGTGAAACAAAATATAAACGAATAGGCTAAGTGCAAGATCAAAAACCAGAAATAAGTACACCGAGAATTTCGATGTATGGGCATTCTGCTATACCAAACTAAATAATACTAAATAGATCTCAACTGAGTAAATACCTGCAAATTATTTTAATTCGTCTACTCTTAACAATAAGATCGTATTTCCTACAATAGCCACTTCATTTAATAACCTTTACTTTAGGTAGTATATATAAATGTTTCGTCTCCAAAATTTAAAAATTATAATTTGTCATTACACTTTAACTTATGTGACAATTAAGGGAAAGTAATCAATAATTATTTTAATTCGTTGTTTTTGTCTATGGCCAATTTTTCGTTGTTTGTTTTTTTTTTGTTACTATACATGGTCCGGATTCATTTTAATTTCATCAACTTAAATAGACAGAACATCGTTTATTTGCTACGTATCTTTAAATAAACTAATTAATATATCCACGAGGACATGACAATAAGAAGACCGGAGTTTTTTATTCAAGTTGCTTAGTCTTTCTGAGATTAAAAAGCGTGCTTAGTCTCAGAAAGACTACGGAACTTTTTCATGTCAGTGTCATAAGTGAGCGGGTACTTCAGTAAGTCAGTGGTCAGGTCTGTCCTCGTGAAGTGTGGGGATGTCTAAGGTACGAGCGGTTCAGCCTCGATGCCCTTACCGGTGTTCCTGGCGCGGAGCAGCGCGAGCGCGGCGAGTGCGAGCAGTGCCGCGGCCGCGGCCCCCCCGGCCCCACCCGCCGCGCCGCTCCACCACTCCCACGCACCACCACCCGACGAACCTACCACTTCTGTGTTATACCACCATATATGTATCAGTTGAATTTTATTGAATAGACGGCAAACGAGGAGAGGAAAAGGCACTCGAATGGCGGACAATCAATTGGACGAGAGGGTTGGGTAACAGTTCCCGGATTCCTCCGTTTTGAGAGTGGCACTCCGTGGGGTTTTTAGTCGGTCCGCTTCGGACACACCACCCCGCCTCGGACCCCAGGGGGTGACGACCCGAGAGGGAAAAATGTATTCGGTAACAACTCTTTTGTTCAGTGAGGTCACGAAACCCCTTATCATCAACCATTTCATTCTGGAGGAAGGAACTTAACAGCCGACTTCACAAAATTGCTATTCGTGAGTTTAGGCCCTGTTATATAAAGGTAGGCTTTAACCATAGGAGTATGACCAAAAGTGTCAAAATTGTGTAATTGACACGCTTAGGCTGTTTAATAAAGTGAAAAATTTATCAATAATCAACTATCGACAGTTGAATTCCATGAGCCGCCTGCTTATTTGGCCTTTATTAAATAAAATATATCTTATATTTATATACTGGACTTTATGACGACATAAAACTTATCACAACATGCTAACACACACACACACACACATAATTTGCACATGTAATATTTTATGCATTTCATGAATTAATTATCAAATGATATGATAAAAAAAATGAAATATAGAAATGTATAACAGTATTTGTTATAACCAAACAACACCAGCGATGCCAGAGCCGTTCAAACGTTCCATGCAACATCTGCACCTAAAGTTCTGTGTGTTCTTAAATGTTATAAAAAATACTGATTTAAAATTAGGGATGTTATGGATATGATATTTCGGATCTGGATATGGATATGGATATAAGAATAAAATTATATCGGTTCCGGATACGGTTACGGATATCTAATTATTTCGGATTATCCGTAAGTTTCGGATAGTTTCGGTTACGGATATTAAATTGAAGTAAAACTTAAACATAACTAGTATGTAATAATTTTGATTTAAGATAAAGTTTCAGTGAAGTAGTGCCATTTTCGGGGAAAGTTTTTAAGATACTGTTTACATTTTTCAGAATCTACATTAACTTACAAAACTGTCGAAAGATGTTGTTTTATTAAGACTCCGCTCTAATATGAAACTATCCGAAACTTGAGAAACGGATACGGATATATTTTTATTTCGGATATCCGATAGTTTCGGTTACGGTTAAGGAGCTCCTTAACATCCCTGTTTAAAATGGCAGAAAAAGAAAAGAAAATAAAAGCACATGAACACACCTACTCACCGACAGTCGCAGTTGGCTTCACATGGGTCTTCTCAACACTCAGACTCTCATTTCTTAACACCTCGTCAACAAATTTGTGCACTTTAAACGGACTCAGTTCCGCCACGTATACGCTCACTCCGTCTGGGGTCACTACGATATCGTGGGGGTTCTGTAGGCCATCGTCGGGAGAGAATGTTTCTATTAAGCGACCAGATTCAAATTCTATGACGTAACCACGCACTGGAACTGCACCAGTTGGTCCATTTACCACGTAGAGACGACCACCTGGATAAAATAATTGAATTCAAAATATTATTGGTCTGCTGATTCAGAGGTTACGTATTTGATTCTCACTCAGGATAAATAATTGTAGAATAAGCATGTCCGGCTATTTTGCGTCTAGATGTAGTTTTTTTTTTATTTTATATAGGCCTTTACATCTTGCGCCTCTGTGGCAATTCTTAGTATGGCTTTAGAGCGGCAATTTCAAAATTAATTACGTTGTCTCCTGTTATTATTATCAACACATAAAATCATACAATTACAATGCTGAAGAACTTCACCACGAAGACCTCGAGGGTCAATCTGGGTACGAGAGACGTTTTTAGATAATGTCTGCATGTCTTCTGGCATTTTATTTAAAAGAGTAGTGACCGTATAATCGTTACTATACAGAATGAATTCAAGGTTTAGCTCATCATCCACTATCAACATGGACATAGGCCACTCCTTAGAAAGAAGGGTTTAGGCTAGGGTTTTTGTCATAGTTTTCTGCTTTAGTAGGCTCTAATAGTACTCTCAGGATGAATGGTATGGACACAAAAATGATACTGACCATGTACAGGAGCGTAGGCGACACTAAATATTCTTCCTCCGATGAGCCAGTTGCTGTAACTGCTGACATACGAGCCGTTATCGTGTCTGAAGCAAGCCACGCGTCCCCTCTCCCGGTCCGCTACGCAGACAAGCCCGCGGTCCTCAGCTAGAGTTAGTGCGTGGGGCACGTTGAACCTGAAGTTTGTGGAACCATGACCTGGAGAGTAAAATAGAAGATAGGTTGGGTGTGACAGGCAAGACCTACGTACGACATGAGGTACCCAGCGGATGTAAACCATTTTTATATGCGAAACTGAACTACGCAGTTGTGATCACGTTTTATAAATTGATGAACGTCGGCTGCACGCACGTGAAAGCATGACTCATTATCACGTTTTGCTTGAGCCGAGCGTGCAAACGAAAGCGCGAAACAAGCGATAGAGAGACACGATTGGGATTAAACGTTTGGTTTGTGACACATCTATCTCTCTTGCACTCCATCGGACGATGCGTTCGAGTAGAAGAGAGACAGCGCTATTACACAAACTACACGTGAACTGTTTTGTCATCCGTTTATAAAGTGATGTAAAAACTTAATGTTTTTTATGACGTAAAATTATTGTCCGTAAACAGACTTTCCAGACAGCCAATTTTTTTTTACATATTTTGTTTCATCATCTTCATTCCAACTTCCATTTAACAGTCCACTGCTGAACATAGGCCTCTCCTTTAGAAGGAGGTTTTGGCCTACTATACCACGCTGGCCAGACGGGTTGGTAAAGGGTTTTTTACAAGTTTTCCTTCTTTTCGCAGTGATGTTAGCTGCTTATTTTGTTCCTTTAGTCGCCTCTTACGACACCCATGGAATGAATAGGGGTGGTGACACTTTGTATTTATGTTTCTTATTTATAAATACAATGAATGGTGTCTTTAGTGCTAGGAAATAAAATATTCGAGTGTTTACTGTTAACACAAAAAAGCGGTGACTTATTGCATAGCATTACCATCAAATAATGTAGATTTGATTATTAAGCAAACATAAACGTTTGAAAATTTGCCTTGCACAGTGATGCTTGAAAAATAGGTTTGATTTTTTGAGATCGACTATCTTTCTTTATATAGATACTCGTCTGCAGGTATACACATGTATTATTCATGAAATACAAAAAAAAAAAACACAAACACGTTATTTATGGCGCGGACTAAAGATTACATCGATCCCCGGAATTTCCAGATTGTAATTTTATTTAAAATTGAGATACATACATTGCTCAATTTTAAACTAAGTAATAAGTACATACCTTCTTTAGATGGATCCGTGTAGGCTGATCAGAGATAATATTACGAATATAAAGACAAGTCACACATCTCTACACTAATTCTTAGTAAAAATGAAAAAATATATTTAAGATTGTCCTTTCGTAACCTCTAGACTATCTGTGTACTAAATTTCATTTAAATAGGTCCAGTAGTTTCGGCGTGAAAGCGAGACACACAGAGTCACTTTCGCATTTATAATATTATTATGGATTCAGTTTAGAACTGTTTCTATAATTGCTCATAATTGAAACAAAAAAAAAAGAATTTAAAAGAAAACTATTCCGAGTACCCAAATCGTATAATACCCGTCAGTTTTGCCTATGATATTTGAAGAGTTCCCTCGATTCCCTTGGGATCCCATCACCAGATACCGACATAGTAATGATAGCACCACCTGTGAGCTATGCCAAATCCAATGTAATAAGAATTTTTGAAATCGGTTCATAAACGGCGTTATTATCGCTGAACATACATAAAAAAAAAGACTCCAAAGAATAGAGAACCTCCTGCCTTTTTTGAAGTTGGTCAAAAAGACAACAACAATAGACACAAAGAATAGTCAGACCCAGAACATCAATTTGTGGATCAAATAAAATGTTGTTCCATGTCTGGTTTGAACACACTACACTCAGCGCAAAAGTCTGTCGTTTTCCGTACAGTCAGATTAAGTATTAGGGTACACTCTAGTTAAAGAGCTAAGTGGTGTTAACACATGATTAAAAAACAGAAACCAGATATAAATAGTTACTTACTAGTCCCCCATTGCAATATAATGTTGCCATCTTTAGAGAATTTGACTATTCTGTGATTGCAATACCCGTCTGCGATGAAAAAGTCTCCATTTGGCAACACTGCTACTGCGCTCGGCTTGCAGAAGTGGGTGTCGTCCTCACCGGGAATGAATCTACAACATATAAACTAATACAATCTTGTACAATGTGATAAAATGCTGAAACAATAGAATAGAAAGTTGACTGCCTTGTTGGTCTAGTGGTTAGCGTATGGGGCTGCTGATCAAGAGGTCTCGGATTCGACTCTCGGATCAGATCAAATATTTGTTTCGGAGTCAGGGTGTTTTTCTATGTAATATGTATGTATTTACAAAAAAAAGTATATTTATGTATTGATATCAGTTGTTTAGTACCCATAATACAAGCTCAGCTTAGTTTCGGACTAGATAACGTTGTGTGTAAGATGTCAGAAATATTTATTTTTTTTTTTATTATTTATAGCTATTAATGGGTGGTGATTGTTATAGTTAGATCAAAGAGTTTTACGAACTATATTTTTTTAAACTCTTTCGATATTGATTTTTATATTTATTTATAATGTATTGCATATTATTAAACTGCCTCGGTGGCGCAGTGGTAGAGTATGCGACTGCTGTGCTTGAGGTCTCAGGTTCGATTCCCGGGTCGAACAAAATGTTTATGTGATCTGCAAATATTTGTTTCGGAGTTTGGGTGTTTTCTATGTATGCAATATGAATTTACAAAAGAGGTATGTTTTTGTATAGTATCCAGAATACATGTTCTGCTTAGTTTAGGACTAGATGGCGTTGTGCGTAAGACGTCCGAAATATTTATTTATTTGTACTAAAACTGACATGTGGCAGTAAAGTATTAAACCATAGATAATACATAATAAAAGCGGAGTGATTTGCGCAAGAGGGCTGGCAGGAGCTGGATAGATATGGGCGTTTTCAGTTTTTGCCACAAACGGTTATGTATCCGATATACAGTTCGCATATCGATATCGAAAACGGTTTTCTGATATCGATTTCAGTAGTACGATAACACTGATATAAAAAACCAAAAACATGTAACAACTCAAATTTAGGTTTAGTTTCCATTGTATAGTTATGTTGATAACTATACAATGGAAACTGAACCTTATTGCTAGTACAGTAAGATACAATAACCACGCAAACATGGCTAAAGTTATTTCATATTCGCTTCTTCTCTCTCATACTAATACAATAACGTATACTTAGAACGAGAGGTAGCGAATATGGTTCATATCTCAATATCGTTTATGAAGTTTGCGTTTTGACCTAATGGTTCTCGCATGTTAGTTTAAGTTTTGGCTCGATACAGTTTTTGTGATATCGGCTACATTTATATAGAAATCGATATGGTATGATATCTAACATATATCCGATATAAGTTACGTTTTGATATATCGAACTCATCATTAGAGCTGGATGCGAGAAGCCGAGGATCGAACCAAGTAACGTACAATTGGAGAGGCCTATGTCGAGCAGTGGACTGCGATAGGCTGATGATGATGGTGACATAATAAAATCGCTTCCCTATTTAAAGTTACCTCGTCGATTTCGTAGTCATCTGTCATAATATATAGACCAAGCTATATCATTAAGAGTGAAGTGAGTTGAACCTTGGGTGTTATCACACGAAAAAAAAGGTTGCAAGCTTCAGGAACATATGAAGATTTTTGCTATCTGCTAATAATGTCAGTAACATGTTACTGTACTTACTTAGAACCTAAAACTAATGCTGGTTTCTCTCTGTTATTGGGTGAAAACTTGAGCACTTGATGCATGGCCACATCTGTCACCCAAACATTATCTTCTTTGTCAACCGTTATACCGTGAGGCATGAAGAATCTAAAACAATTTTCTTTAATTTTTAGTATAAATTATTTCCTGTTGACATCTTTGCTTAGAGGTAAACTCTTGTTTATGCTATCATTTTACTCAGGGACGTCTTTACATATAGTGCAAAGTGTGCGTTGAACACGGGCGTCGCGTCTTTGGTCACGGTACTTTTTGTGAACCTGCGTGCCTACTAAAGGGCTAGTACCTAATGACTGCACACGGCCGCTTCACGCGCTAGATACGACTCTGATTTTACTATCAGTTCTTAATTGGTTTAGTGGTTTTGAATTGTTTATTTGTTACATAATATACTCAGATTGTTTTCCATTTCTTGTTGAATGTTTTTGCATAGATATTACATCTAAATGATAAATAATCATAATTTGTATATTTAGTATTGCGAGTCTAAATAATTTCAAATTAGGGACCATACAGTTGTAACAGATGTAACAAAATTACATCACTAAAAAAACATTTTCTTAATAATAAACGTATATAATAACTGTGTTAAAATACATGGCTATTGGAATATATAAGTATTGTATGTGAAGCACATATAAATAGGCTCTGCCTTGTAGACTGTCCAATGATACAGTCACTACAGTGGCATCTGACTAGACCACCATAATCCATAGTTTGGATCACCATCTGCATTATCTGCTCTTACAATATGGGTGGTGACCCCCTACTCCTGGAATCTACTCAAACTTTCCATCGGGCAGAGTAGATTCACTTTGGCAGGCTAAATGTTAAAAAAACAATATGAAGATATAACTATAGTAAAATAAATGTTTTTGGATAATATTTAAAAATAATAATACTTACAGATCTTGTCCCCATTCGTCCACTACTTCTCCAGTGTCATTTAACACAAGAATTGTGGGCTCCTTAATAGCTGGAGTCCCTATGAAGGAATATACATTCCTCTCGTTGAATGTTGTCGCATCCCACACATTACTGCCTCTATGGAATACCAGTAGTCTGCCATCATTGTCTATGGCCAAACCTGATACTTGGCCCAACTTTGTATTTGGGCTGGGCCAATTGCTAACCCATTCTGGTGCTAAAGAGGGAATTTAAAAATTTATTAGACTTGTGCATTTCTACATAAAACTTTTTGGCAAAAAATTGAAGAACTGGAAGACAGAAAATAATAAACTATTATATCACTTAACTTTCATATGTAACTGGTTCATAAACCACTGTAAGCATACCTAAATAATTATGAGTTGGCACCGGTAAAGTTTAATTTTTGTAGTTTAGTTTAGTTTAGTTTTTCTGGGCGGTTTCCGCACTTAGTACTAATTATTGGACCATTGTGCGTCCTAATTTTTGTAGTTATAAGCAACACTATTGTTATTACAATATTTTTTTCATTTTTAGCTAGCTACCTTACTTTAGCTATTAACTGTTGGAAAATTCTACTCTGTTATGAATCTAATCTAAAAGATACCTCGCGATCAGTGAGTAATCAATCGTTTCTTACTTTCTTACCCTTAAGGTTACAGATATTTCTTTTAATTTATATGGGACTAACCTCGAGGTAACTCCTTCTATTATAAGATGAATTATCGGTATTGGTAAATGGTTATGCTTACGCATATTTTACAATCAGTGAGTACACAATCATCCCCTGTATTGCTACATTTAGAATCTAAATCTTTTTCGGAGTATACCCTTTTAAAAAAAAAGAATTATCAAATTCGGACTACTCTGTAGAAAGTTATGCATGGTCATACATTTTTTTATATGCATCAAATTGAGAACCTCCTGTTTTTTTTCATTAATTTAAAATAATTTTTAGAAAAGGATTAAATACATAGTTTACATTCAGTATATTCTCCACGTTAACTTAAGAGGTGAACAAAAAAAAATGATTTATTCATTTTTTATAAGCATTTCTGATTCCACGCGTTTATTTTGTTAAAAATAAAGTCCGGAATATTGTTTGCTGTTTTTAATACCTTATATTATTACTAAAACTAAAATAATTTCAATATATTAACTACAAACCATTATTCAATTTTTGTATAGCAGCCTTTATTACTTCACGTTGCTGAGTTTGTTGATTGTCATAGTAATTCGTTGGAAAAAATCCTTCGCCGAACTGTACACAATAAAAAACACTTAAAACAACCATTCTTTATGTATAAATTTTTAATTTTCATATAAAAAATATTTCATTTTTAATACTCACCAATCGTCCACAAATAGAATCTCTGACACATAATATAAGAAATAATTTGGTAACTAAAGTAATACTCAGCGGCGTTTTCTTCATATTTGTTTCTAAAGCGCAGGCTAAAAGTTTATTTTGCTATTGATCAGGATATTTTTATCAAATCAACAAGTACAATAACGTTATCAATTATCACGAAACGAATGACGTCTAGTCTGGCTGATGACGTATCCAACATCAACGAGATTTAGTCGACTACAGCAATAACATACTAAACTCATATGAATTTTATTACAATTTGTTTAATAAATTATATAAATAACATTGTTTAATAGTAATTCAAATATTTAAAATCAATTATTAGGTATCTATAAATCAGGCAGCAATTGCCAGCTTTCTCTTGTGATAGGTCATATATTGCATCTAGTCCAAGGTAAAAAACCTTGAAATTGATTTGGACAAAAACATGTCCTGGGCCCCACAAACTGCTGACGTTGTTTAGACATTGTTTGCTAGCAGTGGGATCACTGCAAAAACTTCGTAACTTTCTTCCTACCTACATGAAAACTGCCCTAGCACAATACTTTTTTCCTATCCTTGACTATAGTGATATTAGCTATTTAGAAATTACCGAAGAGCCATTATACAAACTTGAGCGTTTCTAAAATGTATGGATAAGATTCATAGTTGGTTTACGTAAATATGATCACATCTTCAAGTATCGTGTTGAGCTCAAATGGTTAGTTATTTGCCTTCGCAGAATGCTCATATTTTCTCCATTTCATACAGAACTCTGTTTCTTCCACATTCGCCACCCTATCTCTAACAACGTTTTGAGTTCCTATTTCTACACCATTCACATTGGTGGCTCTTGAGATCGTCGGAGAATTTGAAACTGCTCAGCCATGCCACACAATTTACTGACAAGTCGTTCTCGGAACAAGCAGTTAGATTATGGAATAACACATGAGACAATCAGACAAGCCAAATCTCTGCAACCTTTCAAAAACATAGTCACAGACTACTACTTCTCAAGGTAAAGGCTGATAAGGAATATTGGTGAGTGGTATGCAGTATCTGTACTTGTGAAATTTACGTCTAATGTGTGTGTTTATATGTATGCCTGTGTATGTATTTATATGTATTAGTGCTGTTACAGCACTGGTGTGCAATGAAGTTGTATAAATTAATAAATCAAGAATAATAATTTAAGCACCCTAATAACTTGGCCACAGTCCGAAATACTAGAAGCTATGTAAAAAGGCTAAAAAAGAAAGACATCTCACGTTCACCGACACCAACTTGAGGGGACTGTTTGGGAGGGAAGAAAATGGAGTAGATGGCTCGATATTGACAAGAAAAGCTAGTGAAAGTCAATATCGGACTAGCCGTAGTGAGTGATATTTTAAAAAGAGATATTTTGATCCAAGTACCCATCTAAAATAAATTAAAAAAAAATGTATAAAATTTACTTCATAATTACAAATATTTATTTATTTGTATAGACAATTGGGTGAAAAGGTGAAATAAAAGGTGTTTATGCTTTACACTAAGAAGTTTATTAATTCACACGCACAATAATGTGCCATTACACCAAACGAACATAAAACATGGATCCATCCATGCATAAGTGATCCCATACTAGAGAGGGACCACAGGGTATGTGCCGGTGCGCTAATCTCACTTCCCGTGAGCGCCTTTGATTGGCGTTAACATAAAATATTTATCTCCTAAATTACAATTTACACGGTTGTCAAGAACAGCTGCGCCTGTTCTTGCGTTTTTCTCATTTTCTTCAATGCTTTTGAAGACATGTTCTCTTTCCTGAACATTGAGGCGATGAAAGAGTGCAGTTTCCTTACTAAATCAATTCGCGTTTTCTTTTGGGCGGCGCCGTTCGGGCGCGTGCCTAATAGTCTCTTGTGATAAAAAGCCATCTTCTGCATCATATGGGGATTATTGTTCTTGCCAAGCTTCTCCTCCCGTCCTACTTGGATTTCCACATTTCCCCCGCTTGGCAATGGTTGCGCTGGAATGCTGTTCACTTTCTTTTGTAATCTGCTCACTTTAGGCTTAAAGGATTTATTTTTCTTCTTACTCAAAAGTGAAGTCTGATTCGAGATGTGATACATTTTAATTAGATCGCTGTAGTCATCTCTGGGGCATGCAGTAAATATAAACTTATAATGTTCGCCAATTTCCTTTCGGAGTTCGGTAGATACGTTTTTTTGTCTCGAGTTCAATAATTTCTCTCGAAAAGAGTATAACTCAGTTAAATGTTCGGAACCATCGGCAAGTCCAGCCTGCCCGATCAGTACCATGTTGAGCCTCTTGAGTGTTTGGTTTATATGTACCCTATTGTTACTCAGCTGTTTTGGGTTAACCACTTTCTGCTTGAGAAGAGTTTGCTGTCGGTTTCGTAAAAATTTTAACTCTTTGTAGAATGCACTAGGGTCGCCTAAATCTTCCTTCAAAGATTCCAGTGCTTTGCTTAATTGGCGTAACAGATTGTTTCTGTTCTTGGGTATGACACTCGCATACTGGTCCATCTTAGGATCTTGGACAGCCTGTTCAGTGCTTGGATTCATAGTTTCAGCACTTGGCGGAGGTTTGACCCAGTCCCTCAGCTGAGATTGGAACGCCTCCTGATCCACAATCTTTCCCCTAATGCTTAAAAATGAATTTATCTCCGCTTTTTCTACTTCAATATTGTACATGTCAGACATATTTTTCAACCATTCTTTACCTTCCTCAGACTTTAGTTTGTCTATAATGTCATTAGTCACGTAAATTCTGGCGGAAGTGACGACTTCGCTAGTATCAGAGACCTCATTGTCTTGAATCATATTGCCCTTCTTGTCATGATTGGCTGAGAAGAGTGGAATGAAGTTGAGTGCTTTTTCTACAGTTGCCTGAGTTTTAGCACTCTCGTTGGGGGTCTTATTCGGATCCTTCGTAGTTTCATCATCTTTGTTTGTAGCCGCCTTCCTTTGTGGTGTATTGACAGGGCTTTTGGTATTGCGAACATTATTTTCCTTACACGGAGACATGGTGTTTCTCTTTTTATTTGTATGTGTTTCGTGAGTGTTTGGAGATTTAGATTGTCGCTTAGAGCGGTCTTGCCTGTGCGGAGTTGTCGGTGGCGGAGTTTGGAATTCTTGAGACGAATTCTTATATTGTTTCTTTTGGTTTGTATACGGGGTATTTGGTGTGGGGAGATAGAGCGGGCGGTATATACAGACGTAGGGGGAGTTGATAGTTAAGCCGGAGAACGGTATCGTGACGCGGCAGGAATGGACCAGGTGCCCGCGTCTAGTACAGCCGCTGCAGTACAGCTGGTAAGACTTTTTAGGCTGGCATCTTTCCAGCGGTACGTTGACGTCAATCTGTAAAGGTGACATTTTGCTATTAGACTGTTCTACAATTCCCTTGTAATATAAATTAATTTTTAAAATTGTACTTTATTGTATTTTCTGGTTAAGTAAGAAAGGAATTCATATAAGTGTTTCAAACAAACCGGAGATTTAGAATATGAAAGAACAGGTGGTAACAGTAATCTTACCGTATTGTGGTATCTGCGCCACATGTCTGGGCAGTGTGAGGAGGGGTGTCCATTCTGTCCGCACTCAGCGCAGTTCAGGTTGCCCCAGTTGCAACAGTTGCGGCACATCGATGAGTACATCTGGTTCGGAGTACCACACTAAAAGAAAAACAACGTATTTTAATTACGGTTATAAGGTGGTTAGGGTTGTAAATGTAGAAAAACTAATAAATAAAGTAGTATGTTGGTTGATAGTTAGTGCATTTATACGTACATTGACACAGATCTTGTTAGGACAGCGTGGCTCTAGATGTCCAGTTAGACCACACATATAGCAAATAGGTGGCTTCATGCGGCAAGTATCATCACGGTGTCCCGGTCTGTTGCAATAGTTGCAGCTGTAATAAAATAAATAAAATATAAAATTAACTCCAATACTTCTCTTCTGTTAATGAAACAGACAAGCTGAGTGTGACATTGGTTCAATTTACTTGTAGGATATTGTGTCTTTACACAAAAGATTTCCAATAAGAAGGTTATCAAAATTGCAGTCTGTTAGTTTTAACGTAAAAAAAAACACATTGTTTAAGGCGCTGTCCTATTGTGATCGCTCGTGCGATGCTGCGATGCGTTTTCATCGTGCGATGGAACCGATCGCGCGATGAGAAAACGTTTGTCCTATTACGATCGTGCGATGAAACTGATCGCGCTAAGAAGATAGATTAGAAAACGTTTCTCCTCGAGTGATGCTCGAGCACTCTCGAAATGGCTCTTAGCAGAGATGCCCAGTTTCTACTGTCTAGCAATATTTTTTTAATTGTAAAAAGTATTAAAAAAAGAAAACGTAGACCACAATATGCCAAAAAACGGGATGAGCACGCACATCATTAATTAAGTTTTCTTCACACGTCATCTTACGAATCCATGCCATCGAATAATAGGACATTCAGTATTTTTGAACGCACGGTCGTGCGATCAATACGATGCGTTCAAACAATTTGGTCGCATAACATGATCGCACGATGTTCAATAGGACATTCAGTATGTTTGAACGCACGGTCGCACGATCATTTTCGTCGGACGGACGCATCACAATCACGATCACAATAGGACGGCGCCTAACGTCTCATAAGCATCCGACTGCCTTGTTGGTCTAGAGGTAAGCGTATGCGACTGCTGATCAAGAGGTCTCGGGTTCGATTCCCGGGTAGGACTGGTGTTTGTTGTTTTTCAAACATTTGTTTTTGGAGTCTGGGTGTTTTCTTTATGTAATATGTATGTATTTACAAAAAAAAAAAGTATGTTTATGTATTTATTATCAGTTGTTTAGTACCCATAATACTAGCTCTGTCTAGTTTGGGACTAGATGGCGTTGTGTGTAAAGATGTTGAAAATATTTATTAGCAAAGCAACCCTAACTGAGGTAGTGTTTATTAAATGTAATTATGTATATACAGCGAAATAATATTAAAGAGGTTTTTGGGTCTCAAACTCGTGAAAAATAAAAATTTAAACAAGTAGTGAAATTAGGCGCAATTAGTAAATAGTTTTGGTAAGAATCTTACAAATGATTCTGTTAAAGTGATTTTATAAAACTTTTCGCAACTAAACATAAACATCAAAAATAAAAACAAATACTTACATAACTTTCCTTCTGGTCAGCGATGGCATTCTGTCTTTGGGATCAATATGCCAAAGATTTTTATCACCTAGAATAAAAAAAACAACATTATTATTTTTTCCTAAAAGCTTTTAATGACTAGAAATTATATTATAATTATTAAGTACTCTTATAGTCGAAAATCGAAATATAATTATGTAATTACATGTCCATTTTTTTTATTATTAATAGGTAGCAATTAATAAAGCCGTCAGTCCCAGTTGTTATATGTACATCTATGGCAATCGTTATGGGAAGTCAGTGCCCTCAAAATTTACTGACAACTAGTTCAACCTTCGAAATTCAGTTCTCCCTTAGGATTGCGGAGGTCAATGCAAGTCTCTACGTGGAAAAAACTGATATTCAGGTAAAACCGGTTGAACTAGTATCCGACCCCAAATAATATTGGGAATAAGACTAGAAAGAAGAAGGTAGCTATTAATAACATAAAAGTATTTTAATAATAACTGCACATAATGTATGGAATAGTAAGAGTAATTATGAAAATTAGTTTATGAAATCTGTGTTAATGGCTTCTAAGATTTCTCTTCAACTATAACAATAAGTAATTAATGTTATTATCATATTAGTCAATAGTTGGGTATAGAAAATGGTGTATTATGCTGCAGGTACGGTCGTTAGTTAATGATGTGGAATAACAATAGTGTAATCTGTATGTACTGAAATTGAAAACAAACACTATTGATGAAACCGATGTTATGAATGATTATTTTAAATATACCTATTTATTGAGATGACGGATTTGTTAATAAAGACCATTATATGGATAGTGAGGTATCCATTTAATGTTTAATGATTGGGTCTGTAGGAAGTAAAAAAATTTGGTGTAGGTCCAGTATGGTCCAGGTGGTCTTGAAAACTTGAATTTAAATTTACATGTGGTCTTTTAGTAAATGTATTAAAAGATAAGTCTAAGTAATAAGCTTAAGATGGCTGACAGGAGCTGGATGCGAGAACTCAAAATTGATCAGAGTGGTGTGCAATGGGAGAGGCCTATGTCCAGCAGTGGGCTGCGATAGGCTGATGATGATGAAGTAATAATTGCAAAAAAAACTTACGAGACATGTTCTTCAGTATCTCCCTGTGATTGAAATTTTCACCACCCCAGCTCTCATTGTAGAATTTGTCCATCTCAGCCCGTAGAGTTGTAAGTGAATATTTGCGCCTTTTGAATCCATCATCTTTATTCTTCAAATTATAGAAGTCTAAGTCTTCATTCAGTATTGCTGGAATTTTCGTCGAACCGAATTTGGAAACATTATTGTCCGACATGCTTAGGTTCTCATACTCTTCAAGTTTATTAAATCCAGATACATTACCCATTATGATATTCTCAGTAATGTCAGAATTATAAGTCTTATCTATAGTGATGTATGCATCATTGTCCGTTAGATCCACAATAGAAATTGTTTCATTCAATGCATTTGTTGTTTCATCATTCTTTTTAGTGGTCACATTAGTATCTTCATTGTCAACTTCTACGGACAAGCTGCTGTCTGAGGTGGTACCATCACTGTGCTTAGATTGTTTGGGCATCTCTTTTGCACATTCGGATAGATTTGAATCAGATTCGTAAACATCAGCATTTGGTAGACTTTTCTCAGTAACTATGTACGAGTTCCTGTTTTTATTTGTGTCGATAGACTGATTGCTATCAGAATCATAAATATCAGCATTTGGGATACTCTTGTCGGTGATTCCATACAATTTGGTTCTCTGTTTCTTATTCTTGGCTTTACTTTTTGGTGTAGCAAAACATTCATCATTAGGCAAAGCCTTGGCCTGCATCTCTGTGGCAACTGGTGTAGAAGTCACAGCTTCTTTAGATTTCTTCTTTTTCTTTTTTTTTGATGGAGTACTTTGAACTAGTAGATCAGATCCATGAAGACTGAAATCAAAGCTGGGATTGTCCTGATGCCTGGAGGATATGTTTAGCGCTATACAATCACCACGAATAAACTCATCAGAAATTGATGAGACGCCTGATGGAGCTGGGCTTGCTGAAACATCTCGTCCACCACTGCACACTGCTTTACTTTCATTATTAGATTTGTGTTTTGTTGGAGAATCTGTATTGATAATGGTTAGTTCATCTTCATCTGAGCTTTCTATTGTAATAGTAGGTTTAGGTGGCAGCGCTACTTCAATGACCTCATCCTCATCACTCGATTCAAGCAAAACTTGCTCTTCACAGTCATCTTCAATTATTTCGATAGTTCGTTTGATGTTCTGAGATACCGGCGACTGCAATATGGATAGATCAACTATGGGTGAAGCTTCAGGTTTCTCCTCTTTGGGTTTAGGTGTTTGGTTTGTTTGATTCATGTTCGATTTATTGTTGTTAAGCGACGCGTTTGAAGGTTCTTTCGGTGTGTTCACCTTCTGATATGGGTTGGTCGGTTCGCTGGTGCGCCAATAGCGCCGGACCGTGCTCTTCGGGTTGATGTCGACGACTGGCACTACAAACCTGGGATTTTCGTTTGATGTTAAATTGCCCTCCGACTCGTCCACATGATGTAACATGGCATACAGCCTTTCCTCCAAATCACGTTCGTTATGTTCCTAAAACCAAAATGATTGCAAAATTACCACACAATCACACAACAACTTCACGTATTGTGACACAACAAAAATATGGTAGCACTGGTAACCTAACAACTTACGTCTTCCATGTTTCAGCAATGAATTTAAACTAAACGAAACTTTACACGAAATTAACATAATCGTAAATGGTATTTGGAATAACTGTTAAAGTGGTGACAGCATTTCAAGTAAATAAAAAGTAAATTTAGTCGCTCCGAACACGTCTGTCACTCCATCGCGAAAGTTGACAAATGACAACTCCGCAGTCAAGTTGCGTCACTTTATTTATACTCATAGCTTCTTTCATGGTTGCCACATTGTAGTAATTTTTCATTGGTAGAAATTCGGTATGTTCTATAAAAGTGTTTAACATTAGCTTCGAATAAATTATGTCGATTGACAAATTAATGATTTATGTAATAATAATTATCTGTAAGTATATATGATTTAAATATGTATTTAATTAAACAAGTAACTTTTAAGACTACCATTCTTAAATGAATATTGCATCACGCAAAATCAAAAAACTTGTAGTGATAAAGTAAATACAAATTACGATTTATTTATCTAATAGCCTTAATTTATTACCTATATTACCTTATTTTTCTATTGAAATTTAATACAATTTTTAAATGTTTAAATGCAATATATTTAGATGTTTCAAAACAAATCAATTAATAAATTCCAGTTGATAATTTTGGAATTGAAAATAAATATTGTACTTAGCTACTTCTTTCACAAGCAACATTAAAATAAGATTTTAATAAAATGATAGAAATGTCTGTTCGTTTTTTTCTAAATAAAGTGACCATGTATTTTATTATATGATACAAAAAAAAACTGTGACATTATTCACGAAACTCGTTAATATTTTAGTATGAACTTAGAGCGTTCGAGTATTTTGAACAAACGCACGTGTGATTTTTCAATAAACGTATAATTTTAGTAAAAAATTAGTAGAAACGGTGATGGTAGAAAGTAAGATAAAGGTATTGTAAATAAATTATGAATTAAAAATATTTGTTACTAATACGTAAATGTGGCTAAACATAATAATTTATTGACCTGTATTAATAGGTATTCACCGTGAGTTTGCTTCGTAAGTCTTCAGGCTAGAAATAAAGACTGCACATGTTGTAGTATACAGATATTTAACCAACTTTGTTTCATTTCTTGCTTCGTTGGAAAGCTATCATAATTATTATATCAGGATGTGTATATAATCATCGCAAACAGCTAATGCGCTGGAACTTTGTTTCCTAAAAGACCACATGTCGTTACTTGTATATTAATATATATATATATGCATTAAATGTATTAAATTGAAAGTACAAATAGCAAAAAAAAGTAAGTTTCCCGCAAATTAGGAAGGATTTTTATCAGAAACTAGATCCTGATATACCTTATCTAGATATCTGACCTTTAACATTATTTATAATTATTAAAAAGGTATTGATAATAATAGGTAAAAGTTGATGATATATATTTTACTAGCTTTTGCTCACGGCTACGTCTACCTGTTTTTCTGTTGTTTAACTTTGATTGCCCTTTTCACACTCTTAGGAATGGGATTTTTCAAGGAACACACTTGCCAAATTTCAGCTTCCTGCGTCTGTATTTTCGCCTGTGCGTTGTCTGTCAGTCAGTCAGTAAGGGACAGTTTTATATATATATCATATATTGATATAGTTATCTGACCTATTTGTCCATATCTAAGACTAGTGTTAGGTTACTAAAACACATTTTTTTAAACACATCGGCGAGAATTTTAAACACATCGTGATATTTTCCTATTTACTAATGATAGCTTTCCGACGGAGCAAGAAATGCAACATACTGGTCATCAATTGATATATTGTAGGTATCATTTATATGTAATCAAACGGCCTATTTATATTTAAGTACGATCACATTAAATGCCATCGGTTTTTGGTCTAGTCTTGGGATCAGTCCTGTGCAGGCGCGGTCGCAGCCTGAAATTTTGGAGGAGGTCACTCACTACACTAATAACAAATAGGTAGGTATCCTAGGCCTAAAAGGATTCAGTTGAACGCATGACGCTGCATTCATGGACCCGTGAATGCGTATGAGACCTAGATTTCGAAAACTGCTATCCCTTGCCAAATTTGGTGAATGTGAAGTGAGCCCTATATATCTTCTATTTTATTGGATGTCCATTCATCGAATGATATCGAAAACTTCTTTACATCTGACAGTATAATTTTTATCTCGTTGATTATTTCTAGCTTCCTATTATAAAACTCTTTGAGAATTATGTTGCGAGCGGTATCAGCAGTAGTGGGTAGGTAATTTGTTGCCGGTCTTTTCAAAAAGGTACTTTAAACCTTAAGATTTGAGAACGTTCTAAGAGGAATTCCATCAACTGCAGCCATACGAGACACCATAACTTGCATACTTGGGTTTGCATCAGTCTCAAAATCCTGAAGCGCCAAAAAAGAAAACTAAGTTGACAAACTTAGTTTTCTTTTTTGGCGCTTCAGGATTTTCTTTTGAAGAAGATGCACTACCTTGAGCTGTTGCTTCGAATGTTGAATGCCTTGCAGCCTCTATATGAACCGGTTGAATATTCTATAAATGTGTACTACCACCGGCTGATTTCAATACTTTTTGGCATGTTTTAAATTTAGCTTCATTTTTGTTTTTGTTTTTACTTATTTACATATACATTCACTTATTATTGCATTTGAAGTGGCTTAAACTTAATAAATAACAAAAACAAAAGTATTAAAAAAAACCCGAAAAACCCGAGTTTTAAAAATCCAACCCGGTTTTTTTTGTAATCCTAAAAACCGGGAAAACCCGGGTTTTTTCGGTCCGGGTAAACCCGGGCTCGATGCCCTAATCATCATCACAAGCTTCGATGGTAGAAACTACACATTTAGGAAGTTTCATATCAAAATTTTCTGTGACCTCCCGTTTCCACTTTGTAATCCATATTCAGATACTTTCTTGACAATACGAAGATCTTCTTCAGTATATTCAGATTTGGGCATAAAAATGCCTAATCCGAACAAGTTTATTTCATTTGACCTTAGGTTTTGGGGGGGTCATGTCCCCTGTGACCGCGCCTGGTCCTGTGAAGCTGCGGCTGGCGATACACGCCATGTTTAACTATTCAAAACTGTAAAAACGTACCAATAATATAATTTGTAGTAACTCCTATTTTTTTACAAAATTGTGCGCGAGGAGCAGAGAAATAGTGTAAGCAAATTTTCACTTACTATTAAAATGATTGTGGGTATGTATCTATAAATAAACCGTACCTTCTTTGAAACATGATCATCCCTAGATTACTTTATGTACTGAGTAATATTTGAATCACTTGTTTAAATATGTTCTTGAAATTAAAACAAATTGTACCTACCACCTTTTAAGTATGTTAAATAGTCTTATTGAGAAAATTTATTGGACAAATATAGCTTAGAAACATTTGCTCACACTTTTCTCATAGGCTCTTAGCTACCTATATAAAATATGTAGTATACTTTCAAGAATGAATATATTTTATATGAAAATAAATTCTTGAAACTTTAACATTGACAAATCAGAGTTTCCAATGAGTTCTACCATTTTGCCATGCAAGACATGGTCATTACTTCAGCCGAAACGCAAGCTTCATTTTGTAATAATATATTTTTATTACTGGGAACCCAGTACTGACGATTGTTTATTACCTAAAGTATAACATTATTATTCTTATCCTGCCTGTTCCATAATAATGAGTAATGATCGGCGCCTTCACAATGTTATTTCTTATCAAATGGAACAAAGAAACGTAAAAAATAATTGTAAACGATTATAACATTAATAGTATCATTTTTTTATAATTGTAATAGTCGTTGCTCAGATAGGAACATTAAGTTTTGTGGTGTTTTTCTATAGGTAGTTACTTTACCATCATCATCATGGGCCTATCGCAGTGCGTTGCTGGACATAGGCCAACATAATGGAATATTTTATTCTATTATATTCTAAAGACAGGAAATACTTTATTAGTGGATTGTCTATTCAAAATCATGATCCCTATTTGAAACCTTATCTGTTTGCGATCTTTGGTTTTGATATTGTAATTTCTAAAATGTGTTTCTAAAGAAACATTTTTAAGCCACAATAGAAAAAAAATGAATTGAAACTGTAGAAATGTAGGAACAATAATTTGTGATTATTCCTATTTTTATAGAGTTGTGCGATAGGAGTCTGTGAGAATAGTGTGAACAAATTTACAGTTTATGCGCGCCATTACGTCAGCACTTGTTCAAATTTGTTAAAAAACGTTCTTGAAATTTAACTTACTTGTACTTCTGTTTCACATTTAATGTATGCTAAATAGTCATAATAGCAAAAATATGTCACAATAGAAAAATTTGCTCACACTATTCTCGTAGGCTCTTATCTACCTATACAAATAAATAAAATTGGAGTGAAGAATTTGATATTTCAAATGAACAGTTTTTTATTAAATGCATATGAAAGTATATGAAGCGCTCACAGCCGACTAGCCTTAGGTGATTTGAAACAATCACCAAGGGTAAGCGTACGTACGGCGCAGTCGGACCTAGATGGGTGACCGTTTGTGGCATTTTATGTAATGATCGTTTCCGTGATTCGGAGGTCACGTTAAGCAGTCGGTCCCGGTAGTTATCATAGATAGCAGTCGTGAAGCTTGGAGGCCTTCGGGCGGCTTAGAAACATCCAACAGAAAGATTACGTAGCCACAACGTGTCTTGCCAGTCCCCAACCCGCACTCGGCCAGCGTGGGGACGTATGGCCTTAACCCTCTCTTGAGAGGGGAGTCCTGAGCCCAGCAGTGGGACGTTATGGGTTGTTGATGATGAAAGTATATATACAATACTGATCCATCCAAAATGCATTTTTTTTAATTTGTATGTCTGTTTGTCTGTTTACTCCGGGTAATCTCTGGAACGGCTGGGCTGATTTTGACGGGAATTTCACTGGCAGAAAGCTGAAGACCTAGGGAGTAACTTAGGTAATTTTGTTTGCTCCGCGGCGTAATTCACGATTTACAACAATACTGCGGATACAACAACGCGGGACTCATCTAGTTTTAAATAAAATATAGAGAATTATTTATCTATATATAAAATTCATGCTGATGATGTTAATTTCCCGGCTGATTGACTGCTAAACTGTAATTGATTTCAATTTTATTTCAATCTTTACGGTTCTTACATCATTTCGCGACGTAAAATATTATTAACATTTCAGCGGAAAGATGGGTCTCATTTTGTAAGAATACACTTATTTTACAGGCAACCCACTACTATTACTTATTTTTAATAATTTAGTTTTAACATCGCTGTGAAAAAGTAACTATGAGTCGGTCCGATAGTACTTAACTACCTTGAGAATAGACTAATTTTAGAAATCGTGTTGTTTTTTCTTGTTGTATTGAATACAAACGAGCTGACCAACTTTTTTTTTTTATTTTCTTTTTTCTTTTAGAAAGACAACTCCCGCATTAGGAATATAAATTCCTGTGTCGCGGGGGACTTTACAAACATACATGAAACGGTCACAAAGAACACCCAGACTCAGAACAACAAATTGTGAATCACACAAAGTGTTGTCCTACGTGGGATTTGAACCCACGACACTTGGCTTAGTAGGAAGCGGCGTGGCGACCGCTTAAGCCACTAGGCCAACCGTGCAGTCTTTTGGTTGGTACCAACCAACTGTTGGTAAGGGACTACCGCTACCAAGTACTTTTGACAGGACTCAACCTGTCTCCCAGAAACAGGGGAGGAGAAACCCTCTGGTATTGATTATATAAATAAATAAAAATACAGGTGCGTTCTGACCCCGCACTGGTAATATTCTCGTGTATAATGCGCGAACCTCGTAGAGCACGTTAAGCCGTTGGTCCCGGTTGTGATGAACATTTATGCTAATCGTTATTGGGAAACAGTAGTAGCCGAACACACATAATTTTGGGAATTGTGAAGGCTAGTAATTTAAGAAATGAATATACGATAAATTTTCTTACTGGTAACCCACTACTAAGTATTGTTTTAATTCTTTACTTTATCATCATTGTTCCAACCTGCCTGTTACTTTTATAGTAGGAATAGGTACTGGCTGGCACCTTGACAATATTTTCTTTTATCAAACGGAACAAAGAAAGTAAGTCGATTAGCTTTAAAGGCAAAGAACAATGAAGCTTGTTTAGGCCGCTACGAAAGGAATATTGAAATCTGTGATGTTTTTTTCTAGGTTATTGTTGTTATTGTTATAAAGTGTGCAACAAAGTAAAGTTCTACGTGATAAAAAGTATGAGTAGAATCTCCTTGGAAAGGTCCCCATTAAAAGTTGTAGTCTTCTAATTTATATATTTAAGCCTACCAAAGTGACTCTACTCTGCTTGATGGAGAGCATGAGTGGTATCTAGGAGTAGGGGTCACCATCCTTATTGTGAGGGTGGGTAATGCAGCAAGGTGGCCCATACCATGGCGACCTGGTCAGATGTTTCTGCATCGAGAATGATGCAGAATGATTGGGCCTCCGGTCTCATACTCACCAACGAAATACGACTGCAAGAATGCTGTCATTATTGGGATGTTATTCTGTGTGAGGATAGTACTGCCCACGAGGTTATTTATTAAGTGATTCAGTATTTTTTTTAATTAGCCTGCAAAAGTGTTTCTACTCCGTCCGATGGAAAACATGAGTATAATCTAAGAGTAGTGAATTGCGAATGTAGACAATGTTGGATGGTGACTGATGACCCTCACTATGGCAGCTCAGAGAGATGCTTCTGCATTATTGGAAATCCGTTCTCGTACTCACGAACTAATTACGACAGCACGAATACTGTTGTTTTACTTTGGTCTTCTGTAAGAGAGTAGTACCTGGTACCTACCGCCCGATCGAGCCGATCCGACAGTACTTAACAACTGCCTTGAGAATAGAATAATTGACGAAATGTTTTTTTTTTATATATATATATACATATATTAACCCGCCAAAGTGACTCTACCCTGCCTGATGGAAAGCATGAGCAGAATCGATTCTGAATAGCACTTGAACCACATTTAAAAACGGTTTTAAACCATTTGCCAACGTAAGACATCATCATCATTTCAGCTGAAATGCAAGCTTCAGTTTGTAAGAATAACTACTATTTTTCTTACTGGTAACCCACTACTAAGTATTGTTTTAATTGTTTAGTTTAAAATCATTGTTCCAACCTGCCTGTTACTTTTATAATAAGTATAATTGGTACTGGCCGGCGCCTTGACAATATTTTCTTTTATCAAACGGAACAAAGAAAGTAAGTCGATAATAAGCTTAAAAGGCAAAGAACAATGAAGCTTGGGTATGTGTTTTAGAGACAGATCGTTTTCTGATTGTGAAGGCCGCTAAGAAAGAAATATTAAAATTTGTGATGTTTTTTTCTAGGTTGTTGTTTTAATTGTATCAGTATTTTTTTTATAAAGTGTGTGACATAGTACAGAGGTACTATGTCACACACTTTATAAAAAAAAAGAATAGTGATTCTACGTGATAGAAAGCATGAGTAGAATCTCCTTGAGAATGTCCTCATTAAAAGTTGTAGTCTTCTTTTTAAATATTTAAACCTATCAAAGTGATTCTCCTCTGCCTGATGGAAAGCATGACTGGTATCTAGGAGTAGGGCCGGGGTCACCATTCTCATTGTGAGGGTAGGCAATGTAGCAAGGTGGCCCATACCATGGCGACCTGGTCAGATGTTTCTGCATCATTCTCCCGGTCTCCTGAGGCCTCCGGTCTCATAGCCACCAAAGAAATACGACAGCAAGAATGCTGTCTTTATTAGGATGGTCTTCTGTGTGAGGATAGTACTGCCCCGGTCGAGTCGGTGAATTCGTGCTGATATGAGCGTGGTTCTACTATCTACCAGGTTTTTTTTCCAGGTTATTTATTAAGTGTTTCAGTTTTTTTTTATAATTAGCCTGCAAAAGTATCTCTACTCTGCCCGATGGAAAACATGAGTAGAATCTAAAAGTAGTGAATTGCGAATGTAGACAATGTAGGATGGTGACTGATGACCCTCACTACGGTCAGAGAGTCTCGTACTCACGAACTAAACATGACAGCGCGAATGCTGTTTGGTCTTGTTTTACTTTGGTCTTCTGTGAGTGAGTAAGCTCGCCCGGTCGAGCCGACCCGATGCTACTTAACAACTGCGTTGAAAATAGACTAATTTACGAAATTGTGGTGTTATTTAAGAGCCACAAGTACGTTGAAGTCCCGGATCGGGATACGAGAAACTATCTGGGTTGGGTTTTGGTAACTAAAGTTAATTATAGATATTATGGGGCACAAGTGTGTGCGCAAACACGGGTGCATTTTCTGTTCTCGCACAAGTGATAATTACATTTTGTGCTTCCTGTGTTTCACGACCATGTCTCTGAGCAGATTAAAACATCGTTCCCGGTCGTCATGAACATCCATGCCAATAGTTATTTTAAAGTCAGTGTCCTCACGCACGTAATGAATAGTGGTAGTTACACTTCGTATTTTTGGGTATTAAACATAGTTTAATATTTAATATTGTGTTGTCGATAAAATGTCGGTATAAGAATAAAACAAAAACAGGTGATAAATATGTGTTATCGATTTATTTCATATAAAAAATATACTATCATAGCACTTACAGACAGTTTCACTATTTTCTGTTAAAGTCCCTGATAGACTAATGTCAACTTATCTGTCAAATTATTTTGGTTTCACAAGCTTTATTTGTCAGATAAATATGTAGGTAGTTAGACTTTTTAACCGACTTCAAAAAAAGGAGGAGGTTCTCAATTCGTCGGAATCTTTTTTTTTTATGTATGTTCAGCGATCATTTCATCGTTTATGAACCGATTTCAAAAATTCTTTTTGCATTGGAATGGGCGTAGCTTACAGGTAGTCACATCGTCACCATAACTTGATCTGATGATGGGATCCCAAGGAAATCGAGGGAACTCCTCAAATATCATAGGCACAATTGTCGCGATATGGGTACTCGGAATAGTTTTTCATTGAAGTCGGTTCCTTTTTGTTAAAATTATATCTTTTGGATAATGGTAAATGACAGTTAACTATCTAAAACTTTATCAGGAACTGGTGCAACTGGTTCTTATTTACTTTACAATATACATTTATAATAATAAGCTGTCACCTAGCTAATTCAAGTTAACAGTGCAGAAGAATTTCAGTTCTCCCTTAGTCCGATGCCAGTCGCTCCGTTGAAAAACTGATATTCAGGTGAAACCGGTTGAACTAGTAGCCGACCCCAAATAATCTAGGTAATAAAGGCTAGAAAAAGAAGAGGTGTAGAAGAAGCAGTAAGAAGATCACGTTAGTATTTTGAGCCATCTGCCGAGACACTCTCCTAGTCGGTGAGCTGCATTTCTGAAAATAATTGTACTATTATTTGAATGGAAATTTCCAGAACATAAATATGAGTATCATATAATATCTTATATCTTTTGGTCCTATGTAGCGTATTATGGAATATTCTAAAGACAGAAAGTATTTCAAATATTAGATTATCTAAATTCAAAATCATTATACTATTTGAATGTTATCTGAACCTTTCTAAAGGAACTTGATTTCTTATGAAATGTTAGTGACTATAAATATTAGCTTTTGTATTGTAATTTATATAATATATTGTTTTTACAAAAGACTTAGGCAACAATAGAAAACAAAAAAAAAGCACGTCAGGCCACGCATAGATTAAAGTTCCGTAGTCACCCATAATGACACGTGGATTTAAAATCATGTCCCATACTTATCATTTCGATATTTTTTGAACGAAGTTTTCCAAGTAAGAGCATTTTACAAGCCAGACCTTTATAATAAACGAACTAACAAAGTTAAATATGCCGTTATAGCTTTTCTTCAAAGTTCATCACATGGAGTACCTATCATTATGATTTTTTATAGATTTTTCGAACCAGCCGTTTAGCTTCTAGAGTGGGTGGGACACTCAGTTTTACCAAAGAAATGTGCTTTAAAGTTGAATAACTCGCAAAAGGACACCTAAATAAAAAAAAAAGCAACAGTTTAAGCAACCCCTGAATGTTTTAAAGGGCCTATCTAATAATACCCCACACGATGGGGTAGATGCAAGAAAATAAACCATCTCCAATTTACGTATATCATTATCTATAGATTTCAAATGTCTAGTTGTTGCCGTTATTAATACCGAGCAACAAAACAGCAAAAAGTTCAAATAAATTTTAAAAGCATCGGGAATTTTACTGTTATGTCAAAAGAAATTGGAAAGAACAAAAAAAAAACATAATTATTATGTATATCTTTATCTTTACGTGAAACAACATTTTTTTACCCCTTTTTACGAAAATTGCGTGGACGAAGAGAATGAAATTTGGCACACTTAAAGTTTGTGTGGAGGAAGAGTGCAGGCAGCTATTTTTTAGAAATATGTATTTAAAATACAATAAATAAATCTCTTTTTTCAAATTAACATTGTTACGTGGCCTTGGCGAAATCCGTGAAAAGTAACAGCCATGTTTAAAGTAAAGAAACATTTTTTTACTCAGTATTTTAGAGCGGCAACTAACAACTAACTTCATGAGGTACAGATTTAAATCCCACGTGGGACAACACTGTGTGAGTCAAAAATTGTTGTACTGAGTCTGAGTGTTCTTTGTGCCCGTTACATGTAAAGTACCACGTGATACAGGATTTATATTCTTATTGAGTGAGGTGTCTTTTAAAAAAAAAGGTCACAAACTAATTATAATTCATATTACTGAGTGTGATAATAAATAAAATTGACATCATATATTACACACATCGCCAACCAGGTCCAAACTAAGCAGAGCTTGTAATATGGGTACTAAACAACTGATATAAATATATAATATTTATAAGCATAGTTTTTTTGTAAATACATACATAGAAAACACCCAAACTCCGAAACAAATATTTGCGGATCACACAGAAAATTTGGTTCGACACGGGAATTGAACCCGATACCTCAAGCACAACAGTCGCATACGCTCCCATTGGGCCACAGATGCAGTCTATCATAGGTTGATACTGAAGGAACAAATACATTTTAGAATACGTTACCTGACAGAAAATCTGTAGACTGAGGGTCCATTAGAGCAGGCGAATAGTGCGGCCACTGTTTCTTCTGCGACACCTGTCGGCCTGCTCACCCATAGCGCCTCGCATTCATACCTGACACGTTTATTATGTATTATACTAGCTGAGTCCTGCGGCGTTCATCATCAATAGCCTTTAACAGTCCACTGCTGGACATAGGCCTCTCCTTAGAAAGGAGGTTTTGGTCTACTATTTAACGCTGGCCAGACGGGTTAGCATAGGGTTGGTTTTAAGTTTTTGTCCGCGATGGGGCGGCATCCGTGTGTGCCGGATGCTACCTAAAAGAGGGTCTATAAGAGACGGAGCCCGCAACAGGAGCGGGCAGGCGCTGGGAGGAGTCCAGAAGGAGATCTCAACCTGGACTTCTCCTCCTTCCCAAAAGAGAAGCGCAGATAGGGCACACCGTGTGGTTTTTAGTCGGTTCGGGTCCGACTCACCGCCCCGCCGAAGAGAGCCCCGGCGGGGTGACGGTCCATGATGAGTTTCCACACGATAAAAAAAAAAGGGTTTGTTTCAAGTTTTCCTTCTCTTTGCATCGATGTTGTCTGGCGTAGTTTATCCCTTAGTCGCCTTTTACGACACTAACAATGAATAGGAGTGGTGACACTCTGAATTCTAAATCCGTCACCACACGGACTTGCGGTTATTGTTGTAAAGCTCAAGTAACGCCGCGAAGCAAAGATAGTTAAAAAAAATGCCTAAGTTAATCCATAAGACATCAGCTTTCTGTCAGTGTAAGTGACGTCAAAATTGTTTGTACAATTGAGAAAACTGTTAATGTTATATATCTATTTGTATGTATTAGTATTTTCGGTCTAATAATTAGATTGTAGATTTATTAATAGTTGCATAATAATATAATTATATAAATAAAATCAATCATCATCATTAAGCCTATCACAGTCCACTGTTGGACATAGGACTCTGCAATTGTACCTCACTTGGTTCGATCCCGACGTTTCGAACGGGTTATTTTCAACAAATTTTTCAAGACATTTTTCGCAAATCATCACCTGGCTTGTGAAAGTCCTACACTACGTTTACCAAGATGCCAGAGAAAGAAAGAGTGAGCTATACTTTGTCACTAATGGGTCAGTTAGATAAAAGTGATACAACGACTACCTGGCGACGCAGTGATAGAGTATGCGACTGCTGTGATCGAGGTCTCGGGTTCGATTCCCGAGTCCGACCAAATGTTTGTGTAATCCACAATTAAGACGGTGGCAGAAGCTGAATACGAGAAGCGAAGGATCGAATCAAGTAGCGTGCAATTGGAGAGGGCTATGATCACCGGTGAACTACGATAAGGCTCTCTCAAGGGTTGTGATAATAGATTTTTATTTGCTTGCTAGTGTAAAAAAAACATTAACTAATTTCAGATTACATTATAAATACAGTATTTAAACTAATATTTACTATCCTATGTGAAATAATATTACTGACTGGCGTAACTGCGCCTGCGTGTTTCGAACAAGAATAATTTTTCACCGTTCTTGCAAAAATTTTCATTGATGATCGGCTCCTATTACAACACATAACGCATAATTTTAACAAAAAGGAACCGACTTCAATGAAAAACTATTCCGAGTACCCAAATCGCGACATTGTGCCTATGATATTTGAGGAGTTCCCTCGATTTCCTTGGGATCCCATGATCAGATCCCGATATGGTGACGATGACGACCTGTAAGCTACGCCCATTCCAATGCAAAAAGAATTTTTGAAATCGGTTCATAAACGACGAAATTATCGCTGAACATACATAAAAAAAAAAAAAAAAAAGATTCCGACGAATTGATAACCTCCTCCTTTTTTTGAAGTCGGTTAAAAATAGCTTCAAACTAAGCAACTCTTATACTAAAAAAAATCTTATACGAAAAGCTAAATTGACTGATTATTTTATTATTTAGTTTTTTTTGTCTATGCTATGTCATATCTATCAGTCTATGTCATTCCTCAAAAATCAAAGTAACTCCATGCAAAATTGAAATGAAATCGGAGCAGTGGTTTTAACGGAAAACAGGGTTACTTTCGAATGCATAATACATATTAGTATAGAAGTAAGAAGTCACAGTATTAAAGATATATTGTAATTACAGTTCAGCGGTTTGGTGTAAGCTGGCGCGGAGTACACTGTCGAAGGCTGAGCCCGCGTCGCTAAAAGCGTCCGTGGAAACAGAACTGTCGCGAGTGCAAGCCCACGCGATGTACCCTCCGGGATGAAGACGCGACGATACTGATTCCAGGAGCTGAAACATTGAATATTCTTGTTTTTTATTGTAAACGGGACTTATTCACCGACCGACTTATTTAAATCTTTTTAGTCTAAACGTGACCACGAGCGGTATAACTCGTTCGAAACGTCGGAAAGTAGAAGGTATTGTAACCCTTTTAATTTTATCGCTATAAGTCCCGTTTATAATAAAAAACTGGAATATTCTTGTTTAATGAACGTATTTTTGATGTGAAACATCTATAGGCGCACGTAAAATAGATTTCTGGCCTGGCGACTGGCGACGCTTCGTCACGGCACGCTATACGATGGTATATATATACAGTCTATATGCAGTAGTGCATACACACTACTGCATATAGACTACTATTTTAATAATTAGTAATATTTTATTTTATCATTATGACATATTTAGTTCCTATTACAATATGTTCTTTTCTGCATATTACTTTTACAAAATAATGGCGATGTTTCACATCTGCCAGGCGTCCCGTGACGGCTCACATTTTTTTCTTTCTACGGTTTAATCTATGGTTTGTGCAGGCATAGAGCGAGTTTTAGTGTTGAACAATAGTTTCATCCAATAATAAAAATCGGCCAAGTGCGTGTCAGGCTACGCATAGAATAGAGTTCCATAGTCATATACAATGGCACGTGGAACTAAAATCGTGTCCAATAGATAGGCAACCCTAGTCACCAAGGCTGCTTACACGTTTAGATACATACACCTGCCTTATTAGCATCTTTTCACATATTTGACATTATAATAATGTTATTGAATGTATCGGAACAGCATTTAGCAGCACTGTATCACCCTGCTAATAGCACCCTAACTGATAAAGGTCCTTTATTAAGAATATGACCTTCCTGATGAACTTGTCATGTGAGGCCTATCTGTCACCTTTGCAGAAGCAGGTGCAAGGTGGTAGCGTGTGTTTCCACTCAGAAAGATTAGATAGTAAAATGGTTGTAAGGGGTAATCTCTGGATCTACTGAACCGATTTTGTGAGTTCTTTCACTAATAAAAGGCTCGTTATTTGTGACATAGGCTATATATTAACTCGAATCCGTGCGGAGCCGGGGCGGTCGGCTAGTGTCATATAACTTTTAAAAAAAACTATAACGGTTTAGATAACTGTGATAGTTGAGGAGTTATATAGGTCTAACTTGTAAAATACGCTTACTTGGAAAACTTCGTACAAAAATAACTATATAATAAGTAAATACGTAATTAATGAGCATATACATTAAAATTATTTCATTAACATTAGGTTTCTGATAAACTGATTATTATGAATAAGTTTAAAAATGTTTGAGTAAATTGTATGGAGTCAATTTGGCTTAGTGGATCAAAGCACTTGCGGAAGTTGCCTAGTGACTCATAATGCAGGTTGTGCTCTGGCACATATAACCTACAACAGGCACCTGTCTCTTACAATATTACCAATTATTGCAAAAAGAAGAAATAAAGTACATTATTACTAGAACAGTTATTACTAGCAACATTTTTTGGTGCAATGTTTACTTACCATTTCCTTCTAACCTATTTCTAAACCTGATGTACTCATGTACCTGATTAACGGCATACCTATTCTTAAGCGTTGTATTCTATTACGCAAGTAAGGCTAAAATATTATAGTCAGCAAAATATGGTGTTTATTGAGCTTTTCTGTACCTTCTTGGGAACAAAGGTGTGATTGTAAACATGTAACAATTATAATAATTAATAATTTACATGATTTTGTGGTATTTTTATTTTATGTAGTATTCGCATCATTGCTCTCGTACACATACTGGTTATTACGGTAACAATATAGTTAAAATCTATGTGATAACAAGTACGCTTTAGCGGTATCGTTTAAACTGAGTATGTAGGTCTGTACGTGGATACTGCTTTAATTGAGGAACATTTTCTAAATTTTCATTACATGTTTTATATGTTATTTTTTTTCGTCTGTGTCTCTTGAGAGGAATGATTTTGCCCGATTTTGAATGAAGTCGGATTAATGGTTCCTTATATCACCTTCTGAGGTCACAGAACATCGTCTGATTTTCAACTAATCTAATAATCAAATTATCAGTTTTATAATAGAGGTGGACTAAAATTATGTTTACATTTCAAATGATGATTTAAAAGAAATTAGTTATATGAGATAAAATTGTTTATTTATTATTAAAGTACACAAATGGGGATTTTATTTTTAAAAATTATATCATCCATATGTGATCCTTGACTATTTTGACACTACTGCAACCCGGAGCGAAAATTTTCAATGACGGCCTCACAAGGGTTTCGTGAACCAAGCTATACTTAGGTTTATCTTTACATATAAATCAGGTTCAAATGTCGAATTAATACATACTAGAGATTACATGGCGGTCAATTTTAAATTTTGTTTTCTGTACTCCTTCATGTAGATTTTGTATACATAGTTTATATTTTATATATTTTAGAAAGCTTCTTTGCACGACATTTTTTTCAAAGGTCTTCAGTTATTTGGTAGTAATCTGGAATTATTCATTTCATCACAATACACTTAAAAGAGAGAATGGTGTCGAACAGTGGTGATTGAGTAAAAATATTTAAAAGCCACGTAAGTGACATTATACAAAACATCAAATTGGATAGTGTTTTTTGTATTAAAAATGTCAAGTTATTACAATTTCTTAACGGCGTCACAAAGTGGTCCAAAAAGAATAAAACAAAACTTATCATAAAGTGGATTGCGTTGAGAAAAAGACTACCTTAAACGTAATTGTTGGCAAGCAGTATTGTAATAAGAGTACATTATGAAATGCTGTTTCATTTCAAGACAAAAAAATCTAATAACACTTTAGAACTAGATTTTTTTACCGCCAATTTTTCTCGTAGTTTTAGAGGCTATTAGGGCACAACTTCTTTACCAATAGTGTTGTGCAAGGAAGCTTTAACCTTGTCAATTTTTGTTAGACTACGGACTTTGATACATTCGGCACTATGTCATATTCATATAAGTCCGTTCATCCGTAATGTTATGATTAAGTGCCACACATCCAGGTATAGCCTAACAAACTGTTACGTACGTATTAAGGGTTAAAGTATATAATTGCCGATTTGTACTGAAAATTGAAATTTGTTTTTTTTTTAGTTTCTCTCATTCCCAAAGATTAGTTCAATTTTTAGTATAGGTACAATACAGGTTCAGTCACTGTCATTCTTTTGAGAGAGGCTAGCGTCTGTAGTAGGAAAACCCTACTTACAGTACATATAAAAACAAGCTTATTACTCAATTCAATGAAACTAATTAGTTATTGCGAAGTTCCCAAGAATTGTGCTCATGTGGAATGTACCTTATAAACACAATGTGTACATGTCCGTATGTGCATTTCCCATGATAGAATATTTCCATATTGTTCCACTGATTCAAGGACAACAGAACATGCGTCTAACGGTGACGTCTAATGCTATTCATTGTGTCTATTGGTCAGTGGGTATTATAACTATTAGACATACTGACTATATGATATAAAACCTGAAAAAGCTATATATCACTTAAATATGTGATAATAAAGGTCTTCCGCGACGCATCCGTCGATGGTGAACAATACTTGTTACTATAGGCCTCTACGAGTACCTATGTACTTGGGTGCGAATATGACTTGTTAACCCGAACTTAGTCTCAAAAGTAATGTCACATGACACATAATGCAGTTGACCAGTCCCGTTACAGGGTGTGTATATACGGTATTGAGTCTGGCTTTAAATAAAAAATATATATATCAAAAGCTTTATAATGCAACACTTGGTTTAATATATTAATCATGCGCATGTAATGAATGGCACGTGACAGCGTATGTGAGTTCTGTGCTGAGGTTTCGGATTCAACTCCCGGGTCGGATCAAATGCTTCTATATATATATATCAACGATTTACGATTATTTTTCTGATATTTGAATCAATTCTATTGATAAAAATAGTAATAGTAATCAGTCCGCTTTTACAGTACAAGCTCTACTTAGTTGGAACCCTAATGCCTTAAATATTATTGCTATTACAACTATACACATAGTTTTGGTTATGAATGTGTTACTTTTATGTTACATAATCGTGAAATAAGCGTATCTATAATGATATTTATCTTGCGATCGCTTATTTGCTGTTTTACTTGAACTAATAATAATGTGACTTGTGAAATATGGTAAGTTAATATTTTTGTTCAGTCAACACTGCCAGCCATAAGACCAAGGTTGCTTTTCTGAAATTTGTTTAGTAAGATTCTTGGAAAACGTGAAGGAACTCTCATTTTCTTATGAAGATTACATAACTTCCTTTGCAAAAATAAATATTTATTATTATGTGTGTATATAAAACAAAGTTACATAATACTTTGCTGTGCTTTGTTTGTGAAAAAATAAACAAAAGAATGGTCGAACCATGAATCACACATTTTTTGACAAATATGACATAATGATGTAAAACACGAAGGTCAAAGACAGAACAGTGTTTATTCTCAGTTCTGTGGTTAAAGTATCTTTAATGCTGAGCCATGTCAAAGTAGCATGTGTCATATTCTACCTATATTAGTTTATTTGTTACATCAATCACCATCAAAAGCAATTAAACTTTTTTTTTTAATTTATTTATATTTAAGCCTACCAAAGTGACCCTAATCTGCCTGATGGAATGAATGAATAGAATCCAGGAGTAAGGGACACCATCCATGAGGATGGTTGCCTTCCCTCACAATGAGTGAGGGTAGGCAATGTAGTATGGTGACTCATACCATGGCGGCCTGGTCGAATGATTCTTTTTTGGGCTATTGGGCAGATGTAGCAGAATGATTAGGCCTCCGGTCTCACACTCACCAACGCAATACGATAGCAAGAATGCTGTCATTATTAGGAGGGTTTTCTGTGTGAGGGCAGTACTGCCCCGGTCGAGCTGGCCCATTCGTGTTGAAGTCAGCGTGGCTCTACTATCTACATAGGAGTCACAAGTGGGTCACCCTTTGGGTCTTCGCCCTAGAATTTTAAAGTAAAAGGAGGTGTGTTAGCTCTTAAAATGTTACTCACGCGATAAAAAGCAATGAAAGAATTACATAGTATGTTAGTATCATATCGGTCGAGCTCGCTTTTGTGCCTAAGCATAACTATTTATGTAAATACAATTCGTTTTGCTTATCTAAATGGATCTGCTATTTGTTATTAAGAACATTTCTAAGACAGCAGGTATATACAAAGAATACTGTGTTTCTATTGAATAAAAGTTTATAGTGGTTGCACAGTACCTATCTGTCTGGATGCAACTTCATCCACCATAATATATTAGCTATTCATCATCAGCCTATCGCAGTCCACTGCTGGACATAGGCCTCTCCCATTGCACACCACTGTGATCGATTTTGGGCTTCTCGCATCCAGCGAGAAGCCCAAAATTAGCTATTACTCTGACATTTCAGAACTGGTATCTTGTTGGTTGTCTTTAGTCAGACGGGTTAGCTTTGTTTCGATTTCTGCTCTAAAGGTCTATTCGATCCCTGAATTCTTGATATTGTTGAATATCTGTTTGACTTCTTGCTTCTTAATCAATAGTTTATTTTACAATACTATTTTAAACAAGTTTCTACTTCCATTCTTCTTGATCATTCGACATCTTTATTTCCTTGCGGCATAAGGCAATGTGGTTCTACAGATTAAAATATAATGAAATCAGCAGTGATCATGGTACAACATGTATTACCAAGTATATATGTATAGTAATGAGTTTATTATTATATAATAATGACATGTCTGACTATAAACCGTTTTCCTAGAATATATATAAGCGATTCTCAGAAGCACATGTTCGAGGCATGAAGGTACCTTGAATCTTTGTTCATTTTAATTCTTCACTATAAAATAATGAAGAACAAATGTGTGTCATAGTATGGGACAACCGTGTACCAACCTGTCCTGCCAATGTGTGTGGCATAGTAGGCCAAACCTCCTTTCTAACGAGAGGTCTTTATCGAATGGACTATGATTAGTTGTTGATGAGGATATGGACATACTCTCGTTCTTGAGTTAAATAAGGTACTAAAGTTAGGTACTACTTTTTCTTAAAGATTGTATTTCACTATTGCATAAATGGTTTTGTGAAATTACAGGTTGTAGCACTAATAGTATTTCGTCCAACAAATCATAGTTTAACATAAAAATATGCTGCATCTGTAATTTTTTTGCAGTTTCATCAATATTACAAACGCGGTGAATAGATAAAAGTTGATCCCGATTCCGAGGTACACACTTAGTAATAAATAACTTAATGCAGTCACCGTTAAATAAGGCATCGATAGATAGTTAAGAGTATATGCAAACTGTTTGATTACAGTTTAATAAAGAGCTCTTACGGTTAATGAACCCTTTGCCTTGAGAAGTGAGAGCCAATGCACTGCGTCTAATAAGGTCGCCTAGATGTAAAATGTAGTTACAACAAGTGCATATTATATTAAAATGGTAAATAATTGTATTTGAAATAATTAGTGTTTCGAGGATTATTCAGTAATGTTAAGTTGGTGTGTGTAAAGGTTTGAAATCTTTTTCGGCACCGTTTGAGCTCAAATTTTGAAATGGTATGCAAATCGTTTCAAAGATGGTTTTTTTGCGTCAGTTTTGTTCTTGGATTTTTATCAATGGATCTAAAATGTTCAACAGCAAAGCATCGCTTATTCAGAACTGTGTTTTTATACCACAAGACCATTCCATTTTCTAAATTTGTTTTTACTGATTAATTATCAATTCATGTTATAGAGAAATATTTTATAATATAATCAAATAATTTATTAAAATATTATGTTAAGATAATTAGTTGAATTGTATCCGAGAGGATTGGATCTGATAGCCGAAATACAGGCATTGCCTAGTTCGGATCTTCACTTTGAAACTCTGTATTTTATATTTGTGAAAATAAACTACATATATTATTATTATTATTATACCATAATATATATAAAGTATATGAAGCAGGTATGCATCTTATTAAGTTTTCGGTCGGTCGTCTGCAAGTCTGTCTGGATCTCAATCAGCATTGATTAGCATAGTTTTGTTTACATTTAAAATTGTTTTTTTTTTTCTACGATTCTCTGCGTTAGATAAAGATAGATATACACAACACACCTACCATGAGGATATTATTGGTGGGATTTGAAAAAGCTTGAAATGAACGAATATACGATTTTGACTAGTATGTAAGTATGTAAGCAATAAATATAAAAAAATCTTAGAGAAATTACTTATAGTTTAAAAATAAAGAAATACACTCACAAAAGTCGGTTACAAACAAACATAGAAGCTAATAAAGTCTGTTAATCCCCTTCCTTGGCGTAAATGTTTTCTAGTGGCAAAATAGTAAAATAGCAGGGAAGGCACAGCGTCTAAGGCAATTCACACACTGGTCACGCGCCCACGCGCGTAGGCGCGTGGCAGCAGATCACGCGCGCGGCGACGGAGGAGCAGATCTGCCTCTTTGAGCAGATTTTACCGCGCCTCCGCGCCTGACGGCTTTGTACATGGCCCGCACCAAACTAAAGGTAACTTTCCATTTGGTCGTAGTCGTCTGTATTATTTCCATTTCATATTCGAAGTTGCTGGGCATTGTTCAATTTCGTATATAAATGTGTTTACTGCGGCGGCCCGCCCCGCCTATGCGCGCGGCGGCAGAATCTGCTAGCGGCACGCGCTCACGCGTCCTGTTTTCTATACTAATCGATGTACTTGCATATAATATTCTGCCACTCCGCGCTACGCGACGTAGCGCGGTGCAGTGTGTGAATCGCCTTAGAGGAATTGTTCGATAATGTAAAACTAATGGTGAAAATCATACAAACTTTACAAAATGAATATCAAAGTACATACGATACTAACATCCAAAAAAGTGTTCCTTCTCTTGGCAGTGATGTTAGCTGCTTATTTTGTTCCTTTAGTCGCCTCTTACGACACCCATGGAATGAATAGGGGTGGTGACACTTTGTATTCTTAATCCGTCACCACACGGATAATAATTTACAGCAATAATCGCGGGTAACAATGCAGAATTCAGCTAGTACACACTATATTATGTAAGCTGATATTTACCAATTAGGTATCAATATTTACGCTTCCATTGTGTGTGGACTTGGAATGAGCAGAGTTTTGTAGGTAAATGATGCTGTTAAAATGACCTTTGAACATGTTTCAAGCAAATACATTAGGCGTGTGTTTAGTGAAGTGCTTAGATCGTAAAAAAGTATACATTTGCCTAATATTAATGGTTCATAAATATCTTACAATGTGGTAATCCTACTAATATTATAAACGCGAAAGTTTAAGTATGTATATGTGTTTTTTGAAAAACTACTGAACGGATTTCAATGAAACTTCACAATAATATAGCTTAACAGAGTAACACAGGGTACTTTATTAGACCAACATGAGGGCGGAGCCGCGGGCCAAAGCTAGTGAGATATAATGATGAACTCTGTGGCGAGATGGTAGAGAATTCGATTCTTGTTCGTGCTTTGCTATTGTTTTCTGTCTCAGACATTCTCAGTAAAAAAATTGTGGTTATGAAGAAGCTACTTCTTAAAATGATGAAAAATGAGTGACTGCCTCATTTACATATGCGACTGCTGTTTGAGGTCTCCGGTTCGATTCCCGGGTTGGGCCAAATCTTTGTATGATCTACAGATATTTGTTACGGAGTTTGGGTCTTTTCTATGTATAATAAGTATGTATTTACAAAAAAAGTATGTTTATGTATTTATATCAGTTGTCTACCCATAATACAAGCCCTGCTTAGTTTGGGACTAGATGATGTTGTGTCAAAGATGTCCGAATTATTTATTTATTTATTATTTGTTTTTTATTATGAGCAGCGATTGTTGCCTCCAATAAACATTCTAGTTTGCGTTTTGATAAGGTACTTATTTAATATTATTTTCATATCCATGTTTTTTATGTTTACTAAACATTTATTAACTACACGGTAATGACATGCAGCTTTTTTGCTTTAAAAACGTTAATTTAACAAAAAAGTTATTTTTAAAAACCAGATAAGTGATCAGTGTGTCATCAGTCATCAGTGATCTTTCAGCGATTGTGGCATAGGGAAGTGATGACTATTTCGTGTTCAAGGTCACAAGAGTTTCGTCAACTTTAATTATTGTGAATGACACATCGAATGATGTCTACTGTCATTGTACTTGACTTTTTTGTTGGTCTAACTTGTGTTAGATCAACAAAAAAGTCAATGTCAATGTCGATTAACGCGGTACCTTCCCTGTCCTGAAGAATAAAAGTAGCTTCATACCTTATTTCATTGAAATCGGTGAAGCTATTATCCGTGAAAGCGTAATAAACAAACAGACAGAAACTTACTAATATTAGCTTACCTTACCTTTACCAGTACTTAAGGAATTTGAGACAGAATTTGAATTTAAGAGTACCTATCAGTATCATACCTACACACATTGCACACAAATTTTTCCACTTTATGATATTAATTGTTATAGATTTCATAGCCCTAATACTCTAGATTGGTAGTAAACTAAGTTGGAAAAAATATTCCGATACAATCATAATATTTACCTCCGATTAATCTCTGTTAAATAAGATATTTATAGCACATAAAGTTATTCATATCTAAAATTGTTTTCGTGGAAAACACGTGAATCATACTAAGACTAAGTTTTTTTTTAATACCTGTGATTTGGTTTTATTTAGAAGTAACCCTACTTACGATACGGTTTCATTTAGGATTTTTTTTCTCCTAAAAAGACGAAGGTGATTTTAAAAGAAAAAAAGTTTATGCTGAGGAATGGAGCGGCAGTACAAATAGATATTTAGTTAACATTTCAAGTACAGTAGAAACTTGATTGTCCAGACTACCAGCCGCGACCAACCATATTGTACCTACAAGTAGAATTTATGCCACCATGAACGTGTCGGAAATGGCATCTCATGTTGATGCTCTTCAGACCCTGGAAACAGCTCTCATGTGGTTTGAAAAACAAAAGAAGAATGATACTGTGAGTTTACTGCAGTTGAAACGAATTCGTGAAATCGCAACGATGAAGAGAAAAAGTGGCGTACGTCAAATAACAAATATTTTATACCAAATTATCAAATGCAAATTACCAAATACATTTTGTAAACTAGTTAAACGTACCTACATACATTTATTTTATACGTACATATATTTTATTTCGTGATTAGTGATTAAGTATGTAGTATTTTTGTATGTAAATAAGTGCATACATCATATTATGTTGAATAGTGTCTCTTAATATTTCGTATACATTGAGAGAGATACATTTTCCTAAATTTAGAAATTAAATAAACATTGATTTTCGTTGATATGTATTTGTTGTTTTTAATAAACACATAACATTAGGTTTCCAATACATATGCACAAAACCCAATTTTCGTGATACATTCAGTTTTCCGGATTTTCGATATCCGGAATCCGGATGTCTGAGGACAATAATTAATCCGGTTAATCGAATTTCTACTGTACCTATGTACATTATGTAGTGGGTGGGTCTAGCGAATAGAGAGAGAATAGCACGCCAGAGAACGTGGGTTCAATTGCCGTCTAAAACTTTGTTGTTTTTAGCATATTGCTAATGTTTGTGTAGATAAGATTTTAAAAATCTAACACACAGAACACAATCAGCGGTCGCTAATACAAGGATTTCGTTATGGTGCACTTGGTCCCTAAATGAGATCTTTGTATAAGTTTGTACAACTTATTTCTATTCATATACATAATGATCAAAACATACTTAAAGTAAGTACAATCTGTATTATACATAAAATTAATATTATTGATCACGTTATTACCCTATAACTCGTTGGCACACTGGTAAGCTGCTGAGCTTAAGGTTTCAAGTTCAGTTCCCGGGCCGGACCAATTTACTCTCTCTCTTAAAAAAGACAACTCCCGAACTATTCCTTTGTCGCGAGGGACTTTGCAAACACACAAGAAACGGACACAAAGAACACCCGGACTCAGAACAACAATTTGTGGATCACACAAAGTGTTTTCCCGTGTAGGATTTGAACCCATAACACTAAACGCAGTACAAAGCGGCGTGGTGACCGCTTAGACTACTAGGCCAACCGTGCAGTGAAAATGTTTTTATGATCTGCAAGTATTTGTTGTGGAACTAAAGTGTTTTCTATGTATAATTTGTATGTACTTAGCAAAAACTTTGTACCCCTTTAAGGGATAATTATGCATACGGAGAAGAATGAAAATAGGCACAAGTAAGTTCATATGAAGTAGGAGCGTAGAAAGCTGAAAAAAAAAATGAATTATGATCGAATTTAAATTCCTAGACGGCTACTAGTTTATTTAGCTAGGCCTTCGGTGACCGTCTGTTACTAGCGCGCTGACACAGATGACAAATCAAACAGAACGATAAAGTGAATGCGATGGAGCCAAGACGTTTTGTTTTAAATTCATTATTTAATTAAAATTATAAGTCACATCCATACAAATAAATTAAAGTTGAAGTGTCAGTTTGTCAGTTAAAATGCGGTACTTACATCAAAAAAGCAATTTTTAAATTTTTGTATGATTGTCTATCTGACAGTTTGTTCCGACTAATCTCTAAAAAGGCTGAAACTATTTTGACGGGAATCATCTGGCAGATAGTTGAGTTTATATGGGGTAACTTGTGCAATTTCTTTTTAGACTAATATGAGAGGCATCATCTTCCTAACCCATATTATTCCTAATATTATTTGGGGTCAGCTACTATTATTATTATTTATAGATTTGTGTCACATAAGTGTGTATACACAAAATAGCTACATCTTATATATAAAATTCTCGTGTCACAATGTTCGTTCCCATACTCCTCCGAAACGGCTTGACCGATTCTTATCAAATTTTTATACATATTCAGCAAGTCTGAGAATCGGTTACTATCTATTTTTCAAACCTCTAAGTGATAAAAAAAATTATTTTATTATTTTGATAAATTTTATTTTTTTATTATGTGGCATTAAAAAATACATACAGCCCTAAATTTTCAACCCTCTACGATCAACCCCTATTTTTTAGGGTGGTACGAATTTCGCCGGGTCAGCTAGTAAATAATATAAAAAAGCATTGCAAAACAACAAAATCATTAAAAATATAGAGGATGGCAGCGGAAAAATATAAAATACCTACTGTAAATAACAATAACTACCGATCACTGTTAATAATACCATATTTCACGATAATTACTAACGATGAATCACACTTCTGATGCAAAACAAGAAAAATAATCTAGGCTTAGAGCCTTAAGGCTTTATTTTACCTTTACATCCTCCTCTACGCAGAACAGTCTTGGGTGCCAGTTCTCCCATTCCCCGTCTCTCCAAACTGTTAAACAGCTACAGTGATCTCGTTGATGTGCACTCCGACTCACTTGGAAGGTTCAGAAGAGTTGTTTACGGGGTCTTGTAAGAGCGCGTATTTGAGCCAGCGTTCGGTTGTGACGTTGCGACCTCAAGTTTGATCTTAAATGTATTTTTTTTTATGTTGAAATCTATTTGTGATGTTTAATTTATTATAGAATTTATGAAATTATGTTATCAAACAAAGTGTGCATGATGTGCTTGCCTGTAAGAAATTGTTACATTAGGTTATAAGTTCATTGAATGTATTTATTATTTATTAGTATCAGTGTATTCAATTGTTGGTGAGCCAAATTATAAAAATAAAAATAAAAATAAAAAAATTTTAAATTTCTTAACTATACAAATAAATGAAATTGCAGTGCCTCTTTGTCATTTCAAAATAAAAAAAATTCACTAACGGATATAAATGTACCTAATGCATTACTAATATTAAAAAAACAATTACAAATTTTTGTCTGCTTGGTCGTCTGTCTGTCTGTTTGTTACGGCTAATATATGGCACGGCCATACCGATTTTGATTGGACTTTCACTGCTTTAAAGCTGATTTCGCGAAAACTACTATAAAAAGTATTTATACCCGTGACGTTATCCGCAGTTGCTGTTAACATAAGGTAGGTATAACATCAACCGCGAGTAACACCACGGGGCTCAACTAGTTACTATATTAATTTGATATAATCTGAGAATCAAATATGTATGAAAAAGATAAATTGACTATTAAAAGAAATTCTCAGATTTTCTCTGCAATAAGCATGTATTAAACAAAAGAAATTTTCTTGAATTACTCTATTTATAATTCTGAAAACTGCATTAAAATCTGTTAAATAGTTTATATATTCCAAGCTAATATATACCGGAGACGACTTTATATTATCACAAATAACTTAAAATCACAAATAGCATTTTATAAAATGTCGTCTATAAACAAAATGTGTTCAATCTTGTAAAATATGAAAAGCAAAAGAAAAACTGTTGATAAAAACAAACCTTCAAGACTGAAATCCTTTTTGATACTCATCACACACTTACTAAAATAATTTGTACAATTTTACTGTAAATTGTCATTTTTAAAAAACCAAACAATTAAATATTTTCCCGCCACTTTAGATTACTAAAAACAAAAATAAACAGTATCAAGTTTATTTTTTAAACCGGCCAGTGTGTTTCGTTTCGCGTTCGATTAACGAATGCTGACAACATTTTCCTTTTGGCGAAGGCGCACGAGCGTGCAGCCACTCGCCTTGATTTTCCAGAACGTTGCTAATATTTAGGTCAGAGAGTATTAAGTTATCAATTGCAGTTTGATTCTAAGTTTCGTATGTACTTTACGCAATGGATTTTGTTCAGGAATATATAATAATATAATAGGTATGTGTGAAACTTTCATTAAGCAAGTGTTAGCTAGATTGTCACGCCTAGATTAACTTGATAAAAATAGTTATGATATGTGCCGTTTACTGTTGTACTTTGTGTGTATGTTGTATTTTATTAATAATTCAGTTTAAACACTAGCTTTTGCCAATGAATTTATGATACTAACATGGAAGTCTGGATTGTTAGAACTCATCAAATTATTCTACAAATTAAACATACTTTTATTTTAGTAAATACATAAATATTATACATAGAAAACACCCAAAATCCGAAACAACTTTAATATTTACGGATCACACAAACATTTGGTCCGATTGTCATTTCATCATATCAATCAAGATTCAAGATTTATAAATAATAATATTTTCTATTGTAATACTTTTAAATACTAATTATGTACTAATACTTCTTGAAAACGTTATTTGGCAAGGCACTGATTGCTGACATACAGCTCACGCTAGTTTGGGAATCAGGGCTTGCACCTGAAATGTATGCCTCTTACTTACAATAAAGTTTTATTATTATTATAAAAAACAACCGTTGCCGGATTTAGCGCTTTTGCGTTTTTAGCAAACAGCAAAAAGAACCTATCTACAACTCATGAGCTCACGCTTTTATTACGCGATGTACTTAACCATCAGTTTTTTACTTAGGATTACTTAGTCTTTGAAATGTTTTAATGCAAAAACTTGTGTTATGAACTCGAACATGAATATGATTTTATCATTGTTTGTCAATAAATACATGCACGGATTTAATGCAAGAGATTTTTTATACCGGTAATCATGAACAAATTATTTATCACTCATAGTTCGCTATCTTCATCCTTGTATGCACAAATACAAGAAGTTTATAGGTATGGAGCTAAAATTAAGTAAATGCCTATATGTATATACTTAAAAAATCTCTCTAAGTAGGGAGGTAGGTACATTGTGTACTAGCTTTTGCCGGCGGCTCCGCACGCGTATATGTCGGTTATCGCGGTAAAAAGTGGTCAATTCTGATATACAAGCTATATTACCGTATGGTTTCATCCAAATCCGTTCAGTTTTCGCTTTCGCGTTTATAATATTAAATCAATGATATTATAAAATTAAATAGGTAAAGGATAGGTATGGTGCGAAACGCATTAAACGCATTTCCCGCGTCAACAAAAAAAGGTACATAATTATTGTGTCACTAAAAATAAAAATTTTGAATGTAGAATGTGACTTTAGCGAGTTACTACGATGCAACAACTAAGTATGGGCATTAATAGTGTAATATTTATGGCGACTCGACTAAGTGTTACTCGTAATCGAAGCAGGAATAAGTATTACAGCTTTTACGTAACTAAGACAGGGTGTTGTTGAGAAAGCTGTTTATTTGTATACCTAAATAGATATGCATTAGTACTGGCGCGCGTCAGTAACCTGTTTGGTGCTAGACTTTATCAAGTCTTTCAACATGTCTCATGCATGAATAAAAAAATAAAGGAAAACATTTTTATAGCTACCCTAATGTATAAAAATCGGCCAAGTGCGTGTCAGGCCACGCACAGGAAAGGGTTCCTCAGTCACCTATAATGGTATGTGGATTTAAAATCGTATCCAATAGATAATTGTTATGTTTACGTATTATTACGTTAATTTTGTGTGACGTTTTCCAAGTGAGCGCATTTTACCATTTAAGCCTTTATAACTCCTGAACTAAGAAAGTCATCTAATCGGTTATAGTTTTCCTTCAAAGTTCATTAGATGGACCACCATCACGATTTTTTTCAGATTTTTTGAGCCAGCCGTTTAGCTTTTAGAGGGGGGGGGGACGCCCTGTTTTTACAAAAAAGTGCCCTTTAAAGTGAAATATCTCGCAAACGGATACCTAAATCAAAAAATCGTCTAGGAAACCCTTTATTGTTTTTAAAAGACCTATCTAATGATACCCCACACGATGGGGTAGCCTCGAGAAAAAAAAATCATCCCCACTTTACGTGTAGGGGAGGTACCCCAAATAAAATTATTTTTCATAATTTTATTGTAGCACTTTGTCGACGTAATTACAACACGTATTCATGCAAACTTTCATCTTTCTAGCACTTATCGTTTGGACGGTAAGTCGAGGACGGACGGACGGACGGACATGACGAATCTATAAGGGTTCCGAGTTATGAACTTCGGAAGCCTAAAAAAGGTAATCGATTATAAGAATTCAGATACTTCAATAGTTTTACTAAAGAGATAAGTTAAAACTAGTTGTTGGAACTACAAAACGTCTATGGCAATCTCAGCATAACTTTTAAAGAGTTTGTTCTGTACGATGAACCTGCTAATGAGCTCTGGATTATATCTTGTCAGACTACACGGCGTCGGCAGAAATTATAGTCTCGAATCGTAACATCGGGCAAAATCTGGTGAAAAGTTAATATGTTTTATTGTTAACCGTTAGGGCGTTACGCGGGTTGTTACGCGTAGTTATTAAGTAAATAAATGGCGAGAAAACTCTTAATTACTATACCATGTAAATATTAGAAATTATGATACGTGAACAAAGTGCGGCCTTGTTAAATGCAGTCATACAAAGGTACTTTTAAATATCTTGGTGTATCTATGTACATACTTAAATGCAAAATCAATGTTTGACATCACTTCAATTTGACTGTTTATATGTGTTGTTTAATCTGCAGGAAGCATAGATTATTAAAAATGGAGCCAGGAAGTTCTTAATAAAAAAAATAGATTTTCAAAATCAGAGAAAAAATTCAACTTTCGATGAATTTGCTTCTTTACATTGCTGCGTAAACAAACAAATAAATATCTAACTGAAGTGTTATTTGTATTTGTAAAATCAAATCAACCGTTTTTAGGGTTCCGTAGCCAAATGGCAAAAAACGGAACCCTTATAGATTCGTCATGTCTGTCTGTCTGTCTGTCTGTCCGTCCGTATGTCACAGCCACTTTTTTCCGAAACCATAAGAGCTATACTTTTGAAACTTGGTAAGTAGATGTAATCTGTGAACCGCATTAAGATTTTCACATAAAAATAGAAAAAAAAACAATACATTTTGGGGGTCCCCATACTTGAAACTGAAACTCAAAAAATGTTTTTTCATCAAACCCATACGTGTGGGGTCTATCTATATCATATCAATGGATAGGTGTTCAAAAATGATGTTGAGGTTTCTAATATCATTTTTTCTGTTTGCGCGAGAGACAACTTCAAAGTGGAAAAATGTGTGTGTCCCCCCTGTAACTTCTAAAGTAAGAGAGTGATAAAACTAAAAAACAAATATGTTGTACATTACCATGCAAACTACCAACGAAAATTGGTTTGAACGAGATCTAGTAAATAGATTTTTTTTAATACGTCATAAATCGTAAAACTAAATTTACCTTTCATTAAATCAATACACTATAAAAACATCGAACAAAGTTACAACGAACTACAAGAACTTTTATATGATGTCACTTGCTGATACGGAACCCTTCATGGGCGAGTCCGACTCGCACTTGGTCGCTTTTTTTACTAAATGCATATGAAAGTACATACGATACTTACATTAAAAAATCAATTTTTAAAACGTTTGTCTATCCCTTTGTCTGTGTGTTTGTCTGCCCGTTTGTTCCGGCTCACCTCTAGAACTGCTTGATTGATTTTGTCAGGACTTTCACTATCAGATAGCTGATGACATACGATTTTCAATGTTAACATAACCGCGGGTAATACCTCGGGACTTAGCTAGTAATACATAGAATTACGTATTCAATTGTCTCAGTGTACCAAATAATTTTGAGGGAATAAATAGTCTTCCTCCATATGCACATGCCTGGGGGTGACAGGTGAAGTCATCTGTCACCCTTTTTTTTTTTTTTTTTTTTTTTTTTTTTTTTTTTTTTTTTTTATGTGTGGAAAATCATCATGGACCGTCACCCCACCGGGGGTTACGGCGGGGTGGTGTGTCGGACTTGAACCGACTAAAAACCACACAGTGTGCCTTCTCCGCGCTTCTCCGTTTAGGAGGAGGAGAAGTCCAGGGTGAGATCTCCTTCTGAACTTCTCCAGCGCCTGCCCGCTCCTGATGCGGGCACCGTCTCGGTTTGACGACCCTCTCTTAGGCGGCGTCCGGCACACACCGACGCCAGTCATCTGTCACCCTAGCAGAAGCACTAACTGGCGGTATCCGTAGGGATTACAGCACGGAAAAAAAAGAAGGGGTATAAATAGGCTACACTTCAAACTACCTGCACTTTAAATGTTGATTAAGGCATCACAATCAAATAATAATTACATCGATATTAATACGTATTTTGGACATCATCTAGTCCCAAACAGAGCTTGTACTATAGGTACTTGGGTTTTTTGTAAATACATACATATTATACTCCGATACAAAAATTTGCAGATCATACAAACATTTGGTACGACCCAGAAATCGAAACCGAGATCTCTTGATCAGCAGCCGCATACGCTGACCACTAGAAATGTACTAGACTTCAAACTTACCTGTAGTTTAATAGTTGTAAACGGCTTGTTCAGAATCAAATGATGATCAATTGTCTCAGTGTACCAAATAATTTTGAGGGAATAAATAGTCTTCCTCCATATGCACATGCCTGGGGGTGACAGGTGAAGTCATCTGTCACCCTAGCAGAAGCACTAACTGGCGGTATCCGTAGGGATTACAGCACGGAAAAAAAGAAGGGGTATAAATAGGCTACACTTCAAACTACCTGCACTTTAAATGTTGATTAAGGCATCACAATCAAATAATAATTACATCGATATTAATACGTATTTTGGACATCATCTAGTCCCAAACAGAGCTTGTACTATAGGTACTTGGGTTTTTTGCAAATACATACATATTATACTCCGATACAAAAATTTGCAGATCATACAAACATTTGGTACGACCCAGAAATCGAAACCGAGATCTCTTGATCAGCAGCCGCATACGCTGACCACTAGAAATGTACTAGACTTCAAACTTACCTGTAGTTTAATAGTTGTAAACGGCTTGTTCAGAATCAAATGATGCTGGTCAACTGCATTTTGTCGTAGGCATAGACTATGAAACGTCATCTTACACAACCGCTCTAAATTGTGCAGAACTCTTTCGTTGCAAGACCGATGTAGTTTCGCCATGTACTACGTAGTTTTTTTTTTTTAATAAATAGAGGAACAAGCGCTGGTAACAATATGAGCTGTAAGTAATCGTGATTATGTAAAAATTACATTCTATTAGATGTCAAACACCTTACAAAATAAGTAATTATTATGTTTCTGGTTGAATAATAGTATTCAATTTGTCTTATTAAGTGAAGTACTTTAATTTAAGAGTTCAAATACATTGATTCGGCTTAGTAACTTGTATAGGACTTAGTGTAAGGGCTCATTCAATTATTACGTAAGGCGATTAAGGGGGGAGGAGTCTTCCGATTCTTAAGTTTTGATATTTAGATGAGGGAGGCGGTCAACAACTAGTACAAAATGAATGATCCTTAATTGTAGGTGGTGTTTCGATCAGGTTTCAACATAATATGGCCTTTGCACACTTGGACGGGAACTAACAGTTTGCTATTATTGCACACTAGTGCAATAATAGTAAACTGCCAACTGCCAACTGTAGTACTAACTACAGTTGCCTACGCCGTGCTATACCAATACCTGTTTAAAAAACATTAGTTGACTGCACGTTTAGCATAGTGATTTAAGCGGTCAGTGGGTTCAAATCTCACATGAGACAACACTTTGTGTGATCCCCAAATTGTTGCCCTGAATTTGTGTGTTCTTTGTATTCGTTTTATGTATGTTTATGAAGTCACCGACGATTTAGAAATTAAAAAAATAGTTTCAAAAAACTGAATAAACACGCTTTTAAACTAAAACGTAAACGGGTGCTTTCTGAAAACATTTTTTTTTTTAAAAATACTAAAAAGACAAATTTGTTTAAACTTTTTTTTTCAAATTAGTACATTGTCTTCGGTCCTTGATAAATCTACAAAGTTTAAACGAAATCTGGCCGTTTGGAGTGGATCAAAATCGCACCCCAAGGAATCGGTTTCAAACATACAAACAGGTGAAGCTAATAAAAAGCGTGTAAAAATAATAATAGTAGATAGGTATTTCACTCTGTTTCGTCTTTTTAATTTTATATATGATTATGTATGTTTGACTGATAAATCTATAATGCAAAAGCTTAATTAGATGGTGCGATAATTGAACTTTGGATGTGGTGTTGGAGGTCGCGCTTAATTTTTCTCGTCTGATGACGAACTTGGGTTTTCCGATAAAAGCGATAAAAACATATATCTGTAGAGTCCCTCACAACTGTTATTATGAAATTTAATTATGGGTTCAATATTATGTTGGTTACTTACATATGTTTCGAGTAATCTACATCAATTTTTCATATCAATTTTGAAAAGTGAGAACAATCACAAGGTACGATAAAATTATGTTACTTCAATCTTTTGTTTTTGATAAAAAAATCTTGAACTTTTTAAATTAGGTTTTCTAATGAAAACCTTTTTCAAAGACAACTACTACAACTTAGAATTCATCCCGTGTCACAGCCTCACAGGGGACTTTGCAATTTGCAACCATACATGAAATGGACACAAAGAGCGGTCAATACCAACTACACTATCCCGTTTGCCGCTGAGTGTTATGGGTGTGAATCCCACAAATTGTTGTTCTGAGTCTGAGTGTTGTATATGTCCGATTCATGTATATATGTAAAGTCCCCCGCGATACACGGCATATTCATTAAATGGTGGCAACATATCACTGTCGGACACCAAATTACAAATAATAATAATAAAAAGTAAATATTGCGGACAGTTACACACAACGTTATCTAGGTCCAAACTAAATAGAGCTTGTTTTATGGGTACTAAACACCTGATATAAATACACATACATATTTTTTTTTGTAAATACATACCTACATATTATGCATAGAAAACACCCAGACTCCGAAACAAATATTTATGGATCACACAAATATTTAGTCCGACCCGGGAATCAAACCCGAGACCTCTTGATCAGCAGCCGCATACGCTAACCACTAGACCAACAAGGCAGATACAATGGTGATATATAGACAGTAGAGCCACGCTGATTTCAGCACGAACGGCTCGACAGGGTGGTTACTATTCTCGTTTAGAAGACCAATCTAAAATGACAGTCGTATTTCGTAGGTGAATACCAGATCGGAGGCCCCATGATGCAGTTTCATCTCACTAGGCCATCGTAGTGTGGGTCACCATGCGGCAATGTCTGAATCCACAATGAGAGTGATGACCACTGCTTGTGGATACTACTTGTGCTTTTCATCAGGCATAGTAGTCATTCTGGCAGGCTTAAAAAAAGGGAGATGAGTACATACATATTCTTCGTGAAACACCGCTAAAGAAGAGAGACTCGGTGTCGATATAATTTCTTTGTGAAAGGCGATGAAGACGTTACCCACCGTTTAAAATACTCCGCTAGACATGTAATGAATGAAATAATCATTGTTCCATTTTTGTTTGATTACACGATAATAACAACATCATAGCAAAATTCATAATAAGTATTCCATGCAATATTTTCTAGTACGATACTATTATATTCCATGAAAAAATATTTAGACTAGAAAATACGTTTAGCAAATATTGTTAATACTAGGTTTTGAAGGTTGGCGATCATTAAGTATATTCTGTAGTGCTGCTGATGCTGTTGTACTCCTTTGTAGTTTGCTCTTAATTCATAACCACACCGATATCCGATAATAATAATACCATTTTTTAATCATTCTCATGACGTAGCTTTCACCTTATAAGTATTATGTACTAATGCTTATTCCCCATTTTAGTTAATAGACACGTTGTTAATCTTTCGCGTTTATTGGCGTGTAATAACAAAATGCAGTAAAATTAATTAATATGTACATGTTAAAACACAGATAATAGTTAGCTACTACTACGAATAATTACTATATTATAGAATTACCGTATTACAAAGGTAATGTCAGTGTGATTTCTTTATGTCCAATTATGACAACTTAATAGGTAATGACTACCATAATCTAAATGACAACATTCCTAATCAGAATTATATGTTTTTGTTTTAGTTTTGCCAACTGTCCCCAATAAACGTTTAAACGCCTACACCTTTTTTTTGTCTGTGTGGAAATCCCCCGAAAACCACCTAGTAAATTTTAACCGATCGAAAACCGAGAGCATCAGAAACTAGAAGCGTATGAACCAAGTGCACCCCCGAAAAGAAATTCCTGTAACCCCGTCGCACCTCGGGCCACCTACGGTTTGTATCTACAAAAGGAGGGAGTCACCTAGCTCCATATTGTAGAGAGCCGTGTTCACGTTCTAGCCACCACAGTAGTGGCATTCAGGCGTTGACTCCTTACAGATCATAAATAGATGAAATCCGAAGCATCCATTTCTAGTGACCACCTGTAACGAGTCGAGTCGAGTCATTTCTCCATAACGAGTCTTACCGCCATAATACCCAGGTGTGCTCAATATAATAATACCCATTCTTCCATGAGGACCTGGCGGGGTTGGTACCTATTTGTAATCTTCATTTTCACGAGTCTCAGGACTCTTATTCACCTCCGCGCCTCCTACCAAATATAAGTGCAATAAGGGTTCTCGGGCATCCAGATCCCATGGTGGAGGTCCGATCAGGAGACTTACCGCTTTAAAGAAGATCTTGCGGTGCCCCTTTATGATCTTGAGGGCCAGCAATCATTGCGGTTATTGCAGTAGCGCAATATTGCTGGACTTCAGGGTCTCCGACTATATTAAGGCTCATTAAGGGCCATGGACTGCACAACCCCCGCGTCTTCCTCCGAAGCTCATGAAAGTAAACACGGCCGTGGCCCTCAGATGCCTTACGATGCGTCTTATCGCACGTCGTCTCAAGCGTATCGTTGGCTTAACCCCTTACTTTTCGAACATCTAATAAAACCTACCCTACCCTGTATTTAGTATTCCAATATTTTCCATGACTACAATTTATATCTATCTTTCGCCAATTAAGTATGGAGGTTAAAATGACAAAAGTACAATAGATAAACTTGGCCTTCCTTTTCTTCTAACAACATAATATGTAATTCAAGAGACCTGTGTTTCAAGGTAGGACTAAAAATTACTATCATAACTGAATAATAAACCCAATTATACGTTGATTAATTTTCTAATTAAAAAAAAAAAAACAATTTATTCTGTGCAAATGGGTTCTAATTGCTTAGAGTTAAGACATTACATTCGAAGGAACTAGTAGCTAGCATAAACATTGAATCTATTTGAAAGTAAGAATGATAACGTTATATACATACAGGGCTACGAGTTTTTTTAGCAATATGTAAATTATTTTACTAACAACTGACCCTCGCAGCCTTCTATTGCCCGTAGAGTTGCCAACCGTCCTGTTTTCCCAGGACATGTCCGAGTTTTTGAAGTGTCCTGGGATGTCCTGAATAGTTTTTAAGCAGCGTCCTGGGATTTTAAAGTTTAAATAATTCACGCTCCTCTTTTAAAATTTTATTGTTCCGTTACGACCTCACGGCTCGCGGTTGCGCTGCCGTCCCCTGAAATCCAGGTAAAACCGGTTGAACTAGTAGCCGACCCCAAATAAAGGCTAGTAAAATGAAAATTATGAAATACTGTTTCATTTACCAATATTAACTTCATATTAATCGAACTATTGCAAACTCTATTGTTGCGTCCTGTTTTTAAAGTATATAGAATAGAATAGAATAGAATAGAATAGAATAGAATAGAATAGAATAGAATAGAATAGAAAAGAATAGAATAGAATAGAATAGAATAGAAAAGAATAGAATAGAATAGAATAGAATAGAATAGAATAGAAAAGAATAGAATAGAATAGAATAGAATAGAATAGAATAGAATAGAATAGAATAGAATAGAATAGAATAGAATAGAATAGAATAGAATAGAATAGAATAGAATAGAATAGAATAGAATAGAATAGAATAGAATAGAATAGAATAGAATAGAATAGAATAGAATAGAATAGAATAGAATAGAATAGAATAGAATAGAATAGAATAGAATAGAATAGAATAGAATAGAATAGAATAGAATAGAATAGAATAGAATAGAATAGAATAGAATAGAATAGAATAGAATAGAATAGAATAGAATAGAATAGAATAGAATAGAATAGAATAGAATAGAATAGAATAGAATAGAATAGAATAGAATAGAATAGAATAGAATAGAATAGAATAGAATAGAATAGAATAGAATAGAATAGAATAGAATAGAATAGAATAGAATAGAATAGAATAGAATAGAATAGAATAGAATAGAATAGAATAGAATAGAATAGAATAGAATAGAATAGAATAGAATAGAATAGAATAGAATAGAATAGAATAGAATAGAATAGAATAGAATAGAATAGAATAGAATAGAATAGAATAGAATAGAATAGAATAGAATAGAATAGAATAGAATAGAATAGAATAGAATAGAATAGAATAGAATAGAATAGAATAGAATAGAATAGAATAGAATAGAATAGAATAGAATAGAATAGAATAGAATAGAATAGAATAGAATAGAATAGAATAGAATAGAATAGAATAGAATAGAATAGAATAGAATAGAATAGAATAGAATAGAATAGAATAGAATAGAATAGAATAGAATAGAATAGAATAGAATAGAATAGAATAGAATAGAATAGAATAGAATAGAATAGAATAGAATAGAATAGAATAGAATAGAATAGAATAGAATAGAATAGAATAGAATAGAATAGAATAGAATAGATAGAATAGAATAGAATAGAATAGAATAGAATAGAATATAATAGAATAGAATAGAATAGAATAGAATAGAATAGAATAGAATAGAATAGAATAGAATAGAATAGAATAGAATAGAATAGAATAGAATAGAATAGAAGAGAATAGAATAGAATAGAATAGAATAGAATAGAATAGAATAGAATAGAAGAGAAGAGAATAGAACAGAACAGAACAGAACAGAACAGAAGAGAACAGAACAGAAGAGAAGAGAAGAGAACAGAAGAGAACAGAACAGAACAGAACAGAAGAGAACAGAACAGAACAGAACAGAACAGAACCGAGAAGAGAAGAGAAGAGAAGAGAAGAGAAGAGAAGAGAAGAGAAGAGAAGAGAAGAGAAGAGAAGAGAAGAGAAGAGAAGAGAAGAGAAGAGAAGAGAAGAGAAGAGGAAGAGAAGAGAAGAGAAGAGAAGAGAAGAGAAGAGAAGAGAAGAGAAGAGAAGAGAAGAGAAGAGAAGAGAAGAGAAGAGAAGAGAAGAGAAGAGAAGAGAAGAGAATAAAGGTTTATTGGTTTCAGTATTACAGATTTGCAAAACAAATACACAAAAACTATATTACCGAAAGCAAAAGGTCCAAGCGTCAACTAATGCTTGGATTTCTCATGGATTACCAAGCGCTGGTTTTCAGCTTAAACCTTTGACTCCCGTAACAATTATTTCAATTTTTTTACGTATCTTTAACCATCATCATCAATATTTATCAATCATTTTCCACAACGCACGCAATGGAAGCGCTCAAAAGAATTTTTTTTTCCCCGTTTCCCCGTGATGATGATTAGAGGCTTCCTCGATAAATGGGCTCTGACAATGAAATAACTTTTCATGCTGTGAATATGGTGATCATCGCTCTTGGATTAAGCCTACTAAAGTGACATTACTCTGCCTAGAACTAGAAACTAGGAATAGGGGTCACCTTCCTCATTGTGAGTGTAGAAAATGCAGCATGGTAAACCCACACCATGGTGTGTGAGTTGTTTCTGCATCGTTCACCCGGCCTGTGGAGGTCGGGAGAATGATTGGGCCTCCGGTCTCACACTAACCTACGAAATACGACATCACGAATGCTGCCATTTTTAGGTTGGTCTTCTGTGTACTACTCCCGATCGAGCCGGCCCTTTCGTGCTAAAATCAGTTTGGTTTTATAAACATACTAGTTGACCCAGCGAACTTCGTACCGCCCAACTTTAAAATTCCGGAAATTGATCGCAGCGCCACCTACCGGGTCCAATTGCGAATCTAAACCATTCCCAGATCCCCTTGAACACACACAAAAAAATTCATCAAAATCGGTCCAGTCGTTTGAGAGAAGTTCAGTGACATACACACTCACAGAAGAATTATATATATAAAGATATATATATGAACCTGCAATTTTTTTTTTAGTTTTAATATGTATATTAAACAAAAATTCAAAAACTAAACATCTAATTGTATTATTAAATCATCATGTACAATTAATTTAATTAATTAACATTGTAATTTTCATAATTTGTAATTGTAACCATTTTGTAATTGAATGACATACGGACAAACTTGACCGAATTAGTGGACATAGGTAAATATATTATTTTTTGTACATATTAACATTGTGAACATACACACATGTATATTTTACGTTATAATAAATGTGTATAAAATATCCTGAACATAAATGATTAGCAGGTATTGATAATTGTTATGTATTCTAAATGAATCTTTTAATGAGTAAATACGAGAGAAAAAAAAACAAAAAACTAAACCTTCTTTCTAAGGAGAGTCATATGTCATGTCCAGCAAAGGAAAGAGAAATGCTGTTGATGATGATGATGATAATTACGAAATATATTTTAAGGTTTACAACAAAGCAAGGCATGCACCACGACAGCCTAAGTAGTTAGTTCTTTTAGACTCTTGCAACGAGCAATGCCGAAATATCGTAAATAAGTTCCAAATAAAAAAAAAAAAGCGGCCAAGTGCGAGTCGGACTCGCCCATGAAGGGTTCCGTATCAGAAAGTAACATCATATAAAAGTTCTTGTAGCTCGTTGTAACTTTCATCGATGTTTTTATACTAGTGTATTGATTGGATGAAATTGGATTGGATTGCGTGTTACGATTTATGACGTATTAAAAAAAACTACTCACTAGATCTCGTTCAAACCAATTTTCGTTGGTAGTTTGCATGGTAATGTACAACATATATTTTTTTTAGATTTATTACTCTCTTATTTTAGAAGTTAGAGGGGGGGGGACACACATTTTTCCACTTTGGAAGTATCTCTCGCGCAAACTATTCAGTTTAGAAAAAAATGGTCTTAGAAACCTCAACATCATTTTTAAACACCTATCCTTATATACCCCATACGTATAGGTTTGATGAAAAAAAAAATTTTGAGTTTCAGTTCCAAGTATGGGGACCCCCAAAATGTATTGTTTTTTTCTATTTTTATGTAAAAATCTTAATGCGGTTCACAGAATACATCTACTGACCAAATTTCAACAGTATAGCTCTTATAGTTTCGGAAATAATTGGCTGTGACATACGGACGGACAGACAGACAGACAGACTTGACGAATCTATAAGGGTTCCGTTTTTTGCCATTTGGCTACGGAACCCTAAAAATAGTTATCCTTACCTTTTACAAATGCGAAAGTAATTCTGTGTGTCGCACTTTCACGAAAAAACTACTGAATGATGATCTGTGTACCAAATTTCATTTATATCGGATAAATGAAATTTGGTACACAGATTATCTAGAGAATGAGAAAGGACTTTTACAGCAACATACACGCAAGCGGAGCCGCGAACGAAAACTAGTGTTAAATATTCTGTGTAGTAATCAAGTAAAAATTACCGTGAATTTCTCGATTTCCTTTTCATTTAGCGGTGTAGAATATTTTTTTCCATAATTTTCATTATGTTTGGTCAACGAAAAGGTATAAATTTCGTTTCAAAACTTATTCTTAATTTTTACGTACACACATCAAAAGTGTCTAGGGATCAACATATATTTTTGCAATAACTTTTCTCCTGATTGATATTAATTAAAAAATTCTTTAAGGATTCATCAAATAAAGTGTTTTCGTTTGTCACAGTAACGATAAACCAAGTCACCTTTGCATTAGTAAAGAAATTTGCCATTTTCCTAATAAAGGGATTTTTGACATTTGAACCACTAACATTAAAGTTCGAAAAAAAGACTGAAATAACAGTTTTCTTTAAAATTTTATTATGTAACTTAAACAATTAATAATCCGTGTTTCTACCGCGAACACTAACAACACAAGAACATCGGTTTGGCATACTGAAAATGAGTTCATCCAAATCACGCTGTGGAATGGCCGCCCATGTTCGTTGCAACAACAAAAAAAGGTCTTCTTGCGACTGGATACCCTCCATATTCGGCAGAGCTCTTCTCTGTAGCATATCCCATGCATGCTCAATCGGGTTCAAGTCTGGCGACTGAGCAGGCCAGGGCAGGACATTGATGTTAGCTGCGGCGAGAGTCTGTCTTACAACTCTTGCGGTGTGCGGTCGTGCATTATCATGCATTAACTGAAATAAGGGACCGATTTGCACTTGTAGAGGAACGATGACGTCTGATACAATCGTCTCAGCATAAATTTGAGCGTTGAGGTTGCCTCTGATCCAAATCAACTCAGTTCTTCCGCCGATCCAAATACCCGCCCATACCATGATGGTTCCACCACTATAAGGATGAACTTCCTGGCAGGATTTTAATCGCTGTTGGCGTCCAGGGGTTCTCCAGTGTCGTATACGTCTTGTATCCGGTCTCATACCAAAACGAGACTCATCAGAAAAGCACACGAAACGCCATTGTTCTTCTGCCCAATTTCTGTGTTCAAGAGCCCATTGATATCGAATCCTACGATTGTGCATTGCTATAGGTGGTACCCGTAGCGGTCTTCGGGAATGAAGGTTCACTTCATGCAAGCGGTTTCTGACTGTTTGGTCGCTAATTAAGTTCCCTGAAGAGTGATGAAGCCTCACGGCTAACATCATGGCGGTTATTGTTGGAGCTCTTCGAGTTAAGATTTGAATGGATCGGTCTTGTCTCCGTGTGGTGCAGCGATACCGTCCTCCATGGCGCTCAGCCACGGTACCAGTGCTTCGGTAACGTGTCCAAAGTCGACTGATAACACTCTGACTTGTATTCAGAGCTAAAGCCACAGTACGTTGCCGGGAACCAGCTTCTATCATTCCCACGGCTCTGAGCATTTCTTCCCTGCTTAAATGACGTCGCCGCTCCATAATAACGTTGGTTTTAATCAGTAGTAGGGAAACAGTAGCACTAATAATTTCTTCAATGCGTTGTATGTTTTTATAGGGAAAATATTGGCAGCTGATTTTCATCTTTTACTCGAATTTGATTGACAGTTCCTGATTCAAATTATGAAATGCACCAAAAAGGATCCATATAAATTTATAAAATCATAAATTTATTACAAAGCCACATCTCAATCTCAAGAAATCCGCATAAAAATGCTTGATCCCTAGACACTTTTGATGTGTGTATTTTTTTTCGAATCTATGACTTCTTAGTGTAGCTTTCCTTTATTTCTTATATCTGTATGTTGTAGCATTTGGAGTAGGTTATTAATTGTAAAAGGGTTTTCCTGTCGAGAATCGGAACCCTAAAAAGTAAGATTACGAGTAATTTTAGTAAACTAATAATTATAACTCCCTTACTCGCGGGTGGAACACCGGTACTGAAAGTCCTTCAGAGGCTCTTTAATACCGTCCTGTTCGACGGTACTACGCCCGAAGCGTGGAACAGAAGCGTGGTGGTTCTCTTCTTCAAGAAAGGCGATAAAACCTTATTGAAGAACTACAGGCCCATCTCGCTTCTGAGCCATGTTTATAAGCTGTTTTCGAGGGTGATTACGAATCGTCTCGCACGGAGGTTTGATGACTTCCAGCCTCCCGAACAAGCCGGTTTCCGTAAAGGCTATAGTACCATAGACCACATTCATACGCTGCGGCAAATTATACAGAAGACCGAGGAGTATAATTCGCCACTATGCTTAGCGTTCGTGGACTACGAGAAAGCCTTTGATTCGATCGAGACTTGGGCAGTGCTGCAGTCTCTTCAGAGATGCCACATTGACTACCGGTATATCGAAGTGCTGAAGTGTTTGTATAAAAACGCCACCATGTCGGTCCGAGTACAGGACCAGAGCACAGAGGCTATTCCGTTGCGAAGGGGAGTTAGGCAGGGTGATGTTATCTCGCCTAAACTCTTTACAAATGCCCAGGAAGACGCCTTCAAGCTTCTGGATTGGGAAGGATTCGGCATCAATATTAATGGCGAATACATCACTCACCTTCAGTTTGCCGATGACATCGTGGTCATAGCAAAGTCCTTAGAGGAGCTCAGCACGATGCTCGGAGGCCTCAATAGAGTGTCCCAGCGGGTGGGCCTGAGGATGAACATGGACAAGACGAAAGTCATGTCAAATGTCCATGTTTCGCCCACCCCCGTATTACTGGGAGGCTCGGCTCTCGAAGTTGTTGATGACTATGTCTATCTGGGACAAGCGGTCCAACTAGGCAAATCCAACTTCGAGAAAGAGGTCAATCGACGAATCCAACTCGGCTGGGCGGCGTTCGGGAAATTACGCAGTGTCTTCTCGTCCAAAATACCACAGTCCTTAAAGACGAAGGTCTTTAACCAGTGCGTGTTAGCAGTGATGACCTACGGTGCCGAGACGTGGTCTCTAACTATGGGCCTCATAAGGAAGCTCGAGGTCACACAGCGAGCTATGGAGCGGGCTATGCTTGGGGTCTCTCTACGGGATCGAATCAGAAATGAGGAGATCCGTAGACGAACTAAAGTTACCGACATAGCAGAGAGAGTCAGCAGGCTGAAGTGGCAGTGGGCAGGGCACATAGCTCGGAGAACCGATGGCCGATGGGGCAGAAAGGTGCTTGAGTGGAGACCACGTGACGGCAAACGCAGCGTAGGAAGACCTCCCGCAAGGTGGACGGATGACCTGATTAGGATCGCAGGGACTCGTTGGATGCAGGCCGCTACCGACCGGTCGAAGTGGAAATCAATGGGGGAGGCCTACGTTCAGCAGTGGACTTCTTGCGGCTGATATGATGAATAATTATAAGTTTACTTACTAGTATAATTTTAGTAATTTGATAATGATTTCGTCGCCGCAGAGTTCAAACTACAAACCTATTTTTTAAATTATTTATTTAACTAAAAATAAATCCTTATTTCCCTTCCTCATGAAATCACGTGTTGACTTCGTCACGGCTGCATCAATTCCAAGTCGAGCATAAGTAACGATGGAAGAAAAAAATCGATTTAAAAAATGTGTGCCTAATTTAATGAGTTCCCTCGATTTCTTGAGGATCCTATAATCAGATCCTAGTTTCCTTATCATGGGACCACATGGGACCACCAACAAATACAGTTGAATAGAGAAACTCATCCTTTTTTGAAGTCGGTTAAAAAGAGACGCTGATAAAGTAGTGTGGGTCAGCTATTTAGTAATAGAAACTGTTATACGTAAGGAGAATGTGTAGCTTGCTATTTTTGATTGAAATTTTGTTTCTAACTATAAACGAAAATGTTGTTGTTGTGTGTATCTACATAAAAAAACTTACAAAACATTTACTTGTCAAATCAAATCATTTATTCTGCAATTCGGTTACATGAACACTTTTGCAAGTTAAACTTTTTTTTTTTGAGCAGATGAGTTCGGCCTTTCTTCTGGACTAGCCCTGAGAAGAAAGGACAAAACAAACTCAGGGATCGCTGTCTCTTTTAAAGTCCAGACAATATTCTTAAATGCAAGACATTATTTCAATAAAAAAGCGATAATTACAATTTGAGTCACAATTATAATAATTAAAAGATAAGAATTTATTTATATTTAAGGAACCGCGAATAAACAATTTTAGGGCCGCATGATGACTAACAATCGATTACGGAACCCTCTACAACGCATGGTCCGACACTTGACTATTTCTTTATAACCTTGAGTGAAAAAATATACTATAATATGTCACATTTGTGTGCAACATCCGTGATACCATTCACATAATCTTCGTCATGACATCTTAAAGGTCCAACCATTAAAACCACTTACATATGTACTAGCGCGACTTCGTACGCATGGAGTGAGTTATTTACACATATTTTTTATTGGGCCACGCTAAAATCATTTTTATTGTTTATAAAAAAACATCTGTCCTTATAATAGTAAGTAGATGTTTTCCATAATTTTTATACTTAAATGCCATTTAAAATCCTTCTGCATCAATTACTTTAACATCAATAACATTGGATTTTCGTACAAACTACCATCCCCCGTTTTAACGCCACAAGGGGGTTGATTTCTAAATATTAATTATTAGTACACCTCCACAGCATCTATAGAGCATACAATTTAAATTTCAAGTCTCTTAGTTCAAAGACATAGGACTTTCATACAAACTTCCAACCCCCGTTTTACCCCCTTATGGCTCGAGTTTCGTAAAATCCGTACTTAGCGGATGTTTACATCCAATAAGGAAGCTAACTGAAAATTTACAAGTTTGTAGGTGTTATAGTTTCTGAGATATCGTAATTTAAGTAAACATAACAATATTATCGGTGCTACCCGCGGTTTTCGGATACCCTTGAGTAACCGGTGCCTAGCTATTCTGAAAAAAGTAGAACAAGTTACTGTTTATATCAACTGTCAGCCAGTTTTAGATACGTTATAATCAGTCAAGTTGTTCCAGAAATGAGTCGAAACAAACACACAGACAAACGAACGGATAGACAATGATTTTCAAAATTCTTTTTTTTCCATGTAAGTACCGCAGACATTTGAAATGTAAAACAAACACTTTAAATTTATTTGTTTCTAAACATCAACAATCTTAATATATATAGTGGGTTAAAACCTCCTTAGATGATGCTTATGTCCAGCAGTGGACTGTTAAATACTGTTGATGGGATGTGAGACAAATTACATGAGAAATATAGTTATGTTATATTGTAAAGTGGTACACAAGGTCAATCTTTTATGAACTAAATTTACAAGGGCAACACTATTGTGCGTGACATACCAACTTGTAATGATGTAAATTACATATAAGTATGTTTACAAACAACTTACGACAAATATGATGGTATCTGTGACTGTGTATGTAACCAGTTGACCAACGCAACATCGTCTACGTATACTTAATGCCCGTGAAAAAAATGGTTTTAGTGAACCAACCTTATACTTAAAACCTTGTAATATATTCTTATTTGAAATTAATTATGTTATAATTATGTTTTATTTCAGGACTATTAAAGAAGCACAATTCTTCCAGAAATTGTTTTAATAAAACTTGAACGCAGCACAAAATCTCGTTCTGGCAGCGAGGATTGGAGAGAGCCAGAAATAACTGGAGCCTGAACACTGACAAAATGTACTACGCACAAAATTTTAAATGGAAATTGGCTATTCATATGGCGATTTATAAAAGATGGACCTAAAGAAGAAATACCAGCACACGGAGAGGACTCATAAGGAAAAGAAGGAGAGGAAGACCTACTAGCCGATGGGATGACAGGATCAATACAGTCGTTGGCCAATATATAATCATCTCTACTGTTGGCAAATAGCACAGGATAGACCAAAGTGGGCTTTGAAGGAGGCCTTTACCCATCCTGGGGATCTAGCTAACAGCATATCTGTAAATAATGAACATTATTATTAATAAGTTGTCTAGAAATAAGGAAAAATATAAAATACCCAGCGATTACAAAGTAAGTACTGGGTATAAGTACGGGGTAAGGTTGAACCTGTTGTCAGTATATTTGAGGGTACTATCTTCCCAATAACGATTACCGTAAATGACAACCGGGTCCGACAGTTAACTTTCTCACCAAGGCACGGGCGTGAAACACTGTCATTTTCCATACTCTGGGCTGCTATTAAGAATTCCTTGTAAGATAATTCTATAAAAAATCGACTTCATATAATATAACAGGTGTGCCTATGATATTTGAGGAGTTCCCTCGATTTCCGATCACCAGATCCTGGTTTCCTTATCATGGGACCACATAGGAGCCACCAGCTTTCATAGAAAGAATAGTCATCAAAATCGGTTAACCCAATCGAAAGTTCTGAGGTAAAAAACATGAAAAATGCAGTCGAATTAATAGCCTCCTTCTTTTTTGATGTCGGTTAGAAAGACCAACAACCGCCCGACGCGGGATCCGTACTCGAGACCTTTTGATTATGGATGATCATTATTGAATCGCACACGCTAACCCGTATACAAACGAGGCAGAATTTACGAAAATAATTATGATTTAATATTTACCGATAGGCCTCTCCCATTGCACACCAATCTGATCGATTTTGGACTTCTCGCATCCAGCTCCTGCCAGCCATCTTACGCAGGTCTTCACTCCACCTCGCCTGTGGGCATCCAACACTACGTTTACCGAGACGCGGTCTCCGCTCCAGAACTCTTCTACCCGGACGGTCATCAGTTCTACGGCTAATATGGTCAGCCCACTGCCATGGGAGCGGCCTATGTCCAGCAGTGGACTGCGATAGGCTGATTTACCGATACACCTAACGTAGGTTGGTATGAAATCATAGAACGATGGAAAACAGAATGCAGAGTACCTACAGTTCGTGATTAAACTGTGCATCTAACCGAGAATCGACGCATCACCGTGACAAATTGCACAGTAATTCAGAATTGTGTGGTCATGAGATGTCACGATTAACAAGTATCTTACTTGTTTTATACCTCTCTACTATGTAAGTAGCTATTATATTTAAAGATAAATTGATAATATTAACTGATATTATTGATCGAATCGGTAAATGTGAGCTACATGACCTAATCACTTGCGCAATGTAGCCTACATCGCGCAAGTGATTAGGTACTGCTGCGCTTAAGTTCTCGGGCTTATATCCTGGGTCTCAAGAAATTTTGTATAATCTACAGACATATTTTGAACTAAAGATCTTTAGTTTTTTTACTTTCCTTAAAATGTTGTAATTCAAACTTAATTACGTAATAATAACAGATTGTTGTACAAAATAAAATGTAAAGTACGTAGCCAGACCAACTTCGAATTGTGTTACTTATGGCACAGGAAACCCTAGTTTAAGGAACAGTGTTCACAATTTTTGTTATTAATTTATTTGATCCATTAAACATTATTATTACTATTATTTTTATATTTGTTTGGAATTTTTAGGTGTTTTCCATCCTTATTATGTGTAGGTATGTTTCTACAAAAATAGCTAAGCTTTTATGCATGTGTGCTATTTATTAGAAAATTAATATAAAATAAATAATTTAATCATTATTGTTAGACATACAGGAAGTAAGAACAACAATTGCGGGTAAAACCGAGGTTCTCAATTAGTTATTATATGTATGACTAACATTTCTGACCATCGAGCCATGGCCACCTAGATTAAATCTGCAATTATGGTCACTTATTCCTTTTGAAATACTGCCATTTGCTTTTTTTTTCTTAAAATATGAAACTGCGGCAGCGAAAATATGCGAACGCAATCTGATTTACGTGAAGTCGGTCAAGTACTATAAATGTAACTAGCTAAGTTCCGCAGTGTTACCCGCTAACCGCGGGTTAATGTTGCAATTCGCGAGTAACGCCGGAGTGTAAAGTTACTCTAAATATTTTTTTTCCTAAGTTGCTACTTATGTCATAAGCTTTCTTCCATTGAAAGTTCCTTCAAAATCGTTCCAGCCGTTCTTGAGATTAGCCGAAACAGACAGGCAGGCAGAAATTTAAAAACATGCATTTTTCATACAAGTACCAAACATACTTTTGATATGCATTAAAAAATGATTAATTGTTTTTACATACAGACAAAATTATTTATTTGTATGTATTAATTTAAATATCTGACTGTCGCTAATTATGTGACAGCTTGTAATGTGTTAGCGTAATTATTAAAATAAAAGTAACTTAGTGGAAGTAAGAAGTGGATAGGTAATTTAGTATTACATTTCATAACAATCCCTACTAATATTATAAATGCGAAAGTAACTGTCTGTCTGTCTGTTACATTTTCACGCCTAAACTGATTTTGATGAATTTTGGTACAGATATATATGGGACCTCGAGAAAGGACATAGGCTACTTTTTACCGCGAAAATCGACACACTCGCGGGCTGAACCGCGAAAAAGCTAGTTTGTAATAAATACAAATAAATAAAATATAAGTGTCTGTATATCATATCAAATTAATAGTTTTTTACTAAATGCTTATGAAAGTATATACGGTACTGACATTCAAAATGCAATTTTTAGAAATTGTCTGTCTGTCTGTTTGTTCCGGGTAATCTAGAACGGCTGGACTGATTTTGACGGGCCTTTCACTGGCAGATTGATGATGATGAAAGAGTAACTTAGGCCAATTTTCTTAGTGTGTGTCACCATGCTGCATTCATTCATGATGCATGTAGCAGTACTCTCAATGAGATGACCCCCTGCTCTTTGATTTTACTCATACTTTCCATCAGCCGAGGCGAGTAGAGAGAAAAAAGGTTCCAAATATTCTACCTGTCCGAGAATGAACCATACCTTAAGTACTTTAAATGCATTTAGTAAAAAAACTGTTAATTTGATGTTACAAACTTCAATTTTATTTATTTGCATAAATAAAGATTTGAAGTTAGGATGAACTGAATTTGCACTTAAAATTCTAAGTAAGATTCTATCTTACTTAGAATTTCGCATTCAGAGGTATAATTATGCTGAAGTCTAGCAAAATTCCAATTGGTACTTATCTAACCGTATGTCTATAAAATTAAAATTTGAAAAAAATACTGTTTTCTGCGCATTGAAGAGTCTTAGATTGTATCTTTTTCATCCGTGTTGGGTATATTATATATCTGTTGCATCTTTCTTATTCATAATCTGTTTGAATAAACCGGTATTTAATAAGGGTTTTCCCGCGAAAAAAACCGATATTTTTATGATCATTCATGAAAATATGTTTTATACTACACCTGATAGGAACAGTAGTGAATATTCCCTGAAAATGAAAAGAGAACGTTAGTCTTTTCTTTGTCCTGAATAAGCGGGAGGAAAAAGTGTATGAAAATCCATTTCTAACGTGTTTTAGCGGGAGAGAAAGTTGTATGAATTTTCATTCTTCAGTCTTATCTATGGCGCGCGCCTGCCCAAGGAGTTTTCATATAATTTAAATATGGAATCTCCGTGCCACTGACATCCTTTTGTAAAGAATAAAAAAATACAAAAGAAACCCGAAATATTGGTCAAATTCTAAGCTAAATTGTGTCACTCTTCATGGTGTCTTACGTTTTGATTTTCATTTTAAAAATACTTTAAATGTTCCTCATAGGTGTAGTATAAAGCACTGTGTAGCACTCGGGTGAAAGTCCCATTCCTACCTCGGGAGTATTGTGGCCCTAGGCTGCGCCTTCGGGCCACAAACTGCTCCCTAGTAATCGGTTCCTTTCCTCCCTCGGTGAACAATGTACTATTTTTACCTTGTCACGTTCGAATTTCAGTTCTTCCTCAGGGTTGCGGAGTTCCGATGTCCAATGATGATACGAAAACATATTTACAGGTAAAAGTGGTAAAACAATTAGGACTTATAATAGCCGACCTCAAATCGTCTTAGCGTAGATGCAACGCAATTAGATACGTATTATTTGTTACTTTGTTGAAAATTATTTGATACTTTTAACTAAAAGAAGCCACTTAAACTTTTTTTGCACTTGCAGTGTTTTCCAGTTTCCGTCGCATATTTACGTAAAACAAAACTATATTTTTGTTTTCGACTTAGCTTGCGATTCAAATTACGTTTTTATTAATTTAATGCATTTGGCAGAGACTATTATTAGCTTCCTAAACCCAAGCAGTCATGCATATAATTAAATAGAATTAGTTTAAAATTGAAATTATTAGTTATTTATTACTATTCGTAGGGTGATAAATCGATTCGGCTCTTGCTGGAGGGGAGTGATGTGGCGACTTCCACACAGGGCTGTAGCTAGAGTCGGATTTAAGGTAGGGCAACATAAGTTACAGGTAGACAGGTAGGGCAGAAGTAATAAAAATAGGTATCCTTAACATAGGGATGAGGACTTTTTAAGGTTGGGCATTGCGATTTTAAGGTAGAGCATTGCCCCACAATGCCCCCCCCTTGCTACGGCCATGCTTCCACATACTGCGCAAGCGAAATAAACAACAACCACCGTTGGGCAGTAGCCCGCCAGGCATGATCACCTCGCCTAGTTGGAGGAACACGACACCCGTTCCTCCACAATACCTTACTATGCTCTTTCATCTGTCTGTTTTCATCTTTCGTCTAAATAAAACAGTTTATTTTTCTTAGATATATAACAAGGTAGGATGTCCTTCATAGCCACCAGTCTCCCAATAGCGCTGGTACACACGATTAACTGAATATCGGCTGATATTCAGCTGTCAAGCTACAGCACTCTGATACTGGCCCGCTTCAATTAAAGCGACGACTTGAGCGGCTTTTTCCGGAGTAGTATCCATTTTCTTCTTATAAATGCAGCTGTATGCACTCGTAGTCCTTTCAGTTCGAGAGTTGAAATGCAACTGGCTAATCAAATCGTAAATCTATGTGCCTTTCAACTTAGTTCTCTTTCTATAATTGCTGACGCAAACAAAATAATAGAGGCATTTTCTTGTATTGTTGGCCAATATTTTATTTTGACCGTAGGTATGACTTAGCGTTGACAGACGGCATGTTTTTTCTTTACTTTTTACATATTTTGTAGAATCTACTTGGCTAGGGGGGAAAGAGAGATGCCTGCGACGTCAGAGTCATGAGCTCATGAGCGCTTCGAGTCCCCTCGAGATATAGATATTTCGGTAAATTTGTTTTCTATTATGTAATGCTACTCATTCAGACTATTATTTATTTCACAGGGAACCTAATTTTATTATTGTTAACTTATAAAATACTGCATGGACTGTCAATGTACGAACAGCATGAAATGTAATTTACAATCTCATCTTTGCTCTCGTTACATAACAAAGGCCAATGCATGTTCGCACTGTATTGTCAATAAATATGGCAAACAGCGACTACCTTTGCCTTGTTTAGAATCAACATTACGTAGGTCAAGCGGTTAACCACACACTTATTTTAAAACTATAAAACCTTATTACTTTAACCTATTCTAAATTGTAAATGCATGTCTATTCAAAACACATGTGTAGGTATTTTATTACCAGACTGCATAAATAGGATTATGTATTTACCAGCTCGCATCAGAGAGAGCCGAGGATTCGAGGGGTTTTCCACCCACTCACAAAATTATACGCCGCATTAACTAGATGGACTCTTTTTTGTACCATTACGCATAGGTTAATTAAGGATGAAACTGACGCGAGCGGTGACGCGGGCATCAGTCATTATTACCATTACCAATAAATATATTGATACCTCATTGATTAAAACTTATTCAGTAGTTGAGACGCTACGAGGTGGAACATACAAAAACCTATATATCTCCAAACCATTTCCCTTTTTTTTGGTTGGAAATCCCCAAGAGATACCACCAGTTGGTGGCTATGTCGACTCGAACCGACTAAAACCGCAAGCTGTCTCAGGTACTATGAGCCCGGGAACCAGGTATTCCCTCGAGAGGAAGTCCCTGGAATCCCGATGTACCTCGGGCCACTTACGGCTTGTAGATGACCCCCCTGTGTGGGAACCCCTATATTCCCTTTATTGTCCACAACAGGGGGTGCGCACGCTCCATAGCGCTCACGCCGCCACCCGGGCCTGCTTCTGCTGCCAAACCACTTGCTACCCTTAATTTTTGCTTCGCACTGGTCGGGTAAAAAAGAAACTGTATTGAACTTTACATAAAAACATGTGATTCATGATTTATTTAAGTAGGTTGTGCACGAAATTGTGGAATTTGACGTATTTTCAATTCACTAGTAATAGGCGCTGAATTGATTAAATACATCAAAAGTATTTGTAGAGTTTAGGTCGTTCCTTGCACAAGTTAGTAAATGTTACGTCTAGAACAATTTATTTCACATGACAATATTTATATCATGCATAATTGCAATTGCATTGCAAATAATAATAATAAGACTTTTCCATTTTTAACACAAACGCCTGATGCACATTGCACACTATGCAAAAAAAATTATTGCTCTAATTAAATTACTAGGTCTGAAACTTCAAAGCAGAATGGATCTAATTACTGATATTATAAATGAGATCAATTTAGCTTTGAAGGTTAGACTTATGTCAGTATTGTATATCACGTCTATATGTCATTGGTTATACTTTCAGGCAAATGAAAACTTGGAAAAAAACAAATGTTGAGTTGAATCCTGTACATCGTAGTGCTAATGCAGAGCAACAAATGTAAGAAACACAATACAAACGTACAATTGCAAATACATAGGTGAATATCTCAAACATATCTAGTGTATGTTATAATTTTATTGTAAATTCAATGTTCCGTTCACAATTATTCATCAGTTGCTAGATTTATCATAAGCTTTACAATTTACTCTCTGTCCTTTCTTTCATAACTACAATAATATTATTTCAGGCTACCTTTGGGAGGAATTCAAAAATCCTCAGGTAATCAAGCCGGTAGAAACTTCAAAACGTAAATATTTAAAATATATGTTTGTTAGTACTGTTATCAAACTCGTTTTATTATTATTATAGGCCTATGTTTTTCAGGTTACATGTAATCTCATGGACGAGGAAGAACTCTTAGTAAAAAAGGAACATGGAATTAAACAAAGCCACAATAAATGGTTATCGACTTGTGGATTTCGGGTACCTGTTTGAGCAATGCCAAGAACTTGCTCACCACAATTCTTCATTTGGTTGCAACTTCAGTAATTTAAAAATTACAGGAGAATATAGAAATGGTTTTCATACCTCCTTTTTCATGGTAAGCAATATGTGTAATGCAAAATTAAGATTGGAAAATTGTAGGAAACCTAGAAACAGCAGAGTACTTACTCAATCAATATGTCGTGAGCAGCTTTCAGTGGGATTCAGTGCCCTGGAGCAAGTCACAACTTCTTTTGATATACCCTGCATGTCAAAATATATTTAAGCCAAATGTGATGCTAAATTATGTGAACTCTGGGAACTGGCCAAAGAAACAAACATAGAGAACACAACAAAAGAAGAATTTGAACTGGCGACGTTAATGCAGATAGCGTACCGATGATAACAGTTGTATCTGATGCGTGTTGGAGTAAGAGCTCGTACAGGAAAAACTATACGACTTTGCCAGGAGCTGCAGATATCATTGGCTACAGAACTAAAAAAGTTCTCTACATGACTGTTAAAAAAAACATTGTATGGTCTGCGCACGAGCTCAGAATCGCAGACTTGAAGTACCTGAGCATGTGTGTTATAAAAATTACACTGGATCATTTAGCGGTATGGAGTCAATTGCCATAGTAGAAGGCTTCAAAGGTTCAAAAGCAACTTAAAGTGTATATAGTATATAGTGTATACTATATACATTTTTGACGATTTTTGATTTAGGTATCCGTTTGCGAGAAATTCCACTTTAAAAGCCACTTTTTTGTAAAAACAGGGCGTCTTTAGAGGGGGGGGGGGGGGCTCTAAAAACTAAACGGCCGACTCAAAAAATCTGGAAAAAATCGTGTTGGTGGTCCATATAATGAACTTTAAATGAAAACTATAACGCTTTAGATGAATTTGTTAGTTCAGGAGTTATAGAGGCTTAACTTTTACAATGCGCTTACTTGGAAAATGTCATACAAAATTAACGCATTAATACGTAAACATTAGAATTATCCATTGGATACAATTTCTAATCCACGTACCATTATGGGTGACTGATGAACCCTTTCCTGTGCGTGGCCTGACACGCACTTGGCCGATTTTTTATTTACACTTTTTTATTACAAATTAAATTCCAAAAACCAAGTTCTTGGTTTTTTATTTGTATCTGTTACAAATAAAATTATTTTTAAACGAAGTTTAGTGAAAACTTACTTTTTTATGTCCCGAATACACTGTAATTTATTTGATTTGATAAATTTTTCACCCTATTTTGACTTAATATCAAAAATCACCAGTCAAAATATGTACTTTTTCAAAAAATTGGGGTGTTTTCTGTTTGATGAAATCTCTACTTTCCGATGGTGTAATCCCTACTTCCCTACTAATATTATAAATGCGAAAGTAACTCTGTCTGTCTGTCTGTTACGCTTTCACGCCTAAACCACTGAACTGATTTTACCAAATTTTTGGTATGAAGATAGAACTAAACTTGGGAAAGGACATAGGATATTTATTTATAGGACATTTTTATCCTATGATCCGCGATAATAAAGGTAGAAGGGTTTGAAATAGTTTGTTTCGAAGTTCCTTATTATCAAACATAAAATCATGTAAGATTGTTTAATCTACCCTTACCGTGTCCCGCGATATAAACGAATTCATCGCGGGCGAAGCCGCGGGCGAAAAGCTAGTAATACATAAATTTTCCCTACAATCGGAAACTGGACCTTCACTGACAACATTACTCAAGTGTATGTGTGCGTGTCGCTATTCAAAAGCACGCGTGTATATAGTGTATATAAATGCACCTACAAAAACAAGATACAATAAAAGATAGAGTGCTCTAACCACCTCCTCAGAAACTTTTGTACAAGACTAATAAATAGACGAATTATCAAGAAATACATGTTAGAAATTAAAATTGTGAAAAATTATGTTACAAGAAGTGCTACGCTAAAGGCAATCCGTGAAAGGTGCCCTAATTACATAATTCTCAAAATGATAAATATATTGCTGGGAAAGTTATAGATTTAAAACAAGAACTTTCGAATGCACCTAATCACATTTTCGGCGATCACAGCACGTCTTATTTTTGCAAGTACATCCATGCATTCATACATAAATGAAGGCCATCAAATAGTTAAAAACGTATTTGTTGAAAAAATGTTTTATTTTTGATATTTTCTTTTGAAAAAGAGAACGATACCCAAACATCGTAAATCTTACAATTAAAACTTTTATTATTGTTATTGATGTTTTTCATTTCTGACTTTGTATTTTACTTACTCTTTTCCAGATATCAATCATTGTGAATGATGTTAGTCTAGATTCTATTACTTTTGAACAAAACTTTTCATAAATAGCGACTGAATATTGGTCAAATACAAATACATGGTCCACTCCACACACAGCAAATTAATAGAAATAAATACGGATTGTGTTGTGTGTCCATCACTAGGATCTGCATCGAAAGTGTGGAGCAGAACGAGTTGCCTGTTGCCATCAAAGAGTATGTAACGCTACGTCGCCATCTCAGCTGAATGCTGCACGGTGACTATGCAGCACCGATTTTTTATACCAATAGTAAATAAAAAGAAACTAGTCCATAACAGTTCAACATTTTTACTTTGGTCATTACGATTAGAAAATAGTAAGTTTAAATAAATCTGTTGATTCCAGTGAATTTATTTCAGTGGCGCCATCTCTTGATTAAACTACACAATAACACCATTTTTACAAACGTTGCTAGTAGTTCTTTAGTAATACAGTAGAGGGCACTAGTGTAGCTTATTTTAGCCACACATAAGTGCAGACCTTATACCTTTCGTATGCCGATTTTGGAATTGGGTGTGCCCCCAGTTTAATTCGTAATTAGCAGCACTGGCGTTATTCTCGCTTTGCAATGCCTCAGAGAGGCAGCTGTCGGTGCGCGACTGCCACGCCACCAAGCGGCAATTTCGGACGCAGAAAGTTGTCTTCAGCGCGCCCTTAAGAACTGCGCTTCAATGTAGCTATTAATTGGTATAAAACCGAGAATTACTTTATTAATAATACAATAGAATATTAACTCATTATTTATTGATTATCATTATTTGTTAAATGTCAAAGTACAGAATGTTGCAGGAATATTGGATTGGGAATTAAAAAATCAAAATATATTATGCTTAAAAATGAAAAGGAATCTTATATTAAGTACATTGTTTTATTATATGTAAACTCATTTTCAACGAATACACAAACTATATGGGATAACGGTGACAAATATCATTTTAGACTTCAATCAAATTTTAATTTATTATTTGAATACCTTTGAAAATTCCACTAAGTTCTTCAAATGTACTAATTCCATTTTTTCTCCTTTCATAATTTCATGGAAAAATATTCTAAATACTTTGCACTTGTTTTTTAAATTTGTAAAACAATGATAAAATAATCAGGACTAGTATTTAGACTGTTAAGCGGAAACACTCACAAGTTAGCCAAAATTGAAGCATCTAACCTTTTTATTTCTTTATGGAAAAGAATACATTTTATTAAACAAATTACATTTTTCATAAAATACATACATTTACACACTCAGCGTCTCAAAACCGTCCTCATAAAATACGAGCACAATTACTCCTTTTTCAAATAATACGACAAATTTCAATGGCCGCTTTTTACGTAATCATTTAACAAGTTTGAAGTTATCACACAATTCATTTAAATTTATTATGGTTGACTACATAGTAACAGCAGCAAGTGAATTCTAAATATTTCTTTCAAAGAATTAATACCAAATAACACACATGAAAGTATGTACATTACTTAAACCAAAAAAACAATTTTTAATTTTTTGTCTGTCTGTTTATTCCGAGTAAGCTCTGGAACGGTTGCACTGATTTTGTCAGGACTTTTACTGGCAGAAAGCTGATGACCTAAGGCAAATTTTTGTTAGACTAGCTTCTTACTGCGGCGTTACTCGCGTTTTACAACAATAATCACAAGTAACACTAAGGAACTCAGCTAGCTCATACTAATATTATAAATTTGAAAACAAATCTATCTGCTACATTTTCATAGATAAACTGCTGCACCGAGTTTAATGATTTTTGGCATGGAGACACTTTAGATTCTTGAGGAAAGATATGGACTACTTTTTAAGCGACATACATGCGGGCACAACCGCTCACAAAAGCTAGTACAGTATCTTCTTCCTAGCTTTGTTCCCAATATTATTTGAGGTTGGATACTAGTTCAACCGGTTTTACCTGAATATCAGGTTTTCCACGGAGCAACTGGCATCGGACCTCTGTTAATTTCTGTTTAATACAACATACTTATTAATATCATACAGATATTTAAAAGTTAATAATTGTAATGTTTACTGATGATATACCTATGAAACATTTGTAACTATTATGACAGGGCAAGTTGTCTGCTTGAATTTTTTATTAAGATAATAATAATTAACCCTTAACCACAGTTAAGGGAGAAACAGCACTTTATTATATTGTTATCTTTACTTGTAATTACCCACCGTCATACTAGGCAAGTAGTGATGGCCTTAATAAAAAATAGATTAACAAAAGGAGATTCTATATCAAATAGAATTCATTGTCTATGTCAGTCTTGTTCATTATTACTGGAGCTTTCTTCACTACTTTCTTCTTCTGAAGACTCTTCACTGGATTCATCGGACCCATTACTCTTCGCAGCTTTTTTAGCCATCATAGCCTTAAATTGTCTTACAGTAATCTTTCTAGGCATAATTTCTCTAAGAAAATCTAACGTATCATCTTCTTGTACTACCTCTGCTATATGTTTATATTCTAGGAAACTAGATTTGCTATTTTTAAAAGCTCTTTTTGCTAAATCCGTAACGAATAACTCCTGTAATAAATATAAGTTCAACTTTAAGAAATAATTTTGTTATAAACAAATTAAAACAATAGGTTATGAAAATGCCGCTAACTTACAGTAACTTTGGTAACTAAATACAAAGGTTCCGCGCCAACTGCTTCCACATCCGGTGAACTTTTCATAATAGTTTTTACTCTAGATAGAGGTAAATGTAAATCTTTCTCGGCTTTTGGAGTACTCATGATAGAAATACTATATATAAAAATACATTCAAAACAAAGCAAAGCAACTTGAATTTTTGAATCAAACCAAACTAGATAGATGACATTTAGTAAACAGAGTCGCCAGACTTTAAATAAAACTACTGCTGCGCTCACGGTGAAGCTTGGTAGCTTTTCTCTTTATACTCACAAGCTTAATTTAATTTCTAAGATGGTCTAATTGCTTAATAGCTGTTCGAGGACTACTAATACAATAAAACTTTACCCTTGTAAACTAAGACGCTGTTGAACAACCAACTAAAACTTTTAACGAAGTGAAAAATAGTGCATTACAAAAGTTTTTTACATAATCCATCTTCCATCAGTAGCCTTCAAAATTTTCTGCTGGACATAGACGTTTCTTTAGAAGGAAGGTTTTGTCTTATTAATATAGAATTTCAAGATTTCCTATCTCTCTGTAGAGATATTATAATTCGGTCTGAGTCGCGAGATATTCACAAAATGAGTAAAGTATGTGATAAAAAACGCTCCGTATTTTTATTCCGTCACCTTAAGTAAAGAGACATAAAATTATCTTAATAGTCTTGTTTTATCCTCTTCTCAACAACATGATCAAAAAGTATATTTTAAGACAAAAACTTGCAGTTTTGTAAAACCGTTAAAGTGGAAAAACCAAAGAAAATGACAGATATTACTCCATCTTCGTAGCTATCTGTCAAAGAGATATATAAAATAATAATTATATATAAGTATCTCTATAGTAATTGAAAGACTGTAAAATATTCTCTTATAAATAACTTGAATAATATTCAATTATTTTCAGTTATTTGTTCAATTTAAAATAAATCACACAACAATAGCTTCACAATTCAAAAGAAATTGCGAAGCTCCGATGCCCATCGCTTCGTCTAAAACTGAAATTCAGTTAAAACCGGTTGAACTATTAAGCTGACCCCAAATAATATTGGTAATAAAGGCTAGGAAGAAGAAGTATTTATTGAGGAAACAAATTATGCCGGCATTTTCATTACAAAGAGAAAGTAGAACCTGCAACATAACAATCCATTTGGCCAACATGGTATTGTAAGCTGAAACTTCCTTTGTAAGGAGAGACCTCGGACCACCGGCAGGCGTTATTCAAGCTGTTGAAGTGATCTATGAATAAAGATATATTTTCTACTATTTGGTACAATTAAAATTAAGCTAGCAACACTGGGAGTAGTTTTTTTAAAAACAAATATTTGATTTGATTACCATTTATTCATTTAATTTCAATGTACAATCACGGTGGTCTAAATTGTTTCTAAAAATAATAATATATAAGTTTGAGATGTTAGATAAATTTAAATTTTTATGTTTAAAACATTGTGTCCACTTACATAAAACCTAAGTGCATTGTGAGGTACATTTGAGATCATGCTAAAGCACTTGGGCTCCGCTGTTACGAAAAAAATACATTTGGAGATACAGTGTATCCCTTGTTTGCAAAATGATATAACTTGAATTCAACAAAGAAATAGGAGAAAATTGCGCTGAAATATTTTACTTTATCAATACCTAAAGTAATCTTTACGTGCATGACGCGTAGATTACGTGTCTTTAATGGGATTTTTTAAATTAAAATGTTTAACAATGTTCTTTGCCTGACATGGCATTTGTGATAGCTGATATGGGTTAAATGAAAATAATAGGCTATAATGGTCTTAACGCTAGCTGTCTTTATTTTCCATTTCCTTATAGAAAATACGTTTACGAAAAACAGTATATAGGGCCGCTTGCGTGGCCGGCCACACGCGCGGGGCGCTGACTAGTGCCGTCTGCCGGCTCAACCAATCTGACATCCAATCAATACTTATGTGAAAACGATAAATAATACAAAAAATACTGTTAGCGCGAGATCGTTAATCGATTTACAGCGACTTCTCGATCTTGATCAATTCAGCGATGCCATCGTACATTTCCTTGACGGCATCGTACTCGGTGAGACCCATACGCCTCTTGTTGGAGATGTCGTAGACTCCGCCCTCGGCCTCTGTGTGCTCACCGCGGGTGCCGCGGACCTGCAAGTGGTATTTGGACGCGATCTCCTCCAGCTTGGCCTTGTCGGCGGCTAGCTTGGGCACTTTGATGTGCACGGACGCGCGGACTGTGGTTCCGAGGTTGGTGGGGCAGAAAGTCAGGAAGCCGAGCCTGTCATCGTGTGAGAAGGGAATCCTCTTTTCAATGTCATTGACAGCGGTCACCAACCTCTTGTACACCTGCTTCAAGTCACCACCCATCTGCATGGAGATGAGACGGAGATGGTCCTCTTCGTTGCACCAGACCAAGAAGGTCTTGTTCTCATTGTGGTAGATACCACGGCCTGAGGGCCAGAAGCGGCAAGCATTAGCAGCCTGGAGGAAACGGTCACCCTCCTTGAACAGGAAGTGGTCATCAATGAGCTGCTGTTGAACCTCCTTGGACATGCCAGTGAGAGGATAGAAAGTGCCTTTGAGTTCACCTTCGAGGCCGCTGAGAGTGCTGGCAACTTTCTCTTCCATTTCCTTGTATTGGGCCTCTGTCAGGCAGGGGTTGAAGGGGTAGCCCTCCATGGAGCGGCCGCAACGAACGCGGGTAGAAATGACGTATTCACCAGCAGGGTCGAGTTGGCCGAAGGTTTCGACATCACCCCAGTTCTTGGGTGGGTGCTTGTCGGTTTTCTTGAAACCATTGTGGTAATCTTCGATGATGGGGTCGAACAGATCAGCGAAGACTGTGTACGCCTCGGCATCAGGGGCGTAGATTCCGACACCAGAGTCGTGGTTCTCGAAACCTGTAAAGGTCACAAAAGTGACGATTAGTTTTCTGCAAACTGTGGCTTACGTGATTACCAGCATATCTATAACTCCAATTCCAAAGTAAAGTTAATGTATTTAATCGTATAATTTATCAATTGGTAATACTTTATCAGATAATCTTTATCAATTTTCGTGAACTTTGTATTTAAGTACCTAACTACAATATTACGATCGATGCCTGTTGGTTTATTATTCACCTACCTATGTAGGTATTCTAACATTTGAAATGTACTTACCAGACTGGACGCAATCCAGAAGGGTTGATCCGAAGGAGGTCTTCTTGTTCTTTAGAGCATCGAACACCTCCCTGGTGAGATACTTCTTCAGCAGTGACTTAGAGTCGGAAGCAGCAAGCTTGCTGAAACCAGCCTCCAACTTCTCAATGGTTGCGGCGTCCACCATGGCTGCGGCTTTTCTGTAACAATACCGACATAAATCGTACGTTTACTTTAGCACTCTGAAATTCACGTTAATCATAAGTGAATAGTTGTATGCTAACGCTTTTAAAGCCGCACAGGTCGCTCTCGTACACATTTTCGATACTTTTTTACTATTTCAAATAAATACAACGAAATATTAGAATATATTTGCAAGTCAATAAATCAAAGCCAACTATTAATGATAAGTTTTTAAATTTCAAAAAATAGTGACGTACCCATCGATTCTTGAATCGAGCGGCGGAAGTGCAAACCTATTTCATTTAAATCAAAAATATTTTAAAAGTATGTACTATAAATTAAAATGCTTACAATATTTATTATTTTTAAATATATGTTGATTCAAATGAATGAGAAAAAAATACGACACAGAAAGAAAACATAATGGACATCTCGTTAAGTTTTCTATTATAAGTTTTACGAACCGCCTGATGAGGTAATACGCGAGAACTGCACCACCGCAAACCACGACAGGAATTGTGACTTTCAGTTTATAGTTCATGCTGGCTGAATTTACTAAAGCCACTATGGAATTTTATGGAAATATGAATGTATTAACTAGGGATACCGAGGACGTTACGCGTACTGCCGGGTGCTGGATTGTTTTTAATCTAACACGCCCTAAGATTCACTCAGTTTTGAGTTGGAATTACGTAATTTAACCAGAGGTCGCCTTGACCGAGACGCGCAAGTCGAATGGATGTGTCAGCTCACTGCGCAGCTGTACTTCTTCTTCGTGCGCAGCCGTGCCTCCCACTCGCGACCAGCAGACGAACGTGTTATCGCGAGTTTCTTATTACTTTGCATTCATTTACCACTTGAGAAGCTAATGCAGTTATTAAACATCATCAGATTACGGAGTCCGCTTAGCCTTCCATGAATTATGACAATCGTGATATTGGATATGACCCGATGGGTTACATCTATGTGGTGCACAAGTTTTGTGCAATATTGCAATCAAGCAATTATATTAATGGATGATTAAAATATTAAAATATATTGTGTGACAAGGAATCTAAAATATATTTCTAATGTCTAATACAAAAGTTTTGTGTAATAACTTCTAAAACAAATTTGATAAGAGTAAATTGATCTTAAATAAATAATGTACACCCTTAACATTGATCAGATATAAATTTAAATGCTAGGCGTTATTTTATAACCATAATACCGCCCGTCAGTCCGGAAATCCTCTATTTTTACATCCCGTTTAGGTGCAATGTCCGATCGTTACACTGCTTATACGGTTAAGGGAATAATTTTTGATTTACGGACTTAAACCCAACGCGAATTTTTGTAAATGGAAATATACATGAAAGTTACATAGTACGTTGAATATTTTATATATTACATAATTATGACTAAACTTTTTGCACACTAAGTAATGCCGGTCGAAAATACGCACCCGTCGGCATCGTCTGCCGGTTTGTTTTCCTTATTTTCTTTCGTTGCACAGCCACCCATTTTCACAAATTATAACTATTATTTAGCCGCTAAACATGCACTATATCACTAAAACTACTGCAAATAAATAAAAGAAATGCAGGATTCTAAATGCAATGATGGAATGATATTATGTCCAAATGAATGTATCGAAGCCGGGAGTGGCAAGGGCGAGCGAGGGGTGGCCCGATCGATGCGCGACACGCAGCACGCACGCGGCCTTACGCTTCCCGCCCTTCGGGAACCGCTTTAAAACTTTTCGGAGGGAAAGTTCCCCTGTCCGGCACACCGTTTACCTTTCGGAGTTATATTTGATTGCAATTCCGACGTCTTCGAGTTAACAAGAATCATCTTAGTGAAAAAACATTACACTTAACGTTATCGATGCACTTTTTGAATTTTATTTGAGTGATAACACCACAATTGATTCGATTCATCTCAAGCGCGGCGGTGGTGTACTACTAACATGTAGACGAGACAAATATCTAAGATTATTAGTTGAAATGACCACCGCTTACCTTACGCTTGTACTACCGTCAGAGTCGACTGCGAGGTGCAGAATGGTCGGTGCGGGCTCGCGCTGTGCGTTAAGCCCGCAGTAACGTCCCCCGTCCCCCTTACCGTCAACCTTGGCCCTGGTTGGAGTGATGCTGACTTGGCCTGCCTAGGCGGCAGATCGCGAGCCAGTAGGGCTTCAGTTCAAACCAAGATTACAGGGTATCATCATTACGACATCTTTTTAGAAAAGCTGTTTCACGGCATTGCTACCGTAGCATCGATGTTAGGACGACCGGCACTTAGATCGTTGTCGTTTTCATTTGTGAATTAGTTACTTGAAAATGAAAAGCTCTTCTATGAATTAAATTTCGAAAAAATAATTTAAGTTATATTAAATTTTGTGATAGCGAATGTGGGAGGACTTGGTAGCTTAATACTAATAGCTATTTCGGATTCACAGGTGTCAGTTTGTATTTATACAAAGGACTAGTGTTATTTAGCATTCAGTTTAGCTAATGTACCTCAAAAACTTTGATTTTAAATATATCTTCCAATTTTAAATATACGCATTAGTTGTAATAATACTTCTTGTATCAATACCTTTCAAGTATTAATATAACAATTTTAACCAGAGTGGAAACGTATTAATTATGCAGTAATAAAAAATATATGATTTTTGAACTTTACAAGTTAAATAAATTTTAATCAAAATATTTGTTTAAAATCGATCGATTTACATTCGAAAGATCTGCGTCACGTTACCATAGTGCTTCATCGGAAAATAGGTGGGAATTTTAAAATTAGAATGTTGCTGCTTCTTTTCATAACTGGATCAAATCCAAAGCTTCAAAGTGAAGATTTTATTAATACCGCGGCGATGCCAATGTCAGGTTTCTTAATTTTCACTTTCATATTTCTATACCTTGCTGTTGTGAGTACCATTACTACCATTAATTTTTTGTATATATATATTTTATTATTTATTTATTTATTATATTTTATTTATAATATAACTATAACCACGGATGTAAATACGGAGTAAACCGAATCAGTAGTTGCGAAAAAAAGATTTGTTCAAGTGATTTACTGCCATTGTACGTTACGTAAGCCGTGCAGCAGCCCTTGACCTTGCATTTAGAATAAGGGTAGCGATTGAACTGTTAACCTATATAAAAGGAAGCCATAGATTGCGAGTAGGTATGTCACTAAAAGCAAACAAGGAGGTTTGTTGTCAAGTACAATGAACTGTGTGATCGATTAACATGTTTATCTGTAGAAATATTAATGATAATTTTCTTCTTGAAAATAATGTCATAGTGAGATAAAAAAAATAGTTTTTGAAATACGAATGTTTCAAAAGTGTAATACGTTAAATGTTAGACCGGTAGTGATATTGTATTTGGTGTATTTTTTTATTTGCATGTCGAAAGTTCGGTTAAACCTAGTACTATTATGTATTCTGTGGTTAATCCCATAACTTGATGATTTAATCACTTTAGTAATATTGAGGTGTGCTTCTTTGCTATTTCGTCATACCAAAATCGTCCCGCAGCGGTACTCGTGGCTAATGTCGAAAGTCATGAGTAACTCCGTGGAGCGAAGTCAAAAACTATTTGGTTATGTTACTCATTATGTCATTAGCTACCTATCACTGACAGTTCCGTAAAAATCGGTCCAAGTTCCAAAGATTACCCGAAACAAACAGACAGACCGATAGGCAAACATACAGATATATAAATAAAAAAAAACTTTAATATGCACTTCGTAAAAAACCGTTTATTTGATAGCTACCTACTTATTACAAGCAGACACTCCAATTTCATTTTTTTGTATAAATAAATAATTTAATGTAATAGGTAGCTGGTAGACGTCCTTTTTGAAGTTTTAGTTTACAGGTTATCCCTTTTATACTTAGAATGTACAAATATGGTTTCGAAACAGTGTCCTGTTTAAAAACCATATTATTTTAAAAATTGAAGTGTCTGTTTTTACTTAATGATTATTTTTTTTATTTAATAGATAAGATAAAAAATATTATCATCATCATCATCAGCCTATCGCAGTTCACTGCTGGACATAGGCCTCTCCCATTGCACAATACTCTGATCGATTTTGGGTTTCTCGCATTCAGCTCCTGCCAGCCATCTTTTATTATGCGTTTAGATAAAAAAAAAAAAAAAAATTATGAAGGTAAAAACTAGCCGATTCTGGCGGTGTTACGCCGTTACGCGCATTTATAGTTGTAAATAATACACCAATAAAACCAGAACTATCTAATACAAATTTACTCTCATCATCATCATCAACAGTTCTAAATGGTCCCCTTCTGGACATATGCCTCTCCTTAAAAAGGAGGTTTTGGTCTACTATACAATGCTTACCAAACGGGTTGGTTTTCCTTCTCTGTGAAGTGCTGTTGCCCTTCGTAGAAGTAAGAAATACAATACCTATACCTTTTCCAATAGTTGAAGAATGACATTGTTATTATTAAAGTTAAATTTACACACACATTGATCTACCGAACACTTCTGACAAATACAAATATTTGTTCATCGCACTTTGCAATGTGATGTGCATGCATCTAGTCACGTACCTAAACACGATGAATACCTAAATTATGTATTGGCTATTGGGTAGTTAGTCTAAATAAATAATAATAAATATAAATATTTCGGACATCTTACACACAACGTCGTCTAGTCCCAAACTAAGCTGAGCTTGTATTATAGGTACTAAACAACTGATATAAATACATACCTGTTTTTTTTTTGTAAATACATACATTTTTTACATAGAAAACACACAGACTCCGAAACAAACATTTGTGGAATACACAAATATTTGGTCCGAACCGGGAATCGAACCCGAGACCTCTTGATCAGCAGCCGCATATGCTAACCACTAGACCAACAAGGCAGTTTACATTTAAATAAAATTTGCTTATGTTACTAATTATGTCATCAACTTTCTGAAAGTGAAAATCCAATCAAAATCGGCCCAGTCGTTCCAGAGATTACCCGGAACAAACAGACAGACACACGGACAGACTGACAATTCAATTTTATTTACAATTTGTATAGATTTGATAAATGATTCACTGTATTATTGTGATGTAATTTATTTGTATTTTAAATGTATTGTATTTCCCATTACAAAATTTTCATGGTTAATTATGAGAGTAAGAGGATGTACCTATACAAGTTTGAAAGGATCAAAAATTTACTGTAGGGGAAATCCACCAACACTCACCGTGGTATAATTCTGACGTTGGTGAGTTGGTGAGTCGTTCCCTTGTTATTTGTTGTTGTAAATGTGTCTATGGGCTTATATTATTTATATACTTACATATGTATGTATGTATAATGTATCCTGTAGGTTTAGATGGTAATGGATCGTGTCATAACCTATTAGAGGTGACCACTTATACATAAACCACTAAACCAATTAAGTGCACGGCACTTAATAGCTCTTTAGGGTTACGGTATGTAAACCGATATTTTTTTTACCATACGTTTATTGACCGGGCTCTGTCGTACATCTTGGAAGAGGCCTATGTCCAGCAGTGGACTGCAACGGTGTGATGATGATCTGGGAAAGTAAATTAACTCTCTCAACTAACTAATGTGATTAGTTTTTTTTTTAATTAACTAATTTTTTTTTACAATCTCTGATAAAGGATTATCACGTTACTGTTATCTCTGGTATTGTGTATGAAAAATTGTATGTTGACCGCATAAACTAGTACCACAGCCTAATTTTTTTTCTTTTTTTAAAACCAGCGTCCTGCTGTCTCGTCGCCTGATACAATGTTGAATTGGGTCCATTTTTGGAATTGCACAACAATTTTTGTCGTGTACTTTTATGTTTTTAATTGTTATGATTTGTTGCCATAATAAATATTTTTCTTTCTTTATTTTATGTACATCAACAGCCTTTAACAGTCCACTGCTGGACATAGGCCTCTGCTTTGAAAGGAGGTTTTGGCCTATTTTATGTACATTGAGTTAATATCCTATGCAAGATGCAGGTCTATTAACGTCAGTCGTGATGATCACCATCATCATCACGTTGCAGTCCATACTAAAACATAGGCCATGCACAAATGATAGTAAAATAAAATTATGTTTAAAGATACAATTTATTTTAAATGTAAATGTTGCATAATAATAAAAAAGATAAAAATAAAAGTAACACTTGTTAACATTATCAATGATCTGGATATCATATCACAAATGCGTTATCTAGTAACGACGAGTTATTTTTTTTCTATGACAATAAAAGGCTTTTCGGAATCAAACAAAAATACGACTTGATGAATCGTTGCTAGCCAAATATGAGGCATGGGCGTATAGTGATGACCGGATATTATCAACTCAAATGCCCTGGACATCACTATTCATCCCGTTCATCATCGTAAGAGGAGAAAGGAGAAAACTACGCAAGACAAGACCTGAGAGATGGAAAGTGAAGGAACAATATTTTTTGTAGACACAAACCCTCCGTCTGCCCAGCGTTAAAGGATAAAATGTCTTTTCTAAGGAGAGGCCTACGTCCAGCAGAAGACTGTTAAACTAAGCGAGAGTCTAATATTCTATAAATAGTATTATTTTTATGAAAATGATAGGTAACTATATGCTTTTATCAGGTATTAGATATGTTCTAAAGTACATTAGATAAGTTATATATCTAAGTGGACGTGCAAAATAAAAAGTGTGAAGCACTGTGGAAACAACAATCCGAAAGTTTCATTTATTCTAAAGAATATACCAGTCACTGATTGTGATTGACGGACTGCATTTAAACTTTAACGTACCTATTACATCATCAGCATTAAATATAAGTCTACGAGTCTATCAATATTAAGTCTACGGCAGACTTTTTCTGAAAACAAGGGTCTCCTTAAAAAGGAGGTTTTAACCAACTTTATCACGCTGCTGGCCAGAAGCTAACATCACAACATGATAAAATTGTAGGTATGCAGAGTACATCAAAGTCGCCACAATTTTCTAATAATGTTTTTCTTTCGGCATTTTTTATGGTTTCGGAAGTCCTGAGATATGTTGACAACTAGTTCAACCTTCGAATTTAGATCGCCCTCAGGGTTGTGTGTTTAAATTCAATATTTTTTATAGACATTATAAATACATAAAGTATATGGTACTTATATGAAAAAGCATTTTTTTTAAATTATTGTCTGTCTTATTTTGACGGTATTTTTACTGGCAGAAATATCTGACTGACATAATTATCGAGTAACTTAGGCTATCTTAAGACTAGCTTTAGCTGCGCGGCGTTACTCGCGATCGGCCCAGCTAATTTTTAATAAAATTTAAAGATTACATTGTATGACAAATATATTTGTGAATAGACGCGTGAGTAATTAATTTATTCAACAATTTTATTTCTAAATCAATAACGTTAAAATGCTTTGCCTAACCTTGCCTAGCATATTTTCTTTTAACATTTTTTGTTGAGGGTAGGTATTCAAAGAACTTCGTGTTATGGAATCCAATTAGTGTAAGGGTTTCGCTAGGGTTCTAGGTATGAGGTTACGAAATAAGGTAGCTTTAGGATTGTTACACTACATAAGATACGTGTTTAATTTTCTTATGTACATAATTGCTAGTGATAATTCATCAATGTGGGTTTATTTTCACATCTCTTCAGAATTGTATAACTGCCTTGTTGGTCTAGTGGTTAGCGTATGCGGCTGCTGATCAAGAGGTCTCGGGTTCGATTGCCGGGTCGAACCAAATGTTTGTGTGATCCGCAAATATTTGTTTAGGAGTTTGGGTGTTTTCTATGTAAAATATGTACCTATGGATTTACAAAAAAATCTGCCAAGTGCATGTCAGGCCACGCACAGTAAAGGGTTCCTCAGTCACGTGGATTTAAAATCGTATCCAATAGATAATTATTATACTCCAAGATCCCAGAGCCGCCAGACCTACGTCATTTGTGCAAAGCTGTAATTTTCAGGATTATTAGTACAATGTCTTGTTAAGATGTATGCGTACCCATTAGCTTGAAAGCGGGGCCGTTTGTGAGATAGCGCGAAGTACAGATGGTAAAAAACCTTACTTACCTACGTTATAGGTGCAAAGCTAGTATTTACAATTCAAAAGAAAGAAGATTCGGCCAGATTTCGTTGATGTTGTGAATAGCTACAAGTATATACAAGTATACGAAATCTGGCCGTTTAAAGTGGATCAAAATCGCACCCATAGGAGTTGGTTACAAACAAACAAACATACAGGTGAAGCTAATAAATGAGCGTGTAAAAACCATTTAATATTTTACAATTCTATTCTTGAAATAATACCAAAGATGATATACCTCAGCTTCCTAATTACTACAAATATTTAAAGGTGTCTGGGGGGATGATTGGCCCTTCGGACTGGTCTGGCCGCATACAAAGGGTCTTAAAATAGTACCTACCTTAGATAATATATATAAAATTTAGGTTTGCTACTATAACGTAGTTTACCTAATTCTTTCACAACTTTCAAGACGTGTGGCAGAAGTAATGGCCCACCGAAAGTGTCTGGCAGTAATGAATTTTAATTTTAAATATTTTTTTTTTTAAAAATATGTAAATACTAGCTTTGCACCTTTAACGTAGGTAAGTAAGGTTTTTTACCATCTGTACTTCGCGCTACCTCAGAAACGGCCCCGCTTTCAAGCTAATGGGTACGCATACATCTTAACAAGACATTGTACTAATAATCCTGAAAATTTCAACTTTGCACAAATGACGTAGGTCCGGCGGTTCTGGGATCTTGCTCTATTATGTTCACGTATTAATGTGTTAATTTTGTATGACGTTTTCCAAGTGAGCGCATTTTACAAGTTAAGTCTCCATAACTCCTGAATTAATAAAGTCATCTAATCCGTTATAGTTTTTCTTGAAAGTTCATTATGTGGACCACCATCACGAATTTTTCCAGATTTTTTGATCCAGCCGTTTAGCTTTTAGAGGGGGGGGGACGCCCCGTTTTTACAAAAAAGTGCCCTTTAAAGTGGAATTTCTCGCAAACGGATACCTGAATCAAAAAATCGTCTTAGAAACCCTGTATTGTTTTTAAAATACCTATCTAATGATATCCCACACGATGGGGTAGCCGCGAGAAAAAATTCACATCCCCACTTTACGTGTAGGGGAGGTACCCCAAATAAAAATATTTTTCAAAATTTTATTATAGCACTTTGTCGGCGTAATAACAATACATATTCATGCAAAGTTTCATCTTTCTGCCACTTACCGTTTGGACGGTAAGTCGAGGACGGACGGACGGACGGACGGACGGACGGACGGACGGACGGACAGACGGACATGACGAATCTATAAGGGTTCCGAGTGATATACTTCGGAACCCTAAAAAGTATATTTATGTTTAAATGAGTTGTCTATAATCTACTCATAGTACTTTGCTTAGTTTGGGACTAGATGGCGTTGTGTTTAAGATGTCTGAAATATTTATTTATTTATTGTACTAAGTTGCGGCCCCTAACAGGTTCCCTACGTTAAATAAAAAGCTCTAAAATTTTACTACATATATAGCAGAATAATGCTTGTCTAGTCCATAAAGTTCGTATCAAGTTTGAAAACTCATAAAATGACACACATACAGTTTCAAATAAGAAGATGGCCATCAAAAGTGCTAGACATTTAGCAATCGGTACACGTCATGGCGTCAGTAATTGATTGTTTTAGATCGATTTGTTTAGAATACATAAAAACGAGTTACAGCACGTGCTTTCGATCTACCTAGTTCGGAACATGCATTGGTCTTTATTACACATATCTCAATGGGAACATGTGATTTTAAAATTTCTATTTACATCTGTGCCCCGATGCAAAGAAATGACAGTCTATTTGGAAATGAGTCTCTCGAATCTCCTGTATTTTTTAAATGTTCAAATATATATTATTTTGTCCACATATATGTACTATATACATAGATTAAAAACCAATCAGAAAATAATAACAAAGAAAAAACAAACTGGGCGCGTAATTGGAGGCACGCAACGTGATCGAAATTCGAATAAAGAATGCGCCTACCTAAGCAACGCACGCGAGCTCGATGTAAATTTGAAGAAAATTAATGTAATTATATTTACCCATAATGTAGCTTTATGTAATTTTCGTAACATTGAATCTTTACGTAACTGAAAAGCTCGCGACCTTGCCCTATTTCCGTCACGGTCGGCCAATGTCAGTGTCGAAGCTGAACCTTGTGTCGAGGACTCGTTCATGGCTTGTTTTTTAACGAATGCTCTGACGTCAAATATTTATGCCTACGCTAATTTCAGATGTGTAGCGGGCTGGGCTCGCACGTTTTGCGAGGCGTGCCATGTCTACGTATGCACGTAGCTATACTTATTTGATAAAAGAAACACTAGGTATTTTTATTTGATTTCATGTATGATTTATAATAACTTTTTTTAATTTTATTCTAAGTCAAATTGTCACGAGATTTTATTCAAAAAATTGATGACTATCTTTACAGTAAATTGCCCCGTGACTACCATTCGTTCCGTTTTTGAAGTGAAAGGTATGAAAATGCAATTTTGTGTTGTGATGAATAAATTTTATTGTGTAAGCAATACACTGACAGATAGCTGATGAAATAAAGAGTAACTTAAACTATTTTTTTAACCTAGCTTTGGGGTAACACCACGGCACTTAGCTAGTTAATAAATATAAGCAGTTGGTGAATAAATTTTTTTTCTTAGGCCCTGCGCGCACGGGAGACTTTTGTCACTGTGACTGGTTTGTCACTTTCATTATGTCTGTAGAATTATATGGAGATGCGCGCACGTTGCGACGTGACAAAACAGTTTTGGGCCTGCGGACAAGCCTGTGACAAAACAGTCACAGTGACAAAAGTCTCCCGTGCGCGCAAGGCCTTAAATGTGTGACGAATTTGTGCTCGTTTAAGATATCTTAATGGAATTACCCGATAGGTACATTATTCTATACAAGCTACGCTTGTATGTGACGGTATTAAAAAAAGAGTTTAACCCATTCTCAGACCTACCCGATATGCACAAAAAAATTTCATACAAATCGATCGAGCCGTTTCGGATTAGTTTGTTAACAAACATCGCGACAGGAGAATTTTATATATTTGATATATTAAAAGAAATGTCTTCCTCAGAAAGGATAAAGATATGCTATTATTGAATGCTATTATGGTAAAAGGTAGCCTATGTCTTTTACAGGCTCTATTCTGTGTATGATTCAGTAGTTTTGGCGTGAAAGTGCGAGAGACAGACAGAGTAAGTTTTGTCTGTTTGTTCCGGGTAATCTCTGGAACGGCTGGACCCATTTCACTGGCAGATGGTTGATGATATAAGGAGTCATCAACAGCCTTTAACAGTCCACTGCTGGACATAGGCCTCTCTTTGAAAAGGAGGTATTGGCCTACTATACCACGGTGGCCAGACGGGTTGGTATAGGGTTCGTTTCAAGTTTTCCTTCTCTTTGCATTGATGTTGTCTTGCGCAGTTTATCCCTTAGTCGCTTTTTACGACACCCGCGGGATGAATAGGGGTGGTGACACTCTGTATTCTTAATCCGTCACCAGAAGTAACTTAGGCTAAAGTTTTTTAGACTAGCTTCACTCCACAGCGTTACTCGAGATTAACAACAATAACACTGCGGGACTCAGCTAGTAGACAAATAAATTTTAAGTATTTCAGTACGAAAATCTTTTAAAACGGGATCGAGTGTCCCCAGTCTCCCTATGCATTTAATAAAAAAAAATATGTACTTGTACTGTTGTCGATATTGTTTGTCTGTGTCGTTTGCTATGAGACAGCTGTTGATGAGATGATTTTACAATTAAAAAAAAAAAGAACATTTCGTGACGCATGTCAAACTATTAGCCCAAATACGGGGCGATAACTACTAATTACCTAATATCTTAATCACTTTGTCGGTGAAAAAAAACTGTTAGAAACCTTAGAAAGTTCTGGAAGCAGTCTAGACGTATATCGTTTGGATAAATACCCTAAGCTGATTTAATTGGCAAGGACGATTTAATAGGCCGTCACACGTGACGTTCGTCAGACATGTCATGTTTACATGTGATGATTATGTGATGATATACCCTCTACAAAAATACATGATACCTAAGCAATTTCTAATTTAAGTATTCATTTTAAACTAAAAAAAATATCTCTGCGCTCGTGCATATTGGATAACACGGGAAAAAGTAGGCTATGTATTTCCTCAATAATCAAAGTATCTCCATGCCAAGTTTTATTAAAATCAGTACAGCAATTCAGCTATGAAAGCCTAACAGACAGACAGATAAAGCTACTTTCGAACTTATATATAATTTTAAAAGTATGGATTACGAAGAAAAGTGGAAAGGAAAAACAATTTTGAAGGATCAAAAACTGATAGTTTCCAAAGACGGCAAAGACCGCAATACAGAAGTCTTCTTCTTTTGCTGAGATGGCAACCAGCCGAATAATATCAGCTATTTCTGCCAATGTCAAGTATTTAACGTCTTCAATTCTAGTCTTCTAGTCGTCGTCGTAATGAATTTAATTATAAAATAATTTGGATGACATGAAATAGGGACTGTCTTCAGATAAAAACAAAAAAAAACGATTTCTAAGCAATTCAGAAAAAAATATTCCCAGTGCATTTGTCATAACTAATCTTGAATGTTCGTATATCCATTCCAAAAAAAACTACATTCAAAAGAGTATTTTAGCCAGTAATTTGGTAAAATACTTATTTTACCAAGTAAGTATTTATCAACTCACTATCTAGGATGGCAAAATAAAATTGATACATCGCTATCTTAATCGGCTCGGTAAGTTCAAAATAAATAAAATGTTACACTGCCAATGAAATCAGCACTTCAGCTGATAAAAAGTGTACGTGTTTTTAATACAGACTATTCTAGAATACTGAGTGATTTGTGCTTTCATTGACAAGTATACTTGGGTAATGGCCAAAGACAACTTTTTGGCGGCCTGATACGCTTACTTCAGTGAAAAATATTGACGTTAGCTAAGGATATTTTTAAAACAAGCGGCTATATTTTGGAGGAGGAATAAAATTATGGACAGACTTTCAAGCTTAGCAATTTTATCTTACATATTATTATGTCAAAAAGAAATTACTGTTTGAAAAAAATGGGCAACGGTGTTTACCTACGAGTAGGTCTATACTCTATGGTTAAATTTTTAATATAAAACCTTCTTGATTTCGATAACTATCAGATAACACTGCACTATCTAAATCTAAAATTACGTTGATCGTTCACTCACCTGTAGGTTATCACTTGAATGACAGCAGTTCCTAAAAGGAATAAGCAGAGAATTTTGTATATCCTAATCCACCGCCGAAACAACAGCGCAAAGAAACCGTGAAACATGGTAGCTTTTATGAGTACATTGATTACTTATCATTCCCGATAACTGACTTTATCGACAATCGTTTTAGTGTGAGTGACGAAAAAAATGGCGTCAGTTTTCACCTTATTTCGATTTTTATTCGCTTGAGTAAATAAAAAGGCGATGTTGAATCAGGTGCACGGTATTGTAACTTTGGATGAAAGTCGCAATTTATGTTTCATTTTTTAGATTACAGCCTGATGGTAAGGGGTAATAATCTTTTTTTATAGAACCGATGAAAGCCTTGTCTGTGGTAAAATTAGATCTTATTTTCTCGTCTATCGTTATCTTTTTAAACTCGTTTCCACAAGAGATTGTTGACAAATTGTTGTGTTCAACTAAAAATAAATAAAGCTCGCACTGACTTATAGACATTCTTGTTAAGGAGGGTAGATTGAAGTTGTAATACTTAGATGATATTTATTTCTGTAAGTAAATGTAACTAATAAGCGGCGACTTACTAGTCACCGATAAACCCTAGATGGGTTTTTGTGATTTAGGCTAAGAAAATAGTAGGTAATGTAAAGTTTTGAAAAAGAAATGGAAAAAATTTTTTACTGCAAAATAGTTACTGGAATGCAAATTCCTGTAAGTAAGTGTTTTAAGGAACTATGTGCAGTGGAAACAGTTTAGACCTTGTTAATTATTTATTTATTTTATCGCTTCTATAGCTAGAATATAGTCAGACAAGTTATCCGGTAACCCCTTGTCATTGCCTGTGTAAGACCTGTAATTTGTAAGTTTCGTATTCAATAAAATTTTCATAGATAGATGCTGACTGTTGTTTAATTACGTTTTTTGATGTGAAACATCTATAGGCGCACGTAAAATAGATTTCTGGCCTGGCGACGCCTGGCGACGCGTCGCCACGACACGCTATACGATGGTATATATATACAGTCTATATGCAGTAGTGTGTACGGTGTGGCGTAAATTATAATTATAATTATACTTATAATATAATTATTTAATTATAATTATAATTATAATTATACTTATAATATAATTATTTAATTATAATTATTATAATTATAATTATACGCCACACCGTACTATTTTAATAATTAGCAATATTTTATTTTATCATTATGACATATTTAGTTCCTATTACAATATGTTCTTTTCTGCATATTACTTTTACAAAATAATGGCGATGTTTCACATCTGCCAGGCGTCCCGTGACGGCTCACATTTTTTTTTATTTTAAAACTAAATGTACCTTTGGGTTTCATTGTATACGAATCTCAGAGCCCCTTTTATGCTCAGATCATAGTTATCCTTATTCTGTATTATAAAATAATGAACAGATTTACTACTAGTTTATAAGCTTAACGGTAAAAAGTATACCTATCTTATATAAGTCAAGCTGTGGTACAAGGTATGGCCAAGGAATCAAAAAGGTTTTATTGTGTGCTTCATACTATTATCAGTTTCCGTTTAGGCCTAACAATGAACATACCTGTGCCATGTTTACCAGTAACTGTACAAAACCATAAATTTGAATGTTGATTGTACATGATTGTGTATATTATATAAGTGCAAGAGGGGCGCAGTCGCTATTCAAGAATACGAGCAATATCCGGCCTCGCCCGTTGGTCCACCGAGTTAAATATGCTCCAGGACTGGACGATAAATCTGACATTTAAGGAATTGTCGAGTCGAGAAAATGATGTTTAAATACGTAGAAAATTTACATCAAACTACTGTCCTTGGCTTACTATTAATGAATCTATACTTATATCAACATCATCAGCCTGTCAGAGTCCACTTCCGGACATAGACAGCTTTTGTACTCCACGAATTGTTGTTCAAAGTCCGAGTGTTCTTTAAGTCTGTTTCATATATATTGTAAATTTCTCGCAACCCGATTTATGTTCCTAGTACTTAAGTATTTTTTTAAAATTTATCGCAAACCAAGTAAAGACTTTACTATGATTACACTTCCATTTATCCCGGCTGTAGACAGACATACTTTTAAAGATAAATTTCACACAAAGATATGCTCTGGGTGGGAATCAAACCCAAAGACTTCTGGCTTAGCAGTCTTGACCACTAACCACTAGACCAACAGGTTCGTCATAATGTGCCTGAGTGACCAACACTGATGTAAATGAATGAATTATTACAAATGCAAGTGTTCTATACGAAGACACGTTCGCTTAGTAGGTATGCGTTTTTAACTTTAAGCAACGGTTCTGTGTTATTTACAACTTTTAACTTATAGCCCCTAAAGTTCAAAATAACACAATAAAATTTATGAAAAAGGGGACTAGTCTTTAACTTGTGTGATTCATAAATTCCTTCATTCATTACTATCTTTTTAAAATATTCAAAATGGCCGATCATTGATAAATTGAGTCAAGCAATGACTCCCGTAATAAAGAATGCAGTTGTTTCCCATTTCGATATCTCATTGCGTAATCTCACAAATATATGAATGATGAAAGATCCCTAAATACTTTGGCAATCCATATTAAAAGATGAAGAGTTTGTCCTTTCTGTTCAATGTACTAAAGTCGAGAAACTACTGTTTCAAAATTATTTTAGTCTCAGTTAGACTATTTATCTACAAATACCATTAAAGTATTAAAATCACATTACGACAAATAGGTGCCCACTACCAAGAAAAAATGTTTGAAAGAACTATGAAATGAAATGCCTGATTTGAAATAAATGAAATTGGAGTGTCTGCTTGTAATTATTAACTCATAGTTTTACATGCAAGGGTAATTTGTAACTCATTTTTTCTTTCTTTTGTACCATTTGTGAATACCATAAAGACAAATAAATAAAATAAAAATAAAACTTTGGAAGTAAATACGGTAAGTACTTGCTTAAGTGGTTGAACACTCTTCTGTATTGTATACTAGAGACTAAGAAATACGCACCAGAACAAAACGGTTCGGCTCTTCTTTCCTATGCCGAGCAGTCAAAGACTGGAACTCACTACCAGTTCACGTGTTTCCTTCCCACTATGATCATGCTTTCCATCAGGCAGGGTAGTCACTTTGGATGGCTTAATATATTAAAAAACAAAAAAAAACTATATTACCTGGAATAATTTTAGAACTAACTAATCCAACTTAATTTTTTGTGATAGAGAACTTACTGATTATATAATACATCAAGTTGTTTACTTTTGTTTTTCTTAAATATAAGTAGCAAAAGATGTTTGAGGTCTAAGCAAGATAAATATTCCAAGAACAATGAAGGTGACATGAGGTTACAGCATTTGGACTTCCTTTAGAGAGCTCTATAGTATTAACAGACTGACGGACAAAGACCTAATTGTACTAGCTACTGATACAAACCACTACATACAACTTTATACCTACTCGATTAAAAATGAATCAGCAATGTTTTAAAATTGCTGCCATATTAAGCCCGAGATTATGGGTTTGATGTGGTTATCAAACTACTAGAAAAAGATTGTGTGAAAGGTCAGATCATTTATAGTGTTAGATTCTAAATTCAAAGTTCTGGAAAGAAGTATGTTTAATAACAAATAAATGTAGTAGATAATAAGAGGCTAGGCTACATAAGTAATTAAGACTGCAAAATGTTTTACAAAATGCCTTGTATGAATTTTTAGCACATCACAACAGAGATCAGCCAACTACGCAGGAGGTATTACAGTGAATAAGTCCCTCACTCTCATTATCCTATGGGACCGCTATTCGACACGACCGGGGAGAGATCAGACGCAGGACCAATGGCTTTACCTCAGGTAAGTGGTTCAGACCCCAAACTTTCGAACTCCGGACTGTTTATTATTTCTATAATTAGAAAAACTCAATAACATTAAAATGTTAAATATGATGAGGACTTTTGCGAGAATTGCGAATTTCACAGTACAGGCGACACAATTTCTGGCGCAAAATTTGCGTGCTATTATCTGCGTACATACTTCTATTTGTGAGGTTAGCACGGAAGTTAGACAGCATGTCGCAATTGTTTGCAAAGTTTATTTAACTCGCGCATGTCGAGAAAGCAGTACTCCTTTCAACACTTCACTCCTGGTTTTAGAAACGATTATAATATTTATATAATAAGGATTATATATAGAAAGGATTATATAATATATCACGAATGTCAAGAGACGGAAAACTAGAAACAAATCCAATACCAAACCGTCTGGCCATCATGGTATCGTAGACTAAAAACTCCTTTCGAAGAAGAGGCTTATGTCCAGCTGTGGACTGATATAGGCTGTTGTTGATGATGATGATAATATTAGTATAGTTTGAACTAGCAAGAAAAGCCTACTAGAAAAGCCTAAATAGATGGATAAACTTAACGAACTCCTTTTCTACTCGAGGTATACTTGGTTAGACTATGGACACTAATGCAGGTTTACTAAGAACTCTAACACTTACTTATGGGACACATAGGACGACATGGCTGAACTAAAAACACTGACAAAGACCTGATTGGACTAAAACACTAACACTGACCTGTATGTTATACCGAAATTTCGAGCAAGTTTCATTAATTCACCCAAGTGAACCAATCAAGTCGACTAGGGCCCTAGGGGTTGGAAACCAATGAAATGTTGTTATTATATTAACAAATCTCCTTGTTATCAAAGGAAAAAAATCAGCCAAGTGCGTATCAGGCCACGCACAGGAAAGAGTTCCTTAGTCACCCATAATCCAATAGATAATTGTTATGTTTACGTAATAATGCGTTAATTTTGTATGACGTTTTCCAAGTAAGCGCATCTTACAAGTTAATTCTCTATAACTTCGAACTAACAGAGTCATCTAATCCGTTATAGTATCCCTTCAAAGTTCATTATATGGACAACCATCACGAATTTTTCCAGATTTTTGACCCAGCCTTTTAGCTTTTAGAGGGGGGGGGGGGGCTCCCAGTTTTTAGTCCTTTAAAGTGGAATATCTCGCAAAAGGATACCTAAACCAAAAAATAGTCTTAGAAACCCTTTATTGTTTTTAAAAGACCTATCTAATGATACTCTACACGATGGGGTAGCCGCGAGAAAAAAAAAACATCCTCAATTTACGTGTAGGGGAGGTACCCAAATAAAAATATTTTTCATAATTTTATTGTAGCACTTTGTCGACGTAATTACAACACATATTCATGCAGTTTCATCTTTCTAGGACTTACCGTTTGGACGGTAAGTCGAGGACGGACGGACGGACGTACGCACAGACGTACATGACGAATCTATAAGGGTTCCGAGTCATAAACTTCGGAACCCTAAAAATGGGCATATTTTGTAAGGGGTTATTGTAACCTTTTAACGTTTGTGTTAACCGTTGCGTTTAATGAATTTCCTAACCAATAACAATGTCATCCTCACTGTATCCGTGAAGATTGAGTTGATATGAAATAAACTCACACGATTTCCTTGGGGGTGACATAATCTTTATATATATAATTCTTGTGTGTGTATGTCACTGAACTTCTCTCAAACGACTGGACCGATTTTGATGAAATTTTTTGTGTGTGTTCAAGGGGATCTGGGAATGGTTTAGATTCACAATTGGACCCGGTAGGTGGCGCTGCGATCAAGTTCTGGAATTTTAAAGTTGGGCGGTACGAAGTTCGCTGGGTTAACTAGTATACTATATTAATATAGGTACCTACAGAAAAGCAGTTTAAAAATGAAAGCCTTAAATAGTTACTTTAGACTTTATTATTCGTTTACATAATAATTATTGTTTTCAAACTGTAAATGCTGTTGTACATTGATCAGATACTAATGTACTAGAGATGCCACAAATAATGATTTGGCCGATTTTGACCAAAAATTAGGCAACATTTATACTTCGCGAGTGGCAAATTTAAACTTGCCTAGGAAAGGTGTAATGGCGACGGTCCTTTTGGTTTCATTCGGATTGAGTCACGTCATAACTTTTTTTCTTTCGATTTTGTTAAGATTTATTTGAAATGAAGCAGTGTGTTTATAAAGCAAGTAAAATGTGGGACGATAAGAAATTACTTTGAAAAGAATTTCCATTCATTATAATTGATCAGAATTTCCATTATTACAATGAAAGGAAATAGTTTCAAATATCCTGTTTCTTTCTTCGAGCATTCTTCCGAAACTAGGTTGGGGTGGGCTTATGTCTTTTTCACTTCATTCGTCCGGAGAGTGAATAAAATGGCCAAATAATTGAATATTCGTAGCATCTTTATAACATGTGAACGGTTTAAATGTGACTGTCTTAGTCAAAATCTTAATTAAACTTTCATTCTGTTCTACTAGATTTTGCACTCCCCTCCCATTGCACCTGAAATCCAAACGAAAAAGTGAGAATTTCACCCAAAAAACTATTTTGTAACCTTAACCAAATGGCGGCAAACTTACTTCTACGTATTTACTGCAATATATATTTATAGCTAAATATCTGTAGGTTTTTTCCTATTTCAGCTATAAACGAAAGATAACAAAAATGTACCTATTGGGCCTTATAAGAGGGATATTGACAAAAAAAAAATGTAGAATTGTTTTAGGCCCTGCATAGCTGTGTGATCAATAGTTTTGTCAGTTTTATCACAATCTACTCAATGGCTTTGGAAAGCATACAGGACAACAATGCACTTAGATTTACGAAATAGATAATATTTATTAAATTTTTAGTAATACATTTATGGAATATCATATCATAATGAAATGAAATGAATTAAAAGAACAAAATATCATCAAAGATACTGTTCCTTTTTACGCGTAGAAACAGAACAAAGATACAGCTGACCGCAGAAATGTAAGACAAGGTTTTCAGTTACAAACCTAACATCTAAATTACTGTATTCTATGTAAACTAGCATTCTGCCTGTGGTTTTGCTCACTATAATATATATTTTGTGTCAAGTTCTAAAAGCTATTAATCTATCATTATTTTAGAGAACAGTTTGTGTATGAGTTTCACAAATTATACCTATCTATTATTCTTCTGAGTCAGGGTGTTTCTTGTGTTTAATTTCATGTTTTTTATTTTTACAAAGTCCCCTTCGACATACGAGCATTCCTATTAGGGGAATTGTCTTGGAAAAATCAATCAAAACTGTCTTCGGTTGTTGGGAGATCGTTTTAAAGATATTAATATTCAAACAGTTGTAGAAAAATAATTTTATATTTTTGATACAAACTTACTCACCTTATTTTTAGTATACACTTCTTTGTATAAGTAGGTGATTGTGTAATAGGTTTTATTTCTGTTCGATGCTCAGATTCGGGAAGGACAACTCGGGTACTTCAACGTAAATAGCCAAGGCCCTTTTCTGAAAATCACGGAACGTATCAATGTTAAGAAATTGCCAAGTGCGTGTCAGGCCACGCATGCAATAGGGTTCCGTAGTCAACCATAATGGTAGGTAGATTTAAAATCGTGTCCAATAAATAATTGTTATGTTCACTTATTATTTCTTTATTTTTGTTCGAAGTTTTCCAAGTGACTGCATGTTACAAGTTATATAAGGCCCCTATAACTCCTAAAAATAAATTATTTTAACAAAAAGGAACCGACTTCAATGAAAAACTATTCCGAGTACCCAAATCGCGACAGTTGTGCCTATGATATTTGAGGAGTTCCCTCGATTTCCTTGGGATCCCATCATCAGATCTCGATATGGGATGACGATGGGACCACCTGTAAGCTACGCCTATTCCAATGCAAAAAGATTTTTTGAAATCGGTTCGTAAACGACGAAATTATCGCTGAACATACATTAAAAAAAAAGATTCGGACGAATTGAGAACCTCCTCCTTTTTTTTGAAGTCGGTTAAAAAGTTATCAAAATCGCTATAGTTTTCCTTGAAAGTTCAATATATGGACTACTATCCTGATTTTTTTTAGATTTATCAGCCAGCCGTTTGGCTTTTAAAAGGGGGGACGACACCCTGTTTTTACAAACGGACGGACATGACGAATCTATAAGGGTTCCGAGTCATGAACTACTTAACCCTAAAAATGACGTAAGGGCAAGGTCGTTTATAAGGAAGTAACGGTACTTTTTAAATTCCGTTGTATAGGGTTCTCAGATTCAAGACTTTGTTTTTTTTTTCTTTTAGACTTTTAAACATTTTAAATTAGACTTTAAGCCCTTTAATATTTAAATCTAAAGTTGTCTGAACCTCTTTCCTTTATGATTCAGTTTAAGAACCCGATTTTGGCACTACAGTTTACATGGTTCATTGACATAGCAACCATTTTCGGTATTGTAAGTCCAGATTCCAATCATTTCATCAGTGTGTTTGGATGATTCGTAAATTATTAATTCGTTTTCATCTGAATACAGTGATAGAAGTGAATGAGCAGTACTTACTACTGCTCGTTCACTTCTCCTATCACTAGTAGTAGTAGGAGTAGAAGTCGTACTTATTTCAATTCTCTTCTTACACTTCTTCTCTTGAAAATCTCTATGTTCTTGTTATAGTAAATTAAAATGTATTTTTTAAAGGATGGTTTTGTTGGTAATAGACGAGTGTCATTCACTAGGGAGACGCTTTTATTCTTTACATATTAGACGAAGCCTCAGAAGCCTCAGTCACCAGCTGTCACCTGTGAAAATAGATTTCAAGATTACATTTTATTCACGTTTACATATTTTTTTTTTCCAAATAACTCTCTTTTTGGATTTGAGAAGGGGAAGTTGCGATTAGAACCTTGACTTAATACTTAAAATTTTTGAAAACAACGATTTTTGATTGAGTATAGGCACGAACTTTTCCAGTTCGTAAAGTAAAATAAGTTAACAGAATATAATTAAAGGTGTATTGAATAGTTTAAGGTGGAAACATTCATTCATTCATATAAAACCGGCCAGTCCTCCAATTTACATAATATATATACAATATAATTTATAACATAATGTTCATATTAGTACATTTTATTGCTCTAAAACATATGTAACACATTTGTTAATCATGTGTAATGCAAATGTATGCGCATAAAATTAAAGAAACATAAACATTGAGCGTTTAATTATGTCGTCAAGTCTAAAAAGTATAGTACCGAGTAGGGTTCATGATTTCTCGAGCTTTTCAATTTCTCGGGTGTCGAGAATTCTCGAAGCTAATTTCTCGGGTCTTCTCGGGTTGTCGAGAAATTTACATTTACGTACGTTTTCTCATATTTGGTTGCAATAACCTCAAGAAATTCAATGGTTTCCCTCTCAAATAAAAGTATCAAATTAATTACAAAACTTTTATTGATTTTATTTAGAAACATTAATCTAATTAAGCTAATTCATTAAACAAAATCACCCAATGATTGTATCGGTGGAGTTTTAAAGTTTAGTTTCTGTTGCTGCATACTTTCATACCCAGGCCTTTTTTTTCGGTGCACTCACACCTGAACTTGTAGATGCTTCAGATTCAGATTGCGGGCATTTAGTAATACTTACTGATTTTATGCACATGTGCTAAATATCTCACCAAACCGCTAGTAAATGAACCTTTACAAACAATGGTTTTTTTTGCACTTTATGCATTGCGCATTTGCAGATTCCTTTTTTTTTATATTTTCATATTTTTGATGCTTTCATCTTTACTGTTATAGTGACGTTTCGGTAAAATCTATAACAAACGCAATTCAAATTAATAATAAGCCTATTGAATAGTATGTGATATTCACACACACACACACAACACAACTGGCTATATTCGTCTCACAAATTTAAAATGACACATTAATTAATTTCAAATTACTTACATAAGAAAAACATATAAGAATAATTAACAACTAAGCTTGTCTTGTTGTTTTACAAAAATAGGAAATGTAAGTAGACTAAGTAGTTTAATTAATGTATCGTTAGTTATTTTATGTATTAAAGTTTTACTAAAAATAATAGAAAAGAACACATAGGTACCTACTCGTACCTAGTAAAATTTAAGATCATATTTAGATTATATTATTGATGAAAATAAAATAAATAATAAAGCCATGATGTGTCAATCAAAGTGAAAATACTTACCTGTTTGATTTCAATTTATCACGTAATCTGTGAAACACTACGTAAGCTATCGTGTAAAAACGACGCCGCAGAGCGCTTGCAGTGTATGAGATCAATGTTTAAGGGTGCCGCTGCGCTTTGGCCCGTGCGCCAAGCAACATAACAAACGGTAATTTAATTTCTATATAGGTACATGATTTCTCGAGTTCTCGACTTTTCTCGAGCTAGATTTCCCGGGAACAAAGCCCAACGATTTCCCGGGAATTCTCGGCTCGAGAATTCCCGGGAATAAACCCTAGTACCGAGATTCTTGTTAATGGACATATATGTAAAAAAGTGTAAATTTATTTTCTACTAGCTTGACGCCGTGGTGTTAGGTGTACCCATTGTACCTTCGTTTTTATATCATTTTATTCAGTTGAATATGGTATTTGCATATTCAGCCCACATATTCCATGAAACAGACAATTGTTTTCAGTACATTTCCAAGACAGTATACGTCATCAATGTGCACACCTTCAAAACTCAACCAAGATTCATTATAATTTCATTCACAGCCGTACGAAAACTAGTTTTTTCCCTTTACTCATTCACCACTTGCATCATTTACGATAATCAAACAATCTATAGGAACATTATCGTTTCTCGGCATCATGTGACGTGGACTTGCATAAAAAGTGCGCGTGAGTCAGCCGAGAAACTCGCGGTCGTCGACCCCGTTGCACTCGTGCACAATCCCCCTTCCCGAGTGTCCAATGCACATAGTAATGAATTAATTAATGTTTGGAATTATGCCATGGAACTAATACTTATTATCAACATCTAGTGGAGAACTTGCGATGATGAATCCGTGGTAAGTATTTTTCAGATGAAGTTGTGTAGAATGTATACTTCAAGAATTATCAAAGTTGGAAATTTTAGGAAAATGGTAGGAAATAGATAATTATTATCGGTAATCAGGATGAGGGCTGTAAGCAATAGCATAGGAGCCTAGCCAAGTTGCAAATGTTATTCATTTTCGATTTTTATTCTAGTTTCATTTTATTTTTCATTCACGTGAACAAAAAAAATTTTGTGCCAATGAAACAAAAGCAAGTTTTCTAGGTGGGCAGGATCGGGTGCTATAATTAATATTACCAGAAAGTGGATTTTATTTCTATGATGCTACTGCATTGTATACATTGTTTAATACATGATCTTTATAATTTATTGATCAACCCCCTACAGAAACTGAAAATGTTTGCACCTTGCCTAGGGGAGCTGGGCCGCTAAACATGGCCTCATGGGTTCGATACACGTCCAGGTTAAATACTGTTTTTTTTTTTAAATATAATGCAGCCAAAACGTATGATGAGCACATCCATTGTTCTGTCTCTGGATGTAATTCATATATTATACTTTCTTTTGTTTTTAGCGCGGGGCATGCTTTTCGCACCATACCCTTCGTGGGGTTAGCGAAGGGTGTGTGTTATTGCCAGAGGAACCGGTCTACTCACTAAACCCCGCAGCGGTCCCATCTCCCTAAGATGTGGCTGCAGCGACCCTTTAAACGACGATTAGGGGGCCTAGCGATTTCTGCCGCGTCTCCTTGGCCGCCTCCTTCGAGCGGGATCGGCTCTTTCCCGATCCCGCTCTGCTATCCCCCGATCTCTCCTTCTCGCGAATAACGTCCTCACAGAAGGAGAGCGCGGCTTCCCATCGCTCGTCACTCGCCAGCATTGCCGTGACATGTGATCATTTGTAATGCAAGCGGTGACTTTTACCTACTACTATAAAATTCAAAGTAGCTACTTTTGTTTATCTGTTACGCTTTCACAGCTAAAACGTTTCATTCGTTTCAATGAATTTTGGCATATAGATACTTTGATACTAGAGTAAGGACGTCCCTTACTATTTATCGAGATAACATCACAGGCGAAGCCGGGGGAAAAGCTAGTGTGTACATAACATTGAATAAATATAAGTATGTTTATCGGCCGTCTCTACTTGCCATAGCAAGTAGAGGCTCGCATAGTTTGAAATCAAGTTTCGCCTAATTTAAAAAAAAAAGTTATATTAAATAAACGCCATGAAAACCAACTCAAATTCCAGGAGTGTGAGATGAATAATTATTTAAAGTTAATCACAGTCTTTATCCATATCCAAATCATAACTAAAGATATCGATAACCGGTTTCCTTAAGCTATTTAATCATTGTGGAGTTAGTCTAAATAAATGTTATATATTTATGTAATAGGTGGTGACGGAACATCACTACATAATATAAAACAAAGTCCTCCGCAGCGTCTATCTGCACCGATTAAAATTAAATTTTGTACCCAAATAGTTTAAACCGTTTTTACCGCGTTAACCGATATAGACGCCAAGTGTCACCACCCCTATTAATCCTGTTTCTATGTGTCTCGTTAGAGAAGACTAGGTAAACACACTGCACAATATGCAGGGCGACAGCACTGCAAAAAGAAGGAAAACTTGACCCGAGCCCTATACCAACTCGTCTGGCCAGCGTGGTATAGTAGGGCAAAACCTCTTTTCTAAGGATAGGCCCATATCCAGCCGTGGACAATTACTCCTAAAAGCCGTTGATCATAATGAGGATAGATAGTAGTAATACATACATAGATAAGTAGTATGTTTTATTCCATTAAATTTGTATCCAAGTGCAATGGACCCGCTCACATTTCGCCCAGCAACAATTGAACAACATTGCTGAAGAGAAAGTCAACGCTTCACTGACATTTCAGCCACAAATTTCATAAAATAAGCATAGTCACGACAAAGCATTACACGAGAATAATTAGATTCGGTACAAGAAGGCATGCTAATACGTAAGAGCAATATAAATAGTAAATTTTGACTACATATATGCTAATGTTTGTGATATGTTAAAAACGTAAAAGGCTTACAAAATAATTTATTAGTAAGTATACCACTTTGCATTTAGAATAAAAGGTACTTTGAAATCGATATCACAATAAATCATAAACTGCAAAACATATCCATTTTTGGATAACAATTCGATCGATATTCACAGTTGACAATGATATCGAATAACACAAAGTCAAAGAAACTAAAGTCATACTTTCTATGTATTGCTTTCTGCAATTTGTTAAAAATATATTTTTACCCATACTAATGAGGTTAATGCAAGTGGGAAGGTCACACAAGCAGAAAGCCAAACCAATAAAAATACCAAACAGGGTAAAATAGTTTTAAAATGTTTTAAAACCATCTTAAACTTATTAAATATTTTTTGTTTGACTATCTGGCAAATAAATCACTGGATTGTATTTGTATGAATCTGAAACTGTTTCACTTAAACGCAAAAATAAATAATAAAAGTCTCTGACATGAATAAAATAGCATGAGACGTTGTAAAAAATTACCAAAAAAACGAAATCAATTTAAATGGACAGTGTTGAGATAGGTATATAAGTCGATAAAAAGTTTAAAATACTTATTCATATTGTCATTTTGCCTGACAAAATGGACTGTGGAAAATTGAACTGAATCTGAATAATAGCAACGGAATGTGTTTTATTTCCTGAAAATTGACAGGTTTATGGTTTATGTATATATGTACTGCGATCATGTTCTAGATCATACCTTTAGTCTATGCTTTCGCGAAGTAAATATCATGCCTGTAAATAAACGATTCTTTCGATTTGACTTAATGATTAGGATTGTCAGTATCGTTAAATTTTTGTGATATACAAACAACTAATAAGACAAGTTTTAAAAACTAAAACAGGACTACGTAAAAGTATGTCTATGTCACTTATTCATTGAAATCAGTCGTACGGCCAAACTTATCCCTACTATAATTGAATGACACCTAAAGCGCTGAACCGATTTTGATGAATTTTGGTATAGAGATAGATGGAACCTTGGGAAATGACATGGGCTACTTTATACCGCGATAAAAAACATACACGCGGGCGGAGCCGTGGTCAAAAGCTAGTACGTTATACGTACATAGGTACATAGACTGCCAAACGATTACCCGTCATTTTGGCTTGGCAAACTCGAAACATGTTTTCGGGATAAGATTACCCTTTCGCTGTTTTTGTAATAATATTATTTAACAATTATAAATGCTTATTTTTTTTAATAAAGTTATTTTTCGTTTTGTTTCCAACTTCAGCAAATAGATACGTGAGAGCAAGTGCTGTAATGTTTCTTGCTTTAGTTAGTTTTTGGTGATGATAGTACACACCAAAAATGTTACTTTCCTATTTTCTAAAAAGAATTACTTTTCAATACAATAACGGGAAATATAATTACTGAGAGTTCTTTCTCCTTTAAAACTGTTCAACCGTGGTGATGAGAACTTTCTCTGTGTAATGACTGTAAAACTTTCACTGTAATTTCAGCTTTTGTAATGCGTAGGTACTATTTGTACTGCCTCGTTGGTCTAGTGGTTAGCGTATGCGACTGCTAATCAAGAGGTCTCGGGCTCAAATCCCGGGTCGAGGCAAAAAGTGCTTTTGGGTTTTTCTTAGGAAATTCCTAATAGCAGGTCGGAGTTTGGAAGTTTAGAGGTGATTCACGCCCGTGCCTCGAAGAGCACGTAAAGCCGTCGGTCCCGGTTGTCATGAACATCTATGTTAATCGTTATTGGGAAGTCAGTGCCCTCAAATATACTGACAACTAGTTCAATCTTCGAATTTTAGTTCTCTTTTAGAGTTGCAGAGGTCCGATGCCAGTCGCTCCGTGGAAAAACTGAAATTCAGGTAAAACCGGTTGAACTAGTAGCCGACCCCACGACCCCAAATAAACTTGGGAATAAAGGCTAGGAAGATAAGGTACTACTTGGACATTTGCATTTTATAACAATCACGGTAATGCCCGCGGCTTCGATCGTGTCCTAGGGGAAAAATAGATGTTGACCGATTCTCAGATCTACCCGATATACACGAAAAATTTCATACAAATCGGTAAGGCCGTTTCGGAGGAGTTTGGTAAACGCCGCGATACGAGATTTTTATATCATCATCATCACTAGCCTATTGCAGTCCACTGCTGGACATAGGCCTCTCGAGTTGAACGCTACTTCGTTCGATCCTCGGCTACTCGCTAATTTTAAGTAACAAACAAACTCCAATCTATTTTTTGCGATTCATTTAACTTTTAAATAGGCCACGAATCTCCTTTTCTTCTTTACTTTTTATATCCCGTTTTCTTTTACCTTTCCTTCAATATTATTCTAAAGAAGTTATCGTGTGTTATCAAATGATCGACTCATATAGCCGCTTGTTTTCGATAGGCCTTAAAAGTTACTCTTTTCGTTAACCATTAATATGACTTTGTCGATGTTCCTTTACTTTAAATTTAATGTCAGTTAATTAACAGGAAACTACCTATTTTAAGGATAGGTTTTAACAATGAAAACAATGTCTTTTAATTCATCATTGGTAAAGCCATAGAACATAGAAACTTTAATCGCGACTCTGCGGTTTAGGTGAATGGAAATCTTCCCGGAAAAATAACGGGACGTGACATTTATGAAGATTTATTTCTAAAATCACCGTGAAGTAAACGTTCTTATTTCTATTTCTGCTATTGGCTGCTGTTTGGTTTGAAATACGTCAGTAAGCTATTCGCTGTTGCTGTGGGAGACAGGAACTATTGTATACGCCAAAAAGTCAGTTCTAGTAGCCTTTTTAGTTACTTAGTATAGGGATTTACGTACTTTACATTACGTAGGATGAACGGTGACGTCGAAACGTAACAAATTCGAACATATTTCTAACGTCATCGAAACAAGGGCACGTTCTTGGTTATGTAAAATAAATAGTTCGAAGAATTTAAAGAAGAGGGTATTAACTGAAATTTAAATGAATCATTACACTCACAAAACTGCAGAATAAAATTGCAACTTTTGTCTGATTATTGACTTTTATTACTCGATGTTTACTACTTTGACGTTGCTGATTTTTTTGCTTTTTTTTTGTAACAACTCTTGTTTACGAATTATAGATATCACGAAAAAAAAACAACCTATTACCGTATTACTTTGCCGATAATTTTTATATAATTTGATGTGGCAATGTCAAGACGAGTTTGTGTGAATGATCCGAATCATTTTTGTATGATTTGAGGAGAATATGTGTTCAAAGAATGCCATTTCAATGTGACAACGTTCATAATTGAGGCTTACAAAAATTACTTTGGACATTCTCTGGAAATGAACGACCGGCCTTGGATTTCGCAAAAGGTATGTAAAACGTGTGTTGAGTTTCTATGTTTGTGTTCAAATAAGAAAAGGAATAGATTTAGGTACGAAACCGCATGAAAGAACCCGTGAATCATCACGATGAATGTTACCGCAGCCCGGTCCTTTTCACGAGAACGCTACGGATTTTGAGGTGAGAACGCTACGAATTTTGAGGTGAGAACGCTACGAATTTTGAGGTGAAAACTGACCCTAGTGATGGTAACTTTGAATGTGAGTCGATGGCATGACTTTGTTAGTTCAGGAGTTATAGAGACTTAACTTGTAAAATGCGCTCACTTGGAAAACTTCATACAACATTAACGCATTAATACGTAAACATAACAATTTATCTATTGGATACGATTTTAAATCCACGTACCATTATGGGTGACTGAGGAACCCTTTCCTGTGCGTGGCCTGACACGCACTTGGCCGATTTTTTTAACTAGAGCGATACAGAAACAGTCACTGATTTAAAATCATCATTGAAAATTGGACTAATATCATGTATCAAACCCCAATTATCAGAAATGTTCTTCTTACTTCTAATAGTTCACAGCCAGACATAGGACTTAGAAAATTAACACAGAAATTTAAATATTACTTACATGATCATGATTACTTGTAACGAATAAGCGTCACCAGCACTATTCATACGCAGATGTCGTAAGAGCCATCTAAGAGGGCAAACTACGCAGGATAACATGTCTGAAAAGAGAAGGAAACCTGAAACAATTCCTATATCTATCAATTTATCTGGTCATCAGGGTATAGTAGACCAAGATCTCCTTTCTAAGATAAGAAGAGGCCTATAAACTGAACTGTCAAAGGCCGTAGATGATGATTGTTGAAGTCTATCACATTTTTATTTTAAATTGAATACAAGCAGACGGCCAATAAACATTTATGTAAAAAAATGCTACTTAAATCAGTACCTTTTACATAGAAAAATTTTCGTTTCGTGGTTTCTTGACATCTCTCGCACCACATGTCCCTCCCTCCTTCGTGGTGTGAAAGAAATGTTCCTGGCATTATTCCTTAAGCCATTCTATAATTTCTTTTTTTTTCTCAAAAAAACTTCCGCATTAGGATTATACATCCAGCGTCGCAGGGGGCTTTACCAACATATAGTATATTACATGAAACCGACACAAAGAACACCCAGACTAAGAACAACAATTTGTGAATCACACAAAGTGTTATCCCACGTGCGATTTGAACACTTGGCGCAGTAGAAAGCGGCGTCGGCCTGGCGACCACTTAAACCACTAGACTAACCGTGCAGTCAAGTCGATTACAACATACCATTAAAATAAATACGAAAATTCTCTCATTCTTCATAAAATATCCACTGTTACACTGTAATTAGCTGCAATCACCTGGACTCACAGAATCACGACCGAGGAGAGTCTTCGCCGTGTGCAAAGATCCCGTGAGCAGTTTCTGACCATCCACCCGACAAGTGTATAGTATAAGTAAGGTATAGTATAAAGTAAGTAAGGTCGGCAATGTGACCTGGATGTAAATATTTGAGGAAAGCAGAAACATATACTTACTATATACAGATATAACCTACACGCTAGGCCAAAAGCTGGTATACCATAAAAAATGTGTGGTAAACACAAAAAAAATATAGGTACACAAACTTAAAGAAATGAGTTCAATTTACAGCATCTTCAAAGTTATGTACCAATTTCTAGATGAACAAAAAACATATTTATATAGATAGAATAATTTTAACAAAAATCATCATCAACGGTCTTTAACAGTCCACTGCTGGAAATAGGCCTCTTTTGGCAGTGATGTTAGCTGCTTATTTTGTTCCTTTAGTCGCCTCATACGACACCCATAGGGGTGGTGACACTTTGTATTCTTATTCCGTCACCACACGGACAGAAAAAAAATCCGCTTTAAATAAAAGCTATTCTGAGTACCTAAATCGCGATAGGTGCCTATATTTGAGGAGTTCCCTCGATCCTGATTTCCTTTTCATGACACCACATGGGAGACACCAGCTTTCAAATAATTAATGGTTCACCCAATCGAAAGTTCTGAGGTAACAAACATTAAAAAAAATACACTCGAATTGAGAACCTCCTCCTTTTAACATGCTTTTTATTAGCTTCACATGTATGTTTGTTTGTATTATTGTAACCGACTCCTTTGGGTGCGAGATTTCGTTCAAACTTTGTAGATTTATTGAGGACTGATGACAACACACTAATTTGAAAAAAAAAACATTCTAAAAAAATAGTTTGAAAAAACTAAACAAACACGCTTTTAAACTAAAACGTAGAAAATAATTTTAATGTAACAAAGCGTGGGGTGCTTTCTGAAAATATTTCAATAACGTCGCCACACGTTTTGTTACATTAAAATTATTTTCTACGTTTTAGTTTAAAAGAGTGTTTGTTTAGTTTTTTAAAACTATTTTTTGAAGTTGTTTAAAAATCAGCATATTAAAGTTCAACGACAACAAATCTCTCATACGAAAAAGTTTTTATATTACCTTAAATTACAACATTTTTAGGACTTCTTCGCTGGCGGTGCTGCCTTTTCTGCTTCCCTGTAAAAATATTTGGATCAACCATACATTTCTTATAATTAATTATCAAATTCTATCAGTATCAATAATGCCCGGACAATATGATGATGACAGCTTTGGTCGGGCAATGTGATTAAAATACTATTAAAGTAATTTACCACATGGTGGCAATACAACGAATGTTAATTCCGCGAGGCAATGATGTCAATATAATGGGTATTATTTCATCATATAATCGATGATGAGGATTTTTAAATTGCCTGGTTATTACGAATAAAACATGTACAAAATATTAGATGATTTGGTTATCATTATGCCGGTCATCGCTCAAGTAAGATTTCTATAATGAAAGCAATGGTACAGATGCTGAGGCTACCAATATGTACTACACTTATCACTTGTACTATGGTACAAATGGTAAGCGTAAACTAGTGGATACAAAAAATAAATATCGTTACTTTTTCACATCTTGTGCCGCAGGCGGTGGTGGTGGATTGGATACACCGGCAGCGCCCTGGCCTTGCTCTGGTTGAGGAGGCGGTATATTACCCCTAGGATTTAGAAAAGAAAGAAGTAAAAACAACATTTTCCAAGAACAATTTTCAACATGATTAAAATGGCACGCTAACTTCGAGACGATGAACATTAGACAATTTATAGTTAGAGTTATTCTTCTTATAAATAAGCTAAATCACTTGTACTGGGAATGGGTTAATATAATGGAAGGTGTTCGAACCAGCCAAGATGCAAAGGTTTATTTCATTGGCTAATGGCACTTAGTCACGTGATCAAAAAAAAAAATTTGCCAATGAAACAAGAACTAGAGAAATGGAATAGAAAACAAATTACGTCTGCAACTTGATTAGGGGGCAGTAATCGTTCGATCTCTAATCTAACTCCTAAAGATGAATTCACACACATGATCGCGCGTTCGGTTCGATTGCCAAGGAATTTTCACTATTAAATAGCTGGTGTTTTAAGAGCTAAGTAAGGTAATTTTGTTTTAAAGAAAAAGATTTCTGTGAACTGTTATATTGTGTACCCCCGGTAAGCAAAGTCCAGAGGGCACAGCTATTAGTTAACTAACATTATGTATGAATATGGACACAACCGGTACATTTTAATTAAAGCTTAAATAAATGTCAGTACATTAAATTGCTCTCGGCACTAAATTGAATGAATGAACTAAATGAGATACCGTTTAAAGGACAAAATAATCGCTGGTGTGATATGGTAACCCAATCTTATATTGAAATTAGGAACTCATAAAGTATTTTTGATCAAGTGAGACTTGAAATAAAAAAAAAATCATCATTAATGTGTCTATTGTCTATTCTATAATTTGAATGTCTCTTCTATAAATTAGATGAGATTGAGTAGATTCCACTTTTTTTTAAATTTCTTGACCAATGATCGGACAATCGGCTTAAAAGTCTACACTGTTACAAAAAAGGAAATGAGTTGATTTGAAATATTCTGTTTTAACTTTAAACATTCCATGTAAGATGTCAGCGTAATTAAAAACTCATATTGCGTAGAACCATGGGCGTACCCAGCTTTTGGTCTAGGGGGGGGCAAGTCAATTTTTTTAGGTCGGATCGTCTGCGGCTGTTTTGTCATACACACTACACAAACACACCTATATGAAACATTAAGTATATTATGTAGTGTTCGGGCGATTAGTCCCCCGAGTACGACGGGTACAAGGAGCACTACGTCGCCTGCTGCCCAATGCCAATGAGGGGCGCTCGTTTGGTCTGACGACCTGGCGGGCTACTCCCGCTGCCAGGCTCAAATCAGGAGTTTGCAGCGGCTGATGGCCATACGGATCGTACGGTGCAGCGACGGTCCTGGCGCGATCTCCACCCTTCGACATTCTGGCCTACATGGGCGCTACGGTCTACGACCAAATTCATTCAGTTGGTCGGAGTACTAGGGAGGCAGTGCCAGACCATGAGGCTGGAAAGCTACGGCAGAACGCGCATAAGCGAGTTCTGGAGACTTGGCAGCCACGGCTTAAAATTCAGGGCTGTGCTAGCCAACGGGCTGTCGGAGCCGTTCTGCCGAACATCGAAGCGTGGGTAGAGAGGACCGACTGTGTCACCTATCGATTGACTCAGATACTCACCGGGCACGGTTGCTTCGGCGAGTATCTGAATCTAATAGGACGGGAGGCTACAGCTCAACGCCACCACTGCGGGTCTGACCGGGAATCCGCCCAGCACACAATGGAGGACTGCCCTGCTTGGACGTCCGGGCGTCGAGTCTTGGTCAATTGGCAGGGTGTAACAATGAAAGAGCAAGCGCTGGTGAATGTTCTTTACCGAATCTCGCCTCTAATGATGATAATAATGAAATTTTGCGTCTTATTTCTGCCGAAACTTGTACGGGATTTACAGGGATCTCTAATTGTCAGACCGTTCACTAAATATAAAGATATAAACAATAAAGAGAATCAAGTGAGCTGCCAATTGCTCTGGCAACGCAAAAACAACTGTACTGTGTTGCTTTGCAAATAGGCCCGCATAACTTATTGAAGATAACAGAAATACGTCACAACCTATAGTTAATACAATATTTTTTTGCGGTACTCACGATTTTCCATTGTGAATAAGAAAACGCTGAAGGCGTTTTTCGAGATTTGTTGAAACTGAAAATTGATTCTAGTGATGAAATTTTGCGAAAACCGAAAAAGCCAGCCAAAAATGCTCAATATACATCCCCAAAAATACAAAATGCAATTTTAAATATGGAGTTCCAATTAGAGAAAAATAGGTTGATGATGTTAAGGCTGCAATCGGTTTTGTCAAGTTACAAATAATGGATGCTCAAATAATAGCTACTGAAATGAATGGATTCATCAATGTCTTAAACATCGATGTTAACCAATGCCGTGGGACAGGGCTACGAAGGATATGCTACGATAGGGGAAAAGATGGCGGTGTCCAAAAAATATTGAGAGAAATGTTTAAAAAGAGTTTATATTTTTACTGCGCCTGCCTCAAGCTAAACCTAGTAGTGAACGACATATATAATGTTTCTTAGTTCCGAAACTGCATCAGAACTGTAAAAGATACGATAAAAAAATCAGGGAATCAGTTTTGCGTCAAAAATGTGCACAAAATATCTTTTGTGTATCCCACTGCTTTGTAAAACAAAAGTATTTCGATGTTAAAAAACCATTTTGTGGAAATGGTGGAAGGTTTGGAATAGCTTTCACAGGATGGTAATTCTGGGACAAGTAGCTTTCCATTGTTATCCGCAGTTGGACAAACCATACTCATATTATCTTTATGAATTATAGACAAATACAATTCGCTGTTGCAACCCGTCACAAACACATTGCAGTCTAAAACCTTAGACGTAAGTTAGTGTACAGAACACATTCAAACATTATAAACAGCAATTACGGAACATAGGCTTTCTGCACAAGAAAGCACTGAAAAGTTATTGATATCAGCTAATAAAATTGCTAAGGTTTTGAATCATAAACCGCGTCTTCCAAGGACAGCAAGCCGCCAACAATATAGGGCAAATCATCCAGCTGGTTCCGAATATTTTCGCCGATCGTTGTATGTCCCTATTGAGATACATTATCATCCTAATTAGAGGCGAGATTCGGTAAAGAACATTCACCAGCTTTTGCTCTTTCATTGTTATACCCTGCTCAAATAATAAAAAATACAGCTCCAAAATTGACCATCCATATCTGTATGTCTCTCCTATGTTATTCATATTTAATTTTAACATTGCATGAGAAAAGTAAAGTATTTAACTTTTTTATGCTGACATGTGATGGGTAACAAATTAAAATTTCTAAATACTGATATTACCACCCATGCTACTGACAAAATCTACTAACTACTAAAAATATTCTATTTTTTTTACAGTTCAAAAATAAAAACTACTAAAGTGGTACAACTACTGATTCGGCAACCCTACAATAACATCTATACAATTAAATATAATTGAAGTGTCTGTTTGTAATATCAAATAAACCGTTTTAGGGTTCCGTAGCCAAATGGCAAAAAACTGAACCCTTATATAGATTCGTCATGTCTGTCTGTCCGTCCGTATGTCACAGCCACTTTTTCCGAAACTATAAGGGCAGCACACTAGCTACTTTTAGCATCGGCGATCGGCAACTAGTCGCTTTTTAGAAGCTAAATACGGCGACCGAATGCTCTACACCGCACACTTAAAAACGCCAAACGCGGAGATTGAGTCGCTTTTTAGAAGCGCGACAGCAGCTGAACGCTACTCTCCGCACACATTCGGATGCCGGTAGCATCGATTTGGCATCTCAGCAGTTGCTAAAACTCGCTAAAACGCGATGCAGCATCGATGCAGTCGCAAAATCGCCGATCGCCGATGCTAAAAGTAGCTAGTGCGCTGTGGCCCTAAGAACTATTTTACTTGCTGCTACGGAACCCTTCATGGGCAAGTCCGACTCGCACTTGGCCGCTTTTTTACTAAATGCAAATCAAAGTAATTACGATACTGACATTCAATATTGAATTTTTATATTTTTTGTCTGTCTGTCCGTCTATCTGTCTGTTTGTTCCGGGTAATATCTGGAACAGCTGGACCGATTTTCACTGGCAGATGGCTGATGACATAAGAAGTAACTTAGGTATTTTTTTTTAGACTAGCTTCACTCCGCAGCGTTACTCGAGATTGACAACATTAACCGCAGGTAACACTGCGAGACTCAGCTAGGGTCAAATAAAATGCAACCTCAACTCACAACTCCCTACCGAAGATTACCGAATACAGCCGAGCGTTCTAACGCTCGGCTAAGTTCGGTATTCTTCGTCCGCCATTGTCGGTTTTTTGGCAATTGCACCGTGTATTTTGCCAGTGACTACTGCACGATTTATTTAAAAGTTAGAGCATAAGGCCCCTTTACACTTTGATTAGTAATTAGGCGAGTTCATACATGTTCTGCTAGATTTCCAGGGGGGGGCAGCTGCCCCTCCCTGCCCCCCCCGGGTACGCCCATGCGTAGAACATTAATCTGTTACAAATGTGTGCTACGAATATACAAAGTAATAATGCAGTAGACTAAACTTTTATATTTAAAAAAATCTGAGGAGTTTTTACTATTCGTTCAGTCTGAATCCGCCCAAAAAACTCAAACATAAAATCAGTATTGCATTTTGTGTGGCTGTGTGTATTTCCTAATTCTATTTTCGTTCCTTTAACAGACCACCTCAATATTTATTTTTGTTTCTACTCTATTAACTTAAATATTAAGATTCGTGGTACAGGGAGGTACAGTTTCTGGATATTTTTTAATTTTGGAAAAATATATGATTAAATATATTTTACTTGAACAAAACAGCTCTTTTTACATACAAATGACATATTGAAATTTAAGTATATTAAAAAATAATAAAACCAAACGCAAAATAACAACTTTAATAACGATTTATTTATTTTTTTAGTTTTTAAAATATCTTGTTGCCTTTGCGCTAATAAAGGAGGACGAACAAAATGAAAGTAGTTAATGCAAAAGGCGGGAACTCTAGTCATTTTTTTTATTGCTGTTAATTATATACATTTATTATATAGATTAATAACTTAGTGAAGACAATTACCTGTATTTCTATTTTCAATTAAATTGAAGGCAACCGTAACCTTATTAAAACTTTGAGATAATTTCATGACCAGATGAAATGAAACTATAAGGTAACTAAGGGTAACTTATTATTTTATGTTCACAATTTACTTAAATTGTAATTCTCGAAATTATCGAACTCGGTTTATTATCAGTAACCAATATTCAAGTGAACCGAGTTTTTTCTATGTTTATAAACTATAAAAACTGTTTTTGTAATAACAACTCACGCTTCTTGCTTTTTTTTTTATCGAAAATAAGTCCCGTTTACAGCATGAAGCATGAGCATGTTTTTGTAATGTTATTAGAGCTAATAATTTAAACAATAGCTGATTAATTACACAATGCTAAACTACACAATAATTACAATTTCTACGTAACTCACTACGTTCTAAAAACTACGAACAAAAAGATAAGAAACACATCTCTCGATAATCGTCGAGAACAAGGTGTTACATTTGAAATAAAAGCTCTCATTTTTATCTAAGGAAAACAGGCTGAACTACAGATAAATTATTGATTAAGTATGTTTTGTCAGGGTCGATTATGTACCCTATCATTTTCATCACCGTGTTTCTTCGAATTATTCGAGTAGTAAAAATAATAGTTCAGATAGTCGCCCTAAGATAAATTAATATGCTTTCGCTGTAAGAAGTGGTCATGCACATTTCTCATTAAACATATCTAAAGATGTGCTAACGTATTATTTCGTAATGGAAGCTAAAAATATTAGAGTTGACTTAGGCATAGATAGGGAGAAAAAGTGTCATAATCTTCTTCTTCTTTTTACTAGCCTTATTCCCAATATTATTTGGGGTCGGCTACTAGTTCAACCGGTTTTACCTGAATATTAGTTTTTCAATGGAGCGACTGGCATCGGACCTCCGCAACCCTAAGGGAGAACTGAAATTCGAAGGTTATGAACTAGTTGTCAGTAAATTTGAGGGCACTGACTTCCCAATAACGATTGCCTTAGATGTTCATGACAACCGGGACCGACGACTTTACGTGCTCTCCGAGGCACGGGCGTGAATCACCGCCAAACTTCAAAACTCCGGGCTGCTATTAGGAATTTCCTAAGAAAAACCCAAAAACACTTTTTCGCGCGACCCGGGATTTGAACCTGAGACCTCTTGATTAGCAGTCGCATACGCTTTCCAGTAGACAACGAGGCAGTTAATATCAGACAAATTTCAAAAAGTATACATATCACTATCTTTTGACCGTGACTCGTTATTATTACAGCATACAGTAGCATACATATGTCTCTTTTAGAGAATCAAAGGATTTTCATTGTAAATTTCATCCAAACTGGTTAAGCGATTTAGCCGTGAAAGTGTAATAGATAGACAGGGTTATTTTATGTTACCTACCTGTTACCTAAATTCTATGTTGCATATGTTTATAATCTAAATTTTCCACGTTCCTATAAAATGCAGCGCGGTAAACATACCCAGGTGATATTTTATTATTGATACATTCCATCACAAATTGAGGAAAATTCCCACGACCAACTGTGATATCATGGCATTGGTTCGTTTCCTGTACGATATTAATTTACCAAATTTCATCTTATTATGACACAATTTTAAAAAAGCTGAGGTTTTCCGGCTAAAATTGATCAGACAGTATGTAAAGAAAATGATATCATTCCTGCCTCTTGAGCTATTGACATTTGCTATTCAAAGATAGGTATATTGAGCTATTCAAATTGACATTCCAAACATAATTGATAATAAAAAACACTAACTCCTCTTTTAATTTAGATATTTATTGTAAGAGATTCATCGTGAAACATTTGCATCTTGACTAAGGGGCTGAGCCATCGATCCTTTTTTTCATCTAAATTGCAATAGTAATTGAATAATAAATAAATCTAAATTGAATAGTAAAATAAAATACTCAAGCTCTCGACCGATAAAATTATTGCGTCAGAATAGGAAAACGTTTTGCAATTAGGCATCTAAGTTTTGCCATGTCACTAATGCCCGCTATAAACGTTACGACTATACTCGTATGGTATTGTTTAATCTGTGCAAATTTATCGATAAACGAAAATCTGCAACGATTTATCAGGCGGTACTATTTCGATTCTGTAAAAAAAACATCTACAAATACTCGTAGCTGTTCCAAATTTGGGTTTCTCGTCGTTAAGTCATCCGCAATAATATCGATTCCTAGTACTGTAATTGTTCATGTTTTTAAGATATATTCGATTCCAACGAACAAAAGATGTTACATTCTCCCTAGCTACGTCTAACTCAATGTGACACTACACACGTGGTTATAAAACTAACCGTCAATAATATTACAAATCTTTTTTACCCAGTAGCACCAAAATCACCCGTCGCTTGAAATTGTACCATTTCCGTTCATTAACTTGTATCTGCCCTGTAAAAGTGTTTATAGAGATATGATTTTTTTCAAATGCACATTGATTAAATAAATGTGTGACAACTGGTTACATTATTCTGTATACAATAGTTCCTAATTCACAGTAAACATAGTTTTAACGTTGCCTAAAATCATTTCTTTCCGTTTAGTACATTCTACATAATAAATACTATAAATATACTTCTTAATTCTTTATTATTGTATTGTCTTTGGTTTCGAATTGATTATAAATTTATCGAAATCTATATCTATACTCACAATATATACTTAATAAAAACGCCAGTGTATCTATTATCGTAAAAATAAAAATGAAAAATATTTACTTTGGATTTCTAGTGTCTGGGTAAGGGAACTGTGGTAGCGGTAGAACTTTCGGTGTTTTAACTTCACCATCTTCAGCTGTTTGGTTCGGGAGCCAACCACTAAGATACATAAAAATATATTAAAAAGTGCGATCACAGTTGTGAATCAACAAAATATTTTACTGTTTAATGAAACAATGGAGTAATATATATGTCCAGCAACCACTCATTTCTTTCATAACTTTGTTTAAAAGTGAGAATTTATTAGATTTTCTGGGTATGCATTTTCTATTGTCATAGTTTGTCGTTGCTGGTAAACTGTCAAGAAGTTATAAATAAATATATAATAAAAAGAATTAGATGTTCAATTCGATGGTGTAATCCACATGCATTCATTCAAGAACGCGCAAAATTAAAACTTTTTTGGACCAAATAAGTGATTCGTTTTATTTGTAAAATAAAAACTTTCTCTTTACCGTTTTTTTTTGCTTTGTCTTGTTGTTATACCTATATTACTAATATTTTTCTTTTTCCTCTATAATGATTGAGGTAAATTTAAATAATAGTATCCTCTTTAATGAAAGAGGAACAATGACGTGTTCAGGATAAATGTTTCATAAAATAGTCAACGAGACGAGGAAAATAATAAAGTAACAATTAGGTAAATATGACAAATTTTTGTTCCGCTTTCTTGGAATTAACCAAAACCGTCGGTCCCAGTTGTCATGAACGCCTATGGCAATCGTTATTGGGAAGTCAGTGCCCTCAATTATACTGACAACTAGTTCAATCTACGAATTTCAGTTCTCCCTTAGGGTTGCGGAGGTCCGATGCCAGTCGCTCCGTGGAAAAACCGGTATAACCGGTTGAACTAGTAGCTGACCCATAATAAAATTGGGAAATAAGGCTAGGAAGAAGAAAATCTTAAAAAACATTATTTCTTATTGGAAGCTAAATGATTAAGAGTAATAAAAAATCAGTTCATCATCAACAGCCTTTAACAGGCCACTGCTGGACATAGGCATCTCCTCTCACAAAAAAATCAAGATGTACTTATGTAAAAACTTTTAATACCAACGAATGAAATTTCACAACTTTAAACCAGTTCCATCCAACCGATCTAATCGTACAAAATATAAATTTTGTACACATACGCTCGAAACTGTTACAATGACAATACAATAATATCAACGGATAAAAGACTATTTGATCCAATAAAAGAATAAAAAACACATAATTACAAAAAATCATATCTCTGTAAACAATAGACCTAAACTTAGAACCGGAATATCCGAAATGGAATACATTTCTACAATCTATATATATATAAATTAATTGCTGTTCGTTAGTCTCGCTAAAACTCGAGAACGGCTGGACCGATTTGGATAATTTTTAAGTCTTGAATTCCTCGTGGAAGTCCAGAGAAGGTTTAAAAGGTTTTTTAGGTTAGAATTCCTTTTGTTTGTTTAAAGTTTATTTTATACAAAAGTATAGGTCTTCTATTTATCGATTGAGGCAGTACAAAATCTGCCGGGTCAGCTAGTAGTATATAAATATTTTATCGTAGTAGTTTTATGTACACGTTATTTTTTTGATAAACTTATTTAAATACACAGTAAGTCAGCAGTATATTATTTTATAGTCATAAGTTCAATAACTAAAACAACAGATCATAGTAAAAAGCACTGCAAATTACATAACGGGAAATGAATAAAAATAGTGTTTATATACTCCGATATTTTTGTTGTCCAATTTATTTAGATATTTTTTGCTTCTTGCGTTTCTTCTTTAGTGTCTTTAGTAAAGGTAATTTTAAAACTCCATCAAACTACTTTAAATTAAAATACTTTGTTCTCGAGTACTGTATCTGAAAAGTATTTGAGTAACTTAATACAAAATATTTTGAGAGCCAGCTTTTTACCTCATATGTCGTGACGAATAGGCTTCTATTGAGAAGTACCAGAAGCGATAAAAATTCCAAGAAAAGCAACCTAGTGACTTTGTTTTGTGCATCAATTCAGAGTAAAATGACTAAGAGGAGGTGTAATTTATATACATGCATACGTGTTTAAAATGAACAAATTAATGTGTGCACATTAAACCCATTAGTAACATGATTTCAAAATATCAGGTAAATTAGGGAAATAACTTAATTGCAATAAATGCACTTACCACATACTATGACTGTGATAATCACATTCGAATACGAGACTCAATATTTAATACGTGTCTCATGGTAAAGTAAACTAAGTATTTGATATTCATTTAATACCACAACATTTTAAAGTATTTTAAATTTAAACAAGACAAATATTTAATACTTAGTATTACATAAACCTATCCATTTTAGTGAATATTATTTAAACCCAAAGAACTAAGCTAACACTAAGAACTAAACTACTACTAGGATACCACAGCAACTAAATCGAACTCAAAATCTTACAAATAAAATCAGAAAATTCGGTGTTGAATCTGATAGACCTTTACCCGTTGATTTATTTATTATTTATAGATTTATTTATCTTGATGGTGGTCTGATAGAGGTAGAGATGTGGATACAAAAACTCTGTTCTTTTCGAGCTTGTTGATGGAACCGGTAAGAGTAGGAATTCATTGTTAATTTGAATGTTACTTTCTTCAGATTGTACTGAATTCAAGTGATGTAAGGGCCACCGCAGACTAGCTACTTTTAGCATCGGCGATCGGCGATTTGGCGACTGCATCGACGCTGCATCGCGTTTTAGCGACTTCCTGCGTTCGATCGCGGTATCGGAAACGCGCGTTTTAGCGACTGCTCAGATGCCAAGTCGCTGCTACCGGCATCCGAAATAGTGCGGAGAGTAGCGTTCAGATGCTGTGTCGCGCTTCTAAAAAGCGACTCGATCGCCGCGTTTGGCGTTTTTAAGTGTGCGGTGTGGAGCGTTCGGTCGCCGTATTTAGCTTCTAAAAAGCGACTAGTTGCCGATCGCCGATGCTAAAAGTAGCTAGTCTGCGGTGGCCCTAAGACATTTTTTTTAAACCGTTGTGTACGTTATCTTCCTTTTCTTTTATTGACAAAGAAGCCAATCGAGCATGATATAATGTGACTGACGCTGCTCATGAGCGCCCGTAACTCAGCTCAATGAAGCGCGTTTTCAGCCTTTGAGAAAGGAGTAAGCTGCTTGAAGGGGGAAAGGTTATAAAGTCATAACGTCTGTTCTCAAGAAAGGAATATATTATATTTACACACTTATTTGGAATAGTAAAATGTTTCCGTCAAAAATATTAGTCTTACACTCTGAAATTGTGTTGTGGTTGTTAAATTCGTCACACTGAATAATTGCAATTCCATAATACGTTGCTTGACACAAGAACAAAAAGCTTCTGTTGGTAACTAAATTATTTTATGGTTGCCAAGCAAAAGAAAAACGCTGTCAATGTGGTGAAATACGTGATTCCGCTTATTAAAGGAACTAGGAAACTTGACTATGACTCGTAAACTATTTGGAATCACTGCGGTTATTCAGGCCACTTATGTTAGCTTTTTGTTTTAGAAAGACTACTATTAATAGAGACGAAAACTGACTATCGAATGAGGCCCTCTTAAAATGTTGAGTTATGGGTTTGACGATCATATTCTATTAGGGGATTTAGGGGATATCGAGTAATACATGGGGTATCTTAGATCCAGCAGTCAAAATATTCAGTTTCTGAAATCGCGTGCATTAACTAACAACATGTAAAGCAGGCACCACACTTCGTTATTCGCTATTCGTTATGTGTCTACGCCGTATTCGCCCGAATATTTGTTATGCGCGCAAACAACAAACACGCCACCACACTTCGTACTGGTATATCAAATAAGGCAAATATGTGTGTTGTAGAGATGTGTCATTGTCATTTTTATGGTGAACAAAACGAAACCATACGAACGAACGAAACATATTCTTTTAATTTCCTTTTTATTTTATTAAATTCACAGAAACAATACTTAAATGAAGTCAAATTATTTTGATCATATAATAAACTAATTTAATCGTTTAATCGATTTATTTTATTTCAAAAACTGTTTTATAGTCTATGGTTGTTAGTTATGCACAGAGCATTGTCATTTTTAATGGTCAATGAACGAACGAAACATATTATTTTAATTGCCTTTTTAGGGTTCCGAAGTTCATAACTCGGAACCCTTATAGATTCGTCGTGTCCGTCTGTCCGTCCGTCCGTCCGTCCGTCCGTCCGTCCGTCCGTCCGTCCGTCCTCGACTTACCGTCCAAACGGTAAGTGCTAGAAAGATGAAAGTTTGCATGAATACGTGTTGTAATTACGTCGACAAAGTGCTACAATAAAATTATGAAATATAATTTTATTTGGGGTACCTCCCCTACACGTAAAGTGGGGATGATTTTTTTTTCTCGAGGCTACCCCATTGTGTGGGGTATCATTAGATAGGTCATTTAAAAACAATAAAGGGTTTCCTAGACGATTTTTTGATTTAGGTATCCGTTTGCGAGATATTTCATTTTAAAGGGCACTTTTTTGTAAAAACAGGGCGTCCCCCCCCCTCTAAAAGCTAAACGGTTGGCTCAAAAATTTTGAAAAAAATCGTGATGCTGGTCCATTTAATGAACTTTGAAGGAAAACTATAACCGATTAGATGACTTTCTTAGTTCAGGAGTTATAAAGGCTTATATGGTAAAATGCGCTCACTTGGAAAACGTCATACAAAATTAACGTATTAATACGTAAACATAACAATTATCTATTGGATACGATTTTAAATCCACATACCATTATAGGTGACTGAGGAACCCTTTCCTGTGCGTGGCCTGACACGCACTTGGCCGATTTTTATTATTTTATTAAATTGACAGAAACAATACTTAAATGAAGTCAAATTATTTTGATCATATAATAAACTAATTTAATCGTTTAATCGATTTATTTTATTTCAAAAACTGTTTTATAGTCTATGGTTGTTAGTTATGCACAGGGCATTGTAATTTTTAATGGTCAATGAACGAACGAAACATATTATTTTAATTGCCTTTTTATTTTATTAAATTGACAGAAACAATACTTAAATGAAGTCAAATTATTTTGATCATATGATAGGTTATTTTAATCGTTTAATTGATTTATCTATTTCAAAAACTGTTTTAGAGTCTATGGTTGTTAGTTATGCACAGGGCACTTCACTACCCGTCCGAAGTGTGGGCAGTCGATGCGTGTATTCGCCTTATTCGTGTCCTTTGAAGTGTGTCAAAAAACCGACAAGTCGACGTATATGCGATTCGCTATTCGATGCGTACGAATAAAGCGAATATTGGCGAATATACTCTCCACACTTCGCCGTATGCGCGCGAATAACCCGCATAACGAATAGCGAATAGCGAAGTGTGGTGCCTGCTTAACAATTAGTGCAAAATCTTTTCAAAGAATATGTTCTTTGAATGACGTAAACCAATTGACACACGTTTGACAAACGTCACTTCACAGATGTGAACACTAAAAGTGAACTTCCTTGACCGTGACAGCGTCAAGATCACTTAAATAATCACCTGTCAAAAGATGTTATTGCCAAAGACGTGTGATAACGTGATGTCCGAAACGAACTTACATAATTCGTTTTGGAGTAACAACCGAACTGAGTTTTCAGTGGGCGTTTAATTTTAAATGATGATGAGAAAAATACTAGAGAATGCAAAAACATACCAACTTTTCAATTTTGTTTAAATTCATCGTGTAATATATTTAACTAGCCTGTGAGCTTGTTTGTTATTCTGACTGATGAGCCAGAGTCCTAGAACTCTGGCTCATCAGTCAGAATTCAATTCAAAAATCAGGATTCCCACTCAAGATAAATAATAATATATGTAGGTACATGTGTATTTAGAAATGTGCAAGTTCAGTATAGTATGGTCATGTCATTATAGTCTTCTTACCAAGCCTACAATGTTTTTGAAAAAGTACTTACCTAGGTACATACTAGGGGTCATTCATTAACCACGTGTGGCTCAAAAGGGGGGAGGGGGTTTGGCAAAAATCACGAAATATCGCAAGGGGATATTTAGCCCCCCTAACCGAAAAAAGTGTGTTACGTAAACCCACACGTCCTAAACCTTACCTCGTATCACCAAGGGGGAGGGAGGGAGGAGTTAAAAATGCTTAAAAATCATTACGTGATTAATGAACGGCACCCCACTTGAAATTTCCATTTTGATAAAACCATAATGAATTTGTGCACTTAACAAGCTAATATGGTATTTCAGCATATTCTAATTTGGACGGATGCAGTACAAGTGAATTATCACCGTGTGTTGGATGTGTTAATAAGCCCACAGACACCTACAGAGGTCTATTAGCGTAAGCTAATAATGCTAAACGTTAGAAACACCATTTAAAACTAGACTTTATTTATTATTCGTATTAAATTCATTTTTGAACCTCTGATAATTGCAATGAGCCATTGGTGACGGCGAGAAGTACTATGAGTTAATATCTGTTATACAATATTATTTAAAAAAAATATAGTGACTGTTGAAGATAGTTTAAATTCTATACAATACCTGGTAGGTACAGTACTTTGTGTAATCTTATAGATAGTTTGTTTGTATATTTGTAACAAAGAAACTGCGACAACTGTGAAGCTGCAAATGATATTATTAATAAAACAAATGACTATGTGAACATATTGTTTGTACATAATTAGAAATATAAAATTATATTAAAAATACATTGTAAATATTAAAAGTTGCATTAAGAACAAAATTATAGTATAGAACTAAACATGTTAATATAATTTAATATTGATATCTATAAAACTCAGAATAAATCTATTGCGACTTGAACGCCTTGCTAGTTCAGTATTATGTATGATAATAATGAAATTGATAACTATAAAAACAATAAAAAAAACCTTTGAGACATTGTCGTTATCGTTTATTTCAAGTGGATAATTTAAATGTCAATGTAACGACCCTAATTTATTTATTTAAAATCACGTTGATCTGAAAGATACGCCCGGAGATAGTTACTACAATATGTTCTTAAGGAAGACAAAGACTGTCTCATTTCTGACTGACTGCATGAACAATGATCTAAAATCTCAAGACTCATGTGACAAACGGTGTAGCCGTCTTGTTGACAACTATCGAGTCCAATCAATATAGTCAGCCAAAAGCCTTCACCATTTTAAAGGAACCTCAACTAGTAACCTTGACTTGAGCCTATTGCGACATGTAATTGGAGACCAGATAGCCGATATGAATTTTGTAATTTAAAGAAGGAAACTTAAGTGTATTCCAAACCAAATTATTTCAGCAATACAAATGTAAAAAAAATTTAGAACATCTGTTTCGTGTCGTATATCAAGATTATTCTTCAACAGAATCTGCAGCATCGCTAAAATCACCGGCTTGAACAGAATCACCAGCTTGAACAGAATCACCAGCTTGTACAGAATCACCAGCTTGAACAGAATCACTTTCAATTACATCAATGTCTTGAAAAATTTGTTGAACGACCTGTGGTTCGTCTAAAACACTCATGACTTCATCTGCCACAACTGCTGCAACTTGATCAACATAGATCGGAAGTTGTATTGGCTCGTCATATTGGATGTCGCTTTCATCGGAGTCAGAATTCGCAGAGTCAGGATTCACAGAGTCTGGATTCGCAGAGTCTGGATTCGCAGAGTCAGGATTCGCAGAGTCTGGATTCGCAGAGTCAGGATTCGCAGAGTCAGAATTCGCAGAGACAGAATTCGCAGACACAGAACCGTCGCAGCAAGCAGCTTTCTTCCCGCATGTGCATTTATGGCGACCAGAAAATAGTGGTACGCTGTAAAAATATACATTACAAATTAGTAACCGTTATAACAATTTAAATATATACAAAAAATAAAAAAAAAGCTAAACAAAAAAAGAAAAACAAAATAAAGAGTTTCTTAACATACCGTAAAGTCATGTTCCAAGTAAAAAAAAAATATTTACATACATACTTGAAAAGTCCCACGTAAATAGGAATTTAAATTAACATTAAATATGTAATAACACAAAAAAATGTATCAAACCGTAATAGATCTAAATAGTTGCAAATAAACTGTATAAAGAAAAAGATGTTAAATAACAAAAAAGGGCATACTTCATTACACCATAGATACAAAATTTTAAATTTATTGTTAGTATGCTTATTGATTAGCATTGAGAAAGATTGAAATAATTTGCTTACATCGAGAGATGGTATTGGGGTATAACACTATGCCAAATGGTTTTACTATTGGCACTGTTTATCTGTATGCGATAAACTTCTCCTAGCAACAAACAGCTGATTTAGTCAACTAATAATAAACTCTGGACTGAGGCCAATTTTTATTAAGGCATTTGCGTTATTTACAATATTTCGAGATTAGTTGCAATCTTAAGAGAGACGATCTTTGTAAACAAGTTTGTTATGTAGGTAACGACAATATTTTCTTTTTTTCTTTTTTGTTTTGTTTTATTTTAATACAGGGTGCCAAACGAACAGATGGATCCTCTGATAATGCACTCACCACCTGGCTACTTGCAACTCAAGAGTCGTAAGAGTATTACTGAGTTTGGATAAATATTCAGTTTGTTTGGGCGCCCCCCGGTAGGTAACGTCAATCAGACCAGCTTGAGTTATTTTTGTGCGAAATTGCTGGCAGAAGCTGAACATGTGAAGCCAAAGAACGCGACAAATGGCGTATAATTGGAGAGGCCTATATCTAGCAGCGAGTCGAACCGAATTATTTGAGCCGACGAATGGTTCTCTCAAGTTAACTTATTTTATCTACTACTAGCTAACCGGTGTTCACTTCGTCGGAGGTTAAACTTTTTCAATGAAAGTCGACTACCAGCAATTTTTTTTTAAACAATTTTTAAAACCGGTTCAGTATATCTATAGATTAGCCCCTAAAAAGTTTCAAACTTTATCTATTTACATTTATTAGCAAAGAAGTTATTTTCCTCCTGATCATAACACGTAAAAATTTGAAAAATAATAAACAATACACTGATGCAGACTAAGATCCCCAGCCAAGCTATAAATAAAACTCAAACAGCGCAGTACAAATGACCCTCACATTATAATTTAAAAACAATAAAAACATTTAAGCCGTAATTTAAACTGATACCGCAACACACATGAAGGGACTTGAAGGAGATTAATAGTGCAACGCATGCGCACACGCAGGACCGCAACGAGTCTCGTCGTATGAGCACGGATGCAATACAATCGACTTTGTTCCATGACGTATACGCAATTAGTCTGAATGGTAACTGTTGACGTGAGACCAGATTTGCTGAGCATTTTTGTTTCTGGAATTCATAGAAAAGTAAGTTGTTCGTAAGTTTTAAGAAGGCTGATATTATTCTAAACGAGTGAGGCTACGAAAAACCAATGTAATGTGATGTTGGGAAACTTCATTCATGAATTCATGATATATTTTATAGAGCTTATAGCGTCTTGAATTTTATTAAAACATGTTTTTGTGGTCATTTTTTTGTACAAATCGAATAAATAGTAAGTCTGAGTATTTCATCGCATCTATTACAGAGCTTAATAGTTAATTTTTCCCCATTTTAAGCGAGTACTAACGATCAACAGCCTCTATGTAATTTTTTCTTAAAAGGTTAAAAATATTGTTCAAAATTTAGCCAATGGGTACATTTTATGAACTCACAGATTTAATTTGATGACTTGGTTTTTATTTTAAACCCCTCATAGCTTTTATACTAATGTCATAAATACTTGCTACTTTTCAAGAATTAGAATGTGTTTAAGAGACGATTAGAGGTTCAACATAATTTGGCAAGAGATTTACAATGTGTGCTATTGATACAAAGTAGTATTATTCTCTTTGGCTGCCAGCTGATCGGGAATGCTTGCATCAAGAGCAACTAAGTAATCCACATCGCAATGATTAAAAAAAAAGCTTATAGAAGAAAACAGCATCGTCTAGTTTCGACAGTTGGCTATCATCCAATGTAGTACCATACTCTCACTGTCAGCGAGAGAGGAAAATAAATTTATAAATTACTTAATATACCTGCAGTTATTTTTGTACTCTGGTACTATTTTTTTTCGCGATCAAAAGTAATCTATATGTTATCAAATACGAGGGGAAGTTAAAAAATCCGAGGAATGGTAATGAAGAAATGAGGATAGAAATCATCTAAATAAAGTTCCTAATCCAGCAATGTCAAACCATTTTAAACGAAATGGGCGCTGTTAATGATGATTGTTGTCCTAGTATAATGATAGTTTATACTCGTAATTGGCACGGACTTTTTAAACAAGGCAGAACATTCATATAAGACGACCCCCGTTCTAGTCGGACGTTGGAAATATTGAAAAAGTGGGGAAAATTAGTTTTGGAAGAGGCTCGTTTGAAAAAGAAATAACTACCTGAATTACCTAGTTGGAATATCAATGTTATGAAATTGTTTTATTTAATTCGTACTCTAATGAGTTTGTGCGGCATCGGATTAGATTTTTTCGGTGATAGAAAATTTTCAGTCTCCGAAATTTTGAGGGCAAAGAAAAACAAAATTATAATACAATAGTAAAAAAGTTAATACCAAGAAGTAAAAAGTGTATTGAACTCGAGGGGAATTATATATAATATTGAAATATAATGATAAATTGGTAGTTTTATTTATTTAACAATCCATAATTTATTAAGATCTTATGCGTTCAACAACAGCTAATAAAACTATTGATTGGAATTTCAAAACAATTTCTTTATTATTTACAGCCTGCCTAAGTGACGACTCTACTCTTTCTGGTTAAAAGAATTCAAAAGTGGGGGCCACCACACTGACTGCGAATGCAAACATGCAGTATGGCGACACATACTCATAATTAAAGGAACCGGGATCATAGTAGGAGAAAAACACGTGAGCTACCAGTGAGTTCCAGTTTTGACAGCCTGGCTAATCAAGGAAGATTAGTTCTAGTGCGTATTTCTATCACTAGCACGTGTTGTCCTGTAGAGGAAGGGGCAAGGAAGTTGGAACAGCTCTTCAATTTTGTTCAAAATTGGCTACAAGCTATAATGGATAGACTATATCTATCTTGGGCAAGAAATGCAGTTGGAAAGTTACAATTCCAAAAAGAAGAAGTATTCAGTTGGGCTGGGTAGCGTTCAGGAAGTGGAACCACATTTTTCGTCGAAAATATCACAGATCTTAAAGAAGTAATCTCTTCAACAAGTACCCAGTGCGTTCTCTCTGTGTGACGTAGAGTGGCAAGACGTATACACAGAATTTTGTAATTCAGAGATAAACTCGCCTACTTATTAAACATACAGAAATAGAAAAAAAAATGCTTACAAAAGAAACAAATAAAGTTATTATACTTATGTAAAAGAATAATTTATTTAGCATTTGTTAATAACATTAGATGGAGTCGAAACATTGAATCATTATCGGGCCTGAAACTGATACCAGTTTTCGCTTACAGTGGGACAGTAGCCAAGAATTCGAAACACTTTTGATGTCAGGTCCATATATTTCTGTCGGAACACAAGTGTTATGTTCATTCGTTTTATTGGCTTTCGTTACAGTTACCCAGAGATATAGTTTTATTTTTTTAAACAGGTCACATTTATTTATAAAGAATTGGTGTGTCTCTTTTTACCGGACTACGTCAGAAGGAGGATAATGTTTTGGGTCCGTATGTCAATTCCTTTGGCACGCCCTACTGGCCCTACTACTACAGGCCAATCGCTGGACGATTTCTGACATACGAGGTATCATTGAATTAGTCATAATTGTGGTATTGACATAGGTTATAATAATTTACAAATGAAAGAAAAAGGGGTTGGGTTTGTTTTTTATCCGATTGCGTCAGAGAGAGCGTAATGCTTTTTGAGTTATGTAAATGTGGGTAGGTATATATATATGGTCAGTATATGAAAGTAATTCCTAAAAGCATAGAAATATGCATTCTTCTAAGTCTTTGCATTTATCTATTTTGGTTTTTATAACTATGTTTTTAATATACCCATGCGTATGGTGTACAATAAAGATTCACTTAATTAAATCGATATTCTGTAATCCTATTAGAATGTATGTCAGATAATGAAAAGTGAAAAATAAAAATAAATGTTGTTCTGCACTTAAATCGTGTTTTTAAATCGGTGTCGCATCGTTCGATACGGTTATCACTGTTATCAGTCAATGCGGTAGAATTATATTAACATTCAGATTCTGAAAGCAGATCAGATTAATTTGTGTTTCCTTACTTTAAATGCTGGCTAAAATTGTAATATATTGGTTGAGATTATGCTGTTCACATTAAAGTATGTAAATCAAGATATTCTGTCAATTTGAGTTTAGTGATGTTAACAACAGAGTTAACAACATGTTGTCAAAGTTACAGATATTGATATAGGTACTTAAGCCAAGTGGATTATTAAAGTACTAAATATAATATTACGACTACACTGTTATAAAATTAATCAGAATTGAATCGTTATTCTACGATCGTATGTGCTAGTCCACACATTATTAAACATGGTAAGGTAGGTCGGTAGGTATAAATTATTTCAGCAGATCCTAGGAAGCTACGTCCAGGTTCGAACGCCTTTTATTTGATCTTTCGTGATGACGATTTATCATCCATACTCATTCTTCCATTCTAATATTATTCATTCGAAATTAACTCCGTCTGTTACTTTTCACGGTTAAACCGTTGCGCCAATAATAATGAAATTTGATAGGATTGTTATCAAACTTTTACAAGCACACATCGCGACATCAAATTGAAAAAGTTGTTAATAGTTAAAATTGTGCCATGTTAGTAATTCCATCCATAGGTAAACTAGTTTTCGCAAATACCTTATCGGCATGTTTCTATAATATTTCTAACAAAACCAATTTCTGCTAGAGTCGTTCTCGATTAAATTAAAACTGATTAGTAAGTACTAGCAAAGAAAAACATTTTTAGATGAAATTTTAGCTTATTTATTACAAACCTACACTTAAATACAGAATACATACTTTATTTGTTATTCTTCACGATACTTTAAAATGATTAGAGTTACGTTGTTTGAGAAAGGGATGACAGGGCACAAATTATTAAACAAAACAAAATGTTTTAGTAAAATGTCATTTAAATTTGATCTCTTAGAGAATTATGGTTACTGTCACCAAGATATGTAAATAAAATATGCCAAACGTAAGCTTTTCTTCTTCCTAGCCTAGGCAACTAGTTCAACCAGATTTACCTAACTCAGAAACTAAAATTAAAATAATAGTTTAATTTTAGTTTCTGAAATATAGTTTACACAAGTTCCATGGCCAGAGAATTCATACTATTTGTAATTGGTAGGTACCAACTTTTTCTCAATAAAGAAATATTATTACCACGAACATCATTATCAGCAGCTTTTAACAGTCCACTGCTGGACATAGGCCTCTCCTTAGAAATGAGATTTTGGAATGACCATACAGGTCGGTCGGTATGGTTATCCTGCTTAGGCTGCTCCCTTAGACGCTTTTTACAAAACCTATTAAGTTAATAAGGGTGGTGACGCGACACTTCGTATTCTTAATCCGTCACTGCACGAATTGCAATACGTACCATCTTTTAGACAATTAAGCATTGATACTTGGAAGCATTAACCACTATCAATTTAAACATTTCACAACCGAACCATATCGTAAAACCGTTGTTTTATATCTAACTCTAATGAAGTGCTGTTCAGGCCGAGATAAGCTCGAGCTACAGATTTATCAAGGTTTATAGTCATTGCTACCGGCGCGCGCGCAGTAGATCTATCTACAAGTAGGTCTATTTATGAGCGCAGTTGCAGCGTTGGCGCAGTGCAACAACCCCGTTTAGAGTCGCCACTTCTTATTTGAATATCAGGATTGTCCATAAGCATCAAAACCAAATTTGGATAAGACTAGTATGAACATTTGAGTCTCCATATTTTCGATAAATAAAGCGTTTTTCAATTATGCCGTCACTTATTAAGGACCGTAGTAGAATAGTCAGGGAAAGTGACATCGTCGGATTACAAATATTTTGGAAATTAAAGTGATAGTCTGACAAAGGCAGTTGTGACAGAACTGAGCCACTTAACATATCATATCATCATCATCATGATGATGATGAGCCATTTAATATAAGGAATAGTAATTAGTTTATGTATAATAAATTACGAAATTAATAAACTAATTAGGCGACGTTCGCATGTTGGACTTTGCCTAAAGAGAGTTTTAGATGAGACGGTGCCCGCGTAAGAGCGGGCAAGCGCTGGAAGGGGTCTAGATGTCCTAATTACAGTGTACCTGGACCTCTCCCACTCAGAGGCGCAAAGTGACACACCGTGTGATTTTAATCGGTTCGATTCCGACACATCACCCCGCCGCAAAACGACAGCCCGAGAGGATTTCCACACGTAAAAAAAAGTTAGCATTTTGTAACAGCTAAACACGTACAGAAAGTACAGTTATTTTCAGTTCGTAGTCGAATATTCTAATAAAGAATAATGACATGAAGATTTAAAAATGTATAAGCAATCATAACTGTTGGCTTGCAAAGAGTATTGATGTGATTCTTATATACATTGTACAACAACCATTTGGCATCAATTTACACATCGTTACGCAGACGTCTACACGTAATATTGGCAGCCGTAATAGCTAAACTTGACCTCCTCTAGGTTTTATATTGAAGTCTATAAATAAAAAATCTTGAAGTCGGTTATTGGACTCGTGTAATGTACCTATATATTCACAGCTCAAGCGATCTTAAAACTAGGTTTCTGTCTGATTTGAGATATGATTATGTAGACAGCATCCTTACTCATTTGATAAAAAGGTTTTGAAAGTTACATGGCACAAAATAGAATTTTGATCTCCGTACTAATTAAGATGTGTGTTTCTCTCCCTCAAACTAGAAATTGGAGGTATTTGATTTCTCTGTTTGAGATATTCGTAGTCTCGCAAAACCAAGATCATCTGGCTACATTAGGGCTTCCGACTCCGACTGTGAATATATTTAAGTGCTACAAGAGCACTATCTAGTGTCGCAGGAAAGCCATTAGAGCTAAGTTGGGACCGCGATTGGCTGGCGAATATCTCTTCCTTTTAACTTCAGCAAAATTTATTAGCAGTGCGTCATCATGCTTCTTTGGGATCATGTTTGTAACAGATAGATTTACCATTTATATAACTAGAATAGAAAGAGTGTAATAATTATTTACTACCCTTATTACTTCAAAAGCACAGCTTTATTAATAAGGCTGTGCTTTTGAAGTTACACGATATGTTAACAAAATAAGGATTTTTATTTTTTTGCTTATACTGTAATAATAAATTCATTTCCACTATAAAAAAAATCTAGCTTTAAACTATATCACGCTTTAGACGTTTTACGCTAAAAACAATATATATTCATTCGACACTCGGTTCAGCAGTTAGAAAATTTAGTAGGTACATTCTGTACAGCAAATAACTTTCCCTTCGAATGTATGTCGTAATTCTAAAAAAATAGAAAAAAAGAAGAAATAAGACCCAAACTGATGTGATCCCACAGTGCCTAAAGACGAAAGTCTTCAACCAGTGCGTCCTACCCGTCATGACATACGGAGCCGAAACGTGGACACTCACGGCACGGCTGGTCCACAAATTCAAAGTCACGCAGCGTGCTATGGAGAGGGCTATGCTCGGAGTTTCTCTAAGAGATCGTTTTAGAAACGAGGTAATCCGGCAGAGAACTAAAGTTATCGACATAGCCCACAGGATTAGCAAGCTGAAGTGGCAATGGGCTGGCCATATTAGCCGCAGAACCGACAACCGTTGGGGTAAACGTGTTCTTGAGTGGAGACCGCGTCTCGGCAAACGTAGTGTAGGACGTCCACAGGCCAGGTGGAGTGATGATTTGCGCAAGACGGCTGGCAGGAGCTGGATGCGAGTAGCCGAGGATCGAACTAAGTGGCGTGCAATTGGAGAGGCCTATGTCCAGCAGTGGACTGCGATAGGCTGATGATGATGATGATGATGATGATGTAACTCAAACTGGCATAACAGCAATGGTCAACTAATAGCTGTTAAACTGATGGCAAATAGATTGAGATTTTGCGGTAGTTTGCATTTTTCTATATATTTTTTTTCGTTTTTAGTCTATACTCCGAGTCTACCAACGAAACAAAAACTGGGATCCAGCTATTTCGTATATTCACCTATGACGTATTAAACCTATTTTATTTTATGACGATAAACAAGAATGTTGTAGGCAGGATATACAAATCCGGACTTAAAAGGATATACCTAATAGGAACAAGACAGCTTGTATCGACACACCCACGTTGCAATCTGCATCTCTTGAATGGAGTAAATTAGTATTGCGGACGTAACGAGTGCCTACATTACGTGCATTGGTTACAAACGATATCCGCCCACGGGACTACTGCATTCTGCAAAACGCCATTATATCGACACGATTTGTTCTATATTATTACAAGAACCCGTTCCAAACATTGAATTTACCAAACTCGCAATTTTTATTAAATTAGAGTAATTTGTATATTTTTCTGCTTTTCTAGACAGCGTTTATTTATTTATTTATTTATTTATGGTTTGCTTACAGTCGAAACATTATTACTTAGTCTAGATTACATGTACTAAAATTAAGGCTAATGTACATCCACTTTCAAGCAAACACAGCATGCACAAAAAATTGGAGTGAAAATTGGAAAACAAAACTAACACCCGTTGGATTCAAATATCACGAACGAGAATCAAAACTGCCGATTTCCCAACAGTGATGACTCCCGCCCGCATACTTATAACAAGGAAAAACAAAAAGAAAGGTTTTTAGTGTTTACAATGTGATGCAAATTAGTTTTCAATGAGGGAGTAAATACATTTTCGGAAGTTATACAAAGAATCATTAAATATATCCAGTGAGCTGTACTCATTAGCAAGCTTAGTCATACGACAAATTGGAGAGTTTGATCCTAAAACAGTTTTTCGTAGGGGTGGGTAGAAAGGAGTGATCAATGAACGAGGAAATCTTGATGGAACCCGCAATTTAATTTTATCGAGAAGTGTTGGGCAGTCTATTTTACTCGTTACGATTTTATACAAGAAAATAAGGTCTAGTGCTTTCCTGCGCTTTTCAAATGTATCCATTTTGAAGTGATTTAGTTTATAATGATAAGAAGACTGCTTAAGCGTTAAGCGTTGCATAATAGGCCAACACTTTCTTTTTTAATATAGGGGTTTTAACTCCGATTTTGACAATTTTCTACGTGATAAAAAGTTTTCTTCCCAGGAGGCAGTACAAAATGCTTTCACACAGTTTGTAGAATCTTGATCACTAGAGTTCTAACGCAAAGGCATAAATGACCTTCCTATTAGATGGCAGCAATGTATAGATAATAATGGTAGATATTTTGATAAAATAATTATGTTAAATGACATAAGACATGAGCGTTACCATCTTCTCCAGACTATGAAGATGGGAAAGATTGATAGGAAAAGACGCGTCGGAAGGAGGTTATGTCTTGGCTTCGTAACTTAGACAATGGACCGGGATCGCCAACGTAGAGGAACTGTTTCGTCTGGCGAGGGAAAAGAAGAGATATGACGGCCAACCTCCAGTAGTGGAGAGGCACCGCAAGAAGAAGAAGAAATGAAAAAAAAAAATTCAATTTTTCAGTAAAAATCGGCAATTTCACACTTTAACCCTTAATATATACTGCTGCTGGTCTAGTCAGATGTTTCTTCTCGCCCCACTTGAAGCTCGTTTTTTTAGGAGAGGCCTAGGCCTAGCAGTGGATTGTTTTAGGCTTTCTAACATAAAAATATGTTACTTTTATTGTGTATCTTTGTGAGTATTATAAACATGAGGAGTTTGATTGGTTGAACGTGCTTTTCTCAGAAACTGGTTCTAATAAATATATAGCTATACAAATAAATAAAATTCAAGTGTCTGTAACATCAAATAAACAGCTATTTTTTAGTCTAGGTTCCTAGTTTAATTTAAAAAATAAATATTTTCGGTCATCTTGCACATAACACAATCTAGTCCCAAATAGAGAACTGATATTAATACATAACACACTTTTTTTTTATTAATACATTTTATACATATAAACGCCAACTTTGAAACAAATATTTGCGGATCACACAAAAATATGGCACCTCTTTTTGAGAAGACACCTACTACGTCCTTACTGTAACATTCAAAGGTTGGCTGGTAGAGAATGCCATATGGCATTATCCACCCCATGCAAATGTAATGTAGGAAGTGTTAATAAGTAAATAAATAAAATATGGTCCGAACCGGGAATCGAACCCCAGACCTAAAACACAGCACTCAGTCGCGCTACCACTGCTACACCAAGGTAGTCAATTTAGAACAATTACTGCTGGTAACAATGCGGGACTCAGCTATTTTGAACTAAATTTGCAAAGAATAGCCCTAAGGTTATTGTATTCTCAAGAAACAATGAACAGGGACGGGAAGTTGAACACGCGGTTGGCGGGAAGCCACGATTTGTCATGGCCAAGACAGGCGAGTCGCCATGTCTCCTACTCGAAGTAAACTAAAGTACCTAAAACATCGTACGGAGACATAAATGCATGTCGATAAAATTTTGAATATCCCTATCCTTACTAAGTAATTTTAAACATTCGGAAGTAGCCCTGTCTGTTACGTTTTCACGCCTAAACCGTTGAACGGATTTTGATCAATTTTGGTATAGATATAGATGGAACCTTGGGAAAGGACATAGGCTACTTTTTACCGCGATAACCGACATAGACGCGGGTAGAGTCGCTTGCTAAAGCTTTTGAAAGACTTTTGCCGCAAATATGCATCCTGTGTCGTTGGGGACCCAGAGAACCCAGACTCGATCAATGTTTTGGATTGCACAAAATGAAACACAATACTTGGCGCCGTAGAAAGCGGCGTGCCAACCGCTTAAACCACTAGGCCAACAATGCAATCAATTTAATTCAAAGTTATTAGTTATTATAAGTATTTATTTATTATTGGCACCGTAACGTTACTATCGAACCCGCACTCGCCCAGCGTGAGGACGTATGACCTTAACCCGAGTCCAGCAATGGTACGTTAAGGATGGTTGATGTAACGTTCCTAAAAAGACCGCGAAACAATACTCGGTACCTATTAAAATTTATTTAACACAAAAGTCCTTCATTGTGCCATGATTTTGAATATCTAGGGGTCGATTTTTTTCTTACAAGAATAACCGAACGGGAGCTATGTACCTTTTAAGTACAAAAATAACTTGGGAACGTTCGTCATTAAGAAAATCCTTTTTTACAAACCAATACAAAAGAACAACCAAATTGATAACCCTTTATGAAGTTGGTTAAAAATAGATCTCTTTCAACGTAACGTCATTTTTAAATATCACCAAGATGATTTAAATAATAATATATCTCATTTACATCAGCAAAATGTGTAATGTAAAATTAAGAAGATTTGCATTACACATTTGTGTAATGCAAATACATAACTAAAATATATATTGATCTTAAACAAAAAGTATATTACCAAATTGTGTAATTTAAAAGAGTTTAACACCTACACGTTGTGACAAACAGTCTGAGACTCACTGGCTGGTGTTTGTCTATGGTTAATATTGACGTCACTTAGTCACGCGATTGACCATTGTCATCATTTGAAATTTCATGGAACGAATTCCTAGGACGTGCATAATTCATTATTAAGTTGAAGTGTTTTGTTGATACTCTATCAGACAGATATAGGTACTCGTAAATAAATAATGAGGACATAAAACGGCAAATAAAGAACAGCCTATAATGCTCCGTAAAGAAGAGCGAAGAAGAAATGAAAGAACTAAATCACGAAACAGAACTTTTGTAGCTTAGGTAAAACCAGTGGATTAGTTCATCCTACTTTTGGAGAATATTGAATATGATGATTCTTTGCGGGAATCCTATTACATAGGTATATGAATTGGTACATCTGATGGTAGTTAGTCTGTTGTTCTATAAATATCAAAGTCGTTACTTCAAATAAAAGAAGAAATAAAACCCATTAATTTTATTTTCTTCTTTGGAGGGCTTAAATTAGAAATAGGTAGCAAAATTAATCATCTTTATGCCTAGAGCGAAGTCGCCAGTGCTGAGATAAAATTAGTCAATACCGAGGGCAGACAAAGAGATCTAAGTCTTTATCCGGAGTGGCCATATACGGCGCGGCGGGGATCGACGTGTCCCGGAATAGGTGCATCCTTATTGCTGTAGGGTTGGCACTCAGAGAAAGTTGCAAAAAGTATAGGCATTAACAGTATTAAATAGAACTACTGTGACCAGTAACATAGTTGTTTTACCTGCTTACGAGACTACAGAATCATTCAACCAACTTAAAAAGATGAAAACTTTTTCTAAATCCAAGTACTTACACCACCCCGCCGTAAACCCCAGGCGGGGTGGCATTCCGCGGGGATTTGCACATGTTAAAAACAAAGTTAAGTAAAAAGGAGTTATATTCTCGAGCTCTAAGTAGCTTAACTCTCTGTCGCGCTTTACTGCGGGCTTGGGGCACATATAAATCGCATTTTTGAAAACTGAGGAACATTTTTGACGTGAAAAATAGATAAAAACTATTTTCGAAGCTGTTTCTATGTTGTGTTAAATGGGTGCAGAGCAGTTTCTAGTTCTTAAAGCCGACATAAACCAACTTAACATTTCCCTCGTATAGCTATTATGTATACAGACATATAGTCTGAAAACTGTTGTAGTTTTGTTCAAAAGTTGTGAAGTTACTAAATTGAAAAAGAAAACTAATTGGAAATTTGCACAAATCGCGAATAGCGACTATCGCCTTGATAGAAAATATAAAAACCGATTTTTTTGTTAGTAAAATAGACAATCATGTGCCTGTTATCCTAAAAGGTCTACTAATCTCTGTGGCAGCCCTGTTGCACTTCGCCTTGTGTAAATACAGTGAAACATTGCTGGTGAGATGCGTTTACGAGTACGCATTTAGAACGTTCCCGTACGCGGTAAGCTCTCTGCTAGACTTGCTGTTGTCATGCGCTCTGATAATGCACATGTGTGTGTTTCAAAAACAACAAAATAACCGCTTAGAGAATTATAATTTTATAGCTCTTGCCGCGGCTCTTCTCGCTTACATGTCGAGTATCGCGGTAAAAGGTAGCTGATGTCCATCATCAAAAATCAAAGTAAGGACTTTCGTGTTAGATTTGATTAAAATTTATAGTTTTTCTTACAGGAAATTCTTAATAGCAGCTCGGAGTATGGAAGTTTGGCGATGAATCACTCCCGGGTCTCGGAAAGCACGTTAAGCTGTCGGTCCCGGTTGTCATGAACATCCATGGCAGTGCCCTCAAATATACTGATAACTAGTTCGACCTTCTAATTTTAGTTCTTCCTTAGGGTTGCGGAGGTCCGATGCTAGTCGCTGCGTGAAAAACTGATATTCAGGTAAAACCGGTTGAACTAGAAGCCAACCCCAAATATTGTTGGGAATAGAGGCTAGAAAGAAAAAAAATAGTTTTACAAAACTAAACAAACACGCTTTTAAACTAAAACGTAGAAAATATTTTTATAGTGAAAAGTAGTAGTAGAATAGTAAAAAGTAGCAATAGTAAAAAGCGTAGGGCGACGTTAATGAAATATTTTCAGAAAGCACCACACGCTTTGTTACAAATGTTATTTTTAAGTTCTTTTTTCAAATTAGTGTACTGTCATCGGTCCTCAATAAATCTACAAAGTTTGAATGAAATCTGGCCGTTTAAAGTAGGTCAAACGCACCCAAAGGAGTCGGTTACAAACATACAGGTGAAGCTCCTAAAAAGCGAGTAAAAAATCAAGTTTAAATAGTTTAGTCGTAAAAGGGTAATAGACAACTCTAATTACTTTCGCTTAAATAATATTGGCTAAGAAGACTAGCACATAAAATTTACTGTTTCAAAAAGTAAAACTGCATATACATACCCCATTTATGTATATAAATGATTCTATTTACTGTCGAGATTCTTAGGTTCATACATGACAATCAATAAATTGCCCCTAACCTTCAAGTAAACTGTAATTCCCCACAAGACCACCTACTTCAATATATTGTCACAAAAATGCGTACATATTAACGAGAAAATTTACCGTCACTGAGCGACGAAACAAAAACACACGACAAATTCTAGCATTGTAAATAATTTTCGAACTTCTTTAGGACCTTAGGCCTTATAAATATTTGATTAGAAATAAAAGTTTCAATTTCTAAGTTTATATCAGAATGTAACATATGACAACATTTGCGTTTTGTTTCCTTGTCTTTTTAACCGACTTCAAAAAAAAAGGAGGAGGTTCTCAATTCGTCGGAATATTTTTTTTTTATGTATGTTCAGCGATAATTTCGTCGTTTATAAACCGATTCCAAAAATTATTTTTGCATTGGAATGGGCGTAGCTTACAGGTGGTCCCATCGTCACCATATCGGACTCTGATGCTGGGATCCCAAGGAAATCGAGGGAACTCCTCAAATAATATAGACACAATTGTCGCAATTTGGGTACTCGGAATAGTTGTTCTGTGAAGTCGGTTTCTTTTTGTTAAAATTATTTTTCTTGTGACATGTCTGACGTGTCCAAAATTTCATTACTTCTGAGTATTATTACTTTCAGCAAATTACTGAGTATTAGATAACGAGTTTATACTCAATCATTCCAAGAACAGTCCAAGGACTGATCGATGTAGTTCAAATTAGTTGACCAAGAAAGCAACTGTTATTTTCCCACAAGATAATGACAAGGCTACGGATAATTCCTTGCACATGAGTAAATACTAAATTAATTAATAATGTCTTGTAAGTTCTTTACTTTCTTTTGTTATTTTAAAATCTTAAATATAAATTCTTATTATAAAATGTTGAATTCCACTAATAAGGACACCACTATTATACATGTTCAAAATTTTAAAGAAAAATTTAGAGATAAGGAAATATAATTTACTAGCTTTCGCTCGCGGCTCCGCCCGCGTGTATCCCGATTATTGTAGTTAAAAGTAGCCTATGTGTTATTCTGATATATAAGTTATATTACTGTAAATTTCCATCCAAATCCGTTCAGTAGTTTTTGCGTGAAAGAGTAACTAACATACATATACAAATACTCACAAACTTTCGCGTTTATAATATTAGTAGGATTACATACAATTTTAATATTGTTGATAATTATTTTAGTATTGGTCTATGGCCTTAACTAATTATTCTGCGCTACCACGTTTGTCGATTTGCAGAATGATTTCTTTCTTTTGTTGTGTACACCTGAGGCTTAGCAAAAGACCTGGGGATGCCATCACTGATCATGACTGAAATTAAAACCCATGGAAAAATTCACCCAAAAAAAAACAGAATACCGAACTGTATATTTCATCGCAAAAAAATATGCTTACAAGCGATGCTTAAGATAAAAGAGAAAAATAATTCTGAAAACTGCGACAGACAAAAACAAACAAAATGACTGTAATAGATGAATACATTCATAATGATAGTTAAAGACTTTATATGACACCTATGATGTATTTTATTTTCAGCGTTAGGATTTGTATACCTTTCTTTTTTTTGTTGACTGGTTGGAAAAATCCCTTCGGATCTCCGACTTCTCAGGGACTCAGGAGCCAGGAGTATGTAGTGTTTCCACTGAAAACACCCTGACGGTCGACTCAGGCGCCCTGCTCTGACGAGGACCCCTTTGTCATCAAAAAGGGTTTTGTCACATCAAATTACAAATTTCCTTTTGCTGTGAATACAATACTTGATTGATGGAAGCCTCCAAAGTTCTGTAGATACATTCGTGAACCATTTGAATACAAAACACGCCGTGACAACGGTACCGGCACGCTGCCTGTCCGCTCCCAGGCGGTCAAGGACAGACATAAACGTTAGGGATGACATTTTGACGTGATACGGCTTCGTTGTTATGGCTTCCGTAATAGCTTGAAACGACATTCAAGGTAAAGATATCAAAGGAAATTAAGCGTATAATTTTTGTGCGGATATATCCACGTTATTTGTGTTTCCGAAAGGATTTCGCCTGGGTGTTACAATACAATTATAAGCAAAGGGGCACCGTTCATTTTAACAGTAAATTATTATTAATAATAGATTGATTAAATTTCTCCCACAAAATACATCAATACTGGCTACTGCTTCCGTAACAAAAACAAAAAAAAATTATTTAAACATTTTAAGAACAATACGTGACACAGAAAGATTTATAGTGCAGAAGTGGTCTATAATAAAAAAAGGTGTCTTTATACTTACATAATTTAAGCAATTAACACTCTTGTAAGTAGACACAAGAATTCATTATGAAACATCTAGTAGTAAGTTCACCTTTTGTATTATGTGGCATGAAGACATGTGATTTAAATATTTTTTGTTGCATTAGGTACACAAATACGTTCTTCATATTTCAATAACAAGTAAAACAATCGTATATTTAAGAGGGCTAAATTTCTATACGGCTAAAGACAGGTTTAAAATAAAACAATGTAACCAAAAATTGTAAAATCTATGTTAGAAAAGAGTGTCCATGGAGTTTCTTGTCTGTTCTTCTCCATAGGATCTACGAATTGGCACAGATAATTAGCTTCACGACTGACTACTGACTGACTACTTGACATTTCAAAAGTGCCGGTGCCGCTTTCATTTCAAAAATGGTTTGATTTAATTTAAATCTCTCTCTCAAATCCTTTCGGCGAAATAGACATAAAGGTATGTCCGAATGTATGTACTTAGTTCATAAATTATGTTATCAAAATAATAGATACATATATACTAGAAAGTATAAAACATATATAAAATCTATCTCCAGAACTTCGTGTCGTAATTTAGGCCAAATCGGTGGACAACTTTTTAATTTAATAAGGCCTTTGCATTAAATTTAAAAGTTGTCCACCACATGCGGATAGATTTACAGCACAGATTCTACATACGAATACTAAATCAAGCCATACATAACGTACATGTACATGATTTGGTTGTTGTCATGGTTGCTAGGAAAAACCCAAGACAACAGAAAACAGGTCACAAAGTGATGACTTTCATCACCAACATAATCCACCAGATTAGCCAAGACGTGCACCTGTCGCGTCTCAGATAAGGGGTGTGTTGATAGCTGATGTGTTCTGTAATATTCCATAAATATATTGTGTAGATATTTAGCGGATTATCGTATCGGTGGTCGGTCGGTGACTGTGCGTTGATAACATCGATTACGTCAAATCTTATCACTGAAAATTTTGGTGCATTGCTGTTACTATTACAATTTTCTATTCTATATCACAGTAACAGAATCAAATTTTCTACTTAAAAATTACATATCTAGATAAATATCATTCCTCTACTCATTCTTTTGTGGCTAGGAATATTAAAATTTGTTAGAAGTATTTTACCGTAATTGCAAGTAAGAAATGATAGTAGACTATCAAATGAAATCATATTCCCATTCGATACTTTTGGCCTTTTTCAAGAGGAACATTATTTAAGTTGATGTCTAATATGTATCAACATTTCACTAGGCCGCTAATTCGCAATGAGGATAGTAACGCCACTCTTGGATTCATGTTTTCCATCAGGCAGAGACGATTAATTGTAAAAATAAGTGTTTATTAAGCAATAGTCGTAATCATTCACAGTCTGTAGAAGTATAACAACAACCCTCAACGTACTACTACTTCGCACGGGTCTCCTCTCAGGAGAGGGTCCATATGGAGGGCCATACGTCCCCATGCTGGCCGAGTGCAAGTTGAAGACTGGCAAGACACATTGTGGCTATGATGTTTTTAATCCGTCCGAATGCCTAACAACTCAGCTTCACGACTATTATCATAAGATATGAATTGGGACCGACTGCTTAACGTGACCTTTGAATCACGGAAACGCATTATGAAACATATCATGCTAGAAACGGTCACCCATGTAGGTCTAAATGCGCTGACTACTCCAATAGACTATTGAAGATGATGATGAATACGATCACACCCTGCCATTGCCAAAATATTTGTTTATGCTTGATTTTAAAAACTGAAAACAGTGCGAGTTACATAATTTTTTGTCACCATAGTTTACTTTCGCTCCAAAACAACCGATCAAGGCGAGGAAAAGATAAGATTCGTAGGATCAATGTGTATTAAAAGATAATAATAAGATAAGAAAGATGGATGATGCCGTCCTTAAAAACTGCAACAGTATTAAACAGAATTGTTAAGAAAGTAAACATTTTTTACACACAAACAACACAAAAATAATGTGTATAAACACAAAATGGCTGGCAGGAGCTGGATGCGAGAAGCCCAAAATCGATTAAAGTTGTGTGCAATGGGAAAGGAGAGGCCTATGTCCAGCAGTGGACTGAGATGGGCTGCTGATGATGATGGTGATAAACACAATGTGCAGTCGTAAAAATGAAACCTATTCTCATTAGATAGTTATTACAATTTTAGAAGACTATTGTCCTTGTAAATACAATAGTGGTAATATAAAAACAATGGTAGTTAATATTTCGTTTTACATCACTTTAATAGTTTTTTCTAGCGTTAATAAGAATGAAGTTCTCCGGTACTGAGAAGCATCTATCCGTCTAAGACGTGAATTTAAAATCAAACGGTCTCTTGTAATAATAATAATAAAAGGTTAATTAACAAATAGATACTAAATGTCTGTTGTAGGCATAAATAACAATAGAGTCCCTAAACGAGTGTGTAACGATCGAGTTCTACTTAACATTTCTCAACAAAGTCATGATTGACAGAGGCATTTTATTCAAACTATTTTTAACTCACAACATAAGTAATTAATAAACTACAGGAATAATAAATCCGAAACCGGTATACACGTTGAAATGTTTTGAAAGGTCACGCCAACCAACCCTACCAACAAATAAATCAAATATTTATCACGATACGTCACAATCTGACATTGAAACTTTCAACTGAAACGCACGGGGACAATAAACGATAAATTTTACATATAATCACCAGTCAAGGATCTATTGATAAATATCGAGTACATTGCGATGCAATGTAATTGGTTGGTATTACATATTTCAGACAAAAAAAACCTTAGGTAAGATATATCAATTGAGTATTCACGTAAAATCCAACTAATATTTTAAATTTTACATCTAGATAATTTATTTCTTGGGCCACTCTTTACCTCGACGCGAGAATAGGGTAAAAGTAAGTGGACCAGGTATTCATAATAAATTATGTTTTCTAAATGTATCGGCATTGGGGTTTCGGCGCAAATGACTAGAAAACTCGGGGGTGTTTCATATCAAGTGAGTAAGATTGCCAAAATCCAAACTCCCAAAAACTCAAAGGAGGCAACGCATTCTTTACTACTGCTTCCTTCGAGACCAATATATGTCTAATACTAATATCGTACTACATACGTAGTAAAGAGGTAATGTTTGTGAGATTTAGGGGATAGGGGATAGTCTTTGAATATACTAAGCCGAATTTTCGTCCGTCCGTCCGCAGTAGTGGCCAACCACGAGGGGGCGGCGTCCGCGTGTGACCGGACGTTGCCCAATTAGAGAGTAAACATTTGAGGTGGTGCCCGCAACAGTGCGGGCAGGCGCTGGGAGGAGTCCAGAAGGAAATCCCCTCCCTGGACTCCTTCCAATACACAGGCGCAGGGAGGGTTACACCGTGTGGTTTTAGTCGGTTCGAGTCCGACACACCACCCCGCCGTAACCCCCGTGATGGTCCGCGGGGATTTACACACGTTAAAAAAAAAAGGGCATACTATAACACAATTTCTTCGAACCAAACATTCCCGTCGCACTCTAACATGGCGCGATTGTATCAGCGTATTATCAAATAACCATTTCTATAAAAGTTAGATAAGTGAAATATTATTGATAATAAGGGTTGCTAGGCCCGATAATATCTTATTTAATCCATACCAGATTATAAATATTGACGGTTATTGACGGGCTTATCTACTGTCAAGAGAAGTTAGGTAAATGTTGAGTGAAGGTATGAGATGGGTGTGGCTCTTAATCTTAGTGACAGTGCGACTTGGGTATGATAATAACATCAGGTGTTACACTTGCAATAGTTGTTGAAGTACAATTTGTGGGTAGGGTAATGACTAGTAGTGAGTCAGGAATGGGTCTGTACTTAGACATATTTATCAATCAAAACTAAGACTTATTTATTAAATGTAAAATTTTTCCATTTCCATCCATTTATTCGCTCTCACAAAACTTTCATATGCTAATTTAGAAAATGTAACAATAATCAGGAGGAGACTGGTGCCTAAAGCAAGTTTAAAAAAAGGGTCATAAAGTTAAGGAAAAATAATGATTCCTCTTGAAAAGTTCCAAGTCAAAGTACGCGACAGCTATATCTATCTTTTAAGGTTGGCTTACTGCAACTATTTTCTTAACACAAATTACATACGTAGATAACGTCGTATGGATCAGCTACTCTATTATATGTAGGACTAGGTACGTATTTAGAACAGGTAAGTATGTGTTTCACCAGTCTGGTTACCATATCACTGGCTCTCTGCAGTGTGTGAGATGTGGCACAAAATCTAAAGTAATTAATGAAACAGAACAAGGTCAATTACTCCCGTATGAATCTATTAAGAACAACAGCTTCTTTAGGAGTCGTCGACAAATAAAAACCATCATGTAATCCATCTACCGTTTCCCAAATAAATAATTGACTTAATCAAATTTATCCAATAAGAGCGAACCCGTATGACTGTCGAAACACCCGCTTGTCCACTTCTATTTTAGCCAATCAATTTAATCTCTTACGTCTGCCAATTTTGAAGTCAGTAAATCAATTCAATGAACCGTGTAGGTACAATGGACAATGTTAATCGGTTTTGGCGACTGTACTGTACTGTATGTTTATCTTGGCTCTATGATGGTAAGCACCGTGGCCTACAGACGGCTGCAACGACTACAACGGGGTTAGTTGTACGTTAACACTTGCTGACCAACTCCACTGTCTCTTTTCAATCATTGAAACTCCCTCTGGTCTTATTGTGATGGTTAAGATTGGATGATTAATCTAATCTTAGGCACTTAATCAAAACGTAAATTAAAAGAAAACATGAAAATCGCTTAGATACATTCGGAGTTCATCTTGAGCAATATTTATTTTGGTGTATTTGTACACGATATGCAAAACAAAAAACGGTAAAAAATGCTTTAATGCTTGCTTTCGATGAAAGGTTTGATGTTGGAGTGGTATTTTTTTCAATAAAACGTGCAATCCTGCTATGATAAGTAATATGCCTATGAATACGGTACCACCAACTCAAGAATCACATGTCGCCCTCCCCAGCGAATAATATGATAATGTGCTATTACGATAGTTTACGTTTTATTGCATATTCGGTATTTAGAACACTAATTACACCTTATAAAAAAAATTGTACTTTTAACATGGATATTTAGAAAAGTACACTAATTTCAATGACCCCGTGATGAACTTAACAATATTACTCGTTTAAAATCTTACATACCCTTTTACACGAATAATACCAAAACAAGTTAATACTGATTATGTAATAGTTAATTTTTTCGATAAGTGGCTATTACCATTTTATTCGTGGAAAAAATACATAATTGTGTTTCATGTAAGGTGTAAAACAATTCTTTTAGGGTTATATTTTTATTTACGCAATTTGGTAATGATTTCTTACAATACTTAATAGATAATTGTGAAAATTCGTAGTGCTGTTAACGGTATCATATAGTTAAACTTTATAAAGTTTTTAAATGATCACTTTGATTTCACGCAAATAATTTTGTAATATCATATTACAGTTAACATTTTTAACAGCACATTTTAACGAATATTACTGTAATGTACTAATACTGACTAAAATTTTTGGATTTACACGCGAACAATATGGCAATGATGCATTACACAATATACTTTTGAGCTGCAATTTCGGTATTATTATTTTCGCCAATAACTTTATTTTGAAAACTATTACAAAAAGAAAACCGAAAGAAAATGCAAAGTAATTAAATTAGCTTTGTTTTGACACATAAATGGTTACCTTACGATGCTCCCTTGCTGAGATAATACTCAAAAACAGTATTTAATTTTTCCTGTAAAATTTAGAAATTGCCATTACGATATTGTTCGGTGGGGAGGGCGATGTGTGTAAATTCCATCGAGTCCTACCCGCTAGAGCCAGGAAGATGAGGGAAAAGAATGTTGTAACCTCACCTCACTCCGTAAAAATAAACAAAAGACAAATATTATCTCTGTTTTTAAATCAGACACGAGGCAATCCATTTAGTTCAATAAAAAGAGAGAATGTTTTCTCACTTATTGCAGAATTGTTTTCCTAAGAAAGATTGCTGGGAAAGGCTTGAGTCTATAATATCACACTAGTGACGGGGGTAAACACAGTTAGTTGCTCTGTAGTAAAATATCTGCAGAAAACCGCATAAAATTCCCAACAAACTCAAAGCTATGAATACCATTCTTTATTAGCCCCGTGTAAAGAATTATGAAATCGTGTAACAAATTACATGCAAGTGACTTTTATCGAACATCATGATTGCTAGAACATTACTCGTATGACGAATATGTATGACAATAAAAACTCAACAGCAAAACATTGTATAACACAATGGTAGTCGAGCTATTGTTAGTGACTCACCAAATAACAACCACTATATGTATAGCGTTTTGATGGAAATAATATGGGGGTAATTCTGTGCATAACATTGTAGGTACATTTCAGGTACTAAGTTTACGTAATTCATAAGGTTGCCTGGAAGAAATTGCGTTTAGCAATAAGGCCGCCCTTTGTACACTCTATATTTGATCATTGTGTTCCTTTTAACTCTGTAATTTAATGTGTAAATAAAGAGTTATCTATCTATCTAATCTTCTTTAGGTTTAAAAGCTGAGTAGCTGAGGGTCTGTGGTAAAGAGGTAGGCAATTAACTTTAGAGAATTAACTCTGTATAATTAAACAATAATCCACCTGAAGTCCTCCATTTTTTTACATAATTATTTAATCGATTCACACTAAGTATATATATTTACTAGGTTTGTAACCTATAAGTATAAAGTTTCTAACACAACCAGAAATCAAGTAAAAATCACTACCGTATCCTGATAAAACCATGGAATACGATGATACAATTTCGCTATTTAAAAATATTTTTGTAAATAATAGACCGTCGTCATGACTCGTCACGAAAAATAAGTAGGTGTCAACAGAATATACGGACTATTTGTTTGTCTAAAATCAGAACTACTACACTATATACATATGTTTATAGTGTATAAAAATAATAACAGCCTCTTAAAAATCCGGTGGTACTTATGAGTACAATCGCATTTAAACCGTATATATACTCGTACTAAACTAAAATAAAAACTATCAGAGTGGTGTCCAAAGGGAGAGGCCTATTTGCATCAGTGGACTACGATAGGCTGATGATGATGAAACTATAATATCAATGAGTATAGGTATACTATAACACATTTGGAGCTGGATGCGAGGAGTCCAAAATTGATCAAAGTGGTGTGCAATGGGTGAGGCCTATGTCTAGCAGTGGACTGCGATAGACTGGTGATGATGATGTTAATACATTAGTTTTCAACAACTAAACTATCAAGTTCGGTCCCAGTCATAGATAAACCGAAGGCTTGAGATTGACACGGAAAAGGATCTAAGTCTAAGAAAAGAAATAGATCAATAATAAAAATCCAGGCCTCCATAAGAATTATGGCAGCAACTCAATCTTATTCTTTATCTGTGACACATATATTGTGGAAAAACCCGCCACACAGAGCAATAAAAATTCGATACGCCTTTACCAATCGCAACTTGTTAAAATTTTATTGAACCCATAAAGAAGTGACCCTAAGTGAGGAAGCAGTGCAGACGAATATGAATCAACAATTTCAGCCACGCCACCGGACGTGTGGTGCGATACAGATCGGAGAGTGGAGGAGGGCGGCGGCTTACTACGTCATAAGACGTTCAATTGATGCAACACACGTGACATAAAATAATAGACTCATTGTTGGTGAAAAATGGTCCTAGTTATCTTCAGTTATCTTCAACTGGTCAAAGTCTAAGTTACTCCTTATGTCATCCCTACTTATCCGTACTAATATTATAAATGCGTAAGTAACTCTGTCTGTTACTTTTTCACGGCTATACCGCTGAACCGATTTTGATGAATTTTTGTATAGAGATAGATGGAACCTTGGGAAAGAACAAGGATATACACACGGGCAGAGAAAAGGTAATCAGCCATATGCCAGTGAAAGTAATGTCAAAATCCATCAAGCCGTTCTAAATATTAGCAGAAATAAACAGATGGATCTGACCAGGGGTTCTTTGAGCGTTGTAATTTTCAAAATTTAAAAAGCCATTTTTTTAACATTCTACCAAACCACGGAGAATTCTTTTGTATTGCAATAAATATTCTGGTTGCGAGATGCGCATGTGGCGAGCAATAGACTGCGATAGACAGGTGACGATGATTAAAAAGCATACTCGTGATTTTCATGACTACAGGAGGACCTACAGCGAAAAAATATAATATCTTCCGAGCCTTTAGTCCCAAGTTTATTTGGGGTCGGCTACTAGTTCAACCGGATTTACCTGAATTTCAGTTTTTCCACGGAGCGACTGGCATCGGACCTCCGCAACCCTAAGGGAGAACTGAAACTCGAAGATTGAACTAGTTGTCACTATATTTGAGGGCACTGACTTCCCAATAACGATTGCCATAGATGTTCATGACAACCGGGACCGACGGCTTTACGTGCTCTCCGAGGCACGGGCGTGAATCACCGCCAAACTTCCAAACTCCGGGCTGCTATTAGGAATTTCCTAAGAAAATCCCAAAAACACTTGTTGGCCCGACCCGGGATTTGAACCCGAGACCTCTTGATTAGCAGTCGCATACGCCAACCACTAGACCAACGAGGCAGTTGCAGAGCGAAAAAATATGACATTGTTGAAAAAAATTACATTTTACTATATTTCAATTATTAAAATATCTAACTAAAATAGTTGGTTTATAGGTTTTTACTGCATTAAACAAGCACAAGCATTATTTTGCTTTAGCTATTTGTGCAAACCGCAATACAATACAAGAGAGAACATTAATAGATTGAATTGATGGAATTGTTCAATTGCGACTGTGCATTACTTAATTTTGGCGCATTGAATGAGCTGGTCTGAATACGTACGTAATTTAAAAACTAGAGAAGAGGAATGTTTGGTCTTAATAGACGCATCCGCTGGCTACCGACATACTTTTATTCTGAATCATGGACACACACAGGCCTCACAAAGTCTTATAATCCGTCTGTAAGACACGGGTGTGTCACTAATTTAGCTGTAAAAAGATATAGATTTTGAAGAAATCAAAGTATGGCCCTAACCCTATCTTGAGAGAAGATTCGAGTCACGCAGTGGGACATTTTGGGTTCTTGTTCTTGATTGAAAGTTTTTAAATGTTAAAATTGCTAAATCCTAAAAAGCTAATTATAAGAAGTTTAGGTATTATGTATTGGAAACTACTATTAAAATGTGTAATGGTACACAATTTTATTACTGTAGGTAATTTTTTGGAACCTATGCGCGACGAATGAATTTAAGAGATACTGAGTTGACTGACAAACTAAGGACAGACCAAGGAGAACCTTTATTTTTCTGCCATAATTACCCGATTTGGTGCGACTCGTGTCAGATTCGCGATATTTTTCTTATTATAATTTTATTTATTACTTACGCTAGAAATTAGTTCATATCGTTTGGTTAAGAACTATAGCGAATTGTGCGAACATATTTTTATTACATGTACTCAGAATTAGCTATAACTCCTTTTTAGGGTTCCGAAGTTTATGACTCGGAACCCTTATAGATTCGTCATGTCCGTCCGTCCGTCCTCGACATACCGTCCAAATGGTAAGTGCTAGAAAGATGAGACTTTGCATGAATATTTGCTGTAGTTACGTCGACAAAGTGCTACAATAAAATTATGAAAAATATTATTATTTGGGTACCTCCCCTACATGTAAAAGTCATCTTGACTTTGTTAGTTCAGGAGTGGGAAAACGTCATACAAAAATAACGCATTAATACGTGAACATAACTATCTATTGGAAACGATTTTAAATCCACGTACCATTATGGGTAACTGAGGAATCCTTTCCTGTGCGTGGCCTGAAATGCACTTGGCCGATTTTTATCATTACTATGCTCTTTTAATATAATTTAGATGGTACGAAACAATAAATTAAAAAAAAATCCTTTGGTTAGCTGTCATTACCTATAATTGAATGAGCAAATGGCATGTATTTACTGTGTTATTTCTTGATAAATGTATCATTTGTTGGAAATCCGAAATAAATAAATACGTCTAAATGATTCAAATACATCCTGTTAAAAATGTATCAGTAAATAAGATGAATTAAACAGCATCCGACGTGTGAATAAACATTATCAGACATTCGTCTAACCGATACCACCAATATTTTACCAACCCGTTGAATTCACCAACAGATATCCACCAATAGGCACCAATATTTATAAATACGCACCAATTGTGAGTTTATCTAAAATTTTTCAATTATTCGATAAGTAAATATTTATATTATCATTAAGAGTAATTGGAATTTAGTTAGCAAATAAATGTCTTGGAATGTAAGAATCACGTGGAAATTATATAGGTATATACAACACCACACAACCCATATCTTCATACCGTATTTGTACGATGTCCGATGCCAGTCGCTTCGTGGAAAAACTGATATTCAGGTAAAACCGGGCGAGCTAGTAGCCGAACCCAAATAATTTTGGGAATAGGAAGAAGAAGAAGAAGTATTCATACAAATACGAAGCCGCAAATGAGATTGCAAAGAAGGACTTAAGCAGCTTGTAACGTTTTTGTCAATCACTGATTTTTGACTCCTGGATAAGACAATGTATTCGTAGTAACAAACAATGGTGGAAAAACACACCGGGAATTATTGAAGTCCCACCAATACATGTAGACTGATCTGGTTTAGTTAAATGGATACCCAAACAACACTAAAAACTATTACGGAACATCTAGAACTGAATCGGCAGCTATTTATCATTAATGTGAAAGAAGTCTTCTGCAGGGGGTGTCTCAAATAGTCTCAATACAGAAAAAACAGCCTTCCACGTAATCCTGGAATTCGGAGTGTGCTAGTAAACTCATTAAATGGTCAATCCTAGGAACGATTTTGTATCAGACATGACAATTTATTCTTAAAGGAAACGGCTTGGCTCCCGAGATGAGATTTTTTTCTGCCTAAAAACTCTTAAACTTATATTATACTCTGTTACTAAAGAATATAATTTTTGCTAGCAAGCATATCTACCTACTACTACTATATTATAGTACATACTAGCTTGGCCCCGCGGTGTTACCTGCGGTTTCTGTTGTATATCGCGAGTAACGCCGAGGAGCAAATCTAGCCTAAAAAAATAGCCTAAGTTACTCCTTAGGTCATCCAGCAGCTTTCTGCCAGCGAAAATCCCGTCAAAATCGGTCTAGCTGGTCTAGAGAATCCGACAGACGGACGGATGGACAGACAAACAAAAATTATAAAAATTGCATTTTGGATGTCAATACCGTATATAATATACTTTCATGTACATTTACTAAAAAACTGTTAATTTGATGTTACATACAGACACTGCAATTTTATTTATTTGTATAGATTTAAATGTCGTAGCTAAGGTAGTAGACTAAATTTAGATCGATAATTCAAAAACTTCTGTTAACTTGAGCTCAAATTTATCTCGTTACGTGTTAAACACTTGTTTGTTTCCTAATATTTAAAAATCAAGGTCAGTTATAAATTACGTTGAGTGGATGCTGTCCAAACCTCTACGGATCTTGCGACGCCAATAACCGTGTCCATTGTTACAACTGCAACGACACGGTAATATATTTCATAATATTATATTTAAGTATTGCTTCCAATTAAGGTATTGTCGGCTCAATATAAATCTTGTAACTTCCTATTTTTGAAATACAACAATAGTAAAAAGTAATGTTTAGTAATCGTGACGGAGAGATAGGATAAACAAACAATGAAGTAAAAAGCAAACTATTTTCTTATAAAATCCTAAAATAAATTTAATGAAACTGTGTTAAGAGTTTAATTGGTTTTAATCATTATTGTGATCGAATAAAAGCTTTATTACAAGTAAATTTAAAAAAGCGGCCAAGTGCGAGTCGGACTCGCCCATGAAGGGTTCCGTAGCATCATTTAAAAGTTTTTGTAGTTCGTTGTAACTTTCATCAATGTTTTAATAATAGTGTTTTGATTGAAAGAAATGTAAATTGCGGTTTATGATTTATGACGTATTAAAAAAAAACTACTTACTAGATCTCGTTCAAACCAATTTTCGTTGGAAGTTTGCATGGTAATGTACATCATATATTTTTTTTAGTTTTATCACTCTCTTATTTTAGAAGTTACAGGGGGGGGGACCAACATTTTACCACTTTGGAAGTGTCTCTCGCGCAAACTATTTAGTTTAGAAAAAAATGATATTAGAAACCTCAATATCATTTTTGAAGACCTATCCATAGATACCTCACACGTATGGTTTTGATTAAAAAATTTTTTTTGAGTTTCACTTCTATGTATGGGGACCCCCAAAATTTATTGCTTTTGTTCTATTTTTGTGTAAAAATATTAAAGCGGTTCACAGAATACATCTACTGACCAAGTTTCAACAGTGTAGCTCTTATAGTTTCGGAGAAAAGTGGCTGTGACATACGGACGGACAGACAGACAGACAGACAGACAGACAGACATGACGAATCTATAAGGGTTCCGTTTTTTGCCATTTGGCAACGGAACCCTAAAAAGACACACGCACGCACACACGTACACACTCACGGACGTACGCACTCACATACACACACACACAGACACGTTAAACTTATAACACGTCGTCGTTTTTAGGTACGTTCTATATTGCTCCTTTGCTTCAATAACGTAAGAACTTCGAAAGGTTACTTTTTCACAAGTCTTGGAGTGTGTTTCTCACACAAGCAAAACGATAAAATTTCACGTAAGCCAATGGACCCGAGTTTACCAATAAACAAATATCCGTGTATTTTGGCAACATACGCGATGTTTGTTAATTTTGCAATATGCCTAGCACCTAAACCACTGATCTCTGTATGTACTGTGATGTGATGATATTTGTGAGGGATTCACATTAATATTATATTAAATGGAAATCGAAAAACTTTATAATTTTTATATTGCAACCTTTTTCACAGTTTAAAATCATTGAGTAAGTGATGTACTGAAGTAATTACGTGTGTAGTATGTAATTATATTGACAAAAAGTCTCATAAAGTGATATTTTTAACATCTACTTTTTCAAATTTTTTTTGGCGAAAAGTAAAGTCTCATAAAGTAATATTTTTAACATCTACTTTTTCAAATTTTTTTGGCGAAAAGTAAAGTAAATCATATTCTTCCTAGCTTATTCTCAACATTATTTGGGGCAACTAATTCCTGACGAAATATTAAAGTATTTATAAAAAATGTGAGCCGTCACGGGACGCCTGGCAGATGTGAAACATCGCCATTATTTTGTAAAAGTAATATGCAGAAAAGAACATAATATATTGTAATAGGAACTAAATATGTCATAATGATAAAATAAAATATTACTAATTATTATTATTAAAATAGTAGTCTATATGCACACTACTGCATATAGACTGTATAAATATACCATCGTATAGCGTGCCGTGGCGACGCGTCGCCAGTCGCCAGGCCAGAAATCTATTTTACGTGCGTGTTTCACATACGTGCGCCTATAGATGTTTCACATCAAAAAGGAGATACCTAGTTAATTGCAAGAACTACGTGATTTCAGGTAACCATTAGCTTGAATACTTAGGTAATTACAATTAAATGAGAAACTAATTTGACTATGAAATCAACTGTGGAAGAACAAACTTCTTATAGTGACAATTAAAAAATGTAATTAATTAAGACCTTCAATGAAAAGGTTTTTGTTTCTCTGCGGGTTTTTCAACTAAAAAATGCTAAAGGGTCTGTCAACGATGCATGTAATCTGACCTTTATAAAAAAATAACGACCATGACAATGTTAAAAAAAAATACTGTCATTCTTATTTCAACTTCAATATTTTCAAATTAGAATACTATGTAGAATGTCCGTGTGGTGACGGATTAAGAATACAGAGTGTCACCACTCCTATACAAAACCTTCTGCATGACTAGCGTATTATAGTGGGCCAAAACCTCCTTTCTAAGGAGAGGCATATGTCCAGCGGTGGACTGTTAAAGGCTGTTTATGACATCGAGATTATATTATTTACGTAGTACATAATATCTCGATAATGTATAGTATATAACATGGTGTATAGTATATTAGTGGCAGCACCTTACCCCCATATCAGGTTTATAAACATTATAACTATGTAAACATTGGCGATTGAAAGGAGTGGCCGCGAGTTTTTATTGCCATGTTCTTTTCTCCGGCTCTACCTATTGTTTGCGAACATGGCATAAATGTACATGTAGAATCTTGACCTGTCACAAGAGATGTATTGCATCCTAAGTGAATAAAGAATTTTGAATTTGAATTTGAATTTGATGGTTTGTGATGATGATTGATGATGATGATTGATGATGATGAGAATACTAAGTTTGGTAGAAATTGTGGCCGTATTCTGAATTCAAACTCCTCACCAATGTCATAAACTAGCAAATCCATAGAGTCTATGGATTTGCTGGTCTATGACATTCCATAGAGTCTATGGATTTGCTAGTCTATGAGATTGGTGAGGAGTTCGAATTTAGAATACGGCCACAATTTTATTTTTTTATTTTAATCTAAAAGCACCCAAACTTTGGCACTAAACACAGTTGGGGAGGATACTTGGCTGCTGACCTGTTAATTTACAGATATTATTAGATAAATACCTACCTCCTACCTTCATCCTCGTTATCATTAACGAGATCCGCAATACGAGAACACGATAACACGACTGCACATCACGTCCATACCTAAAGATAACATTATTTCTACATAGAATATATTTTCTATCATAATAAAATTACAATAGACAAGACTACTCCATGCTACTGAAACAAAACAAAAAAAAAATTCCTCGGCCCATAGATTAATACCGTGACAGAATTTAAAAAAAATGTGATTCTCTGCAAACTATGCCTACCTAGTTCTATATTTTATTAGTATAAACGACATCGATTTTTAAACGACCGTTTGCCTGCATCTCTAGTTGAATTTGAAGATAGTCTTTTTTTTTAATATGATTGATTCAGTACTTGTATGAACAATTTTGTTCTTTTATTTTACAAGTTTTAGATATCGAAAAGAAACAGATAGGTTCCTTTCTAAAGGTTAATTTCAGGCGGACATTATGGGTTGTTGATGTTCAATAACTTATCTATATATAAAATTGGAGAAAAGTTATTGAAAACAGCGTTAAACTATTATTATACTAGCCGTAAAATGATGAAGAAGGACATAATATGTTTAATATATGACTATTGACGAAGAATCAAAAACGAAAATGAATAAATGAAAATCGATTCTAGTTATTGGAAAATTCATTTTTTCTTAGTAGATATCTAGTTAAATAAAATCCAATGTCGTCTGAATTAGCCTTTTTACTTCTCAGAAGTCGTTCGATCGATTTTACGATCAGTTTAATCCCAGCAAGGTTACTTTTACTGCAACGCCATTGTACCGAACATGCTTAATTTAAAGAACCAATCACGTGCAGTTATAAAATGAGAAAAACCAGCATGTAATAAAATGTCCCGCTTAATAGTGATTACAAGAGACGAGAGACTTGTCTCTTTAAAAAGAAATAAAAAAATTGTGTACCTCTTTAAATGGATATCAAATTTTAAATATGTACCTTATTTCACAGTTAAACGTAGAACTGAAGGTATTTGAAAATGGTGTAAAAACGTTTACTGAAATTAAATTTTTCGATGATAAGATAAAAGTGTAGACAACGATAGTTCAAGTAATGTCCGGTAATTAAATAAAACAAGAAATTGCGAACAACCCGAAGTGCATCAGATTCAAATCAACCTATGGCCTATGATCGGACCTAACCTAGAAAAGTTTTCCTGTCAATATATCAGCAGTACTGACACTAAGTGATTACCATGAACGTACCCATAAGGTAATCACTTAAATTACCAGATCTTCCATTTTAAATTCATGGTTGCAGGATGTTGTAACATAACTTGGGGCGCCTGTCTCCAGCACTGGAGATCTTTCGGCTGATGACGGAGGAGCACGCAGACAATAAAACGTATCGCGAGCGCATTTCAATTCTAGCTGTTAGCAGTTATCGTAAACATAGGTAGGAACGCTATTTTACCCTGGCTGAGAGCCAACCAGCCGCAGATTAGAATACCAGCTAACTTGTCTTTTTGTTTGTCTGGATATTCGTTGTACTGCACTTTTTGTTACTATTTCAGAAGTTTTTCTTGCTGATATGTATAAATACTGGCTTATTCTCAAGCGTCGTTTGCATTTATGTTAATTTTATTAACCAGCTGACTTCATAACAATGAATTTGTGTGCTGTTTCATACCGTAATCTATCTCTGTACCAAACATTCAGCTCAGACTATGATTACCTATCAAATTTTCATAAAGCTGTCATCACAAATCTCAGCGTATAATATTTTTATTGAATTCTTTTAATGTACTCATACTATTTATACTAAGCTTATGCCCGTGGCTTCGCCTACGTGTTATTCTGATGTATACCTTTGATTGCCTTTCCTTCCCCCTTAGGGGGTACAAAATCCTTCCTTAGTGCTCGCCTACGCTGCTCAAGGGACACACGTGCCGAATTTCAGCTTCCTACGTCCAATGTAACTTCAAAACACATTTATTTTTAGAGCATAACGGTAATTTCTGTAGAAAACTTTGAATGGCGCCAAAAATTTGTTTTAATTTCTTGAATAATATCATAACGATGTTGATCTTCGAGGAGTCCAAAATATTAGGGATATCTACTAAATATACTTCTTTATATTCAAGAGTTTTTTATTTTAATTTAATATACTTAATACAAAGGTCGAAAGCTCCTTGCAAAGGAGAGGCCTATGTCCAGCAGTATTTTGCTGGCGTTCTAAGATTTGGATAGTTAATAAAACGCTTAGACCAATAATCTAAGCCCTACAGCAATCCCTTCATCATTGGTCATTTAAAAATTTCCTTGGACGAAATTCGCCTAATAATAATTTAGTTCCTAAAAGCACTGCCAAGGTTGTGGGCGAAGGGCGCTTGTGAGGAGTTACGTAATGGCTGAGATCAATACCGTATATTGAGTGTTGTATACGAACCTAGATGTGTCTGAAGCCCTATTTCCTGGGTCGTTAGCGTTATGCAAGACGCGCTTGCGCTCTCAACGTTGGCCTATTTTTTTGTAGCGTAGAATCTGAATTTCAAATGCCAAGAGGTGACCCTTATAACTGGCTGATAAAGTTTATTCTAAAAATGTATATTGGGCCTGCCAAAGTGTCTCACGACAGCCCGATGGAAAGCATGAGTAGAATCCAAGAGTGAAGACGTCGTTTTATCGAAAGAGGTTGGAACAGCATCTTTTCTTACACAGTTTTTATTTCATTACGGTTGGACGTTCAGTGCAATCAGGTCACAAGGTCAGGATATGAAAAAGTATTTTTATTATAAGAATATAAGACAGCGAGTGTAGTACATGTAAGTAGCTACTGAGCCCTGTTTTCGGATATTGAACGAAATGAAGACCCCGAAATGCCAAATGTACATATATTAAGAAGATCGCTACAAATCCGCTGCGCAAAATTCCACCACCCCCGCCTGAAGGGATGGGGGACGTTACGTAACACGACCTAGATCGTGGAAAGCGACTGAGCTAAAAAACTAGGTCGAAATTTCTCACTACCTATGAAGTAGAGAATATTTGAATTTTGTGTGTGGTATTCAAATAATTGCCGATTTGGGGAGCAAAAACGTAGTTTTCTGATCATAACTAGGACTTTAAAGCCAACCAGACAGACAGACAAACAAAAGTAACTCTGAATGAAGTAAATTAACGTTTGATTAAGCTTATTTTTACTATAATCTATATCTATAAAACCAAGTGGCATGCAATTGGAGAGGCCTATGCCCAGCAGTGGACTGCGATAGGCTGATGATGATGATGATGTCTATAAAAATCACGATGTTTCTTTTCCAAAGTATATTAATCGAAAGAGTTAGGACCCTTTTTTATGTTTGTTAGTTTTTCAAAACTTGTGCAACTTTTTTTATGGCACAATTCATTCACCATGTACGTTATCACTTTCGACATTTTATATAGAAAATATATGCAAACAATGTTGACAAATAATTTTCATTAGCTTCATGCGCCATACCATAAAATATTAATGCTACAACCGTTCCAACCGTTGAATATAACCGTTTAGGCTCTTTTAATTCCTTTGCCAAGAACAAGAATACTACAACCACAAACTAAACATTCAGGTCCATATTGTTTTCTAAAAATAGATGCACGTAACGTTAGCTATCAAATGTTGTCTGAAATTTGTGTGGGCTTATTGTTCGTGGATATTTCTGACAAGGCCTTGGTAGGCTGTAAATAATCAATGTGAACATGCGTAAGCCTCCAGGGATAATATGGAGCTGAAACACAATGAACGGTGATAGACGTATTGTGGTAAAAAAGGGTAAATAAATGTGCTAGTAGTTATAATGTATGTCCTTCATATACACGACAATTTATAATGGCTTTTGTCCGGCTAATACTTTATTGGCTTTTGTCCGCGTGACCGCTTGCACGTCTGTTATCACGACAAAAAGTAACCTGTGTCCTTTTCCAAGGTTCATTTTATCTGTTTACCGAAGTTCTTTCAATTCGGTTCAGCGGTTTAGCTATAAAAGATAGACAGACAACAGAGTTACTTTTTTAAATATTCTTATTAATTCTTGGGCGTTTTTCAAAATTTTTCTCCGTTACGTACAGGATGTCCACTTATTTTCATAAGAAAATTTTAAATAAACGATGAAATGTAGACATTGACAATGAACTAAGGTATAAGAAAAACCATAATCAAACAATGTTATATGAGTATAATTTCTATTTAATGTATTATTATAGTGACGGTTGCCAATACAGGGGTCTTGTACGTTACATTTTCATTCAAAGTAAATAATAACTCAATCATATCAAAGTTAATCAGCTTTATTTATAATTAATCAACAACATAAAAATCTTCTAAAATCTAATACCACTTTGTGATATCTTGCCCCTTAGTGCTGTTTAAAATATAAAATATGTCTTGTACGTAACTAAATGGCACTCTGGACTATCAAACTTTGTGAATAAATAACTATTCTGAAAGACTAACATTATAGGTAAGTTTTTTTAAATACAAAAAATAACAAAAAGACATTTAATATATATTAACAAAAACATAACTCCCAAAGGTTTTTTCATAAAAAAATAAAAACTATAACAGCCAAAACAGGACAGTTACGTATGTGGACAACAGTCGTTACGTTTAGGAACTCTAAAGCTATGTTTACAACGAGCACAATTTCTAGTCATTTTAGAAACAATACAATATTATTCAACATTTCAAAAACGTCGTGATGTGACATATTATTTAAGTCACATCACTTACTGTACTTCTATAAAATTAGTCAATATCACAGACTGTTTTGATTTGAGCATTTTAAAAATATATTTTACAAAAAACTTAGGGGATTCAAGTCTATCTTAGTTTCATTTTCACATTAAGTAGGTAACAATACTTCTTAACTTACAAAAAAATCCAACAGATACAAAAAAATGTCAAATAAGTAGTAACAAAAATAAAATAGGGAACCAATAAGTAGGTAATTCTGCGTGATTGTTTGGTCTTCTTTTAGAGTAACTTTTTCATTTTCCAATAGCTCAATCATCTTTTTGTGTTTAGTCTCTAGGCGAAATCTATTTTTACTTAAACTACTAATAACTTTCTTTAACCTTTCACAAGTTTTTAATGTCCTTTAATATCTTTTATAATTTCGGTAATTGTATTATCTTGCATCTCTGGCACTGTCACTGGAACAGCTGGCTTAGTATTATTTACTTTTTTATTTTCCCTTTTATTCCTTTTTTGTTATCTCCAAATTTTCCGTCTTTTTTCCCTTTCTTCCTTATTTAGTTCACTTACCTTGAGTTTATGTTCTTCAGTCTTTCGACTTCTTTCTTTTTATATTTGTTGTATTTTTCTTCATTTTCTTTGTTTTTGTCCATATCGCCGTTGTGGCATAATTTACCTGAGTAGGAATAAATTAATTTGTAAGGAAGTGCCGAGGATGTGAGGAATGTTAGGGTTCACTATGTCGTATACTCTATATCGCTAGTCTAAATAGGATATTTATAACATAATAAGGAAACCTGCTCACCATGAGGTGACTAGATCCTATAAAGGTAATGAGTTTACCTCTCTGGGTGGATTATATTTTTAATTTATATAAAAATTGCACAAGACAGTATGAACGCATCTTTACGAGTCCAGTACGTAACGTTTTTAGTCCACATAATACATCACGTCACGTCCTGGACGTTACGTATAACGCGGACTTGTCATCACATGTTTTTTTGGTATAAAAAAAGTTGATTATAGTAGTTTACTAGTACACATTCATTATCTACAACATATTTACTTATAATTTAACACGAGTAGTATATAAAATTTGTGGGTCTTACCTTTCAAAATCAATGTTCGTACCGGACAAACAAAACAGACCCGTCACGCACGTCACGGACCGCAAGTGTTGACGATTGAATTTCTTCAGTTTTAATTCAAAGGAAAAGAACGAAGGAATGATAAAAACATCGTCAATATGGCATTGCTTAAAAATAGTTAAAAGCCAAAGACAATATTATTGTTATTCTTTATAAAATCATACCGATACGTACAGGACTGTCCGCTGTGGCCAGTTTTTTAAATCCGATAATTTCAGTATTTATATTAGAAAAATATACTACAACCTTATTATATTTTATTTAAAAACAAATATAATGAGTTATTTCAGTCGAGTAATACTAAAGATATCCAAATATAGCTTATATATTCTCCAAAATACGTAATCAAAATCCAGGATATGATGAAGGACACATAAAAAAGTAGGATAATATTTGGTATTTTATTAAATATTAAAATATGTTTTCCGTTTAAGTCTTATGTTTATCTTTTTTTTTACAGTAAGTTAAACATTTTACCCTAACGTAAAATAATTTGACACTCACTTCCTACAAATTTGCCTTTTAATCAATGGTCAAACTCGTAGGACACGGCAAAATAGCCCTGAGCAAAATTTTGAAAACCGCCCTCTTACTATTTGATTTGATTTGATTTCAATAATTTTGACTGCCTCGGTGGCGCAGTGGTAAATGCGACTACTGTGCTTGAGATCTCGGGTTCGATTCCCCGGTCGGAACAAATGTTTGTGTGATCTGCAAATATTTGTTTCGGAATTTGGGTGTTTTTTATGTATTATATGTATTTACAAAAAAGTATGTTTATTTTTTATATCACTTGTTCCTTAATACAAGTTCTACTTAGTTTGAGACTCAGTAGATGGCGTTGTGTGTAAGATGTCCAAAATATTTTTTTATATTTTTTTTAAAGGCTAGGAAGATTATTTTTTCTTTTATTGCATAGATTTGAAATGGTTTTCATTGATAATTTAGATTTAATACTTATTAGATTGTCGTTTTTAGTAGAAGTTAAAAATATTTCCCTAAACGTTTTTCATTAAACAGGTACTGAAGGCGTTATTTTAATTTAAGCTTCCTATAAATTACAACGATATTATAATGGAGTTTGTCTATTACACCTGATGTTTACAATGAAATCTTTTTTTAGATGGTTTATACTGGGCTTGTTTCATGTGGCCAAACTTTTTGGATCTTTAGTTTGTTATTTTAGTATTGTGAAGGTGTAATCTGTTTATGGGTTTATTGCCTTTTAGCCGCATTTGAGCACCATAAATGTTATTGAACACCAATAATAGGTCTCCTTCATTCACCTTCGGTAATTGACACTGAAAAAATATTGTCCGATTCGGCATAACTGAATATTGTCTAGTAGTAAACTGAAGCTAAACGGGTGGCAGGTACTGAATGCGAGTAACTCAAAATCGATCAAAGTGGCGTGCTATTGAAAAGGTGGATGTGAAAGACCGACTAAATTAGTTTAGGGCCAGTTTCACCTGTTCCTATTTATAGGTATAGCTCAAAGGTTGTTATTATATCGAAACATAGTAGTAATTTTCTTTATTTTCAAAGTTTTCTTCAGTTTGTTATTTAAATAAAAACATACAAGTATTACTAGAAAATCAAATAAAATACCATCCACATCATTTCCGTATTTACTGTAGTTAACCTAAGAGCTTTTTAAGTAAAATGTGTTCACAAACAGGATATCAGATGTTCCTGAGAATCGCGGAAATTTCGCTTTAATCAACCTTTAGTAGGTTCATAGGTTCAAACAGTCGCACACTCGCCAATTTAATAACAGATTTGCACTAAACGGTTTTATTTTATGATAACCCGTAAAGAAGAAGGAGATTGGTTAATGAGGAACTTTATAGCAAAGCGACTGTGTATATTAAAATATAGTTTTTGCATTGTAAAAAAATCGTTTATAATACGTAAATGGGGCATGTGCTTAACCTTAACTGTACCTACTCATATACAATAGTTTTTGGCCTTTGGTAAGTGAATAAATCAGTAATTCACCTTTATTGTACACCAAATAATTACTAAAATTGAGAGCATAAAATGCATGGATGTAGAAGTGCGTTATTCCTAGTATTTGGGAATGAATCATTCACTATTTAAGATTTGCTAACCAATAAGATTTGATTGGAAATAAGACGTTTATTAACCACGTTTGTAATAATTACGTCAGTAATGCTACACAAGAGATGCCGAAGATTAATAAATTGTATTGCATTGTTTGAGTACAAATATACAGGGTAATCGTAACAAAGTGGTATTCAGAAGAAAATGCAGATCTAAGCTTTACTACAGATTAAAAATATGGAATAGTTAATTGAGTTTATTGTTCACTCTGGAAAAAATATCTATAATTAAGTTAATGAAAAATTATAAAAACAATATAAGAATTGAAAAGGTTCTTAATACCTATTAAAAAAAGAAGTATCTACATCGTAAAAGAAAATATTATTATCATAAATTAACTTGGATTTTAATTAATTTATGGATTCTTCGCTGCAGTCACAGTTGTGTCAAAATAATTATATATGTTATAAGTCATTTATCTTTTGCTATTACTAAAAATAAAAATAAAATAAGTTGTAAGAAAATACCCTACAGAATCTGCACTTGATTATATGAAAAATAAAAATTAAACATTAAATGTTCTGTTTCAAAATAAAAGAAAGATAATCTATGGTGTTTAAATAGTAATGATCACTTACAGATAGTAATTTATTGCTATCCCCAAGTACCACAGGGTGAAGATTATCAAACCTGCCCGTTCCACCATTGTCGAATTTGAGAACAACTGCAACAATAAGAACATCATGAATTGTTTTTGGTAACACTGGCAAACAGTTTTTGAACAGCATTTTGATTAGTATTTTCCACACAAAAATAATTGTGTGGTAAGTAGAATAATTAGTTCTGTTTCCTTGTGCATTCATCATCATCATCAGCCTATCGCAGTCCACTGCCAGCCATCCTACGTTGTCACTCCACCTCGCCTGTGGACGTCCTACACTACGTTTACCGAGACGCGGTCTCCACTCCAGAACTCTTCTACCCCAACGGTCATCAGTTCTGCGGCTAATATGGCCAGCCCAATGCCACTTCAGCATGCTTATTCGGTGGGCTATGTCGATGAGATTGTGTATTATTACTAATTTATGAGCAGGCTGATTCCAGCAAAGGTTACGCTTGATTTGCAATCAGAGTGTGAGACCTGATCAGATATGATTACTATTAAGTATTATTATCCCCGAATAGTAGGCTAAAATTTTATAACCATATTCTCCAATTCTCTTTGGTAAGGTAAGGGAGTTCTTCAAAGAGTTGGGATGACTTGGCTTCGTCTTTTACACTCTCAGTCACCCCATTGAGGTTTGTGGAATCGGACCGTTAAATATTTGACTCAAAGTTATTAAGGGAGAAAATACCTTTGAGGTTTTATAATAAACACTAGCTTTCATCCGCGGTCCCGCCCGCGTCTATGTCGATTATCGCGGTTAAAAGTAGCCTATGTCATTTCTCTTTATCTAGACTATCTGTGAACCAAATTTCATTTAAGCCGGTTCAGTAGTTTTATCGTGAAAGTCGGACAGACAGAATTACTTTCGCATTTATAATATAGTTCACTTATTATCTTATTCCCTGTGAAAGTAAACATATTCATTTTAATTTGAAAATAAGTACCACATAAGTCAGATTGTTTACCTGCAAGGTCTAATTGATAGATTGGTTAGTAGCACATAACGAAAGTTAAAAAATATAACATTTTGACTAATTATGAGGTAGTTGTTTTTTGTATTTTTGTTACACACTTACGACATTTTGACTACAATTATTGAACACACAAAACTGTCAGCTTGACAATAAACCGCCTAGCAGTTAAGTTTACATAGCATGTAGTATGTAAACTGCATAGTGGAGACTTTTTATTGTCTTGGCAGGAGAAAGGTATTACGTTCTAGGGACTCATTTCAAGGGTATACCTGGTTCCTCGACTCATATTACTCGTGAGGGCATGCGGGTTTAGTCGGTTCGAGTCCAGCATGCAGGGCCGTCTTTAACTATGCTGGCACACAAGAGTATGGGGGCCCTAAATTATTGTTTTGTAAATAAAAATATCAATCATAAATAATAATAGGTACTACAAGCTACAACTCTACAAGCCATGGGGATTCAAAAATCATCTAGATCCTTGCAGTAGCTACCTGCATGGTCAAACGTGCCCTCAATGAACGCAAGTCAAATAAAAAATCATACTAATACAGAATTTTCAAATAATATATCACATTCATGCACACATATACTATAATTACATCACATCACCGTCGGTGTTTGATATTTCACTTAGACTTAGTAATAACAGCTTAGTAATCGATCTATCAAACTACGTAGCGTCCAAGATTACTATCTAAGCGCCTGCATATTTTGATTAGCTAACTGAGGTTATTGGTTTTCATATTCAATCGTCTTCTCACTTACAATTTAATTATCGACATCATTTCAGTCAAAAGACATTCACTGCTGGACATATGCCAATAAAATAATCTCACAACAATCGGACCCGTGCTGCCCGCATTCAACGGTTTCCCCTATACTCTTTTTCTTTCATCTGAGCCCCTATATAATATTTCCGTCATTCCGTGTTGTATAAAAAATACGGCCTATGTGTATAGAATCACGTTCTGATCATTGCAACGGCCTAAGGTATTCCTTTTCTCCATCTTAGGTAGAGATATACAAACAGGAATCTAAAATGTAAACTCAAGTACAATACATACTCACCTTTAAATTATTTTTCGGTATTTCTGATGGCAGTGATCCAGAATGTGGCAATCAATGGTTTTTGCACTATTAGGAGTTGATATTTCTGTATTTTGTTTAGGTAAGGTAATGATGCAATGCTATGGCCATCTTTAATTTGAATTTTAGGACTATGGTAAATAAAAAATCTGTTTGGTCACGAAATGTAGATACACCTTTTGCCCGAATTTTTATAGTTCCTCAATAGATGGCGTTAGTACATAATCATTGAAAATATTATGAGAAATTGTAAATAGTTGTACATACGAGTATAATTGTCGGCAATGCCTGCGGAGTTGACCGTTTACTTCATAAGCAACCGAAAAATGAAATTAAAATGAGTGGAGGTCAACTGGCGTTATAATTTCGACCCCGAACAGCTGTCGAGTTCCGTTAGTTAGTGAGTGCGAGACCGGAGGCCCAATGATTCAAAAGCATCTCTCTAAGCCGTGTGTAGTATGTTATTGTCTATACTCACAATGAGTTTGGTGACCTAGACTCTAGGATCCTGCTCATGTTTTGTTGCAACCTCACGTCTGATTCTATTCAGATACTCATACTCATCCAAGCAACCGTGTCCGGTGAGCATCTGAGTCCAATCGGTAGCTGACACAGTCGGTCCTCTCTCAAGCTTCGAAGCTCGGCAGAACGGCTCCGACAGGGCGTTGGCTGGCACAGCCCTGTGTTTCGAGCCGTGCTCTCCAAGCCCGTAGTGCTTGCATGTGTGCGTTCCGCCATAACGTTTCAGGCTCATGATCTGACGCTGTCTCCTTGCCGTACCGACCGTCAGATCGAATTTGGGCGTCTAGAATGTCGAAGGGAGCAGATCGCGCCATGACCGTCGCTACTTCGTACGCCATGACCGCCTCAAACGATCCGTATGGCCATCAGCCGTTGTAGACTCCTGAGTTGAGCCTGGCAGCGGGAGGAGCCCGCCAGGTCGTCAGACCAGACGGCGATGCAGCGCTCCTGCTACCCCTCGTAATCAGGTGAATAATCGCCCGAAAGGCACTTAAGCAGGCCATAGAACCGCATAGCCTCAGTTTTCTGAGGGCCACTCTTAGGGACAGCTCACAAATCTTTTCTACAACACAAGCCAACCCCTGCTCAGCGAGCAGGAGCACCTCCTCGGAGCATGACCCTCTAGCCAGTATTAAGGTATCGTCTGCATGGCAGACGACACTTAGGCCAGAGGGCAGACTGGTACTAAGGAGCGCATCGTGCTCTCGAATGACCTAGTATGTGTTAATTTTACATTAACTAGATATATGTGACCGGCAGTGACGTTCATGGGTTACTAGTAATATTTATACTTTAACTAATAGGTTTTGATGCAGACACAAGTGCACGAAGCGGTTAAAATAATCATCATCATCATCAACAGCCTTTAACAGTCCAGTGCTGGACATAGGCCTCTCCTTGAAAAGGAGGTATTGGCCTACTATACCACGCTGGCCAGACGCGTTGGTATAGGGTTGGTTTCAAGTTTTCCTTTTGCATTGATGTTGTCTTGCGTAGTTTATCCCTTAGTCGCCTTTTACGACACCCGCGGGTGAATAGGGGTGGTGACACTCTGTATTCTTAATCCGTCACCACACGGACAATATTTAAATAATAAAATATTATTATTTTTAACAAATTTTATTATAACAGATAAAAAGTATACAAGACCTAAATATGATTATTTCTATTTACTTTGACTAAATACAATCCCGTAATATAAATTAATATAATAATTAAACAACATTCTTGTAATTTGTTTTGTTTGAGTAAACATTTAGTTTTCACAGGCATATCTTTACGAATTGAGTCTTAGTGGAGATTTAATATTATTATTTTTATGCGTTTAGATGCATGTATTTAACTCTGTTTTTTTTTTACAGGTTTAATTGTTCGATAGCTTTTATTGTGAAAGTGTGTGTGTGCCGAAAGGCGGCGGCCGTAGGTAGGTCCATCTATTATTCATACAGACTCATCGGCCCATCTATTATTTGCTGCCTGGTTGGTCTAGTGGTTAGCGTATGCGGCTGCTGATCAAGAGGTCTCGGGTTCGATTCCCGGGTTGGACCAAATATTTGTGTGATCCACAAGTATTTGTTCCGGTATGAATGTATTTACAAAAGAAAAAGTATGTTTATGTATATATATCAGTTGTTTAGTACCCATAATACAAGCTCTGCTTAGTTTGGGACCAGATGATGTTGTGTGTAAATCTATTAAAGGTCAGCAGTGGGACATTATGGGTTCTAGATCTAAATAGAAACAAATGTTGCTCATACAAAACTGTAACAATAAATTAAGTTGTATTCCCACAAACGCTAGTGTATGTTATATATTAATCCAAGTATGTATATATCATCACATCAACATCCTTTAACAGTCCACTGCTGGACATAGGACTCTCCTTAGAAAGGAGGTTTTGGCCTACTATACCACATTGGCCAGACGGGTTGGTATAGGGTTGGTTTCAAGTTTTCCTTCTCTTTGCATTGATGTTGTCTTGCGTAGTTTATGTATATATATACTTGCATTGATATATAATATGTATTAATACACAGTACTCGTAGAACATAAACTTGATATTTTACATACTATATAACCCTATAACTAAGGTCGTTTAACAGCTACCCACATTTAAAAAAAATAGTTTTATTATCATAAATATTAGTACAAAACTTGCTATGCTATATAAACATTGCACTGTATATGTAATAAATAAATATATATTCTTATAATATAAAATTAAAAAGGCATTCTAAACACAGCCAATTATATTTTATCAGATCTTAGTATTAATTTCTTTTATTGGTCATATATATGGAATAATTAGATGAGGGACTATTTACAAAACTCACAAAACACTGAAATTTTTACTTTCAGATCATTTTAGGAATTAACATGTACTGTTACTGTGTGTTACCGTAACTGGTACTATGTGTACTAGACAAATGATATGCATATATCAGTTGTCTAGTACACATAGTACCAGTTCTGCTTAGTTTGGGACTAGATGGTGTGGTGTGACAGTGATAGAATGTTATTATGTTATGCTTCGCACTCAACTGAAACTGTTAATTTATCTTCTCGAATCACTACCGCTTCTTCTTCCTAGCCTTTATTCCCAAGATTATTCAGGGATGACTACTAGGTTCAACCAGTTTTACCTTGAATATAAGTTCACTATCACTAAATATTTGTTGCGTAGTTTAAGCGATCTAAGCATACATAAAAAGTAACTTCATTTTATACTATGTAAATATTAATATGGTATTATTACTAAGTCAATTTTACAGAGTTTAAAACAGAGGCTTAAAATTAGGTGCAGTTCAACTGTTACTTTACTTCATGTAGCCATTCTTTGATCTATTACAACTAGATTGCTTTAAAAAAAATTAAATTGTCTTAAAAATGAGACTAAGTGTTGCCAGTTTTATATTGTTGTTTTTCATGGTAATATTTTTCCTATAGTTGCTATTTTTGTGCAATATCAAGAAGGAATCTCATTGGCTTTCTTATTACAAGTTTTTAATGAGTTTGAACAGTGACAATAAACGGGAAACGGTTTCGACAGATGCAGCACTCGGTGCTTATCATAGCTATGTGTCCTCTGTACTTTCATATGACCTACTATTGTGGAGAAATTCAGTTGAAATCGAAAAGGTATTTCGTGTACAAAAGAAGTGCGTGAGAGCAATATGCGGGGCATGATTTATGGATAGCTTCAGACCAATTTTTAAAAGGGTCAACATTTTACCACTGGTTTGTAAGTATATAAGGGAACTCTGTGTTTTTGTCAAGCAGCATCCTCAATACTCTGATCAAATGTAACAATTGTTATGGTAGAATATTCTCGATCCTTGAAAAATCGTTATCACCTGTTCTGTACTACATTCTTGCAAACAAATAAATAAAATAAGATATTCGATTTTGAGTTTAACTATATTGCCTAACAGATTGTATCACAAGATTAATGTGCTGTAGTGTTAGTTTCATTAATAGTTACCTATCTTTTGAAATTATTTTTTACTACGAGTATTATGGTGGCAGTAGTACACAGCTAGCAGGCCGGAGCAACGAAGCCCTTGTTCAGTTTCTCCACATACTCCTTGCGGCAGTCCAGCTCGTCCGCAGGTCTGTTGTACGGCAGCCACACCGGCTCGCCGATGAAGAATCGCTTGGCTTTTATATAGTTCTGTAAAATGTGAAATATATTTATGGGTTTAAATTTTGGAATCTTCATGTGCTACTAATTAAGAATACAGAGTGTTACCATCACTATTGATCTCATAGGTCTCGTAAGAGGCGACTAAGTGATCTAACTATACAACTTGAAACTAACTATACTAAACTGATAGGCCAGAGTGGCATGGTATTTATAAAAAAAAGTATGTTATGTAAAAAAAGTATTATGTATTTATATCAGTTGTCTAGTTACCCATAATACAAGCTCTGCTTAGTTTGGGACTAGATGACGTTGTGTGTAAGATGTCCGAAAAATTTCATTTCATTTAAAAAGACAACTCCCGCATTAGGAATATAAATTCCTGTGTCGCGGGGGACATTACGAACACCCAGACTCAGAACAACAAATTGTAAATCATACAAAATGTTATCCTACGTGGGATTTGAACCCACGACACAAGTGTCGTGGGTTCAAAGTAGGAAGCGGCGTGGCGACCGCTTAAGCCACTAGGCCAATCGTGCAATGCAAGCTATATTTATAATTAAGATACCTTTCTTTAGAGAAGCCTATGTACAGAGACATATGTAAAGCAATGGACTGGTGGATGGTTGATAGGTAGTGAGCCACGTTGATATCAACACGAATGGTCCGGCTCGACCGGGGCAGTACTACCACCACACAAAAGACCATTCTAATAATGACAGCATTCTTGCTGTAGTATTTCGTTGGTGACTGTGAGACTGCTGGCCCAATCATTCTGCATCATTCTCTCGGCCTACGGAGGCCGGGAGAATGATGCAGAATGAACAGGCCACTATGCTGCATTGCCTACCTTCACAATGAGGATGTTGACCCCCTTCTCCTGGATTCTACTCATACTCCACTCCACTCATAAAATACTTTTAATACTGTACCTTTTTATAAGACTTTAAAACTTTGTAATGTAACAAAAAATATAGTTTTTGTAAGGAAATTAATGTGATTATTAGGTACTGACTGAGTTCCGCGGTTATTATTGTAAATGGCGAGTAACCCCGAGGGGCGGAGTTAGATTGAAACATTTGTCTAATTTACTAGCTATCTGCCAGTGAAAGTCTTGTCAAAATCGGTTCAGCCGTTAAAGAGATTAGCTGGACAGACAATCTGGCATAATTTAAAAAAAAAATGCTTTTTCATGTAAGTACTGTTTTTACTTTCAAATTCAAATTCAAAATTCTTTATTCACTTAGGATGCAATACATCTCTTGTGACAGGTCAAGATTCTACATGTACATTTATGCCATGTTCGCAAACAATAGGTAGAGCCGGAGAAAAGAACATGGCAATAAAAACTCGCGGCCACTCCTTTCAAATCGCCAATGTTTACACAGTTTTAATGTTTATAAACCTGATATGGGGGTAAGGTGCTGCCACTAATATACTATACACCATGTTAGAGGACTGATGCAAATTATAGTGATTAAAAATTAGAACATAATCTAATTTAAAAAAAAAAAAACAACAGCCTCGGTGGGTACAACATAGTAGGAGCATCTACTTACAACAAATATAAAAACTATATGTGCTCAAATATTGGCCAAATTACTGGTAACGAAAGATTAAATATAAAATATTAATTTTAAGATCAAAAGAAAGAGAAGAATGGCCTTTATTCATCACGTAGAATCTTTACTTTCGTAAGCATTCAATAAATAAAGAAAGCGGCCAAGTGCGAGTCGGACTCGCCTATGAAGGGTTCCGTATCAGCAAGTAACATCATATAAAAGTTCTTGTAGTTCGTTGTAACTTTCATCGATGTTTTTATACTAGTGTATTGATTGGATGAAAGGTAAATTGCGTGTTACGATTTATGACGTATTAAAAAAAAACTACTCACTAGATCTCTTTCAAACCAATTTTCGGTGGTAGTTTGCATGGTAATGTACAACATATATTTTTTTTAGTTTTATCACTCTCTTATTTTAGAAGTTAGAGGGGGGGGGACACACATTTTTCCACTTTGGAAGTGTCTCTCGCGCAAACTATTCAGTTTAGAAAAAAATGATATTAGAAACCTCAACATCATTTTTGAACACCTATCCATAGATACCCCACACGTATAGGTTTGATGAAAAAAAAATTTTTGAGTTTCAGTTCCAAGTATGGGGACCGCCAAAATGTATTGTTTTTTTTCTATTTTTATGTAAACATCTTAATGCGGTTCACAGAATACGTCGACTGACCAAATTTCAACAGTATAGTTCTTATAGTTTCGGAAATAATTGGCTGTGACATACGGACGGACAGACAGACAGACAGACAGACAGACATGACGAATCTATAAGGGTTCCGTTTTTTGCCATTTGGCTACGGAACCCTAAAAACTGTTCAGTTGAGTGTCAACTACAAACTGACAGGTCAATAAACCATACTGACCTTAGTGTCAAGTGTGAATCTATGATATATGCCACTGGGTATGACGATCATGTCTCCTGCACTGACAGCTATACGAATCCACTGATCATCCGCGTCACGCACGTCGAAATAACCGGAACCGTCGAGGACGAACCTGGAATAATAATAATATTTCGGACATGTTACACATGTCGGAAGATGGATGGCGCTGCTAAGCAGAATCTCAAACTTAGCAGAGTTCTAAACTTCGAAACAAATATTTGTGAATGATACAAACATCTGGTCCGCAACGGGAATCGAACCCGAAATAATAAATAATAATTATTTTGGACATCTTACACACAACATCATCTAGTCCCAAAGTAAGCAGAGCTTGTGTTATGGGTACTAAACAACTGATATAAATACATAAACATACTTTTTGTAAATACATACATATTATACATAGAAAAACACCAAGACTCCGAATCAAATATTTGTGGATCACACAAATATTTGGTCTGACCCGGGAATCGAACCCGAGACCTCTTGATCAGCAGCCGCATACGCTAACCACTAGACCAATAGGGCAGTCAAAATCTCAAGCACAGTCGTCGCATACGCTACCAGCGAAGTGAGTGTGACATTAGCTAGGTTATAAAATCTTGCAATAAATACAACTTCAAACTAAGCAGAGCTTCTACATTGACAAGCACCACTGTAACCATTCGAACACTGGCTCCCAAAATACAGGCATTCAGCCTAGTTTGCGGTTCAGTGTCAGTAATAGTTATTGTATAATGGACTCTTATTGTGAAAAAGTTATGTGTAAATAAACCATTTTGATTTATTTTTTTATATTAAAAGTCAATCTTGTGTCGGCCACTTTCATAATAGACCAATGTTTATGTATGCATGGGTAAAGTGCTGGTAACCTGTGTGATACAGGATTTATTTACTTTTTTTTATGTGTGGAAATCCCCATGGGTTTTCACCCTTCTTGGGTTTTGTAGGTACATCTGAATTGGGCTGATTTAAAACTAAATTGAATTGCTGAATTATGACATCTAATAAGAGTCATTTTGGCAGCATTATGTAAAAAAAAATATGAACACCAGGATTTTTTTAAGTCTACTAATCCCGCAGATTTCTATTTTAATTTTAAAGCGACAGAAGAACTAGCTATAGGTACATTTTTGTCACTTTATTTCTAAGATTACTAATTATAAACAACAAATAAAAAATTGGACTGAATTTTTACTTATTTTTAGTATTATTTTTGCATACTAAACAAGACATTATGCAGTAATCTCATAAAGTTACAAAGTGTTCTCAACCTACCTGATTTCTTCATCAGTATGCAAATGTTCGGTGAAGAAAGACTTAATCTTCTCTTCATAATTAGGCAGGCACTCCTTCGAGCACACCATCTCATCTTCATAGGTGTATCCTCTCTCTGCCTTCAGCTTGTCAAGTACTCCATCAGTTGTAAAGGTGTCCACATTCAACTGTAATTACATTTTGTGTTTTTGTTTGATTATTAAGCTATCATTGTCATTAAAAACCTAAATAAATAAAATTAACATTTACAAACAAAAATATAGCTTCAAATTTACTTTTTCATAAACTTGTTACTACTCCACAGCTGGTTTAGTGGTTTAAGTGGTTACCACACCGCTTTCTACTGCACTAAATGTTTTGGGTTCAGATCATGGGACAACACTGTGTGATCTACAAATTGTTGTTATGAGTCTGGGTGTTCCTTGTGTCTGTTTAATGTATGTTTGTAAAGTCCCCTACAACACAGGATGTTTATTCCTAATGCAAGAGTTCTATTTAAAAAAATTATCAACATATGACTGGAAAAGCCAGTTTTCTAACCTAATTATGGGCATTTCTCTGTAAGCTCGTACAGGTCCCATACAAATGCTGTCCTGGCAATTTTTTTTAACATTTGCTAAAAAACAGTGTTCCTTTTCGAAGATAATAAACTATTATTTAAGTATACAAAGAAGCCCACTGAAATTATTTATATTTTCCAAGTTATTAGCGATTTTCCAAAAAATCATGACAGGGGACTGTTAAGTGAGACAGAGGACTGTTGTACTTCAGAAAAAAGTCGTATTACATTATTCAATTATTTATTCTTTTTATAAAATATTTTCGCATCAATAGTAAATAAAACTTCTTTATGAAAAGTGAACAGAAACAACAACTTTCTTTATAACTATCAGGTTTTTACATCGTTTAGCTTTAGGTACTTCTAAGCCAATGAGATTAGATTTTTTCCGGGTCTAAACAACGACTTTATTTCTTTAGGTATCCAGTGCTTGTACTTTTGAAGAACACTACCAGTTACAACTTTTTTAAAGATTTGTCTCTCTTTGGTACATTTCAATGTGGAATAATTTTCTTTTAACTGCTTATTAATAAATTTCGCCAAACAACGCTTTCTTGACTACTTCTTTTCTTTGGTCAGGCTCGTCTAACATTCTTAACATCTTTGTCTTAGGCGTATCTTCAACTTTCTTTTTTTTTCTTTCTAATCTCGCTATTTTTTTTTTGTACTTCTCAAGTGTTTTCTCTAAGCGTACGATCTTTTCATTTCTTTCCCTGTTAAACTTCTGTCGTCGCTATTTGGCTTCTTTTTTTCTTTGCTGTAGACTAGCACTGGAAAATGCTGGGCTTCGAGCTGGAGATATTTGCACTGGAACTGGACTGGCGGGTCTTGAAGGCGGAGTATCTGCTTCTAGGTCTGATAACGGCGTATTTTCTTGTACAATAGTGTTAGTGATATAGTATGTTAGAGATGCAATAGTGTTAGGATAAATTTACATAAACAATAAAATAAAACAATAACCAATACGCAAAATACACAGTCCTCTGTTGTGTAAAACAGTCCGCTGCTGCAATTTCAGACAGGGGACTGTTGCCAGGGGACTGTGTTTTTCGGCTAAATTTCACAATATTTACAAAACTGATGTAAAATAGTTTTTTAAGAATATACCGATCAATTGAGACATAAATAATGCAACAATAATCTTTATTTGGATATTATTAAAGTAATTAAAATACATATTATGACTTACCAGAGGACTGTGCGTGGTAGCGGTACAAGCGCTTGTTCACCTCACAAATGACGCTCTGACACTTTACAAAATGGCATATCAACGCCGCATTCGGCAAGGTTGCTAACTTCAAAGCAATTACGTTTAGTGTGACTTAAAAAAAAAATCGTAAATATGATAGTTGTTTTCAATTATGAATTTAAATATTTGGCAGGGGACTGTATAAAAATTCTAGGGACAAAGTTTACAGGAGTCTAATATATAAATAAATTCGTAATAAAACCTTGTTTTACGAAAATAATATAATTAACTTAATCTTCTTAATGATATTGACTTCTTAATACTTCATTTATCACTCACTTCTTCGTAAATCTCATTTCTAGGTGGAAATACAGTGATGGGGACAGCCAGGGGACTGTATTTTTAGAGCTTCTAGCATGTCTAGAAAAAAACTGCAAATAGTTATGGTTCTAAAAACAAAGGGTCCGTAAAGTTTCGGAATTAGAGTTTCATTAGGAGTGGGTTTTTTTTTAATCATTTAATAACGTCTTGAAAAAATCGGTCGGGACAGCCGATTACGAGGTTACAGAGAATCGCCCTTATATAGAAAATATAATATAATAACTAAAAACTTGAAAATAGAAATATGTTAATGTGTTCTTGATGATGTTATGGATTTTGAATACTGAAGTAAGGGTTTTTATGTCTCAGTAGATTAAAAAACTTTATAATGGTGTCGCCGCTTCAATTCGAAGTTATAAGTCTGTCTATGCATGCATCCAGAGAGGTCCTAGTCCTATAAATAGAAGGTCCAAAGGACAATTCAATAGCTTAAGTATTGTACAAAATTAAATTCAAAGTTTTAGTGTGGCCATTCTTTTAAATGTGATTACATATTCCTCTGAAAGAGAAAAATTTCTTTTCAACGTTAAATTAATTCATTTCAAAGAGTACCAACACAATTACTTAGTATTAATAAAGTTGGATTCTACAATCAATCTAACGTTACCAATTATAAGTAAATAAAAACTTTTTTTTAAATAGTTATGTGTAGTTTCGTAAGAACTGTTATTGCACAAATATTATTCGTTGATTTTTTGCGTACATAACAGTCGTAAAAGTTATCAACAGTTAAAAAAGACACTGATAATAATAATTAGTATAAAATATTGATAAGGACCATTAAAGTGTACATAAGATGTAAAATACCTACTTTGAAGTACTCAACACCAGTTTTCTTGTACAAATCCTCGAGTGATATAAATTCTGGTGGGTTTCTGTGATGTTCCAGACGTTGGTCATTAGTCTCGTTATCCATAAACCAAGCTTGAACCATGTTTTCAATATTATTTCTGTTACTAGAAATTAATTACACTGAGTATTATTTATATCTTAGGGCAATTCTTGACAAACAAGCACGAAACGAAACCCGTTTGACATTGACAGATATGTCATCGTTTAACATCAATAAACCGTAAGGGGACGTTTCATTAAGCATTATTTTTTTATCTAAATCACGTTTTTTTTATCGCATTTTAAGTTACATTACTAGTAAACGCTAAATTAAATTTGTACACTATAGTAGCCGTGGGTAATTAGTTGATTAACAAAAAAAATTTACATCATGATTATATTGCCCACTGCATTTGAATCCGAAGATATTTTATACTAGCTTGGAAATTTCAACAACTTTCAATAAATGAGGCTTGACCTTTAGACCTAGTACTTTTTCTGATTAGCCTATTAGATTCCAGCGTTAATTTATTATGCACATCCCCATAACCATCGCGCGGTGGGTCTTGCCTGTGCTAAGTGAAGGGTAGGGCTAAAGGTCTTCCAGCGGAGCCTCTCCCATCCTGATGAAGTTTTTGATTTTTCCTAGAATACCCACGAGTTGTGCATAACTTTGGATTTGTTATAAAATTTGGCACCATTGGTAGCAAATTTTTGACCAAGTTTTTAAAAACTGTTTTTGCATATCTATAAATTTAGCGTATCGTTTGTCTGCAGATTATTTTTGCTATTATTTATCTTTTATCGTCTATGGTGCAACAGAGGTAACGGAAATTCCGTTGTTGTATCGAGAGATGGAACTTACATCATTGTGTCAGTCAATTTATAGTGAGAGCGCACTTCTATTAAAGGTCAGCCCCCTAGCCAAGTTGGAAACGTTTTTCATTTTCTATTCTATTTCTCTATGCTCTTGTTTCATTTGCACTCCTTCGAGTCTTTCTCTTTCTCGTTCACTTCACTGTCACGTGATCAAAACAAAATTTTAGCCAGAAACAAGGGAATAGAGTATTTCTCTATTCTCTTGTTTCTGGCTAAATTTTGTTAAAAAAACGAAAACGTTTGCAACTTGGCTAGAGGAGTTGTGATGGCACACTTCAACTTTATTTGCAATAGTACAAACCCTGCCTCATTTAAAAAACTGAGCGAATTACACACATAAAACAACATGTACTTTAACTGAGAGCTTAGAATTGATTCAGGAATAAAATACTTTTAGGAAGGAGGATACAGGATTTTATATGCATAAAAAAAAAACAAATTTCAAGTAAAAATATATGTAATGATACTAATGTATTAATATATTTCGGCTTAAAAACCAATTACACATTAACGGTAATCTACTTAGAATTGGGGGTTTTACATTTCTTACTAAAGACAAAATATTTCCTAGCACCTCGTACTGGGAGCTCTAATTAAACTTTTTTTTCTATGGCAACTATTATATAAGTTTAAATTACTATTGATAGTTTTGAAAACTATTAAAATATGTTTTTCACAACACATTTTTAAATTTAATTATAATAGGTACATTCAAATTTCTATTACAAGAAAAAATATAGCCTGACAATTCTAATACTCAAAGGAGTGGAAACGTCATGTCACGAAGAAATATTAAACAATTTAAATAAAAATATTATTTAGGAATTTCCATAAATGATTATTTTCGTTTTTTAAGTTGGAATAGTAGCCGACCCCAAAATAATGTTGTGAATAAAGGCTACGAAAAAAAATACATACATTGTTCATAATAATATATTAGAATTGTCCGACCAAATTACTCTATGTTTACAAATATCCTTGAATACTTCACACAACACTTACAAGAAATATATTTACAAATAATACTAATTTTGATATGACTGACGTTGAAAACATAAAACATTTTGATCAATTAGTTTTGATTTATTTTTGTATATTAATAAAATGTTGCCAGATAACAAAATATAATAGCAACAGAATTGCAATTAATGGACGGATCTAGAATCACAATTAAAATACTCATTAAAAACAATACAGTTATAAATGCGTAGAAACGTAGACATTATTATGCATATATATATTTTAATAAATTGCATTGCTGTTTAAAATTGCATTGTTTTGAAAATAACTTTATAAAAATGAGTTTGTAATAAAAGTATGACGTGTATTCTATTCCTTTTTTAAAATAAGAAAGTTACATTTGAAATTGGAATGCAATGTAAATTTCGAGTACTCATTCCATTAGTTTAAATTATGTTTAATAATTACGTCACTTCTCATTTGAAATTGATAATCAATTGAATTTCAATAAAATTAAAAAAGGAACAAAACATTTCCTCAATGTGATTTTTTTTTATACTACATAGATATTTAAAACTAGTTTAAGTTTTATATGTCATCATCACCACAGGAACTCACACGAAAATACATTTCTGTAATAATTTTACAATCTTCCTCAGATACTGATTATTATTATGTTCTTGACAATTTTAAAGCTATTACACACATAGATTTTTCCACGATTAGTAAAAATGTTAGGTATTGAGATCACATCCTTATGCCTAAAACTGCCCATTCAAACTGAGACTTGTCGTAGTATCGATTCTAGTATGAAGCATGACACTTAACCCTTCAGATAGAAAAACTTTTGTACATGTAATTTTTGAGGCAATTTCAGTTCTAGATTTAGTATGGTTCTAATACTATAAAATACAAAAAATACATTTTTTAACTATATAAGTATGCAGGAATTACTCTTTTTCTTTTAAAATGTACGATTTCGGAATATTACGATGTTCTTCATTTATTTGTATTATTCACTACAAGTTGAGTGTGAGGTATTTTGAATATTCTAAGTATGAATGGGCCAAACTACAATATTTCACATGAATATATATTAAAATGATAAGGAAAGTAATTTTAAAAAACGTTCAAGATTAAGTAATTTATCTTACGTTGCTAAATATTAGGCTTTACTAATAAAAACCTGTTTTGGGAAACCAAAGGCATTTATTTGCTTTAATACTGCAATCAGCCCTAATTAATGTGTACGAATATAATCTGAATGTTATATCATCGACATACAGAACTAGTTTTAATAAGGTATCGCTACAGAAAGATAGTATTCACTGCAGGCGAAGATATAAAAATATGAAATTTACGCGTTACAACCTATTGGGATAAAGATAATGTCTTAAGACCGCGATACGACAACAAATGTAATGCAGATTATTCAAAATCTGATTGCGACATTTTAGTCGCAGCGTCTACAGACATCTTCTTAGACAGTTCTAAAATTTGTTTGTAATGCATCATATGCGATATTTTGCTAAAAACGTAATAATATACTGCAGTATATTATTTTACAGTTTAGGAAGCGTATTGCCGCATGAATAAAGTTTGTTAAACATGATAATTAGTTCAAGGTTTCTGAATTACAGTATTTAAGTCCTATTAATGTAATTATGTAATATTAGTTACATAACTTCCAACATTACAAACAAGTTTCAGTATTTGTTACTCGCTATTCGTACAATCTAAAGAAATTATCACAACAATTATTATGTATTTACAAAATTAATATAATCTAATATAAATTATTACTACACGTTTTAAAATATCGTAGTTCTGTCTATCTTACTTAATTATAGGTGCATTACATGTCACTATTTGAAAATTACAACCAAATAAAAAAAAAGAACCTACATCATACAAATACTGATTTTTTATTCAAACATTTCCGTTTTATCAACAAATTATTATTTTTCTGTCGTGGTCCAGAAATCATTCATGTCTGCTATGATTAGCCATAATGTCACGATGACAGAAAATGTGAAGCATACTTGACAACTTTGACAGCAATTTCAAAATGGCTGTCAAGAAAATTGTTAAACTTTAGTTTTAATTTGGCAATGGATGTTCTTTGAAGTAATAATTTGTCGATCAAACCAAGAAACGTAAATCACCTCCATTACTTTTTAGGGGTTCTCATCAAGTCCTATCTGACAACCGTAGGCCTGTCATTCTTTTTCAAATTTACAACACAGATATTTTATAAAATATCATTTTGTTTTGTAAATTTGAGCTTAAATTCAAGAGTGCTTAAGTACATTTTTGGTTGGTAGCAAGCACTTCTCCCACTATATTTCTTTTCAATTGATATAGAAACATGATAATACATTCCAATTTTCGCCATTGACACCATACTATGAAGTTAGTAAAGATGATTAATTTAAAAAAGTACAACGGGTTTTAATGCAGGTTATAGTCTTAATTATTTTAGTGATCATTTAGGCGATTCACACACTGCACCGCGCTCCGTCGCGTAGCGGGGAGTGGCAGATTTTAATATTGTATGCAATATTAGTACACACTGAACACGCGCTACGACGCGTGAGCGCGTGCGGCTAGCAGCTTCGGGATAGGCTGCCCGCGCCTACGCGCGTGTTCGCGTCGCCAGTGTGTGAATCGCCATAAGCACAACGAGTTTTTTGCTCATGTCATGTTCGTCTCAACAATGTCAGCTTGATTTATATATTCCGAATTCAAATTCACTTAATAAATAAAATCATAATTAAAGTGCTCATGTATATCCATTAACCAGTAATATAATTCTACTTTGGGACAAAAATAAGTCATCTTAAAATTTCTACGTTAATATTTGAACGTTTCATTTTTCTTGAATAAACCGATGATGCATCTTAATTCTAATGATTCTATCAAAAACTACAACCTTCAATAAATTCTGTGAAACGAACCGTAACTGTCACCGGGTTTCCATCATATGTCAATCGTTCTGTCACATTCTATTATATCTAGGATTCTTGCCGCGTCGTTCGTTTGGTCAGCACGTGCGTCTAGAATTCTAATATTTCTTTAGTGATTTTGTGACTATAGGGTCTTTTTATTTTGTTATTTTGTGCTGTTGTATTGGTGACGGTGTGTAGTTTGTGTATATATAGTCAATATTACCGGTAAGTTAACATGAGCGGGAATAAACCGCCCGATCCTCCCGATATATCTACACCTCCAGTAACCCCTCCATTCTCCCCCTCTCCTATCCTACCCGATCAACCTTCAACCCCTTCAAACCCTCTAGAACAGTTTGCCAATGTAGTCTGCAACGCTACGGTGGAAGAAATCAGGCAACCCGCTTCTACCTCACGAAAACGAAATGGGAACAATGAGGTAAGTGCCCCCCCTCATAAACGACTCCAAACTCAAACAAATACCTCTGTTGGTCGTGACAAATATACAATTAACGACAGTGGTCCCTACATAGTACACGTTTCTCGTGTGGAGAGCCAATTAGGCTCTGGTACAACTCTCCACCCTGTTTCGTTTGGGCTTTTTCTTTTTAAAAATAATATAAATAATATTGTCAGAGATGGTATTAAAAAAGTTGGAAGGAATAGAGTATCTGTACAGTTTTCATCCCCTCAGGATGCTAATGCATTCTTAATTAACCCCCTCTTAAATATTTGTAAATTCACTGCCAACATTCCTACTTTTAACATTACTAGAATGGGTGTTGTATCTGGTATCCCTACTGACATGAATGATGATGAGGTAATTAAATTTGTGACAGTGCCGCAGGGCTGTGGGCAGATTATTAAAGTCAGGCGTCTTAACCGAAAATCATTTAATGAAGGTATCTTGGAGTGGAAGCCAACAGAAACCTGTGTCCTCACTTTTGATGGCCAGGTTCTACCTAAACGGGTTTTCTGCTGCTATAATTCTCTTCTTGTTCAGCAATATATTTACCCCACCGTCCAATGTAGGAAATGCTGCAGGTTTGGTCATGTAGAGTCTATCTGCAGATCTAAGCCTAGATGCAGCAAGTGCGGACATGAGCATCCCAGTAACGAATGTGAGGTAACAGAAAGGGAGGCCTTTTGTGTCCTATGCTCTGGTGGTCACTTTGCCAACAGCAAAGCTTGCCCGGAGTATGGCAGACAGAGGGCCATTAAGATCATGATGGCGGAAAAAAACATTTCCTATATGGAAGCAAATAAAGTGGTCCCTTCTACTACTCGCAGCTATGCTGACACCCTAAAGACCCCACAATTTACCCAATCCTCTCTGCCCACCCAATCCATCCAGTCTACCCAGTCCCTTCAATCTACCCAACCCCTTCAACAAACCCAGTCCTACCGAAAAACTGTTCTTCGGCAGCCTAAACCCCGCCCTACACTATCAAAATCCTATGATATCGCTGCACACCAATCTATCACTCACTCTCCCCAACCTTCTCAACCTAACGGTTGTGCTCTTAACCCATCACTTGAGACTTCTACTATTGATCTTATAATACAACTTTTGACTTCACTATTAACCTCCAATTTACCTCTATCCCAATCTCCTTCTAGTATACCGTCCAACGTTGCTAACACACTTATCAACTTAATAACCAACTTTAAAAATGGCGTCCCAACAAGTATTCCTACAATGGAATGTGAGGAGTGTGTTTCATAAGAAGCATGACCTCATATTCCTGTTGAATAAATACAAGCCTTTGGCTGTTTCTCTTGCTGAGACTTGGCTTCTACCAAGTCTCAACTTTCATGTTCCGCATTTCAACATGCTGAGATGCGACAGGTCTGATGGTTACGGAGGTGCAGCCCTCCTTATAAATAACAGAGTCCCTCTATTACCCCTTCCCTTACCCCCATTCCCAGATGATATCAGCATTGTAGCAGCAAAAATCAGTGGTGTATCCGTGCTTTCCATTTACATTGCGCACCCCCATCGAAGTTTCCTCATTGTATTGAGAGACTTGCTACAGAGCCTACAGAGCCCAATATTAGTTATGGGAGACTTCAACTGCCATCACTTTAGATGGGGATCTGAGCACTGTGACACTTTTGGCATTGGTTTGGTGGAGATCATCGATGACTTGAACCTCTGCGTTCTCAATAACGGCTGCTCCACTCGTAGAGTCCTCCCTGGTCAAAACAAAAGCTGTGTGGATTTGACCATTTGCTCCCTGGAAATTGCTGCTGCTGCTTGCTGGCAATGCACGGATTTGTCCCATGGTAGCGATCATTACCCAATATTATTATCCCTCCCTAGCTCAACCCACCTAGAAAAATCATTTCCTCCCCTCTTAAAATATAACCTCTCGGAAGCTGACTGGCGAAATTTCTCTCAAATCCTCGAATCCAATGTTCATACCCTCCCTAGTTTTGACTACAGATCCCTATCCTATGATGATCGCGACCATGTGACGAACTATTGTGATGCCTTTGTGGATGCAATGAGGTCGAGTGCAGACAGCTGCTTTAAAATTAAGAATTCCTGCAGGGGCAAAATTCCCTCACCCCCTTGGTGGGACAGTGAGTGTACTAATGCCATTAAGCTAAGGAAAGAGTCCGAAAGGAGATACAATGCTCACATGTCAACTCAAAATTTATTAAATTATAAAAATGTTTTTGCGTCTACTAAGCGTCTCCTCCGACGCAAAAAGCGCATTGGTTGGATTAACTTCTGCTCATCTTTGTCCCCATCTACTCCATCTTCTATCGTGTGGAAGAACATAAATCGGTTCCGGTCTGGATGCTCTCCCTCAGTGTCTTCCCCTATCTCCACAGACACAGCTGAACTCTTCCTAGACAAAATTGCCCCCCCTTATGTTCCGCATCTAGATGAAGTTTCCCAACCAAGTGTTCCACCTCAGTCGCTAGGTACCCACGACGAGCCTTTCTCCTTGGAGGAGCTGAACACAGTTCTCCACAGTGTGCGAGACTCTGCTCCTGGCATTGATGGTATCCCATACTCTTTTATAGTCAATGCTAGCTCTAGTACAAAATGTTACTTTCTAAACATCTTGAATTTTTGTTATACCAATGGTTGGGTCCCAGATAAGTGGAAGACTCAAATAATTATTCCCATTTTGAAACCTGGCAATTATGCAGGAGACCCAAATAGCTTCAGGCCCATTGCTTTATCCTCAATTTTATCTAAATTACTTGAACACCTTATTAAAAACCGTCTTGAATGGATTGTAGAATCAAAGAATTTACTACCTAATTATCAGTTTGGCTTCCGTAAAGGCCTTAGTACCATAGACAGTGTTGCAGTATTGGTTACCGATATCCGCCTTTCTCTGTCGCAAAATGCGTCCACAGTAACATCTTTTCTTGACATAACTGCTGCATATGACAATGTCTTACTACCCATTCTCAGGCAAAAACTGCATCAGCTGAGACTTCCGGTTAGAATGATCCATTGCATATGTGCAATGCTTATGTCTCGAACTCTAGTCCTAAGGATCTTAGGTGAGGAGTTCGACCAGAGAAAGACATGGAAGGGCTTACCACAGGGCTCTGTGCTGAGTCCTCTATTGTACAACCTGTACACTGCAGATATGGGCTCATGTTTAAACAACAATTGCGGTATACTACAATACGCCGACGATCTAGCATTGTATGTATCCAATCATTCCATCCAAGATGCAGCCACATCACTCACAACCTCCCTTAATTCTCTGTGGCAGTGGTTATCTTACCACGGCCTTAGTCTTTCTACACAGAAAAGCGCAGTCGTTGTTTTTACTAGAAAGAAGACTCTGCCACAGATTGATGTCAAAGTTCAGCTGCAGGAAATCCCGCTCGTTAACAAACATAAATTCCTTGGGGTATATTTAGATTCTAAGATGACTGGCGTTCACCACATTAACCATCTAGCCTCGAAATGTGAACGAACTATTCCAATTTTAAAGGCTCTAGCTGGAGTTTGGTGGGGAGCCCATCCATACACCATGAAGCTAGTGTACAATGCCTTAGTACGCAGTATATTGGACTATGGTGTTTTCTTATTAGTTCCATGCAATAAAGGCGCATTAGCAACTCTGGATAGGATCCAATCTAGGTGTCTTAGAATTATTACTGGTTGCATGAAGTCATCCCCTATTAACGCATTACAAGTTGAATGCACAGATCCACCTCTAAAATTAAGAAGACAATATTTTGCTTCATGCTTTGTTTTGAAATTTATTTGTAAATTGACCCACCCTCTTCTCCCAAAAATTACTGATTTAGACATAACTTGCAATACCTCTAATTACTGGACACATAAAGAAATTCCATTGATTCTACAATCCTTTCGCTACTACTATCCTTTTACGAATTTAACTGTTAAATTTGACAAACTTCCACTTTTTGCCTTCGAATATAGTATACTTAGTTTTAAGCCGAATGTTTTCTTAGATGTGGGAATTCGTAAGGGATCTGCATCTGCTGTTTCCGCCTTTAACGCTTATGTAGATGACCACTTGGTAGGGTTTGAGAGGTTTTTTACAGATGCATCCAAACTGTCAAGCGATAGTTACACTGGAGCTGCTGTGTACTACCAAAACTCCAGAATCATTTTGCAGTTTAAGTGCCCAGAAGAGTCATCTGTATTTACGGGCGAGTGTGTCGCGGTACTGGAGGCATGTCTATATGTTGAATCACATAATATCTATAAGGCTGCTATATTTACTGATTCTCTTAGCTGTCTTAAAGCCTTGCTAAAAGATCCATACCATAGCAAACTACATAGCCCCTTGATCCTTGAAATTAAAAAAAGCCTCTTCAATTGCTCCATTAATGACAAATTGGTCCGATTGGTATGGGTTCCCAGCCATAGTGGCATTTTGGGCAATGAGAGCGCAGATTCGTTGGCCAGAAGTGCTGCTACTTCCTTGTTGGCAGATCAGAAACATATGGTTCACCATCACTATGACCTCCTAAGACTGCCTCAAAGAGAGCTGAGGACATCCTGGCAGGCGGAATGGAACAGGTCCTCACAACTTAAAGGCCGGCACTATTTTTCAGTTCAGCCATGCATTCCTCCAAAGCCTTGGTTTTTTAATTTTAAAAAGGTGTCCAAACAAGTTGTCTCTACCATATGTAGGCTTCGTATTGGCCACTGTAGCTCGCCTGTCTTCTTGAACAAAATCCGGGTACGGGACTCGTCGCTATGCGAATGTGGCCTGGATGAAGGCAACTTGGACCACATCTTCTTTAATTGTTGTAAAAATAACCCATCCATAGACCTTTACTCATACCTACCCAAATTGAAAATTCCCATCCCTATTAACTTTGCATCCCTACTTACCTTTTCTTCCCCAAAACTTTTACAAGCCTTGATGTTTTTCATCCGCTGCAATGGCATCAAACTTTGACCTGTGTACATAATGTAATGTTGTAATGTTTATTTGTGTTTGTCTACTAACTATCTTTTTATATATCACATACATACTTTATTTATTCGTATATGTCTGTTTGTTTCAGTGTACTAACCACAATCAAAAGCCCCATATGCAGTCCACCTGCTAATTTTGGAAAAATTTAACGGTTGCAAAATTCTTTTTTTATGTATTTCTCTTAACCCACGTATTTCCATCGCACTTGACATTGGCAGAATTGTCGTCATCGGCACAGTTTGCCATATATTAAGAAGAAGAAGAAGTATTATATCTATGGTTATTTCTAATAGTCTATAATCAACTTTATGGTCGGTCCCGCAAATATTACAAAATAATGTGTACTATAGTTTGTGACGAAATTTGGCATGATTGAGTAATCAGAGCTTAGTATGCTTGACAGTGTCCGTCCAATAGTTTTGGATGGTCATGGCTTCTAAGGAGTTGAGGAAAGAGTCATTGTCCAAGCTGTACATCTCCTCGGAGTTATCCTGAAATTAGAATTAGTTCATATTAATGACTTTTAAACTCGCTAATTAATTATGTTCACATTACACAATTATTTGAAGTTTAATAAACAAAGAATAATGTCCATAAATATAATATTCTATTAATTAAACAACTAAATATTTGGCCAATCACTCTATGCATTCATCTAAATATAAGAATCAAATTAACCGCACACACAAGTGAATGAATGGCGAATGAACTTACCCTTATAGTACTATCATCAAGGTAACCACTCGAATCTGGGTTGGAGCACTTATCGTTCAAAGTTTGAGGTTTATTCAGGTACCTTCTTCTATATAGCACGAACGCTGTGCTTCCAGCCAACGCAGCCAGCACCAACGCGGCAAACGATATGCCGGCTATGGCTCCGGTATCCATTCCACCATCACCTTGGTCTATTATTCTTCTAGAAGACTCTATACTCGATGGTATTCTTGATTGTGAAAATGGAGTCTCCTGTGATAATGTTTTTTCCGTCACTATTCTACTCTCTGCAGCGTTCCCGCCTCCTTCTTTGACGAAATCGGGTCTAGTCAGATTGCGCTTTTTGGCAGCAAACGTCGTGTTATGCGTTTCAGTTAGATTGGTGATTGGTGCTGCAGTTGAGGTTACGTTAGATGCTATGCCTTTCGTTACTTCAGTAATATTCACTTGCGTCCATTGTATTGGTATCGGTGAAGCCTCAGTCTGGTTTGTAATCGTTGCATTTGTTTCTGCTGTCTCTGTTTGATTCTCTGTTATGTTTGGAGTCTGCGTGGTGGCTGGTGTCTTTGCATAGTACATTGCTCGACCCTGTCGTTCAGAGAGTCGGGGTTCGATCTCGCTGTCTGTCGTGATGTGCTGTAGTTCCTCAGATTGGGGCGCCGCGTGACTTCGCCCGCTGCTCGCTGGAAATAAGGAAAAATATTTTGTTAAAACACAATTTTACATTCAAGAGCGCGTTACTTAATACAGAAATAACTATTGCAATAACACTGAAACAAAGGGATGTTTCAACTTTTTAATAACAGAACGGAGTTGCATTCTTGTCTTCTTATTTTCTCAATGAAACTTTTCAAATGCAGTCAACAACTGGAAATCTAATTGGCATGGCATGGCAAATATGATTCATTATCATAGGCCGAAGAAATTACTACTCAAGATTTTTTTACCCCAATTAACCCTGAGTAAACAATAAAATTGTACTACGAGCATGATTATTAATTTATATTTAACATATATTATACTAAATACACACCCAGACAAGGTGTAATCTTTCTCTATTGCCATTCAGATCCAGTACAGTTAGTATAGTACAGACCGGTTGTCATAGACAACAGTATTCAAGACGTGCCAGGTTAATAGATAATATTGTCATCATCATCATCAACCAATTGAAGTCTACGCTAGTCTGATTGCTGATGGGATTATCGCACGCAACTTCTGACATTGTCATCTTCATTTAAAAATCCTATCTTATTATTAATTAATGTTTAAATTCATTTGAACTTTCTTTTTTTTAACATTGTCGACACCAACACAAAAGAGGGTGTCTTCGAATTCAATTAAAATTCCACGAGCGCTCCGGTGTCATCTATTCAACACTATGGCGCTAGAAAAGTTGGTTGACTGCACGGTTGGCCTAGTGGCTTAAGCGGTCGCCACGCCGCTTCCTAATGCGCCAAGTGTCGTGGGTTCAAATCCCACGTAGGATAACACTTTGTGTGATTCACAATTTGTTGTTCTGAGTCAGGGTGTTCTTTGTGTCCGTTTCTTGTATGTTTGTAAAGTCCCCCGCGACACAGGAATTTATATTCCTAATGCGGGAGATGTCTTTTAAAAAATAAAAAAAGTGAAGGAATAAAGAAAATGGTAGCCGTATACGTGTCATAAATAGATTTTTATATTGATTTTTATTGTAGAGCTAACGCAAAATATTTTTATTTAAATGTTTGATGTGCCATTCTCCTTTTTATTCCACTTTTTATTTATTAGTAGCTAAGTACCGTGAGAACAAACTGACAAAACATTTACAATAGTTTTGTGATGTAAGCATCGTGTATACTTTTTCAGTTAATAAATATCTGTTAATTTGATATTATATACCTGAAACCTATATATAACCTGAAAAAATCGTCTTAGCAACCTCTCTATGTTTTTAAAAGACCTATCTAGCGACACCCCACACAGTGGGGTAGACGCGATAAAAAAAACATCCCTACTTCACGTGTAGAGGAGGTGGTACCACATATAAAAATATTTTTCATGATGTTATTGTAGGATTTTATTGACCTGATAGAAACACATATCCATGCAAAGTTTCATCTTTCTAGCACTAACTGTCTGGACGGTAAGTCGAGGACAGACGGACGTACCTGACGAATCTAAAACGTTTCCGAGTCATAAACTACGAAACCCTAAAAAGTAATATTGATTATTATTAAGGCAGGCAACACTGTCGAGGAGGTTATAACAACAAAGGATTAACAAAACTGTTTTTATTCGACATCGTAAGATGTCTATGACCCGGTTTTTTTTTCAGAAATAGAGAAATAAGTAAGATCCGTCTAGCGTCTTTTTATTCATTTTATTTTGTACGGTTCTTCGATAATGAAGTTTGTTCGCCTGTAATAAGTTACTTCCAGTTCAATTTTAGAGGCTTCGAAGCATCGATGTTGTTTGAATAAGGTCTTTAGTGATTCGTTTGGAGTGCTTGATGAAAAGCTAATACCTGCGTAGCAAGATTACGGAAAGGTATGAATATCGAATGAGCAGTTTTGATTTAATTTCAATGAAGGTAATGTAGGAAAATTGAATAAAGTTCCTTCGTATGTTATATATTGTACTAAGTCTATTATTTATCTCTATAAAATGTAACAGGTATGTATTTTGAACGAAATAAATAAATATAAATATTTCGGACGTCTGACACACAACACCATCTAGTTCTAAACTAAGCAAAGCTTGTACTATGGATACTTATTTTAGTAACACTTAGGTAGTTGGTGATTAGTACTCTAACACAGCAACACTGCAACTACTTCAGAGAATGGCGTTATTATACATTGAAAAAAAAAAGTAGTAACCGAGGAATGCTCGGTCGCCCAGGTACTCTCAGTTAAAATGTTGTTCGTAGGATGCAGTGGGACATATTTAAACAAGATGTTATGAGAATCTACGACAGTAGTTTATTGTTGTGAGTTCTCCAGGAGAGTTTACATTTGGATAACTTCATGTATCTGTATTCTTTACATTAGAAGGATTCATTCACATAACTAAGTAACAATAGAAGTGAATTAGCACTGTGTTGCAACAAACTTTAGTAAACAGAACAATTTATATTTAAAAATACCTATATCCCTAGCCAAGTTGCAAACGTTTTTCGTTTTCTATTATATTTCTCTATTCTCTTGTTTCATTGGCTAATGTCACTCGGTCACGTGATCAAAACAAAATATTAGCCAAGCCAAACTTGGCTAATGGGGGCTGATCTCACAAAAGACAATCTGATCAGTAGACAGTTTGTAATATGCTAATCAAACGGTAGATATATAATATTTAAGTAAATACATATCTATACTAATTTTATAAAGCGTGTGAGTTTTTGTTTGGTTAAACGCGCTAGCCTTAGGAAGTACCGGTCCGTTTGAACAAAAGATTTAGGTAGACGGGGGGAAAATTATTCCCTTTTAAGAGCTTACAATGCGTGCACTGCGTTGAGGTTTCACAATGTATAAAATAATTGTTTAACTTTAAAAGTTCTGAAAATGTCCACGACATGTCTATCTTTTAAGGTTAGCTCACTGTAATACTTTTTATAGTAGGTAAATATCATCATGCTATGGGCAATAGGAGACGTCGAGGTTGCATGGATCAGCTAGTTTTAAATAAGTCTCGTACAACAAATTTTTGGCTATCAAACTTTGACCTTCGTTGGAGCAGTCAGGATCACTTAGCACTCGATCGACAGGGCACATCAATACATAGCCACAAAATTGTTTGACTTGGCACGAGTTTGAATGTTGGGCTAGTAATTGGCAGCGTGTTTATACTTCACAAGCATCAATTCCACGGTTTTGCGACCATTGAAATTGAAATATCAGCTTTTGATTTGAAAATAAAAGATTTGGCAGCAAGGAAATACGAGAAAAAACATTCAGTAAACAAACTCATTTACACATCAAACTACTTGAGCTTCTGTCCTTACCGTTTCTAACCGAATCACCGTGTATTTTTGGTTCATCATCATCATCATCATCAACAACCTTTAACAGTGCACTGCTGGACGTAGGCCTCTCCTTAGAAAGGAGGTTTTGGCCTACTATACCACGCTGGCCAGACGGGTTAAAACCTAGGATTTACTATGTATTACTTGGGCTGAGCAGTTGTTGTGTAAAGGTACAGGCGTACAGGTATCGTCGCGGGGCGAAGTTAATCTAAATAGTAGCCTAAGTTACTCCTTGTCTAAAATGTCCGTGTGGTGACGGATAAAGAATACAAAGTGTCACCACCCCTATTCATTCCATGGGTGTCGTAAGAGGCGACTAAAGAAACAAAATAAGCAGCTAACATCACTGCTAAGAGAAGGAAAACTTGAAACAAACCCTTTACCAACCCGTCTGGCCAGCGTGGTATAGTAGGCAAAAACCTCCTTTCTAAGGAGAGGCCTATGTCAAGCAGTGGACTGTTAAAGGCTGTTGATGATGATGATGATGAAAATCACTTCAAAATTGGTTGACCCAGAGATTACTCGAAACAAACAGACAAAATAACTTTTCGAATTGCTTTTCTAATTTTCATTAGACGTTAGTAACGTATATTCTTTCATATATGCTTTTTGTGAAAAACTGTTAATTTGATATCACATACAGACAATTTTATTTACTTGTACACTATTATTGCACCATTTTCGACTTTAAGTAAGAGATGGGAACACTCAGGTTTCAGTGTCACCATAGCTCGACCTTACACACACATACATATATACGATTCACTGAAAAAAAGTGTCCTACAAAAGTTAATCCAGTTAAGAATGCTGGAAACACATGTCAGTAAATTATCATCGTCCAAGTGACGTTTAACTTTCTCCTGTTTATAACAGAAGGATCTATGTAAGGAAACAGTCAATAATTCTATCGAAGAAACTTTGTTTTCTTTTAAAATGTGATATTCTATATTTTGGTAATGGTTCGAAGATTCAAAACTTAAGAACTATATTGCTAAAAACCAATATTATTAATATAGGCTTAAAATACAAGAAGGATGAGTTGTCAAGTCGTCGTCACTGAAATGTACTCTATAGCAATACAACAGATATAAACTTACAATAGATCGAGGTTAATAGGTTTGTGACGGTGCGGCAAAAATTTTCAATGACCTTTGTCAAGTACACCTACGTATTTGTTAAGGCACTACATTTTGCATGTTGATGGTGGTATTATTATAATATACGATATTCTTTTCTTAAACTCTTTATCATTTAGAGCCGACTATATCCCTTTTTCGTCATTTGTTTAGAAATAAAGCACGTATTCACAGTCGCTTCTCCCGAGCTCGAGAGGGGAATCTTGACCTCGCTAAGCATAGAAGTGGTGACATTGGACAATTGACATCGGACTCGGGTGAAACTAGCAAGTTGATCATGCCGTGGGGCCTTGGGATTAACCCGTCAAGATTCGACCTCGCTAGCTACGCTCCCCCACCGGTGAACTACCAACAGGCTGACAGGCGGCGATGTAGACTTCTGAGACAGACTGTAGGCTTGGAGAAGTTACCCCGAGACCCTAGCTGGGGTCTACGAGAAGAACCACCATGACAGAGATTTTAAAGTTGCATCTATTGCAGGAACAAGCGATTGGATCGTGTCGAAAGTTTTTGACCGATTTCCAGCATGGTTTCAATCGATTTTCTTTGTAAAGTATATGCTACTACCCACATTTCATAATGCACATTTACTTTGAAAATCAACAGTGTGGAAACTTACATACACTTTAATGTTCAGATCCATGTAAGAACTGCAACGGTCGACCGATTATTAACATCATAATTATAAAATATGTATAATAGTAGGTGCGCCTGTAGTAATTATTCGCTAGAAATACTACTTTAATGCGATGTTCTATAAGCATTATGGGTTATATTGGGTTACGTAAACCGATCATTAAATTTATGTGTCTTCGGTGTAACACGGTGTTACCGTTTGTTAAAAAGACAACTCCCATATGAAGAAAACATCCTGAGTTGCGCAGCCCTTTACGAACATACTCATGTATGTATGTTTCATTTTCTAAAGGTATATAATATTTCTTTCTTTAAAAAAAGAATTGGAGGATTTCATAAATATTCCTGTTTAAAATTGTCATAGTAATCGATTTCAGTGAGCGAGTTTGCAATGCGAAGAATAAAAAAGAATACAAACCATATTGCAAAAGTTCCGGTTGTAATCATACGGGTATTATGGTATGTATTATATGTGTAGCTTTCCAGTTGGTATCCGCTAATTCATATGTTTAGCCTTTTAGTCACACTAATTTTTCACTAAAGGCTAGCTAACTAGCCTGGGCTATATTCGACAATTACGTAACTGTTGTTTTAAATACATCGACTGATTGTTATTTATGCCGCCACATGATATCTTATATGGAAAGTCTTGACTTTTAACCGAACTGCTCATTGGCTGTGAAAAAACGTCGCCTGCACAAAGTTTTCCCACGTATGTTTTCAGAAACCGAGAACTAGATCCGTAATAGGATTAAAATGTACATTTACACGAAAATGGTTTTTTTTTCAACTTCTGTCATGTGACAGTAGAAGTTCATTTGGATCGGTATGTGGGAAGTAGGACACAATATTACATTCTTTTATTTGTGTGTTGCAGAAAAATGTAGGACAATTAATGTCCGTTTGACATGCAACTCGGAAATATTTGGGTCATTTATGTGGGATTCGCACACCGCGTTACATGTGGGTTAAATTAAATGCACAGTATTTACCGATGGTTATAGTGAAACACCTCTGCATTGCAGATTTTGGAGAACGTCTAAATCAGAGAACAGAGATATAAACTTATCTATTCTCTAAGTTTTCGGGAGTTAGTGAATACAAGTTATAAGAGTAAGCGCATTTGGACTGACGTCACTCTAACGTTACTTGGAAGTCTGACTAAACCATGAATAATTTGAGTAAAAAGGATCTGTTTCAAACAAAATTAATTATATATAATAAATAGCGAATCACACTGCACACATACTCTGTATGATAGGCCAAAACTTTTATTTAAGAGGTCTGTATTCAAAAGGAAACTAGAAAAGGCTGTTAATGTGATGTGAAGGATCTTGATGGCAATTGCTTGCTATTTCTGCCATCAATGTAACGGGCGAATCAACAATAATAATGATTCTGGAATAGTTAGAATCCTGCACCACAATCGTTCTTAGGAAGGCAATTAGGTACTGTATAGTGTTCTTAACTTTATCTTTGTCATATCTATTTCGAAAGAGAGAGAGAGTGAACACAATGGAGTCATTAAGATGAGCACATAATTACATCACTACAACGACCCTTACCTAAGGCTTAACGGCAATTATTTGAGATTAAATGATTCAAACTTAAAGATAACTTGTAATAAATTGAGTTTAATTATACGAAACGCTAGTAAATCGAGCAAATTTACATCATTAGGTAATCTTGGAGTGATGTAAAACTGTTCTTAGTTATATCATGGAGAATATAAAAACAATTAAAGTTAACATCTCGATACTTTCGTTTTGAGTAGTGTTTTGGTGACAATGTTATGGCATTATTTCTTTGAAAACAAAAGCTGCACGTTTAAAAAAATATGAAATGCAATGAGAACCTAACACTAGTGAAACTGTAAATGATTGTATTCCAGAACTAGATTGCTAATTAACGATAGAAACTGTAGTGTATGTGTCACTCAGTCATTCATTCACTCGCTCGGAAGTATTATGTCAACTCCAGCTCACGTGCGGTCGTGACACAGTTGAGTTTGAGTCTACTGTTAACGACGATAGCGAGTGGGTGCGTGCGCCTGTGAGCCGACAATATAGAAGGATAAACTTCAGAACGGCAGAGTCTGTCGAGTTGTCGTCACATAGGTTCACACAAAAACTAATTATGCTCGTCGACAAATTCGTATGGAACCATATATAAACGAGTTTTAGGGTTAGTCTAAATTTTTACGCACACATTAACGCATACATATTTATTTATGTGTATGATGGTGTGTGCAATTTATATTTGTTTAGTTTCACAATATATAACAAAACATTTCATATACTACAATCAAGCCCATATGGTTTTGATCGCATTTATTTTCATTATAGAAATGAGGGGGTCATTAACCTAGATCTTTTGTTAGACATTGGTCGCTCATGGTGTGTTGACATACTGTTGATGGGCTTACAAGCGGCTAACGTAACTATGTTGGTTTTTAAAGGTGATCTATAGGTTTAAACTTACATAAACCAGTATTTTAAATAGGTAGGAGTCTAAAAAATTGTTTGTTTAAGATTCTTAAAATAGAAATAATAATAAAACCATGTATTCACTATCATAAAACTAAGCAAATTGACAATAATCAGGTAAATTCATAAGAGATTGGTTACCTGAAGTAGGTTCAAAAAACCTGTAATTGTAGGTCACCAGGTACTTTTTTACTGAGTTGAGGTCGGTTTTCAATTTACTATGATTTGGCTGAATTTCATCAAATTTCATTTTTTTTTATTTAACGATCACTGAATATTATAATCTATGGAAAGCACCACATTGGACGTTTCATGTCGAACAACATGTCAAACGTCTCCTGCTCAATTTAAGTGACGTTCGATTAACGAGAGAAAGTAAAAGTAAAAGTGTCCTGTAAATAGAAGCCTAACGGGCATCTTGGCGCCATTTTGTTGATGTTTTTTTATATGAACCTGCCAAAGTTACTGCTCTGCACGATGGAAAGCATGAGCAGTATCCAAGAGTGTCGGTCATCATACTCATTGGAAGTGCACACAATGCAACGTGGGGAACCACACTATGGCTGTCTGAGATGCTAATGCACCATTGGGTATCCGGTCTCGCGCTTAACAAAACGAATGCTGTCAGTTATAGGTTGGTCTTCTATGTGAGGGTTGTACCGCTCCAGTCGAGCCCATCCATGCTTAAATCGGTTGGTAATAGTTCGGTTAGCTGTTAAAATTAATATAAGGTTCTTGCTGCTAAGATGTCCACTTGATTAACTTTGAAATATACTTCACTAATGACGATAATTTGTTTTTTTTTAAAGTCTTGTATTTGAAATCGTCAAAGATCGTTTCCAGCAAAACTCAGATCACCGATGAATAAATTTTTGATCGATTCGGCTCAAAATATAAAAATAATTTAATTTTTTAATTTTTATACAGTCTAGAAGACAGTGGTTTTATTTCGAAATGAGAAGACAAAATTAATATAGTTTACGCTTTTGTAATACAATGTTTGAATTAATCCATATTTGACTTCACTTTTCGATTGCGATACAATCTTAGTACTATAATTAAAGTTGCAATCCAATGTATCTTAACATTACTTTGTTTTTCTTTATCAATCAAACGGTTCCTCTCATTTCAAAATCATCAATTCAAATCAAAGTATTCAGAGCCGAAACGATACTACGTTACACTATCTAACGAAAAACGACTTGAACGAGCCATGAAACTCATACAGTCATAAATACTATTAAACTTTCGTTCGAATTTTTGTGACTTCGATATTCAAAGTGAAATGAACGCCGAGAAGCTTATGTTAAATAAGCTTCTCGGCGTACATTTCACTTTTAATATCGAAATCCAGCGGTGATATTAGAACCTCTCACGAGGAAGATATCCACTATCACAGTTCTGACTAATCTTACTGATACTATATACATGTTAGTGCTTTCATAACTACGGTGCACTGACGTCAACCATAATTCATCATATATTACATTTACTGTACTATCTAAGCCTGGCATACCATATTTAAGTACGTTATATAAAACTCAACAAATTGAAAATTAAGGGAAGAAGACGACCGAAGAAAATGTGGATGGATTGTGTGAAAGAAGATATGGTTAAGAAGGGAGTTAATAGTGAAATGACGAGTGATAGAGTAGAAGGATAATTAAAGTAGGAAGGATAATACCTAATAATAGTGTAGGACGTTCACAACCTAAGTGGAGCGATGATTTGCGCAAGACAGCAAGAGATGGATGCTACAAGCCGAGGACTGAACCAAACAGTGCTCAATTGGAGAGGCCTATGTGCAGCAGTGGCCTGCGATAGGCAGATGATGATGATACTACTAAGGAACTCTTTCATCGAAAGGACCTAGAGCCTTCTTGCTCTCTACTTATTTGAGTTCTAAATGATGCGTCTAAATCTACTACAAATCGTCCCCATTACTAATAATCAAATCCTACTATATATATAACTAGTTGACCCAGCGAACTTCGTACCGCCCAACTTTAAAATTCCAAAACTTGATCGCAGCGATACCTACCGGGTCCAATTGCGAATCTAAACCATTCCCAGATCCCCTTGAACACACGCAAAAAATTTCACCAAAATCGGTCCAATCGTTTGAGAGAAGTTCAGTGACATACACACTCACAGAAGAATTATATATATAAAGATATATATTCAATAATCATTACAAATATGATATAAAAAACCGATGAAAAGTCGTCTTTCATCGCAATTCAATTCCTATAACTATAAATTGAATGTGAAGCTTCAAATTGATGAGATTACGACTCAGTGGACCCGTCTCTACGAAATTCAATCATAGAAAAAACTTTATCGGTTACGTTTGGCGATATATTGGAAACAATAAAGCAATAATCTTATCAACTTGTAGGCTGGTTATATACCAGCCAGATTATGTATTAGTCATACGTATCAATATATGTATTGAATACTGGCCTCTATCAGTAACTTTAAATACGTGAATAATGACAATTAATGTTTGTTGATAAAAGTAACTATTATATTACAGTACTATGATATTTCATAAGGATGTATGGATGTTTTTCACACTTTAACTACTTCGTGTTTTTATTATTAGTCGGTTTATAACTAACAACTAATACCTTTTTATACCCAAAACAATGAATGATAGTTAATGTAAACAAATGAAACATGGAAGATATTTGGTAACTAACAAGCTTTAGTACTAAAATACAATTAGTCTCCAGCCGCAGTCAGGTAAATAATAGTAAATTGAGAACTAATGTGTATCTATATCTTTATCAATTATCATCATCAACATCCTTTAACAGTCCACTGCTGGACATAGGCCTCTCCTTTGAAAGGAGGTTTTAGCCTACTATACCACGCTGGCCAGACGGGTTGGTAAAGGGTTTGTTCCAAGTTTTCCTTCTCTTGGCAGTGATGTTAGCTGCTTATTTTGTTCTTTAGTCGCCTCTTACGACACCCACGGAACGAATAGGGGTGGTGACACTTTGCATACTTAATCCGTCACCACACGGACATGTCTTAGCTAACATATATTTTTCCAGGTACCTATGTACAATCCATACAATAATAATATGTTATATGTTCTTTAAATAGCCACATTGAAGCATATTGTCTCCACTACACATCGGTTCTTGTAGCAGCTGACAGTTGGCATGTGATATCGCGACGGTTGAATGGGTCTCGCGGCTATTGTTCCTAAGAATGATTGAGTTCCACAAGAAATGAGTTAGTTACGTTCAAATTATGTAGTGCTATTTATTGCTACATTTTTCTCTTCTTCTTTTTTCAGACTAGTAACAAAGACTGCACGTTTCGGACTTAGCAGCGGAGCAGGAGAACTATATGTTACTCGAGGTCAACTTTCGTCGGCATTCTTTCTTATCCGGAATTCGGAGTCAGGACTTTAGCACAAGTATCTAGTATGTTTGAAACAACATCACCAAAGCAGTTGGTGACCTAACTACTGTTTGTTTGTAACTTTCTTTATTTAAATATTACAATTGATATACGATTACGTCAAGAATACTGTTAACGTACAAACTTCTGAAAGGATCTCGAACGAAAGAAGAGATCAGCTCACACAACTGTATTGATATATATACCAAATAAATAGCTAAGTGACCCTAGCTAAGTGCAGACAATTCAGCATGGTGACCCACATTATGGCGGTTTAGTGAGATGCTTCTGCTTTATTGGACCTCCAGTTTCGCACTCACCAACGAAATATGACAGCACAAAACTATTTTTATCTTTGATGTACCAGGCAAAGTGAAATTTTGTTCCGAGTTTTAGAGAATTTTAGAACGTAGTCTGTTGGTATGCAGTTGTAGTTGTCTATGCTTCAATAATATTATTACTCTTTCTGTTCCTTGCAGACTTGTATGCTCCTCAGATACAAATGGATTTGTTTCACCTCTTTTTGGTCGACTCTAACTTGAATAGAAACCCTTGTTATAATATTTCCATGGTATGTAGTAGGGCCACTCTGATTTTAGCACGAATGAGCGGACTGGACCGGGGCAGTACTACCCTCACACAGAAGACCATCCTAATAATAACAGCATTCTTGCTGTCGAATTTCGTTGGTGAGTGTGAGACCGGAGGCCCAATCATATCGGTCACTATGCTGAATTGCCTACCCCTTCCATTGAGGATGGTGACCCCTACTCCTGGATTCTACGCATGCTTACCATCAGGCAGAGTAAAGTCTATTTTGTGGGCTTAAATATATAAAGGAAAAATACTGTCATCCAGTTTCCAGTTAACCACAAGCATAAATCACTGATCTTCGCTGAAGAGTAAGATCAAAGAGCACAGATCGTTGACTTGGCTTGTAAGTATTTAGAGCGTAATTATCTTCACGCCATATAAGCATGAGGGTCTGATGGAACCAGTGAGTGGAAAGATGGGATAACGATGCGTGAGCTATCATTTTGTCTCATTCTTAAATGTTAGTTCAACAAGGCGTTACTAAATGCAATAGTAAATAAAACTGTTTTGTGTAGTCCTGTGATATACCTGTTTTATACATTTCACTTTGGCAAGCTATTAAATAAAAAAAGTATTAGAAGAAAATAGTATAAATATAAGTAACAAAATACTTGCCAACATAATTGCAATCTTGTGGCTATTGACAAAAAGTTCTTTTACAAATAACACAATTCGTATCAGTTGTTCCACTGCAGTTGTAAGCTGGAAACCTATTCCAAGCTCCTGTAATCTTATTTACAGTTTTATCCTATTGCTATGTCAGAATCGTTCTATGTCTTCTTTGTATCAAGGTCATGTGCCAGATAATACGCGACACTTTTTCCCATGAAGTATTTGAAATAAAATAATATACTCAATACAATAGGTATTGAGTATATTATTTTAAGGTGCATTAGTCCAAAATAATTTTATTAATTCGAAAGTAACTTTGTCTGTTACGCTTTTACGTTTAAACTTTTGGTAGGTAATAGTGCTACTCTGATTTCATCACGAATGGGCCAGTTTGACGAGAGCAGTACTACCCTTACACAAAAGATCATCCTAATAATGACAGCATTTTTGCTGTCGTATTTCATTGGTGAGTGTGAGACCGGAGGCCTAATCATTCTGCATCATTCTCTACAGTTGAATTCAATCAAAGCTAAAATATGTAACATCACGTTTTACTCCTTAAGCATCCTGATACCACCATGCCAGCCTGGCTGTTTTGGTAGCAAGACTCTACTACCCATCGGCTGTTGTTATCGCGTAGCTCAGTGAAGTATGTAGGGGCCTTTGGAAGCGGAGAAGTGACCATAATCACTGCAGGGAACAATTAGCCTTGAACCATCATCATCATCAGTACCGCAGTCCAGTGCTAGACATAGGCCTCTCCCATTGCACTAGAATCATAGCCAATATTAGTGCCATGAAACTGACAAACAGATTGTTCAGCTCTTTAATAAGCAAATTATAAGCTAAACCTACTAAATTATAAATAAATAAAAGTACCACCAAAACAGTTAAGAATGTAGCAAGAAGAAAATTGAAACACGCCTCAAACCGTAAGATATAGCTTACAGTAACAGAAATATTTATTACAAGATAGAACTTTTTAATTGTATAACTTTATTTATATCTTTCACGAAACATATTTTATTATTCTATAAACAATTGTTACATCTATAGATTGGAGTAGTTAGTGCTTTGAAATTATTATAACGATAACGAGACTTTAATATTATGTGACATCTGTTTTGAAATATTTTAATACAAATGGCTGCGTATTTATTTGTATAGTATGAAGAAAAAAAGAGAGAGAGTCTTGGTGTTCTTTGTGACCGTTTCATGTATTTTTTTTTAAATATAATTTATTATAATGCGGGAGCAGTCTTGTTAAAAAAAGAAATGAAAAGTATTGAAATGCTCACCAGTGACGTCAGTGAATCATTTTATTGGTCGCTAAATTTCCCAGGGGCGTGAATCAGTTTGACACTGATATCATTACTGTAATGAGTTCACGTCATCTATGTGTAACCTCACAGACTTGATGGTCACCACAGTGGACTGCGACTGGATTAAGAATATATACAAATAATTATGTTTGTAATTTCGCCTTGTGGTGTTTTATCCCTACTAATCATCAACAACCCATAACGTCCCACTGCTGGGCTCAGGTCTCCTCTCAAGAGAGGGTTAAGGCCATACGTCCCCACGCTGGCCGAGTGCGGGTTGGGGACTGGCAAGACACGTTGTGGCTACGTAATCTTGCTGTTGGATGTTTTTAAGCCGCCCGAAGGCCTCCAACAAAGCTTCACGACTGTTATCTTATGATAACAACCGGGACCGACTTCTTAACGTGACCTCCGAATCACGGAAACGCTCATTACATATAATGCCACAAACGGTCACCCATCTAGGTCCGACCGCGCCGTCGTTGCTTACCCTTGGTGATTGTTTCCAAACACCTAAGGCCACTCGGCTATGAGTGCGAAAGTAACTCTGTCTGTCTGTTACGTTTTCATGCCTAAACCTCTGAGCCGATTTTGATTTATTTTGGTATAGAGATAGATGGAACCTTGGGAAAGGAAAAAATAATAATTGTCTTCGTTATATTCTTACTCGAAACTAGTGTAAAAATATATCAAATATTTTAGAAAAAACTGTTACACAAAAAGCTTCATAAACAAATCACAGCCATACATTATTCAACGAGAAGATAAGACCTTTGTCATTTCTCTGAAAAATATCTGCGAAGGACAACGTAATAAGGCCCTAGTTTTCAAATATTTAGAGTAGGTATTTGAAAATTTGTATGGATGTGTTTTACTCTTTTACGCAATAACAGCTGAACGTATCTGGATGACATTGTCACAAGGATAAATTATGATCTGACAGGAAATTATGAGGCCATCTGTCACCTTAGCAGAAGCAGGCAGACGCCGCCGGGATTAGATCGTAGCGCCCGCACCCCTTTTAAGATCAGTAAGGGAACATGGGGTTTCAAGAAAAGGTATGTTGGGGATCCACAAATTAATCTAGACAACACTATTAAAATCTTTGTAAAGTAAATATAGTTTTCGTTTATTTGTTTCGTTAAATTCGTAAGTAACTGTCTGTCTGCTACGCTTTCAAAGCTAAACAGCTACGCCGATTTCAATGAAGTTTGTTATGAAGATTATGTACCTACTTTGATTCTTAAAAAGAATAGGCCGCTTCTACTAAAAGGCTAGTATTTTTTATAATTTATTTTTAGAGATGGCACAATCTGTTACATTTTATAGGTATATCTGTATATCTGCTTTCGTATTTGATCAGCCTTTCACCCTAATCCTCTGAATGGAGAGGGCTTTTCCAGACTTTACAGTTTGGGATGGTACTTCAATTATAGTTTGGGATCTAGGACATCGTGTAAACCTGATGTTAGAGCATTACGCAAACCAACCTTTTGTCTTTAATGAAAGGTACGAACGGATCAGCGAAATCATGTGCGAGATATCTATCAACATAAACACATAGGCTTTGTCTATCATCTTACACCTTACGTTTCAAATTATATATTAGACGGAGATAGATTTTATTTTATTTTTTTTATAAAAGACAACTCCCGCATTAGGAATATGAATTCCTGTGTCGCGGGGGACTTTACAAACATACATGAAACGGACACAAAGAACACCCAGACTCAGAACAACAATTTGTGAATCACACAAAGTGTTATCCCACGTGGGATTCGAACCCACGACACTTGGCGCAGTAGAGAGCGGCGTGGCGACCGCTTAAACCACTAGGCCAACCGTGCAGTCAATAGATAGATAATGTATAGGTACGCAAAGTGTTTTTACATATTGTCTCATCTTAATTTTTTAGGGTTCCGAAGTTCATGACTTCGAACCCTTATAGATTCGTCATGTCCGTCCGTCCGTCCGTCCGTCCTCGACTTACCGTCCAAACGGTAAGTGCTAGAAAGATGAAACTTTGCATGATTATGTATTGTAATTACGTCGACAAAGTGCTACAATAAAATTATGAAAAATATTTTTATTTGGGGTACCTCCCCTACACGTAACGTGGGGATGTTTTTTTTTTCTTGCGGCTACCCCATCATGTAGAGTATCATTAGATAGGTCTTTTAAAATCAATTAAGGGTTTCTAAGACGATTTTTTGATTTAGGTATCCGTTTGCGAGAAATATCACTTTAAAGGCCACTTTTTTGTAAAAACAGGGCGTCCCCCCCCCCTCTAAAAGCTAAACGGCTGGCTCAAAAATTCTGGGAAAATTCGTGATAGTGGTCCATATCATGAACTTTAAAGGAAAACTATAATGGATCAGATAACTTTGTTGGTTCAGGAGTTATAGAGGCTTAACTTTTACAATGCGCTTACTTAGAAAATGTCATACAAAATAAACGCAAAAAATGTGAGCCGTCACGGGACGCCTGGCAGATGTGAAACATCGCCATTATTTTGTAAAAGTAATATGCAGAAAAGAACCTAATGTAATAGGAACTAAATATGTCATAATGATAAAATAAAATATTACTAATTATTAAACTAGTAGTCTATATGCAGTAGTGTGTACGGTGTACGGTGTACGTACACACTACTGCATATAGACTGTATATATATACCATCGTATAGCGTGCCGTGGCGACGCGTCGCCAGGCCGCACGCGTCGCCAGGCCAGAAATCTGTTTTACGTGCGGCTATAGATGTTTCACATCAATAATACGTAAACTTAACAATTATCCATTGGATACGATTTCCAATCCACGTTCCATTATGGGTGACTGAGGAACCCTTTCTTGTGCGTGGCCTGACACGCACTTGGCCGATTTTTTACTGTACTCCTTTTTAGACCCAAGCGCAAATAAATGCGACTGTGGCGCGTCACCACAGACAATGGACCAAACGTAATCCGCGTCGCCGAGTACTAGGCCAAAACCATGTAAAGTGTTGCCATTGACACGATAAAAAGAAGACCGTACTCCTGCATACAGTTAACAGGAATCCAGTCAATATTACTGGCAGTTCGGTCGTCGTGTATCCTAAGTCTACATAATACCTTTTTCTTGATTAAATGTGAAGGGGATACATGAGATACATCTTACTTTAATTCCAAGTACCAGCCTTGACAAATAGGAGACATAGAATTTAGAAATGGCCAATGGAGAGGCGTTAAGAGAGGTGTTAGGATTTTATATTCACATTTTAGACTCAGATAGAAAAAACATCACCTGTCTGTCACTATGAACTTATTTTAGAACTAAATATATCAATAATAAAAAATAAATCAGTCGACTTACCAATGATGATGAACAACGTCGTCACCCAAAACCAGTGCATCCACCAATGTAGCGTCATGACGACAGTTTGACAGGGACTGTTCACAGCAACGACCTGTAACAACACATCATCTTGAGATTGCGGACCCCGGTTTAGACATAAAAAGAACTTGAGATAAGTAGACACCCAGTACGTATCTACTGTATCTTAAACGTATCAAATAAGGATACACTTTATAAGAAAAGAGAATATTAGAATTAACAAATACACTTAGAATACTCATTAGTATAGTTTCAATTCTAGTATTTGGCTGTTTATTTCAATAATACTTGACATCAACTCTTCGCGGGACTAATTTTCTATATCACATACAACGCATTGATCAGACGATTATCTCATGGTAAGTGACAACCTCTCAACTCAAGAGTCACAGAACGCATTGCCATCCTATAAGACCCCTTTCCCAAATTGGGAGGATCCAAAATCATTCTATTTTCAAATATAACATGGCATAAAATTTCAAGCGTTTATAATGGTATTTTAAACCGTAATTGAAATGTTAATTTGTTCAGCGCAACAATTTACCTATTTAGAGTTTGTGACGTCACAAAGTGCGACAAAATTACAAATGGTAGGTATACCTATTAACAATTCCTCCCGTTGTACGCGAATGCTGTCTCATTAACTGTGACAATTATCAAGCCATAGGCGAAAGCGTTTTTAGATTAAAATGCCATAAAAATTCTTGGTTTACGTGTATAATTTTACAGGGTGATAGGTGAAGCCATGTGCCATCCTAGGAGATCCAGAAGGTCATGGTGTTTAGACATGAAAGGGACACCGGGTCTTTTCATAAAAGACAGCACATAATTTGAGGCATTTTCAGACGACAACGACATTCGACACGTCGATGACACCTAAGCCCAGTATAAACATAATCATAAACCCAATTATCTTAGAAGATTATCGCACAAAAATGGCACGACTTACTGTGGGTGGGAGTCGAAGGATCAGAGGATATAATATATTTGAAAGTGATATAGATTGTGTTAATGGCTGGTTGGCTAATTTACTGGCAGTGTCACACACAGTGGTCTAAGCGGTCGCCATGCGGCTTCGTACTGCGTCAAGTGTCGTGGGTTCAAATCTAACACGGGATAACACTGGGTGATTCTTAAATTGTTATTCTAATTTTGGGTGTTTATAATTAACTTTGCATTCCTATTTATAAAATTAATTATTATTTAGATTTAGACAAAATTCGTGGTTAAATTTCACTTTACTTGTACCTTTCTATAAAGAAGAAACTGGAATAAACAACATTGGAGTTAAAAAAACACTTACCGCTTTATTGCTTTTCTAAGATACATATGGCGAAGCCACAGAATATTAGTAGTTTAGATCTTTACACGGCTACGTGATTAAATAATTGTTTTACTGAAGTTAACGTACGTGCCGTCAAACAGTAGTAATATTATAATTTTATAAATAAGGAAGAACAAATAACATATTGTCAATTAAGCAATTAAGTAAATAATATTTCATAGTAGCGCCCCACCTAAAACTGTCCACATATTACATTGTATATAAGCTTTAGTTTAAGTTAAATTAGTTGGAGTCAATACGGAGTCTTACAGTCATAATGTAGTCATAAATAAATATTACAATCAACGTGTCGTCTAATTGGCTCCCTGGGTAAACACGCAATAATTGGTGACCCCGACGTGATCTATTGGTTTCTAGTGCTGATATAATACCGGGACGACCGGAACCCTATATGGTGTTCAGCAGTGAATCTAGAGAACAATAGCATTACGAAATTATCACACCCCAAAAATGGCTCCAACAACAACACCTTCAAGAGGCGACACGGGTGCCCACCCAGCGAAAACAAGTACTCCACCATCAAGGAACGTCTAATAAACTGCTACGAAGAGAGCGAACACCGACGTTTCCACAGACTACTATCAGAAATGGATCTTGGAGACCAGAAGCCTTCCCAGCTCTTGAGAAAAATGAAGGAAGCTGGATGTGGAAAAATAAACGACGACACTATTCGCCTGCTGTGGCTAAGGCAACTCCCCGCTTCACTAACAGCGATATTATCAGTCACAAACAATATGTCGTTAGACAACTAGAGCGAGTTAGCCGATAAAATATACGAAAACTTGACCTACAACAAGAGAAATACTCAAGAGACAGCGATTGACATTAACCTAGTTACAAACATATCGTCACAACTTGAAGCCATGCGAATAGAAATAAATGCATTACGCAGCATACGCGAGAATCAACCTAGGCAACGCAGCAAATACCAAACACGACATACGCCACATTCACGGTCAAGGTCGCGCCACAGAAACTCACATAAGGCATGTTAAGGCTGGCATCGGCACCTATTTATTTCTACTATAATTTCTACTATAATTTTGCACGATTTGGAATATTTTTTGTAAGGTGGCAACACCAGTTAGTAGTTAATGTAGTTATAATGTAGCAATAATAAACGTGGATTCGTCCCTTTTTCTGTTCGAGACACCACGGTGGCCGTTTCATTTAAACTCCTCTACCACAATCACAGTAACCCTATCAAGCCACGCCGCCACATGGTCCGGGATTATGTTATTTCCATAATCGTTTCAAGCAGGATGCATATAAATGCAATAAGCCTTGTGCACGGAATATAATTAAAAATAACAGGCTATCGGAAAACTAAATTTAGCACAGAATACGACTGGCCTCTGTGCTATCCACCCAACAAACCGTCTAACTATAACTGACTCAAACAGTGGTTATAGATTTTTAGTCGACACGGGTGCTAACATTTCGGTCATAAATAGCACAAATCAGGAGAGCCAAGCATGCGAATACCAATTATTCGCCGCGAACGGGACCCCTATAAATACATACGGGGAACGCACTTTAACGCTTAACCTAGGACTGCGCCGAAGCTTTAAATGGACATTTACCATTACCGATGCCAAGATGCCAATCCTGGGAGCTGATTTTTTGGATCATTATCAATTATTAGTGGATATACACGAAAAAAAAAACTGATCGATAAAAAAAAAAACAGGTCTGGAAACGCCTGCCAAAATAGTGAGAACAAAAATTGCATCAGTGCGATCTTTAAACGTTTCTCTACAGGAACCAATAAAGGGATTATAAGAGAAATATGAAGATATTACAAAGGCCTCCACAGGGACACCACACGCAGGACGCGACGGCTCCAGCCTGGTTACCCCTACGGCCTCATCAGCGGCTAGGCACAGCACACTGCACACACGGTCCACGTAAGAAGAGCAACTCTCTCCCGTCAACGCAGCAGCCAGCCACTACGCAGCAACCGCCCCGACTCACTGGGGACTTCACCGCATCACACGCCCGACTCACTGGGATCAGCGGACTTCAGCCCCGACTCACTGGGGACTTCACCGCAGCACTGCGCATCGCACGCCCGACTCACTGGGATCAGCGGACTACAGTCCCGACTCACTGGGACTAGCGGCATACAGTTCCGACACACTGGAACTAGCAGCATACAGTTCCGACTCACTGGAACTGCTCACTCCTGGCACTGGCAAGCTCCGCAAAGAGCACAGACAGCCGACTTCCACATACCGCGCGCAATCTAAAAGCGCCTACATAAAAACGGCATAACAATAAATGCAAACAAATACGAATTCGCCAAGTCGGAGATTGAATTCCTCGGTTATCATACAACGAGCCAAGGGTTGACTCCTACTATGGAAAAGATTACAAAGTATAAGGATATCTCTTCTCTTCAGAGGGGGAATATCTATGGCGAAGCCACAGAATATTAGTAGTTTAGATCTTTACACGGCTACGTGATTAAATAATTGTTTTACTGAAGTTAACGTACGTGCCGTCAAACAGTAGTAATATTATAATTTTATAAATAAGGAAGAACAAATAACATATTGTCAATTAAGCAATTAAGTAAATAATATTTCATAGTAGCGCCCCACCTAAAACTGTCCACATATTACATTGTATATAAGCTTTAGTTTAAGTTAAATTAGTTGGAGTCAATACGGAGTCTTACAGTCATAATGTAGTCATAAATAAATATTACAATCAACATGTCGTCTAATTGGCTCCCTGGGTAAACACGCAATAATACACTTTCAGTCGAAGTAGAACGCAAAAAACTGTCTTAGTCATTTCAAATAACCTTGAAACTAACAAAAATCTCCAACAACTCATTCCACAATAAAATATCATACTTCAACGAGTTTCCCTTCGTTTGTGCCTTTGCCTTCAGAGAAATTGAGCAATTCATATTGCCAGTACCTGGTTTGAAGCTCGTAAATTTTCATTCATTAGTAAAGTGCGGAGTGCTTCGTGTTTAATTAAATTCCAAGTTATCAAAAGGATTTCGAGAAAAACTTTTCATCAAAATGAATTCGGATAACCTTGTTAATTAGTAATATACTTCTTAATTGGGTAGCTGTTGATTATTTCAAATCACTTATGTACCTTGTTTCAACTTGAATGAAGGATGATAATAGGGGTTTGGAACTCTGACGTCATAGGATTTTGTTTGACACAATCGTTTCTAGAATAAGTTGTGACGTATACGCTGATTAATAGTTAATTAAGTGTTTAAAAAAATATACAAAAGAAAAAGAAAACCACAAAAAGTCATGATGAAATGTTAGCCAGTCAGTTAAGTATCCTAAATGCTGTTCGACTGCCTCGGGTTCGTTTCCCGGGTCGTACCAAATGTTTCTGTGATCTCTGAGTGTTTTCTATCTATAATATGTATGTTCTCGTATTTACAAAAAAAAAGTTTATGTATTTATATAAGGTGTCTAGTACCCATAATACAAACTCTGCTTAGTTTAGGTAGATGACGTTGTATTTTAAGGTTTCAGAAATATGTATTTATATTTATTTATGTAATTTTTCTATCTATAACACTTTATATTGATCATGATGGTTTCAAAATTAGTGAGCTTGATTTTCCAAAATCTTGTTTAATTCTAGAAATTTGGTATTATACTAATATACTATTATACTCCATATTTTAATAACAATTGTAATTACTGAGATAAATGCTTTGCTAAACGATCTTGTAATCTAAAGAGAATGCGAGTATAAATCCCGCACTGAATTCAGGATTCTTTCTTGCATTCAAAGTAATTCGTGGACTTTGTTTTTTCTAGCCATATTTCTAGTCTCTAAGCACTCACTATTTTATCGGTAATAGCATAATGACTGCACGGTTGGACTAGTGGTTTAAGCGGTCGCCACGTCGCTTTCTATTGCGCCAAGTGTTGTGGGTTCGAATCCCACATAGTGTGAACAATAACTTATTGTTCTGAGTCTGGGGATTCTTGTGTACATATCATGTATGTTTGTAAAGTCCCCCGCGACATAGGATAAATATTCCTAAAGGTGGAAAATAGATCTTTAAAAAAAATTACATTTTGAAGCATTACATTAGATCGTGTCTAAGTCTCGTTATCATGGCATTAACTTGCCTCTTGTTATACGCTCGTTTGCTATTAAAAGCCGTTATTGCTGCGTCTCATCAACACCCAGCTCAAGATAATTTGAGGGAAAGCGCCGGAAAATTACAGGGATGACGCATTCGTAAGGTTTTTATCACACAGAATGATTTCAGGCACATTACCGTCTGAGCTGACATCGTTTGGAATTTTCCTGGAGATTCGCTAATGACCTTTTCCTTGTCGAATTTAAAAATTATTATTATAAATAAAGGAAATCCTACTAATATTATAAACGCGAAAGTTTGTGAGTATTTTTGTATGTTTGTTCCTCTCTCACGCAAAAACTACTAAACGGATTTGGATGAAACTTTACGGTGATATAGCTTATATGTCAGAATAACACATAGGCTACTTTTTAGTGCAATAATCGAGTGACAAGCGGGCGGAGCGGACAAACTAACTTTGAGAAGACTGAGAAGGTAACTATCTGTCTATTACATTGTTACAGCTAAACTGATAAAGAGATTTTAAAGAAATTTAGCAAAGAGATTTGATTCTTGAGGAAGGTCATAGGTTACTTTATAATGCGATTATCAATATGGTGCAGGGTGCAAGGTAGTATTGTGTAATTATTAAGTAAGGCCGGGAAAACGATGTAGAAACATCTCACTAAGCAGCCATGTTGCATTTTATGCACGCACAATAAGGGTGGTTCCTACTCCTGAATTCTACTCATGCTTTCCATTTGTTTGTGGTTGATCATTCTAGCTGCTAACCTAGAGACCGTTAATTCGATTTCTACCAACAAGGAGTACTATACTCTATTACAATTACGAAGTCCCTTTTGACACTTCTTAGAACGTAACTCTTCACGTTTCGCATAATTTGAAATAATAATCATCAATTTGTTCATGGTCGTGAATCATGGCTTAAAAAATACACAATCAATCTAAATCATTTATACAATTAATTTACACACACACACAATAAACATAATTATTTATCAATGGGACTACGTAATTGGAATAAAGTATAAACACGATGATTGTTATTTTGTAGGTGTAGGTATACAAATAAATACATTTCTGTTGGTTCCAGCTAATCTCTGGCACGGCTAGACCGATTTTGACGAGACTTTCACTGGCGGATAGGTAATGACACAACAAAGCTTATTTTTTCCAAGTAGCTACGCTCCGCGGTGTTACTCGCGGTTTACAACAATAACTATGGGTAACATAGTGGGACTCAGCAAGTTCCTAAAATGTTTACATTTCTCAAAAACCTGGTAATCTTAGATTAAATTATTACTTACTAGCTCTCGCACGCGGCTCGATTATTGCAGTAAAAAGTAGCCTATGTGTTATTCTGATATATAAGCTATGTTACTGTAAACTTTCATCCAAATCCGTTCAATAGTTTTTGCGTGAAAGAGCAACAAACATACATACACACAAACTTTCGCGTTTTTAATATTAATAGGAAAAAGTCGATGGATTATTTGAATAATTCAAAAGGCAAAATATACTTGGAATATTCAAATATTTGGGAAGTTGGCAAAAATATAACGATAGTACAAATTTGCACAGATGGTTAAAATATATATTTACATGCTGACTACGTTTGTGTAATTAGGTATGCTAGACCTTGTTCAGTTCACCTTCAGAATGAGCACTTGAAGGTTTTTTAGTGTAGTGCGCCAAACTTCTTTGAAACCGAACATTTAGAAGATTAATGTTTTTATTGATAGTGTATTTTTATGGCGGGGTCAACAACAGATTACATAATAAATGCCAAATGCGATAGGAATGGTTAAGTGGCTTGTCACTGTCCTTCAATTTGCTGGAGAAAGTGGGAAGCGCGGTTAAGTGAATTCAATCTGTAAAGTGCTCTCTACTTCAGGCTTAGAATAAGTCCTAAAAGTTAGACATTTATAACAACGTTCTCTGAAAAAGTGGAAACAAAAAGTCGGAACTTTTAAAATCAATATTCAATTTAAAACAACTTCTAGAATATACTGCTAGTACTCTTTACGAATAGTGACAGTAAGCGACAACCGCAAGACAGGCAAGTATCTTGTCACCCTTTCAAAAGCCTCCCCCCTAGAGTTAGTTAGAGGGGAAAGGGAGCAGAAGTGAACTCAAAGTATATCTACTTCAGTCATAGAATTTTTTTTATTACATTTTCTAAGAAACTGGAAACAAGAAGCCGAAACTTTTAAAATCACCTAACGAGAGGTTTCCTTCACATTTCTTATACAATACAAACTTTGCCAGAAACTCCTGTAAGGCCCTCGTTATTTAACTAAAAGTACCATTTATTTGATACGAAAAGAATGAAGAATACTGCCGAATACAACGTGACAGGAATGCTTTTCGAAAAAGTTGAAAACATCGACAAAATTATATCGTAGACAAGGCTATTGAGGGTAGAGACGGAGGGTGGTATCCCCACCGACCCTCGGTTCTGTTACTTTTTAATAATGTCACTACACTGTCTGGTACAGTAAGTCTTAGTATTATAACTACGTAATCATTAATCTAAATTTAGCTTTTAGATGTCTTCAGTCCAGTACAATCAGACCAACATAGTTTTTTGCTATTGTTTGTTTTTAAAAGAACGTGATAGAAACTAAAGATGATCTCACAACCTAATTTCGACTGTTTTTGTCTTGACAAGATTTCTTAGGTCAATTCATTCATTGTATAACTTGTAAAGTGTCATTGTACCATGAGAAATGTATACTAGAGACCACTACAATTATAACTAATACTTTTTATACAGTTGCATATTTAATAAGTCGAAATTCTTTCCATGAATATTTTCCATTATTTATATATTTAAGCTTATCAAAGTGACTTTACTCTGTCTGATAAAAAGCATGGGCAGAATTCAGGAGCAGGGGCACCATATTCAATGCAGCATGGTGACCCATATTATGGCGGCTTAGTGAGTTTCTTCTCAACGAAAATGACAGCACGAACACTAATATGTTTAACTAAATGTAAAATAGTTTGCTTGAACTAAAAACAAAATAAAGAATAAAGGCTACAGACTAATCTTTGTGTTTAAATATTTAATTTTTACTAAACTATTACACTGTTTGCTTGTTGAACGTAGACTATTATTGCTGTCAGCAAAAACTTGTATTTTCTGGTTGATGTATTTCCTGGTCTAAAATGTTTAAAAGATCATTATTTTATAACAGCTAAAGTTTACGCGCAAATCTTTGTCTTAGTTCATTCTTAATTTTTAAATAACCTCCTAAAGCCTTATATTTAGAAGTAGGTTCATTGATGCGTTTCTCGAGCTCCTCCCGGCTGCCGAGTAAATCAAGTCCCAAATGGAGGTTTTGGTGCGAAAAGCATAAGAAAAGGTTTGAAATTAGTTGGAATTAGAATTAGGTTGGAAATTAGAGATCGGCTTCTAAGATTTGATACTAATTTACCAGTGAAACTCATAAAAATTAAATAAAATTATTTAGATAACATCCAACCACTTAAGAAAACACTATTTATTTCTAGAATCTGCAACGCTATAACCGAAGTAAGTGTAATAATAAAAACTCACGAGCACTCTTTTATATCCAATATATGTAATCAAAATAAGTCTAATGTAAACGGCGTTTCCACCATAACATTAAAGGCAATGTTCACGATCATTACATTAACCCACCATCGCATTATGAAAACTAAGCTCCATTTAGTCCCAAATTAGTACCCTATCTATTAGACCACTGATATAAATACATATTTTATAGACTGAAAAAAATGATTAGCAGATCATAAAAACATTTGGTCTCACTTGGGAATTGAGACCAAGACCTCAAGCACTGTTGTCGCATACGCTACCACTGTGCCACCGTGACAGTAATAAAAGCAGTAGTACTGGTATATCTATTAGATATACATAATGTTTCAACAAATTATATTAAATTAATCCCGTTTCGTCTTCTAAAAAATCAATTCTTAAAAATAAATAGAGACCAGACTTTTAAAATCTTTATAAGAAAAAAAAATGGATAGTTTCATCCTCGTATTATGACATTCAATCTTTTTTAGTTCCATTATACCAAGGCGTCACTATAATGAAAAGCAAGTAAATACCCGAGATCCCGGTTAAGACCACAAGTCATTGGACAGCATAAGCCGCTTATCGAGTTCTGCAACGAATAACTAGAGCCTTACCAGTCGCTAGAATGAATGCACTGGCAATATGCGATGTTTAAGCCTGCTTATGAAAGGACTTTACAAAATCTAAACAGACTACCGTACTAAATTATATTGTATTTGTTAAGGCATATGGTTTTACGGCATATTAATTTAACATATTTGAACCGTTTAAAAAAGGAAATTTTGTTATTTCTAAGTTTACGTTTTCCGCGCAGCACTATTACAATTAAAAAAATATACTAAAATGTTCTTTTAGAAAAGACATCGCGCAATAGACATACGACCTGGTTCGTAGAGACTTTACAAAAACGAGAGAAAGGTCACACCAAAGAACACCCAGAGTCAAAAGTATATATTGTTGATTTTACTAAGTTTTGTCATATATATGTAAGATTCGAATCCACAACACGAAGCAGCGTGCGTACGCTTAGACCAATAGGCCGTACGTGCATTCATTTAATAATATATAATCTAGCATTACAATTGACACCTTATAGGCATATTTTATTTTTATTAACTGACAACACTGGAAAGCTTCGAATAAAATTCCACAAAAAATATGGAAATAAAACGGAGGATTGGTTCAATTTTTTACTGTCTCGTTCACCCTCTTGTGACGTCGGTAGCTTGTTGGGTGCCAAATGAAGTGATTCACTGACACTCAGAATATTGTACTTAATGGAGCAAAAGAGCGAAGAATTTCCATTTTAGGTCGAATGATTTTTGGTTTTTGTGTGTTTCAAACCGGTATAAAATTATTTTTGTTTTATTTTCGTTTTAGTTTCATTGACAAAAAAGATAAACAGTTAACAAGCATACAATAAGGATACAAAACTATCCCGAGAAAAAAAAATTTATTCAAGAATTATAAAAAAGTTGAAGATTAACACTTAACTTTAACTTGAATTGATTTTTATGAATTTATATTTGAATCATAAATATTCTCCTGTGATTGAAAGACTAAAATAAATTATTTATTTGCATCATCTTCAGAGCTATGGTTACACAAAGACATACGTGTTCAATTGATATTTTTATATAATTAATGGTCAGTTCAACCAACTAAAATTACGGGACCCACGCGCTCCTTTTTAATGGTTTTATATCTATATATTTATTTATCTCAATCAGAGACTTTGATGTGGCAAATGATTTTAATTTTCCGAACACGTTCGTCCTAAGGGTCGGCTATCTAATGTGGTTACTGGCAGCCGGATGTCATCTCAGAATCGCTTCCATAATAAGAAAGCCTTTGATGAACCATCTACATTGTTAATAATTCACCAGGGGTTGTAATACATGAAGCTTGTAAATGAAAAGTACAAAAGGGGATTTAACATCAAAAATTTATTAAATGCACGCATGTGTAGTAGGTTAAGTTCTAAATTTATGTTAATTATCGAGGTATTATATACCTTTTACGGTGTGGTTTGACCGCATCTCTACCCGCGTGTTTGTCGGTTATCACAGTAAAATGTAACTCATGTTCTTCCTCAAATATCCAAGTGTCATGTCAAATTTCATTGAAATCCTTGCAGCGGTTTAACCGTGAATGTGTCTAGAGACATCGTTAGAGCAATGATGTAGTTTTATGAATTGACTTTAGAAAGACTATAATTGGATGTAGTGGTGTGTTTGAACAGCATAGTGTTTAGTGTTTGCAATAAATTGTGATAGTTAAAAGACGTGTTTAATAGTTAATTTCTTACACCACATAAAAATCATCCCAAATTATACAAATTTATAACTAACCGCATCTAAGTAGCTATCACGAGGAAGGATATTAGGAATGATACACATTAGATCGCACAATAGCGGATACCCACCCATCCGGTAGCAAAATCATTTCACAACAATACATTCGTGTGCTCCGTAGAGCTGAGTATAAAAGGTTTATAAAGGGGGGGAGGAGATATTTACGTCACTGAATCCGTCAGGATGAATGTAATTGAGACTTTTAAGAACGAAATGACATTCAGATGTCGTGAACTATTTCAGTTTGTATGACGTCATTGTAAGGATTGTGTAAGAAAAAAAATTTATTAATGGTCTGTAATTTTTTCATTTAAAAAATTGCCTGAATATTCTAATTTTGTAATCTTGGCTGATATGGGCATGGGTGTATGGGGTCTTAACAATAAACTATAAAAATGGTATATTATTATTGCTTCCTTAGTTAGATAGTTTTTTAACCTAATAGCGTAAAAGCGTAAAAGACAGATAGACCTCCTTTAGAATTTATAATATAAATATATGGATTGTAGAAAAGTTACAACCAGACACATAAATCATATTACTCATTCTGAGTCATAAACCGGGATCACCAACCAATAAACTATTTTTACATATGAGTTTTAATTAACCAATTGCCTCACGGTTGTAACCGCGGGCAACGCCACGGGGCGAAGCTAATCTAAAAAAAGTAGCCTTAGTTACTCCTATTAAATCATCAGCTATCTGCCAGTGAAAGTCCAGTCGAAATCGGTCCACCCGTTCCAGACAATACCCGGAACAAAAAGACAGACAGACAAAAATTGTAAAAAAAAACATATTTTGGCATATGTACCGTGTATACATACATATGTATTTAGTAAAAAGCGGTTATTTTAATATTACAAACAGACACTCCAATTTATTTTTTGAATAGATTAATCAACCAGTCCTAAAAGAAAAACCCTTAAATATTTAAGTTGTCACTTCAAAGACAGTAGTTACGATTAAAGCTCCTTGTCTAAAGGTACGGCCCGTGACGCTATTTTGTTATTTAGGTGTGCGCGTCATGGTTGGTCTCCCATGACCTGGCTTAGAGAGCGACCGGCCTAACCCGTCTGTAAATCACCTGGGTTACTGGAGAATGACGGTAAAGAAATTTAGCTGCTAAATAACTGAATGATATTACTGTTTTGTGATTTATTGATTCAGATGTAGATATACATATGATTTTAAATGACATCTATCCAAGAAAATTATCAGCTGCTACTAGCTCAGTACAAAAATGGGTGAACTTATGTATTCGTGAAAACGGCGGTCGTTTTGAGCAATTTATTTCGTGGATCATCTAAATGTAAGTTATGTTAGTCTGTGTCTAAAATACATATTAAAATGATTTATTTCCGTACAGATGTATGGGGATAGTTTTTTGCGATTTCTGACATTTCTAGTACTCAAACCTCAGTCGGTCCAGTAGACACTTTTCAGGTCAGAAGGGGACAATTAAGTATATATTGTTTATTGTTTACAAGTACAAGTATAAGTTTACCATAATAATTTTACAATTTTTATATCCCGATGATCACAAATAATGAACTGCTGATACCTAAAAAGGAAAAAACCTGTGCTATAAGTATCAGCAATTGTTATTATGACACAGTAAGGTAATATAATGCATTATTTTTAAATTAGAATAATAAAACAATTCAAATTACAAAAACAAAAATAATTAAAATTATGGAAAACATCAAAATAAATATAAAAATAACTGCAATGAATTGGATAGCAATTGCAATTACATTAATTAAAATAATAACAAATTACGAAGCACTAATTTAAATCAATTTCATCTCAATGAAACAAAATCCACTAAGACAAGGACAAGGACAAGACGCTTTTGATACTTATAAGAAACAGGATCGATTGGCATCAAAAAAAGTTATTGTTTAAAATGATCATTTTCTTGCTGGCTGTACATTTCTTCCAAAATCTGTAAATGCAGTTCAGAATATGTTAAAAAAATTACGAATAGTCTTCTAAAATCGTTTTCCTGTAACTATAACGGTTAAGGTACCTGCCCTTACTGTCCCGTCTCAAAAATTTACCCTGTATACAATGTGCTCACGTTTACATACGTACACAATATTGTGCAACCTTATCTTAACGTATTTTATTTGTGTTTTGTACAATTGTACCACCTCTACTAATATTATGTTAAGACTTTTATAACTAACAATAAAATATGGATCTCGGTCTGAAATAAATGATAACAATAAAATAATAAATAATATATTCTGAAGAAGTAGGCAGAGGTCTATAAAACATCTGTATTTTGTTGTGTCCGTTAATAAAGGAATATATTTATGACATTTTAGTTGGCTATTTAAGATAAGTAAGAAGTATACTTTGATTACATTTATTTAATCATCATCATCATCTTTTGGAAGCAATGGAACTGAGGTCATGGGCAGCTCATGGGCATACACGCCTTCGGGTTCAACCTGTTCATCTGCACAAGCACAAATCTCCCACAGTAACATAATTTTCAAAAAGTCAACGAGACCATTTCAAATTACTCATTATTTTGTAAGTAGGTATACTTAGACATAGAACTACAACGATGCTTTATAGAAAACAATGTAACTTACAACTCATAAGTCATACAAACCAACATAAACACAGCACTTTAATCTCAGAGGAATGAAGACAAAAATACTGCGGAGTGAGTGCAGTCCTCAATCTTCTTTGTGTGATGCATACGAGTGCACAAGCCTAGAGCAGTGACGTACTAATGAAACTCGAAAATAATTTCATAAAAGTTAAAAAAATCACGTTTACATGACCATGTGTCTGTGATATTCGAAATAGATATAAGCAAGAAATATACGTTAACAAACTCGCATTGTAAAAATACAAATAATAAATAAAGGTTTATTATAATCTGCTCTACGTTTTCATCAAGAGGAGATACATTAAACATCTATATATTATATAATCTATATATTTATAAGTAAAGAAAAAAAAAACCCGTTTTAAAGAACATTTGAGAACCGATGAGTATGAAATTTGGCACAGATAAAATTTATATATGGAAGTGTGTAGGAAACCAAAAAACAATTACAACAATCGAATTTCGAACCCTGGGCGACCCATAGTTGATATAATAAGGTCTTATTACTGTCAAAATATTAGTAAAAAAACTATGAAAATTTAAATTTGGTCCTATTCCAAATCGTAAAGAGTTCGAGTTCTTATAGTAGGAAGTTTCTTTGTATACTTAGTTCGTGTGGAGAACCCATTCTTCTAACGTGTTCTGTATTCACGACGGTACCTTCAAAGCAAGTTTGTAATTAAATCTTACATACAACTATACCTCAGAAGTACTTCAAATAAGTCTTAACTTTCTAGACCGCAACTAAGGAACGTATAAATGTGAAACTTGTTGAAATATAAATGTTTACCCTTTCAAGACAACTTGTCTGTCTATCATTTGTTACCCTTTAACGACGATTATAAAGCTTTTTAATGAAGTACCCTTGAAAGGAATATTCAATTGTATGCAAATACAATTGAGTATTAAAAGCAATTTTATGAGTATATGGATAGATAAAAAATAAAGAGTTATTAACGAACTAAAAAGAACATAATGAAAAGATAGATTTTATTTTTTCAAGATAGTAAAAAATACTAATATACATGAACATATACGAATATATATAAATGTATGAATTAGCGAGCTGAAGTGGCAGTGGGCTGGCTATATTAGCCGCAGAACCGACAACCGTTGGGGTAAACGTTTCTTGAGTAGAGACCGTATCTCGGCAAACGTAGTGTAGGACGCCCACAGGCCAGGTGGAGTGATGATTTGCGAAAGACGACTGGTAGGAGCTGGATACGAGTAGCCGAGGATCGAACGAAGTGGCGTATAATTGGAGAGGCCCATCTCCAGCAGTGGACTGCGATAGGCTGATGATAATGATACTATATATATTGAAACAGGGTAACAACAGTTGAAGGCAATAGTATTGCCCAGATATTAAAACCCTATAGGCATCAACGAGACACTTAGCAAATTAAAACAAGAAGTTTTGATTAGTTTAACGTAAGCAATTGCTTTAACATATCGAACTCCATTAAAAACACTCAAATTGTCCGTTGTCCATAAATCCGTGCCGTAATAAAAGATAGTAATGTTCCTTTAAAACGTTTTCAAATCATTTATAAAGCTACTGCATCTATTATTTTGAAAGCTTAGTTCTTACAAATATTCACGGCTTAACGTTTTTAGGGTTCCGAAGTTTATGACTTCGAACCCTTATAGATTCGTCATGTCCGTCTGTCCGTCCGTCCGACTTACCGTCCAAACGGTAATTGGTAGAAAGATGAAACTTTGCATTTTTGTATGAGTATTTTACTTCTAGCGACTCCTTAGTAAATAAATATATTTACACAAATCGTCATCTAGTCCAAAGCTAAGCAGAGCTTGTATTATGGGTACTAGACAACTGATATAAATACATAAACATACTTTTTTTTTTTGTAAATACATACATGGTATACATAAAAAACACCTAAACTCTGAAACAAATATTTGTAGATCACACAAAAATTTGCTTAGACCCGGGAATCGAACCCGAAACCTCAAGCACAGCAGTGGCATACGCTACCACTGCGGTTGTATTATCTTTTGAATCATTACATCTTTGCTTTAATAAAAAGTTTGAGATAAGCACCAAAACAGATAAATCAAAACAAAAAAGTTACGAATTATAATATTAAAAGAAAAAGCAATTCCAGAAATATAACGATAAAGTTTCATGAAACGTAAAACAGATACCTAGACCCTATTCATCTTTTTCGTATTACACAAAATGTTTCCGAAAGCGTTCCCTGAAAGTAAAAGGTCTTGCGATTATTCCGAATACCCTGGAAGGTTTCCATGTACCCGAATCCATTTGAAATGATAATTCACTACTCTAGCGGCTCGACATTGTAACGTTCTCGGGTAGGTTAATATAATCCTCTTAAGTTGAATGTGCCTACTACATATCCATTAATGTAGGTATATTATGTTGCGTGCACGTCCAATAGAGCACTCTCTTAATTAAGCCGGGTAAAGATGAGCTAAATTAAATTAGACACTGCCGGAAACCCAAGGATACGGAAGAGGTTCTTTCTGCAAACGTTTAAATATTCAAAGTTAAAGGATTTATGTGACAAGTGTACAGACCAAACTTTACATATATTATTATTTGACACTAGCTGACACTCGCGGCTATTGTTGTAAACCGCCTGTAACGCCGCGGAGAACAATAGCCTAAATTTCTTCTTGGGACATAAACTTTTTGCCTTGTTCCTGAGATAACCAGGAACAGACAGACATTTAGATAAAATTAAAAAAAAATGTATTTTTGATATGAGTACCGTATATTCTTTGATAAAAAACTGATTATTTGATATTACAAACAGACACTCCAATTTTATTTATTAGTATATAAGTATATTTTGACAGATTACTGAATTTTCGGAAACATATATACATAGAGCACTTATGACTAGTCATTTTGTAAGTGATTTATTTATTAATATCTTTTTCTAAAATTTGATTTGGCGAACTATTTTCCCATTTGATTTTATTTTTAAGTTGAAATTGTAAAGCTTCTAGTTTTCTAATGACTTGCGATTAATTTAACAAAATTAAACAGTATTTTGTTAGTTATGTATTCGTATATCGATAATTAAACGATAGATCATAAATTAGGTATTATTAAGACGACTATTGATAAATACTGTATAAATTTGACCGATCATTTCCGTCCAGCAAGTGAAAGTCAAAGTCTCACTGACAAGAGGATGATTATCATATTTTATTCATAAATAAACATTCACTTTTCGGTTTAAATTAGTTATGGGATACCGCAACTTCTCAATATGAAACGGAAGTGAAATTGCAGTGATACAAAGAAGTTTGGAGACCCCGTATTTGAGTGCACATCGTATGATTATTCAGTAAAAAAAACTGATGTTGACACGATGATGTTGTGTGTAATGTCTGCAATATTCATTTAATAAATTAATGACTAGTTGCGCGAACCACAATGTCATTCCCATGGAGAAGAACCAGCAAGAAACTCCGTAAGTTACTGTTTTGAAAACAGAGATTTACAATGTTACGTGTACAATATTATTAATGTAAACAACAACGACGTAAAATAGGGAAGTAAGTAATTTTCAAAAAAATAAAAAAAACACCCTGGAATTATGGAAGAGAAACAGGAAAAAATAAATCTGTACACATCGAGCCATCGGGCATCATTAAAAAAATACTTTAGTGACATCGCTCTTGTGACTCTTGTCTTGAGATATAGGCATCAGTAGTCATTTATCACCTGTTAGTTTGTGTGCCTACATCACAAAAACTGCACGGTTGGCCTAGTGGTTTAAGCGGTCGCCACGCCGCTTCCTACTGCGCCTAGTGTCGTGGGTTCAAATCCCACGTGGGATAACACTTTGTGTGATTCACAATTTGTTGTTCTGAGTCTGGGTGTTCTTTGTGTCCGTTTCATGTATGTTTGTAAAGTCCCCCGCGACACAGGAATTTATATTCCTAATGCGGGAGTTGTCAACAAAAAAAGAAAAAAAAAAAAAAAAAAAAAAAAAAAAAACCAAGTACCTATTGTATTTTTTATGGCAGTTACTTACCGATTACGATCGGCCGAGTTCCTTTACCGCACGATCATATATGCACCGCAAATACTTGACGTGCACCTACAACAAAGAAAAAACACATTAATATGTAATGTGGTCAATGTTTTGTCTGTTCTTCGTATATTATGTTTTCGATTGTAACACGCAAAGGCACAGTTAGTTCCCGGCAGGGGTAAATTTATAATTAAGTACTTTAAGGCTTTAAGAATACAAGCTAATATTAAGGTAATTGTTTTTTTTTATGGCTATATATATTTCAGTTATGGTGGGGAAAAGTAGCCTATGTCCTTCATTAATTGAAATCGGTGCAGAAAGACAGACAGAGTAACATTTGAATTTATAATATCAGTAGATATGAATTGTAGTGAAAAATGATAGTATATATACACAAAGGCGAGTATAACCCATAGTTGAGTCTTCTTCCAATGAACCTCAGCGAGTAGCCGAATTTATCATTCGAAGAGACGATAATGGGAGCGGATCTTCATTGCATTTAATGCACCATAATATGTTTGTCCTTGTTTACCCTTTGTCTAGAGAACAGTTTACGAATTCATTGTTTAAAAGTTTATGAGAAGAACCTGTACAATGTTTAAAATAATGGAGCTACACAAGAATCTTCGAACATTGAAGTTAAATGTAAGAATATTGTTTGTTTATTCAGTACTGCTGATTATAAAAAAAAATGGAAGGCTTAAATAAATGAGTAGGTAATTGTTTTAATTTATTATCGATTTGAATCAAGTTAAATCAGACACATTTTTATTATGTTTAGCTCATTCAAAAACTGTTTAAATTCACTGCTATGTACTTTACGTTTCAAAATATCGAATTCTACTAACTAGTAGAAACTAGCCGATTATGGCCACATCAACGCAATTAAATTATGTGAACGTATTTTTTTTTAACTGACAACATAAATCACGGCTTCTGTATAGGTGAAATATGATTTAATCACATAAAATTTATTGAATAACTTTAAACATCATAAAAGTGAATGTTACCGTGACTCAAGTTTTAATACGTACTTTGTAGTGATTGTAAATGAAAGTTAATTGTTTTGTTAACTTTACTGCGGTTTTATTTGTGACTAATGTTGTTTTACTGCGTTCTTGTCTCAATTTATGAGCCTTTTCATTTTATATACAAACGTAAACATGTTTGTAAACACAGGTCGAGTCAATAGGTTATTAAACCTACGACCTCTGAAAAAGACCTTTATTGACTGTTCTCGTAAAGAAGGTTTTAATACCGCTAATGATATAAAGAGAATTTGACGTATAATGTCACTGTCACTATTAAAAAGAATCTAGAGACGTCTACCAAGCCTGAATTCATTTAGATGTTATAGGGCATGGTAAAGAAATATGTCTACATACAATAAACATACATTCATACATGTGTGACTTCACTCAAAAGCAATAAGACTCATCATGGTTAATTCGGGTACAAAGAAAGAATCCTACGGTGTTACTGCCGTGGCGAATTTATTTTTTTCCTGAGAAGAAAGGACGAAACAAACTCAGGGGTCACAGTCTCTTTTAAAGTCCAGACAATATTCTTAAATGCAATATATGCAATATGCATAGAGATCTGTTCCCTGAGCCAATAATAAATTTGTTACTTTTTTATTTTTTACTTTTCTATAATGCAACTTGGCCAGAGGGGCTGGTAACACTGGAATAAGTAAGTAATGCCTAATGCCTGTCACTTATTTACTTACACAGGTTTGGTGATCTTTGTAATTCCAAGTGGGTTTGATTAAGGTTACAGTGATTCTTTAATATATCTAAGTTTGTAATCTTATATAAGAGCAAAGACTAAACCTAGTATCAATCCAACAACTCTCACTTCTTCACATCTCATTGGGCATCTGTGTCTTGTCCATGAACGGATAGATTCAATCACAACTTGTAACATGACTTATGAAATCATTAATGGTCAATTAATCCTTACAGTACCAGAAACAGAAAGTTTCGATGGTCGATGCATTTTGTAGTACATATCACGTTGCCGTTCATTGGATTTCAACCTGCTTTGTCATGTCAATTAAAACGCTTCTCCCACACAAAAAAATATATTAAACACATCATCAATCATCACCATCAACAACCTTTAACAGTCCACAGCTGGACATAGGACGTTAGAAACGACGGCCTACTATACCGCGCTGGCCAGACGGGTTGGTATAGGGTTGGTTTCAAGTTTTCCTTCTCTTTGCATTGATGTTGTCTTGCGTAGTTTATCCCTTAGTCGCCTTTTATGACACCCGCGGGATGAATAGGAGTGGTGACACTCGGTATTCTTAATCCCACACCACACGGACACGGATTAAACACATATGAACGGTTGTTTATATTATTATGAGACCACGTAAAACATACAGCTATCCACAAAGTAGCCTATATGCATCTATAAGTAAAAAATATCCTTACTCATATTATAAATGCAAAAGTAACACTGTCTGTCGAGCTTTCACGCCTATTCGACTAAATTGATGTAAATGAAATTTTATACACAAATAGTCTAGAGCCTGAAAAGGGACAAAGCCAAATTTTACTGCTATAACCGACATTCATTATACGGACGAAGTTAACAAAAAACAAGAAAAAAAATCTTCATTTACAATCACATAACATAGACAAAATTCTTAAACATATATAATAATATATCTAGTAACGGTTGTAAATCTCATGTTCAATTATTGACAGACGATATGTATGTCAGTATTTAGAAACCTGACTAGGAATTTGATCTAGTTGCTGACAAAGACATTTCTCAAATGCATCAACAGTAATCTACACTGCATTGTTGTTAAGGGGCACCGGCACATAATCGTAAGTGGTGTTTTGAGATTTAATGAATAATTCTGATTGTGTAGACAAAGAACAGTAGTAGATTTGATATTTCCGTCTGCCTGTCCTTAGGACCGGCTCAGGTGAAGCTTTAAGTTTTGATAGTAAGTTCATAATAATACCTTAACATACATAATGATATAATATATATTAAGTAGTCCACACTATAGGGAAGTGTATCATTGTAAGGTTTTCAAAGGGATTTAAAAACTATTGTTCGATTCAATTACCTAGTAGCGGGTAAATATTTCACGTTAAAATGGTTCTATTGGCATTTAGTTATAATGCATACCTACAATATTCCAAACCCTTAAATACACCACGTATGTAGAAGTGTCATAGCCAAGTGACCTTAGGTGATTGGAAACTATCACCTAGGATAAGCAACGACGGCGCGGTCAGACCTAGATGGGTCACCGTTAGTGGCATGATATGTTATGAGAGTTTCCGTGATTCGCAGGTTACGTTAAGCAATCGGTCCCGGTTATTATCATAAGACAGTCGTGAAGCTTAGTAGGAGGCCTTCGGGCGGCTTAAAAACATCAGGGCAAGATTACGTAGCCACAACCTGTCTCTCCAGTTCCCAACCCGCACACGGCCACCGTGAGGACGTATGGCTTTAACAATCTCCTGAAAGGAGACCCGTTGCCAAGTAGTGGGACGTTATGGGTTGTTGGCGTATGCCATGTTTGTTTACCTCGATGTACATCAACCTAAATGTTTTGGACATCTTACACACAACATCATCTAGTCCCAAAGTAAGCAGAGCTTGTGTTATGGGTACTAAACAACTGATATAAATACATAAACATACTTTTTTTTTGTAAATACATACATATTATACATAGAAAAACACCCTTATTCGATCACTTCTCATTCCATTGCGCTATGAGAGTCCTCAACATTTGATCAAACATTTGGTGGTTTTTAGTGAAGTGACTAGTGTCGTAGTTTAACCTACTTTCCAAATTATTAGCTCATTGCTACTTGATCACGTTTTGAAACAACGGTCGGTGTTTGACATTGAAAGTATTGTTCAACGTGGCCCCTTTGCGAGATATTCCCGTACAAAGGCCTTCATAATTTATTAAAATACTTTTTTACTGCCTCGCATAAACTTCAAATATTTCGCCATTCTATTTATAAGTTTTAATACGGAAAGTTGAAGTACTCGTATAAATAAAATGAACGTATTCTGACTGTTGGTAGGTACTTGAGTAATTCACGAACAAAAAAGGACTTATATTGCCTTGCGTCGTGGTATGACGTCGTTGGGCGCTTTTCACGCACTTGCTGTTGACGTCACGCCCGGAAGGTGAAAAGGTTAATTAGAATGAGTTTTCTTTAAAACAACCATCTATTTGTATAACTTAAAATTATATTCAGTACTAAATCTGACATATGGGATTAAAATTGCAAGGACGTAGGCCAGGGTGATTTTTAGTACGTTTACTAAAATTAGGCAAAGAACACTGCTCTGAGTCCACAGACGATTCGCCTCAAAACCAATGGCAATAAAAAATGTTTATTATTAAATGAGTGAGATGAATAGAAATGAGTCAATTGAACATCTTTTGACCAGTTTGTTCGTGTCGGCCGTTTTAGGAGTTCATTTGTGTCCGTTTGATATGGATATTTGGTTTAAATGAATAAAATAGTTGAATAATTCTACTTTGGGGCGATTTTTGGCGCTGTCTTTTACTAAACAAGCTAATAAAATAGCAAAATTTCGAATTCGCATTCTAAGAAAAGCTCATTGAAGATCATTTAATTTCAACAATAGCAGATACCTACAGATTTTCTGTAATACCTAATACCCTCAATTCCACATGGTCATCTGTCTTTACCCATTAGTAATTGCACTAGTAATTTTTGTCTCAGGAAATATCTTTAGCAGTACTAAATTAGATATAAGTCGATAAGATCAGTGCATACAAGATATAATAAACAAAATACTGATAATTGTTTTTTGAAAACGAGCGGGCAAGGAAGCCATTTACAGTTACCAACACAAAAAGTTAAACAGTTCGGGTGAGTGACACATTGAGTACCGTATGGGTTACAAATATTACGTCATAAGGTGGTTCTGCTTATATGATTGTACGGAGGATGTAAGGATTTCAGTTGAGACTAAGTTCAACTAACTTAAAAGAAAAACGATATGAATATCTGCATGTTTGGCCTAGTGGCTTATGTAAAGTCCCCCGCGACACAGGAATTTATGTGCCTAATAAAAAAAAAAAAAAAAAAAAAACAATATATCAATTTTACTGTATCATTTCATCGGTATTCTATAAACATAGAATAAAAAAACGTCGTTGGCTGTGGTGTTTGAATATTGTCGTTTTACAATTATAATTTTAGAAACGTATGAATTAATAAGCTTTACTAATTCGCGAAATTGAATTTACTTTTTTCGCTTTCTCGTTAACCATCAATAATCAGGACCATTCGTGTAAATTTTGGTAGGGTCACAGAATTAAAATTTATGATACTTTTCATCCAGGAGAAAAGAATGATACACGAGGGATACATAAAATAACTCTTACGAAGAAGCTACGAGACTGCCCTGGCAAGATTTTAAATATAACAAGATTATAGGTTTCACTAACTTACAATATTCACATAAAATATACACAAACATACACACATACAAACATAATTTTACTACTACAAAAATATTGTTTTAGAATAGGTTTTTGTGACAATAAGTTTTCTATTAGATATTTTTTTCTAAAATCGTTTTTGTATAAAATGATTTATTCTCCCAGTGTTATATAATATACTATCGGAGGGGGGTGGGCCAGAGGAGCCAGTTTTATCACAACTGAAGTGCAATACATTATAAATATTATTCACACCTAGTAGCCGACCCCAAACATATTTGGGAACAATTCACACCAGGTACGTACATATTAAAATGTACATCGTAAATTCTAAAATGACACTAACTAATGACAGCTGTATATATATATATATAACCTAGTTCAAAAAAATAACTACATAAATACGCATTAGGTAAATACTGCACAATCATTCATCAACAACCCATAACGCCCCACTGCTGGGCACAGGTCTCCTCTCAAGAGAGGGTTAAGGCCATACGTTCCCACGCTGGCCGAGTGCGGGTTAGGGACTGTCAAAACACGTTGTGGCTACGTAATCTTGCTGTTGGATGTTTTAAGTCGCCCGAAGGCCTCCAACTAAGCTTCACTACTGCTATCTTACTACAATACTGCACAATCTGCACATACTCAAAACAGCAACAAATTACAATCTTTAGAGGAGATCAATAGTACATGTTATTTGAATTAATTAAAACTTATGTGTGGGTTGTTCTTGCGTAGCCTATATAAATATTTAACTCGGTGCTACAACATTTGTGTCTGTAGGTACCTAAGGTCTAAAGCAAATACAATGAAGTCCAGTATTTGTTCAGTCCAAATATGGACAGAGGACACCGTTATACGACAGGTTAAGGCCGAATTGGATGTTTAAATTAGTTGGTTCTTATTATTAAAGTTTGATTTTCAGTGTAATGGCACGACATGTGATTGTTAGTCGTATAGATAAGACTATTAAAAGCTAAAATAAGGTAAAAAATATGAGCTTCTTGTTTATAATTTTGTTTATGGTAGCTTTAGTAAAACATTTCGAATTTTAGCAAAAAAAAAAAACAAGTAAATTTCATGGGATCCAAGCGCTCGTGCTATTTTTAAACAATTAGCTAAGCAACTGATCGATGCTTCTCGTGACCAAAAGGCTGGTCCTTTTCTAGCACAGAGAATTAGCATGACCATTCAACGTGGCTGCCAGTCTTTTGGGAACGTTACCAGTAAGCGACGATGCGGCGACTTTTTTTGACGCTTGTATGTAAATATTCTTTAAGTTAATAGAATAGAATATAATATTTATAAAGCTGTTCGAAAGAAAATTAAAAGTTATTTAGTAACTCAAGTACTTAATTACAATTTTATAACTAGTTGAACCCCGCGGAATTGCCGGTGGTTATCATTGTAATTCTCGAGTAACGCCGCGGAGAGATGCTAGTTAAAACAAAATAGCTTAAGATACTCCTTATGTCATCAGTTATCTGACGGTGCAAGTCCCGTCAATTTCGGTCTAGTCTTTCGAGAGATCAGCCGTAACAACAAAAATTATTTTTTTGAAGTAATTAAGACGTCTATTTAAATAAATAATAAAATGCATTTAGTAAACAGCAGTATTTAGTACAAACAGAAAATCCAATTTTATTTATTGGTAAAGATATAACTTGCGTATACCCAACATGATGAAGGCCAAACAATCTCGCCGGAAAACAACCTCGACAATTAAGGCTACGTGCAGGAAATGTACCTGCTGTTAAGGATAATTTGTAACATGGCTCAACATGGCGTCCGTTTTTTGGTTGCAATACAACACAAGATAAGCCGAATTGTTTATAATCGAGGAAACGATACTTGGATAATAAATATATCTACAAGGCAAGTTACGTTTCAATATGTATGTGCAATCTTCGAAAGTAATGAAAGGTTGATTTCGTCAATCACCGTGCTGGAATAAGAATAAGAATAAGTAGTCTATGTGCTTTTTGTAACCCCCGGCTGTCACCCCACCGGGGTATGCAGTCCGAAACGGACCGACGAAAACCACAAGGTGTGTCACTCTGTACCTGAAATGGGTCTATGTGCTACTGCAAACTATAAAATTTCTTTGGATTATTTCAAAATGATTCGTGTAATTCATAAATTGTTGGTCTGAATCTGGATGGTTTTGTGTCCGTTTTATGTATGTTTGTTTATGTCCCCCGCGAGCATTTATATTCCTGATGCGTGAATTGTCTTTTAAAAAAAAGTATTTTACAAGACGACAATGTAATGAGACATCGGTGAAACAAGGATCGGACTGAAGTCACTGTGTGCTAATATAAATCTATTGGAAGATCCAGACTTATTTAATCCAGTTCGAGTCAGACAGTTAGGATCAGAAAAACCAGATATAATTTATAGCCAAATAATGGCATGAAGAACGATAGACACTGACCGCGGATATGTGAAATCCCTCAGTGCCATAGACAACGCCAGCGGTGAGTCAACTCTGTGCGTCAGTGCATTTCATCATATACGTCGTGATTTAGTCAAGATTACGCATTCGATAAATATGGACCTATGATATAGATACAACAGGTCATGGTATTTTAAACAATATAAAGCAGTGACACTGGAGCACGGGTGGTTAAAGCTAGTTCGTGTTAAAATTATTTCAAAGGCTGCAGTGCTTTATGTTTCCCGACGTTTCAAACGGATCACACCGCTCGTCGCACAGGTACCCACCCTGGTGTGAACCGGTAGAAGGCATCGTAATCTTAGAAATAATTTTATCACGAAGTATTGTAAGTGCAAAATCTAAAAACAGCTATAGAAACGCCAACAAAACCTGACCGGGGAGTTATTACTCCACATTGACGGCTGGAATGATCGGAGTAATACCTAGCAGAAAACTGGTGCTCACTAATTCCTTCGTTGCTTTTCACCATGTGAGTTTACGGGGGTCAGATCCATCTTATCCTTATCTGAACCTAGCTAGTAGTCCATAACTGAACGATGCAATAATGAAATAACCATGAGTGTAAATGTGAAACCTCTATTCCAGGACTCTTCCTATACGAGTATCTTGTCACTGTTTTCATTATTTCATTTTTTATCCGAAATAGGTCTTTTCACTCCCATTACACTTGGCAAACATTGCTATTCCACGCTATGCAAAACAAATTTAAAGCTACGAATGTCTCTAAACTTTCAATAACAAACATAGTTCTTAGATTAATGTGAATACTTATAATTTAATTTAGTTGTAGATGATTTATTTACTAAACTTTCATAACAAAGAAATATTTAATAATTCTACTGGCTGTTTACGAGTAATTTGTATATTTGTCTACGAATAATACTTGAGAATATTTTAAGATACCTAAGCTAAAAGCTTGTTAAATTAAAGGACATTGTAATATAGTTGTTCAATGTGCATGTTAATAACAACATATATCTGGTCCATTACATTACCAGTGATAAACCATTCCAAGTTCGAGCATTTAGATATGTTGGAGTGGTTAAAGATAAGTCTTACTGATTAATGTATCTTTGAAAAGTCATGGCCATATGTAGCACAGGATAGTACCCTATATTATCGGGTTCATTTAAGTCTAACCTAAGTGGCCTGGCCACGAGTTTTGCTCTTAGCGAAAAGCGGAGCGGCGTCGGTGAGCGGTGCTTATTGCACGCCACGAACCCTAGTAGCGGTTAGTTGCAGCGGCGACGGTGGACGTATTTAGGTAGTCGAAACGTGTTAAAAATCATGGCGTTATAAAAATAATCCCCTGTCTGTTTAGAAACAACAATTTTTTTTTATATATGAGAGAATGAGTGCACGAACTAAATAAAGATCGGTATTTAGATGGTGGATTTAGTGACCTATACAAAGGTCCTACCTATAAGAAGTAACTGATGTTTCCAAGTGTTTTGCTAAGTAGGTACTTACAGAGAGAAAAAACTTTAAAAACTTGTTAACTACTTACATTTCGTATAAGACATACTAGTAGTTGCGTGTGTAGTTATATCTACAGACAAAACTACTGATATGTAAACTGTTATGCTAATTAGGTACCTACTGGCAGAGAAAAAAATTAACTTTTAAAACTTGTCAACTATCCACCTACATTACGTAAACATACCAGTAGTTTTGTCAACATATCAGTAGCTTCGTTTGGTAGGTACCTAGGTTCTATGTTTTTGTGTTATCAATTTAAATTAAACGTATATAAGTATCATTATATTCCGGAAAACATTGTTTAATTTCTTCCCACAACCTTTTTATATTTATGTTGGGGATATTTTGACAACCATATACCTCGGTATCCATTACCGCCATGAAATCGTCTAAATTTTTTTGTTTTTATTAACGCCGCTGAGTCCGTCACTCCTGCACCGCTGTCCACGCCGCTCTGTTTCGTGGCGTCGCACATACTAACTTGTGCCTTTGTTCCTGCCGCTCTCCATACCGCTCGCCGCTGTAGCAATTGGCTCGGCAAAAACCGCTAGCTTTTTCGCTATGAGCGGCGACTCGTGGCGTGCCTCGTACATTTTTATACTTTTGATATTACCGCTCGGCGTTTCGCTCTTAGCTGCCGCTCACAGCGGTAAGGTCGTAAACGGGCCGTAAGGGCTAATGGACTATGCGATATCTAGTAATGGAGTAAGCGTCGTATGTAAGTAGAAAAAGTCAAGAGTCATATCACCAGGATAGAAGAAGGGCGGCACACTGGATAAAACTCCGAATTTAGGGGAATCTTCATAACATACTATCATAAATTAATAGAAAAATATACTAGAACGTCAAAATGAAAATATGTAATTGGTACAAATAAATAGTATGTAGACTAAAATTACATGATAGTCATGTAGTTTTAGTCGACTTACATGCAAGAGCTTAGGTGTCTACCAAGGCAACCTTAGAAAGGCCTTTCCCGCCTTATTATATTATAAAAGAATATAATTTTAAGACTAAACCCACTACAAATGTTAATGAACGCATCATACAAATAAGAAGATAATCTTCACTAATACTATTTAACTAATTTTATAAACACAGCACAGTCAATACAGCTAAATTTAACTTCTACAAATTATGTGTCCTTAGAGAGTTAAGAACAGCGCACTGAACCTAATTTGTAATCCTCAGGAAAACGAGGAAAACGCTCAAGGTTTTTTTGCTAAAGGAAAAAGAAGAAGAAAAAAATGGAAGCAAAATAAACAGTGGTCGGAACGTTCGAAATTAGTTTTTCCACACAATTTAATCTTTAGAAACGAGAAGCCATTCAAATCACTTCGCCCGATTATAAGAAATCATCGTCAGACAAAGTATTTGCGAAAATAGGTATAGAAAAATTTAATGACCCGACTATTTCTATTGAAATAATAGGAATATTGAATTGAATAGATTTCTATCTATCGAAGAATAGCTTTGACAGTGAAAGATATGTTGTAACTTGTTTACACATTTGTCTTTTATTATAATCCCTACTAATATTATAAAATGTGAAAGTAACTCTGTCTGTTTGTTACGCTTTCACGCCTAAACCACTGAACGATTTTAATGAAATTTGATATGAAGATAGAACTGAACTTGGGAAAGGACATAGGCTACTTTTTATCGCGATAACCGACATACACGCGGGCGTAGCCGCGTGCGAAAGACAAAGATAGAATAAATGTAAATTATGTTAAGAATTGAAAGCAAAAAAACTGTAACAGTCAAACTCGAAGAAATGGAACTATTATATAATGAAAGTAATATTTTATATTCATACAACATAAAGAATTTTTTGCTGTAAACGGGACTTATTCGTAATAAAATGAAAAGGTGACGATACCTTCTACTGGTTTCGAACGGGTTATACCGCTCGTGGTCACGGGTAGACTCTATTATGGCGAATAAGTGTCATTACAGCAAAGGCGCGAAAGTCCAAAAAAACAGTTAACATAAGTAAATCTAAATGGCTTTTATCGAAACTGACTACGAGAATTGATTTATGTTCAGATGAAGAGCGTAGAGTGCTCATTTTAATAAACCACTCGATCACATGCGTCAGTAAACACTACGCACTTGGTTTAAGCAATTCATACGCGCGCTTTGATCGGTTGAAGCAAAAGAGTAAAGCGTTCATGCTCTTCTTAAGACTATTAGTTAGGTATGTATTCGTTTACATAAGCACCAGTATTTAAAGCAAAAAGATATTTTTTCATAAAAGAATTTGTCAATTTTAATAGCGGTTTCACTGAAGTTGTAATATTTTCATTGCAGGAGTACAGTGATATTTAATATAATATATTTATTAAATAGAAAATAACAAAAATAACTAACAGAACGAAAAGATGTCAACAGTCTGTCTAGCTATCAACGTTTGATTGAAGCCTGAATTGAAGTGCTATCAGGAATAAACAAATCAGTATGCGACCGTGACCAGTCAGTCTTCCAACCGGATACGTAATAACCATTACCACCCACTATCGTCCCTTGTTATCTATATATCTATACATAGATAAGAGGGGACGAAACGAACATCATTTCATTAAATACAATCCGGTATGGTACTATCATCAAAACATGAATTATTATAATTTACGACTCTTTGTAGCAGTATTGATTTCTGAAAACGCTGGATTTTGACGGGACTTTCGGTGGTTGGATGATTCGAAGAGTAAATTAGGCTAATTTTTCAGATTAGTTTTGACCTATGGCATTAGCCGCGTGTAACACCGAGGGGCTTAACTAATCTACAACGTATTTCTATCTATAAATATGTCGTTGACGTCAAAATGTTTATTGTTTATTCATCATCAGCCATTTGCAGTCCATCTGCTGGACATAGGCCTCTTCCGTTGCCCACCACTCTGATCGATATTGGGCTTCTCGCATCCAGCTCCTGCCAGCCATCCTGCGCAAATCCTAAAGTCGTCTTGTTATCATTAAAATGAGTGTTTCGTACGCTTCTGCCTACTCCTTGGGGAATCTATGAGTAAGTGTACAGGAATACGTATAATGTGTGTATTTATATCAGTCACAACAATAAACCTTAAACGACTTACACGGTCATGGTTTTGTTTTTAAGTGACTCATTAGAATAAGTCAATAAGACGTATTGTTCAAATTTTCAACTGTTAAAAAAAATACGGCCTCACTGCTGGTAGCCTGAACATTCAGAGATAGAATGTTCGCCCATTTCAACCCAGACTTCAGTATATTTACCGTAATGTAGTCTCACTGTATATTAAGATTAATGGCGGTGCAAATCTTAGCCATAAACAAACCCAAATTCAGTATTGCCTTTAACCAACATTTCGGATTCAAGAATGTTCTGCAAAGAAGCCATCTGATATTTTCTTTCTGTTTCTTCGTACGTATAATTGATATATATCACAGGAAAGGGTGCTACAATATTCGAGCCTGAATTTCGACCCCCGAATATTTTATTCCGAATTGAACCTTATCCAAATCACGAGATTTCGGTACGGATACTAAAATATTCTTACATAATTCGGGATAAAATTGAGTACAAACTATTCGCTTGGGTTGGGCATCGGATTAACGTTACTATAAGTCAATCCGATGCCCTTCATGTGACATGATAGTGTAGGGATATGTGTGGATGGATGTTTAAACCTATCTAGTTGAAACAGTCTAGTTAAATGATTAAATATAAATTAATAAATAGATCATAAAACCATGGGTACTTAATACTTTACATTAGTGAAAAGCCCCGGCATATAGGAGTGTGTATCCATATAAAACATTTTCTTAAAACATATTTACCGTCTTAGCCGAGCATTTCGTAAGTCTCCGAAAGAAAAAGTAAAGATAGAAATTGAAAGAGGTTCATTTATAATTCTGTAGCCTCTCAAATTTTTTTGCGCTTAGTATGTTTGATCGCATATAACGTAGGCTCAAAAAAAAGAAACTATTCTGAATCTTTTTTATGGGCTATACAAGTTCTTAGAAGAACAATAGTATATACACATTATATAATATAGCAGAAAGGTTCTAAAAATAAACTACTCAATAAAGGCCGACCGTAGGAAAGAAATTCAGCCTCTGAGCTTTAATTTGTTTATGTAATATCATGTAGTCTATTTATACTTCACAATTTGTACGTTATTAAACTTTGCCCACGCTTTAATATACTTTTTTTTAGATTAAAACAAAACCAGACAATACTCCAATTCAATTACATTTCATAAGAAACTATCTACTCTAATCTCTTACGCACCACTTCGAAAAATCGTCGCGCCGTTGAATATCTGTTAATGAAGTACTAGTAGCGGTTTTATCTGCGTTTTTAGTCACATATATGTAGACAATATGTGAGAAAATAAATATACTTTTATCCATGAAATATAATATAAGGTTACCTTAAACATACACTTTATCCAGTCAAAAAATCAAACATGTCAGCATAACCGACATTTTTATTACATGATATTGCAGCAATTCTGTTCAAAAGAAGTTAGGCTCTTTCTTGTCTAAGTGTTTTTTTAGGGGTTCCGAAGTTCAAGACTAGGAACCCTTTTAGATCCGTCCGTCCTCGACCTATCGTCCAAATGGTTAATACTAGAAAGTTGAAACTTTACATGGATATGTGTTTCTATCACGTCGACAGTGCTACAATAAAATCATGAATACATATTTTTATTTGGGGTACTTCCCCTAAACTGCGGACTTTTTTTTTCTCGCGTCTACCCCATCGTGTGTGTGTGTGTACCCATTTTTAGATAGATCTTTTCAGAACATTGAGAAACCTCCCAATTTTTTATTAAGGCAACCTTATGCGAGTTATTTATCTTTATGGGACATTTTTCACAAAAACATGGCGTCCCCCCCTCTAAAACCTAAACGGCGGGCTCGAAAAATGTAAAAAGAGTTTTAATGGTAGTCCATGTAAAGAATTTTAAAGGAAAACTATAACGGCTTAGATAGCTATGTTAGTTCAGGAGTTATAGATGCCTTACTTGTGAAATACGCTTACTTGGAAAACTTCGTACAAAAATAACGAAATAATAAGTAAACATAACAATTTTCTATTAGACATCATTTGGCATTGTATATGACAACGGAACCCTATTCTATGCGTGGCCTGACACGCACTTGCCCGATTTTTTTATTCCCGAAGATGGCCGACAGCGTCTTACATTGTTCTTTGTTAACAGCCAAGCAGAACAATTACTTTCAAAGCAGAACAATTAATGGCCAAGCAGAACAAAAAATGTTCTTTGTGAAGGTACGATTTTATCGTGTATTTTTCCTTCGACCTTGCCTACTTTTCACCTGTAGCTTTTTGATCGTTATCATAAATTTTCTAGACGGATGGGTACACAGTAACTATAGTATATTTATGTAAGTATATTCTGAAGAAAGTATATTTTTACTCTATGGCTTTTTGCCATAGAGTAAAAATATACTACTAAAATATACTACCGTCAAGGATTTGAATATAATTTCAAATAGTTTGATTAAATATCTATTTGAATTAATCACAATTAAATCTAGAGGCTTCCCCTTATAATACAGAGTGCTATCATCCCAATCAGCCCATTAAGCCAAACCTCCTTTCTAGGGAGAGGCATATGTCCAGCAGCGGACTGTTAAAGGCTGTCGAGGATGATTGAAGATATTTAGACGCTATTTTTGTTTGATTATATTTTAGGAGGAAAAATGGTTTTACTAATGACTAAAACTGTTGTACATAATCCGCTAAAGTAATACTAATGGTAAATGATAATTGGATAAACTCATGACTCGACAAAACATACATCACACGCGATATGTGCTTCGTCAGCAAATGTGTGTAAAAACATGGTCATTCCAGTAGGGTTAGGTTACGCAAAATATTATCGTTTGTTTTTTAATGTACATTTCTTCAGCTTTCGCCTGTAGTACCGCCCGTGTGTATGTATATCCTTTCTCAAATTATCTGTGTACCAAGTTTTATTTAAATCGCTTCAATTGTTTTGGTGTGAAAGCCGGACAGACACACAGTTTTACTTTCGCATTTATAACAACAGTAATGAAGTAAGGATATTTAATAAAATATTAACACGAAGTGATACAGAAATGGTATTATTTTAAAAGATTATTTACAAATTTAAATGCATATGTTTATTTTTCTTATAGTCGCGTTTTATTACTTTTTCTTTCTTGAAAAAAATGTGGGAAACTTTATAAATATTTATGAAACGGACCCAGAATCGGGTGCTTCACAGAAAGTTTTGTCTCATGTGGGAATCGAACCCACAAATCTGCATAGTAGGTAGCATCATTGCTTTTGTAAAAACCTCTACGCCATTCATTCACTCAATCAAAAACTCATGTTTAAAATCCTTTAAACGACTTAATTATGAAGTCCTCCGATCCATAAGTGTTTTATATGAGTCTGGGTCTGACAAACTGATTTTTTATTATCTCTCTGATGGAAAACAAACACTAAAGAGAGAGAGAGAGAGAGAGAGAGAGAGAGAGAGAGAAAGAGAGAGAGAGAGAGAAAGAGAGAGAGAGAGAGAGAGAGAGAGAGAGAGAGAGAGACAGAGAGAGAGTACAGTATGTTGGACCTACTCCGTGGCAACCTATTCAGATGCTTCTACTGTGTGAACTAGAATCCGATTAAAATCAACCGTAGAACCACTGTACTGAAGTAATAAACGAGTAATTAAATTTATAGCTACCTGTTTCTTTTACAGTTCATGAGAACAGATAGTGACTAATAGACAACAATAAATGAAATTGTAACAGTGTCGCAAGTACTATTACAGTCGGTGTAACAACTTCCCTAGATTTCCTCACCGATCACAATATTGACCTAGGACACGCAAACTTGTTAGGGGGTGTCCATAAATTACGTGAGATGTTTAAGGGGGGGAGGGGGTCCAGTCAATTCTCATCTAATCTTACGTTGGAGAGAGGGGGGGTCTCGGCAAATATCACGCAATTTTTTTCTACTTGAAAAAAAAAAGAAATATATACTATTTTGTTTTTTTTTTATTTTATTCATTTAATTCAGATTGTATATGCTTAACATTTAATCTTAAGCGTAATCATAATACGATTAAGATCATTTACTAATTCTTTCGAAAGAAAGTAATTTCATTCATACTTCGACGTTATATATCTACTGACAGTCAAACCACCATATATGTTTCATACCTTCTTCCGAGCCTTTATTCCCAAATTTATTTGGGGTCGGCTACTAGTTCAACCAGATTTACCTGAATTTCAGTTTTTCCACGGAGCGACTGGCATCGGACCTCCGCAACCCTAAGGGAGAACTGAAATTCGAAGATTGAACTAGTTGTCAGTATATTTGAGGGCACTGACTTCCCAATAACGATTGCCATAGATGTTCATGACAACCGGGACCGACGGCTTTACGTGCTCTCCGAGGCACGGGCGTGAATCACCGCCAAACTTCCAAACTCCGGGCTGCTATTAGGATTTTCCTAAGAAAATCCCAAAAACACTTTTTGGCCCGACCCGGGATTTGAACCCGAGACCTCTTGATTAGCAGTCGCATAGGCTAACCACTAGACCAACGAGGCAGTTAACATATATGTTTCATACCAAATAGCTAAATTTAATCAAAGTGCAAAGCAAAGTGTGACCCTCACGGATTGTCACAAGACGATCTAATGAGTTACTGTGCGCAAGCGCCAACGGCTTAGAGTGGCTAGATCAGAACGAAGTTGAAGGAGCAGATGATTTTACTGAAAATCATATGGACATGTTGGTTCTAATAGTCTCTCTTGAGACCGCGCATGATTCTTCATGGACTGAATTAAAGTAGATATTCTTTTTTAATCACAGTAGTTACGATTTAAGTATTCTATTGTTAAATTTTTATTGCACTTATAATTAAACTCTCAGCAATATTGATTACTAGTCTTAAATAGTCGTAAATGAACCCGAACTATTTTTTTTTCTTTTTACAATAAATCGTAAGAAACCCACATTTTAAAAAATCTCGCGTGAGATTGGGGGATGGGGGAGGGGGTTGAATAAAATCTCACGACATCTCACTACGGGGGAGGGAGGGATAGAAAATTCTAAAAAAACACCTCACGTAATTTATGGACGCCCCCTTACTGTTAGGTATTGCTAAGCAAAGATTCAAGATTGGTATAAAATATAGTGTGAAATTGTAATTTGAGATTTATTCGAATAGCTTTTCCCCGCGGCTCATCCATATTAGATATAGTTCGGCAAAAAGTAGTTTGTCTTAACCTAATGTATGAGATATATTACTGTAAAATTTAGTGTGAATCTAGACAGTAGTTTTTGCGTAAAATAATAACAAACTTCTATACATTGATTCTTACAAAATTTTGCATTTAGAACATCAGTAGGAAAAGTAGGTTGTAATATTTTTTAATGTTGTTTTCGAATAACGAACGAGGAACACGAGTAAACGGATTAGTATAAGGCCTAGTGTGAGCTTTATGCATATCATTTCAATGATCGCGCGACCAATATCAATGCCTAACGCGCTCGCGTCGAGAGGGAGTCAATGTAAAATAAACACACACACTCGTCCCTCTGATAGCAGGTTTATTTGCTGGCAGTATTTGTAATCTATTGGATTGCTATTTATATTAAATATGGGGTAAAATATTATAATTAATTCACCGCAATTACTAAACTTCTGTACGGTTCTTGTTTAAAATGTCAATATTAAAGAGGAAAACAATTTGATGTAATACAAATATAGCCTCACACAGCAGTCCGATACCAAATAAGGTAGAGTCTGAAATATTGTTTCCATACCTCTGATAAATATAATTATAAATATGCATTTCATATAAATAGATACAATTAACGATCATCAATATTTACTTGTTGTGTATTTACCCTTACTAATATTATAAACGCGAAAGTTTGTGAGTATGTATGTATGTTTGTAGCTCTTTCTTTTTTACATTAATATAGCTATTTTGTAAAATAACACTTTTCACTGCAATAATCGAGATACAAGCGGGCGGGGCCTCGGGCGAGAGCTAGTATAATACTTATTACAATATAATGGAAGGACAACTACATCTATATATTTGATTGCCTCGGTGGCGCAGGGGTCGTGTATGCGACTGTTGAGCTTGAGGTCTCGGGTTCTATTTCCGGGTCGGACAAAATTTTTGTGTGATCCACAATTTTTTTTTCGGAGTTCGTTTGTTGACTATGTATAATATGTATGTATTTAAAAAAGTGTGTTTATGTTTTTATATCAGTTGTCTAGGGCCTATAATACAAGCTCTGCTTAGTTTGGGACTAGATGGCGTTGTGTGTAAGATGTCCGAAATATTTCTTCAATTTATTATTTATTTAGGTATATCTCATAACTTCGATAATTAACTGAATCAAATACAAAAGAAATAAATTCGCGCTACCTGGTGACTTTCGCACAGATTATCAGTTACAATGACAAACCATCTTTGTTACCAACAATGTGCATCAAGATCATTATCTTATGCTATACATCCGAATACTTTCTCCAGACAATATCAACCTACATTTAATTACAGACTGCCATTTCTTCCGTACACATAACGAATTCATTTTTTGTTGTTCAACCTACTAACCCCGATGAGAATGTGGTCTATGAAAAAGAAAACATTGTAAATGTGCAGCACTCTTTGAATATAGATTAAAGTATCAATTTAAACATTGATCCGGAAAAGCTAACCAATTTATATATTATACTTTAGTAATACAGTTAGTTTTCCAGTAGTCGGGGTAAACGTGTTCTTGAGTGGAAACCGCGTCTCGCCAAACGTAGTGTAGGACCTCCACAGGTCAGGTGGAGTGATGATTGCGCAAGACGGCTCGCAGGAGCTGGATGCGAGTAGCCGAGGATTGAACTAAGTGGCGTGCAATTGGAGAGGCCTATGTCCAGCAGTGGACTGCGATAGGTTGATGATGATGATGATGAATGATAGAGTTAGGAGTTACCAGTGCCGACAAAGTTACAAAGAAAAAAAAAACAAACCGTATCAGTAGTGATGTAACCCCGTTAAAATCTGGATACAGTAGACATTGACGGACGACCGTCAAGGGACTAAAACTTTATTAGCAATAAAGTTACACACGGTTTTGTAATTGGGAAATTATTCTCAAAACTGAACTGAATGTTCTGATGAGCTTTTCCAACTCATACCACCTTCTCCCTCCTCTACAGAACAACACATGCTGGCCTTGGAAGTCACCGCTTTCGAACGGTAGAAATACGCATTAGAACAAAGTGGTTTGGTTTCTGCTCTGTGCCGAGTAGTAAAAAACTGAAACTCACTACCAGCTTAAGTGCATTCCCTCTATGATCCCGGGTCCTTTAAGCGGGGAGTGAAAAAGCATCTGTAATTCTTGTAAGAAATATCGATTCAGTCAATAAATTCATTATAGTTGATGTAACAGACCTTGTATGCGGGTGCAACGTTATTTACGATTCTACATGGTTTTAGTATCGCCATAAATTCAGTATTTTAAAATTAACTGCAAATCATGGTAAGTAAACAAATATCGCGCATTGGGCACGGCCAATGACACACCGAACAGATGACGCATTATTTAATTTCAGCTCTCGCCTCGCTGTTATTCCTTATTTGAAAATTCACTTTACTATTTTTGGAGCTATCAATAGTTCTTGTCTATGGTTGATAGAATAAACTTCTTAATTTTTTTTTGTTCTCTTTACATTTTACTTTTTGAATTTGAAGTAGACCACCATCAGCCTTTAGTTCGCTGTTGGACATAGGTTTCTCTCTATAAAAGAAGTTTTGGTCTGGAAAAACAGTTTAACAGTAATGTGCAGATGAAACCAAGTTAAATTAATTTTACGCTTGGTTTTTTGACTATCGGAGTTGTGAAACTCCAACAACTTAATCGATAGTTATAACTCTAAATGGTATTATATCGCATCTATTTTCCTGTAATAACACTTAAATTGTGTTTAGTTCGGTACATAAATGTAAATGTTTCCTGGATTCTACTCATGCTTTTCATCAGGTTTGGTAGGCATGAATATTAAAAAAAGGTGTGTGAAATCAGGCATTAACATTTTCGAGTTCGTTTTAAAAAAGTGTCCAAAACTGTGACAATTTATACTTTCATAGTTCTGAATTTCGGGTACACAAGTTTGAATATTTATGAATCTAATTTGTACACTAATGAACTTTAATCCGCAGTTCCGCGCGCATGTTTCTTTGTTATCGCTGTAAATGGTAGCCTGAATCCTTCCACAAGAATCCAAGTATCTCTGTGCCAAACGTTCGTTGCATTCCATGCAGCAATTTAGTCGTGAAATCTTAACCGCAGAGCCAGACACGTTACCTACGCATTTATAATATTGATATGGATTCATATAAAAAAAATCTACGAGCTACATACAGTTTGTTATGGTACTCATATGTCGATGTAATAAATACGCTTTCCTTTGTAAGAGTTACGAACTCAATACGTACAATCGATCCATTGACCATTCTTTCATTATTTTCGGCGCAGGCGCACGCGATATAACGATCGATCGAGATAAAGCACGCGACTCTGCACTTTGATTACCCCACTACTGGTGAAAAGGGGGGTAACGGTAATAGCGTATGTATTACTTTCCATGGTAATTTCGAAATGGTTTTAAATTTTTACGATTATTAATTTATTGAGCGATTTTGTACCTTTCGTAATGTAGGTTTCACTAGCAATAGTTGGGTATATGTATCGTGGTGAAGTTTGAATGCGTATATCTTTCGAACTTTGATCATGTCTGCTAAGTCGGATATTACAGGTTCAATACCCATCCCGGACAAATAACTATGTGATGAGTATTGTGCTCATTTACTTAGATTTTTGTCTGTTTGTTCCGGCTAATCTACGCTTCGGCATCTCTAGCTAGGTCAAAGTAATATAAGAAAATATTTTATATTTAATATCATTAAAATATGAAAGTATGTTTCTTTGGTTACGGAGCCTTACTTATTGGTAACTTAGTGACCAAGCGACCGGATAATCCGAATCATTAAAGCCGTTTCCGACATACAGGAAATTGTATATATTTATATGTTCACATATACAAGAATTGCTCGTTTAAAGATTATTACATAAACATCTCATAAACACAATTATTAAAATTAATGATTTGCACTAAACGGTTGTGACTATTTATTGACTGGTTCTTTTTGATGGCTTTTCCTATTTTACGAACTTATCAAACTGACTACTCTCTGCCTGATGAAAAGCATGAGTAGAATCTCACTACCACCACAGTGAGTGTTCGTTGTGAATGCAGATGGTGACCCACACAATGGCGGCCTATTGAGATGCTTTTGTATATATACATACATGGATAGACACACTTCTGTTGAATAGTACATCTGCATCTATGAATTCTCAACCGCGACCTTTGACGCGACACACGTGTCGTAGCGATTATTTTGTGCAGAACGATTTGCGCAGATTAATCGGACGTGTCTATGAGAAATCGTTGCAAATGATCGTTGATTGGTGATTGATAAACGCATCGATTTATCGATAGATGCCGATGATCGAAGTTAGGAGATCCTATGAATTTGAATGAACCTAGGTTACAATTCTCGTAGATAAACTATGAATTTTCTATATATTCTGGCGCTAATGTAGGTACTTTCAGAAACCGTGAACTAAAAATACATAATAAGGGGAAAATCAACAAGATACAGTAATATATAATATTGTGAATAATAAAATACAAGGAAATAAAAAGTATGTCGGTGTATCGATTATTTTAGCTGACAACACTGTTGAGTGTCTGAAGGTAAGACACTGACGCAACACCCGGCACTGGCGCGTGCGACCGGTGACCGCAGGGATGAGAATCATTGACACTTTAAAATAATTATTACGCAATTGAATGATTGATTTTAGTCTATTACTTTCATGTCATAAGTCATAAACAAGGATACAGGTTATTTTATCCCATCCCTAGATGATTCTTGTTCGTTCATTCGTTCATAAGTTCCTTTAAAAGGGAACGTGGTCGTGGAGCGAAGACAGTTAAGGGGGAGATCATCTCGTGTCAGCACCACTTGTTCGGTGGAGTGTCATGTTTAAAATTATTAATCATGGGCTGCTATTCAATGTCCTAACCGTGTTTCGTAATCGAGTGCTACAATAAAGTGATTGTACGAGAATGTTCTCCTCGCCCGTCAACTCACGTCTACCCTCAATCAAAAGTATGAGCCCTACTAATCCTCAATCAAAAATAGTTCCCGGTGGATTTAAGTTGTAACAAGTAATAAAAATATTTACATACGAGCGTCAAAGAATTCCTTCTCATCATAGCCTGGTAGCGTTCCCAAAAGACTGGTAGCATTGCTATGTTGAATATATAATTAACTTTACGAACTTATAATCTTTCGTCCGAGCGTATGTCGGTTATCGCGGTATAAATAACCTATCCCTTTTCTTAGATTCCAGACTATCTGCGTACCAAATTTCATTTTAATCGGTTCAGTGGTTTTGGCGTGAAAGCGCGACAGACATACAGACAGAGTTACTTTCGAATTTATAATACATATTAGTAAGGATTTGTAAAGGAAAACGACACTTAAAGAGACTGCACGATTTCCTGTCAGGTATTAAAATAAATAACATTAACACACATATTCGAACAGCTTGTCTTGAGTTTATCATACGCGCACACACAGTTAATTACAGGGTTTAGTATTTATTATGTTGTTCGTAATCTCTCTAACGTACCGTGTGGTGACGGATTAAGAATACAAAGTGTCACCGCCCCTATTCATGCCAAGGGTGTCGTAAGAGGCGACTAAAGGAACAGAATAAGCAGCTAACATCACTGCCAAGAGAAGGAAAACTTGAAACAAACCCTTTACCAACCCGTCTGGCTAGCGTGGTATAGTAGGCCAAAACCTCCTTTCTAAGGAGAGGCCTATGTCAAGCAGTGGACTGTTAAAGGCTGTTGATGATGAATCTCTCTAAATTAAAAATCACTAAAATTAAGTTTTGTCATGTCAAACGACCAAGATAGCCTGAAAATTAGATTGGTCACACTAACAATAGACGTCATCTATACATACATTATATCATTGACGAAATATTAAATTTTATCATATATTTAAATACAATAACAGTATTAAGGAAATCATTCAACTAAAATAATATAAATTGTCCAATATGTGTTTTAGTGTAAGAATTGAAAATTTAATTGAAAAGTTAAGTGAAGCGACAACAGAATTAGAACCATTAAGCCAAACAAAAATGAATAGCCAACTATCATTGCCAACAAAGTACCACTTAGTAATAATATTACCAAACAAGATTTGCTCACTAAACGGTATCGTGAACTGGTAGTTATCCCAAACAACTATCTCCACAGGAAACCAGAGCAATTTGGTGTCCTTTCCGTGGAAAAGTCCGAGTTCACCTCTACCTCAATATCTGAACGTACGTACGCACCAACTACAATTAACCTACATTGTCATCTCTTCGTTAATCAGTGCGATAAATCATAAATTGATTGGAATCCCAGAGTTCTCCTTTCTAGGGTATATTTATTTCCCTGACTACTAATAACTTGAGATGGCGTAAGGTTTTTAGTCGGTTCATGTCCGACATAACCATCAGCTGGTAGTTATCGAAGGGATTTCCACACAGGAAAAAAAAGGATCGGAAAATGATAGCGATGACGTAACAACTGTAAATTAGGTATAATGAAGCATTAGATAATTATGTCATTACTATACAAATCAATTTTAATAACAACTAGAAGACCTAAACTTTTGTATAAAATAAACTTAAAACAAACAAAAGGAATCCATAATTCGACTGCCTCGTTGGTCTAGTGGTTAGCGTATACGATTGCTGATCAAGAGGTCTCGGGTTCGATTCCCGGGTCGGGCCAAATATTTGTTTCGGAGTTTGGGTGTTGGGTGGGAAAAGTATGTTTATGTATTTATATCAGTGGTCTAGTTACTCATAATACAAGGTCTGCTTAGTTTGGGGACTAGATGGCGTTGAGTGTAAATGTCCGAAAATATTTATTATAATTATTATTATAATTGATAAAAAAAAGTGCAATTAATTTTTATATATTCACTTTTTAAACCTTCTCTGGACTTCCACATATAATTCAAGACCGAAATTAGCGAAATCGGTCCAGCCGTTCTGGAGTTTTAGCGAGACTAACGAACAGCAATTCATTTTTATATATATAGCTAGATAGATAGATTATGCAAAGGATAATAATACCTACATAAAACAAAATGACATTCTACAACCTGAAAACATTAGAACAGATTCAATTATACCGTTAATAGCAAGTGTTTAGGCAGATTATAATGTATTAGTATATTATACCGGTTACCGTTGTAAACGTTCTGCGATCACGCAATATAGTGACAATGATTACAAAACGCACGGGGACAAATTAGCTTCGTGTTTTGACATACATACATACAATAATTTTAACAAAAAGGAACCGACTTCTAAGAAAAACTATTCCGAGTAATCCGAGTACCCAAATCGCGACAATTGTGCCTATGATATTTGAGGAGTTCTCACGATTTCCTCGGGATCCCATCATCAGATCCCGATATGGTGACGATGGGACCACCTGTGAGCTACGCCCATTCCAATGCAAAAATAATTTTTGAAATCGGTTCATAAGCGACGAAATTATCGCTGAACATACATAAAAAAAAAACCGACGAATTGAGAACCTTCTCCTTTTTTTTTAAGTCGGTTAAAAAAGAAAAATGCGTCGGTCGTACTGAGCAATATACTTTTTGTATCTTTTGTATACTTTATTCATCAGCATTCAACTAGTGAAAGTACCTTCGAAATCAGTACAGCCGTTCTAGAGTTCACCCGGAACAAACAGACAGACAGACAGCTAAAAATTGTCTTTTTGATGTATGTATATACTTTCACATGTATTTAGTAAAAACTGTTTCTTTTGATATTACATACAGACACTCCAATTTTATTTATTAGTATATAGATGTAATGCTTTGTCAATAATTAAAGAAAATGAAGCTGTAGACAAGTGGTTTGGAACATTCTAGATTTCATTAATAGAGGATTAATAGCAAAAGTCGTTAACCAAAAGTGATAAAATGTTTATTGAGTAACATTACAATAGAAACATCAATTTAGTAGAACTGAATAAATGTAGGTACTATGTATATTATAACACTTGAGAATTAAGTTTAATTAGTACATAAGCATTGCAAACACGTATAAGGCTATATAAATTAATTATCTATACATATTATAAAATTATAAGATGTCGATGTCTGTACATTGAAGATATTGAAGAGAAACTAAGAAAAGAACTCAAAACAGTTATCTGAGAGTTTTTTATTTTTTTTTCTGTATGTTTGTAATTTCAGAAGTGGCTTAACCGATTTGGATAGTTTTCTCTTGCGGTAACTTAACTTCATTAAATTTTTCATTTCATTTGGTTGACAAATAAAAAGTTATTTTAGTTTAAATTATTTTATTTTATTTTATTCGGGGAGCTTACAGCCAAATTTACAATGTACATATAATATTGCTTCTCTATATGCCAATTAAAAGCTTCCGCATGTAGAAAGAAGACAGTGCTGTAGAATATAAACCGACTGAAATCAACTGTATAATATAACATGCAATGCCTTGTTATGCAAGCGGCTCCGCTCCGCTCCGCGGCATGCTAGTATCTAATACATATATATATATTTTATTATACATATGTATGTATAGTCGAGGTTGCGGTTTGTTGGCGTAATTTGTTCACAAGTTCTTTGCCACTTTAAAAAAGAAAAAAACCAGAATCAAGCGCCAAGTTCAAGCTCGTTACTGTGTAGTACTTTAATATGAACTTGAACCACTTTTTGGTGCCAAAAAATAGTGCCAAATGTATTACGTACATGATTCTTGTGATCTAGTAGAATATATGTAAACTGTCAGTCTGAATCTCCTTAAGGGGATCGTTTCCATAACTGCTCGAAAAAGCACTTACGGTTATGACAAGAGAAACAAATTCATTCATTATTTGACATTAAAAAAAATATTTCAGTTCCTTATTAAAGCAATCTATAGAGAAACCGAGTAAAATTACTAATACGATTATTTATTTTCGAGAAAAAAATCATCAACAGTGACTAAAATCACCGAAATCGACCTTTTCTGTTTGGAATCAATCTAGTATTATGTTGCTTTATTTGAAATAAATATTTTATTAGTTGCAAGAAAAAAGTACAAAAAAGAGATTAAGCATTTAAGGTTTCTATTAATTCTCACCAAAAAGTCATAATTTAATCATAAACATCATTAATTTTTAGCGGCAAAAGTTCCATACATTTTAGTATGGAGAAATAATTTGCAATAAAACAGAGTTCACGCGATCCAAAAATTCAGTGTTCTCCGAATATTCAAGGCGAGCGCACGCTCGTTTTTAGCTCCACACGCACTGTCACGCACACAGAGATTTGATTGTTTACATACGACGACGTGACTGTGTGTAACTTTTGATAATATTTGGTAGGTCTGAGAATAGACACACCAATCTTTATATTTTAAATTATTATTAACCAACTTCAAAAAAGGAGTATTATTTGTGTTTTTTTACTGTACATTCATTGATTACTCTGTCAATTGTGGACCGATTATTAAAATTCATTTTATATGACTGCCTCGGTGGCGCTGTGGTAGCATATGCGATTGAGGCCTCGGGTTCGATTCACGGGTCGGACCAAATGTTTATGAGATCCACAAAATTTTTTTTTTTAGGTGTTGGCTGTTTTCAGTGTTAGTTCATAGGGAAACCCTAAAATTTTATAAGCACGTTATAAATAGTTATTATATATTTTTTTTATTTTGTAATGCTATTCCAGACGCAATATCTGAGCTGGTAGCCATCATTTCATAATGATGAGGGCAGTAGTAGCGCATGCGACTACTTTGCTTGAGTAAGGATTCAGGTTCGATTCCCGTGTAGGACCAAATATTTGTGTGATCCGCAAATATTTATTTCGGGGTCTGGGTGTATTCTATAGGTAAGCAACAAAAAAAGTATGTTTATGTATTTATATCAGTTGTCGAATCAATATAAGCTCTGCTTAGTTTGGGACTGGATGATGTCGTGTGTAAGATGTTCGAAATAGTTGTTTATTTATTATTGTAATATATCATACTGCCTTGTTGGTCTTGTGGTCAGCGTATGCAACTGCTAACCAAGAGGTCTAGGGTTCGATTCCCGGGTCGGACCAAATTTTTGTATGATCTGCAAATATTTGTTTCAGAGTTTGGGTGTTTTCTATGTATAATATGTATGTATTTATAACAAAAAAGTATGTTTATGTATTATAAACTGCGAAATAAATATTTGCGGATCACACGAATATTTGGTAGATGATATTCTGTGTCATTCGTCTGAAATATTTATTTATTGTTATTTATTATAAACTAGCTTTCTGCCCGCGGCTTCGCCCGCGTGGAATTCGTTGATATCACACGACATGGTAAGGGTAGATTAAACAATCTTACCTGATTTTATGTTTGATAATAAGGAACTTCGACACAAACTTTCGTCCCCTATTTCAAACCCTTCTACCTTTATTTTCGCGATAAAAAGTACCCTATGTCCTTTCCCAAGTTCAGTTCTATCTTCGTACCAAATTTCATCAAAATCGGTTCAGTGGTTTAGGCGTGAAAGCGTAACAGACAGACAGACAGAGTTACTTTCGTATATGTGTGTTACCTTTAGTCGTATCTTTCAAGATGTTCAGCTGATGATGGAAAGTAATACTACTCAATGGTTTGGTCTTGGATGATTAGTATTTCACTTTTATACGTATGTATAAACCGCTAGTCGTATTTATGTTTTACTAGCTTTTGCCCATGGCTCCGCCCGCGAGTGTGTCGATTTTCGTGGTAAAAAGTAGCCATGTCCTTTCTCGGGGTCCCATATATCTCTATACTGAAATTGATCAAAATCGGTTCAGCGTTTTACGCGTGAAAAGGTAACAGACAAACAGACAGACAGAGTTACTTTCACATTTATTTTAGTAACATTATTGCGTAAATAAGCCGTTTGCATTAAATGTATTAAAAAAAAACACAGTCCTCTGCCTCTTCAACCTGTCTATTAAACTCAAAACATAACGTAACTTAAAAACTACTGCACCGATTTTCATGATGTTTGCAGCAATGGATAGATTGGTTTTAAAGGAGGGTATAATTTGTCAAATTTTAAATGTTTTTTAAATGCCTATAAGACCATGTATCGTTAATCACACATTATTGACATAATAAAATCTTACACTGAGAGTCACTAGTGTAAGATTACGGCCAATTACGGGTGTGACCTGGATGAACGCTCTGACGTATTATAAAATATTTATTTAAATAATATTGTGTAATAAACAATTTTATTCTACATATTTCATGTAGAATAAAATTGTTTTAAATGTCTACAGTATTTATTATGATAAGGATTAATATTACATTGTTCCAAATTACTTTGAAATTATTATTCACAAATAAAATAATAAAGAAATATTAAAAAAGTATAATTAAAAAAGTATTACTAATTTATTCCTATATACTCCTATATAAATTATTCCTAATTTATGTAACTCGTAAACTTTTGTCAATATTGGCTTTATTTATGTGTTCCTTTAAAATAATAAAATAACATTAATAAATCTTCTTTAAAAGGTAACCTTAATTATGATGAAAACCGTATTTAAATACCTTGCGTATTTAAAACGATCTGAGTTGACAGACAATGCACGCGAGCGAATTTATTTTATACTGTGTAAAATTATTTTATAATCTTTGACCATTCGATTGGTATACAGAAAGTATTATGACTTTCTGTACTGAATGAATCCTACGGGCTTTACGTTATGGCAAGATACATTGCGTGCGTTGTAAGACATTAAAATACGTTCTACAAAGGCGAACAGTTGATGGATATTTAACATAAGCAAAAAACCGAAAGTCGGTGATTGCTTGCTACGGTATGTATGCGACAGTGCGCGATGCGTCTGTGTGCATGTAAAATATGTATGTGGGTGTTCAATCACAAATTCTCACGCTTGGTGTCGCGGGCCTTAAAATATATGGATTATAGATGCGCATTTCTAACGAGTAACTTGAATTTAGATTGATCCCATTCTGAGTTTAAAAGGGATTTAAAATACCCTGAAGAATTTGTCTAAAGATAGCTTATGTGATAATTTATTCGCATATTTCTGTGCAAATTAGTATCACATACATATGTTTTCACCATATGTAACTAATGCAAGTAAACAATGTCATATCAAAGTCGAATAACTATTACATTATCCTTACTAATGTAATAAACGCGAAAGTTTGTATGTATGTATGTTTGCTGCTTTTTCAAGCAAAAAATACTGAACGGATTTGGATGAAACTTTACAATAATATAGTTTATATATCTGAATAACACATAGGCTACTTTTGCTGCAAAATTCGAGATACACACGGGCGGAGCCGCGGCGAAATCTAGTCTTCTATATATTAATGCAAACTGTCCTAGCTGTGTGTACCCCTATAAGTGGCGAGAGGCTTGGTTTTAAGAACCTTAAACTTGTAATTACATTGTAAGAGTGTACGAGCCGTTGATAGCCTAAATAAATAAATAAAATAAACTGTTATCAATATTTTTACTTGAAGTTATTTTACTTAAATATATAAATATAAATATTTCAGACATCTTACACACAACGCCATCTAGTCCCAAACTAAGCAGAGCTTGTGTTATGGGTACTAGGCAACTGATATAAATACATAAACATACTTTTTTTGTAAATACATACATACACATTATACATAGAAAACACCCAAACTCCGAAAAAAATTTGTGGGTTTATAATTAATAATAATAAATTAAAAACATATAATTAATAAATATAATTTAAATGGTTACTGTACTGTAGAGGATAACCAAAAACACCCATTCAAAACTGAAATATCTACATTAAACGATTAATTTTAAACGAATAAGGCGTTTATTTGAGAAATTCTAGGCCAGATTATTTTACTACCACTTTTATTAATTAGAAACATGAATTATTAGCAAGCGTTTGTATTATTTTTCTTATATTATATTAATTGTTATTACTATTTAATTGTCCGTCGCTACAAATTATTTCACGCCTTCTTGGTTTCGGAGCGAAATAAGCGTATCTTTCCACTAATAACATAACATTATAATAATTTTGTTATATGTATAAGGAATTTGTATAATTCATATGAACATATTATTCTTCTTATCATGTTAACCATCATTGCTATTATTGTAAACAAGTTTAATTACGATATTTTTTATGACTCTGGCCTTAAACTAAGCGTAATATGGCCAAAAAGGACACTGCATTAAGGATTCTGTTCTCTCTCCGTAATCATGGTGCTTGCAACAGTGCCGAAATATCGGATACTCGTTAACAAAAAAGCGGCCAAGTGCGAGTCGGACTCGCCCATGAAGGGTTCCGTACCAGCAAGTAACATCATATAAAAGTTCTTGTAGTTCGTTGTAACTTTCATCGATGTTTTTATACTAGTGTATTGATTGGATGAAACTTATATTGCGTGTTACGATTTATGACGTATTAAAAAAAAAACTACTCAGTAGATCTCGTTCAAACCAATTTTCGTTGGTAGTTTACATGGTAATGTACAACATATATTTTTTTTAGTTTTATCACTCTCTTATTTTAGAAGTTAGAGGGGGGGGGACACACATTTTTCCACTTTGGAAGTGTCTCCCGCGCAAACTATTCAGTTTAGAAAAAAATGATATTAGAAACCTCAACATCATTTTTGAACACCTATCTATAGATACCCCACACGTATAGGTTTGATGAAAAAAAAAATTTTGAGTTTCAGTTCCAAGTATGGGGACCCCCAAAATGTATTGTTTTTTTTCTATTTTTATATAAAAATCTTAATGCGGTTCACAGAATACATCGACTGACCAAATTTCAACAGTATAGCTCTTATAGTTTCGGAAATAATTGGCTGTGACATACGGACGGACAGACAGACAGACAGACAGACAGACAGACAGACAGACAGACAGACAGACTTGACGAATCTATAAGGGTTCCGTTTTTTGCCATTTGGCTACGGAACCCTAAAAAGGTACATGGTAGTTATCCCGCAGATTTGTATTTTAATGTTAGGAACCATGAAAGTTTAAATCAATATTTGTACATTATTTATTTTATCTGCACTCTTAGGAGTGCCTTTATGTAAGTAGTTAAGTTAATCGAAGTAATCTACTAAAAATAGTAGAGCATATTATAGAACCACCAAATCAATACCCCTTTCACCGAAACTAGTTAACGTTTGTGCTAACATAACATCAATAATAATAGACCAGACATCAATCATTGCGTAATATTACAACTTTGGCAATTTCTGATTTTCCATCAATTACGACTAATATGGCGTTCAAGTCCTCGTTTAACTTAATATAACAACCCGAGGGCTACAAGGGTATTGGACAGAAATAATGACGAAATAAGGACAAAACTTCGTACCCCTTCAGGCGTTTGAGTAAGGAATGTTTGAATTAATAAGTATTAAATTAAATTAATATTACTTTGACGCTTTGAAAGAAATCAAATGACCCTTAGATACTTCAAATTGTAAATTACATACCTAAATAGTAGATACACCAAAGGAAAAAAGATGTTTGTTGTAGAAATGTACCTGTAAGTAAAGATAAAAATAATTATTAAATGAAATGGATATTTTTAACGAAAAACAGTTATAAACCATAGACCAACAGAAAGTTCTAGAAAGTGCTGGTCGCACATGTAGAAAATACCTTACTAAGCAGTGCTAAGTCTTTCTAAGAGCCACAGCACACTAGCTACTTTTAGCATCGACGATCGGCAATTAGTCGCTTTTTAGAAACTAATAATTTTAACAAAAAGGAACCGACTTCAATGAAAAACTATTCCGAGTACCCAAATCGCGACATTGTGCCTATGATATTTGAGGAGTTCCCTCGATTTCCTTGGGATCCCATCATCAGATCCCGATATGGTGACGATGGGACCACCTGTAAGCTACGCCTATTCCAATGCAAAAATAATGTTTGAAATCGGTTCATAAACGACGAAATTATCGCTGAACATACATTAAAAAAAAAGAAAAAGATTCCGACGAATTGAGAACCTCCTCCTTTTTTTTGAAGTCGGTTAAAAATACGGCGACCTAACGCTCCACACCGCACATTTAAAAACGCCAAACGCGGAGATTGAGTGTCGTTTTTAGAAGCGCGACACAGCAGCTGAAACCTACTCTCCGCACACATTCGGATACTGGTAGCATCGATTTGGCGTCGGAACATTATAGACAACACTACAGCCGACGCGATCCAGGCATCTGAGCAGTCGCTAAAACGCGCGTTTCCGATACCACGATCGAACGCAGAAAGTCGCTAAAACGCGATGCAGCATCGATGCAGTCGCAAAATCGCCGATGCAAAAGTAAAAAGCAGCTAGTGTGCTGTGGCCCTAAAACCCAGTCCTAATGCGGTTGGGTCGTAACTGGAATACGTTAGGGCACTGCTAGGTCGCTGTCTGTATCTTATCGTATCAACCAACGGCTTACGTGAACTCTGTATGCCCTTTTGGGTTTTGTTAATAAAGTCTAGGTATAATTGGTGTTACAGTAAGTTGGATTGGATAGATAATATTATTGATTATTTAAGTATCTTTCCGACTGAGTTTAGTCTTAATTACCCATTTAAAAGTGCCTTATCTCGGAATTTATTTGTTCAGAAAATGAAGTGACCTCTAGGGTGAGCTTTTGTGTCATGATATTTTATGTGCGTTTAAGTGATTCGTAGGCCACGTTAACCAGTCGGTTTTTTTTTTTCATTTATTTATTCAAAATATTACATTTGCATCTTCTCAGCCCTAATCACAAAAACCCGTCAGGGGTTTATCGGTGACTAGTAAGTCGCCGCTCATTTGTTATATATCGGCTAAGTATTACTACTTCTATCTACCCTCCCCAACAAGAATGCCTTTAATTCAGCGCGAGTTTTACTTATTCTTGCTGAACTCAACAATTTGTCGACAATCTCTTGTGGAAGCGAGTTTAGCACATTCGGCAACACATACTGCACAAGGCGTTTACCATATCTATTTTTGTATTGAGGTAAATTAAAATGGGGTAGATATACCAGTGTGCGTAAATGGTCGGGTCGTGAGCTTTTGTGCAGTGTGTGCAGCCGGTCGTGACCTTCGCACACAATCATTAAATTATATTTATCAAAGATTTAAAGAACCTTACAATAGTTCAGTTACGGTTTCAGTTGTTATCATAAGATAACAGTCATGAAGTTTAGTTAGAGGCCTTCGGGCGGCTTAGAAACATTCAACGGCAAGATTACGTGGCCACGACGTGTCCTGCACTCTGCCAGCGTGGGGACGTATGGCCTCAACCGTCTCCTGAGAGGAGACTCGATGCCAGCAGTTGAACATTACGGGTTGTTGATTACTATAATATAATTTTCTAGCCCAGTGAGTTTAATACAAACACATTTGTTACTGTTAGTGTCTAATTAACTTATTTCTATAGATCCTATGCTGTTGTAAACAAATTTAAAACAATATCCTGAGGAAATAAATTAGAGTTAGATTATAGGAGGAAAGTATTGATTAGAAAGGTAGATTTCTTGCTAAGCGCACCTTTCAACAATTACATTTCTAAGTTTAAATTTTTTTTTAATTAACTGACTTCAAAAAAGGAGGTTCTCAATCCGACTGTTTTTTCTTATATTTGTTACATATTATCCAATGATAAGGAAACCAGGAGCAAATCCTAGATAGATAGGATCCTAGAGAAATAGAGGGAACTCCTAAAATTTGATAGACACATCTTTCGCGATTAGGGTTAGAATAGTTTTTCTTTTAAATCGGTTTTATTTTCTATTACGCCATAAGATATACATAAAGAAGTTAATACATCTTGTTTTTATTACAATTTTATAGGCAAATTTCTTCAAAAACCCCAGGTGATTTCGGCAACAGGAACCACGCTCCCAGGAGTGAGATTGAATAAGAAACACTTTAAAAGAAACTTCCTAGTAGGTTGTGTAAAAGATTTTCGACCTTATTGGTATAGCATTCTAGTTTCGCAATTTGCTGATTTCGTTTGCATCATTGGTTTTTCCTACAAAAAGTTGTAGCAGGATTACTTGCTTTTATAGGGTAAACATATTGTTTTTACTTACTTTGTTTAAGTGCAGTTTTGTAACGTATTAAAGTAGGTATAACTAGTAAGAGATCTAGTTTATGTAGTCACGTATTTTTATATATATTTAAACCTACAAAATTTTTCTACTTTGCTTGATAGAAAGCATGAGAAAAATCTAAGAGTAAGGCTCACATTCCTCACTGTGAGTAAAGACAATTCCACACTATGGTGGCTTAGTGAGACCACCCACACAATTACTCTACAAGCATTCCACTGCTCGCACACACACCACGAGGACTGTTACCCCAGCATGATTGGATCTCCGGTCTCTCACTTACCAAAACACCACGAAATGGCGGCTCTACGACCAAGTGCACAGCATTTAAGCACTTAACGTGATCGAAGCGACTATTTAAAAGCCTTCGTATATCAGTTTCACTACATTGACTATGATTTCTAAATTATGTAATGCAGTTTTATTGTTGAAACATCTCAATCGATTTCGTGTAAATATTATCTAATTGAAATTAGTATAATTAAGTCCAAAAACAACAAACATTGGAGCACCAACAAAGCGTCTGCGTGATTTATAACTTGACACTATACTTCACACATTTTTTATTGTCTTGCGTTGACCTTATCCACAAACACGGGGTAGGTCGATGTTCGTAAAGGTCACTGCGGACAATTTTGATTGATTGCTTCTGGCCTACACTGAAAGGGATTACAATCTTGTCCTTTGTAGTCTTATGATCAAACTATCTCAAGCTCTGAAATTATCTTTATCCCTACTGCTACTACTGAGAAATAGCTTAACGGGTTGGAATCCCGGATCGGGTTGTTGTTGTTTTACTTACAAGAAATTCCCGGGGTATGGAAAATTGTTTTTTTTTTTTGTTTTTTGTTTAAAAGACAACTCCAGGCATTAGGAATATAAATTCCTTTGTCGCGGGGGACTTTACAAACATACAAGAAACGGACACAAAGAACACCCTGACTCAGAACAACAAATTGTGAATCACACAAAGTGTTGTCCTACGTGGGATTTGAACCCACGACACTTGGCGTAGTAGAAAGCGGCGTGGCGACCGCTTAAACCACTAGGCCAACCGTGCAGTCAAAATGGCCCTCGAATATACTGACAACTAGTTTTTTAGGAGAACTAAATTTGAATTTTAAACCTTTAAATTTAGTTCTCCCTCAGGGTTGCGGAGGTCCGATGCCAGTCGCTCCGTATAAAAACTGATATTTAGGTAAAACCGGTTGAACAAATAATCTTGGGAATAATAAATGCTAGGAAGATTATGCTGAGAATACCATGTGGGGAACCTACAGTCTCATGCATTTTGTAAGAATGAGAATATAAAATAGATGTTTATTCTCCACATTACTTTTAAAATGATACCACTGTTCTAAGTAGGAGCTAAGCTAAATTGCCTTCGTAAATCCAACATAAAGTGGGAACCTAAGCGGCACATTTAAGTTGTAAAATACAGTTTGAAGGATAACGGTTGAAAGTTTTGGGTAACAGGATTAATTACTAGGTACTCAGTCTATTTTGTACAGAAAATTGTGTTGAAGGTTTATTGGAATTGTAATAATAAGGAGTGTTTTAGAAGTAATGTTACCGCTGGTCAGCAAAACATAAATTCAGTTACTTATAATATTGATAACTTTCAGCGTTTAGATGAAATAAATAAATATATATAACTCTAGAATGGTGACTGTTAATGAGTAAAATGTCCTTTTTTAACAATAAATAAATATTTCGGATCCAAACTAAGCAGAGCTTGTCTTGTGGGTACTAGACAACTGATAAATACATAAACATCCTTTTTTTGTAAATTCATACATATTATACATAGAAACCACCCAAACTCCGAAACAAATATTTGCGGATCACACAAACATTTTCGTCCGATTCGGGAATCGAACCCGAGACCTCAAGCACAGCAGTAGCATACGCAACCACTACGCCACAGAGGCAGTCATTTATAAAGTGATACCACTAACATTGTCTCTTTCTAAGCAAATCGTTTAATTATGTCATCAATCATTTCTTGGCTCAATCATGGAATGAAACCAGTAGTAAGAATACATTAAGAACAGAATTATATTCTCTTCTTTTAAATAAAAAAATCATATTTATACATAAACGCAACATTACTCTCTACAAAAGGAAATTTATATTAAAGACAGTTTTAGTTCCACCTTTTTATACGAAGTACTGTGATCCCTCCCTGTCTGGAATGCAAAGGTATGGAGGACATTTATTATCTTTTAGTGGTATGAGTGTGAAGGAGGCTTACATAGCTTTACTGGGATATGACGTGAATAACATAGTTTTCTTTTAATACAACTCCTGCTCTAGAAATATTTGTAGGTATAACTTGGGGGAGTTTAAGAAGTTCATGAAACGGACACAACAGAACATTAACAATACAAACTATGAACAGTAATTTGTCATCCTCATCAAGATCCTTCAACAGTCCACTGTTGGACATAGTTATCTCATAATAATTGTCTTCCTTCTCTTTGCAGTGATGTTCTTCTGCATAGCTGGTCTCCTAGTCGCCTCTTGCGATACTTATCCGATTAAATGCAGTCGTATTCATGAAACTTTGAAATAGGGTGAGTGCACCAGTGTCACACCACGAACCAGTATCACACCATTTCTAACTTCACATAGAAATATGAAGCTTATGTTCGAATTTTCCGCCACTTTTTTACATTCGATATTTAAGGCTACCAAAGTGACTTTACTCTGCTTGATGGACCGGGGGATCGAGTTAAATCATAGAGGTCACCTCCTCATCCTCGTTGTGAGTGCAAATAATACAGAATGATGGTTCACACTATGGCGGCCTATTGAAATGTTTTAGCACCATTGGGCCTGAGCGTGAGACCGGCTCACGCTCACCAACGTAACACGACCACACGAATGCTGGCGAACGCTTATTGCGTTTGGACAGGGACAGTTTGCGGCTGATGGCAGGAACTATCACCGGACACTGCTCATTAAATAAACACTTTCACACCATAGGCATAACTGATAGTCCCCTATGCAGAGCATGCTTAGGGTCAGAGAAAACGGTGTCGCATGTATTCATTGAGTGTACAGGTGTCACCGAAACACGGAAAAACACCCTTGGATCTCCTAAAACTGTTTCAGAATGTCTGGACAGATTCGGAGACCTTATCCGCTTCTGGAGGGAGGTGGGCTGGCTGGAGTGATGGCCGCCCTCACGTACAATGGTCCACTCAAAGGACTAAGTGCGAAACCTACCTACATAACATAACAACATGCTGTCATTTTAGGCCGATCTTTTGTGTAAGAGTTGTACTGTCCCGGTCGAACCGGCCTATTTGTGCTGAAATGTTGGTTCTACTACCTTCTACTATATAATAAGTGGTAAAAACTTACTTACTTTTGTTAGGTAAAGTATAATTTAGTACATTATACATAAACGAGTCACAGTCAATCGTGTGAGCAAAAAATCTAACAAAAAAAGCTTAAGAACACAAGGCGTGTAGCGTGACTAAATCGAATGACAAAAAATTTGCATGTTTTAACTGGTCAATCTCGATGAATCAGTCGTAAGTCTATTCAACTCAGTAGTATCCTTGTATGACTGCACAGTTGGCTTAGTAGTTTAAGCGGTTGCCATGCCGCTTTCTACTGCGCCACGTGCTGTAAGTTCAATCCCATATGGGAAAACACTTTGTGTGATCCACAAATTTTTGTTCTGAGTCTGGGTGTTTTTTGTGTCCGGTTCAAAAAGCCCTATGTTATGAGAGGCCTTCGTTCATTATTTCGGATACGGTAATCCGACCTCCCCTTTCGATTTCAAATTCCGATTTTTTTTAATAAACAAACTAGCTGATGCCCGCGGCTCTGCTTGCGTCTTAGGGGTACGTAAAATGGATGTTAACCGATTCTCGGACCTACCCGATATTCGTACAAAATTTCATACCGTTTCAGCCGTTTCGGAGGAGTGTGGTAACTAATATTGTGACACAAGAATTCTATGTATAAGATAATAGGTAATTTATAACACAAAATTGTCGTATTGTATATTTTAATTTTCACATACCACACAGCATTGTAAATTAAGATGTATTTTTTCAAAGGCAACCTTCACCGGCCGTACCTACTTAAAATGTGTTTTTCGGCTAAAACTAAACAAATAAAGTACAAGGTAAGGTAACTTTTACTTGTGCAGATAACAATAGTCGACATTGAATAGTTGGTTATCAGCGGAAGGCGTTCCTAAGTCCCACATCCTTGAATTATACTATTCTTTAATACAATTGTATAATATGTGTTATGGTAAAAACAAGTTTTAAGCAATGTCGGCTTATTTAGTTTGTTTTTTCCACGAATAAAAAAAAAGAAACAATTGTCAATACGGTCGCACACTCTTAACCAGAGGGCCTCCTACAAATTTATACTACACTTAACTGTCGTGACTTCGGTCTGCTCGAGGCGATGATAACATCCAATTTGATTTAATAAATGTATTATATGATACAAGAAATATATATTGAAATCGTACCAACGCATGCCCCTTCTGCGTCTTGTAAACCCCGCAGCCTGATGTTTTACAGCGGAAACAAATTAGTTTACCATAAAAGAGGTTATTGTGAGCCAACCTTAAAAGATACACATATGTTGTCGCGGACTTTTTCTTAGAACTTTTTAAGGGTAACTATTCTTTCCTACATTATTTTTTTGTAACTTTAAACGTTTACGCAACGCAGGAAATGGAAGCTCTCAAAAGAAAAAAAAATCGCCCGTTTTGGCAACACTATCCATTTATACTCCGCTCCATTTGGTCTTAATTAAATGATATACCTTAATTTTTCAAATCAGATCAGTACTTTCTGAGACTAGCACGTTCAAACAAACCTCATCATCAGCCTATCGCAGCTAGACATAGGCCTCTCCAATTGCACGCCACTTAGTTCCATTTATATTTACACATATGCTAGTATATTAGCGATTATTCAATAAAACGAATCCGATTACTCAACATCTTACCATCTGTATATTTTGTAACAGATTTGTCACATTTCCGACGTGCACGATGAGATACTGATTTGGTAAAGATTTCGCACGTACACTCTTACAGAAAGATGCTGAGAGCAGAAAACGCGATGTGCCGACGCTGCATTACAGTTATATTACTATCTACTAATATCAATACAAATAAATAAAATTTAATATGTAAATGACCAATTTTTAGGGTTCCGTAGCCAAATGGCAAAAAACGGAACCCTTATAGATTCGTCAAGTCTGTCTGTCTGTCCGTCCGTATGTCACAGCCAATTATTTCCGAAACTATAAGAGCTATACTGTTGAAATTTGGTCAGTCGATGTATTCTGTGAACCGCATTAAGATTTTTACATAAAAATAGAAAAAAAACAATACATTTTGGGGGTCCTCATACTTGGAACTGAAACTCAAAATTTTTTTTTTCATCGAACCTATACGTGTGGAGTATCTATGGATAGGTCTTAAAAAATGATGTTGAGGTTTCTATTATCATTTTTTTCTAAACTGAATAGTTTGCGCGAGAGACACTTCCAAAGTGGAAAAATGTGCGTCCCCCCCCCCCCCCCCCCCTCTAACTCTAACTTCTAAAATAAGAGAGTGATAAAACTAAAAAAAATATACGTTGTACATTACCATGCAAACTACCAACGAAAATTGGTTTGAACGAGATCTAGTGAGTAGTTTTTTTTTAATACGTCATAAATCGTAACACGCAATTTACCTTTCATTCAATCAAAACTCTATTATTAAAACATCGATGAAAGTTACAACGAACTACAAGAACTTTTATATGATGTTACTTGCTGATACGGAACCCTTCATGGGCGAGTCCGACTCGCACTTGGCCGCTTTTTTTACTAAATGCATATTATGAAAGTAAGGTAAAGGGATCAATAAAAGAAAAATACTTACTATTTTTCCGGTTAATATCTTTAACGGTTGGACCAATTTTTATAGGACTTTCACTGGCAAATAGCTGATGACATAGAACTAGTTTAGGCTAATTATTTAGGCCTGCTTTGCTCCGCGGCTTAACTCGCGATTTACAATAACCATGGGCAGCATAGGATTCCCCTAGTAATATAACAAACTTCCAAAGAATATGTAACAGATCGACATACACGTTTTATTGATTTTTACTACTATAAAGAACGGCCTTGTTATGGTTTCTCTTGTTACATCCTTCCCGTCAGAATTTAAAAATAATAAAACACACAGGTATCTTGTTTTGTTGTACTTCTAAGTTGCATATTAAACAAATAACAAATAGTCAAAAGGCAAAAATAAAAAAGAAAGTTAAATTACTTTTGTTAGGAGCAGGTACGCGTTGCAATATTTATTACGTTACTGCTGTTTGTTTTACATCATATTATTATTTGCTTTTTTTAAGTAACTATTCCTTCTACCTTAGACTACATATTTACAAGTAAAATCGTTATCATTTTGAGACAAAATCTTTCTCTAATTTACATTGTTTTTTATATATGACTACTCTGCTTATGTAAGAGTAGAACCTAACGGCCCATTCACGACCTTTCCGCTGTGAGCGGCAGCGAAAAGCGAAACGCCGAGCGGTCATATCAAAAGTATAGAAATGTACGAGGCACGCCACAAGTCGCCGCTCATAGCGAAAAAGCTATCGGTTTTTGCCGAGCGAATTGCTACAGCGGCGAGCGGTATGGAGAGCGGCGGGAACAAAGGCACAAGTTCGCATGTGCGACGCCACGAAACAGAGCGGCGTGGACAGCGGTGCAGGAGTGACGGACTCAGCGGCGTTAAATAAAAACAAAAAATTTTAGACGATTTTATGGCGGTAATGGATACCGAGGCTTTTATAACAGAATTTTAAATAGACCGCCTATATGGATGTCAAAATATCCCCAACATAAATATAAAAAGGTTGTGGGAAGAAATTAAACAATGTTTTCCGGAATATAATGGTACTTACGTTTAATTTAAATTGATAACACAAAAACATAGAACCTAGGTACCTACCAAACGAAGCCACTGATATGTTGACAAAACTACTGGTATGTTTACGTAATGTAGGTGGATACACTTGGAAACATCAGTTACTTCTTATAGGTAGGACCTTCGTATAGGTCACGAAATCCACCATCTAAATACCGATCTTTATTTAGTTCGTGCACTCATTCTATCATATTTAAAAAAAAAAAAAATTGTTTCTAAACAGACAGGGGATAATTTTTATAACGCCATGATTTTTAACACGTTTCGACTACCTAAATACGTCCACCGTCGCCGCTGCAACTATTCGCTACTAGGGTTCGTGGCGTGCAAAACGCACCGCTCACCGACGCCGCTCCGCTTTTCGCTAAGACCAAAACTCGTGGCCAGGCCGTAAGAGTCGTGGTCACCAAGTTCATTGTGAACACAGACAAAACAGTATAGTGACCCACAGTATGGCAGCCTATTGGGAGACCTCTGTATCATGGGGCCTCGGGTCTCGAACTCACCAACAAAACACGACAACACGAATGCTGTCATAATTTGACAGCATGTTTTTTTTTTTTTACTGTAAACTAGTGCTATTCAGATTTTTATATAAGTCACTACACACATTATAAATGAAAACCTCCGTTACGTCTGTCTGTTCGCGATAAACTTAAAAAACCACTGGACCGATTTAAATGAAATTTTGTACCCGATAGTCTGAGAAAGGACATATTACCAGGGGGGTGTCATTCCGCAGTTTAGGTATAGTCGGCCGGCTGCCTGCCGGGTCAGACACACCGGTCGAACAGACATCGTCAGAACAGTTAAGAGTTACACGATAGAAAGAGACGCAACTGTAGGTAAATATAATTGTAGTGATTCGGCGCTGTGCGATCTGAATTGAACTTAATCTTTTGACACCGAGGGTATCTATAACTTAATTTACTTTTCGGAGTGAGTCTTCTGTACGGGTACTATTATGTATTCTGTGATATTACCGCGATAACCGACATAGTCGCGAGCGCAGCTGTGGGCGAAAGTATGTATATATATATATATAAATCTGAATATCACTTGGAATATTCATAAGTGTACAATACTCACATGAGTTTGTAAGATACCCTCGTTGCCATGAGTCAGTAAATACCTTATTTATAGATCTATAATACACTATTAGGCTAAGTATTCCAAAGAATTTTAATTTAACTACTTATTGTTTTTAAAAACATTAAATTTACTTCAACTAGAATTCCTGTCTTTAAAGTGTTCACATTAAATATTAATTTACTAAATTACTGTTTTATGTGAACTTGTGTCACCGACTGTAAAACGTCTTTATCATGATGAACATAATTAGTATATTTTCTTTAAAATTGAATGAATAGGACTAAACTGACTATAGGAATAGTTTGCCCTGATACATTGCGTTTAGTCTCATTCTTTAAAAAAGGATCGGGCCATAAATGACGGAATTTTGAGGTAGGTATTAAAAAAACGCATCAGGTTTATCTTCTGTCGCTCTATTTGCAAGGCATTGTAATATCTCAAATACTAGAGATCACTTTGATGGCGTTTCTGAACAGTATAACATAAATTGTCATTCATCATTGTATGGCTTTTACACCATGACAGTGCAAAATATAAACCCATTGCAGTTTTATGTAACCGTTTTCACATACTTGTAACTTCATAGCAGACATTATTTCACAGAATAAGTTTAAACCTTCAAATTCAGATATACTCGTAGAAGGAAAACTTGAAATAAATCTTATACCAATCGGTCGGACCCTACATGAAAAGGGCTAGCGTTCTATAGTTGGTTAAAACAACCTTTCTAAGGATAGGCTATTTTTATAATAGGTATTAGAAGATGTTAATGACTTGTACATAATATTAATGGCGGTTTTCTCCAGTCTCGTAAATTTTAGGGGCAATTTAGACAGAGTTAGTTAACCTTTAGTTATATTTCCGTTTTCATCAACCTTTAGGGGACACCTACGTTAGGGAGCTCCTAGTGAGTATAGTTAGTGGAAATAAGCAAAAGTATCTTGGTATCAAATGCTTCCGTTTGTTATATTTATATAATATATAGAAACAACAACTTACATAATTGTCATACATTGTTTACATAATAAATGATATTATACATAACATCAATTAGTATGCAATTAGATAGTAATCGATTATTAGTGATACAACTTTCACTAGTGCACTAAATAAAGTCCTTTATAGGTTGTGATCGAATCTTAGTTATAAAATATGATTAGAATAATAATTACTCGATTGCACATGATCGGACTCGTAACTAAATAGTGATCGTATAAGTTGACATGTTGCAGATTTGTCCAAAAAATCTAGTCAGGATGGGATACAATTTCTTAACACGTAGAAACCGTGCCTCAGAGAATATGTCGGTCGAGTTATACATACGAATATCTATATCAATCGTTAGAGGCAGTTGGAGACCTAAAAGATAAAAGTCTGTCTCAAGAACTTCGATATCGCCTCCTTGGGTTGTGGAGGTCTGAAGCCAATCGCTTTAAGATTATAACAGTTGTTAAACGAAGACTTTATTTAAAACTGTACAAATAGTTTTGCATTAACCACCAATCTGTGGCTCGTATTCATAAAAATATGTTTTCTAAGGCTGTATATCACTTTGGCAGGCTTAAAATTTAAAAAAATAACTAAATACTAATAAATTCTTACACCATAAAAAGTTACAGTCAAGTTCTTCAGTTCCAGAGCAAATGCTAGCAGTGCTATAGTCTACAATATTCTGCGAACGCGGCAGCGTGGGAACGTATGACCTAAACCCTCTTCTTACTGAGCCCAGCAGTAGGACATTACGGGTTGTTGATTTTTATTTACGTTTGATTCTGGATTTTATCTCACTGGTCACTAAGTCGTGTAAGCGATTCAAATTGTCAGTGAGCGACGTCGTTCATTTGCATTTCAATTTTTAAACAGGTGTGTATTTTCACAAGTCATTATCATTGTTGTTTCGTTTTCCCATTAAGACGACTGAATGACCTAGTTTACGTATTATACCTATATTACGAGTACGCGAAATGACATTGCGACAAAATGACATACCTATGCGTATTTATGTTTTGTTGTCTCAACTTACGTAAACTAAATAAGATATTTGTTGCACTAGAAAGAGAAGGAATATTTGATATAAACCCGATACCCTACAGAACCCTCTAACAATCCATCGGTTTAGCAAACCAAAACTGCCTGTCCCAGGGGAGAAAAATATTTTCAGCAGAAGACTATTAAAGGCTGGTGAGGTTGATGTGTAAGTTCTATTGAGCTACACTTCAAAATTTAAAAGAAAAAAATAAATATCTAAGCAGCAACAGACATTTAGAGTTTCTTGCCATCAAAGTTTATACTTAAAACTTAAAAACGACAGAAAACATTACTGAAAAAATAACACATCGCTCAATATTTTATTTCTATTATTAATTTATTTATTTATTTTAGAAAACCAACAGCTACAAAAAATAAAATAAACAGTTTGATATGCAACATCAACCCAATTATAGGTCTTCACGGATTGCGACCTACCTACAATAATTTTGTTAGAGATAATGTATCAATTAAACAACAATGTCGTTAAAGAAATTACTATAATAAGTGCGTCGCTAAAGGTAAAACTCATTTAATACTATAAACTTTTTATAACATTGTTATTTACAACAAGTAACTACGAAATACTTCGACAAAATGAAAGTTACCCTCAATTGTACGTTTCATTTGAAAGATACTATTCAAATAACTATGACATTATTTTCTCTATTGTTTCAAATGTATTCACAATTTTTTTTTGTTTGCATGCAAAGGAGAACAGAAGCTGATGACGTAACTTCTAACGAGATGTTACTTACGTAATTTTTTCACAGAACTTAAGGCTGGGTTGGACAGCGAGCGGAACGGCAACGAGACGGTGTGAGCGGTTGACATTAGCGCCTAGCGCGACAACACTGACAAAATTCAGCGTGGGAATATTGCCGGGTGTGTGGGTGAATGGTCATCGATGCATGTACTTATAACTGTGTATATCAGAAATCTGATGTGGTTTCTATAGTAGGTAAATGGTATGCTGGACTTGGCAAGTTTGTTTTAAATTATCTATAAATCTTTATAAGTAATATTGTGTATCGCTAAAAAACAAATTTATAGTGCAGAATTTGTTTGTACAATTATGAAACAGAGTGGAGACCGGAGCCCAGCAATGGCACGTTATGGGCTGTTGATGATGAATCTTTAAAAATATATTTTATTTTAACTAAAAGAGAGAGAGAGCGAGCGAGCGAGAGAGAGAGAGAGAGAGAGAGAGAGAGAGAGAGAGAGAGAGAGAGAGAGAGAGAGAGAGAGAGAGAGAGAAGTAATAAAGTAATATTTCTTCAAACATCGTCATAATTTTACATAACTGAATCGTCTCCCGTCTGTACCTATATTAAGGCTTTGTAAGGAATCAAATTACCTGGTAAAATATTGCGACAGGGAACAGGTGGGATTTCGTCGTCTTTACATAAAAGCCTAATTACTAGCAATTACTTTGGCCTATAAACATGATAACGTTTTTGTAAGCATTAGGTGCCTAGTTACTGAGTTTAAAAAAAAAGATTAACTTTCCTTTCATTACAGTTTTAAATCCAATAAAACTATGAAAGATAGATTCCGTTTAGGTATTACATATTTTCATTAAATGTCGCGTTGCAAAAGCATGTGCATTGTAGAAAAGTGATTGATTTTTTTTATTTAGAAAACCAAACTTTTAACTGCCATACTTGTTTTGTTAGAATTTTTGAACCGTTTTTAAGTAAGTATCGTTTTAGAACCCGATTTGAAAAAAAGCTAATATTCAGGTAAAACCGGTTGAACTAGGAGCCGACCCCAAATAATCTTGAGAATAATAAAAGCTAGGAAGATGTTGTTACTTATTGAATACGAATATTTTTTTATACGAAACTATTAATTTTGCCAAATGACAACTTATAATATTACTTACGTTAATAGCTTTCCCATGATTTTTGTCAGGCATGAAATTGCAATTAAATTGTGTTGATTAATAGTTAGCTATGTGTTAATAGTGTTAACTTGATATGAAAGATCTTTCCAGCACTCCACGTCGGTCATCATTCATAGAATTTTGGCATTAATTAAAAGTAAAACTTATCAGGTTTTTGTTGTTTACAAATCAGAAATAAAAAAGCCATTGACGAAGGAAATCCGATATGACCAGAGGCAGAGTAATTTACTTCGTCCCGCCCTCTGGGAACTTCCCACACGGCTTTTCTTTCACTTCAGAACTTCGTCGTCGACTTGCGTTCAAGATCTTCTCCATAATATACATGGTACAGTCTTGACATATATATATATCTGTCGTGAGGAACTCATATAAAAGTTGCCCTAGATTAAGTTGAGCGTTTTATGATAAAAGTCGTGAAGCTTAGTTTATTTTTTAAGTACCAAACGTTATTGAGAAAATCAATGCCTAACAGCAGCATTTAGTACCTTATTTAAGCATCTATTATCTTTAACTAGCATCTATCAACTATCAATGTACCTACATGTCTTTACTTTGTTGTGCATGTACAAATTATTATGTAGTATACATTTTTAAGGAAATAAAAAAAGGTTATTATTATTATAATATAAATACTAGCTTCTGCCCGCGTGTATTACGATTATTGCAGTAAAACGTAGCCTATGTGTTATTCTGATATATAAGCTATATTACTGTAAAGTTTCATCCAAATAAGTTCAGTAGTTTTTGCGTGAAAGAGCAACAAATATACATACAAACTTTCGCGTTTATAATATTAGTAAGGATTATTTCGATTCAATTCAACTTCAATTCAATTTGAAAGTATCATCTTCCGAGCCTTTATTCCCAAGTTTATTTGGGGTTGGCTACTAGTTCAACCGGTTTTACCTGAATTTCAGTTTTTCCACGGAGCGACTGGCATCGGACCTCCGTAACCCTAAGGGAGACTGAAATTCGAAGATTGAACTAGTTGTCAGTATATTTGAGGGCACTGACTTCCCAATAACGATTGCCATAGATGTTCATGACAACCGGGACCGTCGGCTTTACGTGCTCTCCGAGGCACGGGCGTGAATCACCGCCAAACTTCCAAACTCATGGCTGGTATTAGGAATTTCCTAAGAAAAACCCAAAAACACTGTTTTGGCCCGACCCGGGATTTGAACCCGAGACCTCTTGATTAGCAGTCGCATACGCTAACCACTAGACCAATGAGGCAGTTTGAAAAGTATATAATATACAAAAAAAAACAAATTTCAGTAATTGAATTTGCCGAACAGCCGAGCATTTTATCATGACGAATTAATAAACGTTCACAACACAACGTTTGTGGTATTTATAATTAGTTTTGGCCTCCTACAGTCTGCCACAGAAACGGGCGAAATCTTAATTGGAACAAAGACGTTACGGCCCCTATTTGTCATTTTGAAGTGTCCATAACAATAAGAGGAAATCTTAACGTGTAATTAAACGACAGAACAGTATAATTCAAACGCTTCCAAAAAGCCCTACTTTATGAGAGGCCCTCGTTCATTATTTAGGTTTGCCGTGAACTCCCCCTCTGTTTTCGAAGTTCGGAAATTTTTACAAACAAAATAGCTGACGCCCGCGGCTCCGCTCGGGTATGAAAAATAAATGTTGGCCAATTCTCAGACCTACCTGACATGCACACAAAATTTCATGCAAATCGGTTCAGCCGTTTCGGAGGAGTATGGGAACGAACATTGTGACACGAGAATTTTATATATAAGACTAGCTGATGCCCGCGGCTCCGCTCGCGTTTTAGAGGTATCAAAAATAGATGTTGGCCGATTCTCAGACCTACTGAGTATGCATATAAAGTTTCATAAAGATCGGTCGAGCCGTTTCGGAGAAGTATGGCAACGAAAACTGTGACACGAGAATTTTATATATATTAGATAAAATTGAGGTGCTTGTTTGTAATATCAAATTTATTTTACTAAATGTAGGTATATAAAAGTATACAAAAAAGCATTTTATTTAATTTTGTCTGTCTGTTTGTGCCGGCTAATCTCTGGAACAGCTGGACCAATTTTGATGTAACTTTCAGATGATGATATAAAGAGTAACTTAGGCTAAGGCTTTTTTTGACTAGATTCGCCCCGCAGCGTTACTCGCAAATTACAACAATAAACGCGTGTAACACCACGGGACTCAACCAGTTTCTAAATCCCTACTTCCCTACTTAATATAATAAATGCGAAAGTAACTCTGTCTGTCTGTCTGTTACGCTTTCACGCCTAAACCACTGAACCGATTTTGATGAAATTTAGTATGTAGATAGAACTGAACTTGGGAAAGAACATAGGCTACTTTTTACCGCGATAACCGACATACACGCGGGCGGAGTCGCGGCCAAAAGCTAGTAATATATAATTGCTTTATTCTTGACAAACTGTAAGGAAAACTACATATTATATATATTAGCTACGTTAATTAGAATTTCAGTTCGCAATAAAATCACTAAGCCACGTAATTTCGCGTAAATCCGTAAATAACACCAAGGAGTTTTATTGCTGCGGAGTTGTTGTACTCGAGGAAAATCATAAAGCATGTATATACAAAACAAGGTTTCTTATAAGGTTATTGAAACACACGTTAAAGATGAAGAACAGCCCGATGTTCTCATAAATACCTTTAATTAAACATAGTATGAAAAATAGATGTTTGCCGATTCTCAGACCTACTCGATATGCACACAAAATTTCATGCACACCGGTCTACCCGTTTCGGAGGAGTTTGGTAACAAACACTGCGATGAGAGAATTTTTTAATGTTAGGTACTTATTATAGATGACCTCAGAACGTGAGATGTTAATATTGATTTTAAAATATAAATGAATCATTATGTGATGAATGAATGATGAGTTGCCTCGGTCATCAGGACAGGAAAGGAATTTATATTCCTAATGCGGAATTCGTCTTATAAAAAGAAAAAAAAGAAAGAGAAAAAGAAAGAAAGAGAATTGATTTAATGTATATAATAAATAATAGTAGTATGCTAGCCCTTTAAAGTACACTGATAATTTTGTTTCATGGTAACGAAGTCCTTAACTTTGAAATCAATATACTTAATTTAAATAACAAAAAAAGATCATATAAAAACAACAAAAGCTTATGATGCTGTCAAGTATCATCTTGAGTTCAATTTTCAAGTCGAACAATTTATTTGTTGGTTTTGTTCACTAATTTTCAGTAAGTAATAACATGCAAAATGCCAGTCAGATGGTAAACTACACTTAATATCAATTAATACACAATAAAAAAAAACACCCTGTCAGTGAAATATAGCCGTAAACATATTTGTATTTAAAAGACTTTATATAAACTTTAGTTCCGGTATTATCATCAAATTGTACAAATTCTCACGCTCCGAATGAGTATTAAGACAGTAATAAATACAGGTAAGAATTCACATCCCTCGCGTTTCGAAGACGCACCGTACCTTCACCCATTGAAGGGTTTCTGACTTGAATACCTAATGTTTTTTTTTTTACTTTTTTTTCTTTCCTATGGCTCTCGGGAACATCCCTTTATATGTACGAGGCATTTTGTTTTATTATATTACGGCCGCCTACGTATTGTTTGCCCACTCACTAGTATTGTAGACTGTAGTATTACGTTTCTCAGTTCTAATGCTAAATATCAAGTATAAGCTTGTCCTTGCTAGAAAACGTACAATGTGCTACGGTAGCATAATATTTACAGTAACTACCTACTATACTTTCTGTGAACACCATTTAAATAACAAAAAACATTCAAGTGGCGAGTAAAAGCAACAATTACCAAAATGCAATTAAAATTACCTTTCTATTCTTACATGGAAACGAAATTATGCTCCAACACGCAATTCTGTTAAATCCAATACACTAATATTATAATAATTCACACAACACAAATTCAATCTATATTTCACCGCGAAATGGTTTGAAACACGACTTCACTAACGACACGTACACTCAGTTTGCGCGCCAAACCGCGACTGATGAATGACAGGCTTCGCTTCTAGTCACAGCGAACCTGCCGGCCTGTAACCAATGAATCGCGTCTCGCAACCACTTTTTTTAACAATCTACATACATTACTAATGTATTACATGCAGTAGCGATAATCTAATAAACTGCAACAGTAATGGATGATGCTTATATACTGAAATTACAATTCATGTCACGTACGCAGAATACGCTTTATTGAGGCTGTTGATTGGTTAGCACTGTAATGAGAACGAGGAAGCGTTAGTTTCACAGGGAATGATTTTAAATTATTTTTTATTTAGATAACGTCTATGGAAAAGTGCCGTGGAACCCCTTAATGATGACAATTGGATATTAAAATGAAAAATTTTGGATAAGTGAATGTTTTCAACACAGAATGCGCAAATCTATAATGCAATAAAATTATATTACTTGGAAGAAATATTTTGTGAATGTTTTATAAAGCCATTGTACAAGTGGGGTTCGAAAAATACGAAGTAAAAGTGTTTTTGGCGCTAACTCTATGCGGTGTCCCTGACCTGGTTTTGAAGCCTTCAGTATTTTATGCCTGTCTAGCACTTATATATGTGAACTGAACCTGAACATTACTCTTCATAGTAAATGCGAGTATTGAGAAGATATTATTTATTAAAACAATCAGGGATTGAGAGTACCTACTTTGTTACCCAGAATTTTGCACCAAATATCAATATTAGTTTCTACTGCAGGTGGAATTTCACACAAAAGCATTCTCACGTATGTAATGCGGAACTCTTAAATTTACAGTAGTGGCTCACAGGAATCTCTTAAACTTTGTTAGGTTTTGTATGGGTCGGCCATAAAGGATAATAATATTTATTTCAATACATTATTTTTTTCAAAAAATAAATTAGTTGCTCTATTGGCAGTAGACTATTTAAGTAATATTACTGTTTGAGGTAATTAAAAGGGATGAATAATGTTCATGAGGATGGGAAGACCATTTTGAGACATTGACAAACGATTAAGATTGAAAAAGTTTCTGTTTTAGAAGATCAACATACTTCTCCCTAGGTGTTTTCGAAACAAGAGATGTTCTTACTGTTATTTCGTTGTTTCTGAAAAACCAGTTCACAATAGCACCCAGCTCCTACAGAATGCAGAATAAATAATAGTCATATCAATAAATTCGGACCTGTAATACACAACGGCATCTAGCTTCAAACTAAGCGGAGCTAGTACTTTGAAAGCTAAAATGACTATCATCATCATCAACAGCCTTTAACAGTCCACTGCTGGACATAGGCTTCTCCTTTTAAAGGAGGTTTTGGCCTACTATACCACGCTGGCCAGACGGGTTGCTAAAGGGTTTGTTTCAAGTTTTCCTTCTCTTGCAGTGATGTTAGCTGCTTATTTTGTTCCTTGCTGTGTGACTATACTAACATAATATTTTTTTTTTGTAATCATGTACTCTGTTATACATATAATACACTTAAACTCCGAAAGAAATATTTTTAGATTATACAAACACTTAGTCCGACCTGGGAATTAAACCCATGTACCTTAACCACATCAGCCGCATACACTACCACTGCGCTACTGATGCAGTCCAGCAGAATGTGGCACCTAAAACCAATAAGCCTTAATTCCACCTAAGTATAAACAGAGTGGTGGTATTTATAACCGAGGCCATACAAATACAGTGACGTCACGAAATAAATGGATTACGTACATTTATAGTCTCGCAATTGGAAAGCTACTATTTTGAGACATCAACCCATTCTACTAATGACTATTTGTGGATTAAATAAATGTATTCGCACATTACACCGATTCAACGCCGACTTAACTCCAACTCAATCCACAGTATGGCATTGAAATGTAAGTTCTATGTTATGTTTATTAGGAATCAATTTGTCAACTTGTAAGTTAAAGGTATACGACTCGTGGTCAACGCGTTGTTCACCGACTCGTTTGCCCCTCGTTGTCGATGCTTACGAATCGACAATGTGCTTACGGCTAGCGGGCGACGCGTTGCCAACTTGTCCACTGGTGACCGATGCATTGATTGCCTAGCTGACGACTCGTTGATACCGAATCGATAGTTCTAGCTGGAAGGGTCTTGGATTGGCGTTGAGTCGGTGTTATATGCGAAGACCTTTAATTCTTTATTGTTGTACACAAATTTTCTTACTTTATTTACAAAGGAGATTACATTTACAAAGGCGAGCTTAACCCAAACCTGAGTTTTCTTCCAGCGAACCTTGAGTGAATAGAGGATAGATTAGATAACGGTAAAATCATGTGTACTAACATTGGATAAACTTCAAAAATCAGAAAAGAAGATTATGTAAATACCGAAAGTTAAGGTCATTCATTTTTGTGGCAATATCTATTTAATTTTCAAAATATACCTACTTACATACGTACTTATACATACATATATATACATTTACATATAAATATACATCCACACATACATACATATACATATAACTACATATACATCCAAAAAAATATGCAGAAAAATAACAAATAAAGACTATATACTACATTCTAAGGGCCTAATTATTGGAGGGAGAGGTAATAATCCCTGGTATTCTTTTTGAACACAGTTAATGAAGGGCTTTTACGTATTGCAAGCGGCAAGGCATTCCATAGCCGCACAGCCGCAACAGTGAATGACTTATCATAGCGACTTGTCTTATGGGAAGGAGTTCGAAGGAGGAGAGAAGATGAGGAGCGACAGAGGTTATTCCTAGGAACAAAGTATTCGAAGCGCTCACGGAGGTATATAGGAAAGTTAGGGTTGTATAGCGTGGAATATAGTAAAGAGAGAATGTGAACATCAACGCCGACGAATAGGAAGCCAATTTAGTTTTTTCCGAAAATCTGAAACATGGTCGTACTTTTTCAAGCCAAATATGAAACGGATACACAGATTTTGCAACCGTTCAAGCTTATCCCAAAGTTCTTCGGTGGCGTGGAGAAAGGAAATATCAGCATAGTCAAGAAGGGGAAGGAGAAGTGATTGAGAAAGCAGTATCTTGTCTGTAGAGGAAGAAAGCTTTGAAGACGTTTGAGGGAGTGGTAAGACCCAAACAGTTTTTTGCTTACCTCTGTCACATGCGTGGTCCACGACAAGTTACAATCCATAAAGATACCGAGATTTTTAACATCTTACAACCTTATGACTGATATCAAACTCTTTTTGCTGTCAATGTCCATGTTTTCTGAATGGAGTCCATCTATACAAGTAAATAACATAGAAGTGTCTGTTCATAATTTTAAAATTAATAGGTTTGCATTAAATTCATATGGAAGTTTATGCGATACTTACTCGTGCCTACATCAAAAAACAATTTTCATTTCTTTGTCTCTGTTTGTTCCGGCTAATCTATGGCACTTAAACAAGTTGCGCCCCGCGGTACTTGTTATAAAGATATACAAGAAAGGTGCAGCTAGTTTTTTTTATATATATATATATATAGCCTATCAAAGTGACTCTACACTGCCTGATGGAAAGCATGAGCAGAATCCAAGAGTGAGAGAAACCACACATCATTGCTGCAATTTTAGACAGTAAAGTATGGCGGCCCACACTATGGCGGCTTAGTGAGTACCCGGGATCATAGTGGGAAGGAAACACGTGAGCTGGTAGTAACTTTTGAACTTATTACCAGCTTTGTAATAAGTTCAAAAAGGAAGCTTAACTTAATTGTGTTTTATTTCCATGTGTCATTTCAAAGGTCATCGCCCACAACAAAGATAAATCTATTTGTATCAACCTGAGTCACAAGCAAACCAAGATTGGTTTGCACAGATGTGCCTTAGGTCATTTTTACACGCTTTATATTAGCTTCACCTGTATGTGTGTAACCGACTCCTTTGGGTGCGATTTTGACCCACTTTAAACGTCCAGGTTTCGTTCAAACTTTGTAGATTTATCGAGGAGGAAAGGTAAAAAAAAAGTGTTTACACAAATAAGTCTTTTTTAGTCTAGATTTTTTTTAACTCTAAAGTAGAAAATAATTTTACGTAAAGCCGTCGGTCCCGGTTGTCATGAACATCTATGGCAATCGTTATTGGGAAGTCAGTGCCCTCAAATATACTGATAACTAGTTCAATCTTCGAGTTTCAGTTCTCCCTTAGGGTTGCGGAGGTCCGATGCCAGTCGCTCCGTGGAAAAACTGAAATTCAGGTAAAACCGGTTGAACTAGTAGCCGACCCCAAATAAACTTGGGTATAAAGGCTCGGAAGATGAAGATGAAAGTAGAAAATAATTTTAATGTAACAAAGCGTGTGGTGCTTTCTGAAAATATTTCAATAACGTAGCCCTACGCTTTATCCATTAAAATTATTTTCTACTTTTTAGTTTAAAAGCGTGTTTGTTCAGTTTTTTAAAACTATTTATTTTTTATATTTAAGCTTAGCAAATTGACTACTCTGCCTTATGAAAAGCATGAGTAGAATCCACCAGGAGTAGGGTATTGTATGAACTCACAATGAGACTGGTGGCAGTCTCATTGTGAGTTCATACAATGAAGCATGGTGACCCACACCATGGTGGCTTAGTAAGATGTTTCTGCAGGCCGGGAGAATGTTGCAGACTGATTGGGCTCCCGGTATCACACTCACCAATGAAAGACAGCACAAATGCTGTTATTTTAGGTCGGTCTTCTATGTGAGGGTAGTACTGGCCCAATCGAACCGGCCCATTCGTGCTGAAATCAACGTGACTCTACTACCAACTAAAGATCTTTTTTTCTTACTACCTATTAAAAGACTTTTTATTAACTATAGAAACAATATATGATACTAGTTGACCCAGCGAACTTCGTACCGCCCAACTTTAAAATTCCAGAACTTGATCGCAGCGCCACCTACCGGGTCCAATTGCGAATCTAAACCATTCCCAGATCCCCTTGAACACACACAAAAAAATTCATCAAAATCGGTCCAGTCGTTTGAGAGAAGTTCAGTGACATACACACTCACACAGGAATTATATATATTAAGATGAATAAGAAGAATTAAACGGATCACATTTCGTTTCAGATATTGCTTTTGAATACTGTGTTTTATCTACAACAAAAAAAAAACTAAAGAGTTTGTTTGTTTGTTGGAACGCGCTAACTTCAGGAGCTACTGGTCCGATTTCAAAAATTATTTCTATTCATTGATCATGAGGAAAAACAAAGTCATTATTACTCTAATTATAAGACATACACAAGTGCTAAGTACTAACGTAAGTATTACATTATCACCGTCTAAATTAAAACCTAGATTTAAATGACAAACAATTAAAGTAAACGGGGCTACATTATAAGAGTTAATCTGCTGAAGAATTATTTTTGAGAACAACCTTGTAAATTACTAACAAGCCAAAGTTAAAATCGCCTTGTCAGCTTAACTCTTCGTAATGGAAAGCTTTTGGTGTTTGTATGAGCGTTGTATTTTCCACTTTGTTATGTAAAAAGTTTTGGAGGCTATCACAAGGTTATGCGATTTAAATTGAAAAAGGTTTGGTGCTTTGTTAGTTGGAAAATTTTAAATTGAATGTACATGATTTATTTTCTAATTTACATTAACTATTCTGTACAGTATTCTGATCTATTATATTCTTCAATAAAATAGAAGTGTCTGTATGAAACATCAATTGAAAAGGTTTTTACTTAAGGCTAAAATGTCCATACAAACGGTATACCAAGATCATTTGCAGTATAAACATATTTCCACGATGATATGTTGATATTCGGACTTAGACTGTATTTATTTAGGTTAATAACGTCTTTATTTTTAAAAATAAACTTATATAGAATAAAATATAATCAAATTAAATTTTACATATTTTACATTGTAAATGTCATGTTTTCATTTTGTTTTTTTCTGTCTTAAAAACCAAAATATTTCTAATATTGTTTCATCAATAACATATCTCATATTATTATGCTACTACTTACACAAAATAAATCGAAATATATTGAGTTTTCATTCATGATTTTCGATATTACGAAACACTTCCATATTTTCACAAATTTCAAGCAATTAGTAGTGCTATCGCATCAAAAAATATTTCAATGTGTGTGTGATTCGTGTCAGTCAAATAATGATAGCCGAACCCTCTACGAGAGAGACCGAATTACTACGCATGAATGCCAATCAACATACACACATACAGCGGTGCACTCGTATCTACGTTGTATTTTGTCAAAAAGAGACAGTAATATTTTACGAACAAATTTCAACTTGCAGTTTCGAGTGTCGTACGCCGGCCTCTTAATGCATTAGAAAGCATAATATACGACACTTACATCAAAGAAGTCAAATACATATATAAAAAGAAATGCTTGGTAAAGGACGCAGCCGAAGTTGTGTGCTAGTAATCCTGTATTTGTTTTTTGCCGTTCAAATTCAAACAGAAAGCTCTCACATATTCTGACCACGTTGTCGTAATTAAACCACAAGTCCGCAGAACTTTCAGGGTAGGCGGTTTAGTTGGGTACCTACTACAAATATCCATACTAATATTATAAATGCGAAAGTAACTCTGTCTGTCTGTCTGTCTGTTACGCTTTCACGCCTAAACCACAGAACCAATTTTGATGAAATTTGGAATGAAGATAGAACTGAACTTGGGAAAGGACATAGGCTACTTTTTACTGCAATAATCGAGATACAAAGGCCAAAGCTAGATGATTATAAAAATACATAAATCGTAGGTATCAAAATCTATCACTGTTTATCTCCTGTCAAAGCTTCACAGGTTGCTAGGCATAACACAATTGCATGGCAACCATAATGATAGTTTGACAATGACATATAGACCAGTAGTTCAGGGTAGTTAATTTTTGAAAACAAATAAAATTATAGTAGGATGAAACCTATTGGAAAAGGAGGAGAATATTATAAAAATAAAAGGGAAAATAATTTACGGGGGATCTGAGGTCGGGAAGGGGTAGGGGGGGAGGTTTTCGGGTCCTTTAAGCGGGGCGTGAAAAAGCATCTCACTAAGCCGCCATAGTGTGGGCCGCCATACATTATTGTCTGTATTGGCAGCAAGTGTAGTAGCCCCGACTCTTGGATTCTGCTAATGCTTTCCATCAGGCAGGGTAGAGTCACTTTGGATGGCTAAATATATTAAACAAAGGGTAAAGAACGGTTTATCTCGATTTCCGGCAAAACTACAAGTCCTATGGAAAAAAGTTAAATGGCAAAGTTGTAGGTAATCAAAAGATCTACAATTTTTAGGGTTCCAAAGTTTATGACTTCGAACCCTTATCGTCCGTCCGTCCGTCCTCCTTACCGTCCAATCGGTAAGTGCTAGAAAGATGAAACTTTGCATGAATATGTATTGTAATTACGCCGACAAAGCGTTACAATAAAATTATGTAAAATATTTTTATTTAGGGTACCTCCCATACACGTAAAGTGGGGATGTTTTTTTTCTAGCAGCTACCCCATCATCTGGGGTATCATTATATAGGTCTTTTAAAAACATTAAAAGGTTGTTAAGACGATCTTTAAACCCATTTTTTGATTTAGGTATCCGTTTGCGAGAAATTCCACTTTAAAGGCCACTTTTTTTGTAAAAACAGGGCGTCGTCGTCCCCCCTCTAAAAGCTAAACGGCCGGCTCAAAAAATCTGGAAAAATTCGTGATAGTGGTCCATATAATAACTTTAAATGAAAACTATAACGAATTAGATGACTTTGTTAGTTCAGGAGTTATAGAGGCTTAACTTCTACAATGTGCTTACTTGGAAAAGTCATACAAAATTAACGCATTAATACGTAAACATAACAATTATCCATTGGATACAATTTCTAATCCACGTACCATTATGGGTGACTGAGGAACCCTTTCCCGTGCGTGGCCTGACACGCACTTGGCCGAGTTTTACCTCAAATTATATGTGAAAAATTCAAAAAACTAAGTTTTTGGTTTTTTTTTTTTCTTTTACAAATAAAATTATTTTTAAACGAAATTTAGTGAAAACTTACCTTTTTTGCCTTTTTACCTTATAATTTATTTAATTTGAAATATTTATTTTTTCACCCGATTTTGACTTAATACCGAAAATTCACCCGTCAAAATATCTACTTTTTTCAAAAAATTAGGGTGTTTTCTGTTTGATGAAATGTCTCCTTTCCGATGGTGTAATCCCTACTTATATTATAAATGCGAAAGTAACTCTGTCTGTCTGTCTGTCTGTTACGCTTTCACGCCTAAACCACTGAACCGATTGAAGATAAAGGAAGAAAGTAGGGTTTGAAATAGGGGATGAAAGTTTGTGTCTAAGTTCCTTATTTTCAAACATAAAATCATGTAAGATTGTTTAAACTACCCTTACCGTGTCCCGCGATATATACGAATTCCACGCGGGCGAAGCCGCGGGTGGAAAGCTAGTTAATACATATACAGTGGGCGTTCCATCACGGCGAATTCCTGATTATATAGAAATAGATAGTTCTAGATACTGTTGTTAGTCAACCTAATTACAATATGTACAATGCGTAGTCCACTGCTGGACATAGGCCTCTCCCATTGCATGCCACTCTGATCGATTTTGGGCGTTTCGCATCCAGCTCCTGCCATCCATCCTGCGCAAGTCATCACTCCAACTTGCCAGTTGGCAACTTACACTACATTTGCTGAATTTCTGTTAAAGATACATACAAAGAAACTAACGTCATCAATACATTGTAAGATATAGTTCCATTAAGTGACCTTCACAGATCGACAGCCGTATTTATTAATTAGGCATTCTGTGCGCTCCAATGGGCTTTTGGAACCGTGAATCTACAGGACCGAGAGAAAGTTATACCTCTACGTTTTATATATTTTTCTCTTTATATATATTTCTCTCCGTTTTTAATATTATAAGTACTTTTTACTTGGGAAGAAACCAAGAAGCCACATAACAAGAAATGGCAAATCATTTATAAAATATATGTATAATGATTACGTATATATTCAGATTGGTTCTAAAAAGCGTTTTTATAAATTAGCCGCCAAAACGACAACTCTGCGTGATGCCTGGTGGAAAGCATGAGCAGAATCCAATTGGGTCTAATGAACAATGTGGACAGTGCAGCATGGTGACCCTCACTATGGCACCCAAGTGAGAGGCATTTACATGCTCATGGCCTGTTTCTCTCTATAGGACTCCTATAGGACTTTTATGTGTACGACTCTAAAACGGTAACTCCCAAAGCCAACACGTGCTGTCGTGTAGAGGAAGGGAGATAGTGAACCCAATTGGAAAGTTCGTCAGAACACTCTTCATGATAATGGCGTTGAGTGTCTGCAACGCAATTTAAGATTTCACGCCACATCACTGCACTAATTTTAACGAAATTTTTCATGGGTATACTTAGATTCTTCAGAAAGGAAAGAAGAAAGGAAGATGAAATAAACTACTCTTTAACCGACATACATGCGGGCGGAACCCCGGGCAAAAGCTAACACTATAAACAACTGCCACAGCAACAATGTGGCTTTTATATATGAGCTAATTTTGTGACTAGAAATACATTCACTTACATACGCGTACCTACTTAGTAAACCATTGATACGCTTTCGGAAACTAGATCAAGGCTGGTGTTTTGTCGATCGGGTCATATTAACCGAACAACTATTATACTCATAAATATATGTACAAATGTCTGCTCACATTTACCTTTTAAATTTTACAACTACCCTCAGACAGACATGAACAAAGTTTAATGATTATATTATGATATAATGAGTTTAATATAACCGCAGGTAACACCGAGAGTCTTAGTTAGTTTCTCATAAAAAGTTTCAATATTCCTTTAATCTGAGTTGTTAATTATTTATTATCTCAATTTTGGAGTACTCTAGTAAACGATACTCCTCTTTTACATTAATTAAGTTAAGAAGTCCTTCAAAAATTCTACATGCCAAATTATAAAGGCCCGAGTGCTTTCTCAAGATATTTGAAATTAAATTAATTTTAGGCGGAGATACTTTATTAGAAGATTCTTTGAACTTTTCTGATGAATAGCCCTTTGCGATATATTTATTTGTTATTATTGCACCCAAACGAGTGTTAAGGCCAGGTGGAGTGACGATTTGCGCAGGATGGCTGGCAGGAGCTGGATGCGAGAAGCCCAAAATCTATTAAAGTGGTGTCCAATGGGAGAGCCTATGTCCAGCAGTGGACTGAGATGGGCTGATGATGATGATGATTATGATGAGTGTTAAAACGAAGTGAACTAAGTACCAATTTACGCTGTGAAAAAAAAAACCGAGGCACTTATCCGGTGCGTCCGGATAGGATGTACGGAGTCAACACGTATACATTCTCAGTCGGACTAGTTCGCAATTCGATCAGTATGAGATGCTTTTTAAAAATAATAAATAGGATGTCTTTAGTAAATCGATCATGTCTTTTTTTAGCTTATGGAATTAACTTACTGTTACCCTTTTCAACACTTACGATACATCGTAAGTGAGGTTACCTTTTCCACCTTGACTAGACTGCACGGTTGGCCGAGTAGTTAAAGCGGTCGCCACGCTACTTCGGCAAATGTCGTAGGTTCAAATCCTACTTGGGTTAACACTTTTTGTAATTAACAAATTGTTGTTCTGAATCTGGGTGTTCTTTGTGTCTTTTTCATGTGTCATTTCCTAATGCGAGAGTTGTCAAAAAAAACCATTTTGCTTTTCTTATGGTTCTTTATTCCTGAAAGACTTCCTAAAAATGACTGACTTCAGCCAGGTTGACATAAAAAAAAATTGGGAATATAGGAGAAAAATGATGATGATGATTTTTTAAAACAAAAAGGTTGCAAGAAGTGTTTTAAATGTCATTTATTAGAAGGTAATTCAAAATGATGCTAATTTGTGAGGTAATAATTAAAAAACAATAAGACAAACTAGTACCAATTAACAAAGCATTTGACTAATTATAAACATGCCATACGTAATTAACATTTTGTATAAATGACTAACTTTAAAGCGTAATTGTAAAGTAAAAACTATAGGTATTACTATGCAGAATATTTACTTTATCAAACATAATAGGTGTAGTAAAAAGAAACTAATTTTTTGCATGACACTGAGTCAACTAATCACAAAACTATAAGAAAAGTGTTTTAGCACGAAATCTCATCTTTCTAAAGCTGTTCAGTGGAATCCGGTGGGACTTATACAAAGTAAGATGCAGATAACCAAAGCCATTTATTGGAAAAAACATGGATTTCTGTCTAAAGCTGAATAAGGCACTATTACCACCAGTACTACCATCATCACCAATCATCAACAGCCTTTAATAGTCCACTGCTACCTGATGTAAATTTGCATAATAGAAATGAACTCCGTATATTTTGTTAAATTCGCCATGTTGTTCATATCTCTGCCGGGTACAATAGGTACTTTTTGTAATACTTAACTTAATGTCATATCCAAAGTAAGGCTGTTTGTTACAATTTCACTCCTAAATCGCTCAACTGAATGTGATAAAATTTATAACTCTTGATTTTTGAAGATCGGCGTAGCTATTATATATCGCGAAAACCAACATACATACAGGCAGAGTTGCTAGCAAAATTTAGTCTAATTGTTGACCGACAAATTTGCAATTTTTGCAAATACTAAACCCGTCATAATCGATAGGGACACACAAAAATGATAAAATCTCCCCTTTTATTAATATTTTAAAAGCTATTTCGATTATCGCGGTAAAGAGTAGCCTATGTCGTTCCTATAGAATCGAAGTATATCCATGTCAAATTTCATTGAAATTACTGCCGTGGCTTAGCCGTGACAGCGTAACAGGCAGACAGGCAAATTTACTTTCAAACTTACAACATCATTATGCCTTCCTCGTACGTATGTCGAATACCCAATGACAAATACGCAAGTATTTACAAGTATTTCCACGTCACTAACTTAAAATCTTTTGAAGTTCGTTTAATATGACTGTCAATTTAAGCAAGGGGAAGATTATAGGGAGCATGTAGTACTTTCAGTCGAATGCGTATGAAGAAGGGTTATGTTTTCCAATAAACTTATATATATATATTTCTTTGGGACTGAAGTGGACCTGAAGTGTTTGATGGATTTTGTGCCTTATCTTGAGTTTAACATTAGTAACAAAATCGTGTGCGTCTTGGAACGCCTGACAGAAGTGATAACTTAAACTATATATCCATACTAATATTATAAATGCGAAAGTAACTCTGTCTGTCTGTCTGTCTGTTACGCTTTCACGCCTAAACCACAGAACCAATTTTGATGAAATTTGGAATGAAGATAGAACTGAACTTGGGAAAGGACATAGGCTACTTTTTACTGCAATAATCGAGATACAAAGGCCAAAGCTAGATGATTATAAAAATACATAAATCGTAGGTATCAAAATCTATCACTGTTTATCTCCTGTCAAAGCTTCACAGGTTGCTAGGCATAACACAATTGCATGGCAACCATAATGATAGTTTGACAATGACATATAGACCAGTAGTTCAGGGTAGTTAATTTTTGAAAACAAATAAAATTATAGTAGGATGAAACCTATTGGAAAAGGAGGAGAATATTATAAAAATAAAAGGGAAAATAATTTACGGGGGATCTGAGGTCGGGAAGGGGTAGGGGGGGAGGTTTTCGGGTCCTTTAAGCGGGGCGTGAAAAAGCATCTCACTAAGCCGCCATAGTGTGGGCCGCCATACATTATTGTCTGTATTGGCAGCAAGTGTAGTAGCCCCGACTCTTGGATTCTGCTAATGCTTTCCATCAGGCAGGGTAGAGTCACTTTGGATGGCTAAATATATTAAACAAAGGGTAAAGAACGGTTTATCTCGATTTCCGGCAAAACTACAAGTCCTATGGAAAAAAGTTAAATGGCAAAGTTGTAGGTAATCAAAAGATCTACAATTTTTAGGGTTCCAAAGTTTATGACTTCGAACCCTTATCGTCCGTCCGTCCGTCCTCCTTACCGTCCAATCGGTAAGTGCTAGAAAGATGAAACTTTGCATGAATATGTATTGTAATTACGCCGACAAAGCGTTACAATAAAATTATGTAAAATATTTTTATTTAGGGTACCTCCCATACACGTAAAGTGGGGATGTTTTTTTTCTAGCAGCTACCCCATCATCTGGGGTATCATTATATAGGTCTTTTAAAAACATTAAAAGGTTGTTAAGACGATCTTTAAACCCATTTTTTGATTTAGGTATCCGTTTGCGAGAAATTCCACTTTAAAGGCCACTTTTTTTGTAAAAACAGGGCGTCGTCGTCCCCCCTCTAAAAGCTAAACGGCCGGCTCAAAAAATCTGGAAAAATTCGTGATAGTGGTCCATATAATAACTTTAAATGAAAACTATAACGAATTAGATGACTTTGTTAGTTCAGGAGTTATAGAGGCTTAACTTCTACAATGTGCTTACTTGGAAAAGTCATACAAAATTAACGCATTAATACGTAAACATAACAATTATCCATTGGATACAATTTCTAATCCACGTACCATTATGGGTGACTGAGGAACCCTTTCCCGTGCGTGGCCTGACACGCACTTGACCGAGTTTTACCTCAAATTATATGTGAAAAATTCAAAAAACTAAGTTTTTGGTTTTTTTTTTTTCTTTTACAAATAAAATTATTTTTAAACGAAATTTAGTGAAAACTTACCTTTTTTGCCTTTTTACCTTATAATTTATTTAATTTGAAATATTTATTTTTTCACCCGATTTTGACTTAATACCGAAAATTCACCCGTCAAAATATCTACTTTTTTCAAAAAATTAGGGTGTTTTCTGTTTGATGAAATGTCTCCTTTCCGATGGTGTAATCCCTACTTATATTATAAATGCGAAAGTAACTCTGTCTGTCTGTCTGTCTGTTACGCTTTCACGCCTAAACCACTGAACCGATTGAAGATAAAGGAAGAAAGTAGGGTTTGAAATAGGGGATGAAAGTTTGTGTCTAAGTTCCTTATTTTCAAACATAAAATCATGTAAGATTGTTTAAACTACCCTTACCGTGTCCCGCGATATATACGAATTCCACGCGGGCGAAGCCGCGGGTGGAAAGCTAGTATAATATATAATCGAAAAGCTTCTGTCCGAAATACGGCTAGCGCTGTGAGTTGGAGTGAGAGAGGAGGAGCTTCCCTACAGCTGCCGTCTGCGTGAGAGAAAGAGAAGCCGGATAAACTAGTGCCGTAACGTGTTATCACGTAACGTGTAACGCCATGAAAACCACTTCAAAAATATTTAGACAAATATATTAATACGTAAAGCTAAAGCATTGTAACCTTTCTTACGAAAATTATGCCAATGGAGGAGTATGAAATTTGGCACAATTAATGTTTATATGGAGGAGAAGTGCAGGAAGTTAAAAATGACGAGAATAATTTTTTGGTCGAATTTACACCACTGACCGACGATAAACGACAATCAGTTCAGAGAAAACTGATTCTTATTAAACGGAGTCTATTTCTATATCTTCTTCCTAGCCCATATTCCCAAGATAATTTTAAGTCGGCTACTAGTTCAACCGGCTTTTCCACGGAGCGACTAGCATCGGACCTCCGCAACCCTGAGTCAAACCCGGAGTCTATTTCTATAATGACAGTCATTACTTATGATGTTCAAAAATTAACCTGTTACTTTTGGCTTATTTTTAAATCGACAAAATTATGAGCAGAGTTCACATCGTTCAGATGAAGCTTTAAGCCAAATATGTACCTGTACGATATCCTCATTTTTCAGAGACCACAATAAATTTATTCTATTCCCCGTCTATGAGGTACGGTTTCAGTTGTTAGTAAATTAGAACGTGCAATATTAGAGCGTGTTTGATCACGTGCGCCCTAATTAGCCTTGCACATTTGAGTAAGCGTGGTGGTGAGTTAGTTCCTTTGTGTAAGTCAACCATTTCAAATATTTACACAAAACTATGCGGTGTGACTTCAATTAGTTACATTATAGTTTGGAATTGAAACTGTGCAGTGAGTAGAACAATAATATAAGAAACTAGTCGAGCCTCTCGGTGTTGCGTATAACACGGTTGTTGGTTTAAAAAAAAAACTGGGCCTAGCCTAAGTTACTTCTTACTAGTATTTCATCAACTATCCGCTAGTGTAACTCTCGTAAAAAAGCTGCCAAGTGCGAGTCGGACTCGCCCATGAAGGGTTCCGTAGCAGCAATTTATATCATTTATAAGTTCTTATAAATTGCGTGTTACGATTTATGACGTATTAAAAAAAAATACTCACTAGATCTCGTTCCAACCAATTTTCGTTGGTAGTTTGCATGGTAATGTACAACATATATTTTTTTTAGTTTTGTCACTCTCTTATTTTCGGAAATAATTGGCTGTGACATACGGACGGACAGACAGACAGACAGACAGACAGACTTGACGAATCTATAAGGGTTCCGTTTTTTGCCATTTGGCTACGGAACCCTAAAAATCGATCCCGTCCGTTCGAACCGTCGTTATTTTTGATGGAAGTACCTTACTACTTTCAGAGGCATTTATTAAAAATCTGTTAACCTAAAATTACAAAGAGCACTTCAATTTTATTTGTAGGCATAGATAACTGTCAATGTAGCGATCTGTTCTCAGAAGAATAACCTAAAATGACAGCAATGGATGCGGTCGTGTTCCGTTGGTGAGTGTGAGAGCGGAGGCTTCATGATACAGAAGCATATCAATAGGTTACCATAGTGTGGATCACCATGGTGGTGCCCGCAATAGTGCGGGCAGGCGCTGGGAGGAGTCCAGAAAGAAATCCCGTCCCTGGACTCCTTCCAATATACAGGCGCAGAGATGTTCACACCGTGTGGTTTTAGTCGGTTCGAGTCCGACACACCACCCCGCCGTAACCCTCGACGGGGTGACGGTCCGTGGGGATTTCCACACGTTAAAAAAAAAAAAAAAAAAAAAAGTGTGGATCACCATACATTGCCTGCATTCGCAACGACAATGGTGGCCACTACTCCTGGATTCTTCTTATGCTTTCCATCAGGCAGAGTAGAGTCACTTTGGCAGGTCCATCCAACTCTTATATCTTTAGGGAAATGATTATTGGGTATATTATGTTTATCCGCAGTGTACTGTCAATAGATATCATCATCATCATCAACAGCCTATAACAGTCCACTGCTGGACATATGCCTCTCCTTAGAAAGGAGGTTTTGGCCTACTATACTACGCTGGCCAAACGGGTTTGTAAAGGGTTTGTTTCAAGTTTTCCTTCTCTTGGCAGTGATGTTGGCTGCTTATTTTGTTCCTTTAGTCGCCTCTTACGACACCCATGGAATGAATAGGGGTGGTGACAATTGTATTCTTAATCCATCACCACACGGACTGTCATTAGACATATGACTTTTTATGGCATTTCATTTAACGTCGAAGATTTACACAAACAGACTTACACCGCAACGTTATTCTAATACCTTTATTTTTTTATTATTTCATAGCATCACAGAAGTAGTATCGCAAAGTTATCGCAAAAAGTAATAGTCTATATATGATAGCATGATAGGCCTTATCGATAATTTTGAAAGCCTCTCCAAAAGATACAGCAGTATGCATTAAGCTTTGCAAGTACGCAATGGACAACAAAGTCTAAAAGTTTTTTTTTTTTTTAACTTATTTGATGCCTACCAATGTGACTCCACTCTGCCTGATGGTAAGCATGAATGGAATCCAAGAGTGGGGGCCACCACACTTCCCGCGATGCAGGAAGTATGGCGATGCTGACCCAGACTATGACGGCTTTGTGAGATGCTTTTTCACACCCCTATTAAAGGACCCGGGATCATAATGGAAATAAACACGTGGGATGGTAGCGAGTTCCAGTTTTTAACCGCTCGGCACAGGAAAGAAGAGCCAAACCGTTTAGTTCTAGTGCGGACATTGTACATTGGCTTTATTGTTGTATAACTGCGAACAGTTTGAATAGTACTTGTGAGCACTTTGTAGTCACTAGTGACCTAAGTTTGTTTTTTGACTGGCGGTTGTAATAATAATATTAAATAAATATTTCGGACATCTTACACACAACGCCATCTAGTCCCCAAACTAAGCAAAGCTTGTATTATGGGTACTAAACAACTGATATACATACATAAACATACTTTTTTTTGTAAATACATACTCATTATATATAAAAAAACACCCAAACTCCAAAACAAATATTTGTATATCACACAAATATGACCCGGGAATCGAATCCGCGAACCCAGTTTAGCAGTCCAGCACGAACTCAGTATACTATTACGCTACCGACGGAGTCAATGTAAGCATTTCCATTGCCATTTATCTAATTACTCTGTTACATTATACATAATTACCCCATGATGAAGTAAAGCAAAAAAGTACCGATAACATGCAATCATTAGTTTACTGGGTTAGTAAGCATTCATTGTTTTTCTTGTATATCATGTTTTTACACTAAGTTTTCGTACTGGTTCGTTACTGCGTCCTGCAAATGAGAGAAATACTGCAGTAATGTAAATTCATACATGCTATGAAAATGCCATGCCCGCGGGCGCGTTTGTGTGTATGTGTATGTATGTGTGTGTGTGTGTGTGTGTGTGTGTGTGTGTGTGTGTGTGTGTGTGTGTGTGTGTGTGTGTGTGTGTGTGTATGTATGCGCGTTTGTGTATGTGCGTGTGTATGTGTGTGTGCCCATCTGTTTTTATTTTTTCTATCGGTATATTCATACGATAAAACATCGGAGCGCAGGAAATCTGTATGTTTGTGTTTTACATTTGTGTCTCAAAGTTTTATATTAGTCAATTACGTTAAGTGTGAGAAGTGTATAATTTTTAAATTGCGTTAAATATTCTATCCCGGTCTTTGACAATGAATAACTTTATGAAATTTAATAAATATACCTACTGTAATAGAGACATATTGCATCTCACCTACATAGTAAGCACCAAGTAAAACAGTAACTTTCAGATGCGCGTCTATTGGCCCGCGCCGGACGCACGGCACCACGGCACGCAACGGATTGAACGGATTTGCCTTGCTCATAAATGCCGGCGTTCGGTTCGGGCGGCGCGGATAGTGGACGCAGCACTATGTGAAATTACACAAAGCAAAATAAAATCCGTTGCGTGACGTGCGTGCCGTGCGTCCGGCGCGGGCCAATGGACGCGCACCTTTAACAGTTTATTAGGATACAACAGACATAATGACTAAAACACACGGGACTGTGGGTAGTTGAAAAATATTTAACAAACATTTGAAACCTTATCATGTACCGTTAAATGTTCCTTAATAGTACAAATCAAAATAAAACGAACATAAAAGTGAAAGAGGTCCATTTGAAGGAACAACCAGAGCACAATTTAAAAACGATATTAAACGTATATCGTTTCCGTTAACGGTAGTTACACACACACCATATAGATTCATGGACAGAAGGTTAACTTTGAAAAGCATTTGAAATTGATTATTTTATATTTAGCGTTTGAAACTTACAAACATTGAGAGTTAATTTGCAGCTTTGAAACCCTGTAATCATTTCATTATAGTTAGTTGAATACAGTCAACAAAGCATTTGTTCCACATATGTATTTAAAACTGGAATGCCCGTTTTCAACATCTATACTTAAAACATCTCCTGACTAGGAACATCCTAATGTAGGTAGCCTCATAAAGGTGTCCCCTAAATGTTGATGAAAAGGATCACTAAGGGTTAGCTGACTCTCTATAGTGGCTCTTTAAATTTAGGGTGTTCTGGTAAAAATGTACGTAAGTTACACTAGCCACAAATTTAGTGTTTCGTCAGAAGTTCGCATTTCTGACATAAGAACAAAGGGTAATAAGTACCAGATGACTATTAAAATACTATGAAGAATACGCCGTTTTAATTTAATCTATATCATGCGACGATTAAGACATCTTATCGGTCGTAAATATTTTTGATACATATAAAAGCATTAGATAAGTACATATAACACGGCTACACGTGTCAATGTCAGATAATATCACTCTTGAAGTAATTTCTTATGTAACTAATTTATTTCCTCGCTATATGCAATAATACTATAAAACCAGCTGAAACGAGTAACGGCGCGGGGCAAAGTTAGACTAAAAAGTTAAGTCTTAAGTTACTCCTTATGTCCTCAGTAATTTGCACGTGAAAGTCAAGTTAAAGACGGTCCAGGCATTTTAGAGATTAGCTGGAATAAATAGACAAACAAAAATCTCGAAAATTGATTTTTTGTATTGATATAAGTACTATAAATACTTTGATATGCATTTAGTAAAAACTCCTTATTTGACAGACATTCCAATTCTATTTATTTTTATAGATAAAACTACTAGCTGTACCCTGCATTACGTTGCTATTGCGTACTATAAATATTAATAAATAAATTCATTCATTCATTAAACATTTTCATGTAAGTACATACTAGCTTTTGCTACGTTTTAGTAACGAAAGAGTTTAATATATAATTTATTTAGAACTTATCAAGAGAAATAAACTACTGCACCTTTATTGCACATTGGCCTTGCTGCAAGTTAGTACGGAATAAAACGACTATAATTACTTGCATACATATTAAATTGTCGCGTGTTTACAACTTACGAATACAATCGTACATCTTTTTGTACAAGTCAATTATTTGTATGTTGGCTTTATAAACACTGGTACATTTTAAGGGTATATATAGACTCTATAAAAAATATTGTCTTAAACCATTTCATTCGCTATCCTCACGATCGCCGAATGTTGTGGCTACGTTAATCTTGCCGTTGAATGTTTTTACTTGCAACAAACGAGATGTCGTATGTGTACATAGAGGCTGAATGCCCGAAGCTAAAACACTGGTACCTTTGTGAAAAAGCAATCACCCACCAGGTTCGCACAAATACTGACTGCATTCAAGAGCTGATCACAAATCAAGTCTTACAAGAATCCTGCAAATTTACCAAAGTCACCTTGACAAGAGAAGCTATGGAAAAACTGGATGACCAACACTACGTTCTGTCATTTCCTCGGCAAACGAAGACACAATTGATATGCAAGCAGAAAGACTACACGTCGCTACAGGGCAGCTATCTTGCTACACTTCCTATGGGATGTCGTTTGAAATCCGAAGAATTTACCATTGCAAACGATAATGATGAAATTAAAGGCCAGCCCCTGAAAATCATGAGGATACCATATAATGCTGGAAAATACGCTGCAACTGCTGCCCACGTCAAACTGAATTCGATTGATCTTCAAGGATTACACAGCATCCAAGAAAAAGTCATGATCCAGCCACCAGTTCGACTTGAAAACCTGCAACCGGAGATACTTTATCACACGACAATCCCATTCTACGGAGTACTATTGGGTGCAGGCCTTCTCTTCAGCATCCTCATATCTCGCCGTTATTTTTGCAATCAAGACAAAACGACAAAAAAGGACCAGCCAACTGTCATCTTGGGAAGAAAAGAAAACCCTGAGGACCTTCCTGCAACATTTTCACTCAACGTGCTAAAATAGTTGCCATTCTAAGAGGGGAGGAATTACATAGCGCTACTCTATGTGGACCGCTGACGCCGCACTTGCACAATGCCCTGCGCATATTGTTTCAACTAAATTAAAGAGCTGATTCATGTCCGGCGTTCATCGATTCCATATATTGTAAATTAGTATATAATACGTATTTTATTTGGTAAGAGTAATTATTCCATATTCCTACTTTGAAGTGGAATGATTATTCATTAGGGTTAATTTTGTAGTTTTATTTTATTAATTAAATTAGTTGTAAAATCATTTCGGTTTTTTTTCAATCTTTCTGCTGCCGCAAACGTAATTGGCGGCTCTAAGGCCTCCATCTATGCTTCATGACTGTTATCTTGTGATAACAACGGGGACCGACTGCTGAACGTGACCTACGAATCACTGAAACGATCATAACATATCTATGACACAAACGGTCACCCATCTAGATACTAACCGCACTGTTGATGCTTACCTTCGGTGATAGTTTCCAATCACCTAAGGCCACTCGGCTATGAGCGGGTGGATAATCACGGGAGGAGGGAGGGACCTAACAATAAATATTCAAGATCGGAAGGGCACCCGACTATGAGCAGTTCAAATTGACTGAAATGTACCAGTTTTAATAAATCGAACATACAAATTGACTCGTCTACTTGTATGCACTAATACATACTATAAAGTGCAAATAAGTTGACGAATCACTTTATCGTATGGTACTGCCACCCAAACGATGCCCATGGGCGGTAATTTATTCTTCCTATCGTGTGGATGGCAATACTGAAAAGTTATAAGCGCGTGCCCACCCTATGCATGTCCTCATCAAAATGGAGGAGGAGATATAGACCTTCGGTATCACACACTCGATATGATATGATATTGATGGCATACCGTATTGTTTTATATTGCTTTAATTCCACCTAAACTCCCCGCTGGAGTTAGAGTCCTAGAGGGTTCATCATCATCAACAGCCTTTAACAGTCCACTAATGGACATAGGCCTCTCCTTAGAAAGGAGGTTTTGGCCTACTATACCACGCTGGCCAGTCGGGTTGGTATAGGGTTGGTTTCAAGTTTTCCTTCTCTTTGCATTGATGTTGTCTTGCCTAGTTTATCTCTTAGTCGCCTTTTACGACACCCGCGGGATGAACAGGGGTGGTGACACTCTGTATTCTTAATCCGTCACCACACCACACCTACACACGCAACAAAAAACATTCGCAATATTTGCATTATTGCTAACACTGAACCAGACTACGCAGTTTCAATGTCGAACAAAGGTCTTCCATCATTATCATCATGAGATCATTAACACAATTATCACACATTCACTAAATAACATTAATTACTTTAGCAGTTTAACACCCATCAATATAGCATTGAGTGTTTAGCGTTGGATGTTATTCTAGGTTTTCAATCAACAACCAATAGTCAACATTTTTAAGGTTAGTCCTAATTTCAATTATGTATTCTTCTTCTTCTTCCTAGCCACTATTATTTGCGGTCGGCTACTAGTTCAATCGGTTTTATTTAAATTTCAGTTTTTATACGGAGCGACTGGCATCAGACCTCCGCAATCCTGAGGGCGAATTTGATGAATTTAAATGATGTAATAATTGCTAATAGCTAAGCAGTAGCAGTTGTGATTATCACCATCTCCCTACCCTTTTCCTAAATTTATTTGCAGTAGGTGCAATACATTTTCATCTTCCATTCTTCTCTATCACTTGTCAGTTCACTGTTTACCTTTTGCCTGGTCATTTCCTCTGTTACCCGGTCTATATATTTTTTCTTTGGTCATCCTCTACTCTTATATCCGTCAACTTCCTAAAAACTTTCTTCACTATATTTTTCTCTTCTCTACGCATCACGTGGTCATAACAGGATAAGGTGTTGCTTCTCAATTTTAGTTCATTGTTGCTACTTTCAGTAAATCTACAGTCGTGGTCAGTAATATTTAATTGTTTAACCAATAAAAATAGCATTAAAACATTTCATTTAAAGTTAACTTAGAATACAATTATACACACTGTATTCACTCACAAAGGATAGTTTATTTTTGCTTTTGCCTGCGGCTCTGAACTCATGAATGTCAGTTATCTTGGTAAAGGTTAGTATCCTATGTCTTTCCTTTAGTCTCATAGAATCTCTTTACAAAATTTTATTAAATTCGGTACAGCGGCTTAGTCATGCAAGTGTAACAGAGTTACTTTTGAATTATAACATTAGGTAAATATACCTAATGTTATAATTCACAATTTTCGTAACTAATAAGTTACGAAAATTGTGAATTGAATCCATAATATAAACACTGATAGTTCGTTAGCTTTCTAAATTATTAACAAAACATTCAATAAAAAAATTAAAATAGCTAGAATTTTTAGTTATGAGAGCAGTAAATGTTTTGAATCAATTTCTATCCAGTTCTCAGTGTATCTTGTTAAATGTGTTTCTTAAGGTAGGTTTCCCAGTAAATATGGGCTATTATGTTATCAAAGTGCTTTGACCGCTAAGTGCGATGGCCACATATGCCTTACAATGGAACAAAAGGCAGCACTTACCTAGCCTCGTATCTGATGACAGCGGCAACTGAAACAATAAAAGTTTAAATTAAATTTCAAAACATATTTACGTTCAAAACTAGAATGTATAAAATCAAGATATAATTTCATCATCATCATCAGCCTATCGCAGTCCACTGCTGGACATAGGCCTCTCCCATTGCACACCACTGTAATCGATTTTGGGCTTCTCGCATCCAGCTCGTCGTCACTCCACCTCGCCTGTGGGCGTCCTACATTACGTTTACCGAGACGCGGTCTCCACTCCAGGACTCTTCTGCCCCAACGGCCATCAGTTCTGCAGCTAATATGGCCAGCATACTGCCACTTCAGCTTGCTAATCCGGTGGGCTATGTCGATTACCTTAATTAATTTCATATTTAATACAAATTATAAACATTTGATTTGCGAAAGATATTTATAATATAACTAGTTGACCCAGCGAACTTCGTACCGCCCAACTTTAAAATTCCAGAACTTGATCGCAGCGCCACCTACCGGTCCAATTGCGAATCTAAACCATTCCCAGATCCCCTTGAACACACACAAAAAATTTCATCAAAATCGGTCCAGTCGTTTGAGAGAAGTTCAGTGACATACACACTCACACAAGAATTATATATATAAAGATTATTTGACCCAGCGAACTTCGTACCGCCCAACTTTAAAATTCCAGAACTTGATCGCAGCGCCACCTACCGGGTCCAATTGCGAATCTAAACCATTCCCAGATCCCCTTGAACACACACAAAAAATTTCATCAAAATCGGTCCAGTCGTTTGAGAGAAGTTCAGTGACATACACACTCACACAAGAATTATATATATAAAGATATACTAGCTGAGCTGAGCTACTCATTATATCTGCCGGGGAAGCCTCCTCCAAACAGTTCAAACGTTCCAGATTATCCGAAACAGTCAGAAAAAAAATTACAATTTCAAACAGACACTAAGTTAGTTCTTTATTATTATTTGTATAGTTCTAATTATACATACATTTATGTATGTATGTTATATAACAGCGGCATACGTTCTACAATATAGAATACAAAATGTTGAAAATTAATGTCTTCTTTTGACGTAGTGTCCTTATCTAAACAGAACTATCATCAACAGGAATTTAAAAGCGTACATATGTTTTAATAAAATATACTAATACAAGTACTTGTAATCACAAAACATGAAGGTTTAACAGAAACATAATTATGTATTTTGAGAAATTTAATTTGTATTCATAACCTTAGCATAGCTTTTGAACCTTTTACGCGCGAGTTCTGATTGAAATTAAAGTTAGGTAAATGTTTGTTTCGAATCCTGGTCTGTGACAGTATTAAACTTTATTTATTTTATTTTTTATTTATTTATTAACTTTATTGTACACCACTTTACAGTACAAAAAATATTAATACTTTATGTTGGGTTTAAATTAAATATGTAATTATTTAATTTAAACTTTTATAGTTAACTGAAATGGTCGACCGAGTTTTGCTCGGTTATCATATTCATTGTTTAACAAACGCCATCTTTTCTCTCTAGTAACTGTAGTGTTGCTGTCGTGGAGTACTAACCACCAACCAATTGATACTGACAAGTCGCAAGCAAACCTAAGGGTAATAAAGAAAAATGCACGAAAACTCGAAAATTCGCGTTTTCCCAAACAAAAGACTAATTTTGATCGATTTTTCAGTCCCTAAAACCTGCACGAAACCTAATTTCAGCGAAAGCTTTACATACATTATTTGGAATTGTATTAGATTGAAATTGATTAGATTAGATCTGCATGTTTGGTACCAATCTCTGCTGAGGTCTCGTGAATTAGAACCTGTCTAAAAAATTACTGTCTGTCTGTTCGTTCCGGGTAATCTCTAGAACGGCTGAACGATTTTAGCTAATGACATAAGGAGTAACTTAGGCTAATTTGTTTAGACTAGCTTTGCTCTGCGGCTTCACTCGCGATTTAACAATATACTCGAGATTCAGCTAGTTAAAAATTTAAACAAAAAGGAACCGACTTCAATGAAAAATTATTCCGAGTACCCAAATCGCGATATTGAGCATATGATATTTGAGGAGTTCCCTCGATTTCCTTGGGATCCCATCATCGGATCCCGATATGGTGACGATGGGACCACCTGTAAGCTACGCCCAGTCCAATGCAAAAAGAATTTTTGAAATCGGTTCATAAACGACGAAATTATCGCTGAACATACATAAAAAAAAAAAGTTTCCGACGAATTGAGAACCTCCTCCTTTTTTTTGAAGTCGGTTAAAAATTGATGTTAAAACAACTTTCTAAGTTAAAATCAAATGCGTATCATTTCACAACATCTTAAAAGCAAAACCCACAGTAAAGCAAAGCATTTTACTTTCCAACGATCCATTGCAAAACTTTTTTTTTTGTTTGCAGTACAAAGATAAAATACCGTACGGTACAACGTCTAAAGAGCATCACGCTTTCGCCGTGACATGAGACAAAATCACGACTTAACGAGACTATAAGCCACGTTCGGTGAGGTAACGTCTCATCCCAACCATGATCTCGTCAAAAGCCTTATGAAATTACCGACACGGCTAAGGTATTTTTATTAAGGAGCATGTTTTTTTTATGAAACTGAGAGATCGTATTAATAATAATGAAACGTTGGGAAATTCTTTACGCAATCTTGAGATTTTATAAATAACCTAGCTGAGCCCCCCGGTGTCACCTGCGTTTGTTGTTGTAACCGCGGGCTACGCGAGTCTAACTTCAAACAAAATCTCAAAATCTGACACACCTACTTAAATAACTATATTGTGTAACTCATGGACTCGAACTTTTAAACAAACGAACGAGAGAATTTTAAACATTTCAAAATGTTGACAGCCTCGGTGGCGCAGTAGAAGCGTATGTGACTATTGTGCTTGAAGTCTCGGGTTCGATTTCCGGGTCAGATCAAATGTTTTTGTGTTCGGCAAATAATTATTTCGGAGTATTTGTGTTCTCTATATATAATATAATGTTTGTGTAATTAAAAGTATAGTAGGAAAATATAATCGAGTAGAATATTCCAAAGCTTAATTTTAATGTGTTGAAAATAAACAAAAAGTAGAACTATATGTACAAACAACTACAGTGCTTTACCTATCAAGGTTCAAAATTCTACAAAATACCAGTTATAGGTGAACTGGTGAATGAAATAACACAATACATTCAAAACAACGAGTAATTATGGAACAGACTAAGGTGAACATAGAAGACAACTAAGTGTCGGTTCAAATGGTTTAGACCCTTTCGGCCATTTGAGACCACCTCACGCTAGCCAGTTCACATGACCTTGGAACACCTCGATGTAAAAGGTGTGGGTAGATCAAAATACAATTGACGGCTTACTCAGTGTCAAGGCAACTTTGGAAATATCACATATCTATATTAGGGCGGCTAAACGGATTAGTTTGAAATAAATAAAGGCAAACATAATTTCATGTGCATATATAATTTGAATTAATTACAAAATTTAATTTGGTTTAGAGACCTTTGTATACTTGATTGTGTATGTGTGTGTGCGAGTGTATATGGGTGTGTGTGTGTGTGTGTGATGAGTATCATCACACACAAAAAGTAGCCTATGTTACACCTTATATCATTAGCTAACTGCCAGTGAAAATCCCGTCAAAATCAACCTAGATGTTCCAGAGATAACTCGGATTAAACAAATTGACAAAAAAAATTAAATACAAAAAGACTCGGTAATGGAAAATTACGATTTACTAGAATAGTTTTGTTTATTTATGACTAACTACATAAAATCTACAAGATCATTAATTCTAATATTGTTGATGTTGCTTTTAAAATGTAAGACTTAGTCATTCAAACTGTTTTACATACTTGGTAGTTTTCCTCAGTTATTTACTCTCATGAAACCTAACCTCAACTCCCATTTTTTAAATCAGACATCTGATGTTAAATGATCACCGTCGTCGCTCATAAATAACGCCTCTTCTAAGTTATGGGTAAAAGAGCATTCTTCTATCTCAAAGCACTTCTTGTCACGCATAGTCTATCTAGTGATCTTCCTCCAATTTTGCCCCATGGATCTTCATATTTTTTTCTGGGCTTTTATGTAGTAAAAAAATACCGCTTTCTCAACATTTTCTAATACGTGGCAGTTCAAAAAGACGTAAAACATTAATTTCACGGGTTTCAGTACGTGCGCGTAATTCCCCCGATAATTAGAACGTCCAAAATTCCAAACATTACGACGCCGGCTTTTTAATTTAGTGGGATCCATATTTGATTGTCGACCGAAGTATTGGAAATATAACGGGTTTGATATTTTTAGCATAGACATATGCGTGGTACTTCACCATCATTCTACCGCCGTGTTCTACTGAACATTACTACTACTGGTCCCTCAAAGAGTTACTACAGGTCCCTCAAAGAGTGCTAACTATTCCGGTCTTAGGCAGTCTACATTTAGCCGAAGAAAGTCACTTTCCTCCAGGCCTTAGGCCACCACCGTGTGCTTGGCCTGGCCGCAAATCCATCAGCCTATTTAAAAACATAGGGCAACTTCCATTTTCCAGATACTTCTTAACATTAGCTAAATCAATAGACAGAATGTCCTCCAACCTTTATTTGTTAAAGGAAATCACAAACTCGTTTCATTAAAGCACCAGTCTCAAAGTAAATAAACTACGCTTAAATATAAATGCTGACGCAGAATAAAGCGGTTTAAGCGAGCGCATTTCATTTAAATCACAGCGGTTTTCAAATATCCTCCATACGTTATAACATTTCCCATTAAAGCCGCTATTGTTCCCCGATGTTTGCTTTGAACGTGTTATGAAATGATTTATACGATAGGTATATGTAAAAGAGCTTACGGGTTCATAGTATCGTTAGTTTTAATTAATTAAGTCTCTGTTTTCGTTGTTTACAAACCCTTCAGAGAACTACGGACTCAGTTTTATACGTGACATCTTAGCCACTTAACTGCAAAAAGAAAAAAGTTTTTTTTTTAATTAGAGCACCAAAGGGTTACGGATATCTTAAGAAGGACAAGAGCTTTGCAGACCATTCATTGATTACCCCAAAGCCAGGACAAGATTGCGAGGGGTGAATTTCTTCGAAAATCATTGACAAAGACTTTTGAAGTCTTACTTAAGAGACTCGCTAAGCGACTCAAGGATAGTCTTCATTATTCAAGTAAAACGACGTCAGTATGTTTGAGGGCACTGATTTTCCAATAACGATTGACATACATGTTCATGACAATCGGGACTGATGGTTTAACGTGCTCTCTGAGGCAAGTTCGCAAAACGTCGCCAACTTCCATAGTTAAGGCTGTTATTAAGAATTTCTTGTAAAAAAAATCAACAGCACTTATTTAGGCCAGGAATCGAATCTGAGACTTCTTGATCGGCTTGAAGCAGTCTCAAGTCAGAGAAGTTTCAACTATCTGATAGTATGATAAAAAAAATGCTTATATAAGCTTTAAATCGAATGGTTTTCTTCGAAATACAATCGAATTGAAAACCTCCTCCCTCCCTTGAAAAGCGTCCTTCTATGTATAAAACTAAGCTCGTTTTTCACAGTTGAGTACTCAATAGAACCCAGAATCGATTAGTTAAACGTGTACATACTATGCTAAGTGATTGCAATGCATAGTTCAAATCAAAATCAAGATTCATTTATAGAGGCAATGCCTTGTGTCGTCGACCAGTGTTTCGAGGCGCGTAAGTTGTTTAAAAGCTTGATAAACTACTGAAAACAAACATCTAGTACCTTCCAATTGTATTACATGTTTGTTTTCAAACTTTGAGAATTTCTAGATTTGTTCTTTTGCGCATTAATTGTTCGATTTTTGCACTCTAGTGGATTATTTCCTTTAGTTTCCTATTTAGAACAGAGTACTTATTATTTTGGTTTTTCAATCCAAGGATTGTCGTTATCATTTTATACAATACTAGCTCAGTCCCACGGTATTGGTCTTGTTGTAAATTGCAACTATTGCAAAGCTATACGAAAAAAAAATTGCCTAACTTACTTATGTCATCAGCTGTCTATCATTAAAATTCCCGTAAAGTCAATTGAGCCGTTTCGGAGATTAGCCGAAATAAACAAACAGACTGACAAAATAAAAAAATAAAATATAATGTCGTATTTACTTTCAAACAGTGTCGGATACACTTTTTAGGATTGCGACTATTAGTGCTAGAATAATTTTAACAAAAAAGAACCGACTTCAATGAATAACTATTCCGAGTATCCAATTCGCGACATTGTACCTATGATATTTGAGGAGTTCCCTTGATTTCCTTGGGATCCCATCATCAGATCTCGATATGGGGACAATGGGACCACCTGTAAGCTACGCCCATTCCAATGCAAAAAGAATTTTTGAAATCGGTTCATAAACGACGAAATTATCGCTGAACATACATAAAAAAAAAAAAAATGATTCCGACGAATTGAGAACCTCCTCCTTTTTTTTGAAGTCGGTTCAAAATTTAAGTTTGCACGAACTGTTTGTCGTCTATTACGTCTAAAAATCATCCTCACTTTTTTTTAAATTAATTATATTACAAACAGACACTACATTTTATTTACTGGTATAGATGATTGCATTTAAAACCTTTATTTTTATTAGGCTTCGAATACCAAACTTTTTGTCTAACAGGAACTACGGTTTTATATCAGTATTGAAACAAGACTGTAACAATTTTTTCTCTTTACTGTCCATTGCTGGTATTAAATGTGAATTAAAAAATCACTAAAACGTGGTAAAACCATGACTAATGGTGGTTAATTAGTAATCGAGTGGTAAGTCTTCCGATCACGCCTCATCGATCGCCTGTCAAGGGCGTGCATTGAAAGCGGTGGTTAACTCGCTATTTAAACATTCAATTATTGATGAATGTGGGAAATAACCTTGAAGAGCGATCGAATAGAATATTATGCTCTTTATACCTTCGTACTTTATGTAGATATGTCTACGTAATGTATTTGGTGGCAATCTGATCGTATAAAGGCGCTGTCAGGTCGTTATGTAGCTATTGAGCCGATTGGCAAAGAAAGCTTACGGATTCCCCTGGGATGAAGTCTCGTTAGGCGCACTGTCGATTCGAGAGAGACCTTGAAATTACACGGTACGTTTCCTCCCTCGAGAAATCTATGTCTGTTCTCGTCTGAGATCTGTACGGTTAGTTTTTGATGGCAATACCACCACATGTTTCTGGTTCCTGCAACGTCACAATAAGAAGCTTTGCGTCCTCAGGGAGATGAAGATCTAAAGGAGTTTTCCACCTCGTCGACAAATAATGTAAGTTTGTAGGTAACCCCAGCTGTGTAGCTGCATTAAGCGATTCAGAGATATGTAATGTCAATCACAACAATCCGTGTTTGAATACGTCATGTGTTCTAAACAAAGAATGATGGGCTTTCGGTTTGACGTCATCATATGAAATTTAACAACTACGTAATACCCATTACATGACAGTGTTAAATCCCATACAATATACTCTAGGTTATAATTCACACGTCACAGTATATTTAAAAGTCGTATATCGTATCGTCGTAGTCCTACAATAACATTTAATACGTATACGTTTTAAAAAGCTTTTACATTTTCTTTAATAATTCACCTAGTTTAAATTTCCTCTGTAAAACAATGGACTACTTGCCAAAGGGCTTAATAAATAATTGGATCAGTCGTGTCGGTTTGATAGAGGAAACTTCATAATATTTTACATCCATTTTACATGCTTTAGAAAAGACAGTTTCTATAATAATTAGTATTAAACGTATAATACTGTAACATGTTGCTTTAGCAATAAACAAAAAAGGTCTATTGCGCTTTGTAAACTTACCTGTAAAGAAAGACTATTTACAAGCGGCAAATTTCTATCTTATTTTTAAAGGCGTAGTAATTTGTGGAACTAAGTGCAATGCTAATGGTTGCGGGTTGGAATTCCACTCAAATCAAACATTTATATAAACAAGCATTTAGTATTTGTTTTTTGGGGTATTTCTATTTAAATTATGTATTATTTACATAAGCATATGTACCAATTATATCAGTTTTCTTAAGGAGACCTCACTCATAATTTTCCATTCGTATCCCATCTCGTGTGTCGGAGATGGCTTAGCACTGTTAAGATGACTTTGGGTGATAACACTCATCATCTTTTAAGCCATTAAAATTCAATTACTTTATAACTATTACATTTTATTTAAGAGTACTTATGTGCACACACAAAGAAGTTTGCTGTATATGTATACAAACTCTAAAACCAACATCAAAAATACAAACTGTAGGCTAACACACTTCCCACGCAAATCCTCCAACATGTGAGTTTAGGATATAAAACAAAAATAACTTTTATTAATTTATACCGGCTTGTTCGCCCACCTACACGATATCTTAAAGAAATCTATCATCTGTGTAAATGTAAAGATTACTATGAGTCTAGAAACTCGAACCTCAATTTATTTGATAAATATTTAAGTAACTTACAGATAGTCTATTACGCAGTATCTTGCGAATTGTTTTCCTGTTTTTGCAGTGTTTAGACTTTGGCTACCTTACTCTATAGGTGAACAGTAACGAAGATTATGGTCTCCATTGACTTTAGTTTACGACATCTTTCATACAATTATGTAGAAATGATAAATTAGATAGGAATTTCATATTTCACGTAATAGCAAAATTTTTCATCACTAGAATTTACGAGATACGGTAAAAAAAACAATAAACAAGCACCAAAATCGTATGTCAATGAAATCAAAATCTTCAAGCTATAGCTATAGGGTTTACAAAAGAGGGGTTTTTGATAGAAATATTTACAAGAACGTTATTATTAACGATATCAAAGTCATTGTTTGTGTCGTGATCAAAGTGGAAAAACTTCGGATCACCGGTTCCTAGGATAAGCAACAACAGCAGTATGTGTAGTATTTTCATTAAAAACCACCCCATAATTGGTCACGTTCTTTCTAATGACAGTATCAGATAAGTATAATTAATTAGTGCTACTGTTTTGCAATAAAGTAATGTAAACAATCTGTTCATTATCTTTTATCTTGGAGGCATATCAACATCAACATATTATGTTGATAAAGATATCTAAGATCCACTCTAGATAAAATCTACAACAAAATTAAGAAACAAAAAGCTACTTTTTGTTTATACCGAATAAGTATCAGTTTCTTTGTGAATACAGATCAACGTTATTAAGATCAGTACTCAATTTAAGCCAAAGTATGTCTTTACTTAAATAAGGTTACTTACTTTATTCTACTTAATAAGGTTACTTTATTCCTTATAAAAACAACAGATTTATTCGCGCTTAATTTTATCGTATTCTGATTTTTTTTTCAATACAATAGACGATATAATGAAATTGCAACCCTGAGTTTTGAGCAAACTTCCTAGTATTTAGACTTTGGAGTAGGTTAAAAAATAATAATTAAGATATATGATACCCTCACTCCACCTGATGGAAAGCATGAGTAGAATACAAGAGTATTAGTTGCTTCTACATCATTGGGCCGCTGGTCCCGCACTCACCAACGAAATACGCCAACACGAATGTTGTTTCTTTAGATAGATAGAAAACTCTTAATTTGTACGCTGTGTTATAGATTCACAATACAAAACAGAAAGACTTACATTTAATGCACAAAGGGTGGCATCATTGCTAAAAGCAATCTCTACCAGGTGAACTTAGGATGGATTAAAATGTTTTGGCAAGACAGTAGTTGACGGTGCAATGAGTTTTTGAAGGTTGGTATTCTGTGTGAAGGTAGTACCACCCCGTTCGAGCCGGCTCATTCGTGCTGAAATCTACGTTGCTCTACTACTTACTTTGAGGTGATTTTTTAGCAATTGTTTTACAAATTAAAAAATTGCTAGTCTATATCTAATAGACCTTTTTTCTCCTTCTATTGAGACTTTCAGTTAAAGAAATTAAGAAGATGTATGATGCTCTCACGGTCGGTATTAAGATTAGTTTAGTCTCAAGCAGAAATTAAAACCACTTGTACCTAGAATTAGACAATTTGGAAGTTAGTTATAATTCTGCTACACATTTTTGTAATCTTACAATCACTGAACCGAAACCATTGATTACAAATATTCTAAAAACAGTTATTAACGGAATCTTGCGAAATCACTTTTAATTAAAAGAATATCGTGCTCAGTAGTAGCGTTGAACGGTTTACTATACAATTAAGCAATAGGGTATCACCACAGTCGTAAATAGGACAGAAAATGAACCGTGAAATAGCATAGATATAAATGTAGGAGAACGCTTCAGCACAAATGAACTGACTCGATCAGTGATACCAAGGCAAACGTTTTAGCATCTCACTAGGCCGCCAGTGTGGGACATCTCCATCACTCTTGAATTTCTACTCATGCTTTCCATCAGGTAAAGACACTTGGGTAGATTTATAAAAAAAAAAAATTCGTTGGTTTTCACTTTCACATCAATGAGTGATAGTACCTGAGTCCCTCTTTTCTTTACTTCTCAAATATTCTCTTCAGTGAAGCAATTTCCATAATACAATTTTTGTATGTATATATATAAGGTCTATTTTTAGTGTGATATAATATCTAATTTTACTCAATCGTTGTCGTTTACAACGTTGTTTGACAGAACAAAATTAGTTTTTTGTTCATTTTTGTAAAGAAAGTAGTGTTATGTAAAGAATTAATGTTTTGTTTTTAACAACACAACACTTATTCTTTACAATGCATACCAACAGATGATTTGCCAAATTTAATAATTTCTGAGGGCCATACTCCTGAGAGTTTTTAGTGAGTCACTGAGAGAAATAAATTAAAATTGCCTTAATGTTATTAATATTATAATATTAATTGGTCTCCTTTCCTTATCGTTTTTCCGCAGTGTTTGGACAAAGGAGCCCTGGTGGACAATTTATACAACCGTCTTTGCCCTCGAAAAGTATTTTTTTTACTGCTCGAAAACAGTTTATTTACCGCTGCACTGTTTAAATATTTTTATTATAATAGTTAAAAAAAGTAGATTTTAATAAAGTTTAAACGGCTTGTGTGTTTTGTACTCATGCTTACCATCAGGCAGATTAGAGTAACTTTAGTAGGCTTAAATATAAAAAAAAAACAAAACCTGTAATCACATTGTTTGAATACTAATTCAATAACTATACGTCGGTCGTTCTTTAAAAGCTCAATGTTGAAAATGATGAAGTATATGAAAGCCAATTTAAAATCAAATAAAATAAGTGTTATGTAAACTATTAAACACTTCTTTATAATTTCGAAATATTAATGTGCATGGATAAAATTCATTATGAAATTTTCATTTAATTTCAAGCGATACTAGCTAGTTTAAATAAAGGAATTAAGCGAAAAATATAAATAAAACGTAATTTTTAAGAAATATTTAATCAACAAATAAACTACAATACATTACGTGCTCCAAATCCATAAAGATTAATTTCTTCAAGATAAAAAGTACAGTACTTTATTCATACATTGTTTTAGAATGAATTTATTGCCATAAAACAAAAGACTATTAGTTTTTAAAATTGCATTCGTGCAAACTACATGATGCTAATTCTTGGAGCATTTCCTTCATACACTGCGTTTTCTAATGCCTTATTTTATATTCAAATTACATAATAAGTATTACAATCACCTATTCTTACATTTAAACGAGTGTTTGTTCAACGGTTAACACAGATTTAATATTCCGGGTATGTCTAGTACGTAAGTGAAGGCCGTGTGCGTCTATTCTAGCTTAAATATTATTGATCATTCCTTGCCTACTTTTAGAAAGCGATGGTTATTGGTATAGGATTTATGGAGACGCATTACTTTCTGTCTGTCGTTGACTGTCGTCCATTGTCACTCTCAACTCAATAAATAGAAGTTTTTTGTCACCGTTCGCAGGTTTTGCGCCTTCAGATACTTCACTCGGTGAAGAAAAACAGAAGAATTTCATAATACTGGTTATCTATATAAAGTATAATAATACAGGACTATCATGCAGTTTGACTGCACGGTTGGCCTAGTGGTATAAGCGGTCGCCACGCCGCTCTCTACTGCGCCAAGTGTCGTGGGTTCGAATCCCACGTGGGATAACACTTTGTGTGATTCACAAATTGTTGTTCTGAGTCTGGGTGTTCTTTGTGTCCGTTTCATGTATGTTTGTAAAGTCCCCCGCGACACAGGAATTCATATTCCTAATGCGGGAGTTGTCTTTTTTACAAAAAAAAAAAATTAAAACAAAAAAAAAAGGATTCTGTGATAATACTCCGGTCAAGACGACCCATTTTTGCCGCAATATCATACTCCCGAAATGAAATTGTACACGATCTAACAAAAACGGTTTACCCAATTTTATAAACATAGAGTACGAAATACCCTATTCGGTGATTACAATCGTGTCTACATTCAGTAGTAAATGAGAGAGGAAATAACAGTTCTAGATTGTGTTACAATCGTTGTATTGCCAGTGATGTGACTCGTAGGTCAGCGGGTAAAGTTTTCACACGGAACAAACACGCAATTCCGAGATGGTATCTCAACAAACATCTCCCTATTATATGTGAAAGGATGAGCTGGTTTAAGAATTATATTTAGTAACCTCTGAGTTACTGATCTGAGTTAGTAACACGTAAGTAATAAAACCATGAGTAATTTCAAACAAAATGTGGGTATGCCAATCTGTAAATATAGATTCCGATCGAGTGTCGATAGAGTACGTTTAAAGTGAATTTATTCATTAGATACGTTTTTACGGCTTGACTATTAATATATCACAAAATTCGGCGATTTTGATCTTTATGGTATAGAAAAGGATATAACACCACGCGTATGTTTCTCCCCGATTCTCTAACCCCTTCAAACCATACCTGTTATGAGGATCAATTCCAGTTCAATGGTCTTTCGAGCTCAACTACTTCCTGCTGGATATTTATGAGTCATGCAATCATCTATAATTTACAATTTATTGCTCTGATAGCTACTTTTCTCTTTCAATATACTCATAAAACCTTCCCAACTAAACTCTACGAGTAAAAGGCCCGATTAGCGATAAATAAGTTTGCTTGCCAGTAATCGAGTAAAAAAGGGATAGAAGCATACTCAAAATACCGAGAGTAATTTTGTAATCAAAAACCATACCACATCCACATGGGATCGTGTGTTCAGCTTTTTTGCGGTTCATGTAATGATAGTAAGTGTGCATGCTCAAATTACATACCAACATGTATCTCTGCAAAATACAAAATAATAATTAAATTCATTCCACTCTAAATAGAAGAACTCATATTGTCATTTTGCTATTAAATCGTGACATTTTAAGATAGCCGTGCCAAAACATAATCACTTATTTATTCCTATAGTAATATGATATAGGGATGTTGCTAGGGTACCTTTTGGTTTTAGAGGTATTCGGCTTTCAATATTATAAGGTATCGGCTCCTGAGTAACGTGATATACCTACTTGAATCTGTTAATATACAACATTGATGAATTGAATACGGCTTAAGCCGCTCCATTTAGGTAATTCAATACTTCAGTAATTGAAACTTTTACCCTTGTAACTAGACCCTCTAGTTTTGTAACAGTTTGTTCTGTGTCGTTGTCACCCTGCACAAACGATGCAAGTGCTTACACATGCCACGTCGTTTTACTCCCTCCTTTGTGTCCATTAACAATCGCACTCTTTTGTTTATTCATGACACCCGGGCCCGGCTTCGCACGGAAGTTTTTTGGAATTCTCAGGAATACGGTCTACTGCATGTTGCCTATATGCATGTTTTAAATATAAAAACGTTCCTTTTGAATCACACTATCTATTACTGAAAACTGCATTAAAATTTGTTGCAACAGAAAACGCAACTTTACTTTGTACTATGCAAAGATGCGTATTAATATGTGTACATGACAATGCGTATTAATGGCAATAATGTTGGATTTTATGACAGAGCTTGTAGACGCGCAGACGGGTCACCTGTTGGGAGGTGACTGCCGCTGAACATGAACACCTGGAATTCAGGAGTCACAAGAGCTTGCCGGACTTTAAGGAAGGAGTATGCCCACTTTGTTGAAGGTTTGAAGGCCGTATCGGTCTAGTTATTCGCAGGGGATAATTTGTTCCACAGATGGTAAAAGTAAAAACTATGATGGGTATGTTGAGAAAGTTGAGCAGCATTAGATACTGAAGAACAAAATATTTCGGTGGAGCCGAATATAGGGCCGAAGCAAAGCATGGCTCTCCTACGATAACGTTTTATTTACACAAAACAGCAGCAAGATCACACAATATCGTAGAAATCCCCCGTCAGCGTCAGATTATATGGGCCTTACTAAACATATTTTTAGGCGTTCTATATTGTTTTTAGAAAAAAAAGAAAATTTATTTTATCGTTAACATTTTGAACATATCTAAATATTTCGACGTTCTGGTTATATTTCAATTTCTTTGCTATAGACGGCATACGTGGGCGATACAATTACAATAACGGTTAGATTGAAATAAAAATAACAGTATCAAATTTACTCAAATATCAACACTCCGTTTCAATTTCTTATTTTAGCTTCAACTTGATATTTTAGGCTATATTTTAACTGTATTCGTAATATATTAATTTTATCAGTCCAAAACCTGTATTAGATGAATAAATTCAACAGAAGTCTATTGCCCCTGGTACAAAGTTTAACAACCGATAAAAATATTCAAGTCATCAAAATACAATACTATCTAATATGGTAAACAGTTTCTTTTATATCGACACGGAATGCAATTCGTTAGTTTCGCGAAACTAAAATAACCAAGATAGCAGTACTGGAAACAGTAAACGTAGTGTACGCTACCGCCTACCTCATTCAGCTAAGACACAATTTATTTGGCCAACGGCATAAGCTTGGTCATAGATGAAGGGTCATATTATATAATCCCTAAAACTGTTCCCTGTCCATGTGGTGACGAATTAATAATAAGGAGTCTTATAAGAACCCACTTGGAGCACTTGCAGACAACAGCATTGCAAAGGGAAGGAACAAACCCAATATCTTGGTTTGGTTTGTCAAGTCTAGCCAGCATGATATAGTAGACCAGAACCTACTTTACAAGATCAAATATGGTGCTGATGATGAAATGAATGGTCAACTTTATCATAGTACAGAACCTCTTACAATCGTAATGTCAATAGAATGGTAGAAAAATCATTCGTCCTCTTAAAACTTAACTGCACGGTTGGCCTAGTGGTTTAAGCGGTCGCCACGCCGCTTCCTACTACGCCAAGTGTCGTGGGTTCAAATCCCACGTGAGATAACACTTTGTGTGATTTACAAATTGTTCTTATAAATCAGGGTGTTCTTTGTGACTGTTTCATATATGTTTGTAAAGTCCCCTGCGCCACAGGCCACAGTATATTCCTAATGCGGGAGTTGTGTTTTTAAAAAAAGAATAAAAAAAAGAAAATGTCTGGTCTAAATTGAGACTGATTCGTGTTGTATACAGCACAAAGGACTTACGAGATTAATAATAAGAAATAAACCATTTCAAATAATACTTTATTAAATAAAGCAACAAGTGTAACGCAATAACAATAAAAAAAATACAGACAGACTTTGTTTTGTAAATTGATAACATCATAACTTATTGGGAACGAACTGGTGTGAAATCACCGTAACATTGTCTATTGCGAGTCGAACTGGTTCAATTTTGTGTGAAGCCTTGCGATATTTGAGAATTGAATTCACTATAATGAATAGTATGCCGTGCCCAATCGTACAACACTATACTTTATCCTCATCATTTATCCAATCCTAGTTCACTGCTCTAACATTGCACACCACTTTGATCGATAATAGTTCAACTTATGCAAAAATAGTGGTAAATTAAATACTCCTGTTATGAGACTTTCGCAAATTCCACTCATATGTATGAAGCGGGACTTACGGGACCTCTCGCGCATAACCAAGGCATCGCTAAGCTCATACTATTCGAACCGTGACCACGTGTGGAACACGTTCGAAACGTCGGGAATTAGAATGCAGCGAACTTAACCTTTGTAATAATTGTATCGCAAACAAGTCCTATTATTAACACGCTTTTAATTTTTTATTATTCGTATGTTCATGTGGGCTAACAGACGTTAGCCTGCGTGGCGTTGTTGGGTAGAGGTCTGCAACTTCAGAGTAAGAACAGCGTTGCTTTCAAGAGAAGACGCTCTTTTCTTGAAACTTTTATATAATTGAACTCAATCATGCAACACGTAATTACACGTACACATTTCATTTTTATAACCTAATATACAGTAGAAACTGTATTAAAAATTATATTTCATCATCATCCAGCAACAACCCATAACGTCCCACTGCTGGACTGGAGTCTCTTCTCAGGAGAGGATTAAGGTCATACGGCTTTCCGCTTTGTCCATACGTCCCCACACTGGCCGAGTGCGGCGAGTGACTGATATTTTATCATTGGTAATATTTTTTTCTAAATAAAGGTCAATTTTTTTTTTTTAATTCTTAGTTTTCTTCAATTTCATTACTAACAATGATAAAAATACATTTAGAAAATGTCATAAGTAGATGATCTATGCAAAATTTCGTACAATACATCATTTTATACTCTCCTGGGACAGTATTATCTGTTTATCTACTTTTATATAATAGTATTGTATAAAAGGGAAATAAATAATAGCGAAAAATAAATCCCATTAATGTTCAGAAAAAACATCAAAGACGTGTGAGAATCCTTTGAAGATAAGTACGAGTCCCTAAAGAACATTCGGGAATGTTCTGAGATAAAGCACATAATACAATATCAAGTCGAAAGTGCTGTGAATTGAACTTCGCTAGCCGTACAAAAGAATTATTAAGTACACGTGTCGTTTGAAATTTTTGTAGGTATTGTGGGTAGTTATAAATAAATAACGTATGCATGAGAATTTACTCTATTTTATTTTGTGAACACTGTATTTCTATGGTTTCTGTACATATTAAATACTAGCTTTAGCGTGTATCTCGATTATTGCAGTAAAATGTAGCCTATGTGTTATTCTGATATATAAGCCATATATTACTGTAAAGTTTCATCCAAATCCGTTTAGTAGTTTTTGTGTGAAAGAGCAACAAACATACATACATACATACTCACAAATTTTCGCCTTTATAGTATTAGTAAGTATATTAATTTGAGTTTTATGACTGCCTCCGTGGAGCAGTGGTACCGTATGCGACTGCTGTGCTTGAGGTCTCGGATTCGATTACCTGGTCGGACCAAAGTTTTGTGAGATATTTGTTTCAGAGTTTGGGTGTTTTCTATGTAGGTATAATATGTAAAAAAAATGTATGTTTATGTATTTATCTCAGTTGTCTAGTACACATATACAAGCTCTGCTTTGTCTGGGAATAAATGGCGTTGTGTGTAAGATGTCCGAAAGTTATTTATTTAAACAAGCAGACTGGTCACGTGATAATGAATCACTATCACATCACATTGAATTTAGTATCTTCATATGCGGATGAGTGGAAGTGTTGGCCCTTTGGTAACATTACACATTTAGTGAAAAAAGTTTACTACGGTACCGTGGTTTCAATCAGCTCTAACCAATCTATGTATTTATGCTGAAACATGGCACTCCCAAGGTCAGTCAGATGCACTAGCTCTAGACAGGATATCTAAATATCCTGCCCCTGCTAAGCCTGTTCAGCGGTTATAGGATACATCCTATATCAATACTTCGACGATACGAATACAATATTCGAGTACGATTTTGAGCCACTCCACTGGCAATACTCGTTCGATTTAAAGAGTCGATTGCCTCTAGAATTTTCATTAGTTTTTTTCCCAAACATCGCTTACGCCTTACATATTCATATAATAGTGAAAATAATCACGTAACGCAAAAACTAGGAAACGTAAAAAACGTAGCTAATCAATTTAGTAACATAGACTTTTGTTTTATCACGCGATTCGCAGTGGCAGACTAACGCTACGTGGGTATGAATTTTATGGAAATTTTCCTTCACATAACAGTTAAACTAGTTATGTAAAAAATATTTTAAACGTTAATAATACATTGAATATATGTAGGTTTTCGGAAATATCTTAATTTTTTTCCTTTATATACTACATAATATTATGCACTTTGGTGCATTGGCGGACTTAATACCCTCTTTAACAGTCAACCTTTGGGTTATATAAATTAAAAAAAAATACATTCCTCAAAATCTTTTGTTAAAAAGTATTTCCATGAATTTTCTGAGTATTTTAGTATATGGAAGATTGTATATGTTTTTTGTAATGCATAAAATGATGAAAGAGTAGAAGACATGAGCTCATAGCATCAAGAACAAAAATACGTTTTGAAATTACAACAGAAGATTACCCGGCGATGTCCGCACCAAGTCCAAGACAATGCGTCATTACACCTTATTACGAAAATAGATGTAATTTCATGAAAAAAAACATCACAATGAACGGACACAGAAGTAACGCAGTCATTCCGTTTCATAACACAAGCTTATTCCGTGGAAAATTGGTGATATATGGACTGGTGCACTTTGTAAGTAAAATCATATTACATGGAAACTAGGAAAACGTATCGCTGGAAAGAAACATATTGGCCTTAGATGGCTGACCCATAATACAATATTATTCGTATTTATGTTGTTAGAGGCTACGTTGAATATTTGAAGATTACCTCAGGCTAAAAGCCCTAAACACCCACTAAGGTACACTTAAAGTGTATACTGAAGTTGAACGGTGAGAAAAGATTATGGAAGTGTGTGAAGACCACGATTCAGTAAAAAAAAAAAAGAAAAAAAAAGAAAAAATGGGAACTGTTACAAGACTTAGCTATTTGACGCTCCTTAGGAAAGTCCTTCGTTAGTTCTGCTCATGTAGGTATATCGGGGCTGCCAGTTTTGGACCCGAAAAGGTTTCTATTCTTTTTTTTATATTGAAGCCTACCAAAGTGACTCTAATCTGCCTGATAGAAAGCATGAGTTGAATCCAGGAGTAGGGGTCACCATCTGCATTGTGAGGCTAAACAATTCAACATGGTGACCGATACCAAGGCGGCATGGTTGGTTGTTTCTGTACATTCTTCCGGCCTTCAGAAGCCGGGAGAATGGTGCAGAATTATTGGGCCTCCGGTCTCACACACACCAACAAAATACGACCGCAAGTGTACTGTCACTATTAGGATGGTCTTCTGTGTGAGGGTAGTACTGCCCCGGTCGAGAATGAATTTTAAATTAAAATTTTATTTTCAAGGAATGAAACTGTAAAATGTAGTTGTATCAAGACTTTGAAAGTTAATTACCATAGTAATAATATTTATCCTAGAATAATATATCAATTTTAGCTCTAGTCTAGACTTTAAAGTTGTTTATTTATATTTCGCCTCAGGCTGTTGGAATTTCTTGAATTAATTTGTAATTGGGCGTCAAAAAGCCTACAATAATTTCAATTGGCTACAGTTGCAAAAATAGTATTTTGTAATTTGTTAACTATCGTTGTTAGATATTAGTCATGGTATCAGAAAAAGCAAAATATATTTACAAGTTCAATAAAAAATATCACAAGAGCTAAGAGGAGGTAGTAATAAAATCTATTACTTTATGCAATAACGAATGCACGAATGTTGTAGTGGTATAAGCGGTCGCCACACCGTCTCTACTGCACTGAGTATTGTGGGTTCAAATTCCACAGGTGGCCCAAGGTACGTCGGCACCTGGTTCCTCGGCCCCTGATACCCGAACTGGCATTCAGTTTTCGATCGGTCCGAGTCCGACGTAACCACCAGCTGGTGGTAGACAAAGGGATTTCCGCAAGGAAACAAGGTATATTTTTTAATATTGTCTTATTAGTAATAATTGAATTAAGGATAGTCGTTAAAATCAGTCTTCAAATTACATGGATATAGCATAGCTTAAGCACATAAAACTCGTCAAATTGAGAACAAAATTATGAAATCGCAGGAAAACATTGCACAATCAATTTTAATAATTATCTACATAAAGTACCTGAGTCAGATAAAGGAACGAGACGGAATTTATATTTAGATAGGAATCAGAGCGAGACAAAAAGACAGCAATTAGATTAGTAATAGCGGATGCAGTAATTGGTCCAAGACTTGTATCTGAAGAGGTAGTTTGTAATGTCGTTGACAAAAAATTGACTAATGACTTTCTGATGCTCGGGATGATAGTTTTGTTTGTTTAGTGTTCAACATCTTCCCGTTGTTCATACTTCTGATTATACAACTAAGTATTTGTATCCTGTAGGCTTAAGGACTTAATAGACTTGTTTATATTAAGCCAGACCGGGTTGGCTTCGTACGGAATTCTTAGAAATTCTCAGATTTTCTAGACTGTTATAAACCTTCCTCTTGAATCATTATATCTATTGCTAAAAACTGCATCAAAACCCGTTGAGTACTTTAAAAGATCTAAGCGAACAAACAGCGACAGTCATTTCATACTTCATCTGTATATTTATTTGCCAACTCCTCGCAAACCATGCAAAGGATTTTAATCCAGTTTCTACCAGTTATCCATTTTATTTCCAGAACTTACAACGAATTTACAAAACTACCCGCGGTTATTATTGTAAATCGCGAGTAACGCAGCGGAGCGAAGCTAGTCTTAAATAAAATAACCTAAGTTTTTCCCTGAACATTCAGTAGCGGTCGTTTTTCTAACCTACGTTTATTAATATAATACCTACGTTTACGAACAAAAAGAAATCTCTTGACTCATCAAAACAATTACATAATACAATAATACAAAAACATATCATATATAGGTACCTACAACTTTTGACTCATATTGTTACCAACGAAAAAGGGTAAAAACGTCCTTCACACCGCTCTTCAACTTATTGAAATATCAAACAAATCATGTGGGAAAGAGGTAATGTATGCGACTGACACACGGACGGACGAGGGTTCCAACTAATATTTACTCATTTACATTTTGTCCATTTACATTGGTCTGCAGGTGTCTGCATATATTTCTGTACAATATTTGAAATTACTAGCGCTCCAGAAAACTTTTTGGAAAGTAAGTAGAGAACAGTTTTTTTATATATATTTAAGCCTACCAAAGTGACTCTACTCTAATAGAAAGCATGAGTAGAATCCAGGAATAGGGGTCACAAAATGAAAGGTTGAAGGTCCAACACGCACATAAACTGTCGACGTGAGGACGGTACCTATTTAGAACTGATAAGGAGCGGAACGTGGTATAGTAGGCCAAAACCTCCTTTCAAAGAAGAGGCCTATGTCCAGCAGTGGACTGTTAAAGGCTGTTGATGATGATGATGATGATGAAGGAGCGGAAGACGGAGGACTGTGTACTATGGCGCCGTGTAAGTGTAAAGCCGTGCAATGCTGTAGGTCAATTCTTTATAACATCCTAAATATTAATATTCTTATTTCACAAATTAAAAAAGAAATTCGCATAAAACGTCTCGGTTACTAGAGGCCGAGGAACCAGGTATACTATCGAAAGGAAATCCCTGGACCCCGACGTACGGCATTGACAAGTGGCAATGCCGTACGTCTTGCCAGGGACTGGTAAGTAAACTCTACTTACATAAGCAAATTATATATTCTTATACATTCTTCATGTCTGTCCGTCCGTCCTCGACTTACCGACCAAACAGTAAGTGCTAGAAAGATGAATCTTTGCATGAATATGTGTTATAATTACGTCGACAAGGTCCTAAAATAAAATTATGAACATTTTTATTTGAGGTACCTCCTTTCTATTTAAGTATCCGTTTGCGAGTTATTCAACTTTAAAGCGCCTTTTTTTGTAAAAACAGGGCGTGCCCCAAATGGCTGGCTCAAAAAAACTGAAATAATTCAGAATATTAGTCCATATATTGAATTTTCAAGGAAAACTATAGCGGTTTTGTTTTTTTTTTTATTTTGAGTTATAGGGGCCTAACTTGTAAAATACACTAACTTGGAAAACTTCGTTCATAAATAATAAAATAATAAGTAAACATAATATTATCTATTATACACGATTTTAAACCTGTCTTTCATGTAGGGTATCATTAGTAAAAACAATAAAGGGTTTCTAAGACGAAAAAGGGTAATAAGGTATCCTTTGCGAAAAATTTTAGTTTAAAGGCCCCTTTTGTGTAAAAACAGGGCGTTCCCCCACCCCGCTCTAAAAGCGAAACGGCTTGCTCAAAAAATCTGGAAAAATACGTGATGGTAATCCATATAATGAACTTTAAAGGAAAACTATAACGGATTAGATAACTTGTTAGTTAAGGAGTTATAGAGGCTTAACTTGTAAAATGCGCTTACTTGGAAAACGTCATACAAAATTAACGCATTAATACCTAAACATAACAATTATCTATTGGATACGAATCCACGTAACATTTATGGTGACTGAGGAACCCTTTCCTGTGCGTGGCCTGACACGCACTTGACCTATTTTTGTTTAGATACTTTGTCACCGTCTATATTAATCAGCTGGAATCGAGTAACAAGATTGAATTAGGGGTCAAAGGGATCTTGGAGCAGTTAACCCTAGTGCACAATGACCTAATTTGGGAAAATAATAATTCTTAGTTTCCGGCTTCAAATTGACAACAAAAAATACACTTATAAACTTCTAGACACGTATGACTTTACGATTTAGTCGCTCCTAATCCCTAACAATATAATAATACGCTTTCACGGCTAAGCCGCTGAACCGATTTAGATGAATTTTGGTATTGGGATAGATTGGATCCTGGCGATAGGTTTAGAATTTTTGGCGCTAATAACGACATGTACGCTGGCGGAGCCACGATGTATAGTTCTTTATATCCAGCTTCAAAAGAACCGGCTTGAAGTTTGACGAAAAATTTAAACAATTAGGTACACTTAATAACTTGAAAATCTAGACATGTAGTCTATTCTAGTTCTCATACCTACTAATTTCTTTTCTATCAAATTAACAAAACACTTCTGTTAAGTTACCAGCTACTCTAAGACGTAATGGAAATATGTACATCTAAGAAAGTAAGTACGTATTTCACAGAGTAGTTGGAACAAGTATTCCAATAATAATTCGCCGCAAACAGCCTCTATAGGAAGTTCAAGGACCGTTACTGGCCCCGTACCAGTTTATCCAGTGCAGTACTTAGGAATAGCTAGTACGGACCCAGCTGCCGGTAACGAGAAGGATGGCCAGATGTTAAATGCATTGGCGGACAGTCCGTCTATTTTTGGCTTTTGGAATTTGAAAGAAGATGTGTTACGAAAGATATAGAGCAACTATTATTGTTGAAGAAACTGGATCACGTTCGCCAGATGTGTGCCATTAATGTACAAATGTTGAAATAAAATATATATTATAACCGACCGACCACCATGTTTACAAAAAATTAAAAGAAATCTGGTTTTCTTTTTAAAATAATTACTTAGCACATATTTTCATCACAAAAATCAATATTTTACATATTATTAAAAGAATAGGCAGACACAGTTACTTTTGAGTTTATAAAATCAGTAGGTACGGATAGTAGGTATATTTTGCATATTCCATATTATTTTTTCCAATATTTACATAAAAAATATGTTAAAAAACGTCTAGTTCTAATACAGGGTACAATCATAAATGTTATTAATAAAAAAAAATATATGTATTTCACAATATGTAATGAAAATTGCGATTGCGATAAGATATTACGACATGGTCTCGGTCAGGAACTTATTAAACTCATTCCGTATTTAGCGCACGATAAACAGTTTATGACTGATTAGAATATTTTATCAAACATATGTAATTATTTACACCTATAGATATTGATAGCAATATTTTACAAAAACGCTAGTTGGATTAATTAAGCGGGGGGAATAAAAAGCATTACACTCGGCCGCCATAGTGTTGATCACAATCCTGCATTGTCCAATTGGTAACCAGTCCCCCTAGTAACGTTTTTCATTCTGCAATAGCTGACACCTCTTATTTGATTTACTAATGTCACTCAGTCACGTGATGAAAACAAAATATTTGCCAATTAAACAGCTTCTCTGTTTGATTGGCTAATATTGCCATCAGCGATTAGGGCCACCGCAGACTAGCTACTTTTAGCCTCGGCGATCGGCAACCAGTCGCTTTTTAGAAGCTAAATACGACGACCGAACGCTCTACACCGCACACTTAAAAACGCCAAACGCGGCGATTGAGTCGCTTTTTAGAAGCGCGACTCAGCAGCTGAACGCTACTCTCCGCACACATTCGGATGCCGGTAGCATCGATTTGGCATCTGAGCAGTCGCTAAAACGCACGTTTCCGATACCGCGATCGAACGCAGGAAGTCGCTAAAACGCGATGCAGCATCGATGCAGTCGCCAAATCGCCGATCGCCGATGCTAAAAGTAGCTAGTCTGCGGTGGCCCTTACAGAACGAAAAACGTTTGCAACTTGGCTAGGGGGCTGTACTCTTGCATTCTATTCATATTTTTAAATCAGGCAGAGTAGGCTCATTTTACCTGTTACTATATAACAGGATCGAACTAAGTGGCGTGCAATTGGAGATTGCAATTCGAATCCATTTATCATAATCAAGATAAATTTTAAGGACTGTAGTATCATTCTGACGTTCTATTTGTTAGACCACACTCCAATATACATACCTTACACTCATACAAAGCTTTCTGAGAAATAAAATTTGGTAGTCAGAGCAAAGGGCCGGACCTTTACCGTTGATAAACAAATTCGTCATCGTGACTCGTGACTACTAAAGCGTTAAGGAAGGAAGTTCGTTCTAACATCGCAGCATGAATTAATAAATTATTTTGTTTAGATTTTTGGGAAGATGGTTGCTTATAATGGGTCTTAGTTAGATATATTTTCTAGATATATTTGAGCCTTGCTAAGGCCACCTCCGCCAGGCCCCGGCAAAAGGGGTAGACCCAAGAGGTGCTGGCTTGACGTTGTAAGGGATGATATGCGTGCCAATGGTCTCACAACGCGGGATGCCGAAGACCGTGCGAAGTGGAGGAAGTATAGTCGGAAAGCGGACCCCGGGCGTCCCAGACGCAATCGGGATTAACGCTAGGATGATGATGATGATGATTTGAGCCTTGCTAAATGACTGTAGTCTGCCTGATGGAAAGCATGAGCAGAATCCAAGAGTAGTGGTTACCGTACTCATTGCGAATGCAAATAATGCAGCATGGTTACCCCTACTACGGCGGCATATTCAAATGCTTGTGCTCTATTGGACCTCAAGACCCACACTCATTAATATTTGGATATATTTAAAAGAGGAATACTGTCGTTCTTTCGCTCATTGATAAGAAAGGATGGTTCATCATCTTATGTAATGTCGTCTGTGACAGGTCTATAGTGCAGTCATTATAGTAAGTTCACCTCGGAATTCGAGATACCCAGCTGTAAGTTTGTAAATGCTTGTATATTGACACCCTAAAAGTTGTCTCAAAACCTACATATGGTAGGGTGTACGCAACTATTAAATTTCAAGTTCAAAAGTCACAAAATACGGTTTTTTGCGCTTTTTCTGTAAATATCTCATTTCCTATGGGTTTTTTGCTTTTTGTAATTGTTATCAATATTGTAGAGTACACAATTCTCTACTAATTTTGTTTATTTTTTTTTAATACGGTGAACCGTTTTCGAGATGTAGGGTGAAAAGCGCGCCGTATACATATAGTTGATGAACTATCGATTAATCAATGATTACAAATATTTGCCAAGTTTTATTATCTAAGTATTATATTATATTACTTATATCATTTTTTTTTTCTAACCTATCCACTTTTTATTCAGTATCAATTTATTTAACAACACTTACCTGCCCATGTAATTGCAGAATTGTTAATGAAAATTTAGGAATTATATTTGAATTTTAACCTAATTAATATTAATAACTTCTTACATGATGAAAAAAAAACAAATAAATTATGAATTAATATTTTTATTAAAACTATCATTGAATATATTTATTTTTATTAAAAGTAATAAAATGGAATATTGGGTACAAAAACTACAATTTATAATTTTATTCATCTTCTTCCTCTTCATCGTCGTCTTCCGGCTGCTGGTAAATTTCAAACTTGTCTTCATTATCGTCTCGTATATTTGTCTCTTCCATGATTTCGGAGTCAAAGGTTCCATCTTCGTTAATGTCGCTCTGATATGGTAGAGCATTGAGACAAGCTTGCCCATTACATTGGCCACAAGCTAAATAGCATTGCAAGCCAGCTTTCCTGCAACTAAAACCACTCTTGCAGTTGCAGAAAATTGTATTTAGCAAATCTTCTGGAGCAGGTGGTAAAATTGTAATGATAGACTCCAGAAAATCGTTTCGCATTGCCCAACCCCATACTTGGGGTTCCAAATCATGCCCTAACTAAGTTTAAACTTGATAATATACACGTTTGAAATGTTGATGAGCAGCTGCACTTGTTGGTGGAATATTTGACCATATATTTGAATATTTACTTCTTGACCTGAAGTGATGCTGTGACCGCGCGCTCTCCGCCCTCTGTCGCGAAAACGGTTCAACGTATAAAACGTTTTTTAAACAAAATTTGTAGAAAATGTTGTATTCTACAATATTGATAATAAATACAAATAGCAAAAAACCCATAGGAGATGAGATATTTACAAAAAAGCGCAAAAAACTGTTTTTGTGACTTTTGACCTTTGAGACAACTTTTAGGGTGTCAATATACAAGTATTTACACACTTACAGCTGGGTATCTCGAATTCCGAGATTCTTACCTAATTTAAGCTTATATGACTGGACTACTAGGACACTTGAGAGTTACTGACGAAAGCTTTTCCTATTTTACAAAATTGGAGGAATGTTACAATTTGTGTTGTGATTTTTTTATTAAAATTAGGATAAATCGGGAAATAAACTATATCGAGGTACTCGTATATCTCGTATGGGAAATTAATAGTATGCAAATTAATTTATTAAGAATTATTTATCACAATTTATCATGATGAGGCGCATTGAATATAAATACGAATAGGTACTTTTATTATAAACCTGTATAGTTTTGAGTTTGTGGAGTCTTAGATATTTCTGGATATATTTTGAAAAATATTTTACCAAAAGTAAGCCACATTAAAAATATTTGTGTGTGTTAAATAACACACGACATTCGACATGCACGCAGACGGGCAAGTCACAGTGATCAATTCTGTGTTGCAATGATTCGTTTTAAAAAAAACAAAGCTCTTTGTTCTATATTAGGTATATCATCAACAACCCATAATGTCTCACTGCCTAGCTCGGGTCTTAGCTGAGGAGAGTTAGGCCACGAGTCCCCACGCTGGCCGAGTACGGCTTGGGGACTGGCAAGAGATGTTGTGGCTACGTAATCTTGCCGTTGGATATTTTTAAGCTGATCGAAGGCCTCCAACTAAGCTTCACGACTGTTATCTTATGATAACAACCGGAACCGATTACTTAACGTGACCTCTGAGTTACTGAAACGCTCATATCATAACACAAACGGTCATCAATCTAGGTGCTGTCGCTGTCGTCGCTTATTCATGGTGATTGTTTCCAATCATCCAAGACCAATTGACTTTAAGCGCTTTCATAGGTATTTAAAAAAGGTATAATGGTCACCCTACTCTTTTAATAGGCTGATAGGCCCATTTAAAAAGTAATAACTGAAAGCTAAATAAGTAGTATAAAAAAATCTATATTAAACAGTAAATTATATTCCAGTTAGACCGCTAATGCTGCTAGTAATTGTATTTAAATCAAAGGTGATTACTACACCTCATCAAGGTCAAGAGATGCAAAGTGCCTACTACCTTTAAGTACCTACTTACTTTATAAATGGATGTACAAATTGAATTAAATAATCATATGAGTAGACTATTCGTTTAATTATTGTAACGGTGCATGAGATACGGCCTGGTGACAGCAGAGTCTTTGTAATAGGGTCCCGTTTTACCCTTTAGGTATGGAACCCTAAAAATCAATATCAAATAGATCCGCAATTTTAAACAATTGCATATGCTGGTCAAGCGCTCATAGCCGAGTGGCCTCAGGTGATTGGAAACAATCACCGAGGGTAAGCAACTACGGCGCGGTCAGACCTAGATGGGTGACCGTATGTGGCATGATATGTTATGAGCGTTTCCGTGATTCGGAGGTCACGTTAAGTAGTCGGTCCCGGTTGTTGTCATAAGGTAACAGTCGTGAAGCTTAGTTGGAGGCCTTCGGGCAGCTTAAAAACATCCAACGGTAAGATTACGTAGCCACAAAGTGTCTTGCCAGTCCCTAACCCGCACTCGGCCAGCGTGGGGACGTATGGCCTTAACCCTCTCTTGAGAGTAGACCTGAGCCCAGCAGTGGGACGTTATGGGTTGTTGATGATATGCTGGTCTCCATTTTAAATTTGGTCAACAAACAGCTACAAATATTATTTATAGACTGCAATCGAAAGGAATACTTGAAACAAATTAATCTATCCAAAATGGCATAGTAAGCCAAAATCTCCTTTCTAAGGAGACGTTTAAGTCATGCAGTGGACTATTAAAAGCTGTTGATGATTATGTTTGATGATTTGTAGACTAACAATAACACAATTAAAAGAAGTTTCAATAGCATTAAGGCAGGTATAAAAAATATTTCATTCAAAGTTAGCTACTGTTGTTGATAATGTTCTACAATAAAGTATTTAATCATAATAATAGGTATGTATCAAATTTTATAAGTCTATATCATCCTTGATAAAGAAATTAAAGATAAAATTAATCCTTAATTGCCATTTGAGAAAGACCTTAACACCTGATAGATAAATTAAAAATACACAAAAAAATTTTTTTAAGAATAATGAATTAAGTATACTAGTACTATCTGAACACCACTGTGTTACCCGCAGATGTATCTTCCTCATTCCAGGATTTCAATGCTCCTTCAAAGTCGGTACAGCCATTTAAGAGATTAACCAGAACAAACAGACTTAAATTTCAATAAATTGTTTTTTTTTTGTTGTACGTGAAAAATTATTCATAATGATGTCTTCCTAAAATCACAATAAACTTCTAAGTAAATAGACATTCTCTTAATAATCAGGTTTAAATGAAATCTAGGTTTTAAAAGTCTTTTTTAAAATGTTACATAAACTGAGAACAGAAAATAAACAAATAAACAACACTATTGACTGCCTTGTTGGTCTAGTAGTTAGCGTATGCTGATGCTGATCATAAGGTTTCAGGTTCAATTTCTGGGTTGGACAAAATATTTGTGTGATCCACAAATATTTATTTCGGATTCTGGATGTTTTCTATGTATAATATGTGTGTATTTAGAAAAAAAAAACTATATTTATGTATAGATATCAGTTGTTTAGTACCCATAATACAAGCTCTGCTTAGTTTGGGACTAGATTATGTTTTAATATGTCCGAAATATTTATTTATTTATTTATTTAACAACTTTCACCTTCCATGTCAAATGTCAATTATGCAAAATGGTAATTTGGCTTGATATTTCAAAAGATTTAAATTTTAAAACAGGTAAGTATATTATCATAAATAAAAATTAGGAGCTCATAAAGTAATTATTTGAATAAAAATATTAAAATCAAATTTTTACTTTTAAATTTCACTTAGGGTTGCGGAGGTCTGATGCCAGAACTGTAATTTAGGTAAAACAGGTTGAACTAGTAGCCGACCCCAAATAATATTAGGAATAAGGCTAGGAAGAAGAATTTGGTGAAGTAAAAGTTTTTATAACATATTCCTTTATAGACAGTATAGATCTTCTTTACATTATATCATTATATGTGCCTAAGTACACATTATTTATAAGGAACCAACTGACCTGGTGAACTTCCTACTGTGCAAATTTGGTGAAAGACTAATGGTAGTGCCAACTACCAGATCTAATTGTGTTTTCAAACCAACTAGATACCAGTTGAATTAAACATAATATACTAAATTTCATTGAAATCAGTCTATGCATTTAGGAGGTGTGGGTGACAATCATGCGTTCAGACAAATTATATAATATATGTATAAAGATATTCTACAAGCATGTAATCCCATTAAAAAACCATTTGTAAGTCATGATCATGAGTGATTTTTGTTAAATGGAAACTTGTTAAAGAATCTTGAATATTCTTTTATTAAGGTATAATCCTATTGTAAATCCTACTAATCTTCTTCCAAGCCTAATTCCCAATATTAATTGGGGTTGGCTACTAGTTCAACCAGTTTTACCTGAATATCAGTTTATCAACGGAGCGACTGGCATCAGAACTCCACAAACCTAAGAGAGAACTGAAATTCAAAGGTTGAACTAGTTGTCAGTAAATTTGAGGGCACTGACTTCCCAATAATGCTTGCCATAGATGTACATGACCAACGGCTTTTCGTGCTCTCCGAGGCACCAGCATGAATCACAGCCAAACTTCCAAAGTCCGGGCAGCTATTAGGAATTTCCTAAGAAAACCCAAAAACACTTTTTGGCCCGAGACGTCTTGATTAGCATACGCTATCCACTAGACTAGACTAATGAGGCAGTAAATCCTATCCTAATCATATAATAAATGTAAAAGTAACTCTGTGACTCACTTCTTCACAGCAAAACCACTGCACCGGTTTCATTTAACTTTAGTATGAAGACACTTTGAATCTTGAGGAAGGAAATAGCTATCTTTTATACAAAGTTTGAATAATAACAGTTGAAACTGCACATAAGCCTGTGTTTTGGTCAATTGACAACTGATAAACAATAATAATAATAATAATAATCGTTTATTTTCTTACCACAATATAGTATAGGAACATTACATATACATATAGGAACATTACATTTGAAAATACACATATTATAATTTGCAATATTGTGGAAGACTGGTGCCTAAGCTAAGCTCGAGGCTTGTTTCAGGACACCAGATCTCCCCCCGTACATTTTTACATTTACTTTACAAAAATGGGGCATAATAAATATGAATGATTTAATTTTTACTCAATTTGATACATACTAGGTAGGTATATATATTTATTTACTAAGATATACTTACATACATACATACTAGGTAGATTATTATTTACTCCATAAACAAGCACGAATATTAGATGTAAACAATGCAATTTATATGTAAATTTATTTACTTACTTTATTAGAACAGAATGGAATATAGGTATTTATTATTACTAGTATTAATTTGCACCTAAGATGCATAAATATGAAATAAATAATAAAATGCACATATTTTTATTAAATTAACATAAGTTTTATTTAACTTTCTAGCATTTAAAACTTGTTAAGCGAAGTTACAATTTTGATGTTTCGATTCAAGAGCACTTATATTTTAGATACGGCGTTACTATTACTACGACGCATATCATAAGATACTTTGTTAAGTTACGTTTACTTTATAAAAAATAGGCCGTTCGGAATAAAACAACAAGTAGGTAAACTATCAGAAACAAGAAAAATAAAAACAAAATCTTACCGTTGAAGAGCGTCGTTCGCCTTATTTAAAAAACATAGGTCACACACAATTTATACACTAAACATTCACAGAACCTCCGCACTTTTATTACTTTCAGAATATACTGTTTATTTAATTCAAAATTCTATTATCTTGGGCTGTAACAAATCCAACGAACGAATAGCCAGCCACTGTCTATCTCTGGCTTTGTTGATTCCAATGTCATAATCTCACTGACATTCGTGACAGATACATTGTTTGTGATGACAGATGTTACTTGGTTACCTTTGTCGGTAAGGCAGAGGCAGTGCTTTGCAGAGCCCTCTTTACTAAAAATATAGTAACTCAGATTCTTGTAACCTCAGAAATAACTGTAATCTGTAATTTTTTGTTCACATATTATTTAAAAAAATAAGGTATAAAAATTTCGTACTCTGTCATCAATCATCATTAAATTTTAGTCAAATATTTTAAGGCATTGTTAAAAGATTTGAGTTAAACCCGCTAGATGGTATTAACTACAGTAAACAGGCCGACCTATACTGCCTTATTTCCACTCGTAAACGATAGGTTTCTCTACAAACAAAAATTTATTCCTAGATAATCTAATTCCATTGTTTTCATTGACTGTTATAAAGTTTTGTTATGTATTTATATCGTCCAAGAACCTAAAATTTTAGTACATATATTGATGTAGGTATATAGTGTGATACAGTATTTACTAGTATACATTATAATTAACCAAAAAAAATTACAAGCTTTAAAAAACTGGCAGTCTTTGATAGGTCGCCATAGATTGGGTCACTATACTGCAATGTCTGCATTTACAATGAGCATCGTAACAACTATACTTTACATGAAGCAGAGCAGACTCACTTTGACAGAATCATTTTCATTGGTCTAGTGGTTAGCGTATGCGACAGCTAATCAAGAGGTCTCGGGTTCAAATCCCGGGTCGGGCCAAGGTTTTTTTTAGGAAAATCCTAATAGCTGCCCGGAGTTTGGAAGTTTGGAGGTGATTCACACCCGTGCCTCGGAGAGCACGTAAAGCCGCCGGTCCCGGTTGTCATGAACATCTAAGGCAATCGTTAATGGGAAGTCAGTGCCCTCAAATATACTGATAACTAGTTCAATCTTCGAATTTCAGTTCTCCCTGGTTGCGGAGGTCCGATGCCAGTTGCTCCGTGGAATAACTGAAATTTAGGTAAAACCGGTTGAACTAGTAGCCGACCCCAAATAAACATGGGAATAATGGCTAGGAGGAAATTATATACTTTGGCATAATCATATAAGGTGGCATAATCATATAAGGAAACGAGAAAAAAAAATCTACCGTGTTTCATGGCACCTACCTGCAGTTAGAAATATTGGAGTTTCTAACCTGAGGGGTTGGGAGTGGATGGGAGGAATGGGAGGACCAGATGGGTAGAGTGCTAGATAGTGAACTATCTAGCACTCTACCCATCAGGTCCTCATTTTCCACTGTGGTTTAAAATAAAGTTAAAAATATGAGGCACTACATCATCATCAATGTCATCATCATCATCCTCAGTCACCCTTAGCGGATTGCGGCCAAAGGGCGCTCCGCACTCCGTTTAATATCCGCTTAAACACGGTCTCGCTTCCAAAACATCCTCCAGCGCTTATCTGTTCTGCAAAATATATGACCAGCCCGTTGCCGTTGTACATTAATTATATTGTATGTGATTCTTGTTTCAAATAAACTTACATAATACTACAACCTACTAAATTTCAGAGTTATATCATCCACCTTGATTCTCTGACCAATTGCTGCGTTCGGAAGTTTATGTAAAACATTATCAGAAAATTGCTTTAAAAAAATATTTGTCATAAATAAATAGTACCTGTTAGTATAATTTACGTCAATTTAAGTTGAACTGACTAATGACAAATGAAATCTCTTATTCACGTTATTGATACTACTAATACTGTAATGTCACGGAATTGAGCGTTATTAAGTAAAATTAAAAATAAATGTAAGAAACAAACTACAAATAATAATCATTCGGCAGGTTATTAGGCAGCAGTTACATGAAAATGGTTAAAACGCTCTACACCGACTATAGATTTATATAGAACTCCAAATAATACTTCATGGTTATATTTCTATGAATAACTACAGTAGTAACATACTAAACTACCTAATATAGAGAGTTATGCACAGATTCACAGATGATATCGTACTACATACAGAGAGCCAGAGAACCTCAAAAAAAATCTTCATGATCTCAACCAAGCTGCCTTGAGAGAAGGGCAGAAGATGAACTCCGAATAAACGAAATGGATGGGCCCAAAAGATACGCCAGCTCTCTCAACACAGGCTACCAGACAGAAAGAGTACCTGGGCGAAAGATTCGGTGAGAAGCAGACTTACTGGGTTCTGAAATCGATAAACGAATCCAGGTAGGATTTGTTAGGCTCAATCACATACTTAAGTCGAACATTCCCCAGTGCATCCTACCAGTAACACAGAATACATAATAGCCAGTAATGACTCACGCTTGCGAGACGTGGACTCGCTAGGTAGGTACCTGGTCGTGTATCTCTGAAAAAGTGAGCAACGCAGAGATTAGGCGTCTCACTCAAGTTACGAATTGAGCTTAGCACGTGTGCCGCTACAATAGGAGGCAGACCTATCGGACGCTAATGTGGAGGTCCAGAACGGGAAACCGAAGCGTTAGACAGACAGTATTTGACAAGCCCATCTACTTACCACAAAAATTGCGTAAAAGCCAAATGTAAACTGATAGAAAATACGTACAACATTGTCTGTTTTATACAATATAGTCTTTCTCTACATAAAAATCAATGACACCCAAAACGGCGTACGTGCCCCGAAATAGTCTCTTAGCAACGTAAAACTTCAGTCAATAGGTACCTAAGCGTAACGCACAACAAGCATTATAAATCATATGTTTTATATATACCTGTATGTACTGTTGTCAAGGGAGATATAGAATCATAAATCACAGGTCAGTAGCTAGTTTTATAGTTATATTTATAATATAATGACTGTGTGGTTTCATAGAGCTCGGGGTAATTTGTTCGTCGTTTTACCACAATATGGAACCTTTTCAGACAGGGGTTCTTTGTAAACGTAGACTTATGTAAGGGTTCTATGGTACTAACTTGTAGCTTTTATATTAATGTAGGGTTTACTGTATTTCGTAAAGAATGGTATTGTAAGATTATGATGAGCGAGAGTGTAGAAATAAATATTGATAAAACAATTAAATATTTCACTTAGAGTAAGTTGAATGAATGAATGTTGCTTCTGTTGCTTTCTTCCATAAATCGACCTGATTGATTATACCTAGTTTTAATAATAATATTTGGTACCTTTGAGTAGGTTCAACGTCTATTACCATAGTAGCTATTTAGATAGGTACCTCTTCATATTACTCTTGAACGGTGGCTTGAATGTGGCTAAATCATTATTGGTTACTAAAAGGATACTTCAAGAAATGATAAACTTTGATGAATAGATTCCATTTTTCAGAGTTTTAATTCAGTATTATAATTTACAGAGACATGTTTAAGCTTCTAGAAGTATCAACGGAATGACTAAATTTTGAATTACAAAGTTCCTCGTTAAAAATCAAATACTTAAAAAATAACAATTTAAATATAAAAACCTGCCAGTAACCTAATACAAAAAGGTTACTTATCTGAGATTAATAATCAACACACCCCCTTAATCTCAGATAAGTACCGAAAAGCATTTCACACATTCTTACACATTCTTACTTCCACAACCACAAACACTTATATTCTGACAACAACAATTTAGAAATTATAACAACAAACTCCTACAACAGTAGCTCCAATAACCACTTCAACAACTCAAACACCAACTCCAACAACTACAACACCAACTCCAACAACTACAACTAATCAAATCAAATTAACCATTCATAACATTAACATTCATCATATCATCTCAACTCTTTCAACAAAAACCAAAACCTTTTAATATAACAAACCTTAAAAAATATACAGAAAAACAACACACTAAAGGTAGAGGAGATATAAAAAATTCTGTAAATTTTTCTGAAAAAACATTCCGTTTTTCAATTCGTTATTATTTTTATTATATTTGACTTTGTACTAACAGTCAGATGTCAAGTCCAAAAAAACTGCAGAATAATAAAAATCTCCTCCCCTAACAAAAATAATTGATTAACACAAAAACATTAAATATTTTCCCCCTTACAACAAACACACGCTTCCACTGCGCGAATCTCTATTAATAACACCCCCTTACAACACTACCTACACCTACAGGGTTTAGAATTAAAAAACCTAAAAGTCATAATAACATCTGTCACAAGACACAAAACATCAATCACTAAAAAACCTAGTCACATAAGTCCAATTCCTACTTACACCATTACATCACTAAAACTTGATTACGAAGCCGTAAATATATAACGTTGGTCAAGTTCTTCGTCAGTATATCCGCTAACTGTTTATCTGTTGGACAGTATTTTACTTCAAATAATTGTTCATCAAGCTTTTCTTTCAGAAAGTGGTAACGCGAACATCGATATGTTTACTTCTCCTATTTAAAACTCCGTTCTTCATTAAAGCAATAGCAGACTGATTATCAACCATCAAAGTTGTTTGAGGTACAACATGTAACAATTCCTTCAAGAGATTTTGTATGTATAATAATTCTTTACAGCAATCAGCAGCAGCAATATACTCCGCCTCAGTACTAGAGAGCGCAACGATAGGTTGTTTTCTTGATGCCCATGCAATCGGACCTCCTCCAAAACAAATCAAGTATCCAGTGGTACTTCTCCGAGTATCTAAGTCTCCTGCAAAGTCTGCATCACAAAAAGCCACAAGATTACTATCTCCCTTAACATACTCAATACCCAAACCAGATGTACCTTTTATATATTTTAGAATAGATTTAATATTAGACTTATCATTTTCATTGGGATTATTTTGGTGTCTACTACAATAACCTACATGAAAAGCAATGTCAGGACGAGATTTGTTGGCTACATACAGTAAAGGACCTACTGCCTCCCTATACTCCTCAATTAACGAATCATCATTTATAACAGGATGTTCACCAGTAAATATAGAGGGCGTAATCGTTGGCTTTACATCTTGCAAATTTAATTTATTAATTAATTTATTAATGTAGCTAGCCTGAGCAATTTTAATCCCGTTATCTGTAATATTAACATCTATACCAATATAATTACTGACACTATCACAAACACTCATTTCAAATTCACTATTAAGTTCCTTTAGAATTTTATCCAGTTCCTGAAAAGAGTTACCAGCGAGCAAACCATCATCTACATAAACGGCAAGAAAAACAACATCTCCATTCAATTCTTTAATGAAAATACAATGATCAGATTTTAATTGTAAGAAACCCATTTTCTTCAGTACACTGGTAAACTTAATGTTCCACATCAAAGGAGCTTGTTTTAAACCGTAAAGACTTTTCCTTAACCTACAAATCTTCCCCTTCTTCTCAACATAACCTTTAGGAACATGCATAAATATCTTCTCTTCTAGATTCCCATGTAAAAATGCTGTCTTGATATCAAATTGTCTTAATTTTAAATTCTTCTGAGCTGCTATCGATAAAATAATTCTTAGTGAAGTACTGTTCACCACAGGACTATAGGTCTCCTCATAGTCCACTTTATATTTCTGTTGAAAACCTCTGACTACTAATCTGGCTTTATATCTACCATCCGACTTCTTAGCAAAGACCCACTTACTTGTTAAGTTTTCTCCCTTCAGCTTTCTCATCAACTAACTCCCATGTGCCATTCTTCTCTAAAGAAAATTTCTCCTCTTCTATAGCCTTCAACCACTCCTCCTTTTCACTGGAGTTAACTGCTTCCTCAAACGTTAAAAGTGCACACTCAGCCAAAAAATCCATAACATAATCTTTATATTTCTCAGGTAAGTGCCTATTTCTTGGTGAATTCCTCCTTGGACCCACACTTTCTGCAACAACCTCCGTTTCTTCTTCATTTGTTTCATCAGCATCATCAAAACCATCAATTACCTCCTCTATTCTATCCTCATTTGCATCCAAAAACTCATCAATATCTCCTTTATTTTCTATATCTTCAATAAAATTTTTATTACTCACATTAGTTTCTTCACAAATTACTTTATTCGTTTCTGTATTTTCTTCACTTTGTTCATTTTCAATTGTTTCTTCATCGCTAGAATATTCTTGTAAAACATCTTGTAAAACATCTTCAATATTTAAACCACTAAACAAATCTGCACAAACATAATTATTAGCCACACCACCAAAATTTTTACAAATCTCACCATAATCATTCAGTTTTTCATCAAAAGCGACATCCCTTGAATGGAACGTTTTCCTGACGCGTGGATTCCAAATTATATAGGAATTAGCACCATATCCGACCAGCAAACCTATCTCACAACGTTTATCTAATTTACCTATACGTCTATTTATTTTATAATATGCTTTAGAACCATAAACCTTTATATTAGATAAGTCCGGCTTCCTACCATGCCATAGTTCAAAAGGAGTTTTATTTTTGGTAGATGTACTCACTCTATTAAGAAGGTACACAGCTGTAAATAGAGCTTCACCCCAAAGAAATTTAGGCATCTTAGAATCAAACATAAGAGCTCGTGTTTTCTCCATTAGAGTTCTATTTAGCCTTTCAGCTTTACCATTTAATTGAGGAGTATATGGCACAGTATAATCTAACATTATACCTTGATCCTGACACCACCTAACCAGCCGGCTACTACAGTATTCACCACCATTATCACATCGTATTTTTTCAATTTTTTGATTAAAATGTCTTTCAGCCCAATTAATAAAATGAAAAATACAACCTATTGCATCTGATTTATTTCGTAAAAGATAGACCCTTGCGTAGTGAGTAAAATCATCGAGAAATGTAATAAAATATCTCCTACCATCCCATGTCTGACAGTCAATTGGACCACAAATATCAGTGTGAACGATTTCTAGTGGTCTACTAGCCAAATACCGTACAGTTTTGAAAGGAAGCCTACATAATTTTGCTTGATGACAAACTTCGCAGGACTTTGATACGAAGTCGGAACTAGACAGGTTTAAACCTACCACATTCTTTGCGGTTTCTCTAATATTGCTCAAATGAGCTAACCGTCTGTGCCAAATACTTTCACTTTCAACCAGCAACGCTGAGACAGTTGGAAAAATTGCATTTAGTTTCGTGATATAGAGGCCGTTATTGTTCCTATGCGCTACTAGTACTTTTCTCTTTTCTTTCTTTACTATTGCAACATTTTTATAGAAAATTACTTTAAAATCCCTGTTTGTTAAGCTGCTAACCGAAATAATATTTTTAGCAATCTTAGGTACATGTAACACGCCTTCTAAAGTACATGCGTCAGTAATACAACTGCCAATTGCTTCTGCATTAATCATCATATTATCAGCGCAAGCTATAGGTGTATTTAAAGATTTCAAATTATATAAAAGTAAACTATCTTTGAACATATGTGATGTAGCACCAGAATCTAAAACAGCGTCTATACTCACATTTGGTTTGTGATCATTACTGCTTTGATTATTTCTTTTGAAACACCTATCCGCAGTATGGCCAGGTCTCTTACAGAAAGAGCAGAAAAATTTAGAATTCTTTTTCCTATTGCAATTACACTTGCAGTTACATTGCCGTTCGAAATAATTTTTAGGACAGAACTTGGCAACATGCTCCTTAGACTTACATATGAAGCACTCTCTCTCGTTTGCTTTAAATACAGTAGTAGCTGTATTTGCTTTTTCCAGTCTCTCTTCTTTGTAAAGCCTAGAGACAAGATTCTCTACAGTTCTATTTTCAGATGGAGTTGCGTCCCACGCTAATCTAAAAGCTTTGTATTCGACTGGTAATATTGAAATAATTTTTGTTGTAATTTCTACATTCGATAGTATGTGATTTAATGATTTCAGTTTATTCACTATAAGCTCAACACACCCGATTGCCGTAAGCATATCCTCCGAATTAAAAGTAAAAGTGTAGAATTCATTTAGTAGTTCACTAATTTGCAGGTCTTTGTTTGCCAGAAAAATCTCGTCCAGTTTCTTCAACATAGAAAATGTCGTATCAATAATAATGACGTAATTTTCTATGTCTGGATCTATCGAGCTTAAAATTAGTGACTTACCCCATGCCTCCATTTTATTTATGGAAAATATTGTCTCACTTGACGTCGTTGTGGTCACATCTTGGCTACTGTGATTTAGGATGCTCCCATATCCTGCCGCTGTTATCTTTAATATAATTTTTTGTTTCCAGCCATGGTAGTTGGAATTCTTGGATAGTAATGGTTTGATGGGCTTGTCCATCTTTGAAAAAAATTTCTCTATTGCTCAATAAACTGAAAAAAACATTATTAATATATGAATATTCCTGGGCCCATAACCTCTTGAACGGTGGCTTGAATGTGGCTAAATCATTATTGGTTACTAAAAGGATACTTCAAGAAATGATAAACTTTGATGAATAGATTCCATTTTTCAGAGTTTTAATTCAGTATTATAATTTACAGAGACATGTTTAAGCTTCTAGAAGTATCAACGGAATGACTAAATTTTGAATTACAAAGTTCCTCGTTAAAAATCAAATACTTAAAAAATAACAATTTAAATATAAAAACCTGCCAGTAACCTAATACAAAAAGGTTACTTATCTGAGATTAATAATCAACAATTACAAATATATGAAATGGTATATTAATAATATTTGATCTTAATTCAATATTTGGTTTGACAAGATTAAACATCCTTTGACGCTTTGCATTTAGTTTTTATTTTACAAAAATAATTATCAAATTTATTATTAAAAAAAAAATTTACTTATTGATCATCTGTACTTCTGTAGGTACTTTGCACTCTACGTCCTGTTTTACCTGCATGTCATGTCCTTCCTATCCGAAACGTCAATCATAGTGTGCATAAACTAGAATATGTAGGTACATAAATCCTTTACAAACTGCCAAAAACATTTCATCTGATAGCGTAGGAGACATCGCGTGCTATTTGCCTCCCATTTGAATTCTAATGCAAATGTGATCATGCATAGTCCATATGTACGGAGATAGCATCTAAAAGTTGGTTAGACCATAAACAAAGGAGTTTTCTTTTTATATTAAAAAAGAATATCTTGAATCTAGGCTTTCGGCTTCCTCGTTGGCAAAAGTTTATTAGGTAGATACTTGCAAAAATTTAAATAAAATAGCAACTAACAAAGTATTTATACCATTGAAGGTTACTTTTTAAACTAAAATAAATGCCTTTAAGATCAAGTTATAGCAAAGATTATTTTAGCTAGATCACTGTCCATAGACCAGTGATATTCACTATCAAGAAAGAGTTAGGAACGATTACAGGCCATAAAAAATAACGCGTAACGATCACTGTCATTTATTTTATATACCTTTTTTTATTTAAGCCTACCAAAGTGACTCTACTCTGCCTGATGGAAAGCATGAGTAGAATCCAGGAGTAGGGACCACCATCCTCATTGTGAGAGCACACAATGCAGCATGGTGACCCTCACCATGGCGGCTTAGTGTGATGTTTCTGCACCATTCTCCCGGCCTCAGTCTCCGAGTAGTGCTGTCCCGTTCGAATCGGCCCATTCGTGCTGAAATCTTTGAACATCTGACACAAACTAATCAGAACTTTACTATGACGGCTAGATTGACTGATACTTAAGGCCCGCGACACCAAGCGTGAGAATTTGTGATTGAACACCCACATACATATTTTACATGCACACAGACGCATCGCGCACTGTCGCATACATACCGTAGCAAGCAATCACCGGCTTTCGGTTTTTTGCTTATGTTAAATATCCATCAACTGTTCGCCTTTGTAGAACGTATTTTAATGTCTTACAACGCACGCAATGTATCTTGCCATAACGTAAAGCCCGTAGGATTCATTCAGTACAGAAAGTCATAATACTTTCTGTATACCAATCGAATGGTCAAAGATTATAAAATAATTTTACACAGTATAAAATAAATTTGCTCGCGTGCATTGTCTGTCAACTCAGATCGTTTTAAATACGCAAGGTATTTAAATACGGTTTTCATCATAATTAAGGTTACCTTTTAAAGAAGATTTATTAATGTTATTTTATTATTTTAAAGGAACACATAAATAAAGCCAATATTGACAAAAGTTTACGAGTTACATAAATTAGGAATAACCTACAGTAATACTTTTTTAATTATACTTTTTTAATATTTCTTTATTATTTTATTTGTGAATAATAATTTCAAAGTAATTTGGAACAATGTAATATTAATCCTTATCATAATAAATACTGTAGACATTTAAAACAATTTTATTCTACATGAAATATGTAGAATAAAATTGTTTATTACACAATATTATTTAAATAAATATTTTATAATACGTCAGAGCGTTCATCCAGGTCGCACCCGTAATTGGCCGTAATCTTACACTAGTGACTCTCAGTGTAAGATTTTATTATGTCAATAATGTGTGATTAACGATACATGGTCTTATAGGCATTTAAAAAACATTTAAAATTTGACAAATTATACCCTCCTTTAAAACCAATCTATCCATTGCTGCAAACATCATGAAAATTGGTGCAGTAGTTTTTAAGTTACGCTAAGTTTTGAGTTTAATAGACAGGTTGAAGAGGCAGAGGACTGTGTTTTCTTTTTAATATATTTAATGCAAACGGCTTATTTACGCAATAATGTTACTAAAATAAATGTGAAAGTAACTCTGTCTGTCTGTTTGTCTGTTACATTTTCACGCGTAAAACGCTGAACTGATTTTGATCAATTTCAGTATAGAGATATATGGGACCCCGAGAAAGGACATGGCTACTTTTTACCACGAAAATCGACACACTCGCGGGCGGAGCCATGGGCTAAAGCTAGTAAAACATAAATACGACTAGCGGTTTATACATACGTATAAAAGTGAAATACTAATCATCCAAGACCAAACCATTGAGTAGTATTACTTTCCATCATCAGCTGAACATCTTGAAAGATACGACTAAAGGTAACACACATATACGAAAGTAACTCTGTCTGTCTGTCTGTTACGCTTTCACGCCTAAACCACTGAACCGATTTTGATGAAATTTGGTACGAAGATAGAACTGAACTTGGGAAAGGACATAGGGTACTTTTTATCGCGAAAATAAAGGTAGAAGGGTTTGAAATAGGGGACGAAAGTTTGTGTCGAAGTTCCTTATTATCAAACATAAAATCAGGTAAGATTGTTTAATCTACCCTTACCATGTCGTGTGATATCAACGAATTCCACGCGGGCGAAGCCGCGGGCAGAAAGCTAGTTTATAATAAATAACAATAAATAAATATTTCAGACGAATGACACAGAATATCATCTACCAAATATTCGTGTGATCCGCAAATATTTATTTCGCAGTTTATAATACATAAACATACTTTTTTGTTATAAATACATACATATTATACATAGAAAACACCCAAACTCCGAAACAAATATTTGCAGATCATACAAAAATTTGGTCCGACCCGGGAATCGAACCCTAGACCTCTTGGTTAGCAGTTGCATACGCTGACCACAAGACCAACAAGGCAGTATGATATATTACAATAATAAATAAACAACTATTTCGAACATCTTACACACGACATCATCCAGTCCCAAACTAAGCAGAGCTTATATTATTGATTCGACAACTGATATAAATACATAAACATACTTTTTTTGTTGCTTACCTATAGAATACACCCAGACCCCGAAATAAATATTTGCGGATCACACAAATATTTGGTCCTACACGGGAATCGAACCTGAATCCTTACTCAAGCAAAGTAGTCGCATGCGCTACTACTGCCCTCATCATTACGAAATGATGGCTACCAGCTCAGATATTGCGTCTGGAATAGCATTACAAAATAAAAAAATATATAATAACTATTTATAACGTGCTTATAAAATTTTAGGGTTTCCCTATGAACTAACACTGAAAACAGCCAACACCTAAAAAAAAAAATTTTGTGGATCTCATAAACATTTGGTCCGACCCGTGAATCGAACCCGAGGCCTCAATCGCATATGCTACCACAGCGCCACCGAGGCAGTCATATAAAATGAATTTTAATAATCGGTCCACAATTGACAGAGTAATCAATGAATGTACAATAAAAAAAACACAAATAATACTCCTTTTTTGAAGTTGGTTAATAATAATTTAAAATATAAAGATTGGTGTGTCTATTCTCAGACCTACCAAATATTATCAAAAGTTACACACAGTCACGTCGTCGTATGTAAACAATCAAATCTCTGTGTGCGTGACAGTGCGTGTGGAGCTAAAAACGAGCGTGCGCTCGCCTTGAATATTCGGAGAACACTGAATTTTTGGATCGCGTGAACTCTGTTTTAGTGCAAATTATTTCTCCATACTAAAATGTATGGAACTTTTGCCGCTAAAAATTAATGATGTTTAAGATTAAATTATGACTTTCTGGTGAGAATTAATAGAAACCTTAAATGCTTAATCTCTTTTTTGTACTTTTTTCTTGCAACTAATAAAATATTTATTTCAAATAAAGCAACATAATACTAGATTGATTCCAAACAGAAAAGGTCGATTTCGGTGATTTTAGTCACTGTTGATGATTTTTTTCTCGAAAATAAATAATCGTATTAGTAACTTTACTCGGTTTCTCTATAGATTGATTTATTAAGAAACTGAGATATTTTTTTTACTGTCAAATAATGAATTAATTTGTTTCTCTTGTCATAACAGTAAGTGCTTTTTCGAGCAATTATGGAAACGATACCCTTAAATACTTTTACACAGAAAACACTCAAACTTCGAAACACATATTTGCATTTCATATAAACATTATATTTATTGGTAATGGTAATTGGTATGACAAAAAAACCCTTAGGTATATGTATTATTTTTCCGCACGTGATAAAAAAGCACGTTATCTGAAAGGGCACGCTCTTTAATCTACGTTTAACCCACTAACGTCTAATTTAGTAATTAAAACTGTATCTTCCTTGGAATCGCAAGGCGGTGCGAGGCACCGATGCCGACGTAGGTGTACGTGGTGCATGTGGGTTAAAAGCTTTGAAGGCATTGATAATGGGCGGTAGGTAATCCATAAATGGGGTTAATTTACACCTTCGACGTCTCGCAGTTGAAATTGCAATATTGCATTTCGGACTTTTTGTTCTTTGCAATAAAGAGGCCGTGCATGAATCACGTTTTTTTTGACATTTTTAATCCCCCTCCCCCTTGGTGATACAGGGTGAGGTTTAAGACTATTCCCCCCCCGTCCTATATCACGTGTATTTTTAGTACCTTTGAATTATTACTACACCCCCCCCCCTCTCCCTTGTGATTTTTCGTGATTTTTTTTAACCTCTACCTCCCCCATTCGAGCCTCTCGTGGACAGCCGAAAACCTTGGGTTATCTAGTTCATTGGGGGCGGCTGTTCTACGAATTCGATCCAAGAACACCGCCCCCGGTACCGGACGGGGTTCCAGCGCGAGTGAACTTATGTTATTTATTATTTGTATAAAATAAAAACCATTGCTATTTTTTGGTTCGTAATCTCTTGTGCGATCTATTGAATTATAGTAATTTAGCATAGTACGAGTAAATTACAAAATTAAACGATCGAAATACTATTTTAGGTGTTATAAACAATGGCTTCAGAAAGCAAACAGATCAGTGTGGCGGCAACGGCGATAGCTCTTCGAGGGGTTCAGCTTTTCCTTACTGCTGGCAAAAGTGCTGCAGAAAAATCAGTTCCTGTTGCTGTTCAACCAGCCCCACGGCCGAAAAGGAAGCCGAAGCCAACTGTAGTAAGCAATAAGCTTGCACCGAAGGAGACTGAACTGCTTTTGAGGATAACTAAGTTCAACAAGTAAGTACCTATATATCGATCAATCATCAACATATAAAGACCCACAGCCGGGTTCGGGTCTCCTCCCAGGAGAGGGATCTTATGATAACAACCGAGAACGACTGCTTAACGTGACCTCCGAATCACGAATAAGCTTATAACAGGTGATGCAAGAAACGGTCACCCATCTAGGTCAGACCGCGTCGTCGTTGCTTACCCTCGGTGATATTTAAAATCACCTAAGGCCACTCGTCTATTAGAACTGAACTGAACCTGACTGCTTTGTTGGCCTAGTGGTTCTTGTATGCGGCTGCCGCTCAAGAGGTCTCGGGTTCCATTCCCGGGTCAAATGTTTGTATGATCTGCAAATATTTATTTCGGAGTTGGGATGTTTTCTACGTATGATATGTATATATTTATAAAAGTATAATTGTATATATTTACTAGTTGACCCAGCGAACTTCGTACCGCCCAACTTTAAAATTCCAGAACTTGATCGCAGCGCCACCTACCGGGTCCAATTGCGAATCTAAACCATTCCCAGATCCCCTTGAACACACACAAAAAATTTCATCAAAATCGGTCCAGTCGTTTGAGAGAAGTTCAGTGACATACACACTCACAGAAGAATTATATATATAAAGATATCAGTTTTCTATTACCCATAGCACAAGATGTGTCAGATGTCCAAAATATTTATTTATACTGATTTGTAAAAAAAGTTTATTTAGTAACTAGCTGTGCCCCGCGGCTGTTATTGTGGCTTTATCCTAGAAACCGAGGGCAGTGGGGGTCTTATTTTTTTTTTATTATTTTTAACATGAACTCTCTTATGTGAAAGTACTGTCAAAATTGGTTCAGCCCATAGACGTCAAAAACCATTCAAATTGTATTTTTTTAATGTGTGTATTATACACATATACTTTCGTATGCATTTAGTGAAAAACCGTGAATTTAAAATTACAAACTAATACTTCAATTTTATTTATACGAATACATAGGTCTGTATAGCAGAAGATACGTATCATACAAAGGATGTTGCACCAAAACTTTACACACTTAGGTATATAGTATGCTTATGAAATAATTTAAATGTGGTGACGGAATAAGACACACCCAGACACAGAGTGTCACCACCTTTATTCATCCAATATCGGTCATAAGAGGCGTCAAGTCAGAGCAAGTTATGCAGGACAACATCAAGGCAAATAGAAGGAAAATTTATCGTGCTATAATATGAGTTTATGAAAAGGCTTTTGTCCAACAGTGGACCGTTAAAACAAGTTAATGTAAGAGACAATAAATATTTCATTACTCGTTTTAGAGATTATTCCTGGGCGGCTGAGCTTTATTGTTTAAAAACGCCATCTATTCTCTCAAATAGCTGTAGTGTTGCTGTGTTGGAGTACTAACAACAAACCAACTAAGTGTTACTGAAAGAGTAGTAAGTAGAATAGATGTCGCAAGCAATGTTAACACAAACCCCTAAATACCAAATTTCATCAAAATCGTTAAAGTCGTTTCCGAGGTCGCAAATAAATATCACTATATATTATAAAACAAAGTCTGTTCGCAATAAACTAAAAAACTATTGCACCGCCTTTCATGCTGCTTTCAGCAACGCTGTTTTGTTATATATCTACATCTACCCGTGCAAAGCCTGGGCAGGCCACTAGTATATAAGAATTGCACGTTTATAGGTATTAGATAAATAAATTATTTCGAAAGGTAAGTGTAACATTCTACATCCCGTTAGAAAAGTACCCGATCCCGTAAGTAGCGCAAAGTGTGTGTGTATGACATGATAAAAGTGGAAGAGGCGCGAATGTATGTCAGGGTTGTGGCAAATTGTGTTTACCACTGCACTTACCATAACTTGGTAGTTGGCCCGGTGGTAGAGACGACAAAATATATACGTATTACCACCATAAACGGGAATCGGGTGTAAGTAATTAACATAAATGTATGACCTACTATAATTTTATCTTCAACTATATTATATGCAATAATTTTTAACATCTTGTATTTCCAAAAACTTTAAGTTGTAATAGCAATTTCATTCAACCAATTCGAAACTCCTAGCGAAAATATAACGAACCCTATAAAAGAACACGAAAAAAGTTTTGCAAACAAATCAAATTTTGAACGAAACCATTCAATCGAAAATTATAAACATAAACTACCAATGGCTATAGTTTCTTTAACATAGTTTCATGAACCGGTTCAGTTCAGTAGGAAGCTTACACGCGGCGCTAGAGGTCGCTCCCGACGCACGTGCGCACCATGACTAATAAAAAACTCAAAGAGAAGCATCTTGACACTCTCTATAAACTTACACACTTTACAAAGTGAGTTTTAAATATTTATGCAATTGACTTTATAAGTTTGTGACTTGTGCCTGTTTGCGTTTTAAAATTGTAACATGAAAAGTGCTATTTCATTCTATTAGAATAGATATAAAGTATCATAGAAACGAAACGAGTTATTAATTATAACAATTAATAACGAATTCTTATTTAAACTTAGGCGTTGGTTTTTAATTAAATACTTTTTTTTTCATAAATACCTATTTGGACTCCATACTTTTGTGTTTACTGAAAATATTTTTGGCCGTCTAATTACGAACCGTAAATAATCTATAAATGGATATGAAAGTATAATTTAAAGTAATTACATCAAAATAATAAATTTCAATAGTTTTACCTGTCTGTCTATTTTTCCTGGCTAATCTCTGGAAAATCTAAACCGATTTTGGCCGGAAATTCACCACCAGGTAACCGATAAGATAAGAAGTAACTTAGGCTTTTTTTTACTATTTACGGTTGATACTTACGTCGAGCAATAGCTGGAGGACATCCCTGGAGTCTGTTAGTCCAAGTTACACCAGGTCAACATCTATCTGCCAGTGAAAGTCTGTCAAATTCAACAATAACCGCGGGTCACACCGCGGGACTCAGCTAGTATTCTATGTTTAAACGCCATAAAAGAAAATCCCTTTTTTTCCTAAATGTCATCACGTATACCTATTCCCAGTAAAACAAACAATATGTCTTACGATTCATAAATAACAATATTTATAGCGATCTGCCTACTTTACGAGGTAACTTTATTTGTTACCCTATAAGTACAATAGATAATTTACTGCGAAATGGACAAGTAAATAATCGTAAAGAGTTCTAACATATAAACATACAATTTCTATTGCTACTACCATTACTTACTTAACTTCTTGCGGTGATATTGGATCTTGGATATTTATTGTTAACGTTCTTGGGAAGTCAGTGTCCTCAAATATACTGACAACTAGTTCAATCTCCTAATTTCAGTTCTCCCTTAGAGTTGCAGAGGCCCGGAGCCAGTAGCTCCGTGGAAAAACTGGAATTCAAGTAAAACCGGTTGAACTAGTAGCCGACCCCAAATAAACTTGGGAATAAAGGCTCGGAAGATGAGGACCCTCTTCGCGTGGTTTTCCTCACGAAGTGCCCACAGCCGAGTGGCCTTAGGTGATTGAAAACAATCACTGAGGTTAAGCAACAACTAGGCGGTCAGTACCTACATGGGTGACCGTTTGTGTCATGATATGCAATGACCGTTTACGTGATTCGGAAACATCCAAGGGCAAGATTACGTAGCCACAATATGTCTTGCTAGTTCTCAACCCGCACTCGGGCAGCGTGGGGACGTATGGCCTTAATCCTTGGACGTCAGGCGTTTTTTATGATGATGTATTTTCTTTGCTGGTAGGTACTGCTTTAATTTTTCTCTCAATCAATTCAAGTGCTATCATCATCATCAAAAGCCTTTAAGAGTCCACTGCTCAGCATTGACCTTGACTGTGAAAGGAAGTTGTTGTAAATGCTATTAGTTTTGATTAATATAAACCAATAATCATATTTAATAAAAAATCATCACTTGGAACACCATAAAACGTGTTTTTAAAAGCCTCCGTTAAATATCCCCGATTTCAAAGGTTTTATAACTACAGTGATTTGACACTATTAACCTTTTTTTTTTTTTTTTTTTTACGTGTGGAAATCCCCGCGGACCGTCACCCCGTCGGGGGTTACGGCGGGGTGGTGTGTCGGACTCGAACCGACTAAAACCACACGGTGTGACCCTCTCTGCGCCTTTGTATTGGAAGGAGTCCAGGGAGGGGATTTCCTTCTGGACTCCAACCGGCGCCTGCCCGCATTGTTGCGGGCACCATCTCAAAATTTTACTCTCTAATTAGGCAACGTCCGGTCACACGCGGACGTCGCCCCCTCGCGGTTGGCCTCCACTGCGGACGGACGGGAAACCCGTCCCGCCCATCCGCGGCCACTCTCAGGGTGGCATGAGACGCAGGTATGCGCGCCTACGCCGCCCCGGGCGCCGGCGGCGGATCGGGTCCGATTGGATTGCATCCTCCCGGGCCTTCTCCGCCACCTCCTTCTGCAAGATTACGTCCTCGCAGAAGGTTGCGACCGCGGTAAAACAACTGTCACTGCCGGCCATCGATCTTATGACGGCCGGCAGCGAGAGATCCCCTCCGATGACTGCAGTGAGGACCCGGCGCTGCGCCGCCCAAGCGGGGCAGACTGCCAGCGTGTGCTGGGCCGTGTCCTCACTGCAGTCGCAGTGGTGGCAGGCGGGACTCGGTTCCCTCCTAGCGACCGAGTGCAGGTACTTTCCGAAGCAACCGTGCCCGGAAAGTACCTGCGTCAGCCGGAAGGAAAGGGTCCCGTGCTGCCGCCCTGTCCACTCCGCGATGACCGGCTGAAGAGCCTCCACGGCGGCGAAGCCAGCGCGTGGGGTCTCCAGCCGGAGCGACCATCTCAGCATGGTGGCTCGGCGAGCGGCTTCGCGCCACTCGCGCACGTCCTCGGGCGGAGGGCGGAATCCGCTCTCCGCCCGGAAGTCAGCCACTCGCCGATAAACTTCGGCGAGCACTTCCGCCTCCAAATCCCACGGGGGTGTTCCGGCCAAGGCACACGCCGCCTCTGTGGACACCGTGCGGTATCCACGTATGGCTCTGACCGCCAGTATCCGCTGGGGGCGCCAGAGGCGCGCCCTGTTCTGGGCGGACAGAGCCGCCGCCCACACCGGTGCACCGTAAAGTGCCATCGACCGGACAACCCCCGTGTACAGCTGCCTAGTGGGGACACTGGCCCCGCCCAAATTGGGCAGAAGTCGCCCTAGGGCGGAGGCAGTGCCCACCAACTTAGGGCCAAGCTGTCGGAAGTGCTCGTCGAAGAGCCACCTACCGTCGAGGACCAGACCCAGGTACCTCATCTGGGCCCGGACCGGTACGAGGACCGAGTTGACCTCGATCGAGGCGCCGGCGGGCGGACCGCGACGGGGCCCATGAAATAATAGGGCCTCCGTCTTGTCCAGGGCCACCCGCAGACCCAGCGCCTCGATGCGCCCGACCACCCGGGAGACTCCCGTGGTGGCCAGGCGCGCCGCCTCCTCAAAGTTTGCCCCCCGGGCCGTGACCAGGGTGTCGTCTGCGTAACAGATCACACCCAGCCCGGGGGGGAGACGCCCTCGTAGGGCCCAGTCGTATCCCATGTTCCACAGGAGTGGTCCTAGGACAGACCCCTGTGGAACACCGCACGACATGGCCCTGCGTCTCAAGGCGCCACCTCGGTCCTCGTACTCGACGGTACGCTCCTCTAAGTAGTCTGCCACCAGCCGCCTCAGGTACCCTGGCACTCCGTGGTACTGGAGTGCGGCCCTGATGCAGCCGAATGGCAGACTATTGAAGGCGTTGGCGATGTCCAATGACACCGCCAACAGCACTCCACCGCCTCTCACCGCCTCTTCGGTCACGGCCCTCAGGCGCAGGATCGCGTCGACCGTCGAACGCCCTTCTCGGAAACCGAATTGGGCGTCCGACAGGTCGGGCCCCACCTCGCTGAGGTGCCGGACGATGCGGACAGAGAGAACCCTCTCGAACAACTTGCCCGCCTCGTCCAGCAACACGATGGGCCTGTAGGCCGCGACCGAATCGGCAGGCCGTCCATGTTTTTGGATCAGGACCAGCTTCCCGCACTTCCAACGCTCAGGGAAGCGTCCGGACGCCAGGCTAGCGTCCAACACTCCCCTGAGGTGGTCCGACATGTAGTCGAGGGCACGGGCCATCACTCGGGCTGGAACCCCGTCCGGCCCGGGGGCGGTGTTCTTGGACCGAATCCGTAGAACAGCCGCCCCTACCTCCGATTCCCTGACAGGCGGAACATCACCCACGCTGTCCCGACGACGACCGCGACGGGCCATCGACGGGGGTGTGTGCTCCGCCTGCTGTGGGAATAGGCCCTCGACCACTTCCTGCAGGAAGCTGGGCTGGAGAGTCTCCGTAAGGGGGGGGGCCCTGTGTGCGGAGCTTTTGTCGCACCGCACGGTAAGGCCGACCCCAGGGGTCACGCTCGAGACTCTCCAGCATCTCCACTCTGGACGCGTCCTTGGCGCGGTAGATGGCCAGCCTCAGAGTTTCCCGAGCTGCTCGGTACTCCTCGTGAAGCCGGTCCACCTCCTCACCGTCCCCGCGGTGGCGTCGCCGACTTCGGGTGTGGGACCTCCGGGCACGTACACAAGCCGCACGGAGGTCCGCCAGCTCCTGGGACCACCAGTAGACCTCCTTCCGAGGAGGCCGACGGCCACGAACGCGGGGCATGGCCGCATCGCAGATGAGCGTTAACGCATCGGCGAAGCGACCAGCCCCCACGTCGACCTCCTCGGTCGGGGCCTGCGGAGACAGCCAAGAGCAAACAATGGCCGCCTCCTCTAGTAGGTCCCTGTCCAGCTTGGCGACAGCCCACCGCGGAAAACGGGAGGGACGCCGCGCCGCGTGACCCCTACTGGTGTCCTGGGACCGGGAGAGCTCGAATCGGATATAAAGGTGATCCGAGAGCGTCTCAACCTCATCCAGGACACTCCAGTTCCTTACTCGTGCGGCGACTGCAGGGGTAGCGAACGAAAGGTCCACTATCGACCCCCCCTGCTGTCGCACGCACGTGTTGGTGGCGCCCCTGTTCAGCAAACAGAGGCCCACCGATGCCGCCCATTCTTCCACGGCTTCGCCCCTGGCGTCCGTCGCCGGGGAACCCCACGCAATGGACTTTGCATTGAAGTCCCCCAGCACGAGGACGTGCCCAGACCCCAATCGCCGTATCGAGGTCTCCAAGTTGTTGAGGAAGACCTCGAAGTCGCTCAGACTCCGGTTGGGGGAGAAATATACACCATAAATGGTGATTCCCCCCCATTCGACGGCAACATATCCAGTACCCTTGTCTCTTAGTGACAAGGGCGGGGAATGAGCCGCCGTGGAGCTGACGACTGCCACGGAGCCGTCCCAGTCACCCATCCAATTTGGACGGGGAGGGACGAAGTAAGGCTCCGCGACTACGGCAACACCTACAGACCACTGCGCCATGGTTTGCAGGAGGAGATCCTGCGCCGCGGCACAGTGGTTGAGGTTCGTCTGGACCAGGAGGTTGGAGACTTGATCCATTACTGGATCGTCTCTACAACCCCCTCCATGGGCGACGACGTCGCCGCCTGATTGACGTCGGAGGCAGCCCGGGTCGCCAGGCTAGCCTCCGGCGTCTGCCGAGAGGCGCGGGGAGGCTTACAGCCCCCCTGCCCCATCTGGTGGTTGGCGGGCTTATTGCCCGCCGCACACATCGGGCAGTGAGGGGCGGCAGAGCAGTCTGCCGCCTTGTGCCCGGTTCGACCGCAGCGGAAACAAAGTTCGCTGCAGTCGAAACAGCTCTCGCACTTGGTGCGAGTTGACACTATTAACCTAATTCAACGCTAAATTCAAGGTAAACAGCACAAATTGTTGATTACCCTTCCATTCTAATTAGGGGTTGATTTTTTTTTTATTAAGTTGGTTTGTTCTAGAACGTAAAATCAAATGGTCATGTTACTGAAATTGCAGAGAATCGTGTTCATAATTGGTATGATTTTCTTGTAAGGCAAATTATTATTTGATATGCATATGCATATATGACCGGACGCCTCCATAGTGTTGGTCACCATGCTGCATTTTCTGTTCTCACAATGAGGATAGTGACCCCTACTCCTGGATTCTACTCATGCTTTCCATCAGGCAGTGTTGTGAAAAAAATGTGTATTACAAAAAGCGATAAAATATTATGTAAATGTTAGGTCTTATTTAACGTATTAGTATTTACTATTTATCGTTATTAGCACCTACTTATCATGTTCATAAGATATTTTGCCACAAGCGGGCAATGCACTTCTATCTATCTAAATATAGGTATTTATGGGTGAAGATAGTGACTTACCACGAGGTAGGACAAACAAGGGAGGGAGAATAAACTCTATACAATAATAAATTAATATATTTTTATTTATTATTATTATTTATAGCTTCTATTGCTCCATTCTTCCCAAACCTATCTTTAACACAATACATTTAACAAAATAAGGCAAGACTGAAGTCCGGTATACTTCCATGCTTACAACTCTTAACGGACGTGACGGACCTGATGGTGTAGTAGTTAGTGATTCTAACTGCTAAACCAGAGGTCGTGAGTTCGACCCCCACCTGGGACAAATATTTGTGTGATGAACCCGATCATCTGTGTGATTTTTGTGAATATTTTATTACTAGCTTTCGTCCGCGGCTCCACCTGCGTGTATCTCGATTATTGCAGTAAAACGTAGTCTATGTGTTATTTTGATATATAAGCTTTATTACTTTAAAGTTACATCCAAATCCGTTCAGTAATTTTTGCGTGAAACAGTACCAAACACACACACACACTTACAAACTTACGCATTTACAAGGTTAGTAGAATTATGTTTCAGCTATTAGTGGGGCCTTTGCATCATATTTTAATTTAAATAAAAATACCTTCTTATGATTTGTCAACAGGCCAGAGTTGGAAGCCCTTTATTCCATGTACAGGAAATTGGTGAGCAGCGCTCAAGCAGCAGCACCAGCTACAGCCATCGGACATACCCCAAAGATCGATGTAAGTATTCAGCAATGACCTTCGATAGCCAGCCATTGGACATAGGATTCTTCCTTAGTCAGGGAGTTTTGGACGGTAGGAGAACGGAGAATTAGTAGCAGTGGTATGTAGAAAAGCCACGCTGATATTAGAATTAATGGGCCGGCTCGACCGAGGTAGTTTTGCGCTCACTACATAGAAGACCATCCTAATAAAGACAGAAATTCTTGCTGTCGTATTTCGTTGGTGAGTGTGAGACCTGAGGCCAAATCATTCTGCATCATTCTCCTATTATCCGGAGGCCGGGAGAATGAATGGGTCACAATGGAAGGCTGGTGACCCCTACTCCTGGATTCTATTCATACTTTCCATCGGGCAGGGTAGAAAATGGAATTGCTTGAACTATTCGGCAAGAGATAAGTTCTAAGTGGACTATTTGCTAGCTCTCGCATTTATCTTCAACTTAATCGACATAAATAAAACTATTTCGATATACATAGACTACCGTTCACCGACTACCGACTATGTATTATGTTCTATAGACGATTCTAAGTTTTTTGCAAGTACCTAGTTAGCTCAGGACTGATTTGAGAAAATTTGAACCAAATCGACTTTCCCCGCGTCTATGTCGGTTTTCGCGTAAAAAAGTAGCCAATGTCCTTTTCCTTTAGGCTTTCTGGTTACATATTATTCTATTCGGTGCAATGATTTTTGAGTTTATAGTGAACATACAGTAAGATAGACAGCGGAGGACTATTATTATTATTTTATAATATGTAGTGACAATGTGATGTAGGTAAAGGTTATTTTGTTATTAAAATAATTATTTCAGAAAAAAATCCCATAAAATTTATTACTTTAAATATATTCAAACCGTTCTAACATCTTTTCTACAGCTTTTATGTAATCAGTAAAAGGATAAATTTATTTCAGTTTACGAATTAAGTTCACGTGAGAAATTCTATTACCTACAGAGTCATAATGTTATTTAACGCGACAAAATAACGTTTACAGATATTTTTACGCAAATAACTTACTTCAACCATTCCAAATTAGCTTCCAACATTATTTTCCTTTGTCGTATCTCGGCAAATACCATAAATTATGTCGACTAGACGACACAGCTATAAAATATTGCGTATAGAAAAAGTTTGGTTCATGTAACCGCGATAGTGTGGAATAAACGTAGGTAAGGTATAACAGGGACGTATTTAGGATTATTTTAGGCCTCCCTGAGCCCTACGTTTATTCACAGTTAGTTTTTCATCTGTTCAACAACAAACGCAGGCATGAGCGTAGCTTGAGATTTTTACCAGGGGAGCAGTTTTCAAATGGCTGTCCAGAGGGGGCAAAGAGCTATGGTGACGCCATGCCCCCCTCCCCCTGTTACTGGCCATGACCGAAGGTTAAAGATAGTCTAATAGAAGTAGTCTTATATCATCAGCTAGTTTTCAGTGAGCCTTATCAAAATCCGTCTAGCCGTTCTACTGATTTACCACAAATTGGCTGACATTTGGGCAGATGAATAGACAGAAAAAATCCAAAAATAGTTACTTTGAAACAGCAACAGATTTCAATTTCATTTCTTTGTATACTCGTAGATAATTTCAAATAATATGAATTCACCTTTGCTCTTAGATAAAAAAAAATTATATGTGTGTTTTTATAAGTATTAATTTCAAGTCTATAAGTATTAGTTTCAATGCCGAATTTTTGGCACTTTTTTATTTTTTAGATTTATTGAGTTCTTTGTCTTTTAGTAGTAGAATGAATTGGTGAATGTTTAAGATAAGGAAATATGTCCACTATTAAATAATAAGTGCTTCACTTGATAGCTTTTATATCAGAAAAGAGGTTTATCTTACATGATTGAACTAAACATAAATATATATACACCAGCAGTAACAAATGTCTGTTCCTATAACTAATTGCTGGACAGATTTGTATGCAATTTTGTGTGTATATCGGGTAGATCTGAGAATTATTTACGTAATCATCTAAGACGCGAGCGTAGCCGCGGGCATCAGCTAGTTGTATTATAAATTCGACGCCTTAATTTGTTTTCGAATAGTTTCCATAAACTATTAAGCTGCAGCGTCCTTGTAAATACATTAACGGTTTAATTAAGTTAGTTGAAGGTCAAAGTAGGAAGTTCTTTTGTGTGACTTTGGCCGCAAATAATAAATGTGTCGGTATTATAAGGGTTGCAGGTTGGTGTTAACTTTATTGTAACGTTCCTTAACTAATGAATTTACGAATACAAGTATTTTTTTGATTAAATTGATCGTTCCGCAGCTCATTCAGTCAGTTATAAGTAAATAAAATGAATATTTCGGACATCTTACACATAACGTCATCTAATTCCATACTAAGCAGAAATACATAAACATACATTTTTTTTGTAAATACATACATATTATACATAGGTTGTGCGTCATTATTATCATCAGCCCAAGGGACGCCACAGAACCCGGTCTGTTGCTACACATTCAGTCGTTGCCAGGCTTTTAAGGTAAAACGTCACGTTATTTTGTCATGTAATGATTACTTATATAAATCTAAATTACTTTTATATTTCTTGGTCATTTTTATTCTGTAAATTTAATTAGTAATAATAATAATCAAGTAAATATTTACGATTGACAATACGCAATATAAGTTCTAAATACATAATGGTTATTATACCCAATCTCTTCTACTTTTAAGTTTTTATTAGCCTTTTACTCCCTACTTTAGGACGCAGATGTCTTCAATAATATTCAAATGTAGTTTTAAAGCTATGTAAAGTTCAACTTTCAATATTTGACACCCTTACAAATATTTCTGTAACCTTAAATGCGGGCCTGTTTAGCTCATCATCATATGAACGCACGCAATTCACTACAAGCAACATTCGATGAATTGCTTCTGTGTCGTATGCCCTCCGATACGGCCCTGAGCCCCGTGAAGACATTGCCAATAAACAATAACGGTTGTCGTTTATCATTATTGATAGATTTTTCAAACTATTTCTGCAATGTCTCTGTGAGTACATTCGATTTAAAGAAAAAACTGTTTTTTTTTACACGCTTTATATTAGCTTCACCTGTATGTTAGTTTGTATGTTTGTAAACGACTCCTTTGGGCGCGATTTTGACCCACTTTAAACGGCCAGATTTCGTTCAAACTTTGTACATTTGTCGAGGACCGATGACAGTATATTATTTCAAAAAAAAAGATTAAAAAATTTTTTGTCTAAAAAAAATATAGTTTAAAAAAAACTAAACAAACACGCTTATAAACTAAAAAGTAGAAAATAATTTTAATGTAACAAAGCGTGGGGTGCTTTCTGAAAATATTTCAATAACGTCGCCCCACGCTTTGTTACATTAAAATTATTTTCTACTTTTTAGTTTAAAAGCGTGTTTATTTAGTTTTTTTAAACTATATTTTTTTGTTTTTACACTCCTTAAAACTATGTTCTCCTATTATTTCTACTGAGAGATATCCTAAATCAGAAAATGGCGCTGTAGATCTCATTTCAATCAAATGACCCACACGTCTGAATCTTCGAAAGTTTAAGCAAGGGTCCACACTGTACGAAATATATGTAATCGAAACTTCGTAACATTGTTACTTAAAAAAAATAAACATAGTTTGGTTCCAATTTAAGGAACGGTAACATGTTTGTTATTTCTGAGCGTATCTCCTTCTTCTTCCTAGTCCATATTTCCAATTTTAATTTGTTCAACTGGTTTTAATTGAATATCAGTTTCTGGCATAGGCATATGGCATATGGCATAGGACATCCACAACCCTGAGCGAGAACTAAAATTCGAAGATAGAACTACTTGTCAGTATATTTGGGGCACCGAATTCCCAATAATGATTGCCATAGATGTTGATGACAACCGAGACCGACGGCCATAAATAACTACGGTGTAACCCCTAGCCCCGGTAAAGGGGGGTTAGTAGGCCCTAGCCCAATCCAGGGGGAGTCACTCACCGACGACACAGTCAGTAGAGCAAGAGATGCTCAGGGCGCCGTTCAAAAGTAGAATTTAAATTCGAAGCAAAACTAAGAGATAAGAAAAGATGTGGGTGTGCAAGTGTGCAGATGGGCGGTCAGGTTACTCTTCAAGGAAAAGACAATTCAGGTTCACACACATATCTATAATTCAGTAAAAAAACAATACAGTAACAAGTATCTTAAATATATTCTTATAGCTAATTTAGAGGGTTGACGATAAAAAGTTTATCACTTAAGCCTCCCTGGATTTAAGGGGGCTCGACCGGGACGTGCAGGCGTCAGTCGATTAAACACGGCCACCCCGCTGTGGTCCCTGGGGTCCCTCATTGTATGTCCTCGGAGTAAGCGTACCGGTGAACAAAAATAGGATATTAACCAGAGATATGATTATTAGATTATAAAAACCATACGTGATCCTATGGCAAGTCTAGGAAGAGCGTGGTACGTGCGGATGGTCTTCCCTCAGGCCGTAGGCCTCTGCGAGCTGGTTCTCCCACACAGAGCCCAAGAAAAAGTAAACCTGTAGGCCCAGCAAGTAAACCGATGTACAAATCCTTAGACGGATATCTGGACAAATCCTTGGACAAAACCTTGGACCCTAGAAAAAAGATTACCATCCTAAGCAAATATTCACACAAACAAATAAACCGAAGAAATACAGTTAAAAAGGAATTCAATTTCTCACCACTTCAACAGCGGGACAGATCAGCAGAGATTTCTTCACAACTTTTTATTACGACGGGCAGAATCACAGTATGTTCACAGAGAGACAGAGAATGGTCTCTTCGAGGAACTAATACTGGCTTTTATATTGTATTTCAAGGACTTTTCTGGAATAAAAATCCCACCCTCTTATAAAATAAAACAACATCATACGATTTTCAAAGACAAACCAGAATACAGATTAAATATCTACCATAGACCTGAAGATCTTTTTGGTCAAACTTTATTTAACAAATGACATGAACGCCACCTCTCGCTTCGTTAGTGAAAACAAATCAAAAATGCAGTTGGCAGACGGCGGAGAAATAGTTACAGTTTACCAAAGATGGCGCTACAGATACATAAAATCCATTCTGAATACTGGGTTATTATCTCGTAAAATTAAGGTTAAAAAAAAGGTGTTACAACGGTCACCTTTTGCGGAACATAGTTCATTACCGTCTAGTACCTAAGATGCAGATGCTCGTTTACCTTCTTTACTATTAAAAATGTAAGCTCAGAACGGTCTGCGTTGCATACTAATAAGTATACATATCCCTTCAAAGCAAAGGGAGGAACTGGCGAGTTTATTTCTGGTGGGCCGTGGTCCAACGGTTGATTTTGCTAAGTAGTACATGTGCTAAACGCCGTGATATTTTTTATAGAAATTATTAATTCAGTAGTTATTCCTTACTTCTTACATAATCTTATGTAGTTACAAGTCCTTTTACATCGCATTTATATGGTAAACAAATAATTCTACAGTTCTAAATTCTATATTTCAGGGCATTGACCAAAGCACTTTCCGTGACGTAATGCATAACACATTCGATCTTGTCACTGAAGAAGCTATTCTCGAACGGATGTGGATGACCTGGGAGCGCGGAGCAGCTGGTGGTGAAGGCTCTTTGAGGTTCGAGTCCTGGGTCAGAGGACTGAGTGTGCTGTTGAGGGGTAACATGGAAGAAAGAAGAATGTACTGCTTTAAGGTGTATGATTTGAATAATGATGGGTTCATTACCAGGGATGAGATGTTTTCGTTGCTTAGGTAAAGGTTATTCTTTTATTAACGCATGAGAACTGCCTAAAATCGGGATAGTTTACGATTCTTAGAGAAGGCCGTCGTTCTGCAGTGAATGGCGACATGTTAATGATGTTGATCGATCAGCTCTATGGATGTTTAAGCGGTCGCCGTACTGATTTATACTCCGCTGAGTCTTGTGGTTTCAAAACCCACATGGGACACTCTTTGTGTGGTCCTCAAATTGCTATTTTTTTGTCCGTTGCATGTGATTCTAAAGTCCTCCGCTGCATAGGATTTATTTAGACTGCCTTGTTGGTCTTGTGGTTAGCGTATGCGGCTGCTGATCAAGAGGTCTCGGGTTCGATTCCGGGTCGAACTAAATATTTGTTTGATCCACACATTTGTTTCGGAGACTGGGTGTTTACTACGTGTAATATGTATGCATTTACAAAAAAAGTATGTTTATATTTCATATATTTATATCAGTTCTTTAGTACCCATAATACAAGCTCAATTTGGACTAGATGACGTTGTGTGTAAGATGTCCGAAATATTTATATTTATTTATTCCTCATGTGAGTATTTATTTCATGAAAAAATACAAAAAAAAACTTTTATCTTAAATAACAATTATAGTATGTACTTTATTCTTGTAAACAAATTGATCGGTTTAGAATCAACCCTGTATTCTTTATTGCAGGAACGCTCTACTAAAGCAACCAGGCGATGAAGATCCTGACGAAGGAGTTAGAGATTTGGTAGAATTAGTTCTTAGAAAGTTGGACGTCGATAAAGACGGAGTGGTATCTATTGACGACTACAGGTAAGTAGATAATTATAGATAGTAGTCGCTTGTGATTTAATATATGACCTAAAAATTCTCAAGATAGATAGTAGTACACAAGCTGATTTCAGCACAAACGGACCGGTTCGGTCACGGCCAGGTCGATACTACCCTCGCATAGAAGATCAACCTAAAATTACAGTATTAGTGCTCTCGTTTTTTGTGACGGAGTTTGGGAATTTTCTATGTATCATATGTATTTATATCAGTTGTCTAGTAACCATAATACAAGCTCTGCTTAGTTTGGGACTAGATCGCGTTTTGTGTTAAGATGTCCGAAAAAAAAAAATCAGATATGACAGACATTTTAGTTTTTCTTTCGAGGAAATTATTACTCTGCCAAAGATAAGACTGCAATAACTTTTCAAGAAGTGACTGTTTTCTTTCAGACAAGCTGTAGAACAAGAACCTCTTCTTCTTGAAGCATTTGGACAATGTCTACCAACAAAGAGACATGCACTAACCTTCCTTAAGACACTCACTAACAAGACGTAAAGCCGCATTAGTAATTTGTAGTGTTAGATTTTTAGCTGTATTTAGTTTAAGTCAAAGTTAGTTAGATTTAAGAACTCTAATATAAGTGAAATCTTTTTTCCCTTTTTGCTTCCCTTAATTTATAGATATTTCATTGCAATCGTGAGTAACGCTATCGACTTCTTCTAAATCTTAAACTGAAGTTACTATAATACCTACATAAATTTAGTTTGTAGATATTTTTTAAAACTAGATATTAGTTAAGTATACCTAGATAAAGAACTAACCTAAATGTACAAATTTTTATAGAGAATTAAGCAGATTAGAGATAATACTAATAAATGTCAATATAGCATTAATAATAATTATGTTTTTTAACAGTCAACTTTGTTTAATGTACTTAGCTTTTATTATTTAGTGTTAATTAAATGAATATAAACAAATTAATATGATTCAATATATAACTTAGAATATGTAAATATATTGGAGATAGATTTAATATCAAGGCCCTAATATAGTACCTTGGGGAGTAGCAACGGTGATTTTTAATAGTAGAATCAAAATAAGTTTTTAAATAAAATCACTAACTAGAAAACAATGTTTTATATAAAACTACATAATTTTTGTGTTACTATTACTAAAAAAAGATTAGTCATGTGGGTCTAATCCAGTTCCAATGAAGTCTGTCATGATCTTGCCGGCGGCAGGAGGCAGTAGGCCGAAAATCTGAAAGAGAAGGATTAGAAAATATCAGTGATAATTGAAAAGGAAATGAGACGCAATTTTAAAATTGACTTTCTCTTTTTTTGATATCATAAATTCTTCCTCAAGAAATAAAATAAAATATGACATCAGACCGTCTTTTTAAAGCCTAAAGTAGTAAATTAGTATGTTTGCGTTAGTTATTGCGGTAAAGAATTGTTTAGTCTTCTTTGTTTATGACCACTACTGTCATTCCTCAATAGATACAAAAGCTATACTACAAATACTCTATGTGGACGTGAATATGCATACATACCTACTCTTGAATTCAATCTCAATTTCAATCTGATACGCATTCAATTCAAATTTCAACGATGAAAACATCGTAACTTGAAATTTAAACTAACTTAACTTTTTTTCAACGATGGACCTGGCACCCGCACGGTGAATCCATGGAATGCTAAGAACTTAGTTTCTCTCTCTTTCTTTCAATTAGGGGGCATCCACAAATTACGTGAGATGTTTAAGGGGGGGGGGGGGTCGACTCAAATCTCGTCTAATCTTACGTTGGAGAGAGGGGGGGTCTTGGTAAATATCACGCAAAAAAATTTCTGATTGAAACAAAAAAAATACTATTTTGGCCCATTTAATCCAGATTGTACATGCTTCAGAGTCAATCTTATGCGTAATCGTTAATCGTAATACGATTAAGATCATTCACTAATTCGTTCGAAAGAAAGTAATTTCATTCATACTTCGACGTTATACATCTACTGACTATCAAACCACCATATTTGTTTCATACCAAATAGCTAAATTTAATCAAAGTGCAAAGCAAAGTGCGACCCTCACAGATTGTCACAAGACGAGCTAATGAGTTACTGTGCGCAAGCGCTGCCAATGGTTTAGAGTGGCTAGATCAGAAAGAAGTTGAAGAAGCAGATGATTTTACTGAAAATCATAGGGACATGTTGGTTCCAATAGTCTCTCTTGAGACCGCGCATGATTCTCCATGGACTGAATTAGAGTAGATATTCTTTTTTTAATTACATTAGTTACGATTTAAGTATTCTATTGTTAAATTTTTATTACACTTATAATTAACTTTCAGCAATATTGATTACTAGTCTTAACTAGTCGTAAATAAAAGCACGAACTTATTTTTTTTCCTTTTACAATAAAAATCCAACGCGTTTACGTAAGAAACCCACATTTTGAAAAATTTTTTGATTGGGGGATGGGGGGGGGGTTGAATAAAATCTCACGACATCTCACCAGGGGGGAGGGCGGGACAGAAAATTTAAAAAAACACCTCACGTAATTTATGGACGCCCCCTTAGTAGTGTCTAAGAGTGAGAATTGTCTTCTTATACCGATCGGTCGGAATTGTTGTCCAGATTAAGGCTACTAGTTTGAGAAATATTTTTACCTTATTAGTATAATACATATCACTAGGAATGGTAATTTCATGGTATTCTCTTCGGATGGCGTCCACAATCTGGTCGGCAGCTTCACCTGGTTCCACAGTCTTCATTAGTTCTGGGAAACGAATTCGAGGATTGTGACATAAGCCTGTGTTCACGATGTATGGACAGACTGTGGTAAATTTAATCTGAAAAGAAAACCACCCAATTAATTATAATTACATCTCTGGAAATCTTCTCCTACCTTACTTATTTAGAACTTAGTCGATTTAGGAAAAAATATTTAGCATTAAGAAATTCTCAGAAATCATTGTGTTATTAACTTTTTGTAGAGATATATGACAAATTTTCAGAATGCCTCAAATATCGACTCCAAAATGTCATGTTTTAAGGTTCCGTAGTTCATTACTCAAAACCTTTACAGTTTCGTCATGTCCGTCCGTCCGTCCTCGACTTGCTGCTCAAACGGTTAGTGCTAAAAAGATAAAACTTTGCATGGTCATGTATTTTTAGGACGTTGACAAAGTGCTATATAAAAAAACGAAATTTATTTTTTGGGTTAGCACCACTGCACCTAAAGTGGGGATGATTTTTTCTCTCGCGTCTACCCCATTGTGTTCCTACTGCACCAAGTGTCGTGGGTTCAAATCCTACGTGGGATAACACTTTGTGTGATTCACAAATTGTTGTTCTGAGTCTGGGTATTATTTGTGTCCGTTTCATGTGCGTTTGTAAAGTCCCCCGCGACACAGGAATTCTTAAGGGTTTTTAATGCGGGAGTTGTCTTTTTAAAACAAGAAAACAAGTTTAATTATGTCACGTACCCCGTTAGTATCTCTAGGGTCTTCATGTAGTTCGACAGCAAGAGCTTGCATGATGCCTCTAACTCCGTATTTGCTGCCACAGTACGGTACCAAGTTGCGTAGTCCCATCTTGCCTGCCATGGATGACATGGAGACTATATGACCATAGTTACGTTCTAACATCGCTGGCAAAAAGGCTTGTATCATCTGTAACAAATAAATTGGACAATTGGTGATTTATAAAACCAATAGCTTTTTCCCGCTGCACTACCTGCGTGTATGTCGGTTTTTGTTGTAAAGTGTAGCTTAAATAGATAGATAGAAAACTCTTTATTTGTACACCTTATTACATATTTACAATAGAGAATAAAAAAAAAAGATTTAAAATTAATGTACAAAGGGCGGCCTTATTGCTAAAAGCAATCTCTTCCAGGCAACCTTAGCTTATGCCCTTCCTCAGGAATCAAAGTAAATCCATGCCAAACTTCATTGAAATTTGTTCAGCAGTTTAGATGTTAAAGCGTAACAGACGATATTATTTACAAATATTACATTAAATTACAAAGTATAGAATTATTTTAAAATTAGAAGTTTTAGTTTTTTTTTTTTTATCTGTATGTGTTGAGATGTGTATATATGTCTATAATAATGATAAAGCAGAAGAGTTTGTTTGTTTGGTTGGTTACTGGTGGAACTAATGGTCCGATTTGGAATATTATTTTAGTGTTAGATAGCCCATTTATCGAGGAAGGCATAGGCTATATATCGTCACGCTAAGATCAATAGGAACGCAGCCCCAATGAAGAATATTTCAAAATCGGGGTCTGATTTTTCCTCTAAAGAGCTTCCGCTGCGTGCGCAAAAATCTTGTATCTCAGAATTGTTTTCCTTTAAATGTCTATATATAGTTAGCATAATTATGTCTATCCTTACACCACGCGCACACTAGGCGACACGCGACAGCGACAACTCGACGACTTGACGCGACGGCAGGCTGCGGCCGACAAATTTCATGTAATTTGCTCTAAGCTCCGCAAACTAGGCGTCACAGACGCCCGAAGAAACAACGACGCCGCGTCTTGTCACGGTGACAAGACCAGGCGACAAGTCGCCCAGTTTGCGATGGCCGTTTTTAATGGGAAGCTAATTTGTTTCCACTGAATAACATCACTCTATGGGCAATAGAAGGCGCAGATGATTCTGTTTAGGTGCTGTAGAATATTATATACCTAGTGTGTATGTATTATGTGATAATATATTGTATGTAACCTTTTACCTTCACCTTTTCGTTATATTGTAACTAATTATTTGATTAAGTTGAATGACCCTAACCATTGCATATACAATAGTCGTTTATTATCTTTAAACTCAGTTTATTATTGGTCCATATCTTTACGACTTACTGAGAAATAAAAATGATATTTATACACCGTGTTTAAAATATATATATCTATGTATATTTTAAATATAGTATATTTAGTATATTTTAAGTTTGCACAGAAACTGAGCTGGTGCTAATTAAAATAATTGCATTTGATGATATCTTCCTTTTTAAATAAGTGTTACAGACGGGGTGATGACAAATAAAATATAAGGAAAATGATGTTAGGATTATCATAATCAGTAAATCAAGTTATTTAAATATCAAAACTCAATAATAAAGTTCAGAACACTATTTAATTCTCTATCGATATTATTAATCAAATCTTTAAAAAAATTATGAACGAAAAAACTGCGAAACTATTAATTTATTTCGGGCAAGAATAAACGGATTCCTAGATGCTCGGTGTCCTCATAAAGTTTGATATTCATTAATGGATGACTAAATACTTATGAAGTCGAAAAGGCTTTTAAACCCCACGTTATTTAAACAATCCAACAACAACATTTTATTAATATCTAAATAACGCTTGCTGTGTGAGTATAATTTTAGGGGGCCCTTAAATTTTTATTTTATTCTGTTGTTAGTATTTGATTGTGTATTGCCGAAACAGAAATATGTCATCCGTGAAATATTCCCTAAGCGGTTCGTGCTATACAGTCTCATGAATGGTAGACAGACTGTCTATTGAACTCTAAAAAATGAAGAAGTTACTGTTACTACAACAGTGTTTTTGGGTTCTTCTTCATTCTAGAACATCATCATACTTATGAGAGAGACCTATGTTCAGCAATAGACTGCATTGGGCTGATGGATGTGGTCGTAATACTTTACATCACTTACCCAGAGAATACCGTTCACATTGATATCCATCATCGTTCTGATCTCTCTCTCGGAATGCTTCAGGACTGGCTTGCAGGGCATGATGCCGGCGTTGTTGATCAGGATGTTTACATCTCCAACTTGAACACTCACTTTCTCTGCCAGTGCCATGACGGCAGCACGGTTTGTCACGTCACATCTGGAAGTAATCACATTTGTTTTTTTTAAACCCATAGAATATTAATCACCACACGGATACACACAGTCACACACAGTTCGTGTGGTATCGCATTTAGAATACAAAGGGTCTATTGTCACTCTTACGACACCCAGTGGATGAATAGTGTCACCGCTATTCGTAGTTATCATAGTTGTCGTAAGAGGCGACTAACTGAGCAAACTACGTAGGACCACATCACTGCAAAGAGAAGAAAAACTTGAAACAAACCCTATACCAACTTGTTGGCCCAGCGTGGTATAGTAGGCAAAACCTCCTTTCAAAGGAGAGGTTTATGTCCAGCAGTGGGCTGTTAAAGGCTGTTGATGAGATGATGATGAAAGAGATTTTCTGAATATTATCATTTTCACATGGGAAAATTCACATCTAAAATATACCTCGTAAGTTCTAAAATGACGGTAGTGGCAACTGTCACACAGGTCGAACTATTTTTAAAGGACTATAGTGATCGTTTTCGCCTAATCCCATATCCCCAACCCCCCTAAATGTAAGGGCCTCTTAGAGAGAGAGAGATAGACAGTCCTTATTTTCGTAGTAATTTAAAGAGAGTTAGGTAATTATAGTTTCATGTTCACCAGACTTAAGGCAACACGTAAATGTTTAGATTTCTCATATAACTTAGGAACTATCTACTGTAGAGGTAGGGCAATATGTCTCTTGATACTCAAAGGTGTACTTACTCATAACTGTAAGCTTCTCCTTTCTCTTGTTTGATGAGTTTGACAGTATCTTCACTTCCTTTGGCATTGATGTCCACACACACGATTTTAGCACCGAGGCGGCCGAACCTCAGAGCCATCTCTCGACCCATGCCATGACCAGCACCAGTTATCTGAATGAATAATGAATAAGCAAATAATAAATGATTCATTTTGAATTCTTCTTTAAGGTATTTAGAGTCACGCTGATAACAACACGAATGGGTCGGCTCGACCGGGAGCAGTACTATCCTCACACAGAAGACCAACCATATTAGGACAGCATTCGCGCTGTCGTATTTTGTATATGAGTGTGAGACCGAAGGCCAATGCAGTAGCATCTTAATAAGCCGCCATAGTTTGGGTCACCATGTTGTTGTGTCTGCTTTCACAATGAGTATCGTGATTTATACTTCTGGATTCTATTCATGCTTTCCATCAAGCAGAGTAAAGCCACTTTGCTTAGCCTATATAATAATATTATACGATTGTGAATATTCAGTTTGTACTTTTTATAACATAAAAAAATTGAATTGCTTTAAAGAAAGTACTAAACAAAAAGTTACTAAAACAGTACGGTTTTAGTTTTATTAAGTAGTGAACTAAATTGAAAACCATAAAATGTCTTCCATTCTGTAAAATTTTAAAATAGTCACTAATGGTAAAATGGTATATATGTCGACTATTTTGTGCCCAACAACGAGAAATCTAGTGATTAATATGTGATAAGATATGGTGCGTACATAATGAGTAGATTTATTAAGCTATCATTGCCATACATATAACGCATGTTGTAACGACCCGGAGCTGATAATTCTATAATATGTTAGCTGGTAAGACTTACGAGTGACAAGCCAATGATTTTTTACCAATTAGGTTGCGGTGTCTTAAAAATATCCTTAACTCATATTATGGCCTACATTTTATTCATCATGATCTCAGCCGAAAGTTGTTTACTGATGGACTTAGGTTTGGTGCAATAACCGGTCCTGGCAATAACACAAATGGCAGGGGGCGTGTCACAAAACACAAAAAGCTAATGGGGCTAAGTTCTGGAGTGGCAACCATGTACTGCAAGACGAAGCGTAGGTGGACTCTACGAGATGGTTCGATAATCTGGTCAAGGTTACGGGAACCCATTGGATACGGGCAACATTTTATTATACAATTATATAATTTGAGCCATTGATAATTACTTGCGAAGCTCATCTCTCTAGTATGAGCGGAATCCAAGAATGGGGGCCACCACATGCACTGTGATTGCAGGCAGGTAAGAGAACCAAGTGAGATGCTTTTTTACGTCCCGCTAAAGCAAGATGTTTTTAACTACTCAGTACAGGAAGGAAAAGACATTTAGTAACCGTTTTGGTTTTAGAGGCAATTAACTTCATAGTTTATCCAGTGATCATTCTTGATTGGCCTGTTGGTCTAGTTTATTATGATGTTGACATCTATATTAAAGGTCTTGGGTTCCATTTACAAGTACAAATAATTGAATGATAAACAAATGATAAGTAACAATGCAAGTGTATATAAAAATAATGGTATGAATTTTGATCGATTTAAGCGCCAAATTATATTGGGTCGTTATAACCAATGTAATTGAAATAAAGAACCGGTTCGATCGAGGTAGTACGACCCTCACACAAAAGACCATCCTAAAAAGTTACATTCATGGACTCGTGTTTCGATGATTGCGAGCCCGGAGGCCCAATTATGCAGAAGCGTTTTAATAGCCCGCCATAGTTGACATTGACTGCCTTGTTGGTCTAGTGGTTAGCGTATGCTGCTGTTGATCAAGAGGTCTCCGGTTCGATTCCTCAGTCGGACCAAATATTTGTGTGATCCACAAATATTTCTTTCAGAGTCTGGGTGTTTTCTATGTATAATAAGTAATGTATTTACTAAAAAAAGTATGTTTATGTATTTATATGTTAAGACCCATAATAGCTCTGCTTAGTTTGGGACTAGATTATCAAGTTGTGTATAAAAGATGACCGAATATCTTTATTTTATTTTTATTAATATATAGTGCGGAAACCATGTTGAGTTGTATCTTCAAGTATCTACAATTATTGTTATTTTAGAGTCGGTGTCAGTCTATATAGGTTAACATTATAATAAGAACCTTTGTTTTAGAATACCTACTAAGGTAGGTAGGTAGGTCATGCAACCCGGTTGTACCTTTTTAATTTTGGGGAAATCCGATACCCGTGAAGATGAAGAATAATTTGTAAACATTTCGTTTTCAACGTTGTGAATTGTTTGAAAAGTTAATCTACATAAACTTATATACATGAATCAAAATCTTTTTACTGTTTTTACGATAATTATGCAATAATAATGGTTGAATTTTGATATCGATACTCATTTAATAGAAGTGACTTATATAATTTTAGAACACTTGAACCATTATTGACGCTATTACATAAAAAATTGTATAATACATACAAAAACTTCCAAATAACTTACCAGAATGATATCGTCACTAACATCCTTAGGATCCGGTGGTATCACCATTCTAAACGTTGACTTCAGTACTTCATAGTTCACTTTCAGGATCATCCATATTACTTCGAAGAAAACTCTGATCGCGTAGATAATCTGTGGTTCGTCAGCCCTAAAAAAACGCATATTGCACTTTAAAAAGTAAAGTTTAAAAAAACTTTTATGATACAAAATTGGAACTGGCACACGGCCAGCGTCAATGAAATCTCAAAGTGTACACAGATTTTGTTATTCGCGATTTAAGAACAAGAATAAAGATGTGTTCAGACTGTTTTGATTACTAGCCAATAATTACAAAAATACTCTTTTTATTATGTATTTATTATTGTTTTGAATGGTAAGTAGTAGGTGATCGCGGAGATTGTTAAAACCTGTTTTACTCTAAATCTAGTTAACTGTACTGACAGTAGTGCTATTTTTGTTATTCGAAAACTCTCTGAACTGAACTCAAAATCGTCAAAATTTAGTTATGGCTTGTCAAACGACGTTTTAAATGTAAAATATTGACTGAAATTAGATATGGGACGCTAAAAATAACATTATCTAAATGCGTACATACAAAAAGGTCTTTTGAAAAAAGTTTTCCTAAAATTACAGATTAGACGATTATTTAAACTGATTTAGTACAGTGACACAACAACCGAATTAACCAATGCTGCTTATAAGTAAATTTTAGTCTTAGACTACTTTTATTTAGGCAAGTTTGACAATTATAGGAAAAGATGCGCTGCTTTGATTGTAAATACCCTAAATATGTGCCTACATACTCGTAGGCTACATAGACAATAAACTGTTACTGAGAAAATAATAATTAAAACGTACCTAAAAAAATAACATTGAGAAATTTCAAAATGATCATATACACAAAAATACATAATAAACAATAATGAACTGTTTTTAGTTTTCTTTTACACATACTCATGTTTTTTGCTGTAAACGGGAATTATTCGCGATAAAATTGAAAAGGTTACGATACCTTCCAATGATTTATATATAAAATATCATTGATACCTTCTATTAAGCTTTCCAACGTTTCAAACGGTTAATACCACTCGTGGTAACGGGTAGACTGTAGAATGAACTAGAATGTAGCGTAATCCCTTTTAACTTTAGCATGAATAAGTCCCGTTTACAGCAAAAAACAATAGTGAAGTTCAACAAAATATTTAAATAAATATGCAGAAATTAGACATTAAATTAAACTATTAAATTAATACTTGCAGTCATCCAAATCAAATCAAATCAAACCATTTTATTTCAAATAAACCATACATATCTATCCTTAATAAGTATCAGCTAAGTATGATTATCTAAAAGATATTTGTCTATGTCTTGATAACACCATATTTAGTAAAGTACAAAGTACAGATAGATATTTATGTGATAGTAACATAAGAATCGTCAACAGTATCATAGGAAAGCAACGACTGCCTCTTAGGTCTAGTGGTTAGCGTATGTGACTGGTAATCAATAGTCTGACTGGTAATCAGTTCTCGGGTTCGAATGCCGGATCAGGCCAAGCGTTGTTGGGTTTTTCTTACAGGAAATTATTATTAACAGTCAGTAGTATAGAAGTTTGGCTGTTATTCACGCCAGTGTCGGTCCCGGTTGTAATGAACATCTATGGCAATCGTTATTGGGAAGTAAAGTAATAAACTGACAAACTAGTTTAAACTTCAAATATCAGTTCGTCCTCAGGGTGGCGGAGGTCCGATGCCAGTCGCTCCCTGGAAAAACTAATATTCAGGTGATACTCAATTGAGCTAGTAGCCAACCCTAAATATTAATTCTTGGGAATAATGGCTAGGAAGATGATGAGTAACTTAACAATTGTAGTAGTAGACATACATTCAAGTTTATATTCATGCGGGGATAGGCAGTTGTATAGTGAGCACCTACTATTATTACATAATTTTAGTTAAACTTTTTCTATTAGGAAGCAAGACAATTGACGTCAAATGTGCACTTTTAGCATTTGGCTCGAAAATTGAAATTTTTAGTAAAGAACGGCCCATAAGAAAAGAAGTTTACAAAATTATTACGTATATATAAAAATAAAAGTTAGCTTTAGGAATATAGTATTGTTGATTGCTGTTAGATGTTGACTGTTGGAGAGGAAAGTGTTTAAAAGCAGCACTCCATCTAAAATTAGCTGGCTAGTTTGCCCGTTTTTGTGTCTTTTATAATGTTCTAGTCTTTCTCGTAAATGAGCTGCTTAGCTCTAAAATTACTAAATTTATACGTACATTGTATTATTTGTAGTGAAATAGATAATTAAACACCGACTTAAAATATATTAACCTACAATGATAAATAATTGATTAATCATGATTACTAGAAGTTTTTAATAACGATTTCATAACATTGATAGATATAATACCATGACATATAATAAATGTACAGATTAATTTCACTAATATTTCCACACGTAATCAAATTATCACACTAGTTTCTGTCTCCGACTCCGTCCACTATTATGTCGGATAGTTGCTGTGAAAAATATTTTACTCCTTGACAACTTTATTTGACTTTCCTACAACTTAAACTATTTTTGTAGAAAATTTCTTCTAAATCGGCTCAGCGGTTATCGCTTCCTCATACAAGTTACAATGTTACACATTAAGGGTGATTTCTGAGATCAGCCTAACATATTTTATTCTCTTGTATTATTGACTAATAATTTGTTTTAACCACGATAATAGACGTCTTTCCTTTTTATATTTAGGCCTACCAAAGTGAGTCTACTCTGCCTGATGGAAAGTATCAGTAGAATCCAGGAAAAGGGTCATCATCTCAATTGTGAGAGTAAGCAATGCAGCATGGTAACCCGGACTACAAGTAGTACATGGTTTGAGATACGTTTGGGGTCACAGAGCTTTCCTTTCTAGGGTACACCTGGTTCTCCATCTACTAGTACCGTACCTTGAGATAGCGTGAGCTTTTTAGTCGGTTCAAGTCCGACATCTGAGTAGATTTTCGCAAAGAAAAAAAAAGGGGGCAGAAGTTCTTGGTTAGTTGGTTTGATTTTCACCCAGTACAAATAAATATATGATGAACACGACCATTTGTTTAATGTGTTTATTATTTATCTCTAATATATGTAGGTTTATCAGGAGGGTTATCATATTGTAGCTTTACCTATTTTGTGATCAGTGCCCTGTTATAGATATGAAAAGTTATAATTCTATTAAAGTCATATGAATGAACCTTAACATACTCATGTACATTAACTCCAATAATTTTAATGTAAAAAGCGTGGGGCGACGTTATCGAAATATTTTCAAAAAGTACTCAACGCTTTGTTACGTATGAAAGCGTGTTTGTTTAGTTTTTAAAAAAATTTTTTTTAGTTTTTTTTTTCAAATAGTGTATTGTCATCGGTTCTCGATAAATCTACAAAGTTTGAACGAAATTTGGCTGTTAAAAGTGGGTCAAACTCGCACCCAAAGGAGTCGGTTACAAACATATAAACAAACATACAGGTGAAGCAAATAAAAAGCGTTTAAAAATAAGATTGTTCTTCTTAAAAATCTTCATATATGGACCACTGCTTTTGGATTCTGCTCATGCTTTCATTCATTCAGAGTGGATTCACTTTGAAAGCCTCATATAAAAAAAAATGTAACTATTTCATTCTCATATAATAAGAAAACTCAACTTTGTACAATTAGTTACCAAAAACGATGACTATATGTAAAAATAAGTTTATTATCAACTATTATAGTAACGTTTTCAAATGTCAGTCGACTTTGATTACGTTTTCTGGTATATCAGCATGTTATATGCAAAAAAACTTATAAAAACATTAAAAATAAATATATCGATAGTGTATGAAGAGACCTTTATAATATTACCTGCTTCACTTGTCAACCTTGATATAAAATTAGAGCATGTTCAGACAACGGACGATAACCGCGCGTTTCGCAAACATGCTTTAACGCACGAGGAGTATAAGCAGTTTACTCGTAATGTATATTTCGACCGCTCATTACCATCATCATTAAAAGCTTTTAATAATTCACAGATGGACATAGGCCTCTCTTTAGAAAGGCGGTTTTCACCTATTTTACCTAAAGTGCAATCCTTGAAAGACATCTCGTCTAATCACAAGCTAGTCAGGCATCTTCTAAGTAATTACCCTCAAGCCTTACCCTAAATACTGTCACAGTACATATCACTACATATCAGCAACCTTTATTGGTCCATTGCTAGATATAAACCTCTAATTAACCATAAGTGAACCATATTCCCTGATCTCTATCTAAAGTAAAGGTCTGTTTATATGTTCTGTTTTACGCAGCAACACGCGCGGCCTATAGTCGTTATCTGTAAATGGTCTTAAAAATGTTGTTGACACGAGATCAGCTAGTAAATTGGATTTATTCTAGATTCTCGCCTCGAATATGTAAATTATGAGCATAATTCTAATGGCAATATCGGTCATTGCTAATAGTTATGTCTTATACGGCATTATTATATAACCAGATTGGTTTAATTGACATTAATACTTGCTATATGTAGGGCTTCGTTATAGAATTAGGGCTTTTTCAACAACTATAGTTAAACCGTCTCCTTGCTAGCTAAATAATTACAGGCATCTAAACACTTTTACGTCCTCTTTTTTTGTTAAAGGGGTGGAAAATCCCTTTGGATTTTTGTCTCTTTGAGGACTCAGGAGCCAGGAGTATGTGGCGTGTGTCTACTAAAAACCACCTTAACAGCCGGTCTCAGGCGCCCTGGTCTGAGGAGGGCCTATACCATATTATTTCGGGACCTCCCCAGAATCGACGCCGCGCTTACTCAGGCACTATCCTGTGGGAGCCTGTGTTTCCCCATGCCTATCAGCCTAATCATGATGTGTTGTGGACTGGAAGCTATTTGTGACCACCCTTCTATCGTTGACCAGCATTTAGTCTGCTACCAGAGGTCTCTTTGGTGTCCATAAAGGTTGGTGTATACAAGAATATCACTAAGAGTTACCTAATTCTCTATAAGTGGTCCATTCAATTAAGAGATAATGGTGAAAAGAACCTTTTTATATGAGCTTCAGACGTCCCTTGTACGAGGACTCGTACCGTAATCCGTAGTTCCTAATATCTATGTTATAGGCAGTAGGTATTTATAGGAAAAACAGGTGTATTTGTCCTGAAGCATAATCTGTCTGGTAATTCGAGGCCACTGGTACAGAGACCACAAGTAAAGTACATATATCTACTATTAGAATATTGAAATTGATAAATAAATAGCACTATTAATTATTATTTTGTTCGTTAAAGTATACCAATGTGATTAATCACTTCGAGATAGCATTTCAAAAACATCGCATTAGTACCAGTATTTTTGTGAATTAAATTCTAACTCAATACAATTTTTTATACGTAGAAGTATGTATAATTAGCTATTAGCCTGCATGTTATTATACGAACTTTTATAAGAAATATATAAACAAAAGTATGTTTATTCGTGTTCTAGAACGCGCACAAGTAAACATCGTTTGTTTATGGACGCGCTGTGTAAAATCTTCAAGATTTTATATTACTTTGATTATTTTAGAGCACAATAATAAAATAAAAATGTACTTACATGTTGTCTTCACTTGTCTTGTAACGCTACTGAATAAAAAAAGTGATTCCAGCGTTAGTGATAACAACTGATAAAGTACAGTCCAATTCAGATTAGTCGACCATTGATACCGAGTCCGTCTGGAAATAACTTACATACTTTCTTTCTTACATTATGATACGGATATTCAAAGTACAATGTGTAGAATATTATCGAGTTTTATCATCAATAGTAAGATAATGTGTAACATAATTAAGTATACTTAAATTTTATATTTGTACCCTCGATAATATGAAAGAACAAAGTACAGTGTGAAGTGTATTCGGCAAACTGCAATGCGACGTTTTAGCTCACTAAAGATTGTAAAGCAATGATTCCACGTAGTGCGAAAACCGATAAGCCCTTTGGTCTAGTGATTAGCACTGATTTCAGCGGCGACCGGAGACCGAAAACCATTCTAACTTGACAGCATTCATACTTTCGTGTTTCGTTAGCGAATGAAATACCGGAGGACTAATGATGCACAGGAGAATCTCGATAGTGTGGGTCACCATGATGCATTTACAATAAGAATGGTGATCACTACTCTTGGATTTATTTGCTGCATCATCGGGCCTCCGGTCTCACACTGTCCAAAGAAATACGACATCACCAATGATGTCATTTTTAGGTGAGTCTTCTGTATGATGTACTGCCGCGGTCGATCCGACTCATTCGGGCTGTAATCACCGATGCTCTACTACCTATAACCTGTTTGTCTAGTGAGTTTTGTAGTTCTCAACCCTAGTTGCTAGTACAGAAATCGTGGGTATCGTTCCTTACGATTCATTTCATCCTTGTATTTTGACCTTATAATAAGAAAAAGTTTAAAAAACTTTAACCCAACTACGTGAACCCTCTTGATGAAATTTAATTAGCCTACGTCACCCAGGTCATTATCACGAATCGCTTCATACCTCATTATTTCAAATCGGTTTAGGAGTTTAGGTGCTACGGTGGATTAAGCAAACATACATAGACTGAGACTGCCTTTCTCAAAAAGGTTCAGGCATTGATCTGCCTAAGGTAGTACAAGTATATTAAATTTTAAAGTTTGTTTTAAAATAAAGTAATGAGTATTACAGAGATTTACAGATTGGAATGTTGATAGAACATATTAAATAAATAATTAAATATAAAATAAATATTTCTGACATCTTACACACAACGTCATCTAGTCCCAAACTAAGCAGAGCTTGTATTATGAGCTACTAGACAACTGATATAAATACATAAACATACATTTTTTTTTGTAAATAAATAGGGTAAACTATACTATTGTTGGCATCTCATCAGTCATTGGCACTTTGCATTTTAAATACAAATATTAAGAATTGCTCTAACAAAAAATACATGGAAATCTGTTTTTCAAATTCTACCATGTCGACATTATGGGATTTCAACTGAATCTTTTTAAAATGTATCCTGGCAACACGTAAAAAGAAATCATAACGCGGGCTACTCGCACCGGTGATTGTCACCGCCGCTCTCTAATAAGATCTAAGAAGGCATAAGGTAAGATTATATTATATTGTCTTTTATTTCGAGTTTATCATGAATTTGATGTTGTGAATAGTGTTAATATGTTTTGTTTTGAGTTAAATTATCGTTTTGAGTGTATTTTTTCACATTATATCCATTAAAAGCCAATGACTGATTGCTATGTGAAAATAACTGTACTTTTGATGCCAATTACTGTACTTTTCGGAACATTTTTAAATTTCATTAATTTTTATTTATTAAACTGTGTTTATCTAAATGAATGTGTTTTTATTTCTAAATTAATAAATTATTAAAACGTTTTATGAAGATTAAATTAGAATCTGACATATAGTTTAATTTTTAAAAACAAATCTTGGCTAGATAGCCTTAAGGTGCCAATCATTATACAGTTTACCCTACATATTATACATAGAAAAACACCCAGACTCCGAAACAAATATTTGTGGATCACACAAATGTTTAGTCCGACCTGGGAATCGGACCCGAGAACTTTTTGATCAGTAGCCACATACGTTAACCACTAGACTAATAAGGAGAAGGAAAAATGAGAAGGAAAGACAGCTACTCAAGAAAGTTAAGCAGTACGCGGTTTCCTGCTGAGATATAGAAGTACCCGACTACTGTGTATACTACTACTGTGTACATATAGGTGTATTCTAGAGTCTAGACGAAACTGATAAAATATATCACCTACAAACATGAGTCATTTATTTGTTATTTATGTTGAGTTATTTCTCTTACTAATTTATTGAATTCGAAGATAACTCTGTCTGTCTTTCTTTCTGTCTGTCTGCCTGTCTGTTACGCTTTCATAACTAAAACATTCAATGCAATACTTTGAGTTTTGAGAAAGGACAAATTACTCTACCAGGATAACCAACTTACACAAAGCCGAAGCCTACCAAGTTTGGACTGAGGTCTCGGGAGGTCTCGGTCTGAGGAGAGGTCTCGGGTTCGATTCCCGGGTCGAACCAGTTATTTGAGAAAACCACAAATATTTGTTTTCGGGTCTGGGTGTTTTCTTGTTTATTCATATCAGTTGTTTAGTACCCATAATAGAAGCTCTGATTAGTTTGGGACTAGATGTTGTTGTGTGTAAGATTTGCGAAACATTTATTTATTTATTTTATTTCTTTTATGATATGTATATATATATTAATGATATGTTTACAAAAAGAAGAAGACGTATTCTATCGATCAACCAATTTACATAGCTTTCATATATAAACTCTGTTTAGTTTGAGACTAAATGACGTTGTGTCCAAAACATTTATTGTTAATAATTGATTGGATAAAACATTAAATAATATTAAATTTTGACGCTGGAGTCGTGTCACATCACATCAAACTTTACATTCAGTTTTATTTTACACACATTATTACTATTTAATCAAATGAGGACGTATTTATTGATTGGAACATTTTGATTTGTGTCGATTATTGCAGTGCTTGAAGCACTAGAATTCACTAGGATTGTGAAACAAATAAGACGGTTTTGAAAAAGTGAAATGATAATTGTGTTCTTGTAAACGGATAGTAGCCGTCTAGTCCCAAACTAAGCAGAGATTGTATTATGGATACTAGACCACTGATATAAATACATAAATATACTTTTTTTTGTAAATACATACATATTATACATCGAAGACACCCAGACTACGAAACAAATATTTGAGAATCACACAAAAAATATTGGGTCGGCCCCGGAATCGAACCCCAGACCTCTAAATCAGCAGCCGCATACGCTATCCACTAGACCAACAAGGCAGTCAGTCATTTATATCAACTAAAGAGTTCATGGACCACTTTATCATTTCTGTAATACAACAATAGCGCGATACAGAACACCGATACACCGCCATCTACTAGACACATATAGAACTGATCTAAAGAGCAATGTTAGTCAAGTTTTTGGTTGTTTAACACGGATCAATTGAAATGGTTTAGAAACTTAACCGCGAGTAAGTCCCGTTCATACCTAACAAATTTACTCCAAGATATTTAAACATAAGTCGGCTGTCAGAGATGCCAACGACGCGAGATAACAAACGCAACTGAAGTATAAAACCATAGTATAGTTTCTAGAGCATAGTGTTTAATTACAAGGAGATAAGGTGTGCATAATCGTGAATGTTTTGTAAACCAATGTGCACATTACATGAACGTGTAGTGCGAGTACTTCAACTGTTATAAGATTTAATATCATCGGTAATGTTAACACCCCTATTAATCACGTGGGTATTGTAAGTGGCGACGAAGGGACAAATAACGCAGAACATCGAAATACGAAAAGAGTAGGAAAACCTATAACAAATCCTGTATCAACCCGTCTGGCTATCGTGGTAGATATAGTAGGCCAAAACGTCCTTTCTGAGGAGGGGTCTATGCCCAGCAGTGGACTGTTAAAAGCTGCTAATGAAGATTTTATAGATACACCTTAATAGGGGGAACACTAAGGATATTATTTCATATTTTTTTTATTATGTATATATTTAAGCCTACCAAAGTGACTCTACTCTGCCTGATGGAAAGCATGAGTAGAATCCAGGAGTAGGAGTCATCATCCTCATTGTGAGGGTAGGCAATGCAGCATGGTGACCCCAACCAAGGCGGCGTGCTCAGATAATTCTGCATAATTCTTCAGACCTCCAGAGGCTGCGAGAATGATGCAGAATGATTGGGCCTTTTGGCCACACACACTTTTCGTTCTGTCTATATTATGTGTTTGTGTTTTCTTTATTGAATTTGTCGTTGAATTGTGATACTAGCTAATGATTAACGAAATTCCATTCTTTTGGCAATAAAGTAATAATAATATTATTATAACAAATATTTTTGGACATCTTCAACACAATGCCATCTAGTCCCAAACTAAGCAGAGCTTGTATTATGAGTACTAGAAAACTGATATAAATACGAAAACATCCTTTTTTTGTATATATAATACAAGTGGTAATGTAAAGTTTTGAAAAAAATAATGAAAAACAATATAGAAATCACCCAAACTTCGAAACAAATATTTGCGGATCACACAAACATTTGGTCCGACAAGGGAATCAATCCAGCTACCTCTTGATTCGAGTCGCAAACGCCAAACACCATCAGACATACCAGGCACTCAAAATTTAACATAACTAGCACATTTACCATGTATGTTAACATATCAATAATAATCACTACAATTATAGACCTTACATGCGTGTTTTGTAGAGAGCGAAAGAGTAGGGTTTCTCTGAATTCGTTCAATTACTGACCGAGATTTTAATGAACTTGACCTGGCATTATGTAATCAAAGATTGGATGTCCAAAAATCTTCATTTGGTAAAAAACGGTATCAATTATGAAATCAAATGTCATCTTAAAACATTTTGTTGACGTTTCAAGGGTAACTTATAAAATTGACTTGTGAAATAATTGAATACATACTTCCATATTCGGACTGTTATTAAGAATATCCTATAAGAAAAACTAGTAACACTTTTGACCCGAGTTGACCCGACCCGGAATTCGAATTCGATAACTCTTGATCAGCAGAAGCACACGCTAACCATTAGACTAACGAGGCAGTATGATATATGATCTTAATCTAAGCCTGTCTAAATGTCGAAATAAAGTAACTGAACATTTTAACAGAAAGTTCTCCTTTCTGTTAAAATGTTCAGTCACTTTATTTGTAGGGGCTGTATGCAAGTTATAACTTCAAATGATGGTTCATGTGTACTAACCTTTATCTGGTAGTTACGAGATAAGCGGGGTCAATTGATACTATCGTGCTCACAACATCGACTCTAGGGTCAAGTTAAAATTACTTAACAACTCCTATTAACTTGTTTATGTTATTTCTAATCAAATAAACAATGGAAACCAATGGAAATAAACAATAAAAGCTACGGAACCAGAATTCTTTTTGATGATGCAAAATGATTGGGCCTCCGGTCTCACATTCACCAACGAAATACGATACCAAGAATGCTGACATTATTAGATTGGTCTTATGTGTGAGGGTAGTACTGTCCCTGGGCACGCCGTTATGGCGGCGGTAAGACCCGATATGGAGGATTGGCTCGAGTGGCGTTACGACAGCCTCTCCATACGTGTTGACAAAAGAGGAGCCGAGTCGTGACCTCGTGGCGGTCATCGGGGTGGGGATTCTCTCGCTCCATAACATGATTGCCGCCATGATACGGAGCAGGAGCGAGTGGAAGAACGGACGAGATACCGCAGACGCCTCGGTCGCCGGAGATCGTTAACCGATTTACGTCCTCCATAAGCGCAGGCCTGGGGGTGACAGATGAGGCCATCTCTCACCCTAGCAGAAGCAGGTCGGAGTGGCGGGGTGAACGCTACAAGAAGCGCGCTCCCTTCTATGAGAGGAACAGTATGGTTTCCACATAGGAGGAGGCCATTTTTGTTAATCGCGCCTCTTGTGTTTGGCGGAGGGGAATTATCGGGGTTCCCACACAGTAGGGGGCCATCTAAAAACTGTAGAAGACCCGAGATAAGTCGGGGTCCCAGGGATTTCCTTTCGAGGTTGCACCTGGTTCTTCGGCTTCTAGTACCCGAGACGGCGTGCGGTTTTAGTCGGTTCGAGTCCGACATAGCCACCAGTTGGTAGTGTTCGGCGAGATTTTCGCACAGACAAAAAAAGCGGCCAAGTGCGAGTCGGACTCGCCCATGAAGGGTTCTTTATCAGCAAGTAACATCATATAAAAGTTCTTGTAGTTCGTTGTAACTTTGATCGATGTTTTAATAAAAGTGTATAGATTGAATGAAAGGAAAATTGCGGTTTACGATTTATGACTTATGACTGATATGACTGATAAAACTACTTACTAGATCTCGTTCCAACCAATTTTCGTTGGTAGTTTGCTTATTAATGTACAACATATATTTTTTTTAGTTTTATGACTCTTATTTTAGAAGTTACAGGGACATTTTACCACTTTGAAAGTGTCTCTCGCGCAAACTATTAAGTTTAGAAAAAAAAAATATTAGAAACCTCAACATCATGTTGGAACACCTATCCATAGATACCACGTATGGGTTTGTTGAAAAAATTTTTTTTGAGTTTCATTTCCAAGTATGGGGACCCCCAAAATGTGTTGTTTTTTTTCTATTTTAATGTGTAAATCTTAATGCGGTTTACCGATTACATCTACTTACCAAGTTTCAAAAGTATAGTTCTTATCGTTTCGGAAAAAAGTGGCTGTGACATACGGACGGACAGACAGACAGACATGACGAATCTATAAGGGTTCCGTTTATTGCCATTTGGCTACGGAACCCTAAAAATGGGTAGTACTGCCCCGACCTGGCCCATTCGTGCTTAAATCAGCATGGTACTACTATCTATGAAAGTAGGGAAGCAGTATAATATAATCACGTTTAGTTAGTAACATACGAGGACATTATTAATGATTCACATTAAATTTATCTCATAAAGCCTTTGTCATAAAATCATTATTAAATTTTATTTTACAGTCAAGGCTCTAACCGCTTTAATAATAGACTCTGATTCAATAAGGTACATAATAGATCTATTATTAGACATTTTAATCCTTCACCTAGACACATTGTATATATTTACTAACGTTGGCCTAGCGGTTAGCGTATTCGACTGCCGATCAAGAGTCGATGGTTCGATTTCCAGGTCGGACCAATACAGTGTTGTTAAGTTTTTCTGATTATAGAAATGTTAACTGCTGGGAGTTTTGACTACTAATCCGGACCAACCTGGAATAATACCAGACTTTATTAAATAGAAGATCGGTGTGTTAGGTGATGCCTAGATACACTAAAATTTATCTAATCCAATATATTTTTTGAACAGAAGAACACTACTGTCTTTTAAAAATATATTATGTGCGATACTTTTTTACAATTTGTGGTTAAAAAATAGTTTTCACACATATGAATACATGTTTTGCCTATAATACCTACATAACATACTATTCGCTACAATTTTCAAGCATCATACAATATGAAAAGCTAAAATATACTATTTTGACATTTACTTTAAAATGTTTATACCAATAAAATGAAAAAAGCGGCCAGGTTCGAGTCGGACTCGCCCATGAAGGGTTCCGTATCAATAAGTAGCATCATATAAAAGTTCTTGTAGTTCGTTGTAACTTTGATCGATGTTTTAATAATAGTGTATTGATTAAATGAAAGGTAAATTGCAGTTTACGATTTGTGACGTAAAAAAAAACCACATACTAGATCTCGTTTAAACCAATTTTCGTTGATAGTTTGCATGGTAATGTACAACATATATTTTTTTTAGTTTTATAACTCTCTTATTTTAGAAGTTACAGGGGAGGGGACACATTTTTCCACTTTGGAAGTATCTCTCGCGCAAACTATTCAGTTTAGAAAAAAATGATCTTAGAAACCTCAACATCATTTTTGAACACCTATCCATAGATACTCCACACGTATAGGTTTGATGAAAAAAAATTTTTTGAGTTTCAGTTCCAAGTATGGGGACCCCCAAAATGTATTGTTTTTTTTTCTATTTTTATGTAAAAATCTTAATGCGGTTCACAGAATACATCGACTGACCAAATTTCAACAGTATAGCTCTTATAGTTTCGGAAATAATTGGCTGTGACATACGGACGGACAGACAGACAGACAGACTTGACGAATCTATAAGGGTTCCGTTTTTTGCCATTTGGCTAAGGAACCCTAAAAATCATTTATTGTGGGTATTCAATTTATCTACAACTAGACACGAAAATATTTATATGCCCTCGCATAGAGCTCCTAGCCAACTTGCAAACGATTATTATCATTTGTAACTTGGTTCCTATTGGTTTGTTCTATTATATTCACTATTAAATTTCTTTATTCTCTTGTTTAATTAGCTAATGTCACTCAGTCATTTTGAACCGACTTCAAAAAAAGGAGGAGGTTCTCAATTCGTCGGAATCTTTTTTTTTTTTTTATGTATGTTCAGCGATAATTTCGTCATTTATGAACCGATTTCAAAAATTCTTTTTGCATTGGAATAGGTGTAGCTTAGAGGTGGTCCCATCGTCACCATATCGGGATCTGATGATGGGATCCTAAGGAAATCGAGGGAACTCCTCAAATATCATAGGCTAAATGTCGCGGTTTGGGTACTCGGAATAGTTTTTCATTGAAGTCGGTTCCTTTTTGTTAAAATCATATTGATTGTTAATTGTGATTGAAAACAAAATATTAATGAATGTTGTTTCATTCATTAATATTTTGTTTGATGGCTAGGGGGCAGGTACTGCCACAACGATGACTGGACCGTGGATACGCTGAACACATACGCTGGCTAAATGCCCAGCGTGGGCGACGACGTTTCTTTTTGCGAGCAAGTTATGCTTGCGAAGGAGATAGCGGAGCGGGACCCGGAGATGTTTAGGTTCGCAAGGCCCGGGAGATTTCGGGCCCGGTACCGCAGACGACTCAGGCGCCGGGGGTTGCATAACGATCTCCGTCCTCCATAAGGTGGGGATTTTGTCACCCCAGCAGAAGCAGGCCGGGGTGGATGCGCCATGCGCTATTATTTTGAAAAGGGTTATCTACAAGCCGTAGGCAGATGGCCCGAGGTACGTCGGGGTTCCAGGGATTTCCTTTCTAGGGTACACCTGGTTGGTTGTCAGTATATTTGAGTGCACTGCAATCAGTACCAATGACTTAACGTACTCTTCGAGTCACGGGGGAAAAACACCAGCAAACTTCCATACTCCAGGCTGTTTTTACGAATTTCTTGTTAAAGAAACCCAACAACACTTTTAGCCAGACATGGGAATTGAACCCAAAATCTTTAGATCGCCAGTTACACATCCTAACATCTAGACTAACGAGACAGTCTAGAATGTAGTCAAGATTAGATTTAACCCTGTAATGAAAGAGGATAATAGAGAAGATGACCAAATGGAAAGCGCCTTCGTAGGGGTTCATAGCAAACAACATACATGCGTTTATGTTTTTATGTGTAATGCCAAAGATAATTTAAATAAAACTTAAAAGCTGTTTATTGTTTAGTTTTTTTAGTTTTAGTTTTTAATTTTTGGTTTCAAAATTATTTTAGTAAGTTTCAATAAGAATAGAAAAAAAGAAAGAAAAGGAGACCTTTAAGTTCGTCACAGCAATGATTATAATTCAACGCCAATTATACCAATGGCAAAACGGACCGTAAAAATCAATAATATTTGTCAGTTAATTTACATTAATTTGATAAATCTTGGCATAGTAAATATGTACTTTTTAAATAAACAATACAAGCAGGTACTTGTCCAACTACTATTAATTTTATCGATGGTAAATATTTACGAATCGAATAATGTCGAATATGCATAATAAACAATATCTGTATATCGTATTAGTATTATGATGTATGTACGCAATTCCTATTAGCTTTACCTTGATTGTCTATTTTTTATATCAATATTTATTATTAATAATAATAATCTTCTTCCGTGCCTTGTACCTAAGCTAGGATCAGGTTGGCTTCAAGTCATATCGTAGAAGTTTTACCTTCAAACAAACTACGCTGAGAAACGAAACATCATTGCAAAGGGAAGGAAAACTAGACACAAACCCTAAACCGAACCGTCTAAGCAGCGCGGTGTAATAGGCTTAAACCTCCTTGTTGAAGAGAGGCCTATATCCAGAAGGGGACAAGCATACGGGTGACGGCAAGGGACCACCGTCTACCATAAATGTCTGCAACTCAAGAGTTACAAATGCTTTGTCGTCCTTCGAGTACCCTCCCATAATTGAAGAGGAAAGGAGAGTTATGACAAAAACAACCTTATACTTACTAGATGAAATAGAAGAGCTGCATTACATCGGTTTTCTGTAGGCGTCAATTTTGTAACACGGAGTTTTACTAGCACAGGCTACAGAATAGGTTTATCTTACAAAATAAGTAATAATAAATAAATGAATATTTCGGACATCATCTAGTCCCAAACTAAGCAGAGCTTGTATTGTGGGTACTAAACAATTACTATAAATACATAAACATACTTTTTGTGTAAATACATAATAAGTATTAAACATAGAAAAACACACAGGCTCCGAAACAAATATTTGTGGATCACACAAATATTTGGTCTGACCCGGAAACTCGAACCCGAGACCTCTTGATCAGCAGCCGCATACGCTAACCACTAGAACAACAAGGCAGTGAAATTAATTTGAGTCACATATTTTATACTAGCTTTCTTTTTTTAGCCTCGTTGGTCTAGTGGTTAGCGTACGCGACTGCTAATCAAGAGGTCTCGGGTTCAAATCCCGGGTCTGGCCAAAAAGTGTTTTTGGGTTTTTCTTAGGAAATTCCTATTAGCAGCCCGGAGTTTGGAAGTTTGGCGGTGATTCACGCCCGTGCCTCGGAGAGCACGTTAAGCCGTCGGTCCCGGTTGTCATGAACATCTATGGCAATCGTTACTGGGAAGTCAGTGCCCTCAAATATACTGACAACTAGTTCAATTTTCGAATTTCAAGTCTTCCTTTAGGGTTGCGTAGGTCCGATGCCAGTCGCTCCGTGGAAAAAACTGAAATTCAGGTTGAACTAGTAGTCGACCCCAAATAAACTTGGGAATAAGGCTCGGAAGAAAAAAAAAATTATATTAGCTTTCGTCTGAGGCTCCGCGTGTATGTCGCTTATCACGATCAAAAGTAATGTCCTTTCTCAGGCTTTAGACTATGTGTGTACCAAATTTCGTTTAATTCGGCCCAGTAGTTTTGCCGTGAAAGCGGGACACACGGCCAGAGTTACTTTCGCGGTTATAATTATTAAGGAAGGCAATATTGTTCATAATTTCAAAATGGTTTTAAAAATAAAAAAAAACAAAGCAGCAAACGTGTTTATATATCTACACACATATCACTTAAATGCATATTTATATTTAAATTATAACATAGTTTGTTAAACTCCATTTGAAAAATGTTTAATATAAACTGGAATGATTTATATCGTTGTCGAAATATGTATATTATTATTATAATATTAAGAACGTTATTTGCAACGTTCACGACGCATACACGTGCATGTTAGTTGAAACATATTAATTATTCAAATTTTTCATCGTTGTTGATCGATTCAACTATGATATTTTATAATATTTATTTGAATAAAATTTGAAATGTAGTGTTTAGTACAATACTTATTTGGTTATTGACAATTCAGGCTTCTAGTTTTATCCAAAACGAAGTTATAAGGTCAAAAACGGCTTTTTTTTCATTTTTTTTTGATGTTAATAGTATGTGCTTTCATAGGTATCATCATCATCAATCATCATCAACAGCCTTTAACAGTCCACTGCTGGACATAGGCCTCACCTTAGAAAGGAGGTTTTGGCCTACTATACCACGTGTTATATTTAAAGGGTTTGTTCATAGGTATGCGTTTAGTAAAAACTTGTTAATTTGATTTTACAAACACTTAAATTTTATTCATATGTATAGACTTCCGTCTTTTTCGGCTTCGTCTTCACCTTAGATTGTATCAGGTTCATCTTATCTCTTCAACGGTTGGTTCAATTTTGACAGAATTTTTACTGGCAGATAGCTGATGTTATTAGAAATATTAGCTGATCTTATCTTACACTACTTTTGTTGAAAAAAATATTTTTGAAAATAAAGAATATTTAAATTTGCTGGGCTCACATTCTATTCCCGGGTCAGAGCAAATGTTTATGCGATCCGCAAATATTTGTTTCGGTGTTTAGGTGTTTTCTATGTATAATATATAAGTTTATTTTAACGAGTTGGATGCGAGAAGCCCAAAATCGATCAGATTGGTGTGCAATGGGAGAGGCCTATGTCCAACTGTGGACTGCGATAGGCTGTTGATGATGATGATGAAAGAATATTTTAGCACATAGATAAAAGTAACGAAATATTGAACAACATCCGATACAAAAGCAACAACACCCGTGGGTCATACGATCCGTGAGTCGAACATGACGAATGAAACTATAACGGTCTTGTGTACTAGTCATGGGTACGACTCATGAACTAATTAACCCTAAAAACAGGGCAACACTAATAAGAAATTTAAACGTATACTAGTAAAAGCCAGTTGCATTCAAGTGCTGGACATAGGCCTCTTTCAAGACTCACTACAGAGCCCGGTCTTTTATCACTGGATGCAATAACTATTTATTAATCTGTGGCGCTGAACCTCTTACGCAAGCCGAGACACCATCTGGCTAAAGGATGCCTCATAGTTTGCCGAGACGGGGTCTCCACTCCAGAACATGCTTACTTTAATATGCCTTCCTAGTTATCAGTTGAGTGATGACAGTCTCGGTGTCCAGTGGTGGCGCGTGCGGCTGCTGGGCTCGAGGTCTCGGCTTCTATTCCCGGGTCGGACTTTGGGTGTTTTCTATGTATAATATATTTGTATATACATAAAAAAAGGATGGTTATGTATTTTTATTAGTTGTCTAGTACCCATAGAAGCTCTCTTAAGTTTGTGACTAGATAGCGTTGTGTGTAAGATGTCGGAAATATTTCTTCTATTGACGGATAAACAAATCTTAATAAATAATAATAATAACCAGTAATTATTGCATAATATAGTATATTGTCGAATCTCCAATCAGTGTATCTTTCACACTAGGCGCCATTTCACAGCACGCTGTTAGTTTAATCGTGAACAAATATTCTCCAAACCTTGGACTAGAAAGCGCGTGTATGTTTCGGCGGCAAATGTAAAGGTGAGTGTACACGGTCAAACGGAATAAATACTACATATTTATATTTCAAATAACAAACGAATTGTTTAATTAAAGAGTTGTCTATGTAAATAAAAATGTTTTATGTATGCTCTAAAATCAATAAGGCCATTCCAACAATATAACATTTGTAAATATAATTTGTGTATAATGTATGTATTTACAAAAAAAAGTTTGTTTTTGTATTTATATCAGTTGTTTAGTACCGATAATACAAGCTCTGCTTAGTTTGGGACTAGACGATGTTGTGTGTAAGATGTCCGAAATATATATTATTATTATTTATTAATAACATTTATATTTCTGATATGTTGATTGCTAGGGCATGTGTATGTTTTTTATAAAGTAACAGTCATGTTTGCGTCTAGTTATGATAAGGTCTTCAGCCGGTTTTCGCATCACGCAATTTAGGGTAAGTAGTATTTAATTTAGTTTACTTTTACATCGACACCTACAAAGAATGTTTTCAAGGTAGTAAGGCCACGCTAATTTCAGCACGAACTGGTCGGCACGATCGTGTCGGTACTTCCCTCACAAAGGTTACCAACTTAAAATGACATTCGTGATATATTCGTGACAAATGTCAAAACGGGCTTCTTATTTTGTGACGATTTTAAATGTATTGTATCATTGTATGTAATGTTATACGTGGCGAGTGAATACGTGTGTACCTCGCCTAACACCTTTAGGCAATTGTGCACATTCTCCGCGAAGGTCGCCAGCGTCTCATTGACCCGCGTAGCTACTCAACCACTGTTGTTTTGAGCGAATTATTTGCAATACTTACAACACAACACACATATATATTAATATCATAAGCATCTACAGAATATTATCCAGATTTGCATCTCGCATGGGTAATGTACCAGTTTAAATGCGTATATAATATTTTGTCATGTACCTACCTACCTACTTGTCATGCAGGTTTTACTGTCTTTAACGTAGGTTTCTTTATAAAATAAGCGGTAAACAAGCAAGCCAAGAGATATAACATAGTCTTATTTTAATAAGGAAATTGGCAATACCACTGTTGAATATTAGTTTGGGTTGAAACAGGTTTTAAGAACTGCTAAGCAAGAAAAACTTACAAATAGTTTAAACCATTGCTTAAGCCTGACGATATTATTGAATCAATGTGGCCAAAAACTTTAGTTAAATGTTTTTTTTTATAGATTTGCTTTTTATTTTGTTACCTAGGAACGTTTCCCCTTTTTTTTTGTTTTTGTCTATGCGGAAATCCCCTCGGATACCACCAGTTGGTGGTTATGTCGGACTCGAACTGACCAACCGCACGCCGTCTCAAGGTACCAATGGCCGGGGAACCAGGTGTACCATAGAAAGGAAATCCCTGGAATCCCGACGGGCCTCGGGCCATCTACCTACGGCTTGTATATGTCCCTCGTCATAATAATAGCGCATGGCGCATCCACCCCGGCCTGCTTCTGATGGCATGACAGGTGGCCTCACCTATCATCCCCAGGCTAGCGCTTAAGGAGAACGGAAATCGTTAGTAACGTATCTCCAAAAATTTCATATAAATTACCATTCCGTATTCACGGTTTCTGTATTCACGGCATACTCATTCACTCGTATATAGGGAACGTATACCCCGCGATGATGATGATGACACCCCGCGAATAAAAAGCCTTTACTGTACTCATAGAGCAGTTTTATTACTCACTAACATTTGATATGCAAAGTCTAAACATGTCAGAATTTACCACAAGTGGTGACATCGTTCTTATCAGAGACATTCATACGATATCATCAACTCAAAATAGGGTTGCTAATTTTCAATGCCTTGATGTTCTGGTGGTTATGCGGTTACGTATATGGCGTATGCGGCTGCTGATCTTTACTACAGATAATATACACATCAGAATTTATAGCAGAAGGTATCGACATTTATTAAGACTCACTCTGAAAAGAAATGGCGAAACAAACCACATAGGTGTCTGTTTTTAAGTCCGTGAATAACGATTAAATAATAAACTATGCATTTACGTTATTTAAATTACTTTCTTTCTTTCTAGCCTTATTCCCAATATTATTTGGGGTCGGCTACTAGTTCAATCGGTTTTACCTGAATATCAGTTTTTCCACGGAGCGACTGGAATCGGACCTCCGCAACCCTAAGGGAGAACTGAAATACGTAGGTTGAACTAGTTGTCAGTAAATTTGAGGGCACTGACTTCCCAATAACGATTGCCATAGATGTTCATGACAACTGAGACCGACGGCTTTAAGTGCTCTCCGAGGCACGGGCGTGAATTAACGCCAAACTTCCAAACTCCGGGCTGCTATTAGGAATTTCCTTTGTTGATTTGAATTGATTAGCACTCAATTGCTCATGCTAGCATATTTAGATTACCTATGTTTCTTAACTATGTTATGTTACTCTGTCTGTCTGTTACGTTTTCACGCCTAAATCGCTGAATCGATTTTGATGAATTTTGGCATAGAAATATACGGAACCTTGGGAAAGGACATAGGCTACATTTTACTGCGATAACCGACATACACGCGGGCGTAGCCGCGGGCAAAAGCTAGTAGGCTATATTTTAACGTGACAACCGACATACACGCGTGATAAATAAATGTAATTTGTACTCAAATCTACTAGTTTACTATTATCAGAATCCTTACTAATGTTATAAATGCGAAAATCACTCTGTCTGTCTGTCCGGCTTTCACGAGAAAACTACTAAATCGATTGAAATAAAATTTGGTACAGAGATAGTATAGAGCCTTAGAAATGACATAGGCTTTTTTCTTTTCCTGTTGATCGGACGATTTGGACTTTTTGTTTCTTTTGGTCCGACTGACTTCACAGATACAGTCGATATTTTACATTGTACCGAAAGAAAAAAAAGTCTGCATCATGCGATCAATCGGACGAAGCGACTGCACTACGCGGTCATAGCCGTTAGACAAAGTATTAGTATTTGAATGTCGAAGTAGAGTTAATTGAGTTTCTGTCAACAGTGTCAGCCCTAAATATAAAGCTGCGTTCTCAATTAGCGATAAGCCAAATGACCTAATTTGCGAACGCATCGCGAACAAACAGGGCTTATATGCCGCTACTCACAATATTTTACTTTCAATTTCTATCTCAAGTGGGCTGTTTCTTTTGTGGTGCTGTAATTTCCGCATGTCCACATTTTAGGACGTTTATTAGCAGTAAAAGGAAATTTTAAATAACTCTCAACAATCTCGATTTGTTAGCGTGGTTCAATAGACCGAATCTTTCATTCTATGAAGGAATTAATGATCATTAAAGTTGACAATCATTATAGGTTTAGAATGTTTTCACAAATAGTTTTTTTTATGTTTTTTATTATTATTTATTTCTTCATTGTATACACAAAACAAAATAATCAAAAATGCGTTACAGAGTATGTAAATGTGACAATTGGCGGTCTTTTAACTCACAGCATTTTCTTTCAAACTAATTAATATAGTATTATTTAATTAGCAGATTTAGTTAAGACTAGCCGAGTTCCGTGGTGATCTCTGCGGTTATTATTATTATAAAATTGGTCCACATGTTCCAGAGATTACTCGGAACGAACAGACAGACAGACAAAATTTAAAAAAAAAACTGTTTTTGTTTGCTGTTGCTTTTTGTATATACTTTCATAGGATTCAATAAAAAAAACGGTTGCTTTGATGTTACCTATAGACATTACAATTCTATATTATAAACATTTGTTTATGTTAGATTCATAAAATTAAAACAGGTATCAAAATAAAACGCAACAACTCATTTAGATTTTGTTTTTATTACATCAATGTTTTTGCTTAGAGTCATAACAATAACGCCTTCCAAGTTATCCTTAACGGCCTGGCCACGAGTTTTGGTCTTAGCGAAAAGCGGAGCGGCGTCGGTGAGCGGTGCGTTTTGCACGCCACGAACCCTGGTAGCGGTTAGTTGCAGCGGCGACGGTGGACGTATTTAGGTAGTCGAAACGTGTTAAAAATCATGGCGTTATAAAAATTATCCCCTGTCTGTTTAGAAACAACATTTTTTTTTTAAATATGAGAGAATGAGTGCACGAACTAAATAAATATCGGTATTTAGATTATGGATTTAGTGACCTATACGAAGGTCCTACCTATAAGAAGTAACTGATGTTTCCAAGTGTTTTGCTAAGTAGGTACTTACAGAGAGAAAAAAACTTTAAAAACTTGTCAACTACTTACATTGCGTATAAGACATACTAGTAGTTTCGTGTGTAGTTATATCTACAGACAAAACAACTGATATGTTTACTGTTTTGCTAATTAGGTACCTACTGACAGAGAAAAAAATTAACTTTTAAAACTTGTCAACTATCCACCTACATTACGTAAACATACCAGTAGTTTTGTCAACATATCAGTAGCTTCGTTTGGTAGGTACCTAGGTTCTATGTTTTTGTGTTATCAATATAAATTAAACGTAAGTACCATTATATTCCGGAAAACGTGGTTTAATTTCTTCCCACAACCTTTTTATATTTATGTTGGGGATATTTTGACATCCATATAGGCGGTCTATTTAAAATTTCTGTTATAAAAGCCTTGGTATCCATTACCGCGATAAAATCGTCTAAAGTTTTTTGTTTTTATTAACGCCGCTGAGTCCGTCACTCCTGCACCGCTGTCCACGCCGCTCTGTTTCGTGGCGTCGCACATACTAACTTGTGCCTTTGTTCCTGCCGCTCTAAATACCACTCGCCGCTGTAGCAATTCGCGCGGCAAAAACCGCTAGCTTTTTCGCTATGAGCGGCGACTCGTGGCGTGCCTCGTACATTTTTATACTTTTGATATTACCGCTCGGCGTTTCGCTCTTAGCTGCCGCTCACAGCGGTAAGGTCGTAAACGGGCCGTAAGATTACTTAAGGAAAACCAGAACAATTGTGACGTATTCTATCTAATTATCTATGAAGTATAAAACACATTAGTATTTAAATCCACTGGCTAATTTTTTTTTTTTTGTTCGTGTCATTTTATGAATGCAATCTATACAAGTAAATAAAATTGGAGTGTCTGTTTGTAATAAATGCTTAAGTATGTAGATATACACGGTACATATAGCAAAAAATTTTTTTTTACAATTTTTGTCAGTCTGTTTGTTTCGGGTAATCTCTGGAACGGCTGGACCGATTTCGACGGGACTTTCACTGACAGATAGCTGATGATATAAGGAGTAACTGAGGCTACTTTTTTAAGACTAGCTTCGCCCCGCGGCGTTGCCCGCGGTTACAACAACAAACGCGGGTAACACCGCGGGGTTCAGCTGGTTGAAAATATTTGCATTAAGAATTATAATATCATGAATTCATGAGATATTTTCAGGTATCAACCCGACTACCAAACGTGGTGTAGTAAGCCAAAATTTATTTTCAAAAAATTTACTATATCCTACAACTAAAGGATGCTCTTTCCTTTCCTTGAGACCGTGTTAAGAACAAATCTTGTGTCGCGAGTGTCGCTTCACAAATATACGCGAAATGGTCATAAAGAACACCCAGACTCAGAACAACAATTTATGTATTGTTGGACCCACAATACTCAGCGCAGTAGAAAATGGGGACCACTACACCATCTTCCCAGTCATCCTGCTTATTTCAATACGAGGACGTGAGAAGTTTCACATTCGAGTAACTGATTTAAAATTAGGTGTATCCTATGGTAATGAGACTGCTGAAGTACTGATAAACATGATCTGTACCTTAGAGGTATACAACATTTCGACATACAACAGATCGATTGCCTTGTTGGTCTAGTGGTTAGCGTATGCGACTGCTGATCAAGAGGTCTCGGATTCGATTCCAAGGTCGGACTAAATATTTGTGCTATCCACAAATATTTGTTTCTGAGTCTGGGTGTTTTTTATGTATAATATGTATGTATTTATATGTATGTGTATCTTTTAATAGGCGACGTAGGACTTAATGCTTTATATCATTATGTAGAACTGGTTCTTGCGATTTTAATCTTAAAATAAACGTAGTAAACCTAATAAACGTAATTTCGACAAAATGTTACTATTGTCTACCTCTGAGGTACAGATAAAATATATTTCTATATTAAATACATACTTATGATATGAATAAATTATACCCAAATGTAGAACTAGTGACTGCCGAAGTGCTGATCAAGGTCTCGGGTTCGTTATAGATTCCGAAGTTTGTCGGTGTTACACCCCCACGTCACAGAAACCAGTAATAGTACCAGTACAGAAGACTCACTCCGAAAAGTAAATTAAAGAAATAGAGTCTCTTGGTGTCATTACATTAAGTTCAATCCAGATTGCACAGCGCCCAAGCACCTACGATTATATTTACCTACAATTGCGTCTCTTTCTATCATGTAACTCTTATCTGTTCTGACTTAATCAGGCATGTCTTCTTTTAAAAATAATTTTAATATAGGTATAATAACTACTTTTATACTACACCTGATTGGAGCAGTAGTCAATATTCCCTGAAAATGAAAAGAGAACGTTAGTCTTTTCCTTGACCTGAAAAAGCGGGAGGAAAAAATGTATGAAAATCCATTTCTAACGTGTTTTAGCGGGAGAGAAAGCTGTATGAATTTTCATTTCATAAGTGTTATCTTATCTATGGCGCGCGCCTGCCCAAAGAGTTTTCATATAATTTAAATATGGAATCTCCGTGCCACTGACATCCTTTTGTGAAGAATAAAAACTAAACAAAAGAAGCGCGAAATATTGGTCAAATTCTAAGCTGAATTGTGTCTTACATGGTGTCTTAAGTTCTGATTTTATTTTAAAAATACTTTAAATGTTCCTCACAGGTATAGTATAAAGCACTGTGTAGCACTCGGGTGAAAGTCCCATTCCTACCTCGGGAGTATTGTGGCCCTAGGCTGCGCCTTCGGGCCACAAACTGCTCCCTCGCTAGTAATCGGTCCCTTTCCTCCCTCGGTGAACAATGTACTATTTCTCTAGCACTACTTTACTTTAGTGAAAAAATAACTGTAGGTACTTTTGTTAACAAATGACGTTTTAAATAAAATCGCATCGAAATATCTGTCGTTTCGTATGTATTTACGTATGAAACGAACAGATTAGTTCCTACCTAAATATGTGGGTATCAAAAAGTATAAAATATTTCAATAATGCGCGAGAGCGACACGGCGATGCGTAAGCGACAACCCACCGGAAGGGCCTGCGCGGCAGGCAGGCGGCCGACTATACCTAAAGTGCGGAGTGACACCCCCCTGCCCACGTGCCTTGGAGAACACTTTAAGCCGACCCAGTTGCATGAACATCTATGTATGTCGTTCTTGGGAAGTCAGTGTCTTCAAATATATTGGCAACTATTTCCATCTTAAGCAGGCACCACACTTCGTTATTCGCTATTCGTTATTTGTCTACGCCGTATTCGCCCGAATATTTGTTATGCGCGCAAACAACAAACACGCCACCACACTTCGTACTGGTATATCAAATAAGGCAAATATGTGTGTTGTAGAGATGTGTCATTGTCATTTTTATGGTGAACAAAACGAAACCATACGAACGAACGAAACATATTCTTTTAATTTCCTTTTTAGGGTTCCGAAGTTCATAACTCGGAACCCTTATAGATTCGTCATGTCCGTCTGTCCGTCCGTCCGTCCGTCCGTCCGTCCTCGACTTACCGTCCAAACGGTAAGTGCTAGAAAGATGAAAGTTTGCACGAATACGTGTTGTAATTACGTCGACAAAGTGCTAGAATAAAATTATGAAATATAATTTTATTTGGGGTACCTCCCCTACACGTAAAGTGGGGATGATTTTTTTTTCTCGAGGCTACCCCATCGTGTGGGGTATCATTAGATAGGTCTTTTAAAAACAATGAAGGGTTTCCTAGACGATTTTTTGATTTAGGTATCCGTTTGCGAGATATTTCACTTTAAAGGGCACTTTTTTGTAAAAACAGGGCGTCCCCCCCCCCTCTAAAAGCTAAACGGCTGGCTCAAAAAATCTGAAAAAAATCGTGATGGTGGTCCATCTAATGAACTTTGAAGGAAAACTATAACCGATTAGATGACTTTCTTAGTTCAGGAGTTATAAAGGCTTATATGGTAAAATGCGCTCACTTGGAAACGCCATACAAAATTAACGTATTAATACGTAAACATAACAATTAGCTATTGGATACGATTTTAAATCCACATACCATTATAGGTGACTGAGGAACCCTTTCCTGTGCGTGGCCTGACACGCACTTGGCCGATTTTATTTTATTAAATTCACAGAAACAATACTTACATGAAGTCTAATTATTTTGATCATATAATAAACTAATTTAATCGTTTCATCGATTTATTCTATTTCAAAAACTGTTTTATAGTCTATGGTTGTTAGTTATGCACAGGGCATTGTCATTTTTAATGGTCAATGAACGAACGAAACATATTATTTTAATTTCCTTTTTATTTTATTAAATTGATAGAAAAAATACCTACTTAAATGAAGTCAAATTATTTTGATCATAATGATCATATGATAGGTTATTTTAATCGTTTAATTGATTTATCTATTTCAAAAACTGTTTTATAGTCTATGGTTGTTAGTTATGCACAGGGCACTTCACTACCCGTCCGAAGTGTGGGCAGTCGATGCGTGTATTCGCCTTATTCGTGTCCTTTGAAGTGTGTCAAAAAACCGACAAGTCGACGTATATGCGATTCGCTATTCGATGCGTACGAATAAAGCGAATATTGGCGAATATACTCTCCACACTTCGCCGTATGCGCGCGAATAACCCGCATAACGAATAGCGAATAGCGAAGTGTGGTGCCTGCTTTAGAATCTATTTCGAATTTATTGTTGTAAAGTACTATTCGCTACACGGAAAAACTAATATTCAGGTAAAACCCATTGTACTATTTGCCGACCTTGAATAATCATGAAATTAAGCTATGAAGAAGAATGATTTTTTTATAAACTCAGAACACTGTTTGTCATTAAAACAAACCAATAGCTTTTAGAATATTTCTTTATACATATAAAAAACAAAAATTAATGTGTTCATTAAAATAATTATACCTGCTCTCACAAAATACTACAAAATAACTTTTGACTACGAAGCTGACAACTTTAGGCTTTTTTATAACACGAAGTACCCGTTTTAACCAGGTATATTTAAACCGTCTATTTACTATGAGCCCTAACGTAGGTAAGCCCTAAATTTTAATAGACACCTAAGCCTCATTCTGACATAGAAGATAAATTATTGTAAAGTTTCATCCAAATCCGTTCAGTAATTTTTGCGTGAAAGAGCAACGAACACACATACATACAAACATACATACATACTCACAAAATTTTGCGTTTATAATATAAGTAAGTCAACACTCGCTGCAAATTAAATTCCGATGCGATGTTATAAAGGTATTCTCGAAACAAAGCATGATACTACGATTGCACTAGGTACTATAGAATACTTTTTTGCAAATTGTGAGATAAAGACATAACTATATTATGAGTGATGGGCCAATGATGCAGAAACATCTCGATAGGCCGCAATAGTGAGGGTCCCCATGTTGCATTGTTGCATTATCCACTACTCTTAGATTCTGCTCAAAATTTCCTTTTTCGGCTCGTATCTATACATACAAATAAACTGTGTGTCTGTATGTAATATCAAATGAACAGACTTTCAGGGCATCAGTTTTGCGTCAAACTATAAGCACCAAAAATACCACTGCTTTTTGAAACAAGGAGGTCGCATAAATACAAAAGTATTTCGATGTTTAAAAACCATTTTGTGGAAATGGTCGAAGGTTTGGAAAAGGTAATTCTGGGACAAGAAAAGTAGCTTTCCAATTGTTATCCGCAGTTGGACATTCATATTTTACTAAATGCATATGAAAGTATATACGGTATTGCTATCCAAAATGCTATTTTATAAATCATTCCCAATCAGAACTAAGGATCGTGCTCAACTTGGCACAACTAGTCTATAATATCAGCTATCTGCAGGTGAAAGTCTCGTCAAAATCGGTCCATCACTTACAGAGATTATACAGAAGAAATAGAGATAAAAAAAATGTTGAGCTTTTGTATAAACTATACATTCCTATTCATTTCTTGAAAAGCTGTTAATTTAAAATTACCCTAAAATACTTAAATTTCATTTATAGTATAGATCGAACCCTCGAACTGTGGCTTAACAGCCAGTATCACTACTATCTAGACCAGCAAAGTCAGTTCAATTTTTGATGCTTATATATTATCGCAAGTCATACCTCAATGTATCATCTAATAGAATAAATCCTGTTTAAACCACATCCTATGTTTATTTTCACGGGTTTATCTCTTTACCTTTCTAATTAATATGAGGTTTTTGGTCAAACATGTCTCAGATAAACTAACATATAAATCAAGGTCTCACTATACCATAAAAATATGATATCATCGTCAAAAAATTTGATACCAAAAAAAAACAATTATAATAAAATCAACCATCGATGTTATCATGTGAACTCGGTTTAAATGAACTTGGCTATAGTTGAACGGAACGTTGCTTTGCTTGCTAGTCACTCGCGACATCTAAACGAGAGCGGACGCCGTCGCCATATTGTTTCGTTTCCCGCCTATTATCTGTTGTCTGTGGTTTATAGTGTTTTTTGCTCAACTTTATTTGGTGAGTGATAATATAACAAAAACATATATCTTTAAGTGCAATAATTATAAATATTATTAAATTTGAAAATACTACTTCTACTTAAGAGTTCATCTTTATTGATATTATTCTACCCTCAACAATTAAAATACTATGTAAAAATATAATTCTTTTAAATATTTCTAATGGTTTTTCACCCCTGAAACATTTATAATAAAAACACCTAATATTAGGTACCTAGCTACACATTTACAACACACTTAAAATAAAAAATATTAATTTAATACTTTAGAGGCATTTTTCATTATGCAATTTTTTTGTCATAAAAAATTTTTGGCCTCAGAGTTTGTTTTAATACCGATGTCTAAACAATTTTTCCGTGTTTTAAATGGTGACCGTGAATTTATTAACAGCCGTCGCGTTGCTCATAATGGTTCAAACAATTTCAATTTTCATGCACTTATCAACGCAATCAAACCGGAAACTAAAGGATTAAATTAGAATTTGCTGTTGTTGTGATCGTTTCTGATTGAATATTGATGTGAAACCAGGTTCTTAATTCCAATATAGTTTTCGTTTTCAAGACACCCATTAATTAAATCAGATCACAATTAATTTTATTATTATACTAATTCAAAGAAGTTACCTTATATTTATCATTAACTTTTAACATTTTTTTTTTCAATAATAACATTATTTGTCATCGTTCTTTTTTCAAATAAAATGTTTATTACAAAGCAGCCATATTTAAAATTAAAAACCAATGGACAACGAATAATACCGTATACACCTACGCGGTTTTTAACCTTCTGTTTTCAAGTCCTTTTAATAGATTCAATAAATCATTTTATGTATTAATCCTTCCTTGTCCTTGTATATTACGGATTACTAATAAAATTATATTATGATAAATGCTACGTGCCAATATAGCTTCTTTGTAGCATTTTGTCGGATCGGACACCACACGGACGTGTAATATGTATGTCTTTAGAAATATATTAGATATTTTTATTAGTAGTTTAGTTACCATAGCATAGCTACATGTAGTGTTTTCGTGACAAGTGTGTCATAACCAATAATACTCGTATGTTTGTGTGTGTGTGTTCTGTGTTGCTCTATTGTATCAATGTAGTGATGTAAAGTATGCTCTAGCCCCTCTAAGGTCAAAAATACACGTTTTTACAAATGCACCTTTTAACTGCCTCGATGGCTCAGTGGTCGTTTATGCGACTGCTGTTTGACAACATTTTGTTTATTTCATATAAGAAGTTATTAAAATTACGATAAACAGATATAGCTAGTAGAGCTACGCCGACTTCAGCACGAATAGGCCGGGTCGACCGGGGCAGTACTACCCAAACACAAAAGACCAACCTTATAATGACTGCATTAGTACTGTCGTATTTCGTTGGTGAGTGTGAGACCGGAGGCCCAATGTTTCATAGAGAATGATGCAGAAACATCTCACTAAGCCGCCATGGTGTAGGTCACCATGCTGCATTGTATGCACTCACCATGAGGATGGTGACTCACACTCTTGGATGTTACATATGTTCCATCAGGCAGAGTATAATTCACTTTAGTAGGTTTAAATACATTAAAAAGACTTACATGAATCATACATAAGGTTGCTTGGAAGAGATTGCTTTTAGAAAAAAGCGGCCAAGTGCGAGTCGGACTCGCCCATGAAGGGTTCCGTACCAGCAAGTAACATCATATAAAAGTTCTTGTAATTCGTTGTAACTTTCATCGATGTTTTTATACTAGTGTATTGATAGGATGAAAAGTATATTGCGTGTTACGATTTATGACGTATTAAAAAAAAACTACTCACTAGATCTCGTTCAAACCAATTTTCGTTGGTAGTTTACATGGTAATGTACAACATATATTTTTTTTAGTTTTATCACTCTCTTATTTTAGAAGTTAGAGGGGGGGGGACACACATTTTTCCACTTTGGAAGTGTCTCTCGCGCAAACTATTCAGTTTAGAAAAAAAATGATATTAGAAACCTCAACATCATTTTTGAAGACCTATACATAGATACCTCACACGTATAGGTTTGATGAAAAAAAAAATTTTGAGTTTCAGTTCCAAGTATGGGGACCCCCAAAATGTATTGTTTTTTTTTCTATTTTAATGTAAAAATCTTAATGCAGTATAGCTCTTATAGTTTCGGAAAAAATTGGCTGTGACATACGGACGGACAGACAGACAGACAGACAGACAGACAGACTTGACGAATCTATAAGGGTTCCGTTTTTTGCCATTTGGCTACGGAACCCTAAAAAGGCCGTCCTTTTTACATATCTTAACGAAACTTCAACTTAACTGTATATGGCATACAATAAAGTATTTCCTATTCTATTCTCTTTATAATAGGGCTTAAGGAAGCAAAGCAATGTAACTAAAATTTACTCATACTTACTTTAGTCAAATTTGTAAAATCAAAAACAAATTTTACGTTTTTGTCAAAGGTAAATTAAGGTTAAATTCGAAAGTAACTCTCTGATATTTTCATGGCTAAACCACTTAACCAATATGGATGAATTTCGGGATAGAGATAGTTTGAACCAAGGAAGGACATTAGGCTACCATTTGACGCGAAAAGCGACATACACGCGATTCAAAGTCGCGCTAAAAAGCTAGTAGTACGTTAAACAATGTGGCCAGCAATTAAAATTGTATTTATTTTATACAATTACTTATAACATTGAATGATCTCATTTTGAACATGACATGTCTACTTGAAGTATTTAAATGTCATATTAAATTACTATAATTTTGAATAACGCACTGTATGCAGATTGACCAAATGTTTGTGTGATTCGCAAATATTTTTGTTTTTACTGTAAACGGGACTTATTCGCGATAATATTACGATACCTTCTATTTTCCGACGTTTCGAACGGGTTATACCGCTCGTGGTCACGGGTAGACTGATGTGGGCTTAGCGTCGCCTTCGTGATGTGCAGGTTGTGTCTACCCGCACTAGATCGCGTTGATTTCTTGTAGTGTCGGTACCCCTACACACCACACTTATGACATCTGCACGCCTTATTTCATCTTTCTGATGGTGGCTACACCCGCTGATGACTGGATTCCACGATGTTGATAGTCGGTATGCGTCTTCCCGGTTGAAATTTTTGCGTTTACAGTAAAAACATGAGTATGTGTAAAAGTCGCGAAAGTTTAAAAACAGTTATCGCAAATATTTGTTTCAGAGTTTGGATGTTTTCTATGTATTTACAAAAAATAATGTATGTTTGATAAATTTAAGTATATCAGTTGTCTAGTACCCATAATACGAGTACAAGCTCTGCTTAGTTTGTGACTAGATGGTATTGTGTGTAAGACGTCCGATATATTAGTTATTATTTATTTATTCTCCGATATAGCCTCGGAACCTGTTCCACCTGATACCAAAGGGCATTACGGTTACGTTACGTTACACTATGATTAAGAACAAAAAAAATACTCCCAGCCTTCGATAACTCCGTCCTCCAATCCTCCCCGTCTCCCCCAAGCCTATGTCCAGTCCATTCTTGTCTTTGAAATAAACTTGTCATTAACTACGGTGCTTTGTTACAGCCATAACGATTTTGACAACCCTTATCAAGTTGAGAATGACATAAGAATATGTCAATCTTTATTCATTATCTCTTATCTAGTCACATATTATTTTGTAATTATTGAATTACATATTAAAAGTAAATGATTTAACAATAACTATAACATCACAACTGTGTCTAACCACTAAGTGATATCATAAGTTATTACTTCATACGACTTCATAACAAATAGTTACAAAACATTTAGATATTAAAATAATTCTTTTGCAATATTATTTCGAACTAAGTGGTGCGCAATTGGAGATGCTTATATACAGCAGTGGACTGCGATAGGCTAATAAATATTTCGGGCATTTTACACAACGCCATCTAGTCCCAAACTAAGCAGAGCTTGTATTACGGGTACTAGACAACTGATATAAATACATAAACATACTTTTTTTTTGTAAATACATACATAAAAAACCCAAACTCCGAAACAAATATTTGCGGATCACACAAACATTTGGTCCGACTCGGGAATCGAACCGGAGACCTCTTGACCAGCAGTCGCATACGCTGACCACTAGACCAAAGAGGTAAAATGATGATGATGAATATTATTATAAGATAAGAACCTGAGGGCTTGGTGTGAGTTTTTTTTCACATCACTCCCTCCTGACGACATCAGTACATCAAGTAGGGTCTTGGTAGGGTGTAGCCTTCTGTGTTCTTCTATGGTATCAATATAGTGATGTAAGATATGCTTCAGCCCCTCTAAGGTCAGAAATACACCTTTTTACCAATGCACCTTTTAACTGCCTCGGTAGCTCAGTGGTCGTATATACGACTGTTATACTTGAGGTCTCGGGTTCGATTTCCGGGTCGGACCAAATGTTTGTGTGATACGCACATATTTGTATCGGAATCTAAGTCTTTTCTAAGTATAATAAGTATCTATTTACAAACAAAAAGTAGATTCGTATTTATTAAATGCATCCGTCTATAGCAAGTCAATGTTACTAAAAGATGACGTCAAATTTACAGTCTCTAAAGTTTTTAAATGTATAATTTAAGTTATAAATAGGAAAACATTGTGATTATGTTAATTTTATTAATAAAACACTGTAACCTTGTCCTGACGAAAGAATAATTCCGTCCGAATTAAGTTGCATCATTCTGTAAAAAATATAAATTAATGCTTCATAAATCATAGTTTAACTAAATATTTTTCCTACAAAGTATTTATATTAATCCTTATATAGTATGAAACTTAATAACACAGGAAATTCTTAATAACAGCCCGGAGTCTGAAAGTTTGACGGTGATTCACGCCCGTGCCTCGGAGCTCTCCGAGGCACGGACGTTAAGCCGCCGGTCCCGGTTGTCATGAACATCAATGGCAATCGTTATTGGGAAGTCAGTGCCCTCAAATATACTGACAACTAGCTCAATCTTCGAATTTCAGTTCTACCTTACGGTTGCGGAGGTCCGATGCCAGTCGCTCCGTGGAAAAACTGAAATTCACGTAAAACCGGTTGAACTAGTAGCCAAATAAAACTTGGGAATAAAGGCTAGGAAGATGCGTATGATACTTTTTACTAAATGCATATGCATATTACAATATATATACTTCGGTACTTCCATATGCATTTACTTCAGTACTCTGTATGGGGCCATTTATTTTACCATATTTATTACGTAAGATACATACTAGTTTTTGTCACCCTCCCTCCCCTGAGTAAGAAAAAAAAGAATATGTGGACCTCTCCCTCCTGTTTCATATTTATTACGTAAGCATCTTAAGGAAAAAATGAACATACATTTGGCTGGTTTTGATATTTATTTTTAAAAGTAACAAGTCTTTCCTTAGTTTGCAACTATTTTAATCAATTCGATTATAATACTATTAACTTTTTTTATCTTACGTTAGAACTATCTAGACTCCCTCCCATCCCTTGTAAGAAAGATTATGGCATTGCCACCCCGCCGTCCTTCCCTAAATCGTCTTAGTAATAAATAAATAGCTCTGTAAAATGTACGGTATTTTTTTAAGTTTAGGGCTACCGAAGTGACTGTACTCTACCTGATGGAAAGCACGAGTAGAGTCCAGGAGTGGGGGTCACCATCCTCACTGTGAGTGCAGGCGATGCAGCATGGTGCCCATACCATGGCGGTCTGGTCAAATATTTTTGCATCATTCTCAGCATCATGCAGAATGATTGGCCCTCCGGTCTTAAGCAGGCACCACACTTCGCTATGCGCTATTCGTTATGCGGGTTATTCGCGCGCTTACGGCGAAGTGTGGAGAGTATATTCGTTTCGTTCACCATAAAAATGACAATGACAGATCTCTACAACACACATATTTGCCTTATTTGATGCTAATTTGGCATACCAGTTCGAAGTGTGGATGGCATGTTTGTTGTTTGCGCGCATAACTAATATTTGGGTGAATACGGCGTAGACACATAACGAATAGCGCCTAACGAAGTGTGGTGCCTGCATTACACTTGCCAATGAAATACGACAGCACGAGTGCTGTCATTATTTGGTTGGTCTTCTGTGTGAAGATAGTACTGCTCCGGTCGAGTCGACCCATCCGTGCTGAAATCAGCGTGGCTCAACATAAAAATATATTATATTGTTGACATTAAGGTGTCGTCGATAGGTTTTTCTTTGTGAGAGTGTCATTGGGTATATGAATCTTATACATTATCGTGTCACTGTGTTTGTAATTAAACTCCTCCTAAACGGCTCTACCGATTCTTATGAAATTTTGTGTGCATATCGGTTAGGTCTGCGAATCGGTCAACATCTATTTTTCATACTCTAGGACGCGAACGAAGCCGCGGGCATCAGCTAGTACGTAAATATAAATCGCAACGTTTATTTTATTTTAATTACCCGTTGTACATTTGGTTGTTTGCCAATTTTTTCGGTCGGTTGACTCAGAATTTGTGTAAAATGTAACTTAAAATTAGACTGCTTAAACTTTTTGTTCTTGTTTTTAATTATTGTTTTATTTTTAAGGAGGTTCAATAACAACAATAATTAAACTGTGTATATAAATTGTTATGTTGTTTTAAGTTTCAGTTAATTGTTCTATAATTAGACTGCCATTTTGGTTTAGTAGTTGGCGTATGCGGCTGCTGATCAAGAGGTCTCAGGTTCGATTCCTGGGATCATATGTTACTATGTTAAATATTTGTTTCGGGTTTTTGCTATTTCGTATGTATTACGTATATATTTACAAAAAATCGGTCAAGTGCGTGTCGGGCCACGCATAGAATAGGGTTCCTCAGACACCCATAATGGTACGTGGGTTTAGAATCGTATCCAAGAGATAATTGTTATGTTTACTTAATAGTGCATTAATTTTGTATGAAGTATTCCAAGTAAGCTAGTAACTAGTAGGTATATTAAAGAATGGAAATAGAAGATTAGACTTAGTACATGCGAACAATCCTTGATTGATTGTTCCAAAATATTTTATACGAATAAATTAGTGTTTATGACTTTGTGTGACTTTAAATGCCCTATGTATTTAAAGTCACACAAAGTCAAGACACTATAATTGCATTAGGTTAGTCCATTAACTACGTGAGGTGTTCTAGGGGAGAGGGGATCAAGCTAAACCTTTCCAAATCTCAGGGGGGAGGCGGGGTCCTGGCAAATATCACGTAATAATTTTTCTCACAGAAAACGGTGTAAAATTGTGTGAAAAATATGGCCAAATCTGAGACAATAGTATTTGTTGTATTCGTCCGGACATCGCAGCAGGGATCGGAAAACCCAACGGTAACGATAACGGTTTTCCAAAGGGTTTAATAGAACAGGTTGTGTTTTTTTTTCTCAATAATTCAACATGTTTACAGCCCAAATAGAAGTATTGAAGAATCTTGCGTGCGATTAGGGGAGGGGGGAGGGAGTTGAGGAAAATCTTACGATATCTCACCAGGGGGGCAGGAGGGGTCGAAAAATTGCCTCGCGTAATTAACGGACGCCCCCTTATGATTGAAATATATATATATACAAATAAATAAAATTGGAGTGTCTGTTTGCAACATTAAAATTACAGATTTTCACCAATTGCATATAAAGTATTTATGGAACTTACAGCAAAAAAAGCAATTTGTTCCGGCTAACCTCTGAAACAGCTGTACTGATTTTGATAGAATTGCGACTGGCAGATAGCTGACACACTTAGGTTAATTTTTTTAAGACTAACTTCGTTCCGCGGAGTTAAATGTTTACGACAAAAATCTCGGCGAACACCACGGGACTCAATTAAATAATAAAAAATAATCATCATCATCATCATCATCAACAGCCTTTAACAGTCAACTGATGGACATTGGCCTCTTCTAGGAAAGGAGGTATTAGCCGGCCACGCTTGCCAGACGGGAAAGGTTTATTTCAAGTTTCCTTCTCTTGACAGTGATGTTAGCTGCTTATTTTTCAAAATATAAAAATTCAATTAAAAGTAAAAATTTTAAACAATTTAAAAATATACTTATGCAATAAAGTATAGAAAATTTAAAAGAAGTAAAGAAATATTTATGATTAATCATCTTTTGTGTTTTTTACAGATTCAAGATGTCCACTGCTACCATGGATAGTGACAAGAATGGGGCCACACAGACCGTTATGCAAAATGCACCTTGGTAAGCTATTTAAATCTAAATTATCTATTCGTAAGTTGTGGAACTTGTAAAGGCATGTAAAACTAGTTTTTGTATGCGACTTCGCCCGCATGTATTTATGATATGGCTAACGTGACCATTTTTTTTTCGTGTCGAAGCGGGACGCCTACGGAATTTTGTATATTTAATAAATAAATACATTTATAGGGTACATCGGTGTAATTATATATAATATACATTATATATAATATAAAAATTATGGTTTAAAAATGACTTAAAATAACTTATTGTTGTATCTTATCCTCACTGGCATCTAAATTCTTACACCAACTTACCCTGAAAATAATATTTATAAATAACTAGCTGAATCCCGCGGTGTTACCCGCGATTATTAAAATTGCGACTATAATTTGAGATTTAAACTATCCTATCTCTCAAGTTAGATTGAACTGCACATGGTGTGCGAATTTTATTATAATCGGTTAAGTGGTTTAGAAGTCCATTGAGGACAAACATTGTGACACGAGATTTATATATATTAAGATTTCGCTACAAAAAACTACCTACTTGCTACAGCAAAATCGGTTCCACGGCTTAGGCATGAAACATAACGACCCAATTTAGAGTTACTTTAGTAAGTATTTTTAACCGACTTCAAAAAAGGAGGAGGTTCTCAATTCGTCGGAATCTTTTTTTTTTGTACCTATGTTCAGCGATAATTTCGTCGTTTATGAACCGATTTCAAAAATTCTTTTTGCATTGAAATGGGCGTAGCTTATAGGTAGTCCCATCGTCATCATATCGGGATCTGATGATGGGATCCCTAGGAAATCGAGGGATCTCCTCTAATATCATAGGCACAATTGTCGCGATTTGGGTAATCGTAATAGTTTTTGTTTAAAGTCGGTTCCTTTTTGTTAAAATTATGTAATATAATAAGGAGTTGGGATAAGCAGTATTTAGTAAGTTTCTAAATAAAGATATGACGCACAATAGATAAATGAACTATTAATATATTTATTTATTCAAATATAAAGTCAATCTTAACTTTTTCTTAAATTAGACTGAGATATTAATTTAGATTTATAGAGGTTTATTTGTAAAAGCGGGACAATTTTGTTCTCGTTGGGGACAGCGGGACGGACAGCTTGAAAGCGGGACAATCCCGCCGAAAGCGGGACGTATGGTCACGTTAGATATGGCGGTAAACGATAAAAGTTTACAAATTTCAACGCATTAGTCAATTCAATTTTATATAGATGGTATGATACTTGTTTTTTTCTTTACAGTTCATTACTTTTAAGTACTTGAGTTTTTGTTTTTATAATTTTAAGACTAGCTTCGTTCCGTGGCGTTTTTCGCGATTTACAAAGATAAATACTGGACTCAGCTAGTAAAAAATACAAAAATAATTGGACATTGTATGACTATGTTAAATATTTAGCGGCAAAATAATTGAATATTCAGGTTCACATCGTGTGAAAAATACTTAAGACAAAATATCGCATATAATTTTAACACAAATAATATATAAATATTAAGAATAATATGCATATTTATGTTTACTTCAGTGAATAAGTTGAAGTATTTTGAGGGAATCTACACAAATAAATAAAATTAGTGACTTTATGTAATTTTTTTTTTTTTACTAAATACATATCAAAAAATATACGGATCTTACAGCAAAAAGCTATAAAAAAAAATCTGTTCCGACTAATCTTTGGAACGGCTGGACCGATTTTAACCGGACTTTCACTGGCACAAAGTCTATGACCTAAGGAGTAATTTACTCTATCTTATCTTTTTATTAAAATAGTTCTGCTCCGAAGCCTTACACGCAGATTACAACTCTAACTGCAGGGGTCTCAGCTAGTTAATAATATGTGAGCATTGTTAATAATATGTGAGCATTGTTAATAATATGTGAGCATTGTTAATAATATGTGAGCATTGTTAATAATATGTGAGCATTGTTAATAATATGTGAGCATTGTTAATAATATGTGGGCATTGTTAATAATATGTGAGCATTTTTAAGCATTTTTAAGCCCCTCCGTGTGGTGACGGATTAAGAATACAGAGTGTCACCAACCCTATTCATCCCGCGGGTTTTGTAAAAGGCGACTAAGGGATAAACTACGCAAGACAACATCAATGCAAAGAGAAGAAAAACTTGAAACCAACCCTATACTAACCCGTCTGGCCAGCGTGGTATAGTAGGCCAAACCCTCCTTTCTAAGGAGAGGCCTATGTCCAGCAGTGGACTGTTAAAGGCTGTTGATGAATGAAATTTTTTAAGCCAAAGATCCGAAGGGGTTCTTCGGTGATGATATAGACGAATAATAATAATTAAAAATTGCACTTGTTCTGTCGAGGGACAGTTTCAGAAATATTTGTGGAAGAACGCAATATCTCAGAACAACAATCCGTAGATCACAAAGTGTTGTCTCGTGTGGAAATCGAACCTACAGTTGTGTCACTGCCGGTACGATGTTTGTGACGTCCCTCGCGACTTAGAATATGTTTTAATACGCAAAATATGTAATGTGCTTATTAAAAATAAAATAAAATTGATATCTGTTTGTAATTTTAAATTAACAGTTATACAGTAATTGGATATAAAATATAGTCATATACAACAATTTTTTTGTTTGTCTGTTTGGATGATCTCCAGAACAGACGGATTGATTGGACGGGCCCTTTGCAGTACCATCCGTGGGTATCACACAATATATGGTGATTTTATAATATTATGTATTTTTTAATTGTATTATATGTATATATTATGTATACTTATGTAAGTGTAAATATAAGCGTATATGTTTAATTTATGTATAGTTTCATTTTTTTTTTATTTAAATTTCTGTGCATTTACCATGTCTGGCTCTGCGTTGACCTAAGGTCAACTGGGAGAAAATGGGGCATTAAGTACGCCTTTGCAGAATTTGAGCATAAAGATTTAAATAAATTCCACTGCGGAACTTATAGCAAATGAATATGAACAATTGCATCTCACAACAGTTGTAAATAAGATCCTTTTATTTAACAAATATACTTGATTATTCTCTACGGTTTTATGTCACGTATAAGCTTTATATATTACTCAACTTGAGTCCTGTTCAAAGGAAGGAAACCTTCAAATCCGTATCTAAGCGCCATTTGCTTGTCCGCGCATGCGCAGTTACACAAGACGCGTGCGCATCTCGATCACGCATCGTCCATTGACCTTTATACGTGACACCTTGTGACATTGACTTTCAGGTTTATGGGGTGGTGTTCAAGGACATAATACTTGGAGATCGTTTTTTCGTAGGACGGTCCCCATTTCATTATACTTGATAAGTGATGGATAAATCTTAAGTTACTACTATTTTTTATATGAATAAAGAATAATAAAAAAAAAATAAAAAAAATAAACAGGGCGTGAAACAACATTTGATTAGGCCGCCATGGTGTGGGTCACCGTGTTGCATTGTCCGCAAAGATAGCGAGAACGGTGTCCGCGACTTCTGGATTCAGCATGATTATCACTGTTTTTGCAAGGCCAAAAGCCTCTACCCATATTACAATTAACCGAAGAATGGTGACGTGGTTTTCCCATTTTTAGGGTTCCGAAGTTCATAACTCGGAACCCTTATAGATTCGTCATGTCCGTCTGTTCGTCCGTCCGTCCGTCCGTCCGTCCGTCCGTCCTCGACTTACCGTCCAAACAGTAAGTGCTAGAAAGATGAAAGTTTGCATGAATACGTGTTGTAATTACGTCGACAAAGTGCTACAATAAAATTATGAAATATAATTTTATTTGGGGTACCTCCCCTACACGTAAAGTGGGCATGATTTTTTTTTCTCGAGGCTTCCCCATCGTGTGGGGTATCATTAGATAGGTCTTTTAAAAACAATAAAGGGTTTCCTAGACGATTTTTTGATTTAGGTATCCGTTTGCGAGATATTTCACTTTAAAGGGCACTTTTTTGTAAAAACAGGGCGTCCCCCCCCCTCTAAAAGCTAAACGGCTGGCTCAAAAATTTTGAAAAAAATCGTGATGCTGGTCCATTTAATGAACTTTGAAGGAAAACTATAATCGATTAGATGACTTTCTTAGTTCAGGAGTTATAAAGGCTTATATGGTAAAATGCGCTCACTTGGAAAACGTCATACAAAATTAACGTATTAATACGTAAACATAACAATTATCTATTGGATACGATTTTAAATCCACATACCATTATAGGTGACTGAGGAACCCTTTCCTGTGCGTGGCCTGACACGCACTTGGCCGATTTTAAATTAATGTTCTTGATAATCAAGATTGGTTAAATTTAATTCTAAGTGTGTGAAACTATAAAGCGTTTAACATATTGAAATAACATATGTTAAATGGTAAATAGTACGTTGACCTGTGAGTATAATCATGTGTAGAAATAATTATGTAGGTATATCAATCATAGTGGTTTATGGTTTTTAGAGTTCCGTACCCAAGGGATAAAAACCGGACCCTATTACTAAGACTCCGTCTGCCTGTCTTTCCGTTATCAGGCTGTATCTCATGAACCGTGATAACGTATACAGTTGAAATTTTCATTGATAATGTATTTCTGTCGCCGATATATCAACAAATTTAATAAAAACGGATTAAAGTACATATTTAAGGGGGTATACAAAAATGTGAGTTTTTTTGCAAGGTAGACACTTCAGATTTACAGATAATGGGACGGAACCCTTCCTGCACGAGTACGACTTGCACTTAACTGATCTACAATGATGTAATGTAGCTGACACACTTTTGTTGTACAAGCTCTGCTTAGTTTCGGCCTAAAGGTTCATCAATAATGTTCGGCTCCTATTAGTCTAACCTTGATGTTAACTGTCCTATCTTAGGCACGTCTGAAAAGAAACATGAAAATCGTTTAAATAGTTTTGAAGTTCATTGTGAGCAAACGATGTGACTTCATGTGTATGATTTAATCCTGATTTTTAGGAGCCATTATAAATTCTAAATGATAATTTTAAAATCAAGTTTTCGCCTCAGAACAATCAACAAATTCATAAAGCGAATCCCAAAACAGGAATCAATTTTAGATTTTTCACAGCATAGACCTAAATAATCTCTCGATTATAAACCAGAATCAGTGGCAAATAACATACACAATTGGTCTAGTGACATTGACTTCACGTTTGGCCTAGTGGTATAAGTGGTCTGGTGGGTTCTGAATCTGGGTGTTCTTTGTATCCGTTTCATGTATGTTTGTAGTTCCCTGCGACACAGGAATATATATTCCAAAAGCGGGAGTTGTCTTTAAAAAAAAATCAAAAAATATTATTTAAACAAACCTTAAAATAAGAACAGAGTTATCTACCTAAATTAGTGTTGCATAATGTTAACCTAAAAGTTTTTCGTTTTCTTTTTAACCGACTTCAAAAAAAGGAGGAGGTTCTCAATTCGTCGGAATCTTTTTTTTATTTTTCTTTATGTATGTTCAGCGATAATTTCGTCGTTTATGCATCGATTTCAAAAATTCTTTTTGCATTGGAATGGGCGTAGCTTACAAGTGGTCCCACCATATCGGGATCTGATGATGGGATCCCAAGGAAATCGAGGGACTTCCTCAAATATCATAGGCACAATTGTCGCGATTTGGGTAATCGGAATAGTTTTTTCATTGAAGTCGGTTCCTTTTTTTAAAATTATAAACGAAGAAAAATTTGGCTTTTTAACCCTATTCTTGGCACAGTGTATGATCTGATACGTAGTACTTCAAAAAAATCTACTGAGTTGTAGAAATGTATTTTTAATACAATTATGGTATAATATGCTTCGGAATATTTATCCTGATCTTACTAAAAACATTTTTTAATTATTCGCGATACCAAAACAGTAGTAGAACGCAAAATAGTGGACCGGTCCCGTGCGTCTACGCAGCCCAAGGTAATATTTTTAGGGTTTTTGAATATTTTGGACTAATCTTGTTGAAAAGTGGTTTGATTCGAATAGGTGACTATATTATCTTCTCAGAATATTCTTTATTGTGCACTAAAATGTACCATAACAACATTTTATAGGCTGGTTTTTTCAATTGTATCAAATATGATACAATGCCAGGTATCTAGATGATTCTTAAATGTTTACTATGTATCAAATTAGAGACATTGCTTGATTTGTGTTTTTTTATTTTTGTATCACAGCTGCATATTAAACTTAGTCAGCAGTAAAAAAACTAGAGGTCGTCAAGTTGTGGCCCTTGTTCTTAGACCCGGGGCAAAGTCAGATATGGTTAAAAGTAGTTTAATCAAAGATGAGCTTCAGCACTGCGTGAGGCCCAGGCTAGTTACGACGAAGAAAAAAGTAATACCAGCTAAAAGAATAGAGCCTATGTGGCGATACATTAAATTCACAGGATCTGCAGAGGTAGATGAAGAGAATAGCATGGGTTTAGGATAAAAAGTATCTTTGGCTTTGGCAAAATCTATTGATCGGCCTGCATGCAAAGTTTTATGCTAGACATTTTTTTTTCCTTCAATAGAGCTACTGCAGTATTAACATAACGAGTACGGAATTTTCGCACTAGGCACAATCCGATTTAACAGACTGCGAGGAGCGGAATAGAAGCTACCGATCGATAGAAACCTCAAGAAAAAGGGCAGAGGGTCCCATGCCCAAGGTTTTTGCAAACAAAAATAAAGATCGTTGTTGTCAAATGGTACGACAACAAATGTGTTACTGCTGCAAGCACATCTGTTGATGCATATCCTGTTCAGAATGTAAATCGGTTCAAGAAGGAAGAGGAAGGGAAGTGCCAGTAACTTGCCCAAATTTAATTAAGGAACACAATATCAACATGGGCAGAGTTGACTTAGCAGATATGCTGATTGCTGTTTACCGTACACCGTACATCGCTGTTATTTGCTGATCTTCTCACAATTGCTGGGCATATGCGTGAACAATGCTTGGCTTCTGTACTGCCGTGGATGGTAATCCAAAAATGATACGAAGAAACCAGCAGCTCAGCGAAATCCATCCAGATACCGGTAGCTGAAAGACCTCCAGAGGCTGTTCGTTATGATGATGTTGCTCATTATCCATCTTTAGCGCCCATCAGGTGCATGTATTGCATATAAGAGCGGACTAAAATTTTATTGCTTGAAAAGCAAAATCAGATTATGCCTACTGCTGGAGCGTAAGTGTTTTCTGGACTACCATACAAAGAAATAAAAAAAAAGCTATAAACTTAATTCAATGTATAAACATATTCCATAGTACAAGTAACTAAGTGATCTCATTATAAGAAGTAAAGACTTACAAAATGTTGATTATTAGTGTTGTAAGTTAAGTTTTATAATTGTTGTTCATGTTCTTGTTCATGTTATCTCACTTTAGAGTGTGATTTTAATTTTTTTTAAATACTAATAGATTCTTTTAAGTTTGCCTAAGCCTGGCAATGTCACTAAAGTGATACATACAATTTGAAAGGTTTTTTACTATAAATCTGGCGGTGTGGCATATTTGACACGCTTAATAAAACCTAAATAAACAAATTATTATTTTTTTTATTATTTTTTACATCATCAATGAACACCGAAGAGCTCAGATAAACTAGAATTTATCAACATTTTCAAAAAAAAAATTCTTGCCAAGTATAGGGTTAAACTTTAAAGTTTTAAAATGGAACCGAACCTGACCAAAGCGTTTAACACGCAAAAACTGACACATACTCGTAAATATGCATATTTTTTCAGATTTTGTTTTACACACAACGCCATCTAGTTCCAAACTAAGCAGAGCTTGTACTAGATAACTAGGTGCTAGATAACTGATATAAATAGATAATAATAGTATACATAGAAAACACCTCCGAAACAACAATTTGCGGATCACACAAACATTTGGTCCGACCCGGGAATCGAACCCGAGACCTCTTGATCAGCAGTCGCATATGCTAACCACTACACCAACAAGGCAGCCAAATATGAAAAGGGCAACAATTAACATAACTGTTTCTTATGTTAATAGTTGCACATATTGGTAACATAACTTTAAAATATCTTATACCTGGGCTGAACAATACGGGTTATTGTCATTCATTCATACTATTTTAGAGGTTAATTTACACATGACTGCCAAACACAATGTCAGGTATTTTTGAAAGATGTGCCTGAATATTTAAGAGATTACACACATATTCATTTTGTCATGAACATTTATGACAATCGTTATTGGGAGTCAGTGCCCTCAAATATACTGACAAGTAGTTCAATCTTTGAATTTTAGTTCTCCCTTAGGGTTGGGGAGGTCCGATGCCTGGCGAGGAAAAACTTAAATTCAGGTCAAACTTAAAACCGGTTGAACTAGTACCCGCCCCGAAACAAACTTGGGAATAAAGGCTAGGAAGAAAAAAAACACATTCATGTGTAATTTGTTAAATATTCAGATTCGATCAACTATAATATAGCACAGTTGGGCTCGGAGGAGGGTTAAGGCCACACTCTGTAGTGCGACTTGAGGACTGGAATATAACCATGTTATTATTAGAGATTCTTGCAGTCATTTTATCTAAAACTAAAATATTATAATATGGTTCGGTCCGGAAGGTATTATTAAAATAATACGTCAATGAATTTAATTTAAATAATTCCAGTACATTTCATTACAAATATTATAAAAAAACATTTTTCTTCTTCCTAGTCTTTATTCACAAGATTAAAATCAAGACCTAAAAACCAAGTATTGTATAAAGATGCTTACATCTGTGTACTATTATATTATTATAAAAAAAACATCTTCAAGAAAAAATTAATAGACTCCAAAAAACATAAAACGAAGACAGGTCTCAACATACAGACAAAATTATTTAACCAGGCCGCCATGGTATGGGTCACCAGGCTACATTGTCTACCCTTACAATGAGCATGGTGACCCCTACTCCTGCTTTCCATTTGCAGACAAGGGTTTGGTTTGATAATGAAAATAAACTTTGCAAGTAATATAATAACGGCACCAAAACATTTTAAATAAAAAAAGTAAAAACCAAAACCCAAGTACGATAAAAAACAAATATAAAACAAGGCTTTCGGGACACAGGTAATTGGGTTTTAGTTTTTACTTTTTTATGATAGTCTATAGACGATCACAACTTAAGTCTATTTTTACTAAATTATCAAGTTTTAATTATTGAATATTATTATATACTAATAAATAAAATAATAAAGACGTACTCTATACTTAGATGTAACGATAGCAAAAAAGGTGCGAGGTAGGTAATTTGCAAGAACTAACAAAAACGCGACCTCAAACTTTAATACAACTTTTTATGTGTATTTTTTTTTAATTATAGCAATACTGTATTTCCTCATTATACATATAAGGAAAACTTCATATCCTGTACTTTGCAGAGATTACATTTGTTTCGTAATGATGGATTGAGAATACAGTGTCACTATCACTAATCATTCTGTGGGTGTTGCAAGAAATGACAAACCTCCGTTTTTAGGGTTCCGTAGCCAAATGGCAAAAAACTGAACCCTTTTAAATTCGTCATGTCTGTCTGTCCGTCCGTAAGTCACAGCTACTTTTTTCCGAAACTATAAGAACTATACTGTTGAAACATGGTAAGTAGATGTATTCTGTGAACCGTATTAATATTTTCACATAAAAATAGAAAAAAAACATTAAATATACGTGGCGGATATCTATGGATAGGACTAGGACTAGAATGATATTGATGTATCTAATATCATTTTCTTCTAAACTGATTGTTAGCGCGAGAGGCACTTCCAAAGTGGTATAATCTTCCCCCCCCCCCCCCTGCCCTGTAACTTCTAAGATAAGAGAATTATAAAACAAACAAAAACATATGTATATTACTATGCAAACTTCTACCGAAAATTGATTTGAACGAGATCTGGTTATCTCTAGTTCTACCTACAAATAATCTACTAGTTGAAGAAAAATTCACTATGTTTTTTTTTATATAACCTACAAAATTGACTCTATTCTGCCTGATGAGTAGAATACAAGAGTAGGGGTTCCATCCTCATTGTGAGTACAGTAGCATGGTGACCCACACTAAGGCGGCTTAGTGAGATACTAGAGCATCATTGGCCCTCTGGTCTCATACTCACCAACGAAATACATCTGTTTTGTTTCATCATCATCAACAGCCTTTAACAGTCCACTCTGAAGGAGACTTTGGCCTACTATACCACGCTGGCCAGACGGGTTGGTAAAGGGTTTGTTTCAAGTTTTCCTTCTCTTGGCAGTGATGTTAGCTGCTTATTTTGTTCCTTTAGTCGCCTCTTACAACACCCATGGAATGAATAGGGGTGGTGACACTTTGTATTGTTAATCTGTCACCACACTGACGTTTTATTTACGTCTGTGTAATATGTTATTGTTACTTTGTTCCTGGTTTTAGCATCATAACTTAGTTTATGGCCTTCATCGATAACTGAGCTATCCCTGTAAGAATTTTTCAAATCGATCCAGTGGGTACTTCCTAAAATTAACGCGTTCAACCAAACACCTAAATAAACTTTCAGAATGTTAGTATACATTTTACCATCACCACCACCATTGGTCCGTGTGGTGATGGATTAAGAATACAAGTGTCACCACCCTTATTCATTCAATGGGTGTCGTAAGAGGCGACTAAAGGAACAAAATAAGCTGGTAACATCACTGCCAAGAGAAGGAAAACTTGAAACAAACCCTTTACCAACCCGTCTGGCCAGCGTGGTATAGTAGGCAAAAACCTCCTTTCAAAGGAGAGGCCTATGTCCAGCAGTGGACTGTTAAAGGCTGTTGATGATTGGTGATAATGATTTCACCATCTATAATCAACATCGATAATTGTGGAAAGGCAATAAATATTGAGTATCTAAAGTCTTATCAGTCATAAAATACTTCTGCAATATACAAAACCGATACTTATAATATAAATTCAAAAATAACTCCGTCTGTCTGTTATGCTTTCACCTCTAAAACACACTTGATTCTTGAGGGAGGACATATTATGCCACTTTTTACCGTTATAAAAGACATTAATGTGGTTAACGGTTAAATAGGCTAGGAACAAATTAAATTAAGTTTCCCGTGCACGAAAGAAACTATTAAAAAAAAAATCGGCTAAGTGCGTGTTAGGCCACGCACAGGAAAGGGTTCCTCAGTCACCCATAATGGTACGTGGATTTAAAATCGTATCCATTAGATAATTGTTTTGTTTACGTAATAATGCGTTCATTTTGTATGACGTTTTCCAAGTGAGCGCATTTTACAACTTAAGCCTCTATAACTCCTGAACTAACAAAGTCATCTAATCCGTTATAGTTTTCCTTCAAAGTTCATTATATGGACCACCATCACGAATTTTTCCAGATTTTTTGAGCCAGCCGTTTAGCTTTGAGAGGGGGGGGGGACGCCCTGTTTTTACAAAAAAGTGCCCTTTAAAGTGAAATATCTCGCAAACGGTTATCTAAATCAAAAAATCGTCTTTGAAACCCTTTACTGTTTTTAAAAGACCTATCTAGTTATATCCCACACGATGGGGTAGCCACGAGAAAAAATAAACATCCCATAACATAAGTCGAGGACGGACGGACGGACGGACAGACAGACATGCCGAATCTATAAGGGTTCCGAGGTATATTCTTCGGAACCCTGAAAAGGGAACACAAGGTTCATGTTTAAAAAAACCACATACATACTAAGATTATTAATATATACATCTTGACTAAGCGGGAGTTGAACCCGCGACCCTCGAAGTGTCACAGACGTTAAATAAACAATAAATGTAAATACAAGCAATCTGTAAGTGTCAGATTTTGATTACGTATTTCAATTCTTCGATCACGGCGTATCTTACTGATGCATTCTACCAATAACACTCTTTGGCTATAAAACTTTGTAGAATGCAATGAAATGTAAATGTCGTGTATAGATGAAAAACAATTTCAAATCTATTTACTAGTCATTGATATCATTCTTAGGTAACAATTGTGTAATTCTAAGATTATATCTATTGTGTATCTTTAGTTGCATCGTAGTATATACTAACGTTCAATATAACAAATTGATAATGTTAATGCAGTAGAAAATCTAAAATACCGTTACTGTAACTACAAATATAAACTTCAAGAATCCATACTTCCATAGTACAATAACAGTTCTACTGAGCTATCTAAAGAGCCCTATACCTAAACGATCAAATTTGTTTGTCAAATTTACGTGTTTGTCAAATTATTTCATAGTGTGCAGGTGTGTTTGACGCGTTTGTCAAACAGTCTACGTGTTTGATAAAAATCTTGATTGTTGTTGTGTTTGTCAAACAAGTTTATGGCCCAAGCAGTTTAATTTTTTTTATATCAGGTCAGTACTTCTTGAGATGAACGCGTTCAACCAAACAAACCCGATACATGGCAACAAATATTGAGCATCTAAAGTTAAATCAAATCAGCCTTGTAATAATTCTGTAATGTATAAAACCCATACTGCTATTATACTCGAAATATTATATTCGAAAGTAATTCTGTCTGTCTCTTACTTTTACAAAATAAACCTAAACTTGACTAATTTGTTTCTTAATGTTTTATATGACTTACACCCAAAGGCAAACCACAGTTGACTCAGCTGTTAAACCAACATATTAGTAAAGTTGAAACAATGAAAGATCTCCTTGTAATAGTGGATTACAAGCTTTTGATGAACCAGCATATTGAGACGCTCGTGAATAAGGCTTCGAGGGCACTGGGCTTATAATACGCCACTCTTCCAATTTCGGATCACTTAAACCCATCAAAATATTGTACTGTTCTTTTTTGCAAGGACACTTGGAAATACTTGGAATATGCCTCTCAAATTTGGAATCCATACTACGAATTGTATAAAACTCGCATAGAAACTGTCCAACGAAAGTTTTTTCGGTATCTCGACTTTATAGCGCATCAATATTCGATTGACTACCAATCATCACTTTCTGCCTCTCGAGATTAGACGACGAATTAATGACCAAACTCTTTTGTTGAACATTGCTAATAGGTAGAATGACAGTCCCGAGCTTATAGCCAAGATAGGTTTGCATTCAAATCCCACCAGGTTTCGACAGAGACCATTGCTTGAAGTACCATTTACAGTGGCTAATTCCAGGCAAAATTCTTTCTTTATTCGCAGTGCAGTAACATTTAATAGTCTGTCACGAACTTTAGACATCGATTTATTTTGCACCAGCCTGTCTTCGGTAAGACGGCTCATAAGTCAGGGTTACTTTAGTCAATTGACTGACTAGACGCAGAACAGAATATTTACAGATAATAATATATGTAGATACTTCCTTTAATATATTTTTTTGTTTGTATAAGTTTATAATATTTGTAAATGTGTAAAGGCTTGTTATAAGCAATTTGTCAGTTTTTTATATACTGGCTGTTGCCCGCGGCTCCGCTCGCGTCCTAGGAGTATGAAAAATAGATGTAAGCCGATTCTCAGACCTACTGAATACGCATATAAAATTTCATAAGAATCGGTCAAGCCGTTTCGGAGGAGTGTGAGAACGAACATTGTGACACGAGAATTTTATATAAAAGATGCTATTCGACTTATTAGTCTGTAAGCCTTCTTTAAAATAAAATAAACACTTAACCGCTGAAACAATTTAATATTTTTTTTAAATTGAAGCCTACCAAAATGACTCTGCTCTGGTGGAAAGTATGAATAGAATCCAGGAGTAGAAGTCACCATCCTCATTGTGAATGCACACTCCACAGCGGCTTAGTGATATATTTCTGCATCATTCTTTGTTCTTGAGTTAGTGAGAATGATGCTGAATGATTGGGCCTCCGGTCTCGCACTCACCAACGAAATTTCACAAAAACCACAACAGCATTATAGATGGGTCTTCTGTGTAATGGGAGGTACTGCTCCACTCGAGCCTGCTCATTCGTGCTAAAATCGGGTGATACTACCAAAGAATACATAATAGTACCAGCACAGAAGACTCACTCCGAAAAGTAAATTAAAGTTATAGATATCCTCGGTGTCAAAAGATTAAGTTCAATTCAGATCGCACGGCGCCGAATCACTACGATTATATTTACCTACAATTGCGTCTCTTTCTATCGTGTAACTCTGAACTGTTCTGACGATGTCTGTTCGACCGGCGTGTCTGACCCGGCAGGCAGCCGGTCGACTATACCTAAACTGCGGAGTGACACCCCCCTGATACTACTATATACATGGGCGGAGCCGCACCTTAAAGCTAATTATAAATACTTTTATTAATTTAGCAATAAAATACTTTACTTATCTATCTCTTCTGCGATTAAAATCAATTTTAAACGTTGACAATTAATTACATTTTTACATCAAGTAAACATAATCACAATCAAGAACTCGTAGTAGGTAGGTTTTAACTAGTGTGAGGCCAAAAAAAGTGGTTTTCGGCCTTGCTCTCAGTTTCGGCTAAAACCGAAACCTGCTTTACCTTGAAACAAATGCAAGCCTATAATCAAGATTTTTTGCTAAAGTTGCCATAGTTTTTTAATAATTAGGTACTTTTTTGAATCTTTTATTAAAACCGGTACGAGTAGTTCTTGTGGTAGTAAATAATTAACCACTAATCCATCATCCACAGTGTTGGACTTACACATTTGCCGCCACAAAGCTTTAAAATTTTTGCCGCCCCTACTGACTTTTTTAAACTTGATTTTTACTGCACTACTTATAATGTTTGGTAGGCTAAGGAAGATAGATAAGTAAAGCCCGTTACTGCTATGCCCCTTTTTTTTTTGCGGGGAATGCTTTTCGCACCATACCCTCCGTGGGGGAAACGGAGGGCGTGTGAGGGACTCCCGGTGAACCGGTCTATCCTCTAAACAGGACGATATCGTGCCTCTTGCCGTTTTACACAGTAAAAGGTGGGATACCGACCCGCCCCTGACGACACCCCCCTGCCGCACCGGGTTGTCGCCTGCTCGGGTCGCTTGCTGTGGTCACATTTCGCCAAGATGTGGCCGCAACGACCATTAAGCAACGATTGGGAACTAGCTGCCTCTACGCCTATTCCTTCGGCCCTTTCCTGATCCTGCTCTGCGGACTCCTTCTGGAGCATTACGTTCTCATAGAAAGAGACCGCGGCCTTTCATCCTTCATCACTCGCCAGCATTGCCGCGATCAATGCTGGCGGTCACAGGGTTCGTCCGATCTGCGCGGACCAAGTCTCGACGCTCGGATATCATACAGGGCAGTCTTCCAGCGTGTGCTGGGCGGAGACCCGCAGTGGTGGCATTGTGGCGTAAGCTCACGTCCGATTCTATTCAACCATGTCCGGTAAGTATCTGAGTCAATCGTTAGGTGACACAGTCGGTCCTCTCCATCCAAGCTTCGAAGCTTTTCAGAACGGAGCGCACAGCTGGCTGGCTGGCACAGCTGGCTCCAGCTGGCTCCGAGCCCAGCTAGGGCTTGTGTGTGTGCGTTCTGCCGTAGCATTTCAGGCTCATAATCCGGCGCTGTCCCTTCACATTCCAACCTACAGAACGAATTTGGTCGTAGACTATCGTATCAATTTCGGTCAGAATGTCAAAGGGTGGAGATCGCACCAGGATCTTCGCTGCCTCATCCGAGATCGTACAGTAGCTCCGTACGATCCGAATGGCCATCAGCCGCTGCAGACTCCTAAGTTCAGCCTTACAGCGGAAGGTACCCGTCAGGACCAGATGGGTGCCCCATAGAGGACCATAAATCGCACGATGCCCATGTAGGGGCAGTGAACTTCTTCCCTTGGTCCCCCGAGATTGGGCAGCAGACGATGTAACGCCCCGCTACCCCTCGAACCCGGCGGACTAATCGCCCAAAATACTCTTCGAAGCTACACCGATTGTCCAGGATGAGGCCTAGGTACTTCATGTACTGGCCCACCCGGACTTCAGTGTCACCTACTCGGAGGTGCGAGCTGGGTGGTTCCTGGAGCTTACGTAGGCCATAGAACAAAGTTGCCTCAGTTTTCTGACGCCACCCTTAGGCCCAGCTCACGAATCTTTTCCACAACACAAGCCACTCTCTACTCGGCGAGCAGAAGCACTTTCTCGATGCATGACCCTCCGGCCAGTATTAGATTAGATATAGATAGATTCAGAGGGCGTAATAACAGGTTTCATGGACCCCTGCTATTTCAGGTGCAGAGTGGCACACCATGTGTGGTTTTAGTCTGTTCGATGCCGACATACAGCCCCGTTGCAAACTCCGGTAGGGTGACGGCCCGAGGGGTTTTCCACACGTCAAAAAAAAGTGTTTTAAGTGGTCACCACGCTGCATTCTACTGTGCCAAGTGTCGTGGATTCCTACGTGGGAAAACACTTTTTAGAAGTCTGGATGTTATCTGTGTTCCCTTAAGTGTATTTGTAAAGCCCTCGCAACACTGGATTTATACTCCTAATGCGAGTATGGTCTTTTAAAAAAATAAAAACAGTACCAATTTATTTTTTTGGGCCATTTTGCCGCCCCCCTAATTCTGCCGCCCCAAGCTTCAGCTTTTTCAGCTTCTATGGTAAATCCGGCCCTGATCATCCATGCCGATGAACAAAACTTTCCGTGGTAGTGGTAAAATAGTAACCAGTGTCCATTCCATTCCCATTCCCCGAATTAAATATTTGTTTCCGGATTAGGGTGTTTTCTATGTACATATAATATGTGGGTATTTTCAAAAAAAAGTATGTGTATTTATATCAGTTGTCAAGGGACTAGATAATGTTGTGTGTCAGATGAACATATTATTTATTATTATTATTATTTTAATAAGTAGTAGACATAAAGTCTCATATTAGATTTTTTTACAACACATATATTTACTTACAAAGGTAATATTTATTACTTTTACAATCCTTCTTTAAACACGCATAGGTGGCACACGCATGCTATGCACTGATAAGGTTGTGGTTTCGTGAATGAGACAATATTAGTCGGTGGCTATTACTATATTTTTTACTATACGAAACATGTTATTAAAGTGTGTTTGCCATTTTCTTCAAACTTTGTATCTATCCGAATTAACTCGATAAAAACTTGATATTACGTAATCAAAATAGCAGATCAAAAATCTAATTACATGTAAGTAGGCTTGATTCCAGTTGTACGGTTCCACAATTCCTATGGAGAAGAACCAGTAAAAAAATTCCAAAAATATATTTAACTAATTGACTTGTAGTTTTTGTTAGAAATATTAGCATATTCACGTAATTATACAAAAAGTATTTAAATTAAAGTTCATGGCTATGGGCCTTGAACCTTGAATCCGATAATCGCATTTCAATAATTATTTGTTAGTAGAAATTAATTACAGTGATTGTTTAGATAATATACATGTAATTAACATGTCCGTGTGGTGACGGATTAAGAATACAGAGTGTCACCACCCCTATTCATCCCGCGGGTGTCGTAAAAGGAGACTAAAGGATAAACTACGCAAGACAACATCAATGCAAAGAAAAGGAAAACTTGAAACCAACCCTATACCAACCCGTCTGGCCAGCGTGGTATAGTAGGCCAAAACCTCCTTTCTAAGGAGAGGCCTATGTCCAGCAGTGGACTGTTGAAAGCTGTTGATGATGATGATATAACTTATCATCATCGATTTTGACCTGCGCAATTTGCTGCCTTTGTCGCCTCTTACGACACAATCGGGTGTTAACACTATCTTTAATCGTATCCTTAATCCTTACCACACGGACAAACAACGGTAAAATAAACTCACAATATAATTGAATGCCATTGGCCGTGAATGGCCGTGATTCTCTTGTTAACATCACTAAACTAACCTAATCTAAAAATTTGCTTTTTAATTATAATAATATACTTTAATTTCATTGGTATACAGTCCAAGCATCTCCGATGAACTTTTAGTTGGTTCATCCATGCGTGCGATATTTAAAAATGAATTGTAAAGTAATGGATTAGAGTATATAATCCAACAACAAATTTTAGTCGACTTTAAATTAGTGATGTTAACAAGCGAATTAATACCAGTATCTGCTTAAATAAATCGCATTAGTGTAACACCCCTAAGCGTACTGCTTCACTAAACACAGGATACCCTGCAGGATGCCCTTACATTGAATATTATGATGATTTTCGAAACGTTTCCTCTAAATTATGCAAGTGTACCGTACTGCAACTCGTTTACTAGTGAAAGTGCAGCCGTCTTGAGCACTTTATCTATGCCAGTTATTTTATAATATAACATCTGTGTTTAAGTTGCACGTTCTAATCACTTACTTTTTATGGGATTATTGTGTACGGTATTTGGTATAAGTGTACTATGTGGTTTGATGTCTCGTTTGTAGGGAAGAAAGCAGGAAATAAGTATGTTTTGTTTTTCGAGTAAGTAGTTATTTATATGTATAGATCATTTTATCTTGCTTGCAACTCTGTAATTAAAATAAATTAAAATAATGTATGAAATAAATTAAAATAATCTTTTAAATACATTTATCACGTTTTTACGGGTGTTGCACAGAGTATCAGGAATTCTTCATTTTGAAAATAAATTTTTATATCTGACTGAAGTAAATATCGATATAGGTACATTTCATTTATTAATTTAAAATAGCAATTAAATTCTTCAAAAAGAAACGCACTTTGGTCTTGTGTCATCTGTGGGTCTTCGATAGTGAGAAAAATAATATATTATATTGACAATTAACATAAGTAAATGACAAGTAAACTACTTTTTACCGCGATATCCGACATAAGTTGACATAACCGAGGACGGAGCATTGTTTCTATTGCATTTATGATGATTACAATATAATGCAAATTACTCGTATAACTCTATTGTCCATAGATTTACTAATACTAAAACCTTGGCAAGCATATCTATCGATGAACAACGAAATTTATACGATACTTAGTAATAGGTAGTATAAGTATAATAAGTATGGGAAGTAGAGCCACGCTGATTTCAGCACGAATGGCCCCCCTCGACGGGGACACCACTACCCTCACACAGAAGACCATCCTAATAATCACAGCACTCTTGATGTCGTATTTCGTTGGTGAGTGTGTGAGCAGAGGCTCAATCATTCTCAGGGAGAATGATACAGAAACATCCGACAAGGCCACCATTGTATGGGTCACCATGCTACATTGCTTACCCTCACAATGCGGATGGTGACCCTACTTCTGGATTCTACTCATGCTTACCATTAGGCAGAGTAAAGTCACTCTGGCAGGCTAAAATGTAAAAAAATATTCCTAAACGTAGTGTATAATGTACTAAAATGGAAATAATCCATTAACATGGTTAAGTTGGACTTTGCACAAACAACTGTCATACTATGATTAGTTATTTATGCATCCTCACTGCAATTATTGCCTGCTGAACTCAAGAAAAACCGATTTATTTTCCACTTAATAATTTAGCCAACCTAATTATCTTTTTTATTTCTTGAATTCCTTTTGTTTACTACTTCCAGCAAGGCAACAGGTTGTAACTTTTGCTACTTGTTGATGGAACATTGAATAGTGAGTGTATTGTGGTATATCATGCCATAATCCTACTTTATTTTATACTAGCTGCGCCCCGCGGTGTTACCCGCGTATATCATTATGGTTGCTATGCAAGTTTGTTATGCATAGCAACCTGTGAAGTTTTGACAAGAGATAAACAGTGATACATTTTGACATCTAGGATTTATGGATCTTTATATATATAATTCTTGTGTGAGTGTGTATGTCACTGAACTTCTCTCAAACGACTGGACCGATTTTGATAAAAAAAAATTGTGTGTCTTCAAGGGGATCTGGGAATGGTTTAGATTCGCAATTGGACCCGGTAGGTGGCGCTGCGATCAAGTTCTGGAATTTTAAAGTTGGGCGGTACGAACTAGTGTATTTATAAAATCACCTAGTTTTCGCCGGTGTATCTCGATTATTGCAGTAAAAATTTGCCTATGTGTTATTCTGGTATTTAAGCTACACATACATACACACATACTTACAAACTTTTGCGCTTATAATATTAGTAAGATGGATTTAAGTGTATCCAGTGGTGTTTTCCGTTTTAGTCTACGTTTTGTCTGGGTTTCATTCAGTCCTTCGATAGCACACTTGGTAGAGCAGTGGATTGCACTTGATTAATTGACGGTCATCCATTAGGCGCTGGTATATAGATATAACACAGTTGTGTAGATAGACACAGAAGACCGTATGAGAGCTGTGTATTTCTTTGGTGAGTGTGAGACTGGAGGCTCAATAATTCTGCATCATTCACCAGACCTAAGGAGACCGGGAGAATGATGCAGAATTATCTGACCAGGTCGCCATGGTATGGGTCACCATAATGCATTGCCTACCCACACAATGAGGATGGTGGCCCCTACTCCTGGATTCTACTCATGCTTTCCATCAGGCAGAGTAGAGTCACTTTGGTAGGCTAAAATAAAAAAAAAAAATGACTAGCCACAATCACAAAGAATATCATAAATTCATAAGTAATGTATTTGCTTTTGAACGTGACATTGATTTATCAAAATTAATACGTAACATTATGTCAATGCCGTCTGATTATAAAATAATGAAACCCACTTGATGTTATATAGATTCTATAATATGTTATTGTATTCAGTAAAGATTTTAATCTTTATGGGTAATAATAAAAAATAATAATAGATAATACTAATTGCCGTGAGAGAGCTGACAGACGGTTAGCACGAGGTTCGTGACTCGTGACGTGTGATGACGGATTGAGAAGTGTCACCACCCCTACTCATCCCGTGGGTGTTGGAAATGTGACTAAGGGATAAATTACGTGTCGTGAAAGGTGACTAAGGGATAAATTACGTAGGACAACATCACTGCAAAGAGATGGAACATTTGAAACACTGTATGTTTTTTTTAAATGTGCAAAACCCTCTAGGGCGACAACGTGGTTTGTCAGAACCGCACTGACTAAAATCAGACGGTGTGCCACTCTGCGCCCGGAATACGAGGGATCTGGAACTGACTGACAAATCTGATACTGACTGCACATTTGGTTAAGCGGTTGCCACGCTGCTTCCTACTGCGCCAAGTGTCGTGGGTTCAAATCCCATGTGGGATAACACTTTGTGTCATTCACAATTTGTTGTTCTGAGTTTGGGTGTTCAGTGTAGTCCAGCCATGTCCAGCTGTAGACTGCTAAAGGCTACTGATGACAATGATGGTGTTGATGGTGATGATGGTGGTAATGGTGGTGATGATGATGTTGATGATTGTAGTGATGATGATGATAAATTATCTCGTTACACTGACACATGACTGAGATTACTAAAAGTCTAAATTTCTACTCCCTAACTCTGAAAGTAGGGCCCTTTGAAATCTGTTGATGATGGTAAGTAAGTGATAAAGCATAACAATTCTTTTTACCCTTTTTATACGGTGAAGCCAAAAATGGCTAATAGTTTTAGTCGTCTATATATGCTTGTGTTTCGCCATAGCGTCAAACTACTCAATCGATTTTAATGAATAAGGTGAGATGTCAATAGATTTGCAATAAGGGCCACCGCAGACTAGCTACTTTTAGCATCGGCGATCGGCGATTTGGCGACTGCATCGATGCTGCATCGCGTTTTAGCGACTTCCTGCGTTCGATCGCGGTATCGGAAACGCGCGTTTTAGCGACTGCTCAGATGCCAAATCGATGTTACCGGCATCCGAATGTATGCGGAGAGTAGCGTTCAGCTGCTGTGTCGCGCTTCTAAAAAGCGACTCAATCTCCGCGTTTGGCGTTTTTAAGTGTGCGGTGTAGAGCGTTCGGTCGCCGTATTTAGCTTCTAAAAAGCGACTAGTTGCCGATCGCCGATGCTAAAAGTAGCTAGTCTGCGGTGGCCCTAAACGCCCGGGTGACATCTAGGTATACAAATAAATAAAATTGGAGTGTCTGCATGTGATATCAATTGAACAAGTTTTTATTAGTAAATACATATGAAAATACGATACTTATATGTGGTGACAGATTAAGAATACAAAGTGTCACCACCACTATTCATTCCATGGGTATCGTAAGAGGCGAATAAAGGAACAAATTATGCAGCTAACATCACTGCCAAGGGAAAGGAAACTTGAAACAAACCCTTACCAACCCGTCTGGCCAGCGTGGTATAGTAGGCCAAAACCTCATTTTTAAATCTCCAGCAGTGGACTGTTAAAGGCTGTTGATGATGATATCAAAAAAGCAATTTTAATAATTTGTGTCTGTCGTCTGTCTGTCAGTTTTCACTGGTTAATCTCTGGAACGACTGCACCGATTTAGGACGGGACTTTCATTGGTAGAAAGCTGGTGACATAGGGAGTAACTTAGGTTAATATTTGGAGACTAGTTTCGCTTCGCGGTGTTACTTGCGGCTTACAACAATAACCGCTGGTAACTCTACTCATCTGGTCATCATCATCATCATCATAAACAGCCTTTAACAGTCCACTGCAAGACATAGGCCTCTCCTTAGAAAGGAGGTTTTAGCCAACTATACCACGCTGGCCAGACGGGTTGGTTTCAAGTTTTCCTACTCTTTGCATCGATGTCGTCTTGCGTAGTTTATCCCTTAGGCGCCTTTTACGACACCCGTGGGATGAATAGGGGTGGTGACACTCTGTATTCTCAATCCGTCAGCAGTCAGCACACGGACAACTCATCTGGTACGTTTTATGAAATTAATTAAAAGATTTTATTTACTCACATTATAGTTTTTAAACTTGTTATTATTCATATTTCTTACACATACGGTTTGCTATATTTTAAATGAGATCCAATGTGTACAGATATCTTGTAAGAATCACGTCAAGATGCGCGGGCGCAATTTCGCACAATACGATATTGCGCCATTTTGTGGTGCAATGTTAGGTGCGTAGTGCTATCTCAACGTTGTAATAATAAATTATAAATGTTTTTCATTAATTAAGTAACTTGAAAAAAAATATATTTAAATTTTTAGTTCTAGTTGTGATAATATAATCCTATTGATTCTATTCTAATGAAAATTAATAATATGGTCGAATAGCTTTTGCCTGCAGCTCCGCCCGCGTGGATCTTGACTATTGCAGTAAAAAGTAGCCTATGTGTTATTCTGATATATAAGCTATACATATATTACTGTAAATTTTCATCCAAATCCGTTCAGTAGTTTTTGCGTGAAAGAGCAACAAACATATGAACATAGGTACATACATACTCACAAACTTTCGCATTTATAATATTAGTAGGATTACATTTAATAGTGTTGGTTATTTATAGTACTTCATAATTATTATCATATCTAAATATAGTAATTACCAGAGATCGGAATTAGGTGTGTGAAAATACCTAAAGTTTGCAGAAGTTTGCAATAATAATATGGAGCTGTTACAACCACTTATGTTAAACCATTAAGTTAAACCAATATTTATCATTTCTAGGAAAAAAACTAATATTATTGCATGTTCCGAACTCTGAATGTCGAAAATAGTTTACGCACAACTTTCTTGCAATTGAAATAAATGTTTTTATTTTATTTTTTTATGCAGTGCAGGTTTAATAATTTAAAAAAAAGCCGACTTCAAAGCTACGACGCGAAAATGTTCGTTTTCCTTGCATCAACCTGTAGCAAAACTTTTTAACTTAAGATACAGATCAAAAAAAGAAATTAAAACCGCATTAGCATTTTGCAGATATATAAAATTCTGTGTTTGACCGACAAAGAACAATTGGGACTAAAAGACCGAATTTTAACCGGAAAAGTACAAAACAAAAATTTATTTAGAACTGTATTAGCAGCTTGTAAATGTTTATAGTTCGGTGTTTCAAAGGTAAGGAACATGTAAAAAAAAAACAAAACTAAACCGGTAAAATTCAAACCCGGTTTAACTAAAGTGGTTGTAACAGCTCCATATTATGTCCCGCTGCAAACTTTAGGTATTTTCACACACCCCAATTCCGATCTCTGGTAATTACCGAGGCAAATATTGACCATAAACTCGAAAATTGTCGTTGCCTTAAATCTGCATTTACAATCAATTTTAGAATACAATTATTTCTCAGAAATTCAAAGTTATTTTAATATTATTTTAATGTGTACACGACGAGGAGTAGTGAGTAATAAATAAATACGCACACACGCACACAACGCCGTCTAGTCCCAAACTAATCAGTTTGTACTATATGTACTAGACAACTGATACAAATACATACAAAACGCCCAAACATCGAAACAAATATTTGCAGATCACGCAGGTCTGACCCCCTAGCCCTTGTTGCAAACATTTTTCGTTTTCTATTATATTCTCTATTTTCATTGGCTAATGGCACTCACGTGATAAAAACTTTTTTTTGCCAATGGAACAAGAAAATAGAGAAATAGAATTGAAAACGAAAAAAGGGGGCTGACACGAGAATCGAAAGCGATACCTCAAACACAGCAGTCGTATATGGTACCACTGAGCCAACGAGGCACTATTTGACAGTGTTATAGATTCTATCTCCACGTGGGACAACACTTTGTGAGATCCATAAACGACTTTTCTGACTATTTTTTGTTTTGTTTTTTTTTTGTTTTTTTTTTTGTTCATTTTGTGCCCGATTCATAAATAAATAAAATAAATAAATATTTTCTAACATCTTACACACAACGCCATCTAGTCCCAAACTAAGCAGAGCTTGTATAATGAGTACTAGACAATTGATACATATGCATAAACATACTTTGTTTTTGTAAAAACATTCATATTATATATATAGAAAACACCCAACCTCCAAAACAAATATTTGCAGACTATATAAACATTTGGTCCGACCCGGGAATTGAACGCATACGCTAACCACAAGACCAACAAGGCAGTATTAATATGTTATTTATTGAAAAAAATTGTCAAGAAGTTTTTTTTTTAAACCTAGATGCTTTAGAAGTAAAATGGCCAAAGTACACAGTTAAAGTGATAATCAAGTTAGACCAGTCTGTATTGCGTGTCGCGTCACGCGTCGACCTCGAACTTGAGAAACCTATGCGAAGCACGAAGTATACGATAAGTTGTTACACAACAACTGCGAACACGAAGAGATATGTACGACTGCCTTGTATGTCTAATGGTTAGCGTATGCGCTGCCGATCAAGAGGTCTCGGATTCGATTTGTTGGAAAAGAGTGTCCATGGAGTTTCTTGTCTGTTCTTCTCCATAGGATTTACGAATTGGAACAGACAATTAGCTTCACGACTGACTACTAACTGACTGCTTGACGTTTCAAAAGTGCCGTTGTATGGTTTATTTGAAATAAAATGGTTTGATTTGATTTGATTCGGACCAAATGTTTATAATTATGATCTGTAAGTATTTTTTTGGAGTTTGGATATTTTGTATGTGATATAAGTATTTCTTTGGAGTTTGACTTTTTTTTTTATGTGTAAAATGAATGTATTAACAAAAAAGTAAATATGTATTTAAATCAGTTATCTGGTACCCATAGTATAAGCTTTGCTTAGTTTGGGACTAAAGGATGTTGTGTGTGACGGAGGAGTATGGAATTTCGCACGCTTATAGTTTATGTAGAGGAGTGCAGGAAGCTATTTGCGTTAAAAATACGTATTTAAATCAATAAATTTAACGTCATACAAACTACCGTGTATTTGAGATAAATATGTACTCTTTTAACAAAATAAACATTGTAGCGTAAACAGTGTAGTGCTTTAACGAAATCCGTGATTAAAGTAGTTATCATCATCATCCTTTAACAGTTCACTGCTGGACATAGGCCTCTCCTTAGAAAGGAGGTTTTGGCCTACTATACAATGCTGGCCAGACTATTGATGTAGTCTTGCGTAGTTTATCCTTATAGTTTTTAGTTATATTCTTTGACAATAGAACCTTGTTGCCACTAAAATTCAAATTAATTATCGAATTTTAACCACTTGGCGACCTTTGGTATGTACAAACATGCATTACTTGTTACAGAGTTAATCGGTTACGATAATTTTTTTATTTATTGGAAAGGGCACCTCGAGGTTAGTCCTATATAAATAAATAAATGTTATGTTACTTATTAATTCTTTATTTTTTGTATGAAGTTTTCAAAGTGTGTGTATTGTAAAAGTCATCCAAACCGTTAGTTTTCGTTGAAAATTCAATATATGGACTACTATCATGAATTTTTTCAGATTTATTTAATCCAGCGGCTTAGCTTTTAGAGGGGGGGGGGGGAACGCCCTGTTTTTACAAATTTTACGCTTTAAAGTTGAATATCTCGTAAACGAATACCTAAATAGAAAAATGGTATTAGCAACCTATCAATGTATTTAAAGAAATATCTAATGATACCCAACACGATAGGGTTGACGCGAGAAAAGAAAATCATCCTCACCTTACGTGTAGGGGATCTACCCCAAATAAAAATATTTTTTGCAATTTTTTGTAGCACTTTCTCGACGTAATTACAACACATATTCTTGCAAAGTTTCATCTGTCTAGCACCAACCGTTTGGGCGGTAGCTCGAGGACGGATGGACGGATGGACGGACGAATGGACGGATGGACGGACATAAAAGGGTTCCGAGACATGAACTACGGAACCCTAAAAAAGAATCTAGAGTAGACTCATAATTATTTAGGTACACCTACATTAGTTTAAGAAGTGAGTTATTAAGGTTAAGAAATATTAGTTTATTATTTTCTGCTTTTCAGTTAATTCAGCGATTGTTTGCTAATTTTTAAAATTATTTCGTTTATGTTTACCAACTATCCACGCGGTAAAGCAAATATACATTGATTTTATCACGAACGAAATGGCTTGACCGATTGGTTTTGTAAAATTAACGTAATTGTGTTTATAATAATTGTGATTGTTCAATTATATTCTTTAAATTTTAAATTTAAAAAATGAGCTACAATTAATATTTATAGTGACCTTGCTTTTTTCATATTTCATCAAATATTCACGTGCTTAAATGCATTGCTAAATATAATACTTTTTTATGGTCGGAAATTACATTTGAGCTTACTCATAAATGAATATAAAAATAAATCTATTATACCAGGCATTTTTATCATTATTATTTAAAAAAAGAGAATACACATCCTGTGTCGCGACTCAGAACACCAATTTGTGGGTCACTAACGTGTTGTCTTATATCGGATTGAAACCCACAACACTTGGTACGATAGAAAGCGGCGTGGCGATCACATAAACCACTAGACCAACCGTGCAGTCATTAGCAACAGCCATATATATCAGTCTTAAACAAGCTGTGTATATCATTTTTCAATCATAAATGCCTTGTTGGTTTAGTGCTTAGCGTATGCGGCTGCTAATCAAGAGTTCGATTCCCGGGTCAGACCAAATGTTTGTGTGATCCACAAATATTTGTTTCGGAGTCTGGGTGTTTTTCTAACTTGAGGCCTAACTTGTAAAAAATAATTGAATGTTAAAAGCGTGGGGTGACGCGTTTTTCAAATTAGTGTATTGTCATCGGTCCTCGATAAATCTACAAAGTTTGAACGAAACCTGGCTGTTTAAAGTGGGTTAAAATCGCACCCCAAGGAGTCTGTTACAAACATACAAACAAACATACAAACAAACATACAAACAAACAGACAAGCAAACAGACATACAAACATATTAATTATCTATTGGACACGTTTTTAAATACATCTACCGTTATGGATAATAATAATAATAATTTTAATTCAGAAATGTAAGTTCACAATATTATAACATTAAAATTATAATATACAAACAAATTACGGTACCTACATTCAAATGTGAAACGTTGACACCTGTACTTATGTGGTTAAAAATTGTATCACAGTTGCCAGCACCTTCCATTATTATAATAATATGTATGTATTTACAAAATGAAAAGTATGTTTATTTATATATTTATATCAGTTCTTTAGTACCCATAACACAAGCTCTGCTTATTTTGGGACTAGTTGTGTGTAAGATGTCCAAAAATATTGTCATGGTAAATTTACATTCGTCTGCAGACATCTATGTCCAAGCAACACATACATTTGACATACCCACTAGAAATATTTTGCATAATCATCGAAGTAGCCGAGTTGGGGCAACTGCCTTACTCAACTACTATGAAATAGGAGGCGTATTGCGACGCTCAATGTCAAATGTTCATACATGCTTATATATTTGTCGTAATTGCATATATATTTAGTTTATTGACTGATGTAAATAATCTTCTAAACGTCAATGTTACAAAAGCATTGCTATATAGAAAATTGCGTCGATTATATTGCCAAATGTGGTAGTTGAGAGGTTGTGCCGTTGATGCTGTGTTTCATTTATACATCTATATAAAAAACTAAAATCGAAGGGTCCGTTTGTAATTTAAAATAAACAGTTTTTTTACTAAAAACGTAAGTATATAAATACGGTACTTTCATCAAAAAGGGAATTTAAATAAAAAAATGTCTGTCTCTGTTTCGGCTAATTTTTGAAAGGGCTGGACTAAGTTTGACGGGAGTTTCACTGGCAGGTAGCTCATAATATAAGAAATAACTTAGATTGCTTTTTTGACTAGTTTCGCCATACGGCGTTATCTGCGGACGTTATAAAAGTAAAACATCAACCGCTGGCATCACCGCCGGACTCGGCTAGTCTATACTAACATTATAAAGAAGTTTGTAAAGTTGTGAGTTTGTAAAATTAAAAAAAAATCTTTAACCATTAAAAAGCCATGTTATTTGTGAGTGACATAGGCTGCATATTTAAATAACAAGTAAAAGGCCATGTTATAGTTGAGTAACTTAGGCTACATATTTAAATAACTAGTAAAAGGCCATGTTATAGGTGAGTGACATAGACTAATATTTAAATAACCCTTAAAAGGCCATGTAATAGGTGAGTGACTTAGGCTACATATTTGAATAACCAGTAAAATGCCATGTTATAGATGAGTGACATAGGCTACATATTTACATAACCAGTAAAAAGCCATGTTATTTGTTTTTGACATAGGCTACTTATTTAAAAAACCAGTAAAAAGTCATGTCATTGGTGAGTGATATAGGCTACATATTTAAATAACCAGTAAAAAACCATGTTATTTGTGATTTAAATAGGCCACTTATTTAAATAACTAGTAAAAAGTCATGTTATTTGTGATTGACATAGGCTACTTATTTAAATAATAAGTAAAAAGTCAGATTTTAAATGCTAATGAAGTGTGTTCAGATCGACACCTAGTCAGTAGTGTGTAACTGTATAGTGTTGTGGTCCTACTGCTAGATTAAGGGCCTACCTAGTTTGGAACCAAAACGCAGTGTCTGATAGTGTGAGATCTCATTTAATATTAAACATCATCATCATCATCATCAGCCTATCGCAGTCCACTGCTGGACATAGGCCTCTCCAATTGCACGCCACTTAGTTCGATCTTCGGCTACTCGCATCCAGCTCCATAAACCGTCTTGCGGAAACAAAACAAAAACATTCAGCGGAAAAAATCAAAAGGATTATTGAAAGCAAGGCCAACTATAAATAGGATTTTACTGGTTTAATGTCCTCTAACACGTATGATATGATCAATTTTTGTACAATTGCTTAATTTTTTTTTAATTGTCCTTATATCATACATTTAGAAGTAGGAAAATTTTAAACATTAACCGAAATTACAATTTTAAATCGTTTCTAAAGTTCTAAGCTTTGTTTTATTTATTTTTAATGGTGGGTAATCAACAAAAAAAATGATATTAAAGGCTGCAGTAAAAATATTTGAACAGTCCTCTTGAAATAAAAGAATATTTTAACTAGATGAGTCCCGCAGTATTACTCGCGGTTCTTGTTTTATATCCATTCAAAATCAGCCCAGCTGTTTCAGATATAAAGCCGAAACAAACAGATAGACTGACGGCCACACAGCCGACAGACAAAAAATATAAAACACACGGCCGACGGCCGACAGACAAAAAATATAAAAATGCTCTTTTGATATTATATAGCGTAGACTGTCATATGCATTTAGTAAAGACCTGTTCTGTCGATATTTCAAACAGACACTTGGGTTTTATTTATTTATATCGTACTAGCTTTCCACCCGCGGCTTCGACGGGAAGAATTCGGTTATATTGCGCGACATGGTAAGGAGTAGCCTATAGTCTTTCTATAGTGATACTGTGAAGGAGGCGGTGGGCGGCAGCATGCACCGTGCGGTCCACTCTGCGTATAACCGAACGAAGTGGAAGCTTGTTACTTGTGGTCGCGATCCTCAGCATTGACGGAACGACAAAGAAGAAGAAGAAGACTTCTTACATGATTTTGTTTGACAATAACGAACTTCTATACAATATTTCGTCCCCTATTTCAACCCCTTCTACCCTTATTTTCACGATAAAAAGTATCCTATGTCCTTTCCCAAGTTCAGTTCTATCTTCATACCAAATTTTATAACAATCGGTTCAGTGGTTTAGGCGTGAAAGCGTAACAGACAGCCAGAGTTACTTTCGCATTTATAATATTAGTAGGGAAGTAGGGATGTATAGATTAGAAAGTCAAAATTGAACTAGTTAATCACCGCGGAGCGAAGCTAATCTGAAAATAATTCCTTAGTTATTCCTTACGTCATCAAGTTTCTGCCTGAGAAAGTCCCGTCAAAATCGGTACAATTGTTCCCTGAACAAATAGACGGAAAGACAAAATGTTTAAAAATTGCTCTTTTGATGGAAGGACAGTATTTTATTCTTCAAACTGTGGGTAATCTTGAAAATACATTGTATACACTTAAATTTTATTTAGTTGTATGTGTAGATAAGCATGTATAAGAAAATTAATGATGTGTCTGAGAACAATGAGCTTATACATCCCACTAATATTATAACTGCTCTTTCACGCAAAACCACTGAATGGATTTTGATGAATTTCACAATAATATAGCTTACTTAACAGAATAACACATATGCTTCTATTTACCGCGATAACCTACATGCGGGCGGAGCCGCGGGCAAAAGCTAGTTTTGAATAAATGTGTTTTAACCGAGTTCCACAACTTCAATTCCGTTTTCAATCGAATACGTCAAAGTCATAAGGAAGACTTGGCAGACTATGTATTTTAATATATTCATTCGTACATTCTAAGCGACTGAACCTAATAACGAATGAGGCGTCAATACATTCCTAATAATGGCCATTTAATACCGACCTGGGCAGTACTACCCTCACCTAAAATGAGAGCATTCGTGCTGTAGTTTTTCTTTGGTGCCTTCTTGGTCTAGTGGTTAGTGTATGCGGCTGTGATCAAGAGGTCTCGGGTTCGATTCCCGGGTTGGACTAAATATTTGTGTGATCCACAAATATTTGTTTCGGAGTCTGGGTGTTTTCTATGTATAATATGTATGTATTTACAAAAAAAAGTTAGTTTATGTATTTATATCAGTTGTTTAGTATCCATGATACAAGCTCCGCTTAGTTTGGGACTAGATGACGTGGTGTGTAAGATGTCCGAAAATATTATTATTATTGGTGAGTTTGGGACCGGACAACTAAGCTGCCATGGTGTGGGTCACCATGCTGCATTGTTTGCACTCACAGTGAGGATGGTGGCCCCTTCTCCTAGATCCTACTCAGGCAGAGTTATATATAAAAAAATAATAATAATAAAATGATAAGTTTGAAATCATCTAAAATTAGTCGGATTTGAGTCTGTCACATTGTTTTAAAAGTTAATTATTTGTTACCAGGACTGACGAGCAAGGCATAGCAATGAAGGTATACAATGGTATCGTCATTACCATGGAGATCATGGTGCTGTACGTCAAGATGATCGTCACGTGGTTGCATTGCTTGTACCAGTTCTTCATCCCACCAGAGCCGAAGAGCGTCGAAGGGGAGATTATTCTTGTGAGTTAATTTCATGGTATCATATAATATGTGTAGAAACTAGGCGACCGAGGTTAGCTCAGTTACCACTATTTATTGTTTACAACGCCATCTGTTATCTCAAGTAGCTGTAGTGTTGTTGTGCACTTAGAACAACAATTTGAGGATCACACAGTTTTGTCTTATGTGTGATTTGAATCCACATTACGGCGAAGTAGTGAGCGGCTTGGCGATCGCTTAAACCACTTCAACCGTGAAGTCTTGTTCACCAAACTAAAGAAAAATAGGAGCAGACGGCTGTTTGCATTCCGTTTTCTGCATAGATATTACAAACTAGCTTTTACCAGCCCCTTCGCCCACGTGTGGTTCTGATGTAGAGGTGCTTCCTGCGACCAGTCGTTTCGACTGTGCGTTGTTTGTCAGTCAGTAACGGAACTGTTTATAATACATTGATATTTTGTTTCATTATTGATAAGATAACTGGTGCGGGACACGGCATGGGTCGAGAAACAGCGTTGCGGTTCGGCAAGCTGGGTGGCATCATCGTCTGCGTGGATATCAACCCCACCGGCAACCAGGAGACCGTAGACATTATAAAAAATAACAAGGGGAAAGCATATCGATACGAGTAAGTGGCCAGTCTTAGATTTTCCATTATGTTAGAGAACCCAATCCTTTTTTTAATTCTTTTTTTACGTGTGGAAACTCCCTCGGGGATGACTTCCCGGGGTTGCGACTAAAACCACACGGTGCGTCACTCTGCGCCACAGATGAAGTCCAGGTACTACCGTTATTTGGACTTCTGTACCCGAAGAGAACCCAAGTTTCCGTCAATTTCCTCGCCTAGCTCTGGTTCTATGTTATTTTTTCTCAGAATACTTAGGATATATTCTTGATTATTCAAACACGCTGTCAAGGTCACACTATTGATATTCAAATATACACCCAAACACGGAAACATATATAAAAACGGTATAATGATGACATAAGTGTACTCACTAATATTAGCTTATGAATTTTTAATAGTGCCGTGTGTGTATTACGAACAATGCAAAGGTAAATTTAATATTTCCATCAAAATTTGTTTTTGTTTCCAATGTAATACTTGTACTAATGACTACTTTATAAAAAGACGTTTCTGATGGTTCTTGCACCTTTAACAGTCATCATCAACAGTTTTTAATAGCCTACTGATGAAGATAGGTCTTTCCTTAAAAAGGAGTTATTAGCCTGCAATGTCCTGGCTGTCTAGACGGGTTGGTAGGTATAGGTTTTCTTTCGAGTTTTACTTCTCTTTACAGTATTGTTGCCCTGGGTAGTTTCCTCCCATGGAAATACCGGCGCCTTCTAGCTGTAAAGTCCGAAGTGTAAAAATATCTGTAAAAGATTTAGTTACAGAAATAAATATAATTTGTGCAGTAAATAATTTAGATCCCGATTTAACTAAAATTTTAATTTTATAATTGTACGTATTCTCTACACTTTAAATCTTCAGATGTGACGTCACAGACCGCGAAGCTATTAACGACCTAGCTCTGAAGATCCGTAACGAAGTAGGAGATGTCACCATGCTCATCAACAACGCCGGCATCATGCCATGCAAGCCGCTCCTGAAAACATCCGAGAAAGAGATCCGTTCTTCGTTCGAAGTCAACATAATTGCTCACTTATGGGTATGTTTATACGTTCAATCATTAGTTTAATGACGAAACCACTTATTAGAATAGTGTCACCTAACGTTCGAAGGTTACCGGAGGCACAGATTAATAAATAGTTACTACCGGAGGCCCAAAATAATTAACTGATTATGATTAAAATTTTGTGTGCATATTTCAATGGGTTCTTCGGTGGTTTTAAAACACGTTTGGACACAATACGTGGCACTGCTTTTAGTATTTCATTAAAAGGCGGTACGATGTTCGCTAGGCTAGCTAGTTATTTATAATTTCATTACATATTACTTTAGTCGCGTTTTCAGTTCTTTACTTCGTCAGTTAGTAGTTTCCGATACTTTGTAGCGGATGTACCAAATTATATCGGTGTAAACTTCTTAGTTGATAATAAATTTATAAAAATAAGTTAACTAAAAGATAACCAAACTATTAGATTTTTCAATAGTACTTTTTGTTGTTGCGTCACTTATACAAAAATTTTCTTATTTTAGCAAAACCTAAATTTAGATTACATGCAGGTAAATTAGCTTGGAGAAATTTTTGCGTTTGTGTATGGTCACGTGGCACCTGCGTACAACGTAAACTGGTTTATTCTGGTTTTGTGTGTGTTTCCACTTTCCACTATCAAGTGACGATTTATTGCTTTAGATTGAAATATCTCGAAAACGGTGCGTTCTAGGCCAAAAATAACAAAAATTTTGACCCCCCCGTAGACCCCGGAGTTTTAAAAACCTAGATGAAAGGAAAAAAAATATATATATCGGTCTATCCTTTTTGAAGTTTCACTTCAATCGTGTGTGAATCGCACACACACACATTTTTTTTTTATCTTTTTCTTTAAAATAAAAACTTGTTTTTATTGAAAACAAAAATCAGAGTGTTGCTAGGAATAAGTATAAAATTAGATAGTATTGTTAGGATATCGAAACATTTTTGTATAGGCCAGAACGAGATAGTGAAAACGCGCTCTAAGATCTGAGTAATATACACACTACTACATATGCAAAAATTTCTCGAGAATAATTTCACTGACTATTTTTAGTGTGACGTATCTAATTTTAGTCAACCTTCGACGTTTAGAACATCGTTTGACAGTACAAAACTTATTTTTTAGTTATATTTTAATTTAGAGATTTTAACTTCTTCTTCTTTTTATTAGATGGAAACCAGCCGAATAATATCAGTTATTTCTGCTAATGTCAAGTATTTAACGTCTTGAATTCTTAAGTTTCTAGTCGTCGTCGTAATGCATTTAATATTATAAAATGTGGATGAGATGAAATGGGCACCGTCTTCAGAAAAAACAAAAAACGATCTACCGTAGAGAGTTTTAAAAACAACAAAATTGTAAAGCTCATAACTCAACTATGTCGATTTTTCTAATAAAATGTCAACTAACAAAAATTATGTAAATATTCCCAGCTTCTACAAGCGTTCTTACCGTCCATGATGGAAAAGAACCATGGCCACATCGTTGCCATGTCATCCATGGCTGGAGTCGTCGGTCTTCGAAACCTAGTACCGTACTGCGCCACTAAGTTTGCAGTCAGAGGTCTAATGGAGGCCCTGCATGAAGAGCTCAGGGAAGATAAGACTAAAGATTATAGGGGTGTAAGTATTTTAGTCATAAATATTGTTAACCTACATTTTTCTTTCTCTGGTCAGACATCTACTGACCAGGGAAAGAAAAATGCCAATCTGCAAATCATGACCATCGTGATTTGCAAAATGACATGCGCAAGTTGTAGATACATGTTTCTTCCAATACATTTATAATCTACAACAAATACAGCGAGTCATCATTTCTTCTATTGTGAATATGCATACAAAGATCAATGGCAGGTTTGTAGGGGACTTTTGTACCGCCTGGCGTATATTATGGTCGAGATAGTTTTTATGTTTATTTGGCTGCTAATATAACGGATAAAAACATGTTAAATTCCCAGATTCTTAGAAGCTAGCTTTAGAAGTTATTTTAAATTTAGATTACAATGAAATTTAAAGATCAAAAATGAGATATGTTGTCAATAAGATGGCGTAATTTTTGAAAGCAAGATTATTTGATCAAGATTTTCTTGATTGTGAAATATTACTGTTCTAATAAAAATATCAGTAATTTTATAAATATCGATTCAAGTATTTCATCATTTTTGTAATAGTCATATATATTTTAAAATAGTATTCAATATTTTTGGCAATCTGACACACAACGCCATTTGGTTTTCTAGCAATCAAGTATGAGCATATTATGTATAGAAAACATTTGTTTGCGTTTGGTTAACGCATTTGTAAAAACTTTTTGAGCAGTTTAAGAGTTGTTTTCTACTTTTACAAATATGATAAATACAGGAAAATATTTTAAATTATAGACTTATTAAACGATAATTACATAACCATCCATTACATATTATCAGCGGTACAGGGCCGGATTTACCATATAAGCTGAAAAAGCTGAAGCTTGGGGCGGCAGAATTTGGGGGGCGGCAAAATGGCCCTGAAGAATGAAGGCCACTGAAGCGGATGGAAGAGAAAATTTTCCGTCTATTTGCGGCCACACTCAGGGTAGCATGACCATGGCATAGATCGCAGAAGATTGCAACCGCGGAAACCGTATATGGCTCAAACCACCAATATCCTCTGGGGTCACCGGAGGCGTGCCATATTTTGGGCGGCCATAGCCGCTGCCCACACCGGTGCATCGTACAGTGCCATAGACCAGACAACTCCCGTGTACAGTTGTCTTGTCGCGACATTGGCTCCACCCAAATTGGGCAAAAGTCATTCAAGTGCGGAGGCAGTGTCGACCAGCTTCGGAGCAAGCTGTCGGAAGTGCTCGTCAAAGAGCCACCTACTGTCAAGGATCAAGCCCAGATAACCAACACGACCTAGACATGTCTTGTCGATACCCCGCCGCTGCCGACCAAGTACTGCCAACTCTTGGATATATTGACGTTGACAGGTGCATGGTTAGATCATAGAGGCCTATCTGCGCGACAGGACGGTGAAGTTTGTGGATCGGAACGGGGTGGAGAATCGAAGGGAAGTATGTTGCAGGGTTCCTCAGAGCTCTGTATTGGGCCCATCATTATGGAACCTAGCATACGATGCGGTCCTTCGCACCAGTCTGTCCTCTGGCCTAAGTGTCCCTTTGCTATGCGGACGGTACCCTAATACTGGCCAGAGGGTCTCGCTTTGAGGAAGTGCTTCTGCTCGCCGAGCAGGGAGTGGCTTGTGTTGTGGAAAAAATTCGTGAGCTGGACCTAAGGGTGGTGCCTCAGAAAACTGAGGCGATTTGTTTCCATGGCCTACGTCAGGCCAGGAACTACCCAGCTCGCGCTTCTGGGTAGGTGACACTGAAGTCCGGGTGGGCCAGTACATAAAGTACCTAGGCCCCATCCTGAACAGTCGGTTCGAAGAGCATTTCGGGCGATTAGTCCCCCGGGTTCGAGGGGTAGCAGGGGCGCACCATCGTCTGCTGCCCAATCTCGGGGATCTAGTGAAGAAGTTCGCTGCCTCTACATGGGCGTCGTGCGATCCATGGTCCTCTATGGGGCACACGTCTGGTCTAAGGACCTGGCGGGTTCCTCCCGCTGTAAGGCTCAACTTAGGAGTCTGCAGCGGCTGATGGCCATTCGGATCGTACGGGGCTACCGTACGATCATGAGCCTAAAATACTACGGCAGAACGCACACACGCACTTGAAGGGCACGGTTCGAAACACAGGGCTGTGCCAGCCAACGCGCTGTTGGAGCCGTTATGCCAAGCTTCAAAGCTTGGATAGAGAGGACCGACTGTGTCACCTACCGATTGACTCAGATACTCACCGGACATAGTTGTTTCGGTGAGTATCTGAATAGAATCAGACGTGAGGTTACGACACAATGCCATCACTCACTGCGGGTCGACGAGGACTGCCCTGCTTGGGAGTCCAAGCGTCGAGACCTGGTCGGGCAGATCGGACGAACCCTGTCACCGCCAGCATTGATGGCCGTAATGTTGGCCAGTGATGAAGGGTGGGAGGCCGCGGTCTCCTTCTGTGAGAACGTAATGCTCCAGAAGGAGTCCGCAGAGCGGGATCGGGAAAGGGCCGATCCCGCTCGAATGCGCGCTCTCGATGCGGTAGAGGCTGCTAGTCCCCAATCGTTGGCTAAGGGTCGTTGCGGCTTCATCTTGGGAAAATGTGACCACTGCAAGCGACTCGAGCAGGCGACACACCGGTGCGGCTGAAGGTTTTCGTCTAGGGCGGGTTGATGTTTCGCTTTTTACTGTGTAAAACGGTGAGAGGCGCGATATCGTCCTGCCCCAAGGGTAACTTATTGATTACCCTGAGATGTACCCCAGTCATGGGGTAAGGCAGTGGGGACTCCAGAAGTCGCTGATACGTTCCTAGAGCTCCTCCCGACTGCCAAGGTAGGCCACCGCGGGATTTTGTGGGTAAACCGGTTCGCCGGGAGTCCCATACACGCCCTCCGTCTTCTCCACGGAGGATATGGTGCGAAAAGCATTCCCCGCGAAAAAAAAGGTGCATGGTTGGCAGTATCGGGCCTTACTTACCTATCTTTCTTAGCTTACCAAATCTTATAAGTGGTGCAGTAAAAAACAATCTTTGTTTAGCTTAAAAAAAACAAAAGTTATAAAAATAATCTAGTAACTAAATTTTTTCCTAAAGAAAGGAATTAACTTAATTGTGAAAAGTGTATCTAATTTTAGGAGTCAGTAGGGGCGGCAAAATTTTTAAAGCTTTGGGGCGGCAAATGTGTAAATCCAGCACTGCAGCGGTATAGAATCTATCAATCTCCTTTCATTTCTTTTCAATTACGAGATAAAAATGTAGAGTTAAAATACTAAGAGTATACTTTAGTATCGTTTTCTGTTCTAGATTAAATTCACAGTAATCTGCCCGTACATCGTGGACACTGGTCTGTGCAAGAACCCGAAGATCAAGTTCCCTTCCGTGATGAAGATTTTGACCCCTCAAGAGGCTGCCGACAATATTGTTGATGCAGTGAGGAGGAACTACTTCGAAATAACCATACCGAGCTCGCTTTATTACATAAACATGGTAAAGTCTACTTTTCATTCAATTGTGTATAGTTTTTATTTTACACGAAAACATGTGCGTTACGTAAAATTATGGTACACAGTGTCAAAAGCCTAACTAAAATCTATGTCTATTTTAAATATTCAGACTACAATAAAAAGTATGTAACTTAAACAATGAAAACCAAAATACTAAAACTTTACTTTGTGTATGGTTTTAGAATAGGTAACATAAGTTATAGAAACTTGAGCCAGAGCGGGCCAAACTGGTATCTAGTGAACTATAATTAAGCAAATTAACTTTTAAACAATCTTCAGTCACTCCATCTTAGATATTACTTCGTGCCTACCGGTCATGGCTAACGTCCTGAGTTACGTAAAACTAGTTAATCCAGAATGTAAACCATTCCAGTTTATCTAGTTCCATCTAGATATTATGTAGAAAAAGGTATGTTAGTATAGGTACATTGGTAAATTCTAAGGTGGCATTTAGATACTCACGCTTATTATCTTCCTAAGGTTTTCTGTTACGTTTTAGAACAAGTTGAATATTTTTTTCTAGTCTACTTTGTAGACTTTGTAGATTTCTGTTTCTTTTTTAAGTTGTCAAAATAACCTTTGAAGTTTATTACTCAGATAAATTTTCCTTTTAAACAATTTTATTTGTGAAGCGTGCTTTCATCTGCTCAAATTTTTAATTAAATAATGAACAAAAATGTTGATCTATAATTGGCTAACTGATACAATCCACAGTGTGTATCAAAATTTGTGTAAATTTTTCAAAGCAGTAAGACCTCCAAGTTATAAATTTACAAATAGTTCTATTTGGTATGCTTTTGGTCTATCTTTAGTTAAAACGTGTTTTGTTTTATAAGCAACATCGTGTATTTATTAGGCACCTGTTTTCAGTTTGCAAAACAAGGATATCTATTTATAATCACTAAGTTAGATAATATCATTAAAAAAAACATAATCAAATATCCTGTTTTTGGTTTCAGATTTGCAGAGCTTTGCCAAGGGCAGTGCCTTTATATTTGAAAGACTTCTTAGACTCGGGACTAGAAGCACACGCTTAGATAATAACAATAATAATATATTATGCTAAAATGTAGTGTAAGAAGTGAAGTGATGGTACATAATATGTGTGAAAATTAGTAATAATATTAATATTTCTTCATATTGATATTAGTTTCTTTGTTTTAAATATAGGATGTTAAATAAATAAAAGAAACAGGATACAATAATGTCTTTCGTCTAGAAAAGAAGGTTACTTAAAAATGTTTTGAAGAGAGCGCTTCTAACGCCATCTAGTTTTTATTACAAGCAAGTACAGTATAATGCGTTTCAATTAAGAATAGGAATGGGTTTGTGCCTTCACTGACATGGAGCGTTGGCATAGCCACCAAATAATATTAAAATAAATTCAGTTTATATTTATTTTCTTAAAATCACGGCAAGGACTCTTATGTTACCATTTTGTTTTTAAATATGATTTAGATGACAGTAATAGTTTTTAAATTATAAGTTCTCGTTTTTTTTGCACACCATACAAAAATACCTAAAGTTAAAGACAAATGCAGGGCAAGATGCCGGATTATAATCTTATTATTATTTGAAACGCATTGGAAAATGAGATGCTAGGATGTATACAATAGTATATCTCATTGTATTTAATACTATAAATTTTATCCTTTTGCTTTTATTTTACCAATTTGATTTTAAACCTATTAATAAAGTAATCAACTTTTATCAAACATGAATTTTGAAGATACTTTTATTAATTATAATGTAGTGTCGAAAAAATATTTTACAATAAGTACTGAAATAAAATAGCAATTAAATGTGATATGTGCCTAGATATTTACGAATGATTAGTGTATATTTTAATTAAATTCTTGCCGGTGTAAACTTTCTTTGTTTAGTACATTATACGTGTTATCTTTTTATATTTCATGCTTTTTATCTTAAAAAGATACTTATTAATCCTTTTTTTATATTATTTATGTTTCTACACCATTACTTTAGCCTAATTAAAGTAAGTTGTAGAATTGTAAATAATAAACAAAGATGTGATTTTTTTTTAACATTTTACAAACAGTATATACTTAATGACCAAAAAATGTTCATCTAATAATATTTATACCTACATTTTTTGGTAAATTTATAAAATAGTGTGAATTCCAATAGTCTCTTATGTGCCATTTTATATAAAACGCCGTAAAAAAACTCGTGTATAATTTATAATACTTTGGCTCATAACCATAGGATCCTTAGGCTCCTTTGGTTATGAGCCTATGGTTTCAAATTTGTCATAATTTTATATGTTCTTAAAATCATATAATAATTATAATTTGTATTTGTATTGTGTATTTACTTTTTTTATTTGTTAAAATGTATTTTCATTTAGTTATCTATATTTCAGATACAAAAAAAATAAGTAAAAATTGTTAAAAGTAAATTAGATTAATTGTAATTTAATTCAAAAGTATACAAATTGGATATATTTTTTCGAGTTTTTGATATATGTACAATTAATGTAAATAAATATATGAATGCATGTTTTGTTGAAGGTTGTGATATTGTTCGCTTAAACGTTGTATGTGATAAGGTGTCTTGAAAGGGTAAACAATAAAGAGTAAAATGATTTCGGCTTTTCATTTGATTTTAACATTTTGCACCTTATGATGATTTAAATTAAGGCCTGATTTTGAATGGCCGTTAAGGGCCCGGATTAAGACACAATTTAATCTCCAAATACCAAAACGTCTGTTACATAAAGTTAATTTTGGATAATTAATTTTTGTTTTTTTTTACGGCTCATCTTTTGTTGTGTATACAATAAAGATGTAAAATAATTAATAATATTACAAAATAAATATAACACAATAAGTATATTTAACTGTCGATCTCTGTAAATCTTTTTTTCCGGGAAAGTTGTGTGCAATAAAGCTATAAAAGACATAAGTGTGCTAAATTTTATAATATTAAACTACTTTTTTTTGAATTGTTTAGGCTTACCATTTGTAGTAGTAAGAAAATGAGAACACATAGCGCTTTTTAAAAGATTATGTAGTAAAAGTGTAATGCAGAAAATTATAGGGGCTAGTTCAAATTACAATATTAGGCATATTTAACTTTCACAAGTCTAACCTGAATAAATAATTTATAAACAATATTTAGTTATGGATTTTAAAAGAAAACGTCAATTTCATTGTTTAACCTATTTATTTCAAATTTATATTTGATTATTTATTATTAAAATTTACAATTTCCTCTACATACACAAATCCTACACACATTTGGCGTACATTTACCACATTAAATAATAAAAGTTGTTTTATATTTGATACAAGTTAAGATTACCCATAGAACACAGAGCTTGACTTGAAAAAAAATATTTAACACATTCAGTTGCTATAATAAAGTATTCAGGAGTGGTACAATTGGTAATAAAGCCACATTCTACTTAATGTAGGCGTGATTATCGTATGTATGGTGTCATAACTTAAACGTCCTAATTAGCTTAAAACACAAAATAAATAAAATATACTGAATCTTTCTTCTTCCTCGGAATTTTTCTTTTTATCAGGATGAACCGTGTTAGAAAAACGATTAAAAATAATAATGTAACGATAGTGATTTTGATTTGTATTTACCAAGAATATATAATATAATTTTAAGAACTGTATATTTTCTATTCTATACATTATATTATAAAATGTAGAGTCGGATGCTTAAAGTATAGTAGTATATAAAACTTTTAAGAAATTATTTTCGGAAGTAAAACATTCTCAATATTATTATGAGATAAAGCTTGATACTACTTATACTGCCCTGTGTTGCTTTACAAAGTGATTTTCGAAGCCGGACTGGAGTGTAAGGTATATATAGATTTTTAATGGTTTTAAACATATAACGGAAACACGGACAAATATATTTTACAATATGTTTTTAGGGGTTATTGTGCACTGACGACTAAGTATATGACAGACATATGTATATTATCTTATACTCGTAGTGATTTAAACCATCTATCGACACCTTTATTGTTGATCATCATTTTTATCGATATTTGAATATTAATCTTAAAAATATCACACCTCTATTTTTTTATAACCACTACGCTAAGCAACACTGATTATGTTTTTGATTAATATAAAATAGCTTATATATTAATAAATATTATATTTGATATACTTAACATTACCATTTCACAAGGTAGGTGCTTTTTTACTAAAATTATATTTTTCATTTATTCTCTTTTAAACATGTTGAAAATAAATATTTTAAAGCTGCCAAATGTTGGCTTTCATATTATATACATTTTTGTATTTATTTGTACAGCATTTTATGCTAAATTATACACTAATTTCTACGCCAACGAGATCAAGTTATCAAAGCTAATAAAATATGATTATACCGCGCTACGATTCCACATTTAACATTCATGCTACTTTATTATAATTTTCTTTATTTTTAAACATTGCTTTGAAACTAACTTTTTTTCATAACAATTAATATTTTACTACAATATTATACATAGATATCTTATTGCTATCAGCTATTTTATGATGTTGTGTCGATAAAATATTTAGATGTGTATTGTGTGGCAGTGGATTGTTAAAAGCAAAATAGGGCAATATCAACAGATTTTGAATCTGAAAGAACAAAAATTTTTAATATTTTTATCACTTCAAAAAAATTGATCATATATGTACCTACCTACATTAATCAGATCACTTAGATTCTAAGGTAGATTTCATCCATGATGGCCAGTCCTTAGGCCGGCTATCTGACATGACTTTGGAGAGATCACGCGCAAGACCTAATAAAAAAAAACTAATTATGTGTTTGACTAATCGGTTAATTAAGCATTCTTTGAGACTTTTTCTCTGTGCTGTTGTCAAACAAAAATAGATTATAATCACGTTGAGTTATGATTTGCGCAGGACGACTGGCAGGAGTTGGATACGAGTAGCCGAGGATCGAACTAAGTGGCATGCAATCGAAGAAGCCTATGTCCAGCTGTGGAATGCGACAGGATGATGATGATCATAATGATGTTGTGAAATAGTCACAATATTATTTTTGATTAAAAGTATTTTTCTGACACAACATGATATTTACTAATTATAATTGACTTTACTTTATTTCTATACATTCAGAAGCAACTATCAGTAGACAAAAGTATATACTTAAAATCTATGATCCATTCGCGTTAAGAAAAAAGTAGCGAGTCAAGTCCGCCCCTGGCCAATCAGTGCCTTTAACCAAGTTGACTTACAAATGTATGCGAATGGCGTCATCTCAACTTTAACTCACATGGATGAAAAAAATATTAGCAAATACTACAAGATAACAGAAAAATAAACTGTTGCTGGTTGTAGAAGGAGTTTGGACGTAAAACATTTATATCTTGCTTTAAGGATATAGGAAATTATTATTCAAGTTAAAAAAATACTTACGGAAGCTTGGAACTTGGTATAAAAATATATTTACAGACTACATAAAATAAAGAGACGCTACAGATTGATTTAATTTATTTATATATATTTATTTATTTATATTTATTTATTTGCTTATATAATTATATCTTTTTTACTTAAAATGCAAATAGGTTTTGTTTCCATCATAAGTTTGACAAAAAATTCAAGCTATTAAATATAATTTAATTTAGCACAGTCAACGCAATTACTTTTTTTCCAAGCATATATTAGGTACACACTTTTTTGAAAAAATAGTATAATTATTAAAAACACACGCTTAAAATTGTGTTTAAAAATTGACAAAAATAATATAAAACTCATTAATTTTTTTGAGTTTTGCTTGAAGATTAGTATCAGTAATGAATGCAATACTTATATTTTGAAACAAATTTCATAATAAAATCTTTCATGGTAAAAATTGGAATAATTTTAAACGGAATAAATAAATATAAGTATATTTATATAATATTTATTAGTATACTACATTATTATTTTTTTGAAATTTTCAGTAAATATTGAAAATTGCATGACAAATATTGAAAATTTTCATCTTCTTAAAACTATGAATCTGTAATTTTAGTTGAAAGTTTGCGGTGAAACTTTAAAATCTTCTGGAATATTCTACAATTAAAGACTTATTTGAGACGTAACCTCCTTTTAATGGAATTTGATCTTAGAACAAGATCCAGTAATTTTAAGAAGTAAATAAGTACATAATCGTACCTTTTTGGTCATACTTCTTTATTTTTAAATTTTATAAAATAAAACTGGAACTCCTGGAACTGGATTCTGCTCATGCTTTCCATCAGGCTGACTAGTCATTTCGTCAGCAAAGTAACAAACGTATCTACTTATGATATTTGAATTATAGCTGTCGATATACATATGTGTATCTAACGATAAATATATTTTTTCTTACATTTTATTTTCGTCCTATTTCTCTACCATAAATATTTATTATTAGGTATATGTTTTACAAAAACGACGTTCCTTCTTTTCTAAATTTACATTTAAAATAAAAATAACGATAGTGTGACATTTATTTCCTAAGAACTTGTCAATTTTTGGTCATAAATAGAGTGAAATACAATGTGTGATTTTTTGTTTTTCTTTTACTTTCGGAATAGCACAATAGTAAAAGAAGAATTTTGGAACATAATTATTATTAAGTCTTTAAAGTTTAAATAAGCAACAACTTCATCTAATAATTTAAATAGTAGAGTAAATGAATCTTTGTCAGTTGAGAGTATCTTTTCTTTATAGTATTTCAGTAACAGTAAAAAAATAGCATCATTTAATATAGAGCAGGGATGGCGAACCTTTGCATACTAACGTGCCATTTTTCTCAAGAACTCATTAATGAGTACATAAGCGTGCCATCAACGTTATTCACTACAAAAAAAAATGATTTTTCAATTATACGTATAATTAACATAAAGTAAAATTTATGCGACTTCTCTTGTAGCAAATTAGAAGACAAAAAAAAATATGTTAGTGTTGTTAGATGTTACTTTTAGCAGAATATAATATGATGAACTGAAGTCATCTGTCAAACGATTTCTTACCGAATCTTTATGAATTTTTATATTATCATTTCTGAAAATAATGATTCACAGGCATATGAGTATATACAGGTTGATGAAATAAATACATAAAAATTTATAAATATTTTTATACATCTTACACACAACGTCATCTAATCCCAAACTAAGCAGAGCTTGTAATAAGGGTACTAGCCAACTAATATAAATACATAAATATTATATATAGAAAGCAACCAGACTCCGAAACAAATATTTGTGAATCACATAAACATTTTATGAAAATATTGTTAAAATAGCATGAGCTATCTTCTACAAACTTTCCATCATTTTTGTCATGCATATCAAAAACAACCCTTAAGTTAGAATAATATGTATGATCTGGTTGTACTTATATAAATAAATAATTTTCACTTATCATCAATAGCCTTCAACAGTCCACTGCTGGACATAGGACTCTCCTTAGAAAGGAGGTTTGGCCTTCTATACGACGCTGGCCAGATGGCTTGGTATAGGGTTGGTTTCAAGTTTTCCTTCTCTTTGCATTGATGTTGTCTTGTGTAGTTTATCCCTTAGTCGCCTTTTACGACACCCGCCGGATGAATAGAGGTGGTGACATTTATATTCCTTGTCAATTACATATTTTGTTTCCATAAATTCTAAACCTTTCTTTGCATCAACAAAAAAATGAGGTGCATAGTGAATTTTGTGATATTGTGGGTGCCCAAAATATTATGTGGCGTGCCATTAATGGCACGCGTGCCATAGGTTCGCCATCCCTGATATAGAGGCTATAGAAATTATTTAAAGCATTTTCCACTAAGCTGGCCATCCTCCATTTGTAACATATTTTCTTCATTTCATTCAATATTTGTACGTTAACAATAACGAAGGCAGAAAGCGGAAATGTCATATCCGGAACATCTTATACCAGAGACAAAAACCATTTTCAAACGTCATAAATTAGTAGACTAATAAATTGCTTTCAAGATAGAGATCTTTAAGGAATGAAACACAGATGATTAGACGCGTCATTTTTTTCTGATCAAAATTATATGTGGTAAATTTTCGACATACGACATTTTTGCTTTCAGCTGTCGATATGTGCCAAGTTAGAAGTCTAGTTGTGTAATAAGTTAAAATATTTCAACATCTTTTAAGTGTTGGTAATTGCGGTCCCAGTAGCCTCCGTTGTAAAGCCAATCTTCTTGTTTTGTGTACGGATTTGTGCCTTGGCTGAACCATCTGAAATTATTAGAATTGGTTAATCATTAAAAATAAAATTATTTCCCTACCAGCATTACATACATGAAATTATGCAAAATTAATTTACTGGTAAGTATTTTCAACTAAATTGATACTGATGAGACTTTTTCAAGTTTACCTAGGTTGCCAAGGCTCAGGAGATTTCTTAAGAAGTTTCCTAGCAGAGCGCTGTTTCTCTTCCAGCCTAGTCTTCTCTGCTGCTGCAGCATCAATTTCACCTTGTTCCAGCAGTCTTACGTCAGGTCTAAGCCGACTATCAGTTGGACAAAGCTGCCCCTTCATATCACGATCCAGTTCGTTCAAGGACATTGCGAATTCGGTGAACTGGTAGTACTGGAAAATCGAAATAATACAACTTGTAATGTAATCGTGATAATATGACTGTGACTTCCACATATAGTGTAATAGACACATACAGCGCCATCTACTGAAGACATACCAAACTACGGAGTAATTGACTAATCCTGAATCGCGATATAAAAAGTCTCGCGTCGATTAGCATATATACCAGGCATGATAACCTCACCTGGTCGGAATATCCTCCCTCTGTGTTGGAGAAACTTTACAGCCGTTACTCTACTTCTAAAATACTTTTTAAAAGTTATCTATTCCTGATATCCCCACTTTTCTCTTGTGGCTGCATTAACTGTCTATAGCTAATAAATATTTGAATGAAAGGTTTGTCTCATTTTATTTTGACAATTTCACTTAATTAAGTTCTTAATTGAAAATGTAACGAACACAACATGTAATATTGTTTATAGTTTTAGGTGAAATTACAGCAAGAATAATAATAATATGGCTACATTCCAGTCCCTAACACAGTCAGTCAGCGTAAGGATGTATGGCCTTAGCCCTCTCCTCAAAGGAGACCAGAGCCAGGCAGTGGAACATTATGATGGGATGTACGTATGATATGTTTAACATACCTGAGCACTATTTGGAGGCCGTGGTCTCGCCTCCCATAGCGTTACAGACCCCGGGATGTCGATATTGTATGATTCGTCTGACTTCGGAACATCTTCTGAATTATCACCATCATCCGACTGAAAACAAAATAATATTTCTATTTTTAATATATTTCGGTCAGCCGATACATAACGCCAACTAGTTTCAAATTAAGCAGTGTTCATATTTTGCAAATTAGATTGGAATTGGAAGTCCAGAGAATGTTTAAAAAGTGAATATATAAAAATGAATTGCATGTCTTTTATTAATTTTAAATTCCTTTTGTTTCAAATTTATTTTATACAAAAGTTTAGGTCTTCTATTTATCGATTGAGGCAGTACGAAGTCTGCTGGGCCAGCTAGTATACCTACATATATTTTTGGAAATGCATGCATAATAATACATGGAAATAATTTAACTCCTATACAAATATTGGCTGATCAAACAAACGTCAGAACAGCAGTCTCATACCCTAGCACTGCACCATCGAGGTCAATAATATATTATATGATTCCAAAAACATAACTATCTTTCTGACGCAGTAGGGTAAAAGTATATAATGTAGTTATTTCCAATATATCTTGTGTTATACAGAGCGTATCTTTATAAGTCTGAATAATTAATAAATTATTATCATTTAATATTTTTGTATCACTCACATCCTGTATAGACATGGACCTCAATGCTCCAACCTTGAAGCTGTTCAACTTGGCCAGCATTTTCTTAGGCGTGTGTGAGGGTGTCTGTGAGGAAGCCTCGTCTCCACGCTCCTTAGCCCATTGGTCGTAAGCTGCCACACTACAGCATTTGATGTACTCCGTCCATTTACCGTACAGGAATTTAATACGCTTTTTACTGGAAAATAAAGAGTTGATAACATTATATGTATGTGTTCCCTAAGATATTCCGTGTACTCTGTTTAATATTACATATTACTGCTCTAAGATAAAAGTGGAAAAACTTAAAATGGAAAGTCGGATGTTTTTGCAAAGATTTGCTTGTAAAGATCTACCAAAAGGCAACGAAATTTATTCTTTACTTTAACTTTTCATTCTATAAAGACTTTATATACTAATCGTTTTCTCGAAAACTATTACTATATAAGTATACATATTAGTCAAAACTTATCAAGCGATATTTCGGCATTCGTCTCTCTATCACATTCATGCATCTTCTATATTTTTCAAAATATAGCTGGAAAATCTTACTTAGCATCAAAGATATGGCCATCAACTCTATGCAAATCCCTGTTGTTGAAGCCAGCGGGTTTGAAAACGAGGTTAGCCTTTAGACCAGCTCCACCATGGCAGGTCACCTCCATAGCTCCAAACTGTTCGATCCAGAGCTTCCCCACGATGACGTTGTGCACGCAGCAGTTTACATTACTCCAGGTGTAGGCTTCTCCCCATCTTTAGAACAAACAGAATATAATTTAGATGGATCTAGAACGACCTTGGAAAAAAGGCTTAGTATACAATGTCAAGTGGGTTGATATAGGGTCTTTGGAAAATTCTACTACATGCATTATTTACCTAAAAGAAGATTCTGAACACTAGTAGTTTTGAAATGTTTATTTAACATTTTTTCATTTCATTTCATTTAATATCATAGGGTTTTTTTTCAAAATCGATCAAAGTAGTGTGCAATGGGAGAGACCTATGTTCAGCAGTGGACTGCGATAGGCTGATGATGATGATGAGGTGAGCGATAAGTAGCACCCCTACTTATCTCTCACCTCATCATCATCATCAGTAGTTATATATTGTCTTTAAAAAGATTACGCCTGTAATAGGAACATATCCTAATAAATGTTGACGACATTTGTGTGTGACAAGTGCCAGCCATTTCATACAAATCCCCTAATGATGAATAGTGTTATGATAAAGAGCTCATAGCCAAGTAGCTTTAGGTGATTGGAAACGATCACCGAGGGTAAGGAACGACAGCGCGGTCAGTACCTAGAAGGGTGACCGTTTGTGTCATAATATGCTGTGAGCATTTCCGTGATTCGGAGGTTACGTTAAGCAGTCCGTTCCGGTTGTTATCATAACAATCGTGAAACTAAGTTGGAAGCCTTCGGGCGGCTTAAAAACACTCAACGGTAAGATTACTTAGCCACGTGTCTTGCCAGTTCCCAACCCGCACTCGGCCAGCGTAGGGACGAAGGACCTTAATCCTCTCCTGAGAGGAAATCTAAGCCCTGGGATATTATGGGTTGTTGATGATGATGAACATTTATAATTCCTGATATTAGCATATTCAACCGAAAACCACTTAACTGTGTTACCCGAGTGTATATATATATATTATTAATAAATTCAGTAGAGTTGCTGAAAACCAATTTCCGATTAAAACCGAACGTGTCTAGATCCAATCGTGTTCTTTATAAAACGTGTTCGCTTGACGTTGATCACGTAAATTAGGCCATCTATAACGGAACCTGTAAGACCAAGTGATTAGTATTTCAATAACTGCCTCGTTGGTCTAGCGGTTAGCGTATGCGACTGCAGGTCTTCGACTCGATTCCTGGGTCAGACTGCTGTTTAAATTTTTTAAAAGAAATTGTTAATAGTAGCACGGGGTACGGAGTTTGGCGGTATTTTTATGTTTGCAGAGTCCGCCGTGTCACAAGATTTACATTCCTAATGCAGGAGTTTAAAAAAAAAACATTAATTAAAAATATTAATACTTCTTTGACCGTCGGGTATAAAGCATTTATCCATCATGAACAGAAAGTGGTTGTCCGTATAAAATATTATTCCACATTCGATTATGACTCATTTTCAGTAATGTGTAAATTTTCCTTAGGGAAACATGTCTGAATAGAACGCAATAAACTAAGCCCATAAAACCACGTTCGACATAATCACCCAATAAAATTATGATAATTACTAGAATTAGGAGATAGATTTATGATCTAAACGTTAATAAATCATGATTGACGACAGTTTATCAGTACTTTAAGCAAATACATAATATATCACTATATGTCATAAAATAAAGTCCTCCGCCACGTCTGTCTGTCTGTCTGTTTGTTCGCGATAAACTTAAAAACCACTGAACCGATTTTAATGAAATTTGATAACCAGATAGTCTAAAGTCTGAGAAAGGATATAGGCTTTTTAACGCGATAACATAGAGGTGGACGCAGCCGCTGGCGAAAGTTCGTTTTCTTTATTCTAGTAAAATAAATGAGGTAAATACTATTGATATTGATGTTATGCCTATGATGTTATAACTCTTGAACATTTGTGTACAAATTGGAAGAGCTTGATGAATATTCAATTACTTAGAAATCTTGTCCTACTTACAAAAAGGTTGAATTTAATAATCTTATGCCCGTTTTCAGCAATCAAACTTATACCGGCGCGGCGTCCCTAACATCCTAAATTTTAAGAAGCATTTTGAGCCAACGTGTGCCCTAAAGGTTGGTGAAAACGAAAATATTACTAATGGTCACCTAACTCTCTCTAAGTGACCCCTTAAATTTAATGGACATTGGTGAAAACAGCCATTAATAACGTCAAATCATTAGTATGGTCTCTTAGTCCTATATTAGTATTATTAGTATACCTATGTACATACGTTAATGTTAAAATTGTAATAATCAAATTGAGAAAATGCATAAAAGCGGTGTCATCACTATCCATATTCGTCAACCGCCTATAACAGTCCACTGCTGGATATAGGTTTCTCCTTGCAAACAAATGATGAACGCCCGCTGCACGCATGAAAAGTGTTTACGTTCTGCCCGATGTGTCCGAGTAGAAGAGAGACAGCGGCATACTGTTTAAAAAAGCGGCCAAGTGCGAGTCAGACTCGCCCATGAAGGGTTCCGTACCAGCAAGTAGCATCATATAAAAGTTCTTGTAGTTCGTTGTAACTTTCATCGATGTTTTTATACTAGTGTATTGATTGGATGATAGGTAAATTGCGTGTTACGATTTATGACGTATTAAAAAAAAACTACTCACTAGATCTAGTTCAAACCAATTTTCGTTGGTAGTTTACATGGTAATGTACAACATATATTTTTTTTAGTTTTATCACTCTCTTATTTTAGAAGTTAGAGGGGGGGGGGACACACATTTTTCCACTTTGGAAGTGTCTCTCGCGCAAACTACCCAGTTTAGAAAAAAATGATATTAGAAACCTCAACATCATTTTTGAAGACCTATCCATAGATACCCCACACGTATAGGTTTGATAAAAAAAAAAATTGAGTTTCAGTTCCAAGTATGGGGACCCCCAAAATGTATTGTTTTTTTTCTATTTTTATGTAAAAATCTTAATGCGGTTCACAGAATACATCGACTGATTAAATTTCAACAGTATAGCTCTTATAGTTTCGGAAATAATTGGCTGTGACATACGGACGGACAGACAGACAGGCAGACAGACAGACTTGACGAATCTATAAGGGTTCCGTTTTTTGCCATTTGGCTACGGAACCCTAAAAAGTGAAGTGATCACGTAAAAGTATCGGCGTGAAACCGACTTTACAAACAACCCTTTTTTTACTAAGTGTAACAGGAAATAATGTCTATAATATTAAATAAAAATGGTTATTTAACACTTACCGTGGTAGTTCAACAGTGACGTGTCCCTTGGGCTGTATTTCGACGCTTTTGCCACAGAACTTCAGCTTAGGATGCACAGACCCATGAAACACGAAATGTGGACTATCGGCATGGAAAGCTGATACTGGAGGGTGATGCGATACCTATTGACAGACAAATTTTGAGAAACTTTAAATACATATTACATATTACAGAAAACTTAGGCAACTACTATACAGCGAGTCCCAAAATTCAATAATCCGATACCAGGGGGCGGGCCTGCCATAACTACCTAGAGAGAAAAAAAAATGTACATATTTGATTTTAGTTTTAATGAGTAAAAAAATTTAAATACTTTACAAATTAGGACATTTAATTCAATTCAAATACCACTCGAGTCAGACGAATTGTCTTGAGTAGTTTCCTTCCTTTTGACAATCACCATAAAGTCACAAACACTCCATAAAAACATAGAACAACTAAATTTTAAGTCTATGGTTTATGAGCGATGTTTATCACGATTAATGACAATTCACAGTAAAGCGAATACGACGTATGTCATAAATCATTTACTAATATCCTATACCTGAGGAAATTTCTCTCTTGAATTTATAATAATATATAATTTCCTGGAAGAGATCGACTTCTTATTAAATGACTTATTAAAGTAAAAGTAACTTAGTTAAGTATATTAACTTTTTTCAATCGTTAAAAAACTTAATCCTTACTAATATGTTATAAATGCGAAATTTTTTGAGTATGTATGTTTGTTGCTCTTTCACTCAAAAACTACTAAACGGATTTGGATGGAACTTTACAGTAATATAGCTTATATATATCAGAATCACATAGGCTACTTTTTACTGCATAGATATACGCGGGCGGAGCAGCGGCCGAAAGCTAGTACATATTATTAATTAATTTTACCAACAGTGTAATAAATTATTGTTTTTCTGAATATTAGTTTTTTTTAAATTTTAGGTTGGTTTTATTCCCACCCAATTTTTTATTTTTCTATTTACTCGCACCCAGCACTTGATCAGATTTAATGTCTTAATGTATGTATATACATATATAAGTATGTATCGTCAGTCTATTTATTATTAGTGTAGTGTCAGACGGGTATTATATTATACAGTCGTACCTGTTCACAAACAGCTCTGAACTCTGGACGTTCCAGTTCGTAAGTCTCACCGAGAAGTGGGTTGAAAGGTTTTCCGAGACGCTCCCAGTTTGATGCGAGAGCACTTACTGCAAATGCTGTGGACAAAATAATACATCAACATGTAAATATCTCATAATTCTTAGTTATTACTGAGTGCCGCTGAGTTACTCGCACTTAGGCTAAGTACACACGAAGCGTTTTTCTCCCGTGCCCGCTGCGGTTGCGGGCCCGCAGCTTCCGTAGAATGCAGATTTATATTAAAAAAACAAAGCACAACACACGACGCGTTTTACGCCCGCGGCGTGCGCGGTTGTTTGCGGCTCCCGCTGCACCGGCGGGCAACCTGTAGAACCGCGCGGGTCGCGGTCGCCCGCGCCCTCGGCGGGTTGCGCCCGTTCGCTTGGCGGGCGACCGCATCGTGACATGTTTGTATACCTCGGGATGTTTATATATTTGAATTAGTGGATGCATCCAAAACCTTCTGGTCTTTCTTTTTTTAATTCTTCTGTGAAGTAAATATATTGCAACAGCTCGTTTCTGGTGTGTGTCCATGGCGGTCTGAACCTCAACTGAACATTACCGCATCTTGCAATCGCCTGTCTTGCGATCATTGCCCGCAAACGTGGCGGGCGAAGATCGCAACCGCGACGGCCGCGTAACCGCGCAAATAACCGGTTTCGTGTGTATAGAAAAAAAACCGCAGTTCCACGACCGCAGCGGGCACGGGAGAAAAACGCTTCGTGTGTACTTAGCTTATTGTCGTAAACCGCGAGTAACGCCGCGATGCGAAGCTAGTCAATAAAAATAGCCTAAGTTACATTTTATGTCATCAGTTATATACTAGACCCATTAAAATCGGTTCAGCCTTTGCAAAGATTAACCAGAAGGAATTACAGACGGACTGACAAAAAAAATTGAAAATGCTTTTTTGACGTAAGTAGTGTTTAATTATTATTTTATCGGACATCTTACACCCAACGTCATCTAGTCCCAAACTAAGCAGAGCATGTATTATGGGTACTAAACTACTGATATAAATACTTAAACATACTTTTTTTATAAATACATAAATAATATACATAGAAAACACCCAAACTCCGAAACAAACATTTGGACCGACCTGGGAACCGAACCGGATCGACTTCCTTTATTTATCCTAACAACAATATATAATGCTATATTTCTTTAACATTTATCTATACAACTCTCTTGAGTAGAGCTCAGAAAAACAGTACCAAAGATTTAAGTTGAGTATGATAAATTCTACATTTCATAACAAATATCTCATATATTCCATATTCCATACTAAAACTAGCTTCCCTTTCATGTATTCATAATCGCCTTTGTTCAACCTAAGTTTGCCTGTAATAAATTGTCTTTAGCGATAAGCCTAGCCTATCTTTTGTTCATGTTTAACAGAAATAATATTTCCTTGTCAGAATTATGTTGGTGTAAGCACAATAATAGTACATTGTTCACCGAGGGAGGAAAGGGACCGATTACTAGCGAGGGAGCAGTTTGTGGCCCGAAGGCGCAGCCTAGTGCCACAATACTCCCGAGGTAGGAATGGGACTTTCACCCGAGTGCTACACAGTGCTTTATACTACACCTGTGAGGTGAATAAAATCAAAACGTAAGACACCATGTAAGACACAATTTAGCTTGGAATTTGACATAATATTATAAATATTTCGCGCTTCTTTTGTTTTTTTTATTCTTCACAAAAGGATGTCAGTGGCACGGAGATTTCATTTTTAAATTATATGAAACTCTTTGGGCAAGATAACACATGAGAAATGAAAATTCATACAACTTTCTCTCCCGCTAAAACACGTTAGAAATGGATTTTCATACATTTATCATCCCGCTTATTCAGGTCAAGGAAAAGACTAACGTTCTCTTTTCATTTTCAGGGAATATTGACTACTGTTCCGATCAGGTGTAGTATAAATAATATTTCCTTGACAGAATTCTGTTGGTGTTGGTGTAAGGTGTTGGTGTAAGAACAATAAAGTATATTTCAAAATGCAAAAAGTATTTTGTTTTCGAATGCATATCAAAATATATACGATAATTAAATAAAAAAGCAATTTTTTACACTTGTTTGTTTGTTTGTGTTCTTGTATCTCTGGAACGGCTGAACCGATTATGACGGTATTTTCAATGGCAGAAAGCTGATTTCATAAGGAGTAACTTAGGTACTTTCTTTATTCGCCATTTAGGTACAACAATCAACTCGAGACTCAGGTAGTCTATGTTGAATCCTGCTAGTTGAACTTGGAATTATGGATTCATCTTCTTCTTCTTCTTCTTCCTAACCCTATTACCCAATATTGATAGTTATGTGTTCATATTAAAAAAAAAAAATATAACAATAATGACAGACCGCTTTAAAGAATATATTTGAAACCATTTCACCATTAAACGTTACAAATAAATAATATAAAGTTTCATATAATCATGTACCTACTAAAAATACAACATACATTTGTACACATGCACATATGAAGTAAATACCTACACTAATATCCAAAATTTAGTATAGTATTAGTAAGTGGCCTAAACAACAAACCACTGATGACTCATTCATCACATAGGTTTATACCTACTTTGAGGGTCAGGTAACTCGCGTTATGCCCCTGCCTGGATAGCAGGCACTAACTTTGTAATATCACCCAAATAAAGATTTTATTTATTTATTACTACTTAGTACTTATCAAAGGTGCAATCAAAGTAATCTTATCACGTTGTAACGAGAGTAAAGAGTCTATTATGATTCAATGAAAAGTAACAAATTAAGGTACATTCTAATTTTTAAGCGATTTGCATAACAAATTTGAGGCGATTTTCTATTTAAATTGTTACAAAAATAAGTTTCATGATACAGTTTTTTTCCTAGATCAAAATTATTTGCGTATTTAAGGTAAAATAACGAACAGGGACCGACTAAGATCACATTGCGTCTGCAATGTTCATGGGCGTACCTAGCAATTAGTTTACGGCCCTGAGTAAATCTCAGAGGTGTGGCAAAATTAGGAAAAATGGTTCTTATCCTTATCTTTTCTGTAATCCTCACTGTGAGTGCATGCAGCATGGTGACCCACACCATGGCTTAGTGAGATGGGGCCGCCGGTCTCACATTCATATATAGCACAAGTGCTGTTATTTTTTTTTGGTTTTCTGTGTGAGGGTAGTACTGCCCCGGTCATGCCGGCCCATTCCTGCTAAATCAGCATTGCTCTATTATCTTTTTTTATCAATAAATCTTTATATATATAATTCTTCTGTGAGTGTGTATGTCACTGAACTTCTCTCAAACGACTGGACCGATTTTGATGAAATTTTTTGTGTGTGTTCAAGGGGATCTGGGAATGGTTTAGATTCGCAATTGGACCCGGTAGTATATCTATAAAATTCAACAAATTAAATTAATGGTATAAAATTTCAACGTTTTGTTACACATTGCCTTTGAAAAGTAAATTTCTATGTCTTGTAAGTTTAAAAGATGTTTCGTAGGTTATGTTCATGTATCGATTTGAAAATTGTAATTGTAATCCTAGTGTGGGGTCTAGTGTATAAATAACTGTAAACTTTGTATTAAGGAAACAATAAATTCTTATTATAATACTAAAAAAACTCCTCATTAAGGATGAAATCACCAGCTAGTAAATAAATAAAATAAGGACAACTTCTTACCAGCAATATATTCCATCCTCGCTATAGGATCTGTCTGCTCAGATGCCATTCTTAGCAGGTGCGCGTACTCCAGATACTCCAGCATCCTCTGGAGGAAAGACAACGGCTCGTTGAACACCACAGGCATCGTGATCTTGGAAAGCTCTTTGCCGACGCAGTTCTTTAAAACAGACCAGAGGGAGAAGTCACCGCGGCTGAATTGAGCCACTGGGAGGGAGGTCCTGTGAACAAAGAAATAAATGTTTTTAAAACAAATTATTTATACATATATATCCCCGGGCCTCAGAGAGCACGGTATGCCGTCGGCCCCGGTTGTCATGAACTAATTAATACAAAACAAGAGAATTAACCATGACTCAGAGCCGATTTTAGTTTGTTGTAGGTATAGCTTGATGCTCCTACTCGCGGTCACTAATCTCTTCATTTGCATGTCAACTACATAACAATTAAGCATACCGTCAGTAGCTTACTACTGACTATGAATTGGCCATTAGCATTCAGCCTGCATTATCGAGATTGCCTTAATTGTCCGGAACAACTTCATTTTGTTCCCTTACTTTATAAACTTATAAATGTTCCCTTAACGCTCCTTCCGTAATGGCTTTTAAGTTTTAATTTGTTTCGTGGTAGCGTCTGCAATTTTCTTTGGTTGAATTTTCTATGAGTATGTTTTTCCCTCTTCATACCGGAAGAGCGATTTTACTCTGTAATAAAAATGATGATATGTGTTCCTTTTAGCGTTTTTTTGAGTGAGTGAATTCAAGGAAACGAGGAAAAGTGCGCTATTTTATTTGATCAATGAGGATGCCTGGTGCACTTAATGTTGCCACATATTTGCAATAGTGGTATGTTTAACATAATATATTTTTATCAACAATAAACAAAATACATATTGAACAAACGGACATTAAATACTTATTTTGTGAGCTCCTACTTATATACAAAGTGTGTCTCCACCAAAGACTTGTACAGCATAATTTGAGCTTATCAATCTGAATAACCTTCCCGAAGAAACTGCATTTCCAGATGAACTGGTCAGTAGATTGGTTGTTTAATTATGAAATTCATGTAAATAATCTTTTTTTTGAAACAAGCCGTTTACCAACCCGTCTGTCCAGCGTGGTGTAGTAGGCCAAAACCTCCTTTCAAAGGAGAGGCCTATGTCCAGCAATGGACTGTTAAAGGCTGTTGATGGTGATGATTAAACTTTTTTTGGGACTAAAGAGGCTAACTTGTCTTAAGTCATAGTTTTGCTAATTATCATTGCTGGGTCTTAAGTCATAGTTTTGCTAATTATCACCTTCTAGATAGTTACAACAAAGCATACAAAAAAAAGACAGTGGATCTATGAGCCGTACCTTTTCGTAGTTTGGATCCCTCCCAGGCAAAGTTTAGATGGACAATAATATATAGTAACAATAGCTAACCCACACAAGTTCGTCTGTGCCTATTTTTAACCGACTTCAAAAAAAAGGAGGAGGTTCTCAATTCGTCGGAATCTTTTTTTTTTATGTATGTTCAGCAATAATTTTGTCGTTTATGAACTGATTTCAAAAATTATTTTTGCATTGGAATGGGCATAGCTTACAGGTGGTCCCATCGTCACCACATCGGGATCTGATGATGGGATCCCAAGGAAATCGAGGAAACTCCTCAAATATCATAGGCACAATGTCGCGATTTGGGTACTCGGAATAGTTTTTCATTGAAGTCGGTTCCTTTTTGTTAAAATTATGAAAGCTCCTATTGTCTAAGCGTGATGATAACTTTCATATTTTAGGCACGACAGCAAAATACACATTTGAAATTAACTATACCATAAGCATCATTATCCTTATTACCACAGGCTTTTAGTGTTCCTATCACTTATGTGCCGATGAATTGCTGCTACGAAACAGAGTTGTGCAATTTATTGTCCGTGATCTCAGTTGTAAATAGTGAACTGGTAGCTATCAAATGGTCATATCAATGGTCAAACATGTTTGGTGTATCGGTAAATCCCAAAAATGTCAGTCTAATATCATCGGGGGTAGCCTGCTAGACCTAACTTCAGTTCCACCACACAACGATAGCAGGGTTATTCCATACAGTGAAAGTGTAAAGGACCTCGGATTGTACATTGCAGCGACTCTTGGCTGGCGAAAACAAGTTGCATTCGTGTACCAGAAAGTCACAGGCTCGTTGCGGGCCCACTACCGACTTAAAAACTTTCTCCCATAGAAAACTAAGGCAATGCTTATTCAGACCCTATTATTCCCAATAATCGACTATTACAGATCTGTTCAATAAGCTTGACCGTCTTCTCTACAATTGCATTCGATTAATTTTCAAGTAACGTAAATATGATCAGGTTTCTGAGCATGATATTATGTATCTTTAAGCATTATTTTATAAAATAAATATTTTAAACTGTATTTTTTTGTGTATGTTTAGCTCTGCTAACCTAAGGTCAACTGGCAGAAAATACCTAGAGTATTAAGTCCACCTATAAAGTTTAAATTCGAAAATCAGTTAGATAGTTTTGACGATCATCGTAAGCAACAACGTGACACAGGAGTTTTAATACCTCAGTGTAAGTAAATGTTATAGAGCCCATTAAATCACAATAGATTAGGACACGTGCGAACGTTGAGACATGTGACCCTAGCGCAAACCCCAGTGGGGTGGCGGCCTCAGGTGGTTTCCACGTGTAAAAGGTCTATTTCTAGTCAACAGCGCAATAATTATAGTAGCATTGATTGAATATTGATCTTCTTAAAAATACAGAATAGCTTATAGAGAATTTAACTATGACTTTTTTCTATAAAGTATGTACGTTTATGTAGTGTGCTCGATTTTCAGACGAATGTTTTATATGAGTATATAATATACAATATTTATATAATATGTTACTAATACTCCATTTTATTCACAAGAAACAAACATATAGTTTTTGTTGAAGATGTAAATTCTCATTTTTTTACCAATTTATCCAATGGTGCTAAATAAATTGGATAAATTGGTAAAAATTGAGAATTTACATCTTCAAAGTTATTTATCGAATCGTAGGCAAGTAGAAGAAACCTTTTATCGCAAATAAGTTCCAATGTATAACAAAAACTATATACATATGTGTTCGAGATCAGGGGTCCGTAGGTGATAAATAACACAACTGTTGTTACTAACAAATATGTATTGTACTGAACTGACCCTTTACCAATCTCATACAAAAAATAAATCTCCAAGGTACTTATAATAACACCGGTATGCAAAGGCTAGCGCGATTCAACAAATCCTAACAGCGCCATCTAGGGAATTGCAACTTAAACAATATTACAATATAAACTTATCTAATAATACAGAGACATTAAATTATGTAACCAAATGCATTAAATGATCGACTTGAACATACCGCCCACCAAGGACATTATCGAAGAATATGTCCTTAACAATTGACTGAAACTTACTAAAGCATTGCGAAAGTGTAGTTGATGGGGTATGAACATTAAAATAGGAGCTTACAAATCTCATTCGCTTACATCATGAACATGTTATGACATCAAGTAACTAAAAACCAAAGAACATGTTACATACATATCATTGAACTAACAAATCCCTTTTCTTAAAAAGAACTAGAACTATGGTTTTCATCAACCTGGACTAAAAACTTAAACTATCAATTATATTGTGAGTACATTACACTAAGAACTAGGTAACAATTATATATCTATAATTATTCATTAATCGGTAAACACATAACCTTGAGGTAATTATTCCCCTTAACCCTTAATGTGACTACGTGGGTTATAATGTCAGGCTCTGGATGTATTTAATTATTCGACCGTGTAACCACCGAGCAGGAGGCAAATCTCTTTACTTGATCAAAACAGCACCACTGATGTCTGGTTCGGGATTTTGAAAAGACCACTTGTATCTACGAACTAACGTGGTAAGATATTTGTCCAACCAACGCCGCTATCAAGTCTACAACATCTGGATTGTCAGTGGCCTGATTTTACTGCCTTTGAACTTGTTTTTTTTTTTTTTTTTTTTAATCTGTGTATACTCAACTAGAATTGAATTGATATTGCTATTTATCTACCATTACTACACGAAGGGTTACGTTCCTTGAACTTTAGAATATATCGACCATCTGCAGCTATTTTGCTTGTAGATGCACACAACCTTTCACATTGTTTTTCTTCTTCATTTAGCATCTTTCTCCGATCTGGTAACCGCTCTTCCATTTCCCAGAACCCTTTCAAATCTTCGTTATCACTTATCTGTACATGCCTTGCCGTGATCTTACTTGTCTTGTTTACGTCACCCTTTCCATAAACTACCCCAGAAAGAATCCAACCTAAGCTAGTGCACTGAGCTACCATAGATCCAGTTGGAGACTTTTTTACCCCATCTATTAACACTTTACTGAAAACTTCAGCACCCAACAAAATATCAATTTTATTGGGCTTATAGAACTGTGGGTCTGCCAATGATAATGGTTCTAGATCTGGCCATTTCAATGGTTCCAATTGTCTCTCTGGAAGATACGAGGTTACACTTTTTAAAACATAAGCTTCAACATGTATCTTAAAACTAGAGTCGATCAAAGACTGCAGTACTATAGTCACCTTATAATTGGCAACAGAAGTTTTTTCATTGCCAATACCAGAGATGATGCCTTGAATTGGCATTTTCTTCAACCGCAAGAACTGAACTGCCGCTTCTGTCACAAAAGAAGCCTGAGAGCCTTGATCCAATAAGGCTCGTACGACTTGAAAATTGTGCGATGCTGTCTGAGCTTTAACTAGCGCGGTGGCCAGTAAAACTTGACGAAGCTTCGTATTTTTTGTAGAAAGACAAGAAACTAAAGGTAAACTCTTATCAGGTGATTTAAAATCATCAGAGATGTCACCCGGGTCAATAGATTGCTCACGTAACGTATTATTTGTAGTAAATTTATGAAGAAGAGTGTGGTGCCTCTTCTCACACACACGACAAGACCCTTGAATTTTACATTGACCTACCATATGATTACCACCTAGACAATTAAAACAGACTTTATTCTCAAGCACAAATTGCCATCTTTGATCTATATTTAACTCTTTGAACTTATTGCAAAAACACATTTTGTGTTTTTCTGTACAGTACTCACAACATAATGTAGAATTAAAATCTGTTTTATTAGTCGCTAACATAGCCCTTTGATTTGAAAAATAGTTACCACGTGACTGTCCTGAATCCTTTATAGGCTCTATAAATTCTAATGCTCTGAAACGACTTTCTATAAACGACTTAAATTGATATAAGGTAGGTAACTCGGTCGAACTATCAGTTGCAACCTGCAACTCCCATTGCTTGCGAGTTTCTAGATCGAGCTTAGATGACATAATATGAATAACAATAATATCCCAGGTAGTCACATCAATTCCTAAATTAGTTAAGGCATTCATACAATCTGTTGTGGTATCTAATAAATGTTTGAGAGTAACCGATGACTCTGAACTTACACGTTTTTCGCTGAACAGGCGCTGTAAAATACTATTTGCTAAATGACGCTTATTATTGTACCTGTTTTCTAACTGAGCCCAACAAACATCATAATTAGATGCAGTAATAGGTATTTGACGTAATAATTGCTCAGCTTCCTCTGTTAACGATGCCTTTAAATAATGTAATTTTTGTACTTTATCTATGTTCTTGTTATTATGTACAAGTGAAGTAAAAATATCTCTGAAACTAACCCACTCTGTATACTTGCCCGAAAAAGTTGGAAGATTGATCTTTGGTAATTTAACATTATGTGATGTACTCACAATGGGAGATACCTGCTCCTGGGTATCGTGTACTACTACCATACTTGATTTGATATCTTTCAATTCAGACTTGTAACTGATATACGTTTCTTCTGTTTTTTCGTAAATCTCTGAAGTAAAATATACATTTTTCATATCCTGTGATGTGGCTTGTTTAACTATTTCGCTATGTATTTTGTTAAACTTATCCCAATGTTCTTCCAATGCCTCTAGTCTAGTTTCTATATAACCTTGTGTAATTCTATCTTTTGGTGATTTTTTGAAATTAGTTTTAGCTCTTTCAATTCTATTTCTTGTATCAGTTTGCAAATTTAAAAATGACTCCATTTTGTATACAAAAGTTTAACTATAACTATAAAACTAAATATATTACACTAAGCAACAATTGAATATAAGTTACAAATGCTACCTGAAATACAACTTTATTACACCACTATTTTTTCTAAAAGTTTATTATGTAATGACTAATGACACTACACTTGTAAACTTTAAATAATTAAATAAAGAGATACATAAATGCCCAATATATTTATGTATTACCGAACAGAATATTAAGTCCCGTTTTTGATCTCAAAATCTAAGTTTAAATTAAACAACACTTAGAAAATTATTCTAAGTGCGAATCTACTGAATTAATTCTAAGTCTAACAGTTACTAAATATTTTCTAAGTTAAAGTTTACTAACGAAATTTTTCTAAGTGTTTGGAACATATAAACATTGATAAAAAATCGGGCATAGGTTCCCCGTATGAACACTTTTCTTAAAACTATTCTAAGTCTAAACTAAACTACAAATTATTCTAAGTCCAAACTAACTATAAAATATTCTAAGTCCAAATGCTTCTGATTTTTTCTAAGTCCAAGATGCTTGTAAAATTTCAATCACTTGTGAACTCAAATTTAATAATGTAAAAGTACTCACAGTTGTCCAATGCACTCACACTTGTCTGCACTAAGTTTCTGATCCGCTTGCGCTTGTGGAACCGCTCCTGCTGCCGGTTGTAACCTCTCAGCTTTTCGAGTGTTCTAGATTCCACCTTGAACTTGACTCTCGACCTTGACCTCTGCTTGATCTTCAACACTCTGGTTCCTCACCAGCACTCTAGCACCATCAGCGGCAATCCACCGCTGTGTCGGCGCCGTTTCCCTCAAAAACTAGTCAGTCACGGCTGACTAATCTCAATCCGGCTCGAAGGACCAATGTTCGAGATCAGGGGTCCGTAGGTGATAAATAACACAACTGTTGTTACTAACAAATATGTATTGTACTGAACTGACCCTTTACCAATCTCATACAAAAAATAAATCTCCAAGGTACTTATAATAACACCGGTATGCAAAGGCTAGCGCGATTCAACAAATCCTAACAGCGCCATCTAGGGAATTGCAACTTAAACAATATTACAATATAAACTTATCTAATAATACAGAGACATTAAATTATGTAACCAAATGCATTAAATGATCGACTTGAACAATATGTTATATTTAAAAACACATGTTATTTATTACAGTGATTACAGTAAAGCAAAGTAAAATAACTTAAAGAATATTTACATACAGGCGTTAAAAAGATCCTTCGCATCATCGCTTATGGGTAGCGTTCCCTAAGACTAGCAGCATTGCCACGTATTATTTAGTTTCCACATATTCTTATTAAAGTTTTTAATGTTTTTAAACAACACTAAAAACTTATATTAAACTTATAATGCTCACGAACATCACAAAAATAAACTTAGTACTTTTCCGCATCACTTCAAATATATTGATGTTATGTATTTTCAAACTGTATTCAAACTTTAACCAACACAAACAATTCTTCACCAATTCTACTTTCACAAATAACTCCACAAAATCACACAAAAAATAACATCACAATATTCCACAAAATCATACAAAAAAATAACATCACAATTTACCACATAACATATTCTCACAGAGTACAAAAACCTTATAAAGAAAGTTCGTAGACTGGAGGGTTAAGTCTGAAAATACGAACGCAACTCAATGAGTTCGGGGGTAATATCGACCCGGCTATTTGGGCCAAGGGCAGCTTAATACTAAGCCTCTATAACCATCACTGCGTGTTGATCGTAACGACCAGTGTGAAGTAAACGGTAATTATAATATAATAATTATGTTAAAATAAATTGATACTAACATTATAAAGCTAAATAGTTTGTTTGTTTGGTTAAACGCGCTATTCTCAGCAGCTACTGGTAACAAAAAAAGTGATTAGCGCGTTTAACATAAACTTGGCAAAACTAAGATAGTTTGCCAAGTTAGCCTAAAGCTAGCATAAGAATGCTCGGTAACCCTGTTGTGGTAATTTTTATGTACTCGTGGAAACTGAAAAAGAAAAAAGCGGCCAAGTGCGAGTTGGACTCGCCAATGAAGGGTTCCGTAGCAGCAAGTAACATCATATAAAAGTTTTTGTAGTTCGTAACTTTCATCGATGTTTTAATAATAGTGTTTTGATCAAAAGAAATGTAAAAATAAAAAAAAAATACTAGATCTCGTTCCAATCAATTTTCGTTAGAAGTTTGCATGGTAATGTACATCATATATTTTTTTAGTTTTATCATTCTCTTATTTTAGAAGTTACAGGGGGGGGGGGCACATATATTATCACTTTGGAAGTGTCTCTCGCGCAAACTATTTAGTTTAGAAAAAAATCTGAAGACCTATCTATAGATAGTCCCCCTTTGTATGGTTTTGATGAAAAAAAATTTTTTGAGCTTCAGTTCTAAGTAAAGGGTAATATCTAGTATACTAAGTATGTACCCCCAAAAATTATTGTTTTTTTTCTATTTTTGTGTAAAAATATTAATGCAGTTCACAGAATACATCTACTGACCAAGTTTCAACAGTATAGCTCTTATGGTGTCGGAAAAAAGTGGCTGTGACATACGGACGGACAAGCAGACAGATATGACGAATCTATAAGGGTTCCGTTTTTGCCATTTGGCAACGGAACCCTAAAAAGATATTTTAACACTTCTAACAAATTGGTCACAGTTCCGAATCTTAAATTTGTTTGGCAAAATTTATCAGATATATTTATATGCAAAGAAATAAAATTGAAGCGTCTGTTGTTATTTCAAATTCAGAGCTTTCCTATAAATGCATATGGGAGAACATACGGTACTTACATAAAAATCAGTTTTTTGTCTGTCTGTACCTTAAGGCTAGTCCCTGGAACAGCAGGACCAATTTCCGCAGATAGCTGATAATATTAAGAGTAAGTTAGGCTTCTTTTTTATAGTTGCTTCTCATCTGGCGTTACCCGAAATTATTGTAAAGTTAAAATGCGGGTAACACAATTATAACTGTACTTAAATCTAAGAGTAAAAAGTTGCAAAGTAGAAAAAGTAAGAAAAGTACTGGCAACACTTACAGAAGTAAGTCTTGTAATTAATTGAAATAAACTTTCGTCCATTAGTGTTACGATAAAAGTCGGAAGACAAATCACCCAAAGTTTTGATACTTCCACAAAAGTAGGCCACCCAAACTCAACTAAGTATGAAGTAGGGTATCACCACTTTCAAGGTCGTGCGGGTCTGGATCAATACCGGCGGGCCCAGATGATGCTGGGGCGGTTGAACGATTTTAAATGTAGAATGCCTTGGAATGACATTTCAACTTTTTTTGTGTACTTTATTGAGTACAGAATGATTTAAGATCTTGGGTTTTTAAATATCGAATCGAATAATAGTTTTATTTTAATGTAACGATTATTGTTTTGTTTAAATGTGTGAGATTTGAAAAATTAGGTCAAATAACATTTTTAAACGATTATACAAGGTACCTTAAATTACGTCAGAGTGACCTATTTCATTTGCAAAAAAAATAACGTTGATAGTTAAAACTCCTTGTTAGAAATAACAGCTTTTAGTAAAAAGTAACAGCTTTTTACTTTTTGTTTCGGTTAATTTCGGAATTGGCTAATTCGATTTTGAAGAGACTTTCACTGGCAGACAGCTGATGTTGTAAGGATTAACTAAAGCTATTTTTTAAAATAAATTTGTGGTTGATTTAGTATAAGTACAGCAATAGCGGTTAAGCGCGCCGAGCTAAGCTAGTACGAAAATAAAAGCACCATACTGTCTTCGCACTTTGGGTAAGTGCTTATCGGCTGGTCAAAGTGTGTAGTTAGTATGTAAATTATTTGATTTCCATGGATATTAGAGTACCAAACCTGTCCCCCTAGCCAAGCAGCAAATGTTTTTCGCGCTGCAATCGCTGACGCCTCTATTATCTTGTTTGATTGGCTAATATTTTGATTTGATCACGTGAATGAGTGACGTTAGCCAATCAAACAAGAGATTAGAGGCGTCAGCGATTGAAGAACGAAAAACGTTTGCTTCTTAATTCTTGGCTAAGGGGGGGCTATATCAGGTTTGGTACTCCAATATCCGTGGAAATCAAATAATTTACACACTTATTCAAAAGGATAAAACCCTTTGACTTAGTTAAGTGACAGTACAAAGTGAACAAAATACTACCATTAGTGCAGTGTATTATTATTGTAACTACCTCGTTGGTCTAGTGGATAGCGTATGCGACTGCTAATCAAAGAGATCTCGATTTCAAATCCCAGGTCGTCCCAAAAAAGTTTTTTGTTTTTGGGTTTTTCTTAGAAATTCCTAATAGCTGTCATGAACATCTATGGCAATCGTTATTGGGAAGTCAGTGAAGTCAGTTCTCCCTTAGGGTTGCGGAGGTCCGATGCCAGTCGTTCCGTGGAAAAACTGATATTCAGGTAAAACCGGTTGAACACTAGTTCCGCTACTAAGCCTACCCCAAATGATACTGGGAATAGGGCTGGGAAGAAAAGTGCAGTGTATTACGATAAAAGAACACAAGAACAAAGTGTCTTCAATTAACTAGAGACAATAAGTTAAGTGTTAATGGACACAGTCTTATTAAAAAAATTTATAAATTTAGGTCAAATTAAAATTACTCATCAATCCGTAGACTACATCGTAATAGCAATGTCCTACTATATTATATTGGGAAGGCATTTACACTAACAAACTTCCAAATATGAAAAATGTAGGTTCACAAGCAACTTGTAAAAGAGGATTTAAGCCGATTATGTTTTTTTTAAGACTAAAGTTTCTGTAAACATTTATGAAAAAACCTACAGTTATTGTAAGCAAACAAAGCAGATAGAAATATTTATATATATCAATAGGTTAAAGGAAGCGCCATATGCCACAATATCGGATGAATTCATGCCGGTTCGATCCACTCCAGATAACATGAATATAGAACTAGCATTCAGTTGTGTTAGGTGAAACTATGCACAATCGGCTCTAAATGACATCTCTTTAGTACTCGATTAATAGATTGTTTGCTATTCTGAGTGGTGGTGTATCTAAACACCAACTTTATTCATTCATAAAATTCGCAGGTCTGAAAGAAACATTAGCTTTTGCCATCGTCGCCGCCCTTATGTCAACCAAAAATGTATGCAATAAAAAAAATAGCCTGTGACCCTCTCCAAAGTTTACTCTATCTCTATTCCGAATTTCATACAAATCGGTTTAGCATAACAGACAAACAGTAGTACAAATTCGAACCAATCAATTTCTGATTTACATAAGTTGCCCGAATTAAGATAATATAGGTAGGTATATAACCTATTTTGTGTTGTCTATTAATAATTGAGTCTGGGGAGAAAGAGTTTCACAATTCTAGAATTACATGTATCTATGGACGGACGTAGGCATCATTACCCTATCTGCTCATTTTCCCCTGCATATTAGAGAAAACATTAAGCATTAAATTAAAGAACTTATTATCAAAGAATTGTTCTCCAGTTATTACAACCATATTTACAAAATACAGTCTTGGAACCATATAATTAAATAAGACTCGTAGGGCTGTCGGCTTCACATCAAATAATTACTCCACATTTCGACTTTGTCTTTACGCCTACATATCATCTCAGCTTCATAAATCAACCTTTATGTTTTCAAGAGAATGAGGTCGTCAGACGTCTTTTATACTTGAAAGGTAGACGCTTTGTGAACCCATTAGTTTTGGAAACTGACAGATGTGGGATACATTACGCATAAGAATATCTCAGATGTGTGTTGTTCACACATACATATATATGTATGTATAACTTAAATACATAAATACATTCGTTCATACTGATTCGGTGGCGCAGTGGAAGCGTATGCGACTGTTGTGCTTGTGGTCTCGGGTTCGATTCCCGGGTCGGATCAAATGTTTGTGTGATCCGCAAATATTGGTTTCGGAGTTTGGGTGTTTTATTTGTATAACATGTATGTATTTACAAGAAAAAAGCATGTTTATGTATTTATATCAGTTGTCTAGTACTCATAATACAAGCTCTACTTACTAGTAGTATGACGTTGTCTGTAAGATGTCCGAAATATTTCTTGATTTTTCTAATTTTTATTTTTAGATTTCCTAGAATGGACATTAATGCCTAAAACATAATTCTATAACTATAGTAACCAATATCAGTATTTGTGTATTTTGTAATTTTTAGTTTTACTTCGGTTTAAGTTTTAAATAAACTGTATTCAAATATTATTTATAGAAGAAAATAGTTTACTTAAATGTCAAAAGATGATTGTGTCAGTTTTGGCTGCAAAGAATTGTTTCATATCAGTGTACTGATCGAGTCCCTAAAAGTAAGTATCGACTTGTCTCTGAAGTTTATCGATAAAGGCATTTGATGCCAAATCCTCTTGAGTTGCCCCTTCAATCTCGATATCCTCCTCAATAGAGGTACTTGTCAGATTTTACAACATATGTATAGATAATATATATACCAAAGTATGCAATTATGTTTAGCGATGATAAAGTCATTTATACAAAAGAAACTGGGAAGTTTGTTTGTAATATCAAGTGAAAGTTTTTTACTAAATGCGTATGTGATACTTTTATCAAAAATATTATTAGATTTACGTTGTTGAGACATGACAAAACATAAATAAATAAATAAATATTTTGGACATCTTACACACAACGTCATCTAGTCCCAAACTAAGCAGAGCTTGTATTATGGGTACTAAACAACTAATATAAATACATAAACATACTTTTTTTTTAAAACATACATAGAAAACACCCAGACACCGAAACAAATATTTGTCGATCACACAAATATTTGGTCTGACCCGTATATTTAACCCGAGACTTGATCAGCAGCCGCATACGCTAACCATTAGACCAACAAGGTATTAATAAAACGTAACATCAACATAAAACACTAATAACTAAACTAATTAACAATATAAGAAATATATAATACGTTTAATAAATATGTAGGCCTTTTTACTATTCATTGCCTCTTTAGTACATACATATGTACATATATCTACAGATTTTATTTTACACATTACATATATATATTTCGTGTTACATTAATTATGTATAATATTAAGGGCTAATTTAGCTGTTGATCAGGTAAGTATAGTCTCCATAAATTAAATAAGGCTGGATATTGACGAAGGTTCATACGAAGGCCGTACCAGATGGTGCGATAAGGGTCAATGTTGAGAATCTCTGAAAAGGTTTCAACAATGTTTACAGATAAGTGGGTTTCTTTGATCGATTTAAGAGCTCTTCTTTAGCAGTTAATGTAGCTGAAAGTACATAAACGTTGCAATTTTATTTTATACTGGCTAAGTCCCGCGGAGTTATCCACGGGTAACGCCGCGGAGCGAAGCTAGTCTTAAAAAAATAGACTAAGTTACTCCTTGTATCATCAGTTATCTGTCAGTGAAAGTCGCATCAAAATCAGTGCAGCCATTCCAAAGATTACCCTGAACAAACCGACATACAGACAGTCTAACCCACAGAATGACAGAGAAAAAAAAATGCATTCTAGATGTCAGTAATATACTTGTGACGACTTCCACATTGAGCGCAAGTGAATAACATACAACAGTGCCATCTACCGAGGAAGCATTGAACTACGAAGAAAACACGTAACGATTTATAAGGAGTAACTACTAATCCTGAATCGCGAAAGTGACATTCTCGCGCCGATTAGCATATATACAACATCCCAACATCAACTGTTGGGCGGTGGCACGCCAGGCATGATCACCTCACCTGGTCGGAGGATCCTCCCTTTCATCATCATCATCATCAACAGCCTCCAACAGTCCACTGCTGGACATAGGCCTCTCCTTAGAAAGGAGTTTTTGGCCTACTATACCACAGACGGGTTGGTATAGGGTTGGATTCAAGTTTTCCTTCTCTTCGCAGTGATGTTAGCTGCTTATTTTGTTCCTTTAGTCGCCTCTTACGACACCCATGGAAGGAATAGGGGTGTTGACACTTTGTATTCTTAATCCGTCACCACTCCCTTTGTGTTGGAGAAACACGTCACCCGTTCCTCCACATACTTTAAAATGCATTAAGTGAAAATTTTTTAATTTGATATTACATGCAGACACTCTAATTTTATTTATTTGTATACATAAAGAAGACTACATTAGAAGGTTTATAAAAAGTTTTACGCTAGTCGTTTTACTGTATCTCCATGAGATATAGATTTTTTACTGTTATCCTTTTTTTTTTTTAACGTGTGGAAATCCCCACGGACCGTCACCCCACCGGGGCTCTCGGCGGGGCGGTGTGTCGGACTCGAACCGACTAAAACCACACGGTGTGACCTCTCTGCGCCTGTGTTTGGAAGGGATCCAGGTAACTGTTTTCTCCTTCTGGATCCCTCCCGGCGCCTGCCCGCACTGTTGCGGGCGCCATCTCCTTGTACTCTCTATTTGGGCGACGTCCGGTCACACGCGGACGCCACCCCCTCGCGGCTGGCCACTACAGCGGATGGACGGGGAAACCCGTCCCGTCCACCCGCGGCCACACTCAGGGCGGCATGAGGCGCAGGTAGGCGCGCCTCCGCCGCCCGGGGCGCCGGCGGCGGATCGGGTCCGAGTGGAGGTCATCCTCCCGGGCCTTCTCCGCCGCCTCCTTCCGCGAGATTACGTCCTCGCAGAAGGTTGCGACCGCGGTAAAACAACTGTCGCTACCGGCCATGGAGCGGACTACGACCGGCAGCGAGAGTTCCTCTCCGATGACTGCAGTGAGGGCCCGGCGCTGCGCCGCCCATGCGGGGCAGACCGCCAGCGTGTGCTGGGCCGTGTCCTCACTGCAGTCGCAGTGGTGGCAGGCGGGACTCAATTCCCTCCTCGCGACCGAGTGCAGATACTTTCCGAAGCAACCCTGCCCGGAAAGCACCTGCGTCAGCCGGAAGGAAAGGGTCCCGTGCTGCCGCCCTGCCCACTCGGTGATGACCGGCTGGAGAGCCTCCACGGTGGCGAAGCCAGCGCGTGGAGTCTCCAGCCGGGAAGACCATCTAGCCAAGGTGGCTCGACGAGCGGCTTCGCGCCACTCGCGCACGTCCTCGGGCGGAGGGCGGATGCCCCTCTCCGCCCGGAATTCAGCCACTCGTCGATAAACTTCGGCGAGCACTTCCGCCTCCAAATCCCACGGGGGTGTTCCGGCCAAGGCGCAGGCCGCTTCGGTCGACACCGTGCGGTATCCGCGTATGGCTCTGACCGCCAATATCCTCTGGGGGCGCCAGAGGCGCGCCCTATTCTGGGCGGACAGAGCCGCCGCCCACACCGGTGCACCGTACAGTGCCATCGACCGGACCACCCCCGTGTACAGCCGCCTAGTGGGAACACTGGCCCCGCCCAAATTGGGCAAAAGTCGCCCGAGGGCGGAGGCAGTGTCCACCAACTTTGGGGCTAGCTGTTTGAAGTGCTCGTCGAAGAGCCACCTTCCGTCTAGGACCAGACCCAGGTACCTCATCTGGGCCCGGACCGGTACGAGAACCGAGTTGACCTCAATCGAGGCGCCGGCGGGTGGACCACGACGGGGCCCGTGAAAGAGTAGGGCCTCCGTCTTATCCAGGGCCACCCGCAGACCCAGCGCCTCGATGCGCCCGACCACCATGGACACTCCAGTGGTGGCCAGGCGCGCCGCCTCCTGGAAGTTAGCCCCCCGGGCCGTGACTAAGGTGTCATCCGCGTAGCAGATTACACCCAGCCCGGGGGGGAGACGCCCTCTTAGGGCCCAGTCGTATCCCATGTTCCACAGGAGTGGTCCTAAGACAGACCCCTGTGGAACACCGCACGACATGGCCCTGCGTCTCAAGACGCCATCTCGGTCCTCGTACATGACGGTTCGCTCCTCAAGATAGTCTGCCACCAGCCGCCCCAGGTACTCTGGCACCCCGTGGTAGCGGAGTGCTTCCCCGATGCAGCCGAATGGCAGACTATTGAAGGCGTTGGCGATGTCTAAGGACACCGCCAACACCACTCCGCCGCCTCTCACGGCCTCTTCGGTCACGGCCCTAAGGCGCATTACGGCATCGATCGTCGAACGCCCCTCTCGGAAACCGAATTGGGCGTCCGACAGATCGGGGCCGACCTCGCAGAGGTGCCGGACGATGCGGGCAGAGAGTATCCTCTCAAAGAGTTTACCCGCCTCGTCCAGCAACACGATAGGCCTATAGGCCGTGACCGAATCGGCAGGCCGTCCCGGCTTCCTCAGCAGGACCAGCTTCCCGCATTTCCAGCGCTCAGGGAAGCGTCCGGACGCCAGGCTAGCGTCCAACACCTCCCTGAGGTGGTCCGACATGTGATCGAGGGCTCGGGCCATCACTCGGGCTGGAACCCCGTCCGGCCCGGGGGCGGTGTTCTTGGATCGAATCCGTAGAACAGCCGCCCCTACCTCCGAATCCCTGACGGGCGGAACTTCAACCTCGCTACCCCCGTCGTCTTCGGCTGATGCAGCCATCGACGGGGGTGTGTGTTCCGCCCGCTGCGGGAATAGGCCCTCGACCACTTCCTGCAGGAAGCTGGGCTGGAGAGTCTCCGTAAGGGGGGGGCCCGACGTGCGGAGCTTGTTACGCACCGCACGGTAAGGGCGACCCCAGGGGTCACGCTCGAGACTCTCCAGCATCTCCTCTCTACTGACATCCTTGGCGCGGCAGATGGCCAGCCTCAGAGTTTTCCGAGCTTCTCGGTACTCCTCGTGAAGCCGGTCCACCTCCTCACCGACCCCGCGGTGACGTCGCCTGCTACTAGTTAGGGACCTCCGGGCACGAACGCACGCCGCACGGAGGTCCGCCAACTCCTGGGACCACCAGTAGACCTCCTTCCTCGGAGGCCGACACCCACGAACGCAGGGCATGGCCGCATCGCAGACCCGCGTTAGCGCGTCAGCGAAGCGGCCAGCTCCCACGTCGACCCCCTCGGTCGGGGCCCGCGGAGACAGCCAAGCGTTAAGAATGGCCGCCTCCTCCAGTAGGTCCCTATCGAGCCTGGCGACAGCCCACCGCGGGAAGCGGGAAGGGCGCCGCGCCGCGTGACCCCTACTGGGGTCCTGGGACCGGGAGAGCTCAAATCGGATATAGAGGTGATCCGAGAGCGTCTCAACCTCTTCCAGGACACACCAGTTCCTTACTCGTGCGGCGACTACAGGGTTAGCGAACGAAAGGTCCACTATCGACCCCCCCTGCTGTCGCACGCACGTGTTGGTGGAGCCCCTGTTCAGCAAACAGAGGCCCACCGAAGCCGCCCAGTCCATTACGGCTTCGCCCCTGGCGTCCGTCGCCGGGGAACCCCACGCAATGGACTTTGCGTTGAAGTCCCCCAGCACGAGGACGTGCCCAGACGCCAGTCGCCGCATCGAGGTCTCCAAGTTGTTAAGGAAGACCTCGAAGTCGCTCAGACTCCGGTTGGGGGAGAAATATACACCATAAATGGTGACTCCCCCCCACTCAGCGGCAACATATCCCGTACCCTTGTCTCTTAGCGACAAGGGCGGGGAATGGGCCGCCGTGGAGCCGACGACTGCCACGGAGCCGTCCCAGTCACCCATCCAGTTTGGACGGGGAGGAACGTAGTAAGGCTCCGCGACTACGGCGAGACCTACCGACCACTGTGCCATGGTTTGCAGGAGGAGGTCCTGCGCCGCGGCACAGTGGTTGAGGTTCGTCTGGACCAGGAGGCTGGAGACTCGATCCATTATCGGACCGTGTCTCCAACCCCCTCCATGGGCGTCGGCGTCGACGCACGATTAACGTCGGAGGCAGCCCGGGTCGTTAGGCTGGCCTCCGGCGCTTGCGGAGAAGCACGGGGAGGCCTGCAGCCCCCCTGCCCCATCTGGTGATTGGCGGGTTTATTGCACGCCGCACACACGGGGCAGTGAGGGGCGGCAGAGCATTCCGCCGCCTTGTGCCCCGGTTGACCGCAGCGGAAACATAATCCGCTGCAGTCAAAACACCTATCGCACCTGGCGCGTGTGTGCCCTATTGCGTGTTATCCCAGGGAGTCAATTAGACGACACGTTGATTGTAATGCTTTATTAATGACTCTCTTATCTCTGTAAGACTCCGATTCATTTGACTTAAACTAAAGCTTATATACAATGTAATATGTGTACAGTTTAGGTGGGGGCTACTATGAGATATTATTTACTTAATCGAATTGCTTAATTGACAGTATGTTGTTTATACTTCCTTAATTAATATTTATAATATTACTATTGTTTGAGGGCACGTACGTTAACTTTAGTAAAACAATTATTTAATCACGTAGCCGTGCAAAGATCTAAAACTACTATTTTGCTATGGCTTTGCCCATAGATATTCCCCCTCTAAAGAGAAGAAACATCCTTACATTACTATTATATACTATTGTTGTATAGTTTTGGTTTATATATTATAATTGGAATCTAACCGTCTGGTGGGAGACTCTACCAGAACGTGTCCTTTTTTCTGTTTGCTTATCTGCTTGTGAAGATTCTGTTATCTTGTCTCCGATTGTTTGTTCGCTTATCTTGCTATTTTCCTTTTCCGCTTGCTACATACGTGAAATCGAGTAGCCTTGGCAGCGGGTACCTGTCTGGTACTGTTATTTTATTTAGTGCGCGGTAATCTCCGCATGCTCTCCATTCGCCATTCTTCTTCTTGACTAAATGGAGTGGCGATGCCCATTGACTGCTTGAAGGACGGCATATTCCCATGTCCATCATATCTTGGAACTCTTGTTTTGCAATCCTGTATTTGTCAGGCTGTAATGGACGTGCTCGCGTAAATACTGGGAAACCTTTTGTTATTATTTGATGCTGTACTTGGTGCTTAGTCTGTAGATTCATTGATCTAGGCTTTGTAATATCTTCATATTTCTCTAATAATCCCTTTATTGGTTCCTGTAGAGAAGCGTTTATAGAACGCACTGATGCAATTTTTGTTCTTACTATTTTGGCAGGCGTTTTCAGACCTGTTTTTTTATCGATCAGTTTTTTTCCGTGTATATCGACTAATAACTGATAATGATTCAAAAAATCAGCTCCCAGGATTGGCATCTTAACGTCGGCAATGGTAAATGTCCATTTAAAGCTTCGGCGTAGTCCTAGGTTAAGCGTTAAAGTGCGTTCCCCGTATGTATTTATAGGGGTCCCGTTTGCGGCGAATAATTGGTATTCGCATGCTTGGCTCTTCTTATTTGTGCTATTTATAACCGAAATGTTAGCACCCGTGTCGACTAAAAATCTATAACCACTGTTTGAGTCAGTTATAGTTAGACGGTTTGCTGGGTGGATAGCACAGAGGCCCGTCTTATTCTGTGCTAATTTTAGTTTTCCGATGGCCTGTTATTTTTAATTGTATTCCATGCACAAGGCTTATTGCATCTATATGAATCCTGCTTGAACCGATTATGGAAATAACATAACCCATTATGTGAGTTTCTGTGGCGCGACCTTGACCGTGAATGTGGCATATGTCGTGTTTGGTATTTGCTGCGTTGCCTAGGTTGATGCTCGCGTATGCTGCGTAATGCATTTATTTCTATTCGCATGGCTTCAAGTTGTGACGTTATGTTTGTAACTAGGTTAATGTCACCCGCTGTTTCTTGAATATTTCTTTTGTTGTAGGTCAAGTTCTCGTAAATTTTATCAGCTAATTCGCTCAAGTGGTCTAACGACATATTGTTTGTCACCGATAATATCGCTGTTAGTGAAGCGGGGAGTTGCCTTAGCCACAGCAGGCGAATAGTGTCGTCGTTTATTTTCCCACATCCAGCTTCTTTCATTTTTCTCAGGAGCTGGGAAGGCTTCTGGTCTCCTAGGTCCATTTCTGCTAGTAGTCTGTGGAAACGTCGGTGTTCGCTCTCTTCGTAGCAGTTTATCAGACGTTCCTTGATTGTGGAGTACTTGTTTTCGCTGGGTGGGTTAGTTAATATGTCACTGACTTGATGGACGACCTCTTTTGGTAGTTTGGATATTACCATGTTATATTTGTAATCTTCGCCCTGTTTTTGTGGTGCTATTATTGCTTCGAACTGGGCGAACCATAAACGTGGGGAGTCTGTCCAAAATTGCGGTAGTTTGTCTGTGACCGTGATAGCAGCAACTGATTCGCACCCCGTGTCGCCTCTTGAAGGAGTTGTTGTTGGAGCCATTTTTGGGATGTGATACTTTCGTAATGCTATTGTTTTCTAGATTCACTGCTGAACACCATATAGGGTTCCGGTCGTCCCGGTATTATATCAGCACTAGAAACCAATAGATCACGTCGGGGTCACCAATTATTGCGTGTTATCCCAGGGAGTCAATTAGACGACACGTTGATTGTAATGCTTTATTAATGACTCTCTTATCTCTGTAAGACTCCGATTCATTTGACTTAAACTAAAGCTTATATACAATGTAATATGTGTACAGTTTAGGTGGGGGCTACTATGAGATATTATTTACTTAATCGAATTGCTTAATTGACAGTATGTTGTTTATACTTCCTTAATTAATATTTATAATATTACTATTGTTTGAGGGCACGTACGTTAACTTTAGTAAAACAATTATTTAATCACGTAGCCGTGCAAAGATCTAAAACTACTATTTTGCTATGGCTTTGCCCATATGCCCCAATACTAGGCATTTGTAACACCTCATCGGTCTCGCCGCCAGGACCGTAATTCTAGCGTTGACAAAACCGATGAGGATCTTGCCAGCATCGCCCAATACTTTGGCCGACACTACGGGGCAGCTGATCCACACAGCGCCAAGTCCTCCTGGTCCGGGGCGGATGGTGCCGAACCTGACGTTCTCCGCGCTGCAGCCCGTCTTCTCCACGACTGCAACGCGGACATCCTCCACCGTCACTGAGTCGTCTAGGCCCGAAATGCGCAACTCGGCACACTTCGTAGGCCTGGCGACTCTGACACCATCCTCGGCTGCAAACATGACCCGCAGCTTCTCCGCGAAGGCGTCCGCCGACTTTGCGCCTTCAGCCCCCGGGAACTCGAGCACTCGAGCTCCCGTCTGGGACTTGCGCAGGCTCATGCCTGCCGTCCCGAACTCAGTGGCGAGACTGCGGGCCCTTTGGAAAAGAGCCGCGTACGTCAGTCCGCCACTGACCGCCTCCGGCGACACGGTCACCACCACAGCCGCTGTTTTGGGCGGCTGCAGTTTCCGCGCCTTCTTCTTGGTGGCCGTTGCCACCGGTGGCGAAGGCGGGCCTTGGGCTGCCTTCTGTGCTGCCTTTTTCGCCCGCCTTCGCGACGACTTCGACCCCTCCACTACCTGCCAACGGTCATCGGAGGGACCCGGCTGAGATGGTGGAGTGGGGAGCGGAGGGAACTCCGCTCCGGACTTCGCCGCCGTTTCAGGCACCGCCTTGGCCGGCGCATTGGCTGGAGTCTGGGCCGGCGCCTTAGCCGGGGCCTTCGCCGGTGCCTTGCCACCCTTCCCCGCTCTTTTGGGAGCCGCGGGGGCCGGAGCCGAGGCTGTCGCCGCCGCATACGACACAGCGGGTGCGTTCGGCGCTGTCGCAGCCTTCGGTCGCTGCGACGCGAGCGGGGGGCGTACGACCGGCGCAGGGGGCAGTCTCGCCTCCAGACCGGCCAGACGCCCATCCAGCATATGCTCCACTGCGAGGAGGACCTGGCGCAGCTGGGCGTCAGGTACCTCGACGCTTGCAGGAGCCGGCTGCGACGGGCCAGGCAAGGCCTCTCTTAGAGGCCGCTCAGCCCGAAATTGAGCGAACTGAGCGCTGAGCTCAGCCACCTGGCCCGTCAGACGGTCGTTGGCCGCCCGGAGCCGAGCTACGTCTTCACAGAGGGTGTCGACGACCCCTCCAATAGCGGAAGAGGAGTCCTTCAGGGCTCTTACGAAACAACCCTTCAGGTTCGCCGACTTGGTGGCCACTTTCTGGATTATATCCACGGCCACCTTCGCCCTCTCCTGTAAGGACAAGGGATCCTGTGGGACATCTCCTTCCACTGGCTCTCTGATCCTTAGCAGGAGACCCGAGATCTCCTCCTCCGCTCGGATCTCACCGTCCGCCCTGGAGCGTCTGTAGGACTCCCTCCTGGTGAAGGCGGAGCCTGACGGCAGCGGGACGGGGGCTTGCGACCCATCAAGACGGGTGCCTTTAGTGACTGGCGTCTCCAGGGATGAGTCACTATCTGCATCCCTGGTGTGAACGCGCTTGTTCCCCGTGCTCGCCACCGTCTCCGTCTCCATTGGACGCATACTGGCACCTTCGCCCGTGCCAGCCGCGGCCGACCTGGAGCGCAATCGCTCCGATCTTCTTCGGCTCCCAGCAGTCAGATTGACTTCTGGGAGCCCCACCGAGGTAGGCGGCCCGAGTGCCACCACGACCTCCTTGGACACTGTGTCCACTCCCGAAGAAGAGCTCCCTTTGAGGATACCCTTCTTCGCCCTCCCTCTCTTCGTTTCGGTATCCGTTTTGATCGCCGTTTCGTTTGCTTTTTTGTTTTCCGTGCCGTTGTTGTCTGTTTGTTTTTTAGTTTGTTTATCCATGATTGAACCCACGAGTGGGGGAGAACTAACGGTCGACCCGGGCAGAGATCCCCCAATACCCGGGCAAGCGTACATTTTTAACCCAACCGAGGGGTCCGCAGGTACCTCGGCTTGGGGTGCGCTCGCAACTGAACTTCCCATCAGCCATGCATCCCCTGGCCACGCACCAGAGCTTGGGATTCAGGGTAATTTTTTATAGAGGTTTTCTTCCTCGCGGTCCGGGCGGTTAAGCCAAGACCCACGCCCCCGGACAGAGCCGGGATTACGTTATGCCGACGGTGGCAGAAAGACTACGTCCCCCTGCCTGCTCGGTGGTAGTGTAAGTACACGCCGAGCCCGTCCTCCTTTCTCCACCGCGAGCAGCGGAGAAAACTCTGGCCCCTCCAGGGCCCCATCTTCTGGTTTTTTTATCGAGGTTTCCTCCTCCATGCTCCGAAGAGCGAAGAGCCAGCAGGGCAACCGGCAGCCACGCCCACCCTGCTGGATCAGGCCTTGCCCGAGAGCCGATGGAATGGCTTCCTCTCCTGCTAGAATATTAGCCGCTGGCGATAATCCTCTCCTCCAAATGACGCGGAGGAAATGAGGAGAACAGTGCTATCGCCAGCGTTTCCAGGGTGCACCACGAGGAGGTTTTCTAGCCAGCACCCCTTTTTTACTGTTATCCTACCCTAACTTACCGACTTTAAAAGACATTTAAAAGCAGTATCTTCAAGCTTTGAACCGTGATAAGTAAGTAATAAGGTTAGCTGTCTTTGCAGAAGTTCCTCGAGGTAAAATCACTTTCATTTCCAACTTCCAACGTAATACAGCAGCAAGGATGATGTCATTTTTAGGTTGGTCTGCTATAGGCTTGGGTGACAGATGAGGTCACCTGTCACCCTAGCAGAAGCAGGTCGGGGTTAAGACGCGAGCGCTAGAAAGCGCGCGTTTAATTTTAGAGTAGTGTTTCCACACAGAAGGCGGACAAGCCGAGGTACGTCGGGGTTCCAGGAACTTCCTTTCGATATCCGCAGAAAAAAAAAGCGGCCAAGTGCGAGTCGGACTCGCCCATGACGGTTTCCGTAGCAGCAAGTAACATCATATAAAAGTTCTTGTAGTTCGTTGTAACTTTGATCGACGTTTTAATAATAGTGTATTGATTGAATGAAAGGTAAATTGCAGTTTACGATTTATGACATATTAAAAGAAAACTACTTATTAGATCTCGTTCAAACCAATATTCGGTTAAAGTTTGCAGAGTGATGTACATCATATATTTTTTTTAGTTTTATTATTCTCTTATTTTTAACCGACTTCAAAAAAATGGAGGAGGTTCTCAATTCGTCGGAATCTTTTTTTTTTATGTATGTTCAGCGATAATTTCTTCGTTCATGAACCGATTTCAAAAATTATTTTTGCATTGGAATGGGCGTAGCTTACAGGTGGACCATCACCTGTAAGCTACGCCCATTCCAATGCAAAAATAATTTCGTGACCATATCGAGATCTGATGATGGGATCCCAAGGAAATCGAGGGAACTCCTTAAATATCATAGGCACAATTGTCGCGATTTGGGTACTCGGAATAGTTTTTCGTTTATGTCGGTTACTTTTTGTTAAAATTATAGAAGTTACAGGGGACCGTCCCTGTAACTTCTATACATTTTCCCACTTTGGAAGTGCCTCTTGCGCAAACTTTTCACTTTAGAAAAAATGATATTTAAAATATATCATATCATTTATAAAGACCCCGAACTTATTTGTTTTTTTTTCTATTTTTGTGTGAAAATCTTAATGCGGTTCACAGAATACATCTACTTACCAAGTCTCAACAGTTAAAGTTCTTATAGTTTCGGAAAAAGTGGCTGTGACATACGGACAGGCTACGGAACCCTAAAAACCTACAATGAAAGACTCTAGGTTAATCTCTATAAACACCATTATACAGTACGTCACGTCGAACGAGTAATTACCTAAATTAATCGATTCCAATAACGGAACAAACACTTTTCATCACAAAGTAATTAGATGAGCGAAACGACACCATTCGTTCGTCGTTCTTTCGTTCCAATATTCAATTATTCCTCTTTTACAAATCAGTCGAGCGACGTCGGATTGACTGAGAGGGTGCGAAATTTAATTTCATCCCACCTCGAGAATCAATTATTTATTTGTGATGTTTGCTCAACATGACGTCGCTCATTTTAGTTAGCTGAAATTCATTTATATTCGGGCGTCGAAGCTTCTGATATTCTATATATGTACATATGTGTTTACTTTCGTTTTCGGTGTATGTACCAATATTTTTGCGTTGTCTCTCATGTTTTTATATGATCGAGTAATATTCGTTCACTTGAACTGAAGATCGTTTGAAAGTAGATTGTTTATATAGTTTTTTCTTGACGTAAGGGGATATACACAGAATTTTTAAGTAAAATTAGTTTCAAAGCGATTAACACTTCTTGTCAATTAGTTATTGTTATATAAGACTAGCTTTCACCCGTGGCTCCACCCGCGTCTGTGATAAGTAGCCTAAGTCCTTTCTCAGGCTTTAGACTATCGGGTATAAAATTTCATTTAAATCGGTGCAGTGGTTCAAACATTCATGCAACAGATACAAAGAATACCCAGATACAGGACAACTTATGTTATACACACTACATTTTAAACACAACACAAAGTGTTATACAGAGTGGACGTTCTGTGTACGCGAGTACTACCGCAGCAACGATTATTACAACATTTAATTCATTGGAAAATGGGTGCAGGAGTTCGAGAAGATAGGTTCAACAATGAATCAACCACGATCCGGCCGACCTAGAACATTTAGAGATCCCGAAAACGTCGACCGTGTAAGAGCGTCTATTTCTGAAAATCCTGGACTCTCTACTTGGAAGCGGTCTAACGCCTTAGGTGTGCCCAGAACATCTTTGATTCGTATTCTTCACAAATATTTACATTTATATCCGTACAAAATTCAAATGGTAATATATCAGATGTTTCTGCATCATTCTCCCACCGGAGGCCGGGTCGTATGATTGGGCCTCCGGTTTCACTATCACCCACGAAATATCACATCAACAATGCTGTCATTATTAGGATGATCAAGGACTACCACCTACTACTAGTAGAGTAATAAAGTAAACCGAGCTCATAATATGTCCGATAAAAAGCATGAAAGTGAAAAATATTACCATAACATTCGATTAATGAGCGCCGCTTACTTCAGCATGAATGGGCTGGTACTACCCTCATACTGAAGACTAACGTGTTGTCGTGTTTCGTTGGTATTGTCGAGGCATATTGATGCAGAAGCACGTCACTAGGCCGCCATAGTGTAGTTCGCCATGTTGAATAGTCTGTACTCACAATGATATGACTCCTGATCTAGGATTCTATTCAAGCTTTCAACCAGCAGACTAGAGTCACTTTCACAGGCTTAAATATAAGTATACTAGCTGATCGCTTCGGCTTCGCACGAGAACCTATAGTATTAAAAATAAAGGATTAATATATAGTCAATGTCACTCACAAATAACTTAGCCTTCTTCTTCTTCCTAGCCTTATTCCCAATATTATTTGGGGTCGGCTACTATAATAGTTCAACCGATTTTACCTGAACATTAGTTTTTCCACGGACATAATGGCATCGGGCCTCCGCAACCCTAGGGGAGAACCGAAATTCAAAGGTAACTGAACTAGCTGTCAGTAAATTTGAACGCACTGACTACCCAATAACGATTGCCATAGATGTTCATGACAACCGGGACTGAAGGCTTTACGGGCTCTCCGAGTCACGGAAGCGAATCACTGCCAAACTTCCAAACTCCGGGCGGCTATTAGGAATTTCCTAAGATTTTTTTTCCTTTTTAGTCTGACCCGGGATTTGAACTCGAGACCTCTTGATTAGCAGTCGCATACGCTATCTAAAAGACCAAGGAGGCAGTCAAACTAAATAACTTAGCCTTCTACTGGTAAATTAATTTTCAAATCCTGTTTAGTAAATCTCGAGATTTACCAATTGCAATGTCACAAATTCATAAACTATACATCTTTGGGGCCATCCATTAATCACGTGATGTTTTGTAGCCCCTTTTTACCCCTCCCTCCCCCCTGGTTATACGTGGTAAGGTTTAGGACAAGCCTCCCTCCCCTACCAAAATCACGTGTAATTTTTAGTACCTTCAAAAAATCTTTAATTATTATTTTTAATTATGACATGTTTTTTTATCTATACTAATGTACAAAGGGGTCATTAATCACGTGAGGCTCTGAAGAGTTCGAGGGGGTTCGACAAAATTCACGAAATATAATCAATTCACAAATTCACGAAAAATAATATTTTGACGCGCTTGATGAAAAAGTTAATGCTCGTGATATCATATTATATCATACCCCTCCATGTGATATTCGAACCCCCCTCCCCCTTCAGAGCCTCACGTGATTAATGACCCCTTTGTAGATTAGTATAGACAAAAAAACATGTCATAAGGCATTCGGTGACAACTCACCCCTACACTATTCAAAAATATGAATAAAAAGAAAGCTGAGCTTATAACATGTGAGATATAAAGCGCTGAAGCGAGAAATATTACCATAAATTACGCTTAGTGAAATGTTTAACACAGAATATGAATAATTTCCATATTCATAGCAAATAAGCCCGTTCTATTTCAACCCCAATTAACAATGAAACTCGGGACTTTAAAATTCATTTATATGTCGACTATAGCTGGAAACCATTTGTATTATAAAAATATGTACTCGTAACATAAAAGTTTCTTTTTTAGGGTTCCGTGGTTCATGACTCGGAACCCTTATAGATTCGTCCGTCCGTCCTCGACCTACCGCCCAAACGGTTGGTGCTAGAAAGATGAAACTTTGCATGAATATGTGTCGTAATTACTTCGACAAAGTGCTACAATAAAATCTCGATAAATCTGATAAAATTCATGGTAGTCCATATATTAAAAAAATTATAGCGTTTTTTATAGCTTTTTTATTTCAGGAGTTATGTAGGCCTAACTTGTAAAATGCACTCGGAAAACATAACTGAAAAATAAAGAAACATAAGTAAATATAACATTTATCTATTGGACATGATATATTAATCAAAATCTACCTACTATTAGGGCTGACTACAGAACCGTATTCTTTGCGTGGCCTGACACGCACTTGGTCAATTTTTGTTTTCAGATCAGATTAAAATTGTTCCTTGTAATTTGGTTAGAGTTTATATTGAAGCAGATTATAAGCTGTTAAATATCACGTAATGATCGTTAGAGGCTGAGTAATGATATATGATACGGTTAAAGCTTAATCGTGGCTAGCTTATCACCATCATCATCACTTATTGAAGTCCACTGCTGGACGTAGGCCTCTCCAATAGCACGCCACTTAGTTCGATCCTCGGTTTTTCGCGTCCAGCTCCATTGGCTGATGTATAGTGCTATTTTAGGTTCCTTTAAATTAAAGAGTTCTTTGGCCATCAATTTATAAATTATTAGATCATAAAGTTGGTAGATAAATTTTCCGCTTAGCTTATAGAAGAATTTCGATGTAAATTGACGTTCCTTTAAAGAACCTGACAAATCAGGTTAAGAACTGACTTTTCAAATATCTGATAAAGAAGGGCTCGTCAGATAGAATTGCAGACCAACAAACAGACCACGAAGTGAATTTATAAGGGTCTTTCGATTTCTTCTTTCACAAAACACAGTTCGCTGTATGCCTGTGGAATGCCCTACCGGAGGCTGTAAAGCAGGCACAGTCGGTGAATACTTTTAAGAGACTCGTTAAGGATCACTATCTATCTCTGTAACAACTATGAGCTATCTGAATATGTATAACTATGTCTATGAATGTATTCATGTTTATAATATGTATATATATATGTGTGTATTAGTAAATTGTAAATGTGCACCACTAACTACAATTACTTTTAAGTATAGTCCATCGTAAGGTTGCCTGGAAGAGATCGCAGTCTGCGATAAGGCCACCCATTGTACCTTTGCTTTTATTGAATTATATCCTACAATGTATCTCCTGTATTATGATGTGCAATAAAGAGTATCTATCTATCTACGCAACTAACTACAACTGCGAATCCCTTTTGCGCAGAAAATAAAAATCAGCAATCATACGTGCATATTCTTACGTATACAAGTCGAGTCTTTTTGTTCTGCGCAAATACTCCAAGTTATGGTCGTGATACTGCGCAGTCAGACTAAAACAAACACTCATACGTCTACTGGGCTACGTAAGGATCAATAAGTACCACTTAACGCGATTCCTATCGAGCAACATGGTAAGGAATAGCTATACGCGGGCGTATTTATGTGTGTGTGAAAATGAATCGTTGTTTTAATTGTTATGATGTTGATATGTGTGAATTTAAAAAAGACTTTCTTAAAGAAAAAAAGGCTATTGCTTTGTATGTTGGTATAAAATGTGTATGTGTGAAGATTTCAAAAAGAGAATATGACAGGCTATTTTTTATGGCTACTGCTTTTCGGTCCGACACAGGCCGCATTGAGCAAAGCCCTCTTCTCAAACTTGTTTGAACTCAGTTTCAAGTGTACGGCTGAACTTCGATTTTTACTCAAAGCGACTGCCATTCCACGATCCAATTACTACTCGACGATATTAGAGTCTTTTGAATAACTGTTGTGGAATCATTTCAATAAATAATTCAACCATTTTAATACAAAAATAAATTACTACCAATCATTTCAATAAATATTTCAACCATTTTGGTACAAAAATAAACGACTACCAATTATTTCAATAAATATTTTGAAATATAAAAATAAATTCCATAAATTTTTTGAAATGAAAAATTGAAATGCTTTTTAAGGTGTATTATCTGGTCAGGTTTGTAGATATTGGCAAATAATTAGTCTTTTAATTCGTACACTTTGTAAATTATTTTGTTTTTTTCAAATCTTCCGCGTCATGATAATATATCTTCTGTGTCATAGACATCAATGTATGTATACCCATATGTATCTTCTTGGTTTATGTTCAATAAATGTTTGCATGCTCTGCAAATATTCATTATAAAGTTTCTGTGTATTTTATTATACTTTTTTTTGTTAATACACACATATTATAATATGGTGTGATCAAAAAACGAGTGTATATGTATTTCTATCAGTGGTCTAGTACCCATTGTCCAAGCTTTGCTTAGTTTCCTAATAGATGGCGTGTTTGCGACATAATCCTTACTACTACTATAAATACAAAACTAACTTTGTCTGCCTGTCTGTCGCACTTTCATGCTAAAACTACTGAACCGATTAAAATTAAATTTGGTACACAGATAAACTAGAGCCTGAGGAAGGACATAGGCTTTTATACTTTTTATCTCAAAAATCTACATACACGAAGGCGGAGCCGCGGGTGAAAACTAGGATTTAATATTTCAGACATCTGATAGACAAAATGTTCGAAAAATATACTGACTAATATATAAAACTGTTCCGTTACAGACAATACACAGCCAAACCTGAAGCTGAAATTTGGCAAGCACCATAAGAGGATTTTGGAAAATTCCACCCAATTATACATCAGAATAACACGTAGGCGAAGCTGTGAATAAAATTTGTATTAAATATTATGTTAAAATACTTTAGTATTTGATAAAAACAAAGAACTTAATTATTAAACTGTCTCCCACACTTAATGTAATAAATAAATAATGAGAAATATTATGGCAACCATACGATTGTTTGGTTTGAACAAATTCTCGGAACTTAACGAATATAATTATTCCAATCTTCAAATCTATGTAGGCGTTAAAAATACATGACTGAAATTCTGATTAACCTTTTACAAACACACAGGTCACACAGAGTTATGTCATACTAGGTTTGGGTCGCGGCTCCGTCTGTACAGTTCAAATCGGTACAGTGGTTTAGGCGTCATAGTTTAACACAAAGACATACAGACAAATACAGAGACACAGAGTTATTATTTCTACGGATTAGAAAGATAGAAAGAAAAATAATATCTAGGTATATACGAACACTAGCCGTGCCCCGCGGTTTCCCCCGCGTAAAAAAAAAAGCCTATAGCCTATAGCCTTCCTTGATAAATGGACTACCCAACACTGAAAGAATCATTCAAATCGGATCAGTAGTTCCAGAGATTAGCGCGTTCAAACAAACAAACTCTGCAGCTTTATAATATTATAGTATAGATATAGATTATATAACTGAAAAAATCGGAAAAGTATGAAGTTTGCCAAGTATTTTACAAGTTAAGCCTCTATAATTCATGAACTAACGAAGTCATCTAATCCGTTATATGTTTGCTTTAAATTTTATTATATGGACCACCATCACGAATTTTTCCAGATTTTTTGATCCAGCCGTTTAGCTTTTAGAGGGGGGGGGGGGGCTGTTTTTACAAAAAAGTACCCTTTAAAGTGGAATTTCTCGCAAACGGATACCTAGATCAAAAAATCGTCTTAGAAACCCTTTTATTGTTTTAAAAAAACCTACCAAATGATACCCAACACAATGGGGTAGCCGCGAGAGAAGAAAACCGAGTCATATACTTCGGAACCCTAAAAATTCGTTTATTTGTTTACTACCTAGTCGCGTACGGCGAGTTAAATAAAAATAATAATTTCAGAGTCGATAGCCTACATATCCACTACATATAATAACGGACTAAAATCAATAAGAACCGAGTATTTTAAAAATATATTGCAATAAAAAGCGGCCAAGTGCGAGTCGGACTCGCCCATGAAGGGTTCCGTATCAGCAAGTAACATCATATAAAAGTTCTTTTAGTTCGTTGTAACTTTCATCGATGTTTTTATACTACTGTATTGATTGGATGAAAGGTAAATTGCGTGTTACGATTTATGACGTATTAAAAAAAAACTACTCACTAGATCTCGTTCAAACTAATTTTCGTTGGTAGTTTGCATGGTAATGTACAACATATATTTTTTTTAGTTTTATCACTCTCTTATTTTAGAAGTTAGAGGGGGGGACACACACATTTTTCCACTTATAAAGTGGCTCTCGCGCAAACTATTCAGTTTAGAAAAAAATGATTTTAGAAACCTCAACATCATTTTTGAACACCTATCCATAGATATACCACACGTATAGGTTTGATGGAAAAAAAATTTTTGAGTTTCAGTTCCAAGTATGGGGACCCCCAAAATGTATTGTTTTTTTTCTATTTTTATGTAAAAACCTTAATGCGGTTCACAGAATACATCGACTGACCAAATTTCAACAGTATAGCTCTTATAGTTTCGGAAATAATTGGCTGTGACATACGGACGGACAGACAGACAGACAGACTTGACGAATCTATAAGGGTTCCGTTTTTTGCCATTTGGCTACGGAACCCTAAAAACGGGGATAATGTATTCCTTTTCAGAGACTCAATAGTCTTATTTTTAGCAATCAGGCTTTTGGTAATCAGGCCGCCCTTTGTATATATCTAAAGAGGTGTCCTGTCTATTTTTACAACCCAGACTTTCACTTATAAAAGATTCTGATATCTCTATAGACCGACGCCTGTGAAATTCAATAGCCTTTATTCAGAGTATGTAATTGTCGACACCCTGGAAAGTCCCGCCCGGGATCAATACAGCCCACCGACCTTGGGGAGAGGTTTCAGAAGAAAAGTATACACCCCAACTCAGGTATAGCTTTTGATATTCGATATTGGGGTGACAAAGTGATTTTTACTTGTTATTTTTAACTACAGGCAAGTATAAAGCAAGTTAAGTCATGTTTTTTTTTTGGTGACGTTTACTGACGACTTACGGTTGTCATGAACATCTATGGCAATCATAGACATGGCAATCGTTATTGGGAAGTCAGTGCCCTCAAATATACTGACAACTAGTTCAATCTTCGAATTTCAGTTCTCCCTTAGGGTTGCGGAGGTCCGATGCCAGTCGCTCCGTGGAAAAACTGAAATTCAGATAAAACTGGTTGAACTAGTAGCCGACCAAAATAAACTTGAGAATAAAGGCTCGGAAGATGTTACGTTGACGACTTACGATTATTTTCCTCGGTGTTTTTTTATGTTTTTCCATTTATTATTGACTAGCTTTCGCCCGCGGCTCCGCCCGAGTGTATGTCGGTTATCGCGGTAAAAAGTAACCTATGTCCTTTCCCAAGTTCAGTTCTATCTTCATACCAAATTTCATCAACATCGGTTCAGTGGTTTAAGCGTGAAAGAGTAACAGACAGACAGAGTTACTTTCGCATTTATAATATTAGTAGGGATTATGACGGACTTCACATGACTGTACATATATGTCAGTTCCAATATACCACAGCCCAGAAATAAACTGTACATATATTTAAACCTACCAAAGTGACTCTACTCTGCCTGATGGAAAGCATTAATAGAATCCAGGAGTAGGGGCCATCATCCTCATTGTGAGTGCATACAATGAAGCATGGTGACCCACACCATAGCGGTTTAGTGGTCTCACGCTCACTAACCAGAAATGATAGGATGAATGCTGTTATTTTAGGTTGGTCTGTGAGGGTAGTACTGCGCCGATCAAGCCGGCCCATTCGTGCTGAAATCAGCTTAGCTTTACTACCTATTAAACTTATGTGAGTGGGCTGTAAAGTTATCAACCTAACGACAATACACCTTGTATTGTCGTTAGGTTTCTTCTTACTGAGTTTACCACATATATTGAATTCACATTCACGGTGCAAATTTCATTCATTAATTATAAAAGATAACTGTGGTTCACGTTGAGGTCAGAAACTTTTCCACCTCTTTATTAGTTCGAATATAGTGAATTCTGATGTTTTATGAGGTAAACGCTAAAATATGTTAAAATATGGTACATACCTACCATATATGTATTTATATCCCATTCTTTTAAAAAAATCTCTCCCAAATGTATCTCATTAATCGGATGACTATCCCATTTAATATTTTCACTTTTCAAATACAAATAAAGTGAGTTATTTTCAATAATTTTTTTTTGCATTATGTAGTACATCAGGCATTTTATACTTTTATCTAACAATCCATTAGAACATGTATAAGAGGGACTAAAACGTTTTGTGAGCGAGTGTACGAGGGTGAATTTTCCCCTTTATTACGTGTCACATTATACTCCAGCAACTGCATAATTACAGCAGTCTTTACTGCCAGTCTGTGCGCTGTAGACAATAACACTGAATACTGAACAAACTTAAACTGTTTTGGTCACGTCACAAGTTGAATTTAGCAAAATTGTATGCTGTAAACTAAAACTAACAAGTGATTCATACAAGCAATATACTCCATTTTGAGATACCTATCAACAGCTTGATTCGCTGATTTTTATAAAAAATAGTGCCTGAAATGCCTATATATAATTTAGAAAAAGAAGTAGTAGAAAATGTACAGTATTGTAAGGTTTCTATAAGTAACTCGTCGTTAATTACCTCTGGCTGACCAGTTAGGATTACGAATTACTGAACTATCAAGCCTGTCTAGGTTACCTAAATCTTTTAGAAGTGAAGTAAGCCATTTGGAAGCCAGTTCAATTAGCAACTTAATCTGTAGCTTTTCCGTATGTGATAATGAGATACTACAATTATCTAAGCGTCATAAGAAATTATTGTCTCAAATCAGCTTTGTTTGGGCAAAAAAAAGTACGTGTAATTTAATTTATTTAATGGCATGACTCTGATAAGCGTGGGAGTGGGCGCATTTCCGTCACATGTGTAGATAATTAGGTTTGGCGCACATAATATATGTGTACAATGTGTGTGTATATATTTGTTTATGTTGTATGAATCCTACTAGGCCCCAACCCGCACTCGGTCATCGTGCGTGCCGATGTATGGCCTTAATCCTCTCCTGAGAGGGGCCTGTTTGTTTATGACTCATCCGATTAGTATATGCTGCAAAAAATATTCGCTGTATGAGATCTCAGCGTCTGCATTAAAATATATTGTTATAAACTACAGCTTTAATATGCTTCATTTTATAACTCATGGGTTGCATTTATTTTAATGAGACCATAGACCATTTTTATTGAAGCCTTCCCAAAATGACTCTACTCAGTCTGATGGAAAGCATGAGTAGAATCCAGGAGTAGGGGTCACAATCCCCATTGTGAAAGAATTCAATGCAGCATGGTGACCCATACCATGGCGGCCTGATAAAGTTCCTATCATCATCATCATCAACAGCCTTCAACAGTCCACTACTGGACATAGGCCTCTCCTTAGAAAGGAGGTTTTGGCTTACTATACCACGCTGGCCAGACGGGTTGGTATAGGGTTGGTTTTAAGTTTTCCTTCTCTTTGCATCGATGTTGTCTTGCGTAGTTTATCCCTTAGTCGCCTTTTACGACACCCGCGGGATGAATAGGGGTAGGATGGCGGGTGGCGGAGGAGGTGGTCACCTTGTCGGACCACCGGCACATCGTGTTCGACGTGGCCATCCACCGCCCCAGTGCAAGGTTGGACCGCCGCAGTAGCTGCCCACCGCGACGATGGTCCCTCAAGCGGATGAACCGGGATATGCTTGCCGCCGCAGCCATCGTCGCGGATTGGCCAGAGGTAGAGGAAGAACGGGTCTCGTCCGATCCGGAAGCGCAGGCGGCCTGGTTTCGTAGCGTCATGACTAACGTCTGTGACGCGTCGATGCCGCGGATCAGGCCGGGAGGCAAGAGGGGTTCTGTGTACTGGTGGACACCGGAACTCGAGCAACTTCGAACAGCGTGCTCGAGGGCCCGTCGCCGGTATCAGAGAACCCGAAGAAGACGGCGAGCCACGGCCGAGGAGATCATCGAAGCGAGGCGGGAGTATGGCGACGCAGCAAAATCTGTGAGCCTCGCTATCGCAGAAGCCAAGGCTCGGTCCTGGAAGGAGCTCATTGAGGGACTGGACAGGGACCCATGGGGGCGCCCGTACAAATTGGTACTGAGCAAGCTCAGACCGTGGGTCCCCCCACTAACGCAGACCCTGGACCCCGAGTTCGTGGGAAGAGTGGTAGATACCCTCTTTCCCAGGGACCAGGGTAGTCCCTCCTATTCTCCGCTGCCGTTGGATCATATTCCGTGGTCCGACGACTTCAACGTGACGGAGGATGAGCTGGACCGAGCTGTGAGGCGACTCGCCGCCCGCAACACCGCCCCGGGCCCAGATGGGATCCCGGGCCGAGTATGGGTGCACGCTTTGGCGATCCTAGGGGATGGGCTGAGGCGGCTGTTTACCAGCTGCCTTCGCAGCAGCGTATTCCCCTCCGACTGGAAGGAAGCCAGGCTGGTACTCATTCAGAAACCGGGCAGGACTGCAGATTCTCCCTCGGCGTTCCGTTCCATATGTCTGCTGGACGAGGCGGCGAAACTTTTTGAAAGAGTTATCGCCGCCCGTGTCAGCCAGCACCTGTCGCAAGTGGGCCCTGACTTATCAGACAGCCAATTTGGCTTCCGACAAGGACGTTCAACGCTGGATGCGATCGATCGCGTCCGTTCCTTGTCGGAAGAGGTTGTCTGTCAGGGGGGAGTGGCGTTGGCCGTCAGTCTCGACATAGTCAACGCCTTTAACTCCCTCCCGTGGTGGGTAATTAGAGAGGCACTGGTATATCACCAGTTACCTGTCTACCTGCGAGACATCATCGGGGCCTATCTTCGTGACAGGTCCATATCCTATATGGGTCGGGACGGCGAAGAACATCGAAGGGAGGTCACATGCGGGGTACCCCAGGGATCGGTCTTAGGACCTCTCCTATGGAACCTCGCATATGATGCGGTCTTGAGGACCAGCTTGCCCCTTGGAGTGTGTGTCGTCTGCTACGCGGACGACACTCTAGTACTGGCCAGGGGGCATGGCTTCCAGGCAGTGTTAGAGCTCGCCGAGCTGGGGGTGGCCTGTGTCGTCAAAAAGATCAACGACCTGGGTCTAAGGGTTGCACCTCATAAGACAGAAGCTCTGTGGTTTCACAGGAAACGCGGAGGTGCCGTTCCTACTCGCTCTCTTATCAGAGTGGGAGGAACGGAGGTCGAGGTCGGTCGCCACATTAAGTACCTCGGCCTCACCCTAGACAGCCGCTGGAGCTTCGAGGAGCATTTCGAGCGGATGATCCCCCGAGTCCGGGGGGTGGCGGGCTCCCTACAAAGGCTGTTGCCTAATTTAGGGGGTCCGCGGGAGGAAGTTCGCCGCCTTTACGGTGCGGTGATACGGTCCATGGCCCTCTATGGAGCGCCGATTTGGGTCAGGCGCCTATCGGCCTCCTCCCGCTGCCGAGCTAAGCTCAATCAAGCGCAGCGGGTAGCGGCCATACGGATCGTACGAGGATACCGCACCATCTCGTCTGAGGCGGCGACTGTCCTGGCACGTTTCCCGCCTTTTGATATCCTGGCGGATATGGACGCAAAGGTCTATGACCAAATTCGTGTCATTCGCCGGGATGAGAGCGGGGAAGACCAGGACGTGCTCGGAATGCGGCGGAATGCTCACCGACAGGCACTAGCCCAGTGGCGTGCGCGGCTGGAACAGCCGCAGATCGCGCGTCAACGCGCTGTTGGTGCCATTCTGCCTAACCTCGAAGCTTGGGTAGGTAGGGAGGGAGGTCATGTCACGTACCGACTTACTCAGATACTCACCGGGCATGGCTGCTTCGGTGAGTATCTGAATAGGATAGGACGCGAGGAGACGCCACAATGCCACCACTGCGCAGCCGACTGGGACTCCGCCCAGCACACGCTGGAGGACTGCCCCGCTTGGGTGTCTGAACGCGAAGTCCTAGTTGGCCAAATCGGACGAGACCTGTCCCCGCCAGCAATCATTGCTGCAATGCTGGCGAGCGAGGAGGGATGGGGCGCAGTGGTCTCTTTCTGTGAAGCTGTAATGCTTCAGAAAGAGACCGCTGAACGGGATCGGGAGAGGGCCGACCCTGAGCGTAGAGGACGTCGGCGACAACACCAGCCCTCGAGGGCACCGCAAGCTACCAGAGAGTGGGGATCTTTGGTAGCAGATTAACTGTTGCGGTTAGCAGTAGGATGGCGACCTACGCGATAGGCGATAAAAGCTAGGGGGAAGCCTCTTTGGCTTCCCTCGGGATAGAGCCTTGATAGGCGCGGCGTCAATCCTGGGGGGGACCTGAAATAATATGGTCCGGGTCCTCCCTAGAGCAGGGTGCATGAGTCCGGCGATCGGGGTGGGTTTTAGTGGAAACACCACATACCCCTGGCTTCTGTATCCCCGAGGAGCCGGGGATCCGAAGGGATTTCCCACCTCGAAAAAAAAAAAAAAAAAAAAAAAAAAAAGGGGTGGTGACACTCTGTATTAACGGATGTCCGTCGATTTAAAAAAAAGTTCCTATACTTTTTTTTAAATCGACGCCAATGTATTGTCATTTATCCTTTCTAAAGTGATAGATATAGTAGAAAGGGAGAACACGTAGACAATTTGTAAATATAAAATGTTTAAATCCAAGGTTGTGATGTAGAAACGTAAATGGGTCAAAACTTGCATAATGCATTTATCGATTTTACTCCTCAGTGTGGTGCCAACTTGTCTACATTTTGTAGTCGCAGTCGACATGTCCAGACCTGTTATTCTTGCTATATATTTTGCAAAGAACTTCAGTTATAACTCCTAAAGCATTATATATGTTTAAAAACAGCAGTAAAATTAAGTCGTAAAATTTTGTATATAGAGCATGATCAGTTTTGGTACTGGGTTTATGGCTATGGTATGTATGTACATAGGAATATATAAATATATTTATCATTAGTTCATAATCGTAGTTATTTCAGACATCTAGCACAAACGCTATTTAGTTCCAGAACTAAACTGAGCTTGTACTAAGAAAGCTCCAGTTTTACAAACTTTTCAACCCAGGTGGGTTTCAGATGCAGACAATCTAATATTTATCTATGATTTAAGTTATACCACTATTTGGTATATTAACTTTTTAATCCGAAACAAACACAGACTTGTATAATTAGGACTCACGATGATTACACCGGTACATAGACAACAGAGAAGAGGAACCAATAGAGTAGGGCATAGCGCACTAGTGTTGAGTGCGTTCATAACAATCTCGATTGTAATATGTAAAGATACATTCAATAGCATCTATTGTCTGAAAGTGAAAGCCACCTGGGTTGAAAAATTCGTAGGCTGACCCATAGATGGCACTACTAGTTTTAAATCTATAACCTAACCTTGAGAAGACACGTGTATGAATTTGATAGTTACGTTCGTCGTATTAGTAGCATTTTGAGTGAAGCAATTTCTGTTAGTTTCAAAAAATGGATAAAAAGGAATTTCGTTGGTAAAAATACTTTTTAAAATGCTTTTACCAGCATCAACTGGATGTTTGTTTGTTTATAGCCAACTTTAATAAGTAGTTTTTTTATTGTAATTTTAATTGTATTGAACCTACGAAGTAACTTTCTTAGGTCATCAGCTTTCTGACACAGAAAGTCCTGGTAACATCGGTGAAGGTGTTTCAGAGATTAACCGGAACAAATAGATAAACAGAAAGATAAAAAAATAGAAATTGCTTTTTTGATGCTATTACCGTAGTATACTTTGATATGCATTTAGTAAAAAACTTGAACATCTTACACACAAAATCATCTATTCCCAAACTAAGCAGAGCTCGTATTATGGTTTCTAAACAACTGATATAAATGCATAAACATACTTTTTTTTCGTAAATACATACATATTATACATAGAAAACACCCTGACTCCGAAACAAATATTTGTGGATCACACAAATATTTAATCCGACCCGGGAATCGAACCCGAGACCTCTTGATCAGCAGCCGCATATGCTAACCACTAGACCAACAAGGCAGTAAAGTAAAAAACACAGGCAGTAAAAAACTTCACTGGCCCATCAATCAAAATCAGCCACACAATTATCTTTACTATATAATTTCATCAAAACCCTAAAAAATATTTAATTAGTCAATTAAATTTCAGTCGTTACTAAGCGTTTAGCATAAGGTCAGATGTATACCTCGAAATTGTTCATAAGCTTGAACGTTAAATTTAGAACTCAATTTGTATCTGAGCGGCACAAGATAACTCGTTTATAAGCCTTAACTGAAATAGGTACGGGCTTTTGCTTTTAATCTTATTATAGAGCTACTAGTTACCAGCTTCTGTTGGTTATCATGTGGTATAAATGAGTTGAAGTCCGTTTGAACATTTAATTCTATTGGCGTGTTTATTAATACTGCTTTTATAACTGAGTTAGTCAAAATGACTTTACTATGCTTGAAGGTAAACACGAGCAGATGCAGTTGGCCGTTTGCAGTGTTGCTTAGGCGGGTGGCACGTCGCTTTCTACTTCACCAAGTGTCGTGAGTTCAAATCCCACGTGTGACAACACTTCATTCACAAATTGTTGTTCTGAGTCTAAGTGTTCTGTTTTCGTTTCGTCATATATGTTTGCAAAGTCTCCCGCGACATAGGGTTTAAACACCCATGTGGAGGGTGGTGGTCATCATACCCGTAGTGAGTGTAGACAATGCAGTGTGGAGGAACGGGTATCGTGATCCTCCATCACAAAGGGAGGATCCTCCGACCAGGCGAGGTGATCATGCTTGGCGGGCCGCTGCACAACAGTTGATGTTGGGATATTGTATACATGCTAATCGGTGCGAGAATTTCTCTATCGCGATTCAGGATTAGTAGTTACTCCGTATAGTTCATTCCGTGTTTTCTTTCGTAGTTCAGTTTTTATTCGGTAGATGGCGCTCTTGTATCTTTTCGACGCGCTGTATGTGGAAGTTGGCATAATGAGATGCTACTGCATCATTGAGCTTCTATTCTCGCACACACCAGTGAAACAGGACAACACGAAAACTGTTATTTAGGTTGGTTTACTATAGGGGTATCTATACTAGAGGGTAGTATCACCCCGGTCGAGCTGAAGTCAGCGTGGTTCTATTACTTTCAAAAGTTCTAGGCATTCGGATTACCGTATCTAATAAGATGAAAAAAAAATGTTATGAAAGCGAGTGTAGGTATAAAATTCTAATAGTTACAGGATGCATAGATGTAATGTATAATTTTCTAATAAATAATTTTAGATTACGTACTTTGTATTTACAATTACTTCAACGTACCTATTTTCAATTATGATTTAGGCATAAAGGTGGTCCTACACAGAGCAGACCGCCTGAGGCCGGCAGTCGGGATGGTTTTAAGTAACAAAAACAAATATTCTTGGTTCCTAATTAGTCCGTGAAGAGCCGGAGATCCGAAAGTGTTTTTATCAGGTCAACTAAAAAAAAGATTACATTAAAATGTGATGACACCCTGATTTTTCCTGGTGCAAAAGATATCCATTGTAAATCAGCGAGGCAACGGTGCCGCTTGTGGTTACGGGTAGACCATTTCAATTTCATTGTTCATTTACAGGTTCATATTTAAATTTAACTTCTGTAGATATTTTGTCTTTTATGATATGAAATAAAAATAATTACTAAAATGTGTAAAAATATACAGCCATACACATCTTTGACTAGTATAACACACATTTCTTAGTTACATTTGTAGATAAAAGTAATAAAAATCAACAGTACCTATTGCATTAAATTTGAAATTAATATTAAGTTAAATAAGTAAGGGAGCATAAGAAATTGAGGATAGGTTACAAGACTATGAGTACGCGCATTTTTCTGCGTTGACAAATAGGCAACCATCTGAAGTCGAAATATGATCATACTTACGCAGATTAAAAACTTTTTAAGCAATCTCATTTGCTCTTAAATAAAGAAATGGACAAAATTTACCTTAAAAGTTCGTTTTTGTAGCATTGTGTTAATTAAAAAGCAGATTCAGATAGGTTTTTCAAGTCAGAAATTAGTTTTTTAAGAGGTTTTAGGAAGACCTATAATAACTGTCGCATTTACCTAACTCAAACAATAAATTGAAACTTAGATCCCATGAGATACACAACAGTTCCGTAGCGAATTTCCCTCGGGATTCCATAGTGTAATCAGCTTCTATAAAACGCAAACTACGTATTTTATAACCAACAGACGCGACGGCGACGCGATACTTCCAGACTTCAATGTTACTACATTGCGAGATAACTGCATTGTAAAAACTATACGAAGTAGTTTCATTACAAATGCTTTTGAAACTTTTGTTTTGTACAAATTTATAATTTACTTGAATTTTTAAAATCATATGCAGCAAACTATATGAACTCTTAACGGCTTTAAAGTTCATTTTCACGTGCCTTAAAAATGCTCCTAATCTTCCTTGTAGTGAAAGAATGGCTGATATTACGTTTGGTTAGTGAAGGCTACTTAGTAGCAAAGTTAAAGTCAAAGCTACAGGTCAATGTACCGTGATAATATTGACCTATACCTTAAGTAGAGCTCAGGGATACCGGCACAGGTAACGAAGTTATTCCACCCGATTTCGTTAAGTAGGCGTACACTACGTGCCTATACTGCGAACTATTTCTACAAAGAACATTCTTTGAACTACAAAATATTAAGCTATACCGCTATATGTACTGTATATAAGTATATGCCGTACTGAGAGGCTAGTATATTGTAGTAGTTTAGTACAATGCAAAGTTAACCAGAGTTGACAGAATGGATGGAGTTGTTATTTATTCGCCATGATCACGGAGTATCTTTTTGTTAACGATACGCGTTAACAAAAATGTACATGGTAGCAATCCCGCAGATTTCCATTTTAATTACTTTTGAGTATTTACTATTTAAAGAAAAATAAAATTTAAAAATTTAAAGTCTATTGTTGTACAAAACGAGATGGAGATCAACACAAAGCGTGTGCCCATGTGGGCGAAAACCGAGAGTAGGGTGGGTAAACGAGGGCAATTTTTTACGTTTGTTCACTTTTGTGTTTGATGCTGTACATATATTTATTTTACTTTTAGTAACTTGTAATATAAATGCCGCTATCTCGGGATAATGTGAAGTTGAAAAGTTGGTCTTGTAATCTGCAATTAACAATATTTAATTAATGTTTGTATTATCATCAAAGTCAACAACACAAGGTCAAGCCTTGAGTTGTTGACTTTGCTGAGGTTGAGGTCTCCTGTCACAAGTATTTTGTATTTAAAAGGAGACTTCCCGTTTGTAAAGAATTGTCTAACGAATTAATAAAGTTATTATTATTATTATTATATATAGTATTTTAAGCGCTACCTGTTCCACTAGTCCAATTGTGTAGATGGTAATGGAATTTCTTGCTCTGAAATGCTGGTTTTACTTGTCTCATGGGACTTCTGAGACGAAAAAGTCTCAAATATACTTGATGGTGAGTCTACCCCTGTGTAATTCCATGGGGAAACACAATTAGACTAGAGGGATAGACCCGTAATAATAGTATTAGTTGTCACAGTTATTAAACAGGACTGTGTTTAAATTGTTCTTTATTGATAAATATTTATTCTACCTACCCACAAAAACACCTCATTTTGTAGGTTCGTGAAGTTTTCATAAATTTTGCATACTAGTTTTGTCTACGTGTCTCTCTCTCACTCTCTTCCTCTCTTTACCTATTATTAAATTCTAGACTATATGTTTCACTTTTGTAATTAAAAAAAAAACATAAAAAAGTAATCAGTTAGTAGTCAGTTGGTTGCAGTTAAAACAGTATTCACTCACCTATATTTGCACTGCTTGTCAGCATTATCTTCCATCTTACACCTCCACTCCACTCCTGATTTCGGATGGTCCGAACAGCGCTGATGTCCGAACTCTTCCGATGATTCTCGACCACTTCCGAAGTGAATGATTTAACGTCCAAAGTTTTATACACAGAACACGACTTTAATTGTTTATCACTATTTAATTTCCATGTTTTTCTTTTTATTCACTGCTTTATAGAATTAGAAATTTGATAATTTCTTGAAGACAGCTATTAAAAAAAATATGAGATAGTTTTACCACCTACATAAGTAAGTATAATAAGTGGTAGATACAAAACCGTACATAATAAACCTGTTACACCCTTGTAAGTAACGCGATACGTAGTTTCATGCTTTTGCTTTATGCTTTTTTTATTCAAAACTTAGACATACTATTTTATACTTTTAATATATACATACAATTATATAGAATGGAAATGTCTCTTTGTATTATGAAAGGAACAGTTTTTTAATAAATGCAACTGGAAGTAATATTGTAGGTACTTGTATCAAAATATCTTTTTCAGCAAGTGTAGTCTCTTTTAATGATGGTTAAGAAAGAAGACAACTAATACAATTGGCTCATAAGACATTTTTTATAAAAATACCAACATCATCATCATCTCAACAACAGCCTTTAACAGTCCACTGCTGGACATAGGCCTCTCCTTTGAAAGGAGGTTTTGGCCTACTATACCAGGCTGGCCAGACGGCTTGGTAAAGGGTTTGTTTCAAGTTTTCCTTCTCTTGGCAGTGATGTTAGCTGCTTATTTTGTTAGTTCAGTCGCCTCTTACGACCAACTTAAAATACCAAAAAATAAGAATAAAAATAATGTAATGGATAATTACTAAATAATATTTTCAAATTAAGACCCCTCTAACTTGTGTGGAAGATTGACTCACCGCTATAAAAGTATCAACCCTTAAGAGTAAATAACACAAAACTAATAATGTTATTGCAGCTACTTAAAAGCAGCTTTATTAGTAACTAGCTTTCGCCCGCGGCTGCGCTCGCGTCTATGTGTAAAATAGTAATATGTAAAAAGTAGCCTATGTCCTTTCTAAGGCTTTAGACCGTCTGGAATTATTTAAATCGGTGGAGTGGTTTTTGAGTTTATCGCGAAGTAACAGACAGACAGACGCGGCGGAAGACTTTATTTTAGAATATGTAGTTATGTGTTTTACACTATAACCTGTAACCGTAGGATCATTAGATCTTGATAGTAGTAGACTACATAATACTGTGTAGGCAGGGGTAATGGTTCTCAAACACAAAAGAAGGATCGTACAACCAGACGATATAAACAAGCCTAACGGTTCGCGGCCCATCGGCCGATGTTAGGCAGTTGTACAAAGGCTAATAGGCAAGAAAACTTCTATATCGCGATGCTTGATCAATAATTACTACATACAGTTTGATGTTTCTACGCGTTGATGAATGTTTTTGCTGTACCGTATGTGGAAGTTTTCTTTTTTTTTTTTTTTTTATATTTAAGCCTGCCAAAGTGACTCTACTCTGCCTGATGGAAAGAATGAGTAGAATCCAGGAGTAGGGGTCACCATGCTTATTGTGAGGGTAGGCAATGTAGCATGGTGACCCCTACCATGGCAGCCTGGTTAGATTATTCTGCATCATTCTCCCGGCCTTCGAAGGGCGGGAGAATGATGCAGAATGATTGGGCCTCCGGTCTCACACTCACCAACGAAATACGACAGCAAGAATGCTGTCATTATTAGGATGGTCTTCTGTGTGAGGGTAGTACTGGCCGGGTCGAGCCGGCCCATTCGTGCTGAAATCGCGTGGCTCTACTACCTCAAAAAGTTGTTGTGTGTCAAAAAGTTGCCACAACAACATGTATGAAATCTTGAAAACAAAAAAAAATCTTCCTTTTTAATGCACTATAGTTCTAATCCAAAAGCCACATGTGTGAGACTAGATAATCCTTCACGTTGTCTCTACCAAATTGATTCTGATCCCTTCAACCCTTAATTACAATTCCCTTACGGAAACAACCCTCGGATACATCAATGTCAATAGAAAAAGCATTACCAAGAGTAGATATTTTTCCTTGAACTCCTAACATACTGTAGAGCGTCTTCGCGCGGAAATTCGCAATAATTTAGGCCTATTACACACTTGCCAGACAGTGATAGCAGATTAATTGCTACGATCAGCCGTAGGAAAGTGACCTCATCGCAAAATTACAATTAAACCGCAAAATACAACGATTAGGCCGATAGGCATAGGGAAGTTTAGATTTCCCTGAGGACAGTCTAGTTAGTCGTCGCGTCGAACCTCGGGGGACCTGAGAGAACATGGTCCGGGTCCTCCTAAGAGCAGAGCGCCTCAGCCCAGTCGTCGGAGTGGCACATCCTGGTTGCACCAAATGATTTTGCACCTTATCACCAAAAAAACGGGATATCACACACTGTGTGGGTAATAGATCAAAAAAATATTTCTAAGAATAGTCGTCTAAAAATATATTGAAACACTATATCTCATTGTGAGTTAGGAACCTATAAGACGATGTTCCTAACTAAAACTGGAAAACGTTTAAATCTATTACTTGACTACGTTAAATTTTTTGATAAAATTATATTGCACATATCACCTTTTGAAACTCTTGAACCAATTCTAGATCGGTTCAAAATTTTAGGCCCTACGATGTAGTATACGTGCAAACCAACATTGTCTGGCAAAACTATTAACCTTCCTATCGACTTCGTCGTACTCAAGTAAACTGAGGTAAAATTAACAGGAAACAGCTAACTTCCCCTACGGATTTTTAAGCAAAAAGTTTTCGTTTTTTACCTAATAAATATTTATTAAAATAAAACAATCTGGCGTTAGAGTTGTCCAAAAACAAGTTGTCCAAATATTTATTTATTTATTTATAGAGATGTATAAGGAGGTCAAGGAAACGACTCTTGTTAGGGAGAAGTGAAAAAGGCAGAAGCGACAAGAGCTTCTAACTCCAACTCTAAAATAAATTGTGATGATGATCATGAAAACGATACATCTGATCCTGTAAAAATTGTGATAAAAAATTAATTAGTCCTATAGAAAACCTCTTCGTTGTAAAACCGCTTGAAGTGTAAATCTCAATTCATCCAACTTTTATCCTGTCTATTATTCTGTTTGTTAACCGACTTCAAAAAAAAGGAGGAGGTTCTCAATTCGTCGGAATCTTTTTTTTTATGTATGTTCAGCGATAATATAGTCGTTTATGAACCGATTTCAAAAATTCTTTTTGCATTGTAATGGGCGTAGCTTACATGTGGTCCCATCGTCACTATATCGGGATCAGGCACAATTGTCGCGATTTGGGTACTCAGAATAGTTTTTCTATGAAGTCGGTTTATTTTAGTTTTAGTCGGAATTATTTTAGTTAAAAAAAACCTGTAAAGATTATAAAAAAATAATTATAATAAAATCGAAATATTTCTCAAAGTAGTCTCAAGTACTTGTATATAAAACTTTTCTCGTAAGCAAATATTGTGTGCGAATATCACGGAAACTTTTATATTGCTCACCAAAGTGTGTATTATCGCCAATCAGTTTTTAATATGCACCTATTTACAAATGGTTACGTAAAGGGTTTTCCAGATTTGCTTTTATTTTATTAAGTGTTTATTTATTATATTTGATTTGTTTGTCTTTATTTTTATCTAATAAATGATCTCTCTGTCTGATTAAAAGCAGGAGTGAGTATAATAGTGACCCACACTATGGCCGATTCATGAGATGTTTCTGAATTATTCTCCCGGCCGGGAGGAATGATCAGGCCTCATTAATGCTGGCATTTTAAGTTGATCTATTGTGAGTACCGCCTCGGTCGAGTCGGCCTTTACATACTGAAATGTGTACCTTTATGTGTAAGTCACGCACCATACAATTCGAGAAAACACTATCTAGGTGTAAAAGCAGGTAGTAATTCCAGTTATATATATAATACCTGCGTTAGATATTTGTTTATTTATTTTGGTTCACCAACAAATGATCAACATATATAAAACACAAAATACATGCCCTGTGCTCATTCAGTTATGCAATTCACAACTAGCAAAATGGTAATTAGTGCTACCTAAGTTAAATTAAAAGAACACAATAAAAAAAGAAAAGAAAAGAACTATGAAAAATACTAAAAACAGCAATTCAATTAGAATCTAAACTCGGCGAGCTTAGGCTTATCGAAAGTCCAGACTTAAGATATTCTAAGATTTTTCTCTTAAATTTAGGCAAATCATATCTAAAAATATCCAAACCAACATACGAAAAAATTCGTTGTAAGACTTGGCCATTCTGTTCAACGATGAGTTAAGCCCCAGATTAGACTTATGTCTACGTAAACTGAACAGCCTGTAGACACCTGAGTGCGTCAAGTTACTTGGCGCTGAGAAGTGAATTCTTGAAATTAGTTCAGGACAATCGACATAATTGTTAAGAACATTATACCAGAACGACAGATCAAAGCATCATCATCTAGTCATACAATTTCTTGAATCTTAATTGATGTACTTTACTGTCGCTATGTATCCCATACTTTCTATTGTACCCTATACTTACTCCTATATTTTTCTCTAACATGTACTTTGAGTATTGAGAAAAGACACGTGAAAACTGACATACACGTGGACAGATCCGACAGTAACCCATGCATCACTGATCAAATTACCTATAGTCGTCACAAAATAAGAAGCCCGCTTTGACATTTGTCATTTGACATGCCGCATGTAAGAAATTGAAAAATCAAATTGATAATCCTATTTAATTACTATGTTACCCATGCACTATCACAACGCTTAACTTATATAAGCATCAAGTTTAACTTGATATTGAAAAATTGCACTCAAAAACACGAATTAATCGTATTAGTTACGCCACGATGACAAATGTCAAACCGGGCTTCTTATTTTGTGACGACTATAACACCAAAAGCTACTTACATACACATGTACATATAAGTATTAGCACTCGTGGAAAATAATCTCTGCCAGCCAAAATCTCGTACAGCTATAGTATTTCATTTAGCCTTGTTTTAGTTTTCTGATTAGTAATATAGGCCACTGCTTTTACCTCTTAAAATAACAAAAAGTGAACATAAATTATAGTAGGATGAAACCCATTGTAAAAGGAGGAGAATAGTACAAAAATTAAAGGAAAAATAAATTACGGGCGATCTGAGGTCGGGAAGGGGGAGAGGGGGAGGGGTTAAGGGAAAAAAATGGCTTATCTCGATTTCCGGCAAAACTACAAGTCCTATGGAAAAAAGTTAAATGGCAAAGTTGTAGGTAATAAAAAGATGTACATCTTTTGCATTTACACTTTTTTCACATAACCTCAAATTATATGTGAAAAATTCAAAAAACCAAGTTTTTGTTTTTATTTTTTTTCTTTTACAAATAAAATTATTTTTTAACGAAAATTTGTGAAAACTTAGCTTTTCATGTCCTGAATACACCGTAATTTATTTGATTTGAAATATCTAATTTTTCACCTCATTTTGACTGAATACCGAAAAAAAACCCTAATTTTCAATCGAAAATTCGTCCGTCAAAATATCAACGTTTTTCACAAAAATTGGGTGTTTTCTATTCGAAGAAATCTCTACTTTCCGATGGTGTAAAAATATATATTTATGACCATAGTAAATCTTCTCAGAAAATGCCAAAAATGAAAAAACTCGAATTCGATTTTTTTTAATCGTTATTGATATATTTATTAAAATTTACACTTTAATCACTCGAAAAACGTAAGATTGCATGTTACAATGATAAACAAAAATATTGCAAATCGAAATATACTACTATAATTAAAAAAACAAATAAATAAATCTTCTTTAAATTATATGTGTATATGCCTATTTATTACTATTTTTAGATAATTTAATGCCTGAGTGGAGTGACCTATGAAAAATTTTTGTGGTGGTGGTTTTAAAATCTTATTATATTCGATAAAAATTATTACGTTTTCATTAAAAAATATGTATGGATTGTCCTCGAACTACCGAGCTACGTTTGAGTCGAATTCTGTTTCAATCAATTCACTTGGAATTGAACAGTCAAGTTACTTCTATAATTAGACTAATTGATGCCCGTGGCTCCGCTTACGTCCGTATCATCCTTTATTACCCAGGGGTATGAAAATAGTTAGTCTTATTATCAGACCTACTGAATAAACGAACAACATTTCATAAGAATCGATTAAGCCGTTTTAGAGGAGTATGGCAATTGGCAACTAACATTGTGGCACGAGAATTTTATTTATTTAAATAAAATAGAGAAAAATTGTGTCTATAAATATCATATTAAAGTAATATAACAGAAGAATACTCAGAATCCCCGTTTAATTTGACTCAAGTTTATCTTCAGATATTAATCTTAATTTTCTTGGTAAATTGTTATTAAACTTAAGTTTGCCATTTTCTTTTCCTAATCTGCCAACAATAAGTGTTTTGGAAAGTAATAATATTCTAATGTTTTTCTTCTTCAAACTAACCTAGATAATATTTCTAGCACTTTCCCTGCAGCTCCTAAAAGCGTTTGTCATGACTAGCCTTTGCTCTTAAATGGGAGTATGTGTCGTGGTTATATTTTAAGTTGATTGGGTGGACCCTGGTCTATCACATCTATAATATATCTGTTTGACCGCCACGTTGGGGCAGTGCTACCATACGCAACTGCTGTGCATAAGGTCTGCACATTGGCAAAATTATTTTTTGGATGATATACTTCTATACCTACAGGATTAAAAGTGATGTGTCAGACAAATCACTATTCAGAAACCAGTAACCCTCGTATTCAAGTACCTTAATGACAAAAAACACTAAATAAATTCAGAAAAATCTTGTTCATATTCAACATAAAAATTGTATATGACGGGGCGGTGAACCCGGTTATGTTTTCAACAATCAATCACAGAACAGTGACGTCATTACTATTATTATTATTGGAGTATTTCATTTTCAGAAATAACTTAAAATAAACTTCACTTCAACCAGAATTCACTTTTAATTAGTATTGATTACACAGCTTCGAATATTTCACAATAAGTTAGGTGTTTGCTGTCCGAGCGCAGACAAACGAATTCTCGCTCCGCTGCAGCGGGCGGCTTTTTATAGGCATTGTAGTGGGGCGGTCGATCGTTGCGAGTTGTTTACGTCAGTAAGAACACGTGCAGCGATGACGTAGTTCGTTGAATGTTGTGTTGCGCCGATATATATAAAAAAAGTCGTCTAATTCCAGCTCGGAGGTTTGTATTAAATAAAATCTCAAATTTAATTTAGCTACAGAACATCATGAATAATACAAGAAAACGGCATTGTCAGAAACGGTCGTTATGTGATACACAAACGCATTGTTTATACTTTAAAAACAATAGAACGAGACTTTTGTGTTTAATTATAACAGAATATTTTCTTGTTAATCTAAGTAATTATATCTGAGAAAATTGAATTACGTCGACATCTCATCTAATGTGACATTGTATCGCAGCCTCCAGAGTCGTCTTTAGTAATTAATGTGGAAATTCACGACCCCTATTCATCCATTTCTAAATAGAGACCTATGTCTAGCAGTGGGCTATAAGGGCTGATGATTGTAATGACAATACTGTCAAATTTGTAAATAAAGACAAAGAAATAAATGCCAAAATAGCTTGAGGAATTAGCATGTTGAATGAACAATGGAATGGGCACGCCTGTAAAAGACATGTTCTGGAGTAGAGTGGACAGGTAAACAGAGGGACTGATTGCCTGAAGATGACTGAGAGGGACTGGATGCGGCAAATGGAGAATGGATACTACTAAGGCTTAAATTGAGAAAGACCTATATAAAGAAATAATATGAGTTAATTTGCATTGCAACATTGCCGACAATAATGCTTGGCTTAATGTTGGTCCTGCTCCATAGCCACATGATTAATTCTCAAATTGTTTAGGAGTTAGTTTGTATTTCTGATACATGTTAATTTTATCTTAATGATTGACAATCTTATATTTTTTTTTTGACTTTGGAAAACCATATTTCTGACATGTATTAATGATATTTTAATTGTATCTTGTTGTTTGACATTTCTATTATTTTTTTTTTTTTGGTATTTGCATAATAAGTTACTTTTATAAGTATATTATTTTATAAGTAATAAGTAACAATGTTGGAAAAGAGTGTCCATGGAGTTTCTTGTCTGTTCTTCTCCATAGGATCTACGAATTGGAACAGACGATTAGCTTCACGACTGACTACTGACTGACTACTTGACGTTTCAAAAGTGTCGTTGTATGGTTTATTTGAAACAAAATGGTTTGATTTGATTTGAATTAATTGATAGATGTGTCATGTGTAAAGATTTATTCATGGATCATTTGATGAGCTGGCAAGAGCATTTTTTCAGCAGTAGTCAGAATTTCAGGAAAAGATTGATTTTAATCAAATAACTACAGTATGTTCATATTTATCAACCTATGGTTTAATGACTTCTAGGGTTATAAAGGCATTTATATTGTTAATTATATTATTTTAAATGTAGATCCACAAAGAGTTAGGTACCTTACAGTCAACACAGCGTGTAAAACATTTTTAGGTAAAAACCTAGAAATGTGTTACAAAACCTTTTTCCCGTTTCTTTTTTTTCTTATCGTTATCCTTATATCTTTTTGTTAACATTACTTGAGTGGAAAATCCAATATCGAAGTTTGTGGGTCAGATAGAATTTATTTTATTATTCACCTAAGATTTTTGGTTTGTGAAATTAAATTGTTTATGGTTGATTCACTGTAAAACATTCTTATTTCAATGGAATATAATATTAAAAACTATCTCTTTCTTGTGACAGTGTCAATTTTGCCAAAATATTTTCTGGCTGAAAAGTAGTCCACATGTTCTATCATTATATCTACCTAATTGCCAAATTTAATCAAAATCAGTCTGGCTGTTGTTATGATTATATACCCTTTTTTTTATGTGTGAAAAATCATCATGGACCGTCACCCCACCGGGGGTTACGGCGGGGTGGTGTGTCGGACTTGAACCGACTAAAAAACACACAGTGTGCCCTCTCCGCGCTTCTCCGTTTAGGAGGGGGAGAAGTCCAGGGTGGGATCTCCTTCTGAACTTCTCCAGCGCCTGCCCGCTCCTGATGCGGGCACCGTCTCTGTACGACGACCCTCTCTTAGGCGGCGTCCGGCACACACCGACGCCGCCTCCTCGCGGCTGGCCACATAGTGCGGGTGGAGGGAAAACCCGTCCCGTCCACCCGCGGCCATACTCAAGGCGGCATGAGGCGCAGATGTTCGCGCCTCCGCCGCCCGAGTCGCCGGCGGCGAATCTGGTCCGATTGGATGTCGTCCTCCCGGGCCTTCTCCGCCGCCTCCTTCTGCGTGATTACGTCCTCGCAGATGGTTGCGACCGCGGTAAATGAGCTCTCGCTGCCGACCATGGAACGAACGACGGCCGGCAGCGAGAGATCCCCTCCGATGACTGCAGTGAGGACCCGGCGCTGCGTCTCCCATGCGGGGCAGACCGCCAGCGTGTGATGAGCCGAATCCTCACTGCAGTTGCAGTGGTGGCAAGCGGGACTCAATTCCCTCCTGGCGACCGAGTGCAGGTACTTTCCGAAGCAACCATGCCCGGAAAGAACCTGAGTCAGTCGGAAGGTAAGGGTCCCGTGCTGCCGCCCTGCCCATTCGCCGATGACCGGCTGAAGCGCCTCTACGGTGGCGAAACCAGCACGTGGAGTTTCCAGCCGGACCGACCAGCGATCCATCGTGGCTCGGTGAGCGGCTTCGCGCCACTCGCGCACGTCCTCGGGCGGAGGTCCAACTCCACCACTCTCCGCCCGGTAGTTAGCCACTCGCCGATAAACGTCGTAAAATAAAAGTTGAGTAAATTAAGAAAGTTTATAATTTAATATCGTGTAACTTTTCATGAATGAACACAAACACGCGTTGAGGACGAAAATGTTTCAAGAAAATAAAATTCAATTTTTAGTAACTACAAATAATTGAATTTTGAGTGTAAGCAATTCACAGAGATGAAATGAAAATAGAATTGAAAAGGAACGATAACTCTTTCAGCCCTCTATATATCCACACAATACCTAGGGAGGGATTCAAAAATCACAACTGTACACTCTTTGAGTCCCTGCCATTCGCAATAGTGAGAAAGAGGGCAGTTTGGGGCTTTGCAAAACCTCGGTCGTTTGGCGAGATATTTATTGCTTGATTGTTTATGATGCGACCCAGCCCATATAAAACGAAGTGTAATTCATTCACGAATAAATAAATAAGAGTACAGTCATATCCAATCGATAGAGAACCAATAACCTTATCGTTCTAGAAGAGTCGAGATCGGATAAAAGGCATCGAGATGGTAAACGCACCTCTTAAGAAACCTTGGCTTTGACTTTGAACAAAGCGTTGAGTAAACTAGGTTTTGCAGTCAAAACCTTTCAAAGTCATAGAAGTGTATTGTCAGGCTTTTGACCTTTCAGCCAAAGTTCTTTCAAAGTTTACATTATTTAGTATTAGACATACCAACAACACTTGCTCAATTTGTGGAAAAATCAACCCTATCACTTACTAGTGACAAACACGTGTGATCAGATGTATATGTTCTATTGTAAATTTGTAATAAGGTGTACTAATAAAGAGTTTTCTATCTATCTATATTAAAAGACAACGTCAACATGAATCAAATGACTACGACTGAAATCATGGCAGCAGATACCACTAACTATGGCCGGCCCACCTATACGACTCGATGATGCTGTTCTGGAGCAGGTTGACAAATTTAAATACCTGGGTGACATCTCATCATGGAAGTGACGAAGGTCTATGTGTACACGGCCATCTTTTACTGAACATCGGCATAGCAACTTTTACAGAGTTTAGGGACGGCGAGCGCGAAAGCCGAATTAAGGTTGGAGTCAAAAGCGAAATATGTTTACAAAATCGTGTTAATATTAATACTAAACGTATTCAATAAATAAAATTGAATCATGATTGTTTATGATGTTGAAGACGCTCGCACGAAGACTAGGATTTCTATTTACACAAAATAATAGTTAAATGAATATCTATTTTATAGTAAGTTATTAATAAATTATACAGCTATAACATTCAAAAGTTCAAACAAAACGTTTGTTCGTCCTACTTATTTTCCCAGTCTCAAGGTTTTTGCTGAGAATAATTTGTGAGTCTGACTGGTGTCCTACTTTTAACAAAGTTATAATTTAATTCAAACCCACAGGGAGATTTGCGTTAGTCTAATTGACTTTGGAACAATACTAGACGGGAAATTATTTATTTATACACATACAAGTTTTACAGAGTTACTGTTTTGTAGCAGATTTCTTGTCTTAGGCTCCACGTATAAAATTATATCAAACTAATTCACCAACGCAGTCCTACGCACTGGAGTTCCAAATCATCATCAACAGTCTTTAACAGTCCATAGGACATAGGCCTCTCCTCTTAAAGGAGCTTTTGGCCTACTATATGAGTTGATATAGGGTTTGTTACAAGTTTTCCTTCTTTTTGTGGTGATGTTGTTCGGTGTAGTCGCCTTAGACGCCTCTTGCAACACCCACGGGATGAATAGAGAGGTTGACGATCCGTAGTCTGAATCCGTCACCACGCGGTCTTGGCGACACTGGGGTCACTAACTTAAAATTATGAACAAAGTCAGTATTTTTGTGAATATTTCCTCTAAGAGTCTGAAATGTGAGTCTTGCAAATTACAATACCTATCGCTTTGGGAATAAATACGTATATTTTAACGTCGTACCAAGTCAACTGTAAGTAAAAAGTTTTTGAAGTAGTTATGCAAGAACAATAACGAATCTCGTAGATTCATATATTTAGTCACAAAAGAAAACGTCTCCCAAGGGGAACGCGTTACACAAGCCAAACTATACAGCTTTAGAAATAATTTAAGGGAGGTTGAAAATTTACAGCATTTTATTCTATTCTTACTTAAGCGGGGATTTCGTTGTTTTAATTAATTTTAAGGTTAATCCAATGAGATTTGAAAAAACTTCTAAACTAGGTCGATTTAATAAGGAATAAAGAATACAGGTCATTACAATTTACTATGATCAAAAGGCATTAAAGTTCGTGAACTCAAAAGAATTAAAGAAAATCGTTAGTAGGCAAAAATTATGTCCCAGAATTTTATCCCAACAAGGAACAAATGACCTTTAACGAAAAATGGTTATATTGCCTAAAAACATATGTTGACAAAAAAAATACGGGAGCCTATAACAAATAACAAATTGCAACCAATTTATATGAACGTTTTGATAAATATCTGGTGCCATCGTTAGCTCCTGGCTCATATTTCTTAGAAGCAATTCCTGTTCAGGTTCTATCAAAACAAATTGATCTTACGCTCATAATAAAAATGTTTTTACTTGATAGATAGCTAAAAGTTTACCGCAATGGTAGATATTATTGGTTGTTGGATTTAAATGATATAATTAGATGTTCTAAATCTAAGCTAAAATTAGTCAGTTTTGCTTTAATTTAATTAATACTTATAGTATTTCCGCGTAAAAAAATTATTTTAGTTTGTTTTTATGTATTAGTAGATTTATTCTCGTACATATATCAATGTTCAATCAAGCTTTAATTATTCAATTCCTTCTTCTTGTATATAGGTACCGCATACACGATAATCTAAAATAGTATGTATAATTAATAGTTATTTTATATATTATAGATATTTAAACAAAGTGACTTAGTTTGTCTGTCTATCTGTCAAGCATTCACGGTTTAACCGCGGCACCAATTTCAATAGCCGCGTACTGACCAAGCGAGCGGCTTCGCGAGGCAGCCTCGGACATTTGCCGCAATACGCATGCCGCGCGAGGCGGCCTCGGTCTGTAAGTTATCTAATCCGAGGCTTCCTTGCGCGGCAAGGCCGAGCCACCGTGAGCATCGACGCTCAGTTTAACTTGAAGTCGAATAGAGATAAAAGCGAGGCAAAATACTACCGTCTTGAGTGAGCGCGGCAAACTTACTGAGGCGCCTTTGAGCATCGACAAAAACCGACAACGCTCGGCTCGGGCCGCGGCAGGCTCGGGCGAGGCAGCGCGAGCGTTTGCCTCGGGCGAGCCACGTCTTGACCGACCGAGGATTTGCCTTGCGAGTTTCAATGCCTTCAATCAGTACGCGGCTAATGACTTCCATTGACGGAAATACTTTGATTCTCATAGCCAGCGCTCAGCCAAGTGGCCTTAGGTGATTGGAAACAATCAGTGAGGGTAAGCAACGAGGGCGTGGTCAGTACCTAGATGGGTGACCGTGTGTGACGTTTCTGTGATTTGTGATTGTTAAAAACTTCGGGCGGTTTAAAAACGTTCAACGGCAAGATTTACATAGCTGCAACCAGTCTTGCCAGTCCCCAACCTGTACTCGGTCAGGGTCGGGTTGTATGGCCTTAATCAAATCAAATCAAATCATTTATATTTGAAATAAACCAATACAACGGCACTGGCACTTTTGAAACGTCAAGTATTCAGTCGTGAAGCTAATTGTCTGTTCCAATTCGTAGATCCTATAGAGAAGAACAAACAAGAAACTCTATGGACACTCTTTTCCAAAACAGTTTTTAAATTTTTTGTTTCCATTGATATAGGCATTTTATTAAGAAAACAGTTAAATGTGAGGACAGTGTAACGATGCTGATATTTACACTCTTCTGAAATAAGATCCGAGCAAAACAGTGGGACGTTATGGGTTTTTGATGATGACTTTGATGTCAAGGAAAGACATAGGCTACTATTTACCGACATATATGAACCCTCAGATATGTCGGTTACACAAGCAAAAGATGGTAATATATAAACAAAAACACTTTGAGAAAAGAATCCGTATTATGAGTAAGAAGGGAACTTAGGGAAAGGAAGGGTCTTTATATCAGCATTGTTGACTTCAATTTTCCTCTGTGAAGTGTTCTTTTGAAGACATTCTTACATTTTCCCTACATATTGCATTTTAAGTATAGTCACGTACATTCTGAGTACGGGAGACATAAAGCCGGTAGGTTTCCTTAATCCAAGTATCAGTCGTGTCCGCTTGATCCCGTTTTACGAGGCGACCGCCGTACTAACATAGTTTATGAAATGATGTTGGTCCACATTGAGAATGCTTTTCAATGAAGGACTGTGGTTGTGAAAAATTAACCTCATCATTTCTGTACAATAATAATTAAACCATATAATAATTTTACTATTCTATCCCGGGTCGGGCCAAAAGTGTTGTTAGGTTTTTCTTACAGGAAATTCTTAGTAGCAGCCCGGAGTATGGAAGTTTGGCGATGATTCACGTCCGTGCCTCGGAGAGCACGTTAAGCCGTCGGTCCCGGTTTCCATGAACATCTATGGTTATCGTTATTGGGAAGTCAGTGTCCCCAAATATACTGAAATTTAGTTATACCTTCGAATTTCAGTTCTACCTCAGGGTTGCGGAGGTCCGATGCCAGTCGCTCCGTGTGAAAACTGATATTCAGGTAAAACAGGTTGAACTAGTAGCCGACCCCAAATAATATTGGGAATAACAATAAAAACAAATACTTTTACTATTTATACAAATATTATAAATTCGAAAGTAACAAGGTCTGTATATTACGCTTTCACGGTTAAACTGCTACACGAATCTCAACGAAGTTTGACATAAAATAACTTTTTTTCTTAACGAATCACATAGACAATAACTCTTAACCGCGATAACCGACGTACACGCGGGCGGAGCTGATCGTAATAGCTAGTATATTATAATGTTATAATTCCAAACAAATATATTACTGGAACCTAAACAAACACCAAAACAAAACCATCTAATTAAGTAAACCAACCCAGTTAAAAGCACAACAATGCGACCAATTAGCAATGTAATTTACGTTGGTAATTCGAACAAAACCATTGTTAGTTACTTAACTTGGAGGTATAAACATGAACTAAAACATAAATCTCGTTCTATAAATAAAAATGAATCATCAAATGGGTCCCTAAGCTCAAAATTTGAGAATCAATATGGTCACTACAGTTTCCAAATATTTGTAAGGCACAAAGAAGGTTTCTGTGGACAGAAAAAACATAACAGACAAAAAATAATAAAAAATATATTTTCTTTTTCGAAATAAACTACAGCATAAATCAAAACACTTGCCCTAGCTGTCAAACTTTGACGTTAATCAAAACAAAACTCTGACAATCAATGTCCGTCAAAAAAAAGTACAATTTTATTTGTTTTTTTTATTGGAGTGTTATAAACCAGTAATGTTTGACAGAAAGATGGGAGCTGGTTGTATGTATACATAAAGCTCATTCTAATTAGCTCACTCAGATCAAATCTTACATAAGGGGTTCTTTTCACGAAAATACACAAAAGATTGTTGGACTCTTTTATGATTTCGTACAAGAAAAAGTCATTTCATACCCCAGTCTATTAATACAGGCAATCATCTTAACCCTAAGGCCGGGCACACGAAGTTAGTGGCAGCGGCATGACGGCAGTGGTGGCGCGAACAGCGACGCATTTCATTGCATGTTATCTAAATGTATTAAATTCTAGCGTCACAATAGTAGTTGCTATACCCGCCTAAACGTTTCAATCAATACCTATGAATATTTATTACGTAGGTCTGAGAATAGGACCTAAACTATTTTTGTGCCCCTAGGCCGTAAGCGGAGCGTTGCCTGGAAGAGATTGCCTTTATCAATAAGGCCGCCTTTGTACAATGTAGCTCTGTAATATAGTGTGAAAATAAAGAGTTTTCTATTCTATAATAGTATATTTATATAAAACTAGCTTTTGCCCACGGCTCCGCCCGCGTGTAGGTCCGTCATGGCGGTAAATAGTAGCTTATGTGTTATTCCGATATGTAAGCTATATTATTGTGAAGTTTTATCAAAATCCATTCGTTTGAAAGAGCAAAAAACATACATTCAGACATACCCACAAACTTTCCAATTTATAATATTAGTAGGACTACACTGCGACATCGTTCCCGGCGATTTCGGGACCGCAGCCTAAGTTATAGGACTGTAGGTACTATGCCGAACAATGGCTTGTTCCGCACACCAGACTGTGTTTTGTAAAATTTGTAATCTATATCATAGATATTCTCTGTATGTATATAATTTTAAAAGAGATTATGTATCGCGATAGAAATTATTACGTCACAATGTAAGTTGATATAATATAAATTACTCGATAAATACTAAAGTCAGGCATAAGTAAATACATGGTTTTTGTATTCTACTTGTTTTTATCGAATAATCCGTATGAATGTACCATAAGTATTTAAGTTTTAAACATAATGTTCTTATTAACTAGTACCGATTCCTAGTAGCAATTTGTTTGCTAGTTGGCAAAGTTTGCTATTGCCAAAAATAAGGAGTTGGTTTGTACTTTATAAATATACAAAGAGTTGAATGTAATACAAACTTCACTAATTACATTATAGACCTTCAGGGCTATTTGCCACCGCAGCCATACATTTCGTAAGACATATTAAATAAATTTAATCAACAAAATGTTTTTCTCAATTGTCATTTTTTTAATTATTCTGTTCCTTTCACAATGTTTCCCTAGAAAAGTAATGACAAAAACGCAAAGCTACTATTTACTAAGGTTAATTAAGATCTGTATAGAATAAAATACACCCATGGGAAGCAACGAGAGACGCTACATAGAACTCACAGAATGAGGTCACGTGTTTTATGAAGCGACTGTATGTGATAGCTCTAGAGAAATAACATTTTCTATTATCTGACACGTTTTGTAAGTTTCTCTATTTTGTTTTGTTTCCGGTAAAATCCGGTAAAAAGACAGACAGGCAGAGTTACTTTCGTATTTAATATATTAGTAATGATAATGCACTAAGGATGTTTATATTACGCATTCTTGTTTAAATCTCGAGTTTAAATATGTAATCGTTCAATCTTTTTCCGGCATAATATTGTTTGAAAGTGCTATCTACTATGAAAGAGCTCCATTTAAACAGTTTGAAACTCTTCATTTTTCCGTTTCATAGTTGATAGCACTGATTATTATAATAGATTGATTATTAGATTGATTGTTTGCTCAAGTTAATAATCAATCCAATTAAAATCATCATCAATCTATTAAAGATGTAACTATCAGACAGGGTAGAGGGTCACCTTTAATAAAGGAAGTACAGTCACGCTCATTTCAGCATAAATGGGCCGGCTCGACCCGTGACCACACCCTCTCACAAAAGCCAAATCTAAAATGATAGCATTCATGCTGTTGTGTTTCGTTGATGAATGCGAGACTTGAGTTTCGATGATGCAGAAGCATCACACTAAGCCGCCATAATGTAAGTCACCACGATGCATTGTCTTCATTTATAAATTAAAGTTCCTTTGGCAGGCTCATGAATAAAAAAAACAAGGAATACAAGTGCCTCACAATTACTTACCCCAGAATTAAAATGGGACTACCTATTATATCACTCACTCGGGAATAAGCAACGAAAACAATTGCAATTTTTTGTTACGTGTAATTCACTTGTAAGATGAAACCAATCTTATAAACCAAGTAACAACTATAGGTATTCTTAAATCCTAATTTAATATATTTAATCATTCAGTAACAAAGCAAAGAAACCAAATAACAGAAATACATATACCAAACAATCATATAAGTGTACCATAAAATGCACAATGGGTGGCCTTTTCATAAGTATCGAAGCAGGCGATCTTTGGACGGATAGGAGTGCAATAAAATCAAGGGTGGTTCAATCGACTAAAACCATATAATGTGCCATGTGGCGACTTCTACATACAGCGCAAGCGGAAAACATCCAACAGCGTCATCTACTGAAAGAACACTGAACCTCGAATAAAACACGGAATGAACTATACGGAGTAACTACTAATCCTGAATCGCGATAGCGAAATTCTCGGGGCGATTAGTATATATATAACATACAAATATTAACCGTGGAAAGATCGCCTCGCCTGGTTGGAGGATCCCTTTGTGATGAAGGAACACGACACCCGTTCCTCCACATGCCACTCTGCGCCTAAAATAGGTTGTTTGGTATTCCAAGGTAGTAAAATAATATAAAACTTTTACAAAGTGCCTGTATTGAAACAAAACCTTAATTAAGATCGATAGTTGAAGCATGAAAATGTAATAAAGAAACAAACACAATTTTACAGTTGAGTCTATTCACAGGAATACGAGTTATTTTATCTAACGACTTCACTTCTCATTTAAATAACAATTACAAATAATACCTATACAAATCTGTACCCCAGACGTATACAATAGTAACTCCACATTTTGTCGAAATTACGTTTATTATAACATTAAAATCCCAAGAACTAGTTCTACATAATGGTATAAAGTATTAAGTCCTACATCGCCTATGAAAAGAGATATACAATGGTATATAACATTAATTGCACAAATATTAATAGGGTATACGATCTCAAATGATGTTAGATAATAGATAGATTTATCGTAATTATGTGTAATTCATGATACTTCCCTCTATTTATTATAAAAAATACAGTTTACTTAATTACTCAAAATTTTACAAATTTTCGCCTCTCCTATAAAATTTGACTTTAGCCATTTAATTTTGTATACCTCTAAGGTACAGAAATATACATCTACTGTTATATCCATCGTTATGTTAACATAACAATAACAATTACCTACAAACATGTGGAACTTTGTTACAGTAAGCTACACATTAGTCAGCTGACCGCCTGGCAGTCTGCCAACGCTCGATCGATACTCGTATAGATTAAGCTTGGCGCCACATACAGTCTAGGTTACCTACTTTTTAAATTTTCACAACTACTGAAAGGAATTTTATTACGAACCTTAAAATTAATTGTTATAGAGATAAATTTTAAAGTGACTTTATTTGTAACTTTGACATAAAACTTTATCGAGTTCTCTATATCAGGGACTGCTATTTCTTTTTCGCTTTTTACGGGTATTTCTCATTTTAACTCGACAAAGCTTCAACCTTTACATATAACATCACACATTATATACATATAAAACTGTAAAACTGTCTCGGCAATCGTCTACAGGCAAGGTAGAGTGATGATTTGCGCAAGACGGCTGATAGGAGCTGGATGCGAGTAGCCGAGGATCGAACCAAGTGGCGTACAATTGGAGAGGCCTTTGTCCAGCAGTGGACTGCAATAGGCTGATGATGATGATGATGATATATAAAACTATCGTGTATGTCAGATAACGTGGTAAAAGTAGCCTATGTCCATTCTCAGTCTTTTGACATAAGATACTTTATTATAATGTATGTACAATGTTGGTTATAAACTAAAACAATGAACCTAAAGCTAAAAACCTTAATAAAATATAATATTATAACTAAAATATATCATTAAAAGGAGTCCCTTTAGGCATGGTTCCGAAGATACTGGCAGCGTTCCCCTTTGAATAGCTAGACTAATTCTTTGACCGATAATTCTTGACTATCTGTGTACCAAATTTCATTTCAATGGGTTCAGTAGTTTTGTCGTGATAGTGCAACGGACAGAGTTACATACGCATTTATAATATTAGTAAGGATTGAAGTGTCTGACAACTTATAATTGAATCCATATTAAAGTGTATATCATCATCATCATCATCAGCCTATCTCAGTCCACTGCTGGACATAGGCCTCTCCCATTGCACACAACTTTGATCGATTTTGGGCTATTCGCATCCAGCTCCTGCCAGCCGTCTTGCGCAAATCATTACTCAAAGTGTATGTTTCATGAAAAATTTTTTTTTTTATTCTTTGTCTGTCTGTCTGTTTAATCCCGTTAATCTGTGGAATGGCTTTACCGATTTTGACCGTACTTTAACTGGTAGATAGCTGATCTTTTCAAACTTGTTTCGCTTGGCTTTGAATAATATTTTCACACTATTTGTACTATGCTAATATCCATATTTAAATAATTCTGAAAAATCTATCCTTATTAGAAATCTAACAATTGTATGGGAATCAATATCTCAGTGACGTAATAATACAAGAAAATAGAGGCATTAGCGATTGTAGAAAGAGAACGTAGTAGGGACGGACCCAAAATATTCATATTGTAAAGATTCGCAGACTGAAAGTAATTCTACTTAACCCTAATTTGAAATTCAGAGAAAGTTTGTAGGCCTCGCATTTGTTGCTAACAACCATTAAATGCAAAATAATAACAATTAAAAACAGTCTTAAGATATAACAGTTTGCAGATGTTTTAAATGGTAAATGATTGTCATCATGAAATAGCTAATACATATACCTACTAGATATATAAGGTAAGGATAGGATAATATCAGGCCCTTGAGTGTGGCCGCGGCTTGACGAGACGGGTTTCCCCGTCCATCCGCTGTAGTGGCCAGCTGCGAGGGATCGGCGTCCGCGTGTGACCAGACGTCACCCATTTAGAGAATGGTTAATATCAGGCGCTGTGAGGGGTTCGGATGTCTTTATAATAGCAGTTTCCAAATCTCTCTTATTTCAGGCGCAGAGTGACACCCTGTGTGGTTTTAGTCGGTCTAATTCTGACACACCACCCCGCCGTACACTCCAGTGGGGTGAATGCCCGAGGGGGTTTAAAAAAGAAGGTTAATAAATATCATCATCATCATCAGCCTATCGCAGTCCACTGCTGGACATAGGCCTCTCCCATTGCACACCACTGTGATCGATTTTGGGCTTCTCGCATCCAGCTCCTGCCAGCCATCTTACGCAGGTCGTCACTCCACCTCGCCTGTGGGCGTCCTACACTACGTTTACCGAGACGCGGTCTCCACTCAAGAACTCTTCTGCCCCAACGGCCATCAGTTCTGCGGCTAATATGGCCAGCCCACTGCCACTTCAGCTTGCTAATCCGGTGGGCTATGTCGATGACCTTAGTTATAAATATGATATAGGCAAATTACGTGTCATGTCAAAACAACAATTGTTGTAAAAGAAGTACTTTTTTACTTTTATTTTATACTAGCCGCCCGCCCCGGCTCTGTACGGGGACATATAGTATTGATTTTTCAGGTTAATATACAGCCAATGTCACTCACAAATAACGTAGCCTTCTATTGGTAAAAGTATTTTCAAAATTGGTTCAGTAGATCCAAAGACAAACTCACAAAAATTACCTCTTTAAATAATAGTATAGATTTAGACCTACCAAAGAGAGTCTACTCTGCCTGATAGCAAGGGGCACGCGAACGAAATGTCCACGATCGAGCTGCCCCTCGCCGTTACGAACGTAGGTTCGACTCCCCTGTTCAGGACAACTAGGCCTGATCTTTCGGCCCAGTTTTCCAATGCCCTGCCCCTTAGATTCGTGCGCTGGGAACCCCAGGCCTCCGACCAGGCGTTAAAGTCACCTAGCACAAGAACCGGGTGTGGGCGACAGGCATCGACGACTACGGCCAACTGAGCGAGCCATTGCCCGTACTCAATTATGTCTCGGTTCGGCGTGAAATACGCGGCCACGACCGCTATATCCCCAACCACTGCCGCTATGCAACCCCGTTCCCTAGCAACCACGGCAAACGGGGGGGTGCCGGCAGCGGTGCCGTGTACTAGTGCCGCCGAGCCATCTATGAAACCCATGGACGTAGGGCTCGGCGACAGCAGCGATGTGGATGGACCACTGTGCCATGCTCTGGAGCAGAAGGTCCTGAGCAACGGCACCGTGGCCAACGTTCACCTGTAGAATACGAAGATGTGAATCCATTATTAGATTCACATTTCCACATCCCGCTGCGAACTTTGCCGCTCACTAGCGGCACCTTCCGTCTCTATTGGTAGTGTGGAGGAAGAAGGCTGACCCCCCGGTTTCGGTCCCGAGTCGACGCAGGCCTTACTGCCAACTCTATGATTTGCCGGTTTGCCCCCCGCTGCGCACTTAAAGCAACGCAGCGGAGCATTGCAGTCACCCGCCTTGTGACCGGGTTGGCCACAGCGAAAGCAGAGGTCGCCTATGGTGACCTCTGACGTACATTGGACCCCCACATGTCCCACCGACAGACACCGAAAGCACCTTGCCGGTCGGGCCGGCAGGAGTCGTGCCTGCGCCCATAGGAAATCTCCAACCAGGAGGGTACGTCCGTCTACGACCTTTTGAGCCGCCGTTATAGGGCAGCTGACGACTGCTGTCCCCTGTCCAGTGGGACCGAAGCGTATTGCTCCGGCCTTCACGTTGTCCAGGGGACAACCCCCGATCTTTACTATGGCGAGCCTGAGCTCGTCCGCAGTGACAGACTCGTCCAGGCCTGTGACGCGTACTTCAGCGCATTTAGTAGGCCTGGACACTCGGACGTCAGCTGTATCCAGTGACTCTCTTATTTTTGCCGCTAGGGCATCGGCTTTGGGGCCACTGGTGGCGCCGGGAACCTCTAGGAGTCGGGCTCCCGTCCGTGTATTTTTACACCGGACGCCCGGTATCTCTAAGGCCTTGAGGTCTACTTTGGCCTTGACTTTTGCCAATACCTCGGCGTACCCCAGGCCTCTTTCCACTGCCTCCGACGTCAGGGTGACTACAACAGCTGTAGAACGAGGTGTACGGAGTTTTTTTGGTGCTCCCGACACAGAGACGGTGGCCCTTCTGGCCTTTTTGGCTGCTTTTTTAGCAGCCTTCCGCTTCTTCCTTTTATCCCCGGCTACCATCCAGCCCCCTTCCAAGGAGGGCTGTGCAGTGTCAGCCGGGGCAGGAACTGGGGTTGGGGTTGGATTTGTGTTGCCCTTTTCTTTCCCCTGGGTGGTCTTCTTTTCATGTGCGGGCCCTGGTCTGGTCTTTGGCGCGCGCCTGCCCAAGGAGTTTTCATATAATTTAAATATGGAATCTCCGTGCCACTGACATCCTTTTGTGAAGAATAAAAAAAAACAAAGGAAGTTCGAAATATTGGTCATATTCTAAGCTAAATTGTGCCTTACATGGTGTCTTATGTTTTGATTTTATTCTAAAAATACTTTAAATGTTCCTCACAGGTATAGTATAAAGCACTGTGTAGCACTCGGGTGAAAGTCCCATTCCTACCTCGGGAGTATTGTGGCCCTAGGCTGCGCCTCCGGGCCACAAACAGCTCCCTCGCTAATAATCGGTCCCTTTCCTCCCTCGGTGAACAATGTACTATTGCATGTAACATTGCAATATCTTAAAACACAGCATTTATAAGACAATGAACACCATAAAATACAATTCAGAAGAGACCCATCACTAAATTTCAGTCCGTAAATCCCAACGAATGCTACAGCTTAGTATAAACCTCGACAAATTGAGAGAGATATGGAAGGTAAAGCCAAACCCCACCTGAACAAAGATTTACTGTTCAAACAATTAAGTTTAAAACTGTAATCTGCAATGTTTCACTATCACGGAGGAATAATTCAGCACGTGTTTTTCTTTTACAATAGCTTTGTGATTCAAATGAAAAAGTCTAACTCTGCTCTCAAAATTTACTGATCTCTTTGATGTGGATCGATTCGATGCTAGAAAATGAATATTGTTGTAAGAGGTTTTATTCCATTTGAATGTCAGTACTTCTTCTTCCTAGCCTTATTCCTAATATTATTTGGGGTCAGTTACTAGTTCAACCGGTTGTACGTGAATATCAGTTTTTCCACGGAGCGACTGGCATCAAGCCTCCACAACCCTAAGTGAGAACTGAAATTCGAAGGTTGAACTAGTTGTCAGTAAATTTGAGAGCACTGACTTCATAATAACGATTGCTATAGATGTTCATGTCAACCGAGACCGACGGCTTTACGTGCTCTTTGAATGTCAGTACTATCTAGTCGTAACTAGTAGTTTATTTCGAACAAGATCGATGCTAATATACTTAGCATTTTGTACACATAAGCTTTTCAGGCAATTATATATGTAAATAGGAGAACATTTAAAGAAATTATTTACCCTATACGAAATTCTTATATTTTGAGAAACAATATTGAAACATGTATGTCGGTATGAGTTAAAATAATGTGCTACAGCAGCTACGGCGTAGCAAGGCTACGAGAAACTATTGTCATGTAAAATGCAGCTCACGAAGTTAGGTCAAGAGCAAGTTTCTTGAGAGAGTGCCTTGCTTCTGTGGAATTTAAATTATTACGAATGGAAAATAGAAGTACAAAAAGTTATTTCTAGAAGTTTATCTTGACTGCACGGTTGGCCTAGTGGCTTAAGCGGTCGCCACGCCGCTTCCTACTACGCCAAGTGTCGTGGGTTCAAATCCCACGTAGGACAACACTTTGTGTGATTCACAATTTATTGTTCTGAGTCTGGGTGTTCTTTGTGTCCGTTTCATGTATGTTTGTAAAGTCCCCCGCGACACAGGAATTAATATTCCTAATGCGGGAGTTGTCTTTTAAAGTTGTCTTTTAAAGATAAAGATCTAGCGATCACTGCCATGTGCAATGATGTGTATCAATTTTAAGATGACTTTTTTTTTAAATATTTAAGCCTACCAAAGTGTATCTACTCTGCCTGATGGAAAGTAGTAGAAAGTAGGGGTCACCATCCGCATTGTGCCCTCACAATGCAGCATGGTAACCCATACCCATTTACCATGGCGTCCTGGTCAGATGTTTCTGCATCATTATTCATTTAAAATAACTGCAAAACGTTATATCTCAAGGTTGTTTTTAATTGAAATTGTTTTGCATTAAATGGTTATTAGCATCGCCGCGGAGCGAAGTTAGTGTAAAAAAAAAGGTTTCAGTTAAAATCGGACCAACCGTTACAAAGATTAACTGGTACAGACAGAGAATAAGTGTAAAATTTGATATAAGTATCGTATTTACTTTGATAATATATTCATCCTCCTAGCCATTATTCCCAAGTTTATTTGGGGTCGGCTACTAGTTCAACCGGTTTTGCCTGAATTTCTGTTTTTCCACGGAGCGACTGGCATCGGACCTCCGCAACCCTAAGGGAGAACTGAAATTCGAAGATTGAACTAGTTGTCAGTATATTTGAGGGCACTGACTTCTCAATAACGATTGCCATAGATGTTCATGACAACCGGGACCGACGGCTTTACGTGCTCTCCGAGGCACGGGCGTGAATCACCGCCGAACTTCCAAACTCCGGGCAGCTATTAGGAACTTCCCAAGAAAATCCCAAAAACACTTTTTGGCACGACCCGGGATTTGAACCCGAGACCTCTTGATTAGCAGTCGCATACGCTAACCACTAGACCAACGAATATATATTATCGAATAATAAATACAGTTAATAAAAATCATATAAAGTTAAATAGGAATTCAATGACACATACGTAGTTTCAAGTTGTAACAAGAAATAAAAAGAAATATAGGTATACAAAGAAAAAAAAAAGATTTTATTGAGAGAGGCCCATTAAAAAAATAACAGCATCGAACATAAAATCTCGAAAGCAATAAAAAAGTGTATGAAATGTCTCAAGTTATAATTTCAAATTGCCTTTTTTATTGGTTCATCATTTATTTGTAACTGATGTAGGTACCGTCTGCCCTGTTGGTCTAGTGGAAAGCTACTGATCAGGAGGCCGCGGGTTCGATTCGGAGTTCGGGTGTTTTATCTGTATAATTTGAATGTATTTACAAAAAAGGTAGGTACTCTTTATTGCACACCATAATACAGAAGATACATTGTAATATACAATCGCGTCAAAACAGACTGCGTGCTCCTAGGTAACCTTAAGATGGACTATACTTAAAAGTAATTGTAGTTAGTGGTGCACATTTACAAAACAGTAGATTATTATATCTAAATAAATAATAACAATAAATAAATAAATATTTCGAATATCTTACACAACATCATCTAGTCCCAAACTAAGCAGAGCTTGTATTATGGGTACTAAACAACTGATATAAATACATAAACATACTTTTTTTTGTAAACATATACATATTAGGTATACATAGAAAACGTCCAGACTCCGAAACAAATATTCGTGGATCACACAAACATTTGGTCCGACCCGTGAATCGAACCCGAGACCTCTTGATCAGCAGCCGCATACGCTAACCACTAGACCAACAAGGCAGACAGACCAACAATATGTATTTATAGCAGTTGTCTAATATTAAAGTATAGATTGAATGTTTAAACACTTTGCTATTCACGTTGTGAATAATTCCCTATCTAACCTCACGATGTTACCTCTAACCAATAACGTCCAGATTCCTTTCAGATGGTCTCAACAAATGGCGAGGTATTTCTACACGGTCGAGGTATTGTGGTGTAATAAATACCAATAAACATAGCTTTTACTGTGATTTAAATCTTTAAACACGTAGAATGGAACGTACGGTTGTGAGGATATAAATTTTTAAGTGACGCTGTGAGTTAGAATACGTAGAATTGGAAAAGGGATGCTGTGATTATTTGGTACCAATTTCGCTTTAAGTTTTTTATTATTTCTTTTTTTATTGACGTTTACAATAATAATTACAATAGATACATAAAAATATCAACTTAAAACCGCGACCGTGGCAGCACAGCGACCGGAATGGAAGAAGCAAATCCGCCAATTTGAGGAACAGCGTTCTGACCTCGACGCCAAGTGCGATAAGCTTAAAGCCCGTCCACTCGCTGCCATTCACTATAATTATGAGATCGGTAAGCTCACTTGCAGACTTTGTGTAAGGGAGTTTGTAGCGAAAATCGGTTATATAAGCCATCTCCGGGCGCGTCAGCGCCAAGGCAAGGGGTCGAAGTGGTCACCATGGCCGAAATCGGTCGGATTGATTGATTGATTGCTGTTGTGGATCTCTTTTATCAAATTATTATAGTTGTGACTCAAATTATAAATATCAGTTTAAAAAAGACGACAATCTCTGATTTTGTAAGATAAGTATTTGAGTATGTACTAGCGAGACCCGCGGTGTTATTGTTGTAAACAGACAGACTGGTAGACAGACAGACAAAAATTCTAAAAATTGCTCGAATGATATTAGTATTGTATATACTTTGATATGCATTTAGTAAAAAACTTGTTATTTGATATTACAAACAGACACTCCAAACTTATTTATAATTATAGATATCATATAAGCGACATCACTGTCCGTGTGGTGACAGATTAAGAATACAGAGTGTCACCACCCCTATTCATCCTGAGGGTGTCCTAAAAGGCGACTAAGCGCTGGTTCCCACTACGCCGGACCGGTAAATCTACCGGAAACCGGACACCGGACAGAGTGTTCACATTACACCGGAGCCTCGGACAGTCGAGTACTCAGCTCAGTTAAATTTGGACCTGTGCACACAATGGACGACGAAATTGTTGTGTTGTGGTGGTATCATAATAGAAGGAAAAATAAAAGAAAACATTGGGTACATCCTACTTTACGGGAAACATTTTCACTTGGAACATTTGATACATTAATAGGTGAACTTAGAAGTGACGAATCAAAGTTCTTCAATTATTTTCGAATGGCAGCAACCACTATTGACAATTTACTTATAAAAATTTGAGCCGAATGACGTGAGGACTGAGGAGAGCACGGGCGGAGCGAGGGGAGCACAGGTGTTACGAGCGGGGGACAGATACCGGCACAACCTCGTTCACATTGCTCCGGTCCGGTGTTTTTACCGGACGATCGTAGTGACAAAACGCACGGTAAAAATGCCGGACTCGGCAAAAATGCCGGACCCGGGATAATGTGAATAGCTTCATATAACTTGTACAGCCACTAGCCCTTCCGGCAGTTTTACCGGTTCGGCAAATCTGCCGGTCCGGCTTAGTGGGAACCAGCGCTAAGGGATAAACTACGCAAGACAACATCAATGCAAAGAGAAGGAAAACTTGAAACCAAAACTTATACCAACCCGTCTGGCCAGCGTGGTATAGTAGGCCAAAACCTCCTTCTAAGGAGAGGTCTATGTCCAGCAGTGGACTGTTAAAGGCTGTTGATGATATAAGTAAAGATAAAGCACTGTTTCAGTAACTATTGAAAACAAAAATTAACTAACTTATGATTTATTAGCGCAAATTAATTAATTATAAAAGCAACCCGTTCTCTACTAATTCGTCTACACAAATGGTCCTCAATAAAGAAAAGAACATTAAACCGTTTATTCAAATCAATTGAGAAAGAACTCTATTAAATAAAGGCTCTTAAATTTTCAATTTAAGTAACTTTGAAATTGTTCCAAACGAATAATTCAGACTTATTCATTATGTATACACAGAGATTTTTATTATTTGACTGACTACAAATTCCAGAAGTTCGTCCGTCAGTTAATCTTTGGAATATTTTATTTTCTGTTACTGGTTTTATGTTATCCAATTTATTAAATCTTTTTGACTGCCTTGTTGGTCTAGTGGTTAGCGTATGCGGCTGCTGATCAAGATTTCTCGGGTTCGATTCCCGGATCGAACAAAATATTTGTGTGATTCACAAATATTTGTTTCGGAGTCTAGGTGTTTCCTCTGTATAATATGTATGTATTTACAAAAAAAAGTATGTTTATTAATTTATATCAGTTGTTTAGTACCAATAATAAAAGCTCTGCTTAGTTTGGGACTAGATGATGTTGTGTTAAGATGTAAGAAATATTTATTAATTTATAATTTTTTACGTATCAAGAATGTTCCAAATCTGATATTTCAGTCTCTGATTATGGAATACACATACATACATCAAATTGCAGGACGAAATGGATGATTTTGAATGTAGTTTATACATTTGAATTTTTTGCTCGTCCCCGTACTGAGGCGAGCCGGGCGGCTAGTATTAAATACAATTACAACGTTTAGTTTGCCAGACCTACAAAATAGAAACTTTTCTTCTTTATACCGTATAAATAAATAACCTTTAAAATTACCAATTTTATAAATCCACATTTAAAGGCTCAAAGTATTCTCTTTAAAAGCACAATTTCAATTAACTATAAATCAAACATTATTTAAGTGGTAGACGCAAAATTTTCCACTTTACCACTACTAGGTACGATATTCATGAAATTCAACCAAAACGAATTCACGAAACATTTATGCAGAACGTTTGAGTTATGGTTGTAAGAATAATGTTGAAATTATTCCCTTACGACGCTCTTCTACAAAACTCGATGGATCTGATAAATTATAGTGCCCAAAATATGTGTATATCGGTGATTTATGAAGGTATCGTTTCATAAAACAACTTGGACTTCAGGGAGAGGTAATGTTTGAGTATTCGTATGGTTTAATTTTTGTATGACCTGAACCGGTTTTGAAAAGTCTTTTACGAATAAATTGTCATAGGTTAATGTGATATGAGACATTCACGTGGGCGGAGCCACTGGTAGCAGATAGTTTTTAATACTAAAATTTACTAAAAAGTCAATACTTCGGAAGAATGAGTTTTTATGACTAAAACTATGTATAGTTCATACCAAACACATTGGTAAATATGCGCGTGTGCGGATTTAAAAAAAAAATGAGTTGATCTCATTATGGTTAGGATCTATTTCATTACGTCTATTATCTTTTAGTCGTCCATTATGATCGCAGAGGTCGCTGAGTTAATCACTTATTTCACTCAGATATTTGTTGCGCTGTAGTTCAAACTCGCGCGACAATCAATTCATATTCGACCCTACCTTCATTAAAGTTTGGTTCATTGTCCTGTCATTATCTTCCACAATGCATTAATATTAGAACTTACCAAGAATTTGTACTACCGAACTGACTGTTGCAAGCAGACTGTTCCAAATATGCTGGAGTGTTCGTTTTGTATCACATTAAAGCGAAAGCTTATGACGCCGAATATAAGTTATTTAATTCAATTTAACTCGTTTTCGAATAGCCGTTTCTAGTGTATAGATGTTAAGGAAAGGATTGACGATAACTTGTTGACTTCTGACATTTCTTAACTACCTAGTCTTTGCCGTTCTTGCCATTTTATCTGGGGTCGGATTTTTTTGCTTTTTTTTTATATTTAAGCCTACTAAAGATAATTCTGCATCATTCTCCCGGCCTCCGGAGACGGGGAAAATGATGCAGAATGGTTGGGCCTCCAGTCTCACACTCACCAACGAAATACGTCAACAAGAATGCTGTCATTATTAGGATGGTCTTCTGTGTGAGTGATGGCTTATTCGTGCTGAAATCAGTGTGGCTCTATTGCCTATGTTAAACATTGTAAAGGGGTTTGGCTTTTTTATGGGTAGCCTTGCCTGGATGGAAATGGGCCTGCTTGAATATCATCCTTTGTTACGCTACCGTATTTGAAAAAAAACATAAAATTATCAATAAGGAATTAAACTTAACCAAGCAAAAGGACACCACCAGAAACGTCGAATTAGGAAAAGAGACTGACAAATATAGAAGAAGTGAAAGTGACATCAAACCTAAATTTATTTTAAAAAAAAGTCTTATGTTATGATCTCAAGTATAATAATTATGTGTTACTTTGTTTAACTAGCTAAGACCCGTGTTATTACCTACGGGTATTGTATTAAATTGCAAGTAACGCAGCACATGACAGTCTCCTTAAAATCGGACCAGCCGTTACAGCGATTAATCGGAACAGACGGACAGACAGTCATTTTTTTTATAAATGTATCAGACACTCAAATTTTATTTATTTGTTTAAATTACATGCTAAAGCATACAAGCTCATAAACGTTTGCAATATAGAAGTTTAATTAGAGCATTATATTATTACAACATATTGAAACTTGTTCCGCAAGCAAACGTCCCGATTTCATCAAAACGACACACCTAAGTTATTAGATGGGTAATCAAAGTTATCTTTCACAGAATACAAACAACATACTAAGCTTATATCGTGGTGGAATTCTAGTCAATTTTACGATCGCCCATAAATAAGCTATTTCCTTGAAATGGATTTCCATTTTAGACAAAATATTTGTTTCAGATCCTAAAGGCAAGTCTAAACCAAAAATAGATCTTGCGGTTTTGTGGCTTCTCCGTAAGCTTATATTCAAACCATACGGAGCTTAGCATTATTAATATTAAAGGTAGTTTTAATACATTTTAGGTTCTATCTCTTGTTTGCTGATTCACCTTGTATTTCGGTTACCGAGGTACCTAAATAGTAGGCTATGAGTTATTCTGATGTATATAACCGTACCTATATAACCGTAAAGTTTCATGTCAATCCGTTCAGTAGTTTGTGTGTGAAAGCGTAACAAACATCCTCACAAAACTTTCGCATTTATAATATTAGTAGGACTAGCAGGATCATCAGTCACCCTAGCAGAAGCAGGCCAGCAGAATGAAGAAGAAGTAGCGCGCGCGCCCCTGTCAGGGACAGTAAAAGAACGTGGGGGTTCCCACATAGGGGAGGGCCATCTACAAGCCGTAGGTGGCCCGAGGTACGTCGGGGATCCAGGGGCTTCCTTTCGAAGGTACACCTGTTTCCTCGGCTTATAGTACCGATAGTGTCGAGTGTTTTTATTTTGTGTTGAGAATGATGTAGTTATATATTAGAACGGGTTATTTCTTTTTGATCTTCTTGGAGGTAAAATTTCCAAAATCCTTTCTGTATAGGTGATGAAACTATAAAAGCATCAGTTTTTAGCTCTGCGATGTAGAATTACACAGTCAGGGTGAGTATAATTTTATATGTATAAATAATTTATTTTAATGTATATATACATATATATCTAATGTATTTTATGTATTATAAATTCGAAAGTAACTTTGTCTGTCTGTTACGTTCTCAGGACTTAACCACTACACCGATATCAAGGAAATTTGGCAAGATACTGTGATTCTTGAAGAAATATATAGATTACTCTTTACCCTGATAACTAATATACATACAGGCCTAGCCGCGGGCAAAAGCTAGACACACACTGCATTCAGGATTAACAATTAGGTACAGTTTTTATATGGAAGTCTCCACTCCACAGAAGTGTTCCAATTAAATGCTGAGTTTCATTTCTATCCCCGAGAAATAGTTTTTATAACGAAACCAATAAAGTTCATTTTTAATTACAGGAAACACTAAGCCTTCAGATAATCCTCCCTTGCAGCTGAAAGTACGAAACAATCTCGTCCTCTTATTTGTACCATGATGAGATTATAACGTAATAAAGCTCTCATTTCCTTGCCTTATTACCAATAATGAAATGGATAAAATGTTGACATTAAGTCAAAGAAAAAATACTAATAAATGTTTTCATTCACCTACATGCTTTTAAGCAAAACAAAATATTCCGGAATTAGTTGATTTTGTGTTGATAATTTATCATCAATTTATCATCTAGTCCCAAACTAAGCAGACCTTGTGTTATGGGTACTAAACAACTGATATAAATACATAAACATATTTTTTTTTGTAAATACATACATATTACGCTGTGAGCGGCAGCGAAAAGCGAAACACCGAGCGGTCATATCAAAAGTATAGAAATGTACGAGGCACGCCACGAGTCGCCGCTCATAGCGAAAAAGCTAGCGGTTTTTGCCGAGCGAATTGCTACAGTGGCGGGCGGTATGGAGAGCGGCGGGAACAAAGGCACAAGTTCGTATGTGCGACGCCACGAAACAGAGCGGCGTGGACAGCGGTGCAGGAGTGACGGACTCAGCGGCGTTAAGTAAAAACAAAAAATTTTAGACGATTTTATGGCGGTAATGGATACCGAGGCTTTTATAACAGAAATTTAAATAGACCGCCTATATATGGATGTCAAAATATCCCCAACATAAATATAAAAAGGTTGTGGGAAGAAATTAAACAATGTTTTCCGGAATATAATGGTACTTACGTTTAATTTAAATTGATAACACAAAAACATAGAACCTAGGTACCTACCAAACGAAGCCACTGATATGTTGACAAAACTACTGGTATGTTTACGTAATGTAGGTGGATAGTTGACAAGTTTTAAAAGTTAATTTTTTTCTCTGTCAGTAGGTACCTAATTAGCAAAACAGTTTACATATCAGTAGTTTTGTCTGTAGATATAACTACACACGAAACTACTAGTATGTCTTATACGCAATGTAAGTAGTTGACAAGTTTTTAAAGTTTTTTCTCTCTGTAAGTACCTACTTAGCAAAACACTTGGAAACATCAGTTACTTCTTATAGGTAGGACCTTCGTATAGGTCACTAAATCCACCATCTAAATACCGATCTTTATTTAGTTCGTGCACTCATTCTATCATATTTAAAAAAAAAAATGTTGTTTCTAAACAGACAGGGGATAATTTTTATAACGCCATGATTTTTAACACGTTTCGACTACCTAAATACGTCCACCGTCGCCGCTGCAACTATTCGCTACTAGGGTTCGTGGCGTGCAAAACGCACCGCTCACCGGCGCCGCTCCGCTTTTCGCTAAGACCAAAACTCGTGGCCAGGCCGTTACACAGAGAAAACACCCAGACTCCGAAACAAATATTTGTGGATCACACAGATATTTAGTACAACCTGGGAATCGAACCCGAGACACAAAGCTGGTTGTATTATATATATCTGTCACAGAGCAGATAAGTAAGTGAAGTTATCGTGTTCTGGAATGGAAACTGCGTCTTCGCACAGGTAATGTGAGGCATCCTCTGGCTAGATGGCGCGAGGGCTTGCGTAGGAGGGTTGGCGGTGACCAGGCTCTGTGGTGTACCTTGAGAGAAGCTTATATTCAGCAGTGGACTGCAATGGGCTGATAATGATGAAGCTTAAAAAACGAGAGAAAAAATAGAACTCCTAGAAAATGTGTATAGTGACATGTTACGTTTATTAATTACTAGTTGAGTATCGCGGCGTTACTCGCGGTTAATGTTGTTAAAATCGGTCCAACAGTTACATAGATTACCCGAAACAAACTGACAGACAAGAACTTCAAAAATTGCATTTTGGATGTCAGTAATTTCAATGTCAGTTTTTTTGTCCTAAATGCAGATGTAATTTCATATGCATTTATCAAAATAAAACTGTTATTTTGATATTACGTACAGACATATCAATGTTTTTTATTTATATAGATGATCATATCAAAAAATAAAGAAAGAAATAAGTTTCGTAGACTCTTGATAAACATCCCTAAGGTATAATTTGGGTACATACTTCGTTACTAAAGTACTTTGGTATTCACGGGTCAGTAAACAATAAGGGTAATGCTAATAGAAGGTAAATGGGTTCATTTCTATATAGGTTAATACAATCACTTATAAGAAAATGAGGGTACATATTAACTTTAGTAAAGACTAGCAATTTATTCTGAATTCTGATACTAGATACTTTTACTAAAAATGAATTTGCGAGTTTACTGAATTAGTACTTAGGAAGGAGTTTCATTTAGATACTCTGCATCAACAACCGCGGGTAATCCTGCAGGATGCAGCTAGTCCAAAATAAAATCAGCTTTCTGCTAGTGGAAGTCCCGTCGGAATCAGTTCAGTCGTTCCAGAGATAAGGAATAGCAAATAGTCGGGCATAGCAAATAGTCGGGCAAAAGAAAATGACTTTTGGGTGTAAGTACCGAAAATATTATCATTTTTATTTAGTGAAAAGCTGTTAAATTTGAATTACAAACACACTTAAAATGTAATTATTTGTATAGAAATATAAATAAGAGGAAAATTGGAGACCTGATACCATAGTCGTCACAAAATAAGAAGCCCGTTTTGACATTTGTCATTTGACATGTCGCATGAAAATTGAAAAATCAAATTCATAATCCTATTTAATTACTATGTTACCCATTCACTATCACAACACGTATCATAAATAAGCATCAAGTTTAACTTGATTTTGAAAAATTGCACTCAAAAACACGAATTAATCGTATTAGTTACGCCACGATGACAAATGTCAAACCGGGCTTCTTATATTGTGACAACTATAAGTCTAACGACATTTTTAACTGCCTCGGTTGCGCAGTGGTAGCTTCTACGACTGCTGTGCTTGAGGTCTCGGGTTCGATTCTCAAATAAATAAATCATTTATTCGGATCAACTTCAGTTTTACAATGAATAAACCCATCAAACTGTACAACAGTCTGTGTGATTCACAAATATTTGTTTTGGAGTTCGGGTGTTTTCTATGTATAAAATGTATATTAGTTAGTTATACACATATATCAGTTTTCTGGTACCCACAATACAAGCTTTGCTTAGTTTGGGACTAGATGGATGTCCGAAAAACAAAATATTATATGTTTAGAACTTAAAAATTACAAATGCGTTGTCGACCGGTGAAGTGAGAATAAAATAGTTTTGAGAACATTTGGACACTGCATAGGTAATACAAAAAGTTATAGGTATTATAGGTACAAAATTTATATAATATCAACTATCAGAATGTACACGAATACATATACACATGTACAATCATGTGCCTCTTTACCTTCACACTACAACAATTGTGTAAGGTTTCCTTATGTATCAAATTGCTTTGCTGAATATAAACGAGTAGAACTTATTGAGCGAAACTCGTGACTCAGCAGGTGAAATTCCCTATTAAGGATTCCACGATCGATAGTTGTAGCTTATGTTTCAGGAAAGAAAGAAGAAAATCCCATCATTTTTTATTATAAACTAGTTGAGCTAGCGTGTATGTCGGATATATTTCGTACTATAAATGACACTTACAAATAATATAGCTTCTTATAGATAAATTGTTATTTTAACTCGGTTTAGCCGATCCAGAGTACATAAAGATTTGAATTTGTTATTAATTATTTATTAAATTTCGAATAAAAAGAAAAAGAAAATTAAATTTTTACCGCTTCAGCATCGTTCCAAATGCAAACGTTCAAATTGAATTGGAAATGTCTACGGAATGATAAATTGTTTCAATTTAATAAGATTGGATGAATACGTTTGGAATTTTATAATTAATACCTATGTCGATTTCGTTTTATAGCGAGTGTGGCTTTTCATTCCATTCTTTGTAATTGAATGTAAATTTAAATGAACTTACAGAAAGTTATGTTCAAATTAAACAAACACCGACGGGTAAGCTAGCTTTCTGTCTTAATAAAAAAACCAATAAGTACTTCGCTATTTAATTCTCTCAATTAATAAGTTATTTTTATCAATTTCCATTTAATATATAAAAAACACTCGAGTACAAAAACGGTGGCCCTCATTAAATTTGGCTTTCAGATACTCTAATTCTTGACAACATGATTTACGGTACAAAGCTTTTTCAACAAACAGCGATTAATATCTACTAATAACGTCTACAATCATCTTCGACCAAAAAAAATCTCCACGATAATTCCATTCCACTTGCCACACGTCTCCTCTCAGGAGAGGATTAAGGCCATACGTCCCCACGCTGGCCGAGTGCGGGTTGGGGACTGGCAAGACACGTTGTGGCTACGTAATCTTGCCGTTGGATGTTTTTAAACCGCCCCAAGGCCTCTAAGCTTAATAGTACGAGATCCGGCTGCAAAATCTCTACGTTCATCGCGTAGTCAATCAAATTCACATACATTTATGATTAGGAGAATACAATGATAACAGGGTGCCAGTCAATAAGTGGCCGCAAGTAATTTTAATTAAATTAATATTAATTAATTTGCGAAAAAAAATTTCGTTCACTTGTTTTTTAAATAAAATACCATTCACATCATAGCAATGTTTGTAAAGAATTCAAAAATCGATGGGTGCCGTTGCACACTCGGCCGCAACTACTTCGCAGCCAGGTGTAAACAGGTAATAGTTTGGAGTATTTTTACGTTCATGACGTACACGCATGTTTTTTATATTAAATTAAAACTATTTTTTTTTCAAATACGATGATATATGGCTGCCTGTGAACAAATGGCCGCAAATTAGGGTTGCCAGCTGTTAAACACTCGAGGTATTCGAGTTAAAGTGAATAAGAGTAAGCGCGCAACGACACTTGTTAAAAGAGGATAGCCTGTGTCAGCTGTGCGAGTATTTGAAGCCATTGCGCATGCGTCAATAGCTGTCAGTTAGCGATGCAAACATACAGTAGTAAGACGTTTTGGAGCTCGTTCCACACAAGGTTGTTGATATTATTTATTTACTCCTCTTGAAAGAGTTATTACGTTGATAAAAGTTATATCAACATTTTGGAAAAATGAAAAAGTGTTTTTTGTGTAGTAAAACTAAAAATGTGCTGGATTTCAATAAAACATCTTTTATGAAGTGTTTTTCTGCGTTAATGTTTCGCGGCATTTTTTTTATAAATATTGGGATATTTTAACCGTTGAATCTTCCGATGATTTTGGATAGGTACCATAAAAAATGTGTGAAAAAAGTAACTGTTTTAAAAGCAAAAGATAAACAAGAATTTGAGGATTTTTGTAAAACTCTGACCGTAAGTAAATTTTTTCATTGAAGTCTAAAATATATAAGGTTATCGTTCCTGTATGTAAAAATGTGACGACTAAGTTTTTACGGGCTGTGATTATACGGTCGCTTTTTTTAACAAAGGAAAAGTCCGACCATAAATTTCAAAGCTTCCAAAAATTCAACAAATCTTCAATCAAAATTCAACGTTAATTGACCCAAACGACATATTTGATGAGGACAAAATAGAAGGTGTTCAAGAATTTACATGCCGGATGTATGGAATAAACAATTGCCAAAGCGTTAACACTGGACGATTTATCATGTTCAACAAGATGTATGCGTCGAAAACAAACAATGAAAATTTCATAAAAAAAATCAGAGGCTTTGATTCAACTCACATTTCACCGTATTGGAAATCATTAAAACAAAAATTGCGACGGACCATTTTAGTCAATTCGATGTGGCTCAATGCTACTGAGTTCGACTGTATAAAGTTTAGTGCGGAAAATAATGGGTGGCTTCTTTTGAATGGTTTCTTGAAACCAACATGGTTTCTGGGAAGCTCAACTCCAACACAATTTGAAAATGTGTTACGAAACTCAGCTAACAAATCTTTAGACGATGAAGAAGATTCTGATTGCGACGACGATAGTGACTACAGCGACGATGAAAGCAACGAAGAATTGGATTTCGATTAGTTCTTAAAAAAATGTAATACACTGATAAAAGATAAAACTCGATTTAAGAGACTGATTTTGAATATACTGATATTTTGGAGTCAAGGAAACAAATTTTTGAGCCAAGAAATTATTTTGGATGTAAGTTCAAAGATCAATAAACATTTTTTTATTATAAAATAAATGTTTTCTTATTTTCATTTTTTCCCAGAATATTAATTACAATTTTGGAGTAAATGTACAGTCGTTCCTACTACTGTTTGGGTCACTGACTGAGAACTATTGACGCATGCGCAATGGCTTCAAATACTCGCACAGCTGACCCAGGCTATCCTCTTTTAACAAGTGTCGTTGCGCGCTTACTCTTATTCACTTTAACTCGAATACCTCGAGTGTTTAACAGCTGGCAACCCTAATTTGCGGCCATTTGTTCACAGGCAGCCATATATCATCATATTTTAAAAAAAATTAGCTTTAATTTAATATAAAAAACATGCGTGTACGTTATGAACGTAAAAATACTCCAAACTATTACCTGTTTACACCTGGCTGCGAAGTAGTTGCGGCCGAGTGTGCAACGGCACCCATCGATTTTCGAATTCTTTACAAACATTGCTATGATGTGAATGGTATTTTATTTAAAAAACAAGTGAACGAAATTTTTTATCGCAAATTAATGTATAATAATTTAATTAAAATTACTTGCGGCCACTTATTGACTGGCACCCTGTTATCAATGTATTCTCCTAATCATAAATGTATGTAAAAATGTGAATTTAATTAACTACGCGATGAACGTAGAGATTTTGCAGCAGTATCTTAGACTATAACGCCTGCTATCTTAGGATAACATCCGGGACATACTGCTTAACGTGACCTCCGAATCACGGAAACGCTTATAACATATCATGCCACAAAAAGTCACCCATCTCGGACTGACCGCGCTGTCGTTGCTTCCCTCAATAATTGTTTCCGATTACCTAAGGCCACTCCACTATGAGTGCTTCTCTCAATACAACAGATTCAAAAGAACTAATATTTCTAAAGTATTGATCGAAGATTAAAAAGCTAACTGTAATTCGTCATGTCTGCCAAAAACCAGTGAGTCACCCAACTTTTTCACTATCAATATAAGAAAAACTTCATACTGCTTGTTAAATTGACACAACTTAAGTACTCAATCGATCATCACGAAGTTTTGACATTGGGGACTTTTGCTCAAAAAATACATCGACTTACGGATAGAATGTAAGGGAGGCGGCTAAAAAGCCAAATAATCATCTGGAGAGAATTTTATAAAGTGGTCGGGGAGGCAACACGTAGCGTTACAAAAAGGGTGTGCTCTTCTATATTAGAAGCAGAAAGGGAACATTACCGTTCCCACTCAGGAGGGAGGATAGAATCTGCGAGCAGTAATTAGATGGCTCAAGGTATGACGTGGTTCCAGAGACTTCCTTTCTAGGGTACATCAGGTCCCCAGGCAAGAAACGGCGTGCGATTTTGATCCGGGTTGGTAGGTAGTATCCGGGGAGATTTAAACACAGGCAAAAAAGAGGGGATATCATATGATACGAAGACCGAAGAAGAAGATGGTTTCGGTCCTTTCTAGATTATTTGAATACCAGCAGGTCAAGTAACACTAATTGGGAGCAATGCGTACGCATGTCCCCAGAATTGGACTATGAGGGCTTCGTTGGAATAATTCATAATGGTTACATTTAGTCACGGGATTAAGGGATGAGCATATCGTGTTCTAAAATAGGTTGACAATTATATAGAACTAGCTGATGTCCGCGGCTCCGCTCACGCCCTAGGAGTATGAAAAATAGATGTTGGCCGCTTCTCAGAGCTACTGAATATGCAAATGAAATTTCATAAAGATCGGTCAAGTCGTTTCGGAGGAGTATGGTAACTAACTCTGTTACACGAGAATTTTATATCTAAGATTAGGCTTTGAATTTCAAATGTCTGTAGAACCAATGAAGTCTCGATTTACATCTTTAAAAGAAAGAGAAAGTACATGAAAGTAATGTTAGATATTTCTTAAATTACTATAATTAGAGGAGGACTATTAGGGAAGCATCATGTATCGTCACACTTGGATAAGGGTCGACCGGAGCCTATATTCTTACAGGAACACGATCTTAAACGTGAAACAAAGGGTGAGTGAGGTAATAAAACTTTTCCCTTTCCTCCGATTTCTTTACTTAAGCGAGGCAATGTACTTCTGACTCTTGAGGTGCAGGTAGTTACTTACCATGACGGCACCCTTTGTCTCCCTATACCATAAAATACTCAACCAAACTTATATAAAAGTTTATCTATACTACTTATTACTAGTTATTAACAGTTGATGATGATTTCGAAAGTTTTAAGTTGTATAATGTAAACACTGAAGTCCTTGAAATTCTCGGATTCCCTCTACTATAATATGCATGTATTATACATAAACCTTTTTCTTGAGTAACTCTATTTGTTACTGAAGGCTGCTTTCAAAATCGAATATGTGAATGTAGAGCAGAAACAACTTCATTTTATACTATGTAAAGCTTTTTATGTGTTAATTTTGCTAAGGTATTTATCACTTTCCACTTAATTTATTTTTACATACGTTAAATAGCATAAATTATGTTTTAGATCATACCTAAATCCAAATCTTGAATGCATGTTCATTGCTTAACTCCAAAAAGCATAAATTAGCAAAAAATATTCATACTTTCACCCAGTCAGATTTAATTAAAAAAAATAATCAAAAAGTAAAGCTTAACTCTGTTTAATTAAAAGATTTCTAAACACAACATTAACTTCCATTTGCAAATTTAAGAAACCATTTCCTAACTGTAAAATTGTCAAAAATGTACTACTAGAGAATAAACAACCTCAACATATTTAATTAAATTACAAATGAAAACATTATTGAATAGGATAGTTTGATTTGAACAGCGATTGATTCAAAAAGACTGTCTGTATTTTTGATTAATGATACCTAACAAATAAAAATTGCAATCTAACGCTTTAACTAATCGATGCAGATTTTCGTAATATATCTAAATTGTATGCATGTAACATTAAACTTAATGACCAATTATATAATCGTGGACCACTCACGAACAAACTGATGTCTAGGTCATGTGTGGGCGAGATCACTATTCGCGAGCGCAATGAACAAGTGCGCGCGGCAACCGCTGCGGCGCAACTGGCATTTACGTTTGCGAACCGTGCGAGATGGTGAGTTCCTCCCCCTTCCGCACACCCCCCGCGCCGCCGCAAGACTACTTTGGCGCACAACCTGGGGCCACAATACCACACTGTTGCGGTTGAATCTCTGCATGTCTTTACATTTTAATATCAAGTTTGTAATAAAAGAGAAATGTGTCATAACTGTGAAAACCTTTTCTTTTTTATAATAAACACAGATTTATTGTTATTGGTTTGTTTTGAAACAATATTTAGAGACAATTTTTCATTATTTACCGATTTGTTAAAGGAACAACTTGTCAAAGCATTTGAAAATAAACAAGCTTGCGTAAGATATTGAATATTAGATTGTAGGTATGCAGTTGTTTAATAAGGAAAATATAAGGATATTTATTTTATTGTTTACTGGCTTTTGATAGCTGCTCCACCCGGCTGTAAATCGGTTATCGACAAACAGTAGTGCGAGCGTAAGAAACAAACAGAGAGTTACTTTAGAATATAAATCATTAGCAAAGAAGTAAGAATTTAAGGGTAGATGTTGCTTTTATAAACTCATTGATCGTGAATCACCTTTAGCAGTAATATTTTAGTGTGATTTGTCTCTATCATCCGAGCATGTTCTGTTACATTCATACACACATCAAAAGTGTCTAGGGATCAAGCATTTTTATGCGGATTTCTTGAGATTGAGATGTGGCTTTGTAATAAATTTATGATTTTATAAATTTATATGGATCCTTTTTGGTGCATTTCATAATTTGAATCAGGAACTGTCAATCAAATTCGAGTAAAAGATGAAAATCAGCTGCCAATATTTTCCCTATAAAAACATACAACGCATTGAAGAAATTATTAGTGCTACTGTTTCCCTACTACTGATTAAAACCAACGTTATTATGGAGCGGCGACGTCATTTAAGCAGGGAAGAAATGCTCAGAGCCGTGGGAATGATAGAAGCTGGTTCCCGGCAACGTACTGTGGCTTTAGCTCTGAATACAAGTCAGAGTGTTATCAGTCGACTTTGGACACGTTACCGAAGCACTGGTACCGTGGCTGAGCGCCATGGAGGACGGTATCGCTGCACCACACGGAGACAAGACCGATACATTCAAATCTTAACTCGAAGAGCTCCAACAATAACCGCCATGATGTTAGCCGTGAGGCTTCATCACTCTTCAGGGAACTTAATTAGCGACCAAACAGTCAGAAACCGCTTGCATGAAGTGAACCTTCATTCCCGAAGACCGCTACGGGTACCACCTATAGCAATGCACAATCGTAGGATTCGATATCAATGGGCTCTTGAACACAGAAATTGGGCAGAAGAACAATGGCGTTTCGTGTGCTTTTCTGATGAGTCTCGTTTTGGTATGAGACCGGATACAAGACGTATACGACACTGGAGAACCCCTGGACGCCAACAGCGATTAAAATCCTGCCAGGAAGTCCATCCTTATAGTGGTGGAACCATCATGGTATGGGCGGGTATTTGGATCGGCGGAAGAACTGAGTTGATTTGGATCAGAGGCAACCTCAACGCTCAAATTTATGCTGAGACGATTGTATCAGACGTCATCGTTCCTCTACAAGTGCAAATCGGTCCCTTATTTCAGTTAATGCATGATAATGCACGACCGCACACCGCAAGAGTTGTAAGACAGACTCTCGCCGCAGCTAACATCAATGTCCTGCCCTGGCCTGCTCAGTCGCCAGACTTGAACCCGATTGAGCATGCATGGGATATGCTACAGAGAAGAGCTCTGCCGAATATGGAGGGTATCCAGTCGCAAGAAGACCTTTTTTTGTTGTTGCAACGAACATGGGCGGCCATTCCACAGCGTGATTTGGATGAACTCATTTTGAGTATGCCAAACCGATGTTCTTGTGTTGTTAGTGTTCGCGGTAGAAACACGGATTATTAATTGTTTAAGTTACCTAATAAAATTTTAAAGAAAACTGTTATTTCAGTCTTTTTTTCGAACTTTAATGTTAGTGGTTCAAATGTCAAAAATCCCTTTATTAGGAAAATGGCAAATTTCTTTACTAATGCAAAGGTGACTTGGTTTATCGTTACTGTGACAAACGAAAACACTTTATTTGATGAATCCTTAAAGAAATTTTTAATTAATATCAATCAGGAGAAAAGTTATTGCAAAAATATATGTTGATCCCTAGACACTTTTGATGTGTGTATTTTCCCAGAGTTGTTTAGGTTTGGATTGTATTTACTTAATTAGTGAGTACTCTCAACCAAACCAAACGGATCGAATGTTAGCCGTATGTCAATTATTAGTTGAGATACATGCAGATTGTTTCGAAGAAGTTTGAGGTATTTTGTTGGGAAAATTATGTTCCTGGTGAGTGCGGGATCGGAGGTCTAATTATGCAGAAGCATCTCTCAAGGTCGCTATAGAGTGGATTACCATGCCGTACCTATTTTCTGCACTCACAATTAGTATGGTGACCTTCTTGAATTCTACTCATGCTTCCCATCAGGCAAAATGGAGTCACTTTGGCGGGCTGATAATTATAAAAAAAAAATCAAGGAATACAAGTGCTTTATAGGTAATTTTCCCAGAATTTGGGTGGGACAACCTATTAGGTACCTCACTTACTCTCTTACTCTTGACTTTTACTCATGCTTTCCATCAGGCTCACTTTGGTAGGCTTAAATGAATATTAAAAATAACATCAGCAGTGGGATAGAGAACATCTAGCATATTATTTTAATAAGTTTTGAATAAACCCAGTGTAATTATAACGGATTTATGGAAAATTATCTCAATACTGTAGACGAAAAAGTCAATTCCTCGTAGTAAGCTCTACACAGAAGTTCGATTATACATGTGGCTACTTCCACATACAACTCAACAAAAACACACAACGACAACATCTACCGAAGAAACACGGAGTAACGAACTATACGGAGTAACTCTTAATCCTGAATCGCTATATGGAAATTTAATTACCAAATACACACGAGGCATGATCACCTCGCCTGGCCAGAGGAGACCTTTGTGTTAGAGGAACACGATACCCGTTCCCTCCACATTTAACATCAAAATTTCGATTTATCGAATGTTTGAATGTGTATGAGAAATTGTTGCAAATTTTCATAGATGATTGATAAATCTGTGAAAATCGGTTTATACAGATTAATCGCTACGATTTATCGTTATGTGTGTAACGGTCATATCTCGCTTCGATTGTACAACTGTTTACTTTTTAAGGCCGTATAAGTTTATTTATTGATATGATGTAGGTATTGTTGCTTGAGGGCAATCCTCTTATTTGTATTACTGATGGAAATATCCCATAAACTCTTATATCAATTACAGTTCTACTATAATATTTATATAGACGTATACGTCTATATAAATAAATAAAATTGAAGTCTGTAACATCAAAATATTTTTTTTTTTCAAAGTTTTAATTTTTTTTTTACTATCTGTGTGTCTGTTTGTACCGAGTAACCTCTGGGACGGCTAGACCGAATTTGAAGGGACTTTTACTGGCAGAAAGTTGATAACATAAGGAGTAACTTAGACTATTTTTTACAGGGGGTAACACCGCGGGATTCAGCTAGCTCATAATAAAACCGACTAAGTTCGTAAGCACTTGTCAAGAAATACTTATATACCAATGCTGTTTATGAGCCAAAGACCTTTAGTAAGACTTATTATTACAAAGACCTTGAAAACTAACAATATGTGCACCGCAAATATAAATAGGCATGTGTTTAAAACTATGTAAAATACCTAATTCAATATTAAGTTTCAAGTTGAAGATATATTTAAATTTTAGTTTTTTATTTGAAAAAAATGAAAATAAATTTACAATATTTCTAAGTAGAATGTAAGATATGTAAGACAACTTCAGCTTAACATACTACTGGACTGGAACTACCCCCCTACTAGCCAAGTTGCAAGCGTTTATCGTTTTCTATTCTATTCTCTATTCCATTTTTCTATTCTCTTGTTTGATTGGCTAATGTCACTCGGTCACGTGATCAAATCAAAATTTTTGCCAATGACACAAGAGAAATAGAATAGAAAACGAAAATACCCTTTGCAACTTCCCTAGAGGTGCTGGACTAAGATAATAAAGGTAGATCTTAATATATATAATTCTTCTGCGAGTGTGTATGTCACTGAACTTCTCTCAAACGACTAGACCGATTTTGATGAAATTTTTTGTGTGTGTTCAAGGAGATCTGGGAATGGTTTAGATTCGCAATTGGACCCGGTAGGTGGCGCTGCGATCAAGTTCTGGAATTTTAAAGTTGGGCGGTACGAAGTTCGCTGGGTCAACTAGTAAATATATAAAGTACATACACTCAACAAATGAACAGTTTTTTGTCAATAAATTGTAACGTACAAACAATATTCACGAACATTTGACTAAATGGACGGCTACTTAAATATTAATCGTTCGAAATATTCTATAGTCAATGAACTGGAATTGTATCATTCGTTAAATCCATTTTAAATTACCAATAAAAGTAAAATTACACGTGGATTATATATAGATTCTTTATTATGTTAAGTAAACATAATAAGATGAAATAGAAATAAAATTTCATGGATATATTATGTAAATTACCCTAGACAAGGTCATGTTTGTAATAGTAATTTGCCTGATCGTTACATACATATTCACACACCACACACAAACACACACAGATATTATACATGTATGCAAAGACAAAAAAGAAAAAAAAATGTGCGAGCACACAGTCTGAGAGCCCTGGTATCCATAACGACTCACACATTTTGATAAAATTATAGCCTATGCCCAGAGCTATTATTACAAATCTATTAGCACTTAATTCATTCAAATCGTATCGTAAAATGTAAAAATAAAAAACAACCAAAATAAAATAATATATACTTTTATTTACTAAACATAGTATACGTCACATAACATTCAACTTAATAATTAAAATAATAACTATAATATATCATTATCACAATTCCACTTTGAACTCAGGTACCTTTTCAATAAAACGAACAAAATAATAATATCTACTTGAGATTTACAACATTAATTTTAAATGTATTAATAAAAAATATATTTACGTTCGCAAATAACATTTATCGAAAAGTGTAAGTTATTGACAATTTTTTTTTTTTATAAAATGTGCATTCTGACTTCAAATATAAATCTTCAGTGTTCATCTCTTACAACACTCAAGTTACTACTGAAATATTTCGTTTATTTCGAAACTACTCTTTTCATCTAACATGCATTGACATGCATGATTTAAATGCATAGTCCATAGATGCATGTTTCTTTTAAAGCAACCACCCTTACTACTAAATGCTAATAAATACACTTCACTAAATTTGATTAATTAATTGGCGACCATTTCCACTACATAATTTTATTATATTCATAAACAAAACTTGACAGTACAATTTTCATTACCGATTCATTGAGTTAGAAAGAGACAACTATATCATTTAAGTTCTCTCTCACAAACGTCAAACTTTTTAGGTTTTGACAGATTATGACGTTGATTATCATCTATCTAAGAATTAACTCAGACCGAAAATAAAGTTTTAATGGAGCAAAGTTTATATTAGTTTTGCACTTTGAAACAGATATCTTAGTTAGTCTTAAAGCAAAGCAAATTAATGAGCTGTCAAGAAGTGACAAGTGAATAAAAAAAGCATAGGCATAGACTAGAAAACAGAGTTTTACTTTGAAATGAAAAGTCTAGCAGTCTGTAATAAGTACAACATAAAATCCTACAAAATCGAATACAACTCGACCTTTACAAGGATGAGGGCTGACCACGGTGATCAAATAGGCATAATTGTATATTATTGGTAAAGTATAATAAATGTAGGTATAAACTAATTTAATATACTTTCTTGTAAATAAACATTTGGTCCTTTTACTTTTCGCAAAACTAGTACATTATACACATGTGTCATGTGAACAGAAAATATAATACAATATAATAACGGCACATAAGCGGATTATTTATTTTTGAATGTTTTTATAAATATTAAATTAAAATTTTAAGAAATATTGTCTTTCTCATTTGTATTAATAAATGACAAGGTAATGCCTACAAAAAATATTACTTTTTGAAGTATGGCAACCTACCAGTTTTAAGAAAAAGGATTACAATTAAAAATGTCGCACTATGTTTCACTGTTACATACAATATTGTTTTTTTTAATTCTTGTGTGTAAAAAATATATCATATTTTTATCATTCCATTTAATTATCACGACTAAGATATACCAGACTAGTTTCGGATCCAATTGGAATTCAAAAATTCAATTTTCTGAGCAAAAGCAAAAAATTCGCAGAAAAATTTTTGACACAACATATTTAGAATCTCAATCAGATTTCAATTTTCACAACCAGTTTTTCTAATACTTTTTCCATTGTCGAATCTTTCCTTGACACCCAAAAATAGTCATTTAAGCTTATGTCCGTGTGGTGACAGATTAAGAATACAGTGTCACCACTCCTATTCATCCCGCGGGTGTCGTAAAAGGCGACTAAGGGATAAACTACGCAAGACAGCATCGATGCAAAGAGAAGGAAAACTTGAAACCAACCTTATACCAACCGGTCTGGCCAGCGTGGTATAGTAGGCCAAAACCTCCTTTCTAAGGAGAGGCCTATGTCCAGCAGTGGACTGTTAAAGGCTGTTGATGATGATGATGAAGCTTATTTTTAATTCATTTTGTAATAGATGTCATATGTTATCAAACCTATAATTATGTACGTTTACGGGAATTAATGTTACCACATAGTAGATATTAAATGTTATGACTAGCTCTTTCCCGCGTCTCCACTCGCGTGTATATCGAATATCACGTTCAAAAAAGTCTGTGTTTCATTCTGATTTATGAGCTATATCACAAATTCATTCAGTAGTTTTTGCGTAAAAGAATAACAATTAAACATCTTCACAAACTTTCTCGTTTATAATATTAAGTAGGAAATAGGATTTGCCTGACGTTTCGACCATGTTACACTGCACGTTGCACAGTTCGTTGCACGTAATTACAAACAAAGACATATATGTATATTTCGTAAAACCACTTAATTCCCGTACATACACATAATTACATATCATGAATGCTGATGTCAATCTAATCACATAACATTTTTTTTTGTATTCATCCCTTTCTAACAGTGGATATCGTTTATGTGCGAGGGAGTGCGCACGAACGTTTCTCTAGTGCTAAATGCAGATACGGCATTGGATGAACAATTTTTAAACGTCTATAGTCTGGAGACGTATTTGAAATTTTATTTGGAAGGAGGGACGTTTTTCATTAGTGAAAAAAATCAACTAATTTCTAGTACTAAGTTAAGTGCGTAATTCATTGCATTTTTGTGCATTATGTCGATTTGTGCATTTGTACAATCAGTGTTATTTCAATATCAACTATCTAATTCTTTAATTAAGTTTCCATACCGAGCAGGAACGGTATTCTAAAGTGACCACTGAGAACTGGAACAAATAGAAAATAAAATAAAATGAACATAAAAATCATAGAAAGGATTTGTAAAAAAATAGGAATAAAAATAATAACATAATTGAAGATTTATCCTCGTTACCAATAATGGTGTCTTGACAGCTAGCGTGCGTACGTATACGTGGGTATACGTTGATACGTAGGTGTGTTCCAAGAACAGCACGTCTACTTAAAAAAATCGAAAATGTCCGGGTAAGTATGTCACTTATGAAATCAATACATAACTCAAGTAAAATAAAAGAGGAATGAATATTTATTTTTAAGAGTAGTTATTGTGTTAGTCAACATACTAGGGAAAATTTAATTAAACGCCATCTAACGAAGACACAATTTCTTGATCAACAGTCCGCACTTCACACCTGGCAGTCTTAATGTATAAAACTTTGTTATTTTGCTATAAAGAATGAAATTTTTGATCCTGTGTGTTACATTCTGCTATAGAATAAAATTTCCTCTATTCACCTTTTATTAACGTTCACCATTTTGTATTAATATACATGAATATACACACAATTTTACATGTAAAGTATAATAGTATTTAACAGGCAGGAGTAAGTAAAACACTTTAGTCCATTCGCGTTAAGAACACCCTTTAACCAATCGGGTTTCGAGAAATGATCGTTTGATACGAAAGCTAGCAACCTGATTGGTCAGGGGGCGTGGCTATTGTTAAACGTGAATGTCCTACAGTGTTAGTGTAGTGTGACGTACCTGGGATGCGTGTTCTTGCGGTAGGGCCGTGCGTTCCTGTACACGTGGCCGCCCTGCGACACGAGCGTGCCGCGAGAGCTGGCGCCGCTCAGCGCTGTCTTCAAGGACGCGGGCGAGCCAGGAGACGAGCCCATCCATTCTTCATCCTCGTTCGTAGGGGTTTTGTCACCTACGGTAACATTATTATCAACCACTAGTTATTCCGTCTGTCCGTGTGGTGATGGATTAAGAATACAGAGTGTCACCACCCCTATTCATCCCATGCGGGTGTCGTAAAAGACGACTAAGGGATAAACTACGCAAGACAACATCAATGCAAAGAGAAGGAAAACTTGTAACCAACCCTATACCAACCCGTCTGGCCAGCGTGGTATAGTAGGCCAATACCTCCTTTTCAAGGAGAGGCCTATGTCCAGCAGTGAACTGTTAAAGACTGTTGATGATAATGACTAGTTATTTTGAAATGTTTTTTTTTTATGTAATAGCTGCCAAAATTACTAATAAAATACTCAGTCTGATAGAATGCATGGATTGAATCCACGAATGGAGATCACCATCCTCATTGTAAACGTAGATAATGTAGCATGGTGGTCCAGACTATGGTGGCCAAGTGACGCGGGATTTTAATGGGAGGGAAATACATGTGCTAGTAGTGAGTTCAAGTTTTTGACTGCTCGGCACCGGAATGAAGAGCCGAAAAGCTTAGTTAAAGAGCGTATTTTTGAGACTCTGGTGAAAGTTGACTTGTAAGGTTAGCACGTTAGAAGAGTTCATCAGAACACACTCTGTGATAAATGCAATAAAGGACTGCCATAGAGACGACGTTTTCAGAGGCTCGAGGGACCTCTATATGATTAATTAATAGGTAAAAACATGATAAACTGTTGAATTTTCGGTGACTACACACGGTCTAATATCTACACGCTATGTTACTAGTGCTGCCATCTGTCGTGCATTGTCGGTAGACATGTTTGTTTATCTATGGTTTTAAATTAAATTTAGTCTGTGCCACTCGTCAATGCGAATACGTTGTTTTATTTTAAAACAAATAGGGCTGAATGTGGGAATTCTATTTAAAATAAAAGACTTTCTAATCTTCGTATAATGCGTGTATTCGACAAGGAAGCGCACACGGGAAGGGGCCATAGACAATACTTTCGGGGTTCACATTCATTATATATCCAACACCCCCTCTCAATTTCAAGTCTACAATATTTTAATTGATCACTGCTATCATCCACTTAACTTGAAATTGGAACAACTTATTATTATTTTACAATGGCAACATTTATTCACTAGCAGAACTGTCACAATCAACTAGACATTGACACATTGATCACAATCTCACATAACCAACGTGACGTTTTTAATAAACAAACATTTAATATCAAATTAACACAATTTGCCCCTTTCGATTAAAACAAATTTAACTTACATCTAATACATTTGAACTTATCACTAGACAATGCTTTTGTTAAACAGTCAGCCACATTTTGTTCACTTTGCACGTATTTAACTTCAATTAACTTCTTGTAAACAATGTCTTTAACAAAATGAACTTTTATGTCAATATGTTTTCATCTCTTCGTATTTTCATAATTACACATCATACTTAAAGCACTTTGATTGTCTACCATCATCACAACACTGCACTTTTTAATACCGAGTTCACTTGTAAGTCCTTTTATGTAGAGAAGTTCAGCAACACACATTGCACCAGCAATGTACTCCGACTCAGCTGTCGACAAAGCCACTGCGCTCTGTTTCTTAGACGCCCATGAAATAAGATTTTTCCCATGAAAAATCACACTCCCACTGGTACTTTTGCGGTCTATTTTATCACCCGCCCAGTCGGCATCTGAATAAGCTAAAATAGTATTATCTTCATTCTTCATATACATTAATTTTAATTCTTTTGTTCCTTTTAGGTATCTGAGTATTCTTTTTGCTGCTTTCCATAACTCTTCATTGTATTTATCTAAATATCTACTTAGGTAGCTTGTAGCATATGTAATATCAGGTCTAGTCAACATTGATAGATAATTTAGACATCCAACTAGTTGTCTGTAAGGTAACTCTTCTTTTGGAGGTCTTAGTTCAGGCTGGAAACCATTTATCATTGGAGTATCAACAGCTTTACACTCTTGCATACAAAATTGTTGTAACATTTTATCAATAAACTTTTCTTGTGATAATGTTAATTTGTTTTTCTTTCTTTCTATATTTATTCCCAAGAAATCTTTTACTATTCCCGTATCCTTTGCCTTAAACTCCTTTTTCAGATTACTAATCATTCTTTCTATGTTTTTAATTTCTCCCATTAGTAAAATATCATCGACAAATAGTATTAGCCAAATGTCTTTTCCGGTATACAAACAAACATCATATTTTGATCTTTTCATTCCTGCTCTCTCACAAAATGTGTTCATAGTCTCGTTCCAACATCGTGGTGAGTCTCTTAGTCCATACAGAGCTTTATTTAACTTTAAAACTTTTCTTTTATCTAATATTTTTACTCCTTTAGGTACTTTAATGTAAACTTCTGTGTCTAATTTTCCATTTAGAAAAGCTGATGGAATATCCAACTGCCTGACCATCCAGTCATTTGTAACTGCATATGACAACATTAGGCGTATGGTAGTTATCTTTGCTACTGGTGAATAAAAATCTTGATTTTCAATTTCCTGTTGAAACCCTCTTGCAACTAACCTTGCTTTCTTAGTACCATCTTGTTTTGTTTTAAATACCCATTTTGTTTCAATAACTTTCTTTCCTTTTGGTAAATTACATTCGGTCCACACTTCCAGTTTGTTTAATGAATTTATTTCTTTATCTATTGAATCTTTCCAGTCTTTTTCTATAGCCTCTTCGTATGTTAATGGATCTTCTGATATTAAAGCGTAAGCTGCATATAAATCTACCTCATAATCATTCAACTTTTCTGGTATTTTTGGTAATCTTTTAGGTCTTCCTTGTACTTCTGAATATTCCGGTGTGTATATGTCTTCTTGGTCACTATCTTGTGTTTTCTGTTCTTCTGTTACTTTTTCCTCTTCTTCATTAATCATATCTTCTAAGTATTCTAATTCTTCATAATTTTCTGTGGTATATGTCTGTTCTGTTTGGTTATTAGGTTTCTCTTCATATTTATAGTTAGACTCATCGAATTTGACATCTCTTGACATTATGATGTCATTTGTTTTAGGGTTCCATAGTCTATACCCTGCTGGTCCATATCCGACCATTCTCATCTCCGTTGCTCTAGGATGCAATTTGTCTTTTCTTGGCAAATTCACTACCCAGGCTTTACTTCCAAAAACTCTTAGCTTGTCCAATTCAGATTTGGTGCCTAAATAAATATCAGCTGGGATTTTACCATAAAGTGCCCTTGTAGGTGATCTATTTAGTGTATATGTTGCACATTTTAATGCGTTCACCCAGAGATACTTTGGTAGGTTACTTTCTAGCAACAAAGCTCTTACTCTGTTCATGAGAGTATGGTTCATTCTCTCTGCCACTCCGTTTTGCTGGGGAGTATAATTACATGTAAATTCTTGTATTATACCATTACTTTTACAGAATCCTTTTAATGCTTGATATTCTTTTCCATTGTCTGATCTAATTCTTTTAATGTTATAACCCTGATTCTTCATTCTAATCACATATTCTTTTAGTACTTCTGTAGCTTCACTTTTATATTTTAATGAGTATACTTCTACAAAATGTGAATAGTCATCTATTATTGTCACAAAATATTTTTCACCATTACAACCTTCTACTGACAGGGGTCCTCCTATGTCTGTGTGGATTAATTCTCCTATAGCTTTTGACCTCGGTCTACTTGCATCTTGAAACTGTTTCCTTTCTGCTTTGGCCTGCATGCATATGTCACATGTCTTATTTGAGTATGGCAAGCCCAAGATTCTCAATCCTCCATGATTCAAATGGCCTAAGCGACGATGCCACAAATTACTTTCTACTTTACTTATCAAGGCTTGATTATCTTTTATAGTGAAATTTATAAGAAAGAGATTTCCACTTGATTTTCCATACATAGTTCCACCATTTTTATGCTTTAAAACTGTAGTCTTTTTTCTGAAAATTACTTCAAAATCCTTCTCGTTTAAAGTTTTGACTGATAATAAATTTAATGTTAATTCCTTTGCAATATAAGCTTCTAATGTTACATCATGTCCTTCTTTTGATTTTAATTTTAATATCCCTTTTCTGTTTATATGCATTTCTTGTCCATTTGCTACTCGTATAATTATCAATGGTATTTCCACTATGTTTTGCATGTATTTCACATATTTTTCACTGACCATATGGTGGGTTGCTCCAGAATCAACCGCAAATCTTATTTTCTGATTGTCACTTATTTCTTCAGTTGGAAAGGCAACCAATGTAAACTTTTCTTCTGTTTCTTCGACCAAATGGGCTCTTCCTCGGCCTCTATATCTTCCAAACCTTCCTCTATACCTCTGTGATCTGCCGCCACCTCTTCCTCTATTTGGCTTTGGACAATCTCTCGCAAAGTGGTTGGGTTCATTGCAATTGTAACACTTAAACTTTGTTTCTGTTGTAAATGCCTCCCCTTCTTCACATCTGTTTTCTGACATATTCAGTTCTGCATCTAACAGTTTTCCTTTGACATAATCCATTGTCAGGTCTATATTCGTGGCTTCCAGTGCTGTCACAATAGTTTTGTATTGGTTGTCCATGCTCAGTAACAAATAGCATACCTTTTCAGACTCTTCTAACTTTTTCTTATCAGTCTCTAACTCTCTGAATATTTTATCTATCTCCACGAAATGGTTCTCGAGGCTTTGTCCACTTTTTAGTTTTAAATTGATCAACTTCTTGCGCCAGTATAAATCTGATAGTACACTTTTACGATCTAAGGCATTTTTCAATTTCAATATCATGTCTGCTGCACAAACCGCATCTTTTATGTATTCAATGTGCATGTCCGTTAGACATTGAACAATGATCGATTTAGCTACAGCATCCTTAGCACAAAACTTCTCGTCTTTGTTTCTCTGTTCTAAGGCCTTTATTACATCGACATCTATTGCTTCCCGGCACTTCTTTTCTTCCATTATGCATGTTATTCTGAACAGCCAATTCGAAAAATTTCCGCTTTTTAATTGCGGAACGTGGTACTGTAGTGACGCCATTTTTATTTTACTTTTAACACTTCTATAATAATTCTACCAATTCCTACACAACTGCTCCTAAACCTTTTTAAATATATTACTTGCGCTCCCTGTGTCCTTTCTGGGCCCATAACCTGTGGGAATTCTATTTAAAATAAAAGACTTTCTAATCTTCGTATAATGCGTGTATTCGACAAGGAAGCGCACACGGGAAGGGGCCATAGACAATACTTTCGGGGTTCACATTCATTATATATCCAACACTGAATACAGTTTTTTGACTTATCGACATAGACATCAGTAAATTTAAGACTCACCATCGACACTACCAATAGGTGTGTGTCGGGTAAGGTCAGGGCTGCTACCCCACGGGCTCAAAGCTCCGAGCGGGCTCGATAGCCCTGCTGTCACTAGTGTGTCGTCTTCGTCGTCTGAATCTGCGAAAAAAGTCTGTTACAGACGGTAAATTTTAAGATTTACCAGTCAAAGCTAAGAGTTGTAAAAACGTACCGGTTACAAAGGTTTATATAAAGGTAAAGGTTCCGAGTACCCAAATCGCGACAATTGTGCCTTTGATATTTGAGGAGTTCCCTCGATTTCCTTGCGATCCCATCATCAGATCCCGATATGGTGACGATGGGACCACATGTAAGCTACGCCTATTCTAATGCAAAACAATTTTCGAAATCGGTTCTTAAACGACGAAATTATCGCTAAACATAAATAAAAAAAAAAGGCTTCCGACGAATTGAGAACCTCCTTGAAGTTGGTTAAAAATAGAATAAATCGGCAAAAATGTTAATGGATTATTATATGACGCGGAGAAACACAAAATGTTTTAATAAGTTGTTAAAAATACTCTTTCTCATATTTCCTTTAGTTATTTGTTTCTAACTAAACGTACTAATAGTAACTTTGATTTACTTACTTTCAAATACATCAAAGAAGTTATCTTTGGACTCATTTAACGTTGAATGCGATGCTGACTTTTTCTTTCTTTTGCTCTGTAATATAAAAATAATTAAAATAAACAGAAGTATTTACAATAAAATTTAAGTAAGAAAAAGCGTGTATGATAAAAATATTTTGTACTAACTAAAACATTTGATGAACTGATTTAAATAAAATTTGATACACACGACAAGTCTAGATCCGGAAAAAGGATTTAGGCTACATTTTACCGTGATAACCAACATACAAGAGGGCGGAACCGCGAGCGAAAACTAGTTTGTTATAAAATATTATAAATGGATTGCTTTTGGCAATAAGGCCGCCCTTTATACATTAGATGTATATTTTTTAATCTATGTACTCTCTTGTAAATCTATAATACGGTGTACAAATAAAGTTTTCTATCTATCTATCTAAATAGTAATTAAAATAATATACCTTAGTGAGTTCTTCAGCGACAGACATTTCTAACGCATGATGTGTCCTTGCCAGCGCTGCTAAAGCTTCTTCTAACACCCTGTTACGTTCTATCTGTACAAGGAAATAATATTCAATAAGATTATACTCTATTCGAGTTAAGAAAATAGTGGCGTATCCATAGATTGCAGCATCTTGACCAATCTCAATGTAGTAGAGAGACGCTGATTTCGGTAGAACGGGCCGACAACCGGAGTAGTATTACCATCCTAATAATGACAGCATTCTTGCTGTTGCATTTCGTTGGTGAGTGTGAAACCGGAAGCCCAATCATTCTGCATCACCATGCGGCATGGCCTACACTCACAATGAGCATGGTGCCCCTTCTCCTGGGTTCGAGAATAGAGTCACTTTGGTAGGTTTAAATATAATGAAAAAAAAGAGATCGCTTTGTGTTCGTACCTCCCTGGTGAGTCGTGCGGAGTCGTGGTCCCGGGCCTGGGCGACGAGCGCGGCGCAGTGGCGAAGCGCCGACAGCGCCTCCGACCCCGTCCCGCACGCGTGCTGGAACCGCTGACAACACACACACAACACACATATACAAACTGTTCGACAGAAAACATCACACCGCTTCAAATTTACTTATATATTATACTAGCTGAGTCCCGCGATGTTACGCGGGTTTGGTGTTAAAAAAAAGTAGCCTAAGTTACTCCTTATATCATCAACTATCTGTCAGTGAAAGTCCCGTCCAAATCGGTGCAGCCGTTCCAGAGATTATCCGGAACAAACAGACAGACGGACAAAAATTTTTATATTTTTTTTGCCATATATATGTAGTGTATAGTGTTATTTTAATATTACAAACAGACACTTCCACTTTATTTATTTGTATAGATAACTCCATTTTTGGTAAATTGTTGATTGATTTGCATTTATGCCTGTAGTAGCCTTCTAAATTGTCGGTTCACAGTCTCACGCGCCCACTCGCTATCGTCGCTAATAGTCGACTGTGTCACGACCGCATGTACGTACGACACATAATGCTTCCTTCTCATTCATTCATAGTGAACGAGTGAATGAATAACTTAGTGACACCTCATTCATTCACCGTTAACAAGTGAATGAATAACTCAGTTACACTACAATTCCGACCCAGGATTTAAACCCGAGACCTCAAGCAAGCTACCGAGATAGTCTCAAGTCGAAGTATGTATCGAGTGAAGGACATACCATATAAGCGGAATGATGAAGCGAGTTGCCAACGTTGACACTCTTGTCCAGCGCAGCGACTATGGCCGCGCATTCCCTCAGCTGAGTGTCGAGCAATGCTAAACTATTGGTAGCAGCCGTCAAGGCGTCTTGCATCGAACCTTAAATGCAAGAAACAAGCTAAGATGTAACTTAAAAATCTTCATTAATCTATTAACCTTCAACTTTCCTTCCCTTTACAAGAGAGGGGGGGAAGGGGGGGGCAAGGCAGTTTCTAAATATCGACGGCAGTTACTAAGTTTTATATAACTCACCTCCTCATTTGAATTCTCATAGCATTGAAAATAAAATAAATCGAACTTTCTAAAAAAATACTTTCTATCAAGTAAATTGTTAAACAATAATAAAAAACCGCTTTGCCGTATTTATTCGATGAAGGTTAAAAGATGCATATCTATCGATATCACAACTCTCAAAAACCACACGCTATTTTAACACGCTTTTATTAAAGTCATTCAATTATAATCGAGTCAAACTATCACACAAAAATCTGATAACAATCGAACCCGAAAAAAGTCAATGTCTAAAGAGGTTAAAGTTTAAAGGTTTCTTACCTAATGGTTTACATTCGTCCTCCAAGTCCTCAGTCGCCTCTTTAGCCGTATCAGGGGAAGCCCCCGCCCATAAATAGTGACCGGAGTAGGCGATGTGCTCGTTAAGAGCCGTTACCCAAGACTGCAATTAAAAAAAATACTGTTTTAGATATACTGATAAAGCTTTTAAATGCGATGAATATGTCAATTTAAAATTAATATTTTTAAGCTAATACTAAAACAGGGAATTATAAAAGATTATATTACAATCTTGTTCACAAGTGGATTATTCCATTCAATAGATGGCGTTATATCAACGTTCTATATCGCATTACCATTATTCTCTTTCAGAAAACAATTTTTCTTATAGTTGTAAAAAGATGTAATTTATTTAATTAATGAGGTGTTTTCCTTCAATTCGTTCTTAAATCTTACGTCTTAAAAAGCTGAGCGTACCTGTCTAGCCACAGCGATGTCTCTCTCTCCCTGAGGAACAGCCAGTCGGTGGGTATCGCCATCGCTAAAATTGAGCACGATGAGTGCGGGTTCGGTGTCAGAAGCTGTGAGCGTGGCCGCGTCGAGGTACTTGCGCCCACGCCAGTGAGTTCCACCTCGAGCGGCTTCAGCACGGGATCCGTAATACAGGAGCACCCCACGTTGTAATACAGCCTGGATAAGAAATTATTAAATAAAATAAGGGAGAATAAGTGTGCAGATCGGTCACCTGCATCCCTAGCCAAGTTGCAAACCTTTTTTAGTTTTCCATTCTATTTCTGTCTATTTCTCTATTGTCTTGTCTCATTGGCTGATGTCACTCAGTCACGTGAACAAAACAAAATATTAGCCAATGAAACACGAGAATAGAAAACGAAAAATATTTGCAACTTCGTTAGGGGGCTGATGGTAAGTGACTAACCACACATGGCAACCCCTAAATCCTTTGAGTTTTTTAATAAGAATGACTTTCCATTATTAACCTTCGGTTTAAAGACTTAACCTTCACGAGGGGAAAAGCATCGAAATAATTGCACAACATTTCCTGTGAGGTATTACTCCGGTCATGCCAACCCGTTAGTGCCAAATCATGGCACTTTTTATAAAAGATTATTTAAAGATATATAAAGAAAATTTTGGCTTAATTTAATAACTTCTTACCCAAACAGCCCTCCATCCCAAAAAGCGAGACCTCTTGAGCAATGGTCCTTCGAACCTAGCGGCGGTTCTTTGTAACCTTTGCACTGGACGGACGCTCAGCACCTCGCGCATCTCCGTGTCTTTAGCCATGTCAATAGCTAACTGACCTGACCATTAAAAGTGGACATTATTAATTACTTGACGAGCTTATGTCTAGTGACATTGATTGGTAAACTAGAGGTCGGAGGGCGATTTCCACCACACGCGATAAATAAATAAATATTTCGGACATCTTACACACAACGTCATCTAGTCCCAAATTATTGGGTTATGGGTTATGGGTACTAAACAACTGATTTAAATACATAAACATACTTTTTTTTGTAAATACATACATAATATACATAGAAAAACACCCAGACTCCGAAACAAATATTTGTGGTCCGACCCGGGAATCGAACCCGAGACCTATTGATCAGCAGTCGTATACGCCAACCACTAGACCAACAAGGCAGTCAATTCCAGTTCCATGACCGACCTTTATTACACAAGTACGCTGGATGGACTGAACATTCTGTGAGAAATGACAGTTTTTTTTGTATTGGGTCGAGTTCGAGAGTCTTGGGTACTAAACTTGATATTTGTTGCAAAAAGTTATGTAACATATTTAACTTGCTAGTAACATAGGCTATCAATGTGAATGTAACATATTTAACTTGCTAGTAATATAGGCTATCAATGTGAATGTAACATATTTAACTTGCTAGTAATATAGGCTATCATTGTGAGTGCATAGAATGCAGCATGGTAGCTTAGTGAGCTATTTCTGCATCATTCTCCCGGCCACCGGAGACCGGGAGAATGATGCAGAATGATTGGGCCTCTAAAATATGGCGGCCTCTTTGGCATAGCGGTCAGCGTATACAACTAGCTTATCGGTCATAACTTAAATTTTAAACAAGGTATTTTTAACATCTTACTATTACTACCGGTTTGAAAAACAATTAATTAATAATTAAAAGTTAATTTATTTACCTATAATTTTTCCTGGTAATAATCGAAAACATATTAAAAAACAATTTTCAATATATCGTCATATTGCTAGTTATTCCTAGCGGCTTGCTTATGTGATTATTTATTTTGAAAATGACGATTTTATATCCAAAATTAATTCCTTTTAACTCTCTTTGGTTAGGCAGTTGGAACCAGTTCATTCATCTCAGAGATAAAATTAGCGATGAAAGTTTGTATGGATGTTATGGACGTTTACACAGTCCCCTAAATTTTTTATATTTTCGTTTTTATCAACCTATAGATGACCCCTATGTGCTTGGATGTCTTAAAATATAGGGGCTGCCTACGTTAGGTGGCTTTTGATAAGGATATAGTTTTAGTTAGTGAAAATGGGCATTCGTTTTTTACAAAGCATTTACGGCATTCCATTAACCTACACTTTCAAATTAGGTATTTCACTCTTACTCACCGCAATTATTCCTCAGAGTAGTATCAACACCGTTTTGAAGCAGTAACACAGCCAGTCTAGTGTGTCCTCTGTAAGCGGCACAGTGCAAACATGTGTTGCCTTGTGCGTCTACGCAGTTGATGTTTGGAGTATTCGGACTGCTTAGCTGGAAAACAGAATATATAATATATACGTGAATATTGTGGCAAGTATGATCAACTGCCTTGTTGGTCTAGTGGTTAGCGTATGCGGCTGCTGATCAAGAGGTCTCGGGTTCGATTCCCGGGTCAGACCAAATATTTGTGTGATCCACAAATATTTGTTTCGGAGTCTGGGTGTTTTTCTATGTATAATATGTATGTATTTACAAAAAAAAAAGTATGTTTATGTATTTATATCAGTTGTTTAGTACCCATAACGCAAGCTCTGCTTACTTTGGGACTAGATGATGTTGTGTGTAAGATGTCCAAAATATTTATTATTATTATTATTATTATTATATATGACCGCAAGCAAGCGCTGCACGATAACAGCGCAGTTTTGAGTTAAGGTGGCGCACTATGCGGTTAGCCGGAATGCGGCCAGCCGTGCGGCTGACCGCAATAAAAAATTTGTACGATACTGTTGTTTTCATTCGCACTACGACGTAGCTGCCGCCTGACCGCTCCGGTCAGAGCAAGCAATTCAAAATGCTTGCTCTCATCTCGAGTTTGCAAATAAGGACGCACCCAGTACCTTTTTTTCTGTTTCTTTTTATAACGCGAGTAACTATAATTAATAGCTGCGCCTTCTTCGACGTCCATCTTGGAAATGAGCCGATCCAACCGCAAACAACTACGGTTTCTAAACGCACTTTCCGGTTGGAGTTGCGGCTACCGCCACCCGGCTAACCGCAAACGCAACCGCTTCCTACGGTTAGCCGGACGGCTGACCGCATTCCGGCTAACCGCATAATGCGTAGGTGCCCTAAGATGGTAAACCATCCTATTCCACACATTCGATTCAAATCCTAGTAATGTACACGTAATATGTATTGGTTTCTATTGTTTTACTGTGTGTGGACCATAAAGAAATATTTTTCTTTCTTTCTTTATTTTTTATTATCAGTTGTAAAACTAAACATACAAAAGTATACTAAAAAAACCGTAATAACTAAATTATTATGGTTTTTATAACACCAGCTTGAATATAATTATTTTAGGCTCGAATCCTATCTCTACAGCCTTGTTCGATAAATCAACTTTCCAACACTATAATATTTATACAATCCGAAACAATAGTTTTTGGGAATAGCGAATTCCATCAAATAAAGTCTTCGGCTTTCAGAGTTCCTGTTAATGATGATGGAGCCGAGGCCCGTAGCAGTCCATAAGCTTCTTCCAAGGCACACCACAGATCCAGTTGTTTTCTGCATCCAGTCGTCCGACTCTCTTAAGAAAGTTGTCATACCGATTAAGTGAAAATGAAATGTCATGAAAATCATATCCTATTAAAACTCACCAGTTCTTGAATATCATCAATCCTGCCTTCCTTAGCTGCAGTCAAGAGAAGTCGCTCTCGTTCATGTCTCTCAGACCTTTCAGCTGCTTCCAACAAACGCTGAACATCCCTAGTTTTTGACACATCACAAGGCGTCTTCCCTTCTCCATTCATTATGTTGACGTCCGCCTTATGTTCAATCAGTAGAATGACGAGCTCCTGTGCAATTATGTTATTTTAAGAAGAGAAAACCATAAAGATCTTAATATATATACTATTAGGACAGCTTCAATATCTTTATTGGTGTGTCTTTCAAAGTCAGGATGTGGGTCAAGAAGTCAAGGGACCACTAAAACTTTAAGGCGTACAATATATATTTTATGGTACTAAGGAGTACCACCGACCTTAAGAGCATAATAATAAAAGTCTGCAAGCAAAAAACAAACCCTATGTGGCAAATGTTTGTGTATTATTTCAGCACGAATGGGTCGGATCGACCAGGGTAGTACTACTCTCACATAGAAGACCAACCTAAGAATGACAGATTACATACGTACGTATTACATTGGTGAGTGTGAGACCGCAAGGCCAATCATTCTGCCTGCTTCATTCTCCCGGTCTCCGGGGCCCAGGAGAATGAAGCAGAAACATCTCACTAGGCTACCACGGTGTGGGTCACCAATGGTCACCATGATGCATTGTCAGTACTCACAATGAGGATGGTGACCCCTACCTAGATTCTACTCATGCTTTCCATCAAGAAGGGTAAAATTACTTTGGTAGGCTTTAATACATAAAATAAACATGGAAACAACATTATTTATAGCATGGATTGATATTTAACATTCATTTATATCCGAGTTGAATGTTATGGTAATACTCTAATATTTATGTGATACAATGCGAGGTCTTTATGGTGCAGTTCTTTAGCATTTTGTGTAGCAGTAGTTTATCCATTTTTAGCAAAATTATTTCGTCGTAGTAAAAGGAAAAAATAAGAGTAAAATTGACGTCGTTAATTTCCTCGCTGAAACTGACCTCGCTGAAAACTGTTTTAAATCTACTGTTTTATGATCTAAGAAAACACACAAGAGATTTGGATCGCAGAAGTCGTATAATTGAAACTTGAATGAAGATCAAGACAAGAAATCAAGAAATTATCAATACTTCTTTAGAATTAAACAGTTTCCTTACATCATGTAAAATGAAGTCGCTGCCGTGATTTTAATCCAGTTTTTAGCAATAGATAGAGGATTTAAAATGAAAGTTTATCTTCCGTACGAAGCGACCAGGTCTCTAGTAAATTAAAAAAGTATTTATAGCAGAAAATCGATAAATTAAACAGCCACTCAATTTAAGCTCAGGTTCTCACATTCTTTTAAATTATTCTCGTTTGTCGTTTTTTTCTTGCTTTGGAAATTACGAATTATATAATATGTTATACAATAATATGCGTTATACATTTATAAATGAACAGGTTTTAAATACAGAGAACAAGTTATAACTTGTTGTCGATGTTCTAATTATGTATCTGCATATTTTTCTAGCTGTTTAAAATTCTGGCGCTATAACGAAAACTATGTTTAGAAATAAATATGAACCGATAGAATTATAGAAACTTTTTATTTTTATATCATCACATCATCATCAGCCCATCGCGGTCCACTGCTGGACATGGCCTCTCCCATTGCACACCACTTTGATTGATTTTGGCTTCTCGCATCTAGCTCCTGCCAGCCATCTTGCGCAAAACCTCGTCCCACCACCTGACCTGTGGGCGTCCTACACTACGTTTGCCGAGTCGCGGTCTCCACTCTTGAACTTTTCTACTCTAACGGTCATTAGTACTGCGGCTAATATGGGCAGCTCACTACATCTACAGCTTGCTAATTTGCTTATAGGACGCGCATAGGCCAGGTGGAGTGATGATTTGCGCAAAATATATTGCAGGAGATGGATGGGAGAAGCGGAGGATAGAATCGAGTGGCTTGCAACTGGAGAGGCCTTGGTCCAGCAGTTTCGCTATGGTACATGACAAAATTTGTCATAAAAAATATAAATTCTGACTCGAAAAATAAATTAAAAATCTGACTCTTGCGCATCGTGTCAAAATTTCAACTCAATTGTTATAGAACTTTTCAAGATTTTGAAGCGTAGATAAACTATTATTTTTAAATATATAGAAGAAAGAAGATATACCTACATGTAGCATTGAACATATCGAGAAGACATAATTCACGTGGTTAGCGACATTGTACATTATCGTTTAATATTTTCCTTGTCTACTCAGTTGACATTGAGGTGACGCTTGACGAGTTAGAGCTAGCTGTGTATTCAGTGGAACAGTGAGCAATGTAACTTTATTTTGTATACAATACAATTGCCGTAATTCTGTTTTTTAACATCACTAAACCTAAACTAAAAAATTGTTTTTGGATTGTTTACTTTAATGTCATTGGTTTACAGCCCATTTTTCGATTTCTCAAATCCGAGCTATTCTTGTGTGAAAACGTGTAGCAGTTAGCACTAGACGTATCGCACTAAAATTAGACGTCATGTAAATAAATGTAGAAGTTCTTTGCAATCAAAACCACAATTATGTAAATTGTCATGTCTTAGGTGGTGGTTTTGATGAATAAGGTTCAATCTACGATAGATGTTTTTAAAGACTTTTAACTAACAAACAAGCGTCTTTCTGATGATTTTTTAGTTGATTCTAAACTAAACATCCATGAGAGTTTTGACAAATCTTATGTTGTACTTATACACATTTTTACAAGACGTAGGTACTCCTGCAACGTTGCAGGTACGAATATACTTGTACTGTATCGGGTAAAGAAGGGTTATTTATTACACATATCTTACCTCATTGCCAATAAACGAGGCTTTATGTAATGCTGTGTCACCAGTGTCATTGACCTCGTCAACATTAACTCCTGCTTCTATCAAGGCTTTTACCACTTCTGTGTGACCAAAGTATGTGGCCAAATGCAACGGTGTCCATCCTAGGTTTGTCTTATTTTTTCCTGTAACAAGAAACATTAATCCGAAATTACATAATTACCAATAACGTATACCTACATACCTACATCAAAATCTAAATTAGATAAATAAAAACTGTTTTAAGTAAATGGTCAAGGTTCAAGGTCGGAACTCAATACTGTTTTAGGTCTTATATTTTTCCTAAAACATGGACCACGCGACGTCAACGCCTTTCCACGGCGACGTTACCGTACCGTGCAACGCGCCGTGCTACGATACCGCACCGTTCCACGTTGACGACGTCGTGACTCGGAGATGTGGACAGGCCCTTATGTACATAGGTTCTGACGTTTCAAGTTTATTGGATACTAGTTTGGTCTACGACACACCCAACACAGAAGAGCAAAGCTTAAAAACAAAATCCCTAAGTTATTCCTTACTAGCTTTCGCCCTCAACTTCGCCTGTGTATATGTCGGTTATCGCGGTAAAAAGTAGCCCAAGTTCAGTTCTATCTTCATACCAAATTTCATCAAAATCGGTTCAGTGGTTTAGGCGTGAAAGCGTAATAGACAGACAGAGTTACTTTCGCATTTATATTATTAGTAGGGATGGCTGGACCAGTTTGATCCAGCCGAACAAGAGATAGGCCGGAACAAACAGACTGGCAACTTTTTTTTTTAATGTGTTGTTAATTTAATATTACAAACAGACACTATAATTTCACACATTTATATAGATGTCTAAATCAGCACTTGGATAAGGTTCGTGGTAAATGTACTTGAATTATCTATATCATGTAGTAGCTATATTTAACATTGTTGAATTTTTAGTTATCTTTGAAGGTAATCCCCAAATACAATAATGCTAACAATAAATATCATAGTAAGATATATGACTCAGTAAATAAATATTTAGATAGACATTATTAGATAGATAGAAAACTTTGATTGTGATGAAAAAAAAGAAACAAAATTAAAATAACAGTTTGTACTTAACACTATTCCATAATTCCTCACAAAAGTAAAAACATGTACAATATGTGGTCTATGACTCATTATCATATCATTATTATTATGAAGCTGTAATATAAACCTAGTCATTCCTAAGAAACTTATAACTGTGTTATTTTTATTCTAGAATAATAACTAATATACCCATTTAATCTAACTAAACTCTGTATATCTGTTACTTTCACAGGTAAACTGCTCCCTGATTTCAATGAAATTTGGCCTAGAAGAATATAAGACTACTCTTTATCACAATAAGCGACATAAATGAATCATCATCAACAGCCCTTAACAGTCCACTGCTGGACATAAGCCTCCCCTTGAAAAGGGGGTATTGGCCTACTATACCACACTGGCCAGACTGGTTGATATAGAGTTGGTTTCAAGTTTTCTTTCTCTTTGCATTGATGTTGTCTTGTGTAATATATCCCTTAGTCACCTTACGACACCTGCAGGATGAATAGGGGTGGTGACACTCTGTATTCTTAATTCGTCACCACACGCATGAATCACACTTATAAAATCTAATTATTACAGAAGTTGTACTAGATTGGACCTCTGGCTGATCCCAGAATGTAAGTTATCATAGCAGTCTAAGTCCTTCCTCAAGAATCAAAGTACAGCGGTTTAGCTGCAGACAGACAAAGTAACTTTCAAATTTATAATATTGGCATGGATTTTCAACTCCTTATTACATAAACACTTATTGTATTGTGCCAATGGTATCAAAGTAAATTCCTATCATTTCTAGAAATACCCTTCACACTTAGAATAGATAGAGAAATAGACAGGGGAAGAACCTTTACATGACATATTGACTCTTGGGCTTCACACATAAAACAGACCTACTATTTATACTCTAGTCTTGATGAATAAGGATAGTAACACTGTGGTCTTAATCCGTCACCAAACAAAGACATTCATATGTTAATCAAATTTTAAATTCAACTTAACACCTTACTATAACTAATGAATAATGTACATAATAGGAATTTCGAAGAACACTAAATAATTTGTATTAAAGTCCTGTAAATCTTTATATATATAATTCTTGTGTGAGTGTGTATGACACTGAACTTCTCTCAAACGACTGGACCGATTTTGATGAAATTTTTTGTGTGTTCAAGGGGATCTGGGAATGGTTTAGATTCGCAATTGGACCCGGTAGGTGGCGCTGCGATCAAGTTCTGGAATTTTAAAGATGGGCGGTACGAAGTTCGCTGGGTCAACTAGTTTTTATGTATTTTTTATAATATTAAGTTACTTATGGTGGTACTCAGAATAGCACAATGAAATGGTTCATACCTTTACAATTTATATCCAAAGTCAGCTTGCTTTCATTTTTAGCATCCAGCAGAGCCTTCACTACTGACAATTCTCCATGTCTGGCCGAATACAATAATGATTCCTGTGTCTCAAAAGCTATCGAATCGTTTTTATTATTCATTTTGAACGCTTTGCAGTCACTCAGATTTTTTTTTAAATACAGGCAAAGGTTCTCGTCATTGAACCTCACAGCACAGCCTCACTTGTCGCTTTAATTATGTCAACACTCAACACTCATCTTGTGATAAGATTCTATTTTATAAATTATGCACAAAAACAGGTTTTGTATTAATGTGTGACACACGTAACGTCCAGTAAATGTCGCGCAGATTTAAACACCAAGAACTAGATTGACAAAATAAATTATGTATAGTTTTTCAGAACCTACCGATCAACTATGGAAATCGTAATCAAAAATATTTAATTGTCAATAATTGATTTGACATTAAATGACAGTACTATTGTCAAACAGCTGCATATTAATGGTTAGGATGACATGATGGTGTTCTAAAGTTACGAAGTTGGTTCCGTATATTAAAGCAGTCTCCAAAATATCTATCCAAGCAAAAATCTTTCAGTTTCCAAAATGGAACGGAAGAATTACTGAACACCAATTTTATCAGTCTGGATAGTACTATGATGAACGGACTTCAACGTGAGTATTAAAAATACATTACTGGCCTTTAAAATTATTTTTTTAGATATTTTTTAGGTAGTAGAGCCACGCTGATTTCAGCACGAACGGGCCGGCTCGACCCGGCCAGTACTACCCTCACACAGAAGACCATCCTAATAATGACAGCATTCTTGCTGTCGTATTTCGTTGGTGAGTGTGAGACCGGAGGCCCAATCATTCTGCATCATTCTCCCGCCCTTCGAAGGCCGGGAGAATGATGCAGAATAATCAAACCAGGCTGCCATGGTAGGGGTCACCATGCTACATTGTCTACCCTCACAATAAGCATGGTGACCCCTACTCCTGGATTCTACTCATGCAAAACAACTGACATGCTTTATATATATTCCACCTTACCATACCATTACTTTATACCATTCCTTTACCATAAGGGTACGCGGGGCCAGTGCCCAGGGCCCACCATCATAAGGGGACCCTCCAACGAACCGACATTTTGTTTCTCTCACACATATTATAGTCTCGAAATATAATGTTAGACACATTACATTTCTTTTCATAAAAGTTACAGTTCAATGCGAAATAATCTAAATAATTACTTACCATGTAGTTTTTGATTAATATTTTTATAAAACACAAAAATTTGGGGCCCCCAAACTCTTGGATGCCCCATAGTTATAGACGGCCATGAACATTCTGTGTAGTTTTATCGTGAAAATAGAGTCAAGAAAGATAAGAGTTCAGCTAAAGAAAATTTATATTGTATAAAGGTAAAACTGATTGATGAGGAGCTTAGCAAAACCCGATCAGGTTTTACTAAAACCTGATCGGGTTTTGTTAAGCTCCTCATCAATCAGCGAGTGGTATGGCGTAAATGATATGAATGGATTTTATTTTTTCATGCAGCACTAGACTGGTATCGATAAAACGTTACTTTCATTATGACTGCTGTCGTCTGCTGTAATAAACGTAAGTATATAATGTCGTGGACAACTTTCTTTTGTATTTGTCCAAGTAATACAAATAGTATAAAATTAAATTGTAAAAATTATGGGTTTTAATTAATGCTATCGGGAATCCTATTGAAGTGATGGCCTTGCCCTCCATATTGTATGACTGTTACGTTCAGAAACAAATATAGAAATAAACAAAATTATGACAGACCGATTATAAAAATCACATATACACTTTTAAAGATGTTTTTAAAAAACTTAATAATCGAATTACTTTGTATAATGTATAGTAATGGGAACTTAGATCACTAGTGAATTTGATTGTTATAACTAGCCTCAAATTTTTTGACGTAAATTGATATGTCAAAGTAACAACCAAGCAACCAAATTGTTTTGACTTTTGACTGTTATAAAATGTCAAAACAGTACGAACGAAATTAACTTTATTCTCTTGAGAACTAATCCTCTTTTATTTATAAGCTTTAAACATTCTATTTATATAAAAAAAAATGTGTGACAACGTCCAAAATTGTTGTCGTATATGTTTGGACAGAGAGTCAGACCACGTGTCAATCATTGGGGACCCAACGATAAATTTACACTTAAAATCGTGTCTTGGGGTTTCAGTATCCGCTAATGATCACCTACCGAAAACTATATGCATGTCTTGTGTATCCTTACTAAATCAATTTTATAACTTCCAACTAAATGCTCGATGTTCACAAGATTGGCTCGAATCTTCGGTGCAAGAAAAAGGGAAAAAATCTACCGAGAACAAAGTCCCTTTGCAGCCATTGCCTGACTCTGAATACAACTCGGACTCTCTTCTAGAATTTTTAAACAACACTGCGAATATAGAAGAATATTTAAATAACCTTGGCAAAGAAGATATACCTTGTATTGTGAATATGTTAGACAGAAATGAACACAACATTGAAATCGCCAAAGCTAACTTAAAAACATCAAAACTCCCTAGTCCTAAGAAGAAAGATGCCAAAAAGTTTAAAATGGACATAGACATTCTAGAATCAGATTTAACTGTAGTAAAAGGACTAATGAAAAAAGAAACAGACCCAAAGACTAAAATAAGCCAAGTAAAGAATGATAAAAATATATTTGTATGCTTCGGTTGCAAAATGAAGTATGAGAATGTACCGAAATTATTGCAGCACATGAGTTTATGTGACATTGCGATACGTACATGTATACACTGTAACATGTTATTTAACTCTAAACAACAGATGCAACAGCACTCTATTACCCATAATACATCGGTACCTTTCAGCTGTAATTGCGGTGAACAATTCCAGACGAAAGAAAGGTTGATTCAGCATCATAGAACTTGTCACACTGACTATGCTGCGTCTGTAGGGTGTGTGTACCGTTGTAAAGAATGTGGGGACACATTTAAGGAACGGTTTCAGTTATACAAACATGCCAAAGAGCATATAATTAAGTCCGAGGAGAGGGTATGTGACACTTGCGGTCATACATTTATGGGCAATGAAACATTAGCTAAACATAAAAAGGAAGAACATATGAAAATGGAGAACGTAAAGTACAAGTAAGTTAACTAACTAGCTTTAGTTACTCCAACGTAGTAGGGTCATGCTTATGCAGAATGAACTGACTTGACCAGGGTAGTACCGCTCCCACACTGAAGACCAACTTAAAAATAATAGCATTTATGCTGTCATTCCATTTGTGAGTGTGAGGCAGGAAGCCCACTAATACAGTAGCATCTTACTTAGCACTATAGTGTGGGTTCAAAATGAGGATGGATATCCCTACTCTTGGATTCTACTCATGCTTTCCATCAGGGAGAGTAGAGTGACTTTGCTAAACATACAATAAAAAAAAAACAAAAGCTTAGCCAGTGTGTATGTTGATTATCCCGGTAAAGGGTAGCTTATGTGCTTCCACAAGGATTAAAATATATGTCCAGTGGTTTACATATGAAATACTTACAGACAGACAGCATTCATTTTGTTTCGTAATATGATAACATTGACTAGCAATCTACTCTAGCTTCGTATTATGCATGTAAACTTTTCTCTTTTATTCAATTATCACATTGATGAAAATCACAATAAAATTTGTTATCTACTTTAAAAGGATTCATCATCATTAGCCTACCACTGTCCACCTTTGGACTTCAAAAAGGACTTCATTTGATACCTCAGATTATGAAAGCTTTGTTTTCTAATGTGAGTTTTATACTATGTAAAGAAGTAATGATCTAGATGCTTCCTGCAAAATTACCTATTTTCTTTTCACAAATTGAACTGTTCAACTCTTCCATTATGTGTGAAGCAGTCTTTCCAGCTAGTCTTTCCTTCCCACTACGATCTCGGCTCTTTTAAGCAGGGCGTGAATTTATATATGTAGTACTAGGCCGCCATAATGTAGCTCATGTTTGAGTATGAGTATGGAAAGAGTATGGAAATAGTGGAATCCAAGAGTATGGGTACATTCTTGTGTAATAATATTTGAACGGGTCCAAAATTACAACACATGTTTTACATAGCACGGTTTTTTATTCTAAAATTAATTACAAAGAATTGCCGCTACACTTGGATTCCACTCATGCTTACCATCAGACATGGTAGAGTCACTTCAACAGGGTTATTATGAAAACCAAAAAGTAGTAGCCAAACCACACATACAGCTGTGGCAGTGAAAATTTCGTTAATATTGGACCAACTTTTTTGAGATAGACAAACAGACAATTTTTAAAAATATTGTAGAAATAAGTAAGTACTGCAAATATTTTCATATTTATTTAGTAAAATAATGTCAATTTGAATTTACTCACAGACAATACAAATTCATGTAGAATAGTTTATCTTTGACCGTAAAATGAATGAATGGTCTTCATTTGATTAAAAATTGCAAGCAATAGTAGCATTAATAGCCTTGTTGGTCTAGTCTAGTGGTTAGTTATGCAACTGCTAACCAAGAGGTCTCTGGTTCAAATCCCGTGTTGGGCCAAAATGTATTGTTGGGGTTTCTTACAGGAAATTTTTAATAGTAGTTTGGCCCGAAGTGATTCACGCTCGTGACTCCGAGAACACGTTAAGCCGTGTCGGTACCGGTAATCATAAACATTTATGGCATTCGTGATTGGGAAGTCAGGGCCCTCAAATATATTGACAACTAGTTCAACCTTCGATTTTCAGTTCTCCCTTAGGGTTGCGGAGGTCCGATGTCAGTCGCTCTGTGGAAAAACTGATATTCAAGTAAAAGCGGCTGAATTAATAGCCGACTCCAAATAATATTGGGAATGAAGGCTACAAAGAAGAAGAGTAACATGAATTCAATTTAATATTATTACTCAAATTCATTCTTGAATTTGTTGCAGATGTAAAATATGCAGCTTCAGTTCCATTGATCGCAAGAAAACATATCTTCATGTTAAGGGTCATACTGCAAAACCTGAACAGACCCGCCATCTATGTGAGGCCTGTGGTCAAAGCTTCAACAGCCGTATCTCGTTAAATCGTCATATGACACTCCATGGAAGTGATAAAACCATCTGTAATATTTGTAGCAAGAGATTTGTAGATCCAAAGACGTTAGAAGACCATATGACGGAACATTCTAGTACAATAATATGTGAAAAATGTGGTCAGTGTGTCAATAGTTATAAGGTGAATTTGCATACTTGTGTGTAATTTGTATGTTGCTTAATTACAAGACAAAAAAAAACTTTAAAAAATCTCTTTTCAAATGAGAGGCCAGTCCAGCAGTAGACTGTTGAAGGTTGTTGAAATTACGTATTCAGAATTATGTAACGTTGTGATTTTTTTCAGACTAAAAAAGTTTTTAAAAAATGATAAAAAAAATTCTATTAATAACTCAGAAAATCCCCAAAAAACTGTACATGTCCGTTATAGCAGTAAACGCAGCTCGACAACTTTAATTGCGCCATGCAGGATCAGACTATGGCTCGATGGTCCCGGACATAGAGGAACACACAGGCCCGCGGACCAGGGAGTATTTTGAGCTTTGTGGTCTTTTATATTATTTAAAAGATGTATCTGTCTTTTCACGTTATGCCCCTAGTTTCGCATACTTACAAAGAAACTGTATTCAAATATCGACTTTCTACATTCATTGAAAAGTTTAAAGAAAGAGGTAGATTTAATATCGATTTAGTATGGTTTTTAATAATGGACCGGGTTGCGATGCCACCAGCCAGTAGACTATTAAAGGCTGTTGTGGTATTGTAGACTATTTTCTTGACTTTATTTTCAATTGTTTTTTTTTCTATTCCTCTCAGAACTCGCACTCAGAAAGCCGCGTGTATATCTGTAAAGGTTTGAGCACATTATGCCGGGCCGCAGCGTGTCGGGGCGGGCGCTGCGGCCCGCCCCGACAAAAATGTTAACACAAGTTAACACAATTGGCTTGTTGATGTTTAATTATACTGCGTACATTTCCCAAAGGCTTAAATCTCTAACAACTTTGAAAGCTATCGCAACTTAGACATTAACAACCTTCAAACCACCTATAACATCTAAAATTAAATGTCACTGGAAACGATTGCTACGTAGCTACGATATTGCTACGATTAGCTACAGTACTACGCTACGTGCTAAGAAAAACTAGTAACAGCTACGACAATATTTGAATCTGAGAGTTGGCCAACAAAGAAAACGCCTACATGTGGCTGAAATGCGAATGTTGAGATGCATGTGTGGTGTGACCAGAATGGACAAGGTGAAGAATGAGTATATTAGAGGAAGATTGAAGGTAGCACCATTAGATGAAAAGTCGAGAAACAAGAGATTATCCTAGTATGGACATGTGATGCGTAGAGAAGAGCAAAATGCTAACTTAGCACATTAGTGACGGGCCGGGTCGCAGCGCATTGACGGATTTTGAGTACAGTGTACTGCATGCGCAACTTCTGTGTATTTAGTGCAACTGTACCTTATGGATAGCTCTGACGACGAACTTTCTTTTTTTTGCCTGCTGTTAGAAGAAGAAGTAGAATTTAGAAGAAGAAATATCAAAAAACGCAAATTTCGTAAAATAAACACAATCCGCTTGCTATAGCACACGTTGACGGGGCGCAGCGGGGCGGGGCGGGCCGCATCACACGGACGCAAATCCGCGTCGCAATAATGCGAGCCGCTGCGGCCCGACACAGTGTGCGATAGTTCATACAATTTGTATTGAAGCTATTTGAGCGGATTTTTGCGCTCCGCCCCGACACGCTGCGGCCCGGCATAATGTGCTCGAACCTTTATCACAGCGAACTCAGATCGACAACTATTATTGCGCGATGCAGGATGAGACTCCATGGTTCAATGGTACTAAAATAAGATTATATTTTCGTTTTATGTGAAAATCGTCATAATTCTTTTCTATTGTTTGCCTCGTGCGGCTAGATTTATTGTGTGCAAAAATATGTCTCACATTCTATAAATTGTCCGTAAGAGACCCATAGCCAAAAGGCCGTACCACGTTAGGTGTACCTAAGGATAATAGGAAGTAATAAACACAGTATTTAATAAAGTTATCCCGATTTATTAAAATAATAACTAATTAACAATAATGTAAACGACTAATAACAATATCAGCTAAATAAACAAATACATAGCAAACATTCACGTAAATTTTTAAACCATAAATACAATGTAGTATGTGTAGTTATTTAGAGTTCCACAAATTATCGATATTCATCATCAATTTTGAGTACAATTTAGACTAAAAATAGGTAGGACATAGTCATTTTATTGTAGGTACCCAAATAAGTTGAATAGGTACCTATTTAAGTTTTACGTAGTGCCTACCTATAACTAATAAAATCAAGCATGTTTGTGTCTGTCAAATAAATAGGCGACCATCAAATAATAATATTCAAAATAGCAATTTCGAATGTAGGTAACTAGCCCACACGCAACTTTTTCTGCGTCTCTTTTCATCTATGCTTGGTTCCTATTGGTCATAGCGTGGTGATACCTATCTATATACCTAGTCCAGTCGTTTATACGTGATGCCGTGGGGTTTGATCACGCATTAAGCACATTAGTGTTCTAGTAATGAATGATTAAAAAAAAATGCAACAAATTTATGTATTTTTAATACTATCATTATGACTGTGCTTCATAAACTTTAGAGTACATTTTCCTGAACCAAGATGTAGCCTAGTGAAGTAGGTAGTACGTCGGTTTTAAACATACCTACATACCTAGAGCATCATGCTATAGAGTAGAATCTGTCAAACCCTAAATGGGCCTAGCCATTACACTGATATGAGATAGAAAAAGTGTTTATGTGTGTCTCTCTGTGTGTGAAATTTTTGTTTAAATTTTTATGTTGAGTTCATAGTGACAGGCCATTGTTTTTTTATGTGATTCTAAAATATGACGTATGTCAAAATTTTCCCTCGCAAAAAATTACAAACTAGTGTATCGAAAAAAGACGCTATGGCTCCTCTTCGGTCCGCGGGACTGTTTTGCTCCATGGTTTTACATTTTAACTGGATAAATTCGAATAAAACCTTAACAAAAACAGAACCAACCCCTATGTCGAAAGTTGAAAAAATCTGTGAATATGATTCTTATTCTATAAGGCATAAGATTGTTCAAATGTATTAAAGACTTCATAAATACAGGTATGCTGATTTCTTTGTGATTCTTTCGGATACCTGCAAGGTAAAAATTATGGTTAAAAGCTTCGCTAGTTTATCTGAAACTGCAAAACTTTCCAATAGATTTTTGTTTTTAATATCAGTAAAAACAAATATTACTCTACACTTTGATGTACTTACTTCTAAATCTTGGAAGGTAGGTATGTTAGTGTAAGTAGGCAGGTTTATGCTGTACTCGTGGAAATAATTATGAAGCAAAATTGCAAAAATTGAACGGGAGACTACTACAAAATAAAAATTGTCCAAGTGCGTGTCAATCCATGCACAGGAAAGGGATCCTCAGTCACCCATAATGGTACGTGGATTTAAAATCGTATCCAACAGATAATTGTTATGTTTACGTATTATTGCGTTAATTTTGTATGACGTTTTCCAAGGAAGCGCATTTTACAAGTTAAGCCTCTATAACTCCTGAACTAACAAAGTCATCTCATCCGTTATAGTTTTCCTTTAAAGTTCATTATATGATCCACCATCACAAATTTTCCACATTTTCTGACCCAGCTGCCTTTTTAAAGGGCACTTTTTACGAAAAAGTGCCCATTAAAGTGAAATTTCTTGCAAACGGATACCTAAACCAAAAAATCGTCTCAGAAACCCTTTATTGTTTTTAAAAGACCTATCTAATAATACCCCCCCACACGATAGGGTAGCCGCCGGTAGAAAAAAAATCAGCCCCACTTTACGTGTAGGGGAGTTAACTAAAATAAAAATATTTTTCATAATTTTATTGTAGCACTTTTTCGACGTAATTACAACACATATTCCTGCAAAGTTTCATCTTTCTAGCACTTACCGTTTCGACGACTGTGTAAGTCGAGGACGGACGGACGGGCGGACATGACGAATGTTTAAAAAACTTTCCATGTATGATTAACCTACTAAATATCCCACTGTCAGATATTGTAGGTATTGTTATGGGTTAGATAAGAGCCGTCGGAGTTTTTGTAGAGTTATGCATTCATCAGAACTTTTGAAATGGTAATCGGGAATCTTACCTTCAATAATGATTTTAGCAGCTTCTTTAGCCGGTATTTCAGAGTACCACGATGTAAACCTATGAGTGGGAGGTGGGTAGAATCCTGTGGCCACGCTGGCCAGGTATACTGATGTTGTATTGATATTTTTCGTCCATGTATCCAGGCGAAGCTCCTCTGTTATAGAGTCCATTAAACCTGAGAGAAAAAAAAAACCAATTTTAATAGTGAAAACGGTGTAAACGGTACACTATCCGCCGCAGTTTTCTGCCATCGTTTCACTTCGCAAAACTTCTATTCCTGGAACATAGGTAATTGGCATTCTACCATTGTAAACTTTTCCATTACATTTGGACATAAGTCTGTGGTACACTTGTCACTTGTGGTATTTCCAAACCGATACACTTTCAAATATTTTGTCTGTCTGTCTGTATGTTTGCTCCGGGTAATGTCTGGAACGGCTGGAGCGAATTTTACGAGACTAACTTGCAGCAAGCTGATGACCTAACTAAAGGGTAACTAAGACTATTTTTTTTTTGGCTAGCTTCGCTCCGCGGCGTTACTCGCGATTTACCACAATAACCCCGGGACCGCTGGTCTTATATAAAGGGAAGGAAGACGTACTCCTATCTCACAGGTCAGTAACTCTTTGTGACTTATAATGACTGCACGGTTGGCCTAGTGGCTTAAGCGGTCGCCACGCCGCTTCCTACTGCGCCAAGTGTCGTGGGTTCAAATCCCACGTAGGACAACACTTTGTGTGATTCACAATTTGTTGTTCTGAGTCTGGGTGTTCTTTGTGTCCGTTTCATGTATGTTTGTAAAGTCCCCCGCGACACAGGAATTTATATTCCTAATGCGGGAGTTGTCTTTTTAAAGAAAGATAAAAGAAAGATAAAGAAAGAAAGATAAATTAGCTGCAGTTTTTTATTGGCGATGCAAGTAACGTTCTACGTATATGGTGCCCGGCTTCCCGTTGGCTCTAACTGTCAAAAAATCTATGTATTTTGCAAAATAATGTACTTAGTCCTACTTAAAGTACAGTTACCTTTAAGACCAAACTTTGCCGCGCAATAAGGGATCATATCCGCATAGGGCATCAAACCAGCGCTAGAGTTGATTGATACAATGTGCCCATAACGTCGTTCTACCATATTTGGTAAAAATGCTTGAATGACCTGTAAAATTTCATGAATATTGATTTAGGTTCTAAAAAATTATAGCGTAATTTACTCGGATCATTTCCAAAGATGGAAAAAGGAGATTTTTTTGCAAGGTTGTTTTGTTTGCTGGTTGATATTATAGTTGTTTTGTAATAATAATGCGAGTTGATTTTTTAGCAGTTACAGCTTTACTGTCTGCTAATATAAATCATCTGACTGTCATCACACGTTATTTGAGGTACCTACCCAAAAAAGGTCTGTAGGTTATCCGGCTTAGCCAAGGATATAGGAGGAGTGTAAGAAATCAGTCTGCATGATGGTATATTATATAATTACGCATTAAACAATAGAGATGTAAAATACAAATACATTAGACGTACATGTACATGCAAAGTCAAGCCAAAAGTGTGTCTCAGTCTACTTATAAACGCGGGAAAAACAGTACAGTCTATGACCCTTTTTGACAACTGTCACGTTCGGAAACGAACGTCACAGTCACAGGTCAATAAACAATTTTTCTTAAAATACAGGAATAGCATAGGCACCTAACAAATATATACTTACCCAAAAGTGTGCCAGCAAATTAGTCTCAATAACTTTCGCAATAGAATCTTGATTTAAATTTGTAATGGGTAAGCAAGTGATGGTCCCGGCGTTACTCACAACTATAGACACTTCACTTAGCTGACGTTGCATCTTTTGCGCTAGAGACGCAACTTGCTCGCGTGCTGTCACGTCTATTGTGAACCCGTAGCTCTGAAAATAATACAGGAATGAAAGAAATGTAGGAAAGATTGCGTCATCTTAGCTACAGCAGTACCTTCCGTAATGTCGGTCACGAGACTAATCATGGTAGATAATTTCACATTTGAAGCGGTCATAGCCAAGGTGTTTTAGGTGATTGGAAACAATCGCCAAGGATAAGCAACGACGGTGCGATCAGTATCTAGATGGGTGACCGTTTGTGGTATGATCTGTTAAGAGGGCTTCCGTGATTCATAGGTCACATGAAGCAGTCGGTCCCGGTCATTTTCATACGATATCAGTAGTGAAGCTTAGTTTGCGGACTTTGGGTGTCTTAAAAACCTCCAACGGCAAAGTTACTTAGCCACAACGTGTCTCCGCCATACTCGGCCAGTGTGGCGACGTATAGCCTCAACCCTCTCTTGAAAAGAGACTCAAGCCCAACAGTAGGATATTAATGGGTTTTTGATAAATTATAAATTTCAGCGGACTCAATCGCAAGTTTCACAAAAATCTCGGGATTAGAAATATCCAATAGAATTTGCGATGAGTATTTTAGAGATTTCGAGCGAGAAATCTGACCTTCAGTAAAGGTATTTGTGAAACTACTGCCTCATCTTTTTTGAGACTACCTTCATTTGGTACGACGTAGGACTAATCCGTAAATAACTGCTCAGAACGGGGACTTGCAGTTCTAAGATTCATTTCATTTCATTTCAACATTGAACAAGACCGGGGTTGACCCTCATACAGAAGACCATCCTAATACTCACAGTATTCTTGCTGTCGTATTTCGTTGGTGAGTGTGAGACCAGAGGCCCAATTATTCTCCCGTCGGGAGAATGATGAAGAAAAAACTGATCAGGCCATCATGGTATGGGTTACCATGTTGCATTGCCTACCCTTACAATGAGGATGGTGACCTCTACTCCTGGATTCTACGCATGCTTTCCATCATGCAGAGTAAAGTCACTTTGGTAGGCTTATATAAACAAAAAAAACATTGAGTCCCTGGCTACCTGTATTCTAATAGATTTATTTATTTTACAGACCTCTCCATCTTTCTGTCTAATTTCATTGACCAAAGCATTATTTCTGCGTGCATCGTTGTCCCAGCATATAACGGTGGCGCCAAGTTCAGCGAACTGAAGAGCAAGCTCACGTCCAATACCACCGGCTGCACCCGTTATCTGTAGTAAAGGAAGTTCAAAGTTCATATGATTGCACGATTGGCCTAAGTGGTCGCCACACCACTTTCTTCTGTGCCAAGTGTCGTGGTCCCACGAGGGACATCACTTTGTGTGATTCACAAATTGTTGTTCAGAGTCTGGATGTTCTTTGTGTTCGTTTCATGTATGTTTGTAAAGGGCCTCGCGACACAGGATTCATAATTAAAAAAAAATGACATGTTAAATATCCTCATACAGAGTGATATGTAGTTGATGTGCCTAATTTTATCTATGTATGGGATTATGTAGGCCAAAATATCCTTTCTATGGGGAGGCTTATATCCTGCAGTAGACTAATAAAGGTCGTAGATGATGATGATGTCCTTACGAAACTCATGGGATGAATACGGGTGGCAAAACTCCGTATTCACAATCCGTAACCCTTTTATCCACACTCCTAAGTCCTCACTCAAATTGCAATGGCAAAGCCAAAGGACGGTGGTTATGATTACGACAGGCTATGCAGGTATATTTTGCAGAGACCCATGTCCAGCAGTGGACTGCGATAGGCTGATGTTCATTTGTAGTCACGCGTTGTTATTAGGTACGTTTCTATATATCGCGTGACTACGGCTTTTCTTTGTTATGTACAATAGGATCGTATCCTGAAAATCTTGTTTCATACTTTTTCTGAGTCGTTTTCTATCTTACTTGGATTTTAGTTGTTATTTTTTTAGGGTTCCGTAGTACATGACTCGGATCGCGAGTTATTCAACTTTATGGAGAATTTTTTTGTAAAATCAGCCCCCCCCAACCCCCCTAAAAGTTAAACAGTTTGCTCAAAAAATCTGTTTTTTTTTTTAATAATTGTTCATATACATATTGAACTGTTAAGGAAAACTATAGCAGTTTTGATTACTTGTTATTTCAGGAGTTATAGTGGTCTAACTTGTAAAATGCACTCACTTGTAAAACTTGGTACAATAATTAAGAAATAATAAATAAACATAACAATTTTAAATCCACATACTAGTATTGACTACGGAACCCTATTGTATGCGCGGCCTGACACGCACTTGGCTAATTTTTGTTATAAGAATTACATAATAGGAAAGCCACACACCAAAACAGTCTCGCCATGCAAGCTCTTCATAACTGGCGGTATAAAAACCCTTGCCAAAGCAATAGTACATGTTGAAAATAGTTTAACAACAAGGACAAAAGTATCCAAGGTCATAAGAGGAATCGCAGCCAGCCCCCCACTTCCCCACCACGGCAGAATCCATACTTCTTCTATAGTCCTAAATTTTCTTGCTACAGTACCTATAAAACGAACCAGTGCGTTTGACCTATGCATACAGCTAAATTAAAAATATACAAGTCTTTAAAAGAGTGTTGACAAATGTTTGAAATGTCAATAAATGGCATTTTACTTTTTTTTAGTTTGTCTATGGAGGGAATGGATAACGAGAACCTAACGGTCTGCAGATTCATAACAAAGAAATGTATACAGTCCTTATATAAATTACAGTTGTTTTTTTTTTAAAAAAGACAACTACATCATTAGGAATATTGCGTGTCACAAACGTACATGAAACGGACACCGAGACTCAGAACAACAATTTGTGTATTACACATCGTTTTTTATTTGTGAACAGTAGAAAAAATAACGGTACCGCTGCACATAAACTCCTGCTGTACGGTTACTTGGTTGATGGCAAAAGACCAAGGTTCTATAAGGCGAATCTTGTACGTTTAGCTCTCCTTTTGTAACACAAACAATCGAGAACCGACGCAATACGTTAGAACCTCCTTTAATATCATAAGTCAATATTATAAACTTCAATTTGACAAAGTAATAACCTGTTCGATAGCGTTATTTGTCTATTTGTCATTACGCCTTTTAGTCTAGAAGAGGCTTATAACTTCTAACTGAAACCATGGCGAAACCTCTTCAAAAAGAGCGGGAAAACAGATCAGCAGAGAAGAAGGACTTAACCTTCCACGCGTACACGATATCACCGGAGAGTGCGCATACATCTATCTTACTGTTAGAGTCCGCAGAAAGCGAAGTACTATGTCAGGTAAACGAAAATAATACTTGTTAGTGGGTTTCAAATTACCCTCAAAACATTGTATGAATGATAAGTCTTCTACACTTTAACAACATGTGAGAGACAGCTATAGCTGGCTCGCAGAAAGGAATACAGCATGGGGTCGTATGGCCTTGACCCTTTAATGGGAGAACACCCGAGCCCAGCAGTGGCACGTTATGGGTTGTTGATGAGGAAGGTATCCACGGCCTCACAGACAACCGAAGTTAATTTTTTTTTTTTTTTCTATGAGAGTATGAGGTTACCAGATAACAAATCTCTCTCTTCCCTGTTCTGGTGAGAGGCAAGGGGATTAGGGATATATTATACGAATACACACTCTATTGTTTAGGCACGCACTTACCTTAGTTACAGTTAACACACGCTTGGTTATACTGACTGTTATAAGTAGAAAGGAATCGCACAATCTTACTTTTCTAGTACTTATATATCCCGGGTCGGACCAAATGTTTGTGTGATCCGCAAATATTTGTTAAGGAGTTTGAGGGTTTTCTATATATACCTAATATGAATGTATTTACAAAAAAAAGTATGTTTATGTATTTATAAATATCAGTTTTCTAGTTACCCATAATACAAGCTCTGCTATTTTGGGGACTAGATGGCGTTGTGTGTAAAAATGTCGGAAATATTTATTTATATTTCTTTCTACACGTTATAACTCATGATTTTACTTCCCTATCTCTTGATTAGTTTATTTTTTGTAGACACTGCGAGCCATAACGAAATTTGCGGCCCAGGAGATGCAAAACCGCCAAGTCTTATACGATCTGTACGCCATCAAGTATATCATAAAGCACGTAACTCACAATGAGCTCAATATACGAAGGTTTGCCCTCAAAGCTCTGGCACAGCTTTGTCAGCTGCCCAAAGGTCCTGAACAGGTGTTAGAGGACCCTCAGAACTTGAGGAATATTGCTTATCTACTAGTGAAGGTACAAAATTGCATAATATATGTATGAACTAGCTTTTAGGTTCCCCAATACGCAAAGTATTGCTCCACGTGAGATTTGAACCAACAACACTGGGCGCATTAATATTATTTATACGGGAATTAACGCGATCACTTATTAAAGGTGATTTGTCTGACGTCAGCCTGTGACCTCGGCCAGTGCAACCTGGTCGACACGTCAGGCAAATCAGAGGTATGTAGTACTTTTAATAAGTGATCGCGAGGTAGTAGAGCCACGCTGATTTCAGCAAGAATGGGCCGGCTCGACCCGGCCAGTACTACCCTCACACAGAAGACCATCCTAATAATGACAGCATTCTTGCTGTCGTATTTCGTTGGTGAGTGTGAGACCGGAGGCCCAATCATTCTGCATCATTCTCCCGCCCTTCGAAGGCCGGGAGAATGATGCAGAATAATCTAACCAGGCTGTCATGGTAGGGGTCACCATGCTACATTGCCTACCCTCCAATAAGCATGGTGACCCCTACTCCTGGATTCTACTCATGCTTTCCATCAGGCAGAGTAGAGTCACTTTGGCAGGCTTAAATATAAAAAAAAAAAAAAAAAAAAAAAAAAACCCCGTAAAAATAATATTAATTATCATGGGACGCGAAATTTAAAGTTAGTATAACACTGGGCGCAGTAAAAAGCGGTCACGGCGACCGCTTAAACCACCAGGCCAATAGTGCAATCAAAAATTATATTATGAACTTGCAGAGTCCCGTGGTGTAGCCCGCGGTTAATGTCTTAAATCACAACAAACGCCACGGAGCGAAACTAGTCTAGAAAAAATAGCCTAAGTTACTTTTTAGCCTAAGTTACTTTTTAGCCTAAGTTACTTTTTAGCCTAAGTTACTCTACCCGTGAAAGACCCGTCAAAACCGGTGCAGCTGTCCCACAGATTGCCCGAAACAAACAGACAGACAGACTTTAAAAAAAAACTTTTTTTGCTGTAAGTAACGTATATATACTTCAATAAAAAACTGTTAATTTGATATTACATACAGACACTCCAATTTTATTTATTTGTATACATTCATGTTGCTTGTATTATATTCCAGAGTGAAGATGTTTTTGTTTTAGAATTTGCGTCTTTAGTACTAGCAGAACTTACTAGGGAGCCAGTCGGTTGTGAACAGTTAATATCTGCCAATATTTTGGGCAGTTTATTTTCAAGAATGAAAAATAGTCTGGATCCCGACGTCCAGAAGAATTGTTTGCAGGTAAATAGGATGACAATTTGGTAATTTTTTACTAAAGTAAATTAGGACAAGTACAAGTTTATGAAATTGCTCCGCTTAGTTTGGGGCTAGATGATGTTGTGTGTTAGATGTCCAAAAAAATAAACATACTTTTTTTTTGTAACTACATATCTTATTACATATTATATAGAAAACACCCAATAACTCCGAAATAAATATCTGCAGATCATAGAAACTTTTGATCCGACCCGGAAATCGAACCCGAGACCTCTTGATCAGCAGGCTAGCGTATGCGACGCTAACAACTAGACCAACAAGGCAGTTTATGTATTTATATCAATTGTCTAGTACCCATAATACAAGCTCTGCTTAGTTTGAGACGAGATAGAGTGTGTAAGGTGACCAAAATATTTAATTATTTATTCATACACAACAAAAACGATAATTGACTTTCCATTTTCTTCAAGACTTTAAGCAACCTCTTGGATGATCCGATATGCGCCTCCGAGGTCACAAAGAACCAGCAATTCAGTTGGCCCTCACCTCTAGCGTTGATGCAAAGCAAATACCTGGCTATACAGCACGCTGCCTTGAGAACTGTTGACCAATTAATCTGCAGATATAAAGATCAAAATGTGCAAAAGACATTCCGAGCTTCAACGGGCGTACTCGATCTGTGTGATATACTTGAGGTCAGTTTGCATATAATTACTGTCTTTTATATCGCTGTTTGACATTATTAATCGTCTTAATTAACAGCCCTTTATGTCCCACTGTTGGGTTTGGGTCTCCACTCAGGAGAGGGTTAAGGACATACGTCCACACGCTGGCTGAGTGCTGGTTGCGGACTGGCAAGACAAAGTCGTGACTACGTAATCTTGGCGTCGGATATTTTCAAGCCTCCCAAAGGTCTCTAACTAAGCTTTACGGCTGTTATCCTATGATAACAATTACGGCTGCTAATTAAGAGGTCCCAGGTTCGATTCCCGGGTCGGACCAAATGTTTGTGTGATTCGCAAATATTTGATTCGGAGTTTGGTCTTTCCACCTGCTTATCGTGATCTTAGAATGATGTTTAGAATGATGTTTACCACTAGTTCAACCGGTTTCACCAGAATATTAGTGTACCTACGGAGCGACTAGTATCGGACTCCCGCAATCCTAAAGACGATCTGAGTAAAGTATAACTAAAGTTTATAGTAATCTTAAAACATAGACGCTACAGCTGTGGCCGGCGATAGGTTGACACTACCTAATAGTCGCTACATCAAGAACGAAGGCCCAATCACACGATAGCTTCTCAATAATTCGCCATAGTGTGGAGCACCATACTGCGGTGTTTGCATTCGCATTGGGTATAGTGACCACAACTCATACTTTCCTTCAGAGTGAATTTGGTAGGCTCCTATAAAAAATATGTCTAACTTTATCGTCTCTGCACAGTTATAAGCAACGATAAACCTCAAGTTTTTATTACATAATATTTCAGTCTTACGAATTCCGTGACGTGCACACACTTGTACTAGGCGTTCTTCGCAACTACGTGGAGACCGAAGAGAATGCCCACCACGTGTTCCAATCAGGGTGTATCTTGAGACTGCTGGCTTACCTGGAGATGGCGCTACCAGCAATGAAGCCTTGTTGTCTAGCTGTGCTAACTAAAATGTCTTTCAGTAATAATGGAAGAGATGTGAGTTGGATTATTTTATTTCATAATCAGATTTTGAAGACAAGCACTCTTGACTGACTGATCAATAGGTCTCAGGTTCAATTCCCGGGTCGGTTCAATATTTGTAGGATCTGCAAATATTTGTTGCAGAGTTTGAGTTTTTTATTTATGTAAATTATGTAATTTTTTATGTAAAATTTACGAAAATAATTATAAATGTATTTATATCAATTGTCTAGTACCCATATAACCCATACTACAAGCTTTGCTTAGTTTAGGACTAGATGATGTTGTGTGTCAGAGTACGATGTCCGAATGTAAATATTAGACAACATAAACATTCCACCAATTGATTAGTAGAATTTCAAAGTTCTCAGCTCTTGTTAAATGTAACAAATCGAATGTATTTCAAACAATTTTTGTAGAAGTTGCCCCGAAGACATGAAATATTTTATTAGCATTTCTGAAAAATAATCAAGATATTCAAATATTCAAAACATATCAAATATCCAAAACGTTTTACTGGACTTTTGGCCTATTGGTTTAAGCAGTCGCCGTTCGCCATGCAGCATTCTACTGTGCCAAGTGTCGTGGGTTCAAATCCCAGATGGGACAACAGTTTGCGTGATTCACAAATTGTTGTGTTGATGAGTCTGGGTGTTCTTTGTGTACGTTTCATGTATGTTTGTAAAGTGACCCGCGACACAGGATGTTTATTCCTAATCCTACAATATATAAAAAAAAGACGTAAGTAGAATCATCATGAGAAGTAAATACCAACTTTATTTCCACACAGTTAACATTCTACTTATTATACAAGCCTATTAGATCCCTTACTCATAAAAACTTCATACGGTTGTTCGAACAATTCTGTTTTTTCGTTTGAAAGTAAAACTCACAAAATATTTCAGGCTCTGTATGAAACTGGTACAGATCTGGTATTCTGCCATCAACTGCTCAGTTCTAACGTGGAACTGCTGGCGGATGCTGCTATGGGCGTCGCCAATATGACAAAACTCTTACCTTCGGCTGTTCGCATGTCGGACACAAACATTATAGAAGCACTATGTGGTAATAAATCTGTTTTTCATTTTTGTATATTAGCTACTCATTATATTTAAGGAAAAACATGGAACGATTAAAGTATAAGGTTTATGATTGCCTTGATATTTTATGCTCCTACGAAGTCAAAGTCGTAGTTTTAAAAACAGCTGGCTTTTATTAAAATTTGTTTAAGGTAACTCCAATTTTTAACTGAATTCCAGAGGAGACAGTTTTGGTTTTTATTCTGTGATATGAAGGACTACAAATGGACAAATAACTACACGTATTTTATAATCAGTTAACGTGGGACGAAAAATTGCTTTGCTCTATGGCTGAGAGTAATTCATTCATATTTATTACGTCTGTAATATATTTGGAAAACTAACTTTTATTTAATAGCAGTTAAGTTACCTTTTCATACGCTACATGCATCATTTCATATTGCAGCTATATTAGGAGATGATGCTGCAGTTTGGTTCTACATCAGAATTAACGCGTTACGAGCACTAGCAGAGTTGTGTCGTATTATTCCAAAGGCAGCCTTTAGCCTCGTGGAACCGAAGACTTTTGCTGCTCTTAGGAATATCAACAAGAAATGTACGACACTTATTTTCAATTTTTAAGAAGTTCTTAGCTTAGCACATCCCTACTAATATTAAGAAATAATGTGAATGTAAGTTTGTACGTTACGATTTCACGCGAAAACTACTCAACCGATCATCATGAAACTTTGTACATATATTCTTGGAGGTATTAGAAGTAATATAGAATACTTTTTATGAAAAAAAAAATATTTTTACGATTTTTTTTTACCGCGATAACTGAAATAGACGCGGGCAGAGCCGCGGGCGAAAGCTAGTTATTTATATACGAGCCTGCCAAAGTTACTCTACTCTTCCTGATGAAGAGCACGGTTAAGAGTGTACAGAGTAGTAATCACCAAAAGTCATCCTCCTCCTCCATCAAACCATCATTACGTAATCAGACAATGCAGCGTACCTACACTATGGCAGCCTAGTGAGATGCTTGTGCATAATTGGGCCGATCTTGTGCAGATCTTGATGTATGTTTGCCTGTAATAGCTTTCTTTTTAGTGTCTTCATCAGAATTATTTGGTAAGTGTAGAGGAGAAAAGGAGATTTGATATACTATGTAATTATTATTACTTAAACTTACACAAGGGTCGTAAGTTGTCGTCTTTGCAGTACCTATGGAAATTAATGAAATAATTATTTTCCATCGGTTTTCTGTTTTGGCGTGATATCTTCAGGTCGATCCTTCCCAAGTTATATCAGCTCCCGTAGCCAAGTTGCAACAAGTTTATCGTTTTCTATTCTAATATTCCATTCTACTTCTCTATGCTCTCGTTTGATTGGCTAATATTTTATTTTGGTCACGTGACTGAGCGACATTACCCAAGGAAACATAAGAATAGAGAAATATAATGGAATATTATAGGCCGACCGTTTATCTGAGTCCTCGCCTGCGCGGTAACAGGGGACTGAGACAGGTGCGGGCGGCGGGCGGGTGTGTATCTCACTGAGCGCCCCCGCCGCCCGCACCTGTCTCAGTCCCCTTTGTCGTCATACCCCCGCGCCCCTGTTACAGCAGGCGAGGACTCAGATAAATGGTCGGCCTATAGAATGGAAAAATGGGCTGGTTAGATTCGGGAATCATTCATTCATTCATGTTATCTTCTCTAGTTAAGGATACGCCTATAGAAGCTCAGCGTTTGGCTGTACAAGTGTACATTAATTTGTTGAACTACCACGTCAGCACTAAAGCTATGCTCAATGTAGATTTTATGCAAGAACTACTGAATATTCTACAGGTTTGTTGTTATTTTTTTATCTTACCCTAGCGTTAGTCACTATTTTGCTATACTGACTGACATTCAATCTTTATCGAGTAGTTATCATCACTATCAGCCTCTATCAGCCCACCGCTGGAGAGGCTTCTCTTTATTGGGGAGGTTTTAGCCTACTAAATCTGCCTGTGTGTCGGATGAGACGGATGGGTCCATGATTTGTTTCAAGTTGTCCTTTCTGCCACTCCCTTAACGAGTAGTACGCACAATATTTACAGAAAGGTGCTTAAAAAAGCAAATTTTATTAAGTAACATTATTTCAGACTCTTTTAAAGTTCTGGACTATTATCCTGAAGCAGTTGAAACCAGCCCAAATTATAATCCATATTGTCGAATTTTTTCTTTCACATTAGTCGACAAGTGTTTATTGACTTTAATAATTTTAAAAAATCACAGTGGGTACAAACTATACTTTGTAAATCTATTTATATTTCTTAATTAAAGTCTTCCGTTTTCTAGCGAATCGACATTTGTTTGAAGATAATGACTTGCACGGCCCTCACTGGACTCATGGCTAATGATATGGCAAAAGAACTGTTTACGCTGCGAGAAGGAGAATCGGTTTGTAGCTATATACTAATACTGGCTTACATACGCCACACCGTCTGCGTCGCTTTTCTATCATGGACGGCCCCCATTGGCCTAAGCGTCGGTTAGATAGCTTGAAACTTCATCATGAGCAACGTGACATAGTTAACTGGAACTCACTAACAGCTAACGTATCTACTTCCCGTTATGATACCGGATCCTTTGGTCACCCCCACTCTTGGATTCCACTAATGAACCGGCAGAGTAGAGTAACCAATGCAGGTTTTGAAATAACCAAAAAACTATGGTTGTTTAGGTAGTATCCAGTAATCTGTCTATTAGAACATTTAAAAAAAATATAGGAAATCAAAAACACACAACGTCATCTAGTCCCAAACTAAGCAGAGCTTGTATTATGGGTACTAGACAATATAAATACATAAACATACTTTTGAGAGAGACCTCTTAATCGGCAGCCGTATACGCTAACCACTAGACCAACAAGGCAGTCAATTTGATGGAACTTATTATTGGTTTAAAGTTTATTTTCAATGTCGATAAGAAAATATACTTACGGATCTCCAAACCACAACTTAAGCCTGAGAAGATAGTTCCTTAGGTTGACGTCATCGGGCAAGGCAGGGATGTGCCTGCTGGAATGATTTGCAACTAAGTTTGGCTCAGGCTGAGGATCTGTTAATGAATATTATACTATAACATTACAATACAAGGATCATATTAATTATTTTAACTAATGTTAATTGTGCGATTAAACAATTGCGAAACCAATATCTACATCTATATAAGTAAATAAAATTGTAGTGTCTGTTTGTAATGTCAAATGAACAGTTTTTTATTAAATGTAAATGAAATGATATACTGTACTTGCACCAAAAATGCAATGTTCAAAATTTACGTCTGTCTGTCTGTCTGTTTGTTGGAAAAATTGAAAGCAATAACTGCGGGTAACACCACACTCTTGTGCATCAGAGTCATCAGAGTCATAGTTTTCTTCACACTTGTTATGCCCTTTTAATAAAAAGTTGGTTAGTATCAGATCATGTTTAGACACATTTCCCAATAATTATTTCCATGGTATTTGTTTGTACTTTATTTCACGACAGACTTTTAAGTTCTCAATTTTCCTCCACTGTAAGGTATTGGATTGGATTGGTAAAAAGGAAACGACTTCAATGAAAAAATAATCCGAGTATCCAAATCGCGACAATTGTGCCTATGATATTTGAGGAGTTCCCTCGATTTCCTTGGAATCCCATCATCAGATTCCAATACGGTGACGATGGGACCACCTGTAAGCTACGCCTATTCCAATGCAAAAATAATTTTTGAAATCGGTTCATAAACGACGAAATTATCGCTGAACATACGTAAAAAAAAAGAAAGATTCCGACGAATTGAGAACCTCCTCCTTTTTTTTGAAGTCGGTTAAAAATAGTTTCCAAAACGATCATCACTGGCTAAAGTTTCTAATTGACTTAGTTAAATTCATTTCATTCATGTGTCACTCACCATGAGGAGTTCTGATATCAAGCGCAGAAGCATCCCACTGCGCTGGATGAAATATACAGACGTACACAGGGTCCCAGGGTAGACGTGGTTTAGCCTGCGCCTCTTGCAGGGTGGGGAATCGCTTACCCAGCCGCTTGAAACAGTAAAACCCTTCCTGGGAAAGAAACCGGTAAGTGTATTGCCTGGTATCACTGGGAATCACTAGATATTTAAGTGTAATTTTATATTTTAATTCACTGAACAACCTATTCAATGAAACTATCATAATCTTTTCCGCAAGAATCAAAATTCATTGAAATGGATTTTGATTATTTTAGAGTCACAGAGAGACTTTGGAATTTGTGATATTATTATGGATATCCTATCCATAATAATATCACAAATTCCAAAGTCTCTCTGTGACTCTAAAATAATCAAAATCCATTTCAATGAATTTTGATTCTTGCGGAAAAGATTATGATAGTTTCATTGAATAGGTTGTTCAGTGAATTAAAATATAAAATTACACTTAAATATCTAGTGATTCCCAGTGATACCAGGCAATACACTTACCGGTTTCTTTCCCAGGAAGGGTTTTACTGTTTCAAGCGGCTGGGTAAGCGATTCCCCACCCTGCAAGAGGCGCAGGCTAAACCACGTCTACCCTGGGACCCTGTGTACGTCTGTATATTTCATCCAGCGCAGTGGGATGCTTCTGCGCTTGATATCAGAACTCCTCATGGTGAGTGACACATGAATGAAATGAATTTAACTAAGTCAATTAGAAACTTTAGCCAGTGATGATCGTTTTGGAAACTATTTTTAACCGACTTCAAAAAAAAGGAGGAGGTTCTCAATTCGTCGGAATCTTTCTTTTTTTTTACGTATGTTCAGCGATAATTTCGTCGTTTATGAACCGATTTCAAAAATTATTTTTGCATTGGAATAGGCGTAGCTTACAGGTGGTCCCATCGTCACCGTATTGGAATCTGATGATGGGATTCCAAGGAAATCGAGGGAACTCCTCAAATATCATAGGCACAATTGTCGCGATTTGGATACTCGGATTATTTTTTCATTGAAGTCGTTTCCTTTTTACCAATCCAATCCAATACCTTACAGTGGAGGAAAATTGAGAACTTAAAAGTCTGTCGTGAAATAAAGTACAAACAAATACCATGGAAATAATTATTGGGAAATGTGTCTAAACATGATCTGATACTAACCAACTTTTTATTAAAAGGGCATAACAAGTGTGAAGAAAACTATGACTCTGATGACTCTGATGCACAAGAGTGTGGTGTTACCCGCAGTTATTGCTTTCAATTTTTCCAACAAACAGACAGACAGACAGACGTAAATTTTGAACATTGCATTTTTGGTGCAAGTACAGTATATCATTTCATTTACATTTAATAAAAAACTGTTCATTTGACATTACAAACAGACACTACAATTTTATTTACTTATATAGATGTAGATATTGGTTTCGCAATTGTTTAATCGCACAATTAACATTAGTTAAAATAATTAATATGATCCTTGTATTGTAATGTTATAGTATAATATTCATTAACAGATCCTCAGCCTGAGCCAAACTTAGTTGCAAATCATTCCAGCAGGCACATCCCTGCCTTGCCCGATGACGTCAACCTAAGGAACTATCTTCTCAGGCTTAAGTTGTGGTTTGGAGATCCGTAAGTATATTTTCTTATCGACATTGAAAATAAACTTTAAACCAATAATAAGTTCCATCAAATTGACTGCCTTGTTGGTCTAGTGGTTAGCGTATACGGCTGCCGATTAAGAGGTCTCTCTCAAAAGTATGTTTATGTATTTATATTGTCTAGTACCCATAATACAAGCTCTGCTTAGTTTGGGACTAGATGACGTTGTGTGTTTTTGATTTCCTATATTTTTTTTAAATGTTCTTCTTTTTCAGAATGAAATCTTTGCATTACATCGAAATAGAACATGCGCATTATGAAGTCAGGTAAGCAACACCTATATGTTTATTATTTATTATATTGAAATGCTTATAGCCGAACCCAAACAATCTTGGGAATAAAAGCAAGGAGGAAGAAGAAATGCACTATTAGGTAGAAAGTGTGGCGACTTCCACATACAGCGCAAGCGAATAACATACGATAGCGCCATCTAGCGAAGAAACATTGAACAACGAGTAAAACACGGAATGAGCTATACGCAGTAACTACTAATCCTGAATCGCGAAAGAGACATTCTCGCGCCGATTAGCATATATACAACATCCCAACATCAATTGTTGGGCAGTAGCCCGCCAGGCATGATCACCTCGCCAGGTCGGAGGATCCTCCCTTTCTGTTGGAGGAACACGACAACCGTTCCTCCACAAAAGAAATAAATTGATCACACGAGATCAGACGCAGACACATATGCTTCAGTCATATAGCAACACAGGCTAGCGGATCGAAGTGGAGGAGCTATGCGCCATTCTTGATACAAAACAGTCTGTCCTTTTTTTTTGCGGGGGGAAATCTTCACACATACATATTTTAAATTCACATACAAAAGCAATAGCCTGTCACTAAAAACTCACATTTACAATTTCACACGCACATAAACACATTCTGTATTGTAAATGTACAATAAATTAGGCAAATAGCTGGGCTTATACTTTGAAAGCCTACTAACTAAACTAAACTACTACTACTAAGAACTAAAAATAAATATTAAAATAATACAACATTGATTATGTGAACAATTACCTAACACATATTATTTCTGATTTTTGTATATTCATTTTGGACGTCAGGCCTGACTGGGTTGAAAAATAATTTACTTGTTTTGCATTGACTAAAAGTTGTTAGCCCTCCCAAACCCTCTACACAAATTCTAAATAATATCACAGAATACTTAATAGTACGTAATATCGAAGAGTTTTAGGTGACGCTTATCACTATTATTACCCGGTGACAGGTTTGCCAAAAAATTCACAATGAGGTAACCTGTTATTAATAACTTCATAAACGCTTTTAAGCTTTATTTACATTAATCTCACTGTCTATTGTTTCTATAATTAGATATCGAGACAAATGCGATGAAGTTTCAACATCATTAAAACAAAAAGCGCGGATGTTGGCCGAGTTTGTTGCGGAAAATATGAGTGGACTCACGCAAGAAAAAGATTGTTCTTTGCCGAGTGTCAGCTTGCATTTGACCGATTTAATGGTATATATTCGTAATGAGACTTACCTCCTTTCTAAGGAGAGGCCTATTTCCAGCAGTGGACTGTTAAAGGCTGTTGATGATGATTCGTAATAGGAATATTCTTTATTCTAGTATTTGTTGTTCTTATAATGCATCTTATTATTATGACCCAGTACCTGGATGGAAGACCGTTTGAGGCATGATATGTTATGAGCATTTACATAATTCGGAGGTCACGTTAAGCAGTCTGCCCGATTGTTATCATAAGATATGGGCGTAAATGTGAAGCATAGTTGGAGGCATTTGGACGGATTTTAACCCTTTTTATGCAAAAAAAATGTTGCTGAGGTAGAACGTCAGCGGGCAATAGAAGCTGGATTTAAATATCAACTTTGGAATCTCAAATATATGCATTAATCTTTTATCTGACTCCATATAACATATAGATCATATATATATATCATTTTATGCAAATTATACGCTCAATTTCCTATGTTATGATTCTTAGTGATAAACAATCATTGATCATTCTAACTAGAGATTATGCACAACTTATTGGTACTTCGAGCCGAATGTAGAAATATGACATAATTTACGTTCACAGTCTGGTTACCAGTAAGTACAACAGTAAATTTTCATTGATATTTTCACATAATTTTCAGATGGAGTTAAACTCCCCAGTAGTAGGAATAGGCTGGGTGAAGTGCGGCGGTGCCTTAGAGAGGGCGATACTGTACAAAGTGCTGGCAGATCGTCTGGGACTGCCATGTGCACTACATCGCTCCACAAGCTCCTACGCGTGGTGTGAAGTCGCTGTACCCGAAATCGAACCGGTGATGACGCATTCTATTAATTCTACACATATATTCACTCATAATAAGAATTTTAAAAATAAAGAAGAATGTTCCGGTAGAAGACCAAATAAGTGTTCAATTTTTACTTACTACTATTATAAAGCTGGAGTTTGTTCGGTTACTGCATTTTTACGGGTTAATCTTAGAAACTACTGGTTCGAAATAAAAAAAACTATTCGAGTGGCCTATATAACGAAGAAGAATAAAGTTTAGGATATGAAATCAAGTTGTCAGTAACAAAAGCCGAAAAAAGAGAAGGTATTCAGTTTCAGAGATACGGTCGAAATGCAGCTGGTCAGGTAGCTTAGCATGTACCAATATACCCAAGTTGTGGGGTACGGCAGGGGGGATTCCAGAAGACGCGGATGCGAGCCTGGTGTTCCTCCTAACTGCCGAGGTAGGCCGCCGCGGGGTTTAGTGGGTAGACCGGTTCCTTCAGGAGTCCCATTTCCCGAGTTCCTTCACGCCTTTCGTTTACACCACGAAGGGTAAAGTTCGAAAAGTATTCCCCGCGTAAAAAGGTAGTTTATATATTTTTTATCTTCACATGGGTTACAGATATACAATTTTACTTATACATATGATGTTTATGTACATAGGAGGTCGACATGGAGGTGGAAAACTTTCCCGCTGGTTTACTTCGAGCTAACTATGTAGTGGACCTCATAGTGAGACCAGGTCGCTTGTTGCCCTGCGACAGCCGAGAAGCTCGGAATTTGTGCGGACCTAAGTGTGCCCCGCCGTATACTGCGGGAACTCGCCCAGATATTTGTGTCTGCGAGTCCCCAGAGACTCCGGTTAAGGAAGATAAACAGCAGCTTAAGAAAATGAGGATAGAAGATTTTTAAACATGTGGGTAGGAATATGATTTGAAATGTATTGCCTCTAGGCCCCGTTGTGGATAAAGTAATAGATAAAAATTCCCATACATGAGTTCTGAAAGAGATTCTGTCTTGATTTTCGGGAACTGTTCTTGCTCGGATACCTGTGATTACTTCTGTTAGTATAAAACGTTAAATATTTGTAGTAACACAGTATTATTACCATTGCCGTTTAATTTTTATTGATTGTGGTCTATCTAACTTATTTTTCTGTCGAGACTGGCGAGACATCTTAGCTATAGTTTTTAATATAACTATTTTAGCGTTTATTATAAAATACATAGAAATAAAGCTATTAATGTTCTCCGTTTTTTTTTGCTAACAGATCTATTAATAAAGTTTTAGTCTTACATAAACTTTAAAATCTGGGACACGCAGAGGGTGTCAACATGGGTTTAGTGATTTTCACATTCAGCTCAATAAAATATACTACTACGCCATCTATCCAAGATATACCGTACTATGGAGTAGCTGCCAATCCTGAATCGCGATATAGAAATTCTTATGTCGATTAATATTTATACAACAGCATAACATCAACACATACAATTGGAGGAACATGACACCCGCTCCTCCAAATGTATCTGTTGGATATTCTTCATAAGAGCGTTAGTGTACATCTACTAGCTCCACCTATGAACAGCTTAGCGATGAATATAGAAATACACTATAAAACATCTACTAAGGGCGTATCTTGCCACGTATACAATAGGCTTCCGTAGTTACCCATAATTGCTTTTGTTGTGTCCAATAGATAATTGTTATGTTTACTTTTTTCTTGTTATTTTTGTACGAAGATATCCAAGTGAGCGTCTTTTACAAGTTAGTATTATAACTACGGAACCCTAAAAATGGAGTAACTAAAACAATTACTACTTAAAAAAGTATTTTATTCAAGCTATACACAGCGTTTTTAAAATTGGTCGACAATAAGGTCTTTATAAATATGATTTATATAAAAATAACCTAAAAGGCACATATATAATTACATTGCACAGTAAATGGACGGACAAAACGATCACAAACATTTATACTTATATCAACTTAAGTGTATTACGTGGTACTGCATTTTTACCAGATTTATAAATAAAAATTATCAATAATAAAGTTAATATTACATTGCGTTAAATAATATAAGAAATAAGAAAATTCCTAATAAAAATAAACAAAAATAAAATTTTTAGACAACAATATAATAAAAAAATATATAGAAAATAAATAAAAAATAATGATATTTGTATAATCTGTGAACGTCAAAAGTAACTATATAAACTGTTTTAAATTTAATTCTATATTTGTTAGGGGTCATTCATTTATTACGTTAGACGATTTAGTGGGGGGAGAAGGGGTTGTTGTTGGTCTTAATTCTTAATGATTAAAATGATTCAACATGATTCACAATCACATTGAATGGAAATGCACTTTGCTTAAAAAGTATTTTTAAAAATTAACATAAACTGTCATGAACATCTATAGCAATCGTTATTGGGAATTCAGTGCCTTAAATATACTGACAACTAGTCCAAACTTCGAATTTTAGTTCTCCCTCAGGATTGCGGAGCTGGATGCCAGTCGCTCCATGGTAAAACTGAAATTCAGGTAAAACCGGTTGATCTAGTAGCCGATCCCAAATAATATTGGGAATAAAGGCTCGGAAGATGATTTGTTTAAATAAAGTCTACAGATGCTGTAACATCGAGGATGACACTTATAAATATATCAGTCTACATATGGATCTGGTAATGGCATCTAATTAATTAAAGCAATAGCAATAGCTGCCAGTATTAAAGTAAAAAAAAATCTAAAAGAAAAAAATGTGTGACGTCACATTAATGCCACTTAAAAAATAAATAATCACTGATTTATATCGACGAAGTCGCCTAATACAACACCTGATCGGAACAGTAGTCAATATTCCCGGAAAATGAAAAGAGAACGTTAGTCTTTTCCTTGACCTGAATAAGCGGGAGGAAAAAATGTATGAAAATCCATTTCTAACGTGTTTTAGCGGGAGAGAAAGTTGTATGAATTTTCATTTCTCATGTGTTATCTTATCTATGGCGCGCGCCTGCCCAAGGAGTTTTCATATAATTTGAATATGGAATCTCCGTGCCACTGACATCCTTTTGTGAAAAATAAAAAAAAAACAAAAGAAGCGCGAGATATTGGTCAAATTCTAAGCTAAATTGTGTCTTACGTTTTGATTTTATTTTTAAGTTTGTAGCCTTGGGCTGCGCCTTCGGGCCACAAACTGCTCCCTCGCTAGTAATCGGTCCCTTTCCTCCCTCGGTGAACAATGTACTATTTCTTACTTAAATGGAAATAAAATCTACCTGTCTGCCTGGCGTGGTATAAGACCAAAACTTCCTTTCTAAGGAGAGGCTTAAAATCATATAACACCGCCTTAGCCCTTCATACGAAGAAGAGCATGTACTATGACAGCTAGATAATGACTATCCGAATTCTAGGTGCTCGATATATTCGGTCAAATGCATGTCAGGCCACGCATAGAATAGGTTTCCGTAATGTCCAGAAGTGAACTATTAAAGGCAATGTTATGTGAGGTATAAAGCTACAAGTAAATGACGGCTTCGATTTTCCTCCAGGCATATTCGTTATGCTTGCGTTCTTCGGCAATATAGCCGCCGTGGTGTTACCTAGACAGGTACAGCGAAGTTTTGTTCAAATAACATTATGATGCGTTTCAAATAAGAATAGCAATGGATTTGTGACTTACTTCAATATAAATGCAGCGTTGGCTTAAACACCAAATAGTATTTAAGTAAAAAATAGCTTTTTTTTTTAAAGTGCGACAAAGACTATGTTAATATTTGTACTTTTTTTAATTTTAACGCCATTAATCGATTTTATAAACGATATCAGTGGCATTGAAACTTTATAATAAAGTGTTTTTAATTGTAAACTCTGATTGTTGACAGGCAAGATGGTGGATTTCCAATCCTATTGTTATTTGAAACGCATTGTACTCATAATGTGAATATAAACACCAAAACATTGTATTCGGCTCTTTAAATAATAATAATAGATATTTATAACTACAGTTACACTTTTAGAAAGGGTATAGACAGTATTCAGAAGAGATAAAAGTTCCGCAATAGAAATAGTGACAGTAAGTCATTCCCACTTAGCAATTTAAATTGAACTTTATCGTCTCGTTGATAGAGTCGCTTATTATTTAAATAACTTTGCGTTGAAATAATTAGGTTTTCCTTGATACTATTATCACGTAATAGTGCAGTTGTGCTTTATACTTAAAATAGTTTGTGTTCATTACAATAATAACTAGTATAATATAAGGCCTATATCGGTATGGTTCTGAGGTGTTTATGTATTGTCTCTACTCTAGGACTCTCCACAGATGCGCACAATTTGTAGCGTCCTGATCTAGGACGCTCCACAGAAGCGCATAATTTGCATTTTTGTCCTCCACTGACGAGTAGTTCGTTTTACACCTTACTTGTTGATAAATAAAGTACTAACAATATAGGACGTAATGTTTTCTTAACTTACACTACTGAACAAATTTCATTCTGACACTCCTAAGCTCAAGAGCTTCGTTTTTTCCAAATATTACATTTCTAGGAGATCTTACTATACGAAGTTTTGTCTTAGGGGCCGTCCATTAATCACGTGATCTTGTTATTTGGCATTTTTAACCCCCCCTCCCCCTTGGTGATACATGGTGAGGTTTTAGAAAATTTTCAGAAAAAATAAATACACGTGATATATTAATATACCCTCCCCTCCCCCTTGTGATATTTCGTGATTTTTTGTTAACCCCTCCCACCCCTTTCGAACCTCACGTGCTTAATGGACAACCCCTTACTCGTTAAAAAGAATGTGTTTACAATACATTTTAAAGCTTCACTCCTTATATGGTTTAATCCAGTGAGCTCTTACCAAAAGTATGAAATTACAGCCGAAACTATAAATCAATATCACTCTTAAATACAATGCATAGAAATCATATTTCAATGTCCTGTTTATTACAACCTTAACTAGCGATAGCAGATTGTAGTCAAAGTAAAAAGAAACCTATCGCGTTGTTTTATGGTACATAAACTTTAAACAATCTTTGTACTCTTTTAATTTATTTTCTTAGCTGAAAACTGCAGCTTGTAGTTAGGGCGAAAATAAACCTATCACCTTGTATTTAAGGTACATAATAGCTAAACAAATTTTATTTTCTTTGTCTTCAACTATAGTTGAATAGAGTTCAAAGTATTCCTTACAAAAGTGGTTTTTCAAACAGTGGTTTGTGGTACTCCATGTACGATCTGTGTCCTGGATCTGGTTCTAGGCAGAGGTTCTGGGACCCGGGATACGGAACTTTCCTTTAGCGATATCGCCGACCCGGTCGAAGCTTCGGAGGGTGGGCGGGAAGCTAGGACTTGAGGCTGGCTTATCTGCGCAAATATAATTTCAGTAGTAATAGTTATTAAAATATTTGACCTTTTAGGCCAAATAGGCAAGTTATGCAGTGACATTAAGTACATGTAAAAATAATTTTTGTTTTGTAAGCTTGTCATTTTTCAATAACGCGATCTAATTAATGGTACAACTCCATCTATCGGGCTTATATGAAATCACTTAAAAATAAATATATTGACTCCAAAGTAATTCTGGGTTTTAATAAAATCCCATCACTTTGAATTAGGGGAGAGATTAAGGGCGGGGATCGGCCGCTTTCAGAACTCTCCGAAGCACTTCCAATCTCCGGGCTATATCCTCCGGCAATATCCTAAATACACGCGGCCAAAATCTTGTCAAATTTAAGCAAGTAAATACTTACAGTTCTAGCAATAGGCTGGGGCGTATGCAGTTTCTTGATCGGCACATCTCTATATTCATAGATATTCTCTCTGGAACGTGTCGAGTTGTCTATGCCGCTCTCCTCTACTTCCGGCACCATGAATACGTCACCGTCGTAGTAGCGATCTTTCTCTCTACAATCATAGGTATATTTTACATGACATGACTGACACATGGATCAAGCCTGCCCTCTTACCAATTATATACCTAGAAATTATCGTTTTATTCGGAAGCTTGGAACCTGATTGGTCAGGGGCGGAGCTTAATTGACGCGTAACTATTTTCTTAAAGCGAATGGGACTACACTATTATCTATTTAAGTGAGTTATATTAGTATTATTAATACATGAACTGTATATTGTATTATTTAATCCCAAATGTAATGTGAGAATTAATATCTCGTTTCGTGATTGTGGTCACATTCTTCCGAAAAGGCTGGACAGATTTTAATAAAAAAATATGTATTTTTTGTTATTTTTTTTATCGTAAACCCCTACTAGAACAACGTTTGTCGAGTCAGTAAGTCTAATATAGAAATTCTGATATTTAATCTACAAATTAAAGTTAAATTAAACATTGTTCTAATACTAAAACGATAAAAAAGGAACAAATATTTCAGACATGTAACACACAACGCCATCTAGTCCCAAACAAAGCAGAGCTTGTACTATTATATTAAATATATATATAATTTACACAAACATATACATACATAGGTACACAAAGGCATACAGTGTACTAACAGTGGTAACAATTAGTGACAAATAAAGCATTGTTCTAAAGCTATAATTCATAGATAAATTTGTGTTTATATCGACGGTAGAAAGGCAAAATGCCGTATCTCGTAATGTCCAACATTACATCAGAGCCAAAAAACCATTTGAAATTTCCTAACTCGTAGATGAATAAAGATAAAAGGTGGAATTTAAAAGATGGACACATCTTCAATAAAGAGAAATCTCTACCAAAACCACACAGACTATTCAAAGCGTTTTTTTAGATGTGGATGTTTGTTTATCATTATCATCTGTCTCTAACAGTTATTGTTATCGTCTGTCATCTATGTTGCGTTTCCCAAACATCCTATATACAAATACAGAGCACATACAAAGCAACTACAGATGTATTACAAATGTTAAAGAGGATTTGAAACATATAAGTACCGTATACACAAACACCTCCTACACTATTTGTATCAAAATTGGTTATATTTTTAATATACAGGCTGTTGCAGAAGACTGTCGTTTAATTTTAGGACAAGCCCCCTATTTTATATTCCGTTTTCTATTCTATATTCCATTTTACTTCTCTAGTGACATTAGCCAATGAAACAAGAGAAAGAAGAAAGAAATACCTGGTTTAAATACAGATATGGAACCAAAGCAATATGCCAGAAAAGGCGCCTACCTCAGCATATTGCTGTAGTCAGAGTGACTGCAGCGCTGGTATTACGATAGGGCCTGCGCCCGGTGTCGTCTGTCCGTGTCCGGTGGTGTATATTTATGTATAGTGTGTTGATTTAAAAAAAAAGAGTATTAATAAGAATATATTTTATGAGGAATGCAAAATGTCAACCAATGTTACACGTTCACAGCTTGAGGCTCAGCGACAGACCAAATATTTTCATATGTGATTTGTGCGAGTCGCGCAAACATTTGTTGGGCCTCTACTTCTTTTATCTAAGTCTGTCATAAAAGAAGAGAAAGCCGCGTATGAGGGACGTTTCGTAAGAGAATAGAGAAATAAAATGGAATATGGAATAGAAAACGATAAAGGTGTTGCAACTTGCCTAGGGGGGCTGATAAATAATTGTTTTAGTTATATAAATATGGATTATGTCGATTTAAAATTATTTCTTCTTTTTTGGGACTTGTATCATACGATTCATTCGTTAAACCAATTTTGACGCAAAAGTATATACAATTGTCAATACAAGACATACACGTACAATACTTTAGTCCTGAGTGGATTGTACGAGCTGTATGTTATTAATATTATTAGTTATTAAATCCAGAAGCAAATATTCTACGATTGGAATTGTCCATCAAACATCACATTAAACCATAAAACATTCGCGTTAAAGACAATACTGACACATGGATTAAGCTCCGCCCCCTTATCTATTGTATATTATCGTTTAAAGCGGATTGGTCAAAAGGAGGAGCTTAATCAATGCGTCACTATTTTCTTAAAGCGAATGAACTGTAGTATTATTCTTGAAGTTAGTTATATTAGTATTATTAATACAAGAATTCTGTTATATTATTCAATCCCAAAGAGCATTAAAAAAGTAGTGTGTGGTACCGTTTAGCATTCCTCCAGAGCATACAGCAGACGACCAACAGCACGATGAGAATGATACAGGCGCTTGATACTGACCAGAATGCTATCTGTAATGGCTGATTGGGCTCCCACCAGAACTAGAGAAAATAAAAAAACACGTTTCAATAATATCTGTTGTCGCTGTTTAGAGATCAAATAAAAAAAAAAATAGTATTGAATAATTATTTTGCTAATTTTTACTGTGTGGGTGAGGTTATCAAAGCTCAATTTTCAATGCCTTTGATCCTGGCTATAAAAATGACAAAACACTTGTATATCTTAGCTGGCGGTGTACATGAGCAGAGGTACTAATTGGATCCAAGTTGTACATGTAATTGTTGTGTCTCTCGGAGGTACAGGGGTTAAGATCCCAACTGTCAAACTTCGGGTCGTTATTAAGTGTTCCTATAATCAGAAAAAAGAAATTGTGTAACGACCCGGGATTCAAACCCTCTTGCGGCAATCGCATACGCTAACCGCTAGAGGCTAGACCAACGAGGCACTGTGGTCGACGATCTTACGCCTGATCTTTCCTCGGTCGTTTCGGATAGCCGTCCCATTGGATTATGAAAGTGAGAGAACAGAGTATGCACCTGTGTTGGCGCACACATTTGTGTACTATAATATCTCCTGCGTAGTAGGGGCATTCGTCGAGAATGGCCGTCGTAGCCAATATCGGCTAGGAGAACATCATTATTTCATAAACAAATCGAGCCGTTTATTCCTTACCTCAGTAATAGGTGGGTACGTAGGTACAAGTCTGCCTATCACAGTAGGTAGGTACATATTCCAGAACGCCAACTCCGTTTGTCTGTAGTTCAGCATTATTGAAGAGTTGAAAGTCGTGTTCAAATTGAGGTACCGCAGCTGTCCTTCTTGAGCTAGTTCGAAGTGTATGCCTAATACTCGGGAACGAGTTGGATTGCTGGAATTGGGAAATATAAAATAAGAAGACTAAAATAATACAAAGCTTTTTTAGAATTATTTACAGGTGTGTACCATTCTTTTCTGTAATCTGTTGCAATAATATTGTGAAAAGGGACGGTAACGTGTAACACAGACTGGGAAGTGTCCGCTATTTGATTTGAGCAATGTCAGTTGGATCAAATATTAGATGTTACACAATACATTTGGTTTCTGTAAGGCTAACTTTCCGAGATTTTATTTGTGCAGTATAATTAACTGCAGTTCTGTGTCTAGTGTTATTCATCTATTGTAAGTACATAATTATGTAGTTTATCGTCATCATGAGCCCACTGCAGTCCATTGCCGGACACAGTACTCCCCAAGGCATACCATAATGCCCCGTGCGATGCTTGTTGCATCCAGTCCTCCAAATTTATCGCTAATTTCAACATTTCCTTGACATCGATTGCACGCGATCACGAAAATCTTGATGCCGTACCCATCGAACCACAGATACTTACTTAAGCAATAACGTTACAAGTATCCAACTCACCCAAATCTAGCAAAGTCCGAATAAGTTCTCATAAAGAAATGACTCATATTCCGATCGTTGCCGGTCCAATCCTGCTGGTCCCTCCGCAGCTTGTTGGGGAAGAACTCCTGGTCCATGAAGGGAGCTCCCGTGAGGAACAGATGCTCTATGTCGTGGGAGTAACGTCGCCACTCCGGGTAGTTGAAGGCTTCTACCGTCGTGTTGAGAACGTACATGTATACGGGCACGTTCTGTTCTAGTAACAGTTTCACCATTTTGTCTGTAGGCGCACGGTATAGGAAATCTGATAACAGCTGTAAAAGAAAAGAACCGGTTAAATTTATTGTATCTGAGTTCCGAGGTTGTTGTACCGCCACGAGTAATGCAGCGGGGCGAAGCAAACTTAAAAAAGTAGCATAAGTGACTCCTTGTATCATTAGTTGTCTACCAGTGAAAGTTCCGTCAAAATCGGTCTACCCGTTTCAAAAACAAAAAGTTCAAAAAAATGTATTTTGATTTTAGTACTGTATATACTTTAATTTGCATTTAGAAGATTGCTACGGTTTTCGATAAGTTTTACAAATAAATCGTTTTTAATGCACGCCGTTTTCATTGTAGGTGTACAGGTATAGAAATACAGTCGTCACTTATCCTCACGTGACCTTCTGGGGGCCTAGTGTGAGTTTATTTTACATCAACTCGCTGTCGATGGCGAGCGTGTTTGTTTTTGAGATTGGTCACCGTGACAATCGCGTGAGTGTGAATTAAACTCACACTAGGTCCTTTAGCTGTCCGTAAACTCAACTATGGTATGTATGTATTTAGAATTATTTTAAGTATGTTTTTTGGAAATATATGCGCCGAATTAAATTGTTTGGTATTATATCCATTGACTAAAAGTTATAGTTATTAAGTTATGGCCTGTCCATCATACACGAATTAATCGTTGATTAAAAAACACGATGACAAATATCAAAACGGGCTTCTTATTTTGTGACGACTTTAGTACTAAGCAATTTATTGTCGTGACCACAAAATCGTTCGCTCAGCCTAAACCGTTACCCTATTCCTGAAAAAAAAATGGGGGTAGCGAGGTGTAATCTTGTATTGTAGGTGTCAGTAGTCCCTAAAGTAAGATTTTTTCGATTAACCAAAAATCAACTAGTAGTTTATGACATCAATAACATAAAACTTACATGAATATATTGATCCCTTATAGCGCTGACATTATGCGGCTCTGGGTGATATGTGTACATATAACGGATGGCTTCGAACACTCCACGCGGGTTCAGTGTGTAGTTGTATCTTAGGACGAGTTCGTTAACCTTGCGGTTGAACCAGTCTTCTGAGATCACGAAGTTAGGGGCTAGAGATTCGTTATTATCTGTGTGACAACAATTTGTTTTGTTAGAGTGGATTTAAAAAAGTTATTTTTTTGATATTTAAGCCTACCAAAGTGACTCTACTCTGCCTGATGGAAAGCATGAGTAGAATCCAGGAGTAGGGGGTCACCATACTCATTATATGTCTGTATGACATATTTCTGTTTAATTTATATGACATTCAATGAACATTTTAGAGCATACTAGCTTTGCGGCTGTATAACTTTGAATGCCTTTTCCACCCTCTTAGGGGTGAAATTTTCCAAAATTCTCTATTAGTGCTCACCTACGTTCCTCAAGGAACATATGCCAAATTTTGGTTTTCTGCGTCAAGTAGTTTCGGCTGTGCTTTGTCTGTCAGTCTGTCAGTAATGGAACAGTTTTATAGATATTGATTTACATACAATACTGGGCAGTTTTACATTGTATTATGTATACATTATAGCAGTTAAGTATACAACAAAAACATTAAATATACTTCAATTTTATAAACTAAAACATTTTAAACAACTTCGTATTAATCCTGCATCGCGCAATTAAAATCTACGCAAAGATTCGCATTATAATCACCTATTCTGTTCGGAGGATTCTTTCTTTGTTAAAAGGGGACATAACACGCAAAATTTTGCACTAATTGGAAGTTTAATAACTAATCGGAATTAAGTCCGAAACATGACATTATTATAGTAGATTGATACCACGGTATACTTACATAAAAAATAAGCAGCTTCTTGTGTAGTGACTCCGGTCATGTATCTCAGCGCCGGGTTGAATTGTCTCCTCCTGATCAATTCCTCTGGCATCGTGTTCAAGAAGTGCCAATCTCTTTCCCTCCAGCCGTCGTACCATTCATCTCCGGGAAACGTGAAATTGTTTTCGAAAACTGGACCCCAAGGCATGAAGCCTACTTGTGGCTAGAAATAAAACACCAATTTATATATATAATATATATATAATATATAAGTTCATACATCTCACACATGGTATACTGATCCTTAGATAGGTAGAGTCTAAGCGATCGCCAGCTACTTTCTTTTGCGCCAGATATTGTGGGTTCAAATACATAAGATCATACTTTGTGCGATCCACAAATTATTGTACTGAGTCTGGGTGTTTTTGTGTCACACAGGGGAAGTACATTTTTAATGAAGCTGTCTTTTTCAGAAAAAAAAATATAGTTACTTTAAGTAAATCACACCCAGAAATAAAACAAATGATCAGATTCATCACACAATTATTTGTTTTGGCTTAAAAGTCGGGTCATTAACCAATAGTCCAACAATGAAAACTAGTCCACAAGAAATTACCTGAAATTCAGCATTCCCTAGTTCAAAAAAGCTTCTGCCTTGTCTGAGACAGTTGACTAGCCTCCACGAGGAATCAATAGGACAGCCAAGTAGTCGTCCGAAGACCAAAGACGTGTTCTGTACCCTAAACTTGTCTTCGATGAGCGCCCAGTCGGCCAGCGCTGATCCACTCTGTAACAAAAATGTTGTAAACAATACTTATAATGAGATTTTTAACAAAAAAATTTATATACTAATGAAAAGCAATAATAAGAATTAAAGTCAAAAAGTAACTTCAAAAGAGATTTCAATCGATTTTGTCATAAATAGCTTAAAGACGGAAAATTTCTTAAGAGGATAGTGTAGTGTAAGTCTCTGTATAATACCTGTGCTATGACCCTACTGACGAGATCCCTGGTCCGAGGTGCTACGGCCAGGAGACCAGCGGAAGCCGCACCAGCTCCAGGACCGAACAGCGTAATGGATGACCTGTCTCCATTGAATGGAGTGATATTGTCGTACACCCAGCGGAGTGCCATAGCCTGGTCTAAGATGCCGTAGTTGCCTGGAGAGTTCTCGTCGCCGGTTGATAGGAAACCTATGAAATGAAACGTATGAAATTATTGCAATAGACTGATTCATTAACCCAAGAGTCTAGAAGCAATGGTGCTATAAAACCTGAAATTTTGTTTTGCAAAAATTAATCCCCTCTTTAATCAGTTTCTTATGCATGGCAGGGATACCTAGCCTATTCTACATAAAACCATCCAAGTGATACAAGCTGCCGAAATAAAAATGTTAAGGTGCAGGTGTGGTGTCTCCATGCGCGATATAATATGGAACGTTGGGGAAGACTAGGTATGCGCGACATGGGAGAATGTGGTACTGAGTAACATGGGAGAATGTGATACTGTGTGATATGGGAGATTGTAGTACTGAGTGACATGGGAGATTGTAGTACTGAGAGACATCAAAAAGTGTCAGGTTTCCAAGAACGATGCGAGGGATAGGATGAAGTGGAGCAGATAGGCGTAGAAAGCTGACCAAGTATATGGGATAAATAGCGTGGAAGAAAAAGTGGGGATAAGTGATTGTTTGACAGATAGTCATAACTTGAACAAAATCACGAACACGAGCGAAGCAATAGCTCGGGGCTAGAAACACAGCTTGCTTGGGTCCGAAGTTTCTGGCAATACAAACTTGAGTGATAGGTATGTAACTCTGAAATACTCGTATTATATTTAGGTTTCCTCATTGATCCGTACAAGAACTATCACAATGGCTAATCAATAGCCACTCAAAACACCTCTACCCACTTCTTTGAGTAGAGAGGCGTTAATATATGTGTATGAACTTACCAAGAGCTCCCAATCTATAGTTGATGGAGACGACGATAACGTTGTAGAATGCGGCCAGCATATGACCAGGGAACAGGTTAGAAGCCCCCGATGTGAACTGACCCCCATGGATGTACACCATAACTGGGTACCTTTGGGCTGTGGATCCGGCATCAGTCTGAGAAAAGAAGAATAAATTAAAAACTTACATCTTAAAAGATCATGGAATATATTGGTTCCTGAACTCTCGGAACCTGAGGGTGCTCAGGTTACTGACAATTCTGTGGGTGTTGTAAGTGCCAACTATGGGATCAAATTATGCAGTAAAGGAAAAATGGAAACAAACAGCCAAAAATAAAGCATTACGATATATTACTGTGTCGCAGGAACTTTACAAACATACAAGAATCGGACACAAATAACACCCAGACTCAGAACAACAATTTGAGAATCATATAAACTATTATTCCGTGTCGGAATTGCACTCACAACACTTGTACACACAGTTGGAAGCGACGTTCGACCGCTTTAACCACTAAGTCAACCGTACAATCAAAACTATACTAACGCTTCTGGCCAGGGAAGTACAGTTATCGGGGTTCCAGCGTTCTCCTTTCTAGGTTATACCTGGTTCCCTGGCCGCTAGTACCTGATACGGCGTGCAGATTTAGTCGGTTCGAGTCGAGTTTCAAGTTTTCCTTCTCTTTGCATTGATGTTGTCTTGCGTAGTTTATCCTTTAGTCGCCTTTTACGACACCCGCGGTATGAATAGGGGTGGTGACACTCTGTATTCTCAATCCGTCACCACACGGATTAAAATATATATGTGTAAAGATTTCCCCCGGCAACTTTTTTTTTTTAACCCTGCGATCAGTCGCCTAGACTATAATCAGGTGCGTTGCATGTGATTAATGTTTAGGGAGAAATAGCCACTGCTCCATCTCCCCCCGCTAAGGCAGCAACATCGGCTCTCTTGAGTCTTCTAATAGGGTTTGGCTGCAGAAGTATACTGGTTAATAGGTTAGGTTCAGTTGACAAGCGGTCCTTGTAGTCCTTGTAATTGTTTTGCTTCATCCAAAATGGTTGGGATTTCCAGATACTCGTGAATTTCCGAGTTGCGAGCATACCAGGGCGCCGAGGAAAGCACCCTTAAAATATTGTTTTTGGCTCTCTGCAGGCACATAATGTTGGGTTTGCTGGCTGTCGACCACAGTTGGATTCCATATGTCCAAATCGGTTTTATTATGGAACAATATACCCTCAGCTTATCGGATACCTAGGAGCCAGAGTAGATTTTTAAATCTTAGATTGATTTCGTGCAATCAATGGCAAAAATGACTTTGTATCGAGAAAAGACGGGTCCCCCCCTCCGGTCTGCGAATGTGTGTTGCTCTCTATCACTTAAGCAGTTTCTTACACTACAACATACAACTTCAGTGTTACACGAATCCACTACAACTTTTTAAATAGTAATTTATTGGATTAGCACTGCAATTAGAAGGTAAGAAGACAACCTCGACCTACAGCATTCTTCATACACTCTATCGTAAGGCTTTAGGGTCCATTTTCGAGGAGCATTTAGGAAGATATCAACAATACGGGCTAATTGAAAGCAGTTGGGCGGTAACTAATGAATCATTGTTGAATGAGCTCTGATGTCGCCGAAAGCCAATTAGTAGTTCATTAGCTGTGTTCAGTTAGTTTGGGACGTACATGGGTAGGTATAAGCATGGCTAGATACAACGCTTCATTAGATTAACTGTCTCTGTTTAGACTACCGAAATGTAACATTGAACGTAGAGGTAGGAATGAAAGCCTAGTTGTTGCCTGAAGCTCTGCCAGGTAGTGATAATGACAGTGTTAATCTATATATATAAATATGTAAAATTCGAGTGTCTGTTTGTAATATCAAATAACCAGTTTTTTACTAAATGCATATCAAAGTATTTACGGTACTGACATCACAACTGATTTTTTAAATATTTTGTCTGTCTGTCAGTTTGTTTCGGGTAATCTCTGGAACGGCTGGACCGATTTTAACGGGACTTTTAGTTGACATAAGGAGTAACTTAGGCTTTTTAGGGTTCCGAAGTTTATGACTTCGAACCCTTTTAGATTCGTCATGTCCGTCTGTCCGTCCTCGACTTACCGTCCAAACGGTAAGTGCTAGAAAGATGAAACTTTGCATGAATATGTATTGTAGTTACGTCGACAAAGTGCTATAATAAAATTATGATAAATATTTTTATTTGGGGTACCTCCCCTACTCGTAAAGTGGGGATGTTTTTTTTTCTTGGGGCTACCCCATCATGTGGGATATCATGAGATAGGTCTTTTAAAAACAATAAAGGGTTCCTAAGACGATTTTTTGATTTAGGTATCCGTTTGCGAGAAATTCCATTTTAAAGGCCACTTCTTTGCAAAAACAGGGCTCTCTAAAAGGTAAACAGCTCGCTCAAAAAATCTGGAAAAATTCCTGATAGTGGTCCATTTAATGAACTTTGAAGGAAAACTATAACGGATTCGATGACTTTGTTAGTTCAGGAGTTATACAGGCTTAACTTTTACAATGCGCTTACTTGGAAAACGTCATACAAAATCAACGCATTAATACGTAAACATAACAATTATCCATTGGATACGATTTCTAATCCAAGTATCATTATGGGTGACTGAGGAACCCTTTCCTGTGCGTGGCCTGACACGCACTTGGCCGATTTTTTATTTTTGTCTCTCCACGGCGTTACTCGAGGTTGACACATAACCGCGGGTAACACCGTGGGACTCAGCTAGTTAAAAAATATTTGCCAACCGATTGAAAAAAAAACCACTATAAGTGAAGTTTAGCACATCGAGATCGGTTAAATCACTTTCGAGATTAGAGTACACAAACACACAGACATTCCGAGTAGGACCAAAACGTATTAAAGATAATAGATAAATACTTAATCAAGAGTCCGGAATTCGGAAGCTTGGGGTCTTAGTTCCCGTGCCTTGGAGAGCAGGCAGCCAATCAGTGCTGCACTTGATCTCACCCCGGCCGTGACGGAAAAGAATGAGGGAACAGAGAGAGCACCTGTGTACGCGCACACACTTGTGCACTGTAATATCACTAGCCCCAATAGCAAACTTTTTTCGTTTTCTATTCTCTTGTTTCATTGGCTGAGTGACATTAGCCAATGACACAAGAAAATAAAGGGGCTGGGCTGGTCTCCGTTGAGACTGGCGGTCGTGACCGAAATAGGCTAGGAGTACATCATTATCGCTCGACGGCAAATAATCTAACTACTAACAAATCTAGACCACTTTACATAACCATAGTAATCATCAATCATCATCAACAGTCCACTGCTGGACATAGGCCCCTCCTTAGAAAGGAGGTTTTGGCCTACTATACCACGCCGGCCAGACGGGTTGGTTTCAAGTTTTCCTTCTCTTTGCATCGATGTTGTCTTGCGTAGTTTATCCCTTAATCGCTTTTTACGACACTCGTGGGATAAATAGGGGTGGTGACACTCTGTATACTTGTACTACTGTATGTTCTTAATTCGTCACCACACGGACATCATTATCGCTCAACGGCAAATAAGCTGACTACTAACAAATCTAGAACACATTACATAACCATAGTAATACAATATCATATTCATTATAGAGTGCAACAATGTTACAACACTCTAGAGACAAAGGCTCTGTCCTCTATACTCTATGGTAATATAAGTTTATCTATAACACGGCCTCGTTTGTGCAAACCTACTTTGTTTATGCAATAATGTATTGTAAGGTAAGTCCTATTAGACTTATAATACTAGCTTTAACCATCGGCTCCGACCGTGTGTATGTAGGTTAACGTTTTAAAAAGTAACCTATGCCCTCTCTCAAGTTTTAAAGTATATCCGTGTTAAATTTCATTGAAATCTATGCAGCGGTTTAGCCGTGAAAGCGTAACACAGATAGACAGATTTACCTTCAAATTTATGATATTAGTAGAGTGGTATGGGTTCGTTAATTTAAACTGTGGAATTTGGGAATAAATTTATTTTGTAAAGACCATGATGATGGTAAAAAAATTAAAACTAAAGCTTGTAAACTAAAACAAATCGGTCAGGTATAAGTCGATGACGCGCGGGAAGGGTTCCGTACTACTATATTTGATACTATGGCGAGATCATTTATTTTTCGACGTATTAAGGGCCACCGCAGACTAGCTACTTTTAGCATCGGCGATCGGCAACTAGTCGCTTTTTAGAAGCTAAATACGGCGACCGAACGCTCCACACCGCACACTTAAAAACGCCAAACGCGGCGATCGAGTCGCTTTTTAGAAGCGCGACACAGCAGCTGAACGCTACTCTCCGCACTATTTCGGATGCCGGTAGCAGCGACTTGGCATCTGAGCAGTCGCTAAAAGGCGCGTTTCCGATACCGCGATCGAACGCAGGAAGTCGCTAAAACGCGATGCAGTATCGATGCAGTCACCAAATCGCCGATCGCCGATGCTAAAAGTAGCTAGTCTGCGGTGGCCCTAATATCGAGTAAAAATGGCAGACAATCACATTTGTCGTATGGGAGCCCTCTTTAAATATATTTATTAGCTATTGCCCGCGGCTCGGCCCGCGTGTATGTCGGCTGTCGTGGAAAAAATTAGCCTATGTTCTTTCCCAAGATTCCCTCTATCTCTATATCATTAATTATATAATCATAAGTTATATCATAAATTCATGAAAATCGCTTGAGCGTTTTAGGCGTGAAAACATAACAGACAGACAGAAGTTACTTTCGCATTTATAATATTAGTAGGCAAGTAGGGATGTAATACTTACGGTAGGTGAAAATATATTAAGATAAAGACAATCTTCATCCATATCTCTGATGCCTTTAGTAGCGCCTGTGAAACGTACTGGTTGAGGACACGCTGGGCCCCAATCAACAGCCTGTATCAGTTGCCAGCCTTGGTGTTGTCTAGGAGGCTACAAGAAAAGTATTACAATTTTTTTTTTTAAACAACAGTCACAGATGGAAAAATAGATGATACTGGACGACGCGGACGCTATGGAATGTGTAATGTAGATAACAATTACATATTTTGTAATTAGTTTTTTACAATACGGTTATAGAAAAGCACGGAGCCGCAACATCCTTGTCGCACTGCAGGTAAAATTATATTCATATTCAAAATTCTTTATTCACTTAGGATGCAACACATCTCTTGTGAAAGGTCAAGATTCTACATGTACATTTATGCCATGTTCGCAAACAATAGGTAGAGCCGGAGAAAAGAACATGGCAATAAAAACTCGCGGCCACTCCTTTCAAATCGCCAATGTTTACATAGTTTTAATGTTTATAAACCTGATATGGGGGTAAGGTGCTGCCACTAATATACTATACACCATGTTAAGGGACTGATGCAAATTATAGTGATTAAAAATTAGAACATAAGCTAATTTAAAAAAAAAAAAAACAACAGCCTCAGTGGGTACAACATAGTAGGAGCAGATTCACATTCTCTATCCTTTTTTAGGGTGTTAGGTTTTTTCCTTACGGAATTTCTTGATTCGGTCGCCGCGCTCAAAGCCCGCAATAAAAGCTATACAATAGCTTAAAACATTTAATTTTAATGTGGTATCAACAGCAGCTTTTAATTTTAAGATAATAACTTCCCACTTTACACTATAACAAGCTGAACCCCGGCGACAACGCGTCGCAATTCGAAGCTAGTTTAAAAAAAAAATTGAATTCCTTCTGTATTTTCAGCTATCTGTCAGTCTAAAAAGTAAATAAAAGTCTCGTCAGAATTAATACAACCGTTTCCGATACTACCCGGAAGAACCACACAAACAATTTTTTTTTTATGTACATAATTTCCAAATAGGTACAGCATTTAGTGAAAAGTTGTTAATTTGACAACAAACAGACATTCCTATTTAATTGTTTGTACAGATACAGTTGTTACATTGAGAGTCAGAACCTTACCTTAAATCTGCCTTCAAGAACTGGTGGCCTTGCATATGGTATACCCAGGAACACTGATACTTCTCCTTGTATCCTATCTACTGGGCTCAACCATGGCCTGTATCCCACATCAGGATCTGGATTGTCATATAAATATACCTGTTGAATTATTTCAATTATATTATATGCACAAATATTATTGTTATTGAACTGGGTACGTCTGCAGTGTTGTCTGATGTGATTGGTGTTAAATTTGTACCATTTTGTTTGTAATAATGTCATCATCAATCAATCAACAAGACCATAATGTCCGACTGCTCTGGTCTTCTCTCAGGAGAGGGTGAAGAGGATTAGCAAGACATGTTGTGGCTACGTAATCTAACGTGAGCGACTACTTAACGTGACCTCCGAATCACGGAAACGCTCATTACATATCATGCCACAAATAGTCACCCATCTAGGTCTGACCGCGCCGTAGTTGCTTACCCTAGGTGATTGGAAACAATCACCTAAAGCCACTTGGATATGAGCGTGTGAAATAGGTAAATAATAGTTACTACTTTTTAACATTAGTTATCTGAAAGTCAAAGTCCCGTCAAAATCGATTTAACTGTTCTAGGTATTAAGCGGAACAAAGAGACAGACAATTTTTATTTTTTATTTGTGATGTTTATATCTACCATATACACTTTTCATATGCATATGTAAAGCTGTTAATTTGAAATACAAAACAAATATTTCAATTTTATTTATTGATTTACTTAGATCAAATTTTAATACATAAATTACATTGTAGTAAAAAAAAAACAATTGTTAGCGAGTCAGAAATGACATCATGTCTATATAACTTCAAACAGAAGTAAAATTTTAACTCTAAAATCATCATCATCATCATCAGCCTATCGCAATCCACTGCTGAACATAGGCCTCTCCAATAGTACACCGCTTAGTTGAAATGCTCATGCTCACCTTGAAACCCTGCACTTGTCCATAGTTCGTTGTGACAAATATATCTCTTTTTAACTGCCTGGAGTCTCTTCTCTCTCTACCTTGTAAGTCAGGTCTCCATCCTCCGAGAATGCCAGGAAATATAGCATCAGGATTGTTTGGATCTCGGTTCTGTCAAAATTGATGATATAAAAAACAAATGTAACATAGGATCCCACTCCCAACAACTTCTCTTTTTAGGGTTGCGTAGACAAATGGCAAAAAACGGAACCCTTATAGATTCGTCATGTCTGTCTGTCCGTCCATGTCACAGCCACTTTTTTCCGAAACTATAAGAGCTATACTGTTGAAACTTGGTCAGTAGATGTATTCTGTGAACCGCATTAATATTTTCACACGAAAATAGAAAAAAAAGCCAAAAAATTTTGGGGGTCTCCATACTTAGAACTGAAACTCAAAAAATTTTGAATTGGTCTCCAAAAATGATATTGAGGTTTCTAATATAATTTTTTTCTAAACTGAACAGTGTGCGCGAGAGACACTTCCAAATTGGTGAAATGTGTGTCACCCGCTGTAACTTCAAAATTATGGGAATGATAAAACTAAAAAAACTATATGATGTACATTACCATACAAACTTCCAACGAAAATTGGTTTGAATGAGATCTAGTAAGTAGTTTTTTTTAATACGTCATAAATTGTAAACCGCAATTTCCCTTTCATCCAATCAATCAAATCGCCGCTTTTTATGGTTGTAAATGAAATATTATTATGCAACTTAATTTTATATGCAGTTCTGCCTGTGTGTATGTCAATTATCATGGTAAAGAGTATATCTTAACTCAAGAATCACTGCCAAAATAATACTGATTGCCTCGGTGGCGCAGTTGTAGCATATGCAACTGCTGTGCTTGAGGTCTAACGTTAGATTCCCGGGACGAACAAATGTTTGTGTGATTCAACATATCACTGCTTTGCATGAATACCTGCACAAAACAAAATCTTGAAAACACTGGTTTATAACACAGCCAAATGCAAAATAGTCCTTATTATATATATGTATATCCTTATAGATTTTAATAATCCTTGATTGATGTCCTTACATTCTATTCTTCTATTGATCAAATACATGAAAAGTTATGACAGAAAATATTTTGTTTAATTTTCAAATAGCTCCCCTGTATAATTTGTGATTTTGGTTTGTGCGAGTATTCATGCAAAACAGCAATATATTTGTTTCTGAGTTTGAGTGTTTTGTATGTATAATATGTATGTATTTACAAAAAAATTGTCTATAAAATATTGTCTAGTACTATATTACAAGTTCTGCTTAGTTTGGGATTAGATGGTGTTGTGTGAAGATATCCGAAAAATTCATTCATTTATCTTGATAGGCACCTTAATAAAATAAAGTGTTATCTAGTAACATTGCACTAATTTCTAATGTTGATCCCATGATACCAGTTGCACATCTAATCATAATAATATGTTAGAATGTACATGTTCTGTTACTTAATAAGTACTTTGACCAGTTTTGTTTCTTGTAAAATAAATCACTTCATAAATAATTTCATTTTATTATAATCAGTTCAGCATTTAGCTATGAATGCATAACATACAGACGTTCATTTCAAATTTATGATATTAAAACAGTTTTGTTGAGGTTACAAAATACTCTCAATAATTAGAGAGGAATAAATTGTCTTAATTTTTTGAGGTTTTTGTTTTCAGGAACACAAAATCTTAATTTTCTAATTGGGATATCACAAGTCTCATTCTTTTCATTTCTTAATAGTATATAGGGTATACGAAATAAATTAGAACATACCGGGTTAAACTTGAACTGATCATCCAAAGGGTTTGGGTTGATCGGGTTGTAAGGGAAACCACCCGGCTGATTTATATTTGGGTTATAAGGGTTGTATCTTGTAGGGTCTGTCCCATATCTTCTGTTATTGTACACATAAGTCCTGTATTCATTATCCCCTGGACTAGGCCGATTTGTAGATCGAGGTATATCTTCTCTAGAGTTGTAAAATTCATTTTGAATTTGACCATTATACAAATCCTTATTTGACTGACAATGAACACTAGTACACAAAAACACTGTCAATAAATACTTTTTAAACATTTTCACATCACTTGCGAAACTAATAAGTTATTAAATGATGAGTTTCCGGCTGAGTCACCTTAATACACTTCGTAGGATTCTTTGTAATATTATTGCAATAGGAACAATTTTATGAATTAAAATACGTTTAAATTCGGTCTAATTAATCGTAAATGATGTCAATTACCCATTATTTACAGTGTCTACTAGAATTTGAATCAAAACATTGGAAGAACAATGGGTAACAAAGTTTTCATAACAGAGTATCACCGCTATTGATAAATTCTTTATCTGTAAGGCCTAATTTTGATTTAGCACAATGTCGCAAGGGTACATGAGAGCTTATCTGTTTGTAATCAGTGACTTATCGGTATCAGAGCGTACGGCAACGCCCAGCTCATCACACACAGTTTGTTTATTTCAACTTTCGTTCGAGTTTGCGAGTGTAACTGATTTCGACATGTATTCAACTGTTATGCTCGAGTTTCTCACTGATGTCAACTTGACAATAAGGGTAACATTACAACTAAAACATAAAACTAATAACCTTAGGTAAAAAGTAAAGAAAATTTAAGTAGTTCTAGTTTATGCTATTAAATTTTGCAAATAGACTCGTTAATTTAACTTTATATTTAACAGTTTATAAAAGAATGGTTAAGAAAAATTTTGATCATAAAATTAAATTTATTTTATATTTATGGTAAATGTTCTTAAAATTCAATATATAATATTTCAAAACAGAGGATTATGGATGATAAAATCTATATTTTCAAATTGCTTATCAGAAATGCCACTAAAAAGTTTTAGATGAGAATATCCAGTCTTTATTGTCTGGTCATTGACTTTAGTCGTTCAGAAATAACAGAATATTTCTTGACTTAACAGTCCTGACTCCTGACCAGACGTTAGAATAAATTATAATTGTAACACTGTTTGCACTTGCTTAATTTTTTTTTTTTTAAAGTACATACCTATTAAAATTTTATTCTTTTGTATAAATCAACACAAGATTAGAACTCCACGTTAATTGCCTTTCCAGAGATTTTGTGTATTAGCTAAGACTCGTGGTTTTGTTGTAAATCTGTTATTGTTGTAAATCACGACAACCGCCTTGGAGCGGACTCCTTCTAATAACAGCCTTCTGCCAGTGAATGTCCCGTCAAAATCGGCCCAGTCATTCCAGATGGATTAGCCAGACAAACAAAGACAAACAAAAATTTTAAAAATTGCTTTACAAGTAGGTACTGTATTATACTTTCATGTAATTAATTATCTTTCATGATATTAAAGTACTTATTATTACTATATTATATTTTATATTATTATATTATATTTACTTTCATGTTATTAAAATTAATTAATGCTGTATATTTAAAATTACAAAGAGATACTTCAATTATTTTTTTTAAAGATTTAGATTATCAATAGACGCTTGTATAAATTATTTGATTCTTCATTTCCCAACTCAGTTTTTTTATGAGGTAGAACTTGTGGAGCAATGGATGTTGTGTCCCTCCAACACAAAGGGTGGATCCTCGGACAAGGCGAGGTAATCGTGAATTAAGAGCCGCAGCCCCACGGTTGATGTTGGGCAGTTGTTTAAATATGTTGATCGGTGTGAGAGCTCCTTTATCACGACGCAGGATTAATAATCACTCCATAAGTTTCTTTACTCCGTTAGTTTGGTGTAAATTCGATAGATGGCACTGTTTCTATTGTCACTTGCGCTGTGCATGAAAAACCTTTACATATTGGCACTGGTTTTTATTTGTTTTTATGATGATTAACAAAATAAATAAAAACCAGTATTATTTTTAATTATTACAGTTAACATATTGACAGTTTGGTAAGGTTCGTTTTTAGAATTTTGTATCATCGGATTATTATTGAAATACTTATTTATTTTACTTGTTAAAGGTTAAGCCTAGTTAGTTTATATTCTAGTCATCTGAAAATAACACTCCGACACGTTCTCAAGAAATTTTTAAAAAGAAAATAAGCAATGAACTCAGCGCAAACCAATCAAATGCCTAATTTTATTTATTGAATAACTTAACTAAACAAATAAATAAAGCTGAAGTCTGTTTATTTATTTGTTACACTTACATAAAAAAAAAATGTGAGCCGTCACGGGACGCCTGGCAGATGTGAAACATCGCCATTATTTTGTAAAAGTAATATGCAGAAAAGAACATATTGTAATAGGAACTAAATATGTCATAATGATAAAATAAAATATTACTAATTATTAAAATAGTAGTCTATATGCAGTAGTGTGTACTACACTACTGCATATAGACTGTATATATATACCATCGTATAGCGTGCCGTGGCGACGCGTCGCCAATCGCCAGGCCAGAAATCTATTTTACGTGCGCCTATAGATGTTTCACATACGTGCGCCTATAGATGTTTCACATCAAAAACAATTTCAAAATTTTTACTGTATGTTTGGTGCTGCTAATCTTTATAGTAACTACGTCAACTTGTAGATAGCTGGTAATTTAACTAAAGCTACTTTTTTGTATAAACAAGCTTCATCCTTCCTGCGGTGTTACTAACAACAGCTGCAAGTAACACCGCGTGTTAGGTAGTACTTAAATATAGTTATGGTAGTGACCATAAAATGTAGTCAACAAATTAACCTAGTTGGGAAAATAGACAATAACAAAATACCTACTATTTCATGTAGTTATTTACTTGACCTAATTCAGCGTATTTGCATTCCCAATAAAAGGGTTCAACAAACGTTGTTCGTTGTGAAGTAGCAAGAATAATTTAAAACAATCTATATGAAATAATTAAAATTGCAGTGTCTGTGTGTACTTAATATCAAATTAACTTATTGTCTGTCTGTTTGTTTCGAGTCTATAGAACGGCTGAACCGATTTTGACGGAACTTTCACTGGCAGATGATTGGTGACACAAGGAGTAAATTAGGTTAATTTCTTAATCGCGATCTACAGCACCTATGCCACTTACTGTCGGACTATGGACACCGCTAATTTTTAAATATAAGCCATTAAAATAGCTTAGAAAGAAAATAAATTTATAACAAAAGTGTTGATGTCATGGACTCTGAAAGTTTCTACGGAATTCCTTGCTTTAACTTATGTAGACAAAAATTAACTGTGCCTCTGACTGCACTGACTAATTTGACTGTTCAGGATCGAAGAGCTCTATAAATGAACTCTTTCAGGTATGAGCAGGCGGATACCATTTGGATGATTTGACAGTGGAGAGACTCCTGAGCCACTTCAGACGATAAAAATTAGTACTTGATTTTTGGCTACTTACTCGAAAGTTTTTATTTTCCTAGTAAACCTCATCATTAACAGCCTTTAACAGTCTACTGCTGGACATAGGCCTCTCCTTAGAAAGGAGGTTTTGGCTTACTATATCACGCTGGCTAGACGGGTTGGTATAGGGTTGGTTTCAAGTTTTCCTTCTCTTTGCATCGATGTTGTTTAGCCAAGTTTATCCCTTAGTCGCCTTTTACGACACCCGTGGGATGAATAGGGGTGTCGACACTCTGTATTCTTAATCCATCACCAGTATTTAGTAATTACTTAGTAATTCGTTAACCTACTAAGGTGTATTAAACACCAAAACCTTAGCAGGGTTAATGTATATATAAAAGATTAGCCTCTGCCCAAGGTTCAAGTAGGTTCTATCTGACCAGGAGCGGGCAGGCGCTGCGAGGAGTCCAGAGGTAGATATGACCCTGGACTCCTTCTAAAATAGAAGCGCAAAGAGATCATACCGTGTGGTTTTTAGTCGGTTCGAGTCCGACACACCGCCCCGCCGGATTCTGACTGATAGAGTTACTGTCGAATTTACAATATTAGTAAGTTTATATCACTTACAGGACTTTCGTTGTTAGAGAGTAAGTAATACTTATACTTTCCAATACATAATATAAAAGTATTTACCAGTCCATCAATCATGGTGGTTTGTTTTAAACTACCTGATTGTATGCCCTGCCCTCGTAGGGTATACAATCTATACTGACATACTCATATCATACAGTATACAGACAGTCTCAGTGGCGCAGTGGTCGCGTATGCGTTTGCCGTGCTTGAGGTCTCAGGTTCATTCCCGGGTCGGACCAAATGTTTGTATGATCCGCAAGTATTTGGGTTTGGATGTTTTCTATGTATAATATGTATGTATTTACAAAAAAAAGTATGTTCATGTATTTATATCGGTTTTCTATTACCCATGATACCAGCTCTGCTTAGTTTGGGACTAGATGACGTCCGAAAAGTTTTTTATTGAAATATCCTTAATAATATGCGATCAGGTCACCTGGCTGTCTAATCAATTCATCACATAATATACCAAATAACTGATTTAAGTTTTGCAGGCTTACTCAAAACATTTATATCTACTTCATTAGTCAAACTAAAGTAAAACGTCACAGCGTGTAGTCATTAGCTGCACTATTCGCATTTAGCCTTTCATGTTTAACGTTTTAAGGGTATCGTTTCCATAATTGCTCGAAAAAGCACTTACGGTTATGACACGAGAAACAAATTAATTCATTATTTGACAGTAAAAAAAATATCTCAGTTTCTTAATAAATCAATCTATAGAGAAACCGAGTAAAGTTACTAATACGATTATTTATTTTCGAGAAAAAAATCATCAACAGTGACTAAAATCACCGAAATCGACCTTTTCTGTTTGGAATCAATCTAGTATTATGTTGCTTTATTTGAAATAAATATTTTATTAGTTGCAAGAAAAAAGTACAAAAAAGAGATTAAGCATTTAAGGTTTCTATTAATTCTCACCAGAAAGTCATAATTTAATCTTAAACATCATTAATTTTTAGCGGCAAAAGTTCCATACATTTTAGTATGGAGAAATAATTTGCAATAAAACAGAGTTCACGCGATCTAAAAATTCAGTGTTCTCCGAATATTCAAGGCGAGCGCACGCTCGTTTTTAGCTCCACACGCACTGTCACGCACACAGAGATTTGATTGTTTACATACGACGACGTGACTGTGTGTAACTTTTGATAATATTTGGTAGGTCTGAGAATAGACACACCAATCTTTATATTTTAAATTATTATTAACCAACTTCAAAAAAGGAGTATTATTTGTGTTTTTTTTATTGTACATTCATTGATTACTCTGTCAATTGTGGACCGATTATTAAAATTCATTTTATATGACTGCCTCGGTGGCGCTGTGGTAGCGTATGCGATTGAGGTCTCGGGTTCGATTCACGGGTCGGACCAAATGTTTATGAGATCCACAAAAATTTTTTTTTAGGTGTTGGGTTTTTTCAGTCTTAGTTTATAGGGAAACCCTAAAATTTTATAAGCACGTTATAATACGCTCCTATAAATAGTTATTATGTATATATTTTTTATTTTGTAATGCTATTCCAGACGCAATATCTGGTAGCCATCATTTCATAATGATGAGCTGATGGTGGAAGATATAACTTTTTAACGGTCAGGAGTTTTAAAATTATTATTGACTTTTATTACTTTCTGACTTTTATTATTTATTGACTGCCTAGGTGGCAGTAGTAGCGCATGCGACTACTTTGCTTGAGTGAGGTTTCGGGTTCGATTCCCGTGTAGGACCAAATATTTGTGTGATCCGCAAATATTTATTTCGGGGTCTGGGTGTATTCTATAGGTAAGCAACAAAAAAAGTATTTTTATGTATTTATATCAGTTGTCGAATCAATAATATAAGCTCTGCTTAGTTTGGGACTGGATGATGTCGTGTGTAAGATGTTCGAAATAGTTGTTTATTTATTATTGTAATATATATCATACTGCCTTGTTGGTCTTGTGGTCAGCGTATGCAACTGCTAACCAAGAGGTCTAGGGTTCGATTCCCGGGTCGGACCAAATGTTTGTATGATCTGCAAATATTTGTTTCGGAGTTTGGGTGTTTTCTATGTATAATATGTATTTATGAAAAAAAGTATGTTTATGTATTATAAACTGCGAAATAAATTTTTACACGAATATTTGGTAGATGATATTCTGTGTCATTCGTCTGAAATATTTATTTATTGTTATTTATTATAAACTAGCTTTCTGCCTGCGGCTTCGCCCGCGTGGAATTCGTTTATATCGCACGACACGGTAAGAGTAGATGAAACAATCTTACCTGATTTTATGTTTGATAATAAGGAACTTCGACACAAACTTTCGTCCCCTATTTCAAACCCTTCTACCTTTATTTTCGCGATAAAAAGTAGTCTATGTTCTTTCCCAAGTTCAGTTCTATCTTCATACCAAATTTCATCAAAATCGGTTCAATGGTTTAGACGTGAAAGCGTAACAGACAGACAGACAGAGTTACTTTCGCATTTATAATATTAATATTATTAGTAGGGATATGTGTGTTACCTTTAGTCGATCTTTCAAGATGTTCAGCTGATGATAGAAAGTAATACTACTCAATGGTTTGGTCTTGGAGAATTATTATTTCACTTTTATACGTATGTATAAACCGCTAGTCGTATTTATGTTTTACTAGCTTTTGCCCATGGCTCCGCCCGCGAGTGTGTCGATTTTCGTAAAAAGTAGCCATGTCCTTTCTCGAGGTCCTATATATCTCTATTTCACATTTATTTTAGTAAAATTATTGCGTAAATGAGCCGTTTGCATTAAATATATTAAAAAAAAACACAGTCCTCTGCCTCTTCAACCTGTCTATTAAACTCAAAACATAACGTAACTTAAAAACTACTGCACCGATTTTCATGATGTTTGCAGCAATGGATAGATTGGTTTTAAAGGAGGGTATAATTTGTCAAATTTTAAATGTTTTATAAATACCTATAAGACCACGTATCGTTAAACACACATAATAAAATCTTACACTGAGAGTCACTAGTGTAAGATTACGGCCAATTACGGGTGCGACCTGGATGAACGCTCTGACTGCCTCGTTGGTCTAGTGGTTAGCGTATGCGGCTGCTGATCAAGAGGTCTCGGGTTCGATTCCCGAGTCGGACCAAATATTATTTGTGTGATTCACAAATATTTGTTTCGGAGTCTGGGTGTTTTCTATGTATAATATGTATGTATTTACAAAAAAAAAGTATGTTTATGTATTTATATCAGTTGTCTAGTAGTACCCATAACACAAGCTCTGCTTAGCTTGGGACTAGATGATGTTGTGTGTCAGATGTCTAAAACCTATAATAATTACGTTTCCTCTAATATAAACTGAAATATTAATAAAAAAAAATGTTAAAATGTTAAATGTATAATACATTTAAAATATTTATTTAAATAATATTGTGTAATAAACAATTTTATTCTACATATTTCATGTAGAATAAAATTGTTTTAAATGTCTACAGTATTTATTATGATAAGGATTAATATTACATTGTTCCAAATTACTTTGAAATTATTATTCACAAATAAATTAATAAAGAAATATTAAAAAGTATAATTAAAAAAGCATTACTGTAGGTTATTCCTAATTTATGTAACTTGTAAACTTTTGTCAATATTGGCTTTATTTATGTGTTCCTTTAAAATAATAAAATAACATTAATAAATCTTCCTTAAAAGGTAACCTTAATTATGATGAACACCGTATTTAAATACCTTGCGTATTTAAAAGGATCTGAGTTGACAGACAATGCACGCGAGCGATTTTATTTTATACTGTGTAAAATTATTTTATAATCTTTGACCATTCGATTGGTATACAGAAAGTATTATGACTTTCTGTACTGAATGAATCCTACGGGCTTTACGTTATGGCAAGATACATTGCGTGCGTTGTAAGACATTAAAATACGTTCTACAAAGGCGAACAGTTGATGGATATTTAACATAAGCAAAAAACCGAAAGTCGGTGATTGCTTGCTACGGTATGTATGCGACAGTGCGCGATGCGTCTGTGTGCATGTAAAATATGTATGTGGGTGTTCAATCACAAATTCTCACGCTTGGTGTCGCGGGCCTTAAGCGACATAAATTACGAAACAAATTAGATTAGCGGCTACGACCAAATGATAGTTGCCATTAGCCGTGTTGAGAGGGAACTGTGAGCCGATATCTACTAAAACTTCTGGTGTAGATATATTGTATATGGATGTTGATGGTGCAAAACCCTAGAATGCAATTAAAAAAAAAATAAGAAAATAAATACAAAGTAAAAATAGTCTTGTCCGTGTAGTGACGGATTAAGAATACAAAGTGTCACCACCCCTATTCATTCCAAATTCATTCCAAAGGAACAAAATAAGCAACTAACATCACTGCCAAGAGAAGGAAAACTTGAAACAAACCCTTTAACAACCCGTCTGGCCAGCGTGGTATAGTAGACAACCTCTTTTCAAAGGAGAGGCCTATGTCCAGCAGTGGACTGTTAAAGGCTGTTGATGATGTCGATAAAAAATAGTCTAGATAGTAGAGCCACGCCGATTACAGTACGAATAGGCTGACTCGACGGGGGTGGTACTAGCCTCACACAGAAGACCAACCTAAAAATGACAGCATTTGTGTTGTCATACTGCGTGGCTGAGTGTGAGATCGGAGGTCTAATGATGTGGAAGCATCTCACTAAGCCGCCATAGTCACCATGCTACGTTGTCTGTACCTTAGAATCTGCTGATGTTTTCTATTAGGCAGAGTAAAGTCACTTTGGTAGGCTTAAATAAAAAAAAAAGAAGACTTACAAAATTCGTTACCATAAAAATAAACAATAATACAGTTGAAGCATATTTTGTTAGTTTATTTTAAAATCGGCTGCATGAAAATGTGCCTATGGTCGACATTTACAAACGTTTATATTTATTTTGTCACCCTTAACGGGTCAAGTGTGACATTGGGTGACAGGGGGTTAGAGAAGTCTAGATGTCGTAATAACAGCTGTTCACTGACCCCTCCTATTTCAGATGCAGAGTGGCGCACCGTGTGGTTTTATAGTGGGTCCGATTCCGACACACCGTCCCGCCGCAAACTCCGGTGGGGTGACGACCCGTGGGGGTTTCCACACGTTGAAAAATTCAGTAGCTAATGTATTGTGTTCTTAGTATCTAGTCACGATATTTGAACAAAATAAGTAATTGAAAAGGATATAAAATAGATTATGGAATTGTTATTTTACTAAATAAGAAAACGAAGAGATATTTCCCACTTTTTTCGACATTTCTCAATGCTAAATTTTTCTCGATGAATGAGCTATTTATAAAAAAAACAAAAAAAATGTGAGCCGTCACGGGACGCCTGGCAGATGTGAAAAACGCCATTATTTTGTAAAAGTAATATGCAGAAAAGAACATATTGTAATAGGAACTAAATATGTCATAATGATAAAATAAAATATTACTAATTATTAAAATAGTAGTCTATATGCAGTAGTGTGTACACCGTACACACTACTGCATATAGACTGTATATATATACCATCGTATAACGTGGCGTGGCGACGCGTCGCCAGGCGTCGCCAGTCGCCAGGCCAGAAATCTATTTTACGTGCGCCTATAGATGTTTCACATACGTGCGCCTATAGATGTTTCACATCAAAATTATAATAATAATATATACCTGTGTTTAGTCTTTCACGACTTTTATACATACTCATGTTTTAATCGTAAACTTTTTAATTTTATCGCGAACTAGTCCCGTTTACAGCAAAAACATGAGTATAATAAAATATAGCTGTATAACATGAAAAAACTCAAAGCATAACTGACGTAAAATTGAAAGTTTGGCAAAATGATACATTAAAGTAAAGAAAATATTAAAACTTTAGGAACAAACAATGAATCACCGATGTCTGCTATCAAATTTCATATTGATAATGAACGAAGTCGTTTTCTGCTTTCATTCTAAAATTCCTTTACTTAGAATACAAAGGCTCAAAACCAAAACAAGCAGACCCCTTCTTTATAACGTTTCTCGTGAAATTAACGGGTCGATTTACACTGGAGTTTTCGTAGACATAACCCGTCAAACGAAGAACTCGTTAAGATTAATTATTATTATACTCTGTATGTTATTACAGCTGACGTTCAGAACTTTATATTGAGTGAGCATTAAACATTTAATTTAATTATTTTTCGTTTAAAAATATTGTGTTTATCGAACACCTTTCAGGATCCGAATGCTTAGGATGAAAATTTGTAAAATATTTGGGCGCTCAATATAAACCCGTATGAAACGATTGTAAGTATTAAGAATACTATTTTCTTGACACGGGTCGTGATCGATTCAAAATATGGGATGTCACCGGCCCCGTTCGTCACATGGGTGTCCCAGTAGCCGAGTATTGGGGATAAGTACACAGGACAACAATACTGCAACCCCCTTTTTTAGTACAGTTTTATTGATATTCCAAGAATTGTTTTTTTATATGTTAGATGAAGTTTTATACTACTCATTTTTTTAGGAGCGCACTTGTGTAGCGCACGCTTGATTGATAGTTTCCACTTGATATAAAAATTCGGCCTATATATTCCAAACAAATATATATTAGTAAATTTTAACCAAATAACCATTATTAATATTTCCACAAATGAAATACAAACGTTGTGAAATTAGTTAATGAAAAGATTACCTTTGATAATTTGATTAAATTTGTTTTCTGTTTGACAGCAAAATGTTTAAAACACAATAATAGACATTGTTTAAATATTATCTTATTTTAAAACATATTCCGGTTTCATAAGTTACTTAATAGGCCATATTTCTTGTACTAGATAGACTATGTTAGTTCGGGGCAATCGATAACCCAATCGCCAGGGACTAATCAAGAGATTGAACAGCCTTATGGGCAGTATGTACGTTGCCTTTGCCCGCTTTCATGTTAATACTTCCTTTGGCGGGAATACGTGCACTTAGGTAATTGAGAACTGTCATTGTGAATTTGTTTGAATAAGTTTTTTACTTCGGTTCCATTGTGATATACTGCTAATATAAGTTGAAAGAAATGCTGTATTTGCTAAATTTGAAATTATTCTTGTCTTTCTTAATTATTTGTAAAAAATTCTTACATAATTAAGATGTTATTATCTGATAATGTAAGTATCTACTTAAAATCGCTTTCTGTAAATTTTATTAAGCATCAATCGGCATATTGAAAATTGGATGTAAGTAGGTATTTATTGATGTATATGATACAAATAAATGAGTAATATTAATTAAAACCATGTTAATAAAACAATACCTTCATACGAATAAAAAAAAAACTGTGTATAGCTCAGGTAATTTTATCAAGTAAGTATTTTAAAAAAAAAATGTCTCTCGTAATATATTTCAGACAAAAATCTATTGGGATGGACAGTCTTTCTAATTTATAATATTAGTATAGATAGGAGAATCATGCTAAGGTATATATGGAACTCGACGGAACTCGACCTTCATAATATCATTTTTAAACAGAAAACGCTGTTTGATCAAATCTTTCGTTGTTTTTCACGTAATAAGTGACTTGCCGGAGTATCTATTTTTTTTAAATATGTATAAATAATACATTAAATAAAACGTCACACACACTACCATGTATTTGACACACACACGCATAGATAATTTTGTCAAACTATCATTGTAGCATAGCCTTGGCGATACCCGTGATTAGAGAAGTTGTAGTCTTTGACAATAACCTTATTAATGTTGCCACTTATAATTCAAATTAATTATGGTCGAATTCAAAATCGAACGAGAGACGAAAGCAACCACTAGACGGCCACTAGTATAAAGAAATGTATGATTTGTTAGTTAACTTGCGTAACTCCATCTGCATATCTCATAAGAAATAAGTATTACGTTTTATTTATTTATTATTATTTTTTCTATCTTATTGTGACAGCTCGATAGCTTTTGACAGAATGACGTCTGTCGGGCCAGCAAGTATAAAATAAATATAAAGACACATGGATCACCCAACTGGAAATATTCTCTATCAAAATTCCACCATACCTTTATCTCGTGCGAGCTAAGATTATTACCCATTTACACTACATATTACTTGATGCTCAGCTCCAATTAGTCGACCATCGCAGCGTTTTATTATTTAACTTTCCATCTATTCCAACATCTATTCAACACTAACAGATTTTCCAATTCGAATGAGTAATGACTGAGATTAGCATGTTCAAATAATCAAACAAACAAACTTTTCAGTTCCATATCTTACATGTAGGTATATTATTTAAACAGATATGACCCATCTAGTTGCTTGATGTCCGTCGTAAAATATTGATTTTAGATTACTAAGCCTATTCACTTTAGAACCAAACATAAAATAGGATAGTACATATATGTGTACAAGCTGATTGGTAACTCCGGAATCTCCATTGTTGACTGTATTCCGGATATGGAAGAGAATGATTTTATCATAACCACATTTAAATTTGAAATTGAATTTAGAATTTTCGATTTCCATACACCTATTTGAAAGTCATGCTTATTAGTAATATTACTGAATCCCATAGTTTCCTACTACTGAATCCTTTTCTGTTTATTTTTGTATAGAAAGTTAATAGCAGGTATTACATAGGTGACTTCATATCACTGTGTCATTTTTACGAAGGTATTTTTTCTTTTGTGAAAATATTTAAAATTATATAATTTTGTTTAAATGTAAGTTGATACATTTTTATTTTAATAAAATAACAGCTAAAAATAACAGACGAAAACAAAACCTTGGTTTAATTAATTAGGACTTCGGAATATTAAAGCATTTTCTTTAATTCAGCACACATTTGATCAGAATACTCTTTAAGAAATCAGGCCATCACATACAGTCACGTTCACGATCGTCCTTTTCCTAGCCCTTATTATTCGCAAGATTATTTGGGGTCGGCTACTAGTTAGTTAAGTTAGTAGGTAGTAGAGCCAAGGTGATTTCAGCGCGAATGGGTCAGCTCTAACAGCGCAGTATTACTCTTACACAGACCACCAACCTAAAATGACGGAATTCGTGCTTTTGTCTTTCATTGGTGAGTGTGAGACCGGTCATTAAGCCACCATGGTGTGAGTCACCAGGCAGAGTAGTCACTTTGGTAGCCTAAATATAAAAAAATAAGCTGAAAACTACCCACAAAACATTTCTTATATATATCTAAATGTTTTTTTCATATACGTCAAGTTTGTTGTGTATGCATTTGCAAATTTAATAATTCTCCTCGTATCGCCTTTCAACCCTCTCAAACTCGCAAATTTCTCTTTGAAAATTATTTCCCTTTCTTAGGCACTATCTGCACCTCTTCATGTTTTATTTATAAACCTCTTTAGTAGGTTGTCTTGTTCGTAGTGTGTATTTCATTTACAACTATTTGATTCCTCTTTATATAAAAGATTTTGGTTTTATTTTGGATAATTTTAATGCGACAAAGCGTGGGGCGACGTTATTGAAATATTTTCAGAAAGCACCCCATGCTTTGTTACATTATTATTTTTTTTTTCTAGACTAAAAAGACTAATTTGTTTAAACATCATTTTTTTTGTTTTTTTTCAAATTAGTGTTTTGTCGGTCTTCGATAAATCTACAAAGTTTGAAAGAAATCTGGCCGTTTAAAGTGGGTCAAAATCGCACCCAAAGGAGTCGGTTACAAACAAACATATAGGTGAAGCTAATATAAAGCGTGTAAAAATGTCATACTATTTTGATTTCAGTCAACTTAGTTACCATTGTACTTAATATTAGAACTGTTATACTCGTATATTATCTAGATTCACCAAAATTGACGACTGTGAGAATCTCCGTCAATTGGTCTTGATCGAATCAAAGCACTCATCCCAACACTACTCAGAGTTCTGAATATATGTGTTTGGTCTAGAATTATCACAGTTATTCAACTAAGTAAGGTGAAAACTCTGTTTCATACATAAAGACGTAGGTCTTTCTTTAAATCTAAGACTTTAGGTCTAGATCTGGGTTATCCAGATTATCATCCGCAGCATATAATAAAACTGCACACCACTGAATTTTTTGCTTTAAGATCAATGTGGCACATAACATTCGAAATATTGCGTACATCAAAAATCATCATCGTTGCATTTTATCATTTAAAATGAATGGAAGAAAAGATTTGAAGTTATTGGAAATTCAATGAATATTGTGTGTACCCGAACACGGTAAACATGTTTGAGCATTTAAAATCCTCACTCTAGTTAAACTTACCACTACTCGTGTTAAATTACATCATTCAGTTTCACTAATGCATCATTGAGTTTCAATCCCTAGGTAAAGCTAATACCGATCTGCGTTTACAAGCTTATTTGGCTAACGGATTGACGAAGGCTCGGTGATATCAGCAGCCATGGTGCGGGTCTATTATGAATTTGTCGATTCGTGGAGTTATGAAAAATAATTTTGATGTGTAATTTAAATTTCACACTTTGTAATAATTTTATTGAGTTTAGATCCTTAAGTTAATGATAGTGTTAGTAGAAGGTATACTCCAAATCATATATTGCAAACATTTTGCATATTCTGCCGTACTCCAAAGCAATCATTTAAATCATCATCATCAGCTTATCGCAGTCCACTGCTGGACATAGGCCTCTCCCATTGCACAACACTCTGATCGATTTTGGGCTTCTCGCATCCAGCTAAAATAGTAATATAAATAAAATTCTTTAATACCTTCCCTGTGTATTTCTAAGATATGACAAATCTAGTTCAAACTGTACTCTAGTTTCTTTAATTTTATCAAAGATGGATTGAAATGTGAAAAAAAAATATACGTAGGGGAGGTGGGGCAGAATGATGCAAGGGGCACATTGACACACAAGCATTATTTCATAATCTATTAAATGCATTCCAATGGCGCTTTCTTTAAAACATTGCTAGTAACGTTAGAACTCATCCATTGTGACCCCACACTCAGCCAGTAAGCTGGTGCTATTGGACAGGAGGTAACGTGTTTTGCGTGGTGACGAGTAAAAACAATGCATAAAATGTAAAAGTGTTTCAAAGATCTTATAAACCATCTGGATAATATTTATATAATCCAAAGGTAAGTTGAACTATTAAGTAATAAGAATTTTGTACATTTTTCTCAATAAATAATTTAGTTTTATTCATATAACTTGCATTACGAAAAAAATCATTTGGGGTACTTAGATACAGCAAAGTGCGGGGCACAATGGAACGCATCAAGGTGCCCCAAAACTGTATCAAAAGGGCCACGGTTCATAAAAATATATTAATATTATAGTGGGTATTCTTTTTGTCATTAGAAAATAGTGCACACAACCAACGACGAAATATAAATGAGGAGAACACAAAGTGTGCCGTGTCTGATGTAACTTCGAGGCTAATAGCCGATTGAAAAGCAGCTGACAAGTATGGAATGAAATCTCAACTCTGCGAAATCATGTTTAAAAGTTTTGAAAAGCTTATCAGGAAAATCATCTTCTTATTTGCGTGGATCGAAGCCGTTGCTCAAGTATTTATTACCCAGAAAGAGAAAGTTTTTTCATAATATTTGTTGACTAGCAGCCAGATGCATCTTTGGATATCTCTGAAGTAATTAACTTTTAGCGTTAGCCTATGAGTACGCAGAATATTGGGGGTGCAAATATCCAGAATTATGGAAAAAATGAGTAGGCCGATAAAGGTGATTCAGCAGGATTGAGAAACTGGAACCAGCGCCGCAAGAAGTTTTGAATTTAATAACACTTAAGAGCATTTCTTGATAATTTTGAGCGTGTAATGGTACGATATATATTTACAGGTGATCGTATAGTCAATTTGGATGAAACAGGTATTAATGCAGTTTTGCCAATGTCTAAAGTTTTGGCTGAAAAGACACAGAGACAAGTAGGACAAATTGTTTTAGATGAACGTGGATAACTTGTAAATGGGGCTCCCGAAGTACGGCTGATTTGTTCATTCAAGTTCTTCAACACATTCAACGCCATACATCGTTCACCAAAGATAACCCAATTATAATTGTGCCAACCAAGAGTCACAAGTGTGTGAAGTTGTCAACTATTGTCGTGATAGTGGGATTATATAACAACTACTTTGTAAGCTAATTACGGTCTCTCCATTATAAAAATTACATTTATCATGAAAAAGTGTATAATTTAACTAAAATGCATACGTTTTCAATTCTGTATTAAAGTGCCCCTTGTGGTGTATCCAAGTGCCCCACTGGTGGGGCACTTGGATACAAAAGTCATTTTTCACAGAAAATGTAATATTCGCTTTTTTTCACATCCTAAACAATTTTTATCCTTGATATTATAAAATTGATATAATTAGCTAAATAATGTTTGGAAAATTGATTAAAATTAAATGGTGTATTCACATGTTATTCGACTTTCAATTTTTGTGTATCGATCTGCCCCACTTCCCCCTAACATAAAAAAATTACTCATAATCTAAACGCTAGAAACAGATTTTATTTTCTCTAACAACTGCTAAGAAAACTAAGATATAATTCTCCTAATACATTTTTCAGATAACCGCATCCACTCAGATTGTAGCTCCAAAATGCATCAACACGATGTTGGATCGCCATCTGTCTCCGGCATACCTTTAATACAAAGCGACGGATTCCAGATAGCTTACATTTCTGATGCAGCTGACTTTGGTGCAGAACATCGATAATTTATCAGTCAATGTGTGTCCGTTGCGACGAGAAATGAGGCTGTGTTTTCTGTACGAATTTTCAATGTTTCCGCTCTTCAATGAGAATTTGAGAGTAAATTTTGAGGTCGTTTCTGGAATATATTAGAAGGCACTGCCAGTTTTGATTTTCAAAAGTAAATTGTGGTCATCTGCTTTAATCAACACCCAAACTTATACAAAAACTTAGAGAGAACCTCAAGAATAATGTGCGGTGAAAATCTTTTATGTAAGCATTCTTTTCTCATTGATTGCTAAACAAAAATTATTTATCATTATTTCTGAATAATCAAATAGTCTTAAAGCCAATGATTATTAACCTGTCAATTACAGTAATGAGTAATTTTATTTTGATATGGAAAATATCTACTCTATAACAGTACATTCAGGAAATTCTTTTCGAAATCTCTACTATACAATTGAAGACTATAATACTCATGAGCTCTGCCTTCCAAACGCGTCTTCATGATTCGACAGGAGATGGACAGACGAACCATTGCTTGACCGATTATCTAAGAACCCTTAGCTTAACTTTAAGATTGCCCTCTCTGCTATTGAAGGGTTTTTTTAATAATAAACAACACAAAGCATTTAAGTTCCTGTAAATAAAACCGTAGACATAGAATTCTTTAATGATAGCATCTGAAATAGTGCATTTATGGTTTTCTTGTAGTTGATGTAGACTTTTGTATTAATTCTGGTTTCTTTTTCCCAGGATAGCGCTTGTCTAGAATTTCACATGGTCCTAAAAATAGACCAAAACAAATATGTTGTAATATAAATTGTACATAATTCACACATCTTAATCTTAGGTGGTTGTCTTTTCTAATATGTATACTTTTATACGTACGACCCATTATTAAGTACCAGAGGTGGTTATCAGGCGAGCATAGTAACTTTTCCTCTTCTACACCTTCTTCAGCAATAGCCTGAATATAATTAATTAGAAACCGTTATTTAAATACTAACCAAAAACAATCTGATAACAATGAGGTGTCTAAAGATATTTATTTTTTAATAAACTTACAATACAGAATACCGAGATAATCATTACCACAATACCTTTCATTGTCAATATCATCTTTGACTGAAGTTACATAATAGTATCCTTCACAGAGACGTAGCTAATATCAAAAGTATGTAACAAATTTCTTTTATTGTGTTTTTAATTGAGTGAACAAAACAGTTAAGATTTTTATTGCCAATTAACTTTTTGCAATTAATTTACGCTTTAGGTACTTATGGTGAAATCATTAACTTATGGTTGTCAAGGTAGGTCAAGAGTTTTGCGTCACACTAGAGAATTTACGATTGACGTAAAATTTAACTTCGATAATAATACTTAAGTTATTATCTGTCTGTTTGTATGTTCGAAGCATGTCTGATGCCCTGGTTAAGGATACCTGCATTTATTGGAAAATAAATTGATCCGAGAGTAGCAAAAACGTCGTTGATGACTTAAGCTCTAAGTGTGATTAGAAAGGATCTCAGTAACGACTTCAAGCCTATGTATGTGGTTTGATTCTGTAGTATAGATGACAAAAAAAGGGGCAGGTCACTTGAATCAATACAATGTTGGATCACAATTCGTCTTCGACATGCCTTTAATACAAAATGAGCGGTTCCGGATATCTTACATTCCTAAAGCCGTTGACTTTGGTGCAGATCATTGATTATTTACCAGACATTCGTGATTATTTCGAGAATGTATGTCATAGTCAGGTAAATACATTGAATTTTCGATATTTTCGCTATGAGACGACCAATTTTAGTAATAAAAAATTTTTGTTTTGCTGGATATTTGTCATGAAAAGTTAAATGATATGAATCTTTTTAAAAAAAGTTGAATAACTTCAATCAATTATTGTAACAAAGAAAATTATAAATGAGAAAATAATTGAAAAACAACAATTTCTAAATACGACCATCAATTTAAAGGTACATTACAACAGCAATATGAAGTCGTTTCCAAGAATTAACGACCTTCTTTTTTATCACTTGGCCAGTATGCCAAAGAAACTACGAACTCCAAAATATCCCACTCAATAAAAAGAATTTTCCAATAGGTTTAGATATTATGACATAACAAAATTGAATTTTTTTCTCATCAATTTATCATTCATCAATTTATCTCGTTTTATATTGTCTCAATATAAATCTCTGTGGGAGCAGCACAAACACCTAACAAATATTATATACCAAAAAGAGGTTCCCTCTACCTGTATCGTGTATTAGCAGCTCAGCAACATGAAATAAAGACTACTGAATCTTTAAACTTGGAGAAAAGATGTATAGCACCATAATTGAAGCTGTAAGATTTGTCGGTTTTCCTCTATTCTTTGAACCGATTCACAATTTCTTTAGACGATTTGGAATACAAAAAGAATTTTGAAAATAGGTAAGAAATATACAAAAAAGTGAAATAATACTGATTACCAATTCAATTTTCGGTTACAATAAGATATAATCACATTACATTCATGTTTCATGTTTGTACTTTGCGAAAATAACTCTTTATCAGTTGTGAGATTGATTGATTGATAAATTGAATCAATTTTATCTATACTAATAAATAAAATTGGAGTGTCTGTTTGTAATATTAAAATAACCGCTTTTTACTAAATACATATGTATACACGGTACATATGCCAAAATATTTTTTTTACAACAATTTTTGTGTTTCTTTTTATCTGTCTGTTTGTTTCTGGTAATCTCTAGAACGGTGCGTTTCATTGAAATTTGAGACCATCTAAAAAGTTTCAATCTGTAAGTATTATATTATTCATATGCCGTAATAATGATACTATCATCAATTTAATCGTCATTTATGACTAAACAGCTTCTGATTTAATGATTTTTAAGACGTAAATTTCTTCTTTTCGTAATCTCTACTCAAGAATCTAAGAATGTAACACTTAAGAGGTCTGCCTTCGAAACGCGTCCTCCTAACTTGACAGAAGATAGACAAACCGACCCTTGTAATTGTAAGGATTCAAACAATAACTTGGCATATTAACTGAGAGCTCTTCGCTAAACTTCTCAGATTACTCTCTCAGTTATTGAAGGGTTAATTTGACAATAAACAACACAAAGCATTTAAGTTTACGAAACGTTTGTCGCGTTTCAGACGGGTTCTTACATATATAATGCTAATTAATATCCTGGGACACGTTAAAACCGCTCCCCAAGGTAGAACTTATCCTCTTGTCCTAGAACAAGACGAAGATACGTAGATCTTGTTGCAAATTCATTCTAAGTTACACCAACGGCCGGTGAGGAATAATTACTTCGGATTCGAACCCATCTAAAAGGGTTTTCGGGTACTAGTAGCCGGGGAACCAGTTTCCTTAGCTAAGATGCAAGTGTTTTGCGTTGATTCTCTTTTACAATACCTTATGTCGCTATTCTCTTTTATTATAGGTCATGTATTGTTTTGAGCCCATGACTTAGCGTTGAGATGTCGTCATTCCAACGTTTACATTTGTATAATGTTGAATTGGTCAAAGGAAAATTATGTTGTTAGTTAAAGAAGTATTGTATCTTCGTAACGAAACGAACGATTCTTTTTCTAGTTCAAACAGTACGTACGTACGTAATGTACGTAAATCTCATTTCTGCAACATTTTGTAAAGTTTACTAACTTCATTTTTAGTGACATATTTATAAAATATGATAGTGTTTTATAAAAAACGACAGACATAATAAATCTCTCTTCTGAATCCTCGTGGCTACCAATTCGATCCTGCTTGCGTCAGAATATTGATAGCCTCATGTTACTTAACAAGATTTTAACCAACCCTCACACCCTTTTCTATATCAAATAGTTCTTTCACGACATAAATGAATGATGTATAAGATTACTGAAGATTTTTGACTAGGCACAGCTAAAATTTGCAAATGTAGGCTTGTGTGTGTTTTGAGAAAATTTTCGTAGTAAGAAGTCAGTCCTTGTGTCGTAAGAAGTTAATATATTATTATTGTACCCATGTCTGTTATTTCCTGCGAGTTTTCTGATATTTAATATTCTATTGGTAAGAAGGACAAAAAGTTTTAGGATAAAGGAACTCCCCAACAAACGAATAAAAGGATTAAACTAAAAAGAAAAAATGTTTGAAAAGCCGATTGTCTTGCAATACAATTGGTTGTGATGATTTTGTGGAATAAATTATTCTATTGTTTTGGAAATAACTCTCAAGATATTCGTTTTGGTTTTGTAGTAGGCCTTTGATGATATACTTTTCAAGAGGATTTCTTTAATGCAAGAGGTGTGTTTAAAATCACGACCAAATACCTGCGACTATGATTACGGGTTTTTAAGTGGGGCCTGAAAAAGCATCTTACCGGGCCGCCAGAGTGAGGGTTACCATACCACATTGTCTACGGTCGCATTTAAGACGGTGACCACCACATTTGGATTGGTTGGATTGGTCTCTTTATCAGTTAAAAACTAAAAAAAATTCGATTACTAAAAATTGTTCATTCTATTTCATTCGACTGCCTTGTTGGTCTAGTGGTTAGCGTATACGGCTGTTGATTAAGAGTTCTCGGGTTCGATTCCCGGGTCGAACCAAATGTTTGTGTGATCCGCAAATATTTGTTTCGGAGTTTGGGTGTTTTCTATGTATAATATGTATGTATTTAATGTGTAACTTTACTCATTTGTATAGATACATTTCCGTGTGGTGACGGATTAAGAATACAAAGTGCCACCACCCCTATTCATTCCATGGGTGTCGTAAGAGGCGACTATAGGAACAAAATAAGCAGCCAACATCACTGCCAAGAGAAGGAAAACTTGAAACAAACCCTTTACCAACCCGTCTGGCCAGCGTGGTATAGTAGGCCAAAACCTCCTTTCAAAGAAGAGGCATATGTCCAGCATTGGACTGTTAAAGGCTGTTGATGATGATGATGATAGATTCATTTTCTTCTGAGGATTTTCCTAAACTATCTTGATGACTGTATGTAATTTTGGTAATCATTATTTTATTTTTAAGTAATTATGGTAAAGTAGCGCTCATAGCCGAGTGGTCTTAGATTATTAAGGGCGGTAAGCAACGAAAGTCAGACTTAGCTTGGTGACCATTTGTGGCATGACATATTGTGAACATTTCCGTGATTCACGACACGTTAAGCAGTCTTGCGTCAGCGTGAAGCTTAGTTGGAGAACTTCGGGCGGCTTAAAACATCCAACGGTAAGATTATGTAGCCACAACGTGCCTTGCCAGTGCCCCTCCTGCACTCGGCCAGCGTGGGGACGTATGGCCTTAACTTGTACATTATGGGTTGTTGATTGATGGTAAGGTAACATTATTGCAAAGAGAACAAAGCTTATACGTTTCTGAACGGCCTGGTATAGCAGGCCGAAATTGCCTTTCTCACCCGACGCTTTTGTCCAGCCGTGGACTGTTAATGGCTTAAATTCATCATTTGAATTATAATTAATAAATATTACTAGATGTAAAAATCGTACGAGCAATAATAATATTTTAAAAAGAACTGCTGTGAAACATTTATATAGTAAAATAAAAGTTAAAATAAAATAATCCCTTACATGTACAGTGAAGAATTTATTTTTCGTTTATTCCATTTTCGTTCAAGGATTTACTGGCGTTGTTAAGCTTGGTGCTTTTAGTGTTAATTATTTCGTAGCATATTCCCCTCTTCTGGATTAAATATTCTTTTTGGATGTAAAAAAAAAATCGAAAAGAACAGTAGCGGTCCAAAAGCTTTACCGGTTAACAAACAATATCTTACCGTAAAATACATTATTTATATTTCACTCAAAGTTATTTAGGAAGAGACATAAATAAGTATAAGCAAAAAGCATCTTACTAGGCCGTTATATTGCATTGTTTGTATTCGCAGCGACTGTGGTAGCTCCCGCTCTTCGATTCTAATCATACTTCCCATCAAGCAAGGTCAATCAACAACCCATAACGTCCCACTGCTGGGCTCAGGTATCTCAGCAGAGGGTTAGGGTCATAGGCAGAGTAAAGTCTTTTTTTTATCAGGATCTTAATAAAATAAGACAACTTATAATAAAGATCCTAGATAACTATGGGGTTATGAAGATAATTATTTATTATACGATTTTATACTTATTAAACTCAACCTCTGTCTTTAAAACGTCAATAATATGAAATAATAAAATACAAAAGCTAAAAAAGCTGAGTCGAAAAAACCCCTAAAGATCAAGTGAAGTCAAGTCAAGAATTTATAAGAATCACATAAATATATCTACATATGTTTTTATAACCAGACTAGTCACTAATCGGTCTCAAAAGGGACGTACCAGAGAAGACTTCTGCCAGAAAAACTGAGGGGCAATTGAGATTCCAGAAACATACTTCCACACTCTTTATTCTGAATCATTATTAGTCACAATTCGTGTGGGTGTAAGAGGCGACTACAGAAGAAAAATACGTGGGCAACATCACTGTTAAGAAATAGAAAACTTGAAACAAACCCTATAGTATACCAAATCGTCTAGTCGGCTTGGAAGAGTAGACCAAAACCTCTTTTCTAAGAAGAGGCCTGTAACCAGCAGACGATTAATTATGTGTAACGAACTACACATACATATACAAGAATCTCAACGTATACCTACATACACAATAAGTACATGTACATTCAAGTACACACGTGCATGCTTACGCTGCTAATGTTTGCGTTATTTACATTCCACTTCGATCTCCAATAAGTACCAATCCTAATATTATATTCACTCATACATATAAGGCGATCTTTCACACACAGAAACCCATTTATGTGGTAATCGCAGTAGATTGGTTTTATACATTTTATCGTGTATCCACGGTGAATTGATAGGGAGACATTCGTTTTGAGATTTAGAAATAAGTTGACAATTCCTTGTTATCAAAAGTTTGAAGGATACTTATGAGGATACATCGAGAATTATGTTATTTAATTATTCTTAAGAAAAATAATCAATTTCTTAATCAATACGAAGCATTAATTAGTTACTAATTACTTTTAATGTTCAGGAAATGTTAAAATTTTCGAAAATATCTATAAAATTTACTAAATGAAAATTCTTAAAAAAATCTGAAATCTAAATCCCAACTACGACAAAAAACGAGACTGAAAAAGTATGAAATAACCGTTTTTTGTCGTAGTTGGGATTTAGATTTCAGTTTTTTTTCAAATTTTCATTTCTTTTTTGGGTTTTAGTTTTTACTTTTTTTTGTTATTTCAAATGTTTTGGTGCCATTATAACATTATTTTATTTGCAGAGTATGTTTTACTCAACACACCAAGTATACCGTTATACATTGTATACATATTTATCTTAAATTGTTTTTTTAATACGGTACCATAAGACCTCTGAAGGGCGCCACATTAGGTTCAGTGACACGTTATATAAGCAGTTAAGAAGCTATAAGGGAATAAATGAACATACATTCATACAAAGCCTGTCAAAATCATAACCCTCTCTTGTCTTTGCCGTAGTCGGGTAAAAATTGACACGAAAAATTTATATATGCATTCATTTAAGGAATGCTTTGTGACAGAAATATTTAATAATTAAATAGAACCTTATAACACACACAATTTCCATGAAGTAAATAAAAGCAAAACTAAAGAATTAGACGAATAAGAAAACTACCAATTTAAAAAGGTTATATTTATACCACATATCATTTAATACTACTACTAATAATCGTGATCGAAAATCTGCAAAGAAAATGTTCTTTGAAAATTTCCTTTGAGAATTGAGAGTTCCTCATCATATTTTTGATCTCATCTGAAATTGAGTCACAATTCCCAGTCACATTTACAAAATACAAATTTCACGTGAAACAGAGAGGGAACCCGAATCATAACTTTATTTCGTCTTGTCGTCTTCTTCCTTCTTTCTAGCCTTATTCCAAATATTATTTGGCGTCGGCTACTAGTTCAATCGGTTTTACCTGAATATCAGTTTTTCTACAAACTTCCAAATTCCGGGCTGCTATTAGGAATTTTCTAAGAAAAACTCAAAAACACCTGTGGCTCGACCCGGGATTTGAACCCGAGACCAATATTCCGAGAAATTTTCAACCTGTTAGACACTAGGTAGATGGGTACTGCCTTATAAATCTCACAGATTATCTGAAAGTTAAATAGAGGATTTGATGGAATTAGTTTCTGAGGTTTTAATAGCTTGTTGCCGTAGAGAATTAGTAGTTACGTGCTTGTGACGGGATCAGAGCAAGTGTCGAATAATTGAAGCGGAAGACGACGATAGCCATTGCAACTCCATTAGTATAGAACATTGATGAATAAGAAACTGGATGCGACCTTTACAGAAATTTTAAAATAATGAATGTAGTCTGTCAGGCGTTGATGTCTTACAAAAATGTTACACATTGATGCGGACCACGCCCGCACAGGAAATAAAAACAGTCTTGGAAGCGGGTTGTAAAATTTTATAAAAAATTGAGATTACTCGATGGAAGACTTTTTGAGTTTTCGAAGCGTACACAAACATACTTAATATAATACTTTAATCGAAATATATACTTTTGTTGCTTGGGTAAATGCTTTTTATTTTTTTATGGATTGCATTGATATATTTTTTTAATACAATTTTATGGTAGTTTTTGACACGTAAAATCAGTTACCATTATTATTAAAAGTTGAAAAGGCATATGTTGTATTTGTAAGCTATCAAATCTTCATACATTTTTAAATGTAAAGGTACTATAAACGACATCTAGTAGCAATACATCTTTGTCAGTTACTTCCGTTCTGTTCGCGCCAATTAGCCGAGAGGACGAATCGATAAAATAACTGAATTACATCGGCGTTCAGTACCCATTACAATTTGATATACTTTCGTGAAATTATGTTCGAAAATGGACTCTTGTCAGCTTTTTAACCCTTAGAATATTTATTTCTTGAAAATTGAAAAGAAAATTCGCGATTTACGTTTATGAATTATTCAACTTTTATGTTTTTGCCATGGGAGAATCATCACATCAACAGGTTTTGACAGCTCACTGCTGGACATAGGCTTCTCCTTAAAGAGGGCTCGTTTTATATTTTCCTGCTACAAGGTATACTGTCCTGCATAGTGTGCTGCCCCTTCTCACAACACCCATGTGATGAATAGACACCCTGTATAGTTATCCATCACTTTACGTCATGCTTTATCACCAGGGCTCGGAATAGGTAGTTTAATTTTATGTACTTGCGATTTTGTGACATCAATAGTATGGATATGCCTGTGAAATCCCGGGGAACTTACTATTTTCAGAGATTGTAAAAATATTATATTGAACTTTCAAAATAGTATTTCATCTTTTAGCTTATTGTTGTAATAATAAGTTGTTAACATAAAATTTTACAATAAAAACGTAAAGAAACGAATAGAAACAATAACGCTAAGGAATGCAAAGTATGTGACCGCTTGCGCGTGCGGTGCACGCGGCACGCTTTCTTTATTGCTATCTCTGTTTGATGCGTACTGCCGTCCTGTTCTACCATAGGTGTTATGTGACGTTGTTACCATCAGCGCAGTTGCATTTTGTAACTTGTGTTCGTGCGTCTATTTCTGTGCTTTGTGTTTACTACCACGTTATTTGACTTCGGCTTGTATTTTTGGATTTGTACCTGTTCTACCTGATTACCACGGCAATAACAACGGACAACGATCGTAATTCGCTTTAAATATCGTCAAACTTTGGATTTGGATAGTGTGGTAAGCCTCTCATAATATTTTATGTATACAAGCAGTATTAATTGCAAAAAAGCATGTTTTAATTGTGTGTTTAGCGCGTTTGTATATATAGTTGGGATAGGAATCGTATTTTCACTATTTTTAGAATAATACATACAACTCGTTATTTTTTTATTATTGTTTTCTAAGTTTTTTAAGCTTCCGTAGTTAAAACAAGTAACCCTTATTTTCCTCCGTTTGTCTGTCTGTCCGTCCGCGGCCTAGCTTTGTGAGTATTAGTGATAGAAAGATGTAATTTTGCATAAAAATACATATTAACCACGCCGACAACTATATGGTGTGTGTCAACTGATTTGTCTTATTTAACAAACAAAAATTTGTGTTACGTACTTACTATTAAAATTTGTTCTTTCTTCTTCTTATTATTATTATTTATTTTAGGATTAACTTGAAAATGGCCAAGAGAAAGGAAGAGACGGTATTGAAGTGGATTGAAAATTTCCCAGAAATGCTTTACGAACATTCTAATGGTACCATTTACTGTTCGAAATGTGAGAGCCATTTCGATGCCAAGAAGAACATATTTTTGAGACATGTTTGCGGAGCCGTACACGCTGAAAAAAAGCGAACCATTCCAATAAATTTTTACTTTGATTTGATTCGGTTCTTGATTTTATGCAACATTCCCTGGTCACAGTTGAACAATCCTGCATTTGGTAATTTCTTCAATAAATATATGTGCAAATGTACACATGAAGACAGAACCCTTCCCAGTGAAGCATTGCTGCGTAAAGTTTATTTAACTAAGCTATACGACAACAAGATACAAGAAATTCACACAGCTGTTGGAAACAATAAAATATGGATTTCAGTTGACGAAACGACAACATTCATGGGTCGAAACGTATTACATTTACTTGTGCGGCCTTTATTTAGTGACATGCCGAAAAAACCTTATTTACTTGTTAGTAAAATATTAGATATTGTAAATGGGAAAAATGTAGCACAATTTGTCGAAGAAAGTTTGAGAAATATGTGGGGCAATAGTTTTGAAGAAAATTTACCTAATGTTTTGATGTTGTGTTCAGATAGTGCAGCATACATGCTTTCAACTGGACGTATTTTTAAAACTATATTCCCAAATAAATGTATATGTAAATGGGAAAAATGTAGCACAATTTGTCGAAGAAAGTTTGAGAAATATGTGGGGCAATAGTTTTGAAGAAAATTTACCTAATGTTTTGATGTTGTGTTCAGATAGTGCAGCATACATGCTTTCAACTGGACGTATTTTTAAAACTATATTCCCAAATATGAAACATGTTACATGCTTGGCTTATGCATTGCATCGTGTAGCAGAAAAAATTAGGGAAGAATACAGAAATGTGGACATGCTAATTTCCAACGTGAAAAAAATATTTTTAAAAGCTCCCAATAGAGTCAAAATCTTGAAGGAACACTATCTTAGTATGCCCTTGCCTCCAGAGCCAGTTATAACTCGGTGGGGTACATGGCTAGAAGCTGCTTTTTACTATAAAAAATATTTTAATGAAATATCACATATTCTTTCTTTATTTCATGATGAAAAAGTACAATCTATAAATAAAGCGAAAGAAGTATTGCAAAATCCTAACCTTCGACGTGATCTAACCTTTATTGAAGAACATTTTGGAATAATCAGTATTGCAAATTTAAAATTATAAAACACAATGTTGTCATTAACAGAGACATTAGAAATTTTTGACGAAGTACGAGCTGTCATAGGCTGGAGTTCGCATGAACCAATAATAAAAAAACTTGAAAATGTTATGGATCGAAATCCTGACTTAGATTTTATGATTGACCTAAATAAAGAAATCGAAAATTCTTTGGACGCTAATTCTTTACAAAATTGTTATAGATATGCTCCCTTAACTTCTGTTGACGTGGAAAGATCTTTTTCGCTTTATAAATGGATTATGAATATGAAAAGAAATTCCTTGACATACAGTAATGCCGAGAAAATCATAGTATTATTTTATAATAAACATGACGATGATGATTATGTTGGCGATCTTCAATTCGAAGACGAATAATTACACCATCGGAACAACACTAGTGCTTTAATGTTAATATAAATATATGTTTATTTTTAAATTTGATTTAAATTGTAAACGTGCAATAAATATCTGTAATATCTGAAAATGATTTTTTTCCTTCTACTCACTCCTATAAACCTACAAATAAACAATAAGTGTAATTTTCATGATTATGTAAAATGACATAAGTGTGCTTTGACATTGCATTGCATTATTTAAGGTCCCGGAAATCACGCTGATTTTAGGTTTATCCATGTTATGCTTACGTTGACTTTATTTCTGCAAGTACATAAAATTAAACTACCTATTCCGAGCCCTATTTATCACATATAGGTCGGTTTTTCGAAGAGACACCATGTACGTTAAGCGATTTTCTGTTGCTTTTTTACGTAACGTATGTATATAATATGCATGTATTTACAAAAAAAATACGTTTATGTATTTAAATCAGTTGTCTCGCAATCGCAAATAATATTTTGTTTTGATCACGTGTCTGAGTGACATTAGTAAAAGAGTAAGCAACAGAAAATCGTTGCGTCGTTTGCGTTCCACGACAATTACCTGACATTTAGTTGGATTTACCAATTTTGGTGGATTTCGGTGACTGCTACCAATCACCTAAGGCCACTTTGCTGTGAGCGCTTACTAAAAGTTACAAACTGACACACACACTGACTTAATAAGTTTGAAGGGAACTCTGTCTGTCTGACGGTCGGTAATGCTTACACGACTATACCACTGCACCAATTTCTATGAAATTTTACAAGGAAATACTTTGCTTCTTGAGCGAGGACAGAGGCTACTCTTTATCGCGAAAACCAACATACTCGCGTGAGGAGTCCCCAGCGTAAGTTGGTATTAAATAAGTTATAACCACTATTGTAATTTTATCACGAAACCATATAAAGTAGGATGAGACATTGGTCCAGCGAACCTAATATTCAATGTTTCAACAATACAATGAATTGTAGTAAACAAAATCTGTCTTTATGTAAATCTTATCATTTACATTTGCACATAAGACGTTGTTGCTTTTCACAGCAATGTTTTCGTAACAGCAACTATCGCGGTAATAGCTAGCTTGGTGGTTGTCAAGATTAAATCTCTATAAGTGTTTAACGTGGTTTATTTACGGCGAAGCGTGAGCTTGCACCGATTTATGTCCCCTGATAAGCGCTAGTTTTCCACGGTAACATACTTTTGGGGTGCTTGTAACACTTTGTACGAGACTTTAAATTTAACGTATTATTTATAACTTACCGATTCCTACATATGGTACTTTATTTCCAAGCTATTCGTAGGTAGAGCTTATAGTGCTGCTAACGATTGATAAATATACTTTAATACACAGACATAGAACACAGTTTCGGATTTATTTAATAAAAAAATTTTTTAGACTTGTAATTGAACCTTGACTTTGGCAGTTATGGTAATAAATTGTTGTTGCATTACGCTGACGAGCTAGCAGTTAGTGTTTGCGACTGCCAAATAAGATGTCTCGGAATTGATCTGTTTTTATAAAAAATGCGCTTTTAAGTTGAATAACCTGCAAACGTTTTATTGTAGTACTTTGTCAACGTAATTACAGAACATATTCATGCAAAGTTTTATCTTTCTACCACTAACTGTATGGGCGGTAAGTCGAGGACGTACGGACATGAAGAATCTGTAAGGGTTTCGAGTCATGAACTACGTAACCCTAAAAAGTATTTTTATATTTTTTTAATTATACATACGTACTCGTAAACAAATAAAAACTGAAAAACAGAGAAAAGGATTTTTTTGCCATTGAATGAACAAAAATAAACAAAGAAACACAGGTTTAATCGACATTGTTTAATCTGTCCGAGCACTTATTGATTTCGCGTCGCCGTTCTAACCGGTAGCTATCTACCTATGGCCTTTGATCGGATGGTTTGCAAACATAGGGTTCCGTGGGAATAAACATGTTGCTAGGAAGTCCTCTTTGTGTACTGGTGGGACTGTATAGCTTTTATGCCATACAAACCTAACAGTGCAATCCCTGATGGCAATTTTAGAAATTAGAAAGTAACTCTCTATATTAAGTCTATTATGCTCTCACGGCTAAAGCTCAGATCGACTTGAATAAATTTCGGTGTCTGCACTATGGAACAGGACAAAAGATATTTTTTATAACGATAATCGACATGCACGCATGCAAAGCCATGCTTAAAAGCTAGTTAAATATAATGAATGTAATGCAATGAGTATGAATAGTCGCTAAGAAACTTTTTGCCTCAATTTCCTGAACTTTCTACAAATAATTATTGTAAACGAGTAAAAGGAGTCTTTTGAACGAGGTCTGAATCGTGTACTAATGTGAACTAAAACTATTTTCATATTGATATATTGAATCATTGTATATCTTGGTATATAAGTAATCTTAGTAGGTAGAACCACGCTGAAATCAGCACGAATGGGCCAGCTCGTCCGGGGCAGTACTACCCTCACACAGAAGACCATCCTAATAATGACAGCATTCTTGCCGTCGTATTTCGTTGGTGAGTGCAAGACCGGAGGTCCAAACATTCTGCATCATTATCTCAGCCTCCGGAGGCCGGAAGAATGTTCCAGAAACAATTGACCAGGCTGCTATGGTATGGGTCACCATGCTGCATTGACTACCCTAACAGTAAGAATAGTGACCCTTACTCCTCCATTCTACTCATACTTTTCATCAGGCACTTTGGTAGGCTTAAATATGTAAAGAAAACTCTTAAACGAGTTTCCAGCGCAGTTGTGTAAAATTCTCACTGAAATTGCTGCGGAACTCATCTGTAATTGTAGTTTCTACTTGACCTTTGACCGTTGCTCCGACCTCATTCCAGGACAGGTAATAAATATTTGTCTGTGTCCGTCTGTTTGTAAGTCATCACTTTTTGTTTCAAGCTGATAGTTGATTTCAACATAGCATTGCAAATTGGTATTTTTTTTATTCTAAACTAACGTTGAAGTGCTGATGGTTGAACTTTTTTGTCAATATTGAATCCGTACTTTGTATTTAGATATTTTGATTGGTATTTTAACGACGTGGTGTTTTAGTTAGCGGTCGTTATTAATATTATTAATATTGACTGCCTTGTTGGTTTAGTGGTTAGCGTATGCGGCTGCTGATCAAGAGGTCTCGGGTTCGATTCCCGGGTCGGACTAAATATTTGTGTAATCCACAAATATTTGTTTCGGAGTCTCGGTGTTTTCTATGTATAATATGTATGTTTATGTATTTATATCAGTTGTTTAGTACCCATAATACAAGCTCCGCTTAGTTTGGGACTAGCTGATGTTGTGTGTAAAAGTTGTCCGAAATATTTATTTATTTATTTATTATTATGAAATGGGATATAGACAACGTAGAACAATTATTGATAAATTTGGTTTTATGAATACTACATGTGGATGAAACTTGTGTGCTGAATTTGGATACCCCTACTCTCATGAGCTGCCGGGCAGACAACTCCGAATAATAATAAATAAATAAATATTTGGGACATCTTACACACAACACCATCTAGTCCCAATGGGTACTAGACAACTGATATAAATACATAAACATACTTTTTTTTAAATATAGAAAACATCCAATCAACCACTAAAATTCAGAAAAGTTTCATTGTGTGTTTACCTTTTGATACACAAAAAAATATTAAACTCTTGAGCGCCTTAAGTTATTTGAAACCCAATATTAGATCTGATAAAAGCATTATTCTCTTTCTTATATGAAAAGCTATAACTCACCGGCGTTATAAGCCTTCGAGCGATCTCGCCAATATATCTTTACAATTGGTTTATGTAACCTCCCGTTCAAATGGTTAAGTTTAGTGGGCGTCGTTTTATCCGATATGACAGCTTCTCAAATTCTCCTTCTGTGGTAGTAATTTACCTGAGATTTTTGTTAATAATAATGGCTTTTATATATTTGTCACTTTACGTTGTTATTTCTTGTCTCTTGTCAACTTATGTTTTGTTGGCTTGCCTAACATAGGATAGACATGTGTCTGGCGAGACGGCCTCCGTGACGAAAATATTCCTTCCGAACGCAGTGGAGACTTACCGGATAGTGAGGAAAATGAGACCGACAGGTGTGATCACGCAGGTCCTTACAGGACTGGCGGGTTCTCCGGATATCTGAACCATTTCGGGTGTAAGGGGAGCCCATCGTGTACCTGCGACACAAATGTGGACCAAACAGTCCCCCACATTCTGTTGGAGTGTCCTATACACGGACTAGAGAGACAAAATTTAGAGATAGAAATTAATACTAAGATAATAAAGGAAAACATTTGGACAATTGTAAAAGGCAAAGACAGAGACAAATTTTTAGATCACTGTAAAAACATTGCAGATAGAGTAATTAAAAGTAATAAACACAGAGGAGACAAGTATGTTTGGTTATATATTGTTAGATATAAACAAAAGCATAAATCAGGCTGTCAGCGCAAAAGTGGCCTAACCTTGAGACAAACAGTATGAAAATAATAGGTTTTGTATAATCACGAATTTCACATTAATTTGCATATAATTTATTGTAGTGGATTTTAGTCCATAAGCATATTTTATGCAATTACCGTCCTAAATTCTTCAGAATGAAGTTTGTTATTTTGAAATAAATCCATATATTTGTATTATTTGTGTGGCTTAGGCCACTTTTGCATTTAAAGTTCTTTTATCGATTCACCACTATAACCAAGGTTAGGCCGTTTATAAAAGATGTTAGTACTGGATACTTCCGGTTTTATCAAAAAAAAACTTAACCTATTAGAGGTCAAACGCAAATTACCAATCATCTTCCTAGCCTTTATACCCATATTTGGGGTCGGCTACTAGTTCAACAGGTTTTACCTGAATTTCAGTTTTTCCACGGAGCGACTGGCATCGGACTTCCGCAACCGTAAGGGAGAACTGAAATTCGAAGTTTTCAATAAACTAGTTTTCAATATATTTAAGGGTACTGACTTCCCGATAACGATTGCCATAGATGTTCATGACAACCGGGACCGACGGCTTTACGTGCTCTCCGAGGCACGGGCGTGAATCACCTCCAAACTTCAAAACTCCGGGTTGCTATTAGGATTTCCTAAGAAAAACCCAAAAACACTTTTGTCCCGACCCGGGATTTGAACCTGAGACCTCTTGATTAGCAGTTGCATACGCTAACCACTAAACCAACGAGGCAGTTTTTTTTTTATATTGGTAAACGCAAATTACCAATATGAAAAAAAATATCTTTACTTCTATATTGAAATAAGGATACAAAAACAGCAAATATAAATGAAAAATTAAAATAATTTAGTTTTCATATAATTTCAGGGTTATACCGAATTGAGTACACTGACCGCTTTAGTATGAAAACTTTCAGAGGTTTTTTCGGCCTAAAGTGTTTTAGGCACTTTTAACATTGCCAGGGTGCTCTTGAATAATAAAAGACACATTACAAATACATATTTATAAATTTCGTGGGGTAATGTAAAATTCATCTCGGAGTAGTCCTTCGATTAATGGTGCAAGCGGGCACGACATTCTCGATTTTTTATCAAAATATCGCCGTTCACTGCTGAACAAAGGTCTCCCCCAAGGAGCTTCAGACACCTCGATCTCGTAGGCATTCTATATCAATCCTTTGATAAACACCCTACATTACGTTCATTGCGGTCTCCACTCTAAGATATAAGTATTATCGTTTCCAGCGACAATCAGTCTACCTGTCCTGTTATAACATATTATTATAAAAATTAGGTTTTGCCCATTGACTTGATGCTTCTTATGATTATTATTACACGGAATAGACATAAATTAGAACACAGTCATGTCTAACATAGCTAGATAATACAACGCGAAATTCTAATCGACTTCTAATCGACTATATTTTGAGTAGGTAAATTTGAAATTAACTTATAATCCTTACATTTGGCTTCTCTATTTTTTGATGACGACACCTAGATATGAATTCCTAGATTCTACTTCACATATAATAAAAGTTTATCCTTTTTGTCACAACTGTAGTTATATATGGCATGTTCGTTTTCCTTCATTTATTTTGTGTTAGTGAACGTTTTAGTCACATTTTTAATTCCAATAAAAATATTACAGTTTGAGAAGTTGAAGAATTAAGTTTTATACATTTCCAGAAATTCAGGTTCGGATCCGGAGTACGTAGATCTTCACTCTCGTCGTATGTACACTTCGTCATTACAGCAGCCTGTCCCGCCAAAAATTTGTGATGACGGTATGCAAAAATGGCCTAAGCGGCTTAGGCCACTCTTGCATTACGATTAATAAAAAAATAATAAATTCAAAAACTAGTTTTGCAGCGTAACTTTTACTGAGGATAATAAATTAAAGATAGGCCGATTTAGCATGATATTTTATCAGATTTTGGATCACTTTTTGTAGTTAAGTCGGAATATGGAAAATTGTGGGTTAGGCCGTTTTTGCGCTGACGGCCTCAAAATAATATAAGTAGTATTAATAAATAGCAATCTAGCATCCAGTGAAATAAGAAATGTAAAAATATAGAATTTACATTCTAGTTCTATTCATTAATACTAATTAGTTTATACTTATGTATACACTAATTAGTATTAATGAATAGCAAATAAGTAAGTAGTGAAATAAGATATATAATTGTAATTGAAAGCACACTGATAGAATAAGATTAATAAAAAATGTAACTAGTATAAGAAAAGATACAATAAAGTGATGTGAGTATCGTTTTTTCCCTCATAAGTAGTGAGTAAGCGAATAAAGATTAATTAGTAATAGAATATGTTCTGTAAGTGGGAGTCCCACTCACGTAAAGAAAGAAAGTGGAAGAACGAAAGAAAGACCTAGTATGCGGCATAAAAGTGCGAGAGGCATATAAGATGGAACTGGTATGATAAAGAGCATTAGATCGATAAGGGCGCCAATCATGTTGGCGGTTAGTCTGGTAAATAAAAATCATAAAAAATAAAAAAAAACATAGGATAGTTAATATTGGGTCAGATTTCGTAAAAACAGCTGTTCCTGTTCCTCCTGCTTTATTCCATTTCTCTTTTCTCTTGTTCCATTGGCTAATGTCACTCAGTCACGTGATCAAAACAAAATATTAGCCAATGAAACACGAGACTAGAGAACGGAATAGATAACGAAACCATTTGCAATGTGTCTAGGGGGCAGGAACAGCTGTTTGAAGCCTTTGTGATTATTTCTAATCACATAGGGCAAGTTGGCAATGCAGCATTTAACACCTTTTATCTTATATTTTTTCATAATTATGAACCTACTAGCTGCGCCCCGCGGTGTTACCCGCGTATCATTAGGTTGCTATGCAAGTGTATTAAGCATGCAACCTGTGAAGTTTTGACAGGAGATAAACAGTGATACATTTTGAAATCTACGATTTAATGTATTTTTATAATCATCTAGCTTTCACCCGTTTATCCCGATTATAGTAGTAAAAAGTAGCCTATGTGTTATTCTGATATATAAGCTATATTAATGTAAAGTTTCATCCTAATCCGTTCAGTAGTTTTTGCGTGAAAGAGTAACAAACATACATACACACATACTCATAAACTTTCGCTTTTATAATATTACTAGGATAATGCTGTATATTAGATTTTATCGGGGCGGAGTCTGCAACCTGCCTATATATCGTCGTTATTGCAGCGAGGATATGACTTATGTGATTTAAAAGCGCCTCGGAATGCGAACCTCTTAGAAAAGGAAAACCTCTTAAGGAACCTCTTAAATAAATATTTATTAGAAAAAAATATGCTTTAATGGTTTATTAAGAACAAAATAAGACTAATAACAAAAATAGTCAATATTTTACTGACAAGAAAACATGAAATTTCGTACCCAAATAGTCTAAAGCCTGAGAAAGGTCATAAGGCTACTTTTTACCGCAATATCCTACAATATAGAAGCTAGCTATATGTAAAAGACAATATTTGGAAAGTATTTTAATTATGGCAAAACTTTATAAATGAAAAATGTGGTTAGATATTCTGTTTTTCAGACATAATGAACGTAATTTGTGTTAATAATAAACAAAATAAGAAAGTATTCTTAACGCATTCACAAAACGCCCCCTCAACAGCGTGATGCTTATTTCTGCCATTTTGAAACATACGGAGTTATATTATGTTCATCATCAACAACCTATAACTTCCCACTGCTGGGTCTGGTCTCCTCTCAGGAGAGGGTTAAGGCCGTACAACGTCCCCACGCTGACCGAGTGCGGGTTGGGGACTGGCAAGACACGTCACACGACACGGCGGCTACGTAATCTTGCTTTTGGAATTTTAAGCCGTTTGAAGGCCTCCAACTAAGCTACACTACTGTTAACTTATCATAACAACCGGGAACGACTGCTAAATGTGACCTACGAATCACAAAAGCGGTCACGGTCACCTATCTAGGAACTGACCGCGCCGTCGTTGAATACCCACAGTGGTTGTTTCCAATCACCCATAGACACTCGGTTATAAGCGTATATATGCGTTATTTAATTGGTTTAAAGATGCATGATAAAGTTTAATAAAGATTCTAGTCATATTCTAAGAATGTTATGATATTCACAACTTCTTATAGATTACACTTTCATCTTTAAATATTTGTTATAGAAACAAATAATCCGATTGCTTAAAAGTAACAAGTATCACAATACGACGTGTATCTATCTACATTAAATTGAACTGACTAATGCATTGTTTTGTAATCTTACTAAACACTTTATGGTGCTGCACGCGGGGATAATTAATACTTTGTTACCTCAGGACAAAGGATTGTCAACCATAACTACATTTCTCTGTGATTGTTGCCGCTAGTGTCAGTACATAGTTTTTCTTGTATAGAGGGTTTTTTTTTCAACCTACTACCGTCCATTGCTGAACGAAGACTTCCCCCAAAGATTTACCCTCCCTTTATTATACGCTATAAAATTATTGAAAAGATTACGATACCTTCTATACGTGGTCACGAATAGACTATAAAATTCGCGAAAGTCTGAAAACAGTTTACAGTCAAATGCACTAGCTTTTGCCCGCGGCTTCGTTTGCGTGTATGTAGGTTATAGTTCCTAACCAAGCAGAGTTTGTATAATGGGTACTAGACAACTGATACAAATACATAAATATACTTTTTTTTGTAAATGGTGTGTAAATGCATACATATTATAAATAGAAAACACCCAAACGCACACACATTACACCAGCCATATAGTCAAAGTTAGTCTTAAGTTAAAGTTACTGTGCCTACGTAAACATGTTAGCGAATAAAAAAAATATTGTAATAAGAGCAAAGACTAAAAGATATAAAAAATATTCATACCTTTCACCTTCATAAGGATTTTTCCGATTCACACAAATATATCGATTTTAAGTTTGTCAGTAAATTTAATCTTTGCTATTATATTAGGCACTTTTATCATCTGCTGAATCAATATAGTGTAGTAAAAATATTAATGGTTGTTTTTTACTGCATATCAGCTCTTAAACTTAATAGTTTATTATTAAAATTTCAACTTTTAACTGTTGTTCTCAGACGACAATACAGAGATATGAATTGAGGCTATAAAATTTAGCAGGTCAATTACTATAATATTCTATGGTAGAGAGAGAAAAGAAACAGGCGAGTCATCTAATGTTCAGTGACTACCGTCGCTAACAGGTATGTGTACCTATTGGGTAACGTTGCTGTAATCAGGTCCTTCTATCTCCTGCTTCAGCTTCTCTGAATTGCCACCAGAGACTCTGATCGGGAGCGAGAATCTTGGTTTAACTTGGTGGTCCGGATTGCAAGGAAGAAAACCGAATTCTGTGTTGTGCATGACAAGGTGTGCATGGCTGATCGATAGTTCAGTCTCGAGCGCACCCCAATCCGAGGTACCTGCGGACCCCTCGACTGGGTTAAAAATCTTCGCTTGCTTGCTTATTGGGGAATCGCAACTCGATTAGACTTTTAGTTCTCCCCCACTAGTGGGTTTAATAATGGAATTGGATAATACTAAAAACAAAAATAAAAATATAAAAGAAGTTGAGAAGGAGAAGAAAAGTTTGACGCACAAGAGGACTGCAGTAGCGAACGGCTCCTCGTCCAATGAAGAGGTAGCGTATTTGAGCGCTTCATTCACACGTTGAAATGCAACACAAGAATTTATTAACGTTGATTTTCTGTCAAACAATGGTATCGTTCTAGTCGAGACAGTTTACTGATGCATGGTTCTTCCACTAAAGATTACTTTACCTACCCTAAAAATCCTCTGGGATAAGATTATATCATATTTAATTATCAGGTAAGTTATTATTTCCTCCATTATCTAATTTTTAAAGTGTTTCCGTGTCAATTTAACATCTGTATGTTTACTAGTTATTTTATTTCGTGCGCCTGTTACGTTTCACATCTGTCAAAAGTTGAGACACGCACCGTCTGTGTGTAAGTAGGATAGAATTTAAGCGCACCCTGTTTTGATTTAAATGATATAATGTGGAATATTATGTTTGCAAGTCGTACATGACTAGTATTTTTATTTCAACTTGTATGAACATGTTTCTTATGTAGGGAAGTGACTTAGAACCTTGCTTTCTGTCCATCTATAGTCGCCACAAAATAAGAAGCCCGGTTTAACATTTGTCACCGTGACGTAACTAATACGATTAATTCCTGTTTTTGAGTGCAATTTTTAACCGACTTCAAAAAAAAGGAGAAGGTTCTCAATTCGTCGGAATCTTTTTTTTTTTTTTTTTATGTATGTTCAGCGATAATTTCGTCGTTTATGAACCGATTTCAAAAATTCTTTTTGCATTGGGATGGGCGTAGCTTACAAGTGGTCCCATCGTCACCATATCGGGATCTGATGATGGGATCCCAAGGAAATCGAGAGAACTCCTCAAATATCATAGGCGCAATGTCGCGATTTGGGTACTCGGAATAGTTTTTCATTGAAGTCGGTACCTTTTTGTTAAAATTATTCAATATCAAGTTAAACTTGATGCTTATTTATGATACGCTTTGTGATAGTGTATGGGATTTTTCAATTTCTTACATGCGGCATGTCAAATGACAAATGTCAAAACGGGCTTCTTATTTTGTGACGACTATAAATAGTGAAGAGTCAAATGATTTAATGTCATACAGCAATACAGGTCTGTGGACCAGAGGGGAGTTGCCATAAAGTCTTTTTCCGATACAAAACAGTATGTCATTAATTGCTCGGTTAAAGCTTCAATCAACAACCCTTAATGTCCCACTCCTGGGCTTTGGGGACTGGCAAAAGACGTTGTGGCCACGTAATCTTGCCGTTGGATGTTTTAAAACTACCCGAAGGCCTCCAACTAAGCTTGAAGACTGTGCGTGACTTGAAGAAGACGAAGACTTGAAGCGTGTCACTGTTATCCTATGATAATAACCGGAACCGACATCTTATCGTGACATCCGAGCCACGGAGACGCTCATAACAAATCATGCCGCAAACCAAACAGAAAAGGGGATATCTTCACACATACACATTTAGACTCACATATAAAAACAATCAATTGTCACTACACACATAGCTATTAAAACAAAAATACACACCCACATAAATGTGTTTCATGTTTTAATTTCCATCCAAGGTCCATTTCAGCGTATTCTTTTACAGAGGGGATGTCCCTACCGTGCTGTTCTATGTATAATGTACTTTTTTATTTTGGTAGTCGTGCATGGCTAGTATTTTTTAATCGTTAAATCGTTAACTTATTTCATAAGCAGTGAAGTGGCTTAGAGTAATACTTACAGTCTGTACACTTAAGGTACTGCAAATTAAAACAGAATTTTTACAATTTCAAATGCGCTTAGTGAAAAGCAAAAAAAAAATATTACATTAAACAAATAGATACTAAAATTTAGTTTATTTGTGTAGATATATTATATTTCACTACATATTATAAAACAAAGTCCTCCGCCACGTCTGTCTGTCTGTCTGTTCGCGATAAGCTTTAAAACTCTTGCACTGATTTTCAAGCTGTTTACAGCAATAGATAGATTGGTTCTAGAGGAATATAATTTGTAAAATATAATTTAGCATTAAATAAAATGTTTGTTAAATACCTATATCTACCCGTGCAAAGATGGGGCGGGCTGCTAGTATTATATAAATTGAATGAGCAGTTATTAGGAACCACAAAAAATGCTACTATTCCCACTTGAATGGTTCCACCTTAAAAATGAGCAGCGTCGTTGTGACCGGTACTTTCATTCATTGTATGTCCATTTTTAGCTGTCGTAAACATTCGTATCCAACTGTGCTTACCTTGTTAAATGTTCTATGAAAATAAATTCACTGATTTTTGGAAGACCTATTTTTACGATTTCCTATAATTACAAAGATTTAAAAGCTGCAGAAAAAGTTTCTACAACCACAAAATCAATGGGTGTAATAAAAATGTTCTGATAATTCATACTTATACAAAGTTAAGTATAGTTATCAATAAACAAAATTTACATCATCTTTAATTTCTTTAATTGAATCTGTTAAACTGACTCTACTGTGCATAATGTACAAGATGAGCAGAATCCAAGACTGGTGGTCACCATTCTCATCGTGAGTGCATACAATACAGATTGGTGACCCACATTTTAACGTCCTAGTGAGAGTACCACCCCGGTCGAGAGGACCCAATCGTGCTGATATCAGCGTGGCAGACCACAAGGTAGCAGACCTTGACCTTGATATCATCGACAAACGCTTTTATTTGATTTGCCATCTGCTAGACATAAGCCTTACCTTCAAGGGGAGATTTTGGCATACTATAACTATTATTACAAACTTAGTTCAGTTGTATAATATCAGTATGACTGCACGGTTGGCCTAGTGGTTTAAGCGGTCGCCACGCCGCTCTCTACTGCGCCAAGTGTCGTGGGTTCGAATCCCACGCGGGATAACACTTTGTGTCCGTTTCATGTATGTTTGTAAGATCCCCCGCGACACAGGAATTCATATTCCTAATGCGGGAGTTGTCTTTAAAAAAAAAAAAAAAAAAAACAAAAAAAAAAAAAAAGGTATACAATGTTAACATATATATGAAGATACATTAAATTTATTAAATTTCCTGCCTTAAATATTTACGTTTTTATATTTATTAACCAATTTTAGCCACACAAAAAAAGACAACTAAAACAAATATGTTTGAAAAATATGAACAAAACTCATTTAAGGTATTTTGTACCTCAAATTTTCTGAATGCCATAAATCTATTGTGTACGATATATCATGTTAATTACAGCAGCTTTCACACACCGAGATACACAGCACAACACAACACACAGTAAGTATTAGAGTATGTTTATCTTCTATGTCAAGTCGTAAATCTTCCGTCTCGACTTAGTTTTTGCCTGACTTCGACGAAGGCAGAATGTGAGTAATATTTTTCGTGTAAATGTGTGGCACACATACATATAGATATTTATTAGCTGTCTTTGTAGGTGATAGGGAGGCGTATAAATCAATATGGCGATAATTGTGGTCGCTTTCTCACCCTGAAATCGTACCTGTATCTATACAGGTACCTACACTACAACATCTTTTGTTAGAAAGTAGCAGTTACTTTATAGACATACTATGAAATAAATATTAGTTGAGACAGTTAAATTGTGATCAAAAAATTTATGGTTGTATACAAAAAAAACAAATGTTATTTTGTCTGGAAAACTAAATGTCAGAAGAGCTGCTTAATCTTTATACGTATGTAAATTTCTTGTGTCACAATGGTAGTTGCCATACTCCTCCGAAAAGGCTGGATCGATTCTTATAAATTAATATCGTATGCTTGTTCAGTAGGTCTGAGAATAGAACGTAAACAATTTTTACGCCCCTAGGTAATCTGTTTATATAAAAACTAGCTGATGCCTGCGGCTCCGCTCGCGTCCAAGAGGTATGAAATATAGATATTAGCCGATTTTCAGACTTATTGAATATGTAAAAAAAATTCATAAGAATCGGTCAAGCCCTTTCGGAGCAGTATGGGAACGAACATTGTGACTCGAGAATTTTATATATAAGATCAATCCCTATTTCCCTTGGTCACGCCATCACGCGTTAACGGCTGGATAGATTTCGCTAATTATTTTTTATAATGTTCCTTGAAGTACGAGGATGATTCTTAGGAAGAGCAAAATTTAAAAAAAATATCTGAAGAAGTCTGAAAACAAGACTTTTCTATATTCCCATATAAAAGATTCGTATTTATACTTAAAAGTCAATTAGAACTTTAATACCATACTATAAAGCTTAAGCTTTATTGGCAGGGTTCCAAGAAAGCAAAACAATTGAGTGACGTTGAATCGAATGTTAGGGGGTACGAAATTCGCGGGATCAGCTAGTAAATAATGAAAAGGACGTGAAAAGAGCCGAGGGCATCAAATTCTCGTGTAACAATATTAATGGTCATACTAATCACAAAAGCTTGATCAATTCTTATGAAATTTTGTGTTTAGTCAGTAGATCTGTGTATATGACGTAAAATATTTTTTGTTCCCCTAGACTCTAGGGGAACAAAAAATATTTTACTTTCATTACTATTTTATTTTAATTCTAGGGCCTAGAGAATACAGAATGAATGGGGCGTGAGAAGAGTCGCGGGTATTAGCTTGTATATATATAAAAGTTTTGTGTCACAGTGGCGAGATGCTTAGTTTTAAGAACCTTAATTTAGTTGATTACATTGGAATTGTATTATCCGTTGGTGCCCTAATAAAAATAAATTAATATTCCTCCGAAACGGCTTGATCGATTTTAATAAAATTTTGTGTTTTTTTTCAGTAGATCTGAGAATAGGATGTAAAATATTGTTTTATACCTTTAGGACGGGAGTGGAGTCGCGAACATCAGCTAGTACATTATTCAAAATTGTTATTTAACCACCTATACTGTGTTCTATAATTATTTTGTGTAATATAATTATCCTACTTATTTTTTTTATAATATTTCCTTAGTAACACATCAGACACTCACTACACTACTTTCAATCCCATAGTTGCCTGTAAGAAATTACCTACGAACGATATGGATTCCACTCTATATTTATTCATTTGAAATTCAATCAAAAAAATCAATGAAATTAAACGATATATTATTATTAATAGCTTTTTCTCGCAGCCCTGCCTGAATAAACTATTATTATTATTACTGAGATTGAATTGTGGGAACGACAAAAGCCATGTATGATTACCAAACCTGGTTGAAATGACCCTCTCAGTAAGTTTCTGATTGAAACCATACTACATATACCAAACATACAAAGGTTCATTTCAATACGATAATTAAAAGTAGATTGAAGATATAATATACAAGATTTGTTTGCATAGTTAATAAGTGACCTACTTCAATTGTTATTAGAAAAGCTCGTTGAAAGTCTTTCATTAGAAAAGTTTTTGAAAACAAAACACTTCATGTTCTTCTAATTAGACCTCATATTTCAATAATATAATTTAACTGTTCTTAGACTTTTAAACATACTCATGTTTTTTACTGTATACGGGACTTATTACTTAAAACGGTGCGATACCTTCTACTTTCTGACGTTTCAAACGGGTTATACCGCTCGTGGTCATTGGTAGAAGGTATCGTTACCTTTTCAATTTTATCGCGAGTAAGTCCCGTATACAGTAAAAAACACTATAATTTAATTTCCCTTTAGCTAAGAATCCGATCATTGAATAGAAATACCTTAAGAAATTATATTTCATTTACTCGTGGTTCTGCCCGCGTGTATATCAGTTATCACGATAAAAAGTAGCTTATGTCCTTTTTGAGGATCTATACTACCTGTGTACCAAATTTCATTTATATCATTTAAGAAGTTTTAGCGTGAAAGCGCGTCAGACAGACAGTTACTTTTGCATTTATGATATTAAATTATTAGTAAAGAATTCATACGCACACATACATACATGCTCAGTCATGCCTACCTAGACTAACACGTACAAATACAATGAATGAATAAAATCGTTTCTATCAAGTGGTTCAGTTCTGTTCAAATACAATCTGGCTAAGGTACGGAATTATTAAACACTACTGAGTACGTTTCAATTAGTAGTTAAGGCGATGTGCTTATTATAAATGTATCTCTAACTCGCATGACTTAATCAAATAAAAAGGTTAAAGCTTTAGTTATTTCAAGTAGGCCTTTTCACGCACTTTTGAAACATTATATATTACCGAATCTAGTTGTACGGTTTTAAAATGTACTTTCCATCGAGAAGAACCGACAAGAAACACCATCTCTTGAGAAATTCTCATGTACGTACATTATTCATTATTCCTTATGTGTGTAACAACGTAAAAATGATTAAAGGAAAATAAATAAGTCAGTACAAATAATTCACTTAAGAATTATTGTACACGATTGTTGTCAACACAACGTTGTCTTGTAAATCCACAACCCGCACTCTGGTGACGTATGGCCTTAACACTCTCCTGAGAGGAGACTGAGCCCAGAAGTGGGACATTATGGGTTGTTGCTGATGATGATGAATATTTATACTGACTTTGATCAAGTGAAGAAAAGTTACTAAAGCTACTACTAAATAACGAAATTTCTTAACTTATAATCGAAACTTTGACGAACTTACCCTTAAGGGAATGGCCGGTCATTGGTTATAATTTCAAATATTGACTCGTACAGCGGCGGGAATTGATAGAATTGTACACGATTGTATCAGTCTTGGCAATGTTCTTCGGTATTCTCATTATAAGGAATTGTCTGCCTCGGTGGCGCAGTGGGTCTGGATCGAACCAAACGTTTGTATGACCTGCAGATATATTTTCTATGTATCAAATGTATGTATGTATAAAAAAAAGTATTTTAGTATTCTTAAACAGTTAATGAGACTTGTTACCAAATTATGACGATATCACTAAACCACTGAACTAATTTTATTGAAATAGGCGTCAATAGATTTGTGGTTATGGCCCTGATGATAAAGGTTATAAAAAATTATCGTCATTTTTTATGTTACCACTTTTATGTTATTTGCAAACTTTTTCTTTTTCTAATTCGTCCCCTATTCCATAAAAAAGATAATGTTAACGTTTGTTTATATGGCATAACTGTATATTTATTCCAACTAAGTAAGGGTACTCTAAGTGAAAGTAGAATATGCTTTAACGCAAATTGAATGTAGGTATAAGAGTATTAAACATTGGCGACTAACCTATTTGCTATGTCTCTTGGGAAATCAAAGGTACCGTACAATAGCCTCAGTAAGATTATGCTCACCTTTTTGATGGTAACCAAGGTTATATAAACAAATTTTCTTCAGAATGAGATTTTTTAAATTTGCTGGAATATTTGGAACTGTATTGTTTGGCCTTAGCAGTGTGGCCACTTTAAGAAAAGGTAATATAATTTATCAGGATATTAAAACATTCAATATTATAAAAAACCGATACTTTGCAAGTTGGTTTGATGGGTGTTTTGTAATTGTATATTTTCTTATTTAAATAAAAACATAAGTTTCAGAAATAGGTACAGGAGAGTAGATCTTAGATTCAGATTAGCTTATTTTTTAATGTAAAGCAATGAAAAGATCGATCAAAGTGGTGTGCAACGGGAGAGGCTAGGTCAAGCGATCAAATACTGATAATGATGAAGATGAATGAAAAAATGCTTTTCAGCTTGGCTCTCCGACGGTTATTCTCGCAGTTCTGTTTCACTGCAAGAAATTATAGCCACTTTAATATTATTATTTAGGTGGATATAATTACAAAACAACGAAGATATAATACAATGTCCCAAGCATTAAAATACTACCAGTAAGCGATGATTTGGAGGAATTGTTTGACGATTGTATGTTGGTAAATATTTTAAAAATTATCTTTAGGTTTCTTTTATTCTATCTATCTATCTATCTGCACTTAGCTACAACCCTACGTCTGTGATACGGTTACAATCATACGATAGTAATTACAGCGCCCCTTCAAAAGAATTTACGACTAATGTTTTAGGTAAGTGTTACTGTGCCAGATCATAAAGTAAGGAAATTGATGACAGACCTTAAACAGCATATAAGTAGTGAATATTAAACTAGCAGGAGATATAAACGTGGACGATTGGCAATGGATGTAAAGGTTTTATAGACGATTAAAGCTGAAGTAGTGCTAGAAGAAGTTTAAGATGCATTTTTTTTTCGTTTTAAAGAACACTTTTAGCAATATAAATCTTACAAACACATATGAAACGGACACAAAGAACAACCAGACTCAGAACGTCAATTTGTGAATCATACAAAGTGTGGTCTCACGAGGGATTTGAACCTACAACTCTTGGCAAAGTAGAACGCGACGTGGCGACCACTTAAACCAATAGGCCAAGTACCTAAGAAATGATTTTATTCTATGGTATTGTGATAAAATAACGAATAATGTTTCATGGAATACGACGAAACCAAGCAGTAAGATCACGTGATTGTTGGCGGGACTCTTGAAACTCGAGAAATTGAATCATTTGTATTTTGAAGTTCTTCTAGAAGTAAATAACATTTTATACCAGCAATTCTATTCAAACAAAGGCTAAAGGTGAGTACAAGTATATTATTCACTTGGGGCTACCCAAATCAAGTAGCGACACACACAATACCTATTGACACGGACCACAAAATTTAACTATTTATTGTCAGCGATCTGAAACCAATCGGACCTTAGCTAGTTGGGGTTCACGAGATATTCGGGTGAAAAGGGTCAAGCTTCTATTGACCCTTTATCGTGTGAACTTAACTTTATGCCGAAACAAACGATGTAGAAACCATGTATATATAGCACTATTTTTATGTACTAGCTTTGAAGTAAAATTTGGAATACCGATAATGATATCTGTATTTGATTTTTATGCCTTTAATCCTTTTTACATGTACATGATTATTTTGTTGTGTGTTATTGGACATCGTAGTCATTTCTTAACCCATATTAATAATATAAATTCGACAATGAATCTGTTTGACTCTGTTTAAAAGAGGAGGGCGTTCTCAATTCGTCGGAATCGTTTTTTTAACGTACATATGTTCAGCGATAATTTCGTCGTTTATGAACCGATTTCAAAAATACTTTTTGCATTGGATTTGGCATAGCTCACATCGTCGACGGCCAGATTTCGAAGACTTGTATATACTTGTAGCTATTCACAACATCAACGAAATCTGGCCGTTTAAAGTGGGGTCAAAATCGCAACCAAAGGAGTTGGTTACAAACAAACAAACATACAGGTGAAGCGAAGAAACAATAAGCGTGTAAAAACCATTTAATATTTTACAATTCTATTCTTGAAATAATACGAAAGATGATATACCTCAGCTTCCTAATTACTACAAATATTTAAAGGTATCTGGGGGGATGATTGGCCCTTCGGACTGGTCTGGCCGCATACAAAGGGTCTTAAAATAATACCTACCTTAGATAATATGTATCAAATTTAGGTTCGCTACTATAACGTAGTTTACCTAATTTTTTCACAACTTCAAGACGTCTGGCAGAAGTAATGGCCCACCGAAAGTGTCTGGCAGTAATGAATTTTAATTTTAAATATTCTTAAAAAAATTGTAAATACTAGCTTTGCACCTTTAACGTAGGTAAGTAAGGTTTTTATGCATCTGTACTTCGCGCTACCTCAGAACCGGCCCCGTTTTCAAGCTAATGGGTACGCATACATCTTAACAAGACATTGTACTAATAATCCTGAAAATTTCAGCTTTGCACAAATGACGTAGGTCTGGCGGCTCTGGGATCTTGGAGTATAATAATTATCTATTGGATACGATTTTAAATCCACGTGACTGAGGAACCCTTTACTGTGCGTGGCCTGACATGCACTTGGCAGATTTTTTATTATTAAAATTATTATATTTAAGTCTACTAAAGTAATTCTACTCTGCCTATTTTAAACCTTCCTCAAATCGCCAGTCCATCATGCTGCAGAGCACCCTACACTACGTTTACCTAATCGCGATTTCCACTCTAGCACCTTTCGGCTCCAGCGGCCATCAGTTTCTCTGGAGTCATGTCCGGCTCACTTCCACTTCAGTGTTCTGATTCTCAATGCAAAGTCGGTAATTCTAGTTCTCAGCCGAATAATCTTGTTCCGAATTTTATCGGACAGAGAGACACCCAGCATCGGACGCTGAGCTTGTTTAAATACAGGACCAGTGTGATAGTGAGTGTCCACGTCTCGGTTCCATATGTCATTACGGTTAGGCCGAACTGGTTATAGACTTTGATCTTAAGTGATTGAGGTATTGGTGACTGAAAAATATGACGTATTGCAATGGGAGAGGTCTGTGTCTGGATTACAATTGGTTGATGATATATTGAGGTTCTACATAGAGAGAAATTCTTAATTTGTACACCGTGTTACAGATTTACAAAACAGAACATTAATGACTTACATTTAAGGTACTAAGGGCGGCCTTATTATCTTAGGCAATTTCTTCCAGGCAACCTTACCTAACTGTATAACTTGTTTTGTTCGCGGGGAATGCTTTTCGTGGGGAAGACGAAGGGCGAGTGTGGGACTCCCGGCGAACCGGTCCACCCACTTAACGCCGCGGCGGCCTTCCTCGGCAGTCGGGAGGAGCTCCAGGAACGCATCAGTGACATCTGGAGTCCCCCCTGTCTAACCCCATGATTGAGGTACATCTCAGGGTTATCTAAAACCTAGCTGTATACTTACATAAATACCTATAGTGTGTATACAGCTTTACCTCCAAGATAACACTAACAAAAATCATGATTAAACTGTCTTATGGCCTTACAGCTTTATAGTTCTGCAGGGATCTAAATAGATCGCTATAAAATTTCAAAACTCATGTCATTGGCAATAAAAATTGCAGTTAGGTGCGCTTACGGTGCGAAAATTTTTAACACAGCATCACGTGCAATGGCCTCTCTGTTGTTTTTTTTAATTGATACTAGCTGCAGGCCGCGCAGTGTTATTCAAGGTTACCATTGCAAACTAGAGTAAAACCGCTGCTCTGCCTAGTTTGAGACTAGACGTGTTGTGTGTAAGATGTCTGAAATATTTATTATTATTATATTTTTTAATTAAGTCAGCAGATTTCTGGCAGTGAAAGGCCTGTCAGATAGCCGAACAAACAGACAGACAGACGGACTGACAGACAAAAATGTTAAATATTGTTTTATTTATGTAAGTACCGTATATATATACTTTGATATGCATTTAGTAAACAAATGTTCATTTGATATAACATACAGATACTCCAATTGTATTGATTTGTATAAATTTCAGCCTTGCAATTTAGCTCTAAAAAGCATAACTAGAATCCAAGAGTCCAGATCTCCCATAATTGAGGAAGCACAAGCATTAAAACAGTTCGTTAATTCTGTTTGTTAAAAAGCATGTATGCAATACACCTTGTATTCCTTGTCGGAGGTTCATTATAAATAAATAGTATATATTGTTTTAAAATATAAATATTTCTGTCGTTTCAGACACAGTTTTAAGAGAAAGAATGCTTTTAGATTTTTAAACTAATTATATTTTAATATAATAAATTTTAGTAGGGTACCAAATATCTATTAGGTACCTTAAATTATATTAAAAATTATGTTCTCATGAAATACAAAAAAAATGTTATTTTTAAATTAGATGAATAATTTCACTTCTTTCGTGAAACTGTACTACTGTAGATGATCGTAGCACAGAACCTACGTCGTAGCAGTGCGTGTATTGCTACGTGCAGCTACAGTGCTGCTGAACTAAAGTTACTTGGTTTAATGTCAGTCCCTCCGTAGAAAAACCGTTATTCAATTTTAAATTTTAACTTTGTTCATGAATGAGCAAACATTTCTCTCGAATAATAACATTTTTTCGAACACTCAGACAGAAAAAGAAATCAAATTACATTCGAAAAAAAAGAATAATGTAACGAAACATGCAACACATGCAGGCTAATTATAAAAAAGCGGCCAAGTGCGAGTCGGAATCGCCCAGGAAGGGTTCCGTATCAGCAAGTAACATCTTAAAAAAGTTCTTGTAGTTTGTTGTAACTTTGATCGATGTTTTTATAATAGTGAATTGATTGAATGAAATGTGAATTGCGGTATACGATTTATGACGTATTAAAAAAAACTACTTACTAGATTTCGTTCAAACCAATTTTTGTTGGTAGTTTGCATGGTAATGTACAACATATGTCTTTTTTTAGTTTTATCACTCTCTTATTTTAGAAGTTACAGGGGGGGGACCCACACATTTTTCCACTTTGGAAGTGTCTCTCGCGCAAACTATTCAGTTTAGAAAAAAATGATATTAGAAACCTCAATATCATTTTTGAAGACCTATTCATAGATACCCCCCCCCACACGTATGGGTTTGATTAAAAACTTTTTTAGAGTTTCAGTTATAAGTATGGGGACCCCCAAAATGTATTGTTTTTTTTCTATTTTATGTGAAAATCTTAATGAGGTTCACAAATTACATCTACCTACCAAGTTTCAAAAGTATAGTTTTTATGGTTTCGGAAAAAAGTGGCTGTAACATACGGACGGACAGACAGACAGACAGACATGACGAATCTATAAGGGTTCCGTTTTTTGCCATTAGGCTACGGAACCCTAAAAAAGTATAATTCGAACAAAAAAGCGCTTTAGCAAAGCTTTATAAATTTCTTTTTTTTACTTTATAGCCTGCCAAGGTGACTCTACTCGGCCTCATATTGGTCTGTTCAGTTTAAATTTCAAACGTGGAACGTTCCAGCAAAAACTACGGGTATTATTGTTGTGTATCTTTACTGTCGCGAGGTTTGCTTTTAAATTCGATATGCTTTGAACTACTATCGCTTGGCAGCATTTTTGAGTTACCTCTGCCTGACCTAACACAGGAAAATAATATATTTTTTTTTGTAATGTGTTGAAACTTTTATTTCCAACCAGTTTTTTTTTATATATCTAACTCAATGTATGACGTGTTTATTATAATTTATAACCAATTTATTCATTTCCATCAATTCTTAGTTGTCAGGGTTAAAATAAAATTAGTCAGATGTGAGACCAGATATTGACCACAATATCCGCTCAGTCAATACTAATTCCTGGATATCCCTTATAATATGCGTATTGCTGTGAGTGATTATGGCCTAACACATAATATAAATGGGTCATATTTTATACCGGCTTTATTGTTATAGGCTTTTACAATATAGGCTATAGCTTTTCAACTTTACGATATAATATTCAGAATAGATCAATCAACTTCTTGAATATACTTTTCTATACATAAAAAATCCAGAGAAATTCATGTGAATATTCTTTTACTAGTTTCATCCGCGGCTCCGCCCGCGTGTTTCTCGGTTATGTCCATTTTTTTTCGTAAAAAAAAAATTTTCTTCATAAAAAGTATCTTATGTTACTTCTAATACCTCCAAGAATATATGTACAAAGTTTCATGATGATCGATTGAGTAGTTTTCGCGTGAAAGCGTAACAAACAAAATTACATATACATTCATAATATTAGTAGGGATTATCAATGAGTGCACTAGAAGCACTTTGGTGCCTACATAAGTGACTCTACTTTCACTCTTCACTGAATGCGATGAAGTCATTAAAAGTATAAAAACATTTAAGCAAGAATAAATAAGGTAACAAAAATTGCCTACCAAAGAATAACAACAAGGGAATTTTGTTTTATAAAATGGACGTAGTCGAGGGACTTAGCCCAATTACAAATAGGGTGAATTTATACCCATATACGATGGTGCAAGGTACATTGTTCCCCTGGGTAATTGTTAAATCGTACTAAAATATACTTATTTCAGATTAAATTGTACCTTTTCATATTGAGACCTTTTGTTTATTTGCTCACATCGATAAATAAATGTATTGACATTGTTTGGAAGGTTTTATAGGAAAACTTGCTGACTTGGATGTTTTTGACTGCACGGTTGGCCTAGTGGTTTAAGCGGTCACCACGCCGCTTACTACTTCGCCAAGTGTCGTGGGTTCAAATCCTACATGGGAAAACACTTGTCTGATTCACAAAATTGTTGTTTTGAGTCTGGGTATTCTTTGTGTTCGTTTCATGTATTGTTTCCAGACTTTCGCGACTTTTACACATACCCATGTTTTTACTGTAAACGAGACTTATACGCGATAAAATTAAAAGGTTACGATACCTTCTATTTTCCGACGTTTCGAACGGGTAATACCGCTCGTGGTCACGGGTAGGCTCATAGAAGGTATCGTAACATTTTCAATTTTATCGCGAATAAGTCCCGTTTACAGTAAAAACATGAGCACGTTTCATGTAAGTTTGTAAAGTCCCCCGCGAAAGAGGAATTATATTCCTAAAAAAAATAACAAACTTACGTAACTTTGTTTGAGTCTCTTTTCAATCATACTCGGCTTCTATTGGTCTAAACATTATGTTAACTCATTAATATCCTCTCAGGAGAGGCCATACGCCCCACGCTGGCCGAGTGCGGTTTAGTGACTGGCAAGACATGTTATGACTACATAATCTTGCCGTTGGATGTTTTTAAAACCGCCCGAAGACCTACAAATAAGTTTCACGACTATTATCTTATAATAACAATCGGGATCGACTGCTTAACGTGACCTCTGAATCACGAAAACGCTCATAACAGATGCTATGGCTACTTGCACGCATTAAGCAGGTCTGTGTTGGTCCATGATCGTGAGCAACAACAAGTCACATGAATTATATATAAGAGATTTATTGAGAATATAATACAATACTATATATAATCCCAATCATTCTGCATCTCGGCTTCCAGAGGACGGGGGAATGATGCAGAAACATCCGACCAGGCATCACGCGGAATAGAGTCACTTTGGTAAGCTGAACATTTAATAAATAAAAATTATCGACCCTATTGAATTAAATGAGTAATCATCAATTTTCATACTGAAGTACATACATATATCTTCAGTGACATATAGAGCCAAGCTTTCTTTGAGTCGATCAACAGTTTATATAAAAAAAATATAAAAAGAATTAATCGACCAAAACTCATATCATAAAACCTATTTTATGTATAATTTTCTCCATACTGAGGCCAGAGGATGATGATGACCGCGGCCTACCTTGAAGGCTCATAAAGGTTAAGTGAATAGCACTTTATACGGATCGTTAGGCTTTCAGGGTCTCGGTTAACGACCCGTACTATCTTTACAAGGAAGGCGTGCCTCATGGTCCTGTCTCCTGCGTATGAAAATTGGGTTTTTGTAACATGACATCTATATGTAAGAATGGACGGGTCAATATTTACTTATTTGAAATAACTAACATAATAGTCTACTTAGAATGATTTAGCATGATAAGCAGTATTCTAAATAACTTGTTTTGATACCTCTAATTTCGTCCTTTCACGTTGACCATGAGGATTAAAGGTCAATTTAAAAAGAAAATATTTAAAACCTTCAATCAGTCTATGAAAATTAAAAAAAAAAATTATAGGCTTCAATTTTTTATCCGCAGCTCCACCTTGCTATATGTCGATTTTCGCTGCAAAAAGTGGCCTATATCCTTTCTCAACAATCAAATTATCTTCATGTAAAATTTGACTAATAACAGACAGATTTATAATCGTACTAATATTATAAACGTGTAAGTTTATGAGTATGTGTGTATGTTTGTTGCTCTTTCACGCAAAAACTACTGAACGGATTTGGATAAAACTTTACAGTAATATAGCTTATATATCAAAATAACACATAGGCTATTATTTACTGCAATAATAGAGATACACGGGCGAAAACTAGTTGATTATAAAAATATATAAATCGTAGATGTGATATGTTATCACTGTAAATCTCCTGTCAAAACTTTACTGGTTGCTATGCATAACACATTTGCATAACAGCCATAATGATAGTTTGTTAATAGTTAATATAAAAATGAGTTATGGAAAATCAAATATGTAGGCTTCTTTTTATCCCGAAAATACGCGGGTAATACCGCGGGACGCATCTAGTATTAGTATGAATGTCAACCGGTCCATTATTACAAATGAATAGTTTAAGAATATACTTCAATAGAAGATACTTCATTCATTGAAATCAGTTCATTACTTAAGACGCTATTATACAAACATACATAAACTGTCGAACATGTTACCCTGGCTTTTGGCTTCGCTGTAGACGGATAAAATACAATCACCATGTACTGAAATCTCAGAGCGCGATGTGTATCAACTCTATTCAATTTCCTGTAGAACGGTGTTCAATGTAAGAACTATTCTACATGTATTTCAACATAGGAAAATGTTTTACGGAGATGCGTACAAACACGGTATATGATGTTACTTTTGTTGAGAAACGGGCATCGTGTTCTTTCTACACACATGGAGGATCCTCAGAAAAGGCAAGGAGATCATGCCTAGTGGGTCACGGCACATCGGTAGATGTTGGGCAATTGTGTATACTATACCAATCGGCGTGGGAATTTATATAACGCGATTCAGGATTAATTATTCCGTGGTTCAGTGTTTCTTCGATAGATGGCGTTGTTGTATTCTTTTCGCTTACGTTATATGTGGAAGTCGCCACATTTTCATTACAATTAAAAAAAAATTGTTGATTAGAAAACATATTTAGATTCGGTGAGCCGCAACACGCGCAATCTTGATATTCTGTACTAATATGAGGTTGTAATTTCTAGATCTACTGATTTTATTTTCAAAATTACTTTGTTATTAGAAAGTCATATTATTTGTGACTTTCTTATGCTATGAAAAAACAATACAGGCAGGGCCGTGGGCAAAAGTTAGTAGATTATAATTATGACATAATAATTTTCACATGTAAACTAGTAGAATCATATTGAGACCATGGCCTGGTTGTAAATTGATGGTAAAAAACGTTTTTAGCAGACTTAAAATTTTTATTTTTTTATTATGTATGTTCGGACAGAAGTCGTGATATATTTACGAGTATGTACATTATGCTTATTTACATATCTTCATTCCAGTCCAGAATAGGGAGAGACAATAAAATGTTGGTCATTGTAAACCCAATCTGTAGTACGCATCTTTTTTACACCCTTTATAAACACTATATATCATGAAGCCAATATCATCATTATCATCATCAACAGCCTTTAAAAGTCCACTGCTGGACATCGGCCTCTCCTTTGAAAGGAGGTTTTGGCCTACTATATCACGCTGGCTAGACGGGTTGGTATAGGGTTTGTTTCAAATTTTCTCTCTTTGCATTGAAGCCAATATACACTTTGTTATTACTGATGCTTTTAATAAATCGTTCTCTCTATATTTCTCATTTTAAAAATTAATCTTCGTGAGGACTACAAACATCATGCTGTTCAGATTTGCAGATGTTAAAATACACATTTTTTATCCTAACAAATAACTGCATAATTGGCCTAGTGGTTTAAGCGGTCACCACGCCGCTTACTACTTCGCCAAGTGTCGTGGGTTAAAATCCTACGTGAGACAACACTTTGTGTGATTCGCAAATTGTTGTTCTGAGTCTGGATTGTGTCCGTTTCATGTATGTTTGTAAAGTCCCTCGCGATACAGGATTTATATTCTTAATGCGGGAGTTGTCTTTTTTAATAGTAATAGAAAAAAAAGCGTGCAAACCCAAAAATAATCCACCAGGTACACGCTAATAAACTTCTTTCACTTTTTAGAGACAACTCAGATGATTGAAGTAATAGTCGCGTTCTTTTTAACCCAAAAACGATGAACAAAAATAAAACGGGAGTTTCACAGAAAGCTTTGATTTACATAAAAGCTACATGGGACAATTTTGACCGGCGTAGCGTACTTTAGTCCCTTTGACGAGTCAGCACTCCTAGGGTTATTTGTGAACCTGTGAACCAGCTATTTACAGACACACAATAAAGTGGACATTTAAAACTCTTCTATTGAAATGAATAAATCTTTATATATAATTCTTGTGTGAGTGTGTATGTCACTGAACTTCTTTCAAACGACTAGACCGATTTTGATGAAATTTTTTGTGTGTGTTCAAGGGGATCTGGGAATGGTTTAGATTCGCAATTGGACCCGGTAGGTGGCGCTGCGATCAAGTTCTGGAATTTTAAAGTTGGGCGGTACGAAGTTCGCTGGGTCAACTAGTGTGTATATAAAACTTCGTGTGTGTATTTTAAAGATGATTTTAAAATGTTCATCATTAGCTTCTTCTTACGATTTCCCCAGTAAAATGTTGGTTTTCCGGGCTCTGTGTACCAAATTCGTTTAAACCAAATTCCTTCATAAAAAAAAAATCCTTCACATTAAAAATAAAAAAATATAATGGAAAGTTTTATAAAATTTGTACTCTTGATTGTAGAACTTATTAAAATAAACGACTAACAGAAGTGGTCCCTATGAAACAAACAAGTCTGGTCAGCGTGTTATAGTAGGCCCAAGAATTCTTTCTTTCCAATTAATAAACATAGTGAGCAAAGCATAGCTAAACATCATTTTTCTGTTAGATTATAGAACCATTTCGTTTGTACCGACCAATATGTGTTGAGAGATTTTAATAGCACAAAAACCCTGCAGACTCGCACTCAATAAAAAAGTAATCAAATACACTTCTAGAACTAGTTCCAATATAACCGCCATGATTGCTAAACGTCATGTATCATAAGGTGAAGCATCGTTTCTTTGTTAATTTCCCCAGTGGATTGCCATATATCGCCGATATGGTTTACCAACAATCTCTCAGCCTTTAGTTTTCTTTGAAACACATCGTTCTAGTTATTTAACTTTGAATTCTGCTTGTGATATTTCAAACAAGTTCTATTTTTCAGTGATAATTTGTTTCTTTGTGAGAGAATGTAAGGCACTGTAGCTTTGTCATTGTAATAACATGTGGTTTGTCTGTAGAAAGAGCAATGTTGTCATCGAAGATAACGGATATATACATAATGAATTACTCGCGGGGTTTCATAGATGTCAGACTAGTTAAAGTCGAAATTTGGTTCTCACATCGGTTCCGTGTTGGGGACCTTCTATCATATCAATAACACAAGTATACATATATCATCAACATCAAGAGACTTTAGTTCGTCCACTGCTGAAAATAGACCTCACCTTAGAAATGTGGTTTTAGCAAACTATCATCTTACTGCGTGTTAGGTTTGTTTTAACTTTGCCTTCTCTTTCCGTACTGTTGTGTAACGTACTATTTTTTTTAATTTTAACATACAACTCATACTCCTGTGACGCGAGACTTACAAACATACATGAAACGGACGCAAAGAATATCCATACTCAAAATAACAATTTTTGAATCACACATAGTGTTCCCTTGTGCGATTTGAACCCACTACACTTGGCGCAGTAGAAAGCGGTGAGGCGACCGCATAAACCACTAGGCCAACCGTGCAGTCAGTTTGCTCTCTTAACTCGAATCTTATGACGCCCATGGGATGAAAAAGGTTTCTTTATATAGTGTACCAGCTTTTCCCGTTGGTATGTAAGATATTGGGTAAAAATGTAGTCTGTGTTCTTTCTCATAATCACAGTATTTCTAAGTTTGACTGCCTTGTTGGTCTAGTGGTTAGCATATGCGGCTGCTGATCAATAGGTCTCGGGTTCGATTCCCGGGTCAGACCAAATATTTGTGTGATCCACAAATATTTGTTTCGGAGTCTGGGTGTTTTTCTATGTATAATATGTATGTATTTACAAAAAAAAGTATGTTTATGTATTTATATCAGTTGTTTAGTACCCATAACACAAGCTCGGCTTACTTTGGGACTAGATGATGTTGTGTGTGAGATGTCCAAAATATTTATAAAATATATATTTATTTCTAAGTTAAACTTAATCGTAGTCGGTTCAGCGGTTTAGCCTTGAATACGTAACTTGAATAGTTGGAGTTACTTTCCAATTTCTAATATTAGTATGGACGTCTTTTGTATTTTGTTTTGTACTTTACGGTTACTAGTAAGCTAGCTTTTTAAGCTATGCCAGTAGCCAGGACTTATTGAGTTCAGATAGCATTTCTCACGAGAAATATTCATGTTATTAACGAAGTTCACAAAGAACTAGTCAATTGAGTGTACTTGCCCAATGTCTTCTTATATATATAAAATTCTCGTGTCGAGGTGTTTGTAATAAAACTCGTCCGTAAGGGCTTGGGTAGGTCTGAGAATCGGACAAAATCCATTTTTCATACTCCTAGGATGCGAGTGGAGCCGCGAGCACAGCTAGTTTAAATGTAATATGAAGATAAACACTTATAAGAGTAGCAACATTTTGTTATGTTTTATTCTATGTTTTTATTTTTATGTGGGTTGTTTTTTAATTGATTTTTTTGTTGGTTATTGTAAATAGGTATATGTATCCTCATGTACTTGTAAAATAAGTAGTATAAGACAACAGAAGTATATCTTAGCTTCTCTATCTCAATAGGTCTTCCTATGACGATAGTGAATATTTAATAAGACAAAATAAATAAATAAAGCACTAACCACTAAGCTTACTTCTAGCATGGCCCTGTGATGAAGTAATAAATAAAGATTAACGTAGAATTCAATTGTAACGTAGAATATAAAGGAAATTGTTAAGAATATTGTGTATTTCTTAAACAAATACAAAAAAATATATTAACAAAAAACGCTATCCTTACAAATTAGGATTCCTATTCATTTCGTAACTTGTAAGGTTACGTTAACATAAAGTACTCGGCATTTCTTATTCTTGAATCAATAGCTGTTGTTATTATCAAAATAGAATACATTTTTTTTTGTTAAACATGTATTATTTATAAGGTTAGCTAAAAATAAAACCATTTAAATGTTTCATATTTATTATAACTAGTGGTCGCCAAGTGGTGGAAATTCGATCATAATTAATTTGAATTTAAAGTAGCAGCTTTAATAACGTTCTATTGTCAAAGACTATAACTTATTACAAACAATTTATACTATAACTATACAATGTTAATTTAACAAGAGAAGAGAGGAGAGAGAAAATGTAGGGTTCTCGCATTCAGTTCCTGCCTGTCATCCTGCGCAAGTCGTCATTCAACCTGGCCTGTGGGCGTCCTCCACCACGTTTGCCGAGATGCGGTCTCCACTCCAGAACTCTTCTATCCCGACTGTCATCAGTTCAGCCCACTGCCACTTCAGCTTGCTAATCCAGTGGGCTATATCTCATTCTCGATATGATTCCTCAGAGAAATGCCGAGCATAGCCCTTAGCCCTTTCCATAGCAGGCTGAGTAAATTTCAGCATGTGGAATAACACTACCGTAAGTATCCTGGTTTCGGCTCCCTATGTCATGACATCTAGAACGCACTGATTAAGAAACTTTCGTTTTGTGTGTTGTACTTTCGTGTGTGTAATGTTTTATTATTGTTCTTATGTGTTTTTATGCATAAGGGCCATCGCACACTATCTACTTTTAGCATCGGAGATCGGCAACTAGTCGCTTTTTAGAAGCTAAATACGGCGACCGAACGCTCTATACCGCACACTTAAAAACGCCAAACGCGGAGATTGAGTCGCTTTTTAGAAGCGCAACACAGCAGCTGAACGCTACTCTCCGCACACATTTGGATGCCCGTAGCATCGATTTGGCATCTGAGCAGTCGCTAAAACGCGCGTTTCCGATACCGCGATCGAACGCAGGAAGTCGCTAAAACGCGATGCAGCATCGATGCAGTCGCCAAATCGCCGATCGCCGATGCTAAAAGTAGCTAGTGTGCTGTGGCCCTAATTGAAAAAATATATTAGAATTCTGCACTCCTTCTCTATTTAAACTATTAGTGTGGAACATACGCGTATTTTAAAGTAAAAATGGGTACAAAGTTTTCACGTAATGAATAAATAGATACTGATAACTAAAAACATATTATCTCACTCGCGGTTTTCAAATCACAAACTCTGGCAAAGCTATAGTAAACAAAATGTTGCCAAACAAGATTATTTGTTTCTATATTATATACCTACGTATAATATCCATACTTTACATTATCAATTTAATACTACTTAACTCTATTTGAATGTCTGTTGCGAATTCACGATGAAACCACTGAACCGGTTGGACTCTGAAGAAGGACATAGGTCACATTTAGTCTCTTTATCCGACATTACTACACGCGGAGCTAGTTATAAACAAATTTCATACAAACACAAAATAAATAAAACTGGTTATTACATAATTCTTTTACTTGGACGGGAATCAAATACACAACCTTTAGTATCAAGATTACCAACAACAGGAGCGTCAAAACTTAATTAATTCATTAGACACCTACGATTTAAGTTCACCATAATTTCATTGAAAAGATTGCAACTCCACAAAGATATTAATAATAATTAAAGGTTGGTTGCACTATGTCAGATTGTGAGGGTAGTAATGAATCTTACACCACGCCTACTTAATTACTCCACATTCATCTTCATTAGTTTGTTCGGTTCATTAGTTTTAATGCGTTTACTACTGGGGGACTGACTTTGATTTAATGAGAAATTAATTACATTTCTATCCCCTTTACTTTAAAAAAGACACCACTTTGATCTAGAAATACATCCTGTGTCACGGGGACTTTATAAATATACTAGAAACTAAAACCAAAAACAGACTCAGATTCAGGACCAAAATTTGTGGATCGCACAAAATGTTCTCCCAGTAGAGGACGACATGCTGATCACTTAAGTCACTGCACCTTTAGTGTATCCATTCCAAGTTAGTAAATAATTATTTTGGACTATATCTAAGCAAAGGTCGGGCCAAAAAGTAGGTTTTTCTTAGGAAATTCCTAATAGCAGCCCGGAGTTTGGAAGTGATTCACGCCCGTGCCTCGGAGAGCACGTAAAGCCGTCGGTCCCGGTTGTCATGAACATCTGTGGCAATCGTTATTGGGAAGTCAGTGCCCTCAAATATACTGACAACAAGCAATGGCCTGGTGGAAGACCGTTTGTAGCATGTTATATTAAGACTGCCTTGTTGGTCTAGTGGTTAGCGTATGCGGCTGCTGATCAAGAAGTCTCGGGTTCGATTCCCGGGTCGGATTTAAGAGCATTTCCATGATTCGGTCACGTTAAGCAGTCAGTCCTGTTCGTTGCAAAAGATAACAGTCGTAATAAAAATAAAACAAGCTGTAATATTAAAACACATGTTTCAATGGTTAATTTGATAAGCGGTTAAAACTCCTTAGAACTTACAAGTAAACTAATTTATTCATTTTTAGATAGGGTAATTCATTTTCTTTTCAGCTTCATAAAATATGGCAATACAATTACGTTTTAGAGCCTTGTTACAACAACGCGGTTTGTACCGCAGTTTAATAAAAAAGTGATTGTACGGGCGCCAACAATAAAATGAAAATGGCTACCTGGGTGAATGAATAGTGGAGCCCAATGGGAAATCAGAGGAGGACTAATAAATAGAGTGTTTCTTACATGCAAACAAAGAAAGTTATAGGCCATTTTTAGATGTTCATAAAATAAATTGGTTTGTATGTATCTAATCAAGAGGTCTCGGGTTCAAATCCCGGGTCGGGCCAAAAAGTATTTTTGGGGTTTTCTTAGGAAATTCTTAATAGCAGCCCTGAGTTTGGAAGTTTGGCGGTGATACACGCCCGTGCCTCGGAGAACACCTAAAGCCGTCGGTCCCGGTTGTCATCAACATCTATGACAATAGTAGTTAGTGTCAAATATACTGACAACTAGTTCAATTTTCGAATTTCAGTTCTCCCTTAGGGTTGCGGAGGTCCGATGCCAGTCGCTCCGTGGAAAAACTGAAATTCAGGTAAAACCGGTTGAACTAGTAGCCGACCACAAATAAACTTGGGAATAAAGGCTCGGAAGATGTAGCTAATGGTTACTCGTATTAATAAAAATGGTAACTAAGTAAGATCAGGTAGTCCGACGGCCTTATTACCAAAAGCTCATTACAATGTTACAAAATCTATACAATTAAATAAAATTTTACTGTCAATTTGTAATACCTATCATTTGAATACTTTTTTACTAAATGCGTATGAAAGTATAGACGGTACTTACATTAATTTAATAAAGTAACCTTTAAAATATTTGTCTATCTGTCTGTCTGTTTGTTCCAGCTAATCTCTAGAACTACTGGTCCGATTTTGATGGGACTTTCACTGGCACTTAGCTGATGACATAAGTAGTAGTTCGTGTTATTTTTTTTAATTAGCTTAATAAGGGTTTATTTGCGATTCACAATTTATTATGTTTATTTCTCTGTTTTGTTGTATAGAATGACTCTAAATTCGAATTCTAAATTCAGAGTTTAATTTGTTAACATTATTATATAGCTATGGATAGAAAAGACAAAAATAGTTACTTCAATCTTTAGGACTCTTCTCCTAAGCGTAATGCCTCTGTTCAATTTAATTATTTTTGTCAAATTTCCTACCTATCTGCTTTGTAATACCTAAATAAGATAACCCACATTTTATCAATAATACTGAATAACATTTGGTATTCAAGTAATGTATTTATAACACTGAAAAAACGTTATTAAAATGTATACTATGACTATTAGACATAATATTTTTAATGGAAAGGAACAAAGAGCAGGAAACGAGCTGTATCTTATTTGAATAAGGCGCGGCATGAAGGCCTGGCCGCGCATTGGAATGGGCCACAGTGTAGTTAGTACAGTAGGTGAAAATACATTCCTGTATTATTGTGGTATTAGTCTCTAACAAAAACTTAAATCATAGTAAGTTACGCACGGTTAGCCATAGTTTAATCACTACATATTCTAAAATAAAGTCCTCCGCCGCGATTGTCTGTCTGTCTGTTCGCGATAAACTCAAAAAATACAGCACCGATTTAAATGGAATTTTATAACCATATAGTCTAAAGCCTGAGAAAGGACATAGACTACTATTTATTACGATAACCGACATAGACGCGGGTGGATCCACGGGCAAAAGCTAGTGTGATAAATAAAAATCGTGTAGATTTAAGGGGATTGTTATAAGCCGACAGTTTATCTGAGTCCTCGCCTGCGGTAACAGGGGCGCGGGGGTATGACGACTAAGGGGACTGAGACAGGTGCGGGCGGACATCTCGTGTGTATCTCACTAAGCGCCCCCGCTGCCCGCACCTGTCTCAGTCCCCTTTGTCGTCATACCCCCGCGCCCCTGTTACCGCGCAGGCGAGGACTCAGATAAACGGTCGGCCTATAATTTAAATACTCGATTGCTATTGTCTTGTTTTTGAAACATCTTCTTCTTTTTTTAAAGAATAGAAAGCAACATGAGTGGGCGAATTACCTTATGTGTGTCAGTGATTACTCCCACTTATGGCCATCTGCAATTTAAGAATCATAAAAGCCTTTTTGTCGTTTCTCCAGAACCAGAGGCAGAAGGTTCAGGTTTCATTAACTTTGGGCCGGCCCATTTGTGCTGAAGTATGGATCTCCTGTGATGAACCTATTTTGTTAAACAACTACTTTTATGAACGTTACTGTATTCCTTCCTTTATAAACAGACGAATAAACACCTGAACTCAGAACAACAATTTGTGGATCACACAAAATGTTGACCCATGTTTGGTTTGAAACCACATATATATCACAGGAATAGTGACGTTCACTCAGTGAACACGAGACATAAGCATAAATTAGTAGGTCAATATCATAGGCTACATAAAACGCATAATTCATTCATGGGTCTTTCCGTGCGATTTTTTAATAGGTTACCAGCTAGTGTTATGAGTCTATCAGTGGAAAAGTTTAAAAATGTAGTCAAATCTTATCTTATACGTAAAGGTTATTACACAGTTGACGAATTTTTAAATGATAAAGAAAAATGGATTTGACTACTTGCTCCTTATCATTTTATTCTACTCATGTGAATGTTGTTATCACACTGTTGAAGAGCATGATTTTACTTTTGTAAGTAAAGATTCTACGTGACGAATAAAGGCCATTCTTCTCTTTCTTTTGATCTTATAATTAATATTTTATATTTAATCTTTCGTTACCAGTAATTTGGCCAATATTTGAGCACATATAGTTTTTACCTTTGTTGTAAGTAGATGCTCCTACTATGTTGTACCCACTGAGGCTGTTGTTTTTTTTTTAATTAGCTTATGTTCTAATTTTTAATCACTATATTTGCATCAGTCCTCTAACATGGAGTATAGTATATTAGTGGCAGCACCTTACCCCCATATCAGGTTTATAAACATTAAAACTATGTAAACATTGGCGATTTGAAAGGAGTGGCCGCGAGTTTTTATTGCCATGTTCTTTTCTCCGGCTCTACCTATTGTTTGCGAACATGGCATAAATGTACATGTAGAATCTTGACCTGTCATAAGAGATGTATTGCATCCTAAGTGAATAAAGAATTTTGAATTTGAATTTGAATTTGAAACCATTAATCATTATTACTTATACTTCTGTTTAATTTTCTATACACGGAAATCAACAGCGCTTATTATGAATTTCATTTCGCGCTGACCTAAACGTGCCCATGTTTTTACATCGCACGCTGCAACCAGAACCGCAAAACTATAAGTTATGAAAGACCTCGCCTTTTGAGTGCATTTTAATCGAATGTGTACCACTTCAATAGAACATTTACACAAGAAGAAATGTGTGTTTTTATTTCAGTGTCGATAAATAGTCTCATGTTATGATTTGCCATGTTAAGAGTGTGCTGCGCGAACACAAAACGTCGAGTTTAGGTATTTACGAGCAGAGTTGCGCGGCAGCGCCGCTAGGCAGCACCGTTGCCGCTTCCTACGTGAAACATTTTATCTAAGATATGTAAAATAATTGTACAGAGTAGGCTCCACACAGAGTAATACATATGTTCTAAATATTCAGTCGTTTTTATGGAAGTTTTGTTCAAAAGTAATAATTTCTAGAATCTATTCATTTTCATAATCAGCCTATCGAAGTCCACTGCTGGACATAGGCCTCTCCCATTGCACACCACTCTGATCGATTTTGGGCTTCTCACATCCAGCTCCTGTCAATATAAATATATCATTTATACAGGGTGTCCCAGAAAGAATGGGTAATCCTAAAGCACTTAGTGGTATAGCTATCCAGCGTACAAAAAAAATCCAATAGTTGCCCAAATTTTGAAGTTATCTTATTCCTCACAAACAATCTTATTAGAAATGCAGTAAATAGTATGAGTGCCTATTATACTTTTTTGGAAAAAAAAATAACATGAAATTTGATCCAAATAAATTATGACAGAATTTGAGATTTTTGTGAAAAAACAATGTATGAAAAACTAAGCAGCAACTATATTTAAAAAAAAATGGTATAATACATAATTTTATCCAAAGAGAGAAAATTAAAGCTTCCTTTTTAGTGTAGTAAAGGACGTGTGATAATGTTATTTCGCTATTTACTACCTGAGTGTGGCCGAAGTAATTTTTTTGTTAATTATGAGACAGAGATAGGTGAATAAATTCAGTACTAAAGTACAGTGTAAGCGAGCGAGAGAAGAGTATATTATTATTACATTGTACCTTATCTCTCTCGCGCCATGGCACATAGCAATGGCAAGTATTTCGTGCGTCGCTTGACTTGTTCGGTATCGCATGTTCCCATTCCTTTTGCAGTTCTCTGTGATTGTCAATCAGTGTTAAAACGACGATTTCTGGCTAAACAGCCAGAAGTCATCGTTTTAACTAAGAGTCAAATGAAATCATTGGACTCTTCGTTTTGCTCACTGATTTGGACTTTAGTTTGGTGATTTTACGACGACTTGGCTTGTATCTGGACTGGTTTCGTGTATCAATATGCCGCGTACTCAATATATGGCACAAGAATACGCAAACATGCACTTTATTTATGGTGAATGTAGAAGTAGCGCAAGTGCTGATGCATTCCTTTATAGGGAAAGATACCCTACAGCGCGTCATCCAGATTACCGCGTATTCATAAGAGTGTACAGATGTTATTCGGAAGGTAGAATGCATAGGTGGTACGAGCACTGGGAGAATAGCAAATATCAATATATAAGACACTGTGCTTGACGAAATAGAAGAAGACAAAGACGACCGGTCAACATCTTATAAAGCCCCTTTTACATGTTTTTTTTCAAAATTAGAGGCAGTGAGACGAAGCTTCCGCTCCTGAAGCCATTCAATCGAATCAGCTTAATACGGTGCGCCGTTCAAGTGCGTGACGATCCTCATTGGATAGCTGTAACAGTATTTTTGCCATATGCGTAGATTTAGCAAAGTTGAAATCGGCTTTACTAAAATCAGGCCTTGGGCAAGTTTCACCGTAGTCTTTATCACCAATGTCTGTATTGCTGTTGATAGAAAATGATTTTGTAAGTCTGTGTTTTAAATTTGCTATTCGTTTGGTATTACGTCTCATCTCTAACCTTTTAATTTGTCGATTGGAACTTTTCAGATAAATTTTCTTGCTAATGTATGTTTGTGGAATTTCGGGATTAAATGAAACAACAGACGCAGCACACCGTCCTGAATTGATTGTCTAAGTGAATAGTTTATTCGCTATTAAATTTTTGTCATTTTTAATAAATCGACAAAGTACCTTTATTATGGTGGCAAAGACCGGTCTGATTTTATTTCACCAAATACGTTTTTATCAGTTTGATGGCCTTTATTTATGAGGATGTACTTTCAAATATGAGACTTGCACGAGCTGTGATCGCGGAAAACGTGAATAAGTGCATTGAAAAGGTCTTGTTTTAAATCTATAACTTTTTCAGCGAAAGATTTTTCATTTTGAGAATCAATGTGATTTATGGCACCTTTCACGGATCGCCGTAAGCGTAGCACGTTTTGGAGCTGTATTTTTTGGCATTTTAATTGGTAACATGTATTTCTTGATAATTCATCTAGTCTTGTACAAAAGTTTCTGAGGAGGTGGTTAGAGCACTCTATCTTTTCGACAATAAGTGCGGCATATGGTTTGGTATCCAGAATATTTTTGTAGGTGCTGGAATCACTATTAGCTATGAGTTTAGAATAAATAAGACCTTGAGTTGCTTTTGAAGCCTTCTACTATGGCAGTTGACTACATACCGCTAGATGATCGAGTGTAATTTTTATATCATACATGCTCAGAAATACAAACTTGAAGTAAAGTTTGCGCTTCTGAGCTCGCCCGCAGACCATAGAGTTTTTATTTTTAACAGTCCTGTAGAGAACTTTTTTAGTTCTGTAGCCAATGATATCTGCAGCTCCTGAAAAGGTCGTATGGTTTTTCCTGTATGACCTCTTACTCCAATACGCATCAGATACAACTGTTATCATCGGTACGCTATCTGCATTAACGTCATCATTTTTTTCAACCAGTTAAAATTTTTATTTTGTTGCTTCCTCTATGCTTTTTTCTTTGGCCAGTTCCCAGAGTTCACATACTTTAGCATGAAATTTGGCATAAAAATGTTCTGACATGCAGGGTATATCAAGAGAAGTTTTGACTTGCTCCAGGGCACTGAATCCCATACCTATACACTTAATTAATTAATTAATTTCTAGGTTTTCAACAATTTTCCAATCTTAATTTTGCATTACACATATTGCATACTATAAAACAGGAGGAATGAAAACAATTTCTATATTCTCCATTAATTTTTAAATTACTGAAGTTGCAACCAAATGGAGAGTTGTGGTGAGTAAGTTCTTAGTTCAAACAGGTACCCGAATTGTGGCTTTGCTTTCATTTGTGTTTTCCTTTTCTACTATAAGTTCTTTCTTGACCTTATGATTACATGTAACCTGAAAAACATAGGCCTATAATAATAAAGTGAGTTTGATAAGAGTAGGTACCTTTGATTAAATATATGTTTATAATCAAAGGTAAATATTTACGTTTTGAAGTTTTCTACCGTCTTGATTACTTACATACCTGTTTGAGATATTTACCTATTTGCGTTTGTACGTTTGTATTGTGTTTCGTACATTTGTTGCTCTGCGTTCGCATTACTCTGTACAGATTCGACTCAAAATTTGTTTTTTTTCCAATTTTCTTATTTGCCAGTAAGTATAACCAATGACATATAGACATGATACACAATACAATACTGACATAAGTCTAAAAAAAACTTCAAAACAAAATCGATCTCATTGACATTAGTAATTAGATCCATTCTGCTTTGAAGTTTCAGACCTAGTAATTTAATTAGAGCAATGTTTTTTTCTGCGCAATGTGCAATGTGCATCAGGCGTTTGTGTTAAAAATTGAAAAGTCTTAATATTTTTAGATTTATACTTTTAAATTAAATTTAACACTGTCTAAACCCTGCACGATGTAAGTACAAATATTCTCATATGAAAATTATTGTTCTAGACGTAAAATCTACTATCTTTTCGAAGAAAAATGTTTTTAAGATTTCATCTGACACACAACATATATGTATCGTTTTTTAATTTCATATGTATCTGTTTCAAATTCCAACATTACATAGATCTTGTGCAAGGATCGATCTAAACTATACAAATACTTTTGATGTATTTAATTAATGCAGCACACAGTACTACTCATTTGAAAATACGTCAAATCCCACAATTTCGTGCAGTACCTTCTTAAATAATACTCGTAGATGTTAAATTAATTTTTCGTTGCTTTTCACCTCACGAAAGAACACAGAGGGCAGATACAGACTTGTGAGTTTTGTGTTGAGTAAAAGATTGTTAGGTAATAGAGCCACGATGATTTCAGCACAAATTTGCCGTCTCCACCAGGGCTTTTCTACACTAGAAGATCAAGTCAAAAATGGCAGCATTGTATTTCTCTAGTGAGTGCTAGACCGGAGGCAGAATGCTGTAGAAGCATCTCACTATGCCGGCATGGTGTGGGCCAACATGCTACATTGTGTGCACTCACAATGAGGATGGTTATCATCATTTTGGATTCTACTTTCCATCAGGAAGAGTAAAGTCACTTTGACCGGCTCTTTAAAAAGAAAGAAATAACACTAGTAATAACCACTCTGGACTTGTACCAACCCGTCTGGCCAGCGTGGTATAGTAGGCCAAAACCTCCTTTCTAAGGAGAGGCCTATGTCCAGCAGTGGACTGTTCAAGGCTGTTGATGATGATTGATGAATAACCACTATTTAATCTGTCTGCTTGTTTGTCTCCTTATGCCATAAAAAAAATGTATTGTAACGGATTCTGTTCATTTCCAATTGTTTTTTTGCAGTAATTTTAAGTATGTGTGTGTGTTTGTGTGTGTGTTTATGTTTTTATGAGTACAAAAAAATAATAATCTTTCTTCCACTGTATTAGAATAAGCCGGTTCCCACAAGAAAGGTACAAAGCAATATAACATTAAAAAGAAAGCTAATACGACCTGCTTATAAATTGAACTGACATGAATTATATATCAAAACAGCTTAGCCTGAAAATGTATAAAACCTATTTATGAGTCGTAACATAATAAATGCATTCTCTTTATAACTTCGCAACTCTGTTATTATTTCCTGATAGGACCACAACGGTACATTTTTTTTCATATGCAGATCCTCACATGGATAATAGGCGAGTTAGATATTCCCAATCCATATTTATGATTCGACCTTTCGTGGGATTAAAACTGTATTGAATTAAGCTCCATATCGACCGACTTGGAAAGTATTTAATGTATACGATCACGGGACGTGATCACATGACGATTTTATGACATTTTTTTGGTAAATGTTCCCAACAGTTTAAAAACTAAGCTTTTTAGCATTTTTTTTATATGTAAGCCTACCAAAGTGACTCTACTCTGTCTGATGGAAAGCATGAGTAGAATCCAGGAGTAGGGGCTACCATCCTCATTGTGAGGGTAGGCTATGTAGCATGGTGACCCATACCATGGCGGTCTAGTTACATAATTTTAGAATAGTACCTATTAAGTTTATTTTTTTACAAGCGAATAGTAATGCAAGAGGGTTTTGCTTACAATATCAAAACCTCTTTGCTAAGGAGAGGCCTATGTCCAGCATTGGACAATGGATTTTCAAAGAATAAATACTACTACATTGGTGATGATGATGAAACAATAATGCCACCGTGTTTATTCTTTTGATATATAATAGTTCCGTTCGAATCATAAAAATGGTTTACTAAGTATTAACTGATCTGCTTTTATAATTATGTGTCTAAAATACCTAGGATACTTAACGAACATTTTAGTAGATATTAGTGTCCATGATAAATTAAATACACGCCCTCTTTATTAATTTTTTTCACTATCTATTATTTTATCACTATCACTTTTTTGATTAATCAATGATAACGGACTTTAAAAAAGAGCGTAACCTCTGTGGTTCCAGCCGTCGCCTTCTAGCTGTAAAGTCCGACGTATAAAAATAGTTGTAACATAAAATCGTATGGTATAAATGTATGTATGTGTAAAATGTTCAAAGTTACGCACGTGCCACGAATATTAGGAACGAGTTTACGCATAACTCGCGAATATTTATTTCTGTTTCACGTTTTAAACTTACAGCTCAATTGATTCCTTTTACGAGCCTTACTTTAATGTGCATTGAAAAGTTGGTTTCAAAGTTATGCGAAAAAGGGAATATGGTATATTATTACAATATATACATATAGTATTTGACTGCCTTGTTGGTCTAGTAGTTTGCATTTGCAGCTGCCAATTAATAGGTCTTGGGTTCAATTCCTGGGTCGGACCAAATGTTTGTATGATCTGCAAATATGTAGTGTGTATAATCGTAGTTTGGGTGTTTTCTATAAACTACATAAATGTAATTACAAAAAACGTATATTTCTTTATTTATATCAGTTGTCTAGTACCCATAATACACTATGATCTGCAAATATTTGTTTTTTGTTCAGTTTTTTTCTATGTAAGTATGTAGATATGTATTTATAAAAAAAGTGTATTGAAATACCCAGATAAACTCTAAGAGGTTTCGGTGGATTGGCTGTATTTTAATGTAATAAAGCGTGGGGCGACGTTATTGAAATATTTTCAGAAAGCACCTCACGCTTTGTTACTTTAAATTTTGTTTCTACTTCTTAGTTTTAAAGGGTGTTTATTTGGTTTTTTCAAACTTTTTTTTTCTAGACTTAAAAAAAATTTTTTTTGTTTTTTTTTCAAATTAGGTTATTGTCATCGGTCCTCGATAAATGTACAAAGTTTACACGAAATCACGAAATGAAAAGTGGGTCAAAATCGCACCTAAAGGAGTCGGTTACAAACAAACATACAGGTGAATATAACATAAAGCGTGTAAAAAAAGAAACTTACTACTGACCATAGTTTGCTTCCTCGCTCATAAATGTCTTAATATTTTATTCCTCTGTGACATCTCACTTGTATTCGTTATATCATCCAACCTTCTCTGATGAGTAAGGGTCGCCTTCGGACCGCGACATGTAAATCTCTTTATCAAGCAACTGACACTCTATTTCAGTGAAATTTATAGCTCGAATAACTTAGTGGGCACTTGACGTAAGCTTGTATACTTAATTGTACCTATTTTGATAGTTTGTTGGAGAAAGATTTATTTATTCCAATTTCGCCCTTGTGTGACTTTAGCAAAGTAAATTTGTATCTAAGATAAATGTGCTATATTAAAGTAATAGCCATACAATATTATAAATTCTAAACGAAACTAACTCTGTAGTTCTGTTTGTTTGTTACGATTTTATGCCTAAACCAGTGGCCCGTTTTGAATGAATTTTGTCATGTAGATATTTTGTTTCTTGAAGAAGGAGCTATAGCAGAGCCGCAGAAAATAGGTGGTAAGGTTGTAGGTAAAATTAATGGTTAAAAGTATGGTAGATAAATAAGATTAAAGTTAGGATTATAGCTCTTTTATTTTAATGTTATGTACACGCGATGTTATTTAATGTACTGTCTCTATTAACGTCGGCATGTAGGTATGTATGTCTATATTAAACACCCGAATTTTGGCGACCATAACTTTCAGAAAAACCCAACAGTATAAACTCATTTTAAAGAAATATATCTACTTTTATATTTTTAGATATGTACAATTATATTGTTAGTTAAATTACCTAACAGTTTAATTTAGGATGGATAAAATTATGATTGAAGTTTAATAGCTTTAGCCGTATGTTTATATGTTTCACCATAGTGCCTAAATTACTAAACCGATTTAAAAAAATGATAAAATAGATTCGTAATAATGTCCCGGGTAACATAGATTATATATATATTATCAAAAGATTTTACGTAGCTTATAGTCGGAACATAATTTATAAACTTTATATTGTTTTTGAATTCAAATTTTATAATACAGAATCGCAATTTAAATATAAAATGATATCAAATCTACATTTTTAGAGTTGTTGTCTACTCCAACCAGTTGTAGCATTGGTGTTTACCGGTTAAATCGTATTCAGTTTATTGAACCTTTGTTTTATACCGAGCTGTTGTGAACAAAGGGCTATCATTACATTGTCTCTGCCTCATTAGCATACAAATTTAACCAAAGCTATGCTCATTGAAGGCATCCCTCTTTGTGTTTTATTTTTGTTCGCAAATTACGCAATATATCGCAGCTTGTGCCTTTTAATACTGCTTAATGTTAGGATGGAGAAGTTTAGAGAAAGGATATAAAAGCAGAATGTGGCATTTTTATAATTATAAAATGTGGCATTATTGAGAATATTTTGGATGGTAACCACATCTGTTTCTTACAAATGCAGCAAAATAAGAATGGTAAAAATTATTATTAGGTTATTATGTTATGGGATGTTCTTTATTTAATCGTCAAAAAAGAAAGAATAAAAAGTAATTTCAAATTTTGGTAATTTAATATTTATCGATTTAAGTACGGTTTATAGTCCAGTCAATAAAAGCTTAACTTTGCCATTTTGGTTGAACACCTGCAACCAACGCCAAAATTTCCGTAAGTCTTCGTAAATTAATATACTAAAATTGCAGGGTGCTGCAATACCGGCAAAGGGTGCAAATACATTGCAAAAGGGTGCAAAAACAACTTTTTAGTCTATATCTCGCGATTGGCTGGAAAAATAAAAAAAGATCCTACTACAAAATTGTAGGAAATTAAATCCCCTACAAAAACTTGGAAACATATTTTCGCGTAGCTCTCATAGTTTTTGCACAAAATGCATATAAAGGTGCAAAATTGTAAAAATATTATTATTAATCTTTTTTTTTCATTTTGAAGCGATCCTACATGTTTCCTTGGGATTTAATTAATATTTTTGTTTACCTATTTATACCTTTTTTCATATACCTAATAATCTTGACAAAAATTCATTTCAATTTTATTAAATGATATTTTTATTTTTTTAATTCCATCGGATTCAGCGCAAATTTTCAAATTTGAGAGGATGGTCATCTAATGAACGGGAGGCATGTAATATGCCTGATAGAAATGTTATATACGATGGTGATACAAGAGGTGAAATGCCTAAACAAAGTTTACTAGGATCTGCATAGGTGATGTTTTTAATCCAGAAGGCAATCTCTCATCAAACATCTCATCGGTGATATCTGTGGTAGATGCTAATTGCGCTGCAGATTTTTTTACATTTGATTGGAGTTCTTTTATATCAAACACTACTTGCTGGTGTGTACACTGCTATGTCTCCTAAACAATGAAAAGTCTCCTGACTACCTGAGGTTCTTATACAAGGTGGGCCAAAAGAAGTCATTCGATGTTGTTTGGCTCTCAATTTTTTTGTAAATGAAAAACTTCGATTTTGTTTTTTGATTATGTTTATTTGAACCTTTAGAATTTTATTAGTGAAGTCGAGAAAATGATATCGGCCAAATGGGCGCAGCCACAATCGATTGCTATACGGGCTTCGTTTTATGGCATTTTTCATTACTTCGGGCGACAGATTCTCGCACTCGTGTCGAATGTTGTCCTTGAGGGCTTCCAGGGTCTCGGACTTATTCACATAAATACGGGACTTCAAAAAACCCCACAAAAAAGTCTGGAACGGCTAAATCGGGCGATCTTGCGGGCCAGTGCAAATCGCCAAACCGAGAGATGAGGCGACCCGGGAACGCCGCCTTCAGAATATCGGTTGTGTCTCGCGCAGTGTGTACCGTTGCTCCGTCTTGTTGAAACCACATGTCCTCCGGTCCTAATTCATTCAATTGTGGCAGAAAAAACTCGGTTAACATGGCCATATAGCGCGCACCGCTCACTGTTGTCGTTTGATGCAGTCACTTTTCGCGATTATAATGGCTCCTCGTGATACACTCGTGGATTTTCGGTGCCCCAGAAGCAATAGTTTTGCTTGTTCACGTACCCGCTGAGGTGGAAATGAGCCTCATCGCTCATTATTATTTTGGTCGAAAAATCGTCTACTTCGTCCTCGAGATTGAGAATCGCATGGGCGTAGGCTACATGCGTTTGGTGGTCGACAGGCAGCAGCTGACGCACGGACATGCGCAGGTCCTTGACCAAAATTCGCCTTAGGGACGAACGGCTGATGGCAATTACGAGGCACGGCGTCTGGTCGATGTTTCTGGCAACAGCTCGACATCCTCAGCAACAGCTGCGATATTCTTGGCAGAATAGGCGCTCTGGGGCCGGCCACTCTTGGCAGCGTCTCTTGTGGTACCTGGCCAAACGGCGCAGTGTTTGCGCAGTTAGTGCCGGACGACCGGGGAATCGGCAATGGAACTCGCGCTGCGCCAACACCACAGACGAATTGAAAAGAATAGACACGATTATCCCGCGTTCCGCGGGGAGTGTATCGCTCCATGGCTTGTTCACTTGTATTCTACATCTGTCTAGTTTACAAATGTCAAAACAGATTTAAAATCTTTCAATAGGGTGATTTCTTTTGGCCCACCTTGTATTACGGTCAGTATTATCAAAGACATATTGAACGAAAGCATCAGTAATTATAGTCTTCTGAGGTTAAATTATTGATGAAGCTTCATGAAGCTAAATATTATGGTATGATGTGCAAACACAAAGTTTGCTTAGTAGATTGATAACTAACATCGATTTTGTTTCTCGATAAATGTATGTCTCAACAGCTAGTTGAAGAAACGAATGAAGGATTTAGGACGAAGTGCTGAAATAATACTATAGGCAATAGTATATTTTTTTTTGGGATAATAGGACATTCATCTCACACGATATTTTCATCATTTAATAATAATTTATGTATGAAGCATGTTAATAGTAAGGTATTTCTGTTACAACGTTATCAGGGAATTTGTCCGGTAGTAGATAACTTTTTGTTTCGTAACGAGTTTATTTAGTCCTATAAAATTTCTGCACATGCAGTGATAATTGTTTTCTTAGATTTTCACTGAGGTCCTCACTTTTACCATACCAATCACTACCATCAGTATGCAATCCTGAGAGGATTGCATACTTTTCACAACAATTGTTGCATCTTACGTTTTCTTCATACAAATAGAACATAAAAATGAAGGATTCATTGTTTCCTTTAAATTGAAAACAGGAAATCAAGTTTATTTTGTAAAAAATCACTTTTGGACAGACGCACAAAAACGAAATATCCCTGAAACGACAGTTTGGAGTATAGTGACAGTAAGTGACAAACAGTTAGTTGAGCATTTTCTGCTGCAGTCTTACTCATTGCGCTCAGCGAGATAGAAAAACAAACTCATGTGTGTGTGTTCTCAATGGTACTATTTTCGTCGAGCGCAAGGTTCTCATTTTTGTCTGAATCTCTATCTCTTTCGCTCTTGTTAGGAAACGTATGGTCTTATTCGAGCACATGGGTCCTATTTTTCGATCCTATCCTATAGATCTTGAATGGGACTATTTACGTCGAGCGCAAGGGTCTCATATTTGTCTTATTCTACCTATTCACTCTTATATTGAAGACTCTTACTATAGAAAATTGGAATCAGTGGGAGCAAAAGAGTAGAATAGTAGTAGAAAGAATAATATAAAATATATAACACTCTTTCTCCGCCAGTGATATATTATTATAAACGTCCCCCTGAAATTAAATTTATAATAGCTCAGGTAAATGGAGAGGTAATATATACTGCAAATATACGTTTCAAATGTAATTTTGCTCTGAATCCAACAATAAACTAAAATTAAATTATCACTACATAGTATAAGCTAAAGTCGCTTCCACTCTCTGTCTGTCCGTATAAATGCTTCGATCTTTAAAACTACGCAACGGACTTTGACGCTGTTTTCTTAACTAGATAGAATGATTCAAGAGGAAGGTTTATATGTATAATACATGCATAAAAGTAGAGAAACATTGATAATTTTAGAGGTTTTTAATGTGATGTCGTAAATAAACCCATTTTTTTACGCTGACATTGCAAACGCTGGCTGTACCCTACGAGATAGATCAAAATAATGTACTGCAGTATTGTACACTTTAAGAAGTTCTACAATACTTTCTTTCTTTTTACTAGAAATAATGGATTATTTACGAAACGATTATAAGCAATACAGTATTAATCCTTATCCAATTAAGTACCTTAAATACTTTGTGCATCTAATATAGATTAAAATGACCCTTTACAGTAGGTATGTAATTTAAACTAATATTTTTGAAGATATTACAGATTTAAAATGCAGGAACAAATATACCGGCCGAGGCCCGTTAAGTGGCACTGCTTTCAATTTGTCAGTATCAGCTAATAACTAAGCATAATATTTTAATGATTATTCTGAGGTGGTACGAAGTTTGCCGGGTCAGCTAGTCATATAATAAAATTTAAATATATTTTTTTCCAAGATTATTAGGTAATTGAAAAAAGGTGTAAAAAAATAAAAAAAAATGCCCGAAACATATCATTTGAATCCAAATGAAACATGTAGTATCACTTCAATATGAAAAAAAAAGATTAATAGTAACATTTTTTTCATTTTGTACCTTTAAATGCATTTTGTGCAAAAACTATGAGAGATAAGCGAAAATATGTTTTCAAGTTTTTGTAGGGGATTTAATTTCCTACAATTTGGTAGTAGAATCTTTTTTTATTTTTCCAGCCAATCGCGAGATATAGACGAAAATGTTGTTTTTGCACCCTTTTGCAATGTATTTGCACCATTTGCCGGTATTGCAGCACCCTGCAATTTTAGTATATTAATCTACGAAGACTTACGGAAATTTTGGCGTTGGTTGTAGGTGTTCAACCAAAATGGCAAAGTTAAGCTTTTATTGACTGGACTATTATTATTATCAGTAATGAGTTTTAAGAAAAATTAAGGTGAAATCGGTATAATTTTCAGAGTAACTACAAAGGATCGTAGGGTTTCGCATCATATAACTACATATTGTCATATCAATTAGTCAAAGTTTTAATTTGATCAGCAGTATTTGAGTATTGTATTTGTGTGCCTTCAACTAATGCATTAATACTCCTTTTTAAATGCACGTACCTTCATTAATATAACAGAGTTGAATGAACTTGAATCCCAAAATCTGCATGTTGCATTAGAAATTTGTGTAGCCCTGGTGTTTACAATACCATCGATTGTTTTCGTTACCTCAGCGTGTGCATACACCAAACATTGCATCTATATATAGAATTTAGTAGGTTGAATTGCCCCTAGTTTCATCAATATCAACAAAATGTAATGTCCCATTGCTGGACTCGGGACTCGGGACGGGATTAAGGCCATACGTCCCCACGCTGGCCGAGTTCGGGTTGGGAACTGGCAAGACAACATTGTGGCTACGTAATCCTGTCGTTGAATCTTTTAACCCGCCCGAATGCCTCTTACTATGCTTCACGACTGTTAACCTATGATAATAACCGAGATCGACTGCTTAACGTGACCTTTGAAACACGGAGACGCTCATGGTATTACGCCACTTAGGGTCACCCATCTAGGTTTCGAATTCGCCGTCGTTGTTTATTCTCGGTGATTGTTTTTAATCACCTAGGGTAACTTGGCTTTCAGCGCCTCTAGTAATAGATTTCATCATCATCATCATCATCAGCCTATCGCAGTCCACTGCTGGACATAGGCCTCTATCATTGCTCACCACTCTGATCGATTTTGGGCTTCCCGCATCCAGCTCCTGCCAGCCATCTTACGCAGGTGGTCACTCCACCTCGCCTGTGTCCTACACTACGTTTACCGAGACGCGGTCTCCACTCCAGAACTCTTCTGCCCCAACGGTCATCAGTTCTGCGGCTAATATGGTCAGTCCAGTGCCACTTTAGCTGGCTAATCCGGTGGGCTATGTCGATGACCTTAGTTCTCTGACGGATCACCTCATTCCTTATACGATCTCTCAGAGAAACACCGAGCATGGCTATGGCTATATTCCTATAGCACGCTGAGCAACTTTAAGCTTTATAGCCTTACTCAATTTATATTTCAAAAAGTAAGGACTTCTAAACAAGTTATTATTTTGTACATTGTTTATCTTTAATATTGTCTTTACATTTATTTTACAAAACAAGAATATGTATATTCTAAACTCAATATTTAAAGTCAATAAAAAGGGTATTGATTTAACGTAATAGAATGGAAGCCTTCGAAATACTTGAAGAGCAAATATTATTGTTGGCAAGTCAGTGCAAGCTTTCAGTTCAGACAAATTGTTTGCACGTTTACCTCTACTGATCGACAACCTTATATTTAGGGTTGGCACACATGGGAATTATAACATAATATTTTTTTTACTATTTGTTATGTATTTTACTGCTTAGTATAGTGGATAGCGTATGCGACTACTAATCAAGAGGTCTCGGGTTCAAATCCCGGGTCGGGCCAAAAAGTGTTTTTGGGTTTTCTTAGGAAATTCCTAATAGCAGCACGGAGTTTGGAGGTTTGGCGGTGTTTCATGCCCTTGCATCAGAGATCACGTAATGCCGTCGGTCCGGGTTGCTATGAACATCTATGGCAATCGTTATTGGGAAGTCAGTGCCTTCAAATTCACTGACAACTAATTCAACCTTCGAATTTCAGTTCTCACTTAGGGTTGCGGAGGTCCGATGTCAGTCGCTCCTTGGAAAAAGTGATATACAGGTAAAACCGGTTGAACTAGTAGCCGACCCCAAAGAATTTTGGGAATAACGCTAGGAAGAAGAAGAATACTATTATTTTTAAGGCTGTAGTTACAAGACGATTTAAAAAAATAATAATTTCATTTTATTATGTGATTTGTTACATTATCCCTAAAAATTACAGTCGGTGACAGCAAGACCGAAGGCACAATAATGAAGAAGCATCATAGTAGGCCGCTATAGTCACCATGCTGCATCTTGGATTCCACTAAAGCTATCTGCTCACGCTATCAGGTAAAGTAAAGTCATTTTAGCGGTGGACATAAAAGAAAAATAAAGAATCTGTGACACAAATTTAAGCAAAAATCTATAAAATGAAAATTTACTGAAATGTCTTACTTCATAATTCCAGCGCAAGGAATACTAAAGTACTACTTTGTAATTATATAACCAACTTAAGTGGCAACCCTAAAACGTTATTGTTTCTAGGGCTGACGCAAAACGATATCATAAAACAATTTATAGCTTTCATCTTAAATTGTTTTGCACGATTCCTCGATGGGTAATACGTAAAGCGAGACTTTGCCTTTGATTAGACTGAACCATTTATCAAATAACCTTATTCACAGGTTTTAAAGGAATATATTTAACTAGCTTTCCGCCCGCGGCTTAGTCCGCATGATATTCGGTTATATCGCGCAACATGGTACCCCCGCCCCCCCTTTCCCCGTGCGTGCTTTTTTTGTCTGTGTCTTAAACAATTGAACAATCTTACATGATTTTGTTTGACAATAAGGAACTTCCATACAAACTTTCGTCCCCTATTTCAACAGAAGGGGACCCTTATTTTCGCGATAAACAGTATCCTATGTCCTTTCCCAAGTTCAGTTCTATCTTCATACCAAATTTCATCAAAATCGGTTCAGTGGTTTAGGCGTGAAAGCGTAACAGACAGGGTTAAGTTAAGACTGCACGGTTGGCCTAGTGGCTTAAGCGGTCGCCACGCCGCTTCCTACTACGCCAAGTGTCGTGGGTTCAAATCCCACGTAGGACAACACTTTGTGTGATTCACAATTTGTTGTTCTGAGTCTGGGTGTTCTTTGTGTTCGTTTCATGTATGTTTGTAAAGTCCCCCGCGACACAGGAATTTATATTTCTAATGCGGGAGTTGTCTTTTAAAGACGAAGAAGAAGAAGAAGAAGAAGTTATTTCCGCATTTATAATATTAGTAGGGATTTAAGAGGTAGATTGTGAAATCCAATTCACAGTCAATAACTTCTTTATTAACTCAAGTAGCTTCAATTATCCAAATGGAAACTGCCTACCTAGCCAAGTTGTAAACGCTTATCGTTTTCTATTCTATATTCTTTTCCATTTCTCTATTCTGTGGTTTGATTGGCTAATATATTGTTCAGTTCACGATACTGAGTGACATTAGCCAATGAAACAAGAGAAAAGGGAAATACAATAAAAAAGGCCAAACGTTTGCAGCTTGATTTCAATAATTTCGTCTTGTTATTTCTGTAGTGATGAAACGTTCATAGGTATATCGATAACTGTTGATGAAGATTGTAATAAAAATACCAACAGGTTTTATTTACTAGACTGAAAGAGGAATTATGTATCTGAAAGTCACTAAATTATCTTCTTTGAAGTGATATAATTATATTTAAGTTGTTCACCATTAATTTTTTTGTGACAGTTTGAAGTTATTAATAAATAGATAAATTTGCCCACGTCTTAGTAAGAACTTTAATAACATTAGATGCTTTTTTGAGTGGTTGTATAATTATATTTGTTACTCCATAGATATTTTATAAGTTTTACTCGGTATTTGTACTAAATAATTTTTTTGTTAGTCCTCACTTGTTTACAAAGAAAAAAACATCCCTATTGATATTACTTTATACTACTCACAAAGAATTTATGTGATAAAAATGTTAACAATTACAATAAATTCACAAAGTAGGAATGTCAGGTCCGGTATTTGTAATAGATCTAAATCAATTTTAATCCTGATATATGTATGATTGAGATAATTAAATGAATTAAAGTGATTAAGTAAATGAGGTATATTAAGAATGACTTATGTGTATGACTAACAATTTCAAACTTTCATTTAAAAAAAAATGTGATATAGTTTTAATTCGAAACACCTAAAAGATTCCTTTCCAAAATAAATTTAAGCAATATAAACGAGAACGAATCACATACATTCTCCAAATACTTCAAGAAAAAGCTCTTCATTATTTCTTCAGTCAGGTAAGTTTCCGAAGTTCCAGAGAATACAAAACACCCTTAGTCCCAAACAAATACAATTAACGAGGACTACATTCGGAAGACCCCTTTATTGGGGAGGATACTTACACTAATTCGTGTACATTTCTCTAGCTTCCTGCTTATTTAACCGTCAGAAGTCAATAAAAACATTCGATAAGTTTAAGTATCAAAAAAAATAACACAGGAAAATAATCCAAACAGAAAACAGCCAGGATGGTGTGCATAAAAAGTAAATAAAATTATTTCCAAAAGGAATTCGGAATTGTATTATGGAATTAAAGCTTGTGGTGCATGTTAATAAATTAAGATATTGGTTTGATTTGGTGCCATGGTTTTTTTTGTATTTAAGCCTACCTTAGTGTCTGAAGGAAAGAATCATGAGCAGAATCCAGGAGTAGGGTACACCATCCTCATTGAGGGGGTAAGCAATGCAGTATGGTGACCCATAATCCCCCTGCATCATTCTCCCGGCCTCCGGAGACCGGTAGAATGATTCAGAACAATTGGGCCTCCAGTCTCACTCACCAACGAAATACGACATTAAAATGCAGTTATTATTAGGTTGGTCTTCTGAGTGGGGGTAGTACTGCCCCGGTCGAGCCAGCCCATTCGTCCTGAAATCAGCGTGGCTTTACTACCTACAAAATCAGCGTGGCTTTACTACCTACAAAATCAGCGTGGCTTTATTACCTACAAAATCAGTGTGGCTTTACTACCTACAAAATCAGCGTGGCTTTACTACCTACAAAATCAGCGTGGCTTTACTACCTACAAAATCAGCGTGGCTTTACTACCTACAAAATCAGCGTGGCTTTACTACCTACAAAATCAGCGTGGCTTTACTACCTACAAAATCAGCGTGGCTTTACTACCTACAAAATCAGCGTGGCTTTACTACTTACAAAATCAGCGTGGCTTTACTACCTACAAAATCAGCGTGGCTTTACTACCTACAAAATCAGCGTGGCTTTACTACCTACAAAATCAGCGTGGCTTTACTACCTACAAAATCAGCGTGGCTTAATACCTACAAAAATGTTTGCTAGTTGAGGCATTCGAGATTAAGTGATAATCCAATAGACTAAGAAGTTATAATCTAGAGAACCTATCCATATCAGTCTCTCTTTAAACTTGTTTTTTTTTCAAACCATACATAACCATCTCCTTACAAGGAGCACCTTGACCTAGATACCCATTAAATGTCAAGAGACATCTAAGCAATATCCCCTAAAGGTTTCTGAAAAAGAAAACTTCACTAAGAGTTACCTAACTCATTCGCTCTTTAAATTTTGGGACACCTTACTGAAAACGACCATTAGACTCCTCCGTGACTCAAATATTACCATAAGCAATAATAAATTATTATTTTTGACATCTTACACACAGCGCCATCTAGTCCCAAACTAAGGAGAGCTTGTATTATGGGTACTAGAAAACTGATATAGAGACATAAACATACTTTTTCTTTTGGAAATAAATACATATTAAACATAGAAAACACCTGGTTGACATACAGAAATCTCTGATAATCGGTAGAGCCCTGAAAAGTCCACCATCATTTTTGAAAACAGTTTAACTATAGGACTTGAATTTCCTTTGGCCTTCATGAAAAGCCATATAATCAGTTAAAATAAATAGACACTTTCAATACAGTAACAACAATACTACATTTGTTTTGATTCACCAAAATATAGAACAAAGCAAATGAAATAATTACAAAACTCAAGCTCTATAATAGTCAAGAGATAATTAAGGCCGAACATCGTTGTTCGTATCACAGTACGTAAACAAGGTTCTGCTATTAGTACCATCAACATCGTATTACTCGTATATATATATAGCTATATATATGCGTCTGTATGTACGTCGTTACACTGAAGTAAAGTTAGCACCGTACAAAGATACAACTTGTGACGGTAAACATATCGGCGGCCTCGTGAAACTTGCTTGTTTATTTTGGCGATCAACAACCCTGCAGGTTGATGGAAGTAGGGTTGGCTCTTGTAAACTAGATTAACATGTTATGTTCAAGTTTATTTGAAGGGTTCCGAAATTAACAGATTGGTATCTGAAATTGTTGTTGTTATGAGTGTGCTTTTGTTAAAATTGTGTCGTTTACAGGGGTTTTTAGTACCGTATACATTTAGTGAATTTGGATTTTACATAATAAAAAAATACATGTTAAAGTGCTTCTTATTTAGATTCCCTTATTTTTAAGGATTTGTAATCATCCTCCAAATTATTCTTAGCTAATCTAAACACACTCAAAAACACAAATGTACAATTAATTTTATGAAGTTAAGTACTAAGGCTGTTTTTACGGACGTTATTGATAATGTTCTAATAATAAATTTGGGATTCAGTCTCAGTCACAACAAAGTTATAACTCTCAACATAATAATAACAAGCTCATGAGCCTTCTACTTTTATTTTATTACCCGAACAAAATTAGAGAGTCATAACTTATATTGACAACCCTAAATGAGAATAGTGAACAGGGCTACCACCTATGCCCCCGACTTTGACAGAAATTTTTGGTATGTGTTTTTTATTCTATTTCTTTTTCACGCCCCAATAGTATTTGGACAATAGATGCTTGAACGGTGGAGGTATTGACTCTGTGGGTGAATGACATTTTTTTAGGTGCAAGGTGATAAAAGTCTGCGCTTTCATTCTTTACCGAAGAGGCGACGAGTTGAAAGGATCGTGTTGGTTATCTTATGAACTTTTTCGTATTTGTTTTGGTGTCTTATAAAAATATTGATTGTTTTTTAAACGTGTAAACTAGTTAAGCGTTTAGCTTTAGTCTTATAAGACTGGAATAAAGTATTTGCATGAGTTGTGTTGCCAATAGAAACATTAAAAGTTACACATTAAAATAATAAATTAACAAGCTCGGTTTTACGAATGTTTGAATTACTAATGTATTTAAGTTATTAATATATAAGTATCACTTGCTGACAGACCTTTGTTATTTGCAAAATTCCCATAAAAGTTGGTAGATATATTCATTTATTTATAATGGACCTCCAACAAGGAATACACCTTACATGCTAGTTTTTAACAAACAGAAATAACAAACTGTTTTAATGCTTGTGCTTCCTCAATTATTGGAGATCACAACATGGGCATTACAAAAAAAAAAAAAATCGGCCAAGTGCATGTCAGGCTACGACAGGAAAGGGTTCCACAGTCACCCTTAATGATACGTGGATTAAAAATCGTATCCAATAGATAAATGTTCTGTTTACGTATAAATGCGTTAATTTTGTATGACGTTTTCCAAGTAAGTGAATTTTCCAAGTTAAACCTCTATAACTACTGAACTAACAAAGCCATCTAATCCGTTATAGTTTTCCTTTAAAGTTTTATTCCATTATATGGACCACCATCACGAATTTTTCCAGACTTTTTGAGCCAGCCGCTTAGCTTTTAGAGGGGGGAGGACCTCCTGTTTTTTAAAAAAGTGCCCTTTAAAGTGGAATTTCTCGCAAACGGAAAACTAAAACAAAAAATCGTCTTAGAAACCCCTTATTGTTTTCTAAAGACCTATCTAATGATACCCTACACGATGAGGTAACCGCGAGAAAAAAAAACATCCCCACTTTATGTGTATGTATACCAAATAAAAATATTTTTCATAATTTTATTTTAGCACTTTATCGACGTAATTACAACACATGTTCATGCAAAGTTTCATCTTTCTAGCACTTACCGTTTGGACGGTAAGTCGAGGACGGACGGACATGACAAATCTATCTATCCCGAGTCATAAACTTCGGATCCCTAAAAATTGGTACAAATAGTCCTAACAAAATAGCTAAATAGAAAAGTGAGTAAAGTTGTATAGAACAATTTAGTTCTATCAAAATCAGGACATTGTTGCCACTTGTTCAACAAACAAGTTTTTTTCGTAACTTTCTTCTTCAACAACTCTTTACTGATCAATTACTTTCCCCTTCAAAATTCTCATTAAACTACGAAAATTGATCAATTATGTTCCACACAATTGCTCATCCCGTCGAAATATTATTAATCTTTCTGAAATTTAATATTTCAGTCAAAGTTCTCTCAAATAACTCTTAAAATTAATTTGTGACGGCAAATATTAATTATCAAACCTATCTTTGTTTTCTATCGCATCGTCGATCACTGCAATGTAAATCTAACTGCCAAGGTAAGTCTGAAATTGGATTTAGAAATGGGAATCGAATGGCGAACCTCATTCCGAGTCTGGCAATAACAGAGAGACTCTGTTGAATTATATCGCCTCGATTGTAGAACGGGAGCTTAATTTGATTTGATTCTAGATAAATTGGATACATATCTTAAATATAAAATTCTCGTGTCATGTTAGTTACCATACTCCTCCGAAACGGCTTGACTGATTTTTATGAAATTTTATATGCATTTTCTGTAGGTCTGAAAATCGGCTATTATCTATTTTCATACCGCTAGGAGGCGAGCGGAGCCGCGGGCATTAGCTAGTTATATATATATATATATATATATAATTATATATTATTGCTAAAAGGAGCGTGTCTCTACAGCGCAATATAATAATAATAATAAATATTTTGGACATCTTACACACAACATCGTCTAGTCCCAAACTAAGCAGAGCTTGTGTTATGGGTACTGAACAACTGATATAAATACATAAACATACTTTTTCTTTTGTAAATACATACATATTAAACATAGAAAACACCCAGACTCCGAAACAAATATTTGTGGATTACACAAATATTCGGTCCGACCCGGGAATCGAACCCGAGACTTCTTGATCAGCAGCCGCATACACTAACCACTAGACCAACAATACCGAATATACCTAATGTATGTAGTTTCAGACATTTTCTCAGACGTTTTGTTCAAATACATTAGTTTTTGTGTGCCCTGACTATTCATTTACAAAGAAAATTTAGTTTTTTTTAACTAAATTAAATTAATATTTTATTGTTTCACTAAAATAAATCATCTATTTATCTTTTGATGTAAATGTAAAGAATATATCATTTGATATAGGTTTTACGCTAACATTTACCTATATCAGCCTGCTGTACAAGAAAAAACTGAGGAGCCTTACGGGAAGGGATTGTTAGTTGAACATGTGGCCTTCACAGAGCTTCAGTTTTGTATGAAAAAAGGTGTTGAAAGGTTATAAGAGGAAAATACTAATTATAATAGAATAATGATTTTGTTACCACTAAAATGTTTTACCCTTTTTAATATCCTCAAGATTTACCCGCATATAGGATATCAGTCTGCTGCATAATTACTTAAATAAACTACTAAATAAATGGCTGGCACGCCATCTTGATTTTATTAATAGCCAATTGACTGCATTTGAATGTTTTATTACGGAAAATAAAACGAAACTTTTTTAACCGACAAAACGGTTCTCAAGTCCGCCGAGTCAAAATTACTTAGGTATGCTTACATTACTTTTTAGAACTTAGTAATTTTCAAATAAAAAAGTTTTCTTATTTTTGCTTTCCAGTTTTTAGAGCTGATAATTTTTTTTGCTTATAAGTTTTACTTTTTCGGGAGTATAAGTTATTATTCACCGTTTTTCTTAAAGATATAACAACTGCTGCTGGTATAACTTAAATCAAACGGTTACAGGTTTAAACATAGCTCTAGGTTGGAAACTTCGCCTGAATTTTGAAGGTAACTGCATGTTTGACATGACTATGCTCTGACAAACTGAGCTACTTGGAATTCGTACCAGAAACTATCTACGTTTATATAAATTAATGTAGTAAAATGATTTCACAGACCAATAGTAAATCGGTCTTTAACTACTCTTTTTATTTCACTGAATGAGATCAAGTTTTTTGTATAGTGTCGAAATAAGTACAAAGTATTCCCCCTATTCATCCCATGGGTATCGTAAGAGGCGATTATGGGAACAACTACACAGGACAACATCATTGACCACAGAAAAAAAACTTGAAAGAAACCCTATAAAATACAGACCAGCGTTATATAGTTGGCAAAAACCTTTATTCTAAGGAAAGATCTTTCTGTATAACCAAGAACATATTCTAATTCTGTTTTTTTTTAACAATAATAATAATTTTATTTTCAAGCAAGAACTTAGTACTAGATTACAATTATAATAAAACTTAGCAATATTTTACATAGCAATTAACATTATCATCTGCAATCAAACTAGCCAAAGCCTATATTTCGATTGTCAGCGTTTTTATTTTAGATAGTTATAACTCATGAAATTTTCGTAATCCAATACCTACTTGAAATTAAATACAAGTAATTTTAATTTTGTAATTATTTTATTTTTTCTGTGAAAGTGTGAAAAGTCCTCTTTTTTTGAGTAATGTAAGTGATGAAATGATATAAGTGTTATGAGGCTAATGTCGTGGTGCATTAAGAGGGTGAGAGATCTTGTAAGTTTAATAGTGTGAATGTGTAGGTGAAAAATATGTAGTTTTTTACTTACAATAAATTAGTTTTCTCCCGTGGCTGCGCCCGCGTCTATGCCAATTATCGCGGTAAAAAGTAGCTCATGTCCTTTTTCAGGTGTTAGACTATGTGGATACAAAACTAAATTTCATTGAAATTGGTGCAGTAGTTTTTGTGTTCATTGTGAACAGACAGACAGACAGGTGAGGCAGAGGAATGCATTTTATAAAATGTAGTGATATGCTATACAATCCAGGCTCGTATACTCCTATTTTGAATACCGACGATATGAAACTAATTTGTCACACTATAATATCTTAGTTCGTGAATATAATTACAGTGTGGTGTACTCTCAAGCCGCAAGGCAACACCAGCCGTGTATGCAATAGTAGACACGAGATGTTGGACAATACCCAACATTGTTGTCAGGTGTTATAACCGCGGAATGCAGTGCTACCACAGATTTTGGAATGCCACAGTTATGTTGTACGATATGTATTGTTAGGAACTATATTTATATTGAACTATGTATGAAGTAAATGGTCAACTAGAGTTGATTAATTATTCAGGTATTAGTGATAAATATGTTCTATTTTCTTTGTGGATAAACGGACTAAATACACTCTCACCCTACTGCCAAAGAAGTGTGGGAGGATGCGTTGTAGTGCGCTGAAGTCATTGTTGAAGAAAGTCACTTCGTAAAAGACATAAAAAAAGAACGAATAGTAAATACATTTCATACAAGTTACATACTAGTCGGTAAGTGATTATACCTAATATCTACTAGACTAAACAAAATTTCTACTAAAAAGGTGATGTTCTCGTTATACAATTTAACTATAGGTGGTGAGTACCTATTATGTTACGATCGTAATATATGTCATGTAAAAAATGATAAATAATTTCTCAAACATTGAGAAATTATTGTAGAGATTTCCTACTTTATGTGTTTTATCTTACAATTTTTAAGATAATTGTTTCTACATTTATCATTACATTACCAGTTATCTCACTCCTGTGTCCAGACACTTTAAAATAATAGGCAACAATATGTATTTTATTTTAAATTTCGTTTACACAAAAGGAAGTCTCACACATTAAAGTAAATATACGAGTTTAATACTATTGGTACAAGACAGAAATATCTGTAAATTGAGAGAGACGCGGGTATCCTAATACACCTCTAAGTATCTGACCATTTGCACTGAGACTTGCACCCACACCTCGTATGAAACGAGGTGTGGGTGCAAGGCATTCGTTAATATCTACGAATACAATGTACCTCGTATCTGCATACATTCTAAATTTTTGTGTGGTATAATATATAAGAGCATGCAATAATAGGGGCGTAAAATAAAGATTGGCATATATTCTGTTTTGATGTCATCTTCTTTTATTTAAACTTTCTGATATCTTGTATGATTTACTGACAAAAAAATAAGGAAAAGTGCCCGTAAATTAGATTTACAAAAATTTTACTACAAAAATAGATATTATGTCGAAGAAACTTTGGATGCCACTGCATCCATGACTGTACTCGTAATTCCCGCGACCTCTCTAAAACTAGCGAGACTTGCGGAACTAAACTACACAGTAGCTCCAACCTGTAATTCAAGAAGACATTATAGTATCCTAAGTCGATATACGTACCAGAGTGAGAAGGAGAGCCATGTCTCAGTAACGTAAATTGTTTTGACCGGAATGATTCCATGGACCTTACAGAAATACGATGTTAAGTAATTCTAATAAAGCTTTCGATACTGTCTCTCGAAAAAAATTTATTGAGAAAATGTCACTATTTGGTATACGCGGTGATGCCCTGAGGTTGTTCAGTTCATACCTTTCCGACAGAAGCCAGAGAGTAGTTATGGGGAATCTTCGAAGTGATCTTGCTCCTGTGCGCTTTGGTATACCTCAGGGAAGCGTTCTTGGCCCTACGCTGTTCATCGTATATGTGAATGGTCTCTGTGAGCTGAAACTTCCACAAGCTAGACTATTCACATATGCTGATGACACGGCGATTGTTATTTACGCCAAAGACTGGGATGAAGTTCAAGTGGTTGCTGAAAATGGCTTACGAGTGGTTTCTGATTGGTTGCAACGCAATCTGTTGGTGCTAAATATATGGCTAAATATTGACAAAACCAATGCAATCAATTTTTCAATCTCCAAAAGAACCTCCCTTTTAGTAGTTTTAGTCTGAGACTCCATATATGCATTGACCGAAACAACTGTAACTGTCCACAGATAAGACAAACTACTACTATCAAATATCTGGGTATTTGCTTAGACAGTCATCTCACATGGTCTAAGCATCTGGAAGTTCTCACTAGTAGAGTTAGACTATTAACGCAGGTGTTTAAACGTCTCGGGAAAATAGCTGATGAGGCAGTTGTAAAACTGGTCTATTTTTCTTTATGTCAATCCATACTTAATTATGGCATTATATCGTGGGGTATTACGTCTAAATGCTACTTAATTAAAGTGGAACGTGGGCAAAGGGCTCTTCTAAAAGTTGCTTACAGACGCCCATTCCGATATCCCACCAATGACTTATACGCTGAGACTGGGTTGCTTAGGGTCAGACAGTTGTACATCCTTTCTGCTGCCTTAAGATTTCATGGAACCTCGCTATCCATCTGCGCTTGCAGCCGCTCCAACTGGAGAATATACTGGAATAAGCTTATATGCCGTAAAACGTTTGGTAGGAAGTCTTTTGGCTCTATGGGACCTTACATTTACACTAAACTCAACAACATTCACAATATAATCAATTTAAAAAGAAATCGTTGCAAGGAAATCATAACGAAATGGCTATATACTTTAGACTACAATAACACAGAACAGTTTTTGAAGATATTGGTATAATATTAGATTATGTCTATACGTGTATGTGTATATGTTTATTGTATGTATATATATGAATAATTATACAAAATTAAAAGAAAGTAAAGTCCACATCACATTGCTCAACAACACATCACATCTCATCAAAACATCATATACTTGACACCCTCACACCACAACATCTCTATCACACCACTCCTCATTATCACACTACACCGCATCACCACACTACGAGTCATCATCACACTACTTCCTATAAACACATCTCACCTCATCACACTAAAACACACCTTATCAGAACATTTTCTCATAACATATTTTATTATATTTATAAAATAAAGGATTTGAACGAAGGAGACTAGATCCCACGACACAGGGAATCCTAGTGTGGGGTCTAGGGCCTCAACCCATGTATTTTTTTTGTTATGAGACAATAAAGAGATATTATATTATTATTATTAATACTTTTTATCACGCATACTATCTCTTTCTTTTTTAAATATTTAAAGGGAGAGTTGTAGGGATCTATGGGAGAAGATAGTAGTTGAGCCTTAATACAATAAAAAAAATTGATGCATTTCATGTACTACATTTTAAATTGAGTAATGGGCCTTTATCCGTGTGGTGACGGATCAAGAATACAGAGTGTCACCACCCCTATTTATCCCGCGGGTGTCGTAAGAGGCGACTAAGGGATAAACTAAGGGATAACAACATCAATGCAAAGAGAAGGAAAACTTGAAACCAACCCTATACCAATCCGTCTGGCTAGCGTGGTATAGTAGGCCAAAACCTCCTTTCTAAGGAGAGGCTTATGTCCAGCAGTGGACTGTTAAAGGCTGTTGATGATGGGCCTTTAACGATATAAGCATTATTACTATTTCATATTACATTATTACCCAACTAATAACCATTAATACAATTATAAAATAAGAGCAGCGAAATTTTTACACGGTAGGTATCACACATATATATTTAGAGTACGGTGAAACATAAAATTAATATTTTTATACTACTTGGGACATACCATGGACGATTTAAAGCCTGTGGAGCGTATGTTTAATCAGCACCCTGTGGATACAACCTCAGCCATAAAACAACCCATATAAGCTCTTCAATCATGGAACATTAACGTTCTATTTACATAAGTACTAGTTGATGCCTGCGGCTCCGTTCACGTCTATTTCGGCATTTATTACCTAGGGGTATAAAAAATAGCTTATCTCCTATTTTCGGACCTACTGAATAAATACACAAAATTGCATAAGAATCGTTCAAGCCGTTTCAGATGAGTATTGCAACTATCATTGTTACACGAAAATTTTATGTACATAGATAGAGAATTCGGTTTTAGGTTTCCGTAGTTCATGACTCGGAACCCTAATAGATTCGTCATGTCCTTCCGTCCGTTCGTCCTCGACTTACCTTACTGGTGCTAGAAATATGAAACTTTGCATTCATATGTGTTGTGATTACGTCAACAAATTGCTACAATAAAATTATGAAAAATATGTTTGGTTGTATGTACATGTAAAGTGGGAATGTTTTTTTTTTCTCACGTCTACCTATCGCATAGAGTATTATTAAAAAGGTCTTTTAAAACCACTGAGAGGTTGCTAAGACCATTTCTTATTTAGACATAAGTTTTATTAAAGCGCATTTTTTTGGTAAAACAGAGCTCCCCCCCCCCCTTCTAAAAGATAAACGACTGGCTTGAAAAATCTGAAAAAAAAACATGATCGTAGTTCATATTATGAACTTTAAAAGTAAAACTATAACAGCTTAGATTATTTTATTAGTTATTGAGTTTTAGAGGTCTAACTTCGAACAACTTCATACAAATATTATGACATCATAATGTAACATAATTATTATCTATTGTAAACGATTTCAAATGTACCTACCATTGTGGCTGACTACGAAACTCTATTCTATGCGTGACCTAACACGCAATTAGCCAATTCCTTTTATGTAATAAATTGTTAAGGAGAAGAATACAATTATTTATTTCGGTTTTATATTCTTATTTATTTATTTGAATACTTCGTGTAGACATGTACATCGGCGGACTTAAATAAATATTGTAAAGATTGTTCTTGGATCTTCTGTACGCAGCTAGGAATCGTATTCTTAATCTGTAATCAACCGGCAGGAGTTGATTACAATCAATTTTCATGTCTGTTCATTGTCTTCATAATAATTTGTTAATGTTTCAAAACTATAAAATAATAAAATGTAATTACACTAAATACATATCCACTGATTGATATTTTAGTATATTTATTACCTATTTTATATCTTCGCTTCTGTACCAAGATGGCTAAAGTCGGTAATATTTTGCATGACTGATGGTAAAGTTAGAGGTACAGGTTTGTTGTTTGGAAATTATGAAGTGCCTCCGAAACGAGTTTTGTTTACGTCTTCAAGTTTTGATAGCTGCCTTATGTTGAACAAAGTCTAAGAAATTCTTGTGTACTTAACTTGTATGGATTAATAGCCTAAGGGTATTTCCACAACACAACAATTCGATATTTAAGTAGGTAAAGTAATCATTACAATCAATCCACATTTGAATAACAATTGACATTGGATATGAAGTAGTTCTTAAGGTTTTAATTAGACTAAGTTAAATTAGTGTGTAAATGAAATGCTACTAAATTTAAAATGTCATTGTTTTCATTTTGCATTAGGATCCTTTTATGCAACTAATAACCGAAAACTGTGGGTCAAAATGTTCATCTGCGTTTTTACAGACCTATTTATGATTATTATAAACTTTAAGCAAAATATTTACTGAATACTTGCAATCACTTTAAACAAACAAAAAGTCTTATAAATAGTTTATTATATTCCTAAAATAACCGAAGGCCTTAGCACGCAGTATCAATAAAATAATTGAAAAAGTAAAAATTAAAACTATTTAAATAACGCAACTTCAACAATATTTTTCACAAAAGCATTCGCACATAGACTTTTAATTTCGATAAGACTTCACGTATATTTATTTCAAGAGATTTCGACAAAGTGATAAGGACTTTAGGATTTTCATAATTTTGCAAATTAGTTTTTAATTATCTATCAAATAAAAAAAATTATATACATATTTATATTTAAGAGAACGAAAATGAACATTATAATGTTCCTTCAATAATCGTCATTACCCATAACATGCAATTCCGTTATTTATTCACAAAGTTACAACTCACTGTGAGATTTTTATTTTATTTTACAATTTTAAGGAAACTTACAGCTAGAAGTAGAATTTAAATAAATACAGTAACATAGTGAGGGCCAATGACAAGTTTCCACAAATATCCAAAAGATACAGAACTTATGGCAAGCGGTCCCTTGCTCAAAAAATAAACTTTTTCGTAAAATATCACAACACTTATTATGCTATACACGCTAGCAATAAAGAAAACATAGGCTATTAACGCAGTCATGTGCGTAGATGAAACTTTACTAGGACTTCTTATTTAGAAACCCAATAATAAAACAAAATTATTGCTCGTGTTTTAGGCTTATAGTTCGATACTCTAGCGATGGGTCGAAAACCCGGGCTTACTGTCAATTATTACTGCAGACGGTTATTTATTGAGGTTGTGAACTTAGCTTTACTAATTGGAAGTACGTGAACAGAATGCTAAAAGGTGTTGTAGAAATTATTTTTAGCTCTGACACTTTTGTTTATGTAGGTGTAAAGTGTGGCAAGCTTAAACATATTTTATTTTTTGTACCTACTGTAATTTTAAATTTAAAGCAGGTATATGGCATGTAAACTTTTTTTTCTTGTGGTTAGCTTTCTTGCAATTAATGTGCAAACAGGTTAAACGATGCACCACAAAACGACTACCACGTAGTTTGATATTTCCAAAATTTTTAAACAGCGTCCGTCTATGTAAAACATTTTAGTCAATAAATGATTCGTGTATGCTTGAGTGACATGTCAAAAACGCAAATTCCCGCCAATTGCCATAGGTCACGTGACATCATCGGCCGCCGCCGATTAACGTTTTATTACGCCGCGAGCTAACGTTTTATTTTTTTGTCGACTTACTATTGTTATCTGTCGCTTCACGTGGTGGTATTCTTGAAGGTTATGAATGACGTTATGACGTAGGACTGACTGTTGATATTTAGTTTCTAATTTATTATATACGACGGCAAACATTCACTATGGTTGAACTATTTTTTTTTAAATCATTATGTGCATTTTGAGCTGAATTATTTTAAAAAGTAAATCGATAGCATGCATATTTTATTACTTTTAACGGTAGAATGGACCTATCTACACGTAATGAAATAAAAAAAAACATACTTCATAGTACAAACATATAAAATTACAGGCGTAAGAATAACACGAAACATTTTCAACGGATAATATTTTTGACCTTTAAGATTTTTTTTTTTTTACCAAGCCGACATGACACTTATGACGTATTTTTAGCACAAAGGAATCTACTATCCTACGTGTAGAACATCTATTTTACTTGTACGGGATAGAAAGAAATAAAACATTTTTGAATGGTGTGTCGTTTTGTGAAGTATAATGTTCCATGGCAATCGACTTCAAAAATTTGTTGCAGTAACCTAAACTTTTGCAATCAAGCGGATAATAATGTATATTTCTTATATGTATTCTGTGAGACTTCGGTACCACTTCAATCTTGAGGGCTTCTATATGTCGAAACGTATCTCTCCCTCTAGATAAACCTATCATCTAATTGTCATGTCGTTCTTTATGTTATTATTGTTAAAAATCTACAATTAACTATATTAAATAAATAAATAAATATTTCAAACATCTTACATAGCGCCATCTAGTCCTAAACTAAGCACAGCTCGAATTAACGGTATTAGGCAACTGATATAAATACTTACATAAAGATATTGGTTTTTGTAAATACATACATATTATACATAGAAAACAGCCAAACTTCGAAATAAATATTTGCGAATCACACAAAAATTTGGTCCGACCCGGGAATGGAACCCGAGAGTCGAACAGCAGTCGCAAACTCTACCACCGCGCCACCATTACTAATTATCAAGTCTTTGTCGCACTCCAATGCCCTTTCAAATTAAACGTTCAAGAATATAAAGCCAGGAAACCAGACATGTTTGATCGATGAGATGTTAGTAGCATGCAGTCGGTTTACTTTGCATGCCGTGATGAATGATTTGTTTCATGTAGCTGTAGAACTCAACCAGAAACCTGCAATCATAGACTAGACAATAGTGTTTTCATGCGGATAGGAATACTGCAGTTTATCGGGATTTGTAATCAAATGAAATGGCGTAGGCTTTTGCGTCTAAGCGTAATAGACAGGCAGAGTTATCTTACTTATCCAACATAAACTAATAGATGAATATTTGATTACTTATAGTAATAATACTAATAATACACAGAGAAAAAGATTGAAAACTGTAACAACCGACTGGTACTCTATAGAAATATCCATAAAAATAAATAAAAATTGAATTGTCTGTAGGTAATATGAAATAAAAAGTTTTTTAATAAATACAAGGAAAGTACATATTATCATGGTAACTACTTTCATAAAAAAATTTAAACATATAAATTATAAATAGGTATAAATAAACAAAAAATATTCCATAAAAATATACATAATATCTGTCTGTCTGTTTATTTCAGCTTATCTCTGGAACGGTTAAAAATCGCTTTAAACGCGACTTTCACTAGTAGAGACTTAAGAAGGTACTGCACGAAATTGTGGGATTTGACGTATTTTCAAATGAGTAGTACTGTGCGCTGCATTAATTAAATACATCAAAAGTATTTGTATAGTTTAGGTCGATCCTTGAACAAGATCTATGTAAGGTTGGAATTTGAAACAGATACATATGAAATTAAAAAACGATACATATATGTTGTGTGTCAGATGAAATCTTAAAAACATTTTTCTTCGAAAAGATAGTAGATTTTACGTCTAGAACAATAATTTTCATATGACAATATTTGTATTTACATCGTGCAGGGTATAGACAGTGTTTAATTTAATTTAAAAGTATAAATCTAAAAATATTAAGACTTTTCAATTTTTAACACAAACGCCTGATGCACATTGCACATTGCGCAGAAAAAAACATTGCTCTAATTAAATTACTAGGTCTGAAACTTCAAAACAGAATGGATCTAATTACTAATATTAATGAGATCGATTTTGTTTTGAAGTTTTTTTTAGACTTATGTCAGTATTGTATTGTGTATCATGTCTATATGTCATTGGTTATACTTACTGGCAAATAAGAAAATTGGAAAAAAAATCAAATTTCGAGTCGAATCCTGTACAGAGTAGTGCGAACGTAGAGCAACAAATGTACGAAACACAATACAAACGTACAAACGCAAATAGGTAAATATCTCAAACAGGTATGTTTAATGTTACTGTTATAATTTTATTGTAAATTCAATGTTCCGTTCACAATTATTCGTCAGTTGCTAATCAATCAATACAAGTAATCAAGACGGTAAAACTTCAAAACGTAAATATTTACCTTTGATTATAAACATGTAATTAATCAAAGGTACCTAACCTACTCTTATCAAACTCACTTTATTATTATAGGCCTATGTTTTTCAGGTTACATGTAATCTTATGGTCAAGAAAGAACTTAGAGTAGAAAAGGAAAACACGAATAAAAGCAAAGCCACAATTCGGGTAACCAAGAACTTACTCACCACAACTCTCCATTTGGTTGCAACTTCAGTAATTTAAAAATTAATGGAGAATATAGAAATTGTTTTCATTCCTCCTGTTTCATAGTATGCAATATGTGTAATGCAAAATTAAGATTGGAAAATTGTAGAAAACCTAGAAACAGCAAGGAATAATTAAGTGTGTAGGTATGGGATTCAGTGCCCTGGAGCAAGTCACAACTTCTCTTGATATACCCTGCATGTCAGAACATTTTTATGCCAAATGTCATGCTAAAGTATGTGAACTCTGGGAACTGGCCAAAGAAAAAAGCATAGAGGAAGCAACAAAAGAAAAACTTGAACTGGCTGAAAAAAATGGTGACGTTAATGCAGATAACGTACCGATGATAACAGTTGTATCTGATGCGTTTTGGAATAAGAGGTTATACAGGAAAAACTATACGACCTTTTCAGGAGCTGCAGATATCATTGGCTACAAACTAAAACAGTTCTCTACATGTCTGTTAAAAATAAAAACTCTATGGTCTGCGGGCGAGCTAAGAAGCGCAAACTTGAAGTACCTGAGCATGTATGATATACAAACTCATAGCTGATGGTGATTCCAGCACCTACAAAAATATTCTGGATACCAAACCATATGCCGCACTTATTGTCGAAAAGATAGAGTGTTCTAACCACCTCCTCAGAAACTTTTGTACAAAACTAGATGAATTATCAAGAAAAATGGAAATTAAGGAGCCTCATTACATATTGAAAGCTCTAAAAAAAACAGGTCAAAAATAAACGAAAAATAACAAATAACGATAGTAAAACTATACCCAAACATAGTAAATCTAACTATTAAACCTATTATTATTGTTATTGATGTTTTTCATTTCTGATTTGCTTACTCTTTTCCAGATATCAATCGTTGTGAATGAGGTTATCTTTATATATATAATTATTCTGTGAGTGTGTATGTCACTGAACTTCTCTCAAACGACTGGACCGATTTTGATGAAATTTTTTGTGTGTGTTCAAGGGGATCTGGGAATGGTTTAGATTCGCAATTGGACCCGGTAGGTGGCGCTGCGATCAAGTTCTGGAATTTTAAAGTTGGGCGGTACGAAGTTCGCTGGGTCAACTAGTATATGTATATACATGGTGTCCCAGACAGAAATAATGGATAATCCTGGAGCACTTAGTAGTACAGCTATCTGGCGTACAAAAAAAATACCCAAAAAAAATTAATGCAAATTATTGAAAATTAATGAAATTTGTTGCGTTTTTGACGTTATCTTATTCCTCACAGACACTTTAATTAGAATTGCAGTAACTAGTATGAGTACCTATTGTACTTTTTTGAAAGACAAATATGAACTAAAATTTTTAACATGAATTTTGATAAAAAAAATATGACAAAGTTTGAGAATAATTTGAGAGTTTGTATAATTTCATAATTTCATTTAACGCAAATATGCAGTGATTGTTATTTAGATGCAAAAAGAGGAAATTCGACTGAATAAATCTTGTTTTAAATTATAATAACAAAAAGCTTTAAGATGTAGAAAAAATCATCTTTATTTTATAAGAGCTGTTCGAATTGTCTGCCACCAACTGAGATACAAGTTCGACATCTTCTGATAAATGCTCTTTCAAGAAGTCGTGCGTAGCGCCGTTCAGTTATTTTTGAAGCAGCCTCCTGAACACGACTGCGTAATTCCTCCAAACTTGAAGTGGGCCTAAAGTGCATCCGTTCTTTTAGCAGCACCAGTAAAAAAAATCTAGTGGATTTAAGTTCGGGGATCGTGGAGGCCACAAAATAGGAGTCAAACTACCCATCTATACATTTAGGTATGAGGCATTTAAATAGGCACGGACATTTGCAGCACGTAGCCAGTGGGATTGCCTCACCTCCTCAGGTACCTCTTCTATTAAATTTGGCAGATCATTTTGTAAAAAATGTAAATAACTTTGGCCAGATAACTTTCCGGACAGTTCAAATGGACCAACGATTTTTTCGTTGGAAATACCAGTTCAATAATTTATTTTGAACTGGTATTGCGATTTTTCTTCTCGCATTAGATGCGGGTTCGAGAGTTGCCAGCTACGCAGTTTATGCACGTTGTTATATCCATCTCTTTTAAGAGTGGGTTCATCTCTCCACAGAATGTTGTCAAAGAATTGTTGATCTTGTTCTATTTTTGCAAGCATTTGTCGACAAAAATGAAATTCTTGCGTTGTAATCTCTCGGCTGAAGAGCTTGAACCCGTGGTAGGGATGAATTTTTTTTTTTCAGTACATGATGCAGGGTCGTCTTTGTCTTCTTCTGAATTTGACCCCTACTCCTGGATTCTACTCATGCTTTCCATCAGGCAGAGTAGAGTCACTTTGGCAGGCTTAAATATAAAAAAAAAAAAAAAAAAAAAAAAAAAAAATTTCGTCAAGCACAGTGTCTTGTGTATTGATATTTGCTATTCTCCCAGTGCTTGTACCACCTATGCATTCTACCTTCCGAATAACATCTGTGCACTCTTATGAATACGCGGTAATCTGGATGACGCGCTATAGGGTATCTTTCCCTATAAAGGAATGCATCAGTCTTGCGCTACTTCTACATTCACCATAAATAAAGTCCATGTTTGCGTATTCTTGTGCCGTATATTGAATACGAGGCATATTGATACACGAAACCAGTTCAGATACAAGCCAAGTCGTCGTAAAATCACCAAACTATCAAGTCCAAATCAGTGAGCAAAACTGAGAGTCCAATGATTTCATTGGACTCTTAGTTAAAACGATGACTTCTGGCTGTTTAGCCAGAAATCGTCGTTGTAACACTGATTGAAAATCACAGAGAACTGCAAAAGGAATGGGCACATGCGATACCGAACAAGTGAAGCGACGCACCAAATACTTGCCATTGTTATGAGAGATAAGGTACAATGTAATAATAATATACTCTTCTCTCGCTCGCTTACACTGTACTTAAGTACTAAATATATTCACCTATCTCTGTCTCGTAATTAACAAAAAATTACTTCGGCCACACTCAGGTAGTAAATAGCGAAATAACATTATAATTATCACACGACCTGCTACACTAAAAAGGAAGCTTTAATTTTCTCTCTTTGGATAAAATTATGTATTATACCATTTTTTTTTAAATATAGTTGCTGCTTAGTTTTTCATACATTTTTTTTTCACAAAAATTTCAAATTTTGTAATAATTTATTTTTGATCAAATTTCATGTTATTGTTTTTTTCCAAAAAAGTATAATAGGCACTCATACTATGTACTGTATTTCTAAAAAGATTGTTTTTGAGGAATAAGATAACTTCAAAACTTGGGCAACAATTGGATTTTTTTTTGGGTTTTTTTTTTGTACGCCGGATAGCTATACTACTAAGTGCTTTAGGATTACCCATTCTTTCTGGGACACCCTGTATAGATGATATATTTATAGTGACGGCAGCTGGATGTGAGAAGCGCAAAATCGATCAGAGTGGTGTGCAATTGGAGAGGCCTATGTCCAGCAGTGGACTTCGATAGGCTGATTAAGAAAATGATGATTTATAGATTCTAGAAATTATTACTTTTGAACAAAACTTTCAGAAATAGCGGCTGAATATTTAGAAGATATGTATTACTCTGTGTGGAGCCTACTCTGTACAATTATTTTACATATTTTAGATAAAATGTTTTTACGTAGAAAGCGGCAACGGTGCTGCCTAGCGGCGCTGCCGCGCAACTCTGCTCGTAAATACCTAAACTCGACGTTTTTTGTTCGCGCAGCACACTCTTAAAGAGTAACTTATGCTATTTATTAGAACAGTTTCACTCCGCGGCGTTACTTGAGATATACAACAATGACCACAGGTAACATCGCACAACTCAGCTAGTTCAAAAATAAAATCTGTACTGTAATGACCTTCATAAAACATAATTTTAACAAAAAGGAACCGACTTCAATGAAAAACAATTCCGAGTACCCAAATCGCGACAATTGTGCCTATGATATTTGAGGAGTTCCCTCGATTTCTTTGGGATCCCATCATCAGATCCCAATATGGTGACGATGGGACCACCTGTAAGCTACGCCCATTCCAATGCAAAAAGAATTTTTGAAATCGGTTCATAAACGACGAAATTATCGCTGAACATACATAAAAAAAAAAAAAAAAAAAAAAAGATTCCGATGAATTGATAACCTCCTCCTTTTTTTTGAAGTCGGTTAAAAAGCAAAGCTATTAATGCAAGCACCTACCCAATTGCTAGTTAAAGTTTCACATTTTAATACCACTAAACGTAAAATATACCATTTATATCATAAGCTTTGGCTTTGCAATAACAGGGTAAAAAGGTTAATGAATAAATAGGTATACGAGTAGCAGTTATATTGCAGCGCTGTGCAAGCCGGTGCTAGTCGCGTCCGATGCATTTATACAAAGATCAATAGGCATAATTACATACAGATGGGAAGTTAGGCACAAATGTGTGTTGAGCTTTTCGAGTTACAACTAATTTTGTCGTTTATTGAATGACATATTAATTTATGAAATCTTGAAAATTAATAATTCATTAAACAAAAGACAAGTTTTTTTTTTATTTTTATAACTACTCAAAATTTTCTTGCCTTACTATATTATAAATAGCAAGCTTTCGCCCGCAGTTCTACCCGCGTGTATCTCGATTGTTGCAGTAAAAAGTAGTCTATGTATTATTCTCATACATAAGGTTTATTACAGTAAATTTTCATCTAAATCCGTTTAGTAGTTTTTGCTTAAAACAGCAACAAACATACATAAATACTCACAAACTTTCGCGTTTATTAGCAGAATTAATTAAAAAAATTTTTTTTGCATGTAAAATGCATACCCTTATTACCATGTGAATTCACTTCAAATATTCTGAAAATGTAAGAATACCAGAGTTAATAGCTTTTACAGACAAAATATTTATTACAAACACAATTTAGACTCATTGATTTTATGTCTTGTGCAACTATGTAAAACTAAAAGTTATTGTTTTCTCGTAGAAAGTCGTAAAATTTCTTAATTTCCAAAACATAAATGGTTATTGCGATATAAAGCATAGAGTAACAGAGGCCCACAGGCCAGGCCGTATAGTTTCGTCATGTCAGTCCGGCTTTGACAGTTTGGACGATATCCAAACTGTAAATGAAAGAGAAAATGAAAGATGAAACTTTGCATCAATATGTTTTGATCACGTCGACAAAGTGCTAAAATAAAATCATGAATAAAACTATAACGGCTTAGATAACCTTGTTAGTTCAAGAGTTAAGGACGGCTAACTTATATGTGCTTTCCTGGATAACTTCGTACAAAAATTACTAAATAATAAGTAAACATAATAATTATCTATTAAACACAATTTAAAATCCACGTGCCATTATGGCCGTCGTTGCCTGACCACTTAGCCGGTTTTTTTGCGGGAAAATCTTCACACATAACATTAAAACAGAAATTCAAAACTTCACACACATAAACACATTCTGTGGCTCAACAGTGTAATGCAATGCTAATACTTTGACAAAGAGAAACGTATGTTGATCAATGGAAATGAGTTACCATTTGATTCAAGACACTTAACATTTCGAATCATTTTTAGACATAAAAATTGACATTTAATACTTTTATTTATTTTGCATTTTATGTAAAGAGTATTTTGTTTTTCAATGTATAAATTATCAAAGTACTAGCCTATTTTCCACATAGTCTTTGTCATTTTGCGGTAAGTCGTAGCGCAGATTAAATCGCACGCAAGCGAATGCACCGACGTAATGGTCTAATTGCTCGCACAGACACATTGACAAATATTTTGATTATATTACCGTTTGTAACATGAATTGGTTTTGTATTTAGGGTAAGGAGAGATTTATCCTTAATATCTTTATGACTCCGTGGATTTTTGAAGATTCCACACCTGAGGGGAAAAGGGAATCAAAATTTGTACGTATAAAGTTTATACATCAGATCAGAATAACATGTGAATGAAGCCACTGGCAAAAGCTTGTTATATATATAAGACAGGTACTTATGTGCTGATTTAGAACTAATCATTTTTGATTTTAAGACCTCAATATAGCGACAGACTGTTACCTATATATCTACGTATAATTATATTAACATAACCAATTGTTCATATTTTATACATAAACACCAACATCGTATATTATTTTTCATGTAAGGTCATTTGCTGCTTAAGAAGCGCGAATAAAGTTTTTGCCTAGCATAGTCTCGTGAGAATACAAACAAGCAATAATTGAATATCATACACTCGTACAATTTTGGAACTATATCAGTTTATTTTACGGTAAAATATGCAGTCTTAAACACAGATACACACCGAGAAAATTCTCATTAGTATTTTTGTTTAGATTTTCTTTTTTAAAGTCTGCTCTTCACTTCTGTTACTACTGATTCTTTACAACTTTAAAGAATACTCCTTAGACAAAACTGTTTTCAAAGTACATACAACTGGTGGTTCAAAACATCTCTTACTGATTGATAGGAGTAAACGGCGAACAACCCTAACTGTCGAGGAGACAGTTACAAACTGGCGAAGTTTCATCATTTGGACAAGTTTCTCCGCATTTACTTGCATTTGTTTTTGTTGTACCGCGTTTTAACCGTAATAGCAGCTGCAAGAAATTGAGATTAAGTAGTCTTTGTTTTAAAATACAAAGTGAGAAAGCCTCCTTTCTAAATGAGTTCTATTGTGTGCTTTGAATTGCTGTGGATGATGATGACGATGAGATGACGACGCTTTGGTACAAATCGTCTGGTTGGACTGAAGTGTAAACAAATTTATCTTTTTTTATTTTTTAAAATGCCTACCAAAGTCACTTTACTCTGTCTGATGGAAAGCACGAGTAGAACCCAATGGGTCATCATCCTTATTGTAAATACAGACAATGTAGCATGGTGACCCACACTATTAGTGAGATGCTTTTGCATCATTAGGCTTCCAGTCTCACACTCACTAACAGAATACGACGACCCGAATGCTGTCATTCTTAGGTTGGTCTTCTGTGTAAGGGTAGTTCTGCCCCGTTCGAGCCGGCCCATAAGTGCTGAAACCAACTACCTGTTACCTTTAAGCGATTGTTATGTTGATTTTCACCGAGCGAATGAGGGTACCAGAGCCCAAAGCTTCTCTGTCCTTCATATTAGAGGGAGAGGAGTCAAAGAGTTCAAATGGACTCTTCGACTCCTAGTTTTAGGAATCTTGGTCAACTTGTCTACTCGCTTACTCTCGATATCTTAAAATAAAACATTATTTTGTAAACGTAGATTATGGGTTCTCTATCAAGGCTTTTATTAAATAGTAAAGAGACTTGTCCTGTAGGTGTCAGTTAGTGTAGTATTTACTCAAGGATAATTTTTTAATAATATATCACGTGTCGCCTTTCACAAATATACAGAAATAAACACAAACAACGATCAAAGTGGTGTGCAATGGCAAGGCCTATGTCCAGCAGTAGACTGTGATAGGATGATGATGATGAACACAAACAACAACCAGACTCAAAACGACAATTTGTGAACCATTCAAAGTGTTGTCCCTTGTGGGGTTTGAGCCCATAACAGAAAACTGCAGAAAACAGAATGGCAACCGCTTAAACAACTAGGTTTTCCACGTAGCAAAAAGTTAAAACTAAAACAGATTTACGACTTTTCGAGTTTGCATTGTGCTCATTCCCGTTAAAATCAAACCGCTTCATGTAATACAGCAAGTCAGGCTTCTAAGAAGCGACAATAGCCTAAGGCAAAACCTTTTTTTTTTTTTTTTTTTTTTTTTTTTTTTTACGCGGGGAATGCTTTTCGCACCATACCCTTCGTGGGGTAGACGAAGGGCGTGTGTGGGACTCCCGGAGGAACCGGTCTACCCACTAAACCCCGCGGCGGCCTACCTCGGCAGTTGGGAGGGACACCAGGAACGCATCAGCGGCTTCTGGAGTCCCCCCTGCCGTACCCCAAAGGTTGAGGTACATCCCGGGGTGACTATTTTCACCCCCAGGACAGGACGGTGCAGCGCCTCCCATGGCTCTACGCAGTAAGAGGCGCATCACCAACCCACCCTGGCAACACCCCCCAGCCGCACCGGGGGTGTCACCTGTCTCGGGTCGTTTGCAGCGGTCACATCTCCCCAAGATGTAGCCGCAGCGACCCTTAGGCGACGATTGGGGAGCTAGCGACCTCTGCCGCGTCCCCTTCGCCGCCTCCTTCGAGCGGGATCGGCCCTTTCCCGATCCCGCTCTGCGGCCTCCTTCTGTAGCATAACGTCCTCACAGAAGGAGACCGCGGCTTTCCATCCCTCGTCACTCGCCAGCATTGCCGCGACCAATGCAGGCGGTGACAGGTTTCCTCCGATCCGTCCGACCAAGACTCGACGCTCAGACTCCCAAGCAGGGCAGTCTTCCAGCGTATTATGCTGGGCGGAGTCCCGGTCGGACCCGCAGTGGTGGCATTGTGCCGTAGCCTCACGTCCGATTCTATTCAGATACTCACCGAAACAACCGTGTCCGGTGAGTACCTGAGTTAGTCGGTAGGTGACACAGTCGGTCCTCTCTATCCAAGCTTCGAAGTTCGGCAGAACGGCTCCGACAGCGCGCTGGCTGGCACAGCCCTGCGTTTCAAGCCGTGCCCGCCAAGCCTGCAGGGCTTGCGTGTGTGCGTTCCGCCGTAGCATTCCGGGCTCGTGATCCGGCGCTATCTCTTCGACATTCCGACCGACAGATCGAATTTGGTCGTAGACCATCGTATCCATGTCGGCCAGAATGTCGAAGGGTGGAGATCGCGCCAGGATCGTCGCTGCCTCGTACGAGATAGTGCGGTAGCCCCGTGCGATCCGTATGGCCATCAACCGCTGCAGACTCTTGACTTGAGCTTTGCAGCGGGAGGAACCCGCCAGGTCTTCAGACCAGACGGGTGCCCCATAGAGGACCATTGATCGCACGACGCCCATGTAGAGGCAGCGAACTTCTTCCCGTGGCCCCCCGAGATTGGGCAGCAAACGATGTAACGCCCCAGCTACCCCTCGCACTCGGGGGACTAATCGCCCGAAATGCTCTTCGAAGCTCCACCGACTGTCCAGGGTAAGGCCTAGGTATTTCATATACTGGCCCACCTGGACTACAGTGTCACCCACCCGGAGGCATGAGCTGGGTGGTTCCAGGCGCTTACGTAGGCCATGGAACCATATTGCCTCAGTTTTCTGAGGCGCCACCCTTAGGCCCAGCCCACGAATCTTTTCTACGACACTAGCCACTCCCAGCTCGGCGAGCAGAAGCACCTCCTCGAAGCATGACCCTCTAGCCAGTATTAGAGTATCGTCCGCAAGCCTAAGGCAAAACCTATCGACGAGAAATCAATAAGTCGTTAGGTCAACTCTTAGCTGGGGCAACTATTGTTGGGAACCGACGGCGGCGTTTGTGTGTTTTGGTTGGTTTCCAAGTATCAATAGTGGGTTATACTATCTTGAATCCATTAATGTTGCAGGGAAATCAGTATTTGCTAGTATAGTAGGGCTATGATGAAATTGAAATGAATGAGTAATGAAATTGCGCGACTTTTGTTACGTCTTATGCTCACAACATAGCGATTAGGATGATTGACAGCGGGAAACTAGAGTCTTCCACCGAGATATGGTCTCTATAGGCATAAATCTTCCCTAAAGCAGGGTGTCTAAAGTTGGCCACCACGCTGCTATTTAGTGAATCCCCCTCATACTCTTTTCAGATCTTCGCATCTATCGGCGTACACATAGCCATAGGTGCAAAGTAATTTCACGCCTTATCACCACAAAAGAGGAAGACTTTCAAAGCACCTTATCTATACATACAAATAAATAAAATTGGAGAGTCTGTATGTAATATCAAATTAACGGTTTCTCACTAAATACATAGGAAAGTATATACGGCACCTTCATCGAAAAAAATCAATCTTTAAATTTTTTGTCTGTCTGTCGGTTTGTTCCAGGTAATCTTTGTGAAGGTTTGACGGATTTTGACGGGACTTTCACTGGCAGAAAGCTGATGCTCTTTGGAGTAACTTAGGCAAAAATTTTAAAGACCAGCTTTGCTCCACGACCTTACTCGCGATATACATCGATAAGCGCGAGTAACACTGTGGACTCAGCTAGTTATTAATAAAATTAATAAGCAATCTCCTGTTATCGACATACGAGTACTGTTTCGTTCCACTCTATTTCTCTAAGGCGTAGTACTTCTATTATAATATCCGTCTAATTCAAAGGTCAAAATAAACAGGTCGAAAAACTGTCCGTGTGGTGACGAATTAAGAATACAAAGTGTCACCACCCCTATTCATTCCATGGGTGTCGTAAGAGGCGACTAAAGGAACAAAATAAGCAGCTAACATCACTGCCAAGAGAAGGAAAACTTGAAACAAACCCTTTACCAACCCGTCTGGCCAGCGTATAAGTAGGCCAAAACCTCCTTTCTAAGGAGAGGCCTATGTCCAGCAGTGGACTTTTAAAGGCTGTTGATGATGTTGATGATGAATTCAAAGGTGCTTCTAGTATTTTTTCTTAGTAAAACCTACTATTTTTTTGGTTGACTAAAAGTAAATGATGAGCCTCTGAAGTGAATGTCAAACCATACGTTTTCGTTAAAATATGTCAGAAATATTATCTTTTCCTGCCTGCCATGTATCTTGAACATAAACACACAAGTGTATGAAAGCTTTAATATAGAGTCAGTTCGCGATGTGTAACGACAATATCGCTCGCCGCAGTTGCGTTGAAACTTGCAAAGTCTCTGTTTTGTGTACAAGTCACGAGCACGCCTGCTTGAGCACATATGACGTATTCAATATATTTTTTAAGGAGGTACGAACACTTGAATAACGATTTTGGTGTAGAAAATAGAGAATTTTGACAAGACTACAGATTGTATGTAATTTTATTTTAAGTTATAATCGCATGGTGTTTTCCGCGGCTATTATTTGTAAATTGCGAGTAATGCAACAGGATGAACCTAGTCTAAATAAAAAATTCATTCTGCTAGTGCAAACAATTCATTTTGCTTTTTGTAATGAGTTCCGTAAATACTTTCAGATAAATGCATTTAGTAAAACATTGTTAATTTGATAATAGAAACAGACATTTCAATTTAATTTATTTGTATAGACTAAGCTGAGTCTTGCGGTTATTGTTGTAATTAACGAGTAACGCTGCGGACTGAAACTGGTATACAAAACATATTATTATGTCATCAGCTTTCTGCCAGTGAAAATCCTGGCAAAATCGGTTCAGCCGTTCGAGAGATTACCCGGAACCAAATGACAGACAATTTTTTTAAAAATTGTATTTTTGATACATTTGATTTTACAGTCACTTCAATTATATGTATACGTATAGATGTATAGATTTGACGTCTCATACTTCTTCCTCTTCTTATCGTATCAATGGCAACACTACATGGTTTTGGCCTAGTGCTTGGCAACGCGGATTGCGTTTGGCCTTGTGTTGATCCATTGTGGTGAGAGGATTTGTCACCTAACCTCTGCGATACCGAGTGTTAGGTGTCCTGGGTGCGCCGGACGTCGGGACTCTTGTTCTCTTTTTTACGTCGCTCGGGGAGGCTCCTCTCATACTTAAAATAAAGAAACGATTATTCCTTCCTAATCCGTAAATGGACTTTCAGCTTAAATGCTTGAGAGTCCCACAATTACACATTACACACATTAGGTCACCAATAACTATTTTCTTACATTTTATTGCAAACATACACTTATAGTAATCCTGGCATCTTCGCTTTTTACGCTTATTCATCGCTTGGCTTTATTTCTTGTGGTGGCTGCAGTAAGCGCAGGTACACTTTGCACTTGATTTAGTGTGGCTGTTACGGTGTATAGCATCGGATTTGGATTTGTTAGTGGGGCTTTAGTTGGTTGAGGGTTTGGTTTTTATCAAGAGGAATGAAATAGTGAATCTAGTGTAATTTTTCGTATTTTTTTAAAATGTTCTTAAATATTTAGTTACCTTAACTAATACTAATAATTATAAAAGGACACTGTATTTATCTCACGAGATTGTCGATATTTGGAATGTGGATTTGGTAATAATTGATTTGATACTCGTATCTGCTCATGGATTGATAGCGGGCTTAGATAAATCGAGGGCTTGATGCAGAAGGCAGTCCTCCTGGACACGGCAAGCATGGTCAGGAGGTTCCTGTCTTTGAAGCCCTAAGTCGGTGGTCTACTATATTAATATTTTTATATTATTTTTATATTTATATTTAAAAATGTAGTGAAATTGAATAGCGATTGAGGAAAGAGTTAGAAAAATAATTTAAAATATTTTTACGTAAAATAACAACTAAATCAAGTATTAGACAAATAAGTGAGAATTTTTATAATGTGATACAGGACTTTAGCTACCACGTAGTTTGGTTTGTATTCGCTAGATGGCGACTAAGTAGGTATGTTTATGCAGATATATTCTATTATCAGTGCAACTTCAGTTCGCCTTCAAGGTTGCGGAGATCCGATGCCAGTCGCTCCGTGGAAAGACTGATATTCACAGGTAAAACCGGTTGAACTAGTAGCCGACCCCAAATTATCTTGGAAATTAAGGCTAAGAAGTTGATAACATATTCTACCATCACAAAATTTAAACTTATTAAATATAATATCTTCTTTATTAAGCTGCTTGTTGATTAAGATGAAAGTAGATCACAATTGGCCCTGTAACGATGACGATACTAAACTGTTGTTTAACAGTTTTCCTTTGATGACACAGCATATTTTTCGTAGAATATTTAAAGCTACAGCAATCTGCACTCAGTTAATGGTTTTAACGTTTTAAAATTTGAAATAAATCCTCATTTCATATTCTAAATTTAAAGTAACTATGTCTGTTTTGTTTTCACTGCAAAATCGCTGAACCGAGTTGGATAAAATTGACAACTTATAAATTTTGAACATAGAATATCCACTTAGCACCCTATATTCTTTAAATAAGTTACTAAGTGTTGCTATAATCTATATCCACGTGGGCTGAACCACGGGCAAAATAATTTAAAATAAATTCTCCGAAGAAACTATCTAGGAGTTTAATATATAGAGGAGAATAATATATAAATAAGTAAATATTTCGGATATCTTACACACAACGTCATCTAGTCCCAAACTAAGCAGAGCTTGTATTATGGGTAGGTACTAGACAACTGATATAAATACATAAACTGTAATATGTGTATACTTTTGTAAATATATATACATATTACATATAGAAAACACCAAATATTTGCGGATCACACAATCATTTGGTTCAATCTGGGAATCGAACCCGAGACCTCAAGCACGGCAGTTGCATGTGCTATCACTGCGCCATATAAACAGCGTTTTTGCATTGGATATTTAGTTGAGTATCGTCAAAAAAATCTAGCCTGAATAATAAAATCAATCCCAGAAATCTATGTCAAATTTGGTCGTCCAGCGGCTAAAATAATTAAGACAACGTTTATTCGTATTGCCCCTCTGTGTGATTTATCGGTACAAAATCATTGTCCATACTACAAAATACAAAGCCCAGAACAAAACATTCATATCACATAAAGCTATTGTGTAAATTAAAAGGTTTTGTACGAAGCATTCAGAATTTTTGTGTCTGTTTTTCATTTTAAATGTATTTTCTTGTTTACATCGAAACTGTTTTAGCTTATCTTTTATTAGTTGGAGGTTATCTGAATCTTCTTTTTGTGTTTTCCGCAATAAATGAACGCATTGAAAACATTAAGGGTGCTTTGTTTTTATAACTCTGTCGATATATTTAAGTATTATGTAAGTTGTAATGCTTTTAGATAAAAATAAGATCTAACATAAAAGTTAAAGATTAGTTAAAATCTATTGGATTATGTTGGGATTTGTAAAACTTTTGAATGATGTTTGTGGAATTAATTTGTAAAACAGTTCATAATTACAGTTTTAGTTTATATTTACTTTTTATTTTATATATGCGAGTATATAATATAGCCAAGTCCCGGTATTCGGCATCTCTTACGTGGTTACGAATAAAAATACTGGCAAAAAGTGGGTGTTTAAAATGGCTCTGCTTACCTCGGAAAAGCCGTAATATTGAGCGTTTTATATTTCATCCAATGAACGATATTTCATATTTTTATAGGAACATAAAAAATCAAGTCCTTGAAACACTGAAGCTACTTAAATATTACTGTTTTACGGTAAACAATATAAAATCAGTGAACACAGTTTGCTAAATGTTCTGTAACGTATACATAAAAGAATATTTCTCAATATTTAGTGTCTTTGTGAAGGTAAACAAATACCTATTGTGACGGTCCCTAGCTCGACCCTAGTCTGAGTGAAGTAAGTAATAGTTCGTTTGGAGGAGTTTTTATTCTTAAAGGCATCATTCTACAGAGAGATTTGTTAGGATAGTGCCCCCGCCTCGCACTATCTTGTGAGACACAGCCTAATGACACGATGTCCCTCCATCGGCTTTAAAGGCCTGCCGCGAACAAAGGGAAGCTAGAAGTGATTACGTACAAGTTAAATACATTCCAATTGGTTTATTTTCACGCTATCTTCCGTTGTGCACGCAAGACTTGAGCGCACTAACTTTCTTCAACTCGGGGAACTGTGACGCAGAAAAGACATTATACCAGTACGTCCCGAGTCGCATTAAACTATGCTAAACGTAGACCGAATCACGGCTCTCGTACGTACGCTTCAGTACAAAGGTACCGATTCTCCAAGGGAGCTAGACTACTATAAAGCTTAATCTGGCCGACTGAAGCCCCGAGTATCCAAACCTTAGCACCCCAAACTCAAACGCACAGCATACACATCTTACACACCACCTCCGTATAAAACTATACAAAGATAGATTACCGAAAATCATTCGAACGCAAGCAAGGAAGCCAGAGGATCAGTCAGGATTCCTCACTCATTCAAACGTCGGTTATCCACTCTGCAAGCCTTATAAAGGGGCCTCCACATTCTTCTCATTCAATGGTACCGATAAACCAATTAAAGTGTAGATTACTTTAAATTATTAAATAACTAATAATTACAACACTCAAGACTGAAATACAAATAATTACATTTATCCTAACCCTATGAATACAAATTGGAAATAATAGGCACGAACTCACCTGGGTTTCTCCAAAGCTAACTTATTTCAACTTCTCAATAAAAGACTTATCTACTCCACTACTCTATCGACTGCGTAAGTGACTTCTCCTAGCTCCGTTCACCTTCGCCGCTCTCAGCCGAATGTCCCTAAGTTCAAGACCGCATCAAAAACCTTAACTGCCCGACTACCTGATACCTATCCCTTTTTTTTATAATCACAGTATCGCTCGGCTTGTCAAACTGCAAACTTTTAATAGTTTATGTCTTACAGATGTTTGAAGTACCGTTCAGAGGTCCTCACTCAAATGTTTTTACAGAATTCATTTAAGGATGTAATAAATTTGCTTCTAGGGTCAAACCCCTTTTTTTGTGGATAGTAGTGACGCGTCCACTTGTCGCATTTGGAAGTAATAAATAAGTTTCTATATTTTAATAATGTTGTGAAGGCGAGGCTATCACATTTTCCCCCCAAGTGAAACCCAGATGCGAAGAATAAGCGTATGGGATTTCACTTATCTTTTGAATTGAGAGTAGTGATTGAATGAAGCGTTTGTCTAAATAAATTATTTCTAACTTATCAAATCGCATGAATTAGTGTGGTCGTATAAGTATGTGATGATGTCAGTTTGGCTGTCACGCCCCAGGTTTTCCTTCACACCTTCAAGTCCAATTTTATCGTGATACTTTCCTAGCAGTACTTGGTTCTCCAGAACAAGCCGCTGTATTGGAATATTTCGTAGGTAAGTTTTGTAATAGGCTTCCACTATATTGTGACAATGGAATGATAGGCATGGTAAGAATCCTGGGTACGTTAGGCACTCCGTTACCAATGGTAAGTATTTGTTCGATAAATTCCTTACGATTTGACCAGTTATTTCCATTTTTCCAATTTGAAAATAGGTGAGTTGATTCTGTGCTTTTGTCTTCATTGAATTCGTAAAGACAAGTTAGTCCCATTGGCTTTTCCTTATCCAACTTTTAATTTTAGACAGGGTAGTATACATACGACACCCTTAGTGACATACTTTACTAAGTCCAGCTTAGGTCTAACGAGTGGATATTATCCATTATTCATTTTGAGGGATCGCATAACCGATACAACAAGTGATACGACTTTCTCAACCTATAAAGATTGTAAGTTCCATATAAAAGGTAATATGGCTAAATCTTATAAGCTTAAATACAATTCTGATAAGTCTACTCAATTCTAATAAGTTAATTCGATTCTTATTAGTGAACTCAAAAATATTGGTTATATCAAGTCCTATAAGCCCACTGACTATTTCCTTTTCCTTATGAGTCATTTAACGACTATGTATGCACGGTATGGTACATGCCACACATATATCCAAACGTGGACTGCAATATAGAATCGTTTCCTAAGTATTCCTCACTTTACTCTACATGCGTTACACTTATAAGTAACTAAAGTGGCTTTTAAATCACAATTATTCAACTGCTTTGCATTACATCTATCGATGGTAATAATATAAGTTTTATACTAAAATTTTACTTTTAACCATCCCTAGCTCTCCTAACTTAGAATCATAAGACGTTTACATACCTCGAACTTTCAAGTATTATATAAGGTTACCCAATACAATAAGACTGTATGCTATTTGCGTAGAACTCCCGTGGTAGTAGTAGAGCTTGATTTCACAGCTGCCTGCCCCAGTCTGCAACGGGTTTGTGCCTGCGTTCGGGTCTCGTCGTAGTCTTGCCTTTCTTAACAAAGCAGCTCCACTTACGGCCTGCGTCGTGGCTTCGAAGAAATAGTGTTTCCCGTTGTGATGTTCGCATTGCTTATATGCAATTACCCCCTTTCACTGGAACGTGATAATACGACAGCAGAATATTTGTTTTGTACGGATTGACATCCACGATAACAAAGCGTGATATCAACACAAATGCTTAATGTACATACATAATATGTGTATCTATACTTCCAACTTTTAAGGTTAGTTGTATAACTATGTCTTTAACAAAGCTCTTATCACCAACATCTAACATCAACTTCAACACTGTTTCCATCATCAGCGTCATTGTTTTCATTCGTACTAATTCATACATAGAATGACTACCATACACAGGATTACTCCACCTCAATATGCATCTAATTGGTTCATATTATAAATCTGACATTTACTCCAATGTCACTTAAATCAACAACATCATCTGTATGTATTCATTTATTCCGATAGTTAGGCCACGACCCTGCTTAATAATATTCCACCTCATCATCATCTTCTCGTGTATACTCATACAAACTTATTGTGTAGACCTTAACTTTAACCATGTGTCCATCATCATCGTCAACTGTATGTACTCATACGCATCTAATAATTTGGCATCCACCGATTTACTTTTAACGATACGTACAGCATACACGATCAATTAATTTGTATAAGTATTAATAAATATAATCTATATTAATTCCGAGATTTTAATTTGTACATATTCTTACCAAATTAACTATTTTATCGTTACGTGCAACCACAGTTTAATAAATAGTTACTGTGTAACTGTTAGTCGAGTAGTGTGAGCTTATTGAACTAACTAAGCTAGCACTAATTATAGTTATATTAGCTTTCCACCAGTTTAACAACTCAACTCGTAACATATTTTTATTTATAATTCCCGCGTTCACTATGAGACTGGAACCTTTAGCTATCCATCAATCTAACCTTTCTACTTGTAATATTCTTCATCATATGTTTCATCTAATACCGACTTTCAATATTACACAACTTTACTTCCATGTCACACCTGTTGTGACCATAATTTAAATTCTAATTGTTATTTAACCGATTTCGCATTAGCAGTCAACAACTAGTGACTCAACTGTCTAGTATTCTGCAGCCTGATAGATTTACCATAATCTAGATTACCAATACCTACTTGCTTGTTATTTGCTAGACTACATACATATATTCTAAATAATTTACAATTCATTGAAGTCATAAGTATTTAAAAATAATACCATTATGACCCATTATAAACAATGCAACTTCGGGATCGAAACCGGGAATATTTGATTGTTTATCTTTCACATTTCATCTGACAAAAACTTGCAATGGTCAATTTTTTTTTTTGTTTTCCTACTCTTTAGATCAATCGCGCCAGATGGGCACTTCATTGTTCGTCAAAAGAATATTGCATCTTGAGACATAAAGCATAATTTTTTTTTTTTTTTTTTTTTTTTTTTACTGCGGGTGACAATTTTGAGTGCACACAGTACAAAACAATCTATTGTTTAAACAGATGTTCTCCGCTAGACTCAATCATTTTATTATTGAGAGTGAGACTCAGTAACTCAGACAAAATGTAATATAATGTTCACACCATAATAATATTTATTGAGAAATCGAACCGAATAATTGACATACACTAGAAGTTTGTGTTTAAAAATGTTCCCCCCTCTCTTTATGACCTAACTAATTTCTGAATATTTACACACTTATAGCTATGTACAGTTAGTTGAATTATCTTAATTAATTACACAGGATACACATATTATCAATCCGTGATTCGAACCTGCTAACTAGAGCCTTAGCTACACAACCCATGTAATACGTGAGTTTTATTCTTAAATGTATCGTTCTATCCGCATAGAACATATTGTCAATTTTGAAGTCCAGTACGCTCCTACTTAGAGTTAAATCTAACCGAACCTTGCTGTATAGTATACCTAATTAAACACGTATGAATATAAGTATAAATCTTCAATGTATTGTTCAACACAGAATATTGTTCTCAATCAGGGAGTCGAACCCACTACTATTCAAAGTTAAACCCAAAAGACGCTTGGCTTTACAGTACACATTTCAGTTATGCAGAATTTTACAAATTGCGCGATTATAAATTCTAAAGTTACTTTGATCTTAAATTATGTCTGTTTGTTATGTCCTCATGGCAAGACATCTTCACTAACTAAAATAAACTCTGGCATTGGTCATTTTAAACCTCGAGGAAGAATATATCTACTCTTGTCGTGACAATGGACTAATCCATCAGGGCATCGAAGCCACTAATGTTTGTAACGATTAACACTTAAATGATACAGAACATTTACTGTACGAATATTAATTATATTGTTCTATTACTGAACTCTATTACAGAACAATATAAAATTAATTTATATTATTCTACGTTATGTACAGATCACCTAATGCTACAGTATTTAAACGGCTTTCCTTTCTCTTTCCTATAAAAGCAACCTCCGCATTAGGAATAAATCCTATGTGGCAGGGACTTTACAACCACAAATGAAAATGACCCAATGGACACTCAGACTCCGAACAACAATTTGTGAATCAGACAAAGTGTCGTTCCATGTGAGATTTGAACCCACAACCCTTGTAAAACAACCGTGCTTCTAGAAAATAAGATTAAAATTACCACTCTCCAGTTTATCATCATCATCAACTACAACAAAATACTATATAATAATTATTAATAGATTGACGAGTATACTCGTAAATTATAAATAATATAAAACTTTTACATAATTAAAAAATGTAAAGAAATGTTAAAAACTAGTATGGATAATTAATTTGAAATGATATATATTATCGATTGAATTATGGCCTATGATGTAATTTGTCTATGAATACGTTGTGTTTGTATTTGTAGTAACCCTTCTTTTATGCTCATTCTCGTTGCACTAGCGTAATGACTACGACTTAGTACATTTACTGACGAGAATCCTGGTCACGGCACCACATGTGACGGTCCCTAGCTCGACCCTAGTCTGAGTGAAGTAAGTAATAGTTCGTTTGGAGGAGTTTTTATTCTTAAAGGCATCATTCTACAGAGAGATTTGTTAGGATAGTGCCCCCGCCTCGCACTATCTTGTGAGACACAGCCTAATGACACGATGTCCCTCCATCGGCTTTAAAGGCCTGCCGCGAACAAAGGGAAGCTAGAAGTGATTACGTACAAGTTAAATACATTCCAATTGGTTTATTTTCACGCTATCTTCCGTTGTGCACGCAAGACTTGAGCGCACTAACTTTCTTCAACTCGGGGAACTGTGACGCAGAAAAGACATTATACCAGTACGTCCCGAGTCGCATTAAACTATGCTAAACGTAGACCGAATCACGGCTCTCGTACGTACGCTTCAGTACAAAGGTACCGATTCTCCAAGGGAGCTAGACTACTATAAAGCTTAATCTGGCCGACTGAAGCCCCGAGTATCCAAACCTTAGCACCCCAAACTCAAACGCACAGCATACACATCTTACACACCACCTCCGTATAAAACTATACAAAGATAGATTACCGAAAATCATTCGAACGCAAGCAAGGAAGCCAGAGGATCAGTCAGGATTCCTCACTCATTCAAACGTCGGTTATCCACTCTGCAAGCCTTATAAAGGGGCCTCCACATTCTTCTCATTCAATGGTACCGATAAACCAATTAAAGTGTAGATTACTTTAAATTATTAAATAACTAATAATTACAACACTCAAGACTGAAATACAAATAATTACATTTATCCTAACCCTATGAATACAAATTGGAAATAATAGGCACGAACTCACCTGGGTTTCTCCAAAGCTAACTTATTTCAACTTCTCAATAAAAGACTTATCTACTCCACTACTCTATCGACTGCGTAAGTGACTTCTCCTAGCTCCGTTCACCTTCGCCGCTCTCAGCCGAATGTCCCTAAGTTCAAGACCGCATCAAAAACCTTAACTGCCCGACTACCTGATACCTATCCCTTTTTTTACAATCACAGTATCGCTCGGCTTGTCAAACTGCAAACTTTTAATAGTTTATGTCTTACAGATGTTTGAAGTACCGTTCAGAGGTCCTCACTCAAATGTTTTTACAGAATTCATTTAAGGATGTAATAAATTTGCTTCTAGGGTCAAACCCCTTTTTTTGTGGATAGTAGTGACGCGTCCACTTGTCGCATTTGGAAGTAATAAATAAGTTTCTATATTTTAATAATGTTGTGAAGGCGAGGCTATCACACTATACAAATCGATATAATTTTAACAAAAAAAACCGACTTCAAATCAAAAGAATTGCGAGTACCCAAATCGCGACAGGTGTGCTATATTTGAGAAGTTCCCTTGATTTCCCCACCATTCTATCATCAGATCCTGGTTGCCTTATCATGGGACCACATGGCAGCTTTTAAATAAAAAAATAATTATCAAATCGGCTCACCCAATCGAAAGATTTGAGGTAACAAACAAAAAATACAGTCGAATTCAGAATCTCCTTTTTTAAAGTCGGTTAAAAATGACTTCGGTGGATTAAAATATTATCAAAGTAAGAATAACCTTTATAATATAATGGTACGTTTATTTGATTAGACATAATAGCTTTACAGGTTTGGTATCGAGAATACAACTTCAGTTATAAAGCGTCAATAGCGAAGTTGCTAACGTTACATTTGTCTTATGAACTTGTCTAAGTAAATGTACTTAAATGTTCCAGCGCAGTTCAACTAAAGTAGTGCTGAGAAGGTAGTTTTAGCCAGTCTGGTTCTTAATTTGATTTGCAACTTTCTTACAGACTGTGTGGTTTACATTTTTTATTTAATATCTTTTTTTTTCATCTTTATTACTTAGCTTGTTTTATCTTATTACTAGCTGATGCCCGCCGCTCCGCTCGCGACCAAGGGGTATTAACAATAGATTTGGCCGATTCGCAGAGCAAACCGAAATGCACACAAAATTTCATGAGAATCGGTCGAGCCATTTCGGAAGAGTTTAAATGCAAACACCGTGACATGAAACTTTTATAAAAGATATGAATGCGGAATGAAACCAAAAGTGTTTGCCTTATTTATAAACTATTATTTTGTTTTTTTTATTTATTTTCTATCTATATAAATACGCACTAGTAAAGTACCATTATTTCCTTTTCACTTAATTTAATGGTTAGTGGTTTCAGTAATCGATTTCTTTCAAGTGATTATAAATAAATATTTCGGACATTTTACACACAACGCCATCTAGTCCCCAAACTAAGGAGAGCATGTATTATGGGTAACTAGACAACTGATATAAATACATAAACATACTTTTTGAGTAGTGAGTTAGTGACCAGTGGTACCGGGGACGATCGTAGAAAAAGACTGCGAAAGAGGGTAGACCGATATGTCTGCCAATAACATCCCACCCGCAAGATCTTCAGTTACTCCGTGATCATGGCGCTTGCAACAGTGCCGAAATATCGGATACTCACCAACAAAAAGGTACATGGTAGCAATCTCGCACATTTCTGTTTTAATGTTACTAACCATGAAAGTTTTAAAAAAAAGACATACATATTATACATAGAAAACACCTAAACTCCGAAACAAATATTTGTGGATTACACAAACATTTGATCCGACCCGGGAATCGAACTCGAGACTTCTTGATGAGCAGTCGCATACGCTAGCCACTAGACCTACAAGGCAGCCAAGATTTCAAATATCTGGAAATGGAAAAAAAAAATGGAAATTTATTCTATTACAGGGTCTCGATGTGTCATGAGCAGTCACTTTAATAGGATTTTTTCCATCAATAATAAAATGAACATCAATCTTCTCTAAACAAATGGACTCTTAAAATAACTTCTGCGGTGTAACAAAAACAAACGCAACGACTTATTGGGTGACTTGTTCCCACATAAAATTTAAATTTTAGATGAACTTTCAAATTATTTTTATCAGCCCCGGTCCCCAGACATCTTTGAATTATTACGGCCCAACTTGTAAACTTTTATAAAATAAGATTGTAACCATTTTTTTTTTTAAATCGGGTGGAGCCATTACTTTGTCGTGGGAAAGAAGTTAAATTACCCTTCACGCCTATAGAACTTTTTCTGACCTTTTTGTAGAGCCCACGCGATGTTCTAAAAAATAATATCAAGTAGGTTATTTAAACATTGCGAGTTTTTGAACATTGGAGGGCTATTATACATTTGGCTTTGGTTGAGTTTTTTTCATAATATACTGTATTTTCCCGCCGTTCCGCCCGCGTGTATGTCGGTTATCGCGGTAAAAAGTAGCCTATGTGCTTTCCCAAGGTTCCAGGTATATCTATACCAAAATTTATAAAAATCGGTACAGCGATTTAGTCGTGAAAACGTAACAGACAGACTGAGTTACTTTCGCATTTATAATATTAAATTAAATAGGGATGAGACAATTGACGAATCACTTGAAGGTTATTTACTACTGTTGCCTTTGGATACCAGCAACTATTACCACGCCTGGAGTATACGGCAACGAAACAAGGAAAGATGAGGTAATCTGCCATAAAATTCACACACTCAGTGAAGAGCAACTCAAGAATTGTTTAAAACCAATGTTTTTATTAAGTTTGTATAATCACTCTGACCTAGGTTATGACTTACTTTTGGTATATAATGTTTTTTCTTTCTGATCGGATCAGACAAAATATTTGTGTGATCTGCAAATATTTGTTTCGGAGTTTGGGTGTTTTCTATTTAAATTAAGCATGTATTTACAAAAAAAGTATGTTTAAGTATTTATATCACTTGTGTGGTCCCATAAAATACAAGCTCTGCTTAGTTTAGGACTAGATGGCGTTGTGTGTAAGATGTCCGAAATATTTATTTATTATATTTATTTATTTATTTTATTTTTTACAATTCCTGGTTTATTCCTTGTCACTAGGGATATTACAAACTTATGAGAAGCCTACACAAAAATACAAAATACTCAGACACAAGACAACTGCTTGTAATTCACATAAAGTATTGTCCTATATTGGGTTTGAACCTTTGTTTTTTTTTGTTAACGCGGTGAATGCTTTTCGCACCATACCCTTCGTGGGGTAGACGAAGGGCGTGTGTGGGACTCCCGGAGGAACCGGTCTACCCACTAAACCCCGCGGCGGCCTCGGCAGTTGGGAGGAACACCAGGAACGCATCAGCGGCTTCTGGAGTTCCCCCTGCCGTACCCCAAAGACTGAGGTACATCCCGAGGTGACTATTTTCACCCCCAGGACAGGACGGTGCAACGCCTCCCATCGCTTTACGCAGTAAGAGGCGCAACACCAACCCACCCTGGGCGATACCCCCCAGCCGCACCGGGGGTGTCACCTGTCTCGGGTCGTTTGCAGCGGTCACATTTCCCCAAGATTTAGCCGCAGCGAATGGGGTTTGAACCTATAAGAGCAGCGTGGCGATCGCTAAAACCATAAAGCCATACATGGCAAGTGTCAAGAATAAGAATAAACTTGGAAATGCACTTATATAATCAGTTAATACACGAACACTTGTGCAGTTTCCTAATGTGAATTCGATCATCTGTTAAGAAGGAGTCTTGCTCGTAAGCCGATTATAATGTAGTTATGCACTTGGAAGGAAAATCGCTTTGAGACTTATGAGTTCAATACCATTTGGAGCTTAGAGTAGTAGATGATTCTAAGTACTCTTTTACGTAACTATATAACTTATGAGTATATAGACAGCTGTCAGGTATTTATAGATTATTGAAGGGATAGACTGAAGTGCTTATTGCCAAGGGGCAGTAGGTGATTGGAAACGATCACCAAGGGAAAGAAACCACGGCGTTGTCTACTGACCACCTAGATGGGTGATCGTTTAATGCGTGACATGTTATGAGCATTTCCATGATTCGGAAGTCACGTTAACCAGTCGGTGCCGGTTATTTTCAATAAGATAACAGTCGTGAAGCTTAGTTGGAGGCCTCCATGCGGTGTAAAAACTTCCAACGGCAAGATGACGTAGCCACAACGTGTCTTCCTAGTCATCTGTACCTGCACTCGGCCAGCGTGGGGACTTATAGCCTTAACCCTCTCCAGAGAGGAGATTCGAACCCAGGAATGGGACTTTGTGAGTTGTTGATGTGAGCTATTATTTGTAGAATTAATATAATTCATTATTATTGAATTTCTCATGCAGCTTGCTAGAGTTGCAATATGTATATAGCATTAATTCGAAAGAAAATTCTGAGAGTTTGAAAACTACTTTGATATGTAAAAAAATAACTGATAATGAAAAAAATTATATCTTTTAAGAAAAACTGGAATAGTTGAAAAATCTAAGCCTGAGTCTACCCGTGACTACGAGCAGTATATCTCGTTCGTAACGTAGGATTATAGAAGGTATCGAAACCATTTAAATAATTGGCACAAATGTTTGAAACAGTTAGTAAACTATTTACAGAAAAAAATATGTAAAGAAATAAACTTTTTCTACAAAATGATAGCTTAAGTAGACACACAAATACATTTAGTACGAAATGCGTCAGAGTACGGCACGTAATCTGGGTGAAATAAATTCTGCCCAAGAATTACTTACTTTAGCCGAAGAAGCTAAAGTTTGTTCATTTTTTTAGGGTCAATGCGGGGAACAGTTAAGTTTTTACGTTAATTTGTTTTGTTTACACGGTCATATTTGAAAAGTGCGAGAAATTCGTTTGGCTTAGTGAAATTGTTACCAAGATAATACTGTAACATTAATCTCAGAGCCGTTTTTATTTTTCGTTTGTTGTTTATACGAATTTTATAATTTCTTTTTTCGTTTAGGTGATATATCAACATTTCTGCTGTAAAAAGAAAGTGATTATATTTATTTGATTGATTGAGTACTTTGAAGTAGCTAACAAAGCAAAACAATCATTTCATACTTTACCTAGTTTCTTTGTTGTTGTTTTTTTTTTATAATATATTTACAAGATAATAGGATAAACAGTAGAGTAGTGGTTAATGTATTAGGACTATAATAAAAAAAATCACTCTCTCTTATCAACTTTTATTAAGTTTACAAGTATTTAACAAACCCAATTTAAGAGTGTGATCAAATGAAGCGTTACAAGAGGTCTTCTGCTGAACATTAATCATTTCTTGGCAACTGCCCAACCAGACCAGAGCATCAGCCTTGTGTGATTGAGAAATCTATCCTATCAAAACAAGTAGGTACCTGCGTAGGTCACTGCTTCAATCTCTTTTGAAAGATCAGTGTCTCCAACTCAGAAAAAAACTGCAGGATAACTTCAGCTTACACTGATTTATTTTCTATTAGGTGTCGCCAAGTGGTCAAAATTCAACCATAATTAATTATAATAAGTAGTAACATTCTTAAAGTTCTATTGTAACAGACTATAACTTCTAAAATCACGGATTTTGCCATGGCTATGCTACAATTTTAATTTGTGAAAAGAGTATCTTATGCGTGTGTGCTGTCAAATACACTCGGTTCCAAAAATTACGGGTCAGTCACAAAAATTGAAATACCTCCAGAACTGTAACAGCTAGATCAATGAAATAAAAAACAGAATAAAGACTTTTTAGTTGCGCTTCTAATAGCATATTATTTAAACTGGTTGATGAAAAAAACTTCATTAGAAAAACAAAATTTAAAAAAATGACTATTTTTAAAAACAAAATTTTTGTTTCATGTCATTATGGATGCTTTCCATTTCTATTCTGTCACAAAAAAAAATATCGTGAACGTCTTCCACGTGCATAATTATTATTCTGTGAGGTGAAGCATGGCAGTCACGCTTGAGGAATGTACCAGAATCCTAACTTTTTTGGAACTTGGGCGGAGCCAGCGTGAAACAGCCAGAAACATTGGTGTATCTTTGTCGACTGTTCAGCGGGTAGTCCAGCGGTACCAAGAGACCGGATCACACCTTAGAAGACCAGGAAATGGCAGACCAAGATGCACAACGGCCAGGGAAGACAGACAACTGGTGGCTACAATGCTCCGAAATCGTTTTCAAACTGCTGTTGGTCTAAAAACTCACTTTATTCGCTTTGGAGGTGGCAATTTAAGCGCTCAAACAGTAAGAAGACGTCTTGCTGAAGCAAATTTGAAACCATTGAGGCCCGCAAATGGCCCCAAACTGGAACGAGGACATCGAATTGCAAGACAGAGATACGTGCGCGAACACCTAAACTGGACACTAGACGATTGGTCTAGGGTAATGTTCACGGACGAGTCTAAATTCATGCTTTATAAGCATGATGGTAGGCAGTTGGTGTACAGAAGACCAGGGGAGCGCTTCCATCAAGCGTGTGTGGAGGAAAAAGTGGCGTACGGTGGAGGCTCCGTACAAGTTTGGGCTGGGATTTCTGCTGAGGCCCGCACCGAGCTGGTGCTCATTCAAAATGGAACTCTAAATGCAGAGAGGTACGTGGAAGAGATCCTCAATGAACATGTAGGTCCTTTCATGGCCAGGATGGACCGGCATGGCATATTAATGCATGATAATGCGCGTCCCCATACCGCCAGAATTGTACATGACTACCTTGAAGAGGTCGGTATCGAACTCATGCAGTGGCCAGCGCGAAGCCCGGACTTAAACCCCATCGAGCACGCCTGGGACGAGCTTCAGAGATGCGTGAAAGGTCGAAACCCCCCACCAATCACGCTTCCCGAGCTCATACAAGCACTGGTGGAGGAATGGGAAGGTATTCCTCAGCACCGGCTCCGTAATTTGGTGTACAGCATGCCTAATCGCCTGGAAGCTGTCAGAAGAGCTCGTGGAGGCAATACAAAGTATTAAATGAAGAAAGTGATGAAAAACAGCAAAAAAACAATCATAAAAAAAATGTAATCTTAAGAAAAATATGACTACTTTAGTTTTTTTTTTAATTTAAGATTAATATTGTGGGTGTAACTAAGTTTTATTTTATTTTTTATCTGTATAATTAAATTCTCAATTGAACAGTCTTCGTTTCATTAGGATGGCATACGTAGTTCGGGAGATATTCGGGTTTATGTGACTGACCCGTTATTTTTGGAACCGGCTTTAGATGGTAGTGTGTGTCACATTTTATTTGATGATGTAATGTATTTTTTATGCTTATTTTTGAAAAAATAAATAGCTTTCTGCAATCCTCCTCCACATAAACTATAAGTGTGCGACATTTCATGCTCCTCCGTCTACGCAATTTGCGTAAAAGAGATACAAAGTTTGTGCTTCACGTATTACTATCCCTACTTCCCTACTAATATTATAAATGCGAAAGTAGCTCTGTCTGTCTGTCTGTCTCTGTGTCTACGCTTTCACGCCTAAACCACTGAACCAATTTTGATGAAATTTGGTATGAAGATAGAACTAAACATGGGAAAGGACATAGGGTTCTTTTTACCGTGATAACTGACATACACGCGGGCGGAGTCGCGGGTGAAAGCTAGTATATATATATGAATTCTTCTGACTTATTGACAGTACTAAATATTACAGTGTAATGCCCTGCGATCGAGACGCAAACTCTTAAGAGATGGTTTAAAATGTTCCTACCCTCACCACACCTCAGGGATGGTCTCACCATAATGGCTCAGCGCTTGAAATCTTAAAATCTAGGAAGACTATGTTTGTTTTCCTTTTTTATTATTCTAATGAAACATTGAAAAAGCCAATGTAATTTACTTAAAATTGTAAAAAAGTAGGTACATTAAAATATTGGTACTCAGTCAACTGAGTTAAATATAATAATTTAGTTAAGAATTAGAAGTTTTAAACATTTAAATCTTTTCGATCAGAAAAATTTCAAATTTAATCACGGCATAACTAAAGTTTACGTAACAGGATCGGTATGAAAACATTCTCAAAGTTTCTTCCCTTTTTTCATCCCAACGTTGGGACAGATTTGGGCATGTTTGTCCACCTGGTAACTGCCCTTTATTCGATGGACCTTCCTCTTTCCTAAGTAAATAGACTTTTTTAATATTTGACTCGGAAATCTTATCAACACACCATGCGAAAAAAAAACTTTAAGGTTTTTTGTTGATCTAATATTTTTAAATTAATATCTGTTTCTATGGATTAATTTTTATAGTCGATTATGAAGAATGAGTTATAGATTAAGTCATTGTCTTGACTAGCCTATGTTAATCATGTCATTATAGAAAATCGGTTAATTATTATCGATTTAGTAGTTTAGGCGTTACTGTGGAATACACAAAGAGACATAGACTACCAAAATATTCTCCCAGCTTTTTGACTTCACCGTAGATGGGTAAAAAAGGTCGTTAAATACATGTCTAGTAAACATATATTATTGCCTTATTGTTACTGTCAAATACTGAAATTTGATTTATTTAGAGCCTGCCAAAGTGACGCTACTCTGCTTGATGGAAAGCATGAGCAGAATCTAAGAGTGGGGTCACACTCGCGGCGCATGCAGACAATGCAGTATGGCGGTCAGTTTTAAATGGAAATGAGTCAACTATGATTTTATATAGTACACAGGTATGTGGCACAAACACGGTATATAAGTTCATGAAAAATATCAATTTTCTAGGATTAATCGTCCGAAATTCCGTGTGGTGTCGGATTAAGAATACAGTGTGACACCACCCCTATTCATCCCGCGGGTGTTGTAAAAGGCGACTAAGAGATAAACTACGCAAGACAACATCAATGCAAAGAGAAGGAAAACTTGAAACCAACCCTATACCAACCCGTATGGCCAGCGTGGTATAGTAAACCAATACCTCCTTTCTAAGGAGAGGCCTATGTCCAGCAGTGGACTGTTTAACCTCGTAAGGCCCAACCTAAATTTAGGACGATATACACTACGACCCAATGTACTAAAAATAGGCGCAAGTAGTTGCGGCCCAGAACTTTGGTTTAGTAAAAAAGTGTTATAATGTAATGTTTTTGGCAAAATTATTTTAGGGGGTATTTCCTATACCGAAAGTTAACTATTCCATACAAAAAATATGTTGAAATAATTTGTCCTTTTTTTAGGTTACTGGGTCATAGTTTTAAGTATAATTGTTCGAAAAAATCAAATTTAGTAAATTTTTGATCATGTCATAATTTTAGGTCGCTGGGCCGTAATTTAATAATTTTAAAAACTGTCTGAACGTCAAAATATTTTTGTCATTAAATTAGGTCGTTGGGCCTTACGAGGTTAAGGATGTTGATGATGATGATGAATCGTCTGAAAGATCATCCGTGGACAGACATGACGAAATTACCAAAACCAGCTGTTCCAGAGAATAGTCGGAACAAGTAGACAGACATACAGAAAGAAAAAAATGATAAAAAAAAATGTGAAAAGCTTTTATTTTGATGTTACTAACAGAAACTTCTATTTTATTTACCTATTTGAATAGGTCTAGCTTTTAACAACTGACATGTACAAATAAATTTATCTTTATCCAAAGATTCTATCAAACATTCATAAATATTGAATATACAGACTTGTCAGTGCCTTTTATTCTCCCGTACATTTTTTATTCCAGAGGTACAACCCTATTTCATGAGATACTTACGAGAATAACTAGTAAATGTCTTTCTAAGACCCCAAATATTGAGTATTATATAGATTTATTGTTCTAGTGGGCTTGTTTCTTTTGTTAGTTACAATCCACTTATAGCAAAACATCCTAAATGTAATATCATTAATAGACTATTATTGCTTTTCTTTACACTGTACTTCATAAGGGTCAGAATAAATGTGCGGAGTTTTCTGTTGATGTTGAGTAGTCATTGATAAGGTCTGTTATTAAGGTATGTATATATTAATTTTATCGTTAATGTGTTTCATAATCTATCAAAATATCCCATGTTTATCGGGTCGGCTACTAGTTCAACCGGTTTTACCTGAATTTCAGTAATTCCACGGAGCGACTGGCATCGGTGCTCCGCAATCCTAAGGGAGAACTGAAATTCGAATATTGAACTAGTTGTCAGTGTATTTGAGGGCACTGACTTCCCAATAACGATTGCCATATATGTTTATGACAACCGGGACCGACAGCTTTAGGTGCTCTCCGAGGCACGGGCGTGAATCACCGCCAAACTTCCAAGCTCAGGGATTTCCTAAGAATTTCCTAAGAAAAACCCAAAAACACTTTTTGGCCCGACCCGGGATTTGAACCCGAGACCTCTTGATTAGCAGTCGCATACGCTAACCACTAGACCAACGAGGCAGATAAAATCTACCAAATAAATAGGAGATTATTAAGCATTAGAACATTAATTATGATAGTTAAATAGTAGTTACATTTAAGAATCTAGAAGACGGCAGATTAGTTACAAGGTTTTATATTTACATGTGAATTTTATTTATTTAACAAACCATAACATTCCATTGCTGAATTCGGATCTCCTCTCACGGGACCCCACGGTAGTGGAGTGCAAGTTGGGACAGACAAGACAACGTTATGGCTTCGTTATCTTGTCGTTGTGTGTTTTTAAGTCGCACGAAGGCCTCCAACAAAACTTTCCTACTACTATCGTATGATAACAACCGAGACCGACTGCTTGACCGACCAAACCACGAAAACGCTCATGATATCATGAAATAAACGGCCTTCTATCTAGGTATTTCTCTTTTCATTATTAACACAGACAGTCTAGTATAACTCGTGCGACCTAAGATGGCACCTGACTCAAATGTCAGTCGTTTAAAGTACTGAGTGCAAGAAAAATATAATTTATTCTATTTTTTTTTAATTTCAGTTTTTTATTTTGCTTCAATTAGTTTCTCATAACATACTACTTTATCTTAAGTGTTATTTTACTACCTGAGTTAAGAAATTACATATGCATACCAATAGGAAGCAGCCTCATTCATTATTTACCCGAATGCATTCTTCGTGCAGTGATTTAAATAATATTAGGTAATACCTAATATCATTTTTAATGAAATTAGGAACTGAAATATGGTTATAAAATACAATTTAAAATCGTCATGATAAGCCTTTTAATCGTAGTCTCTGAAAATCATATGTATATGGATATTCTTTATTTAAACTATTGCGTCTCATAGTCGTCATGCTGGTTTTTTTTCGTGTGACCTTTCTTAAAACAATTGGGTTATCCAGACGAATCTAACGATATATTTCTAAAATGAATTCGTGGAGTGATTTATATGACATTAGGTAATACCTAATACACTAAAATTATTATGGAAAGATTCTTGCAACGGTAATAGTGATGCTAACGCTACTCGCAGGATGACAGAGGGGTATCACGCGGGGGAACGGTATCATGTTTCGTTTTGAGCCAGGTGCCATCTTAGCTCGCACGAGTTATAATATTGTTTTTTTTGTCAGTTGTGTCAACTTCAGTTACAGTTGAAGATGATAAATAATCGTCAAATATTTCTCAAACTCTAGTTCGATTCAGAGAGTCCAAGACAAGGAAAACTAGAAATAAACCTTGTACCAACCCGTCTGGTAGCCTAAGCCTTCTTTTTAGATAGATATAAACTCTTTATTTGGAGACCTTATTAGAAATTTACAATAAAAAAATCAAAAAGTAATTAAAAATTAATGTACAAAGGGTGACCTTATTGCTAAAAGCTATCTCTTCCAGGCAACCTTAGGATGGAATAAAATGATTCAGAGAGACAGCGGTAGTTGACGGTGTGATAATATTTGTACGGTTTGAAATTACCTATAAATATTTTTTTTTTTACTCAGATGTCTATGTCTGTTGCCTGTTAATAGTTATTGACGATTGTTTCATGTGGTTGCTATACAATTTTATACCTAGCACAAAACATTTAGTGATATGATAAAATAAACTAATAATAAGTGGTAGTTAAAGGCTACAGTATGAAAATAATATTAAAATAGATTTCATAAAACAAGGAGGTTTTTAATTCAACAATTTTTTTTTGATTAGATCAGTCGACATCTTTATCAATTAGGAAATCATTTCAATGATCCTTATTTTAAATAATTTGCTTAAGATGAAGACAATGCCGTCAAATTTGAAGAGTATTGCACTTGACGGTAATTAAGTGAAATGTAGCTTAATACAATTATAAAGATTTAGCCTAACTAATATCGGTAACAATTCCATAAAAATATTTTTTTTTGTTTTAAAACAAACCTGTTAAAATTCCCATTCCTAGTGCATTGATCTTGCAGAGTTTGTTCATGAGATGAATAGAGGTGTGACACTCCTTATTATTCTTCTGTCACCACATGGTGAACTTATAATGCATGTAGTTGCATTAACCTGTATTCAAGGTGTCCCTACAGCGATTTATCACAAACAGTGACTAAGCTACCCGCTCCTGAATTTTATATTAAATCTCGATTTGATTGATAGTTTTCTAGGTTATCCTCACGAAGTAAGGTTAGAATGTGTTATGGGGTATGTCGACATAACAGAATAAAACAGAAACCATATTTTTAATCATTATAAAATGCCTAAATAAAAAATCTGCAGGTTTTAGAACCGTTTCGAGACGAGATACTCAAATCAATTGATAGACGTTTCTCAAAAGGAGGCTGGCCTTTTTAGTCCAGTGAATTAGTTTTGGTAACGAAGCAATTCGGCCTGCCTTTTGGGATCATTTGACGCCTGTACTCGTACGTTTATTTTGTCTATATTTTAATCTTCATTAATTAACTAAATTATTTAGTAACCTATGAATGTACATTAGTAGGTAAATAATTATTCAAAGAGAATATGCGACAGAGTGATCTGAACTGAAAATACGAAGTGAGTAGCACTGAAAGTTTGTTAAAATTCAGGAAATATGAATTTCTGACACCATTGGTAACGCTTGTTAGCAAAGTTTAGCATAGTTGTTCATAGTTTTCATCCCGGGTGCCGACAAGCCGAATACCAAAATTTTATCAGAATTTGAAGCATTAAATTTTCGATGACCTCGTTAGTTTAGAAACGAGGACCTGTATTTTAATTATTTCTTTTTTATTTGGGTATTTTTTGCCGGTAGTTACCTTTCACAGGTAAGTCAATGTAAGATTTTAATTAAAGGGAAGTTTGCACAACTCAGTTTAAACTCGAATTAACCCGAGTTCATTTATAATTGTAATGGTCATTACACTATACTTTATTTGGAGTATCAATTTTCGTTTGTTTGTGTACGTGATTTTGTATGACAAAACTTTTTATGTGTACTAATATGATAAATTTAAAGGTAAATTTATAGGTAGTGATCTCCTTCAAGACCCAAAGTATCTCCGTGACAAATTCTATTGAAATTGGAGCAGCGGTTTAGTCATGAAAGCGTAATAGACTGACAAAGTTACTTTTAAATTTTTAATATTAGGATAGATAACCCTCCTTCTAGCGAAGTTGGTTAAACATAATAATACCACGTTCGTTTCGCAGTCAATGTATGTTTTACGTATTCACATTACAGAATTCTATCAATCATTATTGTCAGCAACTTTAGAACGGTTTCAGACGAAAATAAAAAGGGAAATCCCCGTATTCAGAATATCGACAGTCTTTTGTGCAGAGTTCAGAAAATTTAAATAAATAATGACATGCTTTTAACTGGCTTAGTTTATAAGGGTGTTATAAAATAGCAAAAAATATTTTTATTATATAAGTTTTAAAAGATTGATACGACGTTTTAAGAAATTTCAATTTAAAGTTTAATTGGAAATGTTTATCAATTTAGAGTTTCATCTTTCAAGAGAACATCAATAAATACGTCTTAAGACGCTGAGTGTAGCCAATGACCTTGAGCAATGGATACACCCCTTTTTGTTCGATACAGCAGCGCCGCGTTTGAGACGCGGTTCGTTATCGGTACTACCACACAGTCTCCGAGAACTAATATTCGTCTTTGAATTTGCACGCTGCTTTTAACACAGGGCCTTAGAATATTTTAGATAGGGAAAAATAAAAATGCTATCGTAATGGTATGATAAAAAAAGTCATGTGGCACTCGGAGACTGCCGCGGTAAAGCTATTGCATAGCATTTTTTATCAACTTATGCAATTTAATTATTTATTTATTTTTTATTTATATAGTATTTTTTTATTTAATATTAATCCAAGTTTATAAAACAATATACACTGTCTTTTTACCAACATACATTCTAACAATATTATTGCCAAACAATACAGTCATAGTATATAATATGAAACTATTCTGAACGCGACGATACCGTCAGAGCTCAGCGAGAATGTGATTCGTGTATGATGCAAAACTACATTCTGCGGTCCATCTCCTTCAGAGCTATTTTCCATTAGTCTTCTTTTGCTGTAAATAAATAGTCTATGAATTGTTAGTTAGATTTGAGTGACATTTCAAGACGTGCAGTATTTTACACTGTTCTTACCTTGGAACTTCAGAACATTGAACGTTTTGTGAGAATTCCACATTTTGCAACCTGTGATTAAATAATAGTATTTATTTAATTTAATATCTTTATTACTTAATTATTATGATGATAATATTATGCGGTTAGATACACTATCAAAAATGACTATGCATAAAATAAGGCCATCATATGATACATTGTGTAACTAAAATGGCAGAGTCTACGACTTTTGTAAGTCTATGTACGTTACGTTCTTCAAGACTAAAGCTGGAAACACATTATCGGACGCGGCTGACGGACGCGGCTAACAGCCGCCACTGTAAATTGTACATTATTTTATTAAAACACTAGTAGAGTGCCTTGGTAATATATTTTTATTCAATGTATTAAAATATTGACTCAGTAATATACATATTTATGATAATTAATTGATTTTAGTGGAAAAATAAGTGTGCACAGACGGACATTCGGACGCTCAAGGTCAGTCTGTCCACGACTTACGTCCGATAGTTTGCACAGCTGAGTGTATGTTCATACTCTAGATCACGGCTATCAGCCGCGTCCATTAGCCGCTTCCGATAATGTGTCTCTAGCTTAAGCTTGTTCCACTACACAGTTGACAGTTTTTAGGGTTATGAAACTACATTACGTCTTTGTAAGGATATCTAGTTATATAATCTAACATGTCAATCAAATTATAAGTTTATTAATAAAATAAACTATTCTTACCTTATAGCCTCCATCATAATATGATTTTGTTTTGTTTTTTAATAAAGTTTTTTAGATTTATCAGCTAAATATAGCGCGCAAAACGAGCGACATAGGTCCGTTCAGCAAGGCGCCTCAGCGCTCACTGTCGTTTTCCATAGGAGTGACAGAGAAAAAGCACTTGAAATAGAAGGGCGTATGTGCCAAACCACAAAATTCGTTATTTTTTGTAAATGTTGCAATTTTAAAAAAAATTAAAGTTAACCATTTCCTTCAGTTACATATGATACACAATTTTACTTAATTTCATTTACATTACTTAAAGCATAACTGTGTAAAGTCAAAATTTAACTATTTTCAGAGGCTACTTTGATTATTTTTTTTATCGACTGAAGTTTTTCAAATCGTGTTTTGGAAATAATCACTATGTGAGGAATATGTTCAATTATAAAGACATTGATTTTGGTAATGATATGAGCGATAGGTTTTTATACAAAACGATCTTTATTTACCTCTATTTTGGTTTTCAGCCCCCGGCAGCGTTGTTAGTATAAAATAATTTCGTACAGCCAACCTTTGTATGAACAAAACGACTGAAAATCAACGAGAATTTGTGGTAAGCGTTGATCTAAAAAGTGTAACAGAATCAATGTGAGTGAATGTATGTATTCTTATGTGTGTCTATTCGTTCAAACTCTATACCCACATTTACAAGTCGTAATACAAAGACAAATAAACAAGACGAGAATAATGCAATTTAGCATTATTCACACTCGCTCGCTTAGCGATAGAATAAATCGCTTCCTCTGATTCAAGTCAGCCGTTGTTGTTAATGAATTACACATGCCAAGAACTCCACACTTAGGTTTTAATCACTAACAACATTGTTAATGTTCTAGAATTGGTAGAAGATTTTAGTGAAATTTAACTGTTCTAGGTTCATGGAACAATTAGCATCCTTGATATTAGTTTGTCTCCTTGTGTTGGCCTTTTAAAGATATGGTAATTCATCACCCCTATTAATAAAATGGGTATCGTAAGAGGCAACTAAGATAGCAAACTACTAATGATCTCATCACTTAAAACAGAAGTAAAATTTGAAACAAATCTTCCTTTCTTAGGATAAGCCAAAACTTCTTTGTGATGTGATGATGTCATGTGATATTTGTTTAAAACCAGTAATTGAGAAAACTCAAGTTCTTAAAAGATACCTCTGATATTTTCAAACTTTTCTTACAAACTACGATACTTTAAAAGTAAATCTTATAAAAATATTTTTACACACGTACTTTACTGCTAGAAAGCGCTGGCATTTCCTAAAATTCAATTGTTTCTTTTACATAAATTTGTAAACATTAATCACATATAACTATGCCAGTACAGTATAGACTCTAGGTTGTCCGAGGAAACACTCAGAATAATCATTTAGATACTATATATCAATTGCCTGTGAAGTGCTAATACGTTCTCATCGCAGTTAGGCAAGGTTAAGATTTATTGGAAAGCACACAGAAATTTATATCAATTATTGAAGTGATACCAATTGCCACGTGGTTATTATTAGCATGTGAAATCATAGCAGAAAACTACAGCCAGTGAATGATAATGAACGACTACTATTGCTTACAGTTTCGTAACTATATTTGTTTACCATTTACAAAACTACTGAAACATTTTCATTTAAAATAAATTGAGTATCATAGTAAAATCATAGCACCGCAAGTAAACATTGCAGACAATTAGAAAATGTTTGTGAAATTAAATTCTGCCAGAGCAGAACTATTACTTTGAATAGATTCAACTGTTTTGATGACACTCTTCCAGCAACAAACATAGTATAATAAAATCAATTTTTACTTTTTAATGGTACTGGCTAAGATAAGCTAAGTGGCTAGGTAGGCTAAGCAGTGGAACCCGGTTGTCATCATAACAGTCGTGAAGCTAAATTGGACGCCTTCGGGTGGCTTAAAACATCCAACGGCAAGATAACGTAGCCACAACCCAATTTACTACATATTTGTACAATGAATGAGGCATCTTTTCTGCTAACGACTGAGATGGATAAAATTCCGAAGATGGAAAGCCTGTATCCATACTAAAATTATAAATTTGAAAGGAACTAAATGTCTGACTATATGTCTGTATGGCTGTTTCGCTTTCGGTTAAACGGCTAATGCGCTGCACCGATTTCAATTAAAATTAGCATAGATACACTTTGATTCTTAAGGAACTATATAGGCAACTCTTTATCACCACCCATGCACACATTTTTAAATACACACACACACACACACATGCACGCACGCACGCATGCACGCACGCACGCACCCACGCACACACGCACGCACGCACGCACGCACGCACACGCACACGCACTCACGCACTCACGCACTCACGCACGCACGCACGCACACACGCACGCACGCACGCACGCACGCACAAACACATTTATGCATGCTAAAAAAATAAACGTGTTTTACTTTTTATTATTAACTCTGACATACAGTCTTGTTATTCCACTTTATTAATTGTGTGTCAAACCAATGATGTACCTACCATTTTGAGAGAAATAAATTATTATTGTTGTTTCGCTTTCGGCTAATCGATAATGCGCTGCACCGATTTCAATCAAATTTAGCATAGATATACTTTGATTCTTAAGGAAGAGCATAGGCTATTGCAATAAAGGCTTAATTTATATGTTAATGTAAATCTTTCAATCGCATTGAAATACTGCTTTATAAGCTTAAGTTAATAAAACAATACTGAAATATAAGTTACCAACTGGAATTTTACAAGAAATACGAAGTGGCATATCTTGGGCAGCACCTTGATAATATCAGACTCAACTGATAAGAACTAATAGGGTGAAGTTCAAATCAATTTGTCCTACATTTCCCTGCCTTTGAACTAAAATTTAATTCAGGATTTATTTGAAACGTGAATTGAAATCCGAGAAGTTAAAACAGAATCTCCATTTAGCGTTAATTGTCGGTAGAATTAAAATAATAGGTAGCCTCGCGAGATTCATAAATTTTTGCTCAGAAAACCTACGTGTTTAATGTTGGTGTTGAAAGTTTGCGATTCGTCGCATTAGCGATAGCTTTTAATTTGAATAAATTAAATAATTACGCTTACTCTCGGGTCCCGTGATTTTTTTATACATCTGGTAATTGAAATTTTTAATATCTGACTCGTCCGACGTTAAAGCTTAATGTAAAAGTTTATATTTTAATGTCAGAAAAGCTACAGAAGTACTATATTATTTAGTATCGTCTGACAATTTTTTGTTAGTTTGTGATCTTTAAAGTTTTATGTAGTATACTATGATGAAATAAAGTGCTTATCTAGCAACTGGAATCACGTAGAAATATGGAGTAGAAAATCCTTACTAATACCCCACTAATATTATAAACGCGAAAGTTTGTGAGTATGTATGTGTGTATGTATGTTTGTTGCTCTTTCACGGAAAAAACTACTGAACGGCTTTGGGTGAAACTTTACAGTAAAATAGGTTATATATCAAAATAACACATAGGCTACTTTTTCTGCAATAATCGAGATACACGGTCGAATACTAGGTGATTATAAAAATACATAAATCATAGATGTCAAAATGTATCACTGTTTATTTCTTGTCAAAACTTCACAGGTTGCTATGCATAACACACTTGCATAGCAACCATAATGATATACGCGGGTAACACCGCGGGCCGCAGCTAGTATTATTATAAAGTAAGTAAACTAGCTCCGTCTGTAGCGCTTCCACACTCAAAATCACTGAACCGATTTAGATGAAATTTAGAACACAAAGAATCTAGAGTGTGCGAAAGGACATATGCTACTTTTTACCGCGATAACCAAAACACACGTGGGTGTTTCGCGGGAGAAAGCTAGTTTACCTTAAAAATTTAAAAATGGAATTCTCATTCTTTCTGGTTAAAACAGAATAGTATTGTGTATATCTAATAGCTTGTAATAAAACGATGTTTAATTATTCAAAATATACAACCGCCTGACTAATATAACTTCATTACCGGTGTCACATTGCTGGACATTAAGGGACTGACGTTTTGATGGAACACATACATTCGATTTAGTACAAAATTACCTCACTATAAAATATGTTTATAGCACACATTGAAAACGCTCTAATTATTAAACCGCGTCCTACATTTTATAATAATAAACACCATTCGTCCCGGAAAGATTTTAAATTGCTCCATTAAAAACGAAATTCTTTGATTCAAAGCCTAATACAGAGAGCAAAAGCCCATAATTTCTATAATACAATGGCTCGTAAAAAATAAACATCGGACAAACCATCTATTTTCCTTCTGTGGAAAGGGTAATTTAATTTTGTGCCTTAATCGAGTTTCCTTAGCCAACTTGAGGTGAAAACAAAAAAAAAAGGAAATTTTCCCCTCTATTATAACCTAGCCTTTCATGCCGCCTTTATGTTGAGTTAAATCAAATTTTATGTTGCTTTTTTATTTAGTCATTTTCTTTTATTCCTTTTCATTGTTGCTATTGTTTTATATTTAACGATTTCTTTTGTTGGTAAATACTACAATAGCGAGTTAATCAATTCAAATACTGCGTTGCTGGTCTAGTGGCGACTGTCAAATAAGATAGCAATTGTGAAGCTTAGTTGGAGGCATTCGGGTGGCTTAGAAATATTTAACGGCAAGATTACGTAGCCACAGCGTGTCTTGTTCAGTCCCTAAACCGCACTCACACTTGGGGACGCGTGGCCTTAACCCTCTCCTGAGATGACCCGAGCCCATCTCCAAAATGCTCTCTTGGTGGTCGCCTACGCTCCTCAAGGTACACACATGCCAAATTTCAACTTCCAGCCAAAAGTCAGTTAGTAACGGAACAGTTTTATAAAATAACATATATAAGGGTATGAAAAATAGATGTTGGCCGATTCTCCGAACTACCCGATATGCACTCAAAATTTCATACAAATCGGTCCAGCCGTTTCTAAGAAGTATGGTAACTACCACTGCGATACGAGAATTTTATATATATAAGATACTAGCTTTCCGCCCGTGGCTTCGCCTGCGTGGAATTCGGTTATATCGCGCGACATGGTAAGGAGAATATTGAACAATCTTACATGATTTTATGTTTGACAATAAGGAACTTCCATACAAACTTTCGTCCCCTATTTCAACCCCTTCTACCTTTATTTTCGCGATAAAAAGTCTATGTTCTATGTCCTTTCCCTAGTTTATTTCTATCTTCATACCAAATTTCATCAAAATCTGTTCAGTGGTTTAGGCGTGAAAGCGTAACAGACAGACAGACAGAGTTATTTTCACATTTATAATATTAGTATGGATTGTTTTACAACTTACCATGCTACTTTCTTTTCAAGTTAAATGAAAAAGATTATTCAAATAAATATTCAGGTACTGTAAAAGAACTCTTTAGAACATTGACCCGTACGGAACCAAACATTTTATGTTACACATCACAGTTTATTGCTTAACCTCAAATAGTCGTATAAACTAACCCAATGTGTACGGGGCTTTATTGTGCTGTATAACAATAGATCGTCCTTTTATTACTCACAGGTTGAGGTCATCTATATAGCAAATAGCTTCATATTTCATATTAATTGCTCAAACTCAAGATTATATAGGTATGCTTACATTAGTTTAAGAAGTTAGTTATTGAGGTTAAGTAATTTATATTTTTGCTTTTCAGATTTTTCACCGGTTCATTTTTTTTTACAAAAGGTTTTATACGGCTGCAATTTCTGTTCATCCTTCAACAGTCCACAGCTGGACATAGGCCTCTCCTTAGAAAGGAGGTTTTGGCCTACTATATCACGCTGGCCAGGCGGGTTGTTATAGAGTTGGTTTTAGGTTTTCCTTCTCTTTGCATCGATGTTGTCTTGCGTAGTTTATCCCTTACTCGCCTTTTACGACACCCGCGGGTTGAATATAAATGGTGACACTCTGTATTATTAATCCGTCACCACACGGACAATTTCTGTTGATACCTTATAATTAATATCGATTTTCTGTGACGCCGAAGTAACATTCTAATTGAGTATTGGAAGTAGGCTCTTCCACGCTCATCGCTGAGGCACTGTTAACTTTTATTAAAATACTTGCTGCGCCCCGCGGTGTTACTCACTGTTATTGTTGTACTTTGACAATAATAACCGCCGTTAACACCTCTAGGTCAAATTTTCTCTTAAATAAAAGAAGCCTAAGTTATTCCTTATATCAGGTATCTAGGTATCTAGTGAACGTCCCGTCAAAGTTGAACCAACTATTTTAGAAATTAGACGAAACAAAGAGACAGGCAGAAAATAGTACATTGTTCACCGAGGGAGGAAAGAGACCGATTACTAGCGAGGGAGCAGTTTGTGGCCCGAAGGCGCAGCCTAGGGCCACAATACTCCCGAGGTAGGAATGGGACTTTCACCCGAGTGCTACACAGTGCTTTATACTACACCTGTGAGGAATATTTAAAGTATTTTTAAAATAAAATCAAAACGTAAGACACCATGTAAGACACAATTTAGCTTAGAAGTTGACCAATATTTCGCGCGCTTCATTTGTTTTTTTTTATTCTTCATAAAAGGATGTCAGTGGCACGGAGATTCCGTATTTAAATTATATGAAAACTCCTTGGGCAGGCGCGCGCCATAGAAAAGATAACACAAGGGAAATGAAAATTCATACAACTTTCTCTCCCGCTAAAACACGTTAGAAATGGATTTTCATACATTTTTTCCTCCCGCTCATTCAGGTCAAGGAAAGATGTCAATTTGAAACTGCAAACAGACATTTCTATAGATGTAGATAGATGTCGCCATAACAGTAGGTACATGAAACTATTTACATGAAAAACTTTATCTATAACACAAATTAAACAAGTTCCTAACACATCAAACGAATAAAATAACCTTTTTATCGAATACAGTTACAACCCTTTAAAAGTTAAATAGGTTTCAACTTACAAATAGGTTTCTCTATTAAAAGATCATTGCTCTCAACTTGCATCTAACTTTGGTACGACAGACTCAGTTACATTTTATCGACAGATTATTCGTACATAATGTTTATACTGTTCGCGAGTATTATAAAGAGAGCAGCATAGCATTACTGCTTCGTTGGTCTAGCGGTTGGGGTACGCGACTGGCCATCAAAATTCTTCAGTTAAAAAATATATTTATACTACACCTGATCGGAACAGTAGTCAATATTCCCTGAAAATGAAAAGAGAAAGTTAGTCTTTTCCTAGACCTAAATAAGCGGGAGGAAAAAATGTATGAAAATCCATTTCTAACGTGTTTTAGCGGGAGAGAAAGTTGTATGAATTTTCATTTCTCATGTGTCATCTTATCTATGGCGCGCGCCTGCCCAAAGAGTTTTCATATAATTTAAATATGGAATCTCCGTGCCACTGACATCCTTTTGTGAAGAATAAAAAAAAAACAAAAGAAGCGCGAAATATTTATAAATATTATGTCAAATTCTAAGCTAAATTGTGTCTTACATGGTGTCTTACGTTTTGATTTTATTTTATAAATACTTTAAATGTTCCTCACAGGTGTAGTATAAAGCACTGTGTAGCACTCGGGTGAAAGTCCCATTCCTGCCTCGGGAGTATTGTGGCCCTAGGCTGCGCCTTCGGGCCACAAACTGCTCCCTCGCTAGTAATCGGTTCCTTTTCTCCCTCGGTGAACAATGTACTATTTCTGATTATAGAAATGCTTAAATCAGCCTAGAGATATGGAGTTGGGGTACTTACCCCCATGCCTCCGAAAGCACGTTAAACCAACAGTCCTGATATTTCCTCGGTCATGGTGGCATCGGATCGTGAATGCACCTATACTTGCACACATATATGTATGTATGTCCTGTTCGCAGTTCGCTGGTCTCTATTGAGAAATGGACTTAAAGAACATCAGAGATAGCATTGAACAATAGAATAATAAATAGTTGTGAATTTGTTTAAGAACTTTTCTAATATTATGATCGTTACATATGCTCAGTAACGTCTGATAGAAGAAAAAATATTGAAGTTGAAATCGTGTGGAACCTTGAGATAACTGAAACAAATGAGTCGAAATCTAAAAGGACGTCAACAGACGTTTCATTACTTACATGATATTATAAGCAGAAAAATATATTGTTTATTTTATAAAATGCTAAATGCTTTAGCCCGCGGTTTCACCCGCGTGTATGTCGGTTATATACAAATGCAAATTCATAAATACAAATGCATAAATAAATAAATGAAAACATATATATATACATAAATACTACATTTATAAACCAAAGGTAAACAGCATGTTATCGCGGTAGAAAGTAGCCAATATCCTTTCTAAGGCTTTAAACTATATGGGTAAAAATCGGTGCAGTAATTTTTTAATACAGACAGACACACTACGGAGGACTTTATTTTATATTATGTAGTTATTTTTGTGATTCTTCTGAGTCTTGAGTTGCAGGTATCTTTGGGCGTCAGTACTGAGTTAAGCGGCCAAAGTCGCAGAGTTGAGACCGCGTCACAGGCTAGACAGAGTGACGAGAGACAATTAGCCTAACTTGAAATAGCAGAAACCTATGGCCAGTCTGAAGCCAGTATGAAGAAGCGATGCAATCTTTATATTCGCTTTACATTACTTAAAAAGAAACATAATTATTCTGATACGGCATAGAAAAGGAGCAACGTACAATATTTCCTCAAATTTGAAGAGATTAAATCTCGTCACGTTTATAACTAAACTTTTCGCATCGCTTTACACTAATAAGCCTTTCATGAACCCATCAACAGCTGCTAATTATGTACCCCAGCGAGCAAGTCATGAACTACTTTATTATTTAAGCTAATTAATTCTTGCGACAAATTGGCGTGTTTAAAATTAATAATGTACGCTTCAACTCCCTTATAGTGAGGCGACGTAACTGCATGTTGGAAAAGATGAACATTTCTAGGTTATCTCCAGAACATTGTGAAAACTTGAAAGGAGTATGTAATATGTATATTCTCCCATCTCATCATGTTTCGAAAGGGATAGACAAAGATTGAAGATCTTACTCATTTTGGAAACGGGAAAGTTTGTGAGTATGTATGTATGGATATTTGTTGCTCTTTCATGCAAGAACTACTGAACGGATTTGGATGAAACTTAACAGTAATGTAGCTTATTATCAGAATAATATAGGCTACTTTTTACAGCAATAATCGAGATACACGCGGGCGGAGCAGCGGGCGAAAGCTAGTATTGTATAATTGTAAACCCACTTACGTAGGAAGGCATAACTTTGTTATCAACAGGTACATGACACACATTATTAAATAAATATATTTATATGTTTCAATATATATAAAATACAGACTGCCCCCATATAACAGGTCTCGGGTTCGATTCCCGGATCGGACTGTTGCTCGGGTTTTCTTATAAAAGAAATTCTTAACTTGCCCGGATTGTGAATTTTGTCGCAATTGATGAAAAGTTCACCCATAAGGAGGAAAAAAATAAAACAGGAAATCCATTCGAATATTATAAACTCGATAGGTAAGTTTGACCGTCTGTCTGTTACGCTTTCACTGTAAAACCCTACTTCAATTTCAATAAAACTTTACTTTGGTTCTATTAATCCTTACCGCGAAAACCGACATACATGCAGGCGGAGCCACGACCAAAACCTTGTTGACATTGAATTCACAATCAAAGTTGTGGGTAGTAGGTACACATACCTACTACCTACGCCTCCGAAGGAACAAGCATAGTCGTATTAAACGCCCACATGTTGCCTACTATTATTTTAGTCCTACATAATTAGTAGAGGACAAGTTTATTGCCTTTTTGGGACACTTATACGGATGAGAAAATTAGAAGTATATTGAAAGGAAAAGATAATGGTTTGTGACTTTAGTCATATAAAAAGAAAGCGGCCAAGTGCGAGTCGGACTTCCCACTGACGGATTCCGTAGCAGCAAGTAACATCATATAAAAGTTCTTGTAGTTCGTTGTCATTTTGATCGATGTTTTAATAATAGTGTATTGATTGAATGAAAGGTAAATTGCGATTTACGATTTATACACATTTTACCACTTCAGAAGTGTCTCTCGCGCAAATAATGAAAATCTATGCAGTTTAGAAAAAAATAATATTGGAAACCTCAATATTATTTTTGAAGACCTATCCGTACATACCCCGCACGGGTGGGTTTGATGAAATAAAAATTTTGAGTTTCAGTTCTAAGAATAGGGACCCGCAAAATGTATTGTTTTTTTTCTATTTTTATGTGAAAACATTAATATGGTTCACAGAATATATCTACTTACCAAGTTTCAACAGTATAGTTCTTATAGTTTCGTAAAAAAGTGACTGAGACAAACGGACGGACAGACAGACATGAGGAATCTATAAGGGTTCCGTTTTTGCCATTAGGCTACGGAACCCTAAAAAAGTTGCGAATGTTTATACCCAGAAGTATATACTATATAAGATCTTTTGAGGGTTCCTTTGCGTATATAGACGTAAATAAATAAAGAACTTAAGAACTAGCAGTAAGTGCGTCCCGTTTAGTTTTATGTTTGTAATAAATATAACCACATAGCGCTTATTCAGCCAAATACACACAGAAAATACTAGTTTCATTTAACTTCTGTCTTGTGGAGTGCAATCTCAACAGCTCAAACTATAAGTAGCTAGCTAAGATGGCGTCATAAAGTCTCTTCGTTTCGTAATAAAAACATCCTTCTAGCAGTCTGATCTGCATGTTCCATCTCGGGAATAATTAAAACTAAATCTTGTGAATAAAATACTTATAAAGATATAGAGTTGTTTTGTACTGACTTATGTAATAGTCTTCTGGAGATATTTCGTTAGGATCTGCCTCGTTGGTCTAGTGGTTAGGGTATGCGGCTGCTGATCAAGAGGTCTCGGGTTCGAATCCCGGTTTGGACCAAATATTTGTGTTATCCATAAATATTTGATACAGACTCTGGATGTTTTCTATGTATATTATGTATGTATTTACAAAATAAAGTATGATTATGTATTTATATCCGTTATACCCATAATACAATCTCTGCTTAGTTTGGAACTAGATGACGTTGTATGTAAGATTTAACCAAAAAAAGATTACTGCGGTATTGAAAGTAGAAGCGAGTGGAGCTGCGGGCGAAGATAAGTTTTATTTGTAAGTGTCGATCTATCAAAAATGTTATTGTTTGCACACAGATCGATTTCTGTACACAAACACAAAACTCTTCAGACTCAGCACTATTCCAACGGTGCAGTGCAAAATTTTCCAAGTAAGGTTCTTACAGCTCATTACTGGTCTTCCAATAATGGAATAACTGGAACGCCGTCCAAATATTAATTAACTTTGAGATATGCTTCGAACTCTTTATAACAAAGGAAAGTTATAATGGAACAAAAGAAAATGGTACAAATTGAAAATCTGCTATTGGTTACAGATAACGGCTGTAATTTTTTCTTCGCTTATTGATTAAACCGATAACCGTTTGGGTAAACGGGTTCTTGAGTGGAGACCGCGACTCGGCAAACGTAGTTTAGGACGTCCATAGGCCAGGTGGAGTGATGATTTGCGCAAGACGGCTGGCAGGAGCTGGATGCGAGAAGCCGAGGATCAAACCAAGTGGCGTGCAATTGGAGAGGCCTATGTAAAGCAGTGGACTGCGATAGGCTGATGATGATGATGATGGATTAAACTTTGTTGTTTGGTACTAGCATAGCCCCGCGGTACAACCCACGGTTATTCTTGTAACCGCGTGTATTGCAACGGAGCGAAGCCACTCTAAAAATTTTTGCGAAAGTTACATATTGTAACGTCAGTATAAGTCTCATCAAATCGTTGCAGCCGTTCCAAAGAATAGGTGGAACAAACAGACAGACAGACAGACTAACAATTGCATTTTGATGTAGGTACCTTGTACTTTCGTAAAAAAAAACTGTTAATTCGATATTACAAACAGACACAATTTTTTTTTTGTTTTTATAGTTTTGTTTTTCTTTTTTTTTTAAAGACAACTCCCGCATTAGGAATTTAAATTCCTGTGTCGCGGGGGACTTTACAAACATACATGAAACGGACACAAAGAACACCCAGACTCAGAACAACAAATTGTGAATCACACAAAGTGTCATCCTACGTGGGATTTGAACCTACGACACTTGGCGCAGTAGGAAGCGGCGTGGCGACCGCTTAAGCCACTAGGCCAACCGTGCAGTCAACGATATAGATATTTGGTACTAGCTGATCCCGGTACATATGAAATAACAACTGCGGGTCACGCCACGGGATAGAGATAGTCTAAAACAGTATCTACAGACCAGTGAAAGTCCCATCAAAACCGATTCAGCCGTTCCAGATTTAATGTTTCCTTAAATGTTGTTTTTTTATATTTCTAAATACAACATATAATATTATATTGACTACTATTTGAAAGAAAAGTACTACGCGACAGGAATAACAATCATGAAATACTTACACAGTAGTTAAAGTTCAAGAGAAATAAACTGAAGCCAATAACCCTAACCGTTCTGCCATATTGCGAAGGTCTTTTGCGAACCTCTTCTAAAAAGTTACGCCATAGAAAAGTGGTATATGTTTGTGTGGTATACGAGTGGCCTTAGGTGTTTGGAAACAATCAAAGCAGCGACGGTCTGGTCAGACCTAGATGGGCGACCATATGGTATAATTTTTTGTAAGCGTTTCCGTGATTTGGAGGTCACGTTACCGGTCCCAGTTAAGATAGCAGTCTTGAAGCTTAGTTGGTAAAATCATCCAACGGTAAAATTACATAGCCATAACGTGTCGTCCCCAACCTGCACTCGGCCAGCGTAGGGACGTATAGTCTTAACCCTCACCTGAGAGGAGACCCGCGCCCAACAGTGGGACTTGGTTTAGTGATTGATTGATTGATAAGTTGTAAGGGTAGCAGAAGATCCACTTTTGGGGAGAACCTTAGTGGTTTATGTCCAGCAGTGGGCTGGTCCATATTTGGCTGCATAGAACAACACAAGTTCCGCGTAGCGGAGATGAGCGTTTTCCGATACAAAACAGTCTGTCATATTTTACGGGGAAACTCTTACATACATACAGGTTTCAGACTCACAATAATAATCACCTGCCTGCTGATCAAGAGGTCTTGGATTCAATTCCCGGGTCGGGCCAAAAGTTTAATTAAAGTAGTAAGAAACGCATGAAAAACTCTCATTTTGTCAGATCGCTCAGATCGGGGTCATCTACAAGCTCTAAGATGACTCAAGGTACGTTGGAGTTCCAGGGACTCAACTAGTAAAAAAACTAACTTCTCGGAAATCTAGACACAGCCATTTAAAAAGCATTTGTATCTAAAGAGTCTCTCACCTCTCTGTAACCACAAATCTTGGTATTCCTTTGAAAGGGTAATCGAATGAAGTTCCTTCACAAGTCGCAAACTCCAGTCGCGGACTGCTGAAACTATCTCTAGATACTGAATCTTGTTGAAACTGAGCAAACGTGTGAGATGTGTTTGCCTCTGTTCAAATCGTTTCAGAGTTCTCTTCAACGTCTCACAGATAATTTAAATTTTAAGAAGTCACGCACGATGTACTTACTACTACTTACACTTACTACTTAAACACGTATATATTTCATCTCCGAAAGAATAGGCTAAAGTTTATTCCATGATCACTTGTCTCTAGTCAAAATGACGTCATAACGAATAGGTAATATGTAGAAACGCGTTGTCGTTAATTTAGGCTCAAATATATAGTAAACGGGCTATAGAAATTGCATCTTATTGGCAATTTTTCTTGACCAATATAGCTCAGTATATTTGCAACTTTTAGCAAACGGGATAAGTCATTTGCAATATAGCCGGCTAGACATTAAATACTTGCAACTATATTGAAATAAATTGACAATATCGTCGGGCTATACAGCAATATTGTAGCAGTTGTTGCACTGTGTTGAGAAATATAATCAGCAACTTGGTGGCTATAATATTGCAGCAAGAAATTGTCAAAAAATAGCCCGTTTACGAGCACCTTTACATGATAAGAATAAATTTTAAGAGCAATTAAATTGAGTATTTAACTACAATAATAGTTGGGCACTGCTTCGTTAGCCTGAAGTACAAACATTTAAATTTGTGGGAAATATCAAACAGAATTGCTTCTTTTCTTACACATTCATGAAATTCCATAGTCAAATGAAACTATGACGTATACCCTACATAATAGGCCGACCAATAATACGAAATAAAAAACCTGTTACCATAGCAATGTCCGCAAAAAATCGTCGTTCAATCAATTGCCATCATATCGCATCACTTACACTGAAACCGAACCACCAAAGCGAGAATCCACCAACAGATTTATATTTGTGTCTGGCACAACTCCAAAATAGCAACAAGTAAGTGTATTTAAATGCCCCGGGGCTCGAACGCTAAACGCCCTTAACACTACCGCAATTACTTTACACGATCTTTACGAGCCTATACTTCAGATTTGATGAGGGAGTGGAACATTACTTAATGAAAAAAACTGACCTCTGATGTCATTTACCAATAAGAGAAAAAGTATCTTTATATTAAAGTACTTACATTTTATTGTCATTTTATATATGACCTGTCAATTGCTTGGGCGCCGGTTGGTTAGTTTTTCAATGAAAACGTTTAATAGTGACTGTCTTTGAATGTTTTCAATAGCGTTTCTTTCGTTCAATTCAAGATTTTCTACTACTTTATTTAAATATTTTGTAGTAGTGTAAAAGTTCGGTGAGACAAGTTTTATTATTATTTTATCTGTATATTTAATGAGGATGATGAACTCTACTCCTGGATTCTACTCATACTTTCGTTCAGGCAGAGTAGAGTAGCTTTGAGTAGAAAAAAAAAATCATTAGCATCATCAGGTGGTGTCTGAAGTGAATTTGGTTGATTCGCGTCCAATAAACGAGTAAGCACCAGTAGTATACGGAATGATTTCCTCACAGTCATTAGTCATTTGAAAAATTATACCAATGTTCTGGATTACATGTCTAGTTCTCTTAATACTGATTTGCTTTATGACTATATCATCACAACAAAATAATTACGATTTTAATATATTTTTTATGAAACATACAATTTTCATTTATATCGCATGCAATTAACGAGATATCTTGGATAATTCAATCAACCCGACCATCGAAAACCGCCCATGCGCTGCGAAATAATTAAATACTTAATGTGAACGTATTATTTTAATCCGACCTTACCTTCATTTTGTCTCGTTCCTATTACCTATAAATTTATAGTTACATCTTTTTCTTTCTCACAATGAAGCGTAACCATGCCATCCGATATTTAAATTAAGTATGATAAAACGCAGAAGGTTTAATATCTTAGGCGGTGCACCTGAGCAGTAATAAATGTGACGTAGAGGTAATACCAAGGTTTAAAACACCTTTATTTAAAGTAAAAGTCTTATTAAGAGTTTTTATTTTAAACGTAATGACACAGACATTCTGATTTTAAATTGATGTTAGTGCTGGCAGATAAAATCTGTTTTATTTTTAGGATTCCGTAGTTCATGACTCGGATCCCTTATAGATTCGCTATGTCTGTCCGTCCGTCCTCGACTTACCGTCCTAACGGTAAGTCCTAGTAACATGAAACCTTGCATGAATATGTGTTATAATTACGTCGACAAAGTGCTACAATAAAATTATAAAACTATTTTTATTTAGGGTACCTCCCGGGTACATTCCGACGCCGACTGTCAAAAAAAATTCTACTAACGAAAAATTGAATTAAATTTGGTTGGATGGACCGGTTCGTTCCCGTTCATTCGTGAACGACAACTGTACAGTAGAAATGGTAGATTTCGCCAAAATAAACCATAAACAAAGGTCTTAAGAACGTCCACAGAGCTGACATCAACAGATTTATCCAAATTTTTGGTGACAGTTGAGTGGACGTGGACTGATGAGTGGCTACACGTCAAGTGGGGATTTTTTTTCTCGCGGCAACCCCATCGTGTGGGGTTTCATGAGTTAGATCTTTTAAAAATAATAAAGAGTTTCTAAGACGATTTTTTGATTTATTTTTCCGTTTGCGAGATTTCCACTTTAAAGGGCACTTTTTTGTAAAAACAGGGCGTCCCCCCCCCTCTAAACACTAAATGGCTGGATTAAAAAATCTGGAAAAATTCGTAATGGTGGTCCATATAATAAACTTTGAAGGAAAACTATAATGGATTAGATGACTTTATTAGTTCAGGAATTATGGGGGCTTGATTTGTAAAATGCGCTCACTTGGAAAACGTCATACAAAATTAACGCACTAATACGTAAACATAACAACTATCTATTGGATAAGATTTTAAATCTACGTAAGGATAATAAATTAATAATAAGGATAATGTGTTGTTTTTTTTGCAGAGCTCCTGTATCCACCTTCCAGTTCCAGCATCAAATATAGCAATGTACATAAGCTTGGAAAATTTGAGCTCAATCAGCAACCGGGAAGAGGGTCATATTTAACTTGCAAGATGTCATTGCAGACAAAAGGACAGGTGAAACGAATTATATTAATAATAATATTTATTTGGATATGAATATAACAAGTTTACACAGAGTACTAATGAAAACGATGATATCTGCAGAAATAATGAAACTGTGCAAATGTATCGAATAAGAAGTCCAAATTAAAAGCTTGCCAGCTTGAAAAATAGTCCAATTATATTAACGAATCATTTCAGGAATCTTGATTTACAGAATAAAAAGCTTTTACATTCCAATTTTGAGTAACGAAATACGTCACGTCAGATTGAAATTAAAGTTTGAACAAAACTAAATTACACTCCGGCCCAACTGACCGATATCATGTCAAAAACATTTTGTTCCATTCAAAAGGGATTTCGTTTATTACAAGTAACCAGAAATGTTTACTCTGCAACCAAAGCGCCGTGTGTTACTTTTTGTTTAATGCTTTTTTTATCAATTTTTCGCAGAAGTATTCTTATCTGATCAAACATTAATTTAGGCACATCAATCATCATGAGTGTGTGCGTTGATGCCTCTGTCGTGAGTTCATGTTTAAATATTGAAGAACTTGCTATGTATTTTTATTATACCTGTCAATCTTTCTTCGGTAGGTTTTATTATGTAGTCTTGTACGTGTGATGACGAATTAAGAATACGAAGTGTCCCCACTTCAAAAATCTCGTTGGAAAGTGGCGACCAAAGAACAAACTACGCAGTACAACACCAGTGTAATAAGATCGAAAACTGATAACCTATCCTAGCAGGATAAAACCAAATTTTTAAGTAGAGGCCTATGTTCAACAATGGATCTTAAAGGCTGTTGTGTGATGTAATTATGATGTAATGATGATGATGATGTAATGATAAGAAACTCATTAGGCAGTATAAAGCTTAAACTTCTACTACGCCTATCTCAGGTCAGGTCAGCCCATTTCTTATTAAGGCGCCAAGACAGACGATCTTGGTTTGTCTGTTTTTTCACGAGAGCTAAGTTCTGACCATGGAAGGTAATTCGAGGGAAGACGGATATGAGAAAACTAAGAGGGTTTTGAGTCCTGATCTACGGAACCATAAAAGTATCCTAAGTAATTCTTATATCATCAACTGAACAAAGAAGGAGAGACAGATAGATGCCGTACCGTAACTGTTTATATTAAAGCCTTTAATGAAAATCTGTAAATTTGAAATTTCAAAGATTTTCAGTAATAAGTTATTTCTACAGATAAATAAAGGTGACTTTGAAAATAATCTGTATGATTCCTGCCTTAGCATCTTATCGACATATTATTTTAAATCTTAAGAAAAAAAGAGACTGCTTACAAACATGTTCTACTAGCTTTCGCCCGCGGCTCCGCCCGCCTGTATCTTAATTATTGCAGTAAAAAGTAGCCTATATGTTATTCTGATATATAAGATATAATACTGTAAACTTCCATCTGAATCCGTTCAGTGGTTTTTGCGTGAAAGAGCAACAAATGTACATACATACATACTCACAAACTTTCGCGTATTACATATAAAACATTAGTAACGATTCTATGAAAATTTAATGAATAATTCTTCCCTTAGTAACCTTTCAGAAAATGTTATTCAGTTTCATTTGAAGAAATTTATAGCAAGCTAAATTGCGTGCTCCATAAAATGTAACGTATTCAATTCATTCAAAAGATCTATCTCATAAACAACACCCGACGTTAAACATAAAAATATATAATTTCAATTAGAAGGGCTATTCTCTATCTTCTACCCCATCGCTATTACGGATGTTCGAAAACACGGTTAAATTTTAGGATAACGTTCTTCGTGAAAAAGCCGGTATATTCTTGTCACGCAATTACATCGTCTAATGAACATTCTCATACAATTTTCAAATAGCTTTTGCAATGTGAATTTAGTTCAACAAAAAACTAAAGCTTGGTCAAAGAAAAGGTAGCAAAAATAATCTTAGAAAATTTTGATTAAAAACTTTCATTTTTATAAAGTTTGAGACCAGATTGTGAAACTAATAACATTTTTATTTTATTATTCTAGCGAGGTGTCGAGCAAGCATTCCTTTGGCCAGATGGTTACTCTCATTACAGAAAACCAGGGTTATAAACGTGCATTGACTTAGTCTCGTTTCCAGTAAAATCTTGTCTGAGCAAGGGTGTGTCATGATTTCGCTGTTATTGTACCGTCATCACTAGTACATGTTCAACATGATATTTCACAACATTTTTGGACATCTTACATACGTCATCTAGTCCCAAACTAAGCCGAGCTTGTATTATAGGTACCAAACAACTGATACAAATACATAAATTTTTATTTTTTGTAAATACATACAAATCGAAAACACCTAGACTCCGCAACAAATATTTTATGGATCACACAAATATTTGGTCTGAACCGGGAATCGAACCCGAGACCTCATACGCTAACCCTTCAGCAGCCGCATACTCTAACCACTTAAACTTACTTTTTACTACGATAAACGATATACACGCGGGCGGAGCCGGGGACGAAAGCTAGTATTGAATAAGTGGACAATTTCATGAACATTTTCTACACATTGACCTCCGAATTACTATCTATTAAGCCGACAGGTGACTAGTCAGTTGATTCTAAACTTGATGTATATTTCAGTTGAGTCTAAACTTAATATATATTTTATATATTTTTTTATAAATTCATAGCAGCAGCTAACTTTCAAAGCAGAAGGCAAAAAAATATTCCCTATAAAATGCTCAGTTAAAAATTATCGCTATTTCCTCAAAGCAACGGTAACTTGAAGATTAATTTACTCTACCTCTATTATCTTCAGTCAACGGTTCATTAATCTGGACGTTTAGAGACAGGAAGGAAAATATTATAAGAAAGGCATTAGGGATAATGCTTTTTTGTACGACGGAACTTTCAATCTATCAGAGGGTTTCGAAGGAAACCTAAATAATTATTTTACTATTTTTTTCAAAGACAACTTAGCGTTAGGAGTACACATTCTGTTTTTTACTGTAATAGGGACTTATTCGCGATAAAATTAAAAAGGTAACAGCGTCATCAGCGGGTGCAGTCGCCATCGGAAAGATGAAAGATGAAAGAAGACATTACAAGAAATCGACGTGATCAATTTTATCGCGAATAAGTCCCGTTTACAGTAAAAAACTTGAGTATGTGTAAAAGTCGCGAAAGTCTAAAAACAGTTATACAATCCTGTGCCGCGTGGGACTTTATAAAACGGATACAAAGAGTATAAAAACAATTTCTGGAACACACAAAGTGTTGTCCTACGTGGAATTTGAAACCACGTAGGACAACAGCCAACATTTGGCGGAGTAGATAGCGGCGTTTACCCTACCGCTTACGTTTATACTACCTAACCGCTTATAATCCTAGGCCAAACTTACAGTCGAATATTGGAATACTTTAGAATTTTTAATATCAATTTCTTCTTCAAATTCAATAGAAAATCTTGGAATAAGACGCTTGTAAAAGTTTCGAACAAATGTTTTTCTAAACGATTATCGGAGAGTTACAACTTTTCTCGTTACATTTAATTATCGTATTAATTACCAAACAAAATGCCGAATTGACACTCTCAGCGATTAGTATTCATGTATGATATTATTTGATTGAGCATAACTTGTATTGGACATTGGCGTTAAATTATTTTATGCTTAATAGGAAAATAAATGGTAGTAGGTGCAATATCGGATCTCCTTTCATTTATTTGGCGCATTTTTTTTTGTTTGTTATTTAATCAATCAGAGTAGTGTGCAATGGGAGGGTTCTATGTACAGATGTTAACTCTGATAAGCTGATGATGATTTACAGCTACTTTACATGTTGAAGAACATAAAATAATCGTAGAATTGTTATTAATTGATCTTGTTGCTTCATCCGTGTCTTTTTTTCGTTTCGAGAAATCGTTCCAACTTATCTTCACGGATCCGATATCGAAAACGATCAATGATTTAAGAATGATTTCCCATACATACGTTTCATATATCTGCACAGATAAGTTTTTAACGAAATTAAGTTGAACCGCTACACATGTTTCGAAAAAACGTTCCAACTTCAGATTAACGGGCATTCAAACATTAAACCAAAGCCAAATAAACGTTACTCATTACAGTTTACAATATTTAAATCTGAAGTCCAATTACAACTGTACTTAGCTTTTAATGATTTCACACTTCACTAGAAAATATTCTATTCTTCAGATGTTTGCATTAGTGATCGCAGTTGTAAATTCAAGATATTATTTGTGTTGAAAAAAAATAAGTTTCAGAGCATAGTATTCGGATTAGTAAGAATATTCTTAAAATTTGGATGAATAATTTTAATATTCATCTTAATTCAAGTGATTTCGTAGATGATAGGCATTAAAAATGACTTCATGACTTCATTTTAGTAAACCCTGACTTTTACTAGTCCCGGTTGATTGATCTACCAAAAGTATATAAGAGTAATAATTGAATTCTTAGCTTGAATATTTACAATTTGAAGTAAACTCCCAAGTCCAGTAGTGTCTAGACTGCACAATAAAAAAGATATCAAGTACGAAATATCTTAAAACGACACTTTCTAAATAGCAATTAGGTAAACCCAAAATAATTGATAAGCATCTTTCCAATTAAAAAAAGATTTAAGTAAACGGTTTTATTTAAGTAGACACATTTATTTATTATTAGCTTTTGCTCGCGGTTCCGCCCGCCTGTGTGTCGGTTATCGTGGTAATAATTTTACTAAACCTTTCTCTAGAATTAAATTATCTCTATGCCAAATTTCATTGAAATTAGTGCAGCGGTGAAAGCATCACAAACAGACAGACTTGCAAATGAAAATATTAGGATAGACTATCAAATATTATCAGACAGCATTTTAAAACACCATAGACTCTACGACCACCTTTAATAAAACGAAAACATGAAGTTATAAGTACCCATCAACATCCAACACATAACTTTTCGCTTTAAATTAAAAATAATATCGTCAAATATATTATTGTCTGCAAATCAAATTTGTGTAATACGTTTCATTATAAAACATGTATTCCGAATTAAACAAACTCGCTATCATAAATTGACATTACGCCGATATAAAACGAGATTTATCAGTCGTTTTCATTTTCTGTCATATCCCGCAGGGATTCAGATATTTTGTTTATGGGTCGGTCCTAATGGAGTTTTATTTTGATTATATTATGATTTCACACTGAAAATATAAAGGTTAAAATTTTGGAATTGAATTTCTTTGTTAATTTCTAAGTAAAAATTTACAAATACTGACAATGACGTTTGTTCATGACGGTTTTCCTGTTCCAGTGGTAGGTAGCAAACGATCCCACCTTCCCTATTTCCGTATGTTCTAGATAAATAGATAGATTTGCACACTAAATTACAGAGTTACAAAGAAAAAGAAACACAATGATCAAATATAGAGTGTACAAAAGGCGGCCTTATTGCTAAAAGCAATTTCTTTTAGGCAACCTTAGGATGAATCAAATGTTGTAGAGAGACAGTAGTAGTTGAATATGCATTTTTGAACCTACTATTTGCTTATTTACTATTTGCTAGGAAAGCCCCTGGGTCAGATCATATAACAACAGAAATCCTTGTCGCTCTCGGTGAACAGGGCACTGACCTTCTGCACAGTATCTGTAACAACATCTGGAACACTGGCATATGGCCCCAAGACTGTACAGAGTCAATCATTCTCCCCCTTCATAAAAAGGGCTCCACAAAGCTATGCGACAACTACCGCACCCTCGCACTAATTTCGCACGCCAGCAAAGTTCTGCTTCACGTTATAAATGCGCGCATCAGCCATTTTCTGGATTGGCAAATACCGCAGGAACAAGCAGGTTTTGTGAAGGGCAAGGGAACCAGAGAACAACTACTAAACCTAAGGCAAATCGTTGAGAAATCCTATGAGTTCGACACCCCAGTAGTAATATGTTTTGTGGACTATAGCAAGGCCTTTGATTGCGTGAGATGGGACTGTTTGTGGGGGATACTGGGCGAAATGGGCGTACCGCAACACCTGACAGCTCTGCTTCGGTCGCTCTACAACAACAGCAATGGTGTCGTCAGGGTGGACCAAAATCACTCTAAATCGTTCTCGTTCGGAAAAGGAGTACGCCAGGGCTGCATATTGTCTCCAATTCTTTTCAATATATATGGCGAATATATCCTTAGGCGAGCACTCGAGGGCTGGGACGGCGGCATATCCATCGGCGGCGTCAAGCTCTCGAACCTTCGATACGCAGACGATACCACTCTCCTGGCAGCGGATGAGTCTGAGATGCTCGCTCTACTGAGCAGAATTGAGGTAGCCAGTCAGGATCTAGGGCTTGGAATTAACAAAGCCAAAACTAAAGTCATGGTGATTGACAGGACTGGTAAACTGGAACTCACGGGGTCGCTTAAACTTGAGGTGGTTGAGGACTTCGTCTACCTTGGTTCCAACATCAGCAATACCGGATCATGCGAAAAAGAAATAAGGAGACGCATTGGCATGGCCAAAAGTGCAATGTCCGACCTGGATGGGATTTGGAAAGACCGTAACATCTCCAAGAGAACAAAAATAAAATTGGTACAAACCCTCGTCTTTCCAATATTCCTTTATGGTGTCGAGGCCTGGACGATGAAAGCGGCCGACCGTAGGCGCATTGATGCCTTCGAGATGTGGTGCTGGAGAAGACTACTGCGGATACCCTGGACAGCTCACCGCACCAACACCTCTATCCTCAAGGAGCTTGCAATCTGTGAGCGCCTGTCATCCCTGTGTCTCCGTAGGATCCTGGGATACTTCGGCCATATTGCGAGGAGGGCCGATGATAGCCTCGAAAGGTTAATGGTGACTGGCAAGATCAAAGGGAGGAGACCCAGAGGCCGCTGCCCGTTGCGCTGGACAGACCAAGTTGGCTCCTTTCTCGGATGTACGATCCATGCTGCTCTGCATGCTGCCCGGAACCGACACAAGTGGCGAACCGCCATTCACAAAACTTTAGCAAGTGAGGGTCACGACCCTCAGAACTGAGGATAAGGAGGAAGGAGGATTTGCTTATTATTATGTACTACGTTCTAGAGAACATATATTTATATCTGTTTACTGCTTGTCTGGTTATCCCAATCATCATCATCATCATCAACAGCCGTTAACAGTCCACTGCTGGAAATAGGCCTGTCCTTTGAAAGGAGGTTTTGGCCTACTTTACCACGCTGGCCAGGCGGGTTGGTAAAGGGGTTATTTCAAGTTTTCCTTCTCTTGGCAGTGATGTTAGCTGCTTATTTGTTCGCCTCTTACGAAACCCAAGGAATGAATAGGGGTGGTAACACTTTGTATTCTTAATCCGTCACCAACCGGACTTATCTTTAGGGTTATCCCAATAATGTAGTAGAAGATTTCTCTATATGTTATAGTAAAACCTTCTTGTACGACGAAACCAAATTATATATAATAACAAGTTTGTATATTACCGAAGTTTGTTTCAATAACAACTTAGAACAAAAGCCATGTCTTACACCGTCGTTACAATGACTTATTGTACTTCCTACGCTTTCTCTGAAACTGGTTCAAACTAATATCGAAATCAGTGCACATATACACTAAATACTTCAAAAAAGTTTTGCACTGTGTACTTACCTTTATTTAAGAGGCTTTCACTAATTAAACTTATACACTATTTGGACGACATATTATGGTGATATATACTCCGTGCTTATACCCGAGTGGCTCTAGGTGATTGGAAACAATCACCGAGGGTAAGCAATGATGGCTCGGTCAGACATAGATGGGTGACCATTACTGGCATGAAATCTTATGAGCGTTTCCGTGATTCTTAAGTCAAGTTAAGCAGTTGATCCCGGTTGTTATTATAAGATAGCAGGTGTGAAGCTCCCAAAAACATCCTTAGCCACAATCCTTCCAGTCTCCAACCCGCACTCGGGGGGACAGCGTGGGAACGTATGGCCTTAACCCTCTCCTGAGAGGAGACGCAAGCCCACTAGTGGAACATTATGGGTTGTTGATTGATTGATATTATGATTTGTATTCTGTTAAATAACAGTTCTAAATTTAATGAGTAACTATTTTTCGTTGCATTGATTTTTTTTGTGAATATCGCGTTATTTATTCATGCGGTTGTGTTTTGTTGGTGAGTGCGAGACCAAAGATACAACTGAGCAGATGCATGACAATATTGTTGGATACCTTACTACATTATCTGTATTTGTAACAGAATAAATAAATAAATAAATATTTCGGACATCTTATACACAACATTAACTAGTCCCAAATTAAGCAGAGCTTGTGTTATGGGTACTAAAAAACTGATGCAAATACATAAACATACTTTTTTTTTTCGAAATACATACACATTATACATAGAAAACACCCAGACTCAAACAAATATAATCTCAATAAAAAAAAGAATCTCTTCACTCTGGTAAAAATCTCAATCTCCACTTACTCTCGCTGCGGTTGTAGAAGCTTAAAGGATGGAAACGCACTTGTCACTCTAGAACACAGTGGTGTTAACGTGTATTTAGAAGAACCCACCTAGTTAGTTACTTTATACCTAAAAACAGACTTTCTCCTTTTACTCAGTCTGAAAGTTGGAAAAGGTGACAGAAAAGTTCCCAAATAATAATAAAAATATATTTATTTTGGCACAAAACAGTCATTAACAAAGAGTAATTTATAGATGTACCTAATAACAGACAAGGAGTACCCAATAGTTAATTGAACAAATTTAGAACAATTCACAGATCGTAGCTTCAAATAACTTGCAGAAGTGACAGAATAAAAAATGTCATAACGTTTAAGACATTAGAATATAACTAAGTTATCAACTTATGTTTAGACATATTTTTTGTCAAAGTTTTATTGAAGAGGTCAATGTCAATTGATTACTTTGTTATACAAATTACAATAATAATGTGTAATAAATTTTGAATTATCTGAATCAAATTTCATGAAATGTTAAACAATTACCTTCTACTACGATTGTCATTTTCAGTTTAAACAAACACTGAATGTCTAGCGTCCTCAATATACCGATATTTTAGCACTTTGTTAAAACCTTGTTAAAACCTTTAATAACATACAACCGATCAATCATCGCGTCCCTATCTGCTTCGGACATAGCCACGTTTTTATCTCGTTTCGGATAAAACAGAAGCGAACATTTATTAAGTACATTAAATTTAAGGATCAAACTGACTCTCACTTGACTACTCAGTATTTCGTTGGTGAATGTGAAATTGGAGGCCCAAAAATAATACATTAGCATCTTACGCCACCATAGGTCACCATGCTTTTTTGTCTGTGATCACCAATCTTGAATTCTACTCATGCTTTCCATCAAGCAGGGTAGAGTCACTTTGGCAGACATAAATCTATTTTTAAAAGGAACTGATATGCATAGTCCTCCCTCATAGCAAGTGCAAGGATATCGATAGATTGCTTAATTATATCTGATACTTATATCTTAAAAATATAAGTACACATCATAAGCAATCCCAGACACAAATAAATTTAGGCACCAACGATACAAATTTCAATACACATCAAACATCAAATAGTACCTAATCAATAATCCCTCGGAACATGTTGAATGAGAGAACGCCAATTAAAACTGGACTGCAGTGTGACATCGGAACTTTGTGCATTTTAGAACCATTTAGAAACATGCTTAAATGATACTACTGTATTTGTGATTGGGTGACGCCTGTCGCTTGAATTTTGCACGATGCATAATTTACGCTTCAACTGGCGAGCTGTTACATTTGATTTAGCTTTAGGCGGTTTTCAAATGGGTCTGGTTAAGCTAAACTATTTATAATGAAATTCTACGGTATTTAATATATTTGTAATGAAATTCAACGGTAATTAGTTTTTTTGTAATATATCAAAGTACTGAGTTTGAGTGAAAGCAGAAGAAATGAAATGAATTTCCATTCATCATGCAAGATGTTGAATATTTATATTTTATACTTTAGAATATATTAGTCAAAAAGTTATCGAAATTTTGAACATTTAGATTTATCTACATGTTCCGTAGGTAAATCTATAGGTCCAGTATATCGTCATCTTTCCGTTTTTTTTAACTTCTTTCTTTATTTTATAGTAGAACCATAATTAGAAGAGTAAAGAGTCATACGACAATAGCAGAATATATTATTATTATTAATAATAATAATAATCTATGACTCGAAGTCACAGATGCTCTGCCCCCTAGATATAAACAAGCGAGGCGTTTGAGCTTTGCGAAAATCTACTATCAATCTAAAAGAACGTAGATTCTATTGCACTGTTTTTCATTGTAACAACTTTTCTATTTCTATCGCTGTATTAGAAGTAAGTATTACTCGTTTTATACGTTATTCATTCCGGTGCTTTTCGAAATTCAAAGCTACATGTGTCAGACAGAATTATTTATTAACACAAACCTTGAATCAACACGACTTTTTTTGAAAGCATATGGTATTGACGGCATTTGATTGCTCCGTACGTGATTACAAGCTGACAACTGGGCCCAGTCTCTGGGGGAAAAATGTTTCATTGGTCGAAACGGTATCTTTATTAGAGGTTTCAGTTTGCGAGTAATTCTATTTATGTCCTAGTCTGTATTTGAAAATTTACAATACGCACCTTAAAGAAACATGAAAAATGCTGCGACTTCTAGGCTCGCAATCAGGATTACAATCCACTAAACCGAAAAGTGTGTGCCAATTAAGTTTTAAAATTTATTTAATATTGTACTTTGTACATCGTTGGACTTTACGCCTAAAGTATTCTCTTGCTGTCAACCTTAGGGTGTTATAAATATATTGTAAGGAAGGTTATAATTATAATCAATGAAAATATACACATCATACTTATCCAAATTTTTTAAGAAATACACAATCTCAACACAACTCAACACTCGCTTCATTGATTCTTAAAAGTCGACTCTCGCACTAGTAACAGAAACTATTTCGCGAGAGATATACATACAAACATATACTGCAAGGACACAAAACACACCCAGACTTATACAATTCGTGGATCACACAAAGCGTTATCCTATACGGGGATCCAGTCCAAAACACTCAGAATAGTAGAAAGTAGCGAGGTAGCTTAAACTACTATGCCATCAGTGCAGGCCAATCTTTCTTACACTGTAACTACAGTCTTGCAGTTTATAACCGTTTAAAAAGGTATGTACACTTTAATGGGGGTTTTAAATTACTCAATTTCACTTGCAATCGCCGGCCCTTTGTAATCGTTATCGTTAAAAGTCCATTCACGGTCTAAAACGCAGGGTTCTGACCCGCAGGATTAGTGTTATTTATGTTATCGAGAGAATTACGTGTTTTGTATTAACAACATACAACTTCAGTAATATTTAGCAAGAATTGTATTTACAATAATCGTTCTAGGCCAGAGCAAAGTTTTATTTCAGTTCATGTTGAATGAAAAGCTAGAAATGAGAATCACACTAATAAATTGTTATGTTTGATTGATGTTCTTGTTAGATTGTGAAATGTATAAATGACATCCTACTTGTTAATTTTAATTAATAAGTACTTCTAGCTAATATGATGATCTCAGCCTGATCACCTCATTTCTGATACGATCATTTCCTTTCTTTAAACACAGAATCGATAGCAGAAGGGATAAACGTGTTCTTGAGTGGGGATCATGTCTGGGCAAACGTAGTGTAGAATGCCCACAGGCCAGGTGGAGTGAAGATATGCTAGAGATGGCTGGCAGAAGCTGGACTGGAAGTACTTCTTTTTTCATTTGTTTTTTTTTTTGGATAATATGCATTGTCAGATTTTTCTATGACATATTGATTAAAAGTAAGAAAGAAAAAGATCCTGAATTAAGTATAAGTGACAAAGGGTAATAACATTGTCACAGAACCGATAATCGCTGGAGTGAACGTGTTCTAAGTATTAACCACGTCTTGGCAAATACACTATGAGGCACCTTCAGAAGGAATTCCGTAATGGAGCCAGGAAGCAACTGGATGAAAAACATACAGATCTTAACACACCCCGAGTTGTGTACCTTTAAAGAGGCCTATATGTAGCAGTGTACTACGACTAATTATGATGAAGAAACCTTGATGACCGCTTCAAAAGGCCTTGTATAAAAAACTATACCGTATAATCGTTGAGGATTAATAAACATTTTTGCAGTAATCAAATAAACATTAATGATTTCTGTTTCAGCAAAAATAAAAGTAAGAAAAAATACACAAATTGTATTTTAATTACCAGTAATCTCTGTTTATCCTCGATTTCCCACAGACCAATATATAAACTCATCAATCTTTAAGAAATCTTATACTAAATCTTGAGATAAGTACAAAAAGTGTCGAAGTGAAGGTAGGAAGGGAAGTGAGGAGTTTTGAACCAGAAGTAATTGACTCCATTATAATGATCATACTGGCCAGATACCGAAGATTCTTTAGACTGATCTGCTTAGATATTCTTGAAAGATACAGGTTGGAGAATTTTAACAACTTTACCTAATTAGGAAAAGCGCATGCAAAAGAACAAAAAAGTGAAAAATAAAATATAGGGAGTAACGATCGGTGGTCTTGTCGCTCAAGGATGGGAAGAAGATGAGATTGTGCGAGTGCAATTTTAGTGTTTTCATAGACTACTGATATGTATGGAAATCGAACTCATCACCTCCGGCTTAGCAGACACGGCATCTAACAATTTGACTAAGTATTTCAATATTCCAGATTAACCTAAATCAAGGAAATCAATATAGGTTTCTCGGTTAGGTACCTAATAAGAGTTTTACAAAACAACAAACTTAAACATAAGAAATCCCCTCACGTTTTGTAGTCAAGGCTATCTCAGTTATCTATTACTATCCATTATCGTCCCTAGTGTACTCAAACCGAATTCATGATCGAGTTCACAAGGAAATATAGCCTTTATACAAATTACTGTTCTCTTTCATAGAGATATATCATTTAGATTAACATTATTATGTATTGATTTGCAAATTATTAAGTGTACAATATCAAAAGGAAAAAGCAGCTTTGTCATACAAACACGGATTTAAATTACTAATTTGCTATACAGTGATTTTCAAAAAAAGGAAAATAAAATATAAAATGTTTTTTTTTTTTCATTTGATGCCTACCAATGTGACTCCACTCTGCCTTATGGTAAGCATGAATGGAATCCTAGACTGGGGGCCACCAGACTGCCTGCGATGCAGTAAGTATTGCTTTTTTGAGATGCTTTTTCACACCCCTCTTAAAGGATCCGGGATCATAATGGGAAGGAAACACCTGGGATGGTAGCGAGTTCCAGTTTTTAACCGCTCGGCATAGAAAAGAAGAGCTAAACCGTTTAGTTCTAGTGCGTATTTCTAAAGCGGTGACTTCCAAGGCCAGCACGTGTATTCATGTAAAGGAAGGGAGAAGGTGGGATCAGTTGGAAGAGCTCATCAGAACACTCCCCGTGGTAAAGGGGATAAAGGACTGCCATAGTAGCGATATCTCTTCGCAAGTGCAAAGGCTCGAGGAACTCGGTCCCTTCGGGGCTATCAAAGCAAACTTGTGAAGGTATAATAAAAAGAAAAGAAAAACTATACAGTTTGCTATATTCTAACCGACTCTAGTTCTGCGATAGACTTGGTTTAATTATTTATTATCATCAACAAAAGCATTTAATAGTCGACTACTTTTATGTCCAGTAGTCAACTATAAGAGGCTTTTGATGATGATGATAAATCTCTTTAGAAAGGAGATTTTGGCCTATTACACTACTCTGATCGGGTTATTTACTAATATATTGTTTTTCTTCAAGTTTTCCTTTTCGCAGTGAATCTATCCTGCATAGTTTGCTATCTGAGTCGCCTCCAACGACACAAATGAATTTTGAAATCTGTTACTATACAGACTGTTAAGTTCCTGGTTTGTTTTAAGTAAGAATACATTTACAATAGTCTTTTTAACGCGTGACACCGAAAGAAGGGGAGTCTTGAGGTAGATAACTGAGTCAATAATGAACAGAAACACAACAATTTCTGGGTTTCAAAAGTCTTCTAGGAGCCATATAAAAAAAAACACAACCGATTCATAAGAAAATCTCATATATAAAATTATCGTGTCACAATGTTAGTGACCATACTCCTCCGAAACAGCTGGACCTATGAAAAGTGTGCATATCAGGTAGGTCTGAGAATGGCCCACATCTATTTTTCATACCCCTAGGACGCGAGCTGAGCCGCAGGCATCAGCTAATTTACACATAATAATTGTTTTCAAGGAATAATCATTCAAGAATAATATTTATCTTGACATCCCGTGTAAATAAAACAGCGAATACTACCAGTAAGAAATAACTAAATATCAAATAAGTACTCGAAAGATCTTAATAACAGTGTTAAAGGCAATTAGAAGTGTTAATTGCAATGCCAAAGTAACCCTTTGAACTCAAAACATGCCGCCTCCATTAGTACGATATAACATCCTGGCTGTATAACTAATAACTCAAGTTGAACGTGTGGAGTCAGGATTCCTCAAAGGCAATTCCCAACAGTACATCTCGTCAGTTATCTATATTAAATATAGTAAAATTCTGTTTATGTTTTTTATACAGGTTTATCTATAATTGGTTGTTAGGATTGTAATAACCTATTTTACACAGAAATATATGACTTTGTGTAGTATAATTAATTATAATGGATGATGATTTATACAACTGTTTAGGCAGTTTTCAACTGAATAATTTTGTTGCGGGTTCCAAGATATTTAAACTGTCCAGTTTTAAAAAAGGAATGAAAAATTATAACATCTTTTCTTTCGATCACATACTTCTCAGAAACGGCTAAGTCGATTCTTATGACACTGTGTGTTTATTTCTTAAGCCTGAGAATAGGACATTTATTATATTTTATATCACTAGGTAGTAATGGATGGAATAAGCTGCGTGCATCGGTTATTGAAATTACAAAATAAAATTATAAGAAATCCTACAAAATAAATAAGAAATCCTAAACCAAAAAAATACAATTAATGCCTATCGGTTACATCTTTCAACCATCGCAAGTCTTCCTTTCACCGCCGACTTTTCATTCATGAAAAGTGAAATATATAAATTTCCTTTTTATATAAAGCCATAGAGCATGGGAAAATTTTCTTTTCTAAGTAAAATAACCTCGGCTACAGTATTATAAGTTACAATAATGGTGCCCATGACAAAAGATCGATCAATCAGTTGGTGACAACCCTGACAATGTAAGCGATTTGTTCGTAATATATTACATACCAGTTTTGGTCCGCGGCTCTGCCCCCATTACTCACTGGTGACACAGAATACATAATAGTACCAGTACAGAAGCTTCACTCCGAAAAGTAAATTAAAGAAATAGGGACCCTTGGTGTCATTACATTAAGTTCAATTCAGATTGCACAGCGCCGAAGCACCTACGATTATATTTACCTTTTTTTTTTTTTTTTTTTTACGCGGGGAATGCTTTTCGCACCATACCCTTCTTGGGGGGGACAAGGAAGGGTGTGTGTGGGACTCCCGGGCAACCGGTCTACCCACTAAACCCCGCGGCGGCCTACCTCGGCAGCTCAGAGGAACACCAGGATCGCAACAGCGGCATCTGGTGTCCCCCCTGCCATACCCCACAAATGGGGTACATCCCGGGATGACTGGACTCACCTCCAGGGCAGGGCGCTGTTGCGCCTCTCACCGCTCTGTGCAGTACGAGGCGGAACATCGACCCACCTTAAACGACACCCCCCGGCCGCACCGGGGGTGTCACCTGTCTCGGGTCGTTTGCAGCGGTCACACCTCCCCAGGGTGTGACCACAGCGACCATTAGACGACGATTGGGGAACTAGCGACCTCTGCCGCGTCCCCTTCGCCGCCTCCTTCGAGCGGGATCGGCCCTTTCCCGATCTCGCTCTGCGGACTCCTTCTGGAGCATAACATTCTCACAGAAGGAGACCGCGGCTTCCCATCCCTCGCCACTCGCCAGCATTGCCGCGATCAATGCTGGCGGTGACAGGTTTCGTCCGATCTGTCCGACCAGGACTCGACGCTCGGATTCCCAAGCAGGGCAGTCCTCTAGCGTGTGCTGGGCGGAGTCCCGGTCAGACCCGCAATGATGGCATTGTGCTGTAGCCTCCCGTCCTATTCGATTCAGATACTCACCGAAGCAACCGTGCCCGGTGAGTATCTGAGTTAATCGGTAGGTGACACAGCCGGTCCTCTCTACCCACGCTTCGAAGTTAGGCAGAACGGCTCCGACAGCGCGCTGGCTAGCACAGCCCTGGATTTCAAGCCGTGCCTGCCAATCCCGCAGAACTTGAGCATGTCCGTTCCGCCGTAGCATTTCGGGCTCATGATCCGGCGCTGTCCCCTCGCCATTCCGACCGACAGAACGAATTTGGTCGTAGACCATCGTATACATGTCGGCCAGGATGTCGAAGGGTGGAGATCGCGCCAAGACCGTCGCTGCCTCATGCGAGATGGTGCGGTAGCCCCGTACGATCCGTATGGCCATCAGCCGCTGCAGACTCCTAAGTTGAGCCTTGCAGCGGGAGGAACCCGCCAGGTCCTCAGACCAGACGGGTGCCCCATAGAGGACCATGGACCGCACGACGCCCATGTAGAGGCACCGAACCTCCTCCCTTGGTCCCCCGAGATTGGGCAGCAGACGATGTACTGCCCCTGCTACCCCTCGAACTCGGGGGACTAATCGCCCGAAATGCTCTTCGAAGCTCCACCGACTGTCCAGGACGAGGCCAAGGTACTTCATGTACTGGCCCACCTGGACTTCAGTGTCACCCACCCGGAGGCATGAGCTGGGTGGTTCCTGGCGCTTACGTAGGCCGTGGAACCATATCGCCTCAGTTTTATGAGGCGCCACCCTTAGGCCCAGCTCACGAATCTTTTCTACAACGCAAGCCACTCCCTGCTCGGCGAGCAGAAGCACCTCCTCAAAACGTGACCCTCTAGCCAGTATTAGAGTATCGTCCGCGTAGCAGACAATACTTAGGCCAGAGGGCAGAACAGTGCGAAGGACCGCATCGTATGCGAGGTTCCATAATAATGGGCCTAATACAGATCCCTGAGGAACCCCGCAACACACTTCCCTTCGCATTTCCATCCCGTTCCGATCGACAAATTTCACAGTCCTGTCGCGTAGATAGGCATCTATGACAGCCCGCAGGTAGGGCGGCACCTCGTGATATACAAGAGCCGCCCTGATTGCCTGCCAGGGGAGGGTGCCGAAAGCGTTAACGATATCAAGGCTAACTGCCAACGCCACCCCCCCCGATCGGACTGCCGACTCCGACAGGGAGCGAACACACCTGATAGCGTCCACTGTAGAACGCCCCTGCCGGAATCCAAACTGGCAATCCGAAAGATCGGGGCCTACTCGCGACAGGTGCCCGCTGATACGGTCAGAGATCACCCTCTCAAAGAGTTTCCCCGACTCGTTCAGCAGGCATATCGGTCGGAACGAAGATGGCAAATCTGCAGCCCTTCCTTCCTTTTTTAGGAGCACCAGTCTTGCTACTTTCCACCCGAGAGGGAACATACCGAGGCTAAGACACTTCGTGAAAATCTGCCTCAGTTTGTCCCCTAGCACCGACAGAGCTATTACCAACGCCCGACCTGGAACACCATCAGGTCCAGGCGCGGTGTTGCGGGAAGCCAGCCGCCGCACGGCTCGGTCCAACTCTTCTTCCGTCACTTCATACTCGTCTGACCACATTTGTAGATACAATTATGACGGAGGAGTCAGGGGACTGTCCTGGACCCTTGGGAACAGCGTGTCTAGCACTCTTTCCAGGAACTCCGGGTCCAGGGTTTCCGTCAACGGAGGGACCCATGGTCTGAGTTTCCCCAGAACCATTTTATAAGGTCGCCCCCATGGGTCCCTATCCAGTCCCGCGATGAGCTCTTTCCATGACCGAGCCTTGGCCTCAGCGATTGCATCGCTGAGAGCCTTAACGGCAGCTCCATATTCCCGCCGTGCTCCGTCGATCTCCTCGACTGTGGCTCGCCGTCTTCTCCGGGCTCGAAGGTACGGGCGGCGCAATCTCGCGACGGTCGATCTCAGCCGCGAGATCTCCGCGCTCCACCAGTATGCTGAGCCCTTTCTGGCTGGCCTGACTCGGGGCATTGAGACGTCACATATTGATGACATGACGCTCCCAAACCAAGCCGCCAGTTCCTCTGGATCGGATGAAACCCTTTCCTCTGACCAATCCGAGACGTGGGATGCGGCTACAACCATCTCTTTGTTGAGCCGTTTAAGGGACCATCGTCGCGGAGGTTCTCTATTCTGGTGGTGTGGGCGGCCAGAGCGGCGGAGTGACACATCGAATACGATGTGCCGGTGATCAGACAGGCTTACCACTTCCTCCGCCACTCGCCATCCTGACACCAGGCGCACTGCAGAGGGAGTCGCCCACGACAGGTCGACAATCGACTCCCCCTGCCACCGCACACAGGTACTGACTGAACCCCGATTTAAAAGTTGAAGATTCAGTTCAGCCGCCCACTCCAGGATAGCCTCTCCCCTCGCGTCGTCCCGGGTGTCGCCCCACTCCCTTGAGTGGGCGTTGAAGTCTCCCAGGACGAATACCGGACGGGAGGCGTAACTGCGAATGCAGATCGCTAACACGTGCAGGTATGCCTCATATTCGGCTAGGCCACGATTGGGAGAGAAGTAACAGCCTACCACCACTGTTACTCCCCACTCGACTGCCACATAGCCCGCGCCTTTTTTCAAGAGAGAACAATGAAGGCCTTCCCCACCCGGCCAATAGATGGCCGCTGAACCGTCGGACGCCCCGAACCAACGCGGATGGTCTGGGACGGAGTATGGCTCTGCAATGACTGCCAGGGCAACTGACTGCTCCGCCAGCGTCTGGATCAAGAGATCTTGTGCTGCGCGGCAGTGGTTGAGGTTGCCCTGGAGAACCTTTGTTTGAGATGGGAATTTTAGGCCTCCATTGGCTCTCCCGTCGAGTTACTACTCGACACTGGCAACCCCGACTGAGCTAGGGAGGGTTGAGACTGGGTCTCTCCCCTCTTTTTCTTTGGTGGGCAGCAGCTCTTGCTACTAGATCCGTCCGTAATTTTTTTATTATTATTTGTGTTCAAAGGCATAACTAATCCCACGAGTATGGGGGAAATGTAGTCCATCCGAGCGGTGCCCCCTGCACCCGGATAAGCCTATATACTGTGGAGGTCGGCCGGTATCCACAGATTTTAACGACTTTGCTGTCGGGTGTTATAGACTGTCCTTGTCGTGGGCCGGCCAATTAAGGCAAGCCCTTCGGTCAACAGGTTCCCAGCGTATCCTCCTGGAGCCATCAGTCGGGTCGTTGTTGAGTCCTTGTTGGTTACGAAATGCAAGAGGTTGGCTAAGCCTCTCTCACCGGCGGCAACCAAGTGCCTGTCAACCCCTGATTGAACAGTGTGCTGACCCGCTGCACGATTCCCTATGAATCCTACTCCCGACCTCTGCCTTCACTCATCCAGTCTTCTCTGATGAACAGAGAAGTACTGAGAGCGATCCCCCCCTTGTCGAGTTATTCGCCAACAGCCAATACACATCCCTTAAGGGAAGTCAATGACTGCCGCCCAGGGTGCACCGGTCTCCTGTTTCCGTTCCCCACAGACACATTGGTCGGAAAACAACAATTGAAGACGCACGTGGAGGTTACTCGACCAGCACCCCACGATTATATTTACCTACAATTGCTATCTCTTTCTATCTTGTAACTCTTATCTGTTCAACGATATTAGGGTCGTCTTCTTTTAAAAATAATTTAAATATAATTAATGTCTTTTTTCTATTACTTTAGTGAACAAATTACTTTTCAAATAAAACTAACGTTGTTAGTAGCACTTATAATTTATTCGCGAATACCTCCATACGTTTTCGATACTGTTGCGAGAAGTGAGACAGCCTGATATTACTTAAAGATGTTGACTAACGTCGTGGTATAACTACTTTAGGTACTTTTTTCAATAAATTACGGTTGAAATAATCGGAACGACATACGTAGGACGCAAAAATAGTAGTTCAGGAGGCAATACCTAAAGACTTAATATTGGTTCAAACTATATTTTTAATATTGTTATTTTATATTTTGGTATTACAGTGTAGGATTTCGCACTCTTAGACTTAGAATAGGACGACGCGCCATAATCCTAGTCCAAGAGCTATGAGCTAGTTTATGTTAGTTTTTGGACAAATGGTAAGTCGTTATTTCAAAAGAAATTAAATACACTTCAGTAAACATAAATATGTTTATTAAAAATTATATTATAATTGCTTAACTGTCAAGTATTGTTTGATAGTTTTTTTCATTTTGGCATATGTACCTTGTATACATACATATGCATTTAGTGAAAAGCGGTTATTTTAGTATTACAAATAGACACTCCAATTTTATTTATTTCTATAGATAATCTCTTGGTCTGTCTATTTAAAGAAATGTCACTATAGCTCTCAGACTAAAAATATCAATCGTTAACCTACTTGACCACGTTATCGTAGGTACTTTTTTGTTTAAACTTTTGTTTTATTATAAATATAAATGGTGTATGTTACACGAGAGGGAGTGAGTGCAAATTCGTTCAAAAGTGTAGTCTTTCTCCACAGTACAAAATAAAATAATAAAATACAAAATACCGTCATTACACTTGTTGTGGTTTTAATACAACAAAAGTGACTTACCTTTCAATATCGTAGATTCCTTGTTTTGCCTTTTATTCAAACATCCGTAAACAGAGCAATATCTCTTATATGGATTAGAATATCGAGTTTTGTGATTAGTTGCCATTGTGGGTATCGAAAGTATATACAAAAATTTATATAATGCGCGAGAGCGACGCGGCGACGCGTATCGCGCGTAAGTGACAACCCTGGCCTGCGCGGCAGGCAGGCGGCCGACTATACCTAAAGTGCGGAGTGACACCCCCCTGCTGGTGATGTAGCTTTCCGTAACAATATTCGTGAGAATATAATCCTGTAATAGTTGATTACCAATTTTAGATCCTATGCCATTTTCTAAACTAAGCAGAGTTTGTACCATGGATTCTAGAAAACTGATTTAAATACTTTTATGTTTTTTTTTGTAAATACATAGTGGAAGGTGACCCTTCGTACGGTTTTTACATTTTATTTTTTATTTTTTTTTATTTTTTCATGAATCAATCACCTGACAGCTTTAATTTATAGTCTAACTATCTGAGATTCATTTAAAAAAACAACAGATGATTTCATCTGATATTCCAACCATAATTATGATTTAAAGAAAATCTGGAATTTGTACGAATCTGCCCCAACAACGGGGCACCTATGTACAGTGTTAGGGGTACCTTCGTACGCTGTGGGGTAGTTCGTACGTGCGATTAAAATAACACATATAAATCAAAATTCTTTTATTAGCAATGAAATTAAAGACAAAAATAAAGTTCATGAGATCTTGGAGCCAAGACTTTAGGAGTAGTTTGAACGGTAGATACACCTGATTCGTCGAAATTAAAGATTCTGTCAGCAGTTAAAGTTGTGTTTTCGGGTTTGCGTAAACTGAGTTCCGGGTTTCTTCTGCGAAAACCATACATCCATTCTTTCCCAGTCATCTTATCTTCTTCCCACTTTGCTGGATATTTCAAACTCAAAGATTTGGCATACTCGTATGCTAACTTTCTTACTTGAATTGTCGTAAGCTCATAATGTATCTTACAACATTTGATGATATATTCAATTAGCGGTTTTTCTTCTTTCATGGAAAAAACTTGGAAACATGTATATTTAGAGTCAAATGTACGGTTGCTTGACCCTTCGCATCATTGCTATTCTTGTATTTTTTTACACGGCTTTCTAATGTTGACAATTTCAAATTGTACTTGCAGCAGCTTTTCTATATGACAATACTCCTTGCATAACATTGTATTGCTGACTGCATACATTTTTCATCCACAGCTTGTCTACTTGTCTTTATTGGCTTATAAGTCCGCACCATGTTTCTGTGAAAAAATAATAAGAAATAGGTATCAAAAAATATGTACCTACAGGACAAAGTTAATGCAAAAATTAGCAATCAGCATACTAACACACTAAATAATACCTACCTACCAGTTGGGGCACATTCGTACGCGTTCAAATGTGCCCCATCTAGTTGTGTCCGAAAGTACCCCACTAACTGAATAATAACAAAATATAACCTCTTTTAATATTAATAGAAAAAGTCATAAATTAAGTATTGAAAACGTATCATAAGTATATTTTGCTACTTACTAATAGAATACTCTACACGAAAACTTATTTTATCTACAGTAACAATAGACAAAAACGTTGATCAAAAAATTACTTACCTAGCGCGAAAACACGGTCGTGTCTGTCACTTCACTCTCACCGGTGCGAATGGCGCGATACTACGTTGACTTAAAGTTGGTGCCTCAACTCACGCACACATACAAAAGCAAGACCGTACGTTGTTTCGTTCAAGTTTTATTTTAACTGTATGAATGTGCCCCGCGTACGAAGGGTTACTAATTCCCCACCTTCCCCTACACATAGAAAATACATAAATTCCGATACATATACATATTTGTAGTCCATACAAAAATTTGGTCCAACCCGGGAATCGAGCCGGACCCCACAAATACAGCAGTCGCTTACGCTACCACTGCTCCCAAGGCAGTCTTAGTATGCTTTGTGTTCTACCGTAGTGTATTAGCTACTGAATTGATTTCAGTAAATAATTTTAACAAAAAGGAACCGACTTCAATGAAAAACTATTACGAGTACCCAAATCGCGACATTGTGCCTATGATATTTCAGGAGTTCCCTCGATTTCCTTGGGATCCCATCATCAGATCCCGATATGGTGACGATGGGACCACCTGTAAGCTACGTCCATTCCAATGCAAAAATAATTTTTGAAATCGGTTCATAAACGACGAAATTATCGCTGGACATACATAAAAAAAAAAAAAAGATTCCGACGAATTGCGAACCTCCTCCTTTTTTTTGAAGTCGGTTAATAATGTGTCAATAGTTTCATAGACATGACTTTATAAAGTTTTTTTAACTTTTTCTTGTTGTTTAAAGTATATGTACTTTATACAGAACTATCTGAACCCCGCAGTGTTACTCATGATTGTTATGTACCCGTGGAGCAACCCTAATCTAAAAAAAATTGTCTCAGTTACTCTTTAAGTCCAGTGACAGTGAAATCGGTCCAGAGATTAACCGGAACAAGCAGACAGACTGACAAAAAATCCTTTTAAGTTCCTTTTTACATATTATGAAAGTAATAAAAAGCTGGTAACTTGAAATTACAGACAAACACCTCAATTTCGTTTATTTAAATAGATAGATTCTATACTATGTTACAAATATGTTTCCTTATTAATATAATATCGAAGTTGTTAGTTTATGGCAGTGGGGTGACCAGAGAAGACCGTAGATGATACTTAAGTATTATACCGCACATAATTAATTTGAGAACAATTAAAACATTATTCAGCTTTTTATTATTAGTAAACATTCATAGGGAATACACACACACATTTACCAATACTATTACGGAACCTAAATACTAAGTAACTACTTAGAGCTAATGTTACACACACAGCCACAACACCACGCATTAGTCACATTTGAGCCATCATTTGTCACATTTCACCCAACTATCATGTCCAAGTTACGGCTTCAACTCGTGTGAAGTGCTGGCTGTTCTTGGTGAAGATTAATAACTTAATTCACGAGTGGGTGTTGAGATATTTCTTGGCAGGTGTGCTTTGCTCCAATATTAACGATAGTCTATTTAGGGATTAAAATATTTTCTACTTCAATACGAAGAGATATACCAAAATCTTTCCGTCAAGTGGATGAAGCCTCATAAAACGTAAACAATTGATTTTGGGAAGTTTTTGACGTAAAGAAATCACCACTAAAGAAGTTTTTTTTAGCTCCGTCGTCCGTCTTGATAAGCCATTCGTTCTTACTCGTTCATGCAGAGAACCTCCGAGTACTAACGCAAGCATGCAAAAACATCTAAAATCAAAGTGATTTACTAAACAAGATATCCAATTTAACACGTTCACTGCGGCTTGAGGTTGATTCAGCCTCATGGTAGACTTTACGCTGGTGCGGCGCGTAAAATTGTGTTTTCTCTCTAGTGCGGCGGCTGTTTACACTCAACCGTATGAGGTATGACAAAGACAAATATAGCTTTCTTTATGTCTGCGAAGCATTGACTCAATATTGTAAAAAAAATATTTGAGGTCGATATACGCCTCAAACGCACTGATCACAAAATTATTGAATAAGGTGCGGGTTGAGGCCGATTTCGACCTCCAGCGGCGGGGCGCGCAGGCGGCGTGAGAGCAGGTAAGTCGACTTTAGTGACGCTACCATAGTCGATACTGGAGCACGTGTCTTTGCGCAATCGTGTTAATTGTTTGTTTTTTATTTTTGTTAAATTCTTTTGTTTAATGTTTTTTGTGTGTGTTCAGATATATATTTATAGAGTGAGAGCCCGTGACACCCATACCTTAGTTATATTATAAAAGCTGAAAATTCTTCTATATATTTATTTATTTACACTTTCTCCAAAACATAACATAACCATTCAGAGTCTCAGCACATCCTTGGAAAGGGTCAAATAAGGAATGCGTCATTTGCGTCATTTGCGTCATTTGCTATGCAACATTACGACTTACATTAGGTGCCATGCAGGCTGCAAAGAAAGTAAAAATAATTATGACTAATTGTTCACAATGTAAGAAAGCTATGTGCTTGCATTGTATTCGAACAGCATGCAAAGTAATATAGAATAAATTAGATGAACGAATAGTTTGTATTTTATTTAACAACACCCCATTATTTTATGCACAACACTATAACAATATAAAAAAGTAATAGAAATATAACATAGACATGGACATTCATCGATATAAATTCATTCCCATCACTAATGCCGCCCCGATTTAGTGCGATGTGTGGTCTAAAACGACCTCAAATATATTTTAGGTGTTTTCTCTAAAACTAAAAATCAGAACCCGGGGCGAAGCTAGGTGTACATAAAACAATACCATGCAAGTAATTTTAGCATAAAATTAAACATCGAATCACGCTCCTGATCCTGTTACAACACATTTACCAAATGATTGAAACATGAGGCAGAAAAGGCCTCAACCGCATTACAAGGAAGTTTAGCTTGGGGCTGATTCGACCTCAGCCGCACCAGCTGAAAATTCTTCAAAATGTGGCCCGCAGTGAACGTGTTAATGATTATAAAGTACCTTTGACTTTATAACTTAAAATCACAAATTTAACAAAAGATTTTATTTAGGCATTGAACGCAAGAACAAGACTAAATAATAGTACACAATTTAATATAGAATTACTCAAAACAAAATACCTGTAGCTAGTTCATTGGAGAACGGCCAAAAGGTTGTTTGTCGCTGAGACTGAATTTATTGCTTTAACAACTTTGGTACATTGTTCAAACGATCAGCTATTAATATTATTATGTTAAATTGAGCAATAACCAACATTGGGTATGTAGTATGTTGGTGCCCCAATGTACTGAATGGACAACTCTCTTTGATTACTTTGGGCTGCAGTTCACATACAGCCGAGAGCAAAGGATCCATTTTGGACTGTGAATATCTTAAAGGACCGTGCCCATACATAAAGTATTTTTAGAAATATCTCAGTCGATGTGATTTTGTCTGTGGTCGTAAAGTCCCCTACGACACAGAATATATTATCAATTGATTCAGCAATTGCTTTTGTGTGTATGTCAGTTACCGCTTTAAAATATATATGTAGTATGTGTAATTCAAAAATCTCCATGCTGAACTACCTACATATAAATTCATGAAGCGATTTAGCACTGAATACAGACGAGTTTTTTTTTTATTACCATATATTTCTATGGATTTATCAAGCTATTTGTAAAATATGATACAACATATAACATAATACAAAGACAAATAACAAATCGAACTCCGATACATAAAAGTTGTATGGTTTCTTAGTATAATTGAAGTCATTGCTGAATTAATTTAATTAATCCAAGCTCCAAATCGTTTATCAGGAATATTCAAAACGCTTGTTGAATCTAATCAATTGTTATTGAGGTAATCCCGTTGCGATTTGATTTCGACGAAGTCGCTTATTTTCCACGGTATGAATATTTAATCGACCTGTCTTGCTTATCAATTGAATGTTTATTACATTCTTTTTTTATATAACATTTATATTATTACTAGCTTTCGCACGCGGCTCCGCCCGTGTGTATCCCGATTATTGCAGGTAAAAGTAGCCTATGTATTATTCTGAAATGTAAGCTGTATTACTGTAAAGTTTCATCCAAATCCGTTCAGTAGTGTTTGTGCGAAAGAGCAACAAACATACATTTCGCGTTTATAATTTTAGTAAGGACTAGCATTCGGTTTCGGCTCCACCCGCGTGTAACTCGACTATTGCAGTAAAAGTAGCTTAAGTGTTATTCTGATAGCCACTTAAATTGCCAGGAGAGCAATTTTAACTACATAATATTAGGTCTTTACCTATGAAATTGCCTTTCTTCAGTACTGGTCATTTCAAATAAAAAAAAGTTTGTAATGGCTCTGTATTCTAAATTCAAATTAATTTTGTTTTAAAACCATGACATTCTATTTACAAACTCAGTCTTTTGTTTTTTGATTAGCGTTGTATTTTCATTACATTTGAACATTTTTCGTCATAATGGATACTTTAAAAATTCGTGTAGTTATGGAATATGAGTTCCGTCGTGGCACCAATATCAAAAACGTTTACGGAGAGAACTGTACAAACGAACGCACAACCCGTTATTGGTTTTCCCGGTTCCGTTCTGGAAATTTTGACTTGAAAAATGAAGCTCGTGGTCGTCCGGGGACTTTGGTTTACAATAATGAATTAAAGGCGATTGTGGAAGCTGACGAAACTCTATCTATAGCTGAGCTAGCAGCAGCTTTTAATCTAAGCATCAAAAGAATATTGATCCATTTGCAACAAATTGGCAAGGTAAAAAAGCTTGATAGATGGGTGCCCCACGACCTTAACGATCGCCAGCGCAAGGTACGCGTCGAGACCTGCCTTGCGCTGCTCAACAGGTTAAGAAATGAAGGAATTTTGAAATGAATTGTTACGTGCGACGAAAAATGATTCTGTTCGACAATCGAAAGCGCTCAGTAAGTTGGTTAGACCCTGGTATAGCACCAAAGCAATGCCCTAAACCAAAAATGACCCCTAAAAAGGTGATGGTCACTGTTTGGTGGTCTAGTGCGGGTGTGATTCACCACAGCTTTTTACAAAACGGCATGAGCATTAATGCAGATGTGTACTGTGAAGAACTGGAGAGAATGATGGAGAAGCTTGCACATCTGCAACCAGCTTTGGTCAATCGGTCGTCCCTACTGCTCCTTCACGACAACGCGCGACCCCATACTGCGCAACAGACAGTCTCCAAGCTGCATGAGCTGGGGTTGGAAGCTCTCCCTCATCCGCCATACTCACCAGACCTTGCACGTACCGATTATTACTTTTTACAAAATGTAGACAACTTTTTAGTAGGTAAAAAATTCAATTCCCGAGAGGCAGTACAAAATGCCTTTGAAGAGTTTGTTGCCTCCCGTCCAGCTGATTTTTACAAGAAGGGCATCAATAAACTGCCAATGCGTTGGCAAAGATGCGTCGATTGCATGGGTGATTACTTAGAATAACAGAAATAAAAAAGTTTGAAAAAATAAGTACTTTCACTCATTGCATACAAAACGGTAATATCATAGGTAAAGACCTATTATATCTTTATAAAAGTACTAGAAGTACAGGTACATCACTTTAAAGACTATCAAATTCCTACTATAATAAATAGTATATATTGCTTTTCGTAGTTACTTGAAGCGCAATATTAGTTCCTTAGAAATTGTCCCTCTTACAAAATATATTACTATAAATATCTATATAATTCTTATACTACTACCCACATTATCAGCCTCTTAATTGAATGAAAAGCTTTCTCTATATAATCTTCTTACCCGGTTCTATCGATTGCTAGATAATAATTGTTAATTAGTAAATATGTAAATGTGGCCCACAGGCCAGGTGGAGTGACTATTTGCACAGGCTGGCTGGTAGGAAATGGATTCGAGAAGCCCTAAATCGATCAAAGTGTACAGTGGGAGAGGCCTGAGAAAATGCCCAGCAGTGGATGGGCTGATGAGAATGAACGATGGATAGTAATAATAATCGAAATTAAGCAATTTATTCACATTGAATACTTTTCTAGCAAAAAAACACTTACCTAAATAACGCTCTGCTTAGCGTTTACTTCAAGGTATTTCAATCAGGTTTCAGTTTGATTACCATTGGTTTACGATCGGCAATTTAAAACTTAAACCATCAAAATGATGAGTAACTTAGACTGACTGTACTTGACGCCTCAGCTCCGATTCTCGGTTCGGACCAAATGGTCTGCAAATATTTGTTTTGAAGTTGTATTTACAAAAAAAAGAATATAATTATTTATTTATATCAGTTGTCTAGTACCCATAGTACAAGCTCTGTTTAATTTGGGACTGGATGATGTTGAATGTTTTTTGGACTGATTTTTAGTATCTCCTTTTGTTTTTGTTATTTATTACAGTTATATATAATTATATTCTAAACTTTCCACGATTTTAAAACCTAAATAGTGTACCATAAAACACAAAAAACTCAGACTGTCTCAAAACATGCAAAACAAAGCATAATTTGTAAGGACACATCTGTATAAAACTTTTTACAGCACTTTTACAACGACTATAAGTCTAAAATAACGAGAATAGTTCTACCATCTGCTTAATATATTAGTCTCGAGAACTCGTGGTAGTGTCTCAGTCTATAAAACACCTATTTTAAAACGAAGTCTTATGCAATTCTTGTCATTGGCCGTTGTAACACCTGCTCCGCCAGATTTTAACGTTGGCTTATTACAAGTTGTTCATAAAGTACTAGAACGACTTGGAAGCTGAACGGCATCAGCCAAACGACTTCGAAGTTATTCTCGACTTACGCTGTCAAAATCTTTTGCGTCATAACGTTAAGTTGTTCTATTATGTTGAAAAGTTTTACGCGTGTTGGGCGTCACAGGTATAAAGTTAAAATTTGTTTGTTAATAATATCTATGAGTATATGATGTACTTAAAATCACAATGCAATATCGTCCGTTTTCAAAAACGCAATTTGTGATACTGTAAAATCGGCAGATATTTTTTATTGTAATTTTTTCAGTTATTTTCAGTCTCGTATTACTTAAAAGAATGATCTAGGCTTACTAACTCTTCAGATACCTTCATTTGATCATTTCACACTATTTATCTGCGTGTTGGAGCGGTTGCCTAGACGCTTTTCGCTGAGCCAAGTTTTGTGGGTTCAAATCCTACATGGAACAACACTGTATGATACAGAAATTGTTGTTCTGAGTCCGGATGTTCTTTGTGTCCGTTTGGCGAATGTTTATAAAGTCCCCCGACACAAGATGTAAATTCTTAACGCGGGAGTTGTCTTTAAAAAACGTTTGTTTGAGCCTAACCTTATAACTCAGCATATTATTATGCATTCTTTCGAAACAATTATCATTTTCACATAACTGCATCAAAAATAGACGAGTCTAAACACACAACACAATGATATTCAGTAGAATATTATTATATATTTATTGTAAGTCTTGTATTGTAATAAGTATATATTTTATACAAGTATTATATAAAATTGTAATTGCTTGTAATTATGTTCATTAACAAACACTAGGTTAAAAAAAACATGTAAATCTGTATAACATATATATAACAACATATATTTAAGTATTACATATATCACTACTATCTCTCTATAAGACTTTTATCCATCCTAAGGTTGCCTAGAATAAATTGCTTTTGGCGATAGGCCACCTTTTGTACACTAGATATTTGATTAATATGTTCTTTCACGTAACTCTGTAATATGGTATGTAAATAAAGAATTATCTATCTATCTATTTATACTACATACATTTACGGTGATTATCGATGAAAAGGAGGTGGTCCAAAATGTATGGACCAAAAACCCAGAATCGATTGGGACTAAATGGATATCAGTAGTTTCATTTTATTGTACAATTTACCCCACCGAAAGCGCAATGCCCAAATCAATGGGGTATAGGAGCTATAGACTGACAAAGTCTATAATAAATCATGAGTAACTTGTGATTTTTATCAGTTTAAAGAATATCAGCAATATACTAACGACTATAACGACAGGATTACTATACTATTGTTTACTATCAACCATTTATGTTTACAATTATTACTCATCACTTAAAAAAAAAAAAATAAGAAAAAAAAATTCGAGCAGCACTAACTGAACTGATAAGAGAAAGAAATAACAATAGCATGCAAAAGAGTTGTTACTTTATGACGCCGTTTTACCGAAATACTATACTTATGCTTGTATTGGACTCTAAACTAGTTGTACATAAACCGTCAGCCTATAACTCATATACCCCATTGATTTCGGCATTGCGCTTACGGTGGAGTAAATTGTGCATTATAATGAACCTACTGATACCTATTTAGTCCCAATCGATTCTGGTTTTTTTTTGGACCATCTCTTTTGAGTTTCAATTTAAACCTCATATTTCATTAGAAACCTAAATTATTGCGTAAATATATAAATTAAACTAGTTGACCCAGCGAACTTCGTACCGCCCAACTTTAAAATTCCAGAACTTGATCGCAGCGCCACCTACCGGGTCCAATTGCGAATCTAAACCATTCCCAGATCCCCTTGAACACACACAAAAAATTTCATCAAAATCGGTCCAGTCGTTTGAGAGAAGTTCAGTGACATACACACTCACAGAAGAATTATATATATAAAGATGAATATATAAAGATGAATACTCCACTCCGTTGAATACAGGCTAGCGTCTGACACTTATCTTTTTAATTGCTAATTAGCACGTAATAAGCTTATTTAAGTAACAGAAACGTTCACTAAGCTCTCTTCAAAGACCTAAAATTACAATTCGGGTAGCTAAGTGGGTATAACAACGTCAACTGAGACTCTTCCACTGTCTTAGCATATAATTTAAGATTAAATTTAATAAAGAAATTAATTTACAGAAGCTCTTTGAAAACGTTTAAGCTCAGTTTCATTTCCAACCAGTGAGATGGGGTGTAAAGTTATATTCTAAGAATTCCGTGCAGTATGCATTTAAAATACCTTGTACTTTGCAGGGTGGATGAACATACGTTTTGTAACTTAATTTTAAAGTCAATAAGTTTGCCTTCAAATAGGTACTTTATTTATTTAAGTTAAAATACATTTCAGTCTGTAGCACTTTAGGAATAGAAAACCATGGAAAGCTAGCTTTTTGTTTGTGTTGTATAGTCTCCTCTTATTGTTACGTAATTATAATAGGTAGGTTCAAAAGTTTCTGACATCAACGTAAAGATAACATCCGACGGCATGATGACGTCACAATATATTCTTGGCAGTCCCTAAGCCGCACTAGACCAGAGCTGTCTTAACCTTCTTCTAAGAGGAGATACGAGCCATGGAGTGGGACATTTTGAGATGTTGATGAAAATTCATTATAGTGTAATATTTCGTCGTAATGATAATTCAATCAAAGCTTGTTTACAAGTTTCCTTATCTATAAGTCACCAAAATATAGAAGTAAAATAAAAATCAGCTGTACAATAATCTTAGAAAGTACTTTTCATTACAGTAAACATTCAATAACACAAAGCCACTATATTTGTGTTTCACATCCTTAACTTTAATTGCCGTCCATTTGTTAATTTTATAGCCGATACGAAGATCCAGGCATTCATAATTGCCAACAACGAAATTACGAAACACACAATTTATTGAGTAATAATTTTAAGGATACCGACTATTATGTAAGGCTCGGCTCACATTTGACTACGCATTTATACGTAACAGGTTTCACTAAAAAAAAGCTATTGTATTACATTTATTATTATTGTCATTATCATTATCACAGTTAGCTAGCAAATAGGTAGTAGCAGAGCCATCGTGATTTAGCATGAGCGGGCTGGCTCGACAAAACGACAGCATGCGCGCTTTTTTTTTTCTTTTTTTTTAAAGACAACTCGAGCATTATTTTTCTTTTTTTTTTTCCTTTTTTTTTTTTTTAAAGACAACTCCCGCATTAGGAATATAAATTCCTGTGTCGCGGGGGACTTTACAAACATACATGAAACGGACACAAAGAACACCCAGACTCAGAACAACAAATTGTGAATCACACAAAGTGTTGTCCTACGTGGGATTTGAACCCACGACACTTAGCGTAGTAGGAAGCGGCGTGGCGACCGCTTAAGCCACTAGGCCAACCGTGCAGTCATCAGGAATATATGTATATGCAGTGCATTAGGAATATAAATCTTGTGTCGCGGGGGACTTTACAAAAATACATGAAACGGACACAAAGAACACGACACTTGGCGAAGTAGAAAGTGGCGTGACGACCGCTTAAACCACTAGGCAAACCGGCCAGTCGTGTATTTTATGTATTTCATTGGTTTCATCTCACTTGGCCATAATAGTGTAGGTCACCATTGTTTGCATTCACAATGAGTATGGTGATTTCTACTCAATGACTGCTTTCCATCAGGCAGAGTAGAGTCCCTTTGGCAGGCTTAAGTTTAGATAATAAATAAATAAATAAATATTTTCGGACATCTTACACGCAATGCCATCTAGTCCCTAACTAAGCAGAGCTTGTATTATGGGTACTAGACAACTGATATAAATACATAAACATACTTTTTTTTTGTAAATACATACATATTATACATAGAAGACATTTGCGGATAACATAATTATTTGGTCCGACCCGGGATTCGAACCCGAGACCTGAAGCTCATCAGTCACATACGCTCAAACTAGCTACACTGAGGTGGTCAATATATCTACATACCATTGTTTATTATAGGTCTTTACTTTGTAAGGAGGTTTCGGATTACTATATCTCGCTCTCTAGACGCGTTGGTATATGATTTGTTTCAAGTTTTTAAGTGATAAGCGATACCCATGGGATGAATAGTGGTGGTGACAATCAGTATTTTTAATCCGACCACACAATATTATTGTAGTTATAGATTGTATTATTAAATAATATCAATGTATGTATTACATTTTATTATCTTTTCCATATTATGGTATGTCTGGAACCTACTCGTCGTCGATTCGTCTCATCATCATCATTATCAACAGCCTTTAACAGTCCACTGCTGGACATAGGCCTCTCCTTTGAAAGGATGTTTTGGCCTACTATACCACGCTGGCCAGACGGGTTGGTAAAGGGTTTGTTTCAAGTTTTTCTTCTCTTGGCAGTGATGTTAGCTGCTTATTTTGTTCCTTTAGTCGCCTCTTACGACACCCGTGGAATGAATATGGGTAGTGACACTTTGTATTGTTAATCCGTCACCACACGGACACAAAGCATGTATTAACTTTTTATCTTTTCTATATTATGGTTTGTCTGGAACCTATTCGTCGATCCGTCTGTGTAGATACATATGTCCTCATTTCTGATTCAATCACGTAGATATTCCAATCAGTTCCCCTTTCTAATAGAAAATATTCACTGAGCTGTGAATCAATTGAAGTTCTGATATTATGTTCGTGAATCGCGACACAACAGAATTATAACAATTTCCTTTAGCGTGTACCAGCCCTAATGATCTCAAAGGTTTCGTTATTGTGAAAATAGGCAAAATTATTCGCTAGCAAGGAAACTATTCAAATGAATCACAGTCTATTTATTGAGTTGGGTAAATATTCTGTGACAATGGGTGCTATTTCAAGTCGCTATGACAATAATAGTTCGTACTAAGCAAAAGGAAAGCAATGGATTTTTGTTCATTGTTGAATTACCTTATTAAGATTAATTTGTATAATTTGTAGAATTATTATAGGTACTAGTAAATTCGTCCTTATATCTTCAGCTATCTGTCAGTGAAAATCTCATCAAAATAAATCCAATCTTTACAGATATTTCTATATCCTACTTAATATTATAAACGCAAAAGTTTGTGAGTATGTGTGTATGTTTGTTTGTTCCTTTTTCACGCAAAAACAAGTGAACGGATTGGGATGAAACTTTACAGTAATATAGCTTATATGTCAGAATAACACATAGGCTACTTTTTACTGCAGTAATCGAGATACACGGGCGAAAACTAGGTGATTATAAAAATCATCATAAAAATATATAAATCGTAGATCACTGTTTATCTCCTGTCAAAACTTCACAGGTTGCTATGCATAGCAAACTTGCATAGCAACCATAATAATACGCGGGCAGCTAGTTCTTTCAAATGCATTTTGTTATGTGTCGTTAATTTGAAACTATAAATAGAATCATCAATTTTTATTAATTTGTATAAATGTATACCAAAAAACTTACAATATCTGTGTTAGAAGCTTACAAAATATAGCAAAGATGTTCCCCCTCCTTAAAGTGTTACCATAATACTAAGTACGTACAAACAAATACAATTCAGCTGAGCTAGATTACTACCCAGGCTTCCATTAGTGTTCAGCGTACACCGGTTAGGTAAACCAATTCCGGGAATTCTCTACAACTGCAATAGTGGTGTTAAGAGCTTGTTGGTTGGACTGACACGTTTATATCTGTACCGATGAAGACGGTAGATATAGGAGTAGTGTAGTTATCGTGTTCGTGTTTTGTTAGTTTCAGTCGCGTCGACGCTATGACTTGCGAATTAATTTTTTTAACTCATTAGATCATCAGCCATCTGCCGGGGTCTGCTAACAGCCGAATTCCGTCAAAATCGCTCCAGCTGTTAGTCCAAAAAAAACACAATTATTTAGTAACCAGTAACCTAAATTTAATCGTTATATGTTCGTATTTCCTGATATTGGGTTATTTCAGCACAACTGTAACTACTATTTGGTCAAATAAATAATTGCGGCTTACACATTTAGCATGTCCGAATTATTTAAACATGATTATTTTGTTGTGCAATTGGAGAGGCCAATATCCAGCAGAAGCAAAAGCTTATTATTATGATTTTTAACATAAATATCATCAAACATTGATTCATTACTGATTTAAGTTTATATAATAATCAACAATCCATAATTTTTAAATTACAATTTGAATTTCTGTGCATCTAGCATGTCTGGCTGCATCGCCCTAAGGTCGACTGGGAGAAAATGCCTACGGCATTAAGTGCGCCTTTGCTGTATTTGAGCATAAAGATTTAAATAACTAAAATAAATAAATAATGTCCCACTGATGTACTCGGATCTCTTCTCAGGAGAGGGTTGAAGCCATACGTCCCTAGATCGGCCGAGTGCGGGTTGGGGACTGATAAGATAACTCTGTGAATACGTAATCCTGCCGTTGGATGTTTTTAAACCACCCAAAGGGCTCCAACTAAGCTTCACGACTGTTATCTTATGATAACAACCGGGACCGATTGCTTAACATGACCTCCGAATCACGGAGACGCTCATTTTATCAGCCACCTTTCGCAAATCGTCACTTCACCTGGCCTGTGGACGTCCTACACTACGTTTACCGAGACGCGGTCTTCACTCAAGAACACGTTTACCCCAACGGTTGCCAGTTCTGCGGCTAATATGGCCAGACCATTGCCACAGTTTACATACTATTATTATTTCGTCATACTCAACATAATAAAAACATATCTACTTTCTAAGCCACATACGTCTCACGTTCTCAGTCACCTTCTAAACAAAATCTAGCGTCAAATGAATACGGAGAGTAACAAAACTTACAATCGCACAGAATCACGTACAACTATGATATCTGATCACATCACCGCTAGTTCTGTTAGTATTCTACAGCGAAGTCTTATTCCACTACATTTATTGAAATAGTTTTTAAAAGTAGATATATTAAGTGAGAGTTTAGTTCCCTTGTAGGGTAGGAAGTTGTCTCGAAGTGTTATCCGTGGTTATTGTTGTAAAACTTAGTCTAAAAGAATAGCCTATGTTATTTCTTATATTATTAGCTATCTGTCAGTGAAATTCTCGTCAAAATCGGTGCAGCCGTACCAGTGATTAGCTGAAACCGAAACAAACAGACAGGGACAGATACATAAAAAAATATGCTTTTATGATGTACGTAATTTCATGATATGCATTTAGTAAAAAAGCGGTTGTACTATAGGCCGACCGTTTATCTGAGTCCTCGCCTGCGCGGTAACAGGGGCGCTTAGTGTAACAGTAATAGTAACAGTTCCCCTTTGTTGTCATACCCCCGTGCCCCTGTTACCGTAGGCGAGGACTCAGATAAACGGTCGGCCTTTAAACGTAAGGCCTTTTAACTTAAAAACGTAGCTGACCCCAAAAAATATTGAGAATAGTGGCTAGATATGTTTTTACTTTAATGTAGAGAAATTTAATGACACTTTTATTTCGCTTGTGAAAATTCTTCCAAAGATTTAACAGGTAATACAGCCACACTGATTTCAGCACAAATGAGGCCGTCATTATCATGCTGTAGGCAATGCAGCATGGTGACCCACAGCATCCCTCACGTTGAGGATGCTGACCCCTACTCTTGAATTCTAGTCATGCTTTCCATCAAGCAGAGTAGAGTCACTATGGTAGGCTCAAATATAAAAAAAAGATTTTAGATAGGATATCAACATATCCTAAATAAAAATTTTAATTATGTAGATATCCGGCAGTCAAATAATAATAATAATAAATACTTCGGACATCTTACATACAACATTATCTAGTCCCAAACTAAGCAGAGCTTGTAAAATTTGGTCCGACCCGGTAATCGAACCCTAGACTTCTTGATCAGTAGCCACTACGCTAACCACTGGCCACCAACAAGGCAGTCAATAATACTAACTACCGTTGCTTGAACTTATGTGTTTGTATTTTAGCCACATTAGGATAAAATCATTATCACAAATACCTTTGCAAATTAGACGAATTTTTCAATACTAGTTAGTGGTGGTAGTCTACTGAATCCTGGAATCTAAATGTATTTTTAATTATTTTCACTTTTCTAATTTAATACACAGATTATTATATACTATTGGATAATATATAGGATTTGCAAGCTGAAGTGGCAGTGGGCTGGCCATATATGCCGTAGAACCGATAACCGTTAGGGTAAACGGGTTCTTGAGTGGAGACCGCGACTCGGCAAACGTAGTGTAGGACGTCCACAGGCGGAGTGATGATTTGCGCAAGACGGCTGGCAGGAGCTGGATGCGAGAAGCCGAGGATCGAACCAAGTAGCATGCAATTAGAGAGGCCTATGTCCAGCAGTGGACTGCGATAGGCTGATGATGATGATGATGAATATACCTATAGGATACCATCACACTAGTTTTAAGCAAGTTTATACACGTTTTTTGTATTCAAGCAAGGTCTCGCTTTATTTCATAGACACGAAGCAGTTAGAGATACTAAAGAAATATCAGAAGCTTTTTATGAAAAATAGTTAACAATCAAGAGATACAAAGCTTACCACTTTGCTAACAAATTGTTTAGCACACTATCCATTTCAAAGTAAGCCTCTGTTACTGCTTACACCAAAATACTGCTCGTTGCAGAATAGCTCAGTAATACGTGCCGAACATACTGAAACTTTTGGTACCTTTACACCTGTTATCTGGCGGTATGCTTGGAATAAACGAATTTCATTCGAGAACATTTTAGTTTTAAAAGTTCACAAAATATTTAGAAAACTCAACAGCGTGGTAAAATTATCTCAAATTAATGGCTCGTTTAGCTTTTGTTTTTAGTAGACTATAAAAAGGTAGGTCCCTATTAATTCTATTGTACGACGCTTATTTTATCACTCCACTAATTTTGAGACATTGACGAGAGAGAAGACAAGGCGTTGACCTTCATTTTATCATTAATTAATAGTGAATTTATTTATTTTAAATTAAACTTTCTCGTATTTATTCATCACATATTGATAATGCAACAGGGCGAAACCGATCAGGATTTAAGTGAATTAAATTGTGGACTGCAATAGACGGATGATGATGATCATGATGAGTGCAAGTGAGCTTGATTGTAGAATTTATTTTAACAAGTTCCACTATGTGCCGACAGTTGAGTGTGTGGCGACTTCTACATATAGCGCAAACTAAGAGCTTCAACAGCACCATCTGCTAAAATAACTCGGAACCACTAAGAAACTAATCCTGAATAGCGATATAAAAAAATTCCCGCCGATTAGCATATACACAATTGCCCAACATCAACTGTTTAGCCGTGGCCCACCAGGCATGATCTCCTCGCCTGATCTTAGCATCCTCCCCTTGTGTTAGAAAGATACTACACCCTCTTCTTCATAAGACTATGAAATATAAAAGTGAATATTACATTCAATTTTATTATGTTGGTGTCACGGCAAAGTCTGTTGATTCGTAATATAGGTAAGGAAGTTTCAACATGACAATCTAAAAACTCTTTCACTGTAACAATTTAATGAAAAGCTTTTAATAAAAACCAAACACTATTAAATACGATTTCCAAACTAACTGTTTTCCCAAATGTTATAACTTAAAATGTGTTTTAAGTTATAACATTTGGGAAAACAGTTATAACAAGAATATCGAAAAAGTTACTAACAAATATAAACATTGTCATAATACGCAACATTCAAGATTATGTTTAAAAAGAAACAAAAATCTCAACTTCCCTGGAGTATCGTCTGGATCACTAAATAGCGCAGATTTCATCCTTCCGATATGGAGGAAATCCCGTCCTAAGTGTGGGAACAAAGTCGGTTAGTACAAACTTTCCAAAGGGACCTTGTATCGGATAAACGAAGCGATTTCGAGATTGGAACAATAAAATGTTTAACTTGTTCATGTCTCAGTGGGCTTTGCTCTCACAAGGAGTCTATTGTATGAGAGTTTAAAAGTAATTTAGCAAAATCGTCATACACATCGGGCCGGTAGGTATGATAAATAGGCACTAAAAGTCTCGTACTGTTTCGATTGGTAACTCTTTAACCGGTAGACAGTTCCTTTTTTTAATTATATGTGTTTGTGTGTGTGTGTGTGTTTGTGGCATCGTAACTCCCGAAAGGATGAACCAATTTTGTTCAAAGTTGGGAAACTAAAGAAATAATCACTTACAGTGTTATAATAATCAAACGTGTGTTCGAAACGAGGTAATCCGGCAGAGAACTAAAGTGATCGACATAGCCCACAAGATTAGCAAGCTGAAGTGGCAATGGGCTGGCCATATTAGCCGCAGGACCGACAACCGTTGGGGTAAACGTCTTCTTGAGTGGAGACCGCGTCTCGGCAAACGTAGTGTAGGACGTCCACAGGCCAGGTGGAGTGATGATTTGCGCAAGACGGCTGGCAGGAGCTGGATGCGAGTCGCCGAGGATCGAACTGAGTGGCGTGCAATTGGAGAGGCCTATGTCCAGCAGTGGACTGCGATAGGCTGATGATGATGATGATGATGATGATGAATAATCAAACATCTTCTGTGATGTTATTTCTTGTCGTGTAAGTATCACAATAAATATTATTTTCTTTCTTTTTTTCTTCAAAACACACATAAAGCCATAACAGGATTATTCTAGTCATTATCGATTTCATTATTTGTTTAATAATTTCATGATCTTTTAGTATTCTTCTAGCATCCTTGTAAGAATGAGTCATTGACGTCGTCCGCAGCCTTTCAAAGTAAGAGCCTATTATAATTTGCATCGCAGATGATAGAATAAACAAAATCCTGCAGTTGCAAGCTTGCGGAATAAAAATTGACGGTTTATGGAGGTTCGAAGACGAGGGTGTAGAGTTGACTGTCGCTGTTATTTTCGAGTGGAGCTCGTTTTCTTCAAGAAATTTGAAGCCAAAGTGATCTATATAATATATACAAATTGTTCTGTTACCGACTGACTGACAGACAACGAATAGCCGAAACTACTGAACGCAGGAAGCTGAAATTTGGCAGGAATGTAGAGAAGCATCTTGATTATGAGTGGATTTTGGAAAATTCAATCAAAGTTAAACATCAGAATAACACGTAGGCAAAGCCTCGGACAAAAGCTAATTATAAATAAAAGTATAATTATGACTGTCAATAAAAACACATATGAACTTTCCTGAAAATAATGAGAATGTATCATAAATAGAAATAAATACTAATAAAAAAATGATTGCAGATCGAGACTGCAGAAAATATTGCAACCTTTTGATTTATATCACAATTACACCAAAATATTACCAGTTTTGGCTAGAGGAGCTTAGCGCATTGTTGTTTATAATTTTAATTCGCACTATTTAAATATGCAAATCCTGGAGATGTAGTCTTAAAACCATCACGTGAATTTTGAGCGCTAACTTATAGAATAATAAGTTGGTATCATCATCAATCATCAACAGCCTTTAACAGTCCACTGCTGGACATAGGCCTCTCCTTAAAAAGGAGGTTTTGGCCTACTATACCATGCTGGCCAGACGGGTTGGTATAGGGTTGGTTTCAAGTTTTCCTTCTCTTTGCATTGATGTTGTCTTGCGTAGTTTATCCCTTAGTCGCCTTTTACGACACCCTCGGGATGAATAGGGGTGGAGACACTCTGTATTCTTAAACCGTCATACAAAAATACAATACAAACACGGTCGCCCAGCTTCCTGCAGTAAGTTGGCATAGCCGTCCAAAAATGTAGAACAAACGTATAAAATATACTTTTATTTACCAGCCTCCATAAAATTAGAAATGAATGCCGTAGTAATAATTTTAAAAAGTAACAAAAAATTGTTATTCATTAAAAAGAAAATTCTTCCATTCCGTATTTCCCGTATTTTTGCAATTTAAATCTAATGCAGAATTGCAGATAGTAGATGGTAAAAGTTTCCTTATGTCGTTCCCATTTGCAATTTAAAATACAACGACGTGTAATGTTTTCGACGTGAATGTAACTAAATATCTTAGGATTCGATCTACGGAACGACAGACTGAGACTAGTTGTAGTGTGGCTACGGTTTAAGTGTGACTCAGGACTTTTGCAGGTTATAATGCGGCTTGATTTAATATAACATAAATGACTGCCTTGTTGGTCTAGTGGTTAGCGTATGCGGCTGCTGATCAAGAGTCTCTAGTTCGATTCCCGGGTCAAACCAAATATTTGTGTAATCCACAAATATTTGTTTCGGAGTGTTGGTGTTTTTCTATGTATTATATGTATGTATTTACAAAAAAAAAGTATGTTTATGTATTTATATCAATTGTTTAGTACCCATAACACAAGCTCTGCTTATTTTAGGACTAGATGACGCTGTGTGTAAGATGTCCAAAATATTTATTATTATTTAATATGAATCAAGCTTTGTATTTCAAAGATTTATATTTAAAGGTAAACTCTCTTGTAAAAAGTAATCATCTTGTGATAAAATAATTTAATAAGTACTAATAATATAGTGATTTATACAACTGATCAAGATGACGATTTAAACTTCATTTAAAGCATTAATATGAGCTTATACTTTTAATTGCCGATTCATCAAGAGTCAAATGTCTTTTATAATAATTGAAATCCAAGACATAAGTTAATTTTATTCACATTAGTTCACACTATTATGTCATCATAAAAGCTGCGCTAATGCAACATTTTTTTATGAAACTTCTTAAATGAAATAAATACTAAGTTACTGTAGTGGTTTAAGCGATCGTTACGCGTTTTCTTCTACACTGAATATTGTGATTTCAAAGTTGGAAGTCGATTTTGAGTTAATATAACATTTGAAACTTATCAACTAAGCCAAGAAGGTATACAAATTTTTTTACAAATATGATGGCATTTCAATTCACGTTTTTGATAATATTACTAAGAATATTTTTAGAATACACAAAAAATTTGCTAAACCAAGTTGGAATAACTAGAACTCAAGACCAAAATAAAAAGGCTACCAAAATTGTTACTAACTACCGTAACACAAGTCGCGATTAATGTCACGTGCAGGAAAGCGTTACGTTAGCATGAATTTTACGCACACATGGTCACCCTACATCGCATCGAGTATACTGAAACACTGAGATGTGTCCCGCCTCTCATAAATCACGAGGGCATCCTACATAACGACTTTGCAACTTGGGGCCGCTAAAATGTTAGGTTGCATTATGGTGAGCGTATCATCGGCTCATTCCCCGCCCTTGTCGCTAAGAGACAAGGGTACTGGATATGTTGCCGTCGAATGTGGAGAAATCACCATTTATGGTGTATATTTCTCCCCCAACCGGAGTCTGAGCGACTTCGAGGTCTTCCTCAACAACCTGGAGACCTATTGAGGCGATTAGGGTCTGGGCACGTCCTCGTGCTGGGGGACTTCAATCAAAGTCCATTGCGTGGGGTTCCCCGGCCACGGACGCCAGGGGCGAAGCCGTCGAGGCCCCCCCCTTACGGAGACTCTCCAGCCCAGCTTCCTGCCGGAAGTGGTCGAGGGCCTATTCCCGCAGCAGGCGGAACACACACCCCCATCGATGGCCCGTCGTGGTCTTCGTCGGGGCAGCGTGGGTGATATTCCGCCTGTCAGGGAATCGGAGGTAGGGGCGGCTGTTCTACGGATCCGGTCCAAGAACACCGCCCCCGGGCCGGACGGGGTTCCAGCCCGAGTGATGGCCCGTGCCCTCGACGACATGCCGGACCACCTCAGGGGAGTGTTGGACGCTAGCCTGGCGTCCGGACGCTTCCCTGAGCGTTGGAAGTGCGGGAAGCTGGTACTGATCCAGAAGCATGGACGGCCTGCTGATTCGGTCGCGGCCTACAGGCCCATCGTGTTAAAATCGTGTGTTTGCCCCGACCTGTCGGACGCCCAATTCGGTTTCCGAGAAGGGCGTTCGACGGTCGACGCGATCCTGCGCCTGAGGGCCGTGACCGAAGAGGCGGTGAGCTGCGGCGGAGTGCTGTTGGCGGTGTCATTGGACATCGCCAACGCCTTCAATAGTCTGCCATTCGGCTGCATCAGGGCCGCACTCCAATACCACGGAGTGCTAGGATACCTGAGGCGGCTGGTGGCAGACTATTTAGAGGAGCGTACCGTCGTGTACGAGGACCGAAGTGGCGCCTTGAGACGCAGGGCCATGTCGTGCGGTGTTCCACAGGGGTCTGTCCTAGGACCACTCCTGTGGAACATGGGATACGACTGGGCCCTGCGAGGGCGTCTCCCCCCCGGGCTGGGTGTAATCTGCTACGCAGACGACACCCTAGTCACGGCCCGGGGGGCAAACTTTGAGGAGGCGGCGCGCCTGGCCACCACAGGAGTCTCCCGGGTGGTCGGGCGCATCGAGGCGCTGGGTCTGCGGGTGGCCCTGGACAAGACGGAGGCCCTATTATTTCATGGGCCCCGTCGCGGTCCGCCCGCCGGCGCCTCGATCGAGGTCAACTCTGTCCTCGTACCGGTCCGGGCCCAGATGAGGTACCTGGGTCTGGTCCACGACGGTAGGTGGCTCTTCGACGAGCACTTCCGACAGCTTGGCCCTTTACGGTGCACCGGTGTGGGCGGCGGCTCTGTCCGCCCAGAACAGGGCGCGCCTCTGGCGCCCCCAGCGGATACTGGCGGTCAGAGCCATACGTGGATACCGCACGGTGTCCACAGAGGCGGCGCGGCGGCGTGTGCCTTGGCCGGAACACCCCCGTGGGATTTGGAGGCGGAAGTGCTCGCCGAAGTTTATTGGTGAGTGGCTGACTTCCGGGCGGAGAACGGATTTCGCCCTCCGCCCGAGGACGTGCGCGAGTGGCGCGAAGCCGCTCGCCGAGCCACCATGCTGAGATGGTCGCTCCGGCTGGAGACCCCACGCGCTGGCTTCGCCGCCGTGGAGGCTCTTCAGCCGGTCATCGAGGAGTGGGCAGGGCGGCAGCACGGGACCCTTTCCTTCCGGCTGACGCAGGTACTTTCCGGGCACGGTTGCTTCGTAAAGTACCTGCACTCGGTCGCTAGGAGGGAACCGAGTCCCGCCTGCCACCACTGCGACTGCAGTGAGGACACGGCCCAGCACACGCTGGCGGTCTACCCGGCTTGGGCGGCGCAGCGCCGGGTCCTTACTGCAGTCATCGGAGGGGATCTCTCGCTGCCGGCCGTCATAAGATCGATGGCCGGCAGCGACAGTTGTTTTACCGCGGTCGCAACCTTCTGCGAGGACGTAATCTTGCAGAAGGAGGTGGCGGAGAAGGCCCGGGAGGATGCCATCCAATCGGACCCGATCCGCCGCCGGCGCCCCGGGCGGCGGAGGCGCGCATACCTGCGTCTCATGCCGCCATGAGAGTGGCCGCGGATGGGCGGGACGGGTTTCCCGTCCGTCCGCAGTAGTGGCCAATCAGGTATTAAATTATCTTAAAAATAAATAAATAGGCATTTACGCATATAATTTAAAGAAGATTCTGCAACTTTCTCAAAATATTGTAGATGTTTTATTAAATATTAACTTTATTATTTATTATTTTGTTAATTATAGTAGTATATTTTGATTTGCAATATTTTTGTTTATCATTGTAACATGCAATCTTACGTTTTTCGAGTGATTAAAGTGTAAATTTTAATAAATATCTCAATAACGATTAAAAAGAATCGAATTCGAGTTTTTTCATTTTTTGCATTTTCTGAGAAGATTTACTATGGTAATACATATATATTTTTACACCATCGGAAAGTAGAGATTTCATCGATTAGAAAACACGCAATTTTTGTGAAAAACGTTGATATTTTGACGTATGAATTTTCGATTGAAAATTAGGGTTTTTTTTCGGTATTCAGTCAAAATAAGATGAAAAAATAGATATTTCAAATCAAATAAATTACGATGTATTCAGGACATGAAAAGCTAAGTTTTCACAAAATTTCGTTAAAAAATAATTTTATTTGTAAAAGATAAAAATAAAAAACCAAAAACTTGTTTTTTTGAATTTTTCACATAAAATTTAGTGTAAATGCAAAAGATGTAGATCTTTTTATTACCTACAACTTTGCTATTTAATTTTTTTTCATAGGACTTGTAGTTTTGCCGAAAATCGAGATAAGCCATTTTTTTCCCTTAAAACCCCCCCTCTCCCCCTTCCCGACCTCAGATCGCCCGTAATTTATATTTCCTTTAATTTTTGCAATATTCTCCTCCTTTTACAATGGGTTTCATCCTACTATAATTTATTTTGTTTTCAAACATTAAAAGCACTGGTCTAAAAGATATATAACATCAAATGATATTATATTACGAATTAATTGTACCATTTTACTTACAATATCGTATTGGAGTTATAATTATGTAAAGACACTTAATGTTTTAAATAAATAAATAAACTAAAATGAAGTTTTTACCATAACTTATTCAAGTCTAGTATTCCATGTTTGTTTATATGTTTAATAAAATATTAACGAAAATCAAAAATCGATGTTAATTTTCATTGTGTCGTTTTAAAACGACTTCAAATAGGAAGATGCTCTCAACTTGATTTGTATTTTTTATTTTTTTTAAATGATTAACAAAACAGATGATTTTTTTTTATTTATTAAAGTAAAATATAAAACCGTGTGGAATTTGTACTAATAAAAAAAAAATTGTAGGACTCGCGCACAAAGGGTTCCGTACAATTGACTAGGTAAACAACAGTAGGTACACAAATTTCACATTCTAGTATATTAAATATACAATTAAGTATTTTGTGAATATTTTAAGTGCCTGTTGCCATTATTGATATCGAGCAAAAAGGCCAAAAAATCGTGTTTTTTGTATGGGAACTCCCCTCAAATATACATATTATTTTATTTTTAGTGTTTGTTGTTATAGAGGCAATAGAAATACATAATTTGTGAAAATTTCAACTGTCTAGCTATCGCCGTTCTTGAGATACAGCCTGTTGACAGACAGAGGGACTGACAAACAGCGAAGTCTTAGATTACTAAGTCCGGTTTTTAGGGTTCCGAAGTTCATAACTCGGAACCCTTATAGATTCGTCATGTCCGTCTGTCCGTCCGTCCGTCCGTCCGTCCGTCCGTCCGTCCTCGACCTACCGTCCAAACGGTAAGTGCTAGAAAGATGAAAGTTTGCATGAATACGTGTTGTAATTACGTCGACAAAGTGCTACAATAAAATTATGAAAAATAATTTTATTTGGGGTACCTCCCCTACACGTAAAGTGGGGATGATTTTTTTTTCTCGAGGCTACCCCATCGTGTGGGGTATCATTAGATAGGTCTTTTAAAAACAATAAAGGGTTTCCTAGACGACTTTTTGATTTAGGTATCCGTTTGCGAGATATTTCACTTTAAAGGGCTCTTTTTTGTAAAAACAGGGCGTCCCCCCCCCTCTAAAAGCTAAACGGCTGGCTCAAAAAATCTGACAAAAATCGTGATGGTGGTCCATCTAATGAACTTTGAAGGAAAACTATAACCGATTAGATGACTTTCTTAGTTCAGGAGTTATAAAGGCTTATATGGTAAAATGCGCTCACTTGGAAAACGTCATACAAAATTAACGTATTATTACGTAAACATAACAATTATCTATTGGATACGATTTTAAATCCACATACCATTATAGGTGACAGAGGAACCCTTTCCTGTGCGTGGCCTGACACGCACTTGGCCGATTTTACCCTTTGGGTACGGAACCCTAACAAGCTCAACTACTTAAACCACTAAGCCAACTGTGAAGTCATGGCATCCAAACTGTTGGTTATAATTTACTATCTATGGATAGTAAATAACAAGCCACAAAATGACGTCATATATTATGATATATGACGTCATTTTGTTGCTTGTTAATTGATGTTATCAACAAGCATCATTTTATGACTCACAAATTCTGGTGACTTTATTTGACTTTCCACTGTATATAAATTTCCCCAGACATTTTGTGAATTAAAATTCTTAATTTCAGTGGTTCGTCAGTTTCTATATTAACGCCATTCTGAGTAGAAAGGAAGGAAAGGAAGGCTCTTGGGTGTATCTTGTGAATGACCTCTTTAATACAAAGCGATTCGAGTACCTGTGACGGTTTTACTTTATACATACATATATATATATTTTGTTATAGACCTTTATTTTCCTGTAAGAGTTAAACCTGCTATTTTTGAAAAATGAGTCTACTTTGCCTGATGGAAAGCAGGAATAGTATCCAAGAGTAGTGTCATCATCTTCATTGTGATGGTACAGTGACCCACACTATGAAGTTCTAGTGAGATTCTACTCCATCACTGAGTCTCCGGTCTCTAGTAAACTTAACTAACAAAACTTAGTACTATTATTGGCTATAAGTGCCTGGCTTAGTACATAGCACTTGGCTATGAGGTGTTTAAAGTAATTTAAAAAAAAATAGACACAAATACTAAGCGAGTGTTTGTTTCTTTAATGTACTTTTTCTTGAAAATATTTTCCTTTCTTAGCAAATAAGAATGTTGTTACTTTAAATACAATATAAAACATATTTCTTTAACATTTATTTCACAAATTCCTCGTATCTTAGTTTTGAATATTATGTTTGCAGTAAAATATAAAGAGTATACACATACATTATATTATCTAGAATTAAATCTCTAAGTAAAGTTTGAAAATTCAAATTTTAAAATTGCTTTTTACTCTTGGCGAAATGACAAATCAAACTTTATGAGTAGCAACATAAACACGTTCAAGTAGCTTTGAACTAAAAACTAACTAACATATTTACTACTATCCAAATAAAACAGCTATGACTTTTAACGCGGGAAGTTTCAAGGAACGACATTTTACAGATAATGTTATATTCACGGAAGTTATTTAATAATATTTGACTATTTTCAGACCACACTAGAAGAAAAAATATCTGTTTTACTGTTGATGAAGTCTTCTTCTGGAACCCCAACTGTAGAAGTTACAATTAGACAAATGACTAAAAGGCCTTATATGCCTGAACTCACATGAAGTCACAGATCTTTAGAATTATTATTATAATAGGTACTAATAAAACATGTTAACATTACTGTAACAAGAGAGCCGTAGATTGGATTAAATTGAAAGATAAATTGTTTCGTTGGTGAGTGCGAGAACGGAGGTCCAATTAGGAAACAGCATCTTATCTCATCATGCTGCATTAAGTAAACTCAGTATGAAGATAGTGACCCCAACTGAGCCTGCCTTGTTGGTCTAGTGGTTAGCGTATGCGGCTGCTGATCAAGAGGTCTCGGGTTACCGGATCGGACCAAATGTGTTTGTGTGATACATAAATATTTGTTTCGGAGTCTGGGTGTTTTCTATGTATAATATGTATTCACAAAAAAAGTATGTTTATGTATTTATTTATTTTCACCAACCCGTCTGGCCAGCGTGGTATAGTAGGTCAATACCTTCTTTTCAAGAAGAGGCCTATGTCCAGCAGAGGACTGTTAAAGTCTGTTGATGATGTATTTAAATCAGTTGTTTAGTATCCATAATACAAGCTCTGTTTAGTTTGGGACTAGATGGCGGTGTGTAAGATGTCAGATATATTTATTTAAAAAAAAGACCTATGATTCTATACATGCTTTTCATCAGGCAGTGTAAAGTCACTTAGGCAGGCTTAGGCAAAAAAAAGGAATAAAGTAAGTGTTGAATACTCTCAAAAAGAATAAGCTGTTATACCTACACGTGTAAAGTTCTTAATCTCATACACTTGCACACTTAAAAAGCAAAGTTGGCTCTAAAACGAATTGTAAAACCAGGGCAACAAATTCTCAGCTCAAAAAATTCTTTGAAAGGAAAAAATTCGCATTCGTATTTCTAGAGTACATTTTGAAGCATATTCGTATTTCTGTTAAATAGCCCTTTGTTCACCGTTGGATGTAAACGTAGTGACATAGGCACAGTCTGCGAAGCGTTTATGTGAATATTTTATGCTGTTATGGGCAAGGCGAGCGTCTGTAGCGACACATTCTTGTCATTTAGATAAGTAGTTATTGTTTTTAAGGAGGACTCTATGAAATTGTCGAATAAAATGTATTTAATGTTTTTTAGTTATAGTTTTTGTGTCAGATTTTTCTTTGAATATTAAGTACTGAATTTGTATTTCTAACATTTTATTAAGATGTCAATGATTTTATTCAATGGGCGTCGCGCTCATCGTTCTCCACTACGCTGTGTTGTGGGTGTTAACCTGACATGAGACAATACTTTGTGTTATTCACAAATTATTGTTCTGAGGCTGCGTGTTGTTTTCCATTTCATGTATTTTTAAACTACCTTAACACTTGATATACAAGATGTTTCTGCATTAAAGATAAATAGCGAAACCATGATTATAAACAATCGTTCCGGACTATTTTTTCTATATAAATTTCAATTTTAAACTTTTGGCCAGTCTTTGTATGTAAACGTTTGTTTATTTTTAAGTTCATCTGGAAACGCGGTTTCTTTGAGAAAGTTATTCAAACTAATGAGTTGGCGTCGCGGGTTTAATAATTGTCTTAGCTGGAAATAGTCATTTTATTATTATGCTAACTTTCAAAATAATTCTTTGCTCAGGAAGTGAAACTCTCAAATTTTATTTTTCGATCAACTCAACGTAATTGAAAGAAGTTTTCAAGACGTCATTATTTTTAAAAATTTGAAAGAAAATGAAATAAATCATAAAATTACTTATCTGCTCGTTAACCCTAGATTTCAAAAACAAAACATACATTTTGGAAATATACCTACAGCTAATTTTGTCACTAATTCCCTTAAGTTTTACCGAAGAGAACTGTAATACATACCACTCATATGAAATAAAACTAAACAATCGAAGTCCTTCAATTTATCGCACTTGTCAAGGTCGTGAAAGGGCCGACGCCCGGTCAGACCCGACTGTTGTCATGACAACGCCCGGGAGACAACCCCTCGAGCCTTAAAAGTGTGATAACATTTGATTTTTGCACGGTGCGTTAAGATGCCCAAAAGTGCCCTTGATTATTGAATCAAACATGATCAAAGAGTTTGATCAATTTTGAGTTGGGCTTTTTCGTAGAAAAGGATTTCATATCTTTGAAGATGTTTGTTAAATACTCGTAATTAAGAAAAACTCTAAAACGAGATTTAGCGGGATTTAGTTTGATTGGTTCAATATTTATAATATTTAGTATTTTTTATCTGTACGTGTGGTAACGGATTAAGAATACAGTGTGTCACCACCCCTATTCATCCCGCGGGTGTCGTAAAAGGCGACTAAGGGATAAACTAAGTGATGCGGGCATCATCTCTGTACGACGACCCTCTCTTAGGCGGCGTCCGGCACAACTTGAAACCAACCCTATACTAACCCGTCTGGCCAGCGTGGTACAATAGGCAAAAACCTCCTTTCTACGGAGAGGCCTAAGACCAGCAGTGGACTGTTAAAGGCTATTGATAATGATTGATGATAATTTTATAAGGGACTTAAAGATTGTAGATTACAAATATATAATTTAATATAGAAAGTACTCAAAGAAAACGTTTATATTCATGTAATGAGATTACGTTCGACTTTGGGATTTTAACATTTTTAGGGTTCCGTAGTTCATGAGTCGGAACTCTTATAGATTCGCCTCTTATACCTACACGGTTGGTGCTAAAAAGATGAAACTTTACATGAATATGTGTTGTAATTACGAGGACAAAGTGCTACAATAAAATTAAGAAGTATATTTTTATTTGGGGTATATATATAAAAAAACGAATACTCGTTTTTTTATATATATATTATTTTTTATATTTATATATATATTTTTATATATAAATGACTCTGCCCACCAGTCACTTAAACATACTCTAAGCAGATTGCATGTGAACTTTATGCTATTATAATCAAGGTGGTGATAAAACCACGACTGTTTAGAAAGTAAATGAGGGAAACTTCAGAAAACATTACGTGATTTTATTTCATATTATTTTGTATAAAAGTTGTTCAAATAACTAGATATTGTCAATCGGCACTGATTTCAATCCCACTGTATCCTGCTTTGATATTTTATTTTTTATTGCAGCGGTTTTGATATTTTATTTTTATTTTAGGAGTTATAGAGGCCTGCTTGTAAAATGCACTCACTTGAAAAATTTCGTACAAAAATAAAGAAATAATAAGATAACATGACAATTGTCTATTAAACACGATTTGAAATCTACCTACCATTATAGGTGACTACGGAACTCTATTCTATGCGTGGCCTGACACGCACTTGGCCGATTTTTATATTCATTATAAAAATCGGTATTCGTTTTTTTATATATATATATTATTTTTTATATTTATATATATATTTTTATATATAAATGACTCTGCCCACCAGTCACTTAAACATACTCTAAGCAGATTGCATGTGAACTTTATGCTATTATAATCAAGGTGGTGATAAAACCACGACTGTTTAGAAAGTAAATGAGGGAAACTTCAGAAAACATTACGAGATTTTATTTCATATTATTTTGTATAAAATTTGTTCAAATAACTAGATATTGTCAATCGGCACTGATTTCAATCCCACTGTATCCTGCTGGATCATGACCAATCCGACCGGATTCAATAGATCCTAACAAAACATTTTTTTTCATATTTCTACTTGTGCTCTACCAACTGCTGTGGTGATCCAGGTTTATCCATTTCGGTATGTTTTGAAAAAGAATTTTGGAATTGTTATCCCTGTACTAATATTTCGCTATATTTTTCATGCTATAGAAGGCAGTATATAGCAGGTCGTCGGTCCCGGTTGTCATGAACATCTATGGCAATCGTTATTGGGAAGTCAGTGCCCTTAAATATAATACTGACAACTAGTTCAATCTTCGAATTTCAGTTCTCCCTTAGGGTTGCGGAGGTCCAATGCCAGTAGCTCCGTGGAAAAACTGAAATTCAGGTAAAACCGGTTGAACTAGTAGCCGACCCCAAATAAAATTTGTAAATAAAGGCTCGGAAGATGCTATAGAAGGCAAATGTTCAATCTGGACTTTTTTTATATTTAAGTTTACCAAAGTACTTTACTCTGGCTGATGGAAAGCATGAGCAGAATCCAGGAGTAGGGTCGCCATCTTCATTGTGAATGCAATGCAGCATGGTGACCCATACCATGGCGGCCTGGCGTACCCGACTGGTTCCGCCTCTGGTCTCACACTCACCAACGAAATACGACAGGAAGAATGCTGTCATTATTGGGATGGTCATCTGTGTGAGGGTAGTACTACCCTGGTCGAGCTGGCCAATTAGTGCTAAAATCAGCGTGGATCTACTGATCAGGTCTCCTGACGATCAATGACTCTCAAACACGTTAGTGTTTCTCTCCCCAGATATAGAAAGACTTAGATGGGGATTTGACTACAGTACGTTTTCGCCGTATCACCATCCGTTATCCAATAGTGGATAACGTTCTAGTCACGCCTGTAACTTTCTTTTAGCTGTCGGTCCATCGTCCTATAGTACGTTTGCCTAACTGCACGGTTGGCCTTGTGGTTTAAGTGGTCGCCACAACGCTATCTATTGCGCCAAGAGGGCTTAAATCCCACGTGGGACAACACTCCCCCCTTGACACAGGATTTCTATTCCTAATGCAAGAGTTTTCTTTAAAAAAAAAACATGGTCTCCTGCACATTTTGGTTTCATTATCCACCATCAGTTCGTTGACCTCACCCATTCCGTTTGTCTCACGCAAAAAAAGTAACAATACCATGATTACCTCTTTCATTTAAATAGAGGCTGGAATAGAATTAGTTACCCTTCGATATTAGTAAGTCCTCCAACGCGACAAAATTAATATAAGAAGACCAAGGTCAATTAAAGACCTTATTTTGGTTAGTGTTCTCGAACCCGTTTTTTTTTTTTTTTTTTTTTTACGTGTGGAAATCCCCGCGGACCGTCACCCCGTCGGGGGTTACGGCGGGGTGGTGTGTCGGACTCGAACCGACTAAAACCACACGGTGTGACCCTCTCTGCGCCTTTGTATTGGAAGGAGTCCAGGGAGGGGATTTCCTTCTGGACTCCAACCAGCGCCTGCCCGCACTGTTGCGGGCACCACCTCAAGTGTGTATTCTCTAATTGGGCAACGTCCGGTCACACGCGGACGCCGCCCCCTCGCGGTTGGCCTCTACTGCGGACGGACGGGAAACCCGTCCCGCCCATCCGCGGCCACTCTCAGGGCGGCATGAGACGCAGATATGCGCGCCTCCGCCGCCCAGGGCGCCGGCGGCGGATCGGGTCCGAGTGGATATCGTCCTCCCGGGCCTTCTCCGCCACCTCCTTCTGCAAGATTACGTCCTCGCAGAAGGTTGCGACCGCGGTAAAACAACTGTCACTGCCGGCCATCGATCTTATGACGGCCGGCAGCGAGAGATCCCCTCCGATGACTGCAGTGAGGACCCGGCGCTGCGCCGCCCAAGCGGGGCAGACCGCCAGCGTGTGCTGGGCCGTGTCCTCACTGCAGTCGCAGTGGTGGCAGGCGGGACTCGGTTCCCTCCTAGCGACCGAGTGCAGATACTTTCCGAAGCAACCGTGCCCGGAAAGCACCTGCGTCAGCCGGAAGGAAAGGGTCCCGTGCTGCCGCCCTGCCCACTCCGAGATGACCGGCTGAAGAGCCTCCACGGCGGCGAAGCCAGCGCGTGGGGTCTCCAGCCGGAACGACCATCTCTGCATGGTGGCTCGGCGAGCGGCTTCGCGCCACTCGCGCACGTCCTCGGGCGGAGGGCGAAAGCCATTCTCCGCCCGGAAGTCAGCCACTCGCCGATAAACTTCGGCGAGCACTTCCGCCTCCAAATCCCACGGGGGTGTTCCGGCCAAGGCACACGCCGCCTCTGTGGACACCGTGCGGTATCCACGTATGGCTCTGACCGCCAGTATCCGCTGGGGGCGCCAGAGGCGCGCCCTGTTTTGGGCGGACAGAGCCGCCGCCCACACCGGTGCACCGTAAAGTGCCATCGACCGGACAACCCCCGTGTACAGCTGCCTAGTGGGGACACTGGCCCCGCCCAAATTGGGCAGAAGTCGCCCTAGGGCGGAGGCAGTGCCCACCAATTTAGGTCCAAGCTGTCGGAAGTGCTCGTCGAAGAGCCACCTACCGTCGAGGACCAGACCCAAGTACCTCATCTGGGCCCGGACCGGTACGAGGACCGAGTTGACCTCGATCGAGGCGCCGGCGGGCGGACCGCGACGGGGCCCATGAAATAGCAGGGCCTCCGTCTTCTCCAGGGCCACCCGCAGACCCAACGCCTCGATGCGCCCGACCACCCGGGAGACTCCCGTGGTGGCCAGGCGCGCCGCCTCCTCAAAGTTTGCCCCCCGGGCCGTGACCAGGGTGTCGTCTGCGTAACAGATTACACCCAGCCCGGGGGGGAGACGCCCTCGCAGGGCCCAGTCGTATCCCATGTTCCACAGGAGTGGTCCTAGGACAGACCCCTGTGGAACACCGCACGACATGGCCCTGCGTCTCAAGGCGCCATCTCGGTCCTCATACTCGACGGTACGCTCCTCTAAATAGTCTGCCACCAGCCGCCTCAGGTACCCTGGCACTCCGTGGTGGTGTTCTCGAACCCGAGACCAGCGTACTTCAATTAAAACTGGCGACATAGTAAAGATACGTAGAAAAAGAAAAAAAAAAAAATGTAATTACTAGAGACGGGTCAGGGGAAGTGGATTTTCTATGTTTGACGAAACTTTCATGCATCAATAACTTTTGTTTAACAATAAATAAACGAAACACAGCGATCGGTTAGCGCCCCCGCGAAGTTTATATTCCATTCTATTTCTCTATTCTCTTGTTTGATTAGCATTTTTTTTGTTTTTATCACATGTCTGAGTGACATTAGCCAATGAAACAAGAGAATGGAGAAATAGAATGGAATATAGAATAGAAAACGATAAACGTGTTGCAACTTGGCTAGAGGGGCTGGTTGGACATCGAATAGAGTTATTTTTTGTCTTTAAAAAGTGATTTTAAGCAATAAACAGCTTAATTGAATGATTTGGATTTCAGTTTATTATTATAAAAAGAGAATAAGTATTATTAATTAAAACCTAAACAATGTACATATATTTTCAGTGATTACTAGTAAACTCAATAAGTTTCAGTCTACTATGAGGTTGGGATAGTAACAAGACAATTGCTGGATAAATACTGACTTTAATTAATATTAAGCAACAGTTTATATATTTGCTAACAATAGTGATTACATATTATATGACTTATAACTACACATACAACACGTCCATAAGGCATTGTAAAAAAAAAATAACAAACGTTAAGTTTTTTTTTTCTTAATTCTAAACATATAAAAAGTAAAAGTAAATATCAACATACATGGGGATATGATTCTGTTACAATTAGTTAAAATACATCTTAGGGTTATACAAGCAGTAAATATAATTTTACAAAATAACATAATATTTATAAGAGTTCTAAACAAAAAAAACATTGTTCTTCATTCATAATAAGGTTTTGTTCTGTTTTTATGTACAATTTCATGTTTTCCATTTATTACAATCTCTACATTTGGTGAAATATCTTTAATTACCTTATAAGGTCCCAAATATAAAGTAGTTAGTTTATTACCTGTCTCACTCTTAACTAATAATTTATCATTTGGCTTATATTTAACTGGATTTATATAAGTATCATACCTCTGTTTTGTTACTAACTTGCTAGATATTAAATTATCGCGTGCCTGTTTTTGCGAAACTTGTAATCTATATTTAAGTTCGAGAGGATAGCTGTCATGATTGTAAAGAGGTTCAATACGAGTGGTGAGGTTGCTAGGTAAAGTACATTTTTTACCATAAACTAACTCGAAAGGGGTGAATTTAGTAGATGAATTTACTGAAGTATTGTAAGCAAAACACCAAAAAGGGAGCCAAGAACTCCACAATTCGGGGTTCTGATCAGTCTGAATACGTAAATATGCTGCTAAACTCTTATGAGAATTTTCTAGGGCACCTAAACTTTGGTGGTGATAAGCGGTTGAATTAAGTTTTTTAATTTTTAACAAATTACATACCTCTTTCATAGTGTCTGCCATGAACTCGGTTCCTCTATCCGTTGCTATCTCTTTTGGGACTCCATGTTGAAGTATAAAATTGGTTACAAAACAGCGTGCTACTTCTGATGCTGATTTATTTATTAGAGGATATGCACATATATACTTTGATAATTCGCACTGAATAGTTAGTATATAGGAATAGTTATTATTATCTCTATCTAAGGGTCCAACTTCCCCCCCCGCTGCGCCGCGAAAGCGAACGGTCGTGTTTCAAAGTCCTCCGTGTAAAAATATTAGTATTTGTTGTAAATTTGCGTATTCACAGATAAAAACAGTGCCAAAACAACAAATAGTGCTGAAGACAAATAAATCAGTGTGTTAATTGAAACTACAGTGACTAGTGACACTTTACGAGATACTTTATCAAAAACCATATATTGTGTGACAACCGACATTTATTAATTTTATTGTGTGACTGTGACCTTGACTCGCTTATGTGGTCGACAGCTTTGTGTGTGCTTTATGTCTCACTCATAAGAGAAATTGACTTTTGGTATTAATATTTAAAGCTCGTCTGGCGTAGTGGTTGCGCCGTTCATGTTTGAGATAAAACGTGAAGGGGACGGTTCGAATCCTCAGTACTCGTAATCTGGCAAACTTGACTTTTTGTGATTTGTTTTTCTGTTTAAACAATTATTTACATTAAAAAGAATCAGTTGATTAGATATTGACTAAAAAACTTCATTTATATACTGTGCGCCTGATGGTTATAAATAACAAACTGAAACTGAGCAATTGATTACAGCAAATAGTAAGCTGCAAATAATACCTCAAACATAACCGTAGGCGCAGTCCGACCAGACAACTATTCATCCTGACCGCTGGGTGAACCTAAGCTTTATACGTTTACGTTTACTGCCCTTCAGAACGGAAATATGACATTGAAACGTACTCCGCCACCAGCGTCCCAGACATCTAACAAGATTACGCCGAATAAATCGGGAGTAGAAACGGTTAAGTCAGTCGGTCGAGTACAAGAGGTGTTGTCAGGTGTATCCAATCTGAATCCCCCGGTGGCTATCCAACACTATGACTCGGCCCCGGACCTCCGTGTGACTACCGAAAATTCTTTGGAGAGAAAGAAGCGTAAGTTTATAAACTCTCCACCTAATAAGCTAATAAACAACACCGAGCTTGAAAATACCGATGACTTAAGAACGATGCTAGCTACTTTCGTACAACAACAAGGAGAAAGATTCGAGAGTCTACAAGCTGCAGTCCGTAGTCTTGTGGAGCAGAATCATAAATTGACTGAAACGATGGAGTTCATGTCATCTAAATATGATGAATTCATTAGCAAAATATCTAAGTTGGAAGTGGATAGACGAGAGGACAAGATACGCATTGAGCTTCTTGAACAGAAGATAGAATCACTCGAACGAAAATCACGTTCTACTGGAGTTGAGATTCGCAATATACCGAAAAAAGCTGGTGAATCTAAACGGGATATATGCAACTTGGTTGAGTCCATAGGCCACACCATTAACACGGAAATAACCCAGAACTGTGTTAAGGACATCTATAGAATAAAAACTAAAGACAACTCCCACCCAATTGTTGTAGAATTCACGTCAGTTTTGCTGAAAGAAAAGCTTCTGACAAATTTAAAGACTTTTAATAAACAAAATACCTCTGGGAAAAAACTGAATACAGGAAACCTAGGCTTACAGGGACCGAATAATCCAGTATATATATCGGAAACTCTTACCACTAGAACTCAAAAATTATTTTATATGGCCAGAGCTCTCCAAAAACAACTAAATTATCTATACTGCTGGACCTCGCATGGTGTAGTCTACCTGAGAAAAGAAGAGAATGGCCCCCACATAAAAATTACCACGGAGAAGGACATCGAAGACATAAGAAAATCGAAGTGACTAAACGGTGTGGTGGTAGCTGATGCTCATATTCTCAAGCCCAGTACAGTAATTAATTTGTTGTATATTATTAATTTAACAATGTTTACACTACACATTTCACTTTTTTATGACCGTTGTTTGGTTTCAATTTGTACACTACACACAACCCTAGGACGAGCCGTGGATTCTCATAAAAATAATTGTATAGACATCATTGTCGCTAGAATATTAACTTGGCCTGTAAGTTATTGTTATACTTCATGTCAGATTAATTATTTATATATAAACATCATCAATATACTACCTTCTGCTACAACATTTGGGCGTAATGACGTCAGGATACTTTCAGCGAGAATATCTAAATATGGATATACTTTGTAATGGCTAACATGAACAATCTATCTAGGAAAATTGACGACTTTGCTATCTCGGAATGCCTTGAATGTCCGGTTGATGACTGCTCGCGTATACTGAAATCACAAACGTCTTTATCTATTATAACACAAAATATAAGAAGCATGAATTGCAATTTTTCGGGTTTTCAGGTATTGTTGACACGAATGGAGCATGATTTTGACATAGTGGTTCTAACTGAGTGCTGGTCGTCTCGTATACCTTCCCTACCCACGTTAAAAGGTTACTATTCCGCAACAACTACAAGAAATCCCATTCAAAATGATGGCGTTGTAGTATATATAAAAGAAGAACTTACCTTTCATATTGAAGAACCTTACATGGTAGATTGTAACTGTCTGCTGATTAAAATAGGCAATAATGATACAGCGATTCTTGCTATTTATCGTTCTCCCTCATATTCTAATATAGACCCTTTCCTAACGTCATTAGAAAAAATATTTGAAAATTTATCAGCCTTTAAAAATATAGTCCTAATAGGAGACCTCAATCTGGACATTATGCCCGGAAAAATGAGTGGTGATACCGGGAATTACTTGACCCTTGCTGCATATCATGGACTCCTCCCCACACATTTCTTTATAACACGTGATTCTGCGGGCACGTGTGTTGACCACATCTTGTTGAAGACGAAACTCAGCTCTGTGACAATCGTCCCCCAATCAACTCTCACCGACCACAAGTCAGTCATATTATGTCTTGGCAAGAAACAGTCCCGTGACTGCTCATATTTTACGTATAATAAAACTGACGAGAAAAGATTGAATGATCAAATAAAAGAAATAGATTTCACTCCTATTTATAAAACAAACGATTGCAATTCCATGTTATCTTACCTAATTAAAGAATTAAAAAACGCGATTGCAATGAACACTACAAAATGTCATCTTCCTCATCGTAAAAGGCTACTGAAACCATGGATCACTCAGGGCCTGTTGCGTTGCATGCGCAACAGAGATAGACTGCATAGACAATCAAGAGATAGTCCGGAAAATCTAGTCCTAAAAAGTACGTATAACCGATATAGAAATTTCTGCAGCTCAATACTAAAAAAAGTGAAACGCAATTATGAAAAAAACCTAATCCAACAAGCAGGTAACGATAGTAGAAAACTTTGGAATACAATAAAATCGATTACCAATACATCCAAGGAAACTCACCTTTCTAAGGAGTTACTTAATACATCAAGTACGCCTCAGTTCTCTGTTGACCATGTTAATAATTATTTTCGGCATGTGGGTAAAAATCTAGCTGAAAAAATAACAAAAACACAAAATAAATCTGCCAGAGTTGGTTGTATGGCGGATGTGGAACGGAGCTGTAATAGTCTCGTATTAGCTAAAACGGATGAAAAGGAAATCCACACCATTGTATCTTTGATGAAGAATGAATGTGCGGTGGGATGTGATGGTATTTCAAATAAACTCCTCAAAGACCATAAAGACATTCTAATACCGCATTTGACTTATGTTTTCAATAGGTGTCTTCAGGATGGTGTTTTCCCTAAAGATCTTAAAAAGTCTCAAATACGTCCAATTTATAAGGGTGGGGATAGGGACCGCATAGAAAATTACAGACCTATATCCATATTACCATCGATCTCAAAAATATTTGAAAAAATAATTAATAATAGACTCATAAACTACCTAGAGAGTCAAAAGATTTTATCTATCAATCAATTTGGTTTCCGTCGTGGTAAATCCACAAATGATGCAGTTAGAGAACTGACAGACTTCGTGAGCACTAATCTTGATATAGGCAACAAATGCCTCGCGGTATTTTTAGATCTAGCTAAAGCTTTCGATACGGTCTCTATCCCAATCCTGTTGGACAAGTTGGAAAGGATAGGTATTAGGGGAAATCAACTTAGTCTGCTGGAAGATTACCTAAGTGATAGGACACAGTGCGTGGCTGTTAGCTCATATACCAGTAGCGAGCTTCCAGTGACTCACGGCGTGCCGCAGGGCAGTATCCTCGGACCGACCCTCTTTCTAGTATACATAAACGATCTCTTGAATCTGCCCTCATTTCCGGGAAAAGTAATCTCATATGCAGATGATACAGCCCTCATATTTGCCTCTAAAACCTGGACTGAGACTTATCACGCGGCACAGAGTGGTATCAATAGCGTTAAAGTGTGGTTACAGGATAACGTATTAACTTTAAATATCGATAAGACCAAATACGTTGCCTTTAGTATTCGCGGGTCATTAAATGACTCATTAACTTTGATTGCTCACGACTGTCTACATATAGCACCAATATCTGGGTGCGCATGTACGCCATTGCAAAGAACCCAAACAATAAAATACTTAGGCATTATGATAGACGAGAATCTTAATTTTAAATCTCACATTGCAGCACTTAGTGGAAGGATACGCAAACTTGTTTACGTATTTAAAACTTTGAGACATGTAGCTACTCCCTTAATCCTGAAACAAGTATATTACGCTCTCGTTCAATCACTCATTAGTTACTGCATTATATCATGGGGAGGAGCAAAGAAATCAAATCTCATAAAACTGGAAATCTCCCAAAGAGCTGTCTTGAAGGTGGCGGCCTTTAAACCATATAGATTCCCAACAACTAAACTCTATGAATACTGTGAGGTCCTCACAGTACGTCAACTTTTTCTGTTAAATATTATAATAAGACAGCATTCTACCATAGAATATACAAAGAGTTTAACGACTAAACGGAGAAACCACACAGTATGTGACCGCATAATTCGGCCGAAAACATCTTTTATTCGCAGTTTCTACCCATTTCTGGGTCCTTATTTATATAATAGGATAAACAAGGCCATAGATATTTACTCTTTAAATAAGATTAAACTGAAGAAAACAGTATCCCAGTGGCTCGGCAAACTTACATATGATGCAACGGAATCCTTGCTAACTATACCGGTTTAAGTGAAGCAAATAGAAAACATTTCTTCCATATACCCTCTCATGACCAATACCTCAGAGAATCTACTATCCCTTCATTATACTAGTAACTACACACCCTCTGACACTCACTCACTCATATATACATTTCACACACCCAGAGGACACCAACCACCAACCAATATTGTATTATTATTATTATTCTACCATAATCAATAGTTTTGTGTTTTTTATAGATTTAAGTAATTTTATTATTTAAGTAATGTAACTAGTTAATCTTTGTTTCATAACAGTGTACTAGCGGGAGAGGGCACTGTCTCCTGTAATACAGGTGTAATACCTAGCATGGGAGACAGGGACTTCAAATAGTTGTATTGTGTATTATATGTCAATAAAGATTATTATTATTATTATTATTATTATTAACTAAATCTAAAAATATCTTTTCAAATGCAGTATTAGCAGTAGAGGTGATAACCATAGGTTCTTTCACTTGAACTGTATATTTTTGTTTCTGGCAATTTGGACACTTCTTTACGTAGTTTTTAACATCTTTCTCAAGTCCTGGCCAGAAGTAATACTTGCGAATATTATTTACCATTCGTCTAATGCCCGCGTGGCCACTCGTGGGCAGAAGATGGAAATCATTAAGTACTACCTTTTTATCATCTTTATCATCTATTCTAATATTATCCTTTAAAATTACTAATCTCGGTCCGGACCAATCTTCATTATGTTGTATTTCACTTGCTAATTTTTCTACAAACAATTTATTAGTATTATTTTTTAAGAAATAGATTTCACCTTCATTTAATTCATTACACAATTTACTCAGTTCTCTTGCAAATTCTGCTCGAGTAATTTGCAATCGAGAAGCTGGGTTAATATATATAGTGTTTCCTTTCTCGTTATAAATAAAACTTTTCGACTCTTTAAGTACTATATTTTCTTTTCTTAATTTCTCTAACTCTAGATTATTAATAAATCTTAATTCCACTGATTCCTTGGGTTCAACAAGAGTTTCTACGATTTTTGGTTGATCAGGCCAATCGTCTGTAGGAACTATGTCAACCGAAGGCGCAGGGCTTAGTTTTCGACGCTGGGCTCGGGTCATAACACAAATGTGTTCATTCATTTCTTGTAACTCTTTCGATGTTATTGTAAGTCGAGATAATGCGTCTGCAGCCACATTTTCTCTACCCTTAACATACTCGATTTCATAATCGTATTCCTCTAGAATAAGTTTGAATTTAAGTAATCGACTTGACGGATCCTTAAGATTAAATAAGTAAATCAATGGTTTGTGATCAGTCAATATTTTAAAAGTGCTACCATAAAGATACGGTCTAAAGTGTTTTACTGCCCATACTATCGCTAAAAGCTCTTTTTCTATTGTGGGATAGTTCTTTTCGGCTTTATTAAGATTCCTACTAGCATAGGCAATAGGGCGTTTATCTACACACATCAAAAGTGTCTAGGGATCAACATATATTTTTGCAATAACTTTTCTCCTGATTGATATTAATTAAAAATTTCTTTAAGGATTCATCAAATAAAGTGTTTTCGTTTGTCACAGTAACGATAAACCAAGTCACCTTTGCATTAGTAAAGAAATTTGCCATTTTCCTAATAAAGGGATTTTTGACATTTGAACCACTAACATTAAAGTTCGAAAAAAAGACTGAAATAACAGTTTTCTTTAAAATTTTATTAGGTAACTTAAACAATTAATAATCCGTGTTTCTACCGCGAACACTAACAACACAAGAATATCGGTTTGGCATACTCAAAATGAGTTCATCCAAATCACGCTGTGGAATGGCCGCCCATGTTCGTTGCAACAACAAAAAAAGGTCTTCTTGCGACTGGATACCCTCCATATTCGGCAGAGCTCTTCTCTGTAGCATATCCCATGCATGCTCAATCGGGTTCAAGTCTGGCGACTGAGCAGGCCAGGGCAGGACATTGATGTTAGCTGCGGCGAGAGTCTGTCTTACAACTCTTGCGGTGTGCGGTCGTGCATTATCATGCAATAACTGAAATAAGGGACCGATTTGCACTTGTAGAGGAACGATGACGTCTGATACAATCGTCTCAGCATAAATTTGAGCGTTGAGGTTGCCTCTGATCCAAATCAACTCAGTTCTTCCGCCGATCCAAATACCCGCCCATACCATGATGGTTCCACCACTATAAGGATGGACTTCCTGGCAGGATTTTAATCGCTGTTGGCGTCCAGGGGTTCTCCAGTGTCGTATACGTCTTGTATCCGGTCTCATACCAAAACGAGACTCATCAGAAAAGCACACGAAACGCCATTGTTCTTCTGCCCAATTTCTGTGTTCAAGAGCCCATTGATATCGAATCCTACGATTGTGCATTGCTATAGGTGGTACCCGTAGCGGTCTTCGGGAATGAAGGTTCACTTCATGCAAGCGGTTTCTGACTGTTTGGTCGCTAATTAAGTTCCCTGAAGAGTGATGAAGCCTCACGGCTAACATCATGGCGGTTATTGTTGGAGCTCTTCGAGTTAAGATTTGAATGTATCGGTCTTGTCTCCGTGTGGTGCAGCGATACCGTCCTCCATGGCGCTCAGCCACGGTACCAGTGCTTCGGTAACGTGTCCAAAGTCGACTGATAACACTCTGACTTGTATTCAGAGCTAAAGCCACAGTACGTTGCCGGGAACCAGCTTCTATCATTCCCACGGCTCTGAGCATTTCTTCCCTGCTTAAATGACGTCGCCGCTCCATAATAACGTTGGTTTTAATCAGTAGTAGGGAAACAGTAGCACTAATAATTTCTTCAATGCGTTGTATGTTTTTATAGGGAAAATATTGGCAGCTGATTTTCATCTTTTACTCGAATTTGATTGACAGTTCCTGATTCAAATTATGAAATGCACCAAAAAGGATCCATATAAATTTATAAAATCATAAATTTATTACAAAGCCACATCTCAATCTCAAGAAATCCGCATAAAAATGCTTGATCCCTAGACACTTTTGATGTGTGTATGTTTGATAAAATAGCGCCAATAGCATAATTTGAAGCGTCTATTTGCAACAAAAACTTATTATTTCTCGAAAAATCTGGATATTGAAGAACTGGTGGTTGCATCATGCTTGATTTTAATGTTTCAAATGATTTTTGACAGTTTTCATTCCATTTAAATTTAACATTTTTTCTACAAAGCATATTGATCATAAGATTTTTCTGCAAAATTTTTAATAAATTTACGATAGTAGTTAGCAAAAGCTACAAAACGTTTGACTTCTTCCACGGTTTTTGGAGTTGGGTAATTCTTTATAATTTCAATTTTGGCCGGGTCAGGTAAAACACCTTCACTTGAAACTACATGGCCTAAATACAGCATTTCTTTTCTTAAAAAGTTACACTTGGATGGATTTAATTTGAGGTTCACTTTTCGTAGTCGCTCAAAAACGTCAGTTAGGTTTTTATTATGATCAAAAAGTGATCATCTTAGTACTATAAGATCATCAAGGTATACTAGACATTTTTCATATGTAAGACCAGACATAGCCATTGTCATCATACGAGAGAATGAACTGGGACTTGTTTTGAGACCCATGGGCATGCGTGTCATCTGAAACTGACCTGAGTTAAAAGCTGTATATTTTCTACTATCTTTATCTAAATTTACGTTGTAAAATCCTTGGTTTAAATCCAAATGACTAAAATAAACACAATTTGATAAAGAGTCTAATATTTCTGAGATATTAGGTAGAGGAAATTTATCATCTTGAATACTGTTATTAAGTTTGCGATAATCGATGACTAACCGCCATTTCTTTTCCCCATTTGAATCTGATTTTTTAGGCACCAGAAGAACAGGACTAGACCATTCACTGTTACATGGTTCTACAATACCTTGTTCAATTAACTTTTGTATTTGCTTATTTATTTCCTTCTTCTGTGATACTGGAAGTCTATAAGGCTTAGTGTACACTGGTGAAACGTTAGTCTTTAAGTAAATTTTGTGAGAGTATATGTCAGTTGTGGACAACTTATCGCCTTCGAGATAAAAGATATCAGAGTATTTCGAGCAAATTTTCTCAATCGAGGCCTGTTCTTCCTTATTAAGGTGATTTAAATTCAAAGCTGAGAACAACTTCTTAACTCGTTTTGCATCATTATTTGTTTTTTCAAATGAACAGATATTATAATGAGTTGCTTTTTGAATAACTGGCTCAATTTTATCTAAGGTCAAATCGGTATCAGTTGTATTTAGTATGCGAATTGGTATAGTTCCATTCACTGGTGTTACTAAAGCACTAGCTATAAAGACCCCTTGTTTCAATTCTGACGAACAAATAACACTTTCCTCCTTTTCTGACGTATTTATAAAATGCATCAATTCGCTCCTAGCTGGTATCATTATACTATTCTTAATATAGTGTAAAGGAATTGTTATATTCATATTGTTATTCCATAGTAATAAAGATTTGTTACCAAAATTCAAAACCGATTTATATTTGTTTAAAAAGTCATGCCTAATTATGCCACTTGTCTTACATGGTAAAGAATCGAAAACATAAAACTTATGTGTCAGCACTTGCTTTCCACAGAAAAAGTTTAGATAAACATATCCTATTGATTGAACTTTGCCTCCTATTCCGATGACACTAATGTTCTGTTTATGGATTGGAATGTTTTGTTCTAATACGTGACTAAGTTTGAGTGCTGATATTGATGCTCCCGTATCAATTAACAAACTGTACGAAACATTATTCTGACCTAATAACTTAATGCTATAAGAATCATTTAATGAAAAAATTACTTCATTCGTCCCGAAAAAACTGATTATTCTCTTCAGAATTTTGAACATTTTGAGAATCTGAATTTGTCAAAGTATGTATGTGCGGTTGTTGGTCCTTATTATAATAAGACCTATTCATACCTCTGGAAAATGGTCGTCGGGCTCCACGACCCGTAGCCTGGCGGCCTCTCCAGCTGTGAGATGTGCTTCGCTGCTCGCCCTGGGGTGCACCGCGCTGCTGCTGCCAGCCACTATGACCTGCACCTGTGTATGACGTACCTCTCGATCTTACTCTTTGGCCTCGCCGACTCTCGAAACTTCTGGAATTGTTATTACAATAACGATCAAAGCGATTGAAGTACATTACATTAGCGGAGCTAGAGGGAGACGTAATGTCCTCGTCTACAGCTGCTTGTATTGCATCTTTGAGAGTGTTGTAGTTTCTTGCTGTAATCACGGTGCTTAGTCTTCGGTTTCTTAAGCCATCCGCGAAACATTTTATGGCTTGTTTTTCATTTAATGGTCTTAGGATACTAAAAGCATGTTCATTGCCTCCAGCCTGTGAAATAGTGAGGTCAACAAACATCTCTGAAAGTTGCTGTCCAAAGTCATTAATAGATAAATTGTTTTGTTTAAAATCAAATAATTTATGTTGAATCGCAGTTACTGATTTTTTCGGCAGTAACTGTAGTTTAATATCTGATATCAACGCATCAACAGATAAGTAACTGGAATTCAGTTTTAATTTAGCAGCTTGGGTTATTCTATTTTTTAAAACGAAATTTACTAACCTTTTTTTTGAGTCTTCGTCGAGTTCGGAACTGTAGTATTCAATACTATCCACGAGCTGTTTAATGCTCGATTCGTCGTCGGATGGAGCTGGAAACAAACTTAATGCAACCTTTAAATCAAACTTAGCCATTGTTTTATCTTTTTCAGATTGGTTTGAGCATAAAGATAATATTTCCTTATATAATTTATCAAAATTTTCGCAACCTTTTAATATAACAGCATAATCATCACTTTTTACGCTACCTATAACATATTTTAATTTTTCAAGAAAAATATTATATTCATTCTTTATACTAACAACCTCTCGCAATTTAATTTCCAGAATAGAACCTGTCCGCCTAGTAGGACCGATCTTTATTAGATATGTTCTAACTTCTTTTAACCTTTTGAAAATATCATTTAACATATGATCCATAAATTTTCCTATTTACCTCAATAAAGTGTAACGAAAGGTATACATACTTATATGCACATGTATCAGATAATCTTAATTAATTTTAGTTTTCATAATAATAACTAAATAAAATGTCCAACATTCTTATGTCCGTCGGAGTTACACACTATTGTAATTTGACACTTGATACGTTTCCACTGCACGAGCTCACTAACATCGGGTTATTAATATATCACTGAATAAACACTGCTTGACGACGAACCTGGCACTTTCAATAATATGCGATTTGTAGTTATATATAGTTGACATGTAATACCAATAATGATTCTAGTCTGAACTCTTTTAAATAAAATGCTCATATCATCTGGGCTCATACTTCTTCAGGCCTGGCTTCAAGCTTTGCGTCTCTCCGAAAATAAGCAATCGATCTCCTTAATGCGTGTCGATTTATTTCATTTGTCATCCATTTAACGTGACAATTCTTATATATCTTATACACAAAGTAAATTAGACCCAGGAGCAATAACGTTAAAATTAAAAGTAGAATGATATTGGTTGTACTTGCGTGGACTTGAAGCTGTTCTACTCCCGAACCATTGCTGCCTCCTGTTGCAGTTTGGGCCACAACAATTTCTTCTTTAGTTGGAGTTGAACCCATCTCGATAATTTATTTTAATAATTAAACCGCTAAGTCTCGTCGAGTATAAAGATCGAATGCAATTCTCCAAATGCATTGTGAAGCGCGTGTCCTTATATGGATTATGGAATTTGTAAACAACGGTCGCGGGCCTCTGGCAGGGTCGCCATATGAGGTTGGGATAGTAACAAGACAATTGCTGGATAAATACTGACTTTAATTAATATTAAGCAACAGTTTATATATTTGCTAACAATAGTGATTGCATATTATATGACTTATAACTACACATACAACACTACCATTTACACAGTCCACGCAAAGGAAGCTCTCAAAAAAAAATATCCCCCGTTTTTGCAATATTTTCATTGTAACTCCGCTTTTTTTTAGTCATCGAGTGATGATACGTAGCATGTTAGTCTTCTTCAATAACTAGGTTACATAATCCCTACTATCCCTACTATTAATATTATAAATACGAAAGTAACTCTGTCTGTCTGTCTGTCTGTTACTTTTTCACGCCTATACTGCTAAACTGATTTTGATGAAATTTGTTCCACAGATAGTCTAGAGTCTGAGGAAGGACATAGGTTACTTTTTATCACGATAACCGACATATACGAGGGCGGAGCCTCGGGCAAAAGCTAGTAATACATATTTTTTTAAATCAGACTTATAGGTACTTCCAGAGATTAGCACATAAAACTAAATACACAAACCCTTCAGGCCTTATAATCTTAGTATATAAGTATAGATATTAAACAAACATTTTGCTTTCGTATCTTCTGCAAGTCAACGCCTCACAGATTCCAACTTTCCACCCAAAGGAACACAATGGTAAATAAAGAGCTACCTTCTACCCTCACAAATGTTTTTTTCAAACAAACAATCTCACGAGGCATATAATGAGAGATGAACATGAAAGTTAACTCACCTTTTTATGTCAAAGTAAAAGCAAAATACGGGTAATATAAGAAACTGATAACGTATTTGTCATAATCGAGAGATTAAGGGCCACCGCAGACTAGCTTCTTTTAGCATCGGCGATCGGCGATTTGGCGACAGCATCGATGCTGCATCGCATTTTAGCGACTTCCTGCGTTCGATCGCGGTATCGGAAACGCGCGTTTTAGCGACTGCTCAGATGCCAAATCGATGCTACCGGCATCCGAATGTATGCGGAGAGTAGCGTTCAGCTGCTGTGTCGCGCTTCTAAAAAGCGACTCAATCTCCGCTTTTGGCGTTTTTAAATTGCGGTGTAGAGCGTTCGGTCGCCGTATTTAGTTTCTAAAAAGCGGCCAAGTGCGAGTCGGACTCGCCCATGAAGGGTTCCGTATCAGCAAGTAACATCATATAAAAGTTCTTGTAATTCGTCGTAACTTTGATCGATGTGTTTATACTAGTGTATTGATTGGATGAAAGGTAAATTGCGTGTTACGATTTATGACGTATTAAAAAAAACTACTCACTAGATCTCGTTCAAACCAATTTTCGTTGGTAGTTTGCATGGTAATGTACAACATATAATTTTTTTACTTTTATCAATCTCTTATTTTAGAAGTTAGAGGGGGGGGGGCCACACATTTTTCCACTTTGAAAGTGTCTCTCGGGCAAACTATTCAGTTTAGAAAAAAATGATATTAGAAACCTCAACATCATTTTTGAACACCTATCCATAGATACCACCACACCACAGATAATACACGGATAGGTTTCATGAAAAAAAAATTTTTGAGTTTCAGTTCCATGTATGGGGACCCCCAAAATGTATTGTTTTTATTCTATTTTTATGTAAAAATCTTTATGCGGTTCACAGAATACATCGACTGACAAAATTTCAACAGTATAGCTTTTATAGTTTCGGAAATAATTGGCTGTGACATACGGACGGACAGACAGACAGACAGACAGACTTGACGAATCTATAAGGGTTCCGTTTTTTGCCATCTGGCTACGGAACCCTAAAAAGCGACTAGTTGCCGATCGCCGATGCTAAAAGTAGCTTGTCTGCGGTGGCCCTAAGCAGTGGATTAGGTATCGTTGCTCTAGATAATCTATTATGCTACAGAATAATTTTTGTCGTAAGAAATAAAGTCTCTCAATATTTTAGAATAGATGGTTTATAAGGCTGGTTTCTATCATTGACTTTAATTTCGATTCGGTAATTTGTTTTTTTTTTTCTATTTTTAAAATGCAATTCATCATAAAGGTGAATTCGTTAATAATATCATGAAGTAACAATCCCGAAATGAAGGCTTTAAATGTTGTTTCTTGTATTTTCAGGTAAATATCTTAGTGAATCTACTGCCAATTTGAATAATTATAGTTGTAAGTCTTTAATTTAAATAAATTTTCTATTTTCAGAGAAACGCAATTACGTCTTTGTTTATTTATTCTAAACGAATAATACCATGATATACATATTTATAGATAAAGATGTCTATGTTTATATAGGTATATGTGATATTTTTATTATATTGTGGAGGACCGGTGTCGTATTCCTCCATCACAAATGAAGGATCCTCCGACCAGGCGAGGTGATTATGCCTGGTGAGCAACTGACCAAAAATGGATGTTAGGATGTTGTATATATGCTAATCGACGCGAGAATGTCACTTTCGCGATTCAGCATTAGTAGTTACTCAGTATAGATCGTTACGTGTTTTCTTCAGTAGATGGCGCTGTGGTATGTTTAACGTCGCGCTGTATGTGGAAGTCGCCACAATATGAAACATTAGTACTGATATTGAGTTCCCTGATGTCTATATTGCATCAACCATAGTATTATGTTTGCCAGTCAGTCATCAAAAATATGAAATATAATACGTTGTTACTTATGCCTTGCTTAATCACATCACGATCGTTTAAAAGTATAACTTTATTATTGCACGTTTTCTTTGTAAAATACTCTTTAGTTCTTTAGTATGAAACTAGAAGACAAGACAACAAAGCTTCTGGTATACGAGTATTAAGTTGTCCGAATTAAAACTTTCGTTAAACTAGCACTACTCTATCCTGAGAAAAAGTTCGACTTATTTCCTTGGAAGTAGTTTTAATTCGCCTACAAAAGGAAAGATAACGATTAGCTATCTTTGAGGAGTTTTCAATTACTATCCGAGGAACCAACTGCTTATGTAGCTATTGATTTTATATAAAGAAATCGTTACTACATTATTAACAGGTTTTTTTTTATTGTATCTTTATTATCAGTAAAGAAGAATTCAGTAGAACATTTTAATGATTACTTTAATATCTAAACACTTAGTTTTACTCACTGAGTAAATTCATGCACTACGCCTGTTACGATTGGCACAACGATAAGACTACGTCTTTCGCCCACGGCTTCACCCGCGTCTCAGTAGAACATTTTAATGATTACTTTAATATCTAAACACTTAGTTTTACTCACTGAGTAAATTCATGCACTACGCCTGTTACGATTGGCACAACGATAAGACTACGTCTTTCGCCCACGGCTTCACCCGCGTCTATGTCCGGTTATCGCGACAAACAGTAGCCTGTCCTTTCTCAGGCTTTAGACTATCTGGATACAAAATTTTATCTAAATCGGTGCAGTAGTTTTTGAGTTTATCGCGAACAGATTAACTATGACAAACCATGGGTAATTAGCAATACTTACTATGATTTTAGTTTTTTCATATGTTGTACTTCACCAAAAGAAGTTCATTGACATCACACAGAATATAAAGTACCTTAGTATCAGCTTGTTACATACTCCAACTTTTTCCGCAACAAAATTATAGCTTAATATCTATACTCAGAGACACTACACTCCATGTCACCACAGATAGCAAAAACCTTAATACATTTGCACCGGGCGAGACAAGTGGCCAGCTATACCTAAACACCTTCCGCCATCAAGCAAGCGTGGCGGTAGAACGAGGTCAAGTACGAAGTGAGAAATATGTTACGACCCTGTATTTACGGGCAGGTCAAGATACTCATTTTATGTGTTATGCGCTTATGGAACTGGCAAATAAGTAAATACCTCGCAAATTGAGTGTTTTAAACTAATCATACTAAAAGTGAATTGCTCTTCCTTAGTCGTACTAAAATACCGGAATGTCTGAACAGATTTAGTTATTTTGGTATTGAAATATTTGTGAGAAAGTTTATATTATGACGAAATATATATTCAATGCGGAAAAAGTGGTAAAAACAAGACAAAATGTCGGGTCTCCTTAAGTAAAAGAACATTATAATTTAATAAAGGTTTTGAGCAGAGAATATTTAGTTAGTAAGTAATCATCGCCAATGATCAAATCAATCAAGTGTTTTCACGGATTCAGTTTTAAAAAAACGTCACTAGGACAATAAATCGACTCTTCAACATGTTATTATTTTTGTTGTCAAATATTTATGAGTGAGTTTAGAAATGGTATATGTAGTTATAGTTTTTGTAAACAGAAACTGCAACGAAAGGCAGATATCATAACACCCATAAAATTATATTACTATTTTATTATCATAAAACCAGTCTACTAAAAACATATCCAACCTCTGTGACCACAGTTATTAACTCCTAATGGAACACAATGAAATCATAACAATGGTCATTTTGGTCTGTCTATTATGACCTAATAATAGAAACCGCAAATCGTCTGCAGTTAATGACCACGTTAATATTAAGCGACCAGGCGACGTGTATGTCCGTCTCAACAGTGCTGTGTTGTTTTGTGGACAAGAGGATCAGATTACTGATAAATTAGTCTGTAATGGTGTTAACTCAAGGGGGACTTGAGTTTCATGGAAAAGATAAAACTTTCTCCGATCAAAATATCGCTAGCCGTTTTTTTTTTTTTTTTTTTTTTATGTGTGGAAAATCATCATGGACCGTCACCCCACCGTTACGGCGGGGTGGTGTGTCGGACTTGAACCGACTAAAAAACACACAGTGTGCCCTCTCCGTGCTTCTCTGTTTAGGAGTAGGAGAAGTCCAGGGTGGGATCTCCTTCTGAACTTCTCCAGCGCCTGCCCGCTCCTGATGCGGGCACCGTCTCTGTTTGACGACCCTCTCTTAGGCGGCGTCCGGCACACACCGACGCCGCCCCCTCGCGGCTGGCCACATAATGCGGGTGGAGGGAAAACCCGTCCCGTCCACCCGCGGCCACACTCAAGGCGGCATGTTCGCGCCTCCGCCGCCCGAGTCGCCGGCGGCGAATCTGGTCCGATTGGATGTCGTCCTCCCGGGCCTTCTCCGCCGCCTCCTTCTGCGTGATTACGTCCTCGCAGAAGGTTGCGACCGCGGTAAATGAGCTCTCGCTGCCGACCATGGAACGAACGACGGCCGGCAGCGAGAGATCCCCTCCGATGACTGCAGTGAGAACCCGGCGCTGCGTCTCCCATGCGGGGCAGACCGCCAGCGTGTGATGAGCCGAATCCTCACTGCAGTCGCAGTGGTGGCAGGCGGGACTCAATTCCCTCCTGGCGACCGAGTGCAGGTACTTTCCGAAGCAACCATGCCCGGAAAGAACCTGCGTCAGTCGGAAGGTAAGGGTCCCGTGCTGCCGCACTGCCCATTCGCCGATGACCGGCTGAAGCGCCTCTACGGTGGCGAATCCAGCACGTGGAGTCTCCATCCGGACCGACCAGCGATCCATCGTGGCTCGGTGAGCGGCTTCGCGCCACTCGCGCACGTCCTCGGGCGGAGGTCCAACTCCACCACTCTCCGCCCGGTAGTTAGCCACTCGCCGATAAACGTCGGCGAGCACTTACGCCTCCAAATCCCACGGGGGTGTTCCGGCCAGGGCGCACGCCGCCTCCGTCGATACGGTGCGGTAACCCCGTATGGTTCTGACCGCCAGAGTTCTCTGCGGCCGCCTGAGGCGCGCCCTATTCTGCTCGGTCAGAGCCGCAAAATATCTCTAGCCTAGGTCAACACCGTAAAAAAAAAAAAAAAAAAAAAAAACTTCTAATAGTGTAAGGAATTTAGAGGTGAAAACATCTGGTTGGTAGGGGAAAATTTTATGGGTTCGTGTCAACGACATGCTTAGAGCTGTATGCCTATAGCTATCTAGCTAAAGTATAGTGCTGTTTAAATGTTATAAGTGAAATTGAATAGATTTAGTGAAAAGTTTAACATGTTCACAGTATTTCTGTTGGATTATTATTTGAACCGTTTAATTGAAGAAAATTAAATTTTAATACTAAAAGTTCTAAGTTTTCACTTATATCCGCAGTCTTTATGCTTTTAGTCTTATAACTTTTTTTAAGTACTTTTTCTATTCGAGTAATTTACCTTTAGAGAAGACAACTAAAGTAAAGTTAGTCCATTTCCATATGAGTTAAGATACCATAGAATATATCATAATATGCCATATATGTAATTATGACTATACTTATTCACAAATCCATATATCGACATAAACAGTTTTAATTTCGTAATGCCATTTATAAACCTCTATTACTGAGTCAGGCTTGTAAAAATGTCTGAAAAGATTTACTTGCAGAAATAAATATCATTTATCATTTTATAATCCAAAAAAAAGGTCTAACTACACTGAACTTCACAACATATTTTAAAACCAAGTACTCTGCTGTGTCTGTCTGTCTGTCTGTTTGAAATAAACTTAAAAAGTACTGCAACGTGAATTGATTCTCGAGGAAGGTTTTAGTATTTAATTTGTCAAGTTTAAAACGTGCATATCAGAGGTGGGGCGCTAGCATACAATAAAAGGATATGCAATAATTATTACAATGATACTAAGTAAGGAAAATTCCTAAGATCTACATTGCCTCATACCATAATTTCCACCTTATTCGAGAAAACGATTTTCTTGTCGCAAAACGAGCGGAATCAGCGCGAAACTGATTTAAGGGTAATGACTGCTCGCTCAAGTATTCACTCAATTTCACAAATCGGACCCATCCTAATTGGAGAGAGGTCATAGTGAGAAACTTATGGGGTCACCAAAACAGCGGATTGAGTTGTAAGTGTATACCTAACCAGGCAGGCCTTTAACACCATATATCCAGATAGTCTTAAAGGCCGAAAGAAAGAAAGAAAGTTTTTATCTTCTGATGCACTTCGGCGTTCTTTAAATGTTTATAGCCTAGTTGCCCTAGGTGAATACAAATAATCACCGAGGGTAAGCAACGACGGCGCGGTCAGTACCTGGATGGGTGACCGTTAGTGGCATGATACTACAAGCATCTCTGTGATTCATATAACCGCTGAAGTTAAGATTGATGGAGGTTTTCGTGTGGTTTGGAAACATCCAAAGGCAAGATTACGTAGCCACAACGATGTCTTACCAATCCCCAACCTGCATTTGGACTGGACCCAAATCCAGTAGTGTGACATTATGGGTCAGGTGATAGTTATGAGGTTAATATTAACAACTTTACATTTTTATACTGTAATGAAAACGTAGTGATTTAAACGGTCAACTTGTCCCTATCTACTACACCGGTTCAAGCCCCACACTGATATTTACAGACGGATAGAAAAACTACTTTGGAATTTATAAATTGGCATGTATTTTAGATAATATCTTTCGGAAATATAACACGCAATGCCGTAGAACTCCCAATTTTTTTTGTATCATCATCAAAAACTCAAAATCTGTCTGTCTATACACATTTAAACCGAAGAACCGATTTTGAGGAATTTCGTTCTATAAATAGATTAGACCTTAGAGAAGGACATGGCTACTTTTTGTCGCGATAACTGATATTCACGTGGGCAGAGGCCATGCAAAAGCTAGTACTTTTAAATATGTTCTCACCGTAACCGATATAATTAGGACAGGTAGTCGACACTGTCATCGCTTATCTCTTGGCCTCAGTCAATATTCAGTAGGATTCAAACAATCTGGAGGAACACGGGAAAAATAAGGGAACCCCGACACTCGAGCTCCAATCAATTAAGATAGAAATATATAGCCTTTCGCTAATGCAAAACTAAGTTTCAACTTAAAGTGTTTCAAAATTTTAGTTCTTTTCTAATTATATATATGACAGCGCGTGATTATGTACCATAAATTACATTACTGTTAATAATGCTTTACTGTAATCATAGCTCAATGTACTAGTTTTGTTGGATTTAGTCGATTCTGTAATCGATATTGAATCATGTTGAATGTATTTAAATAAGAGCGGATCATTTCCGAATAGAGTAGTTTATGTCACGCCACTAATAATGGCGGTCGGTCATTCTACTGACGGCTACCGCACGGTGCACATGTGCTAACCTATTGGCTCTTAACTAGTTTTAATCTTGTTAATCGTTTATGATTTGCGTAAATATGTAAGATGTTTAAATAATACGACATTGAACAACACAAGTGTACACTTATTTTGATATTCCTGCCGCCGTTGCACTGCCCACGATGGATAGCCACAACTAAGACCGCTGTGACGCTGTCGCCTGACGCTCCGACATATATGTAAATATCTGTTGTTCTGAACTTAATGAAAATTTTCGTATAATTAAATAGAAAAAAAACAAATTGCGTAACTTAGACTCATCAAAACTGACTAACACAGTTACAATTTCAACAAGCATACTATAAAGGTATACAGTTATAATTTACAAGATATTGTGCTTCTATAAACTTAATTTGACGTGTCACCAAAAGCTATTAATCTATCTGAGAGTAGTCTGTCAATGATAATTAAGTTTAAACTAGTGGTCTCCAAGGGAGATGGTTTTTTGTTTTATCGCAAGACGGTCCCCAATTTATCTCATCATATTTTTTATCATTAAATTCATTACGAAAACGACTTGAAAACTAAAAGACTTTAGTTAAATTCGTTAATTTAGTTAAATAATTGACATTGGCAGAAGTAGCTGATATTATTCGCCTGGTTGTCATCTCATCAAAAGAAGAAGTAGTGGTCCAAGTGATCGAAATACGGCCATAATTAATTTAAATTGTAAATGGCAATATTATTAAGGTTCGATTGTCAAAGACTATAACTTCTATAATTACGATACGCTACATTGTTAATTTATCAGAAGAGTATACATGCGTGTGTGTATCAAATACATGGCAGTGTGTGTGTCATTTTATTTATTAATAATAATAATAAAACTTTTATTTCGGCAATTCCATAGTGTGTTAGTAGACAATAGACTTATAGCTATGTTAGTACATGTAAATTACAGAGTTTATTAATTATAGGACTATTGTTTCTGTCCGCAATGACACTCAGGAGGCGGTTAGGACTACCACGTATCCTTTGTAGCAGTGAAGCTGCTCGTTTACGCCTGATCGCTGCGAAACCATCTGTGTGCGCATCGGCGAACATGCCAGAGGCGCTGCACCAAGGTGGCAACCCGAACAGCATCCTGAATGCGTTGTTATACTGGACCCGAAAAGCACTAATGGTCCTCTGCGTACAACTTGTCCAAAGACTACACGTGTATAAAGTCTGACAGTAAGCTTTAAAAAGCGCCAATTTTACCTCACATGTGCAACGTGCAAATCTTCGAACCAGCATGTTGCTCCTAACCGCGAGTGCTCTTCGTTCCCTTTCGACATCCAAATCGTCCTTCAAGTTTGACGTTACTACGTGTCCTAGATATTTAAACTGCTCAACACGATCCAAGACTCGACCGGTTAAAGTAAACGAAGGTAGACACGTAGTCAACCTTTCACCGAAAATAAGAACTTCACTTTTCTTGGCGTTGTATCTTAAATCGTGCTCAACAGCATACCTCTCACATACCTGTAATAGGTTTCTTAAGCCATTAACCGAAGGGCTCAATAAAGCCATGTCATCGGCGTAGCTAATGTTGTTCAATGCTACGCCATCTATATAACAACCACAGTTCATACTGCTAAGCTCACAAATTAACTCGTTAATATATAAATTAAACAATATTGGTGAAGTTAACCCCCCTGTCTGACTCCACATTTCAATCTATATTCATCTGACAATTCATCTGATCATCTTACATAATTTACTTGGTTTTGATACCAATATTTAAAGATGTTAGTTACCCCTACAGGTATATTGGTCTTTAACATTTTCGACCACAGCTTGTCATAATCTACCATGTCGAAAGCCTTCGACACATCAAGGAAACATGTAAACACAGGAGTTTGTCTTGTGACATAATATTGTACTGTCTCTTTTAAGCACAAAATTGCCGTTTCAGTCGACAGGCCCTGTCGAAAACCGTGCTGTGCGTCATGCATTATTGATTTAATGTATTTATTGCGTGTTTACCCAGGGAGACAATTAGACGACACGTTGATTGTAATATTTAATAATGACTCTGAACAATTTAACTTAAACTAAAGTTTATATACAATAATATTTACGTATGTAATATGGACAGGTTTAGGTGGGGGTAACTAGGAACTACTATTTACTTAAATTGCTAAATTGACAATATATTATTTATGCTTCCTTATTTAATAATTTACAATATTAACTGTTGTTTGACGGCACGTAGGTTAACTGAGTAAAACAATTAATGTAGCACGTGGCCGCGTACAGATCAAAACTATTATAATACTATGGCTTCGCCATATATTTTTTATGCATGTTTAAAAAATTGCTTTCTGCACTCCTGGTTTATGTGGAGACCCATAAACTGTAAGTGTGCGAATTTTTATATCCACGCAATTTTCTTAAAAAAGGGTACAAAGTTTTTTTCTTCATGTATTTAGATATAACCGTAAACCTATATACAGGTTTTTATCTATTTTAATAAAATAAATATTTCGGACGAATTACACACAAAATCATCTAGTGCCAAACTAAGCAGAGCTACTATGGAGACTAGATAACTGATAAAAATATATAAACATTTTTTTTCTAAATACATTCATATTATGAATAGAAAACATCCAAACTCCGAAAGAAATATATGCAAATCGTGAAAACATTTGGTCCGACCCGGGAATCGAACTGGTGAAATATTATTTTTATACAATAAATATTATTACGAGTATATTATCTGATAAGTATGTTTTTGTACAGATGAGATGAATGAATTCTCGTTATCGTTTAAATTTATTGAATTGGTTGTGGTTTGACGGGTCTCCACTTTGCCTTATTGAATTCATAATGAGGATAGTGCCCACCTCTTTTGAATTCTACTCATGCTTTCCATCAGACATACTAGAATCACTTTGGCTTAAGTAAATATAAAAAGTAAAAAAAATAGATAAAAATAAATAAATAATTATTTTGGACATCTTACACAACGTCATCTAGTCCCAAAATAGGCAGAGCTTATGTTATGGGTACTAAACAACTGATATAAATACATAAACTTACATTTTTTTTTTGTAAATACATACATAATATACATAAAAAAAGCGGCCAAGTGCGAGCCGGACTCGCCCATGAAAGGTTCCGTATCAGCAAGTAACATCATATAAAAGTTCTTGTAGTTCGTTGTAACTTTCATAGATGTTTTTATACTAGTGTATTGATTGGATGAAAGGTAAATTGCGTGTTACGATTTATGACGTATTAAAAAAAAAACTACTCACTAGATCTCGTTCAAATCAATTTTTGTTGGTAGTTTGCATGGTAATGTACAACATATATTTTTTTTTAGTTTTATCACTCTCTTATTTTAGAAGTTAGAGGGGGGGACACACACATTTTTCCACTTTGGAAGTGTCTCTCGCGCAAACTATTCAGTTTAGAAAAAAATAAGTATGGGGACCCCCAAAATGTATTGTTTTTTTTTCTATTTTTATGTAAAAATCTTAATGCGGTTCACAGAATACATCGACTGACCAAATTTCAACAGTATAGCTCTTATAGTTTCGGAAATAATTGGCTGTGACAGACAGACAGATAGACTTGACGAATCTATAAGGGTTCCGTTTTTTGCCATTTGGCTACGGAACCCTAAAAACACAGCGACTTCGAAACAAATATTTGTGGATAACACAAATATTTGGTCTGATCCGGGAATTGAATCCGAGACTTCTTAATCAGCAGCCGCATACGCTAACCACTAGACCAACAAGACTTAATAGATACAGGTGGTATTCGAAAAAAGAGAAACATAAGCAAAAACACTTCAATGTCATCTCTTACACATAATCACTTAAATATTTGTGATCTATATTTATTTACAAGTTAAGTTACTTGTCGCAATGGCCATAATATATATGAAACAGAGGAATGTCAAAATTGACGCAAACACAAGGGTTGAGACTCCGTCTATCGACCCTTAATAGACCTCGCAAATTAAATTCCTCAGCTGGATTATGTTGATGTATACGATTTTAGACCGATCTTTATGAGTTTACGCCTATATACATTCATATATTATTTCGTCTGCACACTTGCGAGTACAGAAATTACGTCTAGGCGGTTGTAAAAACAAGAGAAATCTTGAACTAGAAATATCAGAACCCAAAAGATAATAGGAAAGAATAAATTATTTGGAAATATATGTTTATGTAGTTCCACGTAATTTTCAAATACAAATATTTTCATAAATAGATTCATAAAAGAAAGGTTATCGATAGAAAGAAATTGAGCAGAAGACCAACAGACTGGATCTTGGCTGATTATGATGAGATTGACCACCATTCATAAACATCTAACATGATACAAAAGCAAACAAGCAGCTATGGAAAGGATTTAGATTGTGAAGTGTGCCTTGATTCTAATCGGTAAACAATACTTACACCGTTATCAGCGAAAACATTTGCTTGACTAAACGCATCATTAAATTAATAATATTATTACCTAATACATTTCTTTATTGTACTCCAGAATAATAACATACAACATACAAAGCTACCGAGCTTATAAGTGGTGGCCAATCTCTTCCAGGCCACCATGGGATGGATAGAAAGACATGGTAAAATTACTATTGCAACCTAATGATATCTAGAGCTCATAATTAAAATATGATCTTGTTCAAGCCGATGATATCTGATGATGGATAAACTTTGGTTATAATGTATCTAAACTGATACTGCCATGTCTTGTAATAATTATGGTTTAAACAAACATCTATGATTTAAAAACGCCTATCATCATGGATTGTGAATAAACTGTAGTTCTTGTTAAAATCACGTTTAAAGGTTCAGATACAAACATTAAGAAATAAACTAATGTTCTGAATCAATCATATGACTGCCTTGTTGGTCTAGTGGTTAGAGTATGTGGCTGCTAATCAAGAGGTCCCGGGTTCGATTCCTGGGTCGGAACAGATGTTTGTGCGATCCACAAATATTTGTTTCGGAGTCTGGGTGTTTTCTATATATAATATGTATGTATTTACAAAAAAAGTATGTTTATATATTTACATCAGTTGTCTAGTACCCATAATACAAGCTCTGCTTAGTTTGGGGCTAGATGGCGTTCTGTAAGATGTCCGAAATATTTATTTATTATTTATTTTTTAATACGTATATATCATCACGGCTTGTGAATAAACTGTAGTTCTCGTTCTTGTTAAAATCACGTTTAAAGATTCAGTTATATACATTAAGAAGTAAGCTAATACGCTGAAACAATGTCTATAAATAAATATACATGAAAATTTTACATAAAAATACGATGGTAGGATCAGAAGTTGAAAAAAACTTGAGAGTGTACACTGGAAGAAAACAAGTTACCACAGTACCATATTCCTTTTCACTAGATAAATCTTGTTCTATATTTCTATCATCTCAAATTGTAATAGCAGAACCTTCTGCAAATAGAACTGATATTATCCTCCCTGGAAAAAGTTCACGGATATTAAAATGCAGTTAAATTTCTGCCGCAATATCGTCTGCATAAGGCCCTCCTAGTATTATTGATTTCAGCTGGATGCTTAATAGACGGGAAACTTTCCCAAGTTATTCTTCTATTTCCCAATAATAATGGACCTGCTCCGTCCGTCAACAACTTTGAAACAAGTGCATGAACATGAACAAGTGCAACTCATTACTACGCCTAGAGTCCTTATATGATCACCAATGTTTTTATTTCATTTCATACTATATCGTGTCAAGTTGAAATACAAAATGTACCTACATAACGCATTTTTAAAGTTATATATTATTATATTTCACACACAAAATATTTTATAGTACGGGGTGTACATTTATACTCGCTTGTATAAAAATTGTCCATGTTTATCGTCATTGTCTTTTTGATTTTTCATTTTCGAAGGGGTTGTTTTACCATAGCTAACTAGTTATTATTGAAAATTTGACATCCTCGGTGACGTAGCTTTGATTCCCGGGTCGGACCAAATATTTTTGTGATATGCAAATATTAAGTTCGGAGTTTGGGTGTATTCTATGTATAAAATGCATGTATTTACCAAAAAAGGTATGTTTATATATTTACATCTAGAGTCTAGTACCCATAATACAAGCTCTGCTTAGTTTGGGAATAGTTAATATTGGGTGTAAGATGTCCGAAATATTAATTACTGTTTTTCATTTTTATTTAGAAAAGCATTAGCAATAAGCATTCTATTCAAGTGACTCTTGCCACACCAATAACTCGACCTAAATAACTATAAACATTCAAGCAGTTGCAGAGAGTTATCGTCAATTTTGTGACGATGATGTTAATGGTACTTTATGTCTGCAATTAAACATGTCACGTTCCACTTTATAGTCACAATTTGTAGTGTCAATGTAGTTCCACTGTTAACATGCTGCTTTTAATAATTTAGCGTGGTTCTGTCAATTTTTGAATAATTCATTTAGATTATTAACACATATTTTTTTATATTTAAGCCTCCTTAAGTGACTAGGCATGGTGGAAAGCATGAGTACAATCCAGGAGCAGGGGTCAGCATTTCTTTGTTTTTTTTTTTATACAAAAATAAAAAATAAAACACCTGCCACGGTGACTCTACTATGCCTGATGGAAAGCATGAGTAAAATCCACAAGTGGAGGTCGCCATACTCACTACAAATGCAAGCAGTATGGCGAACCACATTATGGCGGCCTAGTGAGATGCTTTTTCACGCCCCGCTTAAGAACCCTGGATTATAGTATGAAGGAAAAACATGAGCTAGTGGTGAGTTCCAGTATTTAACTGCTCGGCACAAAAAGGAAACCCGAACCGCTTAGTTCTGGAGTGTATATCTTCCACTCTGAAGGGGTGACTTCCTTGGCCAGATCGTGTTCTTCTGTAGAGGTATTTGAGAGGGTAGGCAATGTAGCATGGTGATCCATACCATGGCGGCCTGGTTAGATAACTCTGCATTATTCTCCCGGCCTTCGGAGGTCGGTGATGCAGAATGTTTGGGTCTCTGGACGAAATACGACTGCAAGAATGCTGTCATGCTACCCTCACACATCATCATTGTGTGAGGGTAGTACTGACCCGGTTGAGTCAGCCCATTCGTGATAAAATCAGCGAGGCTCTAACTCCTACTAATATGCTTTGATAATATTAAACTATCACTCATGTTCATTATAAAGATTGTATTTATAAATAAAAATCCTCTATGATATATATATGTATAAATATACGTACTACTCTTTTATAAATTGATTTTTTTAAACTGTTAGTAACCAAAGTATCTGGTCACACAGTCTTTTACTTAAATTGTCTCACGTTGTAAACTTAGATTGTGAACGAGTATATTGTACAGAATAAATTCAAAGTCAAGTAGAGTAATGTTGTATTTCTTGGCAAATATTTTTTTGTATTTAAAAAGACATGTGTCGCGGGGGACTTTAGAAACTTACATGTAACGTACACAACAGACAATAATTTGTAAATCACACAAATCTGGGATCTGAACCCACTACACTTCGCGAAGTAGAAAGCGGCGAGGTGACTGCTGAAACCACTAGGCCAACCATGCCATTCATTATAAGAGATGGCACATATGTCTGCTGTTAAAAAATCAGTCCAAAACAATCCAATAGAATCAGCGAATTTATTAATTTCATTCAAATAAATTGTGTATTTACAAAAATATGACTGTAGACTGTATTTTGTGTAAAAGTAATTTATAAAGACTGACAGAATTTATATGAAAGATTTTTTTTACATTGCTTAATTGCTTGCCAGAAAACCTAAAGAAAATTGACCTGGTCTCAAATATATACTACATCATAAGCCTATCGAAGTCAACCGCTAGACATGGTCTATGTCTCCAAATGAACACATCGTAGTAGTACTATTTTTTACACGCTTTATATTAGCTTCACCTGTTTAGCACAATCGCACCCAAAGGAGTCGGTTACAAACAAACGGTTTGTAACCGACTCCTTTGGTTGCGACCCAATTTAAACGGCCAGATTTCGTTCAAACTTTGTAGATTTATCGAGGACCGATGACAATACTCTAATTTGAAAAAAAAAGTAAAGAAAAAAAATGTTTAAACAAATTAGTCTATATTAGTCTAGAAAAAAAAAGTTTTAAAAAACTAAACAAACACGCTAAACAAATAATTTTAATGTAACAAAGCGTGGGGTGCTATTAAATATAAATGTCGGCATAGGGGTGTTTGTCAGGGCCGTTGCTTTCTCCGGAATATATTTTGTGTGGGCTGCGCGGTGTTTCTCGAGCAGAAAACGAAAGTAGTTAATTTAAATAATCTTTTATTAACACGTAGGTAACTTAAAGTGAGAACAACGAGCCGTAAGGTAGTTTCTAGATGTGATTCGCGTCGTGGTCGATCGGTGAATGCTCCCCCGCTCGGCCCGCACGAACACTTATATAGACTCCACCGAAGCGATGACGTTTCACCGCTTGCGACTCATTGTCAAATCAGCTCCCGTATAGTTGAATATTCCGACATATATTTCAATAACGTTGCCCCAGTGTTTGTTACATTAAAATTATTTTCTACTTTTTAGTTTAAAAGCGTGTTTGTTTAGTTTTTTAAAACTATTAATTTTTCATATTTAGGTAAAAATTAATTCTAGTTTACTACATATCCTTTTAGCTTTTCCTACATCTCTTTCATTCAAGCTTTAAGGTAGGCGAGCGTTAAGATTACACATACATTTGTAAACGAGAGTAAAGCTTAAAAAGAGGCACAAAGAATTCACTTTACAAATTTACATAGAGATACACTTAATGTACACATACATATGTACATATATGTTAATGTGACCCTAATGTGCAAAGATTTCGTCAACACACCAAAAGGCCTCTTATCAAAGCCGCAACATTTGCAACCAATAACACTACAATTGAATATGGAGACCCTACTCACATAAAATACAACTTTACTTATAATTCAATAAATATCAGAAAACCACTCTTAATTCATTGTGATAGAGTTCAATTTAAATGCAAAGGTAGTGTTGTAACATGTATGACACGACAACTCATGAATAGATATTGCGATGACAAAACCGCGTAAAATTGGAGTTTGGTGTGATGTAGAATTATTGTTTTATGCTGTACTGCGTTTAGACGAATGGGCGTAGAGGGAATAATAAATATAAGGTCTTAGCGTTCACGAAATTAAATAACGTTATAAGGTACACATATCAGGTGACATGTATTGTGACGTCATAAAACAAATGGATTTTTTTTAGACGTGGATTGCTGTGCCAGTGAATTCTGGCTGCTGTGTATCAAGTCGTAGATTTGTTTTCCTCCTAACATAAATTGTTTTTTATGTGTGGACTTAATTATTCTATTACATCACATTACCAGAGATTTTGACGTACTATACGCTGGACAGGTAAGTACGCGGATTTTTCAAATTTTCTTTCTCTTTATATTGACGTTGTTTTGCATATTTATTCTTTGTCCAATTCATCATCATCATCATCAACAGCCTGTAACAGTCCTCTGCTGGACATAGGCCTCTCCTTAGAAAGGAGGTACTGGCCTACTATAACACGCTGGCCAGACGGGTTGGTATAGGGTTGGTTTCAAGTTTTCCTTCTCTTTGTATCGACGTTGTCTTGCGTAGTTTATCCCTTAGTCGCCTTTTACGACACCCGCGGGATGAATAGGAGTGGTGATACTCTGTATTCTTAATCCGTCACCACACGGATTCCAATTAATCGGTGTTAATTTATTTTTAGGTCTTGTAAATATAGTGCAGGATCTGCCAATGCTCGGGACTCCTCTCAGGAGAGGGTTAAGGCCATATCTCCCCACGATGATGATTTAAATGAAATTTAAATCCGTTTAGTGGCTTGCATAGGTAGTAGTTAATACAGGTACACGGATACTCTAGAACCTGAATAGGCAACATTTTACAGCGAAAACCGACATACAAGCATGTTTAGTCGTGGACGAAAGCTAGTATTTCATAAGGAAACTTATCTTATTAATCCAAATTAAACCACTGATGGTCTCCACGTCAGAGTTTATTGCCCTTATTTATACCAGAAAATAAACTGTCTCTAGATCTCCGAACAAATTAATCCTAAGGCTTTATGACAAACTTCTATCGTTTAAGATAATGCCAAAGGTAATACATTTTACCAAACTACAGCCAAGGGAAGTGAGGTATTATGAAATGCAATTATGGAGACCATTAAATTTCGACCCGAGCGGGAGGTGGTAGGTGGCTAAATGGTGGATATACTTGCTGAATTATGGAGGTGAAACTATCTTGTATTACTACGGAGTGGATGTCGATGCGTTATGGAGGAAGAGAAGACTTTAATTGATGCAGAGCTTTACGATTAATGTGGATGTCAAGAGATATTGAGTGTTAGGGTAAGACTAGGGTAGGTATTAGTAGAAGTAGGAGAAGATCAACCTGAAAACCATGTGAGACCAGAGTATAAATGTTGCAGAAGCATGTGAATAGGCTGCCATAGTTTTGGTCACCATGCTTCATTATCTATATTCTCGATGAGTATAGTGACCCCAACTCTAGGATTCTATTCATGCTCTCCATCAGGCCAAGTAGAATCAGTTTAGTAGACTCATCATTAAAAAATTGTTAAGTTGTTGTTGATTTGATAAAAATGTTAAGAAAAATATTCTTTCTTACTTCAAACTTACAAAAAATCACGTATAACAAAAACGTTTATTAAAATATTTCTAATACTCCTACTTACATTATATGCAACAATAATCTCAGAATGTTCAGAAAACCAACATTACTCAATACAAAATCGCTGCCAGACACAGTCAATATTTGTCGAGTAATATGACTTCTAATAAAGTGCAAATATTAGTTTGACTATACTATTTTCTTTCGTTATATGTGACCTTTAATACTGCATTTACTAAGAGTATTTGGGGATTATATTTAGCCTAAGATAGTAGGGTTTTTTTTTCAATAATTCGTAATTAATAGCCCGGAGTATAGCAGTTTAGCGGAAACGCCGTACCTCGGAGAGCACGTTAAACCTTCGGTCCCGTTTGTCATGAATATCTATGGCAATCGATATTAGAAAGTCAGTGCCGATGTCATGTTTGATAGTACGTCCTCAGAGTTGAGAAGGTCCGATGACAATCGCACTGTGTAAAAACTTGATTTTCATTCATCTAATGATTTCGGGAACAATAGAGGCTAAGAAATTATATCTAACATGAGCGATATTTAGACATATCGGCAACATCTTTTAGGATAGGGAACCACCACTGAAGTACTGATTGATCGCCACTATCTGTACAAGTATAGTAGGTGTAGTCCATTGAAATGTTATATTTTTTAGGCCTTATCTTGCGTTTTTTAGAGGACGCAATTTTATTTTTTTGGTGTGTAGGGGAGGTCAGTGTAAAGCTAAAACCAAGTTTGAGGGGTCGCCACCCTTGTCCCACGGCCGCCATCTTGAAAATAGGGGTTAAAATGGTTTTTACAACCACAACATAGTTTTTGTAGAAATGTAATTTTGTAATAATACACAGTAAAAAGTAAATAAGATATGGATCTAGCAAAACCTAAATCACTTGTTGAAAAATAATGCAAGAATTGGTTGATATCGGCTTCTGTGAGTCATCAGTACTTAAGCCTTGGTTCCCTATTTATATACTTTTTCTAAAAATATAATAACCAAACAAACTAATCGAAGTATCAGAATCTACCCTCAGTATTACGACCAATCCTTCACCGGAGGTTGTATATCGAGTGAACACAAACCATAAATCTAACTGTGGGCGGTCGAATGAAATACTCTTGCACTCAGAGATAAGACAAAAAAATCTATACGTACTCGATACCGGGAATAAGGATTTACGATATCATGCCTTATTACTCTATCAACTGAAATTCGGTAATAGTGTAATAGTAGACCGTCCTTTGTACAAAATTTTAGGACAAAAGCAGTAAATAAATGAAAAATAAATAAACATTTCGTAAATTTGACACAAAACGCCATTAACTAAATATAGCGTGTACTATGGGTACTAGACAACTGATATACCTACTACTACTAACCTGTTCAGGTTAATCAGTTCAGTTTAATTATGTATTTATTAATTACAATGCTTACCCCTTTTATGATATAGGGCGTGATGTTATATTTGTTTTGTGTTGTATTATTGGAGAAGAATCATAAGTTTACTTTGGTAGTGTACAGTTTAGTGTTTAAGTGGTCACTCGATAGATGGCTCTGTTAGGATTGACTGAATCGCGCCAAGGTTTGATTACCGTTATTATTGTAAATACAGCGGAGAAATAAACTTGTGAAGAATTTTGTGAACCGCAGTTCTGAGATTATAAATATTTTTTGGTAGCGACAGTAGTATCATTTCTCGCCTTCGGGAACCCTGGATTTCGTTCACCTACACAAATACTTTTTTGCAAATACATACATATTATAAAAAATACCCAAACTCTGAAACAAATATTTGGAGATCACACAAATATTTAGTCCGAACCGGGAATTGAACCCTGGACCTCTTGATCGGCAGCCGCATACAATAAACACTAGACTAACAAAGCAGTTAATATACGAGTGATATGCATATTTACGATTGCCTTGGTGTGGGCAGTGGTAGTCTCGGGTTTGATTCCCGGTTTGAACCAAACATTTTTATGATCTGAAAATATTTGTTTCGGAGTTTGGGTGTTGTCTATGCACAATATACACATATAATTAATGAAGTAAATATGTATTTATATCGATTATCTAGTACGTTGTGTCTCAGGTATCCGAAATTTTATCATCCTTTCGTCCAAATCCATCTAGTTCAGGAGTAGTACAGTCAGCTTTTCATTTCGTTCTCTAGTTAAAACTTTAACAAGCTATTATTACAACTAGTGAACTATCAACATACATCTATAGTTATATATAACTGACTAATATATAACAACAATAGTAGTTTGTTCCAAAACCTAAATTGTTTTGTTTAAGATTCATTATACACTTGGTCGTAAATTGATAATAGAAAAATTAAAAATGCTTTAAGAAAAATATTTCACATTAAGTATTTAAAAACAAAATAGATCTATACTGAAAGATAAACAATCTACTTCCTTCAAGAAATATTCATCTTTACAAAATACTATTTTGTATCAAACCATCGCAAGAATTTCTGCTCTCTAAGACGCGTTTCTTAGAACACGTCTTTCTTACGACTTCTCGTAACTACTATAAAAGACGTTCACACAGTAATTTATTAAAAACCTTCCTTTGAATTTCCTCCTCACTTTGCCAAAACATGTTTTGGATTCATCAAAGTCACAAGCCACGTTTAAATTGTATGCACGTTCTGAGCTAAAACAACAGAAATTGCCAGTGAAAGATGACGTTATAATTTATAAATTCTCAAAACGCGGCCAGGGTTCATCAAGCCGAGTTGAATTAGTTATGACGAAGCCTGGAGTAGAAGGTCCGATGTCGTGTGAATATATTAACGTGACAACGCCGGGTAGGGTCAAAAAGGCCTCTACAGCATATAATCTAATAAGTAGTTAGTATAAAGGAGCAAAGAAAATATAAATGAAATCTCGATGTTCTGGGTCACTTTATAGCCTACCAGAAATAAATAGTGAATTTAAAATAGAAGAAAACTACTAACTCATAGACCACTATAATTAAAATTACTTGAATAATTAGAAAAGAAGTTGGTTTTATAACGCACGGCAATAGGCAACGGCAAAGATAAATTTATCAATAAAAATAAAATACAAAGTCTCCAAAACCCAAACTCAAACAAAACACATACATAGGCTTATATATTTCTACTTAATTTTTTATAATCTTTATTGACATACAATACACAATACATCTATTGGAAGTCCCTGTCTCCCATGCTAGCCATGCTAGATATTACACCTGTATTTCAGGAGACAGTGCCCTCTACCGCTTTATATAAACTAGTACACGACTGAACTGGACTATTCTGTATTTATTTTTCACCAATCAAATCAAACTTTGTTCAAAGAAATTATCTGTTTCTGCCTCTTTTCTATATTGTCTATATAGAAAAATCGAGCAAGTTCGTGTCAGGCCTCGCTTAGAATAGGTTTTAGATTTTGCCCGGAACGCGCTATTATTATAAAACAATGCCCTGTTAAGTTGAAATACTCGCAAACGAATATTTGAATCAAAAAATCGTATCAGCAACCCCTTTTTTTTCCGTGTGGAAATCCCCAGATACCACCAGTTGATGGTTATGTCGGACTCGAACCGACCAAAACCGCACGCCGCCTCGGGTACAATAAGCCGAGGAGCCAGGTGTACCCTCGGAAAGAAGTCCCTGGAACCCCGATGTACCTCGGGCCATCTGCGCCTGGCAGGTGACCCTCTCCTGTGTGAAACCCAAGTACAGAACTGTCTAAAAGGGGGCGCGGGTGCTTCGTGGCACTGGCGCCGCCACCCTGGCCTGCTTCTGCTCGGGTATCAGATGGCCTCACCTGTCACCCCCAGGCTTGCGCTTATGGAGGATGGAGATCGTTTGACGATCTCCGGCGCCTGAGTCGTCTGCGGTACCTGGCCCGTTCTCGGGCCTGGCGGACCGAAAGAATACTAAGCCTCTCCCGGTCCCGTTCAGCCATCTCCTTAGCAAGCATGAGTTGCTCACAGAAGGAGACAGCGGAGTTCCACGCACTCTCGCTCCATATCATGGCAGCAATCATGTTACGGAGCGAGAGAATCCCCACTTCGTGGCTGCCACGAGGTCGCGCCTCGGCTCCGCCCACGCTGGACATTCAGCTAACGTGTGGAGCGCCGTATCCACGGATTGGCCATCGCAATGGTGGCGCTCAGGCGTTGGCTCTTTTCCGATTAGACACAGGTAATCTCCGAAGCACCCCTTTCCAGTGATCACCTGTGTCAGCCGGTATGAGAGGCTGCCGTGATGCCTCTGAAGGTTATGATAAGACCCGTTATGGAGGATTCTCCATAACGGGTCTTACCGCCGCAATAACGGTGTGCCCAGCGCTTGGTTGCCCAAGTCGTTCCCTCCATTCCTCCACGAGGACCTGGTGGAGCTGGGATTTCTGATTCTCGATTTCTCGAGGATCAGGACTCCTATCCAGCTCCCGCGCCTCCTTGCGCCACTGATATAGAGCTGCAAGGGCCCTCGCCTCCAGGTCCCATGGTGGAGTTCCGGCCAGGAGACTTGCTGCCTCAAAGGAGATCGTTCGGTACCCTCTTATAATTCTGATAGCCATCACCCGCTGCGGTCGTCGTAGCAGCGCGGCGTTGCTGGCCCTCAGAGCCTCCGCCCATACTGGAGCCCCATAAAGGGCCATGGACCGCACAACCCCCGCGTAGAGTCTCCTGCAGGAGTCATTGGGCCCCCTCATGTTTGGTAGCAACCGTGCCAATGCACGCGCTGCGCCAACCAGCTTGGGGACCAGACTTCGAAAGTGAGATTCGAAGCCTAATCGGCCGTCGAGTACGAGCCCTAGATACCTCATAGAGGGCTCGATGCCGGTGCGAGTGCCTCCTACTATGAGACTGAGTCCATCAGGTGGCTTCCTCCGAGGTCCATGGAAAAACAAGGCCTCGGATTTGTGCAAGGCCACCTCAAGACCGGGCCGGTATCAGCAACCTCTAAATGCTTTTAAAAGACCTATCTAATGAAATTCTATACGATGGAATAGACGCTAGAAAAAAAACTCCACTTTACGTCCAGGGGAAGTTTTCCTAATAATAATATTTTCATTATTATTTTTTAGAGCTTTGTCGATGTGATATAAACATATATATCATGCAAAGTTTCATCTTTCTAGTACTAATAATTTCGACGTAAGTCGAGGACGAACGGATGGACATGGCGAAAATATAAGGGTTCCTAGTAATGAACTACGGAACGCTAAGAAGTGCTGAATACCAACATTTATTTTATTGCATATTCTAAATATGATTTACCAGATTACTTAAAATGGAGTTCAAGATGTCTTTATGTATAAAACATACATACATAAACAGTATATGTCATTCTGTGTGTTTTTAAAAAACACTAGTAAAAGTTTAATTAAGTTTGAATATGTATCATTTAAGCATTTTTATGGTCTTTCTAAAGATTTATTTTTATGCCATAAGTGAAATAAGCCCCAAGGGCCTTATCAACCTAAAAAAGTTATATGAAATTCACGCAGTATCGAACGTGATACGACTACCCAAGTTGCGATAAAATGGTGAATTAATATTCTTTGAACAAACTTAAGTTAAACAAACTATGGGTTATAAACTATGTGAAAAAAGTTTTTAGCCCGGCCTTTATAAACTTTTTTTTTAAAGATTCGAAGGGATTGTCCACAAAAGAAAAAAAAAAAGAAAATGAGTAATGGCCTAATACATACTTAAAGGTTAAATAGATATGTCAGTTACATGTTATGTGCAGAGACTACAGAGTAGTCTATGAGGTTCGTGATAAGAAGGCGGGAAAGGAAATGGTAAGACGCGTGCGTGTGTGTGGACTGTAAAATAAGTAAATAAATACCCAAGGAGTACCTTATATTTTACATATTTCTCTAACTTTATAATAGGCAAATACACCTCCGTCTATTCTTTATATCATACAGAGTACATGTGTAGTTTCACAAGAAAAAGTAAATGCCCTTACAACTTTATCTGTCAAATATTTTAACTTTAGACAAGCAACTGATATCTGAGTAACATTTGAAATACAAAAGCTTAATAAAACATTTCGTATTTACACTGTTTTTATCAGAAATAAAAACACAAAATAATTAAAATGAAAACAAACAACACAAAACGTTATTCAAATATGTTTTAATCAAAAACACTAATTTATTACTTTGTAATTAAATAAACCGTTTGAATTATTTGTTTACAATTTACTATCTCCAATAAAGTTTTATTCCGGTACTAAATAACTCGAAAATATTTTTCGTTTTGTACGTTCCTAGTGATTGAATAAAAGGATTTTTAGACCGCACGGTAAAAGTAATGTTTATACATATTTTGTATGTACATACGTGTATCAAAAATGTTTTGAATCACAATGTTTGTGAAACTACCGTAAACCTAGATATTTTAAAGAGTATTTTGAAGGGAGTCAATCCTGGTAGCAAGACGCTACCAGGGCTGCCGAAGACCGGGCAAAGTGGAGGAGGAACAGCCGGAAAGCGGGATCCAAAGTGCAAGCTTTGGAAGCAACCGGGAAGACCGTTAGGATGATGATGATTTTGAAGGGTTATTATTACGGGCCGTTGCCGAATATCTATAGCAATCGTCATTGGAAAGTCAATGTCCTCAAATGTACTTTTAATTAATTTAATCATCCATTTCAGTTGACCCTTAGAGTTATGGAAATCCGTTGCCAGTGGTGCCGAGAAAAACTGACATTCAGTTAAAACTGACTGTGTGTCTATCTCTCACGCGTTCACTTCCAAACTACTAAACAGATTTATATGAAATTTGGTACACAGATAGTCTAGAACCCGAGAAAGAACAAGCTAAAGCTATAACCAAAATACATGCAGTGTTGCCACAGTCGCAACCTAGTTCCTAGTTTTTTTCGTAATAATTAACTTCTTATGCCTTGCCTAAAGACTAATTTAATCTATGTTTGTTTCAGTAATTGCTACAAACAGAAGACTGAGTTTTAGAAGATTGAAGATTTATGTCCGTGTGGTGACGGACTAAGAATACAAAGTGTCACCACCCCTATTCATTCCATGGGTGTCGTAAGAGGCGACTAAAGGAACAAAATAAGCAGCTAACATCACTGCAAAGAGAAGGAAAACTTGAAACAAACCCTTTACCAAACCGTCTGGCCAGCGTGGTATACTAGGCCAAAACCTCCTTTCAAAGGAGTGGCCTATGTTCAGCAGTGGACTGTTAAAGGCTGTTGATGATGATGATGATGATGAAGATCTTATGTACATAAGCGAAAGCCAAGAATAGGATCCTTCGAAGAGTATTATCAAGTGCAGACGCAAGTATAACCGCACAGTCTAGTTTGATTCGTGTGTAAGTAAATTGACACTGGACAATAGTAGATAGTAAATTAGTTTTTGATACTTAGAGTAAATATTTTGTGTGAAAAAACATCAAAATCGTCAGAATGTCGTGTTCGTTACGTATAAAAATACTATTTTGAGTATGCACGTCAATGACAGTCGGAATTTCAGAATTATCAAACGTTGCCCTGTATATTGGATTCATCGGAATTTGAATACATGGTTGAAAATAATTATTTCATAGTGAACTCGTAGTTACAGTTATTCATCCAGCCCTTTTCTGAATACTGAATGGACATTATTTAATGTATTTAAGCCACAATTTGACCTAAATGTAATTTAATCTAATATATTGCTATCCTATGTGTGTTGTGTTTTAATTTACTTTTTAGTTCTTTTAAACTGTTTGATATATTATATTGTTTAGGTAGTGTGTAGTAGTGTGTGTGTGTATTAGTTTTATTGTAAATTGTGGGTGTATTAGTAATTTTTATTGTTTTAGTCCTACACTATTGAATTAGACATCAGTAAGGATAGTAGTACGATAGATACTGGTAGACAGTGATATGGTATGATAGTAATAAAATTAAGAATGAAAAAAGTTTTGTTATAATTATAAATACAAAATCTTGGTTGTATCATGTTTAACTAAACATTTCAAGCCAGTTTAAAGTGTTTAACTGAATTTTAAACAAAGAAAATAAATATATGGGCCACTTTTTATACTGTGCATTTCATTGATAAAATTGACATAAACTGAACCAAACCCGACAGAATATGAAGTACAAAATATGCTAATAGTACATTAAAAAACAGGAAGTTACATTTAAGGTCTTTTATTTAAAATTGAATTCATATTCCCAAAAATTCTCAACTGTTTAAAACTTTTCTGTCAATATTGAATGACTTACGATGTAAAAGTATGAAATTGTGAATAATTGCACCTCCTTAAGTGGTTCTAATAATTAATTTAACGGTCGGACACCCTCGTTCTAGAGTTGTCATCTCCAGACATCTAAGGACGTGACTGCCCTACGCACTTTGCTTCGATCTCCGGATATTCTTATTACTGATTACGTCCGTGACCAAATTGAGCTCTTCCACTTAATATTTGACAAATCCCAAATACAATTTTCAAGTATGTCTAAAAGCGATAGTAAGATTTCAATTGTTTGGGTCGTAACTTTACTTATGCGCTTTTCATCATTATCATCAGCCTATCGCAGTCCACTATTGGACACAGTCCTCTCCCATTGCACACCATTGTGATCAATTTTATGCTCTTTTAATAACACGGATTCACAATTTCTGAGAAACAGCTATCTATTCCATATAAATACTTTTTGACTTAACATTAATAAGCCTGTTTATTTAGACTTTTCTATGGATTACTATATTTATTATGGTATTAGAAATCTTAATGCATTCCAATTTCTTATTATACATAATTGTTAATGTCACATCCATAAATATTTTTGTAGTTACAAATTGATACGACAAAAGATATATTTTAAAATTATATAACTAACCAGCCAGAAAATTCTTACACATTTCAACGTTTACTCATTCACTTAAATAACAATAAAATCTTGGCGTGTACTAAACAAATATAAAATGGCGCCATAACCCTCATAAACAGTGGCCTCTTCATTTTTGCCTGACCCTTGGCATAAAAACGTTACGTCACTTTGGTGAAATATGTCGTAAAAATAATAAATAGCCAAAGTCACTTGTTGCTGACTTCACTTGTGTTACTTCACTATGGGAACGTCATCTGTCATGTCAAGCTTCTGTCATAGTAGTAAAAGTTGATAATTAAATTCATTACGACGATGACTTGAAAACTAGAGGACTTTAGAATTGAAGAGGTTAAATACTGACATTGACACAAATAGCTGATATTATTCGGCTGGTTGTCATCTCATCAAAAGAAGAAGTAAAAGTGGTGGTAGGTGTGGTTAAGATTATTTCAAAGAGTTTAAGGTTTTAATTATAACTTTGAAATGGCTGCCGGACATATACTACTTCTTCAAGAGGTTTTGGGTTATTGTATCACATTGGCCATTGGTGGGTTAGCATAAAACATTACTTGAGTATTAAGAATAAAATTAGATGAAATATAAGTTAAAAGAATTCGATTGAAGCATTGGAGAGCCTTTCAGATCGTATGCCTCTTACAATCATTATATTTACGTAAATTACTCTTCGTCTTCTTATCTATATTCCCAATATTATTTGGGATCGGCTACTAGTAGTAACTGGTTGAATTAGTCAACCAGATAAACCTATATATCAGTTTTTCCAGCGACTGGCATCGGACCTCCGCAACCCTAAGGGAAAATTGAAATTCGAAGGTTAGTTGTCAGTAAATTTGAGGGCACTGACTTCCCAATAACAATTGCCATGTTCATGACAACCGGGACCGACGGCTTTACGTGCTCTCCGAGGCACGGGCGTGAATCACTGCCACACTTACGAAATCCGGACTGCTAATAAGAATTTCCTAAGAAAAATCAAAAACACTTTTTGGCTCGACCCGGGATTTGAACCCGAGACCTCTTGATTAGCAGTCGCATGAGCTATCCACTAAACCAACAAGGCAGTTTATTTATGCAAACTACTAAGAACCAATATTTTTTTTTAAAAGTAAGAGAACTATAAATCGTTAACAAAATACAAAACATAATTCTCTATCGCACATTGATGAGCAATGGAAATTACGTTGTTTGTCGTGAAAACGATTTTCAATTTTGCATTTGCTCGTGATCATTATTAACTGCTGCTACACTGCTACGCTCAGTGAGTCAGCAAACTTAATGACATTTGAAGGTTGTTCTTAGCTGATTCTCTACTATTTTTGTTTCTCCTTGGTCCATATTTCATCATATCTCAAATCTAAGTCAGGCCTCGAATTCATATGAACATGTTTACATACTTGCTACTCGAAAATGACATATTTATCGATATTAATTTATCGAAATTAATTAATCGATACCTAATATGACATGCTACAATCCTTTGTCTACCACCTAGGACTATGAATTTTTTTTTTGCCTAGCATGCCTGGTTGTATCTTAAGAAATTATTTTTCCCTTTCACCTGTTCACCTGTGTAAGTATACTATAAAGTAATAATAAATATCTTAATCACTACAACACCATTGCCACAACATGCATGAAATACTAAAATTTTAAGACGTTTAATATTTCATATAGACTACGAATCCACTTCAAACCTACATTATTACAGTATTATTTTTTAAGTAATTAAGTTAACCAAAATTTATTGAAAAAGAGGCCAAGTGCGGGTCGAACTTTCCCATGAAGGGTTCCGTAGCAGCAAGTAACGGCATATAAAAGTTCTTGTAGTTCGTTGTAACTTTGATCGATGTTTTAATAATAGTGTATTGACTGAATGGAAGGTAAATTGCGGTTAACGATTTATGACGTATTAAAAAAGAACTACTCACTAGATTTCGTTCAAACCAATTTTCGGTGGAAGTTTGCATAGTAATGTACATCATATATTTTTTTTAGTTTTATCATTCTCTTATTTTAGAAGTTACAGGGGGGGGGGGGGACACATTTTACCACTTTGGAAGTGTCTCTGTGCGCAAACTATTCAGTTTAGAAAAAATATATATTAGAAACCTCAATATCATTTTTCAAGACCTATTCATAGATACACGTATGGTTTTGATGAAAATATTTTTTTGAGTTTCAGTTCTAAGTATGGGGACCCCCAAAATATATTGTTTTTTTCTATTTTTGGGTAAAAATATTAATGCGGTTCACAGAATACATCTACTGACCAAGTTTAAACAGTATAGCTCTTATAGTTTCGGAAAAAAGTAGCTGTGACATACGGACGGACAGACAGACATGACGAATCTATAAGGGTTCCGATTTTTGCCATTTGGCTACGGTACCCTAAAAACACGTCAATTTCATCTCCACTCTGTGTAATACTACCGTCAATATATCAAATAAATTTCTAAATATAACATTTAATAGAGCGAAGCCAGACCCTTCTAAGTAGTCTATTAAATCGGCAATTTATTTATTGAAGCATCCCTTTTTTCCGTCCGAACGCATTCGATCTAGACGGCATTATAAACGAGAAACGGGGTATTAATAATATCTTGTAGCTCTTCACTGTTGTAGAAAGTTACAGATTTATTTGTATACTAGACTCGTGTTTAAGTAAAGGAATGATTAAATCAACCTATTTCATTTCTGCAAAAAATTAATTTAATTTAATAAGCTCTTGAGCCATGCTGAAATAATTCTTGTTTATCAGAAATAAATCAACCATACGTAATCTCCTCTCGTTTATCGATTCTACTTTCATCAAAAATACTATAGTAAAGCATTCGATAAGATTGATCATAAAATACTTTTCCAAAAACTGTTGCGCGCGGAAGTTTATGGTAGCTAGTTGAGATAGTTCACTTTATCCTTTCGGGTGTTCCCCAGGGATCACTATTGGGTCCTTTATAACTTATTCATCAATGATATTGGGCTTCTTATATTTCAAGTTTCTAATTTAAAACATTTAATTAATCATACATTTAAGCTCCTTAAAGATTTATACGGTTCTTTCCCTTTCAGATAGATAATGATTTAAGGTTAAAACGTGTTTGTGTTTGTACAGGTATTTTAAGCTACCGTTAAATATATCTAAAAATAAATGTTACTTATTTCGTAATTTTAGTTCATATTTAGTTTGTATTGTAAATGCTCTACTTTAACCATTTAAAATATATGTATTTAAGAACCTTTTGAACGAAAGTGTCTTGAATAGAAATACACTTACATTTACCATAAAAACATTATTAATAATGTTTAATTAAAAGCTAAACCGGCACTCTGACGACAAGAGACGCATTTAAATGAGGGTAAACAAAATTGTACACAATTAGTAAGGCAAATGAAGTAGTGCCGGGTTAAATGCTAATGAATGCCGAAACTACTACGTTCGACATAGCAAATATGTTCTTTAGGTTCTAAATATATCTAAAATAATTTGTTGGTGCAAAATTATGCCTTACATTTTCTAATATTCCATAAGGATAATATACATAAGAAATATAATTAATTAGTCATGTATGATTTCACAATCCAATTTCGCATGAAAGACAAACCTATAATTTGTTTTGTTGAATTTCGTTGATGAGTGTGAGATCAATGTGTGTGTGTGTAAGGTCTGTATTGCAAAAATATCTAAGCATAAAAGAAGGATAGTTAAGGTGTGAAAATTGATAAGAATCTAAGTACTGCTTTATCTCAAAGATATATCGCTGTAGAAATATAGCGACTTCCACACACAGCGCAACGAAAACATACAAGAGACCATCTAGCGAAGAAATACTGAACCAAAAAGAAAAACACGAAATGAACTATACGGAGTAACTACTAATTATGAATCGCGAAAGAGACATTCTCGCGCCGATTAGCATATATACAACATCCCAACATCAACTGTGAGGCAGTAGCCCCGTGGAACAAGATACCAGTTCCTCCACAGAAATAAAAAGAAAAATTAGTAAAAGATTAATTGGAGAGGCCATGTGACCTAAATAAGCTGAAATGTTGTTCTTATATATCTAGTTGTAAAAAAATTTTGCATTGAAAACTCCATGCATCTTTATTATAGAAAGTACAAGTAACTATTTAAAAAATATAAATGACAAATGAAATGAAATTAGCCAATAAACAGTTGGCGAACATTGAATAAAAGATACATACAATATTTATGATATTACTGCCTTGTTGGTCTGATGGTTAGCGTATGCGATTGTTGCTCAACAGATTTTGGGTTCGAATATTGGGTCGGTCTGTTGTTTGGTTTTCCTTCAACAAATTCTTGATAGCAGCCCCGAGTTCGTGGCAGTGTCTTGCGCCCGTGCCTTTGAGAGCACGTTAAGCCTTTGGTCCCAGTTGTCATGAACATCAATGACAATCAGTGCCTTCAAATATACTGACAGCTAGTTCAACCTTTGAATTCGGTTTGGCCTTAGAGTTGCGGTGGTCCGATACCAGTCGCTCCGTTTAAAAAATGATATTCAGGTAAAACCATTTAAACTAGTAACTTACCCCTAAATAATCTTGGGAGTAACAAAGGCTAAGAAGATGTCAACATTTATGATATAAACATTCTTAAAAAGGTGTTGCGATTTGACGTCATCGACGGTTGCGTCACAACAAGTGTTGTCCGGAAATTGAAAATGTTCCAAACTTGTCTATTGGTGGTCTCACGCGTGATTTTGTTCCCCCTAAATCCGGGGATCGCATATCGCATCTCATTTGTTATGTTATACCGGATTGGCGGACCGATCAATTTGTAACTTTAGAAGGTAAGACTTAGATTTATGGAACCGATGTAAATTGTATGCGTTGTTTTTTTTACTTGTGTGAAGGAACTGGTATCGTGTTCCTCCATCAATATTTAGTACAATAACATTTGCTATTGTACTAAGTTTGGTATAGTGAGGAATATTTTGAATAGAATGACCGTAAATTTTATGATTTCAGATTATTTTTTGCTTTGATTTTATTTACTTGCAATACAAGGATCCTCTGACCAGGCGAGAGACCGTGCTTAGCGGGCTACATTATGCTATAAATAGTTAGGTATTAGTATTATTTAAATAAAGTAATAACCACACAAATGCAAACCAACAGCTAATATATTTTGTAATATGAACAGCAACACACCGTGATCATAAACTGCAGTTCACGGAAAATTTTGTTATTGAATAGGTAGTTAGTAAAACATGCAAATTTGAACTCTATCTTACGCTACATATGAGCTATTTGTTGTAAAGAGGCAAGAAATGGGTCACCTGTAAAACGAACGATCCAACCGCCCTCCTAATTCTGGGCAAGATCGGAATTCAATCAAATGGAATTGCTCCCTCTTTGTATCCTCACTTGTCTCTGGTGTCCGTAGGCGGAAGTAATCATATACCATCAGGTGGCTCCTTATTCAATTTCTTTTAATTAATTATTAACCTTATTCTACTTGAATACAGTTCATTTCCTGAGAAGAGTACATTTTTAGATCCGTACAAATTACTACATATTCATAAATGAAAAGAAATTTAAAGACTTTGTAATCTTTAAATTTCTATTAAATTTAATAATGTGGGGGACTTTACAAACATCCGTGAAATGGACACAAAGAACACCCAGAATCAATACAAAATTTTTTGAATCACAAAAGTGTGAATTCAAAATATTCAGCATAACAAAGAGAACCACTTATACTAATGCGCCAGTTATTAACTCAGTAAAAAATATATACTGTATTTATTTATGTCTTGATTGTGTACATAAAAAAAATGATGAAGAGAAAACTAAAGATCTCCTCCAGGCAAAACGGCAGGCAATACAATGCGAATTTTCAGTATCCAAAAATTTTGAGTAAATTGATTACAAGTAACAAACTCAATATTCTATATAAATATTCAAAAATAATATATTAATAAAACATTCATACACCAAAATAACTCACATTCGACCTTCATATTATACACATAAAAATACACTTTCATACATACACTAATATATTATAACATATTACACTTCGGTATTCTACATTTTATTGCAATTCGTATCAACATATTGTTATAAAGTTCCAAAGTAACTCTCCAATCGGAATTTAATGTAGGAAATTTATGACATTAGTACTTAAGAGTACTTTAGGAACTTTGGAGAAGGCGTTTACTTCCCGACACATTTCAGTAAGTTACCTTATAAAAACTTTGGCCCACATTGAAGTAACTTATGTGACTTTGGTGTTCGATTTCATTAGCTGTGTTACTGTTAATAATATGTAATCTAAATACGACGGACTCCTGGAACAACGGAATACTAGAATCGTGTCATTAGTGGGTGCAAAAATTCACTTACGAATGCGTCGCAAAAAACACCCTAGTTTATCCGTGATCAAGCACGTTATCGTAACATATGACCTAGACACCTCCATATTCTGGATTCGACTTGTTGGTCTAGTGGTTGGCGTATGCGGGCGCCATTCAAGAGATCTCGGGTTTGGATTACGGGTCGGACTAAATGTTTGGATGATCTGCAAACAGTCGTTTCGGAATTTGGGTGTTTTCTATGTATATGTATGTTTTTGCAAACAAAGACGTATGTTTATGTATTAGTATCAGTTGTCTAGTACCCATAATACATGCTTAGTTTGAGACTTGATAATGTTGTGTGACAAACGTCCGAATTATTAATAATAATAATATCTCTATTGCACTTCTTAAAACTATTACAAAAATGCTGAAATTTGGCACAATTTCTTACATTTCTAAGTTATCGTCGGCAGTTATAATAGTATAAAACTGTGCTTCACCTGCGGCTCTGCCCGCGTCTATTTTAGTTGTTTTTTTCTTATAAAAAGTATCCTATGTTACTTCTGATACCTCCAAGAATATGAGTACAAAGTTTCATGATGATCGGTTGAGTAGTTTTCACGTGAAAGCATAACAAAAAAACTTACATTCACATTTATAATATTAGTAAGAATATGACCGAGACACCTCCTATCACTGTTAGTGTATTCTAAATGGAACTATTATACACTCCGTGACTCGGTCACCGTGCTGGACTGGTTGAAAGCGCTAACGAATTTTGTAAAAGCTTTTAGCATCGTAAAATAAGGGTTCAAGTCCGGTCAGTATATTCTGACTCACTTTGCATTTCAGGATACAAACAGTTACGACTAGTGTAATTTGATTGAAACGTTAAACTATTTAAAGGTATTTTTAAATGGCCTATTTATTTCAGTATTAAATAATAAACATATTTAAATAAAATGACTGAAATCTTAACGAACTTATGTATTCTATTCCAAATAGAGGATTTTATTAACCCAATCCCAAAAAAAATGGTTTATAATGATACATAAACCGTTGAAATCTTATTTCACCTCTGTACATTAAAACTGTGTATATTAAGACTTCCACACAGAACAAGTGTGACGGCCGCTAGGTCGACCCTAGTCTGAGTGAAGTAAGTAATAGTTCGTTTGGAGGAGTTTTCATTTTTTAATGGCATCACTCTATAGAGATATTTGTTAGGATAGTGCCCCCGCCTCGCACTATCTTGTGAGACACAGCCTAGTGACACGATGTCTCTCCACTGGCTTTAAAGGCCTGCCGCGAACAAAGGGAAGCTAGTAGTGGTTACGTACCATTTAATACATTCTGATTGGTTTATTAATGTTCTCGCTTTCATTTGTTCGTACATTTAAGATCTTGGAGAACTAACTTTCTTCTACTCATGGTTCTATTCCACAGGGCGTAAGCCTATAAAGAAGTCGGGTCTAGTTGCTTTAATTAAGCTAGACGCCCTGGCTTCCGAGAAGCGGTTGCCGCTAAAGAAAACGTCCCGGATCGCGGATCTCCCAGCACCATCGACCGATTTAGAAACTTAACGGGGTGCAACTGAGCCTGAGTATCCAATCTTTAGAACCCAAGCTTAAATGCACTACAGACACCTTGACTTTCCTGACCTGTAGTAGTCGGACACTACAGTGATAGTTTACCGATAATCCGAATGTAAACTAAAACGCCAACGGTGATCAATCGGGCCTCGTTGCTCATTCGAACCTCGATATTCTACACTGCACGCCTTCCACTTAGGCCTCCACATACTTCTCACTCAAAGGTAAACCAACTACAATGCAGTAAATTAGTACCTAGATTACTTTAAATAATTCAATAACTAATAATTACAACACTCAGACCGAAATACAAGTAATTACATTTATCCTAACCCTATAAATACTAATTGGAAATAATAGGCACGAACTCACCTGGGTTTCTCCAAAGCTAACGTATTTCAACTTACTCAATAAAAGACTTATCTACTCGACTGCTCTACCGACCGCGCAAGTGACTTCTCCTAGCTCCGTTCACCTCCGCCGCTTTCAGCTGAATGTCCCTAAGTTCAAGACTGCGTCATACACCAAAACTGCCCGACTACCTGACTTATCCCTTTTTTTTCAATCACAGTACCAATTGGCTTGTCAAACTGTAAACTTTTAATAGTTTATGTCTTACAGATGTTTGAAGTACCATTCAGAGGTCCTCACTCAAATGTTTTTACAGAATTCATTTAAGGATGCAATAAATCTGTTTTATTAGGGTCAAACCCCTTTTTTTGTGCATAGTAGTGACGTGTCCACTTACGCATTTGAAAGTAATAAATAAGTTTCTATATTTTATTATTGTTGTGAAGGCGAGGCTATTACATTTTCCCCCCAAGTGAAACCCAGATGCGAAGAATAAGCGTATGGGATTTCACTTATCTTTGAATTGAGAGTAATGATTGAGTGAAACGTTTGTCTAAATAAATTATGTTTAACTTATCAAATCGCATGAGTTAGTGTGGTCGTATAAGTATGTGCTTCTTTAAGCTTTTGGAAGTCGGTTTGGCTGTCACGCCCCAGATTTCCCTTCACACCTTCAAGTCCAATTTTATCAGGATACTTTGCTAGCAGTACTAGGTTCTCCAGAACAAGCCGTTGTATTGGAATATTTCGTAGATAAGTTTTGTAATAGGTTGCCACTATATTGTGGCAGTGGAATGATAGGCATGGTAAGAATCCTGGGTACGTTAGGCACACCGTTACCAATGTTAAATATTTATTCGATAATTTTCCTACGATTTGACCAGTTATTTCCATTTCTTTTCTTATCTGTATATCTGAGTTCGTAAAGATAAGTTAGTCCCACTGGCTTGTTACACCCGGCCTAAGCCGTGCCTTATTACAGTGATACTGATTCGATATCCCGGACTCGCAGTTTTTTTTTTTTTTTTTTTTTTTTTTTTTTTTTTTTTTTTTTTTTTTTTTTTTTTTTTTTTTTTTTTTTTTTTTTTTTTTGCAATTTAATTTGCGTAATACTTCTCTAAATGTATAGCGTTATAGGTACCTTTTATCATTGTTGGATCTTTTGGATCCACTAAAAGATACGCATTAGCATAAGGTATCCCACCTACTCGAAATGGTCCCTCATATAATAAGGAAAACTTCTTACACACCTTATCAGTCTTCCTAGAAAAGTTATCCTTTCCTACTTTAACCAAATCACCTATCTGATAACTTCCTATTATATGTCTTTTATTATACTGCTCTACCCGCCGCTGAGCCATTTTCCGTGAGGTGTGTCTTACATTTTCTCTCACCGCTTCGATATCTAACAAGGGCATCTCCCATTCGCCTTTAGCCCCCCAATTATCTACTGCTAACGCCGGCCGTTTTCCCGATAGTATCTCCAGTGGCGTATACCCGGTGCTGACATGTACTGTATTATTATAACACGTCTCAATGTTTTTTAAAATTAATGCCCAGCTGCTATGGGAACTATGGCAATAGGTCCTCATTAATCTGCCTAATTCTTTATTAACCCTTTCAGTGCAGTTCGGTCGCGGATTACGCACGGTTGTATGCGAAACACGTACCTCCATTTCCTCCAGGGTTTCGTACCATAATCGCGAAGTAAACTGTGACCCGTTATCGGATACAATGGTTTTAAACGGTATTGTCTTGTAATATTTACTTATACCTGTTAAAGCGGCTCTTGTCGTTGCTGTTTTAAAGGAGTAGAGTTGTATATACTTGCTAAACGTATCTTGTATAACTAGTACGTACTGCATACCGAACCTACTGACAGGTAAAGGACCAAACCAATCCACCATAACCATTTCACCAACGTCATTAGTTAAAACAGCTTTACATGCTCCTACCGTAACCTTGTTAGAGTGTTTAGCTTTCTGACATAGATCACAAGATCTCAGTATACGTTTAAGAGTATTTCTTACGTTTGGGATATAATACCGATCGGTGATTAAACGCTTAATACGCGTCTCTCCGAAATGACCCGCCTCTTCATGTACAGCCTGTATCAGTTCTTCTTGCATTCCTTTCGGGATCACTACCGTACTAAACCCCACCGTAAAGTGTCTATGCATTAGTCTACCGCCCTCTATCGCAAATTTCCCCTTCGAGTGTAAGACGCATTTATCGGGACTTTCAGCAATCTGACGCAACAGTTTGCGTAGCTCCAAATCTTCCTCTTGTAATACCGCAATGTTCTTGAGTTTGTTAACTATCCCCTTTGTCTTGGGGACTACGAACATAGCTATCTGAGGACAAAACTTGCTCGCCTCTAGCACGTCGCCAGCTCCCCTAGCATAACGAGATAAAATGTCTGGGACTACATTATCCTTTCCCCTTACGTATTCCACCACATAATCAAACTGTTGCAGATACATAATCCATCTCGTAACTCGCGCACTATACAAATTCCAATTGTTAATAAACGATAGACTTTTATGATCTGTCCTGATGACTGTACGCGCCCCTCTAAGATAAGTCTCAAACTTCTTAAGGCTATACACCACCGCCCACAGCTCTTGTTCGGATACAGTCCACTGTTGCTCAGAGCAAGTAAGCCCCTTGCTGCAAAACCCTATAACTGCTTCTTGTCCTTCTTCATCTGTTTGGTACAAACATCCAGCCACTCCTACTTTACTACTATCCGTCTGTAGGAAGTAAGGCTTACCGGGGTCAGGATGAGTCAAAATGATACAATCTAGAAACGCTTCCTTAATCCTCTCGAATTGTTCTGTCTCTTTATACGACCACTGCCATACACTATCCTTTTGAAGTAGCCTACAAAGCGGTGCGGTTAGATAGCTGTATTTGGCGACAAACCTCCTATAATAGTTGATTAAACCTAGAAATGCCCTGAGTTGTTTCACGGTACGCGGAGCGGGAAATTCCTTAATAGCTGCTATCTTATCGGGGTCCATTTTTACTCCATTCGGTGACACAATGTGACCTAATAGGCTAACCTCTGTTTGCATGAATTGGCATTTAGATAACCTACATGTCATACCTGCGTCCTTTAGTAAGGTCAATACTGTATCTAAATGTTGAAGGTGGACGTTTACATCGTTATCTTTACTAAATACAACCAAATCATCTAAGTAATTCACGCAAAATGATCTAACTTCTACACCTAGTATAACATCCATCGCCCTAGAAAAACTACCAACCGAAGTTTTAAGTCCCTGTGGTAATACCTGATATGTGTAACTTTTACCCATAAAGGTGAAACCAGTATATTTAGTGGATTCTTTTAGCAAAGGTATTTGGTAATACGCATTGTTTAAATCTAATAAACTTATGAATTTTACTCCGTTAAATGATTGTAAAATGTCAGAAACCAATGGCGGGGCCTCGATATCCCCTAGCATTCGCCTATTCAATTCCCTAGCATCTAAGAGTATACGAACTGTTCCGTCCTTTTTTATTGTGCAAGTCAACGGGCTACTGTAATAAGTGCCTTCTCTCTTAATTAATCCTAACTGTTCCATTTCTTGTAATTTCAATTCTACTTTTGACCTATATGCAAGTGGTATATGGTAAGACCTTTTTACAAATGGTTCCTCATTACACATTATAATCTTATGTTGATATTTATGTGTTAGCCCTGGTTTATCCGAAAAGACGCTTAGATTTTTCAGTAATACCTGTTTAAGCCCTTCTAATGGAATACCCGTACTTCGAGGTAATTGACGAACAAAATCACTAATCAAATCTCCCGACTTTTCTGCGTCTCCTATATTGACATTATTTACACCTTTCCCTGCACTAATCAAACTAATAGCTTCTTCTCCTTCCTTCTCGTCTCTACAAATAACCGTACTTATGTAATTGCCGCGCACGCTACTCCTATTTAACTTAATTTCATGAGTAATACCTAGATGTTGAAACTTAATTACCTGCTCCGGGCCGCAGACAACCTTAGCCTCTTTCTGTTCTAGCCAATCCATGCCAAGTATCAACTCTTTCAGTAACCCTTTTATAACTAAACACGGTGTCTCTACCACTAACTCCCCAATAGTGATGGATATCAAAGCAGCCTTATCAACCTTATTACTCTTAGCGCGTGTTGCGCCTTGAATTTGTATCGGTATTATTGGCATTACGGGAATTTCTAGTTCAACGTTCAGATTCATGAAAGCGGACTCCGCTATGCAACTGACCTGACTTCCTGTATCTATTAGACATTTGAGCGAATAACTACCTATTTTAACCTCCAACTCCATTAATTGCATGCCTGCTGCCCTTTTTTCTCCCGGGCCTACATACTCATCTTCTTCGAAAACGGTTAGCACTTGACCAATCCCATCATTATACCTGATAGCATCACTCACCTCAACCCCCCCACGTGATTCGCTTGCCCTCTTATCTATGTACTCCCCTAGCGCTTTCATGCCTTTGTCAATATCATTTGAATTATTCTCGAACCCACCCTCTTTTAATCTAACCGGAAAACGCCTACCGGTTTCCGTTTTACCTAACCCTTTTCCCGGTTCCCATTTACATTTTAGCATATATTTGTACGCCAACTCACATGCAGTTAGCCTCTCTCTACGCGCCCCAGACTTAGCCCCTGTTGGTTGTTCGGCGCTATTTTGACCAACAGGTTTTAGTTTTCCTGTTGTTCTATCCCCTCAGATCGAGAAGTTTGTGCCTCCTCTGTGCCCTCCGCTTCTCTCACAAATGTAACTGTGTTAATTTGTTTCGAGTTACGCAGAGACTCTCGGTTTGTGCTGAAGTTATTATTATTAGCTTTGTTCACTCCGACCCTTTGATTACCTTTGAATCCGTCGAATCGATATCTCCCTACATGACTCCTAATAGGCAGCTGTTCGTTTCTTTTGGAGTGTAGATTTGTTCTGTGTACCCGATCAACCACATTCTTTTCGAGTTTCCTTATAAACTCAAACGCAATCTCAAAACTAACTGGCTCAGTGCGTGAAAACCACACCGTTTGTACATCGTGCGGATAATGTCTCACGATTTGATTTACTATTTCCTCTTCACCAAAAGGTGATTTAAGATCCCTAACCAGATCTACTATGTCCACAAAATACCCTTCCATGGATATATTACCGTTCGGATCCCAATTGGAATCGAACAAGCGCTTCTTCGCGGCCTCTTGTTCTTTCGCACCCCAGAATAATTTCAACAACCCTTTTGCGAAATCATCATAAGTTACCCATCGTTCGCTAGAGAATTCGACTATACGTCGGGCTTGCCCTTTAACGCAACTAATGGCTATTTCTAACGCCCTGTCTTCACCATTGATGCCCTTTATGTACCGCTCTAATCGTCGTAGAAACCTCACTGGATTCGCGCATTCAGTGGAAAATGTAGGTTTTTCCACAGCTGTGTCGATTAGATAAATTGGCATATTCCTCTGACCCATAATCGGGGTCACACTCTCTTGCCCTACCGAATTATTACTACTAGTACTACTCTCACTACGAATAACTTCAACGTCATTATTATGGGCCTTTTCCATTTTTTCTAATCTTTCTAGGATTTCATCCATCTTTTTTGAAACCTTTGCGATCGTTACTACTTCATCCGAGACGCTATTGTTAACATCGCAACTCACCGATCCATCTCTTAAACTAGTTTCCGCGCCACGGGCACGCGTCCTACGCCTTCCGGTCATAATTCTAATAAGATTAAAGAAATTCGAATACCTGGCTCTTTCGGACCCTTCCTATACTCCTCTCAACGCTGGACTACTCTCTCCGTCACTCTTACTAGTAGGCACAGCTTGCAGCTTCGGCACACGAACCCGTTGGCACGACGATGGACCTGGAATATTGGCGGCAAAGAAACCATAAGTCACACCATCTTTGTGTTTAGCCCGTGCAGTTTTGAAGACGAAGTATTTTAATTTACATAGACCTAAGGACTGTTCCCCCCATATAATGTGATAGTCAGAATCAACGTATCTCTTTTGTTTTCTACGATAAAGAAGTTAAAGTTAAAATTTTACAAATAAACTTACATGTATTATACAGAAACTCACAGCGGGTATATTTAATTGGAGTATAATATTGACTAGATGTACGTTGTGTTGTGTTTGTAGTAACCCTATTAATTTCTCTCTCGTTGCACTAACGTAATAGCTACGACTTAGTACATTTACTGACGAGAATCCTGGTCACGGCACCACATGTGACGGCCGCTAGGTCGACCCTAGTCTGAGTGAAGTAAGTAATAGTTCGTTTGGAGGAGTTTTCATTTTTTAATGGCATCACTCTATAGAGATATTTGTTAGGATAGTGCCCCCGCCTCGCACTATCTTGTGAGACACAGCCTAGTGACACGATGTCTCTCCACTGGCTTTAAAGGCCTGCCGCGAACAAAGGGAAGCTAGTAGTGGTTACGTACCATTTAATACATTCTGATTGGTTTATTAATGTTCTCGCTTTCATTTGTTCGTACATTTAAGATCTTGGAGAACTAACTTTCTTCTACTCATGGTTCTATTCCACAGGGCGTAAGCCTATAAAGAAGTCGGGTCTAGTTGCTTTAATTAAGCTAGACGCCCTGGCTTCCGAGAAGCGGTTGCCGCTAAAGAAAACGTCCCGGATCGCGGATCTCCCAGCACCATCGACCGATTTAGAAACTTAACGGGGTGCAACTGAGCCTGAGTATCCAATCTTTAGAACCCAAGCTTAAATGCACTACAGACACCTTGACTTTCCTGACCTGTAGTAGTCGGACACTACAGTGATAGTTTACCGATAATCCGAATGTAAACTAAAACGCCAACGGTGATCAATCGGGCCTCGTTGCTCATTCGAACCTCGATATTCTACACTGCACGCCTTCCACTTAGGCCTCCACATACTTCTCACTCAAAGGTAAACCAACTACAATGCAGTAAATTAGTACCTAGATTACTTTAAATAATTCAATAACTAATAATTACAACACTCAGACCGAAATACAAGTAATTACATTTATCCTAACCCTATAAATACTAATTGGAAATAATAGGCACGAACTCACCTGGGTTTCTCCAAAGCTAACGTATTTCAACTTACTCAATAAAAGACTTATCTACTCGACTGCTCTACCGACCGCGCAAGTGACTTCTCCTAGCTCCGTTCACCTCCGCCGCTTTCAGCTGAATGTCCCTAAGTTCAAGACTGCGTCATACACCAAAACTGCCCGACTACCTGACTTATCCCTTTTTTTTCAATCACAGTACCAATTGGCTTGTCAAACTGTAAACTTTTAATAGTTTATGTCTTACAGATGTTTGAAGTACCATTCAGAGGTCCTCACTCAAATGTTTTTACAGAATTCATTTAAGGATGCAATAAATCTGTTTTATTAGGGTCAAACCCCTTTTTTTGTGCATAGTAGTGACGTGTCCACTTACGCATTTGAAAGTAATAAATAAGTTTCTATATTTTATTATTGTTGTGAAGGCGAGGCTATTACACAAGCAAAAACATAAAACAGCGCCATCTACCGAAGAAACACTGAACCACGGAGTTACGATATCTACTACTCATCCTGAATCGCAATATTAGGAATTTTCACACTGATAAGTATATATACAACACCCAACATCAACCGTTGGGATGTGGCACGCCAGGCATGATCGCCTCGCCTCCCTTTGTGTTGGAGCGAGACGACACCCGTTCCTACAAGAAAAAAAATAGAACCGATACATCACTACAAATATCTTAGCAAAACCTTCCATAAATAAACCCATCCTTTTAAAACTTTCCTTTAACTGCTGTAGAAGAAAGATTACTTACGTGAAAATTGAAGTCAATAAAATTAAAAGTACCTCAATATCCAACCAAAGAAGAAAACCTAAATGCAATAAGGTTAAATAAATAGTGGAAATTCGAACAGACATATCCAAACCATTGAGCGTTAATAAATGTATGCAGATTGTAGTACGTAACTAGGTCATGGAATAAAATTGGTATGTGATTCGTAGAAACATTATTAAGAAGAGAATTTAGCGAATGAAATGGGTTAATTTTAAAATCACAACGAACATTCATCGATTATATAACGTTTTTAAGAATTGTTTAATTTACGTACCTTTTAATTTATATTCTGATTGTTTTAAAGTGCCATCCATCTATTGGTACCTAACTCATAGATTGTAATGTCATTGTGGAGGAATGGAGGTCAGGGCCCTCCAACACATGAAAATACATCCATACTATATATAGATAACATCCAAACTCTAAACATTTGGTCCGACCCAGGCTAAATTAGGATTCCCAGGATTCATAGGAAACCCTGGATTCAAACCCGAGACCTCAAGCACAGTAGCCGCATACACTACCACTATGCAAGCGAGGCAGTTAATCATCGCTATCAGTTTTTTGTATTTATAAATAAGGTAAATAATTTGTTCTGTGTCTGGGACATAAAACAAATGGTCGTGTTCATCACTTGTCATGATTTGTCCTCGGTGAGATTGGGACCCACGACCTCTGGTTTAGCAGTCATGTTTACTAACCACTAATTAGGAACACACCCGTAATTAGGAAATAAAATAGGAAGGTATCAAGAAAGTTTAAGTATAGTAGGGTACCTTACCTGTAACTCGATCCATTTTACACCAAAAAAAAAAAACAATACAAACAATAATAAATTTACAGCAAAAATCAACGCAACCGCTACAAGAAGGGCGTGAAATTTCCAAATTACGATAACGGCGACATTTTGTCTACGCGACCCTCGTACCGTTACCGTCGCTTTATCAAATACCACAATTTGCTTGTAAATCATACGGTGAATGGCACTTTTTTGTTTACTAAATGGAAGCTCGTTTCACGTAAATATTTCACTTATTTTAGCATACATGCTTTTTTTTCTAAAAATTCTTTTGGCCAACGAAAAAACGATTTAACGAAAATTTACAGATTTCACGAAAAACAGTTGACGATATATGTAAGTTTCACTGCAAAACTAAGGGTTGCAATCAGACCTTTATGTAAGCGCAACTAAAAAAGAAGAAAAAGTGGAAATATAGTAGTTATTCATTTATTATTTAATTTTTTGGGCAACGTTAAAATAATTTTAACGAATTTCTATGAAAAAGTGAGAAATAGAACCATTGCTGTAAGTTTCACTGCTTAATCAAAGGTTGTAATTAAACCTTTTTGAACGCGAATTCAAATTGGAAGCAAAACGAAGCCAAAATAGATGCGAAAGCGATAAGCTAGAATATTTTAAAAGCCTGCGTAGAAAACTATGAGCAGAATTCGGCACTTATTCCCACTTCAACTATTAACATTCATAAAATTAAAGCCACCGAACAAATTCAATAGACGTTATTAGTATGTTAGTCTAGTAGTAGTTAGTAGTGTTGGTGATATAAATTGCAGAGCTAACAGATTCCGATGCTTGTGTGAGGCGCACTGTCATTTCGTTGAGTCTAGGGGTAATTACAGTCTGATTCCCATACGTAGTTGGAAAACAGACGCCTTTGTGTGTGACTGTGACGTGTGAAATGTTCACTCGTAAAATAATTAAAAGATAAAATAAAATCGACAATGAGATTGGAACTAGAACAGTGACATGTTTATTTATTTCAACAGTTTATTTATTTGCAAACATTAGTATATTTGCAAACATTATGTTTATAAAACAAAATATACATTTATATCACAAGAATAGTGACGTTCACTCGGTGAACACGAGACATAAGCATAAACTAGTAGGTCAATATCATAGGCTACATAAAACGCATAATTCATTTAAAGGTCTTTCCGTGCGATTTTTTAATAGGTTACCAGCTAGTGTTATGAGTCTATCAGTGGAAAAGTTTAAAAATGTAGTCAAAACTTATCTCATACGTAGAGGTTATTATACAGTTGACGAATTTTTAAATGATAAAGAAAAATGGATTTGACTACTTGCTCCTTGTCATTTTATTCTACTCATGAGAATGTTGTTAGCACATTGTTTAAGAGCATGATTTTACTTTTGTAAGTAAAGGTTCTACGTGACGAATAAAGGCCATTCTTCTCTTTCTTTTGATCTTAAAATTAATATTTTATATTTAATCTTTCGTTACCAGTAATTTGGCCAATATTTGAGCACATATAGTTTTTACCTTTGTTGTAAGTAGATGCTCCTACTATGTTGTACCCACTGAGGCTGTTGTTTTTTTTAAAATTAGCTTATGTTCTAATTTTTAATCACTATAATTTGCATCATTCCTCTAACATGGTGTATAGTATATTAGTGGCAGCACCTTACCCCCATATCAGGTTTATAAACATTAAAACTATGTAAACATTGGCGATTTGAAAAGAGTGGCCGCGAGTTTTTATTGCCATGTTCTTTTCTCCGGCTTTACCTATTGTTTGCGAACATGGCATAAATGTACATGTAGAATCTTGACCTGTCACAAGAGATGTATTGCATCCTAAGTGAATAAAGAATTTTGAATTGAATTGAATTGAATTATTTCTTTTAGAAAGTATCGAAAAATTGAGAAAAGCTGGACTTCTCCGTAAAATTCACTAAAAAATAAATACTACATTTAAGGAGATCAAAAGTCGAATTGATATTATGAGTACTAGATATCACAAATTATACTTACAGTATAATTTGACAGACATATTTAAAACTAATAAGTGATGAATTTTTCTGGGGTTTATGTGTGCTGAAAGTTACCTGTAAATTTTATTGCAACGATTTTATTTACTTTCATTTTTATTTATATTTCAGACTAATGAAGTGACTCTACTCTGCCTGATGGAAAGCATGTAAAGAATTCAGGAGTAGGGGACACCTTCCTTATTGTGAGTGTATACAACGCAGCATGGTAACCTATATCATGGCGGCTTAGTGTGATGAATTCGTGTCATTCTCCTCTTCTGGCCTCCGGAGGCCGGGAGAATGATGCAGAATAATTGGGCTTCCAGTCTCACACTCACCAACGAAAGACGATAGCACGGATGCTGTTATGAAGACCAACGTCTTCTGTGAGCGGGTATTACTGCCCCTGTCGAGCTGGCGTGGTGATATCAGCGTGGCTCTACTACCTGTCATGGTTGGATATCATGCTCATGGCCTAGTTGTCTTAAGTGATTAGAAGCAATAAGCGAGGGTAAGCAACTATGGTGGGGGCAGTACCTGGATGGGTGACCTTTAGTGGCACGATACTATAAATGTCTCACTCAAGGTTATGTTATTCAGTCGGTCCCGGTAGTTTTTTATTTATTTATACCTTTCCTACAATACCCTTAACTTCCGCCCTCGGCTCCGCCCGAGTGTATCTCGATAATTGCAGTAAAAAATAGCCTTTGTATTATTCTGATAAATATACTATATTCCTGTAAAAAATCATCCAAATCCATCATAGTTTTTGCGTGAAAGAGCAACAAAAATACATACATAGTAAGGATTGACAAATGTCAAATATTACAGTTGCGTTCAGAAATTTGATTTGTGACCAAACTTAATATTTTTCAATCTATATAATTAACAATTTTCATATTTATTTACCTCTGAAATCTTTCCTGGACTTCCAGAAATAATTCAAGACCTAAATTAGCCAAATCTGATTAAGAGGTCACGCAACTCATCTCTAGAATACTCAATATCATATTCAGACCCACTCAAAATAGTTCATTCGAATAGTTGTCATAAAATAACAGTCGTAAAGCTTTGTTGGAGACCTAAGGGCCTAAACATCCTGCGGCATGAGTTAGTCACAACGTATTCTTGCCAGTCTCATAACCGCACTCGGCCAGCGTAGAGTAGTATTGCCTTAACCCTCTCCTTAAAGGTGACCTGAGACCAGCAATGAGATATTATGGGTTGTAGATGATCAAGGTTGAATCACAGTTTATGCATTTATACGAAATCCTATCAAATGCATTAGCCATAGTAATGGTTCACTGAGATCCTTCGTATTTAACAGAGGTGAAGCTGAAGCGTATGTACGGTACAATGAATTAATCTATAATTGATGGCACGGTTCCCATTATCGTCTCACGTTGGTGCATTGCGATCAAATACATGAGAAAATCAGAATACATTTGGAAAGGTAACTATTGGTTATTGGAGTAAGGTAAATAAACTCCTCGTGTATGGAATTAACCTAAATTTGTTATTCTCTCATTTCTATTGAATACATCTAATCTAATAATTTCAAATAATTTCATTTCATTTCACTTCATTTCATTTCATTTCATTTCATTTCAATGATTTCGGGTTTCATTATAACTACTATACTATAAATATACTAGCTGATGCCCGCGGCTCCGCTCACGTACTAGGGGTATGAAAAATAGATGTTGGCCGATACTCAGATGTACCCGATATGCACACAAAATTTCATAAGAATCGGTCAAGCCGTTTCGGAGGAGTATGGGAACGAATATTGTGACACGAGAATTTTATATATAAGAAGATAATACATAGTATATAATATATATAACATACTATACTATAGTATTATACTTGAATGATTATAGAACATCGTTTTAGTAAAATAAAATAAGTTAAATAAATAAATAAAAATGTTTTTTTTTGTATTATATTATAAATATAACCGTAGGAAGAAAGTTTGTTGCCCTTGTCTTTTGGCTTGTCCATTTTGGATTTTGTTACATCTACATGCTGTTATTACTTCAATCGTATAATTTGATATTATACCTTACAGCTGATCAAGAGGTCACGCAACTCATTGGCTTGTCTCAATTTTTGTAATGTAATGACAATGTATGAGAAACAATAAAAACCTTTTTATTTATTTATTTTATAACTCATTTCTAGAATACTTAATATCATATTCAGAACCACTCAATATAGTTCATTCACATTATGACCTCACAGATTTCAGAAGCAATTAAACAGTGATTTGTTTAATTTTTTGAATCTTATATTTAAAATTCTCGTGTCACAATGTTCGTTCCCATACTCCTCCGAAACGGCTTGACCGATTCTTATGAATTTTTTATGCATATTCAGTAATTCTGAGAATCGGCTACTATCTATTTTTCATCCCCCTAGGACGTGAGCGGAGCCGCGGGCATCAGCTAGTAGTTCTATAATATACTATATATTTTGCATTTCATGAATACATATGTCATGTTACTTATAACTAAACAAAATTGTGTGCATTGCCTTTTATATTTTTGCTTAATACCATGAACAATTCATAGAAAACTCAGCTTTTATTAAACAATCTATCAAACCCTTACGCAGCAGGCCATGCTTCACAAAATTAGCAGAGCAAAACTGAACCGAGAGATTTTCAGGGAAATTAATCTTGATAACTGAGACGAGAAAAAGTTGGGAAGAGGCAACTTATGTCCCGGCAAAGCGGAAAACTTTGAATCGGTTATGGACGTGGATCCATTAAGATGAAACGTTGAATTTTCAGTTTTCTATCAATATGGAACTTGTTGGAAAAAAGTGTATGCAGTGTTGTTGATCGCTTCGAGAGGGTTCATGTTTTATTTATTTTTTATAAACTCGCTATGCACGTGTTATGTGTTGAATAATTACAGCGCTCTGGAAATCAAAAACTACAAAAATTTTAAAATCAGAACTGAGAGGCGTGAATTGGAAAGGCCTATGTTCAGCAGTACACTTCGATAGGCTTATGATGGTATTACCATCAAAAGCCTTTCGATTTCATCGAGATTGACTTTCATTATGAAAGTCAATCTCAATAAATTTTATTCGGAATACAACATTTAGCAAGTAATAATAGATATATTGTTATGTATAAGTTTTTAAAGAAGACATTTATTTATGCAACTGTGAGGTATGATGTAAAGCACAAAAATAGATACAACTAATTGTTTACTTGAAATATAACAAAAATAAATTGGTGTCGTTTAGTGGAATTGTGTTGATGAATCGTGGTGAGAGGATTTGTCACCTAAATTCTGCGTTACCGAGTGTTAGGTGTCCAGGGTGAGCCGGATCACTCGTTCTCTTTTTTACGTCGCTCGGGGAGGGATAAATTAAATGATGAATGAATTTTTAAGAACCCACCACATAACTGACACCTGAATAACTAACACTGACAGAAAAGTCTCAAAAAAGAAAATAATAATATTGGGTTTATTGACATAGTTATATATAGTATTCTCAACCTATCGCCGTCTACTGCTAGAAGAAGGACCAACCCACCTGGCAAGAGTGGTGACTATGCCCATTTTTCCCCCCATGTACTGCAAAAGCTGTATATAAAATTGAAATATTCCAAAAATCTAATTTAAAAACATTGATTAGTTTTCCCAAAGACTGCTCCACACTCAGTCAATATATTAAAGCATTTATCTGAAAGACCTTGTCTAGTTATTCCAAGCACAAAAAATATCAAATACATATTCTTATTTGTTGTAAACAACTTCAAGCCGTGATTACTCAATTTACGAACCTGTACAAATGTATTCACTTACATTGATAAACAAGAAAATTAATTTGAATAATTACAAAGGAAAAAACACAAAAACAAATGTAAATTAGGGCTGAATAAAGGAGATAAAAGCCATGGAAAATTCGAATCAACGCCTTTTGGAGAGGGCTTCAACAAATCGATGTGGTAAATAAAAGACTTTATTGAAGACACTTTACTTCAAAGGATGGTCATTGGTAGTGGAAATTTAAAAGAAGAATCAGTGACTGTGTTCTTGGAGCCACTTGAAAAATGCAAAAGTGCAATATTGTGCTATTAAGTTTGAATTGGAGGCATTTTATGAATTCATGGAATTCTTTTATTTTTCATGAATGGAGCAGGAAAATACAACTCTGAGATCGAATGACTTTGTATCTGTGATATTTTTAACGCCTTCAGAAAATGGGGTGCTGGAATAAATATATATTTTTAATAAACAAGTGATGAATGACTGAAATTAGTCGAAATATAATTTATTACATTAACCTAGAAAATGCCCTAAAACATAGATCAACTTACATTTTTTTTAAACATAAAATTAAAGCAAGAAAGAAAATTATTATTTTTAACCTTACTATTTTACCAGAAATTTAATTTTAATTAGGTTCATCCAATTTAACCATATAGGTGCGTGACAGTATTTGAATGGTAACAATAACGACATATACAAACAGGGCTATAGATTGTGTAGTTAGTTTCAACATTCAAATTAACGCTGATTAGATAATCTACACCATAATCTAAGCGTAATCCAGCTACAAGCTGTCTTGCGTTTCGATTATAATGTATATTATCTATTACTAATTACTAGTAGTAGTGAGCGTGACTGTATTTTGAAAAGACAAGTAAAACCTGCAAAGAAAGTGTTAGATATACCCCAAAATTAAAACTTAAATAGTTCTTTCTAGCCTTATTCCCAATATTATTTGGGGTCGGCTACTAGTTCCACCCGTTTTACTTCATATCAGTTTTTCCACGGAGCGTAAGGCATCGGACCTCCGCAACCCTAAGGGAGAACTGAAATTCGCTTCTTCCTAATAACAATTGCCATAGATGTTCATGACAACCGGGACCGACGGCTTTACGTGCTCTCCCGAGGCACGGGCGTGAATCACCGCCAAACTTCCAAACTCCGGGCTACTAATAGGAATTTCCTTAGAAAAACCCAGAAACACTTTTTGGTCCGACCCGTTAATCGAACCCGAGACTTCTTGGTCAGCAGTCACATATGCCAACCACTAGACCAACAAGGCGTAAACTCAGCATTTCTTCAGAACACTACAAAGCAATTCAACTGAGAGTTGAACGCTGGAGATAAATCTCAAATGTTTACGTGCACAATCCACATGCAGTGAGACTACGACTCAGCGAAGTTCATTGTGCAGTTCAGTACAACTTGCAGCTTTACAAACTATTTGCCAACAGAAATGTAAAGAAAAAGTTTTGCAAATACGTTTCTTATTTTGATCTTTATTTACTTTTTTTTCATGCCTTTTTAAAAAAATAAATTAAGTTAACTGATACTAGACTGGATGTGAACAATTACGTCCGATTGCGACTTTTGGTGAAATAAGTTTTTATATTTTTTATATTTTAATTCATTGATTGATATTCAAAATAAAAGATAATGTATGTCGAACTAGCTTTATCTTCTCAAACTTTCGAATTTATAATATGTATACCCGTGCAAACAAAATACGAATGAATCCTAAACATAAACCAGTTACTCATTTACACATTCCTAATGAACCTAATAAAACCTTCACAACCACATAACTTTAAAAGACAAATACAATATAAATACAAGACAATGACAAGTTCTTAAGTATCATAGTTCCTTTAAAAAGTCTGAGGACATGCCAACGATTTTATGCATAACTAGTTTTGTGCTAACTAAATTTTCATTAAAGTGTGCTGCAAAACATGATCAAATTTCATAAACTGTCGAGATTTACGACAAAGTCTTTGTAGAAGATCTTGTAAACATAGGGTTGTCACTAAACGATGTAATTTTAACATATTTTAAACCATTACATGAATGCTGTTTTATTTGTTTTTTTTTTATTTACCACCTCAAATTCTTTGTTTTTGATCGACTAATATTAATTGGTTCTTAAATATTTAATTATTAACCTATTTTAAAATTCACATTATTATCAAATCTCTTTTCTTTTCTAATAGAGTAAGAGCCCAGAGCGATCAGACATAACTTATTTTCACATGGATGAAACCTTAACTACTCAGTAGCGTCTAGTGTACTTTTAAATACCCGCGTGTTTGTGGAACTAGATCTGTGACACCTGGGCAGATATCAGGTGAGAAAGGTAACTAAAAATAAGAGTTATCTAACTTAAATTAGTATGGCTGATCTTTATATATATTTTGTAGAATATTATTCTAAACTAGTTTCATAAAGTGTCAGACACTTTTCATGGACCAGAGCTTGTGTCAGACGCTTTAAAGATCGACAAAAAATTAATGAACTTTACTTATTTTTACATGTCTGATTTTTTAATATGTTATTATAGTAACCATTACAAAGTTACATTTCATCAGTCAGACAAATTCGAGTGACCAAATATCCCTTAAACACAAAAATTATTCAGCCGGGAGTGCGATCATTATGCTATTTCAGAGCGAGTGAGACGTCCACAGCAACTTGGATCCCGTTTTTAGGGTTCCATAGCCAAATGGCAAAAAACGGAACCCTTATAGATTCGTCATGTCTGTCTGTCTGTCTATCCTGCCGTATGTCACAGCCACTTTTTTCGGAAACCATAAGAGCTATACTTTTGAAACTTGGTAAGTAGATGTGATCTGTGAACCGCATTAAGATTTTTACATAAAAATAGAAAAAAAAACAATACATTTTGGGGGTCCCCATACTTGGAACTGAAACTCAAAAAAATTTTTTTCATCGAACCCATACGAACGTGTGGGTTATCTATGGATAGGTATTCAAAAATGATGTTGAGGTTTCTTATATCATTTTTTTCTAAATTGAATAGTTTGCGCGAGAGACACATCCAAAGTGGAAAAATGTGTGTCCCCCCCCCCCTCTAACTTCTAAAATAAGAGAGTGATAAAACTAAAAAAATGTATGTTGTACATTACCATGCAAACTACCAACGAAAATTGGTTTGAACGAGATCTTGTAAGTAGTTTTTTTTAAATACGTGATAAATCGTAAACTGCAATTAACTGCAATTTTTTATTTATTTATTTATTTATTTATTCTAATGACTGCGTCGATGATTGCCTCATATTTTCACCTATCACAAATACATGCAATAAATGAATTCACTTTAATATTTAATAATTAACAACTTAATGTTGAAGCCCATGTTATTGAAAAAAGAATGCGAAAATCTTAGATTGAAATTAGGAATTTCATTACATTTAATTTTTTTACTCGTAGGGTTCGATGAAAAAAAATTTTTGAGTTTCAGTTCCAAGTATGGGGACCCCCAAAATGTATTGTTTTTTTTCTATTTTTATGTAAAAATCTTAATGCGGTTCACAGATTACATCTACTTACCAAGTTTCAAAAGTATAGCTCTTATGGTTTCCGAAAAAAGTGGCTGTGACATACGGACGGACAGACAGACAGACATGACGAATCTATAAGGGTTCCGTTTTTTTGCCATTTGGCTATGGAACCCTAAAAAACGGGATCCAAGTTGCTGTGGACGTCTCACTCGCTCTAAAATAGCATGATGATCGCACTCCCGGCTGAATAATTTTTGTGTTTAAGGGATGTTTGGTCACTCGAATTTGTCTGACTGATGAAATGTAACTTTGTAATAGTTACTTTAATAACATATTAAAAAATCAGACATGTAAAAATAAGTAAAGTTCATTAATTTTTTGTCGATCTTTAAAGCGTCTGACACAAGCTCTGGTCCATGAAAAGTGTCTGACACTTTATGAAACTAGTTTAGAATAATATTCTACAAAATATATATAAAGATCAGCCATACTAATTTAAGTTAGATAACTCTTATTTTTAGTTACCTTTCTCACCTGATATCTGCCCAGGTGTCACAGGGCTAGTTCCACAAACACGCAGGTATTTAAAAGTACACTAGACGCTACTAAGTAGTTAAGGTTTCATCCATGTGAAAATAAGTTATGTCTGATCGCTCTGGGCTCTTGGACCATAATAATAATGGCATTGAAAAAAAATCTTGAAGAAGAACATATCTTCATGGCCGCGTACATTACCTTGATAATTAAATATTTGGACAGATATACATGCGGGCGGAGCCACGGGCGAATGCTAGTTACACATAAATAAAAGCGATAAGGTCAGGGTACGATTTTATTAATCAATTTCTTCTATTGTTTTCCTGTTTTTACTAACTTTTCCTATCAAGGTCAATAATTTATCATATTTTTTTTCTAATGTATCTTTCATGTTTAGTTGTTGTCATAAAAACTCTGAATTTTATACGAACTCCAAAAAATGATATTTAAATTTAATTGTGGGATTTTACCAATCTGTATCTTAGAACCTTTTATCCAACAAAAAATACAGGGTAAGCCACCCTCAAATTTCAATGGCTAATAGAATAAAATCTTTTAAAACACTATAAATTCACGACACCCATCGATAGGGATGCTCCTCAATTGCGTATAAATCTAACGAAATGGTTATTGGGTGAAAAATGGTTGAATTTGTAAGATGCTTCGTGGTTAATTTAATAGTCTTGTTTATCTTGTACATTTAGAAAATTGTTTGTTGTCCTATAATAGGATTCAAATTTATTAGGAATATATTTAGATGGGAATCATTTTTTGTACTATTTAGAAAAGACACGAAATAATTTATTGTAAAGGATGCATGTGCAAGCCTTTAGAAAAGTGGCGTCGGGTATTTGGACGTCACACGGCGGTGGACGCCACATCGATTGTACTTTTTCTTTAGGGGACACCACGTGTCTTCTGCGATGAGTTTAAATAAATGTGTGTGTGTATTTTTGTGTGAGTACATATATATCTTATAAATTATTGAATGTAATATCAGTGCCTAAATGTAATTCTTTCAGTGTCTAATATTTTTATGTATTTACGATATTCAAGAACCGATTGTTAGGCGAGTCACTTTAGGGCAAAGTTGAAAACCAGCGTCAGGCTTCGTTTGGCATCTATTGAACTTGGTCCTGTTCAGAAAAGTTCACAAGGCAATCAATGCTCGGTTGTTTATTTCAAAATGTATGAGATTTATCTGTGATGTGATGTCTTATCGTGTATGTATCAAAATAAATAATATTTGCTTTCTTTTCTTTCTTTAATATTGTGGGTAGAGACCATCACATACAACTATCTCACATATGACCATCTGATCCCGAACTTACACTATATTCTGGAGAAATTTCTCTCAGAGATAGAGCAAAGGGTCACTCATAACCTTTGATTTATTCGATAACCCATGACCTTCATATATAGATATTAAGTAAAAATGTTTCTGAAGGGCACAATATATAGCTTTGTTAGTCTGGTAAACCCAACAACAGTCTGATCAGCAAATTGAACCTGAAAACTATTGATCAGCAGTCGCATGAATTTAATAATATATAATATAATAATAATAAATATTGCGTACATTTTACATACAACGCCATCTAGTCCCCAAACTAAGCAGAGCTTGTATTATGGGTAACTAGACAACTGATAAAAATACATAAACATTTTTTTTTGTAAATACATACATATACATAGAAAAACCCAAACTCCGAAACAAATATTTGCGGATCACACAAACATTTGGTCTGACCTGGGAATCGAAACCGAGACCTCTTGATCAGCAGTCGCATACGCTAACCACTAGACCAATGAGGCAGTCTCATAAGTACAAATTACGCTCACGTTGTTTCAATAACGCATTGCGCTAACAACAAAACTAATATCATTTAAAGACGTCACTTAAGACAATGTTTTGGTAAATATTTCCCTAAAAAGCATCCGCAAATAAATTTTTCCTCTCAGTACCAAAATGATCATGAACTCATGACGTAGCCATATGCTACGAACCGTAGCGCTTGTAGCACATGCCTACGGTATTCGTAGACGTGACTCTAAAAGCCTTAAATAATTCGTTACGCTTGCCACATTTACGTATGTCGTAAACGTGCTGAGCTTACTAAGCCTGTGAATTTGTTCATTCTAGAGAAAACAGTGAGGCGAATGTTTGTACTATCAGTGATGTATATTAAATACAAAGACTTTTTGTTAAAGAAATACAAATTTATGAATATTGTCGATTGGAGGTACGTATATTCGAGTGCTCTGACAAATATAAAAACAACTAAATACAAAAAAAAGGAAATTGAATTTGTTCAAGCTTATAAGCAGAAAAACTTATCGTTTTTTGGGTAACAAGGAAAACTGCTTAGATATAGATTCCAGAAGTCGCTTTGAATTAAAATTTTAAATCACATCCTACTAATATCATAAATGCGAAAGTTTGTGAGTATGTGTGTATGTTTGTTCCTCTTTCACGCAAAAAGTACTGAACGGATTTGGATGAAACTTTACAATAATATAGCTTATATATCAGAATAACACATAGGCTACATTTTACTGCAATAATCGAGATACACGGGCGAAAGCTAGGTGATTACAAAAATACATAAATCGTAGATGTCAAAATGTATCACTGTTTATCTCCTGTCACCTTCACCGGTTGCCATGCATAACACACTTGCATAGCAACCATAATGTGGAAAGGATTAATGTGGAAGTGGAAAAACTGAAATTCAGGTAAAGCCGGTTGAACTAGTAGCTGACCCCAAATAAACTTGGGAATAAAGGCTCGGAAGATGATGTTTATTTTGTATTACAGATACTTCAATTTTATTCATTTGTTTACACTAAAATATTTACTATTGTTATATTTTTTTGTTAGATAACTCAACTCCCACATAGTCGTCTGATTCTGGTTTCTGTAGTTGTTACTTTGATCCTAGATAGAACAGCCTAATAAAATAATTTGCAGTGCTCATCATACAATTGAATTGTCTGAATAAGAATCTGCTATCAATAGCACTTCTATCTTATTTGTCCTCTTGTAATCAAAACCATTATTTTTATGTAAATAAATCTTATAATAAATATTTCAGACATCTGACACACGTCATCTAGTCAAAAGCTAAGCAGAGCTTGTATTAAGGGTACTACACAACTGACATAAATACATACAACATACTTTTTTTTGTAAATACATACATATTATAGAAAACACCCAAATTCCGAAAGAAAAATTAGCGGAACACACAAACATTTGGTTCGACCCGGGAATCGAACCCGAGACCAGCATACGCTACCAGTGCGCCACCGAATACCGATACATCCATTTTTAATATAACATTACATTTAAATCAACAAACTCAAAATGAAATTATAATTTACAATTACAGTATTGCGCTCTGAACGGCACTTGAGAATGAGTTGAACAAACTCAATTTTATCGAATTTAGTTTAGTCAGGTAATAAAGTTGTGGAATTAAGACGTCATTACCGAAACTAAGGTGTGTGACTCGTTTAATTAACAAGCTCCAAACAAAACAATCTAATAAGCAAAGTTGAGTGCAAAGTCGTACGCTTGACACATACTGTATTAGTGTTTAAGTTATGAATGACGGCGATTTATTCGATTACATTAGGAATTTCCTCTTATTTTAATTTTTATCAAATCAGACTCATACCAAGGTACACTTATACCTGTACAAATAATTTAAAAGTTCTATTTAACCGAGACAAAAAAACGGGAAAAGGTTCTCAATTCTACCTGTATATTTTTATTTTTATATAATAATAATAATAATAGTTTATTGCAAAAAAACTAAACCATACAATTATAATTCACACAGTTATTTCGTTCACTACAATAGTAAATTATTTAGAGTATATGGCAGACAAATATATATATGACCCATGGTCCTCAAACTAGGATTTCCTGTATTTTGAGAACCAGTGGTTCCGCTTAGTGCTGTGTTACAATATTGACCTAATGAAGAACAATTTACATAAAAAAAAAAAATGAAATCTGAAGATGGTGAAAACTAAAATATATGGGTTTGTGTACGTGTGTGTGTATGTGCGTGTATTTGTGTGTGCATGTATGTATGTGCGTGTATGGGTGTATATGTGTGTATGTCTAAGTCTGTCTTCGCTAGCTATAGAATTTTTTCTGTGTCGTGGTAGTCTAGTGACTGTAACCATTTTTCGATTTTTACTTTGACTTCATGCTTTGTCGGGGATTGAAGGATCAATATCTTGTGTATTTTGTTATACAAATTAGTACTTTGATACTCGAGGTTGCTCCTACCAAAAGTTGTTCTAAATTTAATAATATTACACGGGGCTTTGGGTCTTCTTCCAGTGTTAGTGGTAACTACATTTGGTGCTTGCACGGTTTTATGTTGGCGGAGACAGATTCGTGACATATAAAGTTGTTTCACAGTGAGACATGCTGCATCCTTATAGAGTTAATCGGTAGGGTATCTGTAGGGTTTCCGCAACATAACTTTAAGGACAGCTCTCTGAGCACGCTCTAGGTCAATGAATCTAGTCTTAGGAGATCCTCCCCAGACTGGGATGCAGTATGTTATGGTAGATTCGCAAAGAGATGTATAAACAGTTTTGAGAATGGGGAGGTCGGCAGAGTAAGTTAGTATATATGACCACCCATTAATTTTTGCAGAGTAGTATTTTGAAAATTATTTTTTGAAAGTTTGACGTCGTCTCAAACTAATTTTGTCACGCTTACACTAGTATAAGAAGTTAGTTATTAAGTTTAAGTAATAATAGTTTATTATTTCATACTTTTCAGTTCTTTCGGCGGTTCAATTGTTGCTAAAAAGTTTTTAATTATAAACATACTTAGCCTTGCTCATTTATATTTTAAGAAATTAAATTTGAAAAACAGGAGCATTTTAAGCAAATCCAAATAAAAAAATTACACAACTGTCAATTTATAATAGTCTCTCAAAAGGACCAATGTGAATTGAATTGTGAATTGATTCATCACATAATCGCTCATGCTTTTATCTTCTACCACTCATATTTCGTAAACCGATTTCAGTCGCTTCGGGACTGTGGTACAAACTGAGTTAGCACATGTTATATGTTAGTCGTGAGCTAGTTACAGCTCCTGGGTATTATGTTTTCAAACATTAAGTAAAAGCGACGACGGAGCTGCTAATGTAGTATTTAGTTGATTGTTGTTCTCAAGCGAATATGTACTAAGTTCGGCTCAATTGGATGACGCAGCCCACTTTCCCTTCAAACCTACTAGCAGGCACAGAGGTGCTACATAACGAGAATGCCTCTCGAAAGCTTTCGAGCTCCCTCTAACGGTGAACTGTGGGGGATTTTACCACAGTTCCCGATGTTGTTGTCGATTAGTGGGATGTTATTGTCAGACACATCGGTCTACCCTCTTTCGCAGTCTTTTACTACGATTGTCCCCGGTAGCACTGTTCACTAACTCACTAATAACCCGTAAGGGCTCATACACACTAACGGCATGTTGTCGACGGCAGCCGTCGTCAGTTCACATAGTATAGTAGTTTACAGAATGGATTTCGAAGAAGAAACACTGTTATTGCTTTTACTTCGTCGAAGCCGACAAAAACGAAAAAAAAAAGCACGTTCATTATGGATTATTAAATTCGCTGATAACTTCTTCACATGCCGCCATCTATGCTCTGTTTTTTATTGTTTTATGACTGTATTCTTTCAATTTATAATTTCAAATATAATTCCAAGCATTTTTCTTGATGACCACAATTAGCAATTCAACATCAATTTCGTCGTTTCGGTGTACAATAAAGTAATTAATTATTATTAACATTCGTCACTAGAAATCATTTTACATATTTCCGACGCCTGCGCACTCTTGAACTATATGCAATCGACTGACAAAATAGCGGACGCGGCACTGTCAATGTGACAATGTCGCTATAGGTCCTAACTGTTCTCGACACACCGCAGATTTCTATTTGAATGTTACTGACCATGAAACTTTAAAACAATATACTACTACTGCGTCTATAAAAAGAACTCAAAACTTTACTTAGGACACCGTTCACTAGCTTAGAACATACTCTCTATTTCCCTAGCTAATCTCTAAAGGCTAATCCCTAAGCACGGTAAACTGCAATGGGGTTACCCCTATTATGTAAATAGGTCTAAGATTATAGACCGTGGTTTGTGAGCATTTAATAGACATCTGTTTAACCCTTCTGAAATATAGCAACAAATGTTCTACTATCTTCTTTACTATATATAAGTATATAGTAAAGAAGATAGTAGAAAGTACCTGATTAGGCCCACTTCAAATAAAAATTATTTGATTTTGATTTATTAAGCTGAAATTTCAAACATTTCATTTCTCATCTCATCTCAAACGCAAAATGATTAAGTATAAGAAACTAATTCTGCGTCTGCTAAAATTCAAATACATGGTACTTTAAACAGATTAAAAAACATTGATTTCCAAAGAATAACAAAAGCTCAAAAAGTGTAAAAACATGTGAAAATAAATTATACGTTATTTAATAAACATGTATGCTACATAAATTTGAGGATTGTATTCGTCACGGGCCAATGTTTGAATCGACAAGGTCTCGATCGTAAATTCTTTCTCCCGTACGTGCTAAGAACTCAATCTTTTGTGAGGCTTGCATTTTACGACCACGTGTTTGATGTGGGGTGAAATGAAACATATTTGTGCAAGGCGAATTGATTGAATGATACAAGCAATTTTAAAATAATGTTTTGACTTTATTCAATTTAAAATACCAAAAAGATGAAATTAGTATTCAGAAATAAACAATATGGTATTTTTTTTTACACTGGTTTAGTTATTTTATTTATCTCATGTAATTCTGAGGTGACGATAGTGTGATATCTTTAAATTCAATCCTTTGAAGGACTGACTTGACTCACTGGCTGTTTAATAATAGTCTACTATATGTATAGAGAAACATGGTAGGGAGTACCCGAACCCAGGCATTACCCTCTGTCAAAGCATTTTTGTTTATGTCATAACACTTAAAACAAGAAGAAGAGGTTACCAAAAAGTACACAGATAGGTTGAATATAATACTAAAAACCGAACTATCGAGCTGAAATACAGTTACAGCAATAAATACATACGCAGTGCTTGTTCTAACTTTCTCATTCGGCATTACTAAGTGAACAACTACATAGAACTGCATGTAGTTCATGCAATAAGCACAGCATTCACCACATACATTTAGCCACAGAAAGATTCAATTTTTTTGACTGCCTCGTTGGTCTAGTGGTTAGCGTATGCGGCTGCCGATGAAGAGGTCTCGGGTTCAATTCTCGGGTCGAACCAAATGTTTGTATGATCTGCAAATATTTGTTTCGGAGTTTTCTATGTATATTATGTATGTATTAATAAAAAAGTATGTTTATGTATTAATATCAGTTGTCTAGTACTCATAGCACAAGCTCTGCTTAGTTTGGGACTTGATAATGTTGTGTACCCGTCTGGCCAGCGTGGTATAGTAGGCCAAAACTTCCTTTATAAGGAGAGGCCTATGTCCAGCAGTGGACTGTTAAAGGCTGTTGATGATGATGTTGTGTGTTAGATGTCCGAAATTATTTATATTTATTTATCTTAAAAGGAAATAAGGTGGCAGGAGGTTAATAGACGTAAAACAGACAATAGACAAGTGAATAACATTTGCACATAAATTTACAACAAATTTAATGATGATCCTGTGCAAAAGTGTAACTTCATAGTATTAGGCAATTATTTTTTATATACTCGTAAGCTTAAAACATATATATGTGTGAAGATTTTCCATCGCAAAAAGTGACTGTTTTGTATCGGAAAAAGACGTTTAACTACTCCTCTCCAGTCCGCGGGCCTATGTTACTTTAAGTCTAGTATGCTATCACTATATATATACTCTGCAAAGTTTTGGATTACACGGTCGTCAAACATATATGTATGGTACATTTGAAGAAAACTCTAAGCAAAAGTGAAGACGTGAAATATTTGTCATGATGAATGAATACATCCAGAATCATTCGTCTAATATCAATTGTGTTGTAATACTTTCTCAGGTCCGTAACCTCTAACTCCGGACGAAGGCAAACGACACATGTTTACGAGCAATAAAGGGACCTTTTACTTTTTACTGCACTTGGCAGTGCGTGATTACGTTGTACTACAGATCTTACGCTTTTTATTACTAGCGGTCTCATGTCTGTGACGGATTCTTTGTGAGAATATTTTTTGGTGAGAAAAAATATGATAGTATAGACTGTAAATAGTTTTGTTACTGTGGTATTCTTTTTCTGTGTTTAAAGAGCAAACAAACATACAAATCAATTACTGTAGCCTTTAGACCTTGGTAACTCTGGTATAATAAGAGTGTAACAGGGTTTTAAAGTGAGACTATTTTCTTTTCTAAAAAGTTTTGAAGTAGTATCGGTCTGGAAGGCGCTAATGTTGTGATATATAAATTATTGATTTCAATTATGACGATATATATTTCCTTTTCATATATACTTATATACATAAAAAATAAGATATTTTTCTTATATTTAAGCCCATTAAAATGACTACTCTGCCTAAAATGAATACCTTAAGTTATCTAAAATGAATACTCTGAAAAGCCCAAGTAGATTCAAAGAGCAAGGATCACCATCGTCATTGTGAGTTGAGGCAGCATGATGACCCACACTATGGCGACTTAATGAGAAACTTCAGCGTCATTGAGCCTACAGTCTCACACTCAAAAACCAAATACGACAATAGTCATCATCAACAGTCCTTTAACCTTTAACCTTTAACAGTCCACTGCTGGACATAGGCCTCTCCTTAGAAAGGAGGTTTTGGCATACTATACCACGCTGGCCAAACGGGTTGGTATAGGGTTGGTTTCAAGTTTTCCTTCTCTTTCCATTGATGTTGTCTTGCGTAGTCTCCCTTAGTCGCCTTTTACGACAAACGCGGGATGAATATGGTTGGTGACACTCTGTATTCTTAATCCGTCACCATTCGGAGGTGTCAAAGTCAACGACAATAGTAATGCTGTCAATTTAGGTTAACCCTCCTGTACGGGAAGTATCGTCCCGGTTGAGCCAACCGATTCGTACTGAAACTGAATAATATATGATGTAAGTTGTACATTTTTAATTTTTAAATAGCCCATTAACATATTGGTATTTCAACCAACACTCAAATTAAGTTAATTAGCCTGTGGCGGGGATGAATTTATGTGGTGATTGTGGTTTCCAAATGCAAGTGCAGTGGTTTAGTCGAACGCTTTTGAGTTGTAAAATGTGTGTAAAATAATATTTTGTATATTTCTAGGGATACTTACGTGCATAGTATGTATTCATTGATCTTCATTTTATGTTAGCATGGATGTATCGTCACTGTTTAGTTTATACTCCTGAAATTCAATATATTTCATAAACAATCATTAAAAACCCATTTCCCTTTCAGAAGAGTAAGAATGAAAATGACGGGTGTACCTCCCTAAAGTAAATTATACCAATTACCAAAAAAATGTACTTAAATGTACTATTCTGTACCACACTCTATAAAATATTTACATCATTCATAATGAAGTTATTTTGGAATTAAGATACAAGCGCCATATTGAAATTAATAAGTACTGGAATGCCAATTATCCAATGGTATTTTATCATGTTTAACGATGGCGCAAAGATTTACTTGGTATAATAACCTCGAACAACATCTCAATAGATTTATAATTAATTATTCGAGAACGCCCATTTCATCTCCATTCCAACAACGTACAAATTTTAAATTGGATTTCCAAAAGCATAGTGAGTTGTTCTACCTCACAATACAAGAAAAAATCCCAAAGCTACTTTTTTGGCAAAACATTTTAACTTCATTTTAAATTACATATTCCTTTATCCTTTCACGTACATATAACCTGTCCTAAACTATTTCGGAGCATTTTGTACTTAGGAATACTTTACCATAAAAACATTACGTTCTAGAGTGATCCCGTGTCAGGGGCCTAGTTCGAGTTTATTTCATCAACTCCATTCAGCATTGTGATTGGTTAAAACTTCAGTGCGGGCCAATCGATAAGTCGAACGCGGTAACCACGACTATCGAGTTGATATGAAATAACTCAGACTAAGCTCTCAGGTGTCATACTATTCAATTCACAGCGCGTTCATCACGACACGTGCCAATTTGTACCGCAGTCACGTACTGGCACGAATTCAGGACATATGTAGGACGACTTGTTTGACAGGTGAAATAATTTGTTGGTAGCAGTTATTTGAATTTGAAAATGGGTAACTAAATATGTTTGAAGTTCTTCGGAATAATGTGAATCGAAAGTCAGAATTTTAAGTTTGTTTACACTTCACAGATTTCCTTTCAATTTTATAATATTAGTATGTATAAATGTATAGCTAGAGTAGGTAATTTCAAAATACTACCTGATATTGTGATCTTCCCTGATAGTGTGTAAAAATACTACCTTATCTTATCCTCCAGTATTTTATTGTAGTGCAGTAGTGTATTGTTCATAGTCTACTATTTACTATTTTCTGAGATATGCGATATACACACAGGAGGAGCGATGGGCAAAATCTTGCGACTACATAATATTGTTTATAACAAATTAGTTAAAAAAGTTAATTTGAAAATATGACCAAATGGCACTGTTAGCCTAGTGGTTTAAGTATCAAGCCTAAATCACAAAATAAATTTGAAAACTTTCTCTGAAGTACTTCAGAGAAAGGTTTTTTTTGAAATTCATTCTTAAGAAAACACACAATGCAATACAAAAAAGGTCATCACATACTTAAAGTGCCTATGTTCAAAATTACCTACAACGTACAACGCATTGTGCAAGGACAATGAGCAACCCTCATTTTATCAAACTCAACTCCCAACTCCCTTATTTTGGGACTTTTTTTTAAAAAGAAACGTATTGTGTTGATTTTCTAACATAACCTTTGCTTTGATAGATACACAGCTATGGTTTTGTAAATTATGATCGTTGTTAATTATTTTTTGCTGCATATTTCTGTACTGAAGCAAAGGCGTAATTAACAATATTAGCTTTTATAAAGTAAGCCTTAAACATTACCAGCTCACGTGTTTCCTTCCCACTATGATCCCGGGCCCTTTAAACGGGGCGTGAAAATGCATCTTATTATGCCGCCATAGTGTGGGCCGCCATACTTTATTGTCTGCATTCACGGCAAGTGTGGTGGCCTCTTGAATTCTGCTCATGTTTTCCATCAGGCGGGGTAGAGTCATTTTGGTTGGCTAAATATAAAAAAAACCATAAGACTTGCGTCAATATGAGGAATATTTCATGATCAGCATTAGCCAATCGTAGTGCACTGCTGGACATAGGCCATTGCATGCCTGTCGAAGAACGTGTTTTATATCTCCAAAGAGTAGTGTAGAAACGCTAATTTCAGCATGAATGGGCTGACTCAACCAAGGCGGTTCCCTCTTACAAAAGACCAACCGAAAATGACAGTATTCGTTGTTGAGCGTGAAAGAGAAGCCCCAATAATGAAGAAGAATCACAAAAAGCCAGAATAATACGGATCACTGTCATTGATCATTATTTGGATTCGCATTGTGTATGGTGGAGGTAGATTAGTTGGTAGGTTTATTCAATAAAAAATATATTAAAAAAATTTTTTTTATGATAATTAGCGTGAGAATTTTTAAATCGCGATGCAGGATTAGTAGTTACTCCATTGTTCGATGTATCTTCGTTAGAGGGCGCTAATATGTGTATTTTTGTAATTGGATCTTGAGTTCACTACAAAAAACAATTGATCCTCGATTTAACGATATAAAACCTCTTCGTCATTAGTTTGTACAAACGGTGTACCCGTAATCAGGTACATACAAGGATACAATATATTTTACAGTATCTTGGTATGGCGATCTCATTTCAAGTTTTCCTTCTATTTTCAGTATTATTATCCTACATAGTTACAAAACAGATATATACCAGACATAACTGGGAAAACTGAACAGTTTTAATGAATGAAGATTTTAAACATTTCTGAATTACTAGTAACAATAGTCGATGGTCATTATGCATTTCAAATTCTAACCACAAATCAATGGAGCAATTATAGCACACATTTTGACACAAGCTGTTTAATGCGTGCTTGCTAACGCTTGAAATAATTCATAAGTCTGCTACTATTCAAACTGAATAAACTGGTAAATAGTTTAATGAGTGGATAAACAGCCAGCTTTGTCAAACAATAGTAAATTAGAACTAATATCAACAATTTTACTAGAATAATAAACCATTTCAGTAAAACAGTAAGTCTCAAAAATCTATTTTTTTTTTTATATTTAAGCCTGCCAAAGTGACTCTACTCTGCCTGATGGAAAGCATGAGTAGAATCCAGGAGTAGGGGTCTCCATGCTTACTGTGAGGGTAGGCAATGTAGCATGGTGACCCTTACCATGGCAGCCTGGTTAGATTATTCTGCATCATTCTCCCGGCCTTCGAAGGGCGGGAGAATGATGCAGAATGATTGGGCCTCCGGTCTCACACTCACCAACAAAATACGACAACAAGAATGCTGTCATTATTAGGATGGTCTTCTGTGTGAGGGTAGTACTGGCCGGGTCGAGCCGGCCCATTCGTGCTGAAATCAGCCTGGCTCTACTACCTATGATGTGTTAGCTCTGATACATATGTAACAATATACATATGTATAAAAAACTGTTCCGTTACTAATTGACTAGGGTAGGCTAAATTTATCAAGGGATAATGTGTAAGCTGCAGAATCAATTTAGCTAACTATTTTTGTATTAGATAGCTCAATTATTGAGTAAAATCAAATAATACGCTTAGGCAAATAGGAACCGAGCATCAATGAATAATATTGCAAAAACCGGCAAAATTAATTCTTGAGCAAATTAACTAGTTTCTAAAAAAATATTCTAAGTAAAAAACACATTCAATCAAACCTTTATCATTATAACAATTGAGCTTTCAATCCTGCTAAGCATGTCAGTACGTTCCGTTCCAATTAAATAGAAATAGGCACAACCACCCGAGGCCATTCCGCTTCATTTGAGAGACGTGACTTCGTGCTCGGACCGTTGTCCGTCCCAAATATAACAGCATGTTACATGCCTTTTGAGCACCGGAGACCTTTCTATCCAAGATAAAAAAATAAGGACTCGGAAAAAAGTTTAATGCCTGACACGTACTAAGATAAGAAATGCAACGAATCCCAGATACTCGATCTTATTTGAAGTAGTAAATCTTAAATTTTATTTATCTATTTTGACCCTTCACTGTTTTTTTTTACATTTAAGGATACTAAAATGACTCTACTCTGGCTAATGGAAAAAATGAATAGAATCCAGTAGTGGAAGCCACCATCCTGCATCTGACTGCACGGTTGGCCTAGTGGCTTAAGCGGTCGCCACACCGCTTCCTACTGCGCCAATTGTCGTGGGTTCAAATCCCACGTAGGATAACACTTTGTGTGATTGACAATTTGTTGTTCTGAGTCTGGGTGTTATTTTTGTCCGTTTCATGTATGTTTGTAAAGCCCCCCGAGACACAGGAATTTATATTCCTAATGCGGGAGTTGTCTTTAAAAAAAAAAAAAAGTTACCTACACCAGGCCGGGAAAATGATGCGAATGATTGGGCCTTTGGTCTCACAGTCACCATTGAAAGACGACAACACGAATGCTCTCATTATTAGGTTGGTCTTCTGTGTGAGGGTAGTACTGCCCCGGTTGAGAGGACCCAATCGTGCTGATACCAGCGTTTCTCTAATACCTCGAGTTTCTACCTATTATAAGTGTTATATTAGCAAACAATAACATTATTAGAAAATATAAAAAATGCGTTTACTCTCGTGCATGCGACGAAATGTTGACGCGAAAAGAAGGGAAGCACCAATTGTTCAATAAATGTGGTGTTTCCAGAGAGAAACGAAGCCGTAAATCTTCCATCAAATCCATATCCAGTCTAATCAGATACCTATAGACATATTTGTGTCAAATCAGAGTACGATACCATCCTGTTAATTTTTTTTCAGGCAAGAAAGATTACTAAAATTTTCTTTTCCATTCATTTTTATTTTATTATGATTCCGTGTAATAAAAAAGCTTTATTAAACCTTGATAATACTTCAGGCAGTATTTGTTGTAGTACCAAAGAGCATAAAACCGATTAATCTAAGTGTTAAGTCATATCATAAACCACCAGTCGGGGTTTATGTGTATGTGAAATTTGAAATGTACGAAATAATATTTAATAACACTTGGGTAGCTGTTTATGGTTTCAAACCGCAGCAAGTACTCTGAGAATTATTGTTGAAAACTTAATTCGGTATTAACATATTTTATTCATTTGCTTTATTAATCTTTGCATATGTGATAAAGAAATAGGTTTTTAAGGTATAGAGGCAAAATAAAAACTTCTGAATGAAGACTAAGGAACACGTAGTATCCCGGTCTCGTGTAGTGTGCATTCATTTGCTATCAGCTATAGTAATGTTTCAAGCCTTTATTAATCTCAAGATTATTCAGGGAAAGTTTAACACTACGCCACGCTAAAGCCATTATACCAGTCCTGCCAGACGTGTCATGCCAGATATTAATACTTATATTTTATTCCTTTACCTTATAGATTAGCTGGTATACTAACCGAAACGCGAACAGGTTTTTTTTCATTCATAAAATTTCTTCCTTATTTTTTCTAAAAGTCACGCAAAGTAAGCATTAAGAGGAAAACGAACAAAATCGTAAAAACAACATAGGATTTAATCAGGGAAAATGGCTTGATTTTTACAAAGTAATTTCTATTTCCTTTTGTTTCTAACTTCGGGTCAGTCATAATTTATAACTTGTTGCCTGAATGTAATTTAGGTTAAAGAATCGTCTTTTCTGAGTAGAGGTCTTTGTCCTGTAGTGAACTATATTGAACGATGTTAACAAAGAATTATTGCAACGCTAACATACATCATTGAAGGAAACGTAAACAAGTTTATGGCCTAGTATGGCTATGGTCTGGTCTGTATGATATGCGACTGCTAAACAAGAGGGTTTAAATCCAGGGTCCTGCCAAAAAGTCTTGTTGGGTTTTCCTCACAAGAAATGCTTAATAGCAGCCCGAAATATGAAAGAATGGCGGCTATTAAGGTGTAATTCTCAAATATACTGTGAACTAGTTCAACTTTCGAACTTTAGTTCTCCCTTAGAGTTGCGGAAGTCCGATGCCAGTCGCTCGAGATATGAGTCCTTTGAGATAGTTTTTCACTCAGTATATATGATTATATGATATAGACTAGTAATCTGTGAGGCAGTGGTATCATTTCAACTAATTCGGCCAGTTTGTGCTAAATTCTAACTTTGGCAACATTAATGCAAGTCTTGGATAGGAAATAGCACGGAGGTCGCGTACCTATATGTCTGTTCTAGCTTAAGAGTCTTCTGGAAGATTCTAGATATTAACTGGATGCAATGTTTACAAGACAAAAGACTATGAAAAAATTTTTGTCTACCAAAACTAATAATGTTTTTTACTTAAAAAGTTGTTTTTTACATTATGAATGGAGACTTGAATCCTGTGTCGCGCGAGACTTTAAAAACATTCAAAAAACGGATACAAAGAACACCCAAACTCAGAATAATAATTTAAGAAACACACAAAGATTATCTCGTGTAGGATTTGAACCCACAAAACTTGACGTTGTAGGAAGCCGCGTGGCGACCGTTTAAGCCACTCGGCCTACCGTGTAGTCATAATCAATATAAGCATTTACACTTAACGTTACAACCACTTAACTTTCCGAACACTGTTTAAACGTCCGTCCATCAAACTCATAAAGAATCTTTTAAAATGAACAGGGTATATTAAAAACATATTTTCGCCATGTTATTTATGAAGTCGCTGAAGACGCGCCTTCGATACAAACGAGAAAAGTTTTCCCATTAAAAATCAAGTGAGACTTCATCGCGCTGTATCTAGACCAGCTTAGCAAATGTAATCCGTGGGTATTAGCAATTTAATTTTTGAGTAGTTTGTGCCCTTTGATCTATCTTTATGGCAATATAACTGTACGTCTATATAAATGAGTAAAATTGAATTGTCTGTTAAAGGTAAATGCACACTTATCAGAGGCGAACGCGTCGAACGAGCCGAACCAAACGAATTTTAGAATTATTTATATGAAATCTCATGAAACCTCGCACACTTACCCGCGTCGAATCGTCCGCATCTGGAAGAATCCCAGAAATCCTACATGAATTCGGATAACGTCATAAAATTGGGCACGGATGATGCGGTCGCCTCGATCGATGCGCCCGCATTCTATCAGTTGCGTATGACAGAGCAACGCACGAGTACTATTTCTTGAAATGATTTCTTCGACGCGGTCGATGCTTTCGGCGCGGTCGATTCTTCCGCTGCGGATAAGTGTGCGAGGAATACTTGACTTTGGTTCGTTCAGCGCGTTCGACGCGGATAGGTGTGCGATCACCATAAGGTACATTTTTAATTATTTTATCTTTCTGTCGGTCTCTCTGTTTGTTTCGGCTAATATCTGGAACGACTGGACTGATTTTCACGGCACTTACACTTGTAGTTATCTGATGACATTGTAACTTAGGCTATATTTTTTAACTTATTTTGCTCCAAGGCATTAGATACTCGTGGTTAATAACCGCGGGTAACTCCGTGTGACACAGCTTGTAGAAAGTATTACTCATATAAAGTGTCATCGTGAGTTCATCTGCTCGTATTTTAAGACAGCCATTAGCAAATTGCTATAACTTTAAATAAAGAGACTAGTCGTAAATTTAAACCCTCTGTCTGCAATAGAAACTTTTTATTAGAAAGACGAAACAGACTTAAATTAATGTTAAAAATGTAGATGGAATAGAAGTAGTGCTCGCATTACTGATCTTAGATGTGGTATGATGTCAGTTTGTGAGACATGAATTTTCTTTCCAAAGAAAGTATAGATTACTTGGAAAAAAAAATACTGTCAATTGTAATTCTTGTACCAGAAGACAAATGGGTCCAGTAATATTACGGGAGGAATTTATGAAAGCTATGAACTCTATACAACATGGAAAGGCTCCAGGAGAGGATCACATATACATAGAGCTTATTAAATATGCCGTGTGTGATCCTCTCTTGGACGAGATGTACTACTTAATTGGGAAGATGTACGAAACAGGCACTGTACCGCAAGATTATCAAATTAGTAGAACAGTTACCCTACCGAAAAAACAAAACACACTCAAATGCGAGGAGCACCGAACCCTTTGCTTAGTTTCTCAAGCATCAAAAATTTTACTTAAAATAGTACAAAACAGAATAAGACCACATATAGAAAACTACTTAGGGCCTGACCAATATGGTTTTAGACAAAACAAGGGCACGAGAGAAGCTGTTCTAGCCTTACGTTTAATTATTGATAGACGAATGGATCTAACTCTCCCAACATGTATAGCATTTATAGATCTAGAGAAGGCATTTGATAGGGTAAACTGGACAAAAATGATGAATATTCTAAAGGAAGTAGGCATAGATTACAGAGACCGGAGAATAATTTACCAACTTTACAAAAACCAGAAAACAGTAATAGAAGTAGGAGAAGAAAAACAATACGCAGATATTAAACAAGGCGTAAGACAGGGGTGCCCTCTGTCACCTTTAATTTTTAATATTTTTATTGAATGTGCCATAAGAAAAATAGTAGAATCGGGTAAAGGAGGGGTAAAATTTAATGGGGAAACTATACGTTTTATTAGATTTGCAGATGATATTGCAGCAATAGCCGATACCACGAGCAATTAAGAACAACTGCTAACGATAATGAATAGTACTTTTGAAGACTTTGGATTAAGTATAAACTGCAATAAAACCAAAATTATAATTACCTCCAAATCTCAATCCATAGCCAGCCATATTGAAATTAACAACAATCACATAAAACAGGTAGAAAGCTTTAAGTATCTAGGTAGCCGAATAACACAGTACTCGAGATGTTCTCCAGACATAATAGAGAGGATTGCAATCGCGAAACAAGCCTACAACCGCAAAAAACATCTATTTAAGGCAAAGATTAACATAAACATAAAAAAACAGCTCATCAAAACATATATTTGGAGCATTGCGCTTTATGGCTGCAAAACGTGGACGCTGACTCAAAGAGACAGAGATAAGTTGGCAGCATTTGAAATGTGGTGCTGGAGGCGGATGATGAACATCAGTTGGACAGAGAAAAAATCCAACGAGGAAGTCCTACTAATGGTTAACGAAGAAAGGAGACTTCTGAATACTGTTGACAACAGAAGAGGCAAAATGGTTGGCCATTTGATAAGACACGACAACCTTTTTAAAACCATTCTAGAAGGAAAGATAGAAGGCAGAAGAAAACGCGGAAGGCCTAGATTGGCGTATATACAACAAGTAAAGGAGAAAGTAGGAGTCGTGGCCTATCAAGAGTTCAAACGGATTGCGGAAAACAGACAGGAGTGGCGATTGCTCCACCGACAAGGGACTGACCCTTAAATTGAGAAGAAGAAGAAGTAATTCTTAAAACATGGAAGTACAACCAGGTTCGGGGATTATTGTTTTATTGGATAATTTAATTACTAACTTTGAAAACTATACGACTGCTGATGAAAAGGTTTTGGGTTCGATTCCAGGGTCGGTCCAAATGTTTGTGTGATCCGCAAATATTTGTTTCGGAGTCTGGGTATTTTTTATTTATAATATGAATAACACAAGCTCTGCTTAGTTTAGGTCTAGATAACGTTGTGTGTAAGATGTCCAAAATATTTATATACATTTATTAATAGAACAAGGCTCGCCGGCCGCTACAGTCCTCAGAAGACCAATCAACCTAATAAAATAAATAAAGAAAGAATGAAAGTAATAAAGAAAGAAAATAAAGAAAATAAATTTCATAACAATGAAAGCATTCGTGTTATTTTTCGATGGCAAGTGTGAGACCGGAGGCCCAGTGATATAGAAGCACCTCATAGGCGGACATAGTGCATATCAACATGCTGAATTCACAATGAGGATGGTGACCCCAGCTCCTGGATTCAGATATTTAAGCAATAATTAACATTCGATAGTTTTACTACAAACATACACACGTTAGGCTCACTTTTATACTGAAATAAAAAATCACCAGTTTCATTTCCACACATTGAAATGAAAGAAAAATTTCCATGAAAATGGCTATGGTTTTTACTGACATATGACCATTAGTTGGTTGAGATATTGCCTTTCGTGGGCGGGGACAATAGTTACAGTATGTGGGTTTGACTCTGACGGCTGGTGTGTTGGTCTATATCATGACTGCTATAGATACATACGACTATATACTAAGTAAAATAAAAGGTGAAAATACAATACAAAATAAAGTATAATATAAACTTTTTTTTCAGAGTTCAGTTTAGGGTTGCGCCGTAGAATAGTTAAAATCGAACACATAAAGCTTTGGTCTTTAAGGCCATCTTGAGGTCAGTTTAAAGCCAGTTTGATTGATAATTTGACAACCGCCGAAACTAATTAATTGTTTAATATCCCCCACTATTACATTTACTAAATTAAAACAATGAAGCCACTATATTTTTACCATTCAATAGCTCTTCTTAGCTACGTTCATTGTTTTATTAGTAACAACTTTTAGCATCGAAAAAATTGGATAAATTTTGTGTCGAAACGTCACTTCAGTTTGCCTTGTTCCATTAACGCCTGGTCGCTTCGGTAGCCCAAAGCAATATTGTATATCAAATTCGAAGTAAAAGACACTTTTTGACGTTTCGTTACATTAAAATTAATGACTTTTCACAAGAATAATTTACTTTACTTTCTTATTGTCCACATAAATTGACTTAACAAATTAAAGGTTCGATTGATTAATGAAAAGCTTGACAAATGATATTTTATCCTTTGTTGAATAAATTTTGCTTCTTAAGTAAGAATTGCTTCTTAATTATAGACCTTAAATAACTGTACAGTGAACTGGTTTTTTATTATGACATGCAATTAGGATGTAATTGATATGAGAACGATTTCTAGTAACATTAGATTTGTATTTCTCATCACTAACTTAGCTTAGTACAAGTTGATTCTTGCCTTTGTTTTGCTTGGAAATTATTAAAAGTCGTGGCCATATTTGGTTGGTAGTTATTTAAGGCAATGTCCACATCCACCCGTGAAGAACTTAATATTAAAATCATAAGTAGTACTATAATTAACAGTATGTCCTTAACATATTTATGAGAAAAGTCACTTACATAATAATTTATTTTTATTATTAGGTATTGACTGGGTCGTTGGTCAAGTAGTTAGCGTATGCAGCTGCCGATCAAGAGGTCTTTGGTTCCATTCCCTGGTCTATAAATTCCTTTCATTAGAATTTTATCATCCGTCCTTAGTTCTAGAAATGATATTTTTTTAAAGTCTAACTTTTGGAGCGGGGCACTTTACAAACATACATGAAACGGACACAAAGAATACCCAGACTTAGAACTACGATTTTTAAATCACATAGTGTTGACGTAGGATTAAACCCACGACACTTGGATTAAGAATACCAAGTGTCACCACCCCATTTCATCTCATGGATGTCGTAAGAGGCGACTAAAGGAACAAAATAAGCAGCTAACATCACTGCCAAGAGAAGGAAAACTTGAAACAAATCCTTTATCAACCCCTCTGGCCAGCGTGGTATAGTAGGCCAAAACCTCTTTTCCAAGGAGAGGCCTATTTCCAGCAGTGGACTGTTAAAGGCTGTTGATGATGACAAGTGTGATCCACAAATTGTTGTTCTAAGTTTGGGTGCCTGTTTAATGTATGTTAGTAAAGTTCCCCGTGACACAGGACACGTGTTCTTTCAAAGGAAAGGCCTATGTCCAGCAGTGGACTGGCGGAGTATAAAGCGGCGTGGCGATAAAACACTAGGCCAACCGTGCAGTCCTACCTAGGCATATTATGAAAATAGGTTACACAAACTGCCTTTTATCTAGGATGCAGCATTTCCGTGAGCACTATGTTTGCAATTCCACTACTGTCGAAGTTATATCGTTATCAGGGTATAGTTTAAGTTTAAGTAAACATTTGCTGGCACGATACGGACAACTCGCCTCATTGACTGCATTGACTGTATAACACGACTTTCATGATATGGATCAGGTTCCTTTTACTAAAACTGAAACAATGTGGTTTCGGAAAGATATTTTACTTGTTACTTAAATGTCTTTACAGAAAACTAGCTGAGACCCGCGGTTCTCGTTGTAATTTTTTGTTGAAAAAAACCTAAGTTTTCGTATTAGCTTGTAACCCCTAGCCCCGGTAAAGGGGGGTTAGTAGAAGGCCCTAGCCCTACCAGGGGGCGTTACTCACCGGTGCGCAGTCAGTAGAGCTATGTGAAATATCCCAGGGCGCCTGTTCACAAGTAGTATCTATAAGCTGAGAGAATAACAGACAGAGTTCATATGTGTGCATATGTCGATTTGGGTAGCCAGGTATTCCCCAAGAAAACATGGGTTCAGTCTCACACACATTTATTCATTACACACATGAAGCACAAATAGATCCACCTCTTACACACTAGAGATAATACACAAAGTTACAAAGGTGGGTTGTTCAACATTATAGTACTAAAATTCTTATATCTAAATATAAATCTAATCTTAAATAAGAGGGTTGCTATACAAATAGTCTATAACTTAGGCTTCCCTGGATCTCTGGGGGCTCGACCGGGAAGAGCAGACGTCAGTGAAGTTAATACGGGAGCCCCGATGTGGTCCCTGAGGTCCGTCATCTTATGTCCTTGGGGATATGTCGTACAAGAGGAGGCTCTCCTGTACACTGGGCACCTCTGCTCGCTTGATTGCCCACGCACAGCTAATGGGATTCTCCTATTGCACCCGAAGGTACAGCCGAAGGTAGACCAACGTTGGTTGAGGTAGATCTCAAACCAAAACTTGAAATCAATCCTTGGAATCAATCCTTGGAATCAATCCTTGGAATCAATCCTTGGAACCCTAGGAAAAAAGAGGAGACACAATCCTAAGTACATAATCACACAAACAGACTGGTACAAGGAAATATAGTTAAATAAAGAAAGTAGAATTCTCACCACTTTGCAGAGCGGGTTAAACACCAGGAATTCTTCACGAACCAATATTACAACGAGCAGAGTTTCGCCTAGGACCGCAGTAGAACTAAGAGTGCTTTTTCGGGGAATTAGGGCCCGCTTTATATATATTATATCTCAAGGTCCCACTGGAATAAAACTCTTACCCTCCACTCGTTAACCAAAAAATATCACCTGATTCCCATAGACAAATAATAGACTTGTGACCAAAGATAACATAGAACACAATTTACCACAGAGTATCAATCTCATCCGTGCTACATTTAGGAGAAATGACGCCATCTGACGACTCGAGGTTGAAAGTTTATCTAAGACCAAGGAAGAAGGAGTGTAAGAGCTACCGCTAACCTGATAAAGATGGCGCTTACCCAAATACGTCATCGTATTATGATACTAATACGAATTATTCATACTAACAAAAAAAAGTTGTTACAATACCCCCTCCCCCGTGAAATTTCCTGAGCAGGGTGCGAAGGAAATTAAAAGATTGCCTATAAAACAAAAGAACAAAAAAATCTAAAATTACTAAACAGTGAAGCTAAGTTAGTAACACCCAGTAAGACAGAATCTATTTCAAAGTCCCAATGAAATCCAAATTTAATTTCTATTAAAAGTTTAAAAGAATCAAGTGACACTAAGTAATCTCTAAAGCCAAAACTAAGACAATTCACAGCAAGAGTTTGAACAAAATAACATCTAAGTTTTTTAAAAAACTGTTCAAAAAAGAAGGCCTGACCTAAACATATAGACAGGAGTTAGTGGTGAGGCATCAAATTGATGCAATCTACCAGCAGGCGAGACATCTCGGGCGATGAGTGCGTATTGTCTTTGGCGAACTTGTTACAGTCACGACCCGCTGTAACTAGACTATATCAGACGGGTAGACTAGAGCCTTAGGCCAGTCATACCCCTATACAAAGTGAAGAGAAGTGCAACATGCAGAGAAGGATGTGTGTAAGCCAAGTAGGGCATTACTCCACATAAAAGAATAACTGCAACTTGCAGATAAAAGTTGTGTGCAGGACTAGCATGGTCCTGCCACATCAACAGACAAAGCTCCATAACATCATCATCAACAGCTGTGTCAGGTGACAAGGGACCTGACACAACAGCGTGTAGGCTTGTTTTAATTCGCCAAAGACACACACAGTCACCAACCACAAAATATCCAACCATTACTGCAGACACGCCAATTGATACCCACCACCAGCAGAAGTGTGAGAGGAAATAACATAAGAACTAGTCACCAGACAATAGGCGTCTATACTCAAGTTGACTAAGTATAAGTTCCCTAGTGTACAGCATAAGGACACAGACAGTTCAGTAAACTCAAAGTAAACCTAACCAGTTAAGTACAGAGAAATAAAGTTTTTCTTTAATAAGTAGTGGCCTCGTTGAGACGAGTCCAATGGACCCCCTACCAGCTCAGGCGAGGTGTAGTGAGGACCGTCACCATGGGCTGGTATTGGTTCCCTAACCGATACATCTTTAGAGAGAATAGGTGACCGCTGACCGCAGACATAGACACAGACAGAGATGCTCCATACTGGTCACGGACACCTACCAGTTCGGGGTAATCGAAACCACGAACTAGCAACAGACATATCGCAGAAGACACCTAATCATACATTGACAACCTAGAGTGACTAGATTCTAACAAAAAAACTAAGGTAAAATTTCACAAAAAAAGTAAATTCAAAAGGATCACCTGAATACCGAACTATATTCAGTTCATTCAAACCATAAAGTCAGAAACAGCTTCATATCAGCAGAAGCAGGGACAGAGAGGCGCTGGCACCAATGCTGCCACGCCGGAGAAGACAATGCAGTTTGCAGCTTATCCCCAAGACTTGCCACCGTGTCATCAGCGCCAACTGAAAACCCCATGGCAGACAAAGCATTAATAAGTTTATTCCCTTCTAAATAATTTATACACCTAGCTAACTGGGCCATGATGTACAAAAAAAATTAAGTTCAAAGTTCACAGTTAAAGTTATATAAATTCACAGTTCTAAGTTCTCAGTTAAAGTTATAAATTCACAGTTATAAGTTCACAGTTAAAGATTCAAATTACAAGTTACATAGTTGACACTTCAATAATAAGTTTATCTCAACATCAAATCTAAGTTCAGAGTTCAAAGCCAAAGTTCCAAGTTATAAGATTAAAGTAATGTTCAAAGTTAAGATACAAAGTTAAGATTTAGAAGTTATAGCTCTAATATAGTTCTAAATTTAAAAGTTATAGCTCAAAGACAAACTAAGATAATGCACCAGGTCAATCCCAGCGCCAAAAGAGAAAGTTACACCGCACTAATTCACTAATTACAGTATATGGTTATAGTTCAAGTCAGTATTAATATGTAGTACATAAAGTAACTCACTATTAGCAATATAAAGTAGGGTTAAAGTGAGTATCTACAGTATATAACTGTTAACACTATAAAGTATCTTTTTCAAAGTATATAGTAATTCACTATTACAATCTAATGTGAACTATGTTAGGGAACAGCACTAAGCTTTTTCAGTACACTAGAAAGAAAAAAATATTAATTACAAAAGAACAGCTTAGACTGTTGCATCTAAATACCAAGTTTTGTTAAGTTAACTGTGTTAACTAATCAACAACAACAATAAATTAAGTTGTAAGTTAAAATGATTTAAAACGAACAAAGTTCATAAGATAAAAGTAAGATTATTTAAAAGTAAAATTATTTAAAACCAAAAAAGTTTGAATTTGTGAGGTAACTACAAATTCTTATTTTTTAATACAACAAAGTCAGATGTAGTGAGATTACCACATATAAGTTGTGAGTAAAAGTATTTAAAACAAAAAAGATTTAAATTGTAGGGTAACAACAATTACACAAATTCAAATTTTAGCTAAATTAAAAAAACTAAGTATGTTACCTCCCAGCTGTTCAACTGAAAGCAGTTACAATACAAAACACTAATTGGTGATTTAACGCGTTTGAAGAACACAATTAATCACAGTTATTGGTTAATACAAGTTACTAACCTTATATTATTGCTTCTTTAAAACAATAACACAACACAAGTTTCAAGTTGTAAAAAGTTTTCTTTACCCTAACACAAGAAGGTTATTTCTAAATTGAATTTAAATTACCTTAATAGATTTATATTATTATTTATCAAGACAAAAGGAGAACAAATCCTTTTGTTTAAATAAACATATTAAGTTTATAGTCAAGTATTGACTTGATACAAAGTTCTAAAATATAAATTCCTTACTTATTTTGTAAGTAGGTAGTATAATATATTGTTGAAAAAAAGACACCCTCACAAAGTGACTTTTCTTCAACAGACAAAAGGGGTAAAAATATAAATGTGTGAGACCGAACAAGACAAAAAAAAGACAAAACACAGAAACATAAAACATAGAATTCCAAAATATGATGATCCAAACTTACCAAATGTTTGTGCAGAAGAAATTTTAACATAAATTTTGAATTTTTAGGTTTGCATGCCGCTATAAGGTGGTATGAAGCGCTGAAAAAATGCAAACATAGATTAAATTATATGCGCTGCACTCGCAAAACCAATTAACGTCCTGGGACGTATCGGACGGATGTTTCCTTGAAAAACAACCAAACCACCCAGACACAGCACACACACAAAGAAGGGTTCGGTTTCTAAGCCAAACGTTGGCGCGCCAATTTGTAACCCCTAGCCCCGGTAAAGGGGGGTTAGTAGAAGGCCCTAGCCCTACCAGGGGGCGTTACTCACCGGTGCGCAGTCAGTAGAGCTATGTGAAATATCCCAGGGCGCCTGTTCACAAGTAGTATCTATAAGCTGAGAGAATAACAGACAGAGTTCATATGTGTGCATATGTCGATTTGGGTAGCCAGGTATTCCCCAAGAAAACATGGGTTCAGTCTCACACACATTTATTCATTACACACATGAAGCACAAATAGATCCACCTCTTACACACTAGAGATAATACACAAAGTTACAAAGGTGGGTTGTTCAACATTATAGTACTAAAATTCTTATATCTAAATATAAATCTAATCTTAAATAAGAGGGTTGCTATACAAATAGTCTATAACTTAGGCTTCCCTGGATCTCTGGGGGCTCGACCGGGAAGAGCAGACGTCAGTGAAGTTAATACGGGAGCCCCGATGTGGTCCCTGAGGTCCGTCATCTTATGTCCTTGGGGATATGTCGTACAAGAGGAGGCTCTCCTGTACACTGGGCACCTCTGCTCGCTTGATTGCCCACGCACAGCTAATGGGATTCTCCTATTGCACCCGAAGGTACAGCCGAAGGTAGACCAACGTTGGTTGAGGTAGATCTCAAACCAAAACTTGAAATCAATCCTTGGAATCAATCCTTGGAATCAATCCTTGGAATCAATCCTTGGAACCCTAGGAAAAAAGAGGAGACACAATCCTAAGTACATAATCACACAAACAGACTGGTACAAGGAAATATAGTTAAATAAAGAAAGTAGAATTCTCACCACTTTGCAGAGCGGGTTAAACACCAGGAATTCTTCACGAACCAATATTACAACGAGCAGAGTTTCGCCTAGGACCGCAGTAGAACTAAGAGTGCTTTTTCGGGGAATTAGGGCCCGCTTTATATATATTATATCTCAAGGTCCCACTGGAATAAAACTCTTACCCTCCACTCGTTAACCAAAAAATATCACCTGATTCCCATAGACAAATAATAGACTTGTGACCAAAGATAACATAGAACACAATTTACCACAGAGTATCAATCTCATCCGTGCTACATTTAGGAGAAATGACGCCATCTGACGACTCGAGGTTGAAAGTTTATCTAAGACCAAGGAAGAAGGAGTGTAAGAGCTACCGCTAACCTGATAAAGATGGCGCTTACCCAAATACGTCATCGTATTATGATACTAATACGAATTATTCATACTAACAAAAAAAAGTTGTTACAAGCTTTCTGACAATGAAAGTCTTATCAAAATCGACACAGTGATTTCAGAGACTACCTGGCACATACAAACAAACAGAGAAAATTAAAAAAAAAAGTTATAAGTTGCAGACACTCCAACTTTTTTTTATTTGTATAGATATAGATAAATTATTAATTAATAAACAAATATTCAAATCAATTTATCACGGTACATTTTATCCATGCAATATCCCTACTAATATTATAAATGCGAAAGTAACTCTGTCTGTCTGTTACGCTTTCACGACTAAACCACTGAACCGATTTTGATGAAATTTGGTATGAAGATAGAACTGAACATGGGAAAGGAACGCGATAACCGACATACACGCGGGCGGAGCCGCGGGCGCAAGCTAGTATGTAATAAATGTAAATATTAATTTCAGGTGGTTTCAATACTTAGTAGATTATTTTTATTATACTTCCCTGAGCTTCTATAGAAGATCTTCAAATCTGTGTCTTAAGACCTTTACCGAAATATGATCCGTATCCGTTACCTTTTTTTCCTGGTCCTTTTATGTAAAAAACTTCTTTAAATGAAATTTTTAATTCAGTGTTTAGTGTACAATTCGCGGTACGTTATGTTTATTAGTTACTCGAATTGTATTTTTGTGGGATCGATTCGACACTCGCAAACAAGCGTAGTTGTTACCGAAAATAGACAGCTCCATTTAAAATCTTAAATTATTCACATGGACATGCATTGTGTTGTTAATATTTGCAGATCGATGATGGTTTGGTATCAATAAATATCAATTAACTGTGTTATCTTATTTATATGTGAGAATGCACACTTGTCATACACGACTTTTATGTGTTGTATGAATGTCGCATGAACTCATTTCTTGAGATAAAATTTGTCGCAACTATCGATTGCACTTAATAAATTTCTCACCAATCATCATCAAATGATGAAAAACCCATGATGTCTCATTGTTAGTGGGTTCTCTTCTCAGGAGAGGGTTAAGATCTAAATTTGGTATAATTTTTATACCTACCTACTGCTTTATTTGATTTATCATTGATTCTCTAAGTTCCATCTATAACTGTAGTTGTAAGTAGAACGAAGCATCGTCTTCTCTTCTTTGTGTCAACTCTTCAGGAGCTCTGCTTCAGAAGGGGGATACTAACCCCTCACAAAAGCTCGGAAAAGCCAATTCTTTTGTTGTGTTTCATCTAGTATGTGGTATAGGTAGGTAGTAGCGCCACGTTGATTTCATCACGAATGAGCCGGCTCGTCCGGTGCAGTACTACCCTCATAGTAAAGACCATTCTAATAATGACAGCATTGAGACCGAAAGCCCAATCATTCTGCATCACTCTCCCGGCTTCCAAAGGCCGGGAGAATAATGCAGAAACATCTGACCAGGCCGCCATGGTATAGGTCACCATGCTGCATTGCTTCCAATTACAATGAGGAAGGTGACCATTATTCCTGAATTCTACTTATGCTTTCCATCAGGCAGAGTAGAATCACTTTGGTAGATTTAAATCTAAAAAAAATACAAGTAATTCGCGTCGAATTCCTTTCTACAATGTTCGTTAGCTTGGCTAGAACAGCTAATCGCCTTAATGAAATGAATTGTAACAAACTTGAGTCATATTTTCTCGGTGTAAAAATATTAAACATTGACTTCTTACGTAAAAGTTACCGTTTGAGCTGTATTTAAAAAAAAAAGTTTTTGTCAATGCAAGAAGTGAAATGTCGATCAAGATTTATTATCCAGTGGTGGAGCCAAGGCTGATGATGATGATGAAATTTTGTGAGTAATGTTCTTTTACTATCGGTTTATTAACAGTACATAAAGTAATTAAATGCCAAGAACTTAACCAATTAACTAGTACGCCTCACGAATACAAAGGGAAAGAAAAAATGAAAGCAATTTATCACGATAATTTATTCGCTCAGTCAGCTAGCGTTTTATGTAAGTCTTTATTATTAACTTGAAATGTAATAAGCCGATGAGAGCGCATTTCTAAGAATTCACCACCAATTTTTTTAAAATCTCTGCGCCTTTGTATTGGAAGGAGTCCAGGGAGGGGATTTCCTTCTGGACTCCAACCGGCGCCTGCCCGCACTGTTGCGGGCACCATCTCAACTCTAAACTCTCTAATTGGGCAGCGTCCGGTCACACACGGACGCCGCCCCCTCGCGGTTGGCCTCTACTGCGGACGGACGGGAAACCCGTCCCGCCCATCCGCGGCCACTCTCAGGGCGGCATGAGACGCAGGTATGCGCGCCTCCGCCGCCCGGGGCGCCGGCGGCGGATCGGGTCCGAGTGGATATCGTCCTCCCGGGCCTTCTCCGCCACCTCCTTCTGCAAGATTACATCCTCGCAGAAGGTTGCGACCGCGGTGAAACAACTGTCGCTGCCGGCCATCGATCTTATGACGGCCGGCAGCGAGAGATCCCCTCCGATGACTGCAGTGAGGACCCGGCGCTGCGCCGCCCAAGCGGGGCAGACCGCCAGCGTGTGCTGGGCCGTGTCCTCACTGCAGTCGCAGTGGTGGCAGGCGGGACTCGGTTCCCTCCTAGCGACCGAGTGCAGGTACTTTCCGAAGCAACCGTGCCCGGAAAGTACCTGCGTCAGCCGGAAGGAAAGGGTCCCATGCTGCCGCCCTGCCCACTCCGCGATGACCGGCTGAAGAGCCTCCACGGCGGCGAAGCCAGCGCGTGGGGTCTCCAGCCGGAACGACCATCTCTGCATGGTGGCTCGGCGAGCGGCTTCGCGCCACTCGCGCACGTCCTCGGGCGGAGGGCGAAATCCGCTCTCCGCCCGGAAGTCAGCCACTCGCCGATAAACTTCGGCGAGCACTTCCGCCTCCAAATCCCACGGGGGTGTTCCGGCCAAGGCGCACGCCGCCTCGGTAGATACGGTGCGGTATCCGCGTATGGCTCTGACCGCCAATACCCTCTGGGGGCGCCAGAGGCGCGCCCTATTCTGGGCGGACAGAGCCGCCGCCCACACCGGTGCACCATACAGTGCCATCGACCGGACAACCCCCGTGTACAGCTGCCTAGTGGGGACACTGGCCCCGCCCAAATTGGGCAGAAGTCGCCCTAGGGCGGAGGCAGTGCCCACCAGCTTAGGACCAAGCTGTCGGAAGTGCTCGTCGAAGAGCCACCTACCGTCGAGGACCAGACCCAGGTACCTCATCTGGGCCCGGACCGGTACGAGGACCGAGTTGACCACAATGGAGGCGCCGGCGGGCGGACCGCGACGGGGCCCATGAAATAATAGGGCCTCCGTCTTGTCCAGGGCCACCCGCAGACCCAGCGCCTCGATGCGCCCGACCACCCGGGAGACTCCTGTGGTGGCCAGGCGCGCCGCCTCCTCGAAGTTTGCCCCCCGGGCCGTGACTAGGGTGTCGTCTGCGTAGCAGATTACACCCAGCCCGGGGGGGAGACGCCCTCGTAGGGCCCAGTCGTATCCCATGTTCCACAGGAGTGGTCCTAGGACAGACCCCTGTGGAACACCGCACGACATGGCCCTGCGTCTCAAGGCGCCATCTCGGTCCTCGTACTCGACGGTACGCTCCTCTAAATAGTCTGCCACCAGCCGCCGCAGGTACCCTGGCACTCCGTGGTATTGGAGTGCGGCCCTGATGCAGCCGAATGGCAGACTATTGAAGGCGTTGGCGATGTCCAAGGACACCGCCAACACCACTCCGCCGCCTCTCACCGCCTCTTCGGTCACGGCCCTCAGGCGCAGGATCGCGTCGACCGTCGAACGCCCTTCTCGGAAGCCGAATTGGGCGTCCGACAGGTCGGGCCCCACCTCGCTGAGGTGCCGGACGATGCGGACAGAGAGAACCCTCTCAAACAACTTGCCCGCCTCGTCCAGCAACACGATGGGCCTGTAGGCCGCGACCGAATCGGCAGGCCGTCCATGTTTCTGGATCAGTACCAGCTTCCCGCACTTCCAACGCTCAGGGAAGTGTCCGGACGCCAGGCTAGCGTCCAACACTCCCCTGAGGTGGTCCGACATGTAGTCGAGGGCACGGGCCATCACTCGGGCTGGAACCCCGTCCGGCCCGGGGGCGGTGTTCTTGGACCGAATCCGTAGAACAGCCGCCCCTACCTCCGATTCCCTGACAGGCGGCACATCACCCACGCTGTCCCGACGACGACCACGACGGGCCATCGACGGGGGTGTGTGTTCCGCCTGCTGTGGGAATAGGCCCTCGACCACTTCCTGCAGGAAGCTGGGCTGGAGAGTCTCCGTAAGGGGGGGGCCCTGTGTGCGGAGCGTTTGTCGCACCGCACGGTAAGGTCGACCCCAGGGGTCACGCTCGAGACTCTCCAGCATCTCCACTCTGGACGCGTCTTTGGCGCGGCAGATGGCCAGCCTCAGAGTTTCCCGAGCTGCTCGGTACTCCTCGTGTAGCCGGTCCACCTCCTCACCGCCTCCGCGGTGACGTCGCCGACTCCGGGTGTGGGACCTCCGGGCACGTACGCAGGCCGCACGGAGGTCCGCCAACTCCTGGGACCACCAGTAGACCTCCTTCCGAGGAGGCCGACGGCCACGAACGCGGGGCATGGCCGCATCGCAGATGAGCGTTAACGCATCGGCGAAGCGACCAGCCCCCGCGTCGACCTCCTCGGTCGGGGCCTGCGGAGACAGCCAAGAGCAAACAATGGCCGCCTCCTCTAGTAGGTCCCTGTCCAGCTTGGCGACAGCCCACCGCGGAAAACGGGAGGGACGCCGCGCCGCGTGACCCCTACTGGCGTCCTGGGACCGGGAGAGCTCGAATCGGATATAAAGGTGATCCGAGAGCGTCTCGACCTCATCCAGGACACTCCAGTTCCTTACTCGTGCGGCGACTGCAGGGGTAGCGAACGAAAGGTCCACTATCGACCCCCCCTGCTGTCGCACGCACGTGTTGGTGGTGCCCCTGTTCAGCAAACAGAGGCCCACCGACGCCGCCCATTCCTCGACGGCTTCGCCCCTGGCGTCCGTCGCTGGGGAACCCCACGCAATGGACTTTGCATTGAAGTCCCCCAGCACGAGGACGTGCCCAGACACCAATCGCCGTATCGAGGTCTCCAAGTTGTTGAGGAAGACCTCGAAGTCGCTCAGACTCCGGTTGGGGGAGAAATACACACCATAAATGGTGATTCCCCCCCATTCGACGGCAACATATCCGGTACCCTTGTCTTTTAGCGACAAGGGCGGGGAATGAGCCGCCGTGGAGCTGACGACTGCCACGGAGCCGTCCCAGTCACCCATCCAGTTTGGACGGGGAGGGACAAAATAGGGCTCCGCGACTACGGCAACACCTATAGACCACTGCGCCATGGTTTGCAGGAAAAGATCTTGCGCCGCGGCACAGTGGTTGAGGTTCGTCTGGACCAGGAGGTTGGAGACTTGATCCATTACTGGATCGTCTCTACAACCCCCTCCATGGGCGACGACGTCGTCGCCTGATTGACGTCGGAGGCAGCCTGGGTCGCCGGGCTAGCCTCCGGCGTCTGCCGAGAAGCGCGGGGAGGCTTGCAGCCCCCCTGCCCCATCTGGTGATTGGCGGGCTTTTTACCCGCCGCACACATCGGGCAGTGAGGGGCGGCAGAGCATTCTGCCGCCTTGTGCCCGGTTTGACCGCAGCGGAAACAAAGTTCGCTGCAGTCAAAACAGCTCTCGCACTTGGTGCGAGTGTGTCCCGCGACGAGGCACTTGTAGCACCTCATCGGCCTCGCGGCCAGAACCGTGATTCTGGCATTCACGAAGCCGACGAGCATGCTCCCGGCGTCGGCCAAAACTTTGGCCGCCGCCACGGGACAGCTGACCCACACCGAGCCGAGGCCTCCCGGGCCCGGCCGGACGGTGCCGACTCGGATGGTGCCCGCGGCGCAGCCAGTCTTCTCCACGACTGCATCGCGGACATCCTCCGACGTGATGGAGTCGTCCAGACCCGAAATGCGCAGTTCCGCGCACTTGGTGGGCCTGGCGACCTTGACACCGTCCTGGGCGGCAAACACCTCCCGCAGCCTCTCGGCGAAAGTGTCGGCCGTCTTGGCGCCCTCAGCCCCCGGGAACTCGAATACTCGAGCTCCCGTCTGGGCGCGGCGCAGCCTCATCCCCGCAGCCCCGAACTCAGCGGCGAGCCCGGGACGGGCCCCTTTGAACAGGGCCGCGTAGGTGAGCCCGCCACTGGCCGCCTCCGGCGACACGGTCACCACTACAGCCGCGGTCTTGGGCGGCTGCAGCTTCCGCGGCCTCTTTTTGGAGGCCGCTGCCGCCACAAGAATTCACCACCAACATTAAGCTAGCTTCTGGAATTCACTTCATTCGTAATGTATAAAACATGAATTGATCGCTTCTTAAGAACGTTGTGAGATCGAAACATAACATAACCAGGCTTCACTCCTTTATATATCTTATAAATCTATTACATTATTATGGAAATTATTTATGAAATTGTGTATGTTATAATATAAATTGCTATATCGTTGCTGTACCCAACATTGAATTAGAATAATATAATTATACATTAATTTATGCATCGGTGACTCCGCCATCGTGAAATCATGAAGCAGAGCTTGTATTATGAGAGCTAGATTGACTGGTAGAATATTTATATACACATATATTTGACGCAGGAACCCAAGACCGAAGGCACAGAGTCGAAAGCATAACCTCTGCGCCACCGTGGCAATCAAAAGTGTATACATACATACATATATAATTTATACAAGCATAGCTTGCTTTTATCGCAACCAGAAACCCTATTAACTGTGTTGCTTTAGCAATAGTCAAAGAACGAAACTCACTCATGGTTCTTGGTTTGTCATTGTTCAGTGAAAGCCATAGTTCCTATAAGAATTTAATATTAAACAAAATTGAATATATTCCTATTGTTTCTGACTGTAACAAATAAACGTATTGTTGAGTTTATTGACTTCATATAATCAGCGGTCAATTCATCGTCCATAATTGAAGGATTTACAAAACCTCAATAATAGGAATTACACAATAAAGCCGAATTAATATCGTAATTGGAACGCAGAACTCGGGGACCAATATAGTATGAACCTCAAGCTCAATGTGTACCTATATCAGTAATTGAGTTTTTATCAAATGGCAATAATTGCTGTGTATTCTAAGAACAATCGCTCTTTACATGATTACGAATACATCTTTATAATATGTGTAGATGTTTATAAAAATAAATACTGAAAAACACAATCAGATTCATGCTTTAAACTATTTTCACTAACATTCGCTCACTCAAATTCGCGGATTCGCTTCTTCACAGTCTCGCGCCATTCCTGTCGCTGTGCTGCCAAACTGTCCCAGCGAGAGGGCTCTATATTGCATCTTTTCATGTGATGCTGCAGAACATCTTTATATCTGAGGAGTTGTATGCCATGCTTTTCTTTTGTATGTGTCCTAACATAGTTATGTTTAGCACATAGACCGGCCAGACCGGAGTGATACCATAGCCTTACAGAAATCTACAGAAAAAACTTTTTTAGTTGCGAGTCCTTAGATCCGGGGAGGAGATACATTCTGTGATCTAAGCGCACATCGTTGTATACTCACGGGTTAAATATTAACTTGCAATAATCTAAAATGGATATGTTACATGGAGTGCAAACCTCGTCCATAGAATAATAAAAACAAATAAATCCAAGCTACAATCGAGGAAACAACGAGTAGTTAATACCCCAGGGGGTTCTTGGTAACCTGTCAGGTTGAGTAGGGGATCGGACAGGGGATGTGCGTGACGTAATGATTAAGGATGTCGCCCGGCCGTGTCTTATTTTTGTGATATATGACACAAAATGTATGAGTATTAAAGAGGATATGAGTGTGTAGTATTTTTTTTATTGAGCTTCACAGTTTTTATTATTTGTTGAAAAAATACGACCACTAAGGGTGGCAACTTGAATATTAGGTAAAGGTTTATTACAGTAATATAACAATCATACTATTTCTGACATTTAATACACAACGCCATCCAATCACATTCTATGCTAGTTCTGAATAGATTGTGATTAGATGGCGTACTATTATACTTAAAAAATACTCAAATTCCAAAACCAATATTTGTAGATCAAACAAACATTTGGTTTAGCCCGAGATTTGCATCCTAAACTACAAGCGCATCAGTTGCAGCGAAGAAATCATATCATAACGAAGACAATAAAGTATTTGATAGTTTCATAAAAGACAATTTGGAAAAATTGATCATAAGGCGTGTCAGAAGTGTAGGAAATTAAATCATGTTAAAGTCCTAATTACATTGTCCTATAAACTTTAATAATTGCTGAACTTTGTCTGTTAACTTTTGAGATTTGTGACAGCTGACACCAAAACCCTTACGACTGTGAACGCCGAAATAAAATTCGAACAAAATTTACACAATGATTTCTAAATTTACAAAAATTTTATTCCGTGAGTCGTAAACAAATTTCAGTGATTACACAACAATGGGGTTGAAAGGCATTGTTTTTTTTTATATTTAAGCCTTTCAAAGTAACTCTACTCGTAATTCACTACTGAGGGTCAGCAATTATATATACTTAAGTTTATAAATACATTGCTGACAAGATAGGGAGTTAAGTGAATTACACATGACTAAACAACACAATATTGATCACGCACACTACAGATATACAGGTCATAAATATTACGTGGAAATAACATCTACATGCGATGTCATGGCGCTACAAACAATACAACTATACACAGGACAGGACAGACACTACAATAAATACAAAATCAACACCTTACTATAGAATAATACAAAGAAAGACAACCCCCAAAATATGGGAAGCTGTTAAAAATTTAATGTTAAAAAGACAAAATACAAAATCAACACCTTACTATCGAATAATACAAAGAAAGACAACCCCCAAAATATGATTTTTAATGTTAAAAAGACATTAGATAACAGAATGTTATTAGATTATAAGTAATAGATGTAAGAAAGAACCAACCGATGAAAATATAATTGTATAAAATAAATAGGACTAAGAAATAATACACTTGTAACAAAAATAAAATGTAAATATAAAGTACTAAGAGACAACATCGGGAAATCATACCGAAAAATTGTAAAATAATTATAATAAATCGATGGTAAATGTAACTTAGAATCAAAAGGTCCTATTTTACGAACGGGGAAAAGCTGAGAGGTCTAAAAATAGACCTCATAAAAAAAGGTAACTCTACTCTGCCTGATGGAAAGCATGAATCATTGCGAGTGCATACGACGCAGCATGGTGACCTACGCCGTGGCGGCTTAGTAAGATGTGTCTGCATTATTCTCTCCACCTCCTAAGGCCGGGAGAATGATGCAAAATGATAAGGCTTCCAGTTTAACAATCACCAGCAAAAGACGACAGCACAAAAGCTGTTATTTTAGGTTGGTTTTCAAAATGCATCTACAGCGTAAATCATAGTGAATGTACAAGATTTTTTTAATTTGTATTAGGAAGACATAGATCTCCTACGGTAAAAATACATGGACTGGCCAGAATGAAGCCCAAATTTTCATCTAACGAGTCTGATTTGGACTACACCAGAAATATATTTTACGTCTAATAACAATTAAACCTTTCACAACTTTATCAATATTGGTTTTATGTAAAGTGACTCCTTAATAATTTTAAAGTATATCATAATAAGTTCTAGTATGATTTGCTGTAGATTTTCTTTGTAAACTTTAGATCCTTTATCTCAAAGAGTAACTTTTAAATATCCTAAGTTAGAATGAACCGTTTAATAACATTCATAAACATACGCCTACCTCATTGAACTTTTCCCCATACATTGAAAATATTGATTTTAAGAAAATATATTGCAAACACAACCTGTGTGATTGTGGCGTAACTTCATTAATTTCCTTGAACACGACAGGAGTAGCTCTCACAGGAAAATAGCAAATGTACGTATAGTATGGTGACATGAAGCAAGATAAAGCGGTTGCATGATACTCTTTCATTGTACCATACTACCTTTTTACGTGATAATCAATATTATTTTAAACTTATAAAAAATAGTTTTAAAAAACTAAACAAACACGCTTTTAAACTAAGACGTAGAAAATTATTATAATGTTACAAAGCGTGGGGCGACGTTATTGAAATATTTTCAGAAAGCACCCCACGCTTTGTTACATTAAAATTATTTTCTACGTTTTAGTTCAAAAGCGTGTTTATTTAGTTTTTAAATAAAAAAAATTTAAGTGTATTTTTTAAATTAGTGTATTTTCATCGGTCCTCGATAAATCTACAAAGTTTGAACGAAATCTGGTCACTAAAAGTGGGTCAAAATCGCACCCAAAGGTGTCGGTTACAAACATACAAACAAACATATAAACATACATCTGAAGCTAATAAAAAGCGTGTAAAAATGAACATATGTATAACCATAACTATAGTATAATTCAAGGTATTTTGGTAAAACGCAAGTCGTTGCATGACTTTATGTCTATAAACTAATTAATAACTTGCCGGCGTATCGATTATTTTAGCTGGCAACACTGTTAAGTGTCTGAAGGTAAGACACTGACGCAACACCGGGCACTGGCGCGTGCGACCGGTGACCGCAGGGATGGGAATCATTGTCACTTTAAAATAATAATAACGCGATTGAATGATTGATTTTAGTCGATTACTTTCATGTCATAAGTCATAGACAAGGATCACAGGTGACAATGATTTTATCCCTTCCCTAGATGATTATTGTTCGTTCATTCGTTCGTGAGTTCCTTTAAAAGAGGGAACGTCGTCGTTGACGAGCACAGTTATCGCGGATCATCTCGTGTGAGCACCACGTGTTCGGTGGAGTGTCTTATTTAAAATTATTAATCATGGGCTGCTATTTAATGTCCTAACTGTATTTCGTGATCGAGTGCTTCAATAAAGTGAATGTACAAGAACATTCTCCTCACCCGCTAAACTCACGTCTACCCTCAATTAGAAATATGAGGCCAACTAACGTTCCCAGTCGATTCAAGATTTAACATCAGAAGTGGGATACGCAGGGTAACCACCTGAGGAGAATAGTGTAAAGTGAACAGCAGTGAGCAGCCCGGACAATCAAACTGTTTAGAAAACATGGTGATGAAAATCTCAATTACTGGCGACCGCTAATCCGCAACAATCGGAATTTAACATTACCGTAAGGCTGATTTGTTTTGACCACGATGATATGTCAGCGTTTTGGCACACAAGGGCACAGCATCTTGCCCATGATTTTCTCTATCGAGTGTCGCGAACAGCGAGAGGGTTCTGAAGAGCCGTCTAAATGAGACTTCGGACAGATCTCAGCTACGTATGCGGACAGGCTGGATATGTCGCGTCGGTTTGTAAAGAGCGCAAGGGTTCGGAGCTACAACAATGAAGGAGGTGCACATCTGTAAACATGAATCGACGAGGAGCAAAAGCAACGCAGAATCCGGTGAGATCGTTTCTTTTTATTTTCTCGTTGATAGTGGGCATGCTTGTTGGGGTAATTAAAAAAAAAAAAAAAAAGAAGAAAAAAAAAAGGAACCGTAAGATGTTTCTCGCAAATAGAAAATCGCGTTCGCATATAACATATCACGACTACGTTACTATTTTACGTTGTGCCGAATGGAACGATAAACGGTAAAGTAATTCTATAGGCAGTGATTTTTAAAAAAACGAGTACGTCAGTGTGCAAATTAACCGTATTGCTTTTTTTTTACAAAAGGAAGTGAGTTTTAGCGAAAAGCATACCCAAATTAAGCTAAGCTCTTGAGGATATAGATACTGACATAAACTGTGTGGACAAAATCAAATCAAAAATCTTTTTGATCTTAATTTAGTTACGAAAATATTCTGAATTCTTTATCGATGGTATACCAGGGCATCGCGTCTTTACAGGAGATTTACGGGTAGACCCTATTGATCAATATAAGAATGTTCAAAGACGAAAAAGTTTCAGCCCTCCTAGAAGCGTAAGTTACTTACGGTAGTTCCTCACCCTCACAAGATGGTCAATATGGGTATCTAACTAAGCCCTTTGATCTTAGAAATTCGGCTGCAGCCAATCAAAGGTGTATCAACAAGGCTTAGTAATAAACTTGGAATTAGCGTTGCGCTGGGTTACCTTGATTATGGACTTGGTTTCTCTGATAAACTTTCCCATTGTCTGGAACGTTGCTTTAACCCTGAGAGCATTGTCAGACGCAGTTTTCCTTTTTTTATAGAAATGTAAATTCATGAGAACAGGAGTACATTTTGTGGGTCATGTAGTTAGAGCAGGAGAAGTGGTCGATTCTCCTACCCCGAAGATTGCTACTCAGAATAGACAGTTCTTGGGCCTTGCCTCCTACTTCAGAAACTTTATACCCAAATAATACTCGTATGGTAGGCCCACTTTATTCACTGAAGGGGACAATAAGGTGGACGGACCTACATGACAATATTTAAAGGAAAACTGTTCAAATACTTAGCTCAGGAGTCTGTACTAACAATATTAGATCGTGAGGCGGCAGCTATTGAGTTTCACACTGATGCCAGTTCTAACGGTTATGGGGCCATAATCATTCAAAGAAAGAATGGTTTGCTACATGTTGTCATATCTTAGTGTCATATTTTAGTTGACGAACGACTGACGCAGAATCGCGATTTCATTCGTAGGAACTAGAAACTATGATAGTCGCCTGAGTAGTCGAGATCTTTAAACAGTGTTTGTATGGGCAGCATACACCATTAGTAGTGGGTATTTCTACAGGATTTAATATTGTGCATAAGGTGCCAATAAGTAACATGCTGATTTCTTGTCTAGACATCCAATCCCAAAAACAGTTTGTGATGAGTCTAATGCCAGTACATTATCAGATGAAACTGTAAACGTAATATTAGAATATTGTAGAGGACCGGGCGTCGTGTTCCTCCGACACAGAGGGGGGATCCTCCGACCAGGCGAGGTGGTCGTGCCTGCTGGGCCGCTTCCCAATGGTTGATGTTGGGATGTCGTGTGTGTGTGCTAATCAGCTCGAGAGTTTCTCATCGCGATTCAGGATTGGTAGTTGCTCCGTGTAGTTCATATCGTGTGTTCTTCGTGGTTCAGTGTTTCTTCGCGAGATGGCGCTGAGTGTTAACTTTATCAAGGGTAGTTAGCGGTAGAACAAAATCGTGATATCAAACTTCGTGACCTCATTAACAAAAATAAGAACAAGGAAACCTCAGACTACTCGCACCATGATGTGCGTAAGGGTAACCAGTTTCCGGTTACCAATAGCTCCGTGATCCTTAACGTGGACCTTAATTAATCATGTTCCTTCGGAAATTAAGAAACTAAGAACTATTTGAGCATTATTGGTTTCCAGAGATGATCAAGTTGGTACGTAAGTTTATTGATTCTTGTATAGTATGCAACGCTTCGAAAGACTGCTCCGGGTCCCAACAAGTTTCGTCAGCAGCCCGTGGTTTCCGCTGCTGGGCTCGGGTCTCCTCTTGGTGGGGATTGACGCCGTGCGTCACCGCACTGGTTGTGGACTTGCGGGACGCATTGTGGCTGCGTGGTCTTGCCGTTGGATGTTGTTTTCCTGGAGGGCCTCCAGCTGGGCTGTGCGGATGCTGCCTTGTGGCAGCAGCCGAGGCTGGCTGCTTGGCGTGGCCTTTGGGTTGCGGGGGCGCTCGTGGCGTGTCGTGCCACGGGTGGTCGCCCGTCCGGTTCTGGCCGCGCCGTCGTTGCTTGCCCTTGGTGGTTGTTTCCGGTCGCCTGGGGCCTTTAGGCTTGGCAAGTTGGCCTTCATCAATGCCTAAGGACACGGGTCCTGCCATGCGATTTACATAGATATTGCGGGGGGATTGGGCGGTAAAGATGATGAGAGGGAGTGCGTGTCTTTCATTACTCGGCATCTCTCGATGCTCATACCTTAATTAAATCCCTCAAGAGGGCTGTTTGCCTATTTGGTGCACCGAAGCGTGTAAAAGCAGACTAAAGTAGGTGTTATATAGGTGCAAATTTCAAACGGTGTTGATGTGGCATAGTGTACAACATCACCTTATCGGTACTGGTTCCGGTAGGGCTAATGCTAAGCGTCTAATACGTACTCTAAAATGCCTGCTCACAATAGTAGAAAACAAACCAAACAAAAACTTCTGTAAGTCCAGCTTGCCTTTAATACCACTAGATCCAGAGTAACAGGCTACTCCCCTGCGGAATTAATGCCTTACAAACGAGCAATGTAGAATATCAAAAGACTATACGTCAGAGGTAGAACGCTTCATCCGAAGTAGAGCAATAGTGAGTCCATTCAGTGCAGACAATTTCGTCTTTATCAAGGATAGCGAGTGTAACCAAACCAAACTACAGTAAAAGTTCAAAGGTAAGATCCTTTTATTGTCAAGGTACTAAATCATTATAGAGACGAGCTGAGAGACGTTGGTGGGTCTAACCTAACCTGTAAGTATGCTCATGAAATTCAAAATCTATAGTCATGGCAATGGACATAACATCCTATGAGGAAAGTGATGCAGCATCGACATCTAGTTCACATACTTTAGCCTCTGCCTCCGAACATGAGTACTAAAGGTGAGTTTATAACGTTTGTGCACTCTTCTTCATTCTTCTTCCTCAGCATATTTGCTTCCTACATGGTTTTCCATACGCTTCTGGATGCGGTGTGTCTAGTCTTTCTTTATATCTTCCGACCACCTGGCAGCTGGTCTACCAACACTTCGACTTCCTGTTCAGGGTCGCCAGAATAGTTATATGACTTCATCTATCGTAGTTTCTTCGGAAAACGTGTATGACCAATTGCTATTTCATTTGCGCAATTCATTAATTACATTTGTGTATATTCTGTTCTTTTATCGAGAACCGATCCAGAGAATGTACATAGAGTATCGATCCAGAGCGTGCGTACGTACGTAACGTAGCGAGCGTACACTGGATGGGTACTCGGTTGGCACGTGTCTGAAAAAGGGGGCTGGTCTGGAAAACGGATCGATGCCTCTGATCAGACTACGCGGTATGTAGCCTTATTGATGGGTAGTTAATAGGCGCGTATCTGAAAAATGGGGCTGGTCTGTAAACCGGATCGATGCACCTGATCAGACTTCGCGATTTATAGTAGGGTTGATGGGTAGTTGGTAGTCGCGTATCTGAAAAATGGAGCTGGTCTGTAAACCGGATCGATGCACCTGATCAGACTACGCGATGAGACTGGTGGAAGAGACGCTGATGGTTGTCCGGTCCGAGGCACCATGCGAGTTGGTGATCGGTCGAAGGGACGCCTGAGGTCAGTTGTCTGCCCAGTGTGTGTGTGTGTGTGTGATTGGTGGAAGGGGCGCTGACGGGTTGTCAGGTCCGATACACCATGCGAGTTGGTGGATGGTCGAAGGGACGCCTGAGGTCAGGTGTCCGCCCAGTGTGTTTAATTCAGATGCGAGGGGTAAAGATCGAGATCTTTTTAAACAGGTGTCATGAATTGGTAGCGAGTCAGTGATGGACGAGCGATTTTTTTCTCTCTGATTGACGAGGAGTACGAGAGCTGTAGAGGTGAGTGATCGCACAGGGACGTGCGATTGTCAGTATGGCCGTGCCGGCGTATCGATTATTTTAGCTGGCAACACTGTTAAGTGTCTGAAGGTAAGACACTGACGCAACACCGGGCACTGGCGCGTGCGACCGGTGACCGCAGGGATGGGAATCATTGTCACTTTAAAATAATAATAACGCGATTGAATGATTGATTTTAGTCGATTACTTTCATGTCATAAGTCATAGACAAGGATCACAGGTGACAATGATTTTATCCCTTCCCTAGATGATTATTGTTCGTTCATTCGTTCGTGAGTTCCTTTAAAAGAGGGAACGTCGTCGTTGACGAGCACAGTTATCGCGGATCATCTCGTGTGAGCACCACGTGTTCGGTGGAGTGTCTTATTTAAAATTATTAATCATGGGCTGCTATTTAATGTCCTAACTGTATTTCGTGATCGAGTGCTTCAATAAAGTGAATGTACAAGAACATTCTCCTCACCCGCTAAACTCACGTCTACCCTCAATTAGAAATATGAGGCCAACTAACGTTCCCAGTCGATTCAAGATTTAACAAACTTGTATTTTTATAGCAAAAAAAAGAAAAATGTAATATGAGTTTTTTGAGGTACTATTAAATCACTAATGTTTGAAGTATGTACCGTTATTTGAATGATTATTTGAATAAACCGTTATTTGAATTTCATGTCGAAGCTTGTGAGGTATAAAAATAACATTACCAATACGAGAAGCTAACGTTTTGTTTTAAATGGAACATATTTTGTAAAGGTAACGAAACAAAAATGATATCCGAATGTGAAAGCAAAAAAAATGCCTTTCAAGATGATACAACCATTAAGCGTGTGTACGACAAGAATAATAAAAACATTCTCCCTAAATATACATATTTGATATAATGAGAAGTACTTTGGCCATGTCTCTAGTTGGAACAATGACTCAATAGAGGGACTAGTAGTGCAGGCACTGGTGGAAAGTACCAGGTTTCATAGCACACATGGGTGCCCCATGCGCTGTATTAACAAGGTAAATAAATATTTCGGACATCTTACACACAAAGTCATCTAGTCCCAAACTAAGCAGAGCTTGTGTTATGGGTACCAGACAACTGATATAAATACATAAACATACTTTTTTTTGTAAAAACATACATATTATATACGAGAAAACATTCAGACTCCGCAACAAATATTTGCGAATCACTCAAACATTTGGACCGACCCAGGAATCAAACCCGAAACCTCTTAATCAGCAGCCGCATACGCTAACCACTAGACCAACTAGACATAAGTGTTCAAGTCTTTCTAAAATAAGGGGCTACCTACGTTAGGGGACTCCTACCAAGGACACGATTCAGATATAGTTAGTAAAAGTGGGTAATAGTTAATTTTTAATTAAGTTAAAATTAAATCGTTTAACATATTACTTCTTATTTTCAATCTTTTTACTGCCGTGCAGGTGAGAAGAACGAAATTCTCTGTCTAACGAATTCATCAGGCATGTAATCAAGCACACACATGAAAAAAAAAATTTTTTTATCTAAAATTTAGAGGTAGGTATACCGTTTTTTTTTTGAGGTTGTTATCTTAATAAATTAATCCGTTATTACTAAATAGAATCTTATTAATTTATAACATAGTCTTTAGCAACTGGTTGCAACATCAACAATGATATTATTACTTTTCTTTTAAACGAAATATGATTTTGGCAAAATAATTATATTCTTAAATATTAAATACCGGTGTAGGTTAATATTTAGCAGAAGTAACCAAAAGCTTAATAACAGAAAATGATAATACCCGAATATTTGTACATTCTCCGTGTTTACGTGTGGGTGAGGAATAATACCTACATCAAAGCATATTTGATATTAGTATTTAGGAAATGTTCACAATAGGGTTCAAATGATCTAATAATTATTTATTTTACTAAAATATATTACTTGGGCATATAATGTTAGATCTGTAGTAACCGCTCTTAAGTGATTGCTTGGTTGCTTTTCACCAAATAAAGTTACTGGACTCAAACCTTACCCTTCCCTCTCAATGTAGTCGACTATTACGAAGGTTAAATTTGAAGTGAGCATTTGTGTGTATAAAGATTAAACTTAATGTTTCATTGGGTTTGAGTTTTTTTTTTAATCTTTCTGTGAGAATGTTATGCTCCAGAAGCCTAAGCGTCGCTGCGGTCACATCCTGGGGAAATGTGACCGCTGCAAACGACTCGAGATAGGTAGACACCCCCGGTGCAGCCGGGGGGTGTCGTCTAAGGCGGGTTGATGGTCCGCCTCTTATACAGAGTGGTGAGAGGCGCAGCAGCATCCTGCCTGGGGGTTGAGTTCAGTCACCCCGAGATGTCTGGGGTACATCATGATGATTAGGGGTAAGGCAGGTGGGACATCAGAAGCCGCTGATGCGATCCTGGTGTTCCTCCCGACTGCTGAGGTAGGCCGCCGTGGGGTTTAGTGGGTAAACCGGTTGCCCGGGAGTCCCACACACGCCCTTCGCTTGCCCCACGAAGGGTATGGTGCCCAAAGCATTCCCCGCGTAAAAAAAAGGCTTATATATATGAAACTAGCTTTTGCCCGCAGTGTAGCCCGCGTCCATGTTAGTTATCGCGTTATAAAGTAACCTATGTCCTTTGTCAGGTTTTAAACTATCTGGGTACAAAAAATAAATTAGATCGGTGCAGTGGTTTTTGAGTTTATCGCGAACATGCAGACACACAGACGCAGGGGAGGACTTTAGTTTATAATATATTGTGATAAAAAAAATACATTTGAAGTTATTTAAATCTTAACTCTCTCCTGAGATATGTGACCTAAACCCTCTCCTGAGAGGAGACCCTTGCCCACCAGAGGGACATTGTGGGTTGTTGATAGATTAATACATCTGTTTTGCTGGTGTGCTATAATATATGCTGTGATATAATAGATAATATCATACCTAAACCCATAGAAACCGAACATATTGGAAAAGCGAGGCATACGCAGTGGCGTTTGTAACTAGTTGTAATTATAATATTAATTTCAGCGTTTTCATTTTTGATTTTGAGGCTTTATATAACACTTGTATCAGTGTATGCTTTGATAGAAAGGGTCTAGAGTCCTTTGGGAGACACGTGTTGACATGGGTCTAAGTGGCCGAGAGTGATCTTTAGAGATTTTTATTTGAGACTACGGTTAAATGTTACAACGATATATATAAAGATATTTTATTAAAAAAAAGTAACTTCAAAGAAAATACATTCTGAGTACCCAAATCGACTGGCGTGGTTATGAAATTTGAGGGAGTGCCCACGATTTCTGCAGGATACTATCATCAGATCTTGGTTTCCTTATGGTACTACATGAAAGGCACTGGCCTTCAAATAAAAAAAGAGTTATTAAAATTGGTTCACCCAATCGAAAGTACTGTGGTAATAAACATAAAAAAAAGCGGCCAAGTGCAAGTCGGACTCGCCCAAGAAGGGTTCCGTAGCAGCAAGTAACATCATATAAAATTTTTCGTAGTTCGTTGTAACTTTTATCTATGTTTTAATAATACTGTTTTCATTGAAATTGCGGTTTATGATTTATGACGTACTAAAAAAAACTACTAATTAGATCTCATTCAAACCAATTTTCGTTGGAAGTTTACATCATATATTTTTTTTGGTTTTATCATTCTCATAATTTAGAAGTTACAGGGGGGGGGGGGGCACACATTTTACCACTTAGGAAGTGTCTCTCGCGCAAACTATTCAGTTTATATAAAAATGATATTAGAAATCTCAATATCATTTTAAAGACCTATCGATACGTATGGTTTTGATGAAAAAAAATTTTTTGAGTTTCAGTTCTAAGTATGGGCACAGAATACATAATAGTACCAGTACAGAAGCCTCACTCCGAAAACTAAATTAAAGTTAAAGATACCCTCGGTGTCAAAAGATTAAGTTCAATTCAGATCGCATAGCGCCGAATCACTACGATTATATTTACCTACAATTGCGTCTCTTTCTATCGTGTAACTCTTAACTGTTCTGACGATGTCTGTTCGACCGGCGTGTCTGACCCGGCAGGCAGCCGGCCGACTATACCTAAACTGCGGAGTGACACCCCCCTGGTATGGGGACCCCTAAAATTTATTGCTTTTTTTCTATTTTTGTATAAAAATATTAATGCCGTTCACAGAATACATCTACTGAACGAGTTTCATCAGTATGGCTCTTATAGTTTCGGAAAAAAGTGGCTGTGACATACGGACGGACGGACAGACAGACAGACATGACGATCTATAAGGGTTACATTTTTTGCCAGTTGGCAACGGAACCCTAAAAATACAGACTATTTGAGAACCTCCTCCTTTTCTGGATTCGATTAAAAATATATAGTTTTTTTTATTTATTTTAAATTATCAGCCTGTTGAAGTGGCTTCACTCTGTCTGATGTAAAACATGAGTACAATCTAATAGTATTGGCCACCATAATCATGGCAAATGCAGACAATGAAGTATGTTGAACTAAACTATGGCCCCTATTTAGTTCTTTCTCAATATTATTAGGCCTTCAGTCTCCCATTTTATCTTTTGGTTGGTTGGTCTTTTGTGAGATTGGTTTATCGTCTCGGTCAAATTTGCTCATTTATGCCCGCTCGCTCCCACCAAGACCATACTCATTGGTCACCATACTCATGGTGAATGCAGACAATGAAGAATGTTGAACTAAACTATAGCCCCTATTGAGTTCTTTCTCAATATCATTGGGCCTTCAGTCTCCCATTTTATCTTTTGGTTGGTTGTTCTTTTGTGAGATTGGTGTATCGTCTTCGTCAAGTTGGCTCATTTGTGCCCGCTCGCTCCCACCAAGACCATACTCATTGGTCACCATACTCATGGCGAATGCAGACAATGAAGAATGTTGAACTAAACTATGGCCCCTATTGAGTTCTTTCTCAATATCATTGGGCCTTCAGTCTCCCATTTTATCTTTTGGTTGGTTGGTCTTTTGTGAGATTGGTGTATCGTCTTCGTCAAGTTGGCTCATTTGTGCCCGCTCGCTCCCACCAAGACCATACTCATTGGTCACCATACTCATGGTGAATGCAGACAATGAAGAATGTTGAACTAAACTATAGCCCCTATTGAGTTCTTTCTCAATATCATTGGGCCTTCAGTCTCCCATTTTATCTTTTGGTTGGTTGTTCTTTTGTGAGATTGGTGTATCGTCTTCGTCAAGTTGGCTCATTTGTGCCCGCTCGCTCCCACCAAGACCATACTCATTGGTCACCATACTCATGGCGAATGCAGACAATGAAGAATGTTGAACTAAACTATGGCCCCTATTGAGTTCTTTCTCAATATCATTGGGCCTTCAGTCTCCCATTTTATCTTTTGGTTGGTTGTTCTTTTGTGAGATTGGTGTATCGTCTCGGTCGAACCGGCTCATTTGTGCTAGCTCGCTCCCACCAAGACTATTAAAGTTTGTTTTGAATACGAGTTGCTTAAGTACAAGATTACTTACTTAAGCACAAGATTATCCGCTGAGCAAGTCGATTGAACACACTTTGAGCTATCACGGTTAGCTCTATAAATACTTTTGCTTATTTTTACTTATTAGTGTTATTACATGTATCAAAAGTTGTAAATGTTAGTAAATGTTCAGATTTCTTTTATTTATTCCTGTTTCTCTACCATAAAATCAGAATGTTCTTTAATTTTCAATTTGTAAAAAATAAGTTTTTATTGCATACATTCCACTTATGACTGAAAAACCGCTTTTAAAATAGATTAATTTATGGAATTTCTATCCAGTTCTTCTCCATAGGAATGTCTTTTACTATTACAATTATTTAAGTACACAATAAATGTAACGTTACGAAAGTATTTGAAAATGCATACTTGAAATAAAAGTTAAAATTAGATTGTTTTAAAATTGAGTTTAAATAATCAATTTTGTTACACATTACATTGTAAAAATAATTTACTCTGTTAAAATAAGTGGCGAAGTAATGTTGCTCTTATGTAAATGTAAAGTTTGACATGACATTGAATAAGTGTAATTTCATGCAAATAAATGTAATTACATACATATTAAATAGGAACACCCAGAAGAAAATCAGACAGTCATTGTTTATAAACGTTTAACTTTAGCGGCAATCGAACTTGTGACCTTTGGCATAGCAAATCGTTTCATAAACTATTACACTATCTACGAGTAACTGCTGTTACTCATTATACACGTCATTCATGCTATATTTCATAGAAAGCATTAATAGAAACCATAAATGGTGGGCACCATTATCTTTCATCGTAAGATGCTATGCATGATTGGGCTGCAGGTCTTTCATTCACCAAGAAAATACGACGGCACGAATGCTGTCGTTTTAGGTCATTCTTTTGTGCGAGGGTAATTTCACAATGTTTGTCCTAAGTGATGTTCGAACCCAGCATATCGGACTCAAAGGTCACGATCCATACCACTTGCCCAACAGAGCCACCAATATACGTGTATTATATCATCATCATCAGCCTATCTCAGTCCACTGCTGGACATAGGCCTCTCCCATTGCACACCACTCTGATCAATTTTGGACTTCTCGTATCCAGCTCCTGCCAGCCATCTTACGCAGGTCGTCACTCCACTTCCCCTGTGGTCCTACAGTACGTTTACCGAGACGCGGTCTCCACTCCAGAACGCTCCTGCCCCAACGGTCATCAGTTCTGCGGCTAATATGGGCAGCCCACTGCCACTCCAGCTTGCTAATCTGGTGGGCTATGTCAATGACCTTAATTCGGAATTAACTCTGACGGATCAACTCATTCCTGATATGATCCCTCAGAGAAACGCCGAGCAGAGCCCTTTCCATAGCACGTACCGTAAGTGTCCAGGTCTCGGCTCGGTATGTCATGACAGGTAGGACGCACTGATTGAAAACTTTAGTTTTTAGACATTGTGGGATCGATATAAAAAAAATGCGGAAGCTAATACACTATGAGAAATAAACGATTACAGCAATCGCTCCTGTATGTATATCGGTAAATTTTTAAAGTCATCTCATGTAGAGGTAAGTTCCAGCAAGAGCCCATTGCGTTACGTGATCCGGGATCCCTACAAGCTGCAAGGGCGTTGACACCGCTATATATAGGTGTATAATAATATAAGAATAATTAAACTTGTAACATTAAGGGGCCCATTGTTATATTAATTAAAGACCATATAAATTCCTAATACCTTTACCAAAAAGAGCGACTAATGTAGGGCACATTTAAAATAAAATTAAAGTGCTTAACACAGCATTTGTTATAGAGTACGTAATAATTTACGAACAGAAAAGTAAGGGAAAAGGACTTTAATGAAAACGTAATTTTAAAAAGATATTATAGACTATATATCTTTGCACGCTATTTTTTCTGTTTTTTAACATGAAACCAAATTAAATTGTACTCAATCTAGTTGTTTTCATTTTGAATTCATTATCATCTATTTTTTGTCGTAAAAATGAAATTCTTTTTGAAACAAAATTACTTTTTATCTTTAGAATACATCAAAGGATTCAGGGTATAATTGTAAGAAATTGTAACAAGTTTATGTAGCTTTACTTTTGTGAGGGGTAAATTTGTTTTTAATGAACAATTATAATGAAGTCTACCTCAGGAATGAGTGAAATTTTAGATCATTTTGTTTTTGTAAAGTCGGCTTTTGTTATGCTAATTTCTGTTTGTACTTTCAAGTTTTGGAAAGTTGCGCATCCAAAACATTTATTACCCAGAAACGAAATGTTTCACTCTTAACGATCTCAAATGTTTTTGTACTTTTGAGAGACAGATAAAATATTATTATTATACACCGTACTTTAAAAATATAACTTTTGCATTCGACAAACGTATTACTCACACACAAAAGTTATTAAATTTGTGGAATCCGCAGAAGAGTTTGCCTCCTCTTATGCAGTAGAAGTACTGCTTAGAAGTATTAAAGTACTTATATTGTATTTTTCGTTGTTTGTGAAAGTTAATTTTTTACTTTTTATTAACTTTTTGTTAACTAGAATATAGATTTTGATCTGAATAAAAATAAAAATAAATATTTTGGACATCTGACACACAACATCATCTAGTCCCAAGCTAAGCAGAGCTTGTGTTATGGGTACTAGACAACTGATATAAATACATAAACATACTTTTTTTTTGTAAATACCTACATATTATACATAGAAAACACCCAGGCTCCGAAACAAATATTTGTGAATCACACAAATAATGTCTGGTCCGACCCGGGAATCCAACCCGAGACCTCTTGATCAGCAGTCGCATACGCTAACCACTAAAGCAACTAGGCAGTCAATTTCGATCACGACACTGTTTAGCATAAAGACAGTATATACCTTCTTATATTTTTAGACTGCATCTATGTTTGATTTTCATGTACTATAAATATCAACAAATCATTGACATACAACTTGAATTTCTGCGTTGGTACGGCCGTGTCGTTTTTTTGGTAGACTAGGCGGGGATGCCTTGCTCCGAGATCAGTTGTTTACCGAAAAAAAACTGACAACTGTTGGGTTAGAAGAGTTCTGGAGTGGATGACGCATCTCTGAAAACGTAATGTAGGACTCACACAGTCCAGGTGGAAAGACTTGTGCGAGGTGGCTTGCAAGAATTCGACGCGAGCAGCCCAAAATCGATCAGAGTGGCGTGCAACTGATGATAATAAATCAATTAGAATTAGAATATACAATAAGAACAGGAAGATCAAGAAAATAAAGTAGCATTAATTCGAATTTTCAACTTTTCACCCTTAAGCAAGAAGTAGGAATTGTTAAAAGTTTAAATCTAAGTAAATAAAACCTGAAGCGCTGCTGCGGAAAACTTTCAGCCCTGCCACTTAAAAGTTTTAATATTTTTTTTCACAAATCTACAAATAAGTCCCCCAGGATCGTGGTTATAAATTCTTTATGCGGTGCCGGTGCAAAATGGTCTTGACACCTCTAAGATTTATTTAAAAATTCACGTAAAAGGCCTAAGATTTTGGAGATTTTGTGGAATGGTTGTTCAGAAGATTTTGAGAGTCAGCGACTACATTAAGTGTAATGTTCGGGAAATCTTTTTTTATACTTGTTTCGTCCTTGTTGGAAGATTTTACGAAATTTCACTTTCAAAATAAGCAAGGAGTTTTCTCTGTTTTTTGCTATTTGGACTATATAGTTCAAACGCTGGGCAAAGGTTTGGCTAGAGTTGTATATGATGATATATAAAATAAAATGATAATTAGAAGAATGACAGTGCATAATCTTTTTTTTAATATGAAGATGCAAAAGTGACTTTACTCTGCCTGATGGAAAGCATGGTTACAATCCAAAGTGGTGGTCGCTATCCTCATTGTGAGTGCACATAATGCAGCATGGTGACCCTCACCATGATGACTTAGTGCGATGCTTTTACATCATTGGGCTTCTTCTAGTACAAGTAAATAATACTAAGCGGTGAAAAAACACATACCTATTAAAAATAAATTCCTCCGCCACGTCCGTCTGTCTGTCTGTTTGCTATAAACTAAAAAATCAATGCACCGATTTAAATTAAATTTTATACCCATATAGTCTAAAGCCTACATAGGCTACTTTTTACCGCGATAACCGACATAAACACAACATAAGAAGAACAGCACTGCCTAAGAAAGGAAGGTTTGAAACATACCCTATAACAATTCTTTCTCAGAAGAGATTTATGATCAGCAGTGGACTTCTTATGACTGTTGATTATTCTTATGATGTTGAGAATCTATAAAAACAAATAAAATTGAATTTGTGTATATAACACCAAATGAACAGTTTTATATATTACTAAATGTTTTTCAAAGTATTTACGGTACTAACATCAAACAAGTAACTCTCTGTCTGTCAGTTTGTTCCTGCTTATCTCTGTAACCGCTGAACCACTTTTAACGGAACTTTCACTGGCTAATTTTCATAGAACAACTTCGCTCCGTGGCGTTACTCGCGATTTACAAATACAACTGCGGGTATAACCGTGGGACTCAGCTAGTAACAAATAAAAAAATATAGTTTGAAAAAACTAAACAAATACGCTTTTAAACTAAAAAGTAGAAAATATTTTTATTGTAACAAAGCGTTGGGCGACGTTATTCAAATATTTTCAGAAAGCACCCCAGGCTTTGTTACATTAAAATTATTTTCATTAAAATTACTTATTAAAACTATTTTAGTTTATAAGCGTGTTTATTTTTTTTAACTATTTTTTTTTCTAGACTAAAAAAGACTAATTTGTTTAAACATTTTTTTTTCAAATTAGTGTATTGTTATCGGTTCTCGATAAATCTACAAAATTTGAACGAAATCTGGTCGTTTAAAGTGGGTCAAAATTGCGCCCGAAGGAGTCGGTTACAAACATACAACAATCATATAAACATACAGGTGAAGCTAAATTAAGGGCCACAGCACACTAGCTACTTTTAGCATCGGCGATCGGCGATTTGGCGACTGCATCGATTGTGTGGCCCTAAAGCTTGTAAAAAGCGTCTTAACCAGTGTTCATTAAAAAGAAAAAAGTATTAATACCACGGTTCACAATGCTACAATTTGAGTGCGTTCCACTTGGCGTTCACAACGATAACGCTCACGACCGCAGTTTTTCCCGTTCCACTTGCTTGTGAGCGTTACTATAGTAAACTCAAGTGGAATGGAATAAAGAGCGTTTTGGGCGTGGAGGTAAATAATATAATTTTTTTATAAAAAAACAAAAGATTTAAGAGGTTAGGTTATAATGTAGATGTAAGCCTTGAAAATAATAATTAATTATTGTTTAAATCGACTTAAATTAAAAAACTTATAATTTAATTTTTTGTAATATTAGTGGTGTATTTTATTAATTTATGTTCAAATGTAAATAAAATATCGTTTGCGGCGGCAATTGGATATTTGGTAACAGGTCTCATTAATGCTCTAGAAAGTACTAGTTCAACCAGTTCAGATGAAGAATGGAATACGATTTTACGAAAATATGATTGTGAAAAAATAAAACCATAGACGTCAGTTTAACGGTCGCCATTTTTGATGCTTTGACATTTGAAAAGGCCGCCAATATTCTCAATGATCACCACGACCCACCTTTTTAAATGGGTCGTCGCGAGCTTCGCGTGAGCGTAAGTCATGACGTCATTAGTGACGTTTTGGCCGCGATCACAACGACCGCGGTCGTTAAGTGGAACGACTAAAGGAGCATTTTGATCGTTGTGGGCGCTTAGTGGAACGCACTGTTTAGCTTTTATCTTTGGCGGGTCAAGAATGTCAATCTATCAAGATTGACGTTGATTTTCCTAATCTGTCAAACAATATCAACATGACTAACAAAATTACTGGTGTTTTCAAAAAAATTTGGTAAGCAACGAGTTTTGTTTGTTAATGAAATAATGATAATATTGGTATAAATGGTATAGATTTTACGTGAAACAAACACGAGTTAAAAAAATTGTGTCTAAAGTTTTTCCTGTTTAACAAAAGACTTCCAGATTTGTTAACTTGGTAGTGTAGAATGTTTTGAGTAATTCTATTTTAATATTTAATTCAATAACTAAGGTGACTTTACTAAAAAATAATACATGCCTACTAATAAAACTGATGATTTAAAAAAAAAAACAATATTTTAGAAATATTTTGAACATTTGATACACAACTCCATTTATTCCCAAACTAAGCAGAACATGTACTATGGGTACTAGACAACTAATATAAATACATAAACACTTTTTTATGTAAATACATACACATTATTCCAAAAAAATCCTATTCGACATTTGGTCTGACCCGACATTCGAATCCGTGACCTTAACTGCACGGCAGTCGCATAAGCTACCACCGAGACAATCATTATATCACTATCACTATCAAAATAAAAGGAAATAATCTAATCTAACAGTTAACTCTATTCAGTTAAATTCGTGGAAATAACCAAGGTTGCCAGCTAATGGCAAAGCATCAGCACCAGCCTTTCGCAGTTCATTTCTGGACGCCACGCCACTTAGTTCGATCCTCGGCTACTTACACTCAGCTCCTGTCAGCCGTCTTGCCTCTGTGTCTTGCGTCTGTGGACGTCCTAGCGGCAAATTATAAGTGAATTAAAATTATATATTTTGACTTCCAGTCATCGAGGCTCTCAATCAAATCACGAAAAATGTCGAGATCAACTCCCATCGCAAGTTTACCCCAAACAGGACACGATCAAGTTGGCGACAGTACGTCTAACGCCTTCTTTGACGCTGCTTTCCTTCAGAGTATCAAAGAATTTCCTATACTTCAGTTTTGCACGCCCAGGGACGGATCTGCTGGAGTTCTATGAACTTTGCGATGAAGAGAGTCTGAATTGTTGAAAAAGAATTTCAAACAGTAACTTTAGAGATCATTTTATTTTAACGTGACGGTATCATCATCTCTGAGTGGTACAGATACAATTGATCCAATTTTACTAAGCATAAAGAAGCAAATTTCCATTTTTCTAACAATTTCTGTTATTCTTTATATTGACGTAATGTTTGGTTTAAGTTCATATTTCATACACAATTTTTGGACTGATTTCATATTTACGTTTATTTTAGTCAAATATAGATATTCCATGAACATTCCTGGTTTATCTACAGTTTATTTACTTACACCCACCTCTTTTTCTTTCATATCAATTTCGTTTGAAAGTTCATCTATTAATAAAATCATTTGATTCAAATTTTGATGAATTTAATGGTAATTTGCTTAATTTATGGAGTTTAATTAACTGCTCTAAAACTTGACTACACTTTTCAGTATCCAAAATGGAGTTTTCTAATTACTTTTATAGATCGTTTCAGCTTTATTTCTCTCATCTCTAATTTTACTGTTTGAGTGTACTATAAGTATAATTGTTTGTGTCAAATGTGTTATGTGTACGTGTTCATCGATTTGTGTTTTATAAACTTTCATTAAAACTTTCTCATTTGTACTGCAAAAAAATATATTTGTGTATCTGTTCTTGTGACAATGTCCTATTGTGCAGTTGTGGTGTTAACGTAAGTGTATTGTAATGTCAAACGATAAAATAAATATAATTTACATGTTTCAAATATATCTTTTCTTTACCTGCCATCCGTGGAAGACAAATTAGTAGGAGAGCTTGTAAATATTTTGGAGTAGGTAAGTTTTTTAGGCATTCTGAAAATTGGTGTGTACCTCTTCAAATAGTATTCTAATGCAGAAATGCAAACCTGGACGGAGGGTAGCAGTTATTTAATAAGTCTCGATCTCGATCACCTGCCAGGTATAAAAATTTCACCAAAATAATCCTCGTCTTTTTTAGATTTTTTTTTATGTAAAAATTGGTACTTGTCACAAACATATTTATAAAATATTTTGCAAGCATCTTGCAGGCTTAGAATCTTCTCAATTTGCCTTGTTATTTTTGCCTCGAAGTTATTTCACACATAATTGTTTTTATAAAAGCTTTAACAACATAAGGGTTTACGGTACCGTTTACAATAAAAAACATGAGTATGTGTAAAAATCGGGTAAGTCTAAAAACAGTTCTAACATAAGGTGTTGTACCATGTTAAATGACCGCTAACCTCCGGGCAGGTCTGAATTTCTGTGGTAGTATACTAAATGGAAGAGGTATCAGACAAATTTTTAGAATGTCTCCAGCACATATGCCTAAATGTCCACCAGCTCTCGGATGACATATTCTTCCGTACAAGTCAAAAGTGAGTGGTTCTAAGGCCTCACCAATAACGGTGTTACAAAATTCTCTCGATGCTTTTGACCATCTAAGTGAGATAACTTACACCCAAAACTCTTGATAAAGGGCTAAAAAGTTTTGAATACTTAATTCCCATCATCCCACCAGGGTTTGCGGTGGAGTGGTGTGTTGAAATCGGATCGACTGTAACCACACGGTGTGCCACTCTACGCCTGAGGTGGTCCAGGAACTGCTGTTACGACCTCTGGATCCCTCCAGGCGCATGCCCTTACTGACGCGGGCTATTAATGAGGCGACGTATGGCAGACGTAAGTGAAAGTGGAAATCGTCCTACCGGATCTTTTCCGCTGCCCACCTTCCTAGCGATTAGGCGCAGGTACTTTCCGAAGCAACCCTACCGGAAAGAACCTGGGCCAGTCCAAAGGAAGATTCTAATGCTGCTGCGATGCCTACTCGAGCGTGACCGGCTGCAGAGCCTCCACAAATGCTATTACTTTAGGTTGGTCTTTTATGTGAGGTCAGTACAGATCCATCAAACTCGTGACATCAGTGACATCAGCACGAACAGCTCAACTGAGCTCACTACATAAAAACACTTTAATTCAATTGAAATTAGTCTATCTATTTACCAGCATGTTAACTACACTTAATTAATCTGAAGTAGTAAAATAGAATATCTTATAGTTCCTTTTTCTCATGTTAATAAGTTATTGATAATTTCTTGTATGATTGTATGATAATATGTAAGTCATAGTTTGTTGTTCCCGTCTCCGGGAAATCCAACCAAAAAATATTTCTCTGTCGAAATGGAAAAGGCGAATCTGATCTACATATTTTACATACAGCTAACGTGTGCGTTCTATTAAATAATCATGAATTTATCACATATGAAACAGTGCTCCAACTTTAGTGGTGGTATTAAAATTTTTGTGGTTAGTTGTCAGCATCATCAACAGCCTTTAACAGTCCACTGTTGGACATAAGCCTCTCCTTGGCTTTTGTGATAAGTAACCACTAAAAAAGTAAAACCTATGTTTATAGCCATAACATACAGCTAAGTAAAAAAATGTCGTGCTTACAAAAATTCTACACACTAACAGAATTGTTTATTATAAACAATATTGTCATCGTTTGAACTTTCAAAATCTCACCAAAAATGCAGAATTTTCAAACGCTCATTCGTAGAGGTTTTACAGTTCAGTGTTAATCTGTGTTTACGTGTATTTGAGTGTCTGAGTTTGTCTAAGATATCACAACTCTCACGCATTGGATATATTATTGTGTGAGCGTACAATCACCTTGCAATTAAGGGGGAGTCCCACCTATCAGAAAAGACATTTAGGCAGTATCCTAGTCCTTTGAGGAGGTGCGGAGGCGTGCCAGCATGGAAGCGCAACGATAACGCATTATAGCATCGAAGCCACCGAACTAAAAAAAACTGATTTTACTCATATTCTATAATCATCAAAAAACTAACCACGATTCACAAGTATTCGACTTCTTTTTAAAAATAGAGATTGTAGAATAAAGCCTAGTCTTTGCTTAAATATGTCAGACTGTCTGAAGTGTACGCTGTCAGATCAATAATGTATAACAAAAATATCAAGTCGTAACCAAATAATTATTATATCTAACATTATTCAGGATATATTTAATTTAAAGCTATAATGAAAATTATTGGGAAATAATGATTGTGATAAATAAATAACGAAAATCAAAGATGAGTGACCAACCAATAATAAGACTAAATAATGAAAAAGAAATCAACGGACAAGATAAAAAGGATATTCACTTGCAATGGACAATTAAATAAAGCTTGGTTCAAAGTAAGAAAGTTCTTCGAAAGAAATTGCCATGTTCTATGTTGTTCATGCCCTTGTTGTAGGGGTTGGTGTAATATCTGTGAAGTAATAAGAAGACTGAAAAGATCACTATGCAAACGTAAGAAATTAACAAAACGAAGAGTAGAACATGTAGAGTACTATCGAAACACAACAAAAAATTCTAAGAAGAACGAAATGCAGATCAAATAATTGGTACCGTCACTCATCTTCTCTCAATTTCGTTAACCATATTTTTGTGTTTGAAATTGTCATTATAACGGTATAGTATTTTTGTTTTGTAAATCATGCTTTTTATGAATATAATATTGAGAATCTGTTAATTTTATTTTTATGACCTTATCAGTGCTTTTTTTTCCGTGTCGAAATGCCCACGGATGTCACTAGTTGGTGGCTATATCGGACTCGAACCGACTAAAACCGCACGCCATCTCGAGTACTATGAGTTGAGGAACCAGATATACCCTCCTTTTTTTTGTCTATGCGGAAATCCCATCGGATACCACCAGTTGGTGGTTATGTCGGACTCGAACCAACCAAAACTTTGTAGATAATAATTATTAGAAGGTGATATTTTCTTTGAATTTAGTGTTTGAAGTGCTAAGTATTGCAGTAAGACGTAGTATAAACAACGATGGTGGTCCGCATATATTTCCTAGCACCTACTTTGCAGATACTTGATAAAACTATTCTAAGCTTCAAGTCCCGAATGTACGAGTGTTTATAAAGAAAATAGCTTGCTCCTCCCTTCAACTTGTTATTTTGATCGGTGTCGGTGGCGCAGTGGTAGCGTATGCAACTGCTGTTTGAGGTCTCGGGTTCGTTTTCAGGGTTGGACCAAATATTTGTATGATCTGCAAATATTTGTTTCGGAGTATGGGTATTTTTTATGTATGGTAGATAGATAGATATAAATACATATATAAAAAAGTATAAATTCATTTATATCAGTTGTCTAGTACCCATAATACAAGCTCTGCTTAGTTTGGGTCTAGGCGAAGCTGTGGTCAGATGTCCGAAATATTTATTTATTATTTATTTATTTATTTATATACATGAAGCAGAGTAATATGATTCCTTTGCCAACCAAAACCTCACTGACATCTATCAAGTTTGTTTGTCAGAAAAATATGTGACATATTGCAAATTAGATTTGAAGTAAATTTCAGTCCTGGATCAACTGTAAACATTTTCTAAATTCCTTCCATACTAACCCAAATAGTAACTAATGGAAGGATAAAGAAAACAGATTTGAAAAATAATGATTTATCAATAGATAAATAAACAGTTAATGGGTAACAAAATACTAAACAAAATCAAATTGCAATGGAAAAACATCAAAATAAAATGCAAAAAATGCACATCCAAAATTAAAAGGGGGTGCGACAAGACCTGTTCCAAAGTACCCACTGGCAATTGGTGCAACATTTGTGAGTTACTATCACATTGCTTAACCTGCAGATGTTGTAGAAACACCAAAAAGAGAACAGAACGAACTGAGTCCTACGTAAGATTAAAAAGTAATCAGGTGTATTTACTTCAAATCGGTGGAAAAAGATCCAAGGACTCGAGACAAACTAAAAGTGAAGCTTATATAGATAAACTGAAAATCACCAAAAGTACTTATCGCGATAGCCATAAGGAAGAAACCCAATCAAATGTATAAAAATGTGAGACCGTCCGTATGTAAGTTTTAGCAGTTTTAGCTAAACCAAAATTTGACTTTTTGATTGTTTTAATAAACTACGTTAGAAAAAAAAATGTCCTAGAATTATTCGAATCTTATTTTATTCACACACACACCCTAGGGTGTATTTGTGAATGTATGTTTTGTAAAATAATACCAATCTTATATAAAATGAATTACTCTTCATAGATTTAATAGAATCAATAGATAATTCAAAATATACAGGAAATGGTTTATCGTAAATCATTGTGTCGCTAAATTTTTTCTAAGGGAACCAAGTATTTCCGGCAGGTAAAAATGATGAGGGGGGGTTCCGACACCTCCCCCCCCCCTCCCCCCCAACCACTCACAACCCCAGAATCAGGTGACGTATTTCGAAACTTTTACCAAAATAACATTTAGTACTCGATTAGATTCAGCGAAACGCGACCTTCCCTACGCAACTTTTAACAGCTTTAGTGAAGTTATTCTAAAACAGATTAAACTCACACCTACATTTAGGTTACACAAAACAAATAGACAACTTTATAGTTAGAATTGTTAGGGATTTGATATGCAAATGCGTTGGACCGAGCAAAAGTTTTGATCATATTTGAGTCACTGTTCTAAACGAATACTCACGTGTTAGTGTTAGGACTATTAAGTATCTGTGTTGATTACAAACAATAATCGGATAATGTAGGTATTTAATTATGAGTTTACATGAGTTAGTATGTACATGTATATAACATATATTAAAGTAAAACGAAAGACGAAGAATATGAAAAAGGTACGTAGGCAGACAAGAAGGCCTAAGGAAAGCTGTTGAATGCCGTTGAATCACGAACACTAGACTACTATAAGATGGCGGGTGAATGATGAATATGAGTAGTTTCTTCTGTGAGTAATTCATTAGCTGATTAAAATAACAAAACGCATATTTAAAAATTGCTCGAACAGAGCTCTGGACTGAACTAGAAAAATTGTAGAAACAAGCGCCACCCCCCCCCCCCCCTCTAAAAGCTAAACCGCTAGCTTGAAAAATCTGAAAAAAATATGATTGTAGTCCATATGATCAACATAAATGAAAAACTTTAACGGCTTAGATAGCTTTATTATGTGGGTAGATTGCGTATACTTAACTTATCACAAATTCTAATTACTATACTAGATTTTGCTAGAGACTTACTCATGTGTATATTGGAAATCGCGGCACAAAGTGTAGACTACTTTGTTATAATCAAGTTTACGCGACCTAAACACTGAATTTGAGTAAAATGAGACATATATGTATCTGAATTAATACATGTTACACAAAGACTGACACTCCCTCCAGCGAGTGAGGAAATAGTGTGAATATATTTGGAAGTTCATTGAAGCGTTAACCGCTAACGGATATGTATTAGGTTTGTGACTGACTGGTGTGGTTTATAGTTGAATTAACACTCGACAGACACTGGGTTTATCTTATCTATTCAGGAATAAAGCTTTGTATATACTTTACTTTGTAACCTATCTATTCGATTCATCAAAGCTACGTATGTAATAATAATTCGTTTATTTCTGAAATACATTCATAAATTTATAAGTACATTCACTCAATAGTACACACTCAACACTTTCTTGCTGTCACCAGATTAGCTTAAATTTCTAAACTGAATTATCATTAAAACTAGGAGTACCTGTAAACTTTCACGTGATACAGAAATAATTATTTAATTACAAGTAAAATTAATTAAAACGTGTTAAAAACAAGAAGTTCAACGGCGAAATGGATGTGTTCGTTAACTCAACTTTCTCATAATACGTAACTTTATGGTGACCTGTTATTGACGTAAGAGCAACAATAAGATTACTAGCAATATAATGGTGTATTTAATATCATTGCACCAAGCCCAACATGCTTCATTAATACAGAAGATTCTTAATAGGCTGCTGTGTTGCAGTGTCTACTTTTCATCAAGTAAGTCATTTTGACAGGCCCTTAAATTATAAATTCCTACACTTAACACAATATATCCTTATTTCATCCATCACTTATTCTGACTTGTTCTAAAATCAGGTAGGCGTAACTGTTCCCTACCTCACTGTCGTTATATGAATATAATATACTTCATTTGTAATGAAAAATAAAATGGTGTAAACATTAAGTGTACAAAATTAATTGTTTACAAAATTACGTATGTGTAAATTTAATGACTTTCCATTACAGTTCCATCACAATTTCATATGACATATTTTGGAATCGCGAAATGAATTTTATTCAAAGGGATATTTTTACACATTACTTAAAATTTTATCCGTTTTTCTCTGGCTAGTCTTGCTTGGACCGGCAAGAGGACCCGACGATGAAGACCACCGATGTTTTGAAGAAAATGGCTAGCTGCCGAACGATGTGAACTTAATTTTCTTTTTTTTAAAAGACAACTCCCGCATTAGTAAGTCGCGGGGGACTTAACAAACATACATGAAACGGACACAAAAAGACTCAGAACAACAAATTCTGAATCATGTTATTCTACTTAAGCCACTATAGATAGTCCGAATTGTTTTTGACTAAAACCTACACACTATTAAGATTTTAAATAATGTAAACACTAAATAAATTCTTACATCACTGCAGATTTGCAGAACGTGTAGAAGTTACAGAGTCGCAAGTTGCAGACTGTCTGAACATTGCTCAGATACAATTTCATAATTAAAATGGGTTCAACATACATATTATAAGTACAGCTGCACTATGTTTTATGAGAGATTAGCTTTCGCTCGCATCTTCGCCCGTGTTATCATTAGCCTTTGACCTATCTTAAGAATAAAATAATCTCCATTCCAAATTTCATTGAATTTAGCAAAGATTCAGCCGTGAAAGTTTAATGGATAGACACTCTGTCCGCTTATATATTATGCTTCTGAATTTATACTATTAGTACGCATAGGGTAAGAAGAACTACGTTTGAAGTACTTTTAATATCTGCTGTATCTTAATGTGTCCTAAAAAATAAGCCGATAACGCTTTTCAAAATTTTCAAGAAACATATTACGTATTCATTGGAGATAACTCCAGATGCCATCATCTAGAGTTTTCTCCAATGACTATCTAATTGAGCATACTTTGTTTCCTACACTCAGAGATACTTAGATGCAGACGTTTGTAACTTCTTTTTTGGGGGCACCCTATCGGTTACTCTATAACATTCTTGAAAGTAGTAAGGCCCTTTCCTGATTTAAGGGAGCTGAAAATATCAAATCATTGGTTTAAAATATTTCTTTAATCCGACTAGCTTCAAATAGACAATATATTATTGCTGATATTTCTTTAGGGGCACTACGTGCCTCCACGTACCCCATAAAGGTTCTGCTTAGATGAATATTCAGTCTTAATGTATGCTTAGTTCCACCACCATCCTCAGCCATCATTGCTATTTTTTTCTGTAGCTACGTGTTTTCGCAATGGTGTGGGTCACCATACTGCATTATATATATTCACATTGAGGATGGTGATCACCTATATTGGATTCCCCTCATGCTTTCCATCAGGCTAGCCACTTTGGCAGCCTCATCTATAAGAAAATCAAAAAGCAAGATGCTTTGTACCACAGATAGCTGATATTATTACTATTATGATTGATAAAAACGTCCATAGACAAGCAAGAAGACTTATCATTTTCAACCATAGTATATAACAATTTATTCATAAATAGATTCATTTTATTCGTATGTTAGCCGATTAGAAAAATACCTAGAAACACTGTATATAATTTTATATGACTTAATACATGTCTATGGTACAAAATAATTTTCTACCTATAATCCTTACAATGTCCCACAAAGTAGTAACTCGCATTAAGTCGTTAGGAAATGAACTTCAATTACTGCGGGGTGGTATAAAGTTGAAATTTTAATGTCACAATGTTGTGATATACCTTCAAAAACCTAATGGTTCTCCTCGCTTTATCATGCAACTAAGGAATACGACGGGTAATTACGAAATATAGTTTAGATAACAAAGCAAATTGTATATAGCAGAGCAAATAAGACTTTATAGAATTTGAACTGCTAAGTGCTTAGTTATAACATCTCTCATATGAGGAGAGTCTACTGTCGTTTGACGGCATCTCTGTGTACTCATACTTACTTAATTTTCTTTGCATATTCATATCTTTTATCTATTCTTTATTTTTTTTAAAAGACAATTCCTGCACTAGGAATATAATCCTGTGTCGCGAGGGACTTTACAAACGTACAAAAAACGGACACAAAGAACACCCAGACTCAGAATAACAATCTGTGGAACACGCAAATAGTTATCCCGAATAGGATTTGATACCACAACACTTGGCGCAGTAGAAAGCGGCATGTCGACCGGTGAAACCACTAGGTCAACCGTGCAGTCAATTATTCATAATGAATCTTCCATTACTATAGCTTAAGTTCCTTCCCTCCTTCCTGTAAAGTTTATTTAAGGTCGGCTACTAGTTCAACGGAATCAAAATTACCAAATGACCACTCTGATCGATTGCCTACATTTGAAGACTCCTTGATTTCCTAACTACTGCAGGTACAGAGGAGTTGGTAAATTTCCTAAGAAATATAAGCAAAAGGAACCACCACAACGGATCACGACAGCGCCTGATAGATCGCGCTAACGTTGTTGTACAAAACGTCGCGTGCGGTTAACATATTTATCACTCGGATAAGGAACGCTGCCTTAAATTATTCTGCACTGCAATAGGGGCAGAATTTTGCTGCTTTGCTCTTTAGGCAAATTCCAGGCCGAATGTGTAAATCATTACGATGTATATGCTTTAGAAATAAATAAATATTTCTGACATCTTACACAACACCATCTAGTCCCAATCTAAGCAGAGCATGTATTATGTGTACTAGACAACTGATATAAATACATAAACATACTTTTTTTGTAAATACATACATATTATACATAGAAAACACCGAATCCCCCAAAAAAACATTTGTGAATCACACAATATTTCTTTTAAAAAGCGAATACTTAAGAATAGGCACACTCGTCTGTATGCCAGTTATCGCAATAATAATAGTGTATATGTCGTAAATTTCCATTAAAATCCTTTTAGTAATTTTGGGTAAAAGAGTAACAACATACATCTATCCTTACAAACACTCACACTCTAATAAAAGACGGATTTGTAGTACTTCTAAAATATGTAGGTTTATGAACAAAAACAAAAGGGGTGTCCAAAAAAACGCCCATCCTCGGCTCACGGTTTTGTTATTTTACGCTCATCACACGGCAACACTATATTTTCTTGGTTAAAAGTAACCCATGAGTTACAATACGAAGTCAGCTACCTCTATTTTAAAGATGGGCCACACACTCACAAACTTTCACCTTTATTATATGTATTAGTTAGATTTACACCAAAATTATTTAGGTCGTGAAATATACTGATTTCTATTTTGCATGCTTTATTTCTTGCTGATTTATTTCATTTCTAAATTTGCCTTAACCAAGACGCAGAGTATTTTTATTGATGAAGCTTTTCATTTTGTTTCAATCCGTTCATTTTGATTTTAACGAATACACAAAAATAATGTAATTTCTAAGATAGACTCTTAGAAATTACATAATTATATGAGTCTATTTTTTTGGGGTTCCGAAGTTTATGACTCGGAACCTTTACAGATTCGTCATGTCATGTTAGTGCTAGAAAGATGCAACTTTGCATGAATATGTGTTGAAAATGATATCATTTTAGGATGGTCTTCTGTGAAAGTTTAGCACCGCCATGGTCGATCTAGTTCGTTCCTGATGATAAATGCGTGGTAAGTACGACTGCTACGTTTCATTTAGTTCAGTTAGAGCTCTTTAAATATTATGATTATACATACTAGCTGATGCCCGCGGCTCCGCTCGCGTTCTAGAAGTATGACATATAGATGTTGGCCTATTCTCAGACCTAACCGATATATACACGAAATTTCATCGAAATTGGTCCAGTCGCTTTGGAGGAGTATGGTAACTAACATTGTGACACGAGAATTTTAAATTGTTTGCGTTCGCTACAGTTATTGAGAAAAAAATAAAATAATCTAACGAAGTGAACTATCTAATTTTATAATTATCTCACAAACAATATCGATTTAAAAGAAATTACCTAGTTGTTGATTTTTACGATATTGTAGGCAAAACTGCGGCCATCAAGCAATGAAATGTAAAAGTGAAAGACGGCAGTTAATATGATTATTGTAAAATCATAGATATTGTTTATAGTATTTCAAGAAAATGGATATCTGTGTATAATTTAACAAAACAGATACTTTTCACGACAATTTAAATCTGAGTTTTTCAACACAGAACTTAAATAGATACTTCCACAATAACTTGTTCTACACAATTCAACACCCACGATGATGGTTAATAGAAGATTACTAGTTATATGGAGCTAATCCTCGACTCGTAAGAAGCACACAATACCAACAACATAATACCTAAACAACAAAATAAGAACCATATAACAGAAGCTTACTGAAGACTTAAGAACGCTTTCAATTAGTTTGCTGCTTGCAATGGAATAGTGGCGTATTCAGCGAACTGCTTCTTGAATCATTCGCTAAGCCCCAATTAATTCTAAGTCTCGAAGCAAATTAATAGTTTATTTGCAAAATACTCGTGTATTTGAAGACAGTATTGAATGAATCCCTGATAGAGATTATGTAAAATCTTATCTCATGCAAATGTTCTAGTTTTTAAATGTATAAAAAATGAAAATAGACTGTATTTTATCGTAGAAATAAAAATACAAAGTGGAAAAATGGGGGCTTAAATTCGAATGCGAAATTAGTGCCTAGTGGTTAGTGATCCCGACTATTAAATCAAAGATCGTTTGTTAGATTCCTACCGAGATCAAAAACCTACATGATGATGAACACAATCAGTTTTTTTACCTAGACATGATTTATATACAAATTTAATTGGAGTATCTGTTTGTAATATCAAAATAAAAGTTTTTACTTAATACGTATGAGAGTACATGTGCACAGTACTTTCATCATAAAATCCTTTTTTGAATTTTTGCCTCTCTGTCTAATTATCTCTAGTACAGATGAACCGATTTTAATGAAACTTTCACTGGCAGACAGCTAATCTAGCTAAAGGTACGCTGATATCAACACGAATGGTCCAGCTTGACCGGGGCTGTACTCTCACACAGAAGACCATCCTAATAATGACAGCATTCTTGCTGTTGTATTTCGTTGGCGGTGAGACCAGAGGCCTAATCATTGTGCATCAGTCCGGCGCGGAGAATGGTTCAGAAACATCTGACCAGGCTGCAACGGTATTCTACTTAAGCTTTCCATCAGGCAGGGTAGAGTGACTTTGGTAGGCTTAAATATAAAAAAGGAAATTAGGCTACTTTTTGAAACAAATTTCGTCAGGCGGCGTTACGCACGGTCGTCTTTGCAAAGCAGCAAGTACGACCGCAGGTAAGACCGCGCATTTCAGCTTGCTAAAATTAAAAAAGAGAAAATAATAACTATGGTAAACTGTATATGTCGGGAACATTATAAACAAACAAATGTTTACTATACACTAATGTGTTTCTCTAGCCATCTTCCTACACTTCAGTGTAAAAGTAAGAAGTGCTTCTTACAAAGTACACAGCACACTTCGCGATTACGCGTTTCAAAGGACTTCTAAAGGAACTCTTATCTGACACTGTAACTGCAATTTTTTGCCCTTATCATATTCCAGTGAAATGGTTTGAAAATTACTTTTTAGATTCCGTTCCTGTGTGTGATATTAAAATTTAAATGTGTAAAATTTAAATTTAATAGCAACTAACAAACGAACATTTAAGATAATGTTTTATTTTGTATTGTAAAGTTTTTTATATATAAGTATAAGCCCATCAAAGTGACTCAACTCTGCTTATTGGAAAACATGAGTAGAATACAAGAGCAGGGGTCAGAATCCTCGAAAGTCTTTACCAAATTATGGAACTGGAACCGCTGCAAAATCAATAAATTCAATTTTCATCATTGTCATTCTTTCATCATGTAGAATTAATTTGAATTGATGATTCTATCCAAGGCGCTCAAAGTCAAGTTGCCCTAGGTAAGCCAAGACAGTGCGGTCATAACCTAGATGTGGCCGTTGGTTACCGTGACCGATAATGGTATGATACCATGAGCGTCGTGTTTTGGAGTTCAAGTTAAGCAGTCGGTCCCGGTTGCCTTCATAGGATAACAGTCGTGAAGCTTAGTTGGAGGCTTTCGGCTGGTTCAAAACATTCAAGGGCTAAATAACGTAGCCACAACGTTGTCGTGCCAGTCCCCAGTCCAAACTTGGCCAGCATGGGGACGTATGGCCTTAATACCCTACTCAGAGGAGAGCCGAGCCAGGTAATATTATTTTAGAAATTTGATAGATAGTAGATTATGATTTTATTATATTAAAATATGCGTGTACCATAGTACTAAACTGTAAGCTTACTTTCAATAAAAGTATTATAATATATGTATTAGAACACCACCCATACCACGGTGTACCCAAAATCGAATCCTTCATTATCCGTCCAAAGGTTGTCTGGAAGAAATCGCCCTGAGCGATAAGACCGCCTATTGTAATAAAACAATGTTAAATTATATTTTTATCTATATACAAAATTTGTTACCTTATTGGTGTATAATACAGTTACAAATAAATAAATAAAAATAACTCGCGAAATTATGCTCGTGAAATTATACTGTTTGCTTGAAATACTTATCTAAATTCTACAATAAATCGCTATTCATTATTTTTAAAGAAAAGCATTCCATTACGTTATTTACAGGCACTTATTTTAGAGTTTTATGTTATTATAACAATAAACTATAACTAAACCCTAAGTAAGAGTAGGTTACCTCTATGTCTAAACGTGTAGCATTTTATACCCAAAATTCAGTTAACTGAAAAATAATTAAATTTTCTTAATTACACCTTGAAGTTACTGAACTCAATTAATGCAACACGCGCGTGCCTAACTCAAGTGCTCAGTATTCCAGCGCAGCTGTCGAAATACTCAACACAAACTGTTCGCACCTCCACGAACTGTATCGTTCGTAAACTCTTACACTTTGTCTAATATAAATTCACGACGCCGCGAGAATGTTTAGGAAATGTGCCAGCAGATTGAAACGTTATGTCGCAGTATTAGCTCCGAAATGCTCTTACAATGTATTTTATTATTTTATATTTCGCGGGAGAGAGAACTTGAATACGTATGGAACAATATGCGCATTTTCCTCAAGGAAATACACATTGGGTCTATTTGAAGTTGTATTTACACTCCTCACGCTATGGGTCTATTGAAATATAAAAATACCATGTAATATTAAGAACTCTAATGTATTATTTCGTCGAATAAACTTGGTTTTGAAATAACTTCGTAACACGTACGTGTTGCTAACTAAAGGCTTTATTCTCTCCTAGGATTGATTAATTATACTGTGATACGCGTACTCATCACCTCTGTACACCCACCTTCCTCTGCTAATAGAAGATCTCCCTCCAAAGGTACGAACCATCCTAGTCTTGTACAGTCTGCATCCATCTGCTCCCAGTCGTTTCCTCAAGTCGGCGGTCTATCCTGCTACAGTAAATGTTACTACGTCACCAAGGTTACTGAGGTAGTGCCGTATGCCTAACCGTGGTCTTCACTCTAACACTTATCGGCTTCAGCTACCATCACTCATGGCAACATGGCCAGCCAACACTTCAGCGTGCTGATTCTCCGTAACATAGACCACTATAATTTCTGCGTGTTTTTTATCCAAATATACTTAAAACTTGACTACCTCGTTGGTCTAATGGTTAGCGTATGCAACTGCTTATCAAGAGGGGTCGGTTTCAAATCCCGAGTAAAATATTCGTTTAACTTCAAAATTCAGTATACCAGGTATTTTATAAGCTGCTATCACAACTAGTTTTATATTCCTCCGCACATACAACAATGGTATACCTGTTAATGATAAGGAATACCTCATACCAAAAATACTTATAGCATAAGGGATTTCCCCAGTGACACGTTGACCTTTCAAAAACTTCCCGTACGGCCTACTTAAAAATGGCTTAGTTCTGTTACCTGGCCTTAAATAAATATACAGTCATTCTCATCTGCGGAACCTTTTCTCGAACTAGACTGGGGTCAGTTTTCTGTCTATTGTCTTTCATATATTGATGTCCTCATCATCATCATCAATAGCCGTTATTTGCTGGACATAGGTCTCATTTTAGAAAACAGGTTTTAGTGATTTTGACAGCCATTAGACCACAGACTAAGTACTAGACAATATTCATGTTCCATCCATCCACAGATTGTTGTCGGTACTTTAAGGTCTTCCCATACCCAAAACGATTTCCACAGATGTTTGTATGTTAAACGGCATCGATAGCGATAGCTTAACGCGTTCCCCGAGGTATTAAGGGATGTGTCAACTTTGCAGTGTGGTAAGTTTAATCCCTCGATTGCCACTAAACCAGTTGCCTTGTTTCCAAATCACTGTTATTATTTTACATCATCATTTTTACTTTAGTTTTCCCTAAAACTAACAGAGCTACAATATATTTTATACTACACCTGATCGGAACAGTAGTCAATATTCCTTGAAAATGAAAAGAGAACTTAGTCTTTTCCTTCACCTGAATAAGCGGGAGGAAAAAATGTATGAAAATCCATTTACGTGTTTTAGCGGGAGAGAAAGTTGTATGAATTTTCATTTCTCATGGGTTATCTTATCTATGGCGCGCACCTGCCCAAGGAGTTTTCATATAATTTAAATATGGAATCTCCGTGCCACTGACATCCTTTTGTGAAGAATAAAAAAAAACAAAAGAAGCGCGAAATATTGGTCAAATTCTAAGCTAAATTGTGTCTTATATGGTGTCTTACGTTTTGATTTTATTTTGAAAATATTTTTATGTTCGTCACAGGTGTAGTATAAAGTACTGTGTAGCACTCGGGTGAAAGTCCCATTCCTCGGAACATTTAAAGTATTTATAAAATAAAACCAAAACGTAAGACACCATGTAAGACACAATTTAGCTTAGAATTTGACATAATATTTATAAATATTTCGTGCTTCTTTTGTTTTTTTTTATTCTTCACAAAAGGATGTCAGTGGCACGGAGATTCCATATTTAAATTATATGAAAACTCTTTGGGCAGGCGCGCGCCATAGATCAGATAACACATGAGAAATGAAAATTCATACAACTTTCTCTCCCGCTAAAACACGTTAGAAATGGATTTTCATACATTTTTTCCTCCCGCTTATTTAGGTCTAGGAAAAGACTAACTTTCTCTTTTCATTTTCAGGGAATAATGAATACTGTTCCGATCAGGTGTAGTATAATGTACTATTATTTTCATGCTAAATACAATCAAATAACTAAGGTAGTAGAGCTACGTTGATTTCAGTAGTGCTACCTGAAGGCGAAACTAAAATGACAGCATTCGTACTGTCGTATTTCGTTGGTAAGTGCGAATAAACAAATATTTTTCGGACGAATAACACGCAACATTATCTGGTCCCATACTAAGCAGAGCTTGTGCTATTTTCCACACATAAAAAAATGGGTACTAGACAACTGAAATAAATACATAAACCTATTTTTTTTTAAATACATACATAAGATAGAAAACATCTAAACTAAACGAAACAAATATTTGCAGATCGTACAAACATTTGGTCAAACCCGGGAATAGAATCCGAGATCTCTGGGTCGCCATGGTGTGGGTCACCATGATGCACTTTCATGAAATATGATGACTACTAGATGCTACTCATGATTTTAATGAAGCAGAATAGTCACTTAGGCAACCCCATGATAAAATTTATTTTATGTATCGAATAATCTTTAATTCCATTACACCACCCTATTTATTTTTCAAAAGTGGAACATAATATATTTACTCCAGTTTCGAAATGCAATAAAGTACAGAATGGTTCCTAGTAATTTCCATAAAACCTGCATTTTATTATAATAGCTGCAATGTAAAATCAATAGCGTCTCTTCGAGCGAATCGGTACATAAACAGACTTCCAAAAAACACTTTGCGAAGTTTCAATTGTCGAAAAGATGTGCCAGCGTCGAGCTGTCTCTGGGGTGGCATAAAATCTACATTGTTTCAAATTCGTTTCAATAAACTTAGCACTTAACTGAATATCATCATAAAAATAACTGGAGTTATACACTTTTGATTCCTATATTTTATTAAATAATAACCCCGCGATATTACCAACGTATTCAACCCTACTAATATTATAAATGCAAAAGTAACATAGACTACTTTTACTGATATACACGTGGGCGGAGCCGCGGGAAAAAGCTAGTTCATTATAATTTTCTTTTCGCGTAAAGTTAATAAAATCAGATATCTGGCAGTGAAAGTTAAATCAAAATCGGTACAATCGTTAAAGGGATTTTCCGGAATATACCGACAAATTTTAAAAAAATGGTAAGTAAACCTTGCATATGCACTTAATGCCAAGTTAATTTGAAATTACAAAGAGACATTTTAATTACATTTAAAATAGATCTATGAATATAATGAATATAAATATATATATATATATATATATATATATATATATATATATCTCGCCCCGGCTTTGCACGGGTAGATATCGGTATTTAAAAACATTTTAATTTTACAAATACGAACATACTGACAGACGCGGCAGAAGGCTTTGTTTTATAATATATAGTGATTAATAGCTCAAACGATTTTATTCAATTTTAAGCCAACATTGTGCCAAAAGAGAGATACAATACAATTATAGAGTTATACAAAGTATATCGAATCATCCAACTTGTTTAATCTGTAACATTTTTAATATATATATACTTTCTATCCCATACTAATACTATTATTATTAACTCAAAAAATAACTCTATATGATTATCTGTTACGCTTTCACGGCTAAACCACTGCATCAAAAACAATGTCGTTCGGCTCCCTACGATATGGTTGAACTGGACGATGGCTGGTGCATGGGTCATGCTCGTGATACGGGCGCTGCCAGTCGGGGCTGGTCATCTCACAACTTCTATTTATTGTTTAATTGTTTTTGGACACTACATGTGTAAATATCAGCATCGTTACATTGTCCTCACATTTAATAAAATGCCTTAAACAATGTAACCAAAAATTGTAAAAACAATGTTGGAAAAGACTGTCCATGGAGTTTCTTGTCTGTTCTTCTCCATAGGATCTACGAATTGGAACAGACGATTAGCTTCACGACTGACTACTGACTGACTACTTGACGTTTCAAAAGTGCCGTTGTATGGTTTATTTGAAATAAAATGGTTTGATTTGAATGTGAAGAAGGATATAGGCGACGAGACGTACATACGTTTACGATGTTAATCAGATCTCCAGGTGTAATTTATATGTATCCGTGGGGATTTCTGCACGAAAAAAAGGTGTATTTTATATATAACTAGCTTTTGACCGCGACTCTGCCCAAGCATTCGACTATATTTTACTTTACACAATACTAAATGTAAAAGCCCTTCGATTCTCTTTGAATTACATTATTTTGCCCACTCAGCGTTGAGAGACGTCATTCCAATACATTTGCTAGTCTTCTAATAAGGTTTATGATTGTATAATGCAACTTGGATAAGGGGTACATAGATTCAATGAGATAGGCACCCTTCTACCGTGTCGTAAGCGTTTAAACAGATACATTAACAAAGAATAACCTATCACTGTTTTATATCACTGTTTTACATTATAAACATTTACTACCTAACAATAACGTGACGAGCAGCATTGAGAATAATCATTATGTTTCCCTTTGTATTGTCAGCAAAATCCTTTTCATAAAAAATGTTTTTCATTCTCAGACTTTTCAATAATATTTATGAATACAGGTGTAACAGAACATGAAATATGAATGAATCAGTAAAAAAATCATTTCAGTACTTTATAGAAAAAAGCTCATCAGAGATATCCATCGATGTATATATCAATGTTGCTTTTTCACGTTCGTTTAAAAGCCATTAATGGACCATTACATGTGTTATTTCTACGTCGAACGCATAATGAAAAAATAATTGAGTTTAGCTCGCATTCCGCTTCAAGCAACTCACTATAGCTTGCCGGCTGAGGATTTTAATAATTCCACAGATGTCAAATTAAAAACAGATCAACTTTATAAAAAGATTCAGGACGGCATGTTAAAGAAAATTGTAGGGATTTCATTGGAAATATTATTATTACATTATGAATGGTATTTTTTAGGTTTCCCTGTTTTCCAAATATGATTTTAACAACGCTAGGTTTTTGTTCTGGATTTGTTATTGATTTGATGTGGGTAGTTTCATATTGATATGTTAGTATTGAATAAAAGACATAGGATATCATTTATTGTTACCACATCAGATTAGCAAATTTCAATGGTCTACTACTGGACATAAGCTTTTCTTTTGAAAATAAGTTTTGTCTATTATATTACGCTAGCCAGACGGGTTGATGTAGGATTTGTTTCAAGTTTTACCTTCTTTTTTTGCAGTGATATTGTACTGCATAGTTTGTTCCTTTACTTATCTCTTAAGACACACATGGGACGAATAAGGGTGGTAATATTGTATCTATTGTTAATCCATCACCAAACATTATTATGAACACAAAGTCAAAACCAAAATGAAGTACAACATAACACAGCAAAGCATGATATTAGAAGTTTCTTTTTAAAATCAAAGCCCATATTAAGAATACATTCCTGTGTCGCGGAGTACTTTTAAAAAATACAAGAAACGGACACAGAGAACACCAAAATCTGAATAACAATTTTTTTCCCGTGTAGGATTTGAACCCACAACACTTAGCCCAGTAGAAAGCGGCGTGGCGACCGCTTAAGCCACTAGTCCAACCGTGCAGTCACAGTACATTCTAACCAGTACCAAATTTAATACATTAATTAGATGTTTCTCTCATTAGTACAATAAGCTGGAGCTGTGGTAATATAAACCCTTTTCATAGTACAGGGGCAAATGGGATTACGGATTATTCGATGATAAGTGAGTAATGCGGTCTATGTAACATGTCACTCAATTCGATAATAGTTAACTTGACAACATGTCACTCAATTCTAAGGTTAAAGTTAACTATTATAATTATAAACCTTTTAATTTTTGATGCACGAAATTAACAAAAGTATGTTAGTTTAATTTTCTTATACCACCGAAATATTCAGTAACACGAACGGATGGATTTATTCTGTAGATAGTACATAGATTAATCGAACTTTTACTCCATTTGAAGTGTACAATAAGTAAATTTATATTTAGAAGGATAAGAGATATGATAGTGGAAAACAGTATTTTGTTGATAAAATATAGAACCACAAAGTTTTTATTGTAAATAAACTGAAGCTATCTCTCTGAAAACATTGTAGATAAAATGAATTCCAGATTTCAAAATACACAAAGTTTTACTGATTCTATTATATATGCGTTTTTTGAACCTGAACCTAACATTGTAATAATGTATTTACATAAAAGAAAGAAAATTATTTTTGTTCATCTTCAACAACCTCCAGTAGGCCATTGCTGAACTCTTCTTATGAAGGTAATTTCGGCCTACAAATACAACAGGCTGGTGTGCTATGTTTGTATTCCGAAATGACCAAGACGGGTTAGTATGGAGTATACTTCAAGAAGAACTCCAATTTCATTGAAGAGATCTCTGAAATAAACTACATACTAACCCGTAGTATGGAGTTTATTTCAGAGATTTCTTCTCTCTCTGCAGTGTTGTAACAAAGTTTCGTAGGTTGCAGCAGTCGGCAACAAAATTATTATTATTACTGATTTTACATCATTTACCTACTGATATTTCATATTCTCTTATTTTCTTAACCTCTCATTATAACACAATATACTTACATTACCTGGGTGACCGAGCTTTGCTCGGCTATCTTATTTATTGTTTAACCACGCCTACTATTCCCTTAAGTAGATATAGTTTTGCTGTGTTGAAGTACTAACGACCAACTAAAGAAGTGTTACTGTTAAATCACTGATGTACGGGTATAAAAGTACAGTCCTATTTAATAAATTGTTATGGTTGGTTGGTTGGTTTTTCTGGGCGGTTTCCGCACTTAGTCCTAGTTATTGGACCATTGTGCGTGAAAAGTTATTTCCCATTCACTCCAGCCAGCCTAGGTTGGTCCAGAAGGAATGCAGCCTCCGGGGATTACTGCAGGCCTCCCTATACGTTGCCGGTGACTGTAGAATTTGTGCCCGTTGTTCGGCCACACTGCTGCATTCCATGATGACGTGTTGTGGCGTTTCTTCTGCCTCCATGCATCCTCTGCATAGGGGGCTGTCTGTTACTCCTATGGTGTGTAGGTGTTTGTTTAGGAGACAATGTCCGGTTAGGGTTCCTATGATCTTGCGGAGTTACGTGCGGACAAATCTCTGTTCAACCTGATGAGGGTGCGGGCAAGCCTTGTATTGGGAGCTGATACAGCGTTCTTGGTTTGCCGACATCCCTCCTTATTTAGCCACTCTGTCAAGTGAGTTTTCTGGGTTCTTTCGCGCAGCCATGCTTTAATTTGGGCTTGAGGTATGGGTAGCAGTGGTTCTGGACCATGCACTTTCGTGTCTGCTCCCTTCTTTGCCAGCTCGTCTGCGGCATCGTTTCCCAGTGAGTTGCTGTGTCCCTTTATCCATTGCAGAGTCACTCTGTTGGTTGCCGCAATGGTTTGGAGTGCACTATGGCATTCCATTATCAGGACTGAGTTTATTGTGTTGTTACGGAGGGCCTGGAGCACGGAGGCACTATCAGTGACGATTTTGATGTTGGAGTCACTGATGTCTCTGGCAGCAACCGCCTGTGCCGCTCTGGTAATGCCAATACATTCTGCCTGAAAGATTGTATTTAGCTTGTCTGGTGTTGTTGTTATCTTGATGTTTAGGTCGTCTGAGAAGACACCAGCTCCAGTACCTGTGCTGGTTTTGGAGCCGTCGGTGTAGATCCTGACTTCCCCAGTGCCAGAGTAGTCATTTTTCTCTGCGGAAAGCTGGATGTCGTATCTTCAATCAAAGATGTGTTGCCCCAACATCTTGTCCATAGGCGCCTCAAGGAGCGGATTTTCCTTGATGCATATTTGGAGAATGTTGGAGTGTTTTGTTGTTACATTTGATTTCCATATGCCCAGAGATCTTAACCTCAGGGCTGCCGCCTTTGCCTCTTCCTGTATCACCAGGTCTAGTGGTCTTAGGTTCAGGAGATACTCTAATGCGGCTGATGGAGTTGTTCTCATGCATCCTGTTGTTGCCAAGCTTGCCAGGCGTTGTAAGCTTTGGAGCTTGGATTTTACTGTGCTCATTTGTGTCCTGGGCCACCACACAATTGAGCCGTAGGTTATTGAGGGCCTGATTACTGCTGTGTATAACCAAAGGGTGATCTTTGGGTTAAGACCCCATCTCTTACCAACTATTCTTCTACACTGATTAAAAGCAATACAGGCCTTCTTTGTTTTGGATTCGATATGACTCGCCCAATTTAGTTTATCGTCAAGGATTACGCCCAGGTATTTCACTTGTCTAGATAGGGAGAGTTTTGTTTTAAATAATTTTGGTAGTTGTAGTTCTGGTAACTTCCGCTTGTTGGTGAAAAGGATAAGTTCTGTTTTTTTCGGGTTTACTGACAGATAATGTTCGTCACACCATTTTTCCACAATCTGAAAGGCTGAGGTCATGACTTTGCATAGGACGTTCTCAGCGTTTCCACTTATCAGAATTGCTAGGTCATCAGCATAACCAATAGTAGTATATCCTCTATCGTTTAGTCTCTTTAGGAGACTATCGACTACTATGTTACAGAGAAGTGGCGAAAGGACCCCCCCTTGGGGGCATCCTCTAACCACCTTCGCTCGTGTGGTAGTGTCCCCCACTATCCGAACCGCCCTTTTGCCGACCAGTTCGGTGATCCATCCTCTGGTGACTTGATCCACGTTGTATTTTCTTAGGGCGTGGTTTATGCTGTTGTGCATAGTTTTGTCAAACGCCCCTTCTATATCTATGAAGGCTGCGAGTGTTGAAGATTTGGTCGTGATTGCCGACTCTATTTTGTGGACCACTGCGTGTAGTGCCGACTCTGTTGATCTGCCTTTCCTAAAGGCATGTTGTTGTGGATGTAGCGGGATATTTTCAAGTGCTCCATCTCTAAGATGTCGGTCCACCAGCCTTTCTAATGTTTTCAGAAGGAAGGATGTCAGACTGATTGGTCTGAAGGATTTGGCTTGTGTATAGTCATCTTTTCCCGGTTTTGGTAAGAAGACCACTTTTGCCTCTCTCCATTGTTTCGGAATGTATTTGAAAGCCAGGCAGGCTCTGTAGATCGGTGTCAGATGTCTAACTGCCTGGTTTAGTTGCCATTGAAGTAGCGCCGGGAAGATACCGTCTAGCCCTGCTGACTTGAACGGTTTAAAGCTTTTCAGGGCCCATTCTGTCTTTTCCGCCGTTACTATTGTTTTTGCCATGTGCCATTCTTGGTTTGTTGGTATGTCGTAGTGCTCGTTTAGCCACCCAGGGTCGGGCGCTGGTTTGCTGCCTGGGAAGTGGGTTTCTAGTAGCACTGTGTTTGCTTCTTCTTCTATTGTTGTATAGGTGCCGTCATCCTTTTTCAGGGACCCCAGAAGGTTCGTGTTGTCTTTTGACAGAACCTTCTTAAGTCTGGCAGCTTTATTTGTTGAGTTTACACTGCTGCAGAAGCTGCGGAAGCCTTCTCTACTCCAATATCTGATTCGCTTCTTGTAGTGTTTTTGTGCTGTTTTGTAGTTTTCCCAGTCCTCTTCGGTTCTGGTGTTTTTCGCTCGATTAAAAAGTGTCCTGAGTTCTTTGCGTAATCTTTCGAGTTCCGGCCCCCACCAGGAACTCTTACTCAGGCCTTTAGGGGCGATGGTAGGGCACGTCAGTTCATAATTTTTGAGAAGTGTTGAGGTGAAGAACTGTACGCTTGTCTCTATGTTGTTTGTGTCGGACATTTTGTCCTCGATTTGTGTCGTACTCAAAGCTTTGGACGACAGTTCAATATACCTTGCTATATCTGTTTTACGGGGGTTTCGATATGGGACAAGGTCTGTATGTCTGTGTTTTAGGTTAAAACAAACTCTACGGTGGTCGGCGAAGGAAGGCTCGTTAGACACGTGCCAACCCTCAATGAGATCGGCCGCCGCGTGTGTTGCCAGTGTGATGTCAATGATCGTTTGGTACCTAGAGCTAACGAATGTGGGCTCTGTGCCAACGTTCATGATGTTGAGGTTAGTTTGGAGTAAGAATTCAGTAAGTAACTCACCCCTTCTGTTTGTGTCCTTACTTCCCCACAGTGAGTGATGTGCGTTGCAGTCAGCCGCTACTATCAGCTCCCATTTGTGGTCGTCGCAGTATTGCACCAGCTCGGTCAGCTCCTTCGGAGGTATTTCACCGTCGTTCGGCATGTAGACCGAGGCTAGTACGAGGACTGTTTGGTTTTCTGTAGGGATCGTCACGGCTGTGAGGTCTCTAGAACAGAACTGGTTAAGCATAGTTGTTTTTATAGACTTCGGCATAAAGATGCATGTCCTTGGTTTTTCAACGGATGTGTCAAGAAGTAACTTACCGCCGATGTTGTTCAGACCGCATATCCTGTTTTTTCTGATCCATGGTTCTTGGATCAGAGCGACGGTGTTGTTGTTTGCCTCCAGCACCCTGCGTAGGGTGGCCGCCGCTATTTGTTTGTGCTGGAGGTTGGTTTGGATGACTGCAGTGTTAGGGACTACGTAGGACGCCATCTTCGTCACTTACGCAGTCCTCCGAGTTTTGGCTGTCGTCCAATTCCATCTCGCTCGTACCCGGTTGGGGAGCTGAGGTGGTTGGTGTAGTGGTCGCAGTGCCTTGGTGCTGCGTTGCACCGGCTTCTGCGGTTGTCAAGTCGGCCGTTGTTTGCTCGTCCGATGAAAAGAAGCGGATGTATCCACTTCCAGTCATGTGCGCAACACGGCGGTCTCTGTCCAGTATTGTCTGTTTTTGGTCTTCAGGGATCCCAAGAATTAGGTGGACTACCTTCTCCTTGGAATTACCCTCCTTGTCGTCGACAGTCATGTGGTAGCATTGCCAGGTGTCAACTTTGTACCACGGGTTTTGGGCACAAAGGACCCTGTGCAATGTGGTCGCGTCAGTTATGCGGGTGTGAAGCAGAAGCCCAGCTCTGAGCTTCCTCTTCACATCCGACATCCTAATCACTGTCAACGTCGTGTTCGGTACAGGTGATGTCATAGTTTTCGTCATGTTGTCAATCCATTTGAGCGCGTTTTCGTCCTCACACCACATCGCTAGGACTCCTTCAAATAAGAAGGGTCGACCGCGGAAAGATGGAGCTAGCGCCCCCGAAGACTGCGGCGTCAGAACACACTGCAGGATCGCATCGTCGATGGTCTCCCTCAGTTGTTCCGCCTGCTCGCTGGAGAGGTCTCTAGGCGGGACGGTGGTGATCGCTATTCGCAGATGCGATTTGCACGCATCCGCGTAGCCCACTGTCCGCTTTGATTTCGCCTCGGTTTTCGCGCGCTTGGCATCCCCCCTCGGGGACTGCGTGTCGTCCAGACGCGGTCGCTTCGTTGAAGCTTGCACGCCCGAACCACCCGCAACCCCAGGCTGGTCCTTTTCAGGAGCAGTGGGAGCCTGCACAGCGGTCTGCCGAACGCGATGACCTCTCGGTCTTCGTCGTTTTTTTGTGTTGTGTTGTGTTTGTACGTGTGACACTTTGTCAGCCTCCTGTATTTCTACAGGTTCGCGCTGTGTTTCCACTGCTGCGGTGGCCGTCAAAGTGTGTGCATGTCTGATTTTAGGCTGCTGGGCTTCCCTTCTCGCGCGCCGGTTGTGGCGTCTGCGTTTGGTTCGGCCCTGCGCGCCTTGGTGTTTTTGTGTGGCGGCGGCCGACGCCTTAGCAGTTTCCCTTTTGCAAGGGCGCTTGTGGGCGGCCACCGTCCATTGTGTTGGTGCGTGTTCTGCGTGTTCATTTGTGGCTGTGTTTATGGCCTCAGCTAGGCCTGTTAGGTCCAGGCTTGCGCCTTTTCCTGAGTGAGCTTTGTCCCCCCCAGAATACGTGGGACGGACCGAGTCAGACTCGGTGAGGGATTCTGCGCTTGTTTGGCTACCCTCCTGGGGTAATACGGTCTCTTTAAGGTCACTCATTGTTATTGTTGGGCTTTGGTGGGAAATACCAAATAACTCACACACTCTTGCCCAAGGATGTGTGGTACCTTCTTTTTGGGGGTATTTAAGTCCCCATGGCTATGTGGGCCTGGGTGTGGTTTTGCGCCGCCACGGTTCGGCTATGCGGGTATGCGGGTCTGGGTCTGGGAGCGAGGACGGGCCTAAGCCCATCCTCACTCCCAGACCCAGACCCAAGAGTGCGGCCAGAGGTTTTTGTTGTGTCAAATACAGAGGGTATTTGACCAATAACGGGCGGCAACCTCGTGAAGGATAGTCCACTGGCCTTGATTAGGGGATCTCGGCGACCTGCGCTATTCCCTAATCCATTCGCCAAACCCAGCATCGGACAGATACTGGGAGTGGGGGATCATCAAGCAAGAAGAAATTATGTGTCTTGTTTGACCATCCCCCGCCCAATAATAAATTGTTATATTGGTAATGGTACATAAAAGATGCGCGTGAGATGCTTGCGGAGTGTGAACGTATTGTATCGGGATCGGGCCAGCTGACGCGCGTACCCCGTGCCCCCCCCCCCCCATGTCGCCTTGCTCAGCCGGCGGCTCCCGAAGACAGCCGAGAGTAGCCGAACACAACAACGGCTCACGAACAGTTCCTGAAAGAGTAGTATAGATGTCGTAAGCAATGCTAAGAGTAATAAAGTGAAACGTACCAAAACTGGAAAATCTGCGTTTTCCCAAACGTAAGACAAATCTTTATCAATTCTTCACACTCGGGAAACCCTAAATACCAAATTGCATGGAAATCGTTAGAACCGTTTCCTTATATATGATATCATGAAAATAAAAGAAATACTATTTTAGATTAAAGTAATTCCTACAACTTCATAAAAGATACAATGACTCATTCACAATACATAATCAAATTTACCGTCAGTTCGTGTCAGTTGCGGTAAGCGTGTGCCACTCAGACCGCTCCATTTCAATTTTAATTTCCATTATAATACGAGTATATCTGCTATTAACGCTCTATTTCACGGGTGTTAATGATTAGCTGTCTATTACGTCCCTACACTGTGTCAAATCGTTATATACATACCTTATCTGTGCTCAAAGAGGTAGGCAGAGAAAAACCAAATGCTCACGTTTTACTGAATTTAAGTTCCACTTACTTTATGGAGGAAAACTTACAAGGCAATTTACGTCACCCGACTACTTTACCTTAAGGAGAAGAAACGAACGAAAGTAAATAATAAGGTAAGTTAGTATGAGAAAGAGATATTACTAATAAGAATTATTGGGGGGATTAAATTACATACAATATATCTCTTGTAGTGCTATGCTATGCAAACAGTGCTATGGAAAGGGCTATGCTCCGCGTTTCTCTGAGGGATCGTATCAGGAATGAGGTGATCCGTCAGTGAACCAAGGTCACCGACATAGCCCACCGGATTAGCAAGCTGAAGTGACAGTGGGCTGGCCATATTAGCCGCAGAACTGATGACCGTTGAGTCAGAAAAGTTCTGGAGTGGAGACCGCGTCTCGGTAAACATAGTGTAGGACAGGCGAGGTGGAGTGATGACCTGCGTAAGATGGCTTCCAGGAGCTGGATGCGAGAAGCCCAAAATCGATCAGAGTGGTGTGCACTGGGAGAGGCCTATGTCTAGCAGTGGACTGCGATAGGCTGATGATGATGATGATGAAACTGGTAGAGCCACGCTGACCTTGAATAGCAGATCATCCTAAAAATAATAACATTCTTGCTGTCGTACTGCATTGGTAAGTGGGAAACCAGAGGCACAATAATGGAGAGGCATCTCTCTAAGTCGTGATAGTGTAGTTCACCATACTGCTTTGTCTGTACTGACAATGAGGATGGGGGCTACTAATGTTGGATTCTACTCATGCTTTCCATCAGGCTGAGTAAAAATACTTTGGTAGGCTTAAAAATATTTAAAAAAACCTGTAGTGGAATATATAATTGACTATATTTGTTTTAAACTTTCATATTGAGTAACATTTAAATTTAAATCTGCGGGATTGCTACTATGTACCTTTTTGTTAGTGAGTATCCGATATTTCGGCGCTGTTGCAAGCGCCATGATCACGGAGTAACTGAAGATCTTGCGGGTGGGATGTTATTGGCAGACATATCGGTCTACCCTCTTTCGCAGTCTTTTACTACGATCGCCCCCGGTACCACTGTTCATTAACTCACTATTCACTCATAACTGTTTTTGACACACAACACTAACAGTATCTGGTCGTGAAACTATATTTTGTTGATTACGCCGGTTTTTGCTAGATCTCAATCGTACTTAATAAGTTTTCACTCAAAACTGTCTTCACTCCATTCAGAAAAGTGGCACAATGTCTTCGATCCCCAAAAGACAGTTTCCAGTAGCAATCCCGCAGATTTATATTTTTATACAATTGACTATCGCCAGAATATGTGAGACATCTTATTTGTGTTTACTATCATCAACTACCTTTAGTTAGGTTTTAATATTTCAAAATGTCCGTTTTTAGAAAAACATTATGACCTCCAACAGTTAGATGTTTAAAAATTCACGTTAGAAAAGTGTAATTAAATATTTTATGAGTTTATAATTAAAGTTAGTTATGTTTATTATTTTTATATTTTTTTATTTTTGAACTACATCAGCCCAGCACAGACACACCAGGTTTGTTCATTCCTTAATAAAGAGAGGCTCTTCAGAGTGAAGCGACCTGCCGCGTCGTTGTAAAGTGCCATACTCCAGTTGTATAAATATCGCTCGTAGATTTTTTGTACCAAAACGAACCGTACGTAAGTCCTAAGTATATTACCTTCCTACGTCTTGTCGCTTTTCTTTTACCTCCTTAATTTATATCGATAAAAAGAAAAGCGATCTTATACAGTCTCTCAATCGATTTGAATCGATTAATTATTCGCATCGCGCTCTTGATATTGGAATTATTTACGCGTAGAGTCACGTATTTAAATAACGCGACGTTGCGTCTCTGTTGAGCCAATATACTCGTAATATGAAGTGTTGATATGTCGGTATTTGTGACAAGAATCTCATTGAAAGTTATTTGGTGCAAGAATTTTGTTCTGTACTATATTGTATCGATTAAATATCCTAGGAGATTCCTTAATACAACATTTTCTATATTTTCTAAATAGAGCAACACGGTAGGGAGGAGCCATAGGCAGGCATTCCCCTCTTTTTCCATTCCATCCATTTGAGCTTATACTTTGGGCTTAAAATTTTGAGCTTAGAAATATGAAATGGAAGAGATAATAGACAAAAGACGCTATAACTTTATGTTGTTTTTGTTGTTTTTAACCGACTTCAAAAAAGGCACCGACTTTAAACTGGTTTAAGGCAACTAGCATATATTATGATTTTACTTTATTTAAATTATTTGCAAATTAGGTATCAACAAGACACATAATATTTATTTAAGCCAGTCAAATTAAAATAATTTTATATTACACTTTTCAGTGTTCTAGGCAAGGAGTTTGCGTTTGATGTGTTTTTTGAAGTCGGTTTTATTTTAAAAAGTTTTTGTATTAACAAAATATTTTAAACTAGAGCTGAACTGAGCTTAGGAAACTTCTTCCATTTCGAGACAGCTTTATTTTGTGGTAGTTCAACTATTTCGTTGCTATTTTACGACAAATCTAACACAGGTTATCTCTCTGTTCCCTCACTGTCGCAATCCAATAGAAAGGTTATCCGACATGATCGTGGAGAGACCTCTTGATCGGTAGCCCCATTTGTTAACCGATAAACCAACGAGCAAATATAAAACTATTGATAATCGGAGTTATTTTTTAATTTCCGTGCTCAGTTAAGATTGAAATATATAAAAACAAAACAGTTTTTTCCAATAAAAAGCAAATTTAGCATAAAATTGATAACTCACGTGAATGGTATCGACCCAATAAAAACAACATATTTGGACCAAGAGCCCAGATCCGCCAGACCTACGTCATTAGTGCAAAGCTGAAATTTTCTGGATTATTAGTACAATGTCTTGTTAAGATGTATGCGTACCCATTAGCTTCAAAGCGGGGCCGTTTCTGAGGAAGCGCGAAGTAAAGATGGATAAAAACCTTACTTACCTACGTTAAAGGTGCAAAGCTAGTATTTAGATATTTTATCAAGAATATTATTTAAAATTAAAATTCATTATTGCCAGACACTTTCCGTGGGCCATTACTTCTGCCAGACGTCTTGAAAGTTGTGAAAAAAATAGGTAAACTACGTTACAGTAGCAAACCTAAATTTTATACATATTATCTAAGGTAGGTACTATTTTAAGACCCTTTGTATGCGGCCAGACCAATCCGAAGGGCCAATCATCCCCCCAGACACCTTAAAAATATTTGTAGTAATTAGGAAGCTGAGGTATATCATCTTTGGTATTATTTCAAGAATAGAATTGTAAAATATTAAATGGTTTTTACACGCTTTTTATTAGCTTCACCTGTATGTTTGTTTGTTTGTACCAACTCCTTTGGGTGCGATTTTAACCCACTTTAAACGGCCAGATTTTGTTCAAACTTTGTAGATTTATCGGGGACCAATGACAATACACTAATATGAAAAAAAAAACTAAAAAATCTTTAAACAAATTAGTATTTTTCTAAAAGATTAGTTTTAAAAAAGTAAACAAATAGGCTTTTAACCTAAAAATAGAAAATAATTTCAATGTAAAAAGCGTAGGGCGACGTTACTGAAATATTGTCAGAAAGCACCCCACGTTTTTGTGGGCCCAAGTGGGTCAAAATTGCACCCGAAGGAGTTGGTTACAAACAAACAAACATACAGGTGAAGCTAATAAAAAGCGTGTAAAAACCATTTAATATTTTACAATTCTATTCTTGAAATAATACCAAAGATGATATACCTCAGCTTCCTAATTACTACAAATATTTTAAGGTGTCTGGGGGGATGATTGGCCCTTCGGATTGGTCTGGCCGCATACAAAGGGTCTTAAAATAGTACCTACCTTAGATAATATGTATAAAATTTAGGTTTGCTACTGTAACATAGTTTACCTAATTTTTTCACAACTTTCAACACGTCTGGCAGAAGTAATGGCCCACGGAAAGTGTCTGGCAGTAATGAATTTTAATTTTAAATAATATTCTTAATAAAATATCTAAATACTAGCTTTGCACCTTTAACGTAGGTAAGTAAGGTTTTTATCCATCTTTACTTCGCGCTACCTCAGAAACGGCCCCGCTTTCAAGCTAATGGGTACGCATACATCTTAACAAGACATTGTACTAATAATCCTGAAAATTTCAGCTTTGCACTAATGACGTAGGTCTGGCGGCTCTGGGCTCTTGCTCTATTAGACCTAACCCTGTAACAATGTTATACAAAAACTCAATCATAAGTTGAGCACTCTTATACGAGGACAATAAACCCGTATATATGTACTCACTTATAAGTGTCTCGTTCACCGTCGCTGAACTTTAAGCCTAATATATATGGAAATAAGATTAAAATTTCACAGCCAGATGTTAGGCTTCTCAAAGATATCGCGGTGTTATTAACAAAATACAGCAGGTTGGTATGCTTAATACAAAAATATATTCCTTTGTCTACGTTCTTTTGGTTTGACTACTTTTCCCCTTGGATTTTCTCGTATTATGTTTCTATGACTTTTAGTAGCGCTCCTTGAAAACATCTACTGAAGTTTTTAGGAATAACTTGGAAACTTGACTGCCTTGTTGATCTAGTGGTTAGCGTATGCGGCTGCTGATCAAGAGGTCACGGGTTCGATTCCCAGGTCGGACCAAATGTTTGTGTGATCCACAAATATTTGTTTCGGAGTCTGGGTGTTTTTTATGTATAATAAGTATGTATTTACAAAAAAAAAGTATGTTTATGTATTTATGTCAGTTGTCTAGTAGGGTAGTATATAGTAGTATATAGTAGTATATGGTAGTATATATATAAGGGTACTCCCTTAATACAAGCTCTGCTCAGTTTGGGACTAGATGACGTTGTGTAAAAAAAAAAACAATAGACATTGAAAATGAACCTTCTAAATATGGATTTAATGAGCAGGTGGGTTATCCAAAGGTGCGTGGATTAAGACAAAATATCCGTGGATTACTGTCGCTGTAAGTAGACAGTAGGTGTCTACTTACAACACACACAATTCAAAAGATACAACTACACCTTGCAACACCCTAAAGTATGTACATAGTTCCTCTGTAAACTTGTACAGACCGACAAACAAACCTACAGAAGAACGTGAAGCTTTATATCTCTGCTAAATAAATGTAAATGCTTACATATTTGCAAGTATTCGGCGCAACATGTTTAATTCCACTGGCTTCCGTCTAAACCGTATAAAGTATTTATGTACCAAGAGTGAATGTAGTGCATGTGAATATAGCATTATTTTCATTTTCAAAATATTTCTTTACTTTGTACCCATTTTTAAGACTACATTGCAACGTTTGAAATAACAAATTTATACTGCTTTAAAAGATAGAATTTCTGAATTTCTTACAGTAATATAAAAATTGCATAAATCCTTCATTAATAAATTAATTTATATACTAATAAATTCGTAAGTGACTCTGTTTTTATATCTGAAACGGTTAGACCGATTTTGACGGGAATTTAACTAATAGATAGCTGATGACATAAGAAGTAACTAATCCAAAAAAAAAAAATTGGCTCCGAGGTGTTACAGCAATTCACTCAAACTCAACAAGTATTAATACGTAATTTCAATAGAGTTTGATTTTAACATTCAACACATGAAATCTTACTCAAATCACAATTACTATGTTTCTAAACATAACAGAAATTAATTTAGCTAACGTATTCACACTAAGGCTAGGCAACAAATGGCTGTAACATCTAATAAGACTTTGTAACACACACCTCCTCAGTTTCAAACACAGTTCAAAGGCTGTCTTTGTACTGTATCCTTACATGACGCACTTCAAAAGCAGTTGAGAGTTCCATTGAAGGGAACGATTCAATCCCTGAATTGCTAATTTGGCTGTTACATGAGCGAGCTTTTTAATATTGAGTTCATCCTACCTTGATAAGGTTTGTGTAGCACTCCTAGCCGAGTGCTTTATAAATGATAAATGATATTTATTTCTGCAAGTAAATCTTTTCAGACATTTTTACAAGTCGGACTTTATAGCTAGAAGGCACCGGCATTTCCTACGACTCACTCTGGGATGAAACGCCGAAACAAACCACAGAGGTGTCTTTTTTTTTAAGTCCGTGTACAATATTAAAGAGAACTATGTGAGTGCAGAATAGGGTCTGGGTTGGCCTTTTGAAGAAAGGACCATAGTTTTGAGTATGAGCATTTCCGTGCCTCGGAGGATACGTTAAGATAACAGTCGTGAAGCTTATTTGGAGGCCTTAGGGCGGCTTAAAAACACCCAACGACAGGATTACGTGGCCACAACATATCATGCTAGTCCCTAAACTGCACTCGGGCAGCGTGGGGATATATGGCCTAAACCCTCTCCTGAGACAAGACCCGAACCCAGCAGTGGGACATTATGGCTTGTTGATTGGTAATGTTTATGAGGCTTGTCAAAGCTAATGAATCGAGGGTTTAGAGGTCCTTAATAACAGTTATTCCCGTGTCCCTCCTATTCTTGATCCATGGTATCACCGTGAGGTTTTAGTGCCTTCGATTCCTAGACAAAAAGGAATAAGTCTTCCTGACTTTCTTATTCTTCTACAAGTATCCTTCTTGAAAAAACTTTTGGTAGACTTAGTGGCGGGGCTACGGTCCGAGGGGATTTCCACCTTCGGACCGTCGTTTTTTCGATTCGGCGGGGCGGTGTGTCGGACTCAAACCGACTAAAACCACATGTGTGACCTCTCTGCGCCTGTGTTTTAGGAGGGGACCAGGATGTCATCGCCTTCTAGACCCCTCCCGGCCCCTGCCGGCACTGTTGCGGGTGCCATCTCTTTTTCCTCTCAAATTTGGGCGACGTCCGTACACACGCGGGTGCCACCCCCTCGCGGCTGCCCTATCTAGTGCGGGTGGAGGGGAAAACTCATCCCATCCAACCGCGGCCAGACTCAGGGCGGCATGAGTTTCAGTTCGGAGGTCCGATGTCCGATGCGAAGAAAAACTTATATGTAGGTAAAACCGCTTGAACTAGTAGCTAACCCCTATAATAATATCTATAATAATATATAAATATAGGAATATATTTTAGGAATACACGCAAGTTACAAGAAGAAGTGTGGATTCGTCAGTGATCTAGTATAAGTTACGTAAAGTTTTAGACGCCCTTATGTGATGCGTAAAGTTTAAAAATTATTATTAAAACGTTCTAAGCCGTATTCAAAATATGTTAGCTAAATATTTATCGCGGTATACTTCACCACCCTAGCAATTTAAAAACTAAGACTAATGCTTTTATAAATAAGTCAGTCCGCGTACAAACGACTTTCGAACTGCCTCACTTCTACCCTCTATTACGTCACACCGTTTACTGAAACCAAGCAAGAAAATTAAGAAAATATATCACCTATACCGACGAGTTAAAACCTTATTTCCCTTGAAATCTTTTCAACAACGTTCCAAGTAACACATTAAACTCCTTTAAGATTTAGAGGTAACGCTAACCCAAATAAAATTAGCTTTTTAATAATTAAAAACGCAACAGGGTGAGCGCGCAATAACTCGGTTGTGACAAAAGCTGGTCATTAAATTTAATATTTTACGGTGTAGCGCTAGTTTTGACTCTCGACCTGGTTGCTGAGTTGGAAAGCACTGGGGTACCCGATTAGGTAAGTCTGTGGTAAGCCATAGTGACATTTATTACTGTTATATGCGAAACATTTCTTTTTCATGTCTGTACAAATAAATAAATTTCAAATGTCTATATATAATTAGAAATAATACAGTCTGTCTGTGTATATGTGTCTATATGTTTGTTCTGGCTTATATCTGGAATAGTAGAACCCATTTTGACGCTACTTTCACTGATGGATAGCTGATAAGGAAGCAAACATTTTTTTAAAGTTTTTTTTTTAGACTAATCTATATCCTTTCTCAAAACCGGTGCAGAGCTTTAGCCGTGAAAGAGTAAAAATATAATTACATTCGCATTTATAATATTAATAAGAATACATAATTTACACCCAGAAATAGGTGATCAAGTGATTCGTCTGCATGTTTGCCCCTTATAATATATGAAAAAAAATAGAACAAAACAATTTCATCACATAATTAGATCCTGCCTGTTAATCAAACCTACGATCCCTGGTTTAACAGTCAGTATTACTCACTACTTCAATCAGCCCATCAAGAATAACACTTATCACACGTTCCCCATTTTTTCCTCTAAATTATATTCTTCTACAAATGTACCGTGTAATATAATGTCAGGTCTGTTTGAGGCAATTTCTGATTTCGTAGAGTTTTTAGCTCTCGTCCAGTTTAATTTAAAACCTGACTGAGGCAAACACCGGCGTGGCTTAGATAGTCGTGCTCGAGTGCTCGAAGTTATAGTTGAGTTCAATTTTCAAAATTGTTTCATTGATTTTTGTATCGTCAATCGATAATGCTTTTTTATAAAGTATTTTATTTATGGTAACGATGAAATAGATAGCTTATTTTATATTAATAAATAGAAAATAAATATTCCGGACATCTTACACACAACGTCATCTAATCCCAAACTAAGCAGAGCTTGTATTATAGGTACTAAACAACTGATACATAAACATACTTTTTTTTTGTAAATACATATATATTTTACATAGAAAAACACCCATCCTCAGAAACAAATATTTGTGGATCACACAAATATTAACCTCCAACTAAGCTTTACGACTATCTTATGATAACAATTGCTTAACGTGACCTCACGGAAACGCTCTTAACATATCATGCCGCATATGGTCACACATCTAGGTATGACAGCTCCGTCGCTGCCTACCCCTTTACATTTATATTTATAAGATGACTTAAAACATTTATATTTTACATGAAGCTTTATTGACCTATTTTTCGTTCTTAGCGTAAATAAAGTAGGCTACAAGACAAACATGAATCTAATGAATTCCAATTTATTGCTTCCAATACATTGTTTTCAATACAATAAAATCTATTGAAACAAATAAGCTATAGGCTGTTCTAAATACCGCTGTTTCGAATATTTATCTCATACATTCGTATTATGGAAAAAGAGATATTTCAATAGATAAAACGGTTTGAGAAATAACTGTGTATTCACAAAAAAGTGCTTATTTATTACTATGAGCTATCACATTGACCTAAAAATTGTTGTTGAGTCTAGATGTTATTTGTGTCTATTTAACATTAACGTATGTTTGTTAATTCCTTCGCCAGAATTTATTTCTTACGCGGCATTTCTATTTTCTGACAAAATAAATTGATGTCACGAAAATACGTAACAATACTATGAAAAAACTTTTATGAAACTCATGTAGCTTATAGTAGATGATGATGATGATGTAGCTTATAGTACCTCTATCTATTGACAATTAATTTATTTAAACCAAGCTTGTAGTTTACACTACGATGCGACAAACATACAGTCTGCCAAAACGATAACCCTTTCTTTTGGCTTTGCCCTCGTCGGGTAACAACGTTGGTCGGTACTACGCTATGAAGTATTCATGAGTATTAAATTTATTACTAGCTTTCGCCCGCGGCTCCGCTCGGGTGTATGTATGTATTGCGGTATAAAGTAGCTTATACCCTGTCCCAAGATTCCATCTATCTCTATACCAAAATTCATCAAAATCGGTATACCGGTTTAGGCGTGAAACGTAACACTCAGACAGACAGCGTTACTTTCGCATAAAATATTAGTAGGGATGTTTCTAAAAGAACTACGACTAAAGTCTTTAACTCGTACATCATCCAGGTAGAGACGTACGGTGCTGAGACGTGGATACTAACTGTAGGGCTAGTCCATAAACTTAAAGTCACTCAACGAATTATGTAAAGAGCCATGCTTGGAGCCTCTATGAAGGACAAAATTAGAAAGGAAGTGATCCATCAGAGTATCCAGTTAACCGGCACAGCTCTCAAAGGTGGTTGAAGTGGCAACATGACCACCTCGGTCATATATGTCGCAAAACCGATAACCGATGCAGTAAGCGTGCTCTAGAGTGCACAGCACGTCTTGGCAAACACAGAATGGGATGCATTCTGACCAGGTACCGGGAAAAAGCATCAGACCGGGCTCTGTGGTGTGCATTGGGGGAGGCCCATGTCCAGCAGGCATTGCGTTCGTTTGCGTTGCCTCAATTTTTATCATAGGCATTTCTATACTAATTCAAATTTTATATCTGAACCGTCAAAGTCATATACATAACGTTTTCAAAATAGGGCGATAATCTACTGTAGCACCTAAAAGAGAAGGAAATGAAATCTTTCTTATCATCTTTTTCATTAAAGCTTCAAGTTATCTGCACGATCAAAAGGCTTTTGAATAAAGTGACGGCACCTTTTTGTGGAAATTTTAAAAGTATACTTTTAAATCTTTGTACGTATACACCTTCGGAGCTGAGATCACATTTTTTATTTTTTACCAGCTGACCCAGCAGACTTCGTACTACCTCAATCGATAAATAGAAAATCAAAACTTTTGTATGAAATAAACTTAAAACAAACAAAAGGAATCCATAATAAATAAAAAATGCAATTCATTTTTATATATTCACCTTTTAAACCTTCTCTGGACTTCCACAAATAATTGGAGACCAAAATCAGCCAAATCAGTCCAGCCGTTCTCGAATTTTAGCGAGACTAATGAACAGCAATTCATTTATATATGTATACTAGTTGACCCAGGGAACTTCGTACCGCCCAACTTTAAAATTCCAGAACTTGATCGCAGCGCCACCTACCGGGTCCAATTGCGAATCTAAACCATTGCCAGATCCCCTTGAACACACACAAAAAATTTCATCAAAATCGGTCCAGTCGTTTGAGAGAAGTTCAGTGACATACACACTCACAGAAGAATTATATATATAAAGATGGGAGATGTGTATTTCAATAAATTAACTTATCTGTGATAGAACAATAAAAATTAAGTAATACATCACGTCAACAGTCTTTAGCCCCCTGTTGGACTTAATTATTTAATTAGAAAGGAGGTTTTGTCTTTTTATACCACGCTGGCCAGGCTTTTGACTTTTTATACCACGCTGGTCAGGCTTTCGACGTTTTATACCACGGTGGCCAGACTTTTCACTTGTTATACCACGCTGGCCAGGCGAGTCGGTGTAGGGTTTGTTAAAAATTTCCCTTCTATTTGACCAGTTTTGCAGTAATATTGTTATACGTAGTTTGGTCTCTTAATCGCCTCTTACGACACCCATGGGATGAATAAGAGCGGTGACAGTCCGTTTCTTAATCTTTCACCACACAAACAGTCAACATCATCATCATCAGCTAGAATACGATCACTACTGGACATAGGTCTCTCCCCCAGTTTCTCCACAGCAACTGCTCCTGTACTGCCTGCATGCAATGGCCTGGCAGTTCCTGAGACGTTTACTCGATAAATTACACTTTGACACTTGACATAAATTAAGCTCACCACATTATTATACATAGTACAATTAATGTTACATTTTTTTTTATTTATTTATTAAGACCCGCCAACAATTGTTTACATCTTCACATTAAGAGTATAAAAAAAATCATAGTATTCTAAGGTCATAATGCAACAACTACTTAAAGGTAGGCACAACATGTATAATATATATTACAGAAATATAACCCGGTTTTACAAACAGAAAGCATAAAAGTCTAATATATTTTTTTTAATTGATACATAATGTAGTTATTATCTTTAGATATTAGTATAAGCAACACAGTCAACTGAGAAATTAGTTAGATCTCAACTTCAATTTAAGTTTGCTTAACGAATCATTATATGTATCGACATATTGCACATCCTCACGCATGGAGAATTAGCACCCAAAACAGTTCTTCTCAATGGTGGAAACAGTGGCGTGACGGGATGACGCGGCATTCTCGAAGGCACTCGAAATATATAAAGGGATAGCTGCACTCTTGAGATATTAAAACTGGGCACAAAAGTATAAATAAACTCTGTACAGGAATTATGCACCCCTGTGTCATGGGTTGTCACTGATAAGAGAAAAAAGCAAAAAGATATTACCCTTATCGGGTACTAGTAACCTCTGACAGTTAAAATGGACTTGTGGAACTATTATCCGTTGCATAGGAAATGAAATAAAATATTCAAAATTGAAACAGAAACCCATACACATGTGAGACTAAGTACTATCCTAAGGGTACTACTCACTAAAATGAATGAGTATTTTATTTAATACGTTCACATTTCAACACAAAACACAAAATATTCCCACATTCTACACAAGTTTCCGGGAAATACCCGATTAATTATTCATTTATTTACCTACAACACACGACGGGGTGACCACTTAAAACTACTAGAGATTCTCAAAAAGACTGAGGGATAAAAGCAAAAGTTTTGAATTAGAAATTTATATAGGTAAACTTTTTGAATCTAAATGCGAAAAATACACAATATATAGCTGTAAAAAAATTAGTTAAAATAAATAAATCAAAATGTTAACTATTGAGGCCGAGTTATATAAGACAACCAGATGGCGTAATAGCTTGTATAACGGACTGCAATGTCAAGTCATCAGTGATGACTTTTGATAAAGCAGTTCGTTTTTGTTGCTGATGACTAATCAAAAACCTATTACAGTCTGCTGAGACTTAGGCCTCTCCTAAGAAACGAGGTTTTGGCCTACTATATCACATGTTGATAAAAGAACGTCAAAAGTTCTGGATGTGGTGATAACAGCTGTTCTCGCATTCTTCTTACCTCAGGTGCAGAGCGGTACACCGTGTGGTTTTAATTCATCCGATTCCAACACACTACTGGTGAGGTTGCTGTCCACAAGGGGTTACCATACGTTAACACAAAAATAAGTATCGTCAAGGGTATACTACTGCCCATTGTGTGCACGGTTTTTTTTTTAATTTATGATCCTGCCAGAATGACTCGGCTTGAGTGAAAGCATGAGTAGAATACAAGATATCCACGATAGTAGTTACCATACTCTTTATTCATGCAGACAATGCACCATGGCAAACCACAGTATGGCGGCCTTTTGAGCCTCCGGTCTCATAAACACTAACAAAGCTCGACAGCAAAACTGTTGTCATTTTAGTTTTGGTCTTCTATGAAAGGTGTTCTGGCTGAAATAAGCGTGGCTCTACTTTCTTACCTAATCATTTTAATTAGGCCTAAGTGTTTCTAAGGTCATCATCTTCCGAGCCTTTATTCCCAAGTTTATTTGGGGTCTGCTACTAGTTCAACCAGTTTTACCTGAATTTCAGTTTTTCCACGGAGCGACTGGCATCGGACCTTCGCAACCCTAAGGGAGAACTGAAATTCGAAAATTAAACTAGTTGTCAGTATATTTGAGGGCACTGACTTCCCAATAACGATTGCCATAGATGTTCAGACAACCGGGACCGACGGCTTTACGTGCACTCCGAGGCACGGGCGTGAATCACCGCCAAACTTCGAACTCCGGGCTGCTATTAGGAATTTCCTTAGAAAATTACAAAAGCACTTTTTGGCCCGACCAGGGATTTGAACCCGAGACCTCTTGATTAGCAGTCGCATATGCTAACCACTAGATCAAAAAAGATATATATGTATATATATAAAAGTATATGTATTTATATCACTTGTCTAGTAGAAACGGTACAAGTTCTGCTTAGTTTGGAACAAAATGGCGTTGTGTTAATGTGGTAGAAAAATAAAATAATTAATTCATCCAAAATTTCGCTACCTTACAATGTTCAAAACACTGTTAAAAGGTAATTTATTTATTCACCATTAGCAATACTATTATCATTCCAGTTTAATTTGAATTTCCGAAATACACTTAACAATATTCCTTTTACAAAGCAATCAGTCTGATTTATAGAACCCCGAACATGAGTAAACAGTTAAAATGATATTACTTTGGAGCCAAGTACCTGGCAACAGACTGGCAAACAGACGAGTACTCTAAAATATTAGAGATCAGCTAATTTAGCCTTTTTGATAGGAGCAAGCAATTTCTTAAGTGATATAGATTTCTTGGAGATCTTTTTAGAAACTTTTAAAGAGCTATCTGTGAGAAAATATGCTAACATTAATTATGTTTCTCTGTCTACGTGGGTCTTTTTTAAAGTTAATAAACATTTAAAAAAATATTTTAGTGGGACTCTGAATTAAAGCGTTTGTGACGTGAAACTTTATTTCGTGAGTGAGTGAGTTTCACGTCTCTTCGGCGCAAGAGACAGGCAGATATGTATATATGTACATACATATATTTAGTTAAACCTACAGATATCTACATTTTTTATAACATGATAGATTCAATACTTTTATTAATATGCAGGATCATTATTTTGTCAAATTTTAGTTGTCAGAAAAGAATAAAATATCATAGACTACATGTTCAAGGGTCAAGGGTAATTTGTGTATGCATTTATGTGTCAGTAGTGGTCATATGATATATGTTAGAATAAATGTAAGTATCAATATATACTATTGAAGAACATCGCCAACTACCCAAAACAAGATTCTACAATATCCGTACAAAGGTTGCCTGGAAGAGATCAACGTGAGCGATAATACTGTCTATTGTATTGAAATTTGAATATTTACTTACTGTTTAAAAAAAAAAAGTAAGTGTACATTAAGTCCGATTTTTTCATTTCCTTGTTTAATAAAGGCCTCATATGAGAGCTGAAGGGGCCACAAGATAAAAAGCGCCCTTTCATTTTATATAAGACATATTAAGTGCCGGAAAACGCTTAACGGCCTTTTGGTCTAAGTGGCGGTCTTAGAGATTGTGGGGACTGTCATTTGTCTCACGCTCTATCTATCCACATAAGTTTATAATAACCAAAACGAAAAATCTAGTTTTTATATTAAATAATAATCAAGCATCTCAACAAATTGCCATAGTATGGGTCACGATGCTACTTTATTGTGTATTCGGAATACATTTGGTTACAACTACTCTTGAATTCTACTTGTGCTTTCCATCAGGCAGAGTAAAGGCACTTTGGCAGATTCAAATGAAAATTATATACTAAGCCATGATGTTAGATAAGTAAGAGAGAGAAGAATTTAAAAAAAGTCTTGATTGATCGTATGATGTTTCTTTTGTGGATTCTGCACTATCCGTTAAATCTGAGTATTAGTTGGCATCGGTAGACGATTCTTCTTGATTAATTTTCCCGAAACTTATTCCGTGTGGTGACGGATTAAGAATACAGAGTGTCACCACTCCTATTCATCCCGCGGGTGTCGTAAAAGGCGACTAAGGGATAAACTACGCAAGACAACATGAATGCAAAGAGAAGGAAAACTTGAAACCAACCCGTCTGGCCAGTGTGGTATAGTACGCCAAAACCTCCTTCCTAAGGAGAGGCCTATGTCCAGCAGTGTACTGTTGAAGGCTGTTGATGATGATGAATTGTACTTGTTAATACCTACCTTTATTATGCTAAACGCCATTACAGCGTTACGTTAAGATTATTAAAATTTAAATAGTAGACACTCGGCTCTCTACTGCGTTCAAAGTACACATATGACAATACTTTGTGTGATACAAACACAATTGTTCAGAGTCTTTGTGTTCTTTTTCACTATTTCTGCTCTTTATATAGCCTTGTTGTTCTAGTGGATAGCGTATGCGACTGCTAATCAAGAGGTCTCGGGCTCAAATCCCGGGTCGGGCCAAAAAGTGCTTTTGGGTTTTTCTTAGGAAATTCCTAATAGCAGCCCGGAGTTTGGAAGTTTAGCGGTGAGTCATGCCCGTGCCTCGGAGAGCACGTAAAGCCGTCGGTCTCGGTTGTCATGAACATCTATGGCAATCGTTATTGGGAAGTCAGTGCCCTCAAATTTACTGACAACTAGTTAAACCTTCGAATTTCAGTTCTCCGTTAGGGTTGCGGAGGTCCAATGCCAGTCGCTCCGTGGCAAAACTGATATTCAGGTAAAACCGGTTGAACTAGTAGCTGACCCCAAATAATATTGGGAATAAAGCTAAGAAGATGATATAGTGCTCCTTGACATAGGATATATTAAGAAGCGAGCGTTGTCTTTAAAAAAATCTCTGTCATAATAACAAAAAGTATTAACTTATACATTCAGATTACAGAAGTCCCAACCGCTTTACTTCTGGGGTGGAGAGTGACTAAATGAGAGCAAAACATATATCTTAAACTTCTCCACAATCAGTCACAATACAAGTGTGATCCACAAATTGGTGTTCTGAGTTAGGGTGCCCGTTTCATATATGTTTGTAAAGTTCTCTGCGACACAGGACGCTTGTTCTGGGAGTCGCGACTAACACTTAAACCACTAGGTCAATCGTGCAGTCAAGTATATATTAGGTCCGTCAGATGACCTCTTTGCCCATTTTTACCTTGTTACATGAAAAAAATAATATCATGACTCATCTTTGCGTTACTAATCATAAATATTTTTTACGAGTGAAGTTATAAGACATAAAAAATTTACTTACGCGCTATCACCGATAGCGGACGCATAAAACTGATTTATTAAGTTGAACAGCTCGTAAAAACCTGTTCACAATGAATTCCACCTGGAAACTGTCTCTATCAGAAGCTGTTTCGTGTAAATTTATGTGACGTCAACGTTATATGACGTAAGGATACGTCAGATGACATCACATCTTTATGTTCTTCCTGTGATATTATTTAGTAATATATATGATAGTTATGAAAAGTTATTCTATAACGTATTATATGTGCCCAACTACCCATCATAATATTTATCAATCTATCGATATGAATGCCATAAACTTTAAATAGTTCTTCTTATAAGTTTCACTATGGATAGAGGTGATTTATAGGAGGAATTTTAAGTATATCTTTTGACGTACTTGTTAGTCTAACAGTTAACCAATGTGACTTTTGATCAAAAGACATCAGGTTCGATAACTTTACTCATAAAACTACTATGTTGCGAGTGGAACGCGGACAGCGCGCTATACTCAAGGTTATGTCGAAGAAACCGATACGATTTACCACCGTTGCTCTTTATTCCCTGTGTGAAGTTCTTACTGTAAGGCAACTGTTTATTCTTCAGACTATACTCCGTAAACAGTCCCAAATTGCTTATGAGCCTTATGAGCCAAGCATCCACAGTAGAAAACGTCGGACTGATAGGATATGTAATATTGAATTTCGCAGAACAGTAGTAGCAAGCCGTCACTATAAACACATAGCCTCCAAATTGTATAATAACATAAATAAAAAGATTAATATATATTCATTAACTAGGAAAAGACTCAAAATAGAATTAAACACCTGGCTAAAACAATTAAATTACGATGAAACAGAAGAACTTGTGGAAGTGTAACTTATGCTATCCTTCACACACTCACGCACACACACGCACGCACACACACACACACACACACAAATAACTTAAAGGTTGAGGGGCGTTGATGACCGCGACACAGGTTTTTACTACTGCTGTCATCTTCATTCATCTAAATTGTATTTTGTGTATTTTTCTTGTTCTATACACATACGCAACATTCGACTTCAAATAGATTTTAGGTACCTAGCACATATTATGTTACTATTAATAGACAACTAGGTGTAGTCAAGAATTATCATGCAGAAATTTTAACCACCTAAATTAAATCTAGTTTATTTTACGCTTTACAATTTTAGTTAGGTGTTATTTTTGAAGCTATAAATAAGTAAATAAATATTTTCGGACGTCTTACTCACAACGCCATTTAGTCCTAAACTAAGCAGAGCTAGTATTTTCGTTACAAGAGAACTGATATAAATACTTAAATATACCTTTTTTCTAAAAACATTTGCTACATGACATACATAGAAAACACCCAGACTCCGAAACAAATATTTGTGAATCACACAAACATTTGGTCCGACTTGGGAATCGAACCCGAGATCTCAAGCACAGCATTTGCATCACTGTGTCACTTAGGCAGTCAAGTTAGTTTTGTTGTTAAAATATTTTAATAGTTAATTGATACAATCAATTAGCTTCATGTAACATTGCTATTTCAAAGGTCTACGACGTAGCTTATCTACCTACGCCGTAGCACATCTACGAACTTACAACCAAGGTTTGTATAGCCTTTGTTCTATATAACAATCGTGTCCGCAGCCTTACGCCCTTGAGGCAGTTCTTAAAGTACACACACGATCTCACTTCCGCACTTACTTATGCGAGGCTTACGGCGTACTCAAGGCATATGTGTTTAGGTTGCTCCCATTTTATTCATACGTTTAGTTTAATAAAAAAGAAAAATAATATCAGCATTTACTTACTCATTTTTTTAATAAGCTTTAAGTGTACTTTAAAAGCTAATACTAAATGATCAACCTATTTGTGCAATCTTCAACTATCTGTCACGAATTTCTAAATTGTTGAGAATCAACTCAATGGAAAAAATAGGGTGCCGAAGTATTAAATGGAGTGCTCATAACTACCTTCCTTCTCCAACAAATAATATGCAGTGAGCAAACGATCAAATGAAAGAGAGTTTTCAGACATTTTTTTAAGACCAAAACAAACTGCAAACTTCAATTAAAACTAATAAATACAGAAAGAAAGTAAGAAAACATACAGATAAGAAATGTACAAAGAAAAAACAAGTTTCTGTTTAACATAAGAAATTATATAATTTCCAATACTTAAAATATTTTCCACGAGTACCCTTTTTCCAGATTTAAAAATAAGATAGCTACAGATTTCAAAGCACTTTGTACTCACAGTAAAATAAAGTGAACCTCTCAATCTGATATCATTTCGCCTCGCAAGCAAATAAAAACTTTTTCGATCTCCAACCCCCAAAACTATCTGATGTTAGACAAACGAAATTGACGCGAGGTAGTGTTCGAACCGCACCGTACTCCTGCATAATTTATATACACGAACTTTGAGCGATGTCGGTACAGACATCACATATTCAGTGATACATTCGTTCACTTGACTGTTCCTTGTGATAGCAATCATTCAATAACCTTTATTTTCTCCCAATAATAAAAAATAATAACTATGACGAACTAGTCCCAAACTTAGCAGAACTTGTATTATGGGTACTAGACAACTGATATAAATACATAAACATACTTTTTTGTAAATACTTGCATGTTATACATAGAAAACACCCCGACTTCGACACAAATATTTTCGACACACTGACCCCAGAATCGACCCCGAGACCTCTTGATCAGCAGCCGCATACGCTTACCACTAGACCAACAAAGTTATAGTCAGTTGTGATACCATTATACTATACCTAACATTATGTGAACAGTTGTAGATATAAAATAATGATGATAAAAACTTTAATAGTACGATATAGGATTAGTAGTACCGCTTGTAGTTAATGGTATTTAGTTGTGTTTAGTGTACAAATATAAGTGTCCAATTTACCTATAATAGGGGCACTCGACGAAATAATATTAGAGACCATCTCTAATATTATTTCGTCGAGTGCCCCTATTGCCTTTGTGTGTGTGTGTGTGAGTGCCTTTATCTGAACGTTTTATTAGAAACGTAAAAGATATTAGTCTACTAATATTTGTTTCGGAGTTGGGGTGTTTCTATATGTATTTATTTACAAAAAAGTTGTTTTTAATATTTAAGCCTGTTAAGTGTGGTGACGGATTAAGAATACAGAGTGTCACCACCTCTATTCATTACGCGGGTATCGTAAAAGACGAAAAAGGGATAAACTACGCAAGACAACATCAATGCAAAGAGAAGGAGAACTTGAAACCAACCCCATACCAACCCGACTGGCCAGCGTGGTATAGTAGGCCATAACCTCCTTTCTAAGGAGAGGCCTATGTCCAGTAGTGGACTGTTGAAGCCTGTTGATGATGATGATGAATATTTAAGCCTACCAAAGTGACTTTACTCTCACTGATGGAAAGCATGAGTAGAATCCAGGAGTAGAGCTCATCATCCTAATTGTGAGGGTTGGCAATACAACCCTCACAATTAATATATGTATTTATATCAGTTGTCTAGTACCTACAGTACTAGCTCTGATTGAGACCAGATGATGTTGCGTGTCGGATGTCAAAGAAAATAACTAATTTGGCGTACCGAAATAGATGCTATACAAAATATTGATATTTAAATGTGGAAAAATAGTGATATATACATCCTACTAATGTTATAAACGTGAAAGTTTGTGAGTATGTGTGTATCCTACTAATCTTAAAAACGTGAAAGTTTGTGAGTATGTGTGTATGTGTGTATGTTTGTTGCTCTTTCACGCAAAAACTACTGAACGGATTTGGATGAAACTTTACAGTAATATAGCTGATATATCAGAATAACACATAGGCTACTTTTTACTGAAATAATCAAGATAAACGGGCGAAGGCGTTAAATCGTTGATGTCAAAATGTATCACTGTTTATCTCCTGTCAAAACTTCACAGGTTGCTAGGCATAACACATTTGCTTAGCAACCATAATGGTATACGCGGGTAACACCGCGGGGCGCAGCTAGTATTAAAATAAAGGGTCTTTAATGATCTCTAGACCAAGACACAAAGTAGAAGTATCATCTTACATAAACAAATTAATTTAGCCGTATCGAATTATAGCTAATAAGCAAGCACATTTATAAGGTTTCTAAATCTTTGTAATAGGCTTTTAAGAACTGCTTACTAAGTTGGAATTTCTTAGCTCTGTAAAGCCTTAGCTATGAAACTAATTTCTTCGTACCCGCAATAGAAATCGAACGACACTTGATGGTATTTACTGCTGAAAACCAATCCGGTACTCGATGTTCGTTCAGTTTTTCTACAGGGTGATGTTTAAATTGAGCTTTTATTAAACAAATAATAATAAAGAATACAATATTTATTTTGACACATACACGATAAGACATAACGTCACATATGAATCGCATACACTTTAATATAAACAACCGAGCGATGATTGCCTCGTGAATGTGTCAGAACAGGACCAAGTTCAGCAGATGCCAGACGAAGCCTGACTAGTAAATGTTAATGTATCGAATATCAATTTCAAGTAATTAAAAGAAGTTTATTAAAATAACATATTGTGACGGCCCCTAGCTCGACCCTAGTCTGAGTGAAGTAACTAATAGTTCGTTTGGAGGAGTTTTCATTTTTAATGGCATCACTTTATAGAGATATTTGTTAGGATAGTGCCCCCGCCTCGCACTATCTTGTGAGACACAGCCTAGCGACACGATGTCTCTCCACTGGCTTTAAAGGCCTGCCGCGAACAAAGGGAAGCTAGTAGTGGTTACGTACCATTTAATACATTCTGATTGGTTTATTAATGTTCTCGCTTTCATTCGTTCGTACATTTAAGATCTTGGAGAACTAACTTTCTTCTACTCATGGTTCTATTCCACAGGGCGTAAGCCTATAAAGAAGTCGGGTCTAGTTGCTTTAATTAAGCTAGACGCCCTGGCTTCCGAGAAGCGGTTGCCGCTAAAGAAAACGTCCCGGATCGCGGATCTCCCAGAACCATCGACCGATTTAGAAACTTAACGGGGTGCAACCGAGCCTGAGTATCCAATCTTTAGAACCCAAGCTTAAATGCACTACAGACACCTTGACTTTCCTGACCTGAAGTAGTCGGACACTACAATGATAGTTTACCGATAATCCGAATGTAAACTAAAACGCCAACGGTGATCAATCGGGCCTCGTTGCTCATTCGAACCTCGATATTCTACACTGCACGCCTTCCACTTAGGCCTCCACATACTTCTCACTCAAAGGTAAACCAACTACAATGCAGTAAATTAGTACCTAGATTACTTCAAATAATTCAATAACTAATAATTACAACACTCAGACCGACATACAAATAATTACATTTATCCTAACCCTATAAATACAAATTGGAAATAATAGGCACGAACTCACCTGGGTTTCTCCAATGCTAACTTATTTCAACTTACTCAATAAAAGACTTCTCTACTCGTCTGCTCTACCGACCGCGCAAGTGACTTCTCCTAGCTCCGTTCACCTTCCCCGCTCTCACCCGAATGTCCCTAAGTTCAAGACCGCGTCAAACATCATAACTGCCCGACTACCTAACTTATCCCTTTTTTTTTTACCATCACAGTATCGATTGGCTTGTCAAACTGCAAACTTTTAATAGTTTATGTCTTACAGATGTTTGAAGTACCATTCAGAGATCCTCACTCAAATGTTTTTACAGAATTCATTTTAAAAGGATGCAATAAATTAGTTTTATTAGGGTCAAATCTATTTTTGTGAATAGTAGTGAGGCGCCCACTTGTCGCATTTGAAAGTAATAAATTAGTTTCTATATTTTAATATTGTTGTGGAGGCGAGGCTATCACATTTTCCCCCCAAGTGAAACCCAGATGCGAAGAATAAGCGTATGGGATTTCACTTATCTTTGAATTGAGAGTAGTGATTGAATGAAACATTTGTCTAAATAAATTATGTTTAACTTATCAAATCGCATGAATTAGTATGGTCGTATAAGTATGTGATCCTTTGAGCTTTTGGAAATCGGTTTGGCTGTCACGCCCCAGGTTTCCCTTCACACCTTCAAGTCCAATTTTATCGTGATATTTTCCTAGCAATACTTGGTTCTCCAGAACAAGTCGCTGTATTGGAATATTTCGTAGGTAAGTTTTGTAATAGGCTTCCACTATATTGTGGCAATGGAATGATAGGCATGGTAAGGATGTTGGGTACGTTTGGCACACCGTTATCAATGGTAAGTATTTGTTCGATAAATTCCTTACGATTTGACCAGTTATTTCCATTTTTCAATTTGAAAATAGGTGAGTTGATTCTGTGCTTTTGTCTTAATTGAATTCGTAAAGACAAGTTAGTCCCATCGGCTTTTCCCTATCCAAATTTTTCTTATGAGTCATCCAACGACTATGTTTGCACTAAATCGTGTCTAGTAATAAGTATTCCTCAGTTTACTCCTTCATGCGTTACACTTATAAGTGACCAAAGTCGCTTTTAGATCACAATTATTCAATTGCTTTGCATTACATCTATCGATTGTAATAATATAAAATTATACTTAATTTTTAGTTTTAACCAAACCCTGGCTCTCCTAGCTTTGAATCATAAGACGTTTACATACCTCGAGCTCTCGATTATTATATAAGGTTACATAATACAATTAGCCTGTATGTTATTTGCGTAGATCTCCAATTTTCCCGTGGTCCCAGTCTGCAACACGTTTATGCCTCCGTTCTCGCCGTAGTCTTGCCTTTCTTAACGAAGCAGCTCCGCTTATGGTCTACGTCGTGGCTTCGAAGAAGTAGTCTCCCGTTGTGATGTTCGCATTGCTTATATGCAATTACCCCCTTCACTGGAACGTGATAATACGAAAGCAGAAGATTTGTTTTGTACGGAGTAACATCCACGATAACAAAGCGTGATATCAACACAAATGCTTAATGTACATACATATGTGTATGTATACATCCAACTTTAAAGTTAGTTATATAACTATAACTTTAACATAGCTCCTATCTCCAACATCTAACATTAATTTCAACATTGTTTCCATCATCAATGTCATTGATCTCATTCGTAATTATTTAAATACAGAATGACTAACATACACAGGATCACTCCCCATCAATCTACATCTAATTGGTACATATTATAAATCTGATGTTTACTCCAATTTCACTTATATCAACAACATCATCTGTATGTATTCATACACTTCAATAGTTGGGCAACGACCCTTCCAGTCCCTACTTAACAATATTCTACATCATCATCGTCTCCTGTGTATACTCATACAAACTTATTAAGTAGACCTTAACTTCACCAAATGCGTTCATCATCATCATCAACTGTATGCACTCATACGCATCTAATGATTTGGCATCCACCGATTTAACTTTTACGTACAGTATCGTTTCCGTTTATAAATTAGTTTTAACCTTTTGCCAAATAATTATTTGTCTAACCAACAAGTTCAACTAAAGTCTAACTCATCAGCATACACGAACAACTAATTTGTTTAAGTATTAATAAATATATTATATATTTGACACCCTCTAGACTACAACATCGGTAATATTCTCTTACCAAATTACCTATTATCGTTTCGTGCAACTGTAAGAATAGTGTGCGTTTAATTAACTAACTAAGCCTGCACTCATTGTAGTTACATTGGCTTTCCATCAATTTAACTACTCCACTCGTAACGTATTTTTATTCATTATTCCCACGTTCATTATGAGACTGTAACCTTTAGCTTTCCAACAATCTAACCTTTCTACTTGTAATATTCTTCATCATATGCTTCTTCTAATATCTACTTTCAATATAACACAACTTTACTTCCATGTCACACCTGTTGTGATCATAACTTAAATTGTAAATCATTTACAACTTAAAAGTATTTACAAATAATACTACCATTATAATCATCATAAATTATACAACTTATGGATTGAAACCGGAAATATTTGTTCGTTTACCTTTCACATTTCATCTGACAAAAATTGCAATGGTCAATATATTTTTTTGGTTTTCTTAGTCTTTAGATCAATCGCGCCAGATGGGCACTTCATTGTTCGTCAAAAGAATACTGCATCTTGAGACATAAACCTTAATTTGGTTTTTTTTACTTCGGGTGTCAATTTTGACTGTACACAATACAAAACAATCTATTGTTTAAACAGATGTTCTCCGCTAGACTCAATGATTTTATTATTGAGAGTGAGACTCAGTAACTCAGACACAATGTAATATAATATTCACACCATAATAATATTTATTGAGAAATCGAACCGATAATTGACATATACTAGAAGTTTGTGTTTAAAAATGTTCCCCCCTCTCTTTATGACCTAACTAACACCTAAATATTTACATACTTATAGCTATGCACAGTTAGTTGTATTGTTTTAATTAATTACACAGGATACACATATTATCAGGTCCGTGATCTGAACCTGCTAAATAGAGCCTTAGCTACACAACCCATATAATACGTGAGTTTTATTCTTAAATGTATCGTTCTAACCGCATAGAACATATTGTCAATTTTGAAGTCCAGTTCGCGCCTACTTAGAGTTAAATCTAACCGAACTTGGTTGTATAGTATACCTAATTAAACAAGTATGAATATAAGTATTAATCTTCAATGTATTGTTCAACACAGAATATTATTCTCAATCAGGGAGTCGAACCCACTACTATTCAAAGTTGAACCCAAAAGACACTTGGCTTTACAGTACACATTTCAGTCATGCAGAATTTTACAAAATGAGCGATTATAAATTCTAAAGTAACTTTGATCGTATATATATGTCTGTTTGTTATGTCCTCATGATAAGACATCTGCACTAAAATAAACTCTGGCATTGGTCATTTTAAACCTCGAGGAAGAATATGTCTACTCTTGTCATGACAATGGACTAATACGTCCGGGCATCGAAGCCACTAATGTTTGTAACGATTAACACTTAAACGATACAGAACATTTACTGTACGAATATTAATTATATTGTTCTATTACTGAACTCTATTACAGAACAATATAAAATTAATTTATATTATTCTACGTTATGCTACAGTATTTAAACGGCTTTCCTTTCTCTTTCCTATAAATGCAACCTCCGCATTAGGAATAAGTCCTATGTGGCAGAGACTTTACAACCACACATGAAAATGGCCCAATGGACACCCAGACTCCGAACAACAATTTGTGAATCAGACAAAGTGTCGTTCCATGTGAGATTTGAACCCACAACCCTTGTAAAACAACCGTGCATCTAGAAAATAAGATTAAAATTACCACTCACCAGTTTATCATCATCATCAATTACAAAAAATACTATATAATAATTATTAAAAGATTTACGAGTATACTCGTAAATTATAAATAATATAAAACTTTACATAATTAAAAAATGTAAAGAAATGTTTATAACTTTAACTAATATGGATAATTAACTTGAAATGATATATATTATCGATTGAATTATGGCCTATGATGTAATTTGTCTATGAATACGTTGTGTTTGTAGTAACCCTTAAGTAACCCACTTTTAAGTCCATTCTCGTTGCACTAGCGTAATGACTACGACTTAGTACATTTACTGACGAGAATCCTGGTCACGGCACCGCATGTGACGGCCCCTAGCTCGACCCTAGTCTGAGTGAAGTAACTAATAGTTCGTTTGGAGGAGTTTTCATTTTTAATGGCATCACTTTATAGAGATATTTGTTAGGATAGTGCCCCCGCCTCGCACTATCTTGTGAGACACAGCCTAGCGACACGATGTCTCTCCACTGGCTTTAAAGGCCTGCCGCGAACAAAGGGAAGCTAGTAGTGGTTACGTACCATTTAATACATTCTGATTGGTTTATTAATGTTCTCGCTTTCATTCGTTCGTACATTTAAGATCTTGGAGAACTAACTTTCTTCTACTCATGGTTCTATTCCACAGGGCGTAAGCCTATAAAGAAGTCGGGTCTAGTTGCTTTAATTAAGCTAGACGCCCTGGCTTCCGAGAAGCGGTTGCCGCTAAAGAAAACGTCCCGGATCGCGGATCTCCCAGAACCATCGACCGATTTAGAAACTTAACGGGGTGCAACCGAGCCTGAGTATCCAATCTTTAGAACCCAAGCTTAAATGCACTACAGACACCTTGACTTTCCTGACCTGAAGTAGTCGGACACTACAATGATAGTTTACCGATAATCCGAATGTAAACTAAAACGCCAACGGTGATCAATCGGGCCTCGTTGCTCATTCGAACCTCGATATTCTACACTGCACGCCTTCCACTTAGGCCTCCACATACTTCTCACTCAAAGGTAAACCAACTACAATGCAGTAAATTAGTACCTAGATTACTTCAAATAATTCAATAACTAATAATTACAACACTCAGACCGACATACAAATAATTACATTTATCCTAACCCTATAAATACAAATTGGAAATAATAGGCACGAACTCACCTGGGTTTCTCCAATGCTAACTTATTTCAACTTACTCAATAAAAGACTTCTCTACTCGTCTGCTCTACCGACCGCGCAAGTGACTTCTCCTAGCTCCGTTCACCTTCCCCGCTCTCACCCGAATGTCCCTAAGTTCAAGACCGCGTCAAACATCATAACTGCCCGACTACCTAACTTATCCCTTTTTTTTTTACCATCACAGTATCGATTGGCTTGTCAAACTGCAAACTTTTAATAGTTTATGTCTTACAGATGTTTGAAGTACCATTCAGAGATCCTCACTCAAATGTTTTTACAGAATTCATTTTAAAAGGATGCAATAAATTAGTTTTATTAGGGTCAAATCTATTTTTGTGAATAGTAGTGAGGCGCCCACTTGTCGCATTTGAAAGTAATAAATTAGTTTCTATATTTTAATATTGTTGTGGAGGCGAGGCTATCACAATATTTATTTGCAACATATTATCATAAAATTACTAGTAACTAGCATGGTTAAGTATATTAGCTAGTTACCTAACGACTGTTTTTTTTTATCATAGGAGTACTACTAATAATACCTATGTAATAGAACTCACTGCTACCTTGACAATTCACATTGGATGAACTGCCAAGGTCTGAAATTCGGTAAGTATATTGTAATTCATTGTGAGTGAGTCACTGACATTTTAATAGTCACTGAGTCATACATGCATGATGTACGACACGCGATTCATTATTCGATCGAATGTTTTCTATTGCATCGATTATTTTCCTAACTTTTACTGTGTTATAGGTTTTCATTTCGTATCTAAATAAGTAAGTAATGCCCTGCAAACCTACAACCTAAACAAAGGAGTAGCTACAAAAATTACCAAATCAACACAAAAATAACTAATATTTCAAACCTAAAAGTTTGTTGACCAACACATCGTCATAAAATCCATAACATTAATAAAATATTATAAATAGTTTTAAGAGCACCCTGTAAGGTCTGTAGACGAGTTATGTCTGAACATAGCCTTTTATAGCCTGCCTGTGGTTCTCAACTGCCGATATGAACAAAAAGTGAGCACTCGGCTACAACAAACTAGCCGGACTAAAGTTTTCACTTTATTTTTGGTAAACCAAAAACAGAGGGTAGACTGTTTTTGCGCCCACTTGAGTTACTTAATTACGGTATCAAATTTCGGGGCTTACAGTTTAAATATACAGGCATAATCATTGCATTGCAAGGTTGGGGAGATCCGTAAAACTGCAACCAGGTTGGCTACAGTTTGGGTTCGGGGTCCACTCACGGCGGTACGCCATGTTGCGGCTGCTCGACGCGTGGAGGTGGGCTGGGCTTCCGTCCGTGTTGAAGCGTTGGCACCCCGACCCTTGCAGTGCTTCCAGTGCCTCGAACGGGGGCACGTTAGAGTGAAATGCGCAAATCATGCTGACAGGAGCGGGCGTTGCTTCCGCTGCGGCGAATTAGGCCATAAAGCCCAAAACTGTGCAGCGGATGCGCCGAAGTGTCCGGTATGCAGTGATTACGGCCGGCCTGCCAACCATCGGCTGGGCAGCAAGAGCTGCTGTCCACCGAAAATGAGAAGGTCGGGAGAGGTCCAGTCTCGCCCCGCCTTTAATCAATCAGGGCAGTCTGCATCGAGCAGTAACGCGATGGGAGAGGCAATGGAGGCCTAAAATTCCCACCACATACGAATATCCTCCAGGGTAATCTTAACCACTGCCGCGCAGCGCAGGATTTGTTAATCCAAACGCTCGTGGAGCAGTCGGTTGCTCTGGCCGTCATAGCCGAGCCCTATTCCGTCCCCGACCATCCGCGTTGGTTCGGGGCGGCCGATGGCACTGCGGCTATATATTGGCCAGGTGGGGAAGGTCTCCATTGCTCGCTACTGAGAAAGGGTGCAGGGTTTGTAGCAGTGGAGTGGGGAACAACGGTGGTGGTAGGCTGCTACTTCTCCCCCAATCATGGCCTAGCCGAATATGAGGCATGCCTGCACGGGTTAGAGATTTGCATTCGCGACTACGCTTCCCGTCAGGTATTCGTCCTAGGTGACTTTAACGCCCACTCAAGGGAGTGGGGTGATACCCGGGACGACGCGAGGGGAGAGGCTATCTTGGAGTGGGCGGCTGGGCTGGACCTCCGTCTTCTAAATCGGGGTTCAGTCAGTACCTGTGTGCGATGGCAGGGAGAGTCGGTTGTCGACTTGTCGTGGGCGACTCCCTCTGCAGTGCGCATGGTATCTGGGTGGCGGGTGGCGGAGGAAGTGGTTACCCTCTCGGATCACAGGCACATTATAATCGATGTGTCTCTCAGCCACCCTGACCACGTTGGCCGCCCACACCAGGATAGAGGACCTCCGCGACGATGGTCTCTTAAGCGGCTCAACAGAGAGATGGTCTTGGCCGCATCCCACGTCGCGGATTGGTCGGAGGAAAGGGTTTCGTCCGATCCAGAGGAACTGGCGGCTTGGTTTGGGAACGTTATAGCGTCCATTTGTGATGCCTCTATGCCCCGAGTCATGCCGGCCAGAAAGGGCTCGGTATACTGGTGGAGCGAGGAGATCTCACGGCTGAGAATGACAGTCGTAAGATTGCGCCGCCCGTACCTTCGAGCCCGAAGACGACGGCGAGCCACAGTCGAGCAGATCGACGGAGCACGGAGGGAATATAGAGCTGCTGTTAAGGCTCTTAGCGATGCAATCGCTGAGGCCAAGGCTCGATCCTGGAAAGAGCTCATCGTGGGACTGGATAGGGACCCATGGGGGCGACCATATAAAATGGTACTGGGTAAGCTCAGACCATGGGTTCCTCCGCTGACGGAAACCCTGGACCCTGATTTCCTGGGAAGTGTCTTAGACACGCTCTTTCCAAGGGTCCAGGACAGTCCCGCGATTCCTTCGTCACTATCGGACTGGCAACTCTGGTCCAACGAGTGTGAGGTAACGGAGGAAGAACTGGATCGAGCCGTGCGACGGCTGGCTTCCCGCAACACGGCACCTGGACCTGATGGTGTTCCAGGACGGGCGCTGGTGATAGCTCTGTCGGTGTTGGGAAATAAACTGAGGCAGATTTTCACGGATTGTCTCAGCCTCGGCATTTTCCCCCTCGACTGGAAAGAAGCGAGACTGGTGCTCCTGAAAAAGGATGGAAGGACTGCAGATTCTCCCTCCGCGTTCCGACCGATATGCCTTCTGAACGAGTCGGGGAAACTCTTTGAGAGAGTTATCTCTGACCGTATCAGCGGGCACCTGTCGCGAGTGGGCCCTGATCTGTCGGACTGCCAGTTCGGATTTCGACGGGGGCGTTCTACAGTGGACGCTATTAGGTGTGTCCGCTCCCTGTCGGAGATGGCAGTTCGATCAGGGGGGGTGGCGTTGGCAGTTAGCCTTGACATCGTCAACGCTTTTGGTACCCTCCCATGGCGGGCAATTAGGGTGGCACTTGAATACCACGAAGTGCCGCCCTACCTGCGGGCCATCATAGAGGCCTATCTGCGCGACAGGACGGTGAAGTTTGTGGATCGGAACGGAGTGGAGAATCGAAGGGAAGTGTGTTGCGGGGTTCCTCAGGGCTCTGTATTAGGCCCATTGTTATGGAACCTCGCATACGATGCGGTCCTTCGTACCAGTCTGCCCTCTGGCGTAAGTGTCATCTGCTATGCTATGCTTGTGTTGTGGATAAGATCTGTGAGCTGGGACTGAGGGTATCACCCCAGAAAACTGAGGCCATATGGTTCCATGGCCTACGGAGGCGACAGGAACCACCCAGCTCACGCCTCCAGGTGGGTGACGCTATAGTCCAGGTGGGTCAGTACATGAAGTACTTAGGCCTCATTCTGGACAGTCGGTGGAGCTTCGAAGAGCATTTCGGGCGATTAGTCCCCCGAGTGCGAGGGGTAGCTGGGGCGTTACATCGTCTGCTGCCCAATCTCGGGGGGCCACGGGAAGAAATTCGCTGCCTCTACATGGGCGTCGTGCGATCAATGGTCCTCTATGGGGCGCCCGTCTGGTCTGAAGACCTGGCGGGTTCCTCCCGCTGTAAGGCTCAACTAAGGAGTCTGCAGCGGCTGATGGCCATTCGGATCGTACGAGGCTACCGTACGATCTCGTATGAGGCAGCGACGATCCTGGCGCGATCTCCACCCTTTGACATTCTGGCCGACATGTACACGATAGTTTACGACCAAATTCGTTCTGTCGGTCGGGATGGCGAGGGGACAGCGCCGGATCATGAGCCTGAAATACTACGGCGGAACGCACACGCGCAAGCATTACGGGCTTGGAGGGCACGGCTCGAAGCACAGGGCTGTGCCAGCCAACGCGCTGTTGGAGCCGTTCTGCCGAGCTTCGAAGCTTGGGTAAAGAGGACCGACTGTGTCACCTATCGATTGACTCAGATACTCACCGGGCACGGTTGCTTCGGTGAGTATCTGAATCGAATAAGACGAGAGGCTACAGCACAATGCCACCACTGCGGGTCTGACCGGGACTCCGCCCAGCACACGCTTGAGGACTGCCTTGCTTGGGAGTCCGAGCGTCGAGTCCTGATCGGACAGATCGGACGAAACCTGTCACCGCCAGCATTGATCGCGGCAATGCTGGCGAGTGGCGAGGGATGGGAAGCCGCGGTCTCCTTCTGTGAGAACGTTATGCTCCAGAAGGAGTCCGCAGAGCGGGATCGGGAAAGGGCCGATCCCGCTCGAAGGAGGCGGCGAAGGGGACGCGGCAGAGGTCGCTAGCTCCCTAATCGTCGCCTAAGGGTCGCTGCGGCCACATGTTGGGGAGATGTGACCGCTGCAAACGACCCGTGACAGGTGACACCCCGGTGCGGCCGGGGGTGTCGTCTAAGGTGGGTCGGTGTCCCGCCTTTTACTGTGTAAAGTGGCGAGAGGCGCGATATCGTCCTGCCCCAAGGGTAACCTATTGATTACCGTGAGATGTATCCCAATCATGGGGTTAGGCAGGGGGGACTCCAGATGCCGCTGATGCGTTCCTGGAGCTCCTCCCGACTGCCGAGGTAGGCCGCCGCGGGGTTTAGTGGGTAGACCGGTTCGCCGGGAGTCCCACACACGCCTTTCGTCTTCCCCACGGAGGGTATGGTGCGAAAAGCATTCCCCGCGTAAAAAAAAATAAAAAATAAAAAAAAAAGGCATAATCATTGCTAAGTAGTTTACTGTTGAAAGAGGCGCTAATAGTCAAGTTACCCTAGGTGATTACAAACAGTCACTGAGGGTAAGCCACATCGGCGAGGTCAGTACCTGGATGGGTGACCGTTTGAGGCGTGGTACCTTGATAAACGTCGCCATAATAAGAAGGTATTGTACTCGGTTTTATCAAAACAATCGGTGCCCAGGAGACCTGAGCCGAGAATTTTAGGTTGTTGATGATTGCTCTTTCTCATCATCAATGGCTTATTGAAAAATGAATTATAACTGATTGTGATTACAGCACTCAAGAATGATAATAATAGGGGTTAAAGTATGAAATTACCGTTTTATTGTAATATATACTTCGAATTGACCTCGAACCTTCATGGTTTGAGATTTTTGGTCAAACTTTTTCCAAATGAGGTTCTTCTTTCAAAAAATGTGCAACATTCGATGATCGAATTTCTGTTTTTTTTATTCAGCTTAGAGAAGAAAGATGGATACTTCGAAAATTCGAGTGATTTTTGAATACGAGTTCCGACGCGGAACTAACGCTGCGTGACAGCTCGCTCGCGCTCGATAAATGAAACAAAAAGAATTTAATTTTTTCAGTACAAATCGGCAATTAGTGTTTTTGCATTATATAGTATAGCGGCCTAACAACTGGTACAATCTAAAAAATCTAATACTTTACTTAGTAAAAACTAATACTAGACTAGACTAGTACTATGCTTATCGTGATGTAGTTCACATTTTATTTATCCTTTAGAAGTTATTTAGATTGGAAGTATTGTAACAAAAATAGTCTTGTGGCACTCGGTTACTGCCGCGGTAAAGCTATTGCATAGCAATTTTTTATCAACTTATGCAATTATAAATATTTATTTATGTTTTATTTGTGCAGTTTTTTTTTCAATTTGATATTAATTCAAGTTTACAAAACAATATAGATAGATAGATAGATAGATAACTCTTTATTTGTACACCGTGTTACAGATTCATAATACAGAGCAGAAATGACTTAAATTTAATGTACAAAGGGCGGCCTTATTGCTAAAAGCAATTTTACATACATTCTAACAATATTATTGCAAAACAATATAATCATCCTAATAACCGAAAGAAAATGACAACTAAACAGAGAACATAATAGTAATATGAGCATATTTTAGGAATAAAAAATCGAAATAAAAAAAGAAAAAGAATCTAGAATGACTGTGTTGTCAAGGAAACGGATTACCGCCGGTGGCGGCAGCACGCATGCGCTAATCTGCCTATAGAGCACGGAGCCGCCACATCCTTGTCGCACTGCAGTTACAATCATATCCTCTATGGTGTTAGGTTTGTACGTTACGGAATTTCTTGATTCGGTCTCCGCGCTCATAGCCCGCGATACAAGCTACACAATAGCTTAAAAAATACTCTTAGATATTTTACTTTTTTTTTGCAGTCATTTTTAGATCAATATTGTACCTACATGTACTCGTCAAAGGTGAGAAAGCGTCTAAAAAATGCCCAATTAAAGGTCACTAAGTTTGCTTAATATGTTACATAAAGTGTTAGTTGTGTTGTCACTGTCAGTATTAACACTTCCTTTGCACGAAGACTAACATAAAAAGGTTTGTTTTAGTTATTTTGTAGCGTAAAACTTTTTCTGATTGTATTTGATAGTATAAAGAGTTGATTTAAAATATTTACTCCTTATGGATAACTTTTCAAAGCTGCCAATGAAATCTGACTCTTGTGTTGAAAACTTAAAGAAGCTTTAATAAATGTTAAAGTACCTTCTATATAACTTTTTACAGTTCAATCTTTTTATTAAATACTTTTTAAATGAGTTACTCAAGTTGCTTACTTACGGTACGGTATACTTTTTCATTTGGTGAGTTATTTTCATGATAGTGCTTTGATTCTCGGTCTACTTAAAAGTGTTGCTGTATTCCAATCAATATCTATTATGTCCTTAAGGACGATAAGGTATAGCAAGACCAAAAAAAGTGACGGTAAATTAAACTTATAGTATAATGAGATACTGCCGCGTTGGTCTAGTGGATAGCGTATGCGACTGCTAATCAAGAGGTCTCGGGTTCAAATCCCAGGTCGGGCCAAAAAATTGATTTTGGGTTTTTCTTAGGAAATTCCTAATAGCAGCTCGGAGTTTGGAAGTTTGGTTGTGATTCACGCCCTTACCTTGGAGAGCACGTAAAGCCGTCGGTCCCGGTTGTCATGAACATCTATGGCAGTGCCCTCAAATTTACTGACAACTATTTCAACCTTCGAATTTCAGTTCTCCCTTAGGGTTGCGGAGGTCCGATGCCAGTCGCTCCGTGGAAGATATTCAGGTAAAACCGGTTGAACTAGCCGACCCCAAATAGTATTGGGAATAGGCTAGAAAGAAGAAGTAGATAATGAGATACAGATACTTTTGCACTTAAGAATATTATTGTCTGGACTTTAAAAGAGACTGTGGTCCCTGAGTTTGTTTCGTCCTTTCTTCTCAGAGCTAGGCCAACTGGACTAACTAGGAAAGGCCGAACTCATCTGCTCAAAAAAAAAAGTTTAACTTGCAAAAGTTGTAATTTAGAGCCCCCGAATGGGGGGTCAAAGCACTTGTTTTTCTAAAGGTACAGATGACTGTAGATGGGTTTTTCTTCAGATTACTTCTTAAGGTGAAGCTATTTCTTTAGAGTGGTGAACAAACCTTCTTGAACTAAACGATTCGGCTTTCCCTTGTTGTACAAATTAATCTAACGTACCATACTAAACCAGTGCACGTGATTCCCTCCCGCTATGATCCCAGTTCCTTTAAGCGCGGTGTGAACAAGTATTTGACTATGCTACCATAGTGTGGATCACTAAGCCCAATTTTCACCACCACTGATAGAATCTACTGATGTTTTCTTTCCTATACAGGACAACACGTGCTGGTCTCGAAATACACCGCTTCAGAGTGGTTGACATACACTCTCGGACTAAACGGTTCGGCTCTTCCTTTCTGTGCCGAGCAGTTAAAACCTGGAACTTTCTACCAGCGCATGTGTTTCCTTCCTTCTATGACCCCGGGTCCTTCAACGGGGCACGAAAAAGCATCTTACTAGGTCACTATAGTGTGGGTCACCGTGCTGCACTGTCTGTTGTGGCAGTAAGGATGATGGCCTCTACTTCTGGATTCTGTTCATGCCTTCCATCAGGCAGGGCAGAGTCATTTCGGCAGCTAAAAAAAAAAGGCTGTGTTTCTTTCAGTTTGGCAGGCAATGAACTCAAAACTCAATAAAACTTAAACTATATCATAAGTATTGGTATTAGAACGTAACCAAAACTAGTATATATCTCAAGGTATTTTTCCAATTTCCTTACAATGATTACTTACGATATGTTACAAGAAACTAATACGAAATGGCAATAGGGAGTTGCGCTGAAAAATTACTAGCTTCCATTTCATTTGGCTGAGTTATTACCCAAGTCCGTTCCGAAGAGCATTGGACAGAAATTCAACTAGGATTTAAGATTCAAAAGACCTTTACATGTAAAAACTTTTAAGATACTATATCACCTTAAATAAAATCTATATGGTATTCTTGAATTCCTTGCGTCGTTACCCTCAATTCTGAGGGTCGTAACCCCACTTATTAGTGTTCTGCGAGTAGCAGTTGCCATTTGTCTCTGTTTTGAGCAGTATGCAGGCCAGCATAGATTGTATTGCTGATAGAGGATCAACTTTGGTCTGCCCAATACTTACAGTAAATTAAATTAAAATACACTATCGTTAATTTAAATGATTTATTAAAAGCATTTATTTATTTAAAAACTTGTTGCAGTTGTTGTACAAAGTCGGACTTAATGCCATGAGGCATTCTCTCCCAGTCTACCATTAAACCCTCTCCCATTATACCCTGTGAAATATAATGATGTGAATTATCTAATTTAAAACTCATATCAACTACCCATAACGTCCCACTGTTTAACTCGCGTTTCTTCTCAGGACAGAGTTAAGGCTATACGACCCCACACTGACCGAGTGCAGGTTGAAGACTGACCAGACAACGTTGTGACAATGCAATTTAGCCGTTTGATCCGTGACTAATTCCTTAACGTGACCTCTTAATCACGGTATCATGCAATCAATCATAGCATCATGCCAGCAACAGTCGTTAATTACCCTCGGTGGTTCTTTCTAATCACCTATGGCAACTTGGTTATAAGGACCTCTCAGCATAATTAAATTTTACATCCTAAGCCTATGTGCGACTTTATCTATATCACATAACTGCTCTTGAAAAATTACTTTGTGTCATACTAAAAACTGAAAGAATGCTTTGCAATCATATTCACGTTGGCTTATTTAAAAAAAAAAAAAAAAAAAAAATTCTAGCTAATTAGCGAATATTTTAATTCTTTACTAAATTTAGTATCAAACTGATATGAATGTAGAAACGGATATAAAAACATTGTGTAATTCTTAAAAGTCTGTGAACATGGTTTGTAATATATTATGCTAATACAGTATAGGGTCTAGTATGGCTTATATTTTACAGAAAATACCATAATTTTGTCCTTACAGACGACATAAGAACCCCAGTTAACGTGTTACCCGACCACAACTACTAAACTATAGTTGTATACCAATAACCTCTAATAAACCTAATATTGATTTATTACTTGTTACACTTTTTCGTTTAAACTGATAAATTAATCTAAAAGAATGATCCAAAAGTTTTGCAAGCCCGTCGCCAACAGCACGTAAAAATCCCTAAAAGAAATCTCCATTAAAAATTATTATCAACTACCCGATACAATGGAGTTCAAATTTTTCATTTTTCATTAAAAAAAATTAAAAAAAAAACATGAGCAGCGCTTCTTTAGTGAAATATCTGTTGGCGTAACTCGTAACTTTTAAAATTCTTTAAGATAAAATATATTTTTAAATAGATATTTTAAAATACAACGACGTATTATAAAGAGCTGTCCTTACAATACTAATTTACTTTTTGTGTTTGTTATGTTCTCATCTTATTAGGAAATATGAGGAAACCAAGGAGCATCATGCAAAAAGAAGGAAAACTTGAATCCAACCCTATACCAACCCGTCTGGCCAGCGTGGTATAATAGGCCAAAACCTCCTTTCTAAGGAGAGGCCTATGTCCAGCAGTGGACTGTTAAAGGCTGTTGATGATGATGATGAAGTGAGAGAGTGTAATGTAAATATAGATGGCGTTGTATGTTTGTCTGGTATCCGATCAGATATGTTTTTGGTCATATTGTTTTTTTCATTTCTTCTTGTAATATCATCACTTTTATCAAATTTACGACCGAATCAAATCTACAAATATATTTTTAACCACACTATCCTTTTGTTTTATCTTTAAATAAATCCATGCTTTTTAAATCCTAAGTAACTGCTCAAGACCAACATAAAGCTACGTGTAGTATAAATTGTGATTTAAACCCCTAATTCCATTTAATCTCATTCCACATTGCTCTTAATAGATTAACAATTAAATTGATTACGAAACACCTTAGTATTCTCGAGGGAAAGGTTGAAATAAACTTAGTAGGGCGACATTGTTGTGAGGACCACTCGTGTAGAGAATTTTATCTCGAAACACCCAAGTTTTTTTCCTTACGACACTCGCGAGCCGTCGCAATCTTTTGCAGTATTTGAGGTCAGGTATGAAACGATTTCCAAGCGCTTAGGAAATATCTTTTTAAATTATGTATAAGGGTACTTGTATAAAGGGCGGACTTCTTAGAATACTAGTAAGTATGACGCTACTTTACGTAATTTTTTGGACTTAGTTTTCTGTAGTGTGTATTTAATGTCTTGGCCAGTGGTACAGTACAATGTTTTGATTTTTGCAATTATTTTAGTTATTAACTGCTACTACTAAGATTTATGTTAGCCGTGATTATTGTTGTATAATGTCGTGGAGAAAAAAAATAGTTTTAAAAAACTAAATAAACACGCTTTTAAACTAAAAAATAGAAAATAATTTTAATGTAAAAAGCGTGGGGCGACATTATTGAAATATTGTCAGAAAGCACTCCTCGCTTTGTTACATTAGAATTATTTTCTACTTTTTAGTTGAAAAGCATGTTTGTTAAGTTTTTAAAACTATATTTTTTTAGAAAAACGATTAAAAAACTAATTTGTTTTACCATTTTTTATTACTTTTTTTTTCAAATTAGCGTATGATCCTCGATAAATCTACAAAGTTTGAACGAAATCTGGTCGTTTAAAGTGGGTCAAAATTGCAACCAAAGGAGTCGGTTACAAACATAGAGGTGAAGCTAATATAAAGCGCTTAAAAAAGTGGAATAAGTTACTAATCATGTCATCAGCTTTCTGTCAGTGGAAGTCCCGACAAAACCGGTCAGGTCATTCTAGAGATTAGCCGAAACAAACGTAAACACAAGTATCGTTTATATTTTTATATGCATTATGTAGAAAACTTTCATGTAATATTACAAAGAGACTTGAACTTTATTTATATGTAAAATTAGCACTTATTTACATAAACTTAGACACGGACAGCGTTACACTTGTACTATTTTAATCACTCCACTTCCAAACTCTCGGTCAAGTGAGCCTGTAGTCCCAAGGAAGTCGTTAAACTCGCGACAACTGAGTGAAAAACTTCACGACACTTGCTCTTAAAAGTGCCAAAACATTTTTCTCATAATGTTATAAAGAGAAAAGTGGTACTTGAGTATTTTTTAATTATTTTTAAATACAGAACTAAGTAAAAAGTCCTGTTGCGTAAATTTTTTTACTGGACCGTTGACTTAAATTTAAAAAAGAACAAGGAAATTAAATCCTAATTTTAATACAATATAAGCAATAAAGAGGCTTTTCACTACTTTCACTGGGCACTAGCCAGTACAGTCCCATGGACGCGTTTCTGATCTTCGTGGTCTACTGTTAAACCTTATAAACAGTATGAGATATCCTTACTTATATTATAAATTAATACGTAGTGGAGTCACTGATTTCAGTACGAATGGACCCGCACGACCGAGGCAGTACTACTTTCCCATAGTTGACCAACCTGAAAAGGCTACTTTTTACCGCGATGACGGATATAAATGCGGGCGGAGCTGTGGACGAAATCTAGTGGCTAATAAATCTTCTTATTCTTCTCATGCCTTATCTATTGTCCTCTTTCAATAAACCTCTAATATCTGGTTTAATGCAATATTCATTCTTTCATTGTGTTGGTGCATTTTTTAGTAAACATAGTGTTATAACCTTCCTGAACTGAAATGCATGTACATAAGTGTTGAAAAAAGAATATAAAATAATATATTGAACTATTCCAATCAGTAAAACTTCAATACAGTCCGTGCGTATTTAGTGGAAAAAACTTGGGAAGATTCTAAGAAATAGCTTTTTCTTTCTATAATATGAATTTGTTTTCAAAGAATCCTTGACTTTATGATATTAAAATTGCCCTACTTATAACATTGAGATGATACTCATGCGTCATGTTAAGCGTGTAAAAATGTATATATATAATTATTTTCCAGATTCTTACATTGTTATTTGTACTTTATTTTTTCATTATCTTTGTGTAAGCGTAACCTCTTCTTTTCTCGTGTTTCTGCAAATATGTCTTTAGACATAGCTTCAGCTTCATAATCTGGAGTAGTTTATCAATACACTTGTTTGCTTCGGTGGCGCAGTGGTGCCGTATGCGACTGCTGTGCTTGTGGTCTCGGGTACAATTCCCAGATCGAACCCAAAATGTGTATAATCTGCAAATATTTGTTTCAGAGTTTGAGTGATTAATCAGTATACATATTTATATGTCTAGTACTCATACATATAGTACAAGCTCAGCTTAGTTTGGGACTAGATGATAGGTGTTCGAAATATTTAATCACATAATCACAACGTGAAATCAATTTTTATTGTTATTAACACGATAATTTGTTGTGTATATGTGTGTAATTTATTTAAAACACTCTTTTGAGACTTTCCGTTATTGGAAAAAAAATGTACTACAACAATAATCCACATTTTTAATTTCATTTCACATCCATTATCATATAAAAAATATTATTGCAAATTGAATAGCTCTTTCACATCTTTATAAATAGCGATGTATAGATTTCCAAAACGCCATGTTACTACGCGTTCTGTGGAATCGATCGTGCACCCCCTCCGCACAGTCCCCGTCCCTTGTCAGTTGTCAGATAACCAATATAGAGTAAGAGCCCAGAGCGATCAGACATAACTTATTTTCACATGGATGAAACCTTAACTACTCAGTAGCGTCTAGTGTACTTTTAAATACCTGCGTGTTTGTGGAACTAGATCTGTGACACCTGGGCAGATATCAGGTGAGAAAGGTAACTAAAAATAAGAGTTATATAACTTAAATTAGTATGGCTGATCTTTATATATATTTTGTAGAATATTATTCTAAACTAGTTTCATAAAGTGTCAGACACTTTTCATGGACCAGAGCTTGTGTCAGACGCTTTAAAGATCGACAAAAAATTAATGAACTTTACTTATTTTTACATGTCTGATTTTTTAATATGTTAATAAAGTAACTATTACAAAGTTACATTTCATCAGTCAGACAAATTCGAGTGACCAAATATCCCTTAAACACAAAAATTATTCAGCCGGGAGTGGGATCATCATGCTATTTCAGAGCGAGTGAGACGTCCACAGCAACTTGGATCCCGTTTTTAGGGTTCCATAGCCAAATGGCAAAAAACGGAACCCTTATAGATTCGTCATGTCTGTCTGTCTGTCTGTCTGTCCGTCCGTATATCACAACCACTTTTTTCGGAAACCATAAGAGCTATACTTTTGAAACTTGGTAAGTAGATGTAGTCTGTGAACCGCATTAAGATTTTTACATAAAAATGTAAAAAAAACAATACATTTTGGGGGTCCCCATACTTGGAACTGAAACTCAAAAAAAAATTTTTCATCGCACCCATACGTGGATATGGATAGGTATTCAAAAATGATGTTGAGGTTTCTTATATCATTTTTTTCTAAATTGCGCGAGAGACACATCCAAAGTGGAAAAATGTGTCCCCCCCCCCCTCTAACTTCTAAAATAAGAGAGTGATAAAACTAAAAAAAATGTATGTTGTACATTACCATGCAAACTACCAACCAAAATTGGTTTGAATGAGATCTAGTAAGTCGTTTTTTTTTAATACGTCATAAATCGTAAACTGCAATTTACTGCAATTTTTTTTTTATTCTGCATTTATTCTGCAGTCATTAGAATAAATAAATGAATATTTATTTATTCTAATGACTGCGTCGATGATTGCGATGATTAGGAGATATTTGCTGTAATTAATCATAGTGATATTTTTGTGGTAGTGATAATATTTTGTTTATATCTTTTTCTAACTGGTATCTTTTTTACAATAAAATAAAGATATAAAATAAAATGGATCCTCATATATTCACCTATCACAAATACATGCAATAAATGAATTCACTTTGATATTTAATAATTAACAACTTAATGTTGAAGCCCATGTTATTGAAACAAGAATGCGAAAATCTTAGATTGAAATTAGTAAGTATTTTCATTACATTGAATTTTTTTACTCGATGGGTTCGATGAAAAAATTTTTTTGAAGTTCAGTTCCAAGTGTGGGGACCCCCAAAATGTATTGTTTTTTTTTCTATTTTTATGTAAAAATCTTAATGCGGTTCACAGATTACATCTACTTACCAAGTTTCAAAAGTATAGCTCTTATGGTTTCCGAAAAAAGTGGCTGTGACATACGGACGGACTGACAGACAGACAGACAGACATGACGAATCTATAAGGGTTCCGTTTTTTGCCATTTGGCTACGGAACCCTAAAAAACGGGATCCAAGTTGCTGTGGACGTCTCACTCGCTCTGAAATAGCATGATGATCGCACTCCCGGCTGAATAATTTTTGTGTTTAAGGGATATTTGGTCACTCGAATTTGTCTGACTGATAAAATGTAACTTTGTAATAGTTACTTTATTAACATATTAAAAAATCAGACATGTAAAAATAAGTAAAGTTCATTAATTTTTTGTCGATCTTTAAAGCGTCTGACACAAGCTCTGGTCCATGAAAAGTGTCTGACACTTTATGAAACTAGTTTAGAATAATATTCTACAAAATATATATAAAGATCAGCCATACTAATTTAAGTTAGATAACTCTTATTTTTAGTTACCTTTCTCACCTGATATCTGCCCAGGTGTCACAGATCTAGTTCCACAAACACGCAGGTATTTAAAAGTACACTAGACGCTACTGAGTAGTTAAGGTTTCATCCATGTGAAAATAAGTTATGTCTGATCGCTCTGGGCTCTTGGACCAATAACTTAGCACCTGTCGTATCAAAAGTTCAGTAAAAATGGCTGAAGTTGACGTAAGAGCACATGTAGTGCAAAGATTTCCATGCATCATAATCTATACTCAATGTTATACAGGGGTCAAGTTTGTGAGGTAGTGAGTCTGTGAAGTTGTTATGGATAATCTCTTTATCTACAGAACCGATTTAGAAAATTCGTTTATCAGACGAAAACTACATTATTTATCAGTATCACAAAACTATATATTAGATCGAGAAACAATAAATCCATATCCAACACAAACACGTGCGAAACCGCTGGTAAAGGCTAGTAAAATATCTGTGAATTAAACGAATTTTTCATTTTAAAAATATTCTTAAAAAAAATCTTTTAATTTTAATGTACCAAAACCATTACGGGTGTCTTTGAATTGTCCGAAGGCCGATAAATAGAGGTGTGTAGTGATGGTATAAGAATCCGAAGTGTCACCATTGTCACGTAACTCAGCTTTAGTCGCCAGTTTGTGCATGATATTAAGGAGAAAAGAGATGTATACTTAGACACGAGGGTTTACAAGGAGTTTATTGATTTTACAGCAGTTTACAATCAATTAGATTATACAATGGCTAGTTCGCGAGCACGTTAGAGCGTGGGGCCTTGAGAGTTCCGTCAGCGTTGCCTCCCAGAAAGAGAGGACACTTATCTTGAGTAGCGGACCACCCGCAGCCGGACGTCGGGTGAGCAAAAAGAGGCTAGTAGGGAACGAGGAAATGCGGCCACGTTACACTATCTCTGTTTATTCCAAGGAATAATAAGACCCTACTAAGGGAGTAAATTCAAAACAAACTAAATCCCGTGTGGCCAGCCTGTATAAACATATTTTCTAAAGAGAACCCTATATCGGCCAGTGCACACTAGTCTTTATTATCTTGATTGATTATTATCTATTGTTTCGAAAGTGCCTAGAAAGGCCTACTTGAAATAAAAGTGTTTGGATTTTGAAAAAAATTAAATTATGTTAATCTAAGATGAGCATGAACTGAAATGCCAGTTATTGCGTCCATTACATTTTTTTTTCTCAACCAGCTAATAAGTTTTTTGTGAGGCACATTTATTTATTACATAATAATATCTTAAAATATAAACAGATGCGTGACCTTACCATCAATTTTACTGTTTTCATTTTGAGGTCTAGTTATCAATTTACAAAAAAAAATATGTAAACACTTGTTCTTACGCGAAAACCTGAACATAAATAAAATGTATTTAAAAATATTTTGTTGTCCATATTAGTTAGAAAATATAACAGCTACGGCTATTACCTATAAATTATGAGGTAGGGCTTCAAAATAAGTTATTACCTCTATGGCACCCAAAGAATATTAAAATAACTACCTGTCTGCACCGTAAAATTGCTATTATAGCAATAAGGTCTATAGCAACTTTATAAGCCATTATAATCATCATCAGTTTGTCGTAGTCCACTGCTAGACATAGGCCTCTCCCATTTCAGACCACTCTGATTAATTTTTGCCAGCCATGTCCAGCCTGGCCTGTGGGTGTCCTACATTTACTACTTTAATAACTCAAAAAATTCTGTACCTACTGAGCTCAATAAATAATAAATAAATAAATATTTCGGACATCTAACACACAACGACATCTAGTCCCAAACTAAGCAGAGCTTGTATTATGGGTACTAAACAACTGATACAAATACATGAACATACTTTTATTTTGTAAACACATACATATTATACATATAAAAAACACCCAGACTCCGAAACAAATATTTGTGGATAACACAAATATTTGGTCCGACTCGGGAATGGAACCCGAGACCTCTTGATCAGCAGCCGCATACGCTAACCACTAGACCAACAAGGCAGTCAACAGATTAAGGTTCGAAGATTGTTTTTATCTTTATTTCATTTCGGAGTTTTTGTAACAGTTGTCTAGTATCTTAGGTACTATACCCATATTACAATTTGTGCTTAGTTTGCTCAGATAGCGTTGTGAGTCACAAATATCCGATATTCTTCTGGAAATTTACTTTTAAATGAAAGTTTGTACATTTTAAACAAATTCACGATACGTTATTTTAACGTAAATTTTTAGTTCATTTTTCTTTTTGAATTCCACTCTTAATTACAAACTTGCAAAAGTCGCTTTATTTAAGTATCTTCAAAGCAATCGCGACTAAGCGAACGATTAAAAGGAAAAACTTTTTATTTCCTTATATCATTAATTAAGATCAAGGTTTAAATTCCCAGTGAAATAGAAAGCTTGCTTTAGGTTAATAGATTTAAAAGTCTTTAATTTTGTACTTATGTTTTTTCCAAAAGAGTGATAATAATGAAAAAAATATTAAGCTTCTCATGTAATCCAATATCTTTAAACGAGCAATACTTGTATATATATTTATGTATATGTAACTAAGTCACGTGTCTTTTTGAGTAATCTTCAATACATATTTAATTTTATAAATTAACGAATCTCTACTTAATTTTATGAATTCGAAAGTAACTGTGTTTGTTGGTCTGTTAGGATTAAACGGTTTAGCCGCTACATCTTCTTCATCCTTATAATCGACCGACCGCCAAAAATAAACAAAAAATTAATATTATTATAAACGCGAAAGTTTGTGAGTATGTATGTATGTTATATCGCAAGACGGCTGGCAGGAGTTGGATGCGAGTAGCCGAGGATCGAACTAAGTGGCGTGCAATTGGTGAGGCCTATGTCCAGCAGTGGACTGCGATAGGCTGGTGATGATGATGATGTATGTTAGTGTGTATTTATGTTTAATGCTCTTTCACGCAAAAAATACTGAACGGATTTGAATGAAACTTTACAGTAATATAGCTTATATATCAGAATAACACATAGGCTACTTTTTACAGCAATAATCGAGATACACGAGTGAAAGCTAGGTGATTATAAAATACATAAATCGATGATGATGTCAAAATGTAACACTGTTATTCTCCTGTCAAAATTTCACAGGTTGCTATGCGTAACATACTTGCATAGCAACCACAATGATAGTTTGTAAATGGCTAATATAAAAAAGCGGCCAAGTGCGAGTCGGACTCGCCCACGAAGGGTTCCGTAGAAGCAAGTGATATCATATTAAAGTGATCGATCTTTTAATAACAGTGTATTAATTGAATGAAAGGTAAATTGCGGTATACGATTTATGTCGTACCACATAGACCACATAGTGCACCATACAGTGACAAGGAAAATAGAATAAAAAAAAATTTCATAGAGTATCGCAAGCCGGCGGACCAGAGGAAAGTCGCCTTAGGGTCTTTTTGCGATACAAAACAGTATGTCATTCAGATGGGAAATCTACACACATACATACATTTTAGACTCACATACAAAAACAATCGCCTATCTATACGAACTCGCACATAATCCCTACTAATATTATAAATGCGAAAGTAACTCTGTCTGTCTGTTACGCTTTGACACCTAAACCACTGAACCGATTTTGATGAAATTCGGTACGAAGATAGAACTGAACTTGGGAAAGGACATATGCTACTTTTTACCGCGATAACCGACATACACGCGGGCGGAGCCGCGGGCAAAAGCTAGTAATTACAATAAAAGATTTAAAATTTCGCACATAGGTTCATTAACATATTTTGTGTCATAACAATGTATGGTCATAATATAAATCCATTTGAGCTTATTCTTTGAAAGAGGAGAGCACCTCCGAACGGATACTCTCTATCGTGTTGTCCTATGTATGTATTTACTAGCTTTCCGCCCGCGGCTTCACCCGCGTGGAATTCGTTTATATCGCGCGACACTGTAAGGGTAGATTAAGCAATCTTACATGATTTTATGTTTGAAAATAAGGAACTTCGACACAAACTTTCGTCCCCTATTTTAAACCCTTCTACCTTTATTTTCGCGATAAAAAGTATCCTATGTCCTTTCCCAAGCTCAGTTCTATCTTCATACCAAATTTCATCAAAATCAGTTCAGTGGTTTAGGCGTGAAAGCGTAACAGACAGAGTTACTTTCGCATTTATAATATTAGTAGGGATTTAGAAATTTATAGTTCAGTAAACTTAATAGAGACTTTGCCTTGTTCGAACCTACAATGATAGCATTCGCGCTGTCATCTTTCATTGGTGAGTGTGAGACCGGAGGCCCAATCATTCTGCATCATTCTCCTAGCATGCAAAAACATATCACTAAGCCGCCATGACGTGGGTCACCGTGTTGCATTGTATGCACCCACAATAACGATGATAGCCCCTACTCCTAGATAAAAATTTGTAATAACCATGCGTGAATTGTGTGACGTTATAATCATTATTATTTATTTATTCTGTTTAATAGTAATATAAGTGAATATATTTACATTGAACCCGATCCCAACATTCCACAGATGCTATCAATGCTTAGAGTATGTGTAATAAAGGTTTAATTAAAACAGGAAAACCCACTCTAGACTAATACCATTTTCTTGTAACATTATAGTAAACTTAATAATCAGTATATCTGAACTTACCTCTGTTTATACGAATAGGTTTATATTTTCTATATTGGTCTGACATAAAAAAACTCATTGCTTTCGTTTTTTTGCTCTACTGAAAATTCTGCTTAGTGGCTCTAATGAGTTTCAAACGTATTTAAACAGAATTCAGGAAGAATTGGGATATGAAAAAGGAAAGGAATGGGTATTATCGCCCTGTGATACATAACGCCGTCAAGTGATCTGATGATATTCTCACAACAAATATTATTTCTAATGATTCTAGTGCAATCATTTCGTGTAAAATAATAAAATTGGCTAAAACTATTTTTTTATTGTATTCTTTACGAATAAAGTTCCACTCAGATTTGTGGTTAATATTGCCATCTTTCTAGAGTAAGTGGCAATGAAAGCGTTTTTTTCAGTAACTGCTGTCACTATCATCAATAGCTTTATTATTTCACTACTGCACATAGACCACACTTTAGAAAGTTTTTTAAAACTTTTCAGGTAGTTAGAACCACCCTAATTTCAGCACTAAAGGCCGGCTTGACCTGGGCAGTACTACCCCGAAGATCAATCTTGCTGTCATATTTCGTTAGTGAGTGTGAGACCGGAGGCCTAACGGCCTGGCCACGAGTTTCGGTCTTAGCGAAAAGCGGAGCGGCGTCGGTGAGCGGTGCGTTTTGCACGCCACGAACCTTAGTAGCGGTTAGTTGCAGCGGCGACGGTGGACGTATTTAGGTAGTCGAAACGTGTTAAAAATCATGGCGTTTTAAAAATTATCCCCTGTCTGTTTAGAAACAACTTTTTTTTTTTTAATATGATAGAATGAGTGCACGAACTAAATAAAGATCGGTATTTAGATGGTGGATTTAGTGACCTATACGAAGGTCCTACCTATAAGAAGTAACTGATGTTTCCAAGTGTTTTGCTAAGTAGGTACTTACAGAGAGAAAAAACTTTAAAAACTTGTCAACTACTTACATTGCGTATAAGACATACTAGTAGTTTCGTGTGTAGTTATATCTACAGACAAAACTACTGATATGTAAATTGTTTTGCTAATTAGGTACCTACTGACAGAGAAAAAAATTAACTTTTAAAACTTGTCAACTATCCACCTACATTACGTAAACATACCAGTAGTTTTGTCAACATATCAGTAGCTTCGTTTGGTAGGTACCTAGGTTCTATGTTTTTGTGTTATCAATTTAAATTAAACGTAAGTACCATTATATTCCGGAAAACATTGTTTAATTTCTTCCCACAACCTTTTTATATTTATGTTGGGGATATTTTGACATCCATATAGGCGGTCTATTTAAATTTCTGTTATAAAAGCCTCGGTATCCATTACCGCCATAAAATCGTCTAAAATTTTTTGTTTTTATTTAACGCCGCTGAGTCCGTCATTCCTGCACCGCTGTCCACGCCGCTCTGTTTCGTCGCGTCGCACATACTAACTTGTGCCTTTGTTCCTGCCGCTCTCCATACCGCTCGCCGCTGTAGCAATTCGCTCGGCAAAAACCGCTAGCTTTTTCGCTATGAGCGGCGACTCGTGGCGTGCCTCGTACATTTCTATACTTTTGATATGACCGCTCGGCGTTTCGCTCTTAGCTGCCGCTCACAGCGGAAAGGTCGTGAATGGGCCGTAAGGGTGCAGAAACATATCACATGGTGAGGGTCACCATACTGCATTGTCTGTTGTTACAATAAGGGTATGATCCCTCCCACTCTTGGATTCTACTCATTCTTTTATTAGGCAGAGTAGTCACTTAAAACAAAGAAAGGAGTTTGTAATCTGCAAGCCAAATGGGTTGGCTTGTTTAACTTCCCTTGTGCGGTGTCATTTATCATGTATGTATTATAGGTATGTACCATCATCAACAGCCTTCAACAGTCCAGACATAGGTATCTCCTTAGAAAGGAGGTATTGGCCCACTATACTATGCTGGCCAGACGGGTTGGTATAGGGTTGGTTTCAAGTTTTCATTCTCTTTGCATTGATGTTGTCTTGCGTAGTTTTCTCCGTGTGGTGACGAATTAAAAATACAGAGTACAGAGTGTCACCCCTATTCATCCCGCGGGTGTCGTAAAAGGCGACTAAGGGATAAACTACGCAAGACATTATAGGTATAAAAGTGATAAATAAAACAAATTGTTTATTACAAATCAGATTGCTTTAATTTATTTTATTTTATACAAATCGAATACTACTTACGATAGTCAATATTAACGAATAAATATTTTATCCGTTGTGTTTATTTTACAAATTTACCTTTGTAGTTTATTATTTATTATTTTTCATCTATTATAAAAACCTCCATAGGGGTTCTTCGTTATAAACTTACATTACACTCGGATGCATTTTATCAACTTACTGCAGTCGTATATTTTTTTATTTTAAATTTATTTTATTATTTTGACTATGGTTAAGCCACAGGAACACAATTTGGAGTGTTATGTGTGATAAAAATAAATAATGGTGAGTATGAGATGCTCAATCGACGAAAAGATTTGTCGATATTTCTAGAACTTGTAGCAAGCATTTAGATGGGCTTAACTTTCCATGTTTAATATTGCAGATAAAAGGTATGAACAAGTAGAAACTCTAATTTATCACCGATAATTTATCAAATAGACTTTTTTTTTTATATCAATAAAATTTGAAAAATAGTAAAATATAAAATAAAATAAATTATGTTTTTTTTGCCAAAGATACTTAAAAGTAATTCAACCCATTGTTTTCAAGTAAACTTAGTTGAATGTAATGTAATGTAATAAATGTAAAGATAGTGTTAACAGTAAAAACACATAAATATTGTGATTTTAATAAAAATGGTGATAATTTTTTAAACGCAATGGAATGTTAAGCCCATTTTAAGAGATTTATTAAAAGAATCCTCTAGCTTTAATGAAGAAGTTCTTGTGTGAGTAAGTGAGCACATACCAGGTGTAATGCTTTAGATATAGATGTAGATAAGCAGCGAATATATGAGAAAATATTTATATTTAAAAGCCAAGGAACTTGAAATCTAAGAAAGTATGTAAATTGGCAGAGACTAGAAATCAATTTTCTTAAATAGATGCAAGTGTAAATCGAGTAGCGAGGAGTTGTTGTTTGTTTGTTTTTTTTATAATGATAGCCAATGTGATCTCGGGAATAAAATCTCGATATTTTTTTAAAGACATACATAAGTGAGAGACTTTCATACATAATATTAAATCCCAATTTCGCATGTACTGTAATCAATTTTATTTTACACCCAATGTATTTTGTGTATATAAAAGACTTCAACAATAGAAATTATAATGAAATTAGCGTGCGATCTTTCGATTCGATCAAAAAATGTACACAAATTACATTGTGTATTTCAGTAAAAAGACAAGTTATGTGATTGTATTACTGGAAAAAGTATTAATTTTAATGGCACAATTCAACACACACAACACACTGGAAGTAAAAAAAAGGTAATAAATAATATTCAGTGTTCAGATGCGTTGATGCTGTAAAATTAAAGTTCATTGGCTAAAAAATATAAATAAAATAAAATGAATTGTTTGAAATATGCTGTAAATTTCTTACCGCTATGAATTAATAAAATGATAAAAGAGTAGATGAGACTCGAAATAGTTATCTTAGTTTTAGCGTTCAGAAGTAGAAATATACATGGAGATCCAAAATACCTGTTTCACATTTAAAGCATTTTGTTACTGTGTTGTGCCGTATGCAGTGATGGTTGTATGACAAATGATCATATTCAAATAACCTTTCCATAATTATTATTTCAGATAATACAATTTAAACTCAAAAGCTTTAAAAAAAGTGTTATTGATCTCACCTGCCAGCTGACATTCAACTGTCAACCAAATAGCGCAGGCTTTACCTAGTTACCTGTAACATATATTCGTCTCTTGTCTTTATAACACTCCCATAAGTTGTAAGAAAGTAAAAAAGTTTTATCTTAAATAGTATATTTTCAATCATCATTTGCCATACAAGCAATGAAATATTTAAAAAAGTACCAATCATAGGTACGAGTGTAGAAGTTTATATGATAGTTTGTAAAATGTTTATAATGTCATTTAAAATTGGAATTCGATTGAATATACGAGTTGGTTTTTTTTAAACTGAAAGGAAACTTAGTAATGTAAAGTATAAACCTTATTTAATAGTTTCTCCGAAGTACTCGAAATTTAAAAAATTTGAAATATTAAAAAACAAAATGAAATTTGCGATATTGAATTTAGAATGAGAAATTTAAAATATGAAAACTGCATAGAAAGGAGGACGCATTGTAAAATGATGTAAGTTCGTCAGTTCATTTTGTACGTTTACATTCTAACCCGGTCCCATGCAGGCATTTATTTTATTTGTTTTTATTATATCGTAGATCGCTTCTACTCGTTTTATATATTCATATTTTTTATCATAATTTATAATCGGACCGCTACCACGGGCGTTACATTTTTTCACAACCTCCCATTTATTTTTTTATTAAAAACAAGTTTAAAATTGGCTGACTAACCCGTAGACGCGGACCAATACGAACATTAATCCTTTAAATTACTTGTTAACAAAGACCCTAGTTCGTTTTCTTTTAATTCTCCTTTACAATCAACGTCTCAACTTTATCGTTTATACCTAAAATTCAACTTAACTCCAATATTTATAAACCCTATTTTTGGCACTAACAAATCTAATTAAATATATCAATTAATTTTACATTTTTTTCAATTTATCATCACCTTCGATTTGAAATTGTAAATAAATTATATAATAATAGGGTTTATGAAATTTAAAAGATATTAAATAGAATTTAAAAGAGAGATTAAACATTTGTCAGCACCAGACTGTTAAAAATAAATTCTGCAAAATAATAACATTTATAATAACGAGAACAATTAACAAATTAGATTTCACAATTAAACCTTTTCAAATACAATTTATGAACCAGATGTTATGATTTTAAAAACCACTTAATTACTAAGCCGTTTATAAATTCCTCTGGCTTCGAAAACATGATACTAATAACAAATTTAACTTTACACATTTTATGAAATAAATACAAAATACCGCGAAAATACACAAAGATTCGTAATTTTTATATCTAGTTTTTAATGAGCTTCCTTATGAATAGCTTTATTTCTTTTATATAACTTTAGCTTAAATCAAAGGACACGACATTTACTAGGCTATCACGACATCTATAAGAGCGAAATTGAGGAACGGACATAGATAAAGATTTTAAATTGTTTTATTTTTTAAATAATACAACTATTATATAGATGCTACAGTATGTGCTAAAAGGTTCTAAAATCGAATAGACACGTGACGAAACAGAATCGATAACATTCGATTACAATTAGAAATGTTTTTCAATCAAACGTTCGTCAGTGTTAAATGTGTCTCATTGGGCGATCGTTTTAACTTGACTCGAGTCGGTAAACATTGACTTATTCGGCAGAAGTTCTTAAAAGATCTAATGAGTTTCTTGTTAGTATAATATCGCCATCCAATTTAATGTTATATTACTAAGTGTGAAGAATGCATGTTTTAGTCTTTTTTCCGATTTTTTACTTTTATATACAAATACACTTCGCGATAATCTGTATGTACATTTTATCGATAATGTTTACCTGATGGTTAATAATTGTAACAGCATTTTTATATTCCTGCTAAGCATAACATATTCTAGGTATCAACATAAACCGAAATCTAAATAATTAACTATTCTGTTCGCTAAGAATTCATTTCCATATCGATATACATTCTAAAAGTATGTTAACTTTATTTAATCGATAGACAAGTGAGCATTTATCGATATTAGGAATCAACAGTTACGTTTTCCTTTTATTTAAACCTAAAAAAACTATCAATTATCTCGTTACGTTTATGATGTTTTAAGTCGGTCCTAATTATTTTATATCAACACCTCAGATGCTAGACCTATTCTATCTTTGGTTCCATTATAATTGTTGATTTCTTATCAATTCCACAACTGTTTAACAATTCCTGGATTCACATTTCATAGTTAATTTTTATAAATTACAAATTTGCACACTCCGCCGTAATTAAAACTTTCAATCCACCTAAATTGATACGTATCGATTAAAATCGATGTGTATTAATTTAGAAGAAGCGATTAATCACTAATTCTAATATAAAATGTAAATAACCTTAAATAAAAAAGTGTCTATTCTGACTTGACTCTACAGATATTTGATCCTTTATGTACATTACTTATCGATCTAAGATTTTAATTAAGTTCTGTGATCCCTCATTACAGTCATGTAAAAGGGCACATATTTAATCGGTTAATTCAAGATGCCATTTTTTTTAAATTATTCTAATAAATCAACTTTTTTTTTTCGTCCAAATGTTACCAGGAATAAAATTACGCGATTATTTTTCCAAATTAACACGACTCCATGATATAACACTACAAATCCTTTCATTCAAATAATAAGTTATTAATATTTTGTATAACAATTATTATTTTAAAGATTTTTTTTCAATAAATTATACATACCAACATAATTTTTATCTGTAACATCACATTTTTTTTAATAATGTTGTTAATGGTAATTTCATTCAACAAAGTCAAATTTAAGTTCAAATCAATCATTGAAACCATAACTCTGGGTTCTATTACACCATAATTCTCCCAAAAAACATGTAAAAAAACTACAAATTACATTACAGACACTAAAATAACCTTTTACGAACTGAAATCACCTTTAATATTATGCTTAGCTAATGTATGTTAATTTATCTTATGCCTTTGTTATGGAGACGTGTGCGTTTCAACCACGTATTTAATTCGATAATATTATAATAATAATTACATTTTTCAATCTAAAATTTAGTTCTCTCATACTTGCTCCTGGTGTACCCGGGGCCACTATTAGTTGTTATTTATTGTACGATGATATGCGGCGCCGACAACAGGACAGCCACTGTCGCGATGATTGTGAAAAGTGTGAACACGAACAGGCAAAACCTGAGGGCAAACGAAACATAGCATAATACCCAACCCAACGTTAACTACCCATTTCCCGAGTTATACCAAGCTTCTAACCTAACACCTTAATCCGCTCCTGAATGGAGATGCGAGCGTCCCGAGAGGTTGATGATCATGATGATCCTAACACCAACTTCTGTTCTGTGCAAATTAGCACGAACATTCCCTAGTAAGTTCAATCTACTCGTGAAAAAACAAGTGTTTAAATATTGTTGTAGAATTAAATAAAGTAAAATGAGCAACACAAAATTCAAAATAAAATCAATAAGATACAATGGTGCATTATAAATTATGACGTAATGCGTGACTCAACCTTTCATTTTTTATTATACCTATCATATTGTTTTAGCATAAACGTAGAATGCTGACATACAAAGTTTCGTACAGAGATCGCAATGAAAGCTTGTGTGGCCATAAAACAAGAGCAGTTTATGAGCTTTTTCACTTCTAATTAAATTTTGTACGGCTGCTAGGGCAATTTAATTTACTTAGGGATACCAAAGGCTTTGGTTATTTATTACAACACTTGGTATCCTTGCAGATAATAAACCGATAAATTGGCAACCTTATATGTTGTTCGAGCAAGAAATTTTAACTTTTGCTTATAACATTCATTAATTGCGATACAAAATCTGCACCATCATTGTGAATCACTTAAATTTTCATTTTGGTAGCTCATTTTGAAAGTTTTATTAACGATTTTCATGACTTCGATTGAATTTGTTTCTGTTTATGGAGTGAATCAAAAAAAATAATAGAAGAATTTATAAAACCCCTTTGCACTTCCAGCTTTCACATTAATTAAAATCTATTTTTACAACAGTACTATAATTAGAATTAATATACAAAAATATAAATGTACCTTCAATATTTTCATACAATCAATGAAAACTGATTTATAAACAGACAATAATTGTAATATTGCCAATAATAAAGAAAGTACTGTCTGATTTCAGCGATAATAGGTTCGTCTTTAATTACTGAGATCAAAACATGACCAATAAAATAGTGGTGTTTAATAAATATGTTTATCCTTAGAGAAAATACAAGCGTGAGCACCTAAAACATTTGCTACTAGTATAAAACTATGTCGACTGTAATACTGTATCAAACCTTTACCTGTCAACAACCATCGCGGCAAACTTCCAATCACTGATTAATTCAGCTTCATCGTCTGCCTTTTTCATTCTCGCAGTAATGAACTGCAGCTCTCTCAGTATTAAATGGAGTTCTCTGTGATGACTCCCAAGCCCTCCGCCCACGTCCTCCATCGTAGACGGACGGACGAACGACCGACGGAAATCCGTACGGAATATAGAGCACCTAGAACGATAAATTGTGATTGGAAACTTTCCATTTGCATTTGAATGTTAGATAAGATTTAAGTAAATGTTGATTTTTTTTTGATAATGGTGAAAATATTTTCGTGGAATTCAAATTTAAAGTATAGAAAAAATCAAAACATCTTTAACTATGTCTTACATATGATCAGTAATGTCTTACCCGGGTCCTAAATTCCCTGTCGACGCTGTACTATTTGGCGGGGGAGGCACGTGACGAAAATCATCGTCTATATCTAGCACATTCGCTAGAAGAGACTTTGAAGATCTCTCCTTAAGTTCTAATTCTCTCATCCTATTCGACATCATGATTGTCTTTCTCGTTATCTTCTTTCCAGGTCTCGACATGCGGAGGATCCACGGCAGCCATTGCAGGAAGACGGATTTTATCTGTATAAATGTAACCAATTGTAGGTTTTGTTTTTTTGGTAATTTCATTTTGAAGGTTTTCATAAAGAGCTTACCCATTGTGGCATTTCATGTATGTCAGCAGTACGATGGTGGTAATTGAGTACGACTACTGTCAGTACTACAGAAGACGCAACCATGAACATGATGCAGTTGAAGTATGTCCCTGTTACATACAACATTTACTTTGAAATTCAACATAATTTAAAAAATAACACCTAATACATGTCACCTGCAGAAATTGAATATTTCATTAGTCAGATAATGGACTTCAACACAATACGGTTAATATTAGGAACAAATATGATATTTTAAAATATTATTTATTAGGTATTAATGGGATCAAACACTTCATGCAATTTATTGGTATATTAGTTTTGATAATAGGGGAAATAGAAATATCAGGAACCAAAACGGTAAGGAGAAAATTAAGTACAGTTTTTGGTTAAGATTTTATATTTATGATTATGTTTTAAGTTTACAAACAACTCGTGGTTCATAGCCATATCATACAGGTATTCTAATTAACAATGACACAGAAAGCTACATTCATGCATTTTAATTGTACATGCGGTGTTCTAATCTACATTTAGATGAGTTTTAGCTTTTACGCGTTATATACAGAGGTAAATTAAAATTTATGATATTATACCCTATTTATTTGAGGGACGGATTTTACAAAGTAATGTAAAATAAACATTACGAATTATTCATCATTGTAATCTTTATAACCTATTTTTTATGGTTTTTGCCGTCAGTGTTAGGTCTTTCATATCAACTTGGATATAAAATTGGATATTATTGGATATAAACTAAACGCTTTTTGTACAATATTTAACGTCCCTTAAAACGAAGTGATTGTTTATTGTCAACTATATTTACAAAGAAATTATTATCCAAAATTATCAGGGAAATAGCATGTGACAAAGAAATCTGTTGGTACTTATATCTTTTAGTATTTTTATTGTAACTTGTATTTATTAAAATTAAAATAAAACTGAAGAATAGGACAAAAATATTTGTAATTAATTGGTTAGATATATAACCCGAAGAATCTCACTCAACAAATGCCTTTGTCAAACGTTTCAATAAGTGTATCATTTTATCAATTACAGGGTTTGTAACAGTACCCGGCAAAGTTGATCCGAAGTTCACGAGATACTTGGAGGCTGGACCCTCACTACCCGCATCCACTTAATTGCTTTAAACTGTTGTTAAACTTTAAATCCTGCTATTAAACTACAAGCATTTAAATATTTAGAAATTCATTTATTTAAGGAGAGTTATGCACTATTTTTGTCTGTTTACATTTTTACAATATACTTTGAACATCATGCCAAAAGCTGACGTCTGTAGTCGTATCACATCTAAGAAGAATAATTAGTTTGAAAATAAATAATGAAATTAAGAGAGACTTGTAAATGAAATGTCAAGAAAACGGACGAATTTTTTTGAAAATAGATTTTTTTTTATTAATTAAAAGAAGACTATGCCAGTGTATCGGTAAATTATATTAAGACAGACTTTTATAAATAAATAAGCTACATGTTTCAATAGCACAAGTTATAAGTGCATTTACTCTATTCCAAGTGTCGAGAGAACCGCAAGAGCGCTGTAAAAGCATAGATCAGTCTGCAGATATTGCGAGACTAAAATGCAAGTTGAAAACAGAAAAAGAAGAAACTATACGCTCTCCTTTAATAAAAACAGGCAAAATTATCTATTTAGATCTTTGTTAAGTTGGTGTTTCATGAATGAGCTGAACGACATTTTGAATTAAAGGTTTCAAATGTCTTTCAAACTTCATTCCTGTTTAGAGTACTATTCATCGTTTTTATTTTTATTTAGTTGTGTAAAGAAATATCAAAATACGCGTGGTACTTTTCTCACCTATTAGGGGGATCGCCTCAGAGGTTTTTGTGATAACGTGTCCCACCAATAGAGAGAAAACAGTTTGCGACAGGAGAATTGTAACACCTGCAAAGATCAACATAAACTATAAACAAAAAGATAAATTCTATTTACAAATTGTTAAACCTATTACACCATCCAGTTTATATATTCGTTGGTATGTTATCTCGTCCTGTTCGTGTGCTGAGTCGGTATCAGGAGCTCAAGTAAAATCATAAACGAAACAAAAGGATAGTCATGCAAACATTATTACAGAGGGGTTTTATTATAGCTGGCTTTTATCATTGATATTAGTTTTTAATTTAGTTTAGAATACGTATTTTTTCAAAATTAGCGCTAAAGTTATCCACCCTCCAAGTATCCAGAGATTTTTGGTGAAGTTCTTAGTTCAAAATAACGAATACATTCAAAATAAAACATCTAAACAGGAAATTCAAACACCATGGAATCGATTACGCACCAAACAGATCTCAAATAAAAAAGATAAAACATTAAAAATACGAGTCCACATTGAGAATAAAAACATCGCAACTTACCTTTAGCCTCCAAAATTATCAGAAGGTCTTGTACAAAGTAAAACATCACATGCCATGCCACTTAAAACAGACAATTGATACCGTCACCAAATAATACATCGATTAAATAAATGAAACAATGAATAATCGAGTGACAAAACTAAGCAAAGGACCACGGAATCGATTCCAAGATTTGTTAACCCAAAACAGTAAAAAATAACAAATAAGAAAGATATCGTTACAATTATATTTAGTGCACTATGCTTTACGTTTGATAGGATATCATTTAATGATTTAAAATAGCAAAAGCATTGTAAGTTATTCTGAAAATGATGTACGTATTTATTGATGCTACACAACTGTGAGTCTCAAACCACTAGCAACATTTAAAGTGGCAATGATTTTAATATTATTTAAGGTACATAATTTACTCCTTGTTTAAAAACTTCATTTTAATTAAAAAGAAATGAGAGCTAAAATAAAAATGAAAAATAGTATTTAAATAGATGAAATTAAATTACTAAGAGGTAATGAGTATGAAGAGAACATAAACGGGGGAGTTAAGCGGGATGGACGAACGGTGTGGGTTAGGTTTGGATAGTGTACCTAACAGGGGGATAGCGTCGGAGACCTGTGGCAGGGTCTCAGCTACCAGGTTGAGGAACACCGTCAGCGATAGAAGAATAGTGACTCCTGAAATCAAACACACTGTTAACACCCCTACTAATGCTACTGATATTCTTACTCCAACAAACCTTTTCATTTTTTCTATTCATTTTCTTTTCACCAAACAGGACAATGATGAATCAACGTAAGACTTCAAACAATCTGCCTATTTATAAAGTAACGCCTAAGCCCAGACAGTAGATAGTAATCACATATGATATGTAACATATAACCCATCATCGAAAAGCAACTGTAGAACCGCAAACTAAATATATTATTTATAGTTTTGTTTTGATCTCGATAGAGGGCGTTGTGCCTTTTTGGTGAATCGCGATATTGTTGTACTCAGTCTAGTTTTATAAGACTCAAGGGTACTATGTTTGAAGGAGAACCAGCCCAAAGCGTTGCCCCTGCAGTGAAATTGTGTGGTCCCCATGAAATACCAGGCAACTCTTGGTATTTACGAGCAACTCTAGAATTCAGATTCAGTACTCAAGTCATAAAGCACGCGCTTCTCTGTTATACTTTTCCGTCCCTTTTCAAAGTCACTACTGCTAACGTCTATTCAACTGTATTATTATCATTAACAGCCAGTAACAGTCCACTGCTGGTGAAAGACGTCTTTTTAACAATGAGGTTTCTATCTATTATACAAACGGTAAAGAGTTTGCTTCAAGATTTTTCCTTCGCTTTGTGCTTAGTCGCCTCTTACGACACCCATGGCACGGACAACGGTGGTGACATACCGAATCCTTAGTCCATCACCACTAGTAAAAACATGTTAAGCATTAAAATTCAAACATAATTAGGCACGCTTTCGTTCGCTATTAAGGCTAACACATAATCAAATATATGTACCATATCGTCGGCAATCAAATATTCATTTCAATGCCTGCTGGTTTCGAACGGATCTTAAATGTTTATTACCTCTTTGATACTTTTACGATACATGTTTATTATTTCTGATTGATTCTGACTTTTTTCTGGCCTAAACCCTTCTATATAATGCAAATAAACAGATAAGTACAGTCCTTTTGTTTAGTGTGTTATAAAAATTTTGCGGTATGAAATTAAGACGATGTTTTAGTAGCAGACTTGTGGTAAATTTTACGTTTCTGGAGAGTAAAAGTTAAACTAAGCAACCCTTTTTTGAATCTGCTAATTTTATGCTGGGTTAAAAATTTAACAATTGCCAATTATTGTATGTGCATTTGTTGATTTAAATCCAGAGTGCATTTTATTGTCATACATAATATTGAATGATCACACTTGTCATCCCAATTCACGTTTAAAAAAGTGTCTTTATACATACTCCATAACCTCTACTTGCAGTTATAATATCTGAGAGAGGTAAGTTGCACGAAATTATAAGCGATGACTCTCTGTTGGATATGACTACATACAGGATAACGACTCTAATTTTATTTATGAAGATTTTAACACATATTTCATCATCAACTTTAGCCTATCGCAGTGCACTGCTGGACATAGGCCTGTCCTATTGCACACTACTCAGCCAGGGTCAGTCGGTTGTGGTGGCCACCCGTAACCGGGAAATTCTTAGCACCCCTTCTTCGCCGTTACTGTGGTCGCCACCATAACCGGGAAGAGTGGGGCTACCGGAAACTGGGGGCCGTGGCCGTATCTGCAGGCGGGTTGGCGATCGCAGGGTGCAGCTTATTGTACCGGTGATGCTGCTACCCATTAAACATATTTGTCATAATAATTTAACATTTATCTACAAAAAGTGAAAAAGTGAATCACATACAGCAAGATTTATTAAAAGATAAAACATAGTTAAGTTTTGAATAAAATTACGAACAATCATATAATTTACAAAACTGTTTAGGTTGTTATAGTTAACAGAACTCAAAATTATGTAATTATATTTTTAAGGTGACACACACATTAAGACTAATAAGAAATCTAAGCACATAAAAACAGTCTCAGAAATGTTCTTAAATAACTCAACTGTGAGTGATATTTCGAATTTAAGGTCACTGAACAAGGGCAATTTTCTAGTCTGTGTAATAATAATTCTAACGCCTCCGTCAGACATTTTCTCATTTAATATAAGTAGGTTCTTAGTTCCAGTAGAGCTGCTTTTAAATACTGAACTCAACAAAATTCCGAAATTCTACTTTGTAAATCAAGAATGACCTCTCCATTTCTTTACTCGTTTATCAAAGTTAAACTAGTTATAACGTTAAAATTATTAATCATTAAATCAGTTACCGTTAAATTGAATTATCCTCGTCAGTCAAAGTGTGAACGTTAGATATTATAAGTAGTTGTGAATCTTTCTATTCACGCTCGTTATTTATGATATTTATATCTTTCAGATAAATTTCACTTTACTTGCAATTCAGGAATACATAATTTTTTATTACCCACATCAGCGTACATCAGCTCTTCAGTTAACCTACTGGTATTATATATTCACACGATACGAATATGCACAATGTAGCCTTTTCAAGATAAGAAAATGGAGCATGATTTCACCCTGTTCTTCCGTACCTCTCTTGCTCGCTATACATTCTGAATTATTCACTTGTCAACAAAGCAGATTATGTTCAGAACCTTCTGAATAAATAAATAAATAAATATTTCGGACATCTTACACACTACATCATCTAGTCCTAAACTAAGCAGAGCTTGTAATAGGGGTACTAAACCACTGATATAAATACATAAACATACTTTTTTTGTAAATACATACATATTATACATAGAAAACACCCAGACTCCTAAACAAATATTTGTGGATCACACACATATTTAGTCTGATTCGGGAATCGAACCCGAGACCTCTTGTTCAGCAACCGCATACGCTAACAACTAGACCAACAAGGCAGTCAGAATGTAATACTAGCTATAAATTACCTAAGAGGAATTCAATACTAACCGAGAGTGAGTTTTTCTCCGGAGTCTGGTGGTAGCGTGAAGCCAAGAAGAGCCATTGAGGATATGAGCACACACGGTACGATCAAGTTAAAAAAGTAGTACAAGGTCCTTCTTCTGATCATGATGGTGAATGTCACGTCGACGTAGGGTTCTGGGCAGCAGGCGTATGTTATCGTGTTCTTTTTGCCTGGCATCCCTGAGAAATGGAAAATGTATAACGAATTGTAATTTAGATATATGTGTTACACAATCACATGACGCATGGCAAATACATACACAAATAATAATACTATACCTAATTTATAATGGAAAATAATCTAGTCTACAAATATTTTGATGATTGATATCAAAATTACTGAAAATAAAAACAAATAAAATAGAAAAAATAAATTCAGTTAATCTATTGAATAAATAAAATTTTGTTTCACCAATTTAAAAAAATTCAAACCAATTTTATTTCTTAATTAATTTAACATTATTGATTTCTTTTCTTTTTTCTTCTTAAAAACGACAACTCCCGCATTAGGAATATAAATTCCTGTGTCGCGGGGGACTTTACAAACATACATGAAACGGACACAAAGAACACCCAGACTTAGAACAACAAATTGTGAATCACACAAAGTGTTGTCCTACGTGGGATTTGAACCCACGACACTTTGCGTAGTAGGAAGCGGCGTGGTGACCGCTTAAGCCACTAGGCCAACCGTGCAGTTAACCTAATAATACCTAACTGACATTAGTGAAATCAACTCACCTATCAAATACCACTCTCCATTCGTGATAAAATCAGAAAGATCGCCTCCTGCTTCATCTTTAAGCACGAGATCCAACTGCCGGGGCAAATATTGTGTAGTCACACGAATACATACAAGATGCAAAACCTAACCATGCAATCCTTAAAAGAACCAGGACCAATGAAGAATATTTTCCCCGTTTTTTTATCATCATGAAGCTTATTAACTTAATTGATTATCGTCGAGGAAGCAATCTTGAAATGAAATTGTCCATAACTTTTTCCTCATTTTCCCTCTTGAATATTTTATCGGATAATCAAATTTCAAATAACTAACAAATGTCTTCGGGCTTATTAATAAATTTTGTGGTTATGGAATTTGTCCCTTCAAACATTTTACTGATTATCGTAAGAAGCTTAAGTGGTTACCCATCCGCCTTCGCCGGAATGCACATATTCTTTCTCTTCTATACAACAGTCTATTTAATCCTTTTACTCCACGTTACCTAAAATCGCGGTTCACTTTCTTACACGACACGCATACTAAGTTTCTGAGATCATCAGAGAACTTGAAGCTGAAAATGCCTAGCCATTCCACCAAATTTCTCGATAACTCGTTCTCTATCCAAGCAGTTCGATTGTGGAACGCTCTACCAGTGGCAATAAGACGGGCACAAAATCTAACCACATTCAAACGACTAGTCAAGCAGCACTACCTGGGAGACATTAATGTCCTTTAATCCACCTAATAACTCTCCTTCTTCCTCTAATAGGTCACATCATTCCTTTTATGTATGTATCTACTTAATTCATTAATTACAGTATATGTTTATAATCAATATTTGTATTTTAACTCATAATAAAACGTTTTAATTTTCTCTTCTTCCCTACTTTCAATACACCAGACACTACCCTACATTTCCTCCAAATCGTGTTCTCTCCTTCTTATGGTTGCCTGTAAGAGATTGCCTCCGGGCGATAAGGCCGCCAATTGTACCTACATACCTAGTTATAAGTACTCTGTAATTACCTGGTGTACAATAAAGTTGTTATTATTATTATCCTTTGGTCATGCTTCTTTAAGCTTCGTCATCACTTTTGAACAAGTAAAGGGAAATGTGAGAACCTCTAATTCTAAAAAGAGAAGGGATGCAAGAACATGCAACATAATATTTTTAATATACAACCGCCATACGGAATAAATATACACACACAAATAAAATATAGGCAGATAAATAGGTCTAAAATTTTATCCATTTACTTCAGTTTGCAGAACTTAGTAAACATAATTTAAAGAAAAGAAAATTTATCCACAAAAAACAACAACATAGCATGCAACCGATTAAGGTTATAACAAGAAAAATCGAGTAACTTTTAATCGATATTTTCTAATATACTTTTCAATCGATACATTCGTAAAGCATGCACGGTTTTACTCACGTATGATGGTTTACAATTTACAAACATTACAGCACCACCGTTGGATCAAAATACACACGTAAGTAAAACCGTATTCTTTTTATTAAATATGTACCACAAATATTTACCGCAAACGCAAATTAGTTTTGCAAATAACTCTATTCTACACAAACTACAATTTACAAATATCCAAACACTTCTCATTAAACCTTTTGCAAAACTACTACCAATTAAAGCAAATGATCCAATTTCCTCGAATGAACGCGTTCAAATTCAGCATCTACTCATAATGGAAGTTATATAAAATAATAGGAGGACAAAGGCAAAGTTAGATTAAGTCTATAACAAACACATGGTGTGAAGCTAGAGTAATGAGCTCTGAGACGCGCTCACGGGCACTAATGCGGAATAATTCAAGAAGTTATCACTTACTGTTCAAGATATTTATGGCGTACTTTCTTAGTAAAGATTAATGGATTCACTTTTTATTAAATCATGATAAATGGCCATCGTTGATAGACTAGTTAATATTTCTTTTTAATGCAGTGTTTATTAAGATCAATAATACTACTCTACTCACACTTTAAAACAAAGCTTAGCAACGTTATTCTGTTAAAAAGCAAGCAATTTTCGCAGAATCGTTATATATAATATATATATGTTCATGAAAATATATGAATTCACTACCAAGAAATATTAAAAAATATTCATATACACACACAGACATAAATTTATAAAGAATTACGTTTAAAAACTAATCTCATAACTAAATCACAAATATTGAAGTGTTCGTAATTCTGCAAAATTATTCTCAACATTTCAATCTCTTTTATTCAGTTACGGATCAATAAAATTATATGAACGTCTAGAGGTTATGTTCAATAACGTTTCAATGAAGTTATAAGCAGATTCAAATGACATGAAATAAGTGCACGAGCAATTTTATTATAATAAAGTGCAAAAAAACCTCTTCTTTTATTTTTAAGTGAAATATAACTTTTTTTAAATGCAGTGTGATGGTTATTTTCACAATAAACTCGTTAACTGACGCTTTTATATCGTGGTGATATTAAAATATCTGATATACAAAGAACACCATAATTTTTGAACACCATAATGAATACATTAAAAGTTTTATACTGAATTTAAGTTTTAATTATTAAAAACGTTATTGAACATATTTCAACGTTATTCCACTTATAACACAATACCGAATAACTCTACAATATTGTCTAAGTGTTCCGTATGGCGGTTCAGATTGTATTAATTATACAGTGTGTTTCAGTGCTTCGTTTTGCTCCATGCAAAATAGTACATACAAAACTTAAAGGATATTAAAAATATCCTTGGTTTCTCACATGGTTCCCTTATTTACCAATATTTTTCCTATCCAAATAGTTTTCTTAATGTGTAGTTATTTCATTTCAAGAAGTTATTTAATTTAGTTATTTCAGCTGTTTGAATGGCATTCCTAAGTAGTTAGATCTGCTTAATTAAAACGTTATATATCAATTATTGCAACTATAATGATTCGCTTTTCGAGAGTGAAAATTTGCTTTTATTGAAATTGTAATTAATGAATTGCTAGTTTAATTTGTATCAAAGGATCCTTTCACTAAGAAATAAAAACATGATTGGCGTAAGTATGTATATATGTGTAAGTCGTCTGGTTTGCTATAAATGCATACTTCAAAGGCTGATTGAAAATTCAAGTATAAATTCAAACTAAATTAAATTAGTGTGAGCCTTATCTTATTTTTTCCGATTTCGTTTTAGTTTTGTAGACTTGATCAAACTAAAAGCTTAATATGGTTTTAATGTACCTACATACAATATTAAGTTATTTTATTGTTGATTTACGATTTGTGTGCAATAAAGAATTATTTATTTGTTCCTTTATATATTGTAAAACATATAATAGTTAAAACTATATACGTATTACGACAGTTAGTTTCTGAACTAGCCCTTAGTAGCATAAAACCTTTATTCGATAAGTGCCTAAGCCTACATTGCTTTATGCTCTGTTGACTGTCTAACACACTGATTATTTTCTTAGTTTAGTTCTTTTTCATATACCTAAAGTAAAATAACTTCTCTGATATGATTTAACTATTCAGAAACAATAATTTGAGTCAATCTTTGGAATATATCGCTACCTGGTTGCCATCATATGTCCAGCTACCAAACTTCATATCACAATGTTGGTCGTCGAAGGGGAACCACGTGATGTCTATCTTGCATGTGCTCTTGAAAATGCCAGGGGGCACGTACAGGCAACTGCCGTTGTTTCTGACCACCACGTTGGTCTGGTACGTCCCGTCAAAACCTTCGTCAGCACTATACACCAATACAAACTATATCTTAGCTATTATTCTGACATACAGATTAGATTTACATATAAATCATATCTGTATTTCTAGCATTGACATTGAAGTTGAATTCCCAAATACGAATGAATTACTTAAACGTGTATTTTCAAGAAGAGTTTATGCTCCATTTTTAGTAAGTACATTGTAAAATAATGTAATAAGTGACTTATCCACAAAAATAAAGCAGAAATTAATCAACAGACCCTCTTCAAACCCAGACAAAAGTAATTGAATAATACGTAGTGAAAGTATTCTATGATTGTCTTTTTTAATTTAATTTAAACCCCTTTCAGCACAAAACATATTAGGTTTAAATTCTGAAAACCTAAATTGTCAAGTTTATATGTACTAAGCTAAAATTTATAGAAAGCTTTAGATGTATTATTTAAAAAGCTATAGCAAGGTGGTGCGAAAGAGAAAATTAAAAATGAAAATATCTTGTAAATCAATTGTTTGAATACGAATATTTTTTAAAAAAGTCGTTTATTATATGGCGTTTAATTTTATTAATTAATGGATTTATATTATCAGTGCTTCAGATTCGTCTGGGACGTCAATAGTGAGGTGCTGTCAATGATAAAAATATTGATTAAAGAACTCTTTTATCAGTAACAGCACAAACATCATCTTCTCGCCCCACCAGACATAAATTCTTTTTTTCATTGTTTAAACAACCGTGAAAAGAAGAAAGTGTTTTAATAAAAAAGTGTGTCTGGGAAGCGAGAAGATGACAGTGGTGTCCAAATCAGCGACTAGCGTGCCATGTACGTTTATGGTATTTTTTTTATCTGTGGCAACACGAGTAGGAGATGATGTTCCACGCGAACGATTGTTACTTGGCAACCCAAATAAGTACCAACCGTCACATTCGGGAATATCTCCTACTGAATTGTCACTGCTCTGAAAAATGTTTTATTAAATCAATTTCTTTTAATCAAACAAAAAAAAGGTAATGCAAAAATTATAACATAAGAAGAAAGTTTAAAAAGCTTTGCAAAAGTGTTCTGTTAATAGTACATATGCATGCACGCATATGTACATACATAGATTTTAGTTTCTTTTTCAAGTTTGATGATTTTGTTCGAAAAATATTTACAAAACATTATAAAACGTTGACCAGATTCACCATCGTGAAACATTTCATCAATTAATTTTAAGCCAAAAATCTTTATTTAACCGCGCGACTATACAAGAAATTCCCCTTGCCAATCAACTTCAACCTTTACTGTCATAAATCTATGGTTGATTTTACTTTAGATTGATCAACTAAAGCTCAAAGAAGAATTTAAACTTTGAGCGGTGCGTTGTTGGAGAATTCAGAGTTCATTCTGAGCATTTAATTTAAGTAGTAATTTGTGTTTCAAGACGGTTTTGGTATTTTCGATGAAATTGTGTAAGCTAATATTTGCATATTAGTTACAACACAGCAACGGTTCCTATTAACCCTTTTAACACCACATTATTAGTATACCGAATACTCCGTAAATATACATCTATATATATAAAAATGAAACCCGTTTTCCTTGGTCACGGCATCACGCGTGAATGGCTGGACCGATTTCACTAATTCTTTTTTTATGATATTCCTTGAAGTACGAGGATGGTTCTTACGGAGAGAAAAAATTAAAAAAAAAACTGAAAAGTCTAAAAACAATACTTTTCTATATTCCCATTCAAAAGATTCGTAGTAATACTTTAAAGTCAATTTGAACTTTAATACCATAACATAAAGTTTAAGTTTTATTGGAGGGGTTCCGAGAAGGCAAAACAATTGAGTGAAGTTGAATCGAATGTTAGGCGGTACGAAGTTCGCGGGGTCAGCTAGTATATTATAATTCTCATTTTTATATTTGAGAAAACTTTCTTTAGATGAGGAAAAATAATTATTTAAGTATCTGTAAGTGTATGTGTCATTCATACGCTCGCAGTACTATCTGGGAATGAATGAGATGGATGCATTATGTCATCTCCAGCTCACGTGCAGTCGTAACACAGTTTAGTCGACTATTAACGACGATAGCGAGTAGTCGCGTGCGTCTGTGAGCCGATAATATAGAAGGATATACTACTTCTTCTTTGTCCTAGCCAATTCCCATTATTTGATGTCAGCTCTCCTCGTTCTGAGCCTGCTTCACTACATGGCTTTCAGGGCGTCTCACGACATGACTGAACCATCGTAGGCGACTTTCGGTGAGTTGTTCTGCTATGGGCGCAACTTTGAAACTGCCTCTGATATGCTCGTTTCGCACTTTATGAGGTTGAGTTACCCCTGCTGCCCATCTTCATTTCAGTCACGTGCATTTTATGCTCATGGACTTTCTTTATAGCCCAGCACTCTGTACCGTATGTCATAGCTGGTCTGACTGCGGTTTCGTAGATTTTGTATTTGGTTTTGATAGGTATTCTTGTGTCGCATAAAAACTCCCCTCAGAGCCCGCCATCTCTGTCATCCCACGCCAATCGTATGAGTGACAACGGCCTCAATGCTACCGTTGGCTGTCTGCATCACCCCAAGATATTTGAATTTGGATATCTTTGGTAGTGAATTCCCGTCAACCCGAATCACGCTGGAGTTGTCGGTGCTACCACTAAATGCGCACTCCATGTATTCGCTTTTATTTCTACTGATTCGGAGGCCGCTATTTTTTAGCGCGAGTCGCGAGTCGCATAGAAGGATATACTATAGTCTCATAAAATGATTTTATTATTTACAACAGTTATTAATTTTAATTTTTTAATGAGTTTTGCTTATTAACAACCTGGAGTTTGAAAGTGGGGGTTTTAACTCCGTGCCTCAGAGCACAAGTAAAAGATGTCAGCCCTGCTCCTGATCTCTCCTTGTCTCGGATTACCGTCCTATCGGATTGTAGGAGTGAGGAAATATAATATGTACCAGTATGCCCACACACTTGTGCACTATAACATCTCCTATGTAGTGATTCTAAATCATTCAATGAAACAAATCTGTTATTTTGATCTACTATAAAAAAAAACTGGACAGTGATCTAACGTTATAACATAAATGTAAAACTTACGTATCACTTAGATAACAAAAACAATATTAGAAACTTACAAAGTCATAATCATAAATCTACAAAGAATCAGATACAAAGAAGTAAAGTCAAAACGACTCCAGAAAAACAAGATAAATCCTTAGATAGTGAAGCCAAAACCGCCCTGGGCATTTACTACAGCAAAAGTGCTGTCATGTGCTCTGTATGTAGTATTCATGGATGTCGCGGATACGTGTCGTGTAACCACTCTGTTAGCTGGCGGCCCGCCAACAAATCCCTATTAACGTGACCGCACTTCACACTGTCCTGTAATAGTTTTAGGAACCCGATGACATTTAAAATTTAGTGATTTGGGGGTATTTGAATTTTAATGTCGGCTAGGGTAGGTGGAACAATACAACGACTATTAAAATTTTATGTCACAACTATCTCTCACAAGTTAGCTGTAGTAAATCTCCTCATTATAAAAGTTAAATAAATTATACTGTAAAGAATGATGTCATTTAAAGCGTGTAATAAATATGTATTACCCAGTGAAAAATATGAAACTCGTTCCATTAAATTCTTCGAAATAGTTATTATGATTAGAAAGCTATACAGAGTTAGCACTTTTGTTTTTTTTTTAACAAGTATTTTGTTGGCCTCTTATTATTTTCATGGGCTTTTTTATGTTAGTAACAATTTTTTTGTAATTTTGTCACTTCTAAATGTAAAAAAATTGTAAAAATATGTGATTTTGGAAAATTTATATCTTTTTTATAAGCTATCATTTAGCAAACCCTCTTTAAAATGATACTAACCTACGTATCGCTAACTTTGTTTAAATATTTTCATATATTCACTCTTACCCTTATTTAAAGTTAAACGGGTGTATATCATATTATATAACTTTTCATTAATATAAAGTTTGTACATATAAGTATTATATTTTTGCAAGACTTAAATTGCAGGACGGTGTACACACAAGCCCTAGACTCAAAAGATAGCAAACAAGGTGGCACCAACATAGAACCCGGTAAGTGATTTAAAAGCTTTCATAATCGAATGTTGTAGGACCTCGTTGGCCAGCTGCCAACCTTTGACCCAATGTTCTCGAAATGTATTGCCAATATTGTAAATGGTTGTTTCGTTGTTTTGCGTTATATCACGCAATTCATCTATTGCAACGGGTTTTTTTTAAGGGTTCAGAAAATTATTCGAATTAATATCGTAGAGTGTTGTCAGAGTATTTTAATAAAATTTTACAGAATTTATAGATACTTAATTATTAGGTGAATACTTAAGTAATCTCAGACACCAATTCTCTTAATAAATATTAATTTTAGCCTTAGTCTGTGTCTTGGGATAATGAAGTTTTTTTTAACATTAATGAATGAAGAAAGCCTTCATTCTTGTTATTAATTAGTGTTAGATACTAGTCAAGTAGAAGTTTAGAAACCGCTAACTATGAGAATTTAAAATAAAGACACAAACAAGTTTAACAACGGCTAAAAAAACTGTTGTAACAATTTTTTTATAATATAATTAAAGATTATGTTTAAATTATGTTTTCCGTTCTGAGCATCAGCCTCTTCAATGTAAAATGGTCCTAAAAATATATATATTACTCTTATTTAATAAGACCGTAATGTGACAAAATTAAAAAAAAACTGATAGAATTTGCAAGTTTACTTTTATTAATATTGTAAAAGCGAAAAAAATACAGTCGAATTCTGAACCTCCTCTTTTTGAAGCCGGTTAAAAAAGACATAATCATCATAATTTACATATTTGTATGGTTTGTTTAATTTAAAAAATGTGATGTGTGTTTCTTAACAGATAATTAATTTCCCCGTAAGGAAATAAGAGATTCGTTAGTTCTAAGGGACCCAACAATATTATCTAACCAATGCAAAACAAATATTATTACTACAACACGTAAGCACATTTTAGAACAGAATATAAGGTTAACAGTAAGCTTGTCTAAGCTAAAAGTGGCTGTCATTTATTTAGCCCTAGTAGCAGTATGTAAATTGGATATAAAATCTGGTTTATGCGAAACACTTACTGTCAAGACAAAATGTTTTGTAAGAAGTGAATTGTAATAAGATAGAGATTTGCGTAAATATGTTCATAATTTAACTGAATACTTACACAAATACACACAATTTTTTGCGTTAAGTGTTGTAAGATAGGTTTCTAAGTACATATTACTTTTAGTATTTAAGTTGTTTTTGTTCTTATTTTAGTAAGCCGCGCGCAAGAAACTCTAAGAAGCGAAATTAGATTAGTTCTACATGATCTTCTTTATTGTCTTGGCAACATTATTGTTCCTATCAGTGTTTCTCAATTATTATTTTCATAGCAACTTTAATTCTTACATAGTTTGTAGTAGACAAGTTATTATAGAATATACATAACTAATTGACGGTAAAATATTGTCCTTTTTAAAACAAATATTTAGTACGGTTCATAGTGTTGGCAACACTGCGGCTGGAACATTAAAGTCTTTTAAAAATTGAGAAACGCAGGCAAAACGCTTTTATTTAAATTCCATTTCCTTTAATTTAAGTAGTCAAAACCTCGGGTTAATGATTTACATACTACTTATATAACTAATTTCATTTGTAGAAAAGCATTAGGACTTGATTACAGCTTGAGTTTAAACTGATTCTAAACGTAGATACGTACGTAGATACGAAAATGAGAAGTAGTAGATACTACTTCTCATTTTAATTATTTAACCCTGTCACATTACTAAGCACCTTTACCCCACGCATCTTGTATACTTTTTCTAATAAGTAATCTAATAACACTCAAAAGAAAGGAAACACAGAAATTCAGTACCTCAAAAAGTGTGCAACAGAAAGCTTTTATTATAACGGGTAAAACAAAGATGGCTAGATTTTACATGTCACATATTGCAACTTTGAAAATCATCGCTCATCTCTATTAATTCATTGAAACCCATACAACACAATAAAGATATCAACAAACCAGAATCGTTCGTGCAGAAGCAATAGCTAACTGGCAAACATCCAAGGATATTGTAAACACAGTCCTGCAATTTTAATCTGTTTTCATTTATTTGTTATTTGGTTCAAAAACATTCAGTCTTCATATTGAGCCAATTATCTTTAATAGTGTTAAAAGTATCAAACATACTCAGAATATATGTACGTCAAACCTCTTTTCTGATATTTGGATTAAAAGAATTAATTCTATTTAATGAGCCAAATACTTATAGTATCGTTAAAGGTGTCATTATCCTATCGCTATCCAGACTCTGTAGAACTGGCAAGCTCTACATCATTATAAACCTTTTATTACTTGAAATTTGAATTTTCACCTATCGCTTTAATAAAAATGTCTAGATAGCAAACTGTGTGAGAATAATGAGTGTAAACTGTAATTAAATGATACGTGACCGTAATTACTGTACAGTTACTGCAATGTGGTAGTTATAAGAAAGACTGTTGAGTTTTATATTTAATATCATTAACTGGTATTTTTGAAACTTGTTATTGAAATTAAAACAATTTTAGTTCTTGAATTGCAAACAATAAATATTTTTTAAAGTCATATTTATTTTCGTTTCTTATTGACATTGCTTTTATTTAAAAAGAACATCTCCATATTAAGAATATATTCATCTGTCCTGAGGCCTTACAAACATACAAAAAACGGACAGAACACACAGAATCAGAATAACAATTTGAGAATCACACGACGTGTTATACCGTGTGGAATTTGAACCCACAACATTTGGTGGTGACTACTTGAGCCATTAGTCCAACCGTGCAGATAATATTCTTATTGAAATTCAAGAGGAATAGTAAAAAAGAATCTTATTTTTTTTTTCATTCTACATGACTGGCAAGTGGTATAAAAATAAAAAAAAAGAATTAAACAGCTAAGCCATTTTATCTTCTCAATGATGCTCTACATTATTTAGAGTAGTTAAACTTCAGCATTCTTATTTCTTCAAAAAGTTATCAGGCTATACTTAATATAACGATCCAATAAATTAAGTTGTGATAAACATTAAACATGCTTAACAATAAATCGTGAGACACTGGCTTTTATATCATTCTTTTAACGGTGCAATGAATAAACTCTTTGGCGTCCCGCCAGATGGCGATACCGTCACTTTGCACGAACATCTATTTGCTGAGAAAATTTAAATTTAATGACGTTTGAACGACGCGACTGCATCTGAATTTAAGAATAGATTGTATGATTATCTAAGTGTGTTGCGACTCAGTAAATTGCTAAGTCAATTTTGTGTAATAACCGAAAATTATTTAAAACAGATGTCATGGTTTTAAACGCAGCCGTTACTGAATGTTTCACTAAATTAGAAATACTGTGCTCGTAATGTTTCCCCACTGTGCTATTATAATTAAAATCCTCTGGTTTTGTAATGTAAAATGGTTTCATGAAATATTTCTTCCTCTTGAGCGTCGTGTTGAGATAAACGTTCATGACAATGATATTTATTTGATCTACGTGTAATTTTTCATTAGATGTTACCCTTCGACCCTGGTAATTAGTAGCAATTGAAAATAATTTGCAAAACTTCATTAGTAAATTCAAACTATCTGGAGACAGAGGAAAAAGTTTAAAAAAATTGACAGGTAATTTACTATTTTGAATAAGAATGTTGCCAATGCAGTAACTTTTAATTGGTAGAATTGTTGAAACAGAAATTGTTTTTACTTAAGTAACGTTTTAAGGGAATATAGAATTATATTACGCTTAAGTAAATTAGTTTAAAAAATATACTGAGACGGGAATATAATCATCCCATTAAACCGGTCGTTATGATAATAAAAGGCAACCCTTTATCCGGAAATTCTTCCTCTTTTATCATATTTCAAGGAAGTTAAACGTCGCTGTACAAGGCAGAATTTGAGTTGAAAAATATTACGGGAGAGTTTTATTATACTTTTTAATATTCGCGATATTAATTTTAATAAATATTTTTTTTTTAGAAATAATAACGACAAAATTGCACTATTTTTCGTTCTGAAATATTGTCAAAAAACAAGCAAACAGAATAGAAACATAAAACAAAACATTTTCTAAAACCTGAAAAAAAGTTTGAGATTATTTGGAAAATTAAAATCCAAAGATTTTTTTTGTAATAAATTAAACTTCATACCCAACGCTATAGTTCTCACCTATTGTACATGAGCACATCTGGTTTCCATAGCTTGTTCGGAGTAATCCTGAGGTCCTTGACGTTCCCATACTCGCTGTCATTCCACCTGAGGTTGTAGTCATTCCACTCCTGCCACAGTTACAAACAATCAGAAATATCATCGTAAACACTACCGCGAGCAAAATAATTGGAGCATTTCTGATTAAAGAATGAAAAGTTTTTACTATGCATACATTAAAAAGGTGCAAGACAGCTGTTAAATGTTAAAGGACAACTGTGCTACAAAGAGTGAATGAGAAAAAATGATGGAAATATTGAATAAAGTTTCATTTCGTAGTTGAAAAGTTTTAAATGTCAAAAGTAAATTTGAATAAATTTCGTTCTAAAATTAAATGGTCACATTTACAACAATGTCAACATTCAGAGAGAGCATAATCACATCTCTATGTGACGTCAAAGAATGGAATTTTAAAATGTCAGACACGTATATGATTGTACCAAAAATATTCCAGTTGTTTGCTCGCGAGCACTCGGGACGGGATGACGTTTTGGCCGACTTCAACGACGAATTTAAGAACTTTGATAATTCCTTTAACCTTTTCTAATGGATAAAAAATGTATTCACTAGCGATTTTTTCGATGCCTTCATATATTAAGTAGTTTTGTAAAGTATGTTTACAGATTTTGTTTTTCAAAATCTCCAGTTTTATTTAACGTTACAGTTAAATGAAAGAAAGAAATTTCAATTACACTTAAAATGTAGTACATATATAGTAATTTACAGCATAACAGTTTAAAAGAATGAGTCTATCAGCATTTTATATTGAGCAAATATATCTACACTAGAAATTGTTATTTACTTTAGTGTATATAAGTACTGTAGAAATGAATCTATGAGATATATTTAAGCCGATTATGATTAGTAAGTCAATTCTTTTTTGGGATCAGTTTCGTTTGAAAGTCAAATGAAGCTAATTAAATTTTAAGAGTAATCACAAACATAATGTAGCCTTAGGTTTCTTATACAGGAACTTTTCTGAGAGCACAATTCCACAAAGGTTATTCAACAATAGTTTAGCTTAATAAACTGTGAGTATCCTACTTTAGGTAATAATGTTAGAAGAGTTAGTAGTACAAAACGTTTTAACTAAGTTAAAAGCGCTGTGTTTAATTATATGAAAAGCTCTCTTGAGAGAACACAAAGTGAAAAACGTAGCCTGTAATGTCCGTGATAGATAGAAAGACTACCTAATCAAAGTAATAGGTCTGTTGGATGAATGTGTGGTAATTATTACAATAGTTGTGAATAATTGAAGCTAAAGTTCACGTTATATTGTTTTAAACTTTCATGGTCAGTAACATTAAAATAGAAATCTGACTAGAATCTAAATAGACACCGTGATCAAGGCGCTTGCAACAGTGCCGAAATATTGCATACATATTTTGTTAACAAAAAGGTACATGGTAGCAATCCCTCAGATTTCTATTTTAAAGTTTACCGTATATATGAGAACATTTTATGACAACTGAAGCCAAGGCAATGGCAAAGAAAATTACTAGAAGACAGATGCTACATTTTAACGTCAAAAGAGTATTGTGTTTTAGAGGATGTGCTAAGGTATGTTTAGATTCTTAGCAATTACTTGAGTAAACGCGTCTCCTGATCCTCCTCTTACACAGAACAGAACAGTGTAATATTTCAGTAGGTTATTTTTTAGTATACCAATTCACCAAAAAAAAAAAACATTAATACTCTCGATTCTAGGCACTTGATAGAACTTGTTAAAATACATTCTTGACATCAAACTAACTTGTGCTTTAACACTTCGAACGTCGAAACCGGTCAGGTAAAAGTTTTAAGTTTAAGTAGTGAAACTGATGTACAAATGAGTTCAATCACAATAATATGTGGTTGTGATACAATTGTCTATGAAACAATAGCATTAAAAATCCGAAACTGATTTATAAAAGTCATTGATCGTAAGTAAACTATCGTAAGGGATAGAAATAGCAAAAGAATACTAGCTAGTATTCTAAAACAAAACAAAATATTAATAAAACAAATACAGTAAAAGTGTTTTATTAATTTTATTCTACCAATATAGACAACAATATTTCGCCTCACATTAACAACTGTCTTTATTTTTTTACTATAAAACCGTCCATGAAAAAATGAAACAAAATTAAAAGTAATTCTCCTTTTACGGTTTTATGAAATACATTTTTTAATCAAAACCAAGGACAGGGGTTGTTTTAGTGTACTTTATCTAGCAAAATAAGGGTAATAACTTCAAGAGTATATTCTTAATATAAATATATATTAAGGATTGTTTTTATTGCTCGTCGTGTAAATATTTTTGTTTATTTTCTTTTCGGTAATAATTAATAAAAAAGAAATTATCAGTTTGAATCAACGTTAAATTATACCCAAAACGCAGAAGTGTATTCTTTAATTAAACAGTTCTATATAAGGGACACATCTAAAACTATACAGGCCTCAATTAATTCGATTATATTTATCCATTCTCGTTTCTGTCTGAATACATTTCGATTTTATACGCAAGGAGTAGTTGAAATCGGCCGCAAACGTAACATGAAAACAAAAAGAGACAGTGTTTCTCTATTGTATAACAATGAAAAGAACGAGCGACTGTATTGGAAATCACAGCGTACCTGATAAAATTTTCACGCACAACGTATCCAATTTAGCCGAAAACCTTTCCCAATTCCGTATTCAAACCTTGGAATTCATAAAGCAAATAAAAACAAAAAGCTAGCTGAACATGATTTCCAATATCGTTGCTCGTAGTCTTCTCTCCCACACCGCCTTTTTATATAAAGAGATAACGTGTAGATACAAAACAAGGTTCGCCCCTTCAAACTACGTTCTCTACTCATATTACAAAAGTTAGACTCTCAAGTTACCAGCAACATCTACGTTCGAACTAATATTCACGAATGTTATGATGAAGATGGCTATGCCCGAGGCAAAACACTACTTACAAATAGTCTTATTACACTAAAATTACTTTATATTTTTCTATCTAATTTGCCTGAGAGAGGAGTTAGAATGCATCTGAATTTTCTACTGAATTCTATGACGCTACAAATTCTTTTGAAGTGAAAACGTGAATCTGGTTAGGAGGACTTAAAAGGTTTAACGTATGTAGCCTGCAGTGGTTTGATAGCCGGTGTGGGAGCGAGATGGATATACAACGAGTGCTCTCTCTTGAAGGGTTCTTATCAATTAAATAGTTTAACGGCTTTATATTGTTTTAGAACATGTTGTATGTGGGGTGATTACTCGTAAAGTTGAGGGCAGCTTAAGTGCTTAAATGATATAAATTGTTTCCTTATAGTGGCTTGGACTACCTGGGTTTATTTTATATATAGTACTTTAGTATTGGCGATAAAATACTTGAGCTAGAAACGCAATGCGGATAATTAAGTAAAATTTGTGAAATCCCCAACTTTTATTAACCTTCATAGTTAACCAAGAGATTTTAATTTGGTTTATGCCAAAAGAGAGAATGTTTCATGGAGAAGTTTGAAATTCATATAAGAGAAAATTTAAAAAACGTGTTCATTATACAAAAGTATCTATCCTGGGCAAGAATCGAATTCATCATGGTTGTTTTTCTCATCATAAATCACTGATTCAGCGGCTGGTAATATTATCGGTTAGATCAACTTTTAGTATATTAATTTCACTCCACTAAGAATTTTTATTAATTGCATATCTATAACAGTGCCAGATCTATCAAAATGCGTATTATCGACCATACTAAAATGTATTTTTTTCTGTTTTATGCAGTACATTTTGTGTTAGGAATATTCTGGAATATTTAACACAATACAAACAACACAATCAACTGTCATGTTCCAAAAGCACTACAATAGTGAAATTTATATCACATTCTAAATTTGTGGACTGTTACATATACATGTTTCCTTATGTTTTTTATTGTATAGCTGGATTTATAAGGCACGAAAATCTAAAAACAAATATTTCTTTTGTCGAATCGGTTGCAATCGTATTAAACACAAATAAGACCTTACTAGATACAATGTACACTTTTCAATTACCTCAATATCATTCCCCTTCTAGAATAAAAGTACATCTATGATGTCTTTTTACTAGGACATTGTTTTTTTTTGTTTTAAAATTATTGTGTTTGTTTTTATTTGAAAATTGACAAGACAACAAGAAATATTTTTTTTAAATATTGAGTAACGTTTTTATCCAGTCTGTTCAACTAATAATCCACCTAAGCTTTTAAAATTATCACTTCTAATTCTTTTCAAATGAAACTTAACGGTTCTGAAACAATTTTAATAAATTAACTTTCCCACAAACTTTCAAGAGAGATCACTAACTTTTAAATTGGTAAAAGAAAACATAGTAACTTAATAAATGGTCGTTATATTTCAGAACTTTGAAATTGAAACTTACTTCTAAGTTCTTTAAGTTCAATTTGTAATATAGGTATAGAAAAATGTACAATGAACTAGGATAGAAATAAAGAAAAGTATTAAAGAAAATTTTAGCACAAAGAAAGACATCGCACTCAGTGTAGAATTGATGGGAATTTAAAACTACTAAAGTTAATTGTACATTTTGAAATAGAATTCTTATCATAATCAATCTAAAATTACACACAACACATCACAAACACGATACACACAATGTAAAATAACAGTATAATATAGAAAATTAACTTAATATTTCAAGACAAAAGACGCCTAAAAAGCTAAAAGAGCATGCATCTAGAACAGTCATGCATAAGAGTTCCTGTTTTCATTTACATATAACATTAATAATAGTAGTACACAGTATATGTATGTATGTATGTATATAGTACCTACTTTAAGCTCAAATTTTCATCACAATACTTTATCTAATTATAAAAAGGTCATTGTCAAAAACCTTTTTCTTCAACAACAAGACAGGGATTAAGGGAACTACACTTTTTTAAACTAAGCTGCCGTATTGGTAAATGCTAAAATAATTATATTTTTAGTTGCTCAACAACATACTTTTAATGCTGGAATAATAATAAAATACGTGTATTATTATATTTTGTACAACTTACCCCACGTCAATATTACAAGATATATATAATCCAAAGTTACCACCAACATTAAAAGTACGAGCATTGAGAATCATTTTTTTTTTAATTCCTTTTAAATAAAAAAAAACATAACAGAATCTGTTTCGATTAAATGGGAACTCAAGCAAAAAAAACCTTTGGTATCAAAATAAAAACATAAATAAATAGGTCCATATTATATTTTAAAATGTGTACATTTAATGTCAATTATGTACACGAACTTTAAATTAAAAAAACGCATCTTTTTAACGCATACAGGTACCAAGACAGAAAACCTTTAAATAAGTACAAATTTTAAAAATAGTTTCCTTTTAATAAGTATTTTTAATGAACTCAGAATATCGTCCCAATGAGGTTTAATTTCACAGGCAAACTATCGAGCATGGTAACCACAATTTCATGTTGAACCAGAATATCTCCCATAATAAACATTCCATGGCCATGCATAGTATGAAAAAACTACTACAATTTCTTGTAGCAAAAATAAAAAGATTAACAGCGGGTACCCATAATGTGCAGAACCAATTTACAGTGTACATAAAACACACTTCATCTCATCAACAATATTTGTGCATATCAATATACAATAAATCTTCGACAATATGTCACTTTTAATTGACCTACCGAGACCCACTTTATCGTTTAATTTAATATGTTATATTGTTCATTCAGAAAAACATTTATTTTTAATTTAAAAATTTAATTCATCACACTTATCGTCAACCATTAGTACATATTGTTATATGCATTGCGGCTTACACGGCAGTTATCCTTTTGATACACACAAATTTTCACACATTTTCTTTCATGGTACTTACCACTAAAAAGTGTGTATGATCTCGTAGTGTCAACTAATACCAACTACGTAAAGGTTGGAAGTATCAAGTAGCTTACTGATGACAGTTTGTATGAAGGGATGCATGATAGGGTCTACTGGCTAGTCTAAAGCACGAGCCGGGGTCAGCGATGACGAGGGGTCTCAGTACATGTCAAGCAACTCCCATACAAATATCATTAACAAGTAAAATACAAAAAAGACTGCCGCATATTCCACAATGCTATGCAATTTTCATAACAGTCATAGATTAGAAGAACAACCAAAACAGATAGACAGAACGAAGGGTTAATATACAAAAAGAAAGTAAAAATAAATAAGAGTAGGAACGAAAATCAGAAATTTTAGTGTTAATTTTAGGTTTGTCTTTTATTCACACTTACCAACGACAGCCATATATTGGTTATAAGTAGTTGATTCTTCTCGTCCTATTGGGTTAGACGATGTCAACAAAAACAGAAAGGGCGCAGTCAATATGATGATCTAAACAAACTGTTCCACACCGCCGGAGACACAATACTTAGGGACTGGGGCGGCATGTGAAAATGTACCTTATCATGCGATGTTTAAAAGCTATTTTCACACGTCGCCGGACACACAATCTAAATAGATATTATATGCGTAGTTTACAACAATGTAACACTGACTCCATGCGACAGATCTGCCGCGAAGGCGGCGCCCTCAATCCGCGCCCGCCTCCTGTAACCTTTACCTTCGATGTGCATTATAAAAGTAATAAGTGCAGTTAAATTGTGCTCATTTAAAGTGTAAAAGTAACGTTTTTAATTCGCGTTACCCTTAAACGATGGGATTGCGGGGGGCGGGAGGGCGAAGGCGCCATACCCGGCTCCTACCACTTACCAAGTTGAGCCAGACGTTTGTGGTCAGGATTTGATTTTTCTCATCCTTATTTTGGAAAAGGTAAGCACGCCGACGCAAGAAAGGAATGAAAAAATAAGGTGAACAACAATACCGAGTATGGGATTTAGTTTTTGACTCCCAGCTTCTATAACCAACTTCAAACAAAGATTACTTAGAATCACATTGATGATGTTTTATTTTATGATACAACTCAATGTATCCACGTAATGCTTAAACTCTGAAAAATTTTAAAAGCTTTGTTCGAAATCAGTTAAATATTAATGTAAAGCAAAGAACGAAACGAACCACAAAGTTGTTTTAATCTCTTGCCCTCGATTATTTGAGTGACGAATAATCCAGTTTTACTGAGGCCAGCCGTTAAGACGAACCAATTAAATATATTCCAACGAATAACAGCAGTGGTTGGGTGGTGAATAATGCGTTTTATGATTCCACTTGGTGGTTGTTTTATACCGCAATTTGTAAAATATGACAGATTTCATTGTACCAAAGTTTGAGGCCCACAGATTTGAATTTTAGATTAAACTCTATCCTTTAGTCTGATAAATGTAGTAATAATATTATGCTCCCAGTTCTATACATCTGTAGCGATTTGAGGAATGCTTAATTTCTCTTTTTCTTTTGATAAGCCACTGAAATATGAATTATAATTATCGTAATTAATGATCTTTTTTGATTTAACTAACGTTGTGAAAATAATCTCTGTTAAATTTTAGACATTGTAGACGAGATTGTATTTCATTATCATCATCATCAACAGCAGCTTTTACTAGTCTACTGTTGGATATAGGCACTTCTTTAAAAAGCACGTTAGTGTTATAATTTACGAACGATCAAAATGTTCATTCATCGCAAGTAAAACAAATAATTATGTTGTAAAAGTCTACACACTAATCTCAACTACATTAAATGCACGTTCCACGTCTTCAACGTATCTTTAGTAGCACTTACTTTATCAACAGCACAAGAAACCAAACGTGAATTCTACATGCAGCTAACGTTCGTTTTATAAACGCAATATTTTGAAGAATATTACTCAAATTTCAGCTAACTCTGATATCGAAATAATAAGACGTCAAGATCTTTGACAAAACGCATATAATTCCTAAGAGTAATGTAATACGACATGTTTATGCCTACAGTTTCGGAAAGATATAAAATTGGTCCAGGGGCCAATAAAGTTTGAAGATAGCATCTGATAAAAGTTTATGATACGGAAAGATTTATATACCGGGGAGACAGTTCCGTTGATTGATTAGGTGAGTAGTCTCTGTTTTATAGCTAATATTGGAATATTTCTCGGGTCTTGATTAAATGAAGCTTGGCAAAATTGTGTACTTAATTATAAACTTTTAAAAGCGATACATCACAGATGTTCCGATATCTCTAGCGTTATTTTCGGAGTAATACCAATAAATGTGGAAGTCAGTTTATTCTTTTTTTTGACGTCTTTACGGTAACTATGGCAACAATAGTTACTAAATATTCCTTACAGATAATGGCCAAGGGACAGAAGAGATAATTTGTGGAGAACGTGCCATTGCTGAGATATAGAAATATTAACAAATATTCTTACGAAAAGTGCCGCCAAAAGTTTGTATTTTTAAATCTAAATTTGAATCTTGATCTTGATCAACTTGATTCTGTTTTTTATTTTTCGAAAACCGCTTGCGCTTTCAGTTTTTGTGACATATCAAAGAAATTTTATTTATATAATAAGACTAACTTTCATATATCGATATCGCTATCAATATTTTTTCAGTTGAAAACATTGACCCGACACATGAATAATGTCTTTTTGTTGCAATCGCAAACTTCATCTTATTAAAATATCAATAGAGATGACACTGTCAGCCAAATATGATTTTTGTAGAATTTATTATTTTACCATTCTACGTCTTTAAAATATATTTTTGGGTTTTGAATTGCGTTGTAGTAAGCGACGAATAATTCACATGACACAAAAAGTTTGTTTACTAACAGTTACCTATATGTTAAGTATTTAATTTCATCTGACCTTACAGTTGTGCACTTTACAGAATCTATTTTCTCAAGAGCTTTAATATAAACTGCACCTTGTCACGAAGCATTATGTATGAAATGTATGAGCGTATATGTTGCTATAAAATATAAGCGCACATGTCTTTTGTAGGATGTACCGCTTACTGTCAGATGCATGAACCTGTGCAGCAGAATATGGTCATTTGTTCTTTAGGAATGTAACTCACAACCAACATTGTTATTAAATACGAACAGAATCTGTATTCTTCATCTGAAGGACTTTACGAGAATAAGTTTTACAAACAACAGGTAAGAGACTCAAACTTGGTTATACTCCCCAATTAATTATTATAAGCAATGTCTTTAACTAACACTCTCGTTCTTCTAATTATCTGCCACCTTATCTAATAATTCCCGTTTTCATCTACTATTATGACAGAATGATCAAAAATACAGGCCGAAAAGTTATGTGTTGAACAAGTTTTTATTGACTTCTTTGAAGTTTTCTCTTTAAAAAAAAATAAAAAAAACTAAAATCCATCACATGTAGAAAAACGTTGGAGTTTTCTACGTTCAGAATTCAAATAATTAGAATCTTTGGTAGCAATAACACCTTATACTCTCAATGAAACTAAAATACTGGATAAAATACATTTCAAAATAATCTAAATTTATAAAATAAAACGCATGATAGTAAAAACAGTGAAGTATAAAAGTAGGCTCAGAATTATTCAATATGTCACTCCGAATAATGTTCCTTTTATAGGAACACGAGAAGAAAAGTTACGATGCCTAAAGCACTCACACTTTGTCTCCGTTTTACAGAGCTCGATTCATGTTCCATTTTAGAAATTTTGTTCCAGTTTTAAATTTTGTTATTTGTTTAAAACTGCTTGAGGTGCAGATTGTCAGATTAAAGTGTATTCAGTTAAAATTCACTCTAAGCGTCTTGAAATTTTGCATTTACGTTGGTTAAAAACATACAAGATTAGAGGGTCGCTCATTCTAAAATGTTTAAAAAAGCACTTTTAGACGAGCAATACTAAAGTCGGTTGATCATATTTTTCTCTGCGCTACAAAATTTTGATAAAAAATTCTTCTTAATCAAGGTGTTAATCTGAATATATTTAGAAAGACTTAAACAAATTTAACATTGTCTATCTAAACATATTCTCATACAAATTGATCAAAGTGCAGGTAAATTTGCGGAAAACTGTACAATTTATTATTCCAAAGAAAAAGATAGCCGGACACAAATAAACCTCCAACAAAATGATTTTGATAAAGATTCCATTTTCCTGCTGTTTAGCCACGGAACCCAGAACAAAAGTAATGTAACAAAGAGAACAAAATTTAATGTAACAGCCTTCATCTTTTGTTGGTTTGATTTTGGCTTTTTTGTTTTGAGACTTATTTAAGATTTTTTGGATGGATTTTTTTTCTCCTTCTACTTTCTTTCAAAGTAATGTGCATCTTTCAAATCATACAAAACATATATTATGTAAATATTAATACTTCAATCTCTAGTATCTTGAATTGCAAATCTCAATTTCCATTTTTTTTAATAACGTCCGTGTGGTGACGGATTAAGAATACAAAGTGTCACCACCCCTATTCATTCCATGGGTGTCGTAAGAGGCGACTAAAGAAACAAAATAAGCAGCTAACAACACTGGCAAGAGAAGGAAAACTTGAAACAAACCCTTTACCAACATGTCTGGCCAGCGTGGTATAGTAGGCCAAAACCTCCTTTCTAAGGAGAGGCCTATGTCCAGCAGTGGACTGTTAAAGGCTGTTGATGATTGATGAAAACAATACTTGTAAGAATTTTATGCGAAAAGAGGAAACAAGGACTGAAAACGCCCTTCACCTTATATCTGGAATATTCTTTGAGAACCATCATTCGCTATTGGACATTATCAATTTACTGCTTTGATGTAAGATCTATGCGCTGCGAATCATCATTATTCTACGCTTTCCAAAAATTGATTTGAAGGTTACCATAAGTTTGGCATACCTGTTCAAGTTTGTTTTGTTTTTTGGGTGACCACCTTTATACTTTGAACGGTTTTAAACGGAACAGGAGAAAAAGGTAAAATAGGATAAAGAAACGTAGTGAGGTAGAGAGTTAGAGCAAGGGTTGGGTAAATCTCAGAAGGAAAAAGGAACTGAGCCCATCTCGTAGGGCTATGCCGTACTACTACCGTACTAAGTTCACTGTTATGGAAAATATTTCACATACATTTTACAAATTAATGTTGACACAACCCTTAATCCCTACTGATATTATAAATGCGAAAGTAACTCTGTCTAACTGTCTGTCTGTCAGTTACCTTTTCACTCCTAAACCGATGAACCGAGTTTGATGACTTTTGGTATAGAGATAGATGGAGCTTTGGGAAAGGACATAGGCTACTTTTTACCGTGATAACCGATATCCACGCGGGTGGAGCCGCGGGCAAAAGCTAGTTATAAATATAAAAGTAATCTTCTTTTTTGTCTGTCGCACTTTCACACTAAAACTACTGAACCGATTTATATGAAATTTGGAACCCAGATAGTCCAGAGACTGAGAAAAGGTATAGGCTTTTTACCGCGATAATTGATAGAGTCTGAAAGCATGTAACATATATATACCACTACTAATAGCAATATATAAATATGTCACCTCGACACGGAACGTATACAAAAAGTTCTAAGACTTCATGATTTAGGGGAAACACATTATTGTACTAAGTTCTAGAATCTTCGAAACGAGGCCGAGACGTGACGTCACCCCGTGTCATGTGTTGCCATCATAATATAACATTTTACCAACAAAAGTTTCTTCGCGTAGATTTTTAAAAATCTTTGGAAATATTTTGTGAAAATGTTTTTATATATATAAAAGAAGAAATTGTTTTTAAATGTCCCTCCCAAGCTTGCAAAATGTTTTACCTGAATGATATTCTCTGTGAAATAAATAGCAATTCTGAGAATGTAAATTATCTTTTCAGGTCAGACATTTGAGGACTCCTGAGAGGTTATTTTGCCGAATGTATCTCTCGTTTCTGAGCGAACAAAACGTTTACATTGTTCGTTGTCATCCTTAATCTGAATAGTCTTATTTATCTCATATTGAAATGGCTACTAGAACCTTTTTATTAAAACTTTTTTCTATTGACATTACTTGTGGTCTTTACATCAAGTAAATTTGAATATTTTTGTAGAGAACTTGTTTTATTCTCAACTAGCTTTCATCCATGTGTATGTCGGTTATCGCGGTAAAAAGTAACCTATGTCCTTTCTCCAGCTCTAGACTATTTGTGTATCAAATTTCAATCAAGTTGTTTCAGTAGTTTTGGTGTTCAAGCGTGATAGACAGATGGAATTACTTTCGCATTTATAATATTAGTAAGAATTTGTGTTATATAAACAAATTCTTTCTTTCTTTTTTTTTCTTTTTAAAAAGACAACTCCCGCATTAAGAACATAATCTGTCGCGGGGGACTTTACAAACATACATGAAACGGACATCAAGAACACCCAGACTCAGAACAACAATTTGTGAATCACACAAAGTGTTTTCCTACGTAGGATTTGAACCCACGACACTTGGCGAAGTAGAAAGCGGCGTGGCGACCACTTAAGCCACTAAACCAACTGTGCAGTCAAAAATTAATAAGCATTATTTAGTATTAAACAACTGGAAAAAGATTGGAATTAATGATATATTTAATCCAATAACCAACGTTTCAAACAAATAAGTAAATATTTGAATTCACTGTTTAAAAAAACACAGAGGAAATGATTGAACTATATAGAGAATAATCCGTTAACCATAAGACATACTTCAAAATATTATACATTCGAATGTAACTCTGTCTATTATACTTTCACGGCTAAACCGCTACATTGATTTATGTGAAATTCGCTATGGAGATCTTTTGATTCTCAAGACAGGACAAAGGTTCTCAAAAGGGTTTACCGCGATACACAGACGCGCTCAAATCTAGCCATTTTCAATCATAATTAAAAATATTTTAAACTAGCTGACCCGGCAGACTTCGTACTGCCTCAATCGATAAATAGAAGACCTAAACTTTTGTATAAAATAAACTTAAAACAAACAAAAGGAATCCATAATTAATAAAAAAATGCAACTCATTTTTATATACTCACCTTATAAACCTTCTTTGGACTTCCACAAATAATTCAAGACCAAAATTAGCCAATCGGTCCAGCTTTTCTCGAGTTTCAGCGAGACTAACAAACAGCGATTCATTTATATATATATATTGATATATCCGGAGTACAAATGAAACCCATAGTAATTCCTTTTTTTTTCCTTAAAAAGACAACTCCCGCATTAGGAATATAAATTCCTGTGTCGCGGGGGACTTTACAAACATACAAGAAACGGACACAAAGAACACCCTGACTCAGAACAACAAATTGTGAATCACACAAAGTGTTATCCTATGTCGTGGGATTTGAACCCACGACACTTGGCGTAGTAGGAAGCGGCGTGGCGACCGCTTAAGCCACTAGGCCACCGTGCAGTCTTAATTAATTTCTATTCATAATTCTATTCATAATTTATAATTTCCGTGCAGTCTTAATTTATTTCTAAATCTTAGTAATTAAGATTCCAAGATAGTCATCATAATAAGACAACTGATAAATGCCCAATCAAAAGACTTTTCAAACCTAACCGCACAGCTTCACGACACAGAAAATGGCGCACCAGAAATTAAAATTAACTGAGCCCCATTATTCCTTTCGTAATATTAAATTGTAATTAAGTTTCAATAAAAGCTCACAGCTTTCGCTTAATGTTGATTCTCGTATTGTCTTGATCGTATTATATCAGCAACGTTGAATTTAAACAAAAAGTCATTTAATTTTTGGCCACAGAGTAAAATAAATTTAATCGAAGTTTAATAAATGGAAAGTATTTAAAATCTGGAATCATCTCGACAGGTTTTTGCTTTTATTTATATTTGAATATCGAAATTTTGGAATACCGTTCTTTTTTAATGTTAAAGTTACACTTTGTGCTTTTGTTTGCGTTTAATAAGTACTAAGTTCTGGATTTATAACCATTATTACAGAAACATAATCACATTTATGAGGGATTCATATATTTATTAGTTCCCATACAGCAGAAAATTAATATTTTTTAGGAAATATACGAATGAAGCTAAAAAATGGAATTTCTTAAGAGACTACCTATATAAACAAAGTAGTAAATTAAAAAAGGTAAAAATGAAACGTCCAGATTCTTATAAAAATCAAGATGAAAAAAAAACATTTTTTCCCTAAACAGATTTTGAAAATAAAATGTTTATTTTTTCACCACATTCAACGTTGCCAACATTTTAATAAACCTTTTCCTCAAACTTCGCATGTCAAAAAACTTAAAAATTAAAAAGTCATAAATCTTTTTTTTTTATCAGAGTCATAAAATTAAAGAGTTTCACTACAAGTCAGTCTTTAAATCCAAATTATCGTCAATGAAATTGGGACTATATTCTCAGAATTTTTCAATGTCACTGAAAATGTCTACTACAAATATAAAGATAATAAACTCATTACACGACGGTCCTTTTATAGAAAATCGTCCTTTGGGATCGTGTCAATAATATACATTTTACCTTTTATTTTATCTTCATACTAAAACGTCAATAAAAGGAAATAGGTAGAATAATCTTGTAAATTACAAGTAAACATAATATATTTATCTTTGTTTGTCTTCTTGTTTTTTTTTTATTTTCATGCTATTCTCACCTTATCACTAGTATTTTTTGTTCATTATTTTATTCCTATCTTAGGAATAGTTCAACTTGTATTAGTATTAAAGTACTTTTTTTTAAACTACCCTCAATCTTGTTTTTTTTTAATATACTTATTTTTGTTTGACTTTGCTTTAGTGTGCTTTATAGAGTTTTTAAACCATATTTATTTCTTAATGTATGATGAAACAATAAATAAAGCCTCTTTTTAGTTTTTTTTTCTTTAAAAAGACAACTCTCGCTTTAGGTACAACATCCTGTATCGCGAGGGACTTTACAAACATACATGAAACGATGACACAAAGAACACCCAAATTGAGAACAACAATTTCTGGATTATAGAAAGTATTGTCCTACTTATCGCAGTAAAAAGCGGCGTGGTGTCCGCTTAAACTTCTAATAAATAAATAAATATTTCGGATAAACTAATAATCTTTGAACATAATTAATGATTTTACAGTGCTAATCATCACGCACATCAGGCTATAGTGTTTTTCACAAAAATCAATTCCGATAGTTTTTACCTAATTATAATAGTACCTTTAACCGCCAGAAGAGAGTCTTCTTTGATGAGATTAATTAATATCTGGAATGACATGGTTCACTACACGTGTAAATAACACATTGAAATAAATACGAATACTTGTCTAGATTTTTGTGAAATGTAACTTTGAAAACAACGTGTTTCGGACCGAAAAAAATGAATCTTTCAAACAGTTTTTAATATTTCAATCTAAAAATTTTTTTTGTTGTTTGGGACATAAAAAGGAGTACTTTCAGCAAGTTTGGTTAAAAAATATATATTTTTGAGAAATTGACAAGTAAAAAACAAAAAAAAAAATATTTTTTTGATTGATTGCATTTTTCTGAAATTTTGAGGTTATATTAAAAATGACCCATACAAAAGTTGTAGATTTTTCCAAGATCTACAACTTTTGCATTGAAAATTTTTCAGTAGGACATCAAAGGAGAAACCCGAAATCCATACAAACTTGGGCCTGGCGTTACAGTGCTAGAATTTGGGCATAAATTACAATATCTATGACGATTTTACGAGCCCAATTTTCAGGTCTCCCAGCAATGGCCAAATTGGTAAAATCAGACAATGTTTACATTTTAGGTTATGTTTATTGTTTATTTTAATAAAATTGGCCAAGTGCGTGTCAGGCCACGCATAAAATAGGGTTATGTACTCACCCATAATTAAATCGTGCCCAATAGATAATTAATAATAATAATAAATAATAAATATTTCGGACATTTTACACACAACGCCATCTAGTCCCCAAACTAGACAACTGATATAAATACATAAACATACTTTACTACTTCTAACATATTATACATTGTTGTATTTGCTTATTATTTCTTTATTTTTGTACGAAGTTTTCTAAGTCAGCTTATTTCACAAGTTAGACCTTTATAACTTCTGAAATAAAAAAGTTATCAAAACCGCTATAGTTTTCTATAATATGAAAAACACGATTTGATACATTTGTGTTTTTCTATGGCATAGTCACATTCAAATAAAAATGCAAAACTACCCTTTTATGCTATATTTAATGCTGCCAGTTGTAGATATTTTGAGTTGCCGCCATTGTATGTAGTTGTGTCACGATTCGCCGGCCAGACTCTATTTACATTGATTAAAATACCTATTTAAAACAATCATTTATACAAAAACAAAGAAGTATTATTTATTTATAACAGTATCGATTTCCACTAAATCGATCCTATTTTAGGAATGCTACGTTTGTGGAGCTAGTTACGTATATTGAAATAAGTGTTGCAGAGGTTTACAAAGATTGTTTAAAACAATAGAATTCTACTTATTTTCTACACTTGGCCATTGCAAATGAAGCTAAGATTTCGATAGGTTAATCAAGCAAAATAGACGAATTTTTTGGCACATATTCCATTCGTGTAACGCTTAGGCCCAGAATCGGGTTTCTCCTTTCGCGTGAAATTGCAAAAAACACGAGATGTATCCATTTTCACCCCTTTTCAACCCCTAAAATCATCCCCTAACCTTCTTGGGCACATAACACATGTTGACTTTAACCCTTTTAATATTTTAAAAACGTAGGTTTCTGGATAACATTTTTTTGTTCTCCATATTCAACGTGCCTGGACTAATTGGCTAATATCGTAAGATATCGGCACATAAGTTTGAAAAAAAAATTTTGCTACACCCTGTACATAATATTAAAATGGAGCGCTGTTTCAGAATGTATCTAAATCTAATATATAAAATTCTCGTGTCACGGTGTTTGTAATTAAACTCCTCCGAAATGGCTCTACCGATTCTCATACCGGTTAGGTCTGCAAATCGGTTAACATCTATTTTTCATACCCCTAGGACGTGAACGGAGCCGCGGGCATCAGCTAGTTTTCTATAAACTGAAATTACTATCAGAATTTCTCCTATAAAACACACTATTTATACACTAAAATCCATTGGCATATCTAAGAAGATGTTAATAGCTACTTTCACTAACAATAACCGATACGTTAGTAGTTCATAACGCAACCCTCACGTTTAAGTAGCTATAAAGACTCCAGTAACGTTACAATAACGGTTATTTAATCGTTACCTGTGGTATTAACCGCTCGTTACACCTCCGAATCGTAAACTACCCACCTACAAATATAATTAGTTTTGGTTTAGTTATATCATTTTAAGTCAATATTTTTAGGGAAATAATAAAAACTATAAGGCAGAGTTACTATTTAATTATGGAATTATTGGAATGAGGGGTTTTTAGTGTAGTAATAAATGTAAAAATAAATGCAGTAACTTTGAAGTATAACAATATTAGAACTACCTTTTACTCGTGGTTCTACTTATATAAAAATACTTTTCTACTCCTATTTCACTTTTTTGGATGAAAAATAACGAAAGTATGAAGCAAAGGACAAAGCATGCTTAGTCTTTAGTGTACCCCAACGTAAATGCAAAAATTAAATGTTAGAGCGGTCTCTAACATTACCTGCCTCGGTGGCTCAGTGATAACGCTTGAAGTCTCGGGTTCGATTCCCGGGTTATAACACATGTTTGTTTCAGATTTGGATATTTTCTATGTAAGATATGTGTGTATTGAGAAAGAAAGGTTTATGTATTTATATCAGTTGTCTAGTTAACTGCCTCGTTGGTCTAGTGGTTAGCGTATGCTACTGCTAATCAAGAGGTCTCGGGTTCAAATCCCGGGTCGGGCCAAAGTGTTTTTGAGATTTTCCTAGGAAATTCCTAATAACTGCCCGGAGTTTGGGAGTTTGGCGGTGACTAACGCCCGTGCCTCGGAGAGCACGTAAAGCCGTCGGTCTCGGTTGTCATGAACATCTATGGCAATCGTTATTGGGAAGTCAGTGCCCTCAAATATACTGATAACTAGTTCAATCTTCGAATTTCAGTTCTCCTTTAGGGTTGCGGAGGTCCGATGCCAGTCGCTCCGTGGAAAAACTGAAATTCAGGTAAATCCGGTTGAACTAGTAGCCGACCCCAAATAAAATTGGGAATAATGGCTAGGAGGATATTTTATCAGTTATCTAGTACCCATAATACAAGCTCGGATTAATTTGGGACTAGATGGCATTGTGTGTAAAATGTCTGAAATATTTATTATTATTATTACCTCGGTACTTGAAAGCGAATATAATTATTGTAATTATTGAAAATATTCGATTGATTTATTTTAAATTCAATATATCTTTTTTTCTAAATCAGCTAAACAGATTTTTTATACATTTTATTACATATAATAATCGATTATTCTTTCTTAAAATGTTTTAGTCAAGTATAGATATAGTTTTGTGCCAAAACGTATAACGCGTTTTTATTCATTAATATCAAAATATACTCGAACTCTAAGCTCGAAACCTTGTTCATGATATGATCACAAAATGAAAGGTTATATTTTGGTACAATTCAACGCAATAATAAAGAAAAAACTGTGCTTAATATTTTATCACTAGTCAGATTTACTATGTTATTTCAGTTACCTAGAATTTCCTTAACATTTAAATGAACCTTTGTTTTACTTAATAATACAATAAACTGGAAACAACATGAAATATTCAAGTGAAATTTGCAAATGTATTGTAATTTTATGCTATTGTAAACTTAAAGGATCTAAATAAACAAATTTTGTTCCGAAACCTTATTTACTGAAAGCAATAGTGTACATCGTCTGTTATTCGCTGGAATATATAAGAAATAAACGTTTCAATAACCTTAATACCTCATATAACTAGTTATAATATCCGTTTTAGTCATAATAATGTTTTTAGCAATGGTATCTGGAGTAGCATGTTAGGTTGGACACAATAAAATAGGTGAGGACTATACAGTTTTTTACTAGCCGCAACCATTGTGTTGAGGAATACAATAAATATATATATTTTAAATATCTCTGGTCAAAGTGTATTAACAAGCTCTACCATAATTTACGTGTTTTTTTTTTGTATCACGAACTTTTGAGAAATATCGCGTTTGAATAAACTATATATAATTATAATTATTTCATTGCATATATATATATATATATATGCAATGAAATTCGTATCAATATTATTTTATTATATAATACAGTCATTATTTTATGAGTAGTTTATACTAATTTAATAACAATAACAAGAACTGATTTTAACTTTAAATAACAATAGTTTATATACGATTACTATTAATTAAATCATAAATTATCTACTCTAAGACAAAGTTAATACTTTCGAAATCAACTCTCAGCGACCTATACAATAAAAATACATTGGATTTTTTTGGATTTTAATATCGTATTTGTAGCCTATAACGAATGACAATTTCTGACACGTGACCGCAAAATGCCATCAGCCATCATGACCGGGAAGCTAAAACCCTTTTGACAGTTTAATCTCTGTATAAAAGTGCCATTTTGCCCGGAAAATTATTGTACAAAACGCGGTTTGTTTGAGGTTAGACAGTACTATCAATAAATGAACTTCCATTAATGGTTGTTCTAGTAATGTATATTTATTATCTACTTTAATGTGATTTACCTACTCAGAATGGGACATATTTAGTACCTATAATAATTTTTTGATTGGTTTTAATTTTTTATATCTTTTTTGTCTATGAATTAATGTTGTCATTTGTGTTTTTTCTAAATTAATTTCATTTACCACGTTTACTTACATTGTTGTTTTATAGAAAACGTTATTTTTTTTTTATAATTTGTAGCATTTATAAGGATAATAAGATTTTTTATTGTAAATTATGCCTAGTAGTATTTAAGAAATGCAATAGAAGCGCATTACAGTATTAGTGTTTTCAAATACGTTGTGATTTGAATAATAGTGATTTGGTCAACATAACGCCTACATGATACTATATCACCACTTTAGACTGATTGGTTGGTTTCTAGCTAGAGTATTTTATAATTTACTTTACTGCAAAGATTTGAACGCTCAAAGTGAAATCATAAGATATTAATTAATTTATAATTAACATTATTACTTTTTAATTATTGAGTTATACACTTTGGCAATAAAAATAAATAACACTTTTTTATTTTGGCATGACAACACTACTGTCAGATTTTACATAACCAAAGTATAATGATCCTCAACACAATGGTAACAGAACAGTTGTTGACTCACCACGTCAATGATCTGCTGCAGCGTGAGACCGAACCTTACTTCTAGAGGATCGCTCTCGTTGGCCACTGGTCGCTCCAGCGTGTTGTAGGACGCTAATAAGGCGTTCAATAGGCGCTTCTCGTGAGGACCTTGCTCCGATACTGCAATATCAAAAATGGTGATTAATTTTCAATTTAAAACGCTAGCTAAAGTAAAACTTTCGTGTTGAGTGCCGCGGTGGCGCAATGGTAGTGTATGCGACTGCTCTGCTTGAGGTCTTGGGTTCAAATTCTGGGTGAACCAAATGTTTGTTTTATCTACATATATTTGTTTCAGTGTGAGGGTGTTGCTTGTGTCTAATATGTATGTATTTAAAAAAAAAAAAAAGTATATTTAAAATATTTTATCAGTCAATTTAATTTTCATAGTCAAATGTCTGCTTAGTTTTTAAACTACTAGTTGGCGTTGTGTTACATGTCCGAAATTTTAAACTAAGTTAACTTGTAATATTTTTTGTAAAAACATGTATTATTACATATTACACATAGAAACAAATGGCTAAACTATTGACCTAGTAGTTAGTTATACTGCTATGCTTAAAGGTCCTGGGTTGAATTCCCAACCAGGATATTTTTTTGTGCGAGGAGTTGATTATTTATTCTGTGTTTGGGTGTCATTTATCTATAATATATACTGTATAAGTATAAGTATGTGTATCAGCACTTTGGTTATCATAATACAGACCCGACTTAGTTTAGGACTAGTCATAGGTGAATTGAGTGACATTGTTATTATTATTTAGTTCAACCCGTTCATAGAATCCGAGATTTCAGCGCAGCATTCGCATAAGCTATTTAGAACATTGAGGCAGTCAAAGAAATGAATAAATAGGTATATCCTACTTTCTTAAATCTAGTAATAGTTTTGTTTTTATGGTAAAGAACTGAGGTGTTGTGTGCACAAATTAGAACCTTATACGTTACTCACTAGAACCGTATTTCCAGTACCACCATAAACCTAGAGAAACACATAGTTCATACAATAGTTGAAACCATCTCTTACCACTGAACTATTCACATATGTATGGAAAACACTTGTAATAAATTTATTCAGAATATTTACATCAATAAATATTTATTAGAATGTCACCGTTTGCAACCGTGGATTTATCACGATCTTAACGGACTTGGACCCAAATACACTCACTATTTGGGACGCAAACAATGTTTTATTTCGTCCTTGTACACAATAGTAATAGATAGGTATTCGCCACATAAAGTACATGAAACACGAAAAGTAATACAAAAACAAAATAAAAGTATGGCTACGTGATGATCTTTCATAAAGTCCATAAATGAATATGAATTCATGATGATAATGATATCATCATCATTAGCCTATCCCAGTCCATTGCTGAACCTCTCCTGACACCTCTCTCGAGGCCTATCCGTTCATATTCATTTTATAACGAAAAATAAAAATAGATATCTATGGAAAAAAACATTTCTCTACCCATACATTTAACTTACAAAGGCTATTCACAAATTGAAAAGAATTAAGATTAAAAAGGAACGTAGTTTTTCACAGCAAATTGGGTAAATCCCTATAGTTCACCGTCTGAACTGAACTTCGTACATCTGCGGCAAGAATAACGAGTGGATAAACCGTACACACCTGAACTATTGAAGGCCTCAAACAGACCATATACCCTAAAGTCAATGACATAAAGTTCAATCTCGAAATGAACGTTGCAAGAGTCCAGCTCGAAGGACCAGCCATAAACACTCATTTTAGGGGCTTACAATGCTCTTATGCGTGATGTATAGAGGCTAGAGTGTGACAAGTATAACCCGCCCGTACAGCGGGATTAATACGTTAGAAGAGGATGTATATATGGATTTAGCTCCGAAAAAAAGGATAAATTATTTCTCTCAGTAAGTTGAGGTCTCGAGAGGATTTCTGTACTCTAATAGTTTTTCTACCACTATGAACTCTTTGGAATATAAATCTATTTTAAGTCTCAAAGAGTTATGTGATCTACAGTCATTATTTTATATTAGCTTTGGGGATCCAAAAGAAGCTAATGTAAAATAATACACACACGTACACTTTATATGCCTATCCCTTAAAAAAGGTATCTGTTCTTTAAAAATAATGGGGTAACTACTTTGAAAATGACCTCTAGATAAAATCGTACCAATGATTCATTTATTAAAAGTACCTAACTGTTTTCAGACTTCGCAACTTTCACACATACTCATGTTTTTACTGTAAACGGGACTTATTCGCGATAATATTGAAAAGGTTACGATACCTTCTATTTTACCGACATTACAAGAAATCAACGCGATCAAGTGCGGGTAGACACAACCTGTACATCACGAAGGCTACGCTAAGCTCACATCAGTCTACCCGTGACCACGAGCGGTATAACCCGTTCGAAACGTCGGAAAATAGAAGGTATCGTAAGCTTTATAATATTATCGAGAAAAAGTCCCGTTTACAGTAAGAAAAAAAGCTACATATTTTAATTTTAAGCAACATGAAAATAATCCATACTGAATTTATAAATTCGAAAACGATTTTACTCTTTCACGGTTAAATCGCTATACTGATTTGGATTGATTTTTGATATAGAGACAGAGTATATAGAGATTAAACCTTGGTAGAAGGACATAAGCTATTTCTTTATCGTAATAACTGACATACACAATATAACAGCGGAGAGGTCAAAATTCGGCCATTTATTCAGTTTACACGCCACCGTAATGGATTTATAAAACTTTTAACTAGCGGCTTGTTTATGTGTTATGTTTTTTACGTAGTTATAATCTTAAAATTTATGTGAAAATTTTATAAATTCAGTTTTATGTGCTTCAAAATGTATTTAATCTCTAATTTACTTGTTTTTAGGGTTCCGTAGCCAAATGGCAAAAAACGGAACCCTTATAGATTCGTCATGTCTGTCTGTCTGTCTGTCCGTCCGTATGTCACAGCCACTTTTTTGCGGAACTCTCATCAACAGCCTTTAACAGTCCACTGCTGGACATAGGCCTCTCCTTTGAAAGGAGGTTTTGGCCTACTATACCATGCTGGCCAGACGGGTTGGTATAGGGTTGGTTTCAAGTTTTCCTTCTCTTTGCATTGATGTTGTCTTGCGTAGTTTATCCCTTAGTCGCCTTTAACGACACCCGCGGGATGAATAGGGGTGGTGACACTCTGTATTCTTAATCCGTCACCACACGGACAGTAGCTAGCGGAACTATAAGAGCTATACTGTTGAAACTTGTTCAGTGGATGTATTCTGTAAACCGTATTAATATTTTTACATAAAAATAGAAAAAAAAACGATAAATGTTGGGGGTATATAGTAGTATATAGTAAATACTTAGAACTGAAACTCAAAAAAAAATTTTTCATCATAACCATACGTGTATCCATGGATAGGTCTTCAAAAATGATATTGAGGTTTTTAATATCATTTTTTTTCTAAGCTCAATAGCTTGCGCTAGAGACACTTCCAAAGTGGTAAAATGTGTGCCCCCTGTAACTTCTAAAATAAGAGCATGATACAACTAAAAAAAATACATGATGTACATTACCATGCAAACTTCCACCGAAAATTGGTGTGAACGAGATCTTGCAAGTAGTTTTTTTTAATACGTCATAAATCGTTACCCGCAATTTCCCTTTCATTGAATGAAATATATACACTCAATACACTCACACGTTTTTTTTCTAAGTTGTCAATTCTTTTTTTTATTCTGTCTACGGCATTAAAAAGTAACAGTTTATGCTCATTTCACACTGTTATAAAACCAAAGATATGTTTTTCATATCCTACATGAATAGTATGGCGAAACTAAAACAAAACAAAATAAAGCCGGTTCCAAAAATAACGGGTCAGTCACATAAACCCGAATATCTCCCGAACTACGTATGCCATCCTAATGAAACGAAGACTGTTCAATTGAGAATTTAATTATACAGATAAAAAATAAAATAAAACTTAGTTACACCCACAATATTAATCTTAAATTAAAAAAAAACTAAAGTAGTCATATTTTTCTTAAGATTACATTTTTTTTATGATTGTTTTCTTGCTGTTTTTCATCACTTTCTTCATTTAATACTTTGTATTGCCTCCACGAGCTCTTCTGACAGCTTCCAGGCGATTAGGCATGCTGTACACCAAATTTCGGAGCCGGTGCTGAGGAATACCTTCCCATTCCTCCACCAGTGCTTGTATGAGCTCGGGAAACGTGATTGGTGGGGGGTTTCGACCTTTCACGCATCTCTGAAGCTCGTCCCAGGCGTGCTCGATGGGGTTTAAGTCCGGGCTTCGCGCTGGCCACTGCATGAGTTCGATACCGACCTCTTCAAGGTAGTCATGTACAATTCTGGCGGTATGGGGACGCGCATTATCATGCATTAATATGCCATGCCGGTCCATCCTGGCCATGAAAGGACCTACATGTTCATTGAGGATCTCTTCCACGTACCTCTCTGCATTTAGAGTTCCATTTTGAATGAGCACCAGCTCGGTGCGGGCCTCAGCAGAAATCCCAGCCCAAACTTGTACGGAGCCTCCACCGTACGCCACTTTTTCCTCCACACACGCTTGATGGAAGCGCTCCCCTGGTCTTCTGTACACCAACTGCCTACCATCATGCTTATAAAGCATGAATTTAGACTCGTCCGTGAACATTACCCTAGACCAATCGTCTAGTGTCCAGTTTAGGTGTTCGCGCACGTATCTCTGTCTTGCAATTCGATGTCCCCGTTCCAGTTTGGGGCCATTTGCGGGCCTCAATGGTTTCAAATTTGCTTCAGCAAGACGTCTTCTTACTGTTTGAGCGCTTAAATTGCCACCTCCAAAGCGAATAAAGTGAGTTTTTAGACCAACAGCAGTTTGAAAACGATTTCGGAGCATTGTAGCCACCAGTTGTCTGTCTTCCCTGGCCGTTGTGCATCTTGGTCTGCCATTTCCTGGTCTTCTAAGGTGTGATCCGGTCTCTTGGTACCGCTGGACTACCCGCTGAACAGTCGACAAAGATACACCAATGTTTCTGGCTGTTTCACGCTGGATCCGCCCAAGTTCCAAAAAAGTTAGGATTCTGGTACATTCCTCTAGCGTGACTGCCATGCTTCACCTCACAGAATAATAATTATGCACGTGGAAGACGTTCACGATAATTTTTTTTGTGACAGAATAGAAATGGAAAGCATCCATAATGACATGAAACAAAAATTTTGTTTTTAAAAATAGTCATTTTTTTAAATTTTGTTTTTCTAATGAAGTTTTTTTCATCAACCAGTTTAAATAATATGCTATTAGAAGCGCAACTAAAAAGTCTTTATTCTGTTTTTTATTTCATTGATCTAGCTTTTACAGTTCTGGAGGTATTTCAATTTTTGTGACTGACCCGTAATTTTTGGAACCGAGTGTATTTCGTACCTGGAAAATGAAATTGATTGGTATCCTTTCGACAACATTCATAACGATATTCAAATATCAATATACCATATTTCAGTCGCTCTATGATCGGAAATCATAAAAAAATGATTTCTTTTTTTATCCGCTGTGAGCACAAGCGACGCACAAAACGGTCACATTTTTTTGCACACTAAATGGAAAAAACTGCTATCAGACTATCCTACTACAAAATGGAATTAACTAGTCACAATTCTATGACATAACCGTCCAACACTTAGCAAGTAAAACCTCAATTCTGACTTAAAAACTATCTAGTAAGCAGCCAAAGTAAAATCTCTATCTGCGTGCCACGGCGTGCGGTTGGGAAATACCTAAGCTATTCAAGGATTAACGCATCTACCCGAAACTAGGGTTATCAACCTTAACAAAATCTCGACTAAAAACAAAATGTACTATTAGGATTTAAATATATTTTTTTATACATTTAGGCCTACCTAAGTGACTCTACTCCGCCTGATGGAAATCATGATGAACAGGAGTAATGGTCACCATTCTCATTGTGAATGCGACAATACAGCGTGGTGACCCTCACAATGGTGGCCTAGTGAGATGCAACTGCGTCCTCTGCGTCAACTGGGCCTCCGGTCTCACAGTCATCAACGAAATACGGCAACATGAATGCTGTCATTTTTAGGTTAGTTTTCTGTGTGAGGGTAGTATTGCTCCGATCGAGCTGGAATCACGATTGACTCTGTTACCTTTATATCTAACCAAAGGTAATTAAAAACTCCATCTTCCTAAGCTCGCTTTGCTCTTTTTTCTTTTTAACCGACTTTAAAAAGGATAAGGTTCTGTTGTTTCACTGTATATATTTTTTACTTCATATTAATTTACACGATTATAGACGTAATCATTGTTGTCATAACAACGTGCATTTCAAAAATAATTCTTCGCTCTGGAAATGAATTTAAGGTTGAATGGAGAAGAAGCGACTAACAATAATATACACAGGTTAATGATATAACTAGTTTGAAATTCTATAATTATATGAAAATTCTACAATATTTTATGCCGATTGTGCCAGCCCTAGCATGACCCTCGTAAACTTGGTGGCATACCTTAGTCCGCTGATATTGTATAAACAGTTCAGTACAGTAGAACTGTCAACGGACTTGTATTTCAGAGATGAAATAATAAAGGACAAAGGAAATAGGTATATTTAAGTTAATAAAGTAACACAAATCTAAGGAACTGAGAATATTTTTCTTTATTCGTAAGAGTTTAGGTACGAGATGTTTATATACCTAATACTTCAAAGATCTATTTGTTGTAAAACTGGTCTCATTATTTTTTTTATATGAAGTAAAAAGCGAATGGTTTTCAGAACCAAATCAACTAATGGTAATTTAAAAGTGGTGTTGCCATTGATTACATCAATGGCTGTTGCCTTTTAAGCCTCCAGAAATAGAGGAATAAGTTAAGCTCTTTTAATTTTACTCAGGCTTTGAAAACCAAAGAAAGTATAAGATAATATCGCTTTATTTATAGCTTGATGCATTTTTGTACATGGACATACTTCATGACCAGGGCATTCTCAACCAGTCAACGTGGTATAGAAATCTCGTTATGTAGGCGTTTACTATGATACCGTGATATCAGTTTGCTCGAACTTTCCCATGTGTCACGGTAATTACGGTAATCGGTGTTTCATAGAGCATACTTTCAACATACTGACATCATCAGTAATCCATACTAACCACGGTAATATTATAAATTTGAGAGTAACTCTGACCGTATGTTACGGTTTTACAAATAAACCGCAGCATCGACTCCACTGAAATTTGGCAACGATTCATACAATGATAAAATTTTATTCAAATTTTATCAAGAGTTTTAAATAGTTGGGTTATTTTTTTTTTTTTCATTTTTGTTTCTTTAATTAAAATTAGCTTAGCTGTAACCTAGAAAGGGCCTCTCTAACGCCATATTTATGATTACAAAACTTATTATTATCCGTAATAATATCTTTATTCGGCGAAATAGAAACACGAGCTGTGAGGAAGCTCAGTTGCCAATCATTGTAATCTAATCCCGTCTGACAGACAAAGGAGCGATGCCTACCCAATTTATTTGAACCCCGGCCCCGAGCATTGCCTCAAATTTTGTTTTGAACTTGATTTCACATCACACGGTAAAGTAACAAGTTAAATTATTTAGGAAACACAAAAGTTATTTTGTTCCCTTTTAAGGTTTTGTGACACACGTATCGTAAAATTCAGTTGTTTGATTGTCAAGGGGGTATTCTCGTGCTGTTTGAAGTAAAATGCTTACAGATAAAAAATAGGTGGCAGGTAAGAGAGGTAGCTTTATACCATTATACTATAACTCTTTTACTAAAAGTGCTAAGCCGCGAGATATTGTATATACGCTAAGAGTTTAATTATGCATTAATAATTATTTTAAACGTTTTATAAATCTTAACATTTTATAAAACTTTAAAGCTCTCTGTTTGCTTAGATCGTTACGGCAGGCCACAGCTTCTGGCGTTGCGTTGTGCGGTGCTATGCCACAGCTAGACTTTAGCGAAACGCGAATAAGTACCGTTTACAGTAAAAAAACATAAGTATAAGTCGCGAAAATCTAAAAACAGTCTACTCATATTTACCATCAAGCAGAGCAGAATTCCGTGTGGTGACGGATTAAGAATACAGAGTGTCACCACTCCTATTCATCCCGCGGGTGTCGTAAAAGGCGACTAAGGGATAAACTACGCAAGACAACATCGATGCAAAGGAAGGAAAACTTGAAACCAACCCTATACCAACCCGTCTGGCCAGCGTGGTATAGTAGGCCAAAACCTCCTTTCTAAGGAGAGGCCTATGTAAAGCAGTGGACTGTTAAAGGCTGTTGATGATGATGATGAGAGCAGAGTAACTTTGGTAAGCTTACATGTTTATAAAAGAAGTATTGTGTAAAGGAGTCTTAAAACAAATTGATATCTTATTTTTATTTTATCTTATGACTTCTTCGTTGGTGCAGTGATAGAATATGCGACTGCTGTGCTTGAGGTCTCGGGTTCGATGCCCGGGTCAGACCAAATGTTTGTGTGATCCGCAAATATTTGTTTCGGAGTTTAGGGTGTTTTCTATTTATAATATGTATTTATTTATAAAAATAAAGTAAGTTTATGTATTCATATCAGTTGTCTTATACTCAAGATTAGATGGTGTTTTTGTGTAAGATGTCCAAAATATTTATTTATTATTTTATAATAAGGTATCCTCTGTTGTTTCTGTAACATGAACGGGTTTATTGTGATCAAGTGTGGTATATTTGATAAATATAGAAAAGCGAGAAAGTTTGCACACACGAGTGATTTACGGTCAAATAATAAATATGTTACTTATCGCCAACTCCAACACTGTCATGCACACTTCACTTGACTTCAGAATAGATGTACTATCGAGGTTATGAAATATCTTACTGCAAATGTGAGATACAAATGTTTGTTGAAGATGTTGTAGTTAGGCCATGCATAGACAGGTTTCTTCATAAACTGCACGCATATAAAATAATTTACCCTAATTGACTAATTTATTAACGCAAAGCTAAACGACTGGCTACAAACTGTTAATACTATAGTATAGCAGTTAACGATAACAACTTATACCTTGTATTTTATCGTTTTGAGGATGCATAAAGCGTTGTCCTATAATCTACATTAAGAAAAATTGATAGTCTGGAGTGTAAGCAAATAAACCATTGGTTATATACATTCGCAACTTTTACACACAGTTTTTGTTATTTAGCGGGACTTATTTGCGATAAAGATCCTAAGTCTCGATCGATCAATTTAAATTATTGTTACTATATTTTAAGTAAGTCACTAAGAATGATTTTTTATAAATTCAATAAATATATAAATAAATATAAATATTTTAGGACATTTTACACAAAACGCCATCTAGTCCCCAAACTAAGCAGAGCTTGAATTATGGGTAACTAGAAAACTGATATAAATACATAAACATATTTTTTTTTTTGTAAATACATACTTATTATACATAGAAAACACCCAAACTCCGAAACAAATCACACAAACATTTGGTCCGACCCGGGAATCGAACCCGAGACCTCTTGATCAGCAGTCGCATACGCCAACCACTAGACCAACGAGGCAGTTTTACCCATAAGGGGAAGAAATAAGAAATAGACGACTATTTGGAACATAGTCATTTTCAAAGTCATAAACAACAAATTATCTCGCGAATAAAGTGGCAGGAAATAGCTAACGTTAATATAAACATACTAAACCATATTTAGAAGTTTTATATATTTTTATACAAAGGCTTTATTAGCAATGTAACGACCTTTAATACCACAACGCATTAAGAAAATATTATGGTCTATCGGAGTTTGCAAACGTCAAGGGGGAGAGCTTGAGCGAAGTGATTATAGAGCTAGCAACATTGATTTGACACTTTGAAAGGATGTTAATTGTTGTTCGAAAGAGTAAATAGATTCTATTAACTGGTAACTTTATTATTATTGCGTTGAAAACATTGCCATATTTTTGACAGAAACTTATTTAAAAATCAACTTTTATAGATGACTAAATATAAATTTTGTGGTTATGACTTGCTGTTTAATTGTAGGGCTTAAAAACCTTAAACACATTTTCGTAGTTAATAGAACGAGACTAAAATAGAAACTAATCTAAATTAACTAAAAACGCCAGTCTAATTCAGTGCCACATAACTTTCTGAAAATATTTTTTTATTATTATCCATTATATTATTTCATCTGTTGGCAGTTCCAGATAAAGTTAGGATAATTCTAGTAACTATTATATGTATAAATATATCTCTCAACCCATGCTTGTATTATAAATTGGAAAGTAACTCTGACTATTTAAATAAAATTTGGGCTTCTTTTTGCCACGATCACTAACACATAAGAAGTTGAGAAGCGGACGGCAGAAGCCAGTATTTAAATAACGGTACTATGATTTGCTAGAATACATTTAGTGAAGGAAATATATCACACCAAATGTTAGCTATCTTTTATTCCGAAATCGTGATGAATTAGTATAAACTGTTTCCTATCTTATTTAAGTAATAACCTTGAGAGGATTCGTTTCTTTTAAAATTAGAATAAACGCTATTAGAAAGCACTTATACCTACATTTAAAATAAAAAGAAATTTAAAATCAGTTCATTCATAAGTCTTAAAATAACAAACATTAAATGAAAAACAAAAAAATACTTTTTAACAATAGATTTTAAACGTTGTATAACCTAAATTTATTTTTTCTTTTTCAAAAGACAGACATTAGAAATATTCATCCTGTGTCGCGGGGGACTTTACATACATATATCAAACGGACACAATTAAAACCTAGGCTTAGAAAAACACTTGCTTCACACAAAGTGTTGTCTTATATGGGATTTGAACGGTAGAAAGTGGCGTGCAGTAGAAATTTGTGTGGCGAAAATTAAAACCATTAAGCCAACGAAGCAAGTCAACATTTCTCATATATAAATATTAAAATAATGGTACTATCATAATCCGCTTTACCTAACAACAACAAAACGTATATTGCAACTTAAAATATTCCGAAAACTCATAACCCACGAGAAACTTGGAATATTTTTAACCGTCGCTTAAGCGAGCATCTTGAGCGAACAATATCTGCCAGCTTACCCCCTATTGCTTACATTAGGATGGCAATAAAGCGGTATCAGACAGCTAATCTACCGCTGCAGTACTTCACAGTGACAATATTAACGCTTCAAGTTTAACTATGTATTAATTCAAATGCTTTGCTGTTGTTTTTGTTTACAGGTTTCGGTGAATCAATTACTTAGACTGTTAAAGACTTAGCTGATAGGATGTTAGCAGAATACTTGATGGAAAAAACAATATGTGATAGGTAGTTTTAGTTTTTCAAGGGTAAACGTGTATTCATGTGTACATGAAACAACTATTAACCAAAATATTTGCAGTAGCGATCAATCAAACCATAGTATTAAAGTTCTTAATATAGTCGTTAGGGAATTAAATTTTTTGATACGGCCAGTTGGAGTTCTTGCTTACAATTCCATTCTTCTGTACAAACAATACCTCTTTATCATTCTTGATTTTCCTTTCTTAGACGCTTCTAACTTTTATGTAAGTACCATATATAATAACAATAATAATTATTTATTGTAACAAAATATGCATACAAATCAAAACAAAAGATTTGTATGCTGATTCCTGATATACAGGAATCAGTTCCTTCCCAAATAAACAAGAATAAAATAGGTTGTTACATTATGTGCGTGTGTGTGTGCGTGTGTGTGTGTGTGTGTGTGTGGGTGTGTGTGTGTGGGTGTGCGTGTGTGTTTGTGTGGTTTGCTATATATTTAGTAAAAAGCTATTTATTTGAAATTACCAACGGACTCTTCAATTTCATTAATTTGTTCAGATTCAAACGATTATATGCAGTTGTTTTATTATCTATGCACGATGTATCATTAGAAAATAATAACATCCTTTTGTAAACAATTTATAAATACAAAAATTTTAAGTTGACAGTAAAATAACTCTGGCAGCTGCCCAACACTCTGAGGCGCCTAATAATTTTAAAGTTAGAAACTACCACGTTTTTTAACGATCTTAATACTAGAAAACGCATGCCAACGAATGAAAACTCGTAAAGTAAAGGATTTATGTCTCTGTTTACACTACAGGCTCTTGTAACGTAGAATCGATAGCAAACGAGCGAATACGGTGCAACGAGCAATTATTTTTATGGCTTGATACCTATAAATGTCCAATGGTTGTTGCCTATTAGGCCGTAGTACTTTGTAGAGTAAGTTAGATGTGTACCGTCGACGACAGTTAGATGTGTACTACAATACACATCTAACCATCGACACAGAATACATAAAAGTACTAGTACAGAAGATTCACTCCGAAAAGTAAATTAAAGATATAGATACCCTCGGTGTCAAAAGATTAAGTTCAATTCAGATCGCACGGCGCCGAATCACTACGATTATATTTACCTACAATTGCGTCTCTTTCTATCGTGTAACTCATAACTGTTCTGACGATGTCTGTTCGACCTTCATGTCTGACCCGGCAGGCAGCCGGCCGACTATACCTAAACTGCGGAGTGACACCCCCCTGCTATCGACTACGTGTCTTCTTCTATGTTCCTGGGTCGTTTTAGTGGGGGGTGAAAAAAGATCTCAATAGGCCGCCATGCTGTGAGTCGCTATATTGTATCGTCTTCATTAAATGATAAATGATAAATGATAAATGATATTTATTTCTGTAAGTAAATCTTTTCAGACATTTTTACAAGTCGGACTTATAGCTAGAAGGCGCCGGCATTTCCTACGACTCACTCTGGGAAGAAACGCCGAAACAAACCACAGAGGTGTCTTTTTTTTTTTTTTTAAGTCCGTGTACAATATTAAAGAGAACTATGTGAGTGCAGTGTAGGGTCTGGGTTGGCCTTTTGAAGAAAGAACCATAGTTTTGAGTCGACCTGTCCATACAGACGGCACACGGGCCCCAGCCATCGTGTAGCCTAACCGATGTAGTCAGGATCCACAACCCGGAACACGACACTGCCGCCAGCAGGACACTTGAGTAGGCCGTGGAAACACTCAAAACCACCAGAAAATTACTAAAATATAAACTAACATTACAAGCCTACACTATACTCACATTTACAAACTTACACAAAAAAAAAAACAAAAAATAAAATAAAAAATACTATACAATTCAATTTCAACGAAAAAGTAAACACATTAGAATAAATGAAATACAAATTAAAACAAAAATTGAATGTTCATCACTTGTGGGAGCGAGCAGCATCACTCCCAAGCAAATTTATCATTTAAAAAATCAGTAACTGTGTAGTAAGCTTTATCACACAGTTTCTGTTTAACCAAGGACTTAAATTTGTTAATACTTAATTCATGAAATTTGCTTGGAATCTTATTGTAGAATCTCACACCCTGACATCGAAAAGACTTGCTTACTTTTTGTAGTCTAGTCGTTGGCAACACGAGTTTATCTTTATTTCTAGTGTTTATATTATGAATGTCGCTAAACTTTGTGAATGAATGTATATTTTTCTTAACATACACTAGATTTTCATATACATATTGACATGCGACTGTCATAATACCAATTTCTTTAAACTTATCCCTCAGTGACTGCCTATAACTGAGATTATAAATTGCGCGAATAGCTCTCTTCTGCAACACAAAGATACTTTGAATGTCAGCAGCATTTCCCCACAACAAAATACCGTATGACATTACACTATGAAAATAGCTAAAATACACCAGTCTTGCGGTGTCTACATCAGTTAATTGGCGAATTTTATAAACCGCGTATGCTGCAGAACTGAGTCTATTCGACAAGCCATCAATGTGTGGGCCCCACTGCAATTTAGAATCTAGAGTTATACCCAAAAACTTAGTGGTGTCCACAAGATCCAACTCCTTTCCATTTATCAGAACATTAGTTTTTACCTGCATAACATTAGGTGTAAAAAATCTAATACATTTAGTTTTTTTCTCGTTTAAGAGCAAGTTATTCACGTTGAACCAGTTCACGACCTTGGAGAGAGTGTTATTCACATCGTCAGTAACTAATTGCTGTCGTTTTAGTCTAAATAAAAGTGAGGTGTCATCCGCAAATAGCACTATCTCCTGATTATCTTTTATCAGATTAGGTAGGTCATTTATATAAACGAGAAACAAAAATGGGCCGAGAATTGAGCCCTGCGGAACCCCCATAGTGACCAGAGACCCGAGGGACCTCTGTCCATTAACTTCCACTCTTTGGGTCCTATTACCCAAATAAGAGATAAGAAGATCCAAAGCAGTATTCCTTATTCCATAGTGATGCAATTTCCTGATCAATGTTTCATGAGAAACGCAATCGAATGCCTTGGATAAGTCACAAAAAACACCCAGCGCATCCTGTTTATCCTCCCAGGCACTAAATATATTTTCCAATAGTTCAACACCAGCGTCACTTGTCGAGCGTCCTCTTCTGAAGCCAAACTGTTTCTTGTGTAGAATTTTGTTTGCGCTAAAGTGAGTTTGTAACTGATCCAGTATATTTTTTTCAAAAATTTTACTGAAAGTAGGTAACACCGAAATGGGTCTATAATTTGTAGGATCGGACGTGCTACCCGCCTTGAACAAAGGAATGATCTTACTGTGTTTCATTAAGTCAGGAAATACACCACACTCAATACACTTATTGAAAATTAAGGCCAAATCTGATGCAACTACGTTAATAATTGATTTCGTTATTTGTACAGAATTACCCCAAAGGTCAGAGGTTCTCTTTACACTAAGAGCACTGAACGTTTTAACAATATCTCTATCGGTGATACAACTAAATCTAAACTCAGTATTACAAATGTTAATATTTTCTTTCAATAATGATTCTGCAATAGTGGGGGACGAATTCAATGACTCTGTGGTCGAAACTGGAATGTCTGTGAAAAATTTTTCAAAAGCTGTGGCAACGTCTAAATCGGAATTTATTTCTTTATTATCAATTAAAAGACTGTAATTATTACCTTTGTTCTTTACTTTTCCAGTTTCGGCATTAATTATTTCCCATGTCATTCTAATTTTATTTGAACTATTACTAATTTTAGATTTTAAGTAATTAACCTTTGCGAGATGACATATTTTTTTAAATAAATTGGAATATTGTTTAACATATTCTCGAAATTCTACACTAGTGTTATAATTTCGTTCTTCATAAAGCTCATAAAGCCGTGTTCTACTTTTAAATATTCCAACCGTGGCCCATTCACTGAAGGTTGTAGTACCCCTAACTGATAACTTCTTAGGAGTAAAAGTTGACTCAAATTCTGAACAATACATTTTAAAAAAAGCATTATATAATTGATTAGGATCATCATTATAACCCAAGCTCGGCAGTTTACTAAGCAGTTTATTTTTAAAAATTTCCATACGAGTTACAGTTTTAGGCACCACAGTAATATCTCGTGTTACCACTATTTTATTTTTTATATCAAACGCACACATCTGTCCACAGTGATCAGAATGTAGTTTATTTATTATTCCTTTAGTGTGTGGCAATAGGTCAGTAAATATATTATCTAAACACCTGGCTGTGGTGGCAGTGATCCTGGTAGGCTCCAGAAAGATGTTATCAAGGTTGTATGATCTAAATAGGTTTTTAAACCTTGAACTCAAGGATGTATCTTCCAATATGTTTACATTAAAATCACCACACACAGCTACATTTTTGTTTGATTTACATACTTTCTGCAAGACTTCTCACTCATTCGCAGTGAGTGTGGCGACCACCACTCTTAGATTCTACTCATGCTTTCCATCAGGCATAGTAAAGTCACTTTGAAAGTCTCGAAATATTAGTGCCTAAGCCAAAAGTCGTAGGATCGATTCCCACCCACCACGACGGTAACGGGCATGATAATTTCTGTGTTTGAATATAATGTAATGCATCTATATTCATAAAAATCTATGTAGGTCTGAATGTTTAGTTAAAGATTATAATTTTAAATAATATCAGATATATTTAAACAAATATTTTCATAGACAATAACGAGAGATAAGCCTAGAATGTTTTTGTTTAAGGTTTCAATAGTTCCCAGAGAAGCTTTCAGAATATTGATATAAATCCAGTGCTGTTGGCACGGCGGCAACTGAACAAATACAGTGACTTTTCGATTTATGACTCTGTTTACAGTATAAATAGTATACAATACAACGTCAAAAGCTCGCATTGGGAGCACAAAACTGCGTTCAGGTAGCGGAAAACTTACTTTGTTTTTATACAATTTATGCCCTAGATTTTTGTGTGTATGTCTTTGGTGGAAATTGTTAAAGTACATTCCTAAAATTACTTCTATTCCACTATTTAATGAACTTGAAAACTGTTAACTAACCTGACCGGATTCATCTTATTTTATGATCAAAGTGAAATAGTTTGTATGTATGTTTGTTGCTCTTTCACGCAGAAACTACTGAACGGATTTTGATGAAACTTTACAGTAATATAGCTTACATATCAAAATAACAGATATGCTATTTACCACAATAAAAGATCAACACGCGGGTGGAGTTGAGGGCAAAAGCTAGATCTCTATAAATACATATATCGCTTGTATACCCCGCTGTCAATAATCTATGTATCCACTCGTCAGTTGGGCCCAATATTGGGACTTTCTCGTGTCTGTTGAGTCAGCTCTGTGGACGTCAACAGATAAAGGGAAGGTCAAAAAAAAAAGTTGATTTTCTCTAAATCTATCTATTCTATCTATAATTAAAAATATAAATTGAATGCCTATTACATTTCTTTATGTTTTTTTCTAACATTTCAATGGCCTTTGAAATGCCATTCAAACGTTATGCCATAAAAACTGACTCACCTGGAACGGGAGGGGCCCCATTTGGGGGCCGATTTTATTTTCCAATTCTTGAAAAATTACGATTTTGCCACCACTATATACACAATTTACACATTAAAACACTAAACACTTAATAACACAAACAAAACATCTTAATATCAACTAAAAACTAAGATAACTAAAATTGGCGCCAAAGTACGCGATCAAAAAACCGTTGAACGCGGCCACATTCCGATGCCGACTGTCAAAAAAAGTTCTACCAACGAAAAATTGAATTAAATTTGGTAGGATGGACCGGTTCGTTCCCCTTCACTCGTGAACGACAACAGTACAGTAGAAATAGTAGATTTCGCCAAAATAAACCCTAAACAAAGGTCTTAAGAACGTCCACAGAGCTGACATCAACAGAAATATCCAACTTTTTGGTGTCAGCTGTGTGGACGTTCTTAAGGCGTCAACTGATGAGTGGGTATTACGGTGGGCATTGAATTCACAGAATCAAATGGTTTATCATTAACTTATTATCTTTAGCCAGCACTCTTAATTTAATAATATTAAAAAAATGTACAGGAATAAAATAGAGAACGCACATTTAAACAGTAAAGAAGTAAGTCAAAATTATTTACTCATAATACGAGAGCAATACACACAACACATACACGGGCAACCACATGCCTGTGTATGTATGTTTCCGTAAAAACAAAAAGGTAGACATAAATTATTCCTTATTTTACGTTTTACAAACTTTCACAACCGTTACTAGTATTAATATGTCTTTTATAAAGATTTCCGAGTTAAAAACTTTTCGAACCTAATTTTAGCAAATGGAGATGCACATTCATTCCACTTGTCAAAAGCAACTCAATACACCTCTCAACTATTTACATTTTACGTACGCGTTTATATTTATTTACATACCTTTGTAGTTATAACAAATTGCGTTGTATAGCGTTTGTATCAAGTTACTCTTCTAAAGGCTTTCTTCTTAGTTTCATATATTTAATAAATAAATAAACATTTTGGACATCTTACACACAACGCCATCTAGTACCATACTAAGCAGAGCTTGTATTATGGGTACTAAACTACTGATATAAATACATAAACATACTTTCTTTTTTTGAAAATACATAATTATTATACATAGAAAACACCCAGACTCCGAAACAAATATTTGTGAATCACACAAATAATATTTGGTCCGACCCGGGAATCGAACCCGAGACCTCTTTGATCAGCAACCGCATACGCTTACCACTAGACCAACGAGGCAGTCAAAAAATATTAATCATAAAGCAAAAAGTATTATAGTATTCGATTCATCAGATTTTTTATGCATTAGTAAGGATTATTATTCAAAAACCGATAAAGAATTTACTATTTTTGAATTTTGACCTCAGTACTTAAATATTAGGGACAGTATTTTTGTTACTGTCAAAAAAAGATCACATTTCCAGTCCTAACCTTAGGAAGTAAGAATGCTATGCTATCCGCATTGATACAATCTTGAGATCATTTCTTTATATTATTTCTTCTACATTTCATCATCATCATCATCAACAGCCTTTAACAGTCTACTGCTGGACATAGGCCTCTCTTTAGACGGAGGTCTTGGCCTACTATACCACGCTGGCCAGACGGGTTGGTATAGGGTTGGTTTCAAGTTTTCCTTCTCTTTGCATCGATGTTGTCTTGCGTAGTTTATCCCTTAGTCGCCTTTAACGACACCCGCGGGATGAATAGGGGTGGTGACACTCTGTATTCTTAATCTGTCACCACACAAACATTTCATAGTAACATCTTAAGTTTCGACATTATATACACACTGATATTTACTTTTACATTGTTTCCAAACATGAAATAAATTAAATTGTAGACGTACCTCAAACACAGCGTCTATTTCAACCCTCACAATATTCAAACTAAGCCAACAAACGAGCACGCAATAGTGGTTGAACAAGGGTACATTCGATCCCGGTCTAACATCGGCTAGAAAGGGTTAATTAAAACGTCCGCCGCCGCTTTCTAAACTGTTAACAGTGTTAACCGGAGCAAAGACTGGCTACAGAGACGAACTGGAAAACAAACAGAGTGCTTACCAGAATATTTAAACAAGAACTACATTACGCATATAAAAAACTTAATTTACCGATCATTGTAGTTTTAGAATGTATTTACTAAGTGGAATAGATTTTATTATTCGTAAACCTTTTGAGAATTTAGATGACGCTTTAATATTGACTTGCCTGAATAATGAAGTTTCTAGACATTTGTAAGGTCAATAGATTGTTTTACTCTCAGTACCTCGATACGAGTTCATTTATAGAAAAGAGTTCAACTCTTCTTCTCACTCTTCAACTTCTTCAAAGATTGACGTTTTAGAACGTAAAACGCACGACTAAAGTTTAAATCACAAGCGCATCATGGTCAGTTGAACAAAACGCGTAGGCGCCATGAAATTCGCCTCGTAAACGTCATTTTGGTGGCCAGAAAACAGTTCCCTAATAATAGGTTATAGTTTTTTAAATGAGAACATGACTTATATGTAGGAACAGGTATGGTGTTCTTTCAACACAAAGGGAGGATCCTCCGACCAGGTGAGGTGATCATGCCTGGCGGGCCACTGCCCGACGGTAGATGTTGGGATGTGCTCCCTCGGTAGATGGCACCGCCGCATGCTCTCGCCTGCGCAATGTGGCAGTCGCCAAACTTATAACGAAGCTTATATAAACTTATATTACGCTGTAACGTAACAAGTTACTTCCAGTTATAGTTCCCTCGATTTTACCCCTTATAAAATTTATACTATCGTTTCTTAAGAAGTAAACTCAAAAAAGATTGAGAAGAACAAAACAATCAACTTTGAGATACCTTCTAAAGAATAGCCATTAAGTATTTCTTATTACAACCATAAACGACCATAAACCTATAAATAAAAAGAACACGTCAATAGACGGACAGCAGAAAGACATAGAACAAAATCTCAAGTACCTTAACAGCCAAATAAGCGCTCTTAACTAAACATTCTATTCGAGTAAACCAGAACTACAAAGGTAGAAAATAAAGTTCCTTTGAAAGTCCGACCCTGGTCCCCAGTTGTCAAATAAGTTGAGAGCAAGTTAGTAGTTGTAGAGTACACCTGTGCCGTCGGTAAACAGTTTTTAGATTAGTTCGTATTGTTCGCGTGCAGTTCCGTATCGAGATATTGGATCGTGTACGTGGAGGTTTACCTTTGTTCACGCTCTATTTATTTTGATGTGATGGATAATAAATACGATTTTGTAAAGGAATTGCAATGCCTCGTATATTTATGTAGCACAATTCTATGTCGTTTTAGTTTAGAGATACCAGTGTGTTATGAAAAGGTTTTTTTGATAAATTAATGTAAATATGATTCTGTTTTGAAGCGCAGTAATAATATTTTTTTATTTTTATATTGTTGTAATGAAATGGAATGGAATAGGCGTTTGTCTTCCATCTCACCTCATGGAAAGTGTAAATAAAGACGAAGATGGTACACGCCCATCCCAAAGAAACCTGATCATCAACAACCCTTAACGTCCCACTGCTGGGCTCAGGTCTCCTCTCAAGAGAGGGTTAAGGCCATACGTCAAACGATCACTCTATTCTTAAAAGCTCCAGAGTTCAACTTATCAGGAAAAATATACCCAGGCAGGTAGTTCCAAATTTTGGCGAATCTCATCAAAAACGAGCTGTCAAACTTTTGGGTATGTCAACAATATATGTGTAATTATATTATATGTATCATTATGTATATAGGTTACACGAATACGGTACTTTCAAGAGTAAAAAAATAAGAATCAATTAAGTTCTCATTATCATTGCCTGCACGATTTCTATTGCGCTAAGTGTTGAAGATTCAAATCAAAGATGTATAAGAAATGTTTTCCGTGGTAAACTTTACAAATATGAAAATAACAAACATGAAAGCGTTAAATTGTTTTGCTATTCCTCTTTGTCGGAATGAAATGACAGCGTTGCGAAATATCATAACAGTAAGCTTAAAACCATACAAACAAACTTATTTGCATAATAATAGTTGGGATTCAATCTCCGTTATTTTAAATTCATATATAGTTGAATGTGTACTATGTAATTTTACGTAAGCATCTAAGTTAAGTGAAAAAATAATGAAGGTCAGACTTTACCACTATATTGACCAACGCTGTTCCCCGGTCCCTCCCATTTGTGACGCGGTGGTAGCGCTGTGCTTGAGGTCTTGGGTTCGATTCCCCATCCCGACCAAATATTTGTGATCCGCAAATACTTGTTTCGGAGTTTGGGTGTTTTCTATGTATAATATGCAAATAAAAAGTACATTTATATCAGTTGTCTAGTACCCATAATACAAGCTCTGCACAGTTTAGGACTAGTTGGCGTTGTGTGTAAGATGTCCGAAATATTTATTTACTTTAAATTATTAATTTATATGCAATATAGCACACCATGTGGTTTTGGTCTTTGCGATACACCGATCCACTGAAAATCTTATCAGAGTGATGACTTAAGAAGTTTTCAATACGTAAAAATAAAAATTCTACTGAAGTCTTTTAACAAGAACAGTTCCCGTAAAATAGAGGGAATTTTCTATATCATTGTTTACTCACTTATTTTAACTTGTTTTAGTTTTATTTCCGCCATAGATTAATAAAACCATGTAATTCTTCACAGTAAAGATCCTCATAGCCACCTCATAGCTTTAAAGTAACATCATAGAAAACTCTTTCTTCGTTTTAGTTTCCCATAGAACAAAAGAAAGACCGACACATAGTTATGTAAATCGACCAGATCAGGGAACATATATGGTGCGGCGTATAAGGAGATTAAGGAAAAGGCTCTTAGGGAAGCTGCATCGACAAGAGGGAGTGAGAGTGGTTGATGATGAAGACGAAATCTTCAGGATATTCTTAAACTTCATTCCAAAATTTATGAAAATGGGTGCAGGTGTTTAGGTTTGTAAAGTAACAACACGGTTATTTATAATACTATAGTATAGATACATGCAAAATTGTGATAGCATTAGAGAGGGTTTAGCCATTTGCTGTCATGGCAAACGAGTTTGTCGATTTATGTCTCACATCAATATCCATCAAATCCGTATTACGGATATAGATATATGTTTCAGAAAGGTGCATTGGTGGAAAGATATTTCAAACATCCCGTGAAGGGAACTGACACGATCACTAGAAGAATATATTAGGAAAAATAATTTCACTCGCTGTACTTGAACAAAGGTCTGAAGAAAAAGAGTTGTTGGATTATTTATTACTTGATTTTATATATGATTGAATGAATGTTTAGTATGTGAAGTTCTGTTTAACTGTTAAAATAAAACTGAAGCATTTTATGTATCTTTAGACACCTGCCTCGTTGGTCTAGTGGTTAGCGTATGCGGCTGCTGATCAAGAGGTCTCTAAAATATTATTTGTGTGATTCACAAATATTTGTTTCGGAGTCTGGGTGTTTTCTATGTATAATATGTATGTATTTACAAAAAAAAAAGTATGTTTATGTATTTATATCAGTTGTTTAATACCCATAACACAAGCTCTGCTTAGCTTGGGACTAGATGATGTTGTGTGTCAGATGTCCAAAATAATTATTTATTTATTTATATTTATAATACTTCGCAACTGTCGAAGAAATTGGGTGTATTAAAATCCTTAAACAAAATAAAAAAAACGACTATTTTAGACTGTAAGTATATTCTGTTATGAAACAAGGAAAAATATTCAGAACGGTCGAAATTGAATACGGACCCATTCATTTATTATATAAAGCAAATATGTAATAATAATTCAGTCCTCTATAAATATTTCAGGAAGCTGTGTCAGGTTTCGAAATGTGAAGGTTTCAGAGCTAGTAATTACCATGCGAATATTGATTCATTTCATTAATATATTTTCCTTTTCCATGAAAAAATAAATTCCAACACTTTTAAACACAATTTATTTAAAAATACTCCAATTACTCCTTTCCATATTACGAATTATTTTCTACGTTGAAATATTGAAGTATTTCTTTTCTACTAGAAACTCCAATATTTCATTTGATCAATTACCCAACTGTGTAAAAGAACATTGCTTTCAGATACTACACTCAGACGGGAAAGGCAAACTTACACTCAAAGGCTTTATAAATTGATTCTAATACGTTCTAAGGCCACAATCTTCGTGTTTGACAGGCTGAGTATAATTGGATGCCAACTACACCGATGAATACTTGCACAGTACAAGTATACATATATACAGCTATATACTAATTATATAACTTGATCTCTGTCCCTCATAAATGAATAACTTGTAATTTTAAGTAATTTGTTTTTACCTTTTCCCTATTACTCCGTGTAAATCGATTATCGCGATAAAGAGAATATCATATCATTTCTAAAGAACCAAATTTCAATTTTTTAACCTTATTTTAGCTTGGCGGTCAAGTAATATCATTTGTAATATCAGCCACATGCGTTTCACTCTTGAACGAAATGTTATTAGTATTCAACTGCAAGTATGTGATCGCTATCCTTTTCCAGTGTATTCTTTTTTCTCTTTTCCTCTCACAGAAGTAGGTATCGATTTACTAACTGTATATTTATAATTTTTTCACTCTCTCCCTGTCTATATACATATTTATCGATACTGTCTTGTTGTGCAGAATGAGCGGACTATCTCAATAATTACAACACGGTATTGGAGACTAGGTACGCAGGCGTTGGGCTTGAAACAATACGGGAGGCGGACGCCGGGGAGTCATATACAGTAACCACACTTTTGCTGATTAATAGGTATTTTTATTTTATGTATTTTTAAAATATGTATTAGAAAGGTAAAAGTTTGAGAGACCTGATATTTAGATTTACACGTCACGTCAAAATAAAGAGTCCGGAAGAGCATAGGCTCTTGCAAAATCTTCGTTTTATAGAAGCTTTGTGTTATTGAAAAGTAGGTGTTAAGCGTTAACCAGCGGTTTTCTAGAAACCGCTGGTTAAAGCTTGTTTTAATAAATTAGTTTTCGTTAAGCTTTTTTTTTAAATAAAATAACTAAGTCTTTACTTTAGATATTTTTCCTTATAATATTTTCACATACATACAGAAATCATAACACACACGTTGCAAATACACGTAAATAAATAAAAACTTATCATAAATGCAGGTACCCTTTGGTTGTTAACTTAAATGTTGATATATTGTACCCTTTGCAATTAACGTGATGATCTCTCTGCAAATTTCTTACACAAAAATAAAATACGAGAAAAAAATAAAATTATGCATTTTATCACAAAAATTTAAAAATATTACTTCAGCAATATTAATTCTGTGTTAATATTAATTGAGTTTACTATCATCTTTTACAGGTGAAACTCAAAGGGCTTATCGGCCTTACTTCTACAATTCTTTAACAGTAGTATATATTTTTATCTTTTTTAATGTGATTCCAATCAATTCAATTTGATTAGAAATAATCTAATCCTTCAAACAATTCTCCAATAAAATGTCCTTCATTTATTGTGGTCACCCTACCCAACGGGGGTGTTTGGACAGCGAGGTAGGCTGTGTGAAGGCAGGGTGGGTTCTATGAATGAATACCTACAACCACGTGCACGTCACACGCACCGCTGGCCTGTACCGTTATATTTTTAATGGACGTCTCTTAATAGCTCAATATTATATTTACGCGAGGACTAGGGTATGGCTATCCTTGAAATTGCAGGGGTGTTTTTACAGTTGAGTGTGTTTTGTGTTACGCAGATTTTGTTTATATTTTTAAAATAGAGTAAAAATTTATTATATGAAGACAACGAAAACTTTTTATTAATGTAAATGTTTATAGCATTTCAATAAAATGTCGATCAATAAACTTAGTTACATACTTATGAATACATATGTAAGATAATATCCGTCTATGCTTTTGCAAAATCGATTAAAGTAACGTGTAATGGAAGAGATCTTTGTCTAGCAGTGGGCTGCAATAGGCTATTGATGATGATGATGATACTCGTACTAATTTATCGTCCTTTTCACACAAATATTTAGCTTAGGTCAAAATGGAACTTACACTGTTTGTGAAGTGGCTAATGAGCCACTATATAAACAAGGTAAATGTTCAACAGTTGCGAACCAATAAAAACAAAACTCTTTGCTAAAGAGAGACCTATGTCCAGCAGTGGACTGTTAAATTACATTGAGTACTATGATAAGTAGGAGTCCGGGAAAAGCCTGTCCCACTCGAAAAAGTGGTTGGAAGTTTTCTAATCACAGCCCACATCGGGCGACCGAATGTGACCGCTGCAAACGACCCGAGACAGGTGACACCCCAATACAGCCGGGGTGTGTCGTGGATCTAAGGGCAATGTAAGAAGGTAATCTACTCATGTTTTGCAACAGACAGAGTGGAGCACTTCTGCCACCTACTACAAAAAATTAAGAATGAAATTGTTCAAAGTTACTATGTTGATGTCTTAACCATATTTTATATTTACGTTCTAATTAAAGGATTTTATTTATTTGTGAAGATGAGCTTCAATGAACAGTTTTTTACTAAATGCATATCAAAGTATGTACTCACATTAAATATTCAATTTTTTGAAATTTTCGTCTGTATGTCTGTCTGTGTTTGTTCCGGCTAATCTCTGGAACGGTTCATCCGATTTAAACGGGATTTACTGACAGAAAACTGAAGCCATTAGTTTTTTGTCAAGCTGTAATATTTTTAAGACTAGCCAATAACCACGGATATCACCACAAGAATCATCTAGTATTCCATAAAATGTTAGTCACAAAACTATAATACACAAGAACATTGATCCCATAAATTTCTCCCACATTTCTTTATTTGATCTTTAATCTGATTGAAAAGCCGCACCATGATCCTTTTATATATTGTTACATGCGGGATAAGCCTTTTGTATGAATAACAGAGCACAAAGGAACATTTTTTCTTTGTTTGCTGAGAAGCTTGTAGTAATTTAAAATGTTGTGGTCTTTTGTGGTTTGCCTCGGTGCCGAGTGATAGCGTTATACGACTGCTGAACTTCAGAGTTCGATTCCCGGGTCGGAACAAATGTTTTTGTGATTCGGAAATTTTTGTTTCGGAGTTTGAGTGTCTTCTATGTATAATATGTATTTATTTTCAAAAAAAAGTATGTTTATGTATTTATATCAGTTGTCTAGTACCAATTATAATAAGCGCTACTTAGTTTAGGATTAGATGGCGTTGTGTGTAAAATGTCCGAAATACTTATTTATTTGTGGTTTGTTGGTCTAGTTATTAACCAACTTCAAAAAAAAAGGAGGAGGTTCTCAATTTGTCGGAATCTTTTTTTTTATGTATGTTCAGCGATATTTCGTCGTTTATGAACCGATTTCAAAAATTCTTATTGCATTGGAATGGGCGTAGCTTACAGGTGGTCCCATCGTCACCATATCGGGATCTGATGATGGGATCCCAAGGAAATCGAGAGAACTCCTCAAATATCATAGGCACAATGTCGCGATGTGGGTACTTGGAATAGTTTTTCATTGAAGTCGGTTCCTTTTTGTTAAAATTATTTATTAATCTGATTCATAAATAATTAAGTGGGAAATTGGTTTGTCGTTTAGCCGTGAAATCGTAACAAGCAGACAAACCCTTCATAGCCAAGTGGCCTTAGGTGATTGGAAACAATCACAGAGGGTAAGCAACGATGGAGTGGTCTGTACCTAGTTGGGTGACAGTTTGTGACGTGATCTGTTATGAGCGTTTCCGTGAGTAAGAGATAACAACCGGGACCGACTGCGTTAAGCAGACGGTACCGGTTGTTATCATAATATAACAGTTGTAAAGTTTAATTAAAGGCCTTCGGGTGGCTTAAAAACATCTAATGGTAAGATGACGTAACCGCAACGTGTCTTGCTAGTCCCCAACCCGCACTCGGCCAGCGTGGGGGCGTATGGCCTTAACCCTCTCCTGAGACGAGACCCGACCCCAGCAGTCGGCCATTATGGGTTGTCCATGATGATGGATTTATTTTTATTTAGAAATCCTTATTTCATCTAAATAGATTGACTGTTGCAACATAACTGCCTTGTTTGTCTAGTGGTTAGCATATCCGGCTGCTGATCAAGAGGTCTCAGGTTCGATTCTCAGGTCAGACCAAATATTTGTGAGATCCACAAATATTTGTTTCGGAGTCTGGGTGTTTTTCTATGTATAATATGTAAGTATTTACAAAAAAAAGTATGTTTATGTATTTATATCAGTTGTCTAGTACCCATAACACAAGCTCTGCTTAGCTTGGGACTAGATGATGTTGTGTGTCAGATGTCCAAAATATTTATTTATTTAAGTATATTTTTTGACTTATTTGCTCCGAGGCATTACTCGTGATTTACAAAAATAACCGCGGGTAACTCTGTGTGACAGAGCTATAAAGTATATTTATGTATTTATATCAGTTGTTTAGTACCCATTTTTTTTTTTAACGTGTGGAAATCCCCGCGGACCGTCACCCCGTCGGGGGTTACGGCGGGGTGGTGTGTCGGACTCGAACCGACTAAAACCACACGGTGTGACCCTCTCTGCGCCTCTGTATTGGAAGGAGTCCAGGGACAGGATTTCCTTCTGGACTCCAACCGGCGCCTTCCCGCACTGTTGCGGGCACCACCTCAAGTGTGTACTCTCTAATTGGGCAACGTCCGGTCACACGCGGACGCCGCCCCCTCGCGGTTTGCCACTACTGCGGACGGACGGGAAACCCGTCCCGCCCATCCGCGGCCACTCTCAGGGCGGCATGAGACGCAGGTATGCGCGCCTCCGCCGCCCGGGGCGCCGGCGGCGGATCGGGTCCGATTGGATGGCATCCTCCCGGGCCTTCTCCGCCACCTCCTTCTGCAAGATTACGTCCTCGCAGAAGGTTGCGACCGCGGTAAAATAACTGTCGCTGCCGGCCATCGATCTTATGACGGCCGGCAGCGAGAGATCCCCTCCGATGACTGCAGTGAGGACCCGGCGCTGCAGTTGTTTAGTACCCATAATACAAGCTCTGCTTACTTTGGGACTAGATGATGTTGTGTGTAAGTTGTCCAAATATTTATTTATTTATTTATATCAAAGTTACTTTGAGCATTTAATTAGCAATGTTTGTAGACTGAATCATTCTTGTAAATAACAATTCAATTATGATTTCCCACTTATCCCATTCGAAGAAACTATCAATATCCGATATATTCCTTAAACTGTTAGCTCAGAAGGCTAGTGATGATCTGCAACATAATAATAAATATCGAGGGTAGTCAATAAATATTTGCTATTGGCTCATAACCAAGCGTGATTTGACGACATTTATCGTCGGTCAAATAGTTTATTAGTTATTGCTGTTGTTGATAGAAGCTTGTATAATCTTTTCAGAAAAGAGCGAGTAATGGAAGGCTACTGGGGATGTTTACGTAAAAGAATAGATTAGTTCTTACCCAGACTATTGACTTTTAGTATCGGTTTGAGAAACTAACAGGATTAATTAGCGATAATACAAATGTACTTTTGGATAGCCAGTTTTGTACCCGATTTAAGTGGTTGTGGTCACAGGAGGATTGTTTCTCTGTCACTCCGCTGCGCCAGTGATTCGAGAGTGTGTAGTTCACTTTGGTTATATTGATTCGTACGTTTTATAGCACATTCTCTTCACAGTAGACAAGTACGGTATAAAATGCAATCATAATTCAATCAGTTTACTTAACCACTTGCTTACCTGAAGTTATTTAAATTTTCTTTCTTATTTAAAGCATTTCTCACTTGTGTTAAAGTATCAAAACTTAACGGTCGGTGTATATACATATCCGAACTAATTCTCTTTACGTAGTTTTCATCTGATAACATTGATGACATCTGTCGGCTCGCTTACTTTACATACTATGGGGTAAAAAGGTACCAAAGAAAGGTTGGTTTGTGAATATAGATGTGTTGTATATTGATGTATGTTCTATATGTGCCTGGACTAACCAAAAACTTGTATTTCAAGCTTGTTGTTCTATTCCTCTATTTGTTCCTTTACATTTCTCAAGAAAAATCTTACAACTATTATAAATAAGGTTTGGTTTATCCAAAACGAAGTTCGTTACTTGAGAAGGATTATTGTCTTAAATAACATAGAGACTACTTTTATTCAGACAACATTGATTGAAATAATCGATTTCACATGAGCGAAATCGCGACAAAAATCTTACAGAAACGAGAGAAAAAAAGCTATTTATGTAGGTGTCAACGTGTGATTTCATCCGGCCTCCCCTGACGTCACAGAGGGTGATCAAAAACATAATCTAAAAAACCTATTTAAATTTCAAGCATGGTATAAAAATTATAACGTGTTAAATTCACTCCATGAAACTTGGAAGTACCAAAATGTAACACAACACCAACAATTTCTACTTAAAACTCAAGTTACAAGTCAATTTTCAATAGATTAATAAAACCGTTAATTAAGGAAATATTCTGTTCAGTAATAACATTTCTATAATAACGTAACAACCGAAAGCTAACGGCTTCATATTTTTGTTAAATATTTCAATGGTTTTGTTGAATGTTTCTGATAAAACAAGTGGTAAAGACACGATTTACAATTTATCGGAAGAAGCAACAGCCTGCGGCGGGAGCGAGGAGGTGAGGTGAGGCGCGGGGGGAGGGGCCAGCGGGGCTCGTCGCCATGGCAACCTCGGGTGAGCCACCTCAATTTTTGCCCTAGATACTGGCCGACGATTGATACGAAGCTGAGTAAAAGGGCATACCAGTCAAACTGCATCGATTTCGCGTCTTTCAAATTAGACATTTAGAGAATTATTTTACTAAAGTTCTCATAAATACTTATGTTATATTTTCCGTATACCATTTGATTATTTGCTAGGAAAGACGGTTAGATATACCTTCGGAATATAAATGAAGTTCTGAATTGATATGCAGCGACGCCGCCGCGATTTCTAGGGTAAAATGTGAAGAAAACTTTTTCAAAGATATTATTATTGGAGTGAATTTGAAAAATGGAAGGAGATGTCAGTATTTTTGGTAAGTAGCCTCAATAGTAGTTAATCGGTTACATGTTACATAGAATTTGGTGAATATGGTTTTATCGGTGTAAAATAGCTTCTTTACAACCAGGTCAATGTAGGTGACGCTGTGCAACGTCTTATAATTTATTCATTAATGAATAATCTCCTTGTGTCTGAAACTATTCAAACTTTTGTAAAATTTACCCATATTTCAATCATATTTGAATAATACATGGGTTATGATCCCTTCTAACAAACGGGTTATACCGTTCGCGGTATAACCCGTTCGAAACGTTGGAAAGTAAAAGGTATCGTAACCTTTTTAGTTTTTTATCGCGAATAAGTCCCGTTTACAGAAAGAAACATGAATATGTGTAAAAGTCGCGAAACAGTAATATAAGAGTACAAATACTAGTTAAATTTGGGTACATGACTAAACATGAAAAGTAAACCTATTTTATGCATCGAACTAAAATATCGCCATCTCTAAAAAAAGTAATCAAGATATCCTCCCGCTGTGCCACAGCTATCCTAAGATCTATTAGTATATGAATGCACCAGTAACTCATTTTTCTATAACTGCAAACCAAACTATCAGAGGTACAACCGAGCATAGGAGGAAAACAATTTGTTGACAATAAATACAAGGGTACATTCGAGCAGTAACAGTCAAATGCGAAGTCTGTTTTAGTCGGTATGATAACCTTTTGGTACATCAGATCATTTGGTCATATAAACCCGATACATTATTGGACAATCCAACAGGCAAATCGTTTTGAGAACCTGTTTCAATAAGAAAAGTGGGTATGGAACTAGCTACATACATGTGTATAAATACAGGTCGCTAATAAAAAGTAAGTTCGTATTTTAAAGTTCAATAATAAACCTCTTCAGTATTGTAGAGGGACTGGAATCGTGTTCTTCCAACATTAAGGAAGGATCCTCCGACCAGGCGAGGTGATCATGCCTAGCGGGCCACTGCCCAACGGTTGATTGGACAGTTGTGAAGCTAACCAGCGCGAAAATGTCTAAATCGCGATTCAGGATTAGTTACTTAGTGGTTCAGTGTTTCTTCCATAGATGGCACTGTTGTAAGTTTTTAGCTTTCGCTGTATGTGGAGGTCACCACAGTCTTATATAAAGGTCATTTTTGTCTCAAATAAGTGATTAAACAATCAGTAACGAAGAAAGCACTCTAAAAGTTATAAATCCTAGCTATGATTATAAAATTATATTACACTTTTAAGTTGATTACGGTAAATAAATTTAGAAGCACCTTTATAATTATTTTGAATTGTAATTAAATATGTCTGTCTGTCCCGGTCTATTTATTGGAATGCTAAGACTCCGTTCATTTAACCGTGAGTGAAATGCGTGTTATATATTTTTTATAGAGACGATAATAACAATAATATAGTATGTCGTGAACGTTAAACGTGCAAGATTCCAGTTCAATTTGAAATCTATATTCCTTTGAAATCGAACTTCAAATGAGATTTTTATTCTTCTATTCAACCGCAACTTTTTTTTTCTTTAAATTAGACCTGTGCCAATTGGAGAGATGATCAAGTATCACCGACACACAATGTAAGTACTAAAATTATATACAATTATAGATATAATTCACTTATATAGCCGTATTTTTATAGTGACAGTATACGCCGTTACATGCAAATATAATTGTGTATGCTGATTTTAATGAGAATCCGTTCAGCAATAATTGTGTAATTGATTTAATACCTTCAACCAAATGTGCACATTCAAATTTCCAAAACTTTATTTGTACAGGTTTTTTTTTACCTTAGTTGTATATTTTATTCGATTTATACGATAAAATAAATTATCCCAATAAAGTAATATGAGCAATTTTTTTATATTATAATATACTAGCTTACGCCCGCGGCTCCGGCCGCGTGTATCTCGACTATTGCAGTAAAAAGTAGCCTATGTGTTATTCTGATATATAAGCTGATAATTCTGATAATAGAAAGAAAAACTTTTATCAGCGATATTATAATAGCGAAAGCAATTAATCTTATTACAGAACCACCTTAATCCATTAGGTTTAATGAAAAACTGGGATTGGTACATTTATCAATAAATTGTGATGTAAGAAATTCATTATTGTTAATGGAAGAGCAAAAGTTGGCAAAAATTTATCAATTTCATTAGAGTTTTGTGTTTTCACTTAATTTCTGTTTCAAGTTCATTCATGAATCATAACCAATTATGAATTAATTTCTAACTTGTTATTAACTCAGCCAATTTTTTTTTATTTCAATTATTGAATTTATCGTTTTGTTAGTCCAATATTTCTAACTGATATATTCATCATCAGCCTATCGCAGTCCACTGCTGGACGAACGCCCCTCCCACACCACTCTGATCGATTTTGAGCTTCTCGCATCCTGCTCCTACCAGCCATCCTTCGCAGGTCGTCACTCCACCTCGCCTGTGGGCGTCCTATACTACGTTTACCGAGACGTGGTCTTCACTCCAGAACTCTTCTGATATATTATTACTGAGAAAATAAGCTTTTGTGTGCGTGTATTGTAAAACTGCTGAACTGCTTTACACAGAAAATCACACACACCTGTCTGTCGCATTTCGTTGGTGAGTGTGAGACCGGAGGTCCAATTATTCTGCATCATTCTCTTATGATGCAGAAACAACTGACCAGGCCGACATGGTAGGGGTTACCGTACTGCATTGCCTACCCTCACAATGAGATTGGTAACCCCTACTCCTGAATTCTACAAATGCTTTCCATAAGGTATTGTAGAATCAGTTCGGTCAGCTTAAACAAAAAAAAAACCTATGAATGAGAATGATGATAAGAAATGAATTTTTTAGAATTATGTGTAAAATTCTTAAGAAAGTCAGTTTTATATTATGTATTTGTGTCTCATAAATGGCTTTCGGATCTCAAATTATGCAGACCTTACACCATGACAATTGGAACCAATTATTAGTTTTGCTAAGGAATTAATCCCATAACGGCATACCAATCAAGGTTGTAGAGACACGCTGATTTCAATATGAATAGGCCTGCTCAATCGGGGTGGTACTACTTTCACATAGAAGACCAACCTCAAATGACAGCATTCTTTTGTGTTTCGTTGGAACAGAGACCAGAGGCTCCATGATGCAGAAGCATCTCAGTAAGCCGCCATAGTGAGGATCACCATGCTGTAGCGTCTGTCTGTATTTATCATCAGAATGGTGATTACTACTCTTTCATTCTACTGCCATGTTGGTGTAGTGGTTAGCGTATGCGACTGCTGATCAAGAGGTCTCGGGTTCGATTCCCGGGTCGGACCAAATATTTGTGTGATCCAAAAACATTTGTTCCGGAGCCTGGGTGTTTTCTATGTATGTATTTACAAAAAGAAGTATGTTTATGTATTCATATCAGTTGTTTAGTACCCATAACTTTAGTTTTGCTTAGTTTGGGACTCTATGATATTGTGTGTAAGATGTCCAAAATATTTATTTATTTACTTATACGCCTCTGCCTGATAAAGTGTGTACTCTTATACACTTTATTAGGGTTAAATATAAAATAAGTCAGTATCGGGAATTTACCAGGTTATAAACACTTGATAAGCTCTCAATCTTAACATTCGAGTTAATTTCCGTAGCTCCTTCACACTCCATCGTACAAATGACGTCATAAAAACAAAGCCCAAAGCAATCGCGAGTGTGTTCGAACTCAGTACATATATGAGTCAGTAATAATTACCCGCATCTCTAACCCGCACTAAAACATGCCATTAACATGACATTCCAACAGTTATCGTTCCAATTCACGATCCAAAGCCAGCCGGGTGCATGCCAAATTTAGATTTTCAGAACACAGCTCGCTTTGAACGCTAATCTTGTCTACCTAATCGCATTTGCTCGCAACAATGTTTGACTTGGTGGGGAAATAAAATATAATTAGAAGAACTGACTGTAGTGTTTAGTCTAGTTGATTTAATATACTTAGTGTATACGTATATAACTATGTAGTTGATGTCGTTAGCTTTTATTATATAAACTTGTTGTGACATTTAATGTGTCAAAAAAACTCTTTCTGGGAAAGAGACTTATGTTTAGCATTGGAATTTTAAAAGCAATAGGAATATGATGTGATGTGTGTCAATTAAAAGTTTAGCTAACAATTTTTGTATGTATTTTTATTTTTGTGAAGAATGTGACATGAATTCATAGAAGTCAATTTCAAGAAATAAATGAATATTTTTAGTAATGAAATAAGTATTTTTTTAACTTACGTAATCAATTCACAGCTTTTTTAGAAGTTAAATATACTTTACTTGGATACATTAACAATAATTATTGAATATAAATTTAATATGTAAAGTTTTAACGCGTAAAGTCTATATTACATACAATTTCACTTTAATTTGAGTGCTACAAATCAGGTCTATGGCAGCTACGAAGTACTTAGTCGTAGCATTCGTAGAGGCACTACGTCACCGCTCCCAAATTATTGTCACGTGCGCGTTGAGTTTTCATTAGAACAATCATTAAACGTCAAGAATTCATTTAGATTAAACAGAACATCTGTGTTTGTTACAAGCTCACCCCTAACGAGTTGGATAGAACACCACCCGTGTTTTAATTAATTATTTTTACTGTGTCGCCGAGGACACTTATATCACGATTAGCTGAATCCCCACATGAGAGGCTTATTTCGGAATAAATTTACTAATGTATGTTGTATTTTTTTAAACAACTAAAGTCACAAGCATCCGGCGGATCTCACTGGCATATGGCATATATATTTATTTATGATAGTACATTTAAATAATCAAACTTGTCATATTTTGTTTCATAGGCTAAACTCTTAGGACAGTGATTTGATTCCACGTAAGATATGTTTGTATAAACATATCTTACGTTCTTCTTCTATTCATTAGATTTATATATTAATCGTAGTAAATAACGAACATTAAACCTAGAATCTTGCTTACTTAAAAAGTGACAACTAATAATATGCTAACAACACATCAGCGAATAAAATAAGCTTATGGACGTCAGTTACAGATACATCTACAAAAACTAATCAACGGTGAAAGGCAACGCTGACAACACTACGTGAAAAATATACCGATTTTACCTGCCACGAAGCAAACTGCTACGTATGTGCTACGTTGTTACTACGAATGTAACGTTGATGCTATGCCGTAGCAATTTGAGGGAACGAATTGCTTTTTTTCAAAATAGAAATGCAGCAATAAAAAGCTACACACTATGTATGTAAACTGACTTTTGCTAGCGGACGTTTTGACTAAGTAATAAAGACTATCCGACTGAATATCCAGTTATGGTTGCATTCTGTTTTATGCAACTAAGGTGGTAAATAAATTCACCAAAAATGTTGCGCATGACTACATACTTAACGTTAATGAATGTAAATACAGAACCCAATTATCCCACTGCTAGCTACGAATTAATATGAAAATATGCCGAACTAATAGAACTATGCTATACTTACCATATTGAAATGAATTTTGATAAATACCTTAAATTTTGTGGGTAGTTTTCACTAACTGTAAAGCTATAAAATATGAACAGTGTTAGTTTATGAAATACGTTACGGATAAGAGTCATAACAACCATTGATTTGAAATTATTTATTTGAGAAAATTGTACCAAAAACATTACGGAAGGTTATTTTAACTTATTCGAAATTATTATAAGCCGTAAACTTTATTAAAAAAATGTAATAAAAACTTCGAGACTTAAAATGTAAGATAAAAGTAAAACTACAACTTTTATATATTTAAAACTTTAAACGTTAAAGACAAGTTACAAAAACAATAAGCAAGACAACAACAAAAGACTATATAAAACTTTCACGTACAATCATAAACGGTAACAATCGTTCCGTAGTATCGTAGCGCTACGAATGCTACGGTTATCGTAGCTCAAGTCTACGATGTCAACCGTATATAGAATTAAATGGAGCTCGGTATTATTGCTACTTTCAAACGGATTTTCTCTTAAAAGTAGCTTTGAGTTGAAATATGTTGTAGCATTTTATCATAAATATACTCGAATATATACGGATCATATAAAATGATTCAACAAAGAATAATTACCGCTATTGAATTTTTCTGTAGTACTGTGGGCCCATTGAAAACTGAATCAATTCACATACACCTTTAGAAACAGAAATCAAGAGGATAACGCTCCTTCTTTAATCTATATATTTTTTTATCTATACAAATAAATTAAATTGAAGTGTTTTTTCGTAATATCTAAAAAACAAGCGAAAAAAACATTTTAAAAATGTTTGTCTGTCTGTTTATTCCGGCTAATTACTAGAACGACTAAGCTAACTTAAGGAGTAATAGCTAAGCTAACATAAGGAGTAACTAAAGATAATTTTTCTACAGACTAGCTTCGCACCTCGGCATTACTCGCCGACAATAATAACACCATGTTATTCACCTAGTTTTCTCTAAAAATCTAGGCGTAGAACATTGCTATCCTAGTTCTCAAATGTATTTTATTAGTAAAGACATCAGAGTGAAACTTAATCAAAGGATTACTCCAAGTAAATGCCGAGGACAAACTCTATTATCCCGAGGGCTGACCTGAAATTTGAACTGACGACCTTTGCCACTTCGCCTCTAATGACTTAATATTATTGCTTTAACCAAAGACTAAAGTTACATTCAACTTATACTTTTTCATAGACTTGATAAGTTTTTAAATGATAGTTCTTCTTTGTATTTTAATACTGTCTGAAAACTTATTCTGATTGTTTTTTTTTAATATACCATTTCATTATGTTGTTTTTCTTTTTAGACTTCTAAAATATATTCATGCTCTTTTTAAATGCAATTTTAGTTGAAGTGAACATTTTTATTTTAATGAAAGATCATTTTAAGTTTTCAGTGTTAGAAAATTGTGAGAGATATATAATAATAATAAAAATTAAAAGAGAATTATAATTTCATAAAAACTATAACTATATAAAATTTCATAAGTGATCACTGTCAATTATGAAAATTTTAAGCAATGAAGAGAAAATACTGTTATTTTTATAGAATAATTAAAGGTACGAGAGACACTATTATTTTCAGTAAAAAAATAATTCTCTCACATCACAAAAAGAAAAGTTTACCAAAAAATATGATTGTTGAATGTTTTTTATGAATGTTGAATTGAATGACTATCAAGAACCCGTGACCACTTACAACAACCGTCAAGTTATCCACCAAACCAACAAGCCCGTCTACCAAAAAATCTCTATTCTGATGTTAGACACTTTTCTCTACAATTTTATTTAATTTAACCTATAATGTACAACTGCTGGGGTCTCCTTTCAGGAGAGGTTTAAGGCCATACGTTTCCACACTGTCTGAGTGCGGTTTGGGGACTGGCAAGAAACGTTGTGGCTACGTAATCTTGCCGTCGGATGTTTTTCTGTTTTTCTTATGATTACAACCGGGACCGACTGCCTAACGTGACTAACGGAAACGCTCATAACATATCATGCCTAAAACGGTCACCCATCTAGGTATGACCGCGATATGCTTGCTTACCCTCATTGACTGTTTCCAATCACCTAAGGCCACTCGGCTATGAGCGCTTCATATAATGGTACAATATTTTCTTAATACTCGTAATACATAATTATCAGATCATAATTAACTGTAAACAGAAATATCTTTTAAAAAATGACATGAGACTAGGGCCGACGTTCACGATTATAATCAAATATAACAGTCTGACAGATAAAAGAGTATTAATCTTCGTTAGAGAATGAATGAACGATTGAAGGAACGAATGAACGAACGACACAAAAGCCGCTATCAAAGCGTAAAACGACTAAGCGTTTTCTTGTGATATTATTGTATATTTTTTTTGGTTATATTTTGAAAACACTTGAGATAAATGTGTTTTGAGGCTCCGGAGTTTAATATAAGGTTATTATTTCTTGAGACTGTATAAGGGTCAGATGTCAAATTAAAACAAAATGTCATTGTAAAGATTCAAATTGAATTAAGGAGGACATACTTTGTCGTTTATATTGTGAGATGAAAGAAAACGATTGGTATTGTTAGTGTTTTTGCCAGATTTATTAAAAAATACTAAGGGAAAACATGTTGTTTTCTTTTTAAATTACAATTATGTTTATTTACAGTACCAAGTATTTCTTGTTGTTTCATTTACACCGATTGAGTAAGGTTTTCGGAGCTCACTTCCCAGTTTCCCTCTCCTAACCTTTTTATACGCTTTATATTACCCTCACCTGTATGTTTGTTTATTTGTAACCGACTCCTTTGGGTGTGATTTTGACCCACTTTAACCACCCACCCAGATTTCGTTCAAACTTTGTAGAGTTATCGACTACCGATGACAATACACTAATTCGAAAAAAAAAACAAAAAAAAAGTGTTTAAACTAATTAGTGTGTTTAGTCTAGAAAAAAAATAATAGTTTTGAAAAATTAAACAAACGATTTTAAACTAAAAATTAGAAAATAATTATAATGTAACAAAGCGTGGGGAGACGTTATTGAAATATTTACAGAAAGCACTCCACGCTTTGTTACATTAAAATTATTTTCTCATACGCATATTAAGCCCACCCAACTGACTACTTGGTCTGATGGAAAAACATGAATTTAATCCAAGAGTAGGGGTCACTATTCTGATTGTTGGTTCAGACAAGGTAGCATGGTGAACTAGTTGGATACTTTTGCACCATTGGGTCCGGCATTCACCAACGCAATACTTCTTTGTCCTAGCCTTATTCCCAATATTATTTACTGCTACTAGTTCAACCGGTTATACCTGAATATCAGTTATTCCACGGAGCGACTGGCATCGGACCTCCGCAACCCTAAGGAGCGAGAAATACGGCAGCACGAAATCTGTTAGTTTATGTTGATCTTTTGGGGTAGTCTGAGTCCATTCGTGCTGAAATCAACGTAGCCCACTACTACCTTAAGGGAAGGGAAGACACCTTGGGTAGACACTTACCACTACACACCATCATTAATATTATGAATGTGTATTGATCGTGATAATATGTATAACAAAGACTTCCACAGCATTGATCTATTTAATATCTATTGGAACAATGTCAAAAAAATGTCTAAGCATAAATTGTTAACATCTACTTAGTTATTATTGTTACTTTATTCTCATTTCTGTACTTGTCTTGAACCCTATAGTATAGTAGTCATTTCTTGTGTCACTTCTACAAGTTACTTGAAGCTGACGCTCTGTATACTGTGCTATATTTTTTTAATTCATTATTGGATACTCCTTGTCTGTCTGTTAAGTACATGTATATATTACTTTGTATTAATGACTGTTTTGTACGAAAATAAATGTATATAATGTATACATCACGTAAAAAGCTTAAAATTTTAACTTTAAATTTCATAACTCCGCCTCGGTCGCTTATTAAATTATAGTGTAGACGTAAAGAATATATTCTGCACAAATGAATTTGCAAAAATAAAACAATTCGAAATCCAAACTAATATCATAAATTCAAAAGTGAATTTAAGTAATCTAGGCCTACAGGCGTACAAAAAGCAGAGGCCATTTTATTTTTAAAAGAACTATTCAAGTTTCATGCATACTTAAACATTGCTGCTAGAGGGCAATTTCAAATCCTTTATTTTATTTAATGTGTGCAAGAAAAATCTCTCTTTTACCATTGCCTCTCCATCTTATCCACCTTTCCTATTAAGTGCTCAGTTTTGCCATCTAATTCCTAAATTAACCGTTTACTTAGCCTCTTTTTTATATTTGCTAAAGTGGCCCTGCCTGATGGCAAACAGGAGTAGAATCCAAGAGTAGGGGACTGCCTTGTTGGTCTAGTGGTTAGCGTATGCGACTGCTGATCTATCGAAGTAGTTCGATTTCGACTTCGATTCCGGGTCGGACCAAATATTTTTTGTGTATATGTATGTATTTACAAAAAAAAGCATGTTTATGTATTTATATCCGTTGTCTAGTACCTATAATACAAGCTCTGCTTAGTTTGGAACTAGATGATGTGTGTTAGATGTTCGAAATATTTATTTATTTATCATCCACATTGTAAGTGCATACAATGCAGCATGGCAACTTAGTGAAATATTGCATCATTTTCATCATCATGATGCAGATTGATTGTGCCTCTGGTCTCACACTAACCAACGAAAGGCGACAGTATGTTTTCATTTTAGGTTGATATTCTGTGTGATGGCAGTAAATCCCCAGTTGAGCGGGCTAATTCAAACAAGCGGCATTAGAAAAAACTAAACAATCACGCTTTTAACTAAAATGTAGAAAATTATTTTAATGAAAAAGCGTTGGGCGAAGTTATTGAAATATTTTCAGAAAGCCACACGCTTCATTATATTAAAATTAATTTGTACCATCAACAACCCTTAACGTCCCACTGCTGGGCTCAGGTCTCCTCTCAAGAGAGGGTTAAGGCCATACGTCCCCACGCTGGCCGAGTGCGGGTTGGGGAGAGGCAAGACACGTTGTGGCTACGTAATCTTGCTGTTGGATGTTTTTAAGCCGCCCGAAGGCCTCCAACTAAGCTTCACGACTGCTATCTTATGATAACAACCGGGACCGACTGCTTAACGTGACCTCCGAATCACGGAAATGCAACGTAATTTGTACATTTTAGTTTAAAAGCATGTTTTGTTTAGTTTTTTAAAAGTATTTTTTTAGAAAGGCTAAAAAAGACTATTCTATTTATTTTTATTACTTTTTTCACATTAGTTTATTATACATGCTATTATCATCGGTCCTCGATAAATCTACAAAGTCTGAACGATATCTGGTCGTTCAAAGTGGGTCTGAATTGCACCTAAAGAAGTCAGTTACAAACATACAAACAAACATACAGGTGAAGCTAATAAAAAGCGTGTAATAATAGTCGTTATAGTCGTTAATAGTTGCGTGTTATCCCAGGGAGTCAATTAGACGACACTTGATTGTAATGTTTTATTAATGACTCTCTTATCTCTGTAAGACTCCGACTAATTTGACTTAAACTAAAGCTTATATACACTGTAATATGTGTACAGTTTAGGTGGGGGCTACTATGAGATATTATTTACTTAATCGAATTGCTTAATTGACAGTATGTTGTTTATACTTCCTTAATTAATATTTATAATATTACTATTGTTTGAGGGCACGTACGTTAACTTTAGTAAAACAATTATTTAATCACGTAACCGTGCAAAGATCTAAAACTACTATTTTGCTATGGCTTTGCCCATAGATATTCCCCCTCTAAAGAGAAGAAACATCCTTACATTACTATTATATACTATTGTTGTATAGTTTTGGTTTATATATTATAATTGGAATCTAACCGTCTGGTGGGAGACTCTACCAGAACGTGTCCTTTTTTCTGTTTGCTTTTCTGCTTGTGAAGATTCTGTTATCTTGTCTCCGATTGTTCGTTCGCTTTTTGAATATTTCAATATTTCCGTATTTGAATTTTTGAATATTTCAGATTCAAATTGGCGTTGTTTTCCTGTTGATATATCGCAATAAATCTTAATATTTTCATTTGGAAAGTGTATTAATTCTATTTTTAATGATTTATTGGCTTTTAGTCGTTTTAACTCGCTATCATTCTTTTGATATTTTTCTACCTCGTGCCAATCGATTGCAGAGGGTAAGGTTATCGTCTCGATAACTCGAGATAAGGCATCGGCTACCACATTCTTGTGGCCACTGATGTGCTGGATATCCGTACTGAATTGTGATATATAATCCAGATATCTGATTCGTCTAGGGGTATCATCCAATGATGGCTTCTTGTCGAAAGCATGCATTAGTGGTTTGTGATCCGTGTAGACTGTAAATTCTCGTCCTTCTATGAGTCTTCTGAAGTGCTTTATAGCCATATAGATTCCTAGCAGCTCTCTATCATAGGTAGAGTATTTTGTTTGGGCTTCACTAAATGATTTGGAGAAAAAAGCTATTGGTTCCCATTTTGTTTTTCTTCGCTGCTGTAGTACAGCGCCTGCGCATTTGAGACTAGCATCTGTCATTAACGCTATTTGTGCGTTGCTGTCCGGATATGCCAATGTAGTTAATTGTCGAATGTCTTGCTTGCAGCGTTCAAACGCGTGGTTTGATTCAGTATTCCACTGGATAACCGTCTTATCATTTTTCTTACTATTAATTAAATATTTATTTAACGGTGCCTGATGCTTTGCTGCGTGTGGAATACTGCTTCTGTAGAAATTAATCATACCCAAAAAACGTCGTAACTCATTTACCGTTTGTGGTTTAGGGTAATTGTTTATAGCTTGAATCTTTTCCATAGTAGGAGTCAACCCTTGGCTCGTTATATGATAACCGAGGAAATCAATCTCCGACTTGGCGAATTCACATTTGCTTGTATTTATTGTTATGCCGTTTTTATGTAGGCGCTTAAACACCTCCTCTAAGTGTTCATAATGTTCCTTAAGGTTATTTTTCTTGTCAGCGATAAATATGTCGTCCACATATACAAATACGTAGTCCAAATCTCTGAATATAGAGTCCATAAATTTTTGGAAGGACTGTGCTGCATTTCGCAACCCGAATGGCATTCTGATGAATTCAAAAAGTCCAAAAGGGGTTATTATCGCTGTTTTCTCTGGTTCAGCAACGGGCAGTATGTGAAAAGCTTTCTTTATGTCTATCTTGCTGAATATTCCTTTTCCGCTTGCTACATACGTGAAATCGAGTAGCCTTGGCAGCGGGTACCTGTCTGGTACTGTTATTTTATTTAGTGCGCGGTAATCTCCGCATGCTCTCCATTCGCCATTCTTCTTCTTGACTAAATGGAGTGGCGATGCCCATTGACTGCTTGAAGGACGGCATATTCCCATGTCCATCATATCTTGGAATTCTTGTTTTGCAATCCTGTATTTGTCAGGCGGTAATGGACGTGCTCGCGTAAATACTGGGAAACCTTTTGTTATTATTTGATGCTGTACTTGGTGCTTAGTCTGTAGATTCATTGATCTAGGCTTTGTAATATCTTCATATTTCTCTAATAATCCCTTTATTGGTTCCTGTAGAGAAGCGTTTATAGAACGCACTGATGCAATTTTTGTTCTTACTATTTTGGCAGGCGTTTTCAGACCTGTTTTTTTATCGATCAGTTTTTTTCCGTGTATATCGACTAATAACTGATAATGATTCAAAAAATCAGCTCCCAGGATTGGCATCTTAACGTCGGCAATGGTAAATGTCCATTTAAAGCTTCGGCGTAGTCCTAGGTTAAGCGTTAAAGTGCGTTCCCCGTATGTATTTATAGGGGTCCCGTTTGCGGCGAATAATTGGTATTCGCATGCTTGGCTCTTCTTATTTGTGCTATTTATAACCGAAATGTTAGCACCCGTGTCGACTAAAAATCTATAACCACTGTTTGAGTCAGTTATAGTTAGACGGTTTGCTGGGTGGATAGCACAGAGGCCCGTCTTATTCTGTGCTAATTTTAGTTTTCCGATGGCCTGTTATTTTTAATTGTATTCCATGCACAAGGCTTATTGCATCTATATGAATCCTGCTTGAACCGATTATGGAAATAACATAACCCATTATGTGAGTTTCTGTGGCGCGACCTTGACCGTGAATGTGGCATATGTCGTGTTTGGTATTTGCTGCGTTGCCTAGGTTGATGCTCGCGTATGCTGCGTAATGCATTTATTTCTATTCGCATGGCTTCAAGTTGTGACGTTATGTTTGTAACTAGGTTAATGTCAACCGCTGTTTCTTGAATATTTCTTTTGTTGTAGGTCAAGTTCTCGTAAATTTTATCGGCTAATTCGCTCAAGTGGTCTAACGACATATTGTTTGTCACCGATAATATCGCTGTTAGCGAAGCGGGGAGTTGCCTTAGCCACAGCAGGCGAATAGTGTCGTCGTTTATTTTTCCACATCCAGCTTCTTTCATTTTTCTCAGGAGCTGGGAAGGCTTCTGGTCTCCTAGGTCCATTTCTGCTAGTAGTCTGTGGAAACGTCGGTGTTCGCTCTCTTCGTAGCAGTTTATCAGACGTTCCTTGATTGTGGAGTACTTGTTTTCGCTGGGTGGGTTAGTTAATATGTCACTGACTTGATGGACGACCTCTTTTGGTAGTTTGGATATTACCATGTTATATTTGTAATCTTCGCCCTGTTTTTGTGGTGCTATTATTGCTTCGAACTGGGCGAACCATAAACGTGGGGAGTCTGTCCAAAATTGCGGTAGTTTGTCTGTGACCGTGATTGCAGCAACTGATTCGCACCCCGTGTCGCCTCTTGAAGAAGTTGTTGTTGGAGCCATTTTTGGGATGTGATAATTTCGTAATGCTATTGTTTTCTAGATTCACTGCTGAACACCATATAGGGTTCCGGTCGTCCCGGTATTATATCAGCACTAGATACCAATAGATCACGTCGGGGTCACCAATTATTGCGTGTTATCCCAGGGAGTCAATTAGACGACACTTGATTGTAATGTTTTATTAATGACTCTCTTATCTCTGTAAGACTCCGACTAATTTGACTTAAACTAAAGCTTATATACACTGTAATATGTGTACAGTTTAGGTGGGGGCTACTATGAGATATTATTTACTTAATCGAATTGCTTAATTGACAGTATGTTGTTTATACTTCCTTAATTAATATTTATAATATTACTATTGTTTGAGGGCACGTACGTTAACTTTAGTAAAACAATTATTTAATCACGTAACCGTGCAAAGATCTAAAACTACTATTTTGCTATGGCTTTGCCCATATGTTCATTTCAGTCAAAACTGTCCGTAGCTTGGACATAAGCCTTCCCTAAACTTAACAACAACTGTTCAGAATTTGCTCGCTTAATACATCTCTATTTTACCTTTCACTGTAAGTTATTGTATAAATATTTTAAAACACACAATCTATACCAAAACAAAAGCCAACATGTTCACTCAATATAATATTTACGCAAGACAATACATCGTTATTGGCTAATAGCTTTCCAATTTCTTTTATCTTTTATTAAGGGCACAACTGAAGCGTGAACGAAAAAACGTGTTAAAATGAAATAACACGCCCCGACACAGCGTGTTTGTAACACGTCAATCCAACACGTCGATGACATGTGGGAAAGTATTTGGGATTTTTGACTCTTGATTGGATTCGTAGTACCTAAAATTGTACAATATTAAATTTTACTACGATAAGTTGACTAAAGAAAGAAAATCTCGCATCCAGTGTATCTGTAAATATAAAATATGTTTATCTTTTTAAAACTATATTTTTTTTCATACTAAAAAATACTAATTTTTTAAAAAAAAATTTTTAGATTTTTTTTCGAATTAGTGTATTGTCATCGGTCCTAGATAATTCTACAAAGTTTGAACGAAATCTGGCCGTTTAAAGTGGTTCAAAATCGCACCCAAAGGAGTTGGTTACAAACACACAAGTGAAGCTAATAAAAAGCTTGTAAAAATAAGTTTCATTAATCATCCAAATTCTCTCATTATAATGTCTACCTTCAGTGTTTATCTTTAGTTATAATAATCTTTTAATTATAATAATTAATTATTAAGCTACATCGTGAGAGCTTTGAAGGTTTTCCGTCAAACATGGCTTAAGTACGACAAGCTTGTAATGACCTCTTTCAATAAATCCATGATTAATTACTGGTAACTAAAATATATTTAAACATCCTCACAAACTTTCACATTAAAATTATAAGTAAGATTCAACTAAATTCTTTTACTTTGTGATTACAGATATGTTTTTAGCCCATGTAATTTATTTTAGAAAAATATTTTATATTTGGCTTGGCAAACAAATTTTTTATCATTCGACCGACTTGAAACAGAGTCAATATATCAGATTGATTAATTTATTAAGGAGAAGTATAATATGTCGCCTTCTTGCTATAAGCTCTTCATATAATTTTAACAAAAAAGGAACCGACTTCCCTTCATCAGATCCCGATATGGTGAGGAACCGATTTCAAAAATTATTTTTGCATTGGAAAGAGCGTAGCTGACAGGTTATCACATCTTCACCATGTCGGGATCTGGTGATGAGATCCCAAGGAAATCGTGAAACTCCTCAAATATCATAGGCACAACTGCCGCGATTTGGGTACTCGGAATAGTTTTTCTTTGTAGTCGGTTTTTTTTAAATTATAATTTTTAATTTACCTTCCTTCCCCTGATTTTCCTTCTTTATCTCTTTTACCTAATACACTTTTTTACTTTAATTCCTTTTCTTTTTCCTAATTTACCTTGTTCTAAACCCGGTTCTAATAGTAGCCGATCCCAAATAATATATTGTTTTAAACTTTCATGGTCAGTAACATTTAAATATAAATCTGCGGGATTGCTACCATGTACCTTTTTGTTTGTGAGTATACGATATTTCGGCGCTGTTGCAAGCGCCATGATCACTTGTGATCACCATGATCACAAAAAGGTACATGGTAGCAATCCCGCAGATTTATATTTAAAAGACCCCAAATAATCTTGGGAGTAATGAAATCAAGGAAGATCACTTTTTACACACAATTTACCTTTTTATCTTTACACATATTTTACAAAAATCCAATTCATTTCTTTAATTATTTATCTCACACACTCTCTCACACCTTTCAGTCAGAAGGAGGCTCTCAATTCCCTTTTTCAAAATGTTGTATTAGGTATTACCAAAATACATGTTCTGTATGTAGTAGATATCTATGTACATTCAATATAGAGATCGTTCTATAAACCTGTAACTAGGACACCACAAACTTAATAAAAAGCCTTTTATTATGTGAAAAAGAATATTCCAGCACGGGGCTCATGTCAAAACGTGTGCGGTAGAACCTCGTGCCTCGGTTCTTCGGCAACACGCCGGTGGAATATTTTATTAGCCTGTTCGTTCCCTGCCTACCTATATTCTGTTTGATCATTGGCTGGTAATAAAGTGAGTATTATATGGTATGTCCATTAATATACCGCATTGATTTATGGAGCTACAATATTGCGTGAATCAATATATCTGTGCTTTAGTGAACATTTGAAGAGATTTGTATCATTTCTTGTGATGTGTATTAAACACATCTTAAATATTAATATCTCGTGTCACAGTGTTTATTGTTGCTTTATTTCGAATGACTAACAATTATTAAAAAAAAATATAGTTTATCTATGCTTAAATTATAAAACTGAACAGTCTAGTGGATAGCTAATGCGACTGCTAATCAAGAGGTCTCGGGTTCAAATCCTGGGTCGGGCCAAAAAGTGTTTTTGGGTTTTGCTTACGAAATTCCTAATAGCAGCCCGGAGTTTGGATGTTTGGTGGTGCTTCACGCCCGTGCCTCGGAGAGCACGTAAAGCCGTCGGTCCCGGTTGTCATGAATCAAAATCAAAATCAAAAATTCAAATTCAAAATCAATCAAATTTACTGACTAGGTTAATCTTTCTCCCTCAGGGTTGAAGTCCGATGCCAGTCGCTCCATGGAAAAACTGATATTCAGGTAAAACCCGTTGAACTAGTAGCCGACCCCAAATAATATTGAGAATAAGGCTAGAAAGAAGAAGAGTTTGTTTGTTTAAACGAACTAATCTCAACTACAACTGGTCCAATTTGAAAAATAATTTCGCTGTTAGATAGTTCATTTATTTAACTATGTATATGAAAGATTACAAGTTTAAAAAAAGTCCGCAACAGCATATGTCTATCTTTTACGGTTACCTAGTATAATTTTTTTATGGAAAACAAATTTGATTACACAGTGTACCATCACGCTACGGGCAATAAAACATAAAGACAGAGCTGTATAGGTTTCTAATTGTCAGTGAATCAATTTTTTTATCGAAAAGGCTACCATTCGTACACATTTATTTTATTTGAAATGAAAAACAAAATTAGGCAAAACGTCAAAACACAATAAAATGTACTCTATTATTTTAAAGTGTTAATTAGAATAGGACCTATTTTTGAAAAAAAAATCACTGGATATTATCTTAATCAGTCAAAACACAAAGCTATATATCTCCGAGAACAGGATTCATACGAAACTACAAGAAAAATATCCCAACAGTTGCATCGTACCTTCACAAAACAGTAAGAAATAAAACCTCATGTCCCATCCTCTGATACCATTCATAAAGTATTGGTTACCTGAGCCCTACCACAAACTATAGACGCTGAACACTTTATGCCCAATAATTGACAAAGATGGCGGCCGGCGGGAAAACATTTATGTCGACGAATTTTCGAGTTGTAGTTGCCGGAATATATCGTACACTGTGTTTGTCTTCAAGGAAATCGGCGACACTCTGGCAAACGTCTTTATTTATGCGTTGCAAAGTTTTCTGGCAACGATAGCAGTTGATGTACTAAACCGTTCGTTCGGTGGCCCTCTGTCGTTTCAACCCGTATCTTGACTATATAGCTACCTCTTCAAGTTTCCCTTTTGTATCATTTGGCGCTTACATCCAAAAGCTAAATCTTTTGATAATGAAGGATAAATAAAATGTAATATTTCGTTCGTTTCTTTTACAAAAGACTAGCTTTCGCCCGCGGCTCCGCCCGCGTGTATCTCGATTATTGCAGTAAAAGTAGTCTATGTGTTATACTGATATATAAGCTATATTACTGTAAAGTTTCATCCAAATCCGTTTAGTAGTTTTTGAGTGAAAGAACAACAAACATACGTTACTACTTACTCACAAACTTTCGCGTTTATAACATAAATATGGATAAATATTAGAGATCGTCAGTTCATTTACTGAAAAAAATAAACTGTGTAAGCAAGAACGAACATTCATTTTATGTTTACATTTTTCAGCAGTTTTTTTTTCTATAGAACATACTTAATTATGTATAGGTAGGGTCGTGTGTGAAATTTAATTCAAGCTAAACAGTCTAGATACGAAATTAATTCTCGCCCTTATTTAATGTAACATATCCTGCATCCATAACAAATTTATAGTAATTTCATGACCCTTCTGCTAAGTCAGGTATCCAACACAAAATGTTTGGTAATAAGACAAAAGAAAAATAGTATTAGCCATTAAACAAAGAGACGTGACGGGAAATAATCGGAACCCTAGGTCTTGGATAGAGATTCTACAAACGTTAGCAGTAGATGTAGGCTTAATGTTATTTAGAAAATTGTCAATTCTATAAAAATGACGTCTTCTCACTGCTTAGTCACCTGGACAAAACCAAATATTAGCAAATAAGAAAGAGAAACAACCTTAACAGATTGTAAAAAGAGATTCGACATGCAATTTGATTGGTTAATTATAAAAGAAGTTCATTCTGATAAATCTGAATCAGTAATTCAGTCAGTATCTCTAACCAATTATCAACAAACAAATAACACCAATAAATGAATCAAAATATATGTGATAGAGAAATTATACTGTACAATGTTAATAATAAGCTCATTTCAGTGGGTGTGACCACAGGATTAGTTTGATTGGAGGGGTGGCGCTGACCGACAGAACGTGGAGATTATGGCAATATCCGGACTAGGGCACTAAGTACCCAACAGTTTTGGTAACAAAGGCACTCACATTAACGCAAACGCACATATTTGCTTTAGATAATACATTATTTTATTCTAGAAGTGATTTGTATTTATTCCTTCTACTAATGGTATGAAAGTAAAGAGTTTGACTGCTTGTTTAGAAGTAGTAGTGTATTAATTGGAATATATCACTTTGTAATTAAAATGGTTTCTATTATGCATTGTTGGTCTAGTGCTTATGGTCTCGTGTTAGATTCCCGGGTCGCACCAAATTTTTTCGTATGATCTGCAAATATTTGTTTCGGAGTGTGGGTGTTTTCTATGTATAATATGTATTTATTGAGAAAAAACTGTAAGTACATAATTATATCAGTTACCTAGTACCCATAATACAAACTCTGCTTAGCTTCGGACTAGATGGCTTTGTGTGAAAGATTTTTTTTCGTTTCGTTTTTCTTTGTGGTAAATAGTAGATATAGTACGTGGTATATAATGTAAATATGTGGTAAATAATGGTAATATAGTACGCAGTGATCAGAGAGTGAGATGTAACATTATTTCCCACTGATAAATTCCACACTCTGATAATCACATCCAGGGCAAAAACTGGTAACTCTGTTAATATAATAACACAAAGCTGACTAAAAAATTAAATTAACTGAAGCAAGAAAACTGCATTACTATGAACAGTGAATTGACCTAATTATAAATTACAATACATTGTATTACTTCAGTCTTTTGTTTGAGCTTATAAATGGGGGCCCAGAGAACCCAAAGTACTTTAATGGAGCTATTCACCACCAGAAACACAAACCACCTAATGTATAAATAAAGAAATGAACTGGTTCTTACAATGTATAGGTGATCGTTTCATTATAATAAAGTTCTCCGCCACGTCGACGTCGACGCGGCGGTTTGAGGGGTAAACTCAAAAACCACTGCACCGATTTATATGAAATTTTGATTACCCAGATAGTCTAAAACCTGAGAAAGGTCATAGACTATTTTTTACCGCGATAACCGACAAGACGCGGGCAGAGCCACGGGCGAAAGCTAGTACAAAACAAGAAGAGCCACTTACCTGCCACTTTTATGTTCCGAACTGTACGTACGTACGTATGTACGTACGTACAAAAGACTTTGAATAGATTAGTTGACTTTTAGGGTACCTGACCTTTTTTTTTTTTTTTAACGTGTGGAAATCCCCACGGACCGTCACCCCACCGGGGCTCTCGGCGGGGCGGTGTGTCGGACACGAACCGACTAAAACCACACGGTGTGACCTCTCTGCGCCTGTATTTGGAAGGGATCCAGGTAACTGTTATCTCCTTCTGGATCCCTCCCGGCGCCTACCCGCACTGTTGCGGGCGCCATCTCCTCATACTCTCTATTTGGGCGACGTCCGGTCACACGCGGACGCCACCCCCTCGCGGCTGGCCACTATGGCGGATGGACGGGGAAACCCGTCCCGTCCACCCGCAGCCACACTCAGGGCGGCATGAGGCGCAGATAGGCGCGCCTCCGCCGCCCGGGGCGCCGGCGGCGGATCGGGTCCGAGTGGAGGTCATCCTCCCGGGCCTTCTCCGCCGCCTCCTTCTGCGAGATTACGTCCTCGCAGAAGGTTGCGACCGCGGTAAAACAACTGTCGCTGCCGGCCATGGAGCGGACTACGACCGGCAGCGAGAGTTCCTCTCCGATGACTGCAGTGAGGGCCCGGCGCTGCGCCGCCCATGCGGGGCAGACCGCCAGCGTGTGCTGGGCCGTGTCCTCACTGCAGTCGCAGTGGTGGCAGGCGGGACTCAATTCCCTCCTCGCGACCGAGTGCAGATACTTTCCGAAGCAACCGTGCCCGGAAAGCACCTGCGTCAGCCGGAAGGAAAGGGTCCCGTGCTGCCGCCCTGCCCACTCGGCGATGACCGGCTGGAGAGCCTCCACGGTGGCGAAGCCAGCGCGTGGAGTCTCCAGCCTGAAAGACCATCTAGCCAAGGTGGCTCGACGAGCGGCTTCGCGCCACTCGCGTGTAGTAACGAAGAAGCAAAAGACGCAATCTTTTATTCGGCCTCTATCTAAAAAATCTTTACAAAAACTTGTAAAAGACACTTTATTTTCAAGTATCTGAAAAGCTTTATAAAAAGTTATCGAACCATTCAAGATGAACAATAGTACGGAGTCTTTTAAACTGTATCAACTCGAAGCTTGTAACTTCGTTGAAGAAAATTTGCTGTAAATAATCAATCGAAATACTTTACACTACAGACTGAAATAAGTTTATCATAACAATGAATAATAAGAGTAATCAGAATTCATTTCTTGACTGCCTCTGTAGATCAATGGTAACGTATGCGACTGCTGTGCCTGAGGTCTCGGGTTCGATTCCCGGGTCGGACCAAAAGTTCTGCAAATATTGTTTGCAGAGTTATTATTTTTATTTCCATACATAACAATATAAATTTGAACGGAATTTCATCTGTCTGTCTGTTACGCTCTCAGGGTTATTTTGCTGAACTGATTTGGATATATTTAGGAATAAAGATAGACTGGACTACTAAGGACATAGGCCATATTTTGTCTCAATAACCCATGTACACGCGGGCGCAGCCGTGCCCAAGAACTAGTATTAGTTTTATTCTTCTTAAGACACAAACAATTAACGGCACCAAATATTCATATAAAGAACTTCGAATAACATTTGCTGTAAGATAAAGCAAATACATTCGTTAATCGACTTTCACCCTTATTGCGGTAACATTAGTGTTCTAAATAAAATACCTGTAACACATAGCCAAGCACAACAGAGTATAACAATACAATTTCATATCAAACAAAGTAAATGACAAAAATCATATTAAAAACGTGACGTAATCAACATACAATGGAATTGAAGACTATGTGTAAGAACTTAATATATATCCACGTATTAAATATTTCAGTTGTATATCTGTTATATTTTTTTTGTTGTTATATATAGTATCCGAATCACTCACAGTCAAGTGGCCTTAGGTGATTGGAAACAATCACAGAGGGTAAGCAACGACGGCGTGGTCAGTACCTAGATGAGATTTGGAGATCACGTTAAGCAGTTGTAAAGTTTGTGACTGCACGGTTGGCCTAGTGGTTTAAGCGGTCGCCACGCCGCTCTCTACTGCGCCAAGTGTCGTGGGTTCGAATCCCACGTGGGATAACACTTTGTGTGATTCGCAAATTGTTGTTCTGAGTCTGGGTGTTCTTTGTGTCCGTTTCATGTATGTTTGTAAAGTCCCCCGCGACACAGGAATTCATATTCCTAATGCGGGAGTTGTCTTTAAAAAAAAAAAAAGTTTAATCTGAGGCCTTCGGGCGAATTAAAAACATCCAAAGGCAATACGATGGAACTGACATACGCTGTGAGCAAAGGTTCCTAAAAAATAAAATAAAAAAACCAAAACTGAGGCAAAATTATGTAGCTACAACGTGTCTTGCGAGTCCCCAACCCACACTCTTCACACCACGCAAGAGTGCGACCATAGTCTTAGCCTTCTCCCGAGGCGAGGCCCGAAACCAGCAGTGGGACATTATGCGTTGTTGATTTCATTTGATGATCAAAAAGTGACGAAGACGAAGTTATCCGATACAATTTAAAAACTACATACATTTGTGATAAGATGTGTAAACGAACATACAAATGTCGGGCATTCATACTTTTACTCTCTGTTGCCATCACAAAAAATATTATATATAAATTCTCCAAAAACAAGATTGTCAGATAAAAGGCGAAATAATTTTTTTGTCAGTGTCAGACAGGACGTTTCAGAATGGGTTCCGACGCTTTTGGGGGGCTTATCTGTGTCAGGTGATCTGTGAGAAGTGTTGGGCTGGGTTGATGAGCATTACCGATTACGTCCAAACGTCAAATAGACGCCTTGGGTCGACAGGTGCCTACTTTGAATACGAGGACTTTAGTAATGGTGCGCGTAATCTTAGATTTGACTTGGAGAGTAGAGATTTTTACATACATTTTTAATGTGGTAGCTAATGTCGTTGATATATTTATTTGTTCACTAAGAGAATTCACCAGGGTAACTTACTGTGAATTTGGGAACAGTTAAGTTGATTAAAATATAGTGTCTACGCATACCGCATTAGATTCTACATATCTGTAATGGTAGACGTGTGTTTTATATAAATAAATAAATAAAAATATAACGTGTAGGGGTTTATTAGTTCAATTTTCAATTTAATAAGTATATTATTTTTATATTAAAGCTGCCAATATGACAACTTTTCCTGATAGAAAGCGTGACTAGAATTCAAGAGCAGTGGTCTTCCCATCTTCATTTTAAATACAGACAATTTAGTATCTTAACCTTTCCTCTGCATTCCTTAAATAATCGAATGATTCCTCTGCATCATTCGATTATTTAAGGAATATCTACTATAGATCAAGAATGTCTGAATAAAAAAAACAACATTCTTTACTTTTTCGATGAGGCAATACTAAAAACAACAACCTGTATCATCCTGACAAGCATAATATTGTATATATAAAACCATGGTGTATATTTTTGTATCGTTATTTATAGATATTTCGGGGCCCCGTAGCTTTGTCAGGTCGACAAAGCGTATTATTCGCACCAAGAGGCGATGTGTACAAGTTGTGACCCTCAGCCATGTACTATAATAGACCACATTATTGTGAACAAATAAAAAGGGTGAAAACTCTGGGCTGTTGGCAGTAGTCGTCTCAGGAATCTCGGTTCTGAAACCTCTGTCAGCAAAGTTGTATGGGTATTTGCACATTTCCATACATTTATATTCGAAATATAAATTTTGACTACATATTTCAATGGATAAATTACGTAAGTTTTATTTTCCGGTATATCATTCAATTTTAAAATTCTTTCATTTTAACCGACTTCAAAAACTAGGAGAAGGACTTCTATGGGCACGTTTGAATAGAAAGAAAGTTCACGTAAGTTGTCATCGACATGGTCACGTGATACGTTAACGTTTGAGCCAGCTGTGAATGTATACTCGTAGATACATAACACAGGAAGATTTCTTTAATTTAAGATCGAACGATTAATTTTAATATCCAAAAATAACAACATGTAGTCTATGGCTTCAGATATTTCCTGTTGTCGCCAGTCCTCATGTCAGTATTATGTTGTTTTTAACTTCTAAACTCCATTATTTATTAATCGATTTAAGTGAAATATTAAATATAAAGAACATAGTTTATTACAATTGACAATAATGTAATATTTAAAACCATTGAAAGTTTTATTTAATTGTTGTTATCATTATTTGAGTTAAATCACTACATTATATAAAACTAAAGTCCTCCGCCACGTGTGTCTGTTCGCGGTAAACTCCAAATCACTGCACCGATTTAATCAAAATTTTGTACCCAGATAGTCTAAGGCCTGAGAGAGGACATAGGCTACTTATTACCGCGATAACCGACCTAAACACATTCACAGCCACGGGTGAAAGCTAGCTATTATTAAAAACAGAACTAACAACACTATAACAGAGATATTCGACATTCAACCACTAGTTTTCCAGTTTGACTGCCTCCTTGGTCTTGTGGTTAGCGTATGTGACTGCGTATAATGTGTATGTATTTACAAAAAAAAAAGTATGTTTATGTATTTATATGAGTTGTCTAGTTATCCATAATAAAAGCTCTGCTTAGTTTGGGTATTAGATGGCGTTGTGTGAAAAATGTCCGGAATATTTATTTTGCTTAGCAAATTTTGTACCAATTTCCAGTTGAAACAAGACCTCGTCATCTTGCAACGTCATTGTAAGGACACAAAACAGCTTATCACGAACACACACCACTTTATGAATGTAAACTGAGTGAATGAAGAGCTCACGACCGACTTAAGTCGTTATTAGTGCCCCAGTACTATCGAGCGGCCAGAAGTGGCTCTAGCCCCGTCATCATTACTTGCGGTTTCGTTTTGAGACCTAATTTATGAAAATTTAGAGTGACAGTTAAACAAAGCGATGCTCTTTTTCTGCAAAATATTTGCATTGATTTATTCTCGCTTGTTTTTTAGATAGAACAGACTTTTAAACTGATTATTTATTAATCCTTTATAATGGACAGACAGGGTCTGTCTGTCCGGCTTTGAAGGTAAAACTATCTTCAATGAAGTTTGGCACAAAAACAGGTTTAAGCCTGGGAAAGATATAACCTAATTTTCATCGCGATAGCGGACAAATACGCTTACGAAGTCTCGTGCTAAACCTAGTATATTATGTAGTAAGGATTAACACATATGCAATACTGATCATACCAGGCCGTGGTCACATATTTACTACATGCAATGAAACCAGGCCGAAGTGTCGATTGTAGTTAATCTAAACTGAGGGTCTAGCCAAGTTGCAAACATTTGAAGTACCAAGTATTACGTTGGTATACTTTGATAATACTAATCGATGTCGTATAGTTGTCATAAGCTTGGAATGTTGTTTTGGGAATAAATCCTTTTAAAATATTGTAAGAGTTTTTAAATAAATAAACTAAAAAAAAAAACATTCTGCAATCGCTACGCTCGCCTCTATTATCTATTCTCTTGTTTCATTGGCTAATATTCTAATTTGTGACATCATCATCATCAGCATCAACAGTGATTTTAGCTGCTTATTTTGTTCCTTTAGTCGCCTCTTACGACACCCATGGTATGAATAGGGGTGGTGACACTTTGTATTCTTAATAAAACAGAGAATAGAGGCGTCAGTGATTGCCAATTGAAAAACGTTAGTAACTTGACTAGAGGATGGCTGATTTTCTACAGTGAAGGAGTTTATTCATAAGTTTACAACTCTTTATAAAAATATAACCTTTAAAATAATACCAACGACACTAAAACTGGGTGGAACTCTACTGTATTTATTCATCATAACATTAATTATGAAATGTTTCTGCAACTTACATTCCTGAAGTCTTACAAATAAGCAGGACCGGAACGGAACGGTATATAAACAAAGGCATGCAAGATTCATGTCTTGCCACAAATGAATAATTTATACTGTGCAGTGACTGCAGTCGGAGTTCTATATGTCTTAGATTTAGCGGCTATTGCTACGGTACCCGGCACGATGTCACATAAATATGTTTTTGCTGTTTCCTCTACAAAGCTATTTGGATTTGAATTTGCATTTTAAGGGTTATTTACTGAGCCTGTTTAATTTATATTAATGGAGGCAGAAAGTAGTTATTTTTATTTGCTTACTGCTTGCTTCTTTTTGACTAGTCTAGTACATAATGATACTTACTACAGAGTAATACGACGTGGTAGTCATTTAATGTCAGAACTAATCCTTACTATCCTTACTTTTTTTTCGAAATTTTCCTGTTTGTTTTATATATCTTGAGCCTGAGAAAAGAGGCTTCTTTTCTATACCGATATAAAAGCAATATATAATTTCTCCCGTGACAGTCTGATATGATTGCACGGATGGCCTAGTAGTTTAAGCGGTCGCCATGCCGCTTTCTACTGCGCCAAGTGTCGTGGGTTCAAATCCAACTTGGGATAACACTTTGTGTGATTCACAAATTGTTGTTCTGAGTCTAGGTGTTCTTTGTGTCCGTTTCATGTACGTTTGTAAAGTCACGACACAGGAATTTATATTATTAATGCTGAAGTTGCCCTAAAAAAAAATTTTAAAAAAATTAGGAGGACCTGAAATATCATGGTCCGGGTCCTCTCTGAGCAAGACGCTAGAGGTCGGTCCTATTGATGTGTTTTAGTAGAAACACCACTTATTGCTGGCTTCTGTATCCCCAAGATTCTGAAAACCCGAAAAGATTTTCTACCCACTCAACACAAAAAAACTTCTATAATTGCATATCAATGAACATTTTATCAAATATATTTTTATAGTCTGACTGTTGTTGACTTGTTGGTGCTAGTGGCGTATGCGGCTGCTGATCACGAGGTCTCGGGCTCAATTCCCGTGTCGTCAAATGTTTGTATGATCTGCAAACACTTGTTTTGGTATTTCCTATATATTATATGTACATATGTATTTACAAAAAAATTAGAATTTATTATCAGTTGTCTGGTCTGTACCCATACTAAAAGCTTTGCTTAGTTTGGGACAATATAATGTTGTCTATCAGACGTCTCAAATATTTATTTATTATTTATTTATTTAATTGGAATTGTATTCTTCTTTGTTTTATTATTTTTTTATGTCATTTAGTTATTTGTAATCACTATTGAAAATAAAGAAAAACATATCAATAGTTAGAAATTCCGTATCATTTAATGCTCCACTTGTTATTACAGATGCTAGGAATCCCGATTAAATTTAATTGAAGTCAAAGAGGGATCAGATTAACTATTTTCATTATTTTTCTATATCAAGGGGATCAATGATACTCTGTTCGTTTGTATATATGTATATCACAACGATACAAAGTGCCCAAATACTGTTCACTTTACATAAATTCCGATCAGTGTAACCAGAGCTTATTGATTTAGAAGATAATAACAAGTGACAAGCTCCTTTTCTCATTCATATAACTTTAAACTTAACTAACTTAACTTTATAACTTTTGGCTACTAGAACTCAAAATTTCTTCCCCTCCTTCCTCCTCCAAATAGGATAACTTCTCACTCAATTAGTCGAAACCAAAAAAAATGATTTATTCCATAAACCGGTCGAGCACACCAATTGGTCGCAGTTCTTAACTTAAATCTTATCTTATAAAATGTAACTTATCATTGATCACCGATCAAACTTATCGAAAAGTTTAAAATTATAATTTGTTAGTAAGATATAAATGCTTACTTGTTTAAAATATAATGTTAATAAATATTAATACAATACTTATTGTAAAAAAATAAATTATTGATTTGGTAAAAAAAGACAAAGCTCTTGTTATTGGAAAAGATATACTTTAAAAAAATAAAACTTACAATAAAAAACAAAATAAAATTTATTCCAAGATGAGTGTACAAGAGGTTTGTCTTTTTACACGCTTTATATTAGCTTCACCTGTATGTTTGTATGTTTGTTTGTATGTTTGTAACCGACTCCTTTGGGCGCGATTTTGACCCACTTTAAACGGCCAGATTTCATTCAAACTTTGTAGATTTATCGAGGACAATACACTAATACGAAAAAAAAATTTGTTTTTTTTAAATTAGGCTTTTTTAGTCTACAAAATAATTATAGTTTTAAAAAACTAAACAAACACGCTTTTAAACTAAAAAGTAGAAAATAATTTTAATTTAACAAAGCTTTCTGAAAATATTTCAATACCGTCGCCCCACGCTTTGTTACATTAAAATAATTTGAAGTTTTTTTTAAGAGTATCCTTAACTATTTAGTTAAGGATACTTTTATAAAACGAGCCAAACCAATTAATTTTTACAATGAACTGCACGGTTGGCTAACTGGCCACACCGCTTCTACTATGCTAAGTGTTTGGATTCAAATCTCACATGATCCACAAATTATAGTTTTGAGTCTCGATATTCTTTGTGTTCGTTTCATGTAAGTTGGTAAAGTCCCCCACAAAAGATGTACATGTAAAAAATCGGCCAAGTGCGTGTCAGGCCACGCATAGGAAAGGGTTCCTCAGTCACCCATAATGGTACGTGGATTAGAAATCGTATCCAATGGATAATTCTTATGTTAACGTATTAATGCGTTAATTTTGTATGACTTTTCCAAGTAAGCGCATTGTAAAAGTTAAGCCTCTATAACTCCTGAACTGACAAAGTCATCTAATTTGTTATAGTTTTCATTTAAAGTTCATTATATGGACCACTATCACAAATTTTTCGGCGGGCGGGACGGCCTGTTTTTACAAAAAAGTGGCCTTTAAAGTGGAATTTCTCTCAAACGGATACCTAAATCAAAAAATCGTCTTAACAATCCCTTAATGTTTTTAAAAGACCTATATAATGATACCCTACATGATGGGGTAGCGATGAGAAAAAAAAAATCCCCACTTTACGTGTAGGGGAGGTACCCTAAATAAAAATATATTTCATAATTTTATTGTAGCACTTTGTCGACGTAATTACAATACGTATTCATGCAAAGTTTCATCTTTCTAGCACTTACTGTTTGGACGATAAGTCGAGGACGGACGGACGGACGGAAGGACAGACGGACATGACAAGGGTTCGAAGTCATAAACTTCGGAACCCTAAAAAGTTGTAGATCTTTTAATTACCTACAACTTTGCCATTTAACTTTTTTCCTTGTAGTTTTGCCGGAAATCGAGATAAACCGTTTTTTACCCTTTGTTGTATATATTTAGCCATCCAATCTGACTCTACCCTGCCTGATGGAAAGCATGAGCAGAATCCAAGAGTCGGGGCTATCACACTTGCTGCGAATGCGGACAATAATGTATGGCGGCCCACACTATGGCGGCTTAGTGAGATGCTTTTTCACGCCCCGAAAACCTCCCCCTACCCCTTCCCGACCTGAGATCGCCCGTAAATTATTTTTCCTTTCATTTTTATAATATTCTCATCCTTTTCCAATAGGTTTCATCCTACTATAATTTTATTTGTTTTCAAAAATTATCTACTCTGGTCTACTGGTCTATATGTCATTTACAAACTATCATTATGGTTGCCATGCAAGTGTTATTCCTAGCAACCTGTGAAGTTTTGACAGGAGGTAAACAGTGATACATTTTGACATCTTCGATTTATGTATTTTTATAATCACCTAGCTTTGGTCTTTGTATCTCCATTATTGCAGTAAAAAGTAGTCTATGTCCTTTCCCAAGTTCAGTTCTATCATCATACCGAATTTCATCAAAATCGGTACAGTGGTTTAGGCGTGAAAGCGTAACAGACAGACAGACAGAGGTACTTTCGCATTTATAATATTAAGTAGGGATTAAAAAAAAAACTACTCACTAGATCTCGTTCAAACCAATTTTCGTTGGTAGTTTGCATGTTAATGTACAACATATATTTCTTTTAGTTTTATCACTCTCTTATTTTAGAAGTTAGAGGGGGGGGGACACACATTTTTCCACTTTGGAAGTGTCTCTCGCGCAAACTATTCAGTTTAGAAAAAAATGATATTAGAAACCTCAACATCATTTTTGAACACCTATCCATAGATACCCCACACGTTTAGGTTTGATGAAAAAAAAATTTTTGAGTTTCAGTTCCAAGTATGGAGACCCCCAAAATGTATTGTTTTTTTTCTTTTTTTATGTAAAAATCTTAATGCGGTTCACAGAATACATCGACTGACCAAATTTCAACAGTATAGCTCTTATAGTTTCGGAAATAATTGGCTGTGACATACGGACGGACAGACAGACAGACAGACAGACAGACAGACAGACAGACAGACTTGACGAATCTATAAGGGTTCCGTTTTTTGCCATTTGGCTACGGAACCCTAAAAACTAACAATAATATACCTATCAAAACTGTTCATTATCACAAGGTTGGTTTTGACATATTAAAGGGCTAAAATATGCAATAAATTTTTGTAGTGATTTTTTACACTCAGCTTATTATATAAACTTTAGAACGGCTGCTATATTCCATCTATTCGATGACCAGAATTGACACCAGAGCAGAGTAGAACTAAGAGCATACTAAAAAAGAGAAAAGAATAAGTTGCCCTCATCGTCCTAGCATGACGCGTACATTACTGGTTCTATTCCAGCAAAGTTTCTAAAAAGTAAACATGAGATTGAATTTTCTCTTTACAACGTTTACTTATGAGACGTTTGTTTGAATTCTTCTTTATATATTCGAGTCGACGGTAGTTTTACATTTCCTCTGAACAGTAAGGAAATTTGAATGAAATAGTTTGTGTTTGAAACTAGATATAGGAATTGAATGTGAAAGATTTTGAATTGCAAATCGAGTTACGACTATCAGGTAGGGATATTCAAATCTTAGGAAACTAGTTATATTCTAGGTATGTCGTATACAGATTTTACGAACATAGATATTTAAAGTTAAATAAGTTTTCTTTCTGCTTCCTAACATTTACCAGATAGCTAATGTCCTTTTTAATTATATCTATGCAACTCAAATACACAAAATATTCGTATACAGGTAAAAATTATAATACGCTAAAACACTGGCCTAGAAACTTTACACATGAATACAACAAATCAATGTTACTACTATATTAACGCTTCTCACAATCACAAAGAAATTAATCAACACCAAATTCAAACAAGAAAAAAGTACAATAAAACAGAAAACAATCTAAAGCTCAGCTTCAAAAGCGCAAAGGAAGGAAAAAAATACATTAATGATGCGCCGACACTCTGCAAAGGGTATCCGGAAACCATTGTACATTATACAAATAAATTACACGTTGACAACAATAAAAATATCCGGCCAAGTTTTAGACAGACTCTCGGAACCAACCAAATTTAAATTCATACAAATACTATAATTTTTACGGTTAAATAGCTGTACGGATTTAAAAGAAATTTGGCATTCAGATTTGTGCTTTCAGCAGGAGCAGAAAGTGCTCATGGCTAAGTGGCCGAGGGCAGGAGATGACGGCGCGATCACTACTTAGATGGGTGACCTATTGTAGCATGGTATGTTATAAGCGTTTCCGTGATTCGGAGGTCACGTCAAGCAGTCAGTGCAATTGTTATCATAAGATAACAGCTTAGTTGGAGGCCTTCGTTGTTTTGCCAGTTCCCAACCCGCACTCAGCCAGCGTAGTGACGTGTGGCTTTAATCCTCTCATGAGAGGAGAATCAAACCCAACAGTGGTACGTTATGGGTTGTTGATGATGATTGATGTTGAAGTGTTAATTTAGAAGTAAAAAATTGAGTTTCTCGGAAGTCTGTTTCAGACAAAATCTATCCAAATTCAAAAACCCAAGAGAATCAAGGAACAGCTGGCAAATAATAAATCACAATACATTCAGACACCAAAAGAGATCTTAAAACTACTTTTCAATTCAGAAACACTTTAAGCCCCACTCTCATCCCTTAACAAAGTAGGGCAGTTCTAAAATCGATCGAGGCACAATGGTGAGATGTAAAGGGGTGTGGAATAAAAGCCTTACGAGCATGGATGTTAACTGGCGAGAAATTGTGGGCTGATTGGCGACGTTTTACAATATGGATTTGAATATAAAATTCTGAAGTAATCTTTAAAATAGTATGCTAGTTTGAATACTATTTGCTACTAAAGTGGCAGCGTTTTGGGCTGAATAAATACAACTTTTCTGACACGTAACGTTGGTTATCGAAACGCTAAGAAGAAGAAGAATATTGTGTGATGTCATTCTTCAAATATAACTAAAACCATAGCAGTTTTAGTTACTTTATTATTTACTTACATAAATTCATTCATAAATTCTTGGTTGAATATGTTATTCGATAATCTTTCAAAGAAAAATTATCAGAGTACCCAAATCGCAACAGGTGTGCCTATAATATTTGAGGAGTTTCCTCGATTTCTTCAAGATCCTGGTTTCCTTAACAATGGACCATAGGAGGCACCAGCATTGAAATAAAAAAGAGTTATCAAAATTGGTTTACTCAATCGAAAGTTCTGAGGTAACAAACATAACAAAAAATACAGTATAACTGAGAACCTCCTATTTTTTTGAAGTCGGTTAAAAACTAGCTTTGGTCCATTCTGCCCACCTGCATAGTAATAGTCACTTACTCATCTATTCTTTTATACCTTGTCTCATCTATACTAGTTCACACTAATGTTATAAATCTATCTATTACGCTTTCACGGCTAAAAAGCTACTCTGATTTCGATATTTGAGTGAGGACACGTGGGCTATGAACTAAAACTAGTATACTAATAATATTAAAAACTACTTTGTACCTACGTTTACTTTAGGTTAAGAAATTAATTTCAAAGCTTTTGTTACATTAAATTAGCATATTAAATTTTCTATACCCAGGGACTAGTGGTGGGAGTAAACTAATTGAGTAGTTAAAGTACTAAATTAAGAATAAATGGACTAACCTTTGTGTCCTACTGTACACCAAATATCGTTGATTACAATTTTAGAGTACTATTACACAGACGTTCAAAATACCTTACTACAATGTATCACCCTATGTAGTATTAGGGTGCATAGTTTCTAGTAGTTAGGTATTAATTCTGTCTTTCTTGAAAACGTATCCGTAGTCTTTTAGAAAGTAACATTGAGATCCGTTGTTATGAGTAGAAAAAATTTCTCAAAAGATCTATCATGAAAAGTGGTGAATACCACCGTGTCTAAAAACAGTTATTAATTATTCAATTGAATTATAAAAATATGAAATAAAATTACAAAAGAAATAATATGTTTTTGATGGCGGTGTATCAAAACTATTTAGCTAACAGTTACTTTTGATAAGGACTTTATTCTGACCAATAACTCATATCAAGTTCAACATTTATTTATATGGGGTTATAAGGAAGATATCAATCATGTGTTGAAATAGAAATTCTCAATACGAACCAGGAAACGTGGTCTCATTCTAGTTTTTGCATCTAAACCATCTGCATTGATGTATTGGTTACTTTTAAACTTATCTATTAAATTAAAGCACAAAGCATACGCTAAACTATGGAAACTTAACTGCTGGAAACGAATTTGCTTATTAATTTTAATATAAGAAAAAAATCACAATAACTGAGAATATAAAGGTGTACTCGGTCCACAATCACTATTTCGGCATACATACAGACCCAGATTTTTCGACGTGAGCTAAGAACCAATAATCAGTAAACTGATAGACTATTTTGACGAATATTTTCATATATGTGAATCTGGAATGCCAACATCCCATGACAAGAATTAATCATTAAATTAATTCAATATTAATCTACATGTTTATCAAATCTTCATGGAATTTTCATATCGGCTGCCAATAAAAATAATAACCCAAAAATCAGTGCGGCAAAAATTCCCGTAACAGAATTGCAAAAAATCCGGAACAAAAATCATATACTGGTTGAAATCCAGGAAAATCGTCACTGAGATTCAAATGTATCATCGATGCGGGATTAATTGAAACCTTTGTTATTTGACGGTAAAATAGCCCTTTTCATACGAGTGAAGGGTCATGTATGAACATAAATAAACCGTGGTTTTAAAGGTCTATTAGATAACATGATCGATTTTTTCTATATATATGCAACTTCATGTGCCCTATATTATGTACTATAAAAATTTGAATAAACCCTTCAACCCTTCAGTACATATTATTTAAATTCTTTGTCTCTGGCTCTGGTAGACGACCACGATAGTAAAACGTGGAAAGAGTTGGGAGAATCATCATCATCATCAGCCTATATCAGTCCACTGCTGGACATAGGCCTCTCCCATTGCACACCACTTTGACCGATTTTGGGCTTCTCGCATCCAGCTCCTGCCAGCCATCTTGCGAAAATCATTACTCCACCTGGCCTGTGGGCGTCCTACACTACGTTTGCCGAGACGCGGTCTCCACTCCAGAACTCTTCTACCCCAACGGTCATCAGTTCTGCGGCTAATATGGCCAGCCCATTGCCATATTAGCCGCAGAATTATTGGGAGAATAAATAAATAATATTAATTATATAGAAAATACTATTAATTTTCGGACATCTTACACACAACGTCATCTAGTGCCAAACTAAGCATAACTTGTATTGTGGGTACTAGACAACTGATGTAAATAGGTTTTTTTTAAATACATACCCATTATACAGAGAAAACACAGACTCCGAAACATATATTTTTTATCATATGTGTGATCCACACAAATATTTAGTCCGACCCTTGAATCGATCCCGAGACCTCTTGATCAGCAGTCGCAGACGCTAGCCACTAGACCAACAAGACAGACTAAATGCAAACCTGCTTCTAGAAACAAAATTTCTTCAACGAAGCTATTCAAAGTGACTCTACTCTACCTGAAGGAAAGCATGACTAGAATCCAAGTGTAGGGGTCACAGTTCTCGTTGTGAGTGCAGACAATTCAGCATTATAACTCGCACTAGTGCAGCCTATTGAAGTGCTTCTACATCATTGGGCTCCTGGTCTCACACTCATTAACGAAACACAAGAGCACAAATACACGTTTTTCTAGATGAAGATAGTAACATCCCTATCGAACTCGCCCATTCATGGTGAAACCAGCGTGGCTCTACCACCTCAAACCTCAACTGGCTCTTATGATACCACACGGATAGAAATACTAATTATAAATAATTAACTTTAAAAAAACAGTTAATATGTTACACAAACATTTTTCTTAATTTGCAAATACTCATGGGTCGTCCACGGTCATTTATGATCAGGAGTCCTGACTTTAGTTTCTACTCATCTATATTGGATGGATCAGAACTTATCTAAGTGCTATACAACTTTACATTACTCATCTAAGTGCTATGCAACTTTACATTACTCATCTAAGTGCTATTCAACATTCAACTTTAATACATGCATCTTTCAGAACTTGGTATGAACTAAGGTCAATAACATCTACATTTATAGTAGTCCCTTCAAGTTTATAGCGGGTTACCATCCACCTGAGAATAACTGAAAAGTATCTCATCGTCTAAAGGTTTTTCAAACGTGAAATTACTAGTTTGCTTAAAAGAAAATAACAACATAAATTCTATATTATTAAATAGAGACTTTATTATTTATTTACTGTACCCTTTTTTCACTGCCCGTGCCTCGAAGAACACGTAAAGCCGTCAGGTCCCGGTTGTCATAAACATCTATGGCAATTGTTATTAGAAAATATATACTGACAACTAGTTCATTTTCTAATTTCAGTTCTCCCTTAGGGTTGCGGAGGTCCGATGCCAGTCGCTCCGTTGAAAAATTAAAATTCAGGTAAAACTGATTAAACTAGTAGCTGACCTCAAAATATATTGGGAATAAGGCAAGGAAGAGCTTTCACTGCAGCACGTTGAGGTCAAAAACCTCAACGTTTCTTATTGTGTCAAAATTTGAGTTCAATCGATTTAGATAACTTTTAAAGTTTTTAAGGCACACAAAAACTAAATTAACATTTGATTAGTATAACAGGACCTATTTAAATAATTTTTATATAGGAACCAAAACACTGTGTGTGAGATATTTGGGTGATTCTGGCCAGGGCGGCCAGTCTCGACTAAGACCAGTCAACCACACAGGACAAGTGTGCATAAAATGCGTAAATGTGTGTGCAAACTCGAGAACTCTATTTGTTCCCTCGCTTTCATAATCACGACACGACCACGGAGACATTAGGCGCAGGACCGATAGCTCTCCGAGCCACGTCAGTTAAGACCCCAAAGTTTCAAACTGCGGGCCGTAACTAAGTATATCTATAATCAGACCCGAACCCAAAGCCAGCATTTGTATTCTCTAACTTTTAGAGAAAAAAGGTATTAATTCTTATTTTTAATTCAAAAAATATTTCGGGCATCATAACACACAACGCCATTTTGCCCTAAATTAAGCAGAGATTGTATTATGGGTACTAGACAACTAACTAGAACATACTTTTTTTTGAATACATACAAATTATCTAAGAAAACTCCCAAGCCCCGAAACAAATATTTGCGGATCACACAAACATTTGGTCCGACCCTGGAATCGAACCCGAAAGCTCAGGCTACTGCATCACCGAGACAGTCAGCATGTTCTTAGTATCTAGTTATATTATTATTATTGGTCTGGCGGCTAGTGATCCTGATCGCCAAACCATAGGCAGTAAATTTGATTCTCAACCAAACAGTATTATGGTGAGCACAATCATTTTATTCATATCTGAGTGTCATTTACTTCAAAAACATATGTGTACTAAACACCCAGATTGAATCTCTACCAACTATCCGAAAACTCTCTAACCCTTTACACAAAGAACAAAAAAAAACTTTAGTAGAAACATTGTACGCTTCATATCGATACAATGTCCGTAAATTGCCCCATAAACCAAACATAGTAGCGTGACTCTAAGAAATCTAATAAATTCAATCCCACTTTATTCGTACATGCCATTCTATCCGAAACAAACAAGGAACTTTCGGCAATAAACAGTAAGAGAGCACCACTATTCCCGGTAACAATAATTTTGCCGAGGATTATATCATCCCAGCTCTATTGGTACGTCACGGACATAAAATTCAACGTATGAAGGGATTTACGCCTCAACTGATCATATGTTCTGAAGAAAGGCTTAGTCGACTTGCAAGTCATTATTAATTGCTAACCCTCGTAGTTGAAATTAATGAGACATATATTGTTATGAGTTATAAGGAAATGTTTGTCTTAAGTTGTAGGGAAAGCGCAATTTCTTTGTTAATAAGGAAAATGCGGATGAACGTATTGTATTGTACGCCACGGAGCGAAGACTAAAAAAATAGTATAAGTTACTACTCATTTTAATCACTTTCTACGAGTGAAAGTCGAGTCAAAAGTCGGTTTAGTCGTTCCAGAGATTACCCGGAACAAATAGACACAGTTTTTTTTTTTTAAATTGGGTTTCAAATATAAGTATCATATTAGCTTTCATCTAAATTTAGTAAAAAACTGTTATTTTGATATAATATATCATCATCCTCCTAGCCATTATTCCCAATTTTATTTGGGGTCGGCTACTAGTTCAACCAGATTTACCTGAATTTCAGTTTTTCCACGGAGCGACTGGCATCGGACCTCCGCAACCCTAAGGGAGAACTGAAATTCGAAGATTGAACTAGTTGTCAGTATATTTGATGGCACTGACTTCCCAATAACGATTGCCATAGATGTTCATGACAGCCGGGACCGACGGCTTTACGTGCTCTCCGAGGCACGGGCGTGAATCACCGCCAAACTTCCAAACTCCGGGCAGTTATTAGGAATTTCCTAGAAAAATCCCAAAAACACTTTTTTGGCCCGACCCAGGATTTGAACCCGAGACCTCTTGATTAGCAGTCGCATACGCTAACCACTAGACCAACGAGGCAGTTTGATATAATATAATATATATTATATATTTGATATAATATATAGACACTTCAATTTTATTTATTTGAATATTAGTGTCCGTGTGGTGACAGATTAAGAATACAAAGTGTCACCACCCGTATTCATTCCATGGGTGTCGTAAGGGGCGACTAAAGGAACAAAATAAGCAGCTAACATCACTGCCAAGAGAATTAAAACTTGAAACAAACCCTTTACCAACCCGTCTGGCCAGCGTGGTATAGTAAGCCAAAACCTCATTTCAAAGGAGAGGCCTATGTCCAGCAGTGGACTGCTACAGGCTGTTGCTGATGATGACGTATATATTAAAAAGTAACTCTGTCAGTCTCTCTGTCTATTACGCTTCCATGTTTCACTGATTTCAATGAAATTTTGAATAGAAATACCTTGATTCTTGAGTAAGGAACGTGGGTTGAACCGCAAACAAACTTAGTTTTCTATAACGCAATATGCGGTAAATAGCTCGCTGTGTATACGATTTGCAACAATCAAGCCAATTTATATAGGCTAATTGCAATCAGCTATTATAAGCTAACTTGCAATATTACGAGTTGGCAAATAATCGCCTTTATTATAATGTAATATAATGGGGTACATAAAAAGTAAACGACGATGTGGGACACATTATTACATTTCTTTATTTTACAACGTTCATCCCGACGATAGAACGTCTCAATGAATATATTTATTTGGTAATTCAGAGTTCCGTTTTAATATTTTGCCGAGTTATTTAGATGTGTGGTTATGGATTTCTTTTAACGCATATTCTCAAGATTCTGTGTTATGATATATTAGTAGAGTAATTAACAGTATTCCTAAGCTTGGTTTTAAAAAAGAGAAATATTCATAAAAATATAATACTGCAACCTAGTATGTGACATACACACGTTTGAATGTACATTTGTGTGTATACACTAACTCACAGTTATACACTCTATTCACAACAATCTCTATTATGAAGTATTAATACTACTAAACGATTATTTCTTTTCCACAAAGGTTCTTTAACATCAAAATTTACAAAAAACTCTTGTTTTTAAAATCCTTGGTGGGAGACTGGTGTCTGTTCTAGGTATACCTGTCACACGGATAAAAAGGTCTCGTCGTAGAATAGGAATTTCTTACAAAGTAACAATGTGTCATTAATACATAGTAGCAAGCTTTTATATAATATTATATTTCTATAATTTTCTAGAGGAACATTAAATATATTAGCTATTGTCTGTATATTGACTGATTGATGATTATTGATTTTAGATATTGATGATTGATGATTTTGTATGTGTGTCTGGGTGTGTTTATATTTGTGTATGCATGAGAGTGTGTGTGTGTGTGTGTGTGAGTGAAAGAGAGAGAGAGAGAGAAATAATGTGTGTGTGAGTGCGTATGTGTGTATATTTATGTGTGTTTGTGTATGCTTTGAGCACATTCATTTTACTGTGCCTTCGTAGTTAAATGTGAACTTTTTCTTTCTAAAACATCTATCCGCATTCATAACATTCACAAAACCAAATCGTTTTATCTCTTGTAATGTACGAGCAAATTGAATACCGCATAAAATTTAATATGAAAATCCGACGGTCATATATTTTATCTGTCACATAAAAAAATCCAAGAGGCAGTTCTATAAAGTTTTACGCCGTAAAAATACTACTTTTAAAGGCTGTAGGCGGTTTTAAGCACATTCATATGGCAATAATAAAGTAATGTCAAACCTCTAGACCATAAAGCTACTTGAAGATCATTTCACGGTAAAGCGACGGCTTCTGTTAGTGACGGTTAGAGCCCCGGGATTTATGCGGGAACATAAATTACTGAAATTAATATCAGCTATATGAATATATAGGTAATAATAGCTACATTGCCGTTCACATTTAAGTTTTGAATAAAATTAAGTTGAGAATAACTGCGTCCCTTGAAATGTAGGCGTTCATGAGCCTTGACATTCAGTGAGAATGTAAAATGCTTTCTATTTAGCCTACTGCACTATCCCTTATATGTGTAATATCGTCTTATATATTCTATCTACAAATATGTTCGGCATCTAGTTCAGATATTATGTCATCTAGTTTTAAAGTAGTAATGTTTGGTGGTATAAGTTCATTGGATTTATATCAAATAGATGAGTACCTTTTGCCCAAGCCTTCACACACGTGAAATCGGTTATCGAAGTACAAGTAAGTATCTTCTGAACTAGCTTGAAATATTGATAACATAATAATCAGCGATGTTAAAACAATTTCAAAACTCCCTTTAAAAACTTAGAAATCAAAGTAGTAGAAGCAAACCCATAGTTACATTTACAATTTAAATTAGAACAGTACATTACTAAAACTATATTTTACTAAAACTGAAACACGAAGTATTATTTCTTTATTAGGACTTTAATTTAAATGAAACCCCTCTGTTATTTTACTAATATACTTATCGTTCACCTCGACATTTTCCCAAAAGAACTGTATAATTAATTTCCAACACGAAAGTCCCGCAACAAATCCCGGTAGATCCCGGGACAACACCTCACTATTATCAGTCGACAGTTTTTCCAACTAACGACCGCCGAGATCTCGCTTGAAGTGTTCAACAACATCCCGGGCTTTAAGTACACTGTATTCTTCACTACATATAAGACTTTTGAGTCAGAGTAGAGGGTACGTGAAGCGAAATATTGTTTTAAAGTATAACAGACGGTTAGGATTTATTATATACTTAATTAAGCTGGTACCACGGTTAGGTTACTACTAAAGTACTTTTTCTGGCTTTATATAATATTCTTTTTGGGTGTTTTGAAGTGAAACTTTGTGAAAAATCGTCGTGATTTCAAACTGGATGCAACGGAAAAACGACAGGCAAGAGACACAAATACAAAAATAGAGAGCAAATGTCGGTGTGTACTGTGTATGTATATTGCACACTGTTTAATACTTGCTTGTATTTGAGCAATTAACGTGTGTTAGTATATACGAAAAGTACGTGAGCTAACACTGTATGCAGCTGCGTATTACAGCTTTTTATATATATTCATCATTCATATATATATTATTTTGTCGATTTACTGAAGATTCACTTCTATCGTGTGTGAATCGCACACACACCTTTTTTTTTGAGGTCCTCACAGAAAAGTAATGGTAAGATATTCTCTTGTCATTTAAAAGCGATGAAGACTAAGAAAGACTATAGTCGGCTTAAAGAACTCACCGATTTCTCTAGAAAATTAACATTTTACGAGTAAAGCGCCAGGTAAAGCTCGTCAAATGTGCAAGTCACTCTATAAACATGAATACTTTTTACGTCCCATCCTTTCATCATGTTTTTAATCTGTAATGACTGCATAGTTGGTCTACAGGTTTAAGTAGTCACCACATCGCTTTCTACAGCGTCAGGTGTTGTGGGTTCAAATCCCACATGAGACAACACTTTTTGTGTCCGTTTTATGTATATGTATAAAATGTATGTAAAATCATCACAGGATGTACATTCGTAATACGGAAGTTATCTTTTTACACGCTTTATATTAGCTTCACCTGTATGTTTGTTTGTAACCGACTACTTGGGGTGCGATTTTGACCCACTTTAAACGGCCATATTTCGTTAAAAGTTTTTAGATTTATCGAGGACCGATGACAATACACTAATTTGAAAAAAAAATACAAAAAAAAATGTTTGAACAAATTGGGTAGTCTTTTTTAGTCTAGAAAAAAATTAATAGTTTTAAAAAACTAAACAAAAACGATGTTATTGAAATATTTTCAGAAAGCACCCCACGCTTTGTTACATTAAAATTATTTTCCACATTTTAGTTTAAAAGCGTGTTTGTTTAGTTTTTTAAAACTATCATTTTTTTTTAAATAGAAGAACCATAGCATAAACCCAAACTTCTAATTTAATTATATACTTACTAAAACTCTACAAACTATTTAGGAATATTCCTAAATTTAAACAACGACTTCTCCAGTCACCTAATCCTTTACCTTATTGTTGGCTAACAATACCATATGCAATCTATGGTGTTACAATAAAAAATAATGATTCAGAGTCGATTTTTCAAAAGCAATGGCGAGCTACGGTCGACCTCTATAGCGCAGGTGGGCAGGTCTACCGATAAAATAGATTTTATGAGCGTCCTCGTCCGTTATGGTTGGAAGGGAATGGTTCCGCTTACAAACGGTCCCTGAAAATCATGGTTACATTGAAAACCGGGTTTATACCGCCATTTAATTTCTTAGATACCTTCGAATTTCAGTTCTCCCTCAGGGTTGCGGAGGTCTGATGCCAGTAACTCTGTGGAAAAACTGATATTCAGGTAAAACCGGTTGACTATTAGCCGACCCCAAATAATTTTGGGAATAAAGGCTAGGAAGAAGAAGATACTAGTGTTGTATCTAATTGTATCTATACTTCACTATAGCGATCGTGTATGAAAATCAAACCCAAAGCTACTAAAATGACCATAAACCCATAAGTCCATGGGCGTACCCAGGGGGGGGCAGGGAGGGGCAGCTGCCCCCCCCTGGAAATGTCGCATAACATGTATGAACTCCTGGAAATCTCGCATAACATGTATGAACTCGCCTAATTACTAATCAAAGTGTAAAGGGGCCTTAAGCTCTAACTTTTATATAAACCGCGCAGTAGGCACTGGCAAAATGCACGGTGCAATCCGTGCCATTGCCAAAAAACCGCGCTAGAAGTTACAGGGGGGGGCACACATTTTTGAAGACCTATCCTACTTACCCATACCCCACACGTATGGGTTTGATGAAAAAAATTATTTGATATTACAAACAGATACTTCAATTTTATTCAATTGTATAGATGTTATTGTAGGTTTGCCGAATCAGTAGTTTTTGTACCACTTTAGTAGTTTTTATTTTTGAATTGTAGGAAAAAAATATTTTTCGCAGTTAGTAGATTTTGTCAGTAGCATGGTTGATGATATCAGTATTTACAAATATTAATTTCTTAATCATCACATGTCAGCATAAAAAGTTAAATACTTTACTTTTCTCATGAATTGTTAAAATTAAATATGAATAACATATGTATATACGGAGACGTACAGTTAAGGTATGGTATGGTAAATTTTGGAGCTGTAATTAGGGTTCCGTTGCCAAATGGCAAAAAACAGAACCCTTATAGATTCATCATGTCTGTCTGTCTGTCTGTCTGTCAGTCCGTCCGTATGTCACAGCCACTTTTTTCCAAAACTATAAGAGCTATACTGTTGAAACTTGGTCAGTAGATATATTCTGTTAACCGCATTAATATTTTTACACAAAAATAGAAAAAAAGCAATAAATTTTGGGGGTCCCAATACTTAGAACTGAAACCCAAACTTTTATTTTCATCAAAGCCATACGTGTGGGGTATCTATTGATAGATAGGTCCTAAAAAATGATATTGTGGTTTCTAATATCATTTTTTTCTAAACTGAATAGTTTGCTCGAGAGACACTTCCAAAATGGTAAATTGTGTGCCCCCCCCCCCTGTAACTTCTAAAATAAGAGAATGATAAAACTAAAAAGAATATATGATGTACCATGCAAACTTCCAACGAAAATTGGTTTGAACGAGATTTAGTAAGTAGTATTTTATTAATACGTCATAAATCATAAACCGCAATTTACATTTCTTTCAATCAAAACACAATTAATAAAACATCGATGAAAGTTACAACGAACTACAAAAACTTTTAAATGATGTTACTTGCTGCTACGGAACCCTTCATGGGCGAGTCCGACTCGCACTTGGCCGCTTTTTTTTATTATTTGAGCAGGGTGTAATAATGAAAGAGCAAACGCTGGTGAATGTTCTTTACCGAATTTCGCCTCCAATGAGGATGATAATGAATCCAAATCCAAATAACACATACAACGATCTGCGAAAATATTCGGTAAACAAACCAGCTGGATGATTTGCCCTATATTCATGGGCGTACCCAGCTTCTGGCCTAGGGGGGGGCAAGTCAATTTTTATAGGTCGGATCGTCCGCGGCTGTTTTGTCATACACACTACACAAACACACCTACATGAAACATTAGGTATATATCGGGAGATTAGTCCCCCGAGTACGAGGGGTAGCAGGAGCACTACATCGCCAGATGCCCAATCTTGGGGGACTACGGGAAGGGGGCGCCCGTCTGGTTTGACGACCCGGCGGGCTCCTCCCGCTGCCAGGATCAACTCAGGAGTTTGCAGCGACTGATGGCCATACGGACCATACGAGGCTACCGTCCGATTTCGGACGAGGCAGCGAAGGTCTTGGCGCAATCTCCACCCTTTGACATTCTGGCCGACATGGACGCTACGGTCTACGACCAAATTCGTTCAGTCAGTCGGAGTGCTGGGGAGGCCGCGCCAAACCATGAGCCTGGAATGCTACAGCGGAACGCGCATAAGCGAGCTTGGGAGACTCGGCAGGCATGGCTTGAAAGTCAGGGCTGTGCTAGCCAACGGGCTATCGGAGCCGTTCTGCCGAACTTCGAAGCGTGGGTAGAGAGAACCGACTGTGTCACCTATCGATTGACTCAGATACTCACCGAATAGGACGGGGGTCTACAGCACAATGCCCCCACTGCGGGTCTGACCGGGAATCTGCCCAGCACACGCTGGAGGATTGCCCTGCTTGGGCGTCCGAGCGTCGAGTCCTGGTCGGACAGATCGGACAAAACCTGTCACCCCCAGTATTAGTTGCGGCAATGCTGGCGAGTGGCGAGGGATGGGAAGCCGCGGTCTCCTTCTGTGAGATCATATTGGTTCAAAAAGAGTCCGCAGAGCGGGCAAGGACCGATTCCGCACGAAGGAGGTGGATCTTTGAATTGTAGTTGTAGTATTCCACGACTACATTGGGCAGTATTAGGCCACATTAGGAATTGCTAGTAAAATTTCTAGGGCTGTTTTCACTTTTGGATAAAAACATTCTGCTTGTTGAATTAATTCCCTTAACTTCGAAGTTCTCCTGCTTATTAACCCAAAAATTGCGCCATAGTTCATTTAGATGTGATCCCTTCTAATTCATAAAATTGGGATACTCTATACATTTTCTAAATTTTAGAGCTGTAATTTTTATTATATAAGCAGGATGTAACAACGGAAGAGCAAACGCTGGTGAATATTCTTTACCGAATCTCTCTAATGAGGATAATAATGAAATTATGCGTCTTATTTCTGCCGAAACTTGTACGTGGTGTACAGGGATATCTAATTGTCAGACCGTTCACTAAATATAAAGATATACACAATAAAGAGAATCAAGTGCAGCTGCCAATTGTATTGGCAAAGCAAAAACAAATGTACAGGTTGCGTTGCAAACAGGCCAAGCAAAACTTATTGAAGAGGGCAGAAATACGTTACAACCTATAGTTAATACAATAATTGTTTGCGGTAGTCGCGATTTGCTATTGTGAGGAAGAAAACGATGAAGGCGTTCTTCGAGATTTGTTGAAACTGAAAATTGATTCTGGTGATGAAATTTTGCGAAAATCGAAAAAGGCCATTAAAATGCTCAATATACGTAACTAAAAACACAAGATAAGATTTTAAATATATGTGGAGTTCTAATTATAGAAAAATTGCTTGATGATGTTAAGGCTGCAATCGGTTTTGTCGAGTTACAAATAATGAATGCTCAAACAATAGTTACTGAAATGAATGGATTCATCATTGAAAAGACTGAAAAGATGGCGGGGTCCAAAAAATATATAGAGAAACGTTTAAAAAGAGTTTATATTTTTACTGCGCCTGCCACAAGCTAAACCTAGTAGTGAACGACTAAATAATGTTCCTAAGATCCGAAACTACATTGGAACTGTAAAAAGATACGATAAAAAAAATTAGGGAATCAGTTTTGCACCAAAAATACCACTGATTTGTGAAACAAGGTGGTCGCATAAATACAAAAGTATTTCGAAGTTTAAAAACCATATTGTGGAAATGGTGGAAGGTTTGGAAAAGCTTTTACAGGAAGGTAATTCTGGGACAAAAAAAGTAGCTTCCCAATTGTTATCCGCAGTTGGACAAACCAACCATATTCATACTTTATTTATGCATTATAGACAAATACAATTCGCTGTTGCAAGTTGCAACCCATCACAAACACATTGCAGTCTAAAACCTTACACGTAAGTAAGTGTGCAGAGCACATTCAAACCATAAAAACAGCAATTACGGAACATAGGCTTACTGCCCAAGAAGGAACTGGAACTGCTAATGAAATTGCTAAGGTATTGAATCTTAAACTGAGTCCAAGGACAGCAAGCCGTCAACAATATAGGGCAAATCATCCAGCTGGTTTGTTTACCGAATATTTTCGCAGATCGTTGTATGTGTTATTTGGATTTGGATTCATTATCATCCTCATTGGAGGCGAAATTCGGTAAAGAACATTCACCAGCGTTTGCTCTTTCATTATTACACCCTGCTCAAATAATAAAAAAAAGCGGCCAAGTGCGAGTCGGACTCGCCCATGAAGGGTTCCGTAGCAGCAAGTAACATCATTTAAAAGTTTTTGTAGTTCGTTGTAACTTTCATCGATGTTTTATTAATTGTGTTTTGATTGAAAGAAATGTAAATTGCGGTTTATGATTTATGACGTATTAATAAAATACTACTTACTAAATCTCGTTCAAACCAATTTTCGTTGGAAGTTTGCATGGTACATCATATATTCTTTTTAGTTTTATCATTCTCTTATTTTAGAAGTTACAGGGGGGGGGGCACACAATTTACCATTTTGGAAGTGTCTCTCGAGCAAACTATTCAGTTTAGAAAAAAATGATATTAGAAACCACAATATCATTTTTTAGGACCTATCTATCAATAGATACCCCACACGTATGGCTTTGATGAAAATAAAAGTTTGGGTTTCAGTTCTAAGTATTGGGACCCCCAAAATTTATTGCTTTTTTTCTATTTTTGTGTAAAAATATTAATGCGGTTAACAGAATATATCTACTGACCAAGTTTCAACAGTATAGCTCTTATAGTTTTGGAAAAAAGTGGCTGTGACATACGGACGGACTGACAGACAGACAGACAGACAGACATGATGAATCTATAAGGGTTCTGTTTTTTGCCATTTGGCAACGGAACCCTAATTACAGCTCCAAAATTTACCATACCATACCTTAACTGTACGTCTCCGTATATATGTTATTCATATTTAATTTTAACAATTCATGAGAAAAGTAAAGTATTTAACTTTTTTTGCTGACATGTGATGATTAAGAAATTAATATTTGTAAATACTGATATCATCAACCATGCTACTGACAAAATCTACTAACTGCGAAAAATATTTTTTTCCTACAATTCAAAAATAAAAACTACTAAAGTGGTACAAAAACTACTGATTCGGCAAACCTACAATAACATCTATACAATTGAATAAAATTGAAGTATCTGTTTGTAATATCAAATAATTTTTTTCATCAAACCCATACGTGTGGGGTATGGGTAAGTAGGATAGGTCTTCAAAAATGTGTGCCCCCCCCTGTAACTTCTAGCGCGGTTTTTTGGCAATGGCACGGATTGCACCGTGCATTTTGCCAGTGCCTACTGCGCGGTTTATATAAAAGTTAGAGCTTAAGGCCCCTTTACACTTTGATTAGTAATTAGGCGAGTTCATACATGTTATGCGACATTTCCAGGGGGGGGCAGCTGCCCCTCCCTGCCCCCCCCTGGGTACGCCCATGCCTATATTGTTGACGGCTTGCTGTCCTTGGACTCAGTTTAAGATTCAATACCTTAGCAATTTCATTAGCAGTTCCAGTTCCTTCTTGGGCAGTAAGCCTATGTTCCGTAATTGCTGTTTTTATGGTTTGAATGTGCTCTGCACACTTACTTACGTGTAAGGTTTTAGACTGCAATGTGTTTGTGATGGGTTGCAACTTGCAACAGCGAATTGTATTTGTCTATAATGCATAAATAAAGTATGAATATGGTTGGTTTGTCCAACTGCGGATAACAATTGGGAAGCTACTATTTTTGTCCCAGAATTACCTTCCTGTAAAAGCTTTTCCAAACCTTCCACCATTTCCACAATATGGTTTTTAAACTTCGAAATACTTTTGTATTTATGCGACCACCTTGTTTCACAAATCAGTGGTATTTTTGGTGCAAAACTGATTCCCTAATTTTTTTTATCGTATCTTTTTACAGTTCCAATGTAGTTTCGGATCTTAGGAACATTATTTAGTCGTTCACTACTAGGTTTAGCTTGTGGCAGGCGCAGTAAAAATATAAACTCTTTTTAAACGTTTCTCTATATATTTTTTGGACCCCGCCATCTTTTCAGTCTTTTCAATGATGAATCCATTCATTTCAGTAACTATTGTTTGAGCATTCATTATTTGTAACTCGACAAAACCGATTGCAGCCTTAACATCATCAAGCAATTTTTCTATAATTAGAACTCCACATATATTTAAAATCTTATCTTGTGTTTTTAGTTACGTATATTGAGCATTTTAATGGCCTTTTTCGATTTTCGCAAAATTTCATCACCAGAATCAATTTTCAGTTTCAACAAATCTCGAAGAACGCCTTCATCGTTTTCTTCCTCACAATAGCAAATCGCGACTACCGCAAACAATTATTGTATTAACTATAGGTTGTAACGTATTTCTGCCCTCTTCAATAAGTTTTGCTTGGCCTGTTTGCAACGCAACCTGTACATTTGTTTTTGCTTTGCCAATACAATTGGCAGCTGCACTTGATTCTCTTTATTGTGTATATCTTTATATTTAGTGAACGGTCTGACAATTAGATATCCCTGTACACCACGTACAAGTTTCGGCAGAAATAAGACGCATAATTTCATTATTATCCTCATTAGAGAGATTCGGTAAAGAATATTCACCAGCGTTTGCTCTTCCGTTGTTACATCCTGCTTATATAATAAAAATTACAGCTCTAAAATTTAGAAAATGTATAGAGTATCCCAATTTTATGAATTAGAAGGGATCACATCTAAATGAACTATGGCGCAATTTTTGGGTTAATAAGCAGGAGAACTTCGAAGATAAGGGAATTAATTCAACAAGCAGAATGTTTTTATCCAAAAGTGAAAACAGCCCTAGAAATTTTACTAGCAATTCCTAATGTGGCCTAATACTGCCCAATGTAGTCGTGGAATACTACAACTACAATTCAAAGATCCACCTCCTTCGTGCGGAATCGGTCCTTGCCCGCTCTGCGGACTCTTTTTGAACCAATATGATCTCACAGAAGGAGACCGCGGCTTCCCATCCCTCGCCACTCGCCAGCATTGCCGCAACTAATACTGGGGGTGACAGGTTTTGTCCGATCTGTCCGACCAGGACTCGACGCTCGGACGCCCAAGCAGGGCAATCCTCCAGCGTGTGCTGGGCAGATTCCCGGTCAGACCCGCAGTGGGGGCATTGTGCTGTAGACCCCCGTCCTATTCGGTGAGTATCTGAGTCAATCGATAGGTGACACAGTCGGTTCTCTCTACCCACGCTTCGAAGTTCGGCAGAACGGCTCCGATAGCCCGTTGGCTAGCACAGCCCTGACTTTCAAGCCATGCCTGCCGAGTCTACCAAGCTCGCTTATGCGCGTTCCGCTGTAGCATTCCAGGCTCATGGTTTGGCGCGGCCTCCCCAGCACTCCGACTGACTGAACGAATTTGGTCGTAGACCGTAGCGTCCATGTCGGCCAGAATGTCAAAGGGTGGAGATTGCGCCAAGACCTTCGCTGCCTCGTCCGAAATCGGACGGTAGCCTCGTATGGTCCGTATGGCCATCAGTCGCTGCAAACTCCTGAGTTGATCCTGGCAGCGGGAGGAGCCCGCCGGGTCGTCAAACCAGACGGGCGCCCCCTTCCCGTAGTCCCCCAAGATTGGGCATCAGGCGATGTAGTGCTCCTGCTACCCCTCGTACTCGGGGGACTAATCTCCCGATATATACCTAATGTTTCATGTAGGTGTGTTTGTGTAGTGTGTATGACAAAACAGCCGCGGACGATCCGACCTATAAAAATTGACTTGCCCCCCCCTAGGCCAGAAGCTGGGTACGCCCATGCATAAGTCATAGCATAAATACATAGTACACTTATATAGATTCGTAAAATTGTTTTGTAATTACTGTTACAAACATATTAATTATGATGTTTTGCTGCTTACATTACATATTTTTATCTGAAGGGATATATATAAAGATAAATATACCTGTAACTTGTTTTCGTTGTAACATAGCTTACAACGATAACGGTAATATTATTTATTAAGAACTAACATATGACTAGTAAATTTCACGTTATTAACAAGCAAATTGAGTTTAAAATCAAACCATTTACTTTAAAACACCAACAAGATTTAAAACTTCACGATAACCACAAAAAGTATTCAACCAATTTAACTAACAAAACTCTTTCCTACTTAATACCAAACTCGTTTAAAACAAAGCTTTACGTCTCAAAGTTACCGTTACAAGTTGGCTCTAAAACAACACTTCGCTTTACAGCTTAACCTGAATCTCAAAATACACATAGCCATACCTTTTACTGAAGGCACTAAGAAACACCAATAAAACAACAAATCTCGTTTTAAATTACCCAATACAGTCCTCAAGACTTCCCCTACAAGACAAATGGCCAACAAAAAGTACGAAGGTTTGTTACAATCGTTGAATATAAAAAAGCTCCTAAATGGCCAATATTCAAACAAGAAGTCAAATATCTTCGACACAGAAGAAAGTCACAATTTGTTGTGGCATGGCTGGAAATAATCTTGTGACTTATATTATTATTATTTGTATTGTGTGCAAATTATTTATTACTTTCACTAGTGACTCTGGTTATTGCGGTAAAAATAGCTTTTATCCTTTCTCAGTCTCTAGACTATCTGTGTTCCAAATTTTGTTTATATAAGTTCAGTAGTTTGATGTGAAAGCGCGGTAAGGATTTTTTATCAAGTCTTGGGATAACATTGTATTATCGAAGTGTAAGAAATAGATATAATCATAATTTACATAGATATGTATAGAAAGCCTTTTCCATTCATGATTTGTGCATTCTTTCCATTCCACATAAATGAAAATAAATAAATTGTTTTCCATCAGGCATAGTAAAGTTACCTTGGCAGGCGTTGTATAAAAAAAAATAAAAAATTAATTGTCATTTTCATAAATAGAATACTCAATCCATAGAACCTTTCTCTGTGTATTAATAAAAAATTACGACATAAAGCACAGATAACATATTATGAGCCTATTTCATAGAAATTATATAGCTATTATAATAATAGTTTTCGAATTCAAATTACGTAACGAAGTATAACTATATAATTACATTAAATATTGTTACATTGTTAAATTCTCACATCAAATACCGCATAACTACTACCTACACGATTATGGAAATACCGCCTCGCACTACTAACTATGCGAACAAATAGCTAATTTACAAGATTATTTGTTCTAGCAACATCGGCTATGTATACCACCGTATAACGAAACGTGATTAATTTTAATTGATTCACATGTTGAACTAACATGCGAAGTCACAGATAACACAGAATATGATTATATTAAATTAGAAACTTAAGTCGAACTAGTTTAATATTAATTGGGATAATTTTGGGAACGAATGGGTTATATTTAAAGGCTCTTTTCACCCTTAACAAAGGCATAAAATTTAGAGCAACCAATTGAAAGTTTGACATTAAAATGATTGGTTTGTAAAAAGGCGATTCATGTAGATTTTAAAGTTAATAACATCAATATGAAATTAAGTTCAATTATTTACACTACTTCTTTTTATCGTGACGTGATTTTTGTGCAAAATTTCGTTTTTCTAGCACCAACCGTTTCGGCGGTAAGTTGAGGACAGACGGACGGACGGACATGACGAATCTATAAGGGTCCGAGTTATAAACTGTCAGATGGTAAGTCAAATAACAAATGTTACAGAAACTTATTATTCGTATGTAGCCACATTTAAATTTATTTCCATCGAGTTCGTTTGAATATAGAACATTAAATTACCTTTATGTTATTAATCAGACTGTCTCATAACATTTTCTTTTTAATTATATTTTTTTAAATTTTAAATCTGTTTCTTTCAGATATTGATAAAGATAAAGTTGACATAGAGCCTTTAGTAGATTTTACTCACATTGATAATAAAATCTTCATATTCGAATAAAAATGTCCCTGATCGTCTTAGACGTCATATATGTCTATCGATGTTGGATTCCTTTGTTCTTTTCATTACATCCCCACATAATCGGCTGATCCGATTCATAGCATTGAAAACCTTTATTAAATAATAAAACGCCATCGGCAAAGGTTACTATAAAATATTACGACTTTTTTTCTGTTTCCTTCTAATTTTACAGTGTCATAAAATTATTTTAATTTTATGTGTTCGAATGTACGCAAAATAAATTACATTGAACTGTCTTTATAATATCAAATGAACAGGTTTTTACTTGAGGCATTTGAAAGTATTTACGATACTTACATCAACAAGCATTTTTGAAGTGAAACTTCTTTAGAATCGTTGTGATTTCAAACCGGATGCAACGGAAAAACGACAGGTAAGAGACACAAATACAAAATTAGTGAGCCAGAGTGAGAGAGCAAAACAGGTAAGAGACACAAATACAAAAATAGTGAGCCAGAGCGAGAGAGCAAATGTCGGTATGTAATGTGTGTATGTATATTGCACACTGTTTAATGCTTGCTTTACGTGAGCTAATACTACTGTAATCTGTATGCAGCTGCGTATTCCAGCTTTTTATATATATTCATCTGATTCTTTTGTCGATTTACTGAAGTTTCACTTCTATCGTGTGTGAATCGCATACACACATTTTTTGTTTTTTAATTTTGTCTATCTGTCTGTCTGTTTGTTTTGGCAAATTTGTGTAACAGTTGGACTGATTTGGATAAAACTTTCACTGGAAGATAGTGTTAAATATGGGAGGTAAATGATACACGTAGTTTCATAATCTAGTATATTCGCTGACTGATGACAATGGAAAACTTATGAAATAACATCTGTCATTGACACTGCCAGTAACATATAATACAGAACAAAGAGTATGTAACACTACGTACAAAATACCTACATTACAGATAGCTGGTGACATAAGGAGAACCTTAGGCTGTTTTTCTACTAGTTTCGCTGTCTGACGTTACTCGCGATTAAAACTATAACCGCAAGTAACACAGCGGGTCTCAGCTAGTTTTAAAATGAAGACTGAAATATGTCAATAATTTTGTCATTTTTAGGGTTCCGCAGCCAAATGGCAAAAAACGGAACCATTATAGATTCGTCAAGTCAGTTTGTCTGTCTGTCTGTCCGTCCGTATGTCACAGCCAATTATTTCCAAAACTATAAGAGCTATACTGTTGAAATTTGGTCAGTAGATGTATTCTGTGAACCGCATTAAGATTTTTATATAAAAATAGAAAAAAAACAATACATTTTGGGGGTCCCCATACTTGGAACTGAAACTCAAAAAATTTTTTTTCATCAAATCTATACCTATCTATGGATAGGTGTTCAAAAATGATATTGTGGTTTCATGGTTAATACATATTTTAAAGGCTAAAGAATATTTTTATGCAGCTTTTAAAAGTAAAGATAAAAATAATATTAAGAACAGTCGTTAGGATTCGCTTGAGAATTTTACGTAACCCATTTTATATTACGACTCATTTTATAATAATGCTAGCAGTGCACTTAAATTCTTTTAATGATTAATAAATGATATAACAATAAAACATAATACTTTAGTAAATAATTAAAAACGCAATACCCAAACAACAAAAGCCATTTAAAAAAAGAATGTATCAATATTCATAAATCAGACTCAACAAAAATGGCGGCAAAGCACCTTACTCGTATAAATACTTTCGAATAAACTACAATTCGCGAGCACACTATTAGCATGTCCCTTATAAAACCCATTTCACCTAACTGTCAACCGTTGTAGATAGTGCTGAATTTGCAAGGAACACTCAATATTATACAAATACATTGTAATATTCTATTAATGTTCCGACTTCAAAGAGAACGTGTATGATATGTTTGTGTAAGCTGTCTAAGAAAGCTCGAGAGATTTGTTGAATGGAAGTAATATAGAGCAAACTATGTTCAGAGATTTTAATTATATGTCTGCGAACGGGGTAAAGGTGCCTGTTGATATCTGAATAGAGGAGGAGTAACTAGTAAATATATAAGTAACGTCTAATTGAAACTGTGAATGTTTTTGTGGATTTTAAGTTATGACATCTGTACCCTAATACATATTACTTATAAACTATAATATTTAATATTTTTGAACATCTTTTACATACAACATCATTTAGTCCCAAACTAAGCAAAGCTTGTATTATGGGTACTAAACAACGGATATAAATACTTAAACATACTTTTTTTTGTAAATACATACATATTATACAAGGAAAACACAAAGACTCGGAAACAAACATTTGTGTATCACACAAATATTTGGTCCGACCTGGGAATGGAACCCGAGACCTCTTGATCAGTAGCCGCATACGCTAACCACTAGACCAACAAGGCAGTCAAACTGGAAAACTAGTGTTTGGTTGACCACGTTAACCTTGAGAACTGCAACTTTGAATTGATTTTTTTTTCGAATGTACACATTTGACCCTAAAATATCATTCCGGCCGCCAAATCGATCTACCAAAGAACGATAAAGCTTAATAACATTTTGCCAAGCCCAAAAAGAGCATTAATAAAATCATTTTTATTTGTGTTTATGAGCCTGACACAGTGAATCTACTCTGTCTGATTGAAAGTCTAAGAAACCAAAAGTTAGATTCATGCTTTCTATCGACATGGTGGCCACGGTATATAATGTGATAACCGCAGTCACAATATTGATTGTGAATATAGACAATAAATAATGGTGACCCACACTGTGCCTAGTGAGATGCTTATCAAGTAGTATATTTCTTGTGTAGATTTAATAAACAGTAACTGGGCGACTGAGCTTTGCTCGGTTATCATATTTATTGTTTAACAACGCCATCTATTGTTGTTTCTTTTAAAAAGACAACTCCCGCATTAGGAATATAAATTCCTGTGTCGCGGGGGACTTTACAAACATACATGAATCGGACACAAAGAACACCCAGACTCTGAACAACAAATTGTGACACAAATTGTGACACAAAGTGTTATCCTACGTGGGATTTGAACCCACGACACTTGGCGCAGTAGGAAGTGGCGTGGCGACCGCTTAAGCCAATAGGCCAACCGTGCAGTGCTGTGATGAAGTACTAACCACCAACTAACTTAGTGTTACTGAATGCAAATGTCGCAAGCAATGCTAAAGGTAATACAGAATTACTCGATTAAAGATATAAGTTTAGATTTTAAATATTACCTATATTATTACCTGTTTACAAGTTTCCATTTTCTACTCAATAAATATAAACGGAGAACCTAGTTGACGTAATATAAGCGAAAAGTATATGAAAATAAATGTGTAAATCAGTGAGATTATGCGGCTTGTGTTCGTAAGAGTGCTAATTGGATCCAGCTAATTAAAAAGTTAATTAGATATACTGTTTAGATTTAAGCAGAAATGTGACTAAATTACATATAATAAACGTGGGATTTACAAAGTAGGTAAGCCACGCTGATTTTAGCATAAACTGGCCGGCAAGGCGATACTTACTACCTTTAAAAAGAAAACCAACCTAAAAAAATAAGTTCAACTACTAACTTAAAACTAAACAAACACGCTTTTAAACTAAAATGTAGAAAATAATTTTAATGTAAAAAGCGTGGGGTGACGTTATTGTAATATTTTCAGAAAGCACCCACGCTTTCTTATAATAAAATTATTTTCTACGTTTTAGTTTAAAAGCGTATTTGTTTAGTTTTTTAGAACTTTTTAACTATTTTTTTAGAAAGTCTAAAAAAATATTAATTTGTTTAAGTTTTTTTTTAAATTAGTGTATTGTCATCGGTCCTCGATAAATCTACAAAGTTTGAACGAAATGTGGCCGTTTAACGTAGCTCAAAATTGCACCCAAAGTTGTCAGTTACAAACATACAAACATACAGGTGAAGCTAATAAAAAGCGTGTAAAAAGAAAAACAACCTAAAATGACACCGTGCTTGCGGTCGTAATACATTGGTTACTGCGAGATCCAAATCCCAATAATGTAGGAGCATCCTAATAGGCTGCCATAGTGTGAACTCACAATGAGGGTGGTGATTTGGTGACCCCTTCTCCTAGATTCTACTCATGCTTTCCATCAAGCAGAGTGATTTTGGTACTCTTAAATATTGAATGGACTGCTTAGTTTAATGGTTTCTTACTTCTAAACAGGGATTGTGGTTTTGTGTCCAATCCAGGACAATTTCGTGATGAACACGATTTATTGACTACCGATATCCATGAACTCCTGCGGTTTAAGAGTCACAGATGCACAACAACTCTTCAATGCTTCCGCCCAGTATTAAAGGGTGAAAGGGTTGGAACTCCTTAAATATACATATATATATCTTTATATATGTATATAATTCTTGTGTGAGTGTGTATGTCACTGAACTTCTCTCAAACGACTGGACCGATTTTGATGAAATTTTTTGTGTGTGTTCAAGGGGATCTGGGAATGGTTTAGATTTGCTATTGGACCCGGTAGGTGGCGCTGCGATCAAGTTCTGGAATTTTAAAGTTGGGCGGTACGAAGTTCGCTGGGTCAACTACTATATATATTTAGCATTTGGTCGGCAAACTATAACAATGAAATGCAATTAGAAACAATAAAGACACCCATCGATTTCTACTAAGTATAGGTTCAAACCCCACATGGTACGATACTATCTGTGATTCGCAATTCGTTGTTCTGAGTCTAGATATTCTTTTTGTCCGTTCCATGTCTGTAAAATCTCCCATGACACGGGATAAATTTCTAAGGCGCTTGTTATCTTTTAAGAAGAAATTAAAATAATTACTTAGCTTTTATAAATTTAATACATACAGTCTAGAATAATATAAAACTAAACTTATCATAACAAATAAATGTTCAGAACCCAAAGTTATGCTTAACTTGGTTAAACAATGTCGTTATACATAAACAATTCAGCTAACAATACCAAATAAAATACTTCTTGTTTCAAACCCTTTATTTTATTACTCCAAACTTAATTGAGCTTACCATTAAAATATACTATAAACAAGATAAATATACCGTGGTTACATCTCCACGATACGCAGAAGACAGATTAATTAAGAGAAGCAAGCAGAATGGAATTACTTAGCAACGAATAAATTGCCGACGTCGGAACTCTGACGGCGGCTGGTTAAATGTGTAAACGGTTGTAATAAGCATTTTTTTTTGTGTTATTAGCGAAAGCTGGCACAGTTTTTGACCGTGGTTTTGTTCGTGTAATTGTCATTTATTTTTCCATGTGTATAATACACTCATTTGCAAAAAAAACGGGCGGTTTCGATTTTCTTCCTGGCTGAAAAAAATAAAATACCAAAAAGGTTTTAATCATTTGAACATGTTACTGGCCAGTTATAAAAGTGCTATAATGTTTATAAGAGTACCTTCCAAATTCAAATTTTTGACTTAGACGGGTTTTTAAAGAAAACAACTTTTAACCACATTTTGTGGCGCGAATTCCCTGTAGTTAATATCGACTCTAATTAACTTTTTGTCAATTTTTATTAAATTATCTGATGTCCTTGACATTTAAAAGTATTGTTATTGCTGTTTAGCAATCTCGAAAATGTTAGATAAAGTGATAAAAGCGAGCAAAATTATTGCGCTGCTTGAAGAAGGTTGCAGCCAATGCTTCGTAGCTCAGAGGCTAAATGTGAGTAGGTCGACAGTTCAAAGGACCTGACAGCGCTATCAAGAGACCGGTTCCGTCAAGAGAAGGCCTGGTTCTGGCAGAAAGACATGTACCGAACCACGGGTGATCGCTTTCTAGTTAGTCAATCGTTGAGAAATCGCAAATCTTCTTATGTGGACCTCAAGAACAAACTCGAAGAAGTAAGAAATGTGCAAATTAGTCTATGGACGGTCAGGAGGAAGCTTCTCGCTGCTAATATACACAGTCATCGCCCGGCACGCGGCCCTAAATTACTCCGTGGACATTGAGTTGCCAGGCTTGGCTTCGCTCGAAATTGTGTGTCATGGACTCATGAAGACTGGGATAGGGTATTGTTTTCCGATGAAGCCAGGATATCTTTGCATGGTGAAGACCGACGTCGGCGAGTGCTACGTAGACGAGGAGAACGCTTTGCAGAGGCATGATTTGAAGAAATCACACCTTATGGAGGGGGCTCTGTTATGTTTTGGGCAGGAATAAATTCTATGGATCGTACGGAGTTAGTCTTCATCGAAAACGGTACACTGACTGGACACCGATACATAACGGAAGTTCTAATTCCTTAAGCACAACCCGCTTTAACCGCTCTTGGCGAAAACTCAATTTTTATGGACGACAACGCTCGCGCCCACCGGCCTGGCGATGTGGAAGCGTATATGCTAAAAGTCGGAATTCGTCGTTTGGACTGGCCAGCTAGAAATCCGGACCTCAATCCCATAGAGCATGTCTGGGACGTTCTGAAGCGACGAGTGAGATCAGTGCAGCCGGCTCCGCAGACCATCAGAGAGCTAAAGAATGTGATTACCGCGGAGTGGGAACGTATTCCCCAAGAAACCATAAAAGATATAGTCGCTAGCATGCCCAGACGAATGCAAGCCGTGATTTCAGCAAGAGGGGGTCACACTCAATACTAAACTTTTATCTGCTTTTAATGTATTCAATAAAAACAAAGAAATTAACGCGTTTCATTTTTATTTAGCGAGCAGGTACAATAATAGTGTTTTGAGCTTAAACAATATTTCTTAATAATTTAATCAAAATGTTATGATAAAACTGATGAAAACTATTCCTTCCTAATTAATTTATAAAATTCAGAGGATAACAATACCTAAAATTGTCAAACAAACAAATAGTAACTATAAAATAGTTCTTTGCTTAAGTGCCCGTTTTTTTTTGCAAAAGAGTTTATTACTTATATGAACTATTCTTAACAAAATCAGCCCAAGTTACTCCTTATATCATTAGCTGTCTGTAAAATCGGTTCGGCCGTTTCAGAGATTAGCCGGAACAAACAGATAGACAGACGATATTTTTTTTTAAATTATATTTTTTATAATTTTTAAAGAAAAGCCGAATGCGCTGGTACGGCCACATCATTAGAAAGTTCTCGGTCAAAAAGGCCCTAAATATCCCTGACCACCCATGAGGAAGAAGAAGACCACCGGCCACCTGGTCTCTTTTCTCTTTTTGCATACTGGACATGCAGAAAGAGATCCGCAAAAGCAAGAGAATCTGAGCACACAGGCAACCTAGAACAGAGTTTTCTGACGGAGATGTACAAGGAGACCTGACCCCAGCTAAACTGGGAAGAGGGGTGGAAAAAAGAAGAAGGTGTTCATTTACGACTATGCTCTTGCGACTTCCTATTGACATAAAAAAGTTCAAGATATCAACGCGTTATAAAAAATGAAGCTTTAGAGGTCCTAGTATTAATTATAATATATAGAAAAATCACTTAAGTTTACACAGTACACATTTATTTTAAACAATAAACAGCTTTTATTGAGTTTCTCTATTTCGTAAAGTAAACCAACTTATGAAATGAAATTAAACTTAAAGCACACAGTGGAACAAAGAATACTTTCATTTACAAAGACCACACCGGTGTAAAACTCCTTCTGAAACTGGGTTTCTAAAACAAAAGAGAACAAACCAACAGAATATTAAAACATTAGTTCACTCACTCGGTCCTAAGAGAAACATTCATTCACTCGGTCTTTAGTGAATGTCTAATTTGAACAATGGAATTTGAGATTAACAATCAACATTGTCATTCGCTTTGCTGTAATTTGCGATAGCCATCGTGATAAGAAAATTTGATTTGGAATTCGAAATAAGTTGAAATACAGAGCGTAGACAATAGGCTGCTTTTAAAATAAATTATGAAATATCTCAAACAATATATACTTCGAAAAATTCGTAATTAATGAATGAGTGAATGTAACTTTTTAATTTCTCAGTTTAAGCCCCAATAAATAAGTTACAATGTGTTCATATCTTTAAAACGGTTTATCACCTCCGTCCCTTATCAGGTACAAAGCAATCAAAAGCAAATTCATATCAAAACATCGGCAAATAATGACTGTTTTTCGACAAGTTAGTTTTTGCTACTATTAATTTACACAAATAAATATAACTGAAGTGTTTGTATGTAACATCAAATTATCATTTTTTTACGAAATGCATATGAAAATATATACGGCATTTACACCAAAAAAGCTATATTTGAAATTTTTGTTTGTCTGTCTGTCTGTGTATTTTAGTTCCAGGTTATCTCTGGAACGGCTGGACAGTTTTTCACGGGACTTTCACTGACAGAAAGCGGATGATATAAGGAGCTAACTAAGCATTTTTTTTTAGACTAGCTTCATTCCGCGGCATTACTCGAGATTTCCAATAATAACCGCGAGTAACACCACAGTCTAGTCAATAGTATAATTTTCTCCTGTCCGCCTTTCGGGAGGGGTTAACAGTCGGTAACATACTTGTGACTCTAGAGTCATATGCTCGTAGTTCACCCATATAGTTGACCCCCTAGTTCGTCATAAAAAAAACTCTTCTGGCTTTACCATTTTTTCAATTACATAACTATTTTTGACCGACTTCAAAAAAAAGGAGGAGGTTCTCAATTCGTCGGAATCTTTTTTTTTTTGTTTTATGTATGTTCAGTGATAATTTCGTTGTTTATGAACCGATTTCAAAAATTCTTTTTGTATTGGAATGGGCGTAGCTTACAGGTGGTCCCATCGTCACCATATCGGGGTGTGGTGATGGGATCCCAAGGAAATCGAGGGAAATCCTCAAATATCATAGACACAATTGTCGCAATTTAGGTACTCGGAATAGTTTTTCTTTGGAGTCGGTTTCTTTTTGTTAAAATTATTGTATTACCTGTGTGGTTGTTATCAAAAGTAGAAATAAATAAATAAATAAATAAATAAATAAATAAATAAATAAAAAAATAAATAAATAAATAAATAAATAAATAAATAAATAAATAAATATTTGGACAACTTACACACAACATCATCTAGTCCCAAAGTAAGCAGAGCTTGTGTTATGGGTACTAAACAACTGATATAAATACATAAACATACTTTTTTTTTTGTAAATACATACATATTATACATAGAAAAACACCCAGACTCCGAAACAAATATTTGTGGATCACACAAATATTTGGTCTGACCCGGGAATCGAACCCGTGACCTCTTGATCAGCAGCCGCATACGCTAACCACTAGACCAACAAGGCAGTCAATAAATAAAGATCGATAAATAAAGAATATTCACGATCGCATCAACATATGTTTATGATAAAAGTGAGTATTTTTAAGTATTTTGTAAGCTAAAAACTGACCTGATTAACTGCCGGGGTACGATGCAGGGGCAACTGGTGGACCGTTGTTATTAGGTCATCGTGGGTACGGGGCTCCATTGTATGGACATTAGGCTAATGTACGGGTGCGTTATTTATGCAAAGTGCGCTTATGTATATTTCATAAGGATATGCCGACGTTTAATGGGGTATAATAGTGCAGATACTTTTAAAGGTAGTGTATATTCGGGGGTCTAAGTTAGGGAGGCAACATTTTAGGTACGTTCTACATAAACGTTAAATTTCTTTATGTATGCTACTAAACTTAAAAAGTTTTAAGCCTAGAACCTAATAAATAATTACATACAACGCCATCCAAATTAAGCAGAGCTTGTATTATGGATACTATATAACTAATGTAAAAAAAATACATACATATTATATAGAAAACACCCAACCTCCAAAACAAATATTTGGTCCGACCCGAGAATCGAAGCCGAGACCTCAAGCACAGCAGTAGCATACACTATTTCATACTATTTCAATTTCATATTCAGTCAAATTTTCACAGAGATGTTTCTACATCATGCTCCCGGCCTCTAGAAGCCTGGAGAATGATACAGAATGATTGCTCCTCCGGTCTCACACTCACCAACGAAATACAACAGCAATATTACTGTTATTATTAGGATGGTCTTCTGTGTGAGGGTAGTACTGGCCGGGTCGAGCCGGCCCATTCGTACTGAAACCAGCGTGGCCCTACTACCTATGTGATAGCTGTTCATATCTCGTTTTATTTACATTGTTTTAGTAAAATAATGTATACTTTATATAGCACTAGCTTTCGCCCGCGTCTCCGCCCGCCTGTATGTCGGTTATCGCGGTAAAAAGTAGCCTATGTCCTTTACCAAGTTCAATTCTATGTTCATACCAAATTTCATCAAAATCGGTTCAGTGGTTTAGGCGTGAAAGCGTAACAGACAGATAGAGTTACTTTCGCATTTATAATATTAGTAGGGATTATAGTTTTGTCATTCTTTACTCACATTTCCTAATAAAATCTAACAAAAATGTTATAGAACGCTCTCCCTCTCGATATCAGGATGGCAAAAACTTGATAAACGTTCAAATTCCTAAGCTCCCCCTGTCTACAATTTATATATTATTTATTACATGTATTATTTTTATTTATGTGCATTAACATAGAAACATATATTATGTATTGTATACACTTATGTATGTTATGTACTATATTTGCATCTATCGTGTTTGGAGGACAAAATGACAAATATACTTTTTTGATTTCTATCTTATTATTTAGGGCCTATCATCGAAGGTATCATTAATATTGTTAGCCTTTATTTTCGGAAGCATTTCAATAGCAAGCTATATATATTTGATAAGGCGATGTATACGGTCAGGGACGTACACAGCCTTTGACGGAAGTTTGCCAAACTCTCTTTGACAGTATCCACTGCTATACGGCCTATTTAGCATACTATCATGTACAAAGCCTACTTATCATACACCTTTGTGCCGATCACTTTTTTATAGCTCAGTTCATCTGCTGTCTGTTATTTTTATATAGTAATAGCTTTGTATGTCGATTATTGCAGTAAAAAGTAGCCTATGTGTTCTTCTGATGTATAAGCTATATTATTGTTAAGTTTCATCCGAATTCGTTCAGTAGATTTTGCGTGAAAGAGTAACAAACATAAATACTCACCAACTTTCGCGCTTATAATATTAGTAAGGACTAGCTTTCACCGGCGGGTCTGCCGGTTCTTGCGGTGAAAAGTAGCTTATGTCCTTTTTCAGGTTTTGGACTATGTGGGTACAGAATTTCATTCGAATGTGTGCAGTGGTTTATGAGTTTATCGCGACTAGACAAACAGATAGATGCGGCAGATATTGCATGCATATTTTAGGAGAGAATAAGGGAAGGGAATTCCGGCTGGGTCATTAGTCTATTAAAGTAACTTTTAATTCAACATACACCCATATTGCCAGAATGTTAGACAGAAGTATATGTATTTAAACATATAATATTATATTTACGCATTAAATACATACCATAAAAACAATCCTTAAAATCGTTTTGTATATCATTTCAGAATGCGAGCACAGTCGGTTCAGAACTTGTTGAGTTTTTAAGGGTACACAAACCAAGTTTTCATTTTTATTAATTTCTATGTTTTTATTGCAATATTTTCATTCTCCACCACCACTTCTCCACATGATGCCGAATGAATAAGTTGAAATAACCAAGTCAGTCATTGTATCAAGCAACTCATTGAATAAATAGAAATGTAATACAAAGGAATGTACAAAATTCCTCAAATCGTATACTACTCCTCATATAATAACAAACGCACAAAAAATATTCTCTGAAATCATGCACTCTCCAAATCTTATAGAATATACATACATCAATACCGAAAAAGTTTGTCTTATAGGACTCCAAGTATTAATAAATATATGATTTTAAAATCAAAACAATATTTTTTTGAAAAAGATCTTGTAGGTATACAATTTCTTATTAGACACTTCAAGTTAGTAAAGATACTTCAATTCTACAAAGGAAAAGTTATGACAATTAAAATGAAAACTTAAATTATTTTTGTTTTAAAACTGTCTGGAATCAAGCAAAATATAAAGAAGATATTTATAGTCGTCACAAAATAAGAAGCCCGGTTTGACATTTGTCATCGTGGCGTAACTAATAATTCGTGTTTTTGAGTGCAATTTTTCGATATCAAGTTAAACTTGATGCTTATTTATGATACGCGTTGTGATAGTGTATGGGTAACATAGTAATTAAATAGATTTTTCAATTTCTTACATGCGACATGTCAAATGACAAATGTCAAAACGGGCTTCTTATTTTGTGACGACTATAGTAACATTGAAAGAGGTTATTTTTTAAAATTTAACATGCTAACTTTGTTTCTTGGCAACACTTTAAATAGTTTTGTTTAAAGCAAATGTAATTAATGTCAACGACTCAGAAGTACAAAAAAAACAATTCTGAATTTGTAGGTGACAGTTTTAATTACTAATTGGTATAACTACAAATAATCCTACAGTCAAAGTTAACACGATTACTTTATTTCTTTTACATACTAAAAATTATTTAAGATTTTTCAGCTACCTACCTGATATATGCTCTTTAATATTATTAGTGCCACATTAATATTTTGATTGCCATAAATTCTCTATTTGAGACTGCAAAGATATACATAACAAAGTCCTAAAGGTTTTTTTAATCTATTATAAACCTCAATCAATAGCATAGACACGTTAACTTTTGCAACCTCATCTAAACACCAGGCTTTTGTCTTCCCTTCGTAAATATATCAACAAACCAGACCCTACACTTGACAAGTTTTACGGTGCTCCGAAGCTGACAAGTCATGTTTATTACTTTAATCTTATCGCCTTATACCTCTTATAACCCGTCGCAACTTTGGAGTTTGCGCATTAGGTCATATTCTAACTAATCATAATAATTCATGAACAAAAACAGGTCTACAGGACAGTGTTTGAGAGATATATTCTGGGGCAAGATATAAACTTTGTGGTTGAATAACGCTGTCTCTTTTGTTGCGTAACTTAATTAAGTTGGAAGCTATTTATTTATGCAATAAGTACAGTCATTCTCGGCGTTTATGTGTTGCGAAGTTTAAGAGTTGAAGGTTAGTGATTGAAAATTTTATTTTAATGTGGAAAAATGTGTGTATTATTCTGAACAGTCGTGAGAATTGAAGCTGGCTTTTATATGAAATCAGTTTGGTGTATACATTTATTAATTTTCTATATTCTATTTTTTAATATATTTATTTTAAGTTTGTTTTTTATAAACGATGCTTGGTTTTCTATCAATAAAAATTTATAAAATTCGGTCTATCAGTTAGCGAACTTTAAGTTATAAATAAACATATATATTTTTTTTATAAGAAATAACGTTATAATAATATTAACAATGGATGGAACGGACTTTGTTCGTTTAATAAGGATTAGTTTAGTGACCCACTATGGTGGCCTAGTGAGGAGTTTCTGTATCATCATATATAATTCTGTCTCCGTGGTCGTATTCACCGATGAAATACACCTGCAAGGATACTATCATTTTAATTTGGTCTTCTATTCAAGGGTAGTTAAGCAAGCCCATTTGTGCTGCAATACCTTGGGTATGTATTTAATAATGTATGGTATAGGTCAATAGTAGAACTCAATCATAAAGTTATACAACATAGTAGTACCGCTAATCACTACATAAAGAAAACACGATGAGCTAACTTTGAAAGATGAACAGTTATGATAACAATAAAAATCCTAAATTCTCTGTGAAAAATGTTGTGAAGAATGAATGCCTCATCAATGCCGAACACGACAGAACACAATAACCTTCATCAAAGGTAGAAAAGAAAAACTAAATGAATCTACAGTCACTGTTGTTGAAAAATCTTCCTTTATTAATGAAAATGTTTTCATTTACTACGAAGCTATTTATTTATGCAATAAGTACAGTCATTCTCGGCGTTTATGTGTTGCGAAGTTTAAGAGTTGAAGGTTAGTGATTGAAAATTTTATTTTAATGTGGAAAAATGTGTGGATTATTCTGAGCAGCCGTGAGAATTGAAGCGTGCTTTTATATGTAGTAGTAGTAAGCAGTTTGGTGTATACATTTATTAATTTGCTATATTCCATTTTATATCCATTCCGTATTAAGTTTGTTCTTTATAACGGATGGTTAGTTTTCTATCATTAAAATTTTATAAAATTCGGTCTATCAGTTAGCGAGCTTTAAGTTATAATAAACATGTATTTATTGATTGAAAATTTTATTTTATTCAAAATGTGTGGATTATTCTAAACAGTCGTGAGAATTGAGATTGAAAATTTTATTTTATTCAAAATGTGTGGATTATTCTAAACAGTCGTGAGAATTGAAGCGGGCTTTTATATGAAAGCAGTTTGGTGTATACATTTATTAATATTCTATATTCCATTTTTTATTATAAATATTTTAAGTTTGTTTTTTATAACCGATGCTTGGTTTTCTATCAATAAAATTTTATAAAATTCGGTCTATCAGTTAGCGAGCTTTAAGTTATAAATAAACATATATTATTTTTTTATAACAAATAACGTTATAATAATATTAACAATGGATGGAACGGACTTTGTATAGTTAGGATTAGTTTAGTGACCCACTATGGTGGCCTAGTGAGGAGTTTCTGTATCATCATTTATCATTCTGTCTCCGTGTTCGTATTCACCCATGAAATACACCTGCAAGAATACTGTCATTTTAATTTGGTCTTCTATGCAAGGGTATTACCGCCTCAGTTAAGCCAGCTCATTCGTGCTGCAACACCTTGGGTATGTATATAATAATGTATGGTATAGCTCAATAGTAGAATTCAATCATAGAGTTATACAACGTAGTAGTACCGCTTATCACTACATAAAGAAAACACGATGAGCTAACTTTGAAAGATGAACAGTAATGATAACAATAAAAATCCTAAATTCTCTGTGAAAAATGTTATGAAGAATGAATGCCTCATCAATGCCGACAGTTCGCCGAACACGACAGAACACAATAACCTTCATCAAAGGTAAAAAAGAAAAACTAAATGAATCTACAGTCACTGTTGTTGAACAATCTTCCTTTATAAATGAAAATGTTTTCATTTTTGTCCTTTAAACGTTTGTAACATAAAACATCCAAAAATGTGATATAAAATTATTATTATTCGGTTTTTAAAAAACAAAAATTTGCTCTGTGGACTAACTAATAGACTCGGATGGATGAAAGTTGCCCAAGATTGAGATAGTCAAAGTTTTTTATGGCAATAGATTGATATGAGTCAAAACCGCTAAAGTCGAAATGAGGTTTTGCATAAGGTAGTTGGCAAGCTTAAAAGAAATTAACTGAAGAACTATATTTTATATTTTAACTTTAGAACGGCTGAACCGTTCTGACACGATTTTCACTTACATAAAGCTGATGACATAAGGAGTAACTTAATCAAAATAACCGTGCTTAATACTTCGGTACCCACCTAGCATAAAATAAAACTGCCTTGGTGATAATATTGTCATTACAATGTGCCCTTTTCAATGTCCTAGTAAATTAGGGACAAAATAAAATACCTACTTACGTAAAAGCTTGCGTATTGAAAAGTTGCCGCTTTTGACAAAAGTTTACAGTGTCTTTTGAAAGCGACTGTCCGCTTTAATAGTATTTTCATCATACTGAAACTTGTTATATAAAGATTTTAAATCTGTTTTCTGCTCCGCGAAGTATGAACATAAAGCAAAGTCCGAAAACGTTTCACGAACTCGCTGGAGTTTATATGTCGTCATGAACAGTGAAATATAAAATTTTATATGGTCGAAATAGCAGTTCTGTCTGTCGTTCTGTGAGAGAAGAACGTAATATTGCTCAACCTCTTTAACCGTGAGTAAAGATCCCCGAGGCCTCTATTTGGCGTTTAAGCGCTTTCGCGACTGTTGAGTTTTATTTTCTGTATATTTTACTCGCTCATTGAGTATTGTGACTGTTTTTAGTTGCTCAATATTTTTTAATATAAATTACTATTTTTACATTTAAAATATCTAAGAACCAACTGCTCAAAGGCAAAATTAACTCTAATAAAAAAAGAATATTATACTGTATGTACTATTATACTACTATGTCGTATTTCGTTGGTGAGTGTGAGAACGTAGGCCCAATCAATATCAACTACCCATAATGTCACACTGCTGATTTTGGGTCTTCTCTCAGGAGAGCGTTACGGCCATACGTCCCGACGTTGGCCATGTACGGGTTGTTGGCCTCCAACTAACCTTCACGACTGTTATCTTGTGATAACAAACGGGACCGACTGCTTAACCTGACCTCTGATTCACGGAAACGCTCATCACATCATTCCATAAACGATCTAGGTACTGACTTTGAGATTTCATAATGAACACATTTGCCCGCTTATACTTATTGTATAAATAACTATCCACAGTAATACCTATTTTGTATTTCCATCTTCTTTAAGCCCTCTAGTTCTCAGTCACCCGAACCCTGGTTATCCTATAAAACATTTTTCTTCTCGCAGCCGAAAGGTAATAAACCACAAATTTATCGCCACCCACAGACGCACAAAGGTACAAAATGTACTGAAAACACAATACAAGATATACGATGGGACAAATACCTACTGGATCGTGTTAACTGCCGTACGTGAAATATTTCCAACGTATTTCTTCAAATATATTACCTTCACAGGGACAGAATGAGCCCACTCTAACATATGAGAGTGAAAGAGCATCTACGCTAAATGATTTAAGCATAATGCAAAAGACGGTCTCGTCTCTCAAAACATTTCGTTCATATTTCCTCCATCGTTCTGTGTAATACATTTTAATTAGAAATCAGGATAGCTCGCTTTGCCTTAACAGCAAAGAGTACATCTCTTGCATTTCACAGTAGAAACTTAACCATTTTATATTTACAATAGTTATGCTACGTAATGTACAACATTGCATTTTCTAGCACGAATATTAAACATTATGTAAACTATTACTTTAGTAATACAATTTCTTGGATGTATTTAGGTAAGTACCAAAACAGTGACATAATTACAGCTTGAAACGTTTGAACCAAATACAAGCGTGTAAAAAACCAGATAATTTCGGAATCAGAATATTGATAGGCATACATTTCAATTGCTGGATATAGATAAATATCTAATATAATAGATAGAATATACCCAGATAGATCTAGAATGATCTCATATATCACACGATGATTTTTAAAGGGTTAGGATTGAATCCGTGATCTGACTCAACAGCTTTATTTTTAATTTAAAAACTTTATTTGAAACGTATACTTATAAAGAACTTAAAAAGAAATAAAAACAGAACATTTTTACATGAACCAAGAAGTACATAAAAAAGTAATATACATAATTGATACGACTATTCATATGAATGGGATATAATCTAAGCGTATTGCTGTATTTCATCAATTACGATGACACTCAGATTAGATTAGATTTAAACTATCAACAACTTCGCGTACCTTAACACTGAACTAATGTCTTATTTTAGAAATAAGAGTTAATCTACTATTTAATCAAATGGTCAACCAAAAATACAAACTGTATATAGATGGACACAATATTTAAGTACCTAATAAAATCTAAAAACGTCAACACAAATTTTATTCGCGTTAAATAATATTTCTTTAACAAATTACTAAACTAAAAACGGAATAAAATACAACATAAAAAGAGAACAAGGCCTTAGCCTCTCTTAATAAGCAAGCTCCTGTATCAAATAGCCATCTTTCTCAGAAACCTTATTTCTCTCGCGTTTACGTGCATGAAAAGATTCGCTCGCCTTTGTAAGGTTCGCTTTGAAAAGAAATAAGGGCTAATTATTGCGAAGCCATACCTTATCCATTATTAATGTCAGATTTTACTAGGTATAGTAAGTAATGATGCTATCTACATATAAACGAATATCTAGTTAAACTTCGAATAAACTTTTGTCAAGTTCGCAATGTGTACTAATTTTGTTAAGACAGATTCTTTGAAAAGATAATAAGTAGTTATATTTTATATAGGGATAATTAACTACATTAACATACAAGTTAGAAGGAAAACAAATTAGAAAGAACATGTTAACTTTATCACTCACCTATTTTACTTCAAAATCTTGTTAATTTGAAGAGTATTTTTATATTTCTGTTCTTGCCCGAGACTTATAATTTTATTATGTGGCAAGCACTATAACTTATTCTATACATATGTCTCATATTTCGTACGTTTTTAATAACGTATCAGTAATCAGATCAGAACGTATTTTTGACACTATCTTTATCGTCTCGGCCCAACGAAAATTACTATTGGGAAGCCTTACAACTGAAACTTGTCTGAAAAAACACAGACGTTGCTAATTTCATCCGTGTGGTGACGGATTGAGAATACAGAGTGTCACCACCCCTATTCATCCCGCGGGTGTCGTAAAAGGTGTCTAAGGTATAAACTACGCAACACAACATCAATGCAAAGAGAAGGAAAACTTGAAACCAACCCTATACCAACCCGTCTGGCCAGCGTGGTATAGTAGGCCAAAGCCTCCTTTCTAAGTAGAGGCCTATGTCCAGCAGTGGACTGTTAAAGGCTGTTGATGATGATAATGATGTTCCTAATATGACTACAATATGTAACTACAGACTCAAATATGTAACTGTTTGAACTTTAGCATATAATATTGTAAACATTACTATTTTTTATAAATGATAAATGATATTTATTTCTGTAAGTAAATCTTTTCAGACATTTTTACAAGTCGGACTTTTAGTGTTGTATAAATTTTTGAATTATTATTATCCTCACTGTTTGTCTCTCTGTCGCCTTTTTACGCCAAAACTACTGAAACGATTTAATTGAAACTTAGTACACAAATATTCTAGATCCCGTTAAAAGACATCTTTTGCCGCGATTACCGTTAAACGAACGGGTGAAGACGCAGGCGCAATTTAGCTATGAGTATATTAATAACGGTGAATGCTTAGTTTAAAGCCAAAGTACTATTTTTTTATATTTTGTTGTGGTTTTCAAATACTTCACGTGTAGCTAGACTTATATTAGCCATTAACTAAAAGAGAGATTTCAAAATTCAAATTGTTCACATTAGAGCATTTGCGCAGCTGTGTAAATATCAGCATCGTTACATTGTCCTCACATTTAATTGTTTTCTTAATAAATTGCCTAAACAATGTAACCAAAAATTGTAAAAACTATGTTGGGAAAGAGTGTCCATGAAGTATTTGTCTGTTATTCTCCGATCTACGAATTGGAACAGACAATTATCTTCACGACTGACTACTAACTCACTACTTGACGTTTCAAAAGTACCGTTGTATTGCTTTATTTGAAATAAAAATGCTTTGATTTGATTTGGTTTCAGAATGATATCTATCTTATTAAGAATAAATCGTAAAAAGCATTACACAACACGCCGAAAACCTAGAAAAAGAAGAAACATCTACCTTATGTGAATCAGAGTCTATTTATATTGAAGTAGGGTTCTAACTATTGAACAGTATTACCAACAAGAAAAAGGATTATTTAAGTTCATAAAAGATAGGTACTTCGTGGGCTCAATACAGCCTTTGAAACATAAAGGGTGCTTGTGAAGTATTCATATTGAAGAACCTCGTTCGGGGTATATTTTACCCGTATACTTAAATGTTGTAGTACTACAGGGGATGATAAAACTATTAGAAGGGAATGTTTTTGAGTAAATTTGGTGTATCAAAGTGATGTATGTTATTTTTATGGGCTTTTTACTGGGTTTTAGAATATTGTACTAGATGCAACGTTATTAATTTAATTTAGGCTTTTAGTAACCACATGTGGCGTTTAAATTGTACTTATATTGAGATTTATTTTATTAGTTTAGTTGAACATGCTAATCTCGGGAAGTCCTGGTCTGATTTGAAAAAATCTTGCAGTGTTAGATAGAGGAAGAATCCTCAAGCTAGGATGTAAAAGAGAATTCATAAATAAATGATAAAAGAGTTGAGAACTTTCATTTCATTACTTTGGCATATGAAGGAAATATTGGGTAATTCAATAATATCACCCGAAGTTATTCAGCACAGAAAAAAACAAGGTAAAGTTGTGGACAAAAGCTAGTTTATATAAAGAAAAAACAAGAGGTATACAGTCATCCATCCATCGAGTTCTGATCATAAAATCTGGATATCGCGGTACTTGACCTATAAAGATGAAATTTGGTAGGATAGTTGGACTTTGCGACAAGCCTGGATTTAGGTCTCAGAAGTCTCGCGAGCTAGATGAAAGTTCTGTGTCTTTTCGTACTAGAGACCTGAAATTTATCTGGGAGCTAGTTTATATGTAGGACATGTGAGCTAAGAATAGATTTTGAGATTAATATTCAGGTGGTATTAATATTAACATTGCGAAAGTTAGACTTTTTGTTTATAAGTTTGAATGTTGGTTTAATTTAAAGAATAGGTATTCAACTTGTTTAACCTGAATATAAGTTTTTCCATAGAAAGACTGGCATCGGACCCGTTACCTTGAGGGCGAACTTTAAAGTATTTTTCAAACCACTGATTCCCACTGACACATCGCTGAACTTTAATTTTTCGAGGTATTATTAAGAGTGACTTATGAAATAAAAACCTGACAACAATTAGTTCTGACCTGGGTATGGAGCCCGAGACTTCCAAATCGGCAGTTACATACATACGCTAAGGTCTAGACCAACAAAGCATTTCAACGCTCAACGCTTCAATCAAATTGTCAAAAAGTTAATGATAAACGAAGAATTCTAAAAGTATTACTTAATTTTGATAATCAAAACCCTTTCTGACATTTGCATACGTAAGAATATTATCATTTTCTCAACGCTTTGCAGTTGGTCAGTAAGATATTTCAAATAAATCTTGTACTGAACTAGTGCGACCTTAAGGAAGCACTCATAGCCAAGGCTTTAGGTGATTGGAAACAATCGCCGAGGGTAAGCAATGATGGCCTTGACCCTCTAATGAGAGGAGACCCGTGCCCAGAAGTGGGACATAGACTATAGATAGGAGTAGCAATTACCTTGTACCCTTGCAAAGTTCTATAAATACAATCATCATCAACAGCCTTTAACAGTCCACTGCTGGACATAGGCCTCTCCTTGAAAAGGAGGTATTGGCCTACTATACCACGCTGGCCAGACGGGTTGGTTTCAAGTTTTCCTTCTGTTTTTACAATAGTAGTAGTAAAATGTTATATATAATACATAACTACACTGTCTTTTTACCTTACTTTAGTGTTTTCTAAATACTAAAATCATCTGTTAAACAGAGCGTGCTTGGCAAACAAACAGTCACTATAACACTCTGTATTTTCAAGGGTAACTTACTTAGTGAAAGATATTAAATAACTGGGGCTACTTTGCCTTATTGAATATTCATAATTGATTTTACCGATCATGAATATTCAGCGCAGTAAATGGTTGATTTAACCAAATGGTTAATGATACCACAAACACTCGAAGATAAACTTTAATGGTCGGTTATTTATTCAATCGCCTTCAGCATGATGCATTTGTATTAATTCACACAATTTTTCTTTGGGAACCATTATTTTGCATGTTAATTAAATAGTTTCTTTTGGACCTATTATTTTGCATATATCTTATATGTAATTCTTTTGTTATGTTGTTTCTCAGCATGAACTCCGAAACAATCTAACCAAATTTAACTTTAACTGCCTAAGATACTTGTAGGATGGTTAGCGCTTAGATCAATAGAAATTGAGTATCATTGAAAAGAGATGCAAATTAAGTTGCGTGGGTCAATTTTCTTAGTTGTCCTCTTAGTTTAAGTGGTGCGTGCGATACAACTAGTAACATATAGATGCGTTCGCACTTCCTTTCTAAGAACTTCCTTGCTAAAGGCATGAACTTTCTTTACCAAGAAATAATTTAGTTAATTAAAATTAGCAAGCTGAAGTGACAGTGGGCTGCTGATATTAGACGAACATCCGATAACCGTTGGGGTAAACGTGTTCTTGAGATTAGACAGCGTCTCAGCAAACGTAGAGTAGGACGTCCACAGGCCAGGTTTAGTGATGAATTGCATAAGACGGCTGACAGGAGCTAGACGCCAGAGGCCAATGATCGAACTGAGCAACGTGCAATTGGAGAGGCCGTTATAGAGAAGTGACTACCAAAGTGACTTTACTCTGCCTTAGGGAAAGCATGAGTGGATTCCAGGAGTAGGGGCCACTATCCTCATTGTGAGTTTATACAATACAGTATGATGACCCACACCATGGCGGCTTAGTGAGATGTTTCTGCATCATTCCCTCGGCCTCCGGAGACCGGTATGCAGAATGATTGGACTCTTCGCCAAATATGTTACAGTGAATAAACTTCGTCCACAATAAGTTACACCGTCCTCACTCACTCATTAATTAACTTCATGCGGTAAGGTCTATGTTGACCACAACTCAGTCACAGAATTAACCACAAACAATTTGTATCCGCCAACACTAACACAATCCAGAGATAAGATGTACAAATTGTCTCACAACTCTGAGAACCCCTTGACAAACTACTCAAGTTGGAAGCTAAGTTAATGCATTTCAAGTCTGACTATTGTTATCCCTACTAATATTATAAATGCGAAAGTAACTGTCTGTCTGTTACGTTTTCACGACTAAATCGCTCAACCAATTTTAATGAATTTTGGTATAGAGATAGAATGAACCTTAGGAAAGGACATAGGATACACCACGATAACCGACATACACGCGGGCGGAGCCGCGAGCAAAAACTAGTATCAAAATAAAATATATAAAAATGTATTTCGGACATCTAACACACAACGTCATCTAGTCCCAAACTAAGCAGAGCTTGTATTATGGCTTCTAAACAACTGATATTAATACATAAACATACTTTTGTTGTAAATGCATACATATGATATTATACAAAACATACACATATTATTAATGTGTAAAGACACAAAAAAAAAAAAAAAAAAAAAAAAAAAAAAAAAAAAAAAAAAAAAAGGGTGATATGAGTGTTCGTTTTACGTTGTGTATGTAAGTTTTCTACAGTACTGCAAACATTTCTTATAAACGTGTTTTGGTGTAACAGCTGTTTCGTAATATCTCATAGTCTAAGAAGATATTCTATGTAGACTAAGAAGATAGTCTTAGAACTATAAGAGCTGTATAGAATAAAAAACTATCATCATCATCATCAACAGCCTTTAACAGTCCATTGCTGGACATAGGCGTCTCCTTAGAAAGGAGGATTTGGCCTACTATACCACGCTGGCCAGACGGGTTGGTATAGGGTTGGTTTCAAGTTTTTCTTCTCTTTGCATTGATGTTGTCTTGCGTAGTTTATCCCTTAGTCGCTTTTAACGACACCCGCGGTATAAAAAAACTATAATTATTTTGAAAACTTAAAATTTTTAATCCATTTGAATCTAACCATTACTGCTAAAGATGGGATGATGAAAATAGCAAAAAAAAAATGCACAAAATTCAATTCTAAAATTAAATATGATAATTTCAATACTCGACATTTATGTTACTAAAAATGTTTCAAATGTATGTCGTTCATAACTTAATTTTGAAAAGACGGAGTTGATCTTTTACAACCTTCATTTATCTTTAATGGTTTCAAAACATTTTGTACAGAAAATATAAAAATCTCAAAAATGGTACACGATACTTAATTGCTCTGAAATGTGCGAATGTTTGTGTTTTGGCTCCAATCTCGGTCAAAATAGAATCCTCGCTAATTGAAATTCTCATACCTCGAAACCTCGGACAGTGCCAAAGTACTCTTGTTCACTCGAAATATACATTGCCAAAGAGGAAATCTTGTAATTGAAGCCATTAGGGGATTTAGCCATTAAGTTTTCCTTTTTACAAATACCAACCATATTTTTTTACCAGACTCTTGATTCATGAATGCAATAAAAAAAGCAATTAGAAAATTTATTTTGATTCTTAAATATAAAGATTTTAAATATTTTTTTCTTATTTTATTTTTACAATTATTCTTGTCAAGGAAAAATATCAAAAAAATGGATTTTTAGGGTTCCGTTGCCAAATGGCAAAAAACGGAACCCTTATAGATTCGTCTTGTCTGTCTGTCTGTCTGTCCGTCCGTATGTCATAGCCACTTTTTCCGAAACTTTAAGAGCTATACTATTGAAACTTGGTCAGTAGGTGTATTCTACTAGTGTGTAGGTGTATGAACCGCATTAATATTTTTCCACAAAAATAGAAAAAAAGCAATAAATTTTGGGGGTCCCCATACTTAGAACTAAAACTCAAATTTTTTTTTCATCCAAACTATACGTGTGGGGTGAATGTGTCCCCCCCCCCCCCCGTAACGTCTAAAATAAGAAAATGATAAAACTAAAAAATATATATGATTTACATTATCATGCAAACTTCCAACGAAAATTGGTTTCAACGAGATCTAGTAAGTAGTTTATTTAATTACGTTTTAAATCATAAACCGCAATTTACATTTCTTTCAATCAAAACACTTTTATAAAAACATCGATGAAAGTTACAACGAACTACAAAAACTTTAAATGATGTTACTTGCTCCTACGGAACCCTTGATGGGCGAGTCCGACTCGCACTTGGCAGCTTTTTTATTTTCTATTCTACTTGATATGTAGTTGTTACCATATGTAAAATAAATTAATAATATAAATGGTAACACATTTTTTTATTACTTTTGTCTCATCAAAAACACAAGTGAGTTATATGTGAGCAATATGGTGTGACGATGTATAAACGATGTATACGGATTTAAAACTAGAACTAATGAAAATAAATCTTTTTACATTAAAATGCTAAGAATCGTATAAAATTCTAAGAAACGAATTCCTTTTCAAATATTTCTCGAATCTCATACACACCAGATAAAAATCAACACAAAATGTTGTTAAGCGATTTCATTTCACGCAGAACTGTTTGTATCTTGTATAGGCTCTTCAGTTCAAAGTAAATAGGGCTTATCGAGGAACGTTAGAGGTGAATCCCTATCGACCATTGAATCCGACGAGCTCCACAGAAACATACACTCAAATATGATACAATTTTTCAAATCGTTTAAGCTCTTTAGCTTCAATATATTTTGCTTTTTCTTTGTACTACTTTTCAATAATTCTACGTATCATTACTATCGATCGAATGGTATCACTCTTTTCTGTTTAATGCACAGTGATCAAAGCCAGTGTTTTATTTTCAGAGATACCCTGTATATATTTAACTTTACTGAATAGTTGTATTATGTACATAATTAGCTTTTGTCCGCGACTTCACCCGCGGGTATGCCATGTCAAATAATTAAATAGTCTATGTGTCATTCTGAAGTATGACCACAGGTCATCTTTACTGTAAATCATAACCTACTAATATTATAAACGCGAAAATTTTGTGAGTTTGTACGTATGTTTGTTGCTCATTCGTGCAAAAACTACCGAACGAATTGGATGAAACTTTACAGTAATATAGCTTATATATCAGAATAACACATTGGCTACTTTTTACAGCAATAATCGAGATACACGCACAGTTTCATATAAATCCGTTTATAGGTATTATTAAAAAAATAGGCCAAGTGCGTGTCAGGCCACGCAAAGAATAGGGTTCCGTAGTCACCCATAATGGTAGGTGGATTTAAAATCGAGTCCAATAGATCATAATTGTTGTTTACTTATTATTTCTATAATTTTGTACGAAGTTTTCCATGTGACTGACGTTAAGTTTTTTAAGAGCTTATCTAATGATACGCCACACGATGGGGTAGACGCGAGTAAAAAAAACATTCCCACTTTACGTGTAGGGGAGGTACGCCAAATAAAAATATTTTACGTAATTTATTGTAGCACTTTGTCGGCGTAATCACAACACATATTAATGCAAAGTTTCATCTTTCTAGCACCACCGATTTGGACAGTAGGCCGTCCTCGGCCTACTGTCGGATGAAAGGACGGACGAACACGACGAATCTATAAGGATTCCGAGTCATGAATTACGGAACCCTAAAAAGCATCTTACTAGGCTGCCATATCGCCTGTATTCGAAGTGAATGTGGTGGCCGGCCCTACTCTTGGTGACCATCAGGTGGATTAGAGCACCTTAGCAGGCTTTGAACAAATACAAACATACAAATATCTATCTACATGTATAAAACACCTTTTATACATGTAGATAGATATTTAATAAAGTTGCTTTTTGTATTATATTTCAATTCCATCGACAATAATTTATTAGTTTTCCATTGTGTTTAATATTTTGTTAAATGAATGAATTTAGAGTCTATTGTAGAATTCCCTAAAACAATTCGGGTACATAACAAATTCGATTTATTAGTCAAGTGTTTGTTTAAAAGGTAATGTCGGGTGTTTCTCTGAGTTTATAAGATTTACGAATTGTTCTCTGACAATTGATTGAGTCCTATTCATTAAGAGAATTCTTAGAAATCAAGTTAAAATAATGTTAATCTTTCAAAATTGAACACCGAAATTAAATAGAAGTGGAAATAGAGAGTTAGACACAATAGGCACTTTAATTTCGTCTTTTTATCTCTGATTTATTTGCATTAATATGAAAAAAATATTTTTAATATTGAAGTTTTTTCACTCCCTTTTTTTTTCGAGCGTTTTTTCCCAAACTAAGTTGGTATCTTCGACTTTTCACGATGAGCGACATCCCTCCGCCCTCCACAACCCAAGTTCTAATACCGAATGACTACAGTAAGACTATTATCAAACTGGTAAGAACTCCAGTTCCTCTTAACGGAGGTATGTCAATGTTCGTTATTAGGCTTTCTCGACTAACACTTAGCTTTTGTTGTATAGGGAGACTTATTTTCCATAAAAAAAAATTAGAAGGTTACAATACCTTCTATTTATGTAGTACTAGGCTAATAAGATCGTCAGAGAACCTAAAGCTGAAAATGCTTGACTTCCAACAAATTCCTCGACAACTCGTTCTCTGTCCAAGCAGTACTCTGACTGCATTTAAGAGGCTAGTTAGGGAGCATTACCTGGGAGACCTTTATGTACCTTAACCTACACTCTCTTTCCCTTTATAGTCAATTAAGTCACATTATGCCATTTATGCATGTAATTTAATACTCATCATCGTGTACTTATTTTAATAATCTATACAATGTATGACAATCATCTTAGGTGATACATTATACTAGATACTTTTATTATTCCCTCCTTATCTACAGTATATATACCAGACACTACCCCATACTTTCTTCTAATCTTGTTCTCTCCATCCTATGGTTGCTTTTAAGAGATTGCTACCGAGCGATAAGGCCGCCAATTGTACCTACACCTAATCATAAGATATTTTGTAATTACCTGGTATACAATAAAGATATTTTTAATTTAATTTAATTTAAATTAACCGCTAAGTCCCGCTATACAATAAAAACTATGGGTGGCACTGTTACCACTGCAACATGAGCCCCAAATCCTTGATTCGAAATATTCTAGATAATAAAACTCCCAGTATCACATCAATATCCTGCTTGAATATTATCGCTATGTCTTTCCTAAACACGAGTAAGAAACTTGCCAACTACAACTATAGCCGGTTCCAAAAATAACGGGTCAGTCACATAAACCCGAATATCTCCCGAACTACGTATGCCATCCTAATGAAACGAAGACTGTTCAATTGAGAATTTAATTATACAGATAAAAAATAAAATAAAACTTAGTTACACCCACAATATTAATCTTAAATTAAAAAAAAACTAAAGTAGTCATATTTTTCTTAAGATTACATTTTTTTTATGATTGTTTTTTTGCTGTTTTTCATCAGTGGAGGCTTCATCACGTGGAGGCAATACAAAGTATTAAATGAAGAAAGTGATGAAAAACAGCAAAAAAACAATCATAAAAAAAATGTAATCTTAAGAAAAATATGACTACTTTAGTTTTTTTTTAATTTAAGATTAATATTGTGGGTGTAACTAAGTTTTATTTTATTTTTTATCTGTATAATTAAATTCTCAATTGAACAGTCTTCGTTTCATTAGGATGGCATACGTAGTTCGGGAGATATTCGGGTTTATGTGACTGACCCGTTATTACTGACCCGTTATTTTTGGAACCGAGTGTAGATGTACATATGTAAAGTTAAGTAGATCTTAAGAACTTTGGTGCTTGCCTAACTTCCCAAGGAAGATTGTGGTTGTCTAAAACTGATAGCCGATACTAGGTATACAGATTCCGGATTATACAGTTTCAAACGAAGCTATGTAGTTGAGTTTGTATATAAACATATATAAGACTCATGAAGGAGAGATAAAACCTTGCTTTCGGCTCGAATCGGTTGGTTAATTACCGAAACTAATTATCATTTACTAGTCTTATAGAACATATTACTTTAAAACTTACAACTCAAAAATCAATGTACATATAATAATTCTAAATAATTGGTTCTTGTTATTGAAACAAAATAAGTCAAACTGCGACAAAACGCCAAAACCACGAAACATGAAACATTGCAAACATAATTCAAAGTTGCCCGCGAAAACGTCTAGATTTATTACATATGGCAACTCTACGAAGCCGACAATTTGAACCGCAAAGGGATCGTTGCCGTCTAGTTAGTAATTCGGTAGTTTTCAATAAACCACGCCACTGTTCAATAAATGTTTAATAGATTACAAAACCCTTTCATTAAAATGATCGTTATACCAAAGTTTTGAAGTTTCCAAACTATAATTTCTGATACTTAGGACCACCATCCATTAGGGAGTGTCAAACCATGATGCCCAGATTTAAGAGCTTGAATTTATAATCAATTATTATTATCTGTCACCTGCGATTTACGAAATTTAGAGCAACGATAGACAGTCCCTCCACAGTTGAAATAACTTTTTTTTGTATGCAACACCCTTAACCCCATTTTCCTGATATCTATGAACATTATTTGGTTAAAGGGCGAACTTTGCAACAGAAAATCCTATAAAATCTAGATTAAACTACTGTGTGAGATGTCAGCTGTTGTATTTAATATTAATTGTACTATTGTTTTTATCGTAATATCATTCTTACAACTCTTTCGTTTCTTTAGTTCTCAGGAAGTAATTATTAAATTGTAATATTCAAATCAAAATCAAGAATGCTAGGAAAAAATATAGTGGATGACTTCTGCCTCGTGACAAGAACATTTTTGACATTAAGTCAAAAACAAAACAATATTATAAAATGTCCGTTATATTTATTTATTTATTACTCTTGACTTGAAATGAATGTGATTAGTTCCATATAATATTTATCAGCATGTGTTTCCTGTGAAGAGCTCGCATCTGAACTGTTAATATTGTTTCCAACATAGTTCGTGAGATCGGGCGTCAGTTAATGACATTATGTTCTGAACACAATACTTGGAAGTGTAAACTGAAGTTTTGATAGCGCGAGTTAGGATAGTTTTGTTATGAACGTGCTCTTCACTTTATACCTACATATCTAATAAAATAAAAGTAAAATTCGATTTATAGTTATAACTTGAATTTTACCTGCTTTTGAAAAATACCTTGGTATCTCATCTCATTTTCTTCCATGTTGAAAATTTCAAAGGTGTAATGGAGTGTCTCACTCAATACTCTGGCAACATTCCAAGAGACACCGATAGCAGGCTATGACAGCTATTTTAAAATGATATTAAAAGAGTTGTCGCATGTGTTTTAAACAATTTTAAGTTATAATACATTACATGAGGTGTAAACTGATTCTAATAAAGAAACATTTCTGGCATCTATTTTGTCAAGGAAATGAAAAATAGTATTTTAATATTTCATGGCTCAACCGGCCTTAAATTTTATTTTATTAATATAAATCAAGTTAGTGATAGTTGTATTTAAAATTGTATTGTAAAGTAATTTATTATTAGTTAAATTAAATATAACATATATTTTTTTTATTAACATAAATATAGCATAAATTTAGTTTTGATATGTCTGTGTGGTGACGGATTCAGAATACAGAGTGTCACCACCCCTATTCATCCCGCGGGTGTCGTAAAAGGCGACTAAGGGATAAACTACGCAAGACAACATCAATGCAAAGAGAAGGAAAACTTGAAACCAACCCTTTTTTTTTTTTTTTTTTTTTTTTTTTTTTTTTTTTTTTTTTTAGTGTGTGAAAAATCATCATGGACCGTCACCCCACCGGGGGTTACGGCGGGGTGGTGTGTCGGACTTGAACCGACTAAAAAACACACAGTGTGCCCTCTCCGCGCTTCTCCGTTTAGGAGTAGGAGAAGTCCAGGGTGGGATCTCCTTCTGAACTTCTCCAGCGCCTGCCCGCTCCTGATGCGGGCACCGTCTCTGTACGACGACCCTCTCTTAGGCGGCGTCCGGCACACACCGACGCCGCCCCCTCGCGGCTGGCCACATAGTGCGGGTGGAGGGAAAACCCGTCCCGTCCACCCGCGGCCACACTCAAGGCGGCATGAGGCGCAGATGTTCGCGCCTCCGCCGCCCGAGTCGCCGGCGGCGAATCTGGTCCGATTGGATGTCGTCCTCACGGGCCTTCTCCGCCGCCTCCTTCTGCGTGATTACGTCCTCGCAGAAGGTTGCGACCGCGGTGAATGCGCTCTCGCTGCCGACCATGGAATGAACGACGGCCGGCAGTGAGAGATCCCCTCCGATGACTGCAGTGAGGACCCGGCGCTGCGTCTCCCATGCGGGGCAGACCGCCAGCGTGTGATGAGCCGAATCCTCACTGCAGTCGCAGTGGTGGCAGGCGGGACTCAATTCCCTCCTGGCGACAGAGTGCAGGTACTTTCCGAAGCAACCATGCCCGGAAAGAACCTGCGTCAGTCGGAAGGTAAGGGTCCCGTGCTGCCGCGCTGCCCATTCGCCGATGACCGGCTGAAGCGCCTCTACGGTGGCGAAGCCAGCACGTGGAGTCTCCAGCCGGACCGACCAGCGATCCATCGTGGCTCGGTGAGCGGCTTCGCGCCACTCGCGCACGTCCTCGGGCGGAGGTCCAACTCCACCACTCTCCGCCCGGTAGTTAGCCACTCGCCGATAAACGTCGGCGAGCACTTCCGCCTCCAAATCCCACGGGGGTGTTCCGGCCAGGGCGCACGCCGCCTCCGTCGATACGGTGCGGTAACCCCGTATGGCTCTGACCGCCAGAGTTCTCTGCGGCCGCCTAAGGCGCGCCCTATTCTGCTCGGTCAGAGCCGCCGCCCACACCGGTGCACCATAGAGTGCCATAGACCGGACAACCCCCATGTACAGCTGCCTCGTGGCGACACTGGCTCCTCCCAGATTGGGCAAAAGACGCCCAAGGAAGGAGGCAGTGCCGATCAGCTTCGGAGCAAGCTGTTGGAAGTGCTCGTCGAAGAGCCACCTACCGTCTAGGACCAGACCCAGATACTTAAAGTGGGCCCGGACCGGTACGAGGACCGAGTTGACCTCGATGGAGGCGCCGGCGGGTGGACCACGACGGGGCCCATGGAAAAGTAGGGCTTCCGTCTTTTCTAGGGCCACCCGCAAACCCAGCGCCTCAATGCGCCCGACCACCAGGGAGACTCCTGTGGTGGCCAGGCGTGCCGCCTCTTCGAAGGTCGCCCCCCGGGCTGTCACAAGAGTGTCGTCGGCGTAGCAAATTACACCGACGCCGGGGGGGAGACGCCCTCGCAGGACCCAATCGTATCCCATGTTCCACAGGAGTGGTCCGAGGACAGACCCCTGTGGAACACCGCACGACATGGCCCGACGTCTCAAGACTCCTTCTCGGTCCTCGTACATGACAGTACGCTCCGTCAGATAGTCTGCCACTAGCCGCCTCAGGTACTGTGGCACTCCGTGGTACTGGAGTGCGGCCCTGATGCAGCTGAATGGCAGACTAACTTGAAACCAACCCTATATCAACCCGTCTGGACAGCGTGTTATAGTAGGCCAAAACCTCCTTTCTAAGGAGAGGGCTATGTTCAGCAATGGACTGTTGAAGGCTGTTGATGATGATGATTGATGAATTTATGTTATATTTAATGTAAAAATATTATTATTCTTTGTTATTTTGAATGTTAAAAATGTTTTCAAGGGATACCGAAATTGGTTGGAGAGCTCTACTCTCCGTAGATTTTACATATATTTGTTGAAATAACTTATGAAAATTCCTTTTTATAAAAAGAAAAAAATATATAAAAAGCAAAAAAAGCTAGATTTATAAGTTACAAAATAACCATATCAAAACTTGTCTGTACCTTAATCCTGAAGTTATAACAATCTTTTATTTTAATATACCTACATGTTTTAGCTTCATACAACTTTTATATACGTTATTTCATTGAAATAGTGTACATACCATTACATGTTACCCGTAACAAACAAAAGTAGCGTTCATTTTATTCGAGATTTAGATAGTTTTATCGTAAATGTGTTTTACAACAGTTGCAAACTTCGCTAATTAAATAATATTACACATTACCTGGCGGTCGAATTTACACTGCTTTGAAGGTTTTGTTTTATGAATTGCTTATAAACGGTACTCAGCTAATATTAAATATTACAAATTTCACCACCAACACCAACAATCCATAATATCTCACTGGTGAACTAAACTTTCCTCTCGGTAGATGATTAAGGCCATACGTCCGCAAGCTAACCCGTGTGCGGATTGAGAATTGGCAAGATAACGCTGTGTCTACATAATCTTATCGTTGGATTTTTTTAAGCCGTCCGAAGGCCTCCTACAAGACTCTTATGATAACAACCGATACCGACTGCCTAACATGACCCCCAAATCACGGAGAACATGGCATCATGCTACTATCGATGATTGTTTCTAATCACCTTAAGCAACTTGACTATGAGTGCCTTATGCTATAAATACTCCCAGTTTTTTTTTTAAATTAAGAGTTGTGAGGTCCCCCCTCTATTGGATATATCATATAATATATGGCATAATAATAATTTAATAATTATATATCATATAATTATTAATAAAGAGTCAGTATATTTCCAACATTTACACCATTCAACCGTACAGAGTTTCCTTGACATTAATTTGTCAAACAGATTTAATAAGATGGTGAGCATAATTAAAAGAATAAACTTAATTCAAAATTTACTTCGTACGTAATAAAGAATACCTGACAACAGATATACACAGCAATAGGTACATTCAAAGCATTTTACCTCTTCCTAATGTTGAAACGTGTGATTCCTGACCTAAATAGTTTAGGAAAAGCCTTAGTCTAACAAAATTTGAATTACAAAATACTTTAATTATTTACTGAGATAATGAAGAAGCCCTTCCTTTTGTATTTTATCAAAGGAGATTTTAAATAGAAAGGATTTTTAAAGGTGTCAGTCTTCAAAGCTTTTGTATGAAGCCGTTATTTGAGGAATATTAAAAACAATCTTAGCATTCCAAATTATATATTTGGAATACCTAGATTGATTTTTTTTTTGGGCGTAATAGTAATATTTTAACAATCGTTTCACTTTCAGACATACATATACATACGTTTAATATATGGCTTTCCTATCTTCTAAAACCAAAAAAAAAAAAATTCACGGTTGGCAGAATGGTTTAAGCGGTTATCACGGTGCTTTCTACTACACCAAGTGTAGGTTCAAATCCCACATATTACAACACTTCGTGTGATCCATAATTGATGTTCTGAGTCTGGGTGTTTTCTGTGTCTGTTTCATATATGATTGTAAAGTCCCCCGTCACACAGGCTGTTTAAACCTAACGCGGGAGTTGTCTTTTTAAAAGAAAAACGTAAACCACTAAGATACTCGTATAAAGGTGTGTGACAACATCAATAAAATGTTCTATCATTAAAAGTTACTTCACTAAAAAAGGGTAAACCTTTAAGAGTATTTTAAAGGTGATATTTATGAGTGAATACCATAAACAACGAGCATAATATATATATAATAATGACATGTATGTAACATTATGACGTTTAGCAACTTAGTTCTTAGACAATAAGTCTATAACTGTTTTACAATAATCAAGATATTTTTTTTTGTTTCTATGAACCTGTCAAAGTCGCTCCACAATGTATGATGGAAAACATAAGTGTAATCTAAGAGTAGTAGGACGTTATGGGTTGTTGATGAATGGTGATATTCATCAACAACCCACTTGGGTCTTCTCTGATGAGAGTGTTAAGGCCACCATACTCAATGTTAATTTAGATACTATAGCATAGTTTAATAGTGAAAGGCAACTATGGCAGCTTATTGAGATGATTCGGCATCATTGAAACGGACAGTCGGTGCCGGTTGTTATCATAACATAACATTCGTGAAGATTAGTTGGAGGCCTTTAAAACATCCAACAGCAAGATTACATAACCACAACGTGTCTATCCAGTTCCCAACCCGCACTCGGCTAGCATTGGGACATTATGGGTTGTTGATTTAATTTGAAATATACATAAATCAATTTATTATTAGAACAGAACCTTTTATATTTAAATAAAGATGAACAGGAAAAAAGACAACGGGAAAAACAGGTTTTAAATCAAAACTTCGACTCAATTGTTCTGTTACAAAACCTCCAAATTTTTTCAATCCAAATTCAACAACAGCGATTCCCGTGAAAATGCTTAACAAAACACAAAACATAAATCTGTGTCAATACCAATTAACTGTGGCCCACAGGCCGCTCGGACAAAAACACTGGATATAAATCAACAAACGTACATAATGTTGTTTGTTGGTAATACAGATGATTTTGCGGTATTGTGAGATCAATGCGAAAAGTTTTCGTACAATGAACGTTCGTAACCACAATCCTATAGACGGTTTTACATTATTACCGCAATGTATGTATGACACATAATTTGTATTTATGGGTTTTTAATACAAGGGGTTTTAATTCCAAAGGTATGATCATGATGACTAGATAAAATTATTTGTATGATGATTTTGCTTTAGGAATATACATCGTGTGTCACGGGCGGAGTTTAAAAGATGAATTTTGAAAAGGAAAAATTCTTACACTCGTCGTTATCACAAATCTTTAACCATTAACGCAGCGCAGGCAATGTAAGCACTCAAAAGAAATAATATTCCACCATTTTTCAAACATTTTTCATGAATACTACGCTTCTGTTGTTCGTAGTATGATGATATATAGCTTAAAGCCTTCCTCGATGAATGGGCTATCTAATATTGAAAGTTTTTATTCAAATCGGACCATTTCTTTCTGAGATCAGTAGATTCAAACAAACAACCAATCAAACAAACTGTTCATATTAGTATAGATAATGGTAAGAAATTAAGCTTGGAAGTTTGGCGGTGATTCACGCCCGTGCCTCGGAGAGCACGTAAAGCCGTCGGTCCCGATTGTCATGAACATCTATGGCAATCGTTATTAGGAAGCAAGTGCCCTCAAATATACTGACAACTAGTTCAATCTTCGGATTTCAGCCCTCATTAGGGTTGCGGAGGTCCGATGCCAGTACTCCGTGGAAAAACTGAAATTCAGGTAAAGCCGGTTGAACTAGTAGCCGACCCCAAAATAAAACTTGGGAATAAAATGCTCGGGAGAATAAATGGTAAGAAATTAATACTATGTACCTTAGATTGTTATTTTTATTTATAAATTATTATAATTTAAGCTGTATTGTGTGACACGTCAAGAGAGATTATTTCAACTTCATAAGTTTGTTGAAGGCTGGCGGAGGACTCAAGCCCAAGTCACTCATGTAGACAATCCGTAGGAGATATTGAGGTCATATTATCCAAACAACATTGTTTATTTATTCTATGTTTGTATGATAAACACACATTGCGAAATATGTACAATTACCATATTTTAACCATTATAATGTAACTAGCCGCCCGCACGCTGACATATAGTACTGATTTTTCGAGTTAATAGGTATATAGCATATATTATGTCTCTCACAAATAATGTAGCCTCTTTTTAAAAAAAATCGGCTCAGTAGATCCAGAGACTACCTCTTACAACGTCACAAAATCACAAACTTCACCTCTTTATATGTTAGTATAGATAAAGTTAGAATTTTTGAAAGGATCAATCACACTTTTTTCATTTTATTACTCCACTTTTAGGCCTCTCTTTAGCTAGTCAAATTTAGCCACGATATTCAAACGGATTGGTAAATAAATAAATTAAACAAATATTTTGAACGAATTACACACAATATGATCTAGTCCAAAATTCAGCAAAGATAAATACATAAACATGGTTTTTTTTTGTAAATAATACATATTAAACATAGAAAACACACAAACTCCGAAACAAATATTTGTAGATCGTACAAACATTTTTTCCGACCCGGGAACCAAAACCAAGACTTCTTGATCAGCAGCCGCATACGCAAACCACTAGACCAACAAGGCAGACCAAAAAAAAGTAAAGGGTTAATTTCAAATTTTCTTATCTTTGCAGTTATGTTTTCCTATAGCTATACGTATCTATAAATAAATTTACTTCAGTACTTCGTTACAAATTTTTAGTGATATGTTTTAAGTCTCATGCTTAAAGAGCCTGATTCACCAGTTCCAGATAACCTATCTACCTCATACCACATACTACTTGACAGTTAAGAGGTGTTGATATATTTATGTATCATGTCAGCGTACTGCCGTCAACTGTTGAGTGACGGCCTCCCACAAAGAGCGTCAATCTTTCCGAATTTGGTATGTATGTATGTCAGATACGCGTCCCGAGATGCCCCATTCTAAGGCTTGTAAAATCTAAATCTGTAATTATCTGCCCTTTAAAAACTTACATTGATCTATCAAAGACTATTGATAAATTTATTATTAAACTACAATCAATTATTAGTAGGTACATTAAGTACATGCATACGTAAGCTGTAGATTAATATAAAATTCATTTAGCCATTTAAATAGTTACCTATCCCATTCATGGTCGTGACGGATTAAGAATACAGAGTGTCTGCTACTAAATCTCGAATCTGCTACTAAAGGACTAGTCAAAAATACAATACCTATTTCTGCACGAATCTGCCGTTTTGACCGGGACGATACTACACTCGCAAAGAATATCATCCTTAAAATGACAGTATTCGTAGTGTTGTATTTAGTTAAAAAGATTGTGAGACTGGAGACCCAATAAAGGAGAAGCATCTCACTAGGTTCACCATACTGTATTGTGTGCACTCTCAATGAGGATTAGTGAACTCTTGGATTTTGCTTATGCATCAGGCTTATATAGAAAAACTTGGCACCGAATACCCTTCGCAGAACAGCTTTAAATGGAAAATATTTTTATTCAGACCATTTAGTTCCTTATTAATGATCTTAAATAAATTATCATACCATCTTGATTTTCGTATTTCCATTCCAACATAATCTCTGCCTTCAGAAAAACAACGAATACTAAGAGTCTCCCGAAAGTTGTGAGCGACATCACATCGATTCAGAGATAAGACAAAAGAAATTAAAACTTCAGTGTTTAATTTTCATTTATATCGCCGAAAAAAGATACAACTAATCGAGGAAAGCTTTCCTAACTACTCAAAAGGCGACAATAAGCAATTAGCTCGTCTACGTTCTTACTTTTAAGTCCCCAAATAACCTTATCACTTAACATTGAGGTAAACTTTGTCTAGTAAATGACTTTTACAAATGTTAAAGTCTAGACCAATCAAAACGTCGTGTATTTTAGGATGTACTTCTACTTTAAAATAAGAATATAATAAAGGGTTATTATTCTAACGCCCCTCAAGAAAGTTTGAATTTATTTCCAAAATCTATTCATTCCACAGGGGCCCATAAAATTATGCGTGTCAAACTGCTCCGATTTGGTATGCCAAATCGGAGCAGTTTGACACGCATAATTTTGATTTCCTTTATTCAGTTAAAAAAAATCATTAGACGATGAGCTAACCGTTTTATTTTTGCTTACAAATATATATAAAGGTATAATTAATCCATTTCTTGTAATCTTTACCAATATGCAGATCAAGACTAAATTTCCATGATGATACTATCAAGTGCAATGCAAATGTTACATACCTTTGAAATGCTTAACTTGTGTACACAGTTATTACCTAACTTCCATGATGTATAATATTATCAATGATTGGAATGTACCCATTGAATAGGTAATTAATACATACATACTGCCCACCTGTGACCACATTTAGTGCAACCGTGTAAACAAGTTAAGCAATGCAAAGGTATGTAAGCAGTTAAATCTTCGGAAAAATATTTTTTTTTGTAACTTTGATTCTACTATATACAGAATCAAACAAGTTACTTTAAGCTGCAATTCATTAGAATTTCTATGAATGATAAATTAAAGCTCTATTTTATACTATTCGAGCGATACAATAGAATCAGTTTCTCTATTCAAAATCTCGCCGAGTGTAAGACGCAAGATCAATAGCCCGTCGGCGAGGGTATTGACTACCGATTGAATGATCGACCACAATGGTCTAACGGGTTGAAATACTACCTCTGAACTGTTTACTGAGTAAAACCCTTCAGGCACTTTTCAATTCAGCTTCTAAACAGCAGTTATGAATGCTTGATTAAGTATGTAATTACCCTAACTTTCAACATCTTCACCGAATATTAGTACTTCTTTGCATAATCTTGTGTTTATCTGTAGGATATCAAAGGCGAAATGTCAGCCGTTTAAAAATGAGATATTATGAATATTAGTTTACAAAATAGGATTTTTATTGAACTTTAACACGAAAGATACAAATTTGAAAGAATAAAAGTAATTAAGAGGAAATCTTATAGAATTTCTCCTGGGTCTAGTTTGCCCATTCCCATTTTACATCGTCAACCTGATTTTTATCTGTTTTAAAAAAATGCTAAAATGATTTAATAATATAAGATAAAAGACAACCTTTTTAGGGTTCCGTAGCCAAATGGTAAAAAACGGAACCCTTATAGATTCGTCAAGTCTGTCTGTCTGTCTGTCTGTCTGTCCGTCCGTATGTCACAGCCAATTATTTCCGAAACTATAAGAGCTATACTGTTGAAATTTGGTCAGTCGATGTATTCTGTGAACCGCATTAAGATTTTTACAAGAATTTAGAAAAAAAAACAATACATTTTGGGGGTCCCCATACTTGGAACTGAAACTCAAAAAATTTTTCTTCATCAAACCTATACGTGTGGGGTATCTATGGATAGGTGTTCAAAAATGATGTTGAGGTTTCTGATATCATTTTTTTCTAAACTTAATAGTTTGCGCGAGAGACACTTCCAAAGTGGAAAAATGTGTGTCCCCCCCCCCTCTAACTTCTAAAATAAGAGAGTGATAAAACTAGAAAAAATATATGTTATACATTACCATGTAAACTACCAACGAAAATTATTTTGAATAAGATCTAGTGAGTAGTTTTTTTTTAATACGTCATAAATCGTTACACGCAATTTACCTTTCATCCAGTCAATACACTAGTATAAAAACATCGATTAAAGTTACAACGAACTACAAGAACTTTTATATGATGTTACTTGCTGATACGGAACCCTTCATGGGCGAGTCCGACTCGCACTTGGCTGCTTTTTTTTCGTTTCTAAAATCTTTCTAGTATCCTTTTACTGTCTCGGCCTTATCATGCAAAAAATATTGAATCAATGAACGAAGAACTTAAGACTTTTGCGGGTACGCTTAAAGTAATGAGATAGAATCAAACAAAGGAAAACCCTGATGGTATTACAAAGTAGTAGATGCGGCTACAATATCCACTTATTTTGGGATGAAGGGCTACTTAATAAACCCGTTGGACCTGCCCATCAGAGCATCAGCCCGGAGGTATTCGTGTGCATATTTTACTGAAGAAAAATGGAGACTCGCTGTACTACTGTGTATTCCCTTCAGTGCATGTTTCTACATTTTTATAATAGTAGATTAAATTGTAATAGTAAGAAAACAAAATGAGAAAATAGTTCTTTAGATATAATAGATAATAAAAAATATTTATCTCGGACTAATGACTTCTTTAATGAGTCGACTAATTATAACACTAGTTATATGTTATACCTAAACAGGATTTTTGAAGTGGACACGTAAATAGACGCTTTAAACAAGTTCTAGTCATTTTTGTTTTGTTGACTGGATATTCTTCCAAAAAATTCATTACTTCAAAAAGTTATAAATCCATACCACAAATTCAGAAAACTGCTTGAATGAGTGTAAAATTCAATTTCCCAAAAGCCGTTTAGATTATTATCGAGCAAGGATGAAAGAAAATCCTATTTTTCACTATCGCTACTTGACACACGACGGCACGATTTCACGTAGAAGTTACGGTACTACGGAGATTTGTGTAGAATGAAAAGGTAAGACGCAAACTGAGTTAGTCGGGGCGTCTTCGAATGTAACCTGTTGGCAAGTCAACACGGGGATGAATCCCCGCGAGACGATCCGTAGTACTCATGAATGTATTCATGGAGGCCGAGCCCCAGGGGCCCCTATTGCTTTTTAAGTCTTAATTAACTTTGTTCCAAAATGTGATTTTTCGTATATACCGTTTTTTAAAGTAGCATAAAAAGCTATGGATCATCATATTATTTTTACTTTGAATGAAACAAAAAAACAAGTAAAAATTGTCTAGTTTAACGTTAAATGTTGGTTAGCCGCTCTTAATAATGAATTTATAAGAATATATTCTCACCCTACTTCTAACTTTCCTGCCAAAACATAAAACAGGTGAAAAGAGATGTAAAAACATTTTCTCGAATAAAATCTCAAAGAAAGGAAGGTCTTAAAATGAAAGACCTCACGGACGGGCATCATAAAGTTTGCAACTCGTCTCCCGAGCCGCGGTAACCAAATCATTACCATCAAAGTAAATACGTACAGATTCACTCGTAAAAGCTGATTTATTTTGTTTTATGACCTCGTATACAGACCTACCTCGAGATATGAAAACTTATACATGTTACGCACCTAAATCAATTTTCAGAAACCTATTTGTTATGATATGACAAAACCGTTTCTGTAAGTTTTGAACTATTTCATACCCAACTTTCTGACTCGAAAGTTTTCACGTGAATACCGTTTACCTCGCCGACTTTGGAACTTTAATTCCTAACGGCTACCTTCTCGGTTACCTCCGTCAGCCGGCATCCCGGCAGCTCACGGGTATCACACACAACACCTCAGCTCTCACCATCACCAATCGATCCCCATAGGGGTAAACAAACGCGGGGGCGCGGCGGACGCCTGTTGCGTCGTGTCACGAGGCGAAACACTCACCGGGCAGCAAAGCCAGCAGCGCCAAGGCCGCCAACATAGGGGCCATAGCGGCGAGGCGCGGGCATACCACACCCGCGCTCGTTGCGCTAGCACGCCGGCGCGCTCATGCGGCCTGAACAATCGTGCGGCCGGCCCGAGCGGCGCCCGGCGCGGGACTACTGGGCGCGCCCGCCCCCTGCCGCGCCCCTCGCCCCGCACTCTCCTGCCCTCTCACCCTCCTCGCGCCCCGCCACCGCTGCGCAGCCGCCAGGCCAGGTGCGCACGGCACCCCTCGACGACCTGAGCCTTTCCCATGAAAAAGGCTCTCTTATCATCTCGAGTAATCACTCAATAGTGAAGTCTAGTACTTAAGGGTTGTATAGCACGTCCTGGCGATGAAGAATGTAGGTCGTAAAATATGTGTGAAGGGCGTTAAGTAGGGCAAGGGCTCAAGGTCGGTGCAGCCCGGCCGGTATGCGATCCGCTCGCCACCTCGCACCCGATTTTTATGCGCCCTTGGATCCTTTAGATCGCATCTCATCGTGATGATAAAAATTTGAATGTGCTTTGGGTGCGCTTTAAAGTACAGTATTTAACTCATTAATTACATTTTTAGTAAATAATTTAATCAGAGTACCATTCACAATGTAATAAACATTAAAACGCAATAAAGATCTATTTGAGACAAAAACTTGGCAACAAAAATTTGTTTTAACTATTTGGCCGTTAATTACAATGTAATGCGATCGTAAAATGTAGATAGCAGAAAAGTGCTGCAACCATTACAATGCAAACGAAGTAATTAATTAAATACAATTGTAGAATTATTTCACTGTTGAATTTTACTTTCATTTATAAAAGAACAAAAGTAAAAAAATCCATTTTCAAGAAAATCATAAATTATTCTATATCACGCTATGCACCTTAGAAGCAAACTAATGCCCCCAAAATGAACCGAGAGAAAAGAATTGTTATATTAACATAAAACCGCCCAAACTCAACGCTTCAAATATTTTTCATAACACCAAGGCAAACGCCGCTAAGAGAAACAAACAAATTAAAAAAATGCAAATTGCCTACCGGTCAAATTTGCCAATATTCTATTTTGTTTTATACGTCAAGTAAAGAGAGGGTCGGTAATCTATCAAAATGAACGAAATTGTGTAAGCCGTTGCGGATATTTCAACTATAGAGTCGACCGAATTACCTACAAATCAAGTTTAGTTACCAGCAGTATTTTGAGATTTATTTCACTTTCAAGCACTTCTCAGTGTTTATAGTAAAATGGTAGTGAAGTGCTGCCTTTTTTCTCAAGTACTTTATATAAACGCCAATTACGAGATTCTCTAAGTTTTGTAAAAAAGATGAATGGATTTGTTTCGTAATGAAAACCAAAATAAAGTTTTTAAATCAAAAAAGCGGCCAAGTGCAAGTCGGACTCGCCCATGAAGGGTTCTGTAGAAACAAGTAACATCATAAAGTGGCTGAGAATACGGACGGACAGACAGACATGACGAATCTATAAGGGTTCCGTTTTTTTCCATTTGGCTACGGAACCCTAAAAAGATACAATTCTATACAATACGAATGAAGCTTTTGGTATTTTCAATAAATCAATAGGAATGAAGTGAATAAACTTTAATAACTGAAATACTGTTCTTCAGTTATTTAGTGAGTTAACAAATAAACACCACTAAAATCCTTAACACAATTGATATCAATAGAGACACCCCTAAGTCAATGTAAAGGGTGACAGTTTTCAAAGTTTGAATACCAAGTTTGAAGGCTATATGACATGCACTTTTATGTACAAATGACAAAACTTTATACCATCTAAGACCGATCTCAAAATGCTTTAATTGCAAGGTCTTCGCATAATTATATTTCACGTTAAGCGGCTGCTAATCAAGAGGTCTCGGGTTCGATTACCGGGGCGGACTTAATATTTGTGTGATCCACAAATATTTGTTTCAGAGTCTGGGTGTTTTTCTATGTTTAATATGTATGTATTTACAAAATATGCATGTTTATGTATTTATATCAGTTGTTTAGTACCCATAATACAAGCTCTGCTTAGTTTGAGCCTAGATGACGTTGTATGTAAATGTCTGAAATATGTATTTATTTATTATTTATTTGTTAGTAGGGGGTTAGTAGTAGTCGTCATCCTCTTTGTGAGTGCAGTCGATGCAGCATGGTGACCCTTAGTATGATGGCTAAGTGAGATGTTTCTGCATCATACGGCCTCAGACCCCATACTAAACAATTAAATACAACAGCACTAATACTGACAGTTTTAGGTTCATATTCTGTGAGAGGATAATATCACCCCGGTCGAACCGGCCCCTTCAGGCTGAAATCAAAGTAGCAAAAAAAAATTGACTTTAGAATTTAAAAAAATACCTTTTAAAATGTTTACTATCCTTGACTTATTAATAATCTAAAATTTTCATTAGAGATAGAAGGGTGTCCCAATTTCGAGGTGAAACGTAAAATATCGAGGATTATAATAAAGTATACATTAAAGCAATTTCCAAAACACATATTTGTTGAGCACATTACGTTCAACCCGAAGCTATTTAATATTCTTGAAAGAGAATCCCCGTTTCTCAAGCCTCGGGGCTCATAAATTTGACTAAGATCAGCGTTGAAAATTGATAAAAATCGACATTTTGCCTTCCCCTTTAGTGAGATTAATATTTTCAACGCAAACTTTGAATGTATTGTAAGAAAAATCTTTGCTCTCCTTGTGGCCTGAACGATTTAGCTGCATATTACATAAACGTGACTGGGTAAAGTTAGTTTTCACTATCATTTTATGTTGACGATCCTTGTAAAGAGAAGCACCTTTTCTGCTTACAAGTAGTTGGTTTTACATTTCTAATACTTTTTGACATCTCAAATGAGAGTGATCTCTCAAAGTACAAGTGAGCATTTTAAATTAAATAAATAACAAATAAATATTTCGAACATCTTACACACAACGTCATCTAGTCAAAAAACTAAGCAGAGCTTGTATTATGGGTACTTAACAACTGATATAAATACATAAATATACTTTTTTTCTACATAAATACATATTATACATAGAAAAACATCCAAACTCCGAAACAACTATTTGTGAATCATACAAATCTTTGGTCTGACCTGGGAATCGAACCCCAGACCTCTTGATCAGCAGCCGCATACGCTAACCACTAGACCAACAAGGCAGTAAGTTTTAGTAGTGTGTAACCAAGTGTGTAATTATAGATTTAGATTTCATTTAAAATTATTAGTTTAAATGTAAACTTAGTTCATCATACTTTTGATTATAATTTTCGCTTGTTAAGTCCCGCGCTATGACCTTATTATTGTTGTAAATCGGAATTAACACCATGGAGCAAACCTGGTCTAAAAAATTAGCTCAAGTTATCCCTTATATCATCAGCTATCTGCCAGTGAATATTGCGTGAAAATCGGTACAACCGTTCCAAACGGTTGACTGACTGCACGGTTGGGCTAGTGGTTTAAGCGGTCGCCACGCCGTTTTCTACTTCGCCAAGTGTAGTGGGTTCAAATCCTACGTGGGACAACACTTTGTGTCGTTCTCAAATTGTTGTTCTGAGTCTAGATGTTCTTTGTATCCGTTTTATGTATGTTTGTAAAGTCCCTCGCGACACAGGATTTTTATTCCTAATGCGGGAGTTGTCTAAAAAAAAAACATCAGCCAAAAAAACAAACAGATTGGAAAAAAAACAAAATAACTTTTTTGATATAAATACTTTCTGATGCATATAGTAAAAAAACTACTTCGTACCGCCCAACTTTAAAATTCCAGAACTTGGTCGCAGCGCCACCTACCGAGTCCAATTGCGAATCTAAACCATTCCCAGATCCCCTTGAAGACACACAAAAAATTCATCAAAATCGGTCCAGTCGTTTGAGAGAAGTTCAGTGACATACACACTCACACAAGAATTATATATATAAAGATAGATTTGAACATTTTTTTTCAATACACCATTTTTTGAACTGTTTCTATCTTATTTAATCTTATACCCATTTCATTTCACAGGTGGTGGAAAAACTTATATATTTTTATAGTTTGCTGTCCTTTCTCACGACGTGATGTGTCCGGTGTTGATACGCAATGATTAATGGTCGGCGAATCACAATTTGTCATCGCTTTTATTAGTTTTTTAACTGACGTAACGTGAACTTGGCTCGTCTATAGATAGTTTATTTCCACTATTAATAATTAAAATAAAAAGTATTCGTTTATGATTAAGAAACTAAAAATTAACAATTTAATTTTTTTTTGTATAAACTAAAGATCAAATACACATACTACAATCTGCACATCAAAAATACGAGCAAACTATAATATTATACATAATGTTGTTAATATTGACATGTTAACATGTTTTCCAGCCGTGCTAGTATTAACTGTGTGACGGCTTCTATGTTGAGCAGTGTTCGATCTCAAAAATCATATATTTACAGAAAAAATATTTATGTTCCTGACTACAATAATAAATTATGACAAATACACAATATGCAAATAATAGTTAAGAAAAAACAAGAGAACAAATAAATTATTGTGTGTATGTGTGTGTATGTGTATGCGTGCGCGCGTGTGCGTGTGTGTGTATGTGTATGTGTTATGCTAAGATTGACTCAAATGAGTTCGTGAGCCATAAAGTATACATATATTACCTTAAAACCTAATAGTTAATACCATAAAAATAACAGTATTCGTGTTGTCGTATTTCATTGATCAGTGTAAGATAGGAGGCCCCAATGATGCCAGTAATACAGAAGCATCCCACTAAGCCACCGTAGTGTGGGTCACCATGCTACATTAACTGTTTTTAGACTTTCGCGGCTTTTACACATACTCATGTTTTTACTGTAAACGGGACATAATCGCGATGACCACGATATAACCCGTCCGAAACATCGGAAAATAGAAAGTATCGTAACCTTTTTAATATTATCGCGAATTAGTCCCGTTTACAGTAAAAACATGAGTACATACTGCATTGTTTGTGCTTACAATAAGGATGGTGACCTAGAGGAGTAGACCAAGAGTAGACTCATAGATCCTATTCATGCTTTCCATCAAGCAAAGTAAGGTCACTTCGGTAGGCCTTAATATAAAAATAAATTGTAATTAATTGTCCACAAAATATTGCCATTAAAATTCATGAAACACTAAGCTCTTACCCTCTTCAATTGACCAATTTAATAAATTACTGAATTTAATCCGTAAAGCAAAAAGGCGCGAAACGAACAGTACACACCTAATTACCACAGATAAATAATGTATGTCCATAAACAAGAAAGGGTTCTTGCGTCCTATACTGTATCAAACCCGGCCTTTTGGGGATAAAGTTTTGCTTCATTTACCTGTATATATCGTGAATTTACATTTTAATAATGATCCGATGTAAAAAAATATAATATACCATGAAGAAAGATATGATGTGCAATCGCGTAAATACTTCGTCCATGATAAGTAGCGTTAGGCACAGATAATATATAAACACAACAATTAAGTAATTATATAAGCTAAAAGAGGATGAAAATAAAATTGTTTATTAATTATAATCAAAGATTACACATATTAAATTTTACTGAATATATTAGTCTGCAAATCATATCATTCAGGATATTTTTATAGTTTGAAATGTTTAAGTACACCTTACTTAATACAACTTTATGAAATTAGACATTACGTAGATTAAAATGATCCCCACAAAAATATATTATGTATATCCCACATATATGTGGGCATTATCGTGAATGCTACGAAAGCTACGAAGCCTACGATGCTACGACAGCTGCTGCTACGACATATTCTTTACTGACATGTATGTGTCTTATATATAAACTAAATATGCATAACAAGACATCACATATTGATCGTAAACATTTACTATTGTAACGAAACGAAAATAAAACCTCATTTGCATGCCCTCATTATTTATTATTAACTTTAGCTCAGACAGACTTTAATCAATAAGATCTTCAAACAATAAACAATCAACGAAAGTTATTACTGACAGGTTTCATACAAGTACATCCACATAAAAATTTAGTAGACAACTACATCAAAGGCCTGGTGCAAAACCTGACACGTATCCTGTGAACAACATGGGCATTCATTCAAATGGAAAACAATTCATCTATTCACAAATGTGTCGCTCCTTTATCTGATATGACACGGGGAAGCCATCCGTATGGATTTTCTTGATACGGCAACGTTGCCGATAAGACTGTGTCCTGACGCGGGAATATAGGACTGATGCTATGTGCAAACTATCTAGAGAGTTTATTTGATTTTATTGTATGGGTATGGGTGTTAGTTCGATTCCTGGATTTTCTAAAATGTTATTTAGATTTTATAGTTGTTTTGTTGATAAATAAATATTTTGAACATCTGACACACAGCATTATCTAGTCCCAAACTATGCAGAGCTTGTGCCATGGGTACTAGAACCACTGTTTTTTTTTTTGTAATTACATAATATATTTTACATAGAAATACCCAAACTCTGAAACAAATATTTTGCAGATCGTACAAACATTTGGTCTGACCCGGGAATCGAACCCGAGACCTCCTGATCAGTAGTCGCATACGCTAACCACTAGACCAACAAGGCAGTCAACAAATGACACTGGCAAAATAAACATTCACCTAGCTTACAAGAGAATTCAGCGTACCTACTAATAATAATAATAATAATAATAATAATCTTTATTGAGCAGTAAACAGTAAGAAGCAATTACAATACTTGTTATAAACATGAATGCACACACTTAAGAATTACACACGTACATTGTTTGCTTGAGTAGGCATTGATTCCCAAACTGAGTCTAGCTCGTATTATGGGAATCAGAGATTTTCTCTAAGTAATTCACATTTTGTGTCTATAAAGACAGTGTCTATTAGAGTGTACATGTTTCTCATATAAAAACAACAGATAAAACTTAAAAAAAATTGTACATAAAAGTAAATATAAAATAACAGTCATATCCAGCCTATTTAACTACAGTTATCAGTTCCTCAGTTTCCCTATAATCTAAATTAAGCAACCAACTCAACAGGTTTCTTTTTAAATCATATAGATTTAATCTATATACAGACAGTAGCCTATTAATCTTGTTGTAGACCCTCACACTTAATGCTTTAGTCTGTCGAAGTGCGAAGGCAGTCTTGGTCTGGACAGGAAGACAAACAAGTGCCCCAGGTCTTTTTAATAGGAGCTCTGACTGTAATGGCATTTGTGAGTGTAGTCGCAATACAGAGCGCAGAATAAACAATTGCCTAACCGTCAGGACCTGGCATTCCTTATAAAGTTTGAAGGTTGGGTAGTCACGTGCCTTGTAGTACATAATTTTGAGGAGAGCCCTTTGTGCTCTTTCCAATTGCAAAAGTGTTGTTTTGTATGTCCCACCCCAAACAGGGATGCAGTAAATTAAAATAGATTGGCATAATCCTACATACGCCTTATGCATTATCCACTCATTTGTAGACCTGCGCAGATCCTTAAAAACGTACAGCAACCTTCTCACACGACCAGTTAATGTCTCGACTTGCGAACGCCAGTTTAGACGCTCATCTACCTGCACACCAAGGTATCTAATACTGGCAACGTTAGATATTATCGGACAAGAGCAGTTTAAGTCTAGGGTGTTGCAATGGTGAGCCGTAAGTAATTTTGTATCTGGAGGTGGTGTTGGTGAGTTGGGTAGATAGAAACGGATGAATTTCGTCTTTTCAAAGTTTAATGTTAATAGGTGTGATGTTAACCATAATGCAACAGCTTTTATGGCACCTTCAGCATAACATTTCGCTTCTTTCCAGCTCTTACCGTATGCTATTAACGCAGTATCATCTGCGTATGTAAAAATTTCACAATTTGGTAGCTTCATATTACATAACTCATTTAAGTATAATATGAAGAGTGTAGGACCGAGAATACTACCCTGTGGTACTCCGTGACTAATTTTCTCCTCACCACTCAGTACTTCCCCTATCTTTACCACCTGAACACGATCAGATAAATAGGTTTTAAAAATTTCAAGAGTTAAACCGCGTATACCGACATCTTCTAATTTGGATATGAGAATGGGAATAGAGACCGTGTCAAACGCTTTCGATAAGTCTAGAAAGATACCGTAACATCTGTGACCACTATCAAGCCTTGCAACAGCTGCCTCGCTAAAACTGGATACTGCATCCTCAGTGGAGACTCCAGATTTAAACCCGAATTGTTTTCCTGATATAATGCCAAACTTAGTGAGATAGTCGGATAGGCAGTTATTAAGTATTCTCTCCAGAATTTTTGACAAAGCACTTAGTACTGAGATAGGTCTGTAATTATTGACTTGGTCTCTATCCCCACCCTTATAAATAGGACACACTACCGCCTTTTTAAAACTTCGCGGGAAAACACCAGTGGCAATACATAGGTTACATATATGCGTTATTGCAGGAACTAGCGCCTTACGTGATAGCTTAAGCACCCGCGCCGGGATGTTGTCATGTCCAGTTGCACAGTTGCTCCGGAGAGTAGCAATAATGTTATCAATTTGTTCCATGGTAACAGGCAATATTCCAAGAGAGTTACACTGTAATGGGGAACTGCTCCTTCTGGTCACATCTGGACAGTGTGGGATAGCGGAGGCCAGGCTACTGCCAATATTTGCAAAGAAATGGTTCACACTATCGACCGAATCTGTAGGATCTGTTGTTAAATTCAATAATTCGGTTGCAGGTTGTGGCTGACGTTTTCTACCCGAAACCTGATTTATAGCTTCCCATATGGCTTTAGGGTTACCTGCCGCCCTACTGAAGAGTTCTTTTTCATACTCGTATTTTAATTTTTTTAATAGTTTATTACAATAGTTGCGGTAACGCTTGTAAGTAATTAAGAGAATGGCGTTTTTTAGGATCCTGTTTCAATTTCAGGTGCATATCATCTCTGTTACGTATACATCTTAATACACCTTCCGTTATCCACGGCTTGATAATATAATTACGTTTAGTAATATTCTTATGCGAGGTGTGTTTGTAGATTATATTTTGTATAATTGATATTAAATTATCAGTGGCCAAGTCTGGATCGGTCTCGTTTAATATTGTGGTAAAGTCAAAATCATCAATGTCTTTTTGTATCGATGCGTAATCCAATCTAGTAAAGTTTTTTTTAATATTGTTATTTGAGTGTGTTTTTTGTGGTAAACATAGAATTATTGGCAAGTGGTCCGTAATAAAACTTTCTAATACAACAACAGTGGCTTCGGTTCGTGTTTTAAGTAAAATGTGATCTAGACAGTTACCAAGTCTTGTCGGGAGCACGTGTGCCGGCAACAACCCCAGAGAGGCAGTCAGTAATGAGTAGTCATGATAATTGCGGTCAATGTTGTCTTGAGTTTTCATATCGATATTTATATCTCCTACAACGGCTATGGTTGTTACCTGAGCGAGCTCACCCACAAGGGTTTGTAAGCTGCAGTAAAAGTCAGTAAGGTCTTGATTTGATGGCGATCGATAAAGTCCGATAATTGCAGTGTTATCAACCAGACATAACAAACAGTTTGCACCCGTAAAGGAGGGTTCTGACATTTTAAATTTAAGAGTGTTCCTTACATACATGACAATGCCATCGTTCTGAGTGGCATTATTCACTGATGCATAGACTAAATAATTTTTAATACCAGGTAGGTTGCCAGTACATTTTAACCAACACTCAGTAAATATCAGTATATCAAAATCAATTTTAATCATAGCAATCATAGCCAAAAATTGGTCTAAGTTTTTGTTAAGACTTCTTATATTCATATGTATTATCTTTAATTTACTTGAAGGATCAGCTATGAGATGCGAGCACCGGTCAGGTGAGCTAATGTGAGAAGTAGCCACACAAAAATTGTCGATTTCATTTAATACTGAACTTGTAACCGCCATTTAAAAATGTTAAATTTATATATAAATAATTATACAACACTTCACTGTAAATATAGAAGAAGAAATAAACAAAATAAAAACAAAATAATAATAGGCTAAAAAATTGCATTAAAAATATAGATATATCAACCTCGACCACTGTCCCGGCATTGAGTGTATATATGAGGTAAATGTTTACACCGCCATAACGGTTACATACATATAAACTACTGTTTTGTAGTTGGTTGCAGTTTCTTAAATTTAGAAATATGTCTAAGTTTACTATACATGTACTATTATTATCTTTTAACAAAATGAAAACTAATGAACTAAACAGGAAAACTGACATTTTATACGGCTTAATAAGTAAATAAAAACATGACATGTAAACAGTCGACACACAGTACAATACAAGTGTGAGTCATTGTTTACACAAGATATCTTCCAAACACTGTTCTGTCTTAATGGTATAAATGACTAAACTAATATACTTAAATCTTCTTCTTCCTAGCCTTTTTCCCAATATTATTTAGGGTCGGCTACTAGCTTCTACTAGTTCAACCCGAATATCAGTTTTACCACGGAGCAACTGGTATCACAAATAAATTATCTGAGTCCATAGCTAAATAAAGAGTAAAATATTATAGTTTTATTAAATAGCCCGAGATGAGTGGGAGACCTCTTGAATAACTCTCACATATTTCTTGTACTTGACGGGCAGCGATCCCGGACGAAGTGAAATATTTTTGCATGTGGCAACATTCTGCGGTTTTTTGATCGCGCGCTATGAATTCACAGCGATATAAATTCCGCGAAAATTCCTTGCGGAACACTACTGTATTAACTTTTTCTGTTTTTTATGTTAGAGCCATAGAGTTACCATAGAGTATAAGTTTCTATGGTAACTAGGTATATTTTTTAATACCTCTATTTACTTTTAACTCGCGGTTTTATATTTTCGTAATTAAATGGACAATGGATCATGATAGGTACAATGGTAAATGCTAATGTAAAAAATCGTATGTTTATTTTATTGAATTGTATAAATCAATGTTCATATTATTTCTTATTAGATTATGTTTCTCTAACGATTCTAATTTTCATTTAAGGTTTGCTAGACGGATACCTAATTTTGGGTTAAGCTCACGTTTGTAAATAACATCCTGTAATGTATCTATTTATGTATTTCTTGTGTATAATAAATACAAATAAATTGTTAACAAAATGAGTTTTATTTTAACAATCATTTCCAATAAATTTTCACATAATGTGTTATATACTCTGATCAATTCAACACACCATTTTAAAGCAGCAAAAATACTTACCCAGTCATTTCAGAATTTTAAATTTAAGAAATTGATTGAACCCTATTCTTCTAAATGCTAAATGGTATCGTCTATAAAGTAAAGATCTACGTTCCTTAATACATTCCCATATCTTGAACTCTGTAACAAATGTTTACGAAACTGACTAAGAAACTTTGAGCAAGTCTTTTTATTTTGAATCGCTTATGTAACGGTTGCCATTTATCACAAATATATTGCAAACATTATAAATCTAGAAGTTAACACCTTAAATGGTTTCGGTCATAGTTCAGCTGCAATATCTAACTAGTCTGGACCACGGGTCTTCGATAGTGCCAATCCAATCAACATTTTTAGATGAACAATGGGCCAATGACTAGATACGTGGTCCCATTGATTTAATTTATTATTTCTATGTATTAACAATATTTATTAATAAAAAATGTAATGTAGTGCAGTTTAGTGTAGTGTATTGTAGTGCAATATTATGTAATGTATTTATGAAAAAAGTAGATTACCGTGAAGTAATCATTATTCTCATGTTTTCCTTTTAATTTTACTGATAAAATACTTTTTTTTTTTTAAATAAATCAGTCGAGCCACTGGTCTAGTAATGGACCCACTGTCTAACTAAAAATATTGATTGTACAACTACCCCTACTAAAGACTTGTAGTCCAACTGGTTGGACATTGCGGTTGGACCACCACCTCGATACCCTAAAATGTACCTTGTCAGTTGTAAAATGACACTAGTGACAAGTGACTGTTTATTCTGTCAATTTGTAAACATCAGAGATATACGACAATATACTAGGGAGTTCGTTTTTTGTTTTTTCGAAAGACAGTCCCCATTTCATTTAGTCCACATTTTTATCATTAAATTCTTTACAATTGAAGACTTTACAATTGAAGACGTTAAATACTTGTCAGCTGCTATTATTCGGCTGGTTGCCATCTTATCAAAAGAAAAAGAAGAAGCTAATACACTACTTTTTTATGTAACTGCTCTATAATTGTAATCAACAGAATGTGGGCATTTAATCCGCCCTGTTACCCCTTGCGGGGAAAGAGACGTGGTAGAAACATACTTCATAATTATGTTTCACTCCCGTGTCAATGTCTATCCATGACACAAACGCAATTTGTCCATTACTGCTCTCACTTAAATTCTGTCATTCGTGGCAAAGATCCTTGTCATGTCTTATATATACACGTTATATACATTATACGCGTGAAAATATTCCTTATATGCAGAAAGTAAATGAGGCATTATATAGAGCTCGTATTTTTTTGTATTCCTTATTTATTTATTTTATATCACCTGAGCCTTAGTGTTCTTTGTGTTGGTTTCAAGTATGTTTGTAAGCAAGCCCATGGCACCGAATGTGTATTCCCAATGCGGGAGTTGTCTTTATTAAAAAAGCAATCACAAAAAGCCTTGTGTAAGCGTGAACCTATAAAATCTCTCAAACATGCTAACAAGAAACTAAAATTATCGAAAACCTAATAAGAGATGAAATGGGGACCATCTTCCGAAAAAATAAATCTCCCGGGTAAATTAAGTTGATACACATATATTTCTCAAATCTCTCGTCAACTATTTTCTTTTTTATATGGGCTACATTTCGAACAAAAAACCTTTGTGAATCAAAAATTACCAACCAGATTCTAAAGTATGCAACTGTTTTGGACTGTGAGTCTCAAAAAACTAAAACCTTCATGCTGTTTTATGTAATAAGTAATATGAGATTTCTTTCCAAAAAAGTGGTAAATCAAATCAAAATCAAATCTAAACTTTAGCGGAACGAGAAGTATTAATAAAACCGCCTTACAATCCTCGAACTTTTACAATACGTATTTGCCGTTATTGTGCTGGGGGAAGTTAAAATTTTAACAGCGTACCAACCAAAAATCATCTGGATTTGTACGTTCATGAAATTCAAAGATGGGAGAAGTGATGTAATGCATATTCATTGCTTAGGTTTGATTTGTGTTTTACTGGCACCAACTTCCCTATTACACGTTTCTACACTTTAGGTACCTATGTATAAAATAACAATGACAAAATATTGAAAGATGTTGTACCTTTACCCTTTGAATTCATTCGCTCCGTGAAAAAATTGATATTCAGGTAAAATACGTATTGTTTTTAAAATTGGAAGCAATAAGATATTGGTCTCGTTAGTCTAGAGGTTAGCAAATGCACCTGCTATTAAAGAATTCTGGGGTTCAAATCCCGGGTCGGGCTGTTGTTGTCTTTATCTTACAAGAAATTTTTGTAGTAGCCTTCGAGAGCACGTTAAGCCGTCGGTCCAGGTTGTCATGAACATCTATGGCAATCGTTATTTTAAAGTCGGTGCTCTCAAATATACTGACAACGAGTTTTACCTTCGAATTCAGTTCTACTGTCCGCAACCTTGAGGATTGCGGAGGTCCGATGCCGATAAAAAATATATATTCAGGTAAGTCGGTTGAAAGTAAACGCCTTGGGAATAATAAGGGCTAGGAAGATAATGAGGAAAATGATGGTGTGGTATGTCCTAATAAGATAGTTTTACAATTATATTTTAAATATAGGAATCTATTAGGAATACTTTTCCAAGAGATGCGTGAAAAGGCACAGGAAACATAACCAGTAATGCCAACGACAAACAAAAAATATAAACACATTTAAAAGTATTAAAAACAAACACATCCCTATCAAAGCAATATAATCTTTTTATTAAATATAGCCATTTTGAATACCTAAAAAGCTTAAAGTTAATTCGCAAAGACGGTTTTTGTGGCAATGTTCACATTTGCATACGAAATTCGCAGTTAAGTTTCACGAACGCAACGCGGGAATAGGCGGGAGAAGATTCAAATATAGCTCAAACGTTTTGCCACGGTAGATAGGTACGCTCCACATTATTAATAAAGAACCTTTACAGCGTCCTGGATTATTACATTGAGGGGAACTTCGTAACCTATAAAATACAGAATGCTGTTCAGTTAGAATTTAGAAAAAAGATTATTCAAGTGATTTACATAGTGCCTTTTAAACTACGAATAACTACATTAATAGTTTGTAGAATTCGGCTTTCGGATTTAGATTTTTAATGTTTTTGATGTTCAATTTAATTGCGTAGCAGGCGTAACATACTTATTTACAAACTATCAAGTCCCGAACTGATATCAGCGGTTATTATTGTAAATCGCGTGTAACGCTTAAAAGCCTCACTTGATTCTTATGTTGTCAAGTATCTGCCAGTGAAAGTCCCGTGAAAATCGGTCAAGCTGTTTCAGAGATTAACCAGTACAAGCAGACAGACAGACTGAAAAAAAATAAAAATTGCTTTTTTGATACAACTACCGTACGAGTACTTATCTACTATATTACTTAACTAGTATAAAGGTACTTTCATATGCATTTGGTAAAAAAACTTCATTTATTATTAGTATTATTACAAACAGACACTTCAGTTTTATTATTTGTAAATGTAAATGTATAGATCTATATCTATATATATAGAATCTATAGATTATTTTTCCGATGAGATGTTTTGATTTGGTTTTTAATTGTTATTTAATAAGTTTGTGCATTTTCAGTTTTATTGTTACCTATATATATAGATTAAATATTTTCTGATGTTTTGATTTGGTTTTTAATTGTTATTTCATAAGTTTGGGCATTTTATGAGTAGTCATAGTTTTAAGATTTGACATCATGAATAACTTTAAAGAAAGATGCAAAAAGAAAAAAACATTTTTTTTAACACGTTTTCATTAAAACCGTTATTAGTGCGATTGCAAATCGTATTTGTTCGTTTTGATGATAGTTTCCCTAATACCCTATGTGTATACCAACATATGTTATACGTATTGCCGTACTGGTACAGTAATGGAGCTTCACCTTTTAAGCTAAATATCATGTTATTCTTAGAAGCACATTGATAAAAGTTTCGGTTTCTACCACAGTTGGAGTACTACACTACTAAAAGTACTACTTACACTGCGCTTAGAATTAAGGGTTCAAACTCTGCATAGGACAAAACTTTGTACGATCCAAAAACTGTTGTTATAGAACAACCACACGAGTTGTAGAAAATTAAAATCATAGGATTTTTTTATTTTCTACAACTCGTGTGGTTTTTATTTCTTAACTTTTATGAAGAGTCCAGAGGCGTCTCTAGTACACAAAGGGCCCTGATTGCACACGGCGTTATATAGCGCTTTTTTTTTACGTAATGAAATTTATAACTTAATCCCTGTTAAATCTTTCTTTTTAAATTACGGTATAACGGAGAACTCGAAGTACACCTAACGTATGAACCTTTTTTTTAACTCCCAGGATCATAACACGGGCGCATGCTCGTTGAATTGCGAAGTACTAACAGCGCTGCGCCCCTGTGCATTGCACAATCTGCACTATAGGTAAAGACGCCCCTGGAAGTGTCATGGCGTTTTCACAGCACAGGTGCTGACCGCGTTAATACGACGTGATTACTCTCTAACAACAAAATCATGTACACTACAAAGGTCTGTTTTCTACCAAAGCAGAGACGAAATTAGAGAGGATATGTTAAAAGCGACCAATAGAAATTCTATTAATAGCAAAGACCAGAATGCTTATTACTATTATGCTTATTTAACGCGCTCTTATCCTCCTATTTCCACATTGTAAGTTACGATACTTGTTTCCACACTTTTATAAAAATAGTCTGACTGCTATGCCGCTCGTCTCCGTATATCTCGTTTCATCATGTTTTAATCGATTTATTTAAAGCTAAAAGATTTTTTCAAAGCGAATCACAAATAATAATAAATATTTCAGAGAGCTGACATACGACGCCGTCTAGCTCCAAATTAATCAGACTTGAGTTTTGTGAAAGCTAGATTGACTGATAGAATATAATTATGTTTACTTTTTTTTGTACACATACTCAATAAACACTCAAACCCCAAAAGAAACATTGACAGATTCTGATAATACAAACATTTGATCCGACCCGGGAATCGAACCCGAGATATCATACACAGTAGTACCGTAGACTACCACTGCACCAAACAAATACTTCAGCTTTAAAATAGTAGAATAGATTTAAGTGTAGTTGAACCATGTTCATACATGGTTTAACAGGACAACTAGCGCGTCGAAACACTATTTTTGAAAATTATTAAGTAACTCATACTTTTATCTGATTATAATAATAATTATCCTAACTAAGTTATCAACAATTTCAACTTAAATAATAAAGCATCTAAATTAACCATTACAGTAACGAAACGTTAGTCGATTTAAACTTTGCAACACCAATCCTAACTAATGTTGACACTGTTGACAGTAATGACAATTGGTCATATCGCGGTTAGGTACTTTTCTGATTGTAAATAAATGAATGTAAGTGTTTTAACAATTATTAGTACGTTTGAAAGTTCAAAATGAATCAAACAATAAACGTAGAACAGCTGAATTCTGCTCTATCATCTCTCCGTACATTACGTTCGAGTGTTAGTCATGTTTTTGAGACGCTTTCAAATGGTTTGCGTGCTGACCACGGCGAAGATGGCAAGGATAAGTTCCTTATGGAGCTGCAAGAACTGCTAAACAACGTGAATATCAATCTTCGAGAGCTGGACCAGACTGTGAATAGTTTACCGATACCTACGGCGCCGTTCAACTTGGGAACAACTACATATCTCAGTCAGGAAACAACTCAAGACCGCCAAGCGTTATACACGCAACTAGTGAACAGTTATAAATGGACTGATAAGATACATGAGTATAGCTCTTTTGCACATACACTCCTGAGTCAAAACTCACTCAAGCGATCCTATATCAACTCTGGAAGCACAAAACGCCGTGGTAAAATGCAAAGCAACCACAACGTTGCACCTGTTCAAGTCGATAACGTCATAAATAACATTGACAGATCATACAGCGATATGAAAATAACAATTTCAAGGCCATTCGCCAGTAACGCAGTCGTCCAGATTAACTTGAGCCATGTTTTAAAGGCCGTAGTGGCATTTAAAGGACTCTTAATGGAATGGGTGATGGTTAAAGGTTATGGTGAAACGCTTGACCTGTGGACGGAGTCGAGACATCATGTGTTTAGAAAAGTGACAGAAAATGCTCATGCGGCAATGTTGCATTTCTACTCTCCAACTCTACCGGAACTGGCTGTCCGTTCGTTCATGACCTGGCTGCACAGTTATGTGAATCTATTCAGTGAGCAATGTAAGCGATGCGGCTGTCACCTTCACCATACTTCACTGTTGCCACCTGCTTGGCGTGACTTCCGTACATTGGAACCTTTTCATGACGAATGCAAACAATAGTTAATGTGGTATTGAATGAGAAGGCTGACTGAAATATTTTGGTGCCTTTTCCTTCAATAACTAAACAAATGAGTTCAAATTAAAGACTTCTTGATGCTGAAGTGAGTGATAGAAATATGTTATTGTAAGTTTTATAAAAAGATTTTTGTAAAATCTAGAAGTAAATTACAACTTCAATATGATTGTTTCAAATATTTATGTAGATAATTCATCTTCATCAATTATTGATCATTGTTGATATTGTCCTGATTTAAATCCCAACTGTAATCTGTTGTATTATTAGACAAGTTAGGAAATTCTCTCAATTAGTTCCATTAAAATTTGTATCATCATCATCATCATCAGCCTATCGCAGTCCACTGCTGGACATAGGCCTCTCCAATTGCACGCCACTCAGTTCGAATACAAAATTTGTATACAATATGAAAATAATTTCAAAGGTTAAAATGCTTCAATAAAAAATCGTAATCAAACATTTCCACATGTATTGATATTTATGTAATTAAATATAAATATTACAATATGTAAACACTGTTTAGCAATCTTATCTTTATTGTAAACCAAAAATTATAAGAAAGAAGTTGTTATTACATATAGTCCCCAGTATAACTAGTAATAGGTAGTAACATTCTAGATTTTAAATATATTTTTTTATAAGACAACTCCCGCATTAGGAATATAAATCCTGTGTCGTGGGGGACTTTACAAACATGCATGAAACGGACACAAAGAACACCCGGACTCAAAACAATAATTTGAGAATTTTGAACACAAAGTGTTTTCCCAAGTAGGATTTGAACCCACGACACTTGGCGTGTATAAGTAGTAAGCTTAAACCACTTAAATCACTAGGCTACAATTTTATATCTTCCCTGCAGCCAAAAAACATGGTGTGTAAAAAAGAACTGGTGCTAAAAAACACACATCTTTTTTCTACCCACATATACCAACCACACAGCATCAACATGTTTCCATCCTTCTAGTTTTACCTGTTAATTAGTAAAAGTAAAAAACTAAAAGCAAAATTATTATATATTAAATAATGACAAGCAGCACAGTGAATACAAAAAACCGCCTAAATGCAAGACAAACTAATGCAAGAAGGGATCGTACCATTATTCTATTCAAGGGTTTACAGAGCTGCAATAGCAAAAATGGCTGATATGAGAACCCTTAAATATGTTTTCTTATTCTGTTTTAGTATTTGTTGTTATAGCAGTAACAGAAAAACAACTTCTGTGAAAATTTTAACTGTAGCCCGGTGACAGATAAACGGACAGAGTAGTCGTAGTAGTAATGGAATCCTAGTTTCCTCCTATCCTCCTATCATCCTTTCGGTATAGAACCTTAAAAGCATCTGTGTGTTTTATTAGCACTGGAAAAGGTTTCTACAAATACAAACCATGTGTATGTATTTATTAAAAACTGTAAAAAGTTTCAAAATATAAGTACATAATTTATGAAGTATTTGTAATATAGTTTTCAGTAACATTTTGATTCAATAGAATCAAAATTTTACTGAAAACTATATGTTAAACGCCGTAATAGCACTTAGCGTGTTGTTAACACTAGGGGTTACTTGAAACACAAATAAAACCACTGAACTGATCTGCGGATCTGACAAGCTATTTAATAAGTGTCAAATAAACAATACATTCAGGGTGCCTTTTACACTGAGCCCTGTAATGAAATAACATCGCGATTCACATAAACAGTACAGCGCCATCTAGTTAGAAAAATATAAAACTTTTGTGAGTGTTCGATTTTCATGTTGTCATGAACACTATACTGGTGAATTTTTTTGGCTTTGAGTTATTTATTTCGTAGATCATCTAAATGTAAGTTATGTTTGTCTGTGTTTAAAATACATTTTAAAATGATTTATTTCGCGTACAAATGTATGGGAAAAGTTTTTTGCGATTTCTTATACTTCTAGTACTCAAACCTCAGTCGGTCCAGTAGAGACTTTTGATCCTTTTATGAAACAGGATCGATTTGCATCAAAAACAGTTTTTGTTTAAAATGACCATTTTCTTGCTGGCTGTACTTTTTTTCCAAAATCTGTGAATGCAGTTCAGAATATCTTAAAATTTATGGTTAGTCTTCTCAAAGTGTTTTCCTATAACTATAACGGTTAAGGTACCTGCCCTTACTGTCCCGTCTCAAAAATTCACCATGTATATTAAGTAATTCTCTTACATGATGTACTAAAATCTTGACAGAGCTACATGTTGCTGTACTGTTTAAGGGTAAATGTGATAATGTAGGAATTTAATATGAAACATTATGAAACGTTATACTTAATGAAAAACTAAAATAGAAGTAAGCACAATTTGATTGGTTTACCTTACAAATTGATACATTGATAAACTCTATAGCCCAAGAGTCATTCTCCATTCACAAATAAATGTGTTCACATTTAGATACAGTAAATATTTAATATCTCTGTTATTGTAAACGTTTCGTTTTCAGTTAATCTATCAGGCCCTCGGGGCTTATAAAGTCTTATATTCTATATTTTTCTTAAAAATATCATAAAAAAAAAGTCACGTTGGAAGACGTTTCGAACTAATTCACTGTTACTACTATTTGGAAAAACAAGGAAATAATTCTGCAGGCTGCAATGGAGGGAAAGTCTCTTGGAAAAATAAGGTAGCCACAATTCGTAGATTTGGACCAAGCAATGTGGACATCGTTCAACAATCAGCGCCAGAGTAATGTACTCATCTCGGAGCCAATTGTTCGTAATCAAGATAAATGTATGGTTTCACCACTTCTCTATCTCCTGGTTGAGCGATTTGTTGCGAATCTGACGCTTGACGAGTGAAACTGGACAGAGGTCATAGTCTGGCTTCCTCCGACACGAAAGTGCTGCCTCCTTAGCTAGTTGGTCGGCGCGCTCGTTGCCATCAATTCCGGCGGGGGCCTTGATCCAGTACAAAGTTAAATCTTTGCCACGGGTCAAGGCTTCGCTGAGTTTACGGCGCGCCTTGATCGCGAGTGAATGCAGGGTCTCGGGGTTCGTCACCGTTTTAAGCGCTGCTCTCGAGTCGCTGTAGATGCCGCAGCTCTCCGCACTGCAGTTGAGGACTTAGCTCGCAGCTCTGCATATGGCCAAGAGCACCGCCTGGTAGACTGTGCAGTACGCTGGCACGCCCAGTTTCCGGCTTCTCAGTTAGGTCAATATATCGACAGCGCGGCGCCGACCTTGCCCTGGAACTTGCTTCCGTCGGTGAAGATACGGAGCGACTGCACGTTGTGTTGTTCTACCAGGCTTTGGTCCTCCAGGCTCTGGAACCATCAAGTCCATACGCAGAGCCGGATGTGGTAGATCCGCAAATAGCACCACACGCTCAACCTTTCGGTCTCTCAGCACTAGCCGGGTCGACCCTTTGCGCGCTTCATAGAGAGCGGCTGCCTCTTTGATTCGAAGGTCTAAAGGCAGTAACCCGGCCAGTTACTGGAGACGGTGCGGTACGAGAATCCTCTTTGCACAGTGTCGAGGAGCTTGCGAACACCCAGCTTCTCGACCGCGGGAGCATACGTGGTGATGACCGGTTTTACTGTCGCGGTGTAAATGGTCTGTACGACCTCGGGGTGCAGCCCCCAGCTGATCTTAGCTGCTCTCGTGAGCTGTCTGGAGATATTAAGGGCCTTCCTGCAGACGATGCCGAGATGAGTGTTAAAAGTCAGCTTGTCGTCTATAGTCAGGCCCAAAATCTTGAGCTCTCGGGACAAGCCAATGTCGACCCCGCCCACGCTCAGGAGCTGAGCTTATTTGTAAGCAGCATGGCGCAGGTCTTGTGTGGCGCAAATTTGAGTTAGACGGTTTTGACGCCCCACCCCTAAATCGATGTCAAGGGCGGTATTGGCATGTCGCTGCACTTCGGACGCGGTATACTTTGCGAACAACTGAACCACGTCATCCGCGAATGCCTGGCCTGTCCAGGGGGATATTCCATAGGATGGGTCCACTAATGAACCCTTGGACGCAGCCCTTTTGGGTGTTGCAGCGATGTTCCGCCCCGGTGTACCGTAGCTTCACACATCTGTCGTCTAAGTAAATGTCCAGCAGGCGCCTGATATTGACCGGGCAACCTTCCTCAGCCAGTCGGACCTTAATGGCGGGCCACCATGCGCTATCGAAGACGCCCTCTATATCGAGCGAGACTACTGTCACCAGGTTTTTCAGCTTCATCTCGCCTTTTTTTTTGGTTCACTAGGGTACAGAGGGCGTCCTCGGTATAGAGGTTTTCTGGGGCATAAAACCATACTGGCGAGTACTGTGCCTCGGTACTAGATGCCACTAGAGACTAGCTACGACCTTTTTCTCCCGAACTTTTCCCAATACTGGCAACAGGCCGATAGGCCTGTATGCCTTGGCGCTCTGATAGTCGTCCTTGCCCGGCTTTCTCAAAACTACAACTGTAGCCTCCTTCCATCTTGTGGGAAAGGGGCTCAAAGTGAGGCACTTGTTTGCCAGGGCAAGGAACACATCAGGGTCCTGAAGAATGGCTTGACGACAGATGTCCGCAGTGAAGCCGTCCGCACCCGGCGCCTTCTTCGGTTTGAAGCTGGACACCGCGGTGATCATCCCGCGCGAAGTAAACGTCGGGTCATGGACCCGGTCGTTTACCCGCTGTGCGAGATCCCGGGTCTCCTGGTGGTCTTGGTTGTCGGTTTCGGTACAGTACTCCGGATAGAAGGTTTCCGCCAGGTGCAATGCGGAACTGAGTAGTACGCCGTTCTTAGGACTACGTCCTCCTGCTTGGTGGTAGTTCTACCGATGACTCCTCCCTGTCTTGCTTGGTGCAGAAGTCCTTCCAGCTTTGTATCTGGGCACACCGCGCATTCTTCTCATACTCATTTTTTATTTGCAGGTACTCAGCAACGAACTTACTGTTAGGTCCTTCGAAGGGATTCCAGTCATAATGTTATTTTTTTTTTGCCGCTGTAGGTATTGTGGTAGGCCATGACATCCTACAAGATTAAAAGTGGGTTATTGGCCTTCGCCACCTCCACTTTTAGTTTGGCGTTGACTTCTACTATATTTTTATCAGATCCAGATCCTCCTTTGTGCCGCAGCTCAGAACCACTTTTTGGTTTTTGGGCTTTCGACGCTGTACCATCCTCATACAGTCTTCGCAGAAGATGTACCAGGTGTTTTGGAGTCATTTACTGAGTCGAACGCCGTAGAGAATTCCACAAAGCATATGTAAGCGGGCTTGTTGGATTCTCTGGCTTTCTCTATAATTTGTCGAACTGTCAAAGCCTGTTCCTTTCCCATTAACAAAACAAGCCTGTTCAAGAGCAATTTCTTTAATAGTAAAGTAGGGCTTTAGACGCTCGTTCAGTACGTGCAGTGAAATCTTGCTTGCGTGAGAGATAAGAGCAACAAGTCGGTAATTACTGTACTTTTTGGTGGAACCTTTCTTGTGCAAGGAATTAAAAACAAAAACTGTATTATGATTAAATTAATTACCTACTGTACGCAATGGGTACACATAAACATTGTTGACTTTGGTTGTTTTTTTTCTGCACTCCATATGACAGCAAGTCTTTAAAACGATAAAAAATGTTCGATCCCTTGAGTTTCGCTATAAAGAATTTACACTGTATATAATATGTTTTTTTTTCTATACAAATAAAAAAAAGGAAGTATCTGTTTGTACTTTGAAATTAAGAGCTTGTTACTAAATGCATATGATTTTTTTTTATATATAAGGTACTTGACTGTCCCGTTGGTCAAGTGGTTAGCGTATGCGACTGCCGAAGATGAGGTCTCGGGTCTAGTACCCATAGCACAAACTTTGCTTAGTTTGGGACAAGACAACGTTGTGTCGTCCGAAAAAAACTTAATTCAAAAAATGATATAAAAGTACAACAACCATGGGGCCAGCTAGTCAAAACAAAAGAAATATGTACCTAACTAAAGGTTGTTATGTGTTCCTTCAGCTGCTTTAATCCGGGTATACCGCCGCCCCAGGCCGAAGAGCATCATGAAATGATGCTATTCGGCCTGGGGCGGCGGTTATAAATATCCCAGCGGCCTTCCTCCACCAAGTCACTTCTAAATTCTGTTAATTAGTATTATGGTATGATATTCGATCTTTACAAAACGACTTATTTTTAAATAAAAGCCATTTTTAATACTAAATTAATATTATAACAGTCTTAAAGCAATAAATACACAACAATTTATACAAACGGCTTACAGGTTGCCACACTATGATCAACGCTGCAAGTCACATCCAGCACATGAGCACCAATTGAAACTTTCAATGGAAAATGTTGGTCTTTTGCATGTCCTAAACCTAGGCACCCTTGCCTATTCTTCCCCCACATGTATAAATCACCAGAATTTGTGATAGCAGCTAAATGTCCAATCCCGCATGCTACCTTTTGAACCATACTAGTTGGGTTGAATTCGTTGCGGCCGAATAACGGTGCTGGTATTTGTTTCGGAGTTGGAGAGTGCTGTACGTTAGGGCCGAGTCCGAGTAGGCCGTAGCCCCAGACGAAGGCGTCGCCTGCCTCTGTTATAAAAAAAAACATTTGAGAAACTTTAATCTGTGTATGTTTATTAAAGGCAAGCTGGCCAAGCTGACCAGTATCTATGCTATATTAAGATATGTTCGAAAAAACATAAAAACGCCAAAAGCGGAGATTGAGTCGCATTTTAGAGGCGCGACACAGCAGCTGAACGCTACTCTCCGCACACATTTGGATGCCGGTAGCATCGATTTGGCGTCGGAAAATTATAGACAATACTACAGCCGACGCGATCCAAGCATTTGAGCAGTCGCTAAAACGCGCGTTTTCGATAACGCGTTTGAACGCAGATAGTCGCGAATGATGCAGCATGACGCGCGATTTTGATAACGCGATCGAACGTAAAAAGCCGCTAAAACGCGTTGCAGCATCGATGCAGTCGCAAAATCGCCGATGCTAAAAGTAGCAAGTCTGCTGTGGCCCTTAGAAAGACTAAATTGGCATTTGGAGATACTGCAAGGCTTAAGTTTAAAACGTGACTGACATTGGAGGGAAGCTAGAATATACTCCTATATCTATATCCTGGAATTAAAAAGCCTACATAACCGTGTACACTTACCATTTACAATCAAACAGAAGGATCCGCCAGAAGCTATATCAATTATTTTGCCCAAACCCTTTGTAAAGCTAACGAGAGCATACGACATATTGACTTGTTGCTGCGTAGTTGCCATAGGCACTTGGCCATATTCGGAATTTCCCCAGCCAAATAATTCGCCATTTTCTGTAAAGTAATTTTTTGATGTGATTAAATTTAATATCTACAATATTAACTTATAGAATATTTACATTAAAAAATTCCCCCTCACCATTACTAAGTGGTAGGGTTACCAAATATGTATAATCTTAGTACATTGGGTGTTGCTTATGAGGCTATCAAAATAAAAATGCAACACAACTAGCTTGCTTAGCGTACTCGAGAAGTAATTTCATCATAAATAAAAGATGTTAACTCTCCAACAGGCCGGTACTAGCCTTTCACAAAGGACCAACCTATAATGAAAGGAAAGGAAAAAAAGATATAAAAAACCTAACTTACCATTTAAAGCGAGAACACAGTCTCCCGTTGAAGTTACCTTCACAATCTTTTCAGAAGAGATATCACCTTTTACCATAGCAGGAATAGCTTGGTTTTCATATGTTCCCAATCCGGTTTGGCCATCCGCTCCCCAACCACAAGCATACACCTTGCCCCCCTCTGTTACGAACAGACTGAAAATTTATTAAAGGGAAAAAAATTATTCGAAGGAATACAAAACATACTCAGGAGCCTATACTATACAAATTGTCTTGACAAAAGCTTTAATGGCTGTTTTTCAACTGTAAGTAAAGAAGTACTTACGTGTGATCCTGACCACAGCAAACCTTCACAATCTTTTCCCCACGTAACTTCTTAATGTTATGTGTTACCATACTGCCTCTATATTCCTCGTTATCGTTGATCTTTCGTCCACATTGACCATAGGCATTGTTGCCCAATGTAAACACACCTTCGTTGTCAGTGAGTATCGCTGTGTGAGCACGGCCAGCTGATAAACCGATGATCTGGTCCCAACAAATTAGTAAGGTATGAGTGTGTAAGTTATAAAATTTATACATTTATGTGGTTACTAAAGAGTTTTTAAAATTCAACAAGAACCTATAACATCCTACTGCTGGGCCTCCTCTCAGGAGAGGGCCATACATCCCCACCCTGGCCGAGTGCTGGTTGGGGACCGGCAAGACAGATTACGTAAATCTTGCAGTTTCTGATATTTCTAAGCTGCCCGAAACCCCCAACTAAACTAAATAAAGTTATCTGCTCATATAAAATTACTCTGACTAATCAACACAGAACTTAACCATATATATGAGTGCATATATATGGTTAGAACCTCAGGGTTGTAATTTACAAAATACTTAATGAGTGCATTAAGTATTTTGTAAATTATGTATGTATGTTAGCATTTTCGAAGAAAGAAATAAGAAACCATTTACAATATTCCGAGAGACTAATTGTCTTACCTGTGTTTCTAAACTTTTGTAAGGTAGAAATATAGGTGCAGGACTCAGCAGCAGCTCAAGTGGGTGTCCAATCCTTGGTGCGTGATACCCAATCTGTGAGTCAGTATTGATACCAGTGCCAAATACCTTGTGTTGTTCATTTGTCTTTATAGATGTCACCGTAAAGCCATAGCCTGCTGCCACTTGCGTCACCTGCAATAGTAAACTTTAATACTACCACTTGATATGACTAATTTTGCTTGATTGAGAGCAGGGGTTTCAGTAGTGTCAAGACCTTTTATTTCTTAGATAAGGTCACAAAATACTTGTGTAAAACCTTATATGACTTTATCTTTTAATATTTAATAGTAAAGAAGTCAAACCATTTTATCTTTTTCAATTTTCTTGTTCATTAAATAAATGAAAGTACTTAGTAGAAAGGCATTTTATTAATGGACTATACAATAGAACAAAAAACCTTCCTAAACATATACTGTGCTCACATCAAATCTCTCGGCAAAACTTGACCGCATTGGGTGCCAGCATAAAGTGAAATTGTTTCGGTATTGCTTTCTGCTTTTCTTCCCGCGAGGCATATGAAGTCCAAGCGCACCAGTTTCTGCCAGTCCCCAAACATACATACGGCGGTCTGAGCTCTTGCTTACGGGATATTGGAAAACTGAAATATACAAAAAATTCGACTCTATTAATTTCTTCTTCATTAACAAATAACATTAATAATTCGACACATACATATTTAAAACAATATTTTGATGAGTTTTTTTGTATTTTATTGATGTATATATATTTATTTATATCTTTTTTTAATAATAAAATAATATTTACTTGGAAGCGATTCTTCTTCATCGGGATCCGGTATTTTCTTCTTTGTGGTAGCATAGAGACGGTGTCCAACAACACACGGGGTTCTACTTTTCAATAACACTTTTATGACATTCATATTGTTTATTAAACTTTTAAACATTTCCTAAAGTAATACATTAATTTTGAAAGTTTTCTTTTATATAGTTTGTTTTGAGGAAATTTGAGGTTAAGTGCGACATTTGACAATTTGACATTTTTTGGTACACTCCGATAAACGCAGCACTTTTCGTTTATATATAACTGATTTTTCGTTTTATAATTTCTTAGCAAAATAATTTTCGAATAAATTGATTCAGATATGTACATCAACATACCTTATTATTCAAAAAAGTTTTAACTTATATAAAAGAGGCGAAAAAATTATGTGGTTTGTGACGCCATGTGAACATTAATCCTACTTATTACTATAATAGAAGTCAAGAAGCGAAAACTATTCTTCTCCCTAATTTTAGAAACTATCAATCACATTGAGCGTGAAAGTAACAGACCGTGGTCTGTGATATGCATTCAGAGAGCGATGGTGTGCATTCGCAGAGCGGTGGTGTGCATTCGGAGAGCGGTGGTGTGCATTCAGAGCGTGGTGGACTGCAACAGACTGTTGAATATGATTTAACACACTTGTCTTGAGTTGATGTTTGCTCAATTACTACCTTTGTTTTTAACAAATATACCAAGCATCTATTTAGTTCAATAATTTTATACGTATTACCTACCTAAGGTTCATAGCAGTTACCTACGACTTACGAGTGAATCAATAAACTTCCGTATGATGAATTATGGATACAGTAAGGACGAGGCACTCTAGTTCCACCTACTTGCCATTGTTGAAAAAAACTTGAAAATCTCCTTAAATAAAATGAAAACCTTTAATCCCTGTGTGATTTTCCCAAAACCTCTTTTCTCACGAGAGCTCTGTCCAGCAGTAGACTGCAATGGTAACATGATGAGATAATAATAAATAAGTTTATTATTTTATCAGAAAATAATAAAATATAAATGTAGCAGTTTTAAAATAGTAATTTTCATTATAGAATGTTTAAAAAAAATGCACTGAATTATAATTGAAACTAAAACTATACACAAACGCCATAATACCATTTAATATATTTAATTTATGGGAGATATTGACATCAAACATAGAATAACAAATTATTTTATTTTTGAGAGCAAATTTGCGCGCATCTGCGTATTTTGGAACAGAGCTTTAATAAGACTGCGTATTTCTTCAGTTTTGAAATGGATCGCTAGAGGACCGGTGCCGTCCTTCCAATGGTTTTCTATATCCTTCAAAGACCCTCCAAGCACGAAGATCAACTCTTGGAGCTTAATCCAGGATTTGACGTGTTGTTCTATATCTTTTGGAGTCTGGAACAAAATAAAACATTGTTACCATGCTAGTTATGTTAGTTCTACCCCTTGAAATCGTGATTATGTAGACCTTACTGCTTCATGTAAAGACTGCACAGTTGGCCTAGTGGCTTAAGCGGTCGCCATGCGGCTTCCTATTGCGCCAAGTGTCGTGGGTTGAAATCCCACGTAGGATAACACTTTGTGTGATTCCCAATTTGTTGTTCTGAGTCTGGGTGTTCTTTGTGTCCGTTTCATGTATGTTTGTAAAGTCCTCCATGACACAGGAATTTATATTCCTAATGCGGGAGTTCTTTTTAAATAAAAAAAAAATGTAACGAGTGAATTCATCAGTCACTCAGATGGCTAGTAGTTTTAGGCTGTTACAAATTTGATATGATTGCAATAATTTAGCTTTTAAGCTCATTTTTTAGTGTAAAAATTTCGGGGTTTCGATTCTAATTTGAAGATTAAATTCCCAATTAACATACATAAGCAGTTTGTGTATATCGACGCAACGCAAAAGCCGAAATGTCGTATCTCTCTTTGGATATCTCGTATCTCGTGATATCCAACTTTACTACAGAGCCAAAAAATCATTCCAAAAATTCACATTTCTTTAATTAATAGAAAGGTGTAATTTGAAGAATAATTTAACCTCTTTAATGAGAGATAGACTTTCCTTTCAAAGCATTTTTTTTGCGATGAAATCTATACCAAAAGTCACTTTTATAAATTTTCGAGGTACAACAGTTATGGATGGCTATGCCGATATATAAAAAAGTATTATTAAAAGAGTTATAGTTTTATTAAAGTATTTTGAGTGAAGTTCGGCATACTTGAGAACCACAACCCAATCAATGACGAAGTAAGTTATTTATAGATTGCTTACTTGGAATAAATGCGGAGCTTTCTGTACAACAATAGTGTACATTTCAGTGAGCTGTGTTGCCATCTCCATGGATATATCCTCCACAGTACACACGCGATGAATTAACTCTTCTACAAACATGTCTACCAGAGTTGCCATTAATCTGTAATTAAATGTTTTGCTCTATATATTGCTTTATTTAGGTCACTGGACAGTACTACCTTCGAAAATAGGCAGAGCTTTGTGTTGTGGTAACCAGACTAGTGATAGGCCTGTTCGTCTAGTGGTTAGTAATCCTAAATGCTAAGCTAGTAACAATGTATATGGTGTACAATAAAAGTATATTCTATTTGGTAAGTGTTCTGAGTTCACATCCCACATTGTTGTTCTGAGTCTGAGTGTTTTTGTGTCCCTTTCATGTATGTTGGTGACCCTCCACCCTGGTTGCGTGTCTATGATGTGTGAGGTTATTATTATTATTTTAATAATACATAGAGTGACATCCAGATAAAAACAATGATTTTGCTCACCACCTATGACTATTTGTCTTGGTTATGAATCAAATCCACAACCTTAACAAGGTACTAACTAAAACGTCTTACTACTCAGATCATTCCATTTTATAAAAGGTTTACCTTGTAAACACATTATTGGGGAACACCCCAATCCAAACATTCTTCAATAGATGTAGTTGCCTCAGGCATTGTCGCACAGCTGCCTCTGCATTGTCGCTCAAAACGTCCTTTACTACAATGCAGTTAAGATCTGTAAAAGATGTAGATATTTATACATTAAGTAGGGCTGCCATTCGTTTGGGTTTACATAGATATGACCTAGTTTAGAGAAGATCCAGACTGGGCGGGATTTTATTTTAAATCTGTGTCAAATCGGGATTCCAAAAGAGTAAAATTTAATGTTTTAAGAAACTATGTGAGAATTATTAGAAAGTTAACTAAATAATAAAAAAACCTTGTTATGTCCAAGTTTTGAACTATAAAAATTTGGGGGATTTGCACTTTTTGTCTTTTTTGTAGCTGACCCTGCGTTTTAGGGTAAGGCAATTATTAAGTGCAAAAATTGGCTGTATTTATGTTTAAAAAAATACGTAAAATCGGGACGATGACAGATTTTTTGACTTTTATAGAAGCTTCTTGAAAGTCAATCCTAAACATTTCTTCAACAATGTTTTATTTACCTGAAGATCTAATATTATCTAGGATCTGCTTCCGTTGCTGCTGCATGTGGATAGTCAGGTGCTTGTATCCAAGGTCACGCATCTTCTGCACCAGGTCCACAAAACTTATGGGGTAATCAGGGTCCCGTCCTTCCATTAGAGTTGCCCACTTATCTCCGAATGTTAGAAGGTTGTGTGCGATGTAAATGCAGTTGTTGTGGAATAGTGCTGAAAGAACAAAATAAAACTTAAGTATTACATAAATAACTGGACTGGACTAAAGCTTTTTTATTATAATCATTTTTGCCACTATACATGGCCCCTACTAGCCATAGTATGGAGGCAAAATCAATTAAGGAAAGGATATTAACATTTCACTTAGCTCTACACAAGTTTCTTAAATTATTATTTACTAGATTCAATCAAGAAAATTTTAAAGTCAACGCAAACAGGTCATCTGATGGAAATTGCCTACAAGCATGTTCTGGGCTGTTAAAGAAGCAGTATATCTTCTTGAAAATCGTATTAGACTCTGTCCAGACATGATGCAAGATTTCAAACACACCATTTTATATTTTCAGGAAGCCTTTAATCTTAAAAGAATAAGGAAAATTAAAAAGTAACTCACCCACATATTGTGGAATTGTTTGCAAATAGTTTTCATGATGGTATGGAACTACAGCATCATACAATTCAAAGACGAGTCGAGTAGCGTTGTACAGTTTCTTGCAAACAACATCGGAGCACTGCACTGCCTGCTCCATCATCACATACACTAAATCCAATAACTCCTGTGCGGTCTTCGAAATCATACACCTCGGGAAGTAGAACAAACTCTTTGGAATTGTTTCATTAAGAATATTCAAGGCTTCAGACTCTTCTTCTGACTCCTTGGAAGAGCCTTTATCCGGAATACTTTCAACACCAATCGACATTGTGACACTCAAATCTTTAAGCATTATATTCCTCGCTGTCTCCAAGAAATGCTGGCTGGACTTATTAGCAAATAAAACATCAATATTTCTTATATATTTCAAAATAGAATAATCTTCTGAGAAAAACTTGAGTATGACTAGAAATCTCTGAAACTCTTCTATTTCAGTGGTGACTGTAGCATATGTTTGAAGTTCATTTATATTGTTTGGTATTGTATCAATCAAACAATCTCTCTCCAAGATAGCACTGAATTCCGAACTTATATTTTGGCCTACCATTCGTAAAATATTTGTATCATCCTTAAACTCAACGTTCAACTTAACCATAAGAAAATGAAACAGTGATCTTAAATTACCTATAACAGTTTGATACGGTGGCTTGTAATTTGGCTTCGGTGTTATTGTAATGGTCATGAGCTCCGGCGATTGTTCGCACAAACTACATTCATGGTGTATAATTGGTACTAACACATCATTCAATAAAAACTTAGAAAGCTCCTGCACCTTTTCAGGGAGTTTCTTACTTTTATCAAGTGCATTTAAAATATCTACTGCTACAATCGAATCCTCTATATTTAATGCTATGGTTACTATAGTCTTACGAGTCTTGGCTTGCACATTCCAAGATATCATTTGTGTCCATTCTGTGTATAAATCATGGATTAAATTTTCCCATATTAATTCTGCATTGGTTTTAGTGCTTGAATAAACGTCTAACTCTCTGAAACCCTCAGCAGGAAGCTCCAAATATTGAAGGAGGTCATACACAGCTTCTACGGCTCTCGAGAAACTTTGAGCATCTCTCCCATCTTCAAAATCTTTAACATATTTCCCGCACTGCACTACATCATAGACAATGTTCATTGCAAAATTTATTTGTTGGAGTTCTTTGGTTAATTGGTCACGGTTCTCAATAGACCTGAGTATTTCAGCCATGGTCTGCTCCTCAATTTCTTGTTTACATTTTTCCATATCTTCAACAACCAAAGTACTTTCCTTACATAGCTGTGTACTTTCTTCTAATATCGCTGGTATATCAAATTCTGTGTTGTTCAAATATGTTTTCAAATCAACTTTAAGCTGTTCAATTTCTTTAGTTATTACAGGAATTTTGTCTGAGGGTTTCCAGTTTGTCTCATTGTTGCCAAAAATATCATTTAAAAACTTGTTTACATGATCTTCTTCCATTTTAATTTTTTCTTTTAGATCTATCTTTTTTAATTGAAGGTTCTGGCGGTCTATCTCGATTTGGTGATTTGTGCGAATGTCTATGGTGTCGTGAATGATACTTGTTAGAGCTTACAGCATTTCGTAGTGTATTGACTAAGAAACGCTTGTTTGTTTTTTGTTGTGGAGCCTTGATCCAACCAGAGGGACCAACAATTTCAGCTCTAGCAGCGCCTTGGACTGCTTCACGAAGTAGTTCTTCTACAGCTAATCTGGGAAATAAACAAAGAAAAATTATTAATGTTAGATATTGACGATTAAAAACACGGTTACTTTTTTTTAATATTGTGTAAAATGACGATTTTGAGTGGTAATTTTTCTATATATATATCATCATATCATATATTCTATATATATCATATATACTCTAAAAATATTGCAATAATTTACTTTTCTAAGGCTTCGTCGTCTAATGGTTCTTTTTCGGGTTTATTGGTAACATCTTCTTTCTCTGTCATAGTTTTCAATAGAACTATGTTAATAATAATACTACGACACTAACATGTAATTACGAGATATTCAATAGTTATGAATTTCCGTGGAAACCCATTTTCAATAAATTTTCAACCTACGAGAAAACAAACACGTATCTTTTGACAGTTGATGCATTTCATGCATTCAAAATTTCCAATGTAGCAAAATGTGTATTAAAATCTTTTATTAAAATATCTTGTATTAAAATTTCTTTATAATTAAATCATCAAAATAATGATGATTTTATTTTATCACCTGTAAAATGTTAAAATATTTTTTACAATAAACATATCAATAAAATCTAATTTTTTTAAACTAATTTTTTGGTAGCAAACCTGAAAATGATTCAGAAAACAAAATGTGATGAACGCTACCAGAATACTAAATAATTATTTTACAACTGGCAATTATTTTGAATGCGTGGAGTGAAACGTCAGCCACGTACGACTGCCTGTCACCGATTGTCCGCTGCATTACGGATATATTTCATTTAGGTGTTTAATAATAAGCACAAAATAAGGTAAGTGAAAGCAGTTTTAAGTTCAACGTATAGACTGTGTCTTAGAGAACTACTTACTTTATGAGTTTGTATTTAGTAAATATAGTTTCATTCAAAACTATAGAAATAAAAAAATTGTTGTTCAATCTGTTGTCACTATCACTATTAAGATCTTAATTCTCCACTTTCAGACACAATGACTGCGAAGCTATTATCCCTGATCCTTATTATTGCTGCCGCCGTGGCAGCAGAAGATGAACCGGCGATTGCCAGGTTACTTGTATCCAAGCAAGTACTGAACAAATATTTAGTTGAAAATTTGGATATCTTGGTCAAATACACTTTGTACAATGTTGGTACGGCGCCCGCTGTTGATGTTAAGCTCGTCGATAATGGATTCCACCCTGAAGTGTTTGCGGTTGTTGGTGGTCAGCTATCCGCCCAGATTGACAGGATACCTCCTCAAACGAATGTTTCTCATGTTGTAACAGTGCGTTCTAACAGATACGGTTACTTCAACTTCTCATCTGCTGAAGTAACTTACAAAGCAAGCGAAGATGCTGTAGAGGTGAGTGTGTGCTTCTTTTCTATGACATACTTTCACTTCTCACAGTCATGAGCTGGTGGTACTTATAACAGATATTATTATGTTTATCAAATGTGTCGGTTCTGAGTAAATATCTTATCTCTAAATATACTTAACTTCTCATTTCAATGTTTGATAGAAATACTTATGGCCGTATTCTTAATCTTTTTTTTAGCTTTAAGCAGCCAGCGTAGTATAGTAGGCAAAACCTCCTATCTAAGGAGAGACCTATGTACAGCAGTGGACTAAAAGGTTTAAGCTGGGTTTCTGTTATTTTTAACTTTAAGGCTGTAAGTTTAAAGTTGAAAATAACTCAAAAGGGCCACTTAAAGTTAAATAATGTTTATTAAAAGGGCTGATAATGCAAAGTACAAACTGAAATATTGAGAATAAAAAATTGCATTTTATTCTTATTATATTCAATAATGTATTTTCCCAAATCTCTCTTTTCCAATGTTTTGATTTTTTTCTATAGTTCTGGCAAACTTTAAACCTTTATTTAGTACTTACTCATATCATCAACAACCCATACTGTCTCACTGCTGGGCTCGGGTCCACTTTCATGAGAAGGTTAAGGCCATACGCTGCGGGAGTACAGGTTGGGGATTGGCAAGACATGTTGTCGGACCCCTAATCTTGGCACTCACTGATACAATATAACATAATTGGCTTCTAAAGTAAAATTTTGAATATCTTTCATACACAAACGGTTAATCTAATGAGACTGAATTTCATACAATAATTATGTATTAATCTGACTGATAATGTCTAAGACATTAATGCATTTAAACAAATAGATTAAAAAATGCGGTAGTTTATTCTTATTAGAATCTAATACCTTTAAGGAACAATTCTTGTTATATATTTATTAATATATAACATATTTGTGATCACTATTGTGATGTGAATTGGCTAAAATAGTATATTCATGGGTTTGGGGTTGAAAATTTGATTTAGAATAGTCTTATGTATGAGAAAGTGAGACTTTTCGTGAATTTTACTTTATTACCAGGTTTGTTTATTTATATACAGATACTATCCTTAAACAAAAATCGACTATCCTTAAACAAAAATCGCCCAGGTACTATCCTTAAACAAAAATCACAGTTCAAACTTGTTCTGAAGTCTTTCTAAATCAATAAATTAAAAATAACACCTTTTATTTGAAGGTGAACCTCAATTATTTATACCTATCTATTCTATATTTCAGGTCCAACAAGCAATCAGCAGTTCCCCCGGAGAGGGTGCTATTGTCGCATTCAAGGATTACGACCGCAAGTTCTCTTCACATATCTTGGACTGGGCTGCATTTGCTGTGATGACCCTCCCATCTCTAGCTATCCCCTTCGGCCTCTGGTACTCTTCCAAAAGCAAATATGAGAAACTATCGAAACCTAAGAAGACACATTAGTTTTAAGTAGCTGTTAGCTAATTAAGTCATTGTTAATACTGTATGCTTCAGAGAGACTAATATTTTAAAAACAATTACATTTAAATATGGAATTTATGATTTTCGTGTTTCAGTGTAGACTGTAGCGTGTGCATGTACATTGTGATAGGTGTGTGTTACCATAATCAAATTTAATCATTAAAAAAAACTATTTTTAATTTAAACACTAGCATATTGTATTAACAGTGATTTATCTCATTAGTTATAAATCAACACCTTTGTTAATATTAATTTATATGAACAATAAAAAGTTTTATATTGTTCCAGTATTTTAAATGATGTGCGGTAGGATATTTACAAATTTTTATACTTGCCCTATAACACGAGTTTTTGTATTTTCATCAAGATCTTTTCGTGCGATAAATATTGACAACTAGCTAAATCCTAAAAAGTTTGCCTAAGCTACTCATTATGTCATCAGCAGAGATCGGAATTAGGTGTGTGAAAATACCTAAAGTTTGCAGCGGGACATAATATGGAGCTGTTACAAGCACTTAAGTTAAACCGGGTTTGAATTTTACCGGTTTAGTTTTGTTTTTTTTACATGTTCCTTACCTTTGAAACACCGAACTATAAACATTTACAAGCTGCTAATACAGTTCTAAATAAAGTTTCTGCTAATACAGTTCTAAATAATTTTTTGTTTTGTACTTTTCCGGTTAAAATTCGGTCTTTTAGTCCCAATTGTTCTTTGTCGGTCAAACACAGAATTTTATATATCTGCAAAAATGCTAATGCGGTTTTAATTTCGTTTTTTGATCTGTATCTTAAATTAAAAAGTTTTGCTACAGGTTGATGCAAGGAAAATGAACATTTTCGCGTCTTTACATAGTTTTGAAGTCGGCTTTTTTTTAAATTATTAAACCTGCACTGCATAAAAAAATAAATTAAAAACATTTATTTCAATTGCAAGAACAGTGGTTGTAACAGCTCCATATTATTATTGCAAACTTACTGCAAACTTTAGGTAGTTTCACACACCCAATTCCGATCTCTGGTCATCAGACATCCGCCAGTGAAAGTCCCATCAAAATCGGTACAGTATTTTTTTTTTGTATTTATTAGGTCACTTACGGCTCGTACGCTATTTCAATGTAATTAATACATTTAAGGTTTCTAAAACTAAGTATCTCGCCAGAGGCACATGATTTTTGAACACATAACGAAAAAACAATCCTTTTGGCGCAGTCAGGTGAAAATAAATGCAAATGAAAGTTTATACGGTACCTACATCAGAAAAGCAATTAGTATTTTTTTTGTCTGTCTGTCTGTTTGTTCCGAATCATCTCTGATACGGCTTATATGATACGATTTTGACGAGACCATCACTGATAGAAACCTTATGCCGTTTCGGCGCGTGACACCCCTCTGTCGTCTTGCGAGTAGCGTTAGCATCACTTACCGTTGCACGAATCTTTCATTAATAATTATAGTTTAATAAGTATTACCTAATATCATTTAAAGCACTTCACGAATTTATTTAATTAATATACCATTAGATTCGTCTGGATAACCCAATTGTTTTAAGAAAGGTCACTCGAAAAAATACCATCATGACGTTTTTTTTTCAGTTTTTAATTAATTAATGTTTTCAAGGCAAGCAAGATGTTAAGCTACCTTATAATACGCCACGATAACTTTTCTAGTAACATTATAGAGGAAAAATAGAAGGAAAAAAAAGACCGAGATATAGTTATGTCGACTAGATTAAGTTAAAAGTGGCGGTCGTGATGTTTAAGGAGGTCAAGGAAACGGCTCTTGATAGAGAGAGCTGCATCGAGAAGAGCTTAGCTCTTAAATAAATGATATTGATTGGAAGACAAGTAACAGTAGTTCTACGACATCAAAATACGCGCAAAGTTGTGTCAATTACTAGTTCTAGTACAATTCATTTTAAATCCTTAAAAAATAAAATCTAAAATGCAATAAGATCAATATTCGACAATATTCGATTCGACAATTCAAAAGTGCCTGTAACTGGCCTACTTGAAATAAATGCTTTGATTTTGATTAAAATTAAATGAAATAACCTTATGAGTTATGACTTTTTATGTTTAAGGCGATTAACACACGGCACCGCGCACCGCCGCGGTAGGCGGTGAAGCGGATCTCATGTCATATTGGGATCTACTGAATCCGTTGATGCTAAACACACGTACACCGACCGACCGCGCGGTCGAGCAGTGTTCTCACCGACTCTCGCCGACCTTACCGCGGCGGTGCGCGGTGCCCTGTGGCTACTAATACTAATACTAAAATGGCTACTATACCTGATGGAAATCATGAGTAGAATCCAAGGGAAGAGGTCAACATCCTCATTGCAAATTCAGTCAATGCAGCGTGGTGACCCACACTTCTGCAACATTAGGCATCCGACTCACCAACGAAATACAACAGCACGAATACTGTCATTTTAGTTGGGTCTTCTGCGTACCGCCCCGGTCGAGCCTAGAAGATTTACCTAGAAGTTGTTTGTGTACTAAGTAGTTCGACTGATCTTCGCTAGATGGGGCTACGAACTATGTGTTTAAAATGTTAGCTTTTCAAAGATAACTCCCCAGTAGGTATATAATAATATAATACATCCTGTGTTTCGCGGACTTTACAAACATACACGTAACGACATAAAGAACACCCAGGCGAAGAATAATAATGGTTTGCGAATCACTCAAAGGTGTTGTCCCACCACGATTTAAACCCAGAACACTTGGGGCAGTAGAAAGCCCAACTTATGCCACTAGGCCAACCGTGCAATTCAAGGTGGTCGCAAGGTGATAATACAATTGTTTATCGACTGTTAAGCAGTAGGTACGTAGGTTAAAAATAATTAATTTTTTTATTCATTTGTTTAGTGATGTGTTACTTAAATCTAAATATTTTTTTAAATTAGAAGTTTATCGGCAGACGACTGACTTCTGGGCGTAGAGCGGCTTTCGCATTCCAGGCCAGGTAGGTCGACCTCAACTTGGAAAAAATCCGCCGCCGGCGAACTGGGCGGTGGAGGCGTGCATTTCAGCGCCTCATGCCGCCTTGAGTGTGACCGCGGATAGACGCGCGTAATAGCAGCTGTTCCGGGACCGGGACCCTTCCTATTTAAGGCGCAGAGTGACACATCATGAGATTTTAGTCGGTTCGATTCCGATACATCACCCCACCGCAAACTCCGGTGTGGTATGTCAGCGCCTCAGCGCCCTCAAATATACTGCCAACCAGTTTAATCTTCGAAAACTAATACTATATTAAACAATACTTACAATGGTCAGTGATTATAAAGTAACGCTCATTTACTGAGCCAAATACGTATATGTAGCTTGTTATATATTCTATCTCAAAAGAATTGTGTGATGAGAGCATGCTGTTTAGTTTTCTCTGGGTATAATTTAACTACAACATTTAGGTTTAACAATATTTTCTAACAATGTATTTAGCTCTGCATAATTTGGGATGCAGAGCTAAATGCATAAGTTCATTATGAAATAGAATAGATAACGAAAAACGTTTGCAACTTGTCTATGGGTGCGATGGATGAGGGCACCACGGAACCGTTGTTGTGGAAAGAGCCTCGGCCTATGACCATCAGTGGACATCTTTCGGCGGTAATGATGTATTTATATTCTTTTTAATTTATGTCAAAAATATATCCAAGTTATTATTAGTTCAGGTTTCAAAAGGCTCAACTATTTAGAAAGTGCGAGTACAGATCGATCTTATCTGCTTACAATAAAGTATGTACTATTGGTTTTTTTTTTATCATTTTATTTCCTACCAGCTGAGTTCCTCGGTTATTGTTGTAAACATGGCCGTAGCTAGGGGGGAGAGGGCATTGTGGGGCAATGCCCTACCTTAAAAAGTCCTCATCCCTATGTTAAGGATACCTATTTTTCTTACTTCTGCCCTACCCTACCTATGTTGCCCTACCTTAAATCCGACTCTAGCTACAGCCCTGTTGTAAATCGCAAGTAAAGCTAAATCGAACAAGAAAAATTAGCCTTAGTTACTCCTTATGTCATCTGGCAGTGAAAATCATGTAAAAATCGGTTCAGGCGTTCCAGTTGTAAGTACTATACATACTTTCATATGCATTTGCAGTAAAAAACTATTCATTTAACATGACAAACAGACACGACACTACAATTTTAATTATTCGTACTTATAGATGCGCTTTTATCTATTCGTAGAAAACCCAACTTTTCCATTATCGTCTGCGGTATTTCCGAACTGATTACAAACTTCAATAAAAGAATGTATTTCCACTTCAAAGACCAGCAACATACTTTTAAGCAGTGTTTCCACTTTTAGGGAATTCTCCCTTTTTTAGGGACAAATAGCTGATATTTTGGATGGTTAAAGACAATTTGAAAAATACAGGGATTTAGGGAATTTCGGGGTAAAATCAAGCCTATACTGGTAGCCCTGTAGTAAAGTAAATGATAGACTATACCATAGCTTTTTTCTTGGGGATTCTCCAGAATCCTAATAAATGCTATTCATCAAAAAAAAATATTATGTCACCAGAATGTGGTCGTATTGTAATGTGTAGGTTCTTGATTTGATATGTTTGACGTTATTTCTGAATTGCGGAGTAGTAATGGCACTAGTGGCATCAATTTTTCAAGTTCAAGTTATTACGATTATATATGGAAGGAAATAATAATCAAGCATCATCTTCGACGAAAAGAATGTAAAAGCAATGCGTCAACTTCCAAAAATTCTAATCCTATAGATGTATGATCTTCTGTGGGCATTTTGTTATTATATATACCTATATTAAATTATATGCTGAGGTATATTTTCTGTATTATATTTATGTTCCCTAAATAAAGGATTTATGAAAGTAGTTTAGGGAATTTTAGGGATAAATTCAAAAGAAACTAGGGAAAAATGGAAAACGAAAGTGGAAACACTGCTTTTAAGTCTCTATGTAAGAATCAATCTCTATTGGTGAACTGTTTGTTCCCTTAGTCTCTACGAACCGGCTAATCCGACGGTTTCGTTGTCTTTTCTGTCATATCGAATTAGAGGGAATTACAGATATTTGTGTTTGATTGATGTCCTTTCCTTTTGTGATAAAATGTCCTTAAAATACGGGTTTATAATTTTTATAGTTTACTAGCTGCCTATAATGGCCCAAAGGATGTCCTTTCCTTTTTGTGATAAATGTCCTTACGGGTTAAAAAAGATTATCGTTTTATTTCAGGAAGAAATAACCTTTACTTTATACCTAAACTAAAAAACCCAATTCGTATAAAACAATTTATTTAAAAGGTGCAAAAGTTCATAGTTACACGAACCAATGTGCAATATAATTAGCAGTCAGTGTTTTAGTGTCAGTAATATAAATGTATAATACGTTTAATGACCCTTTTCACGAACGTGAAACGTCCCCCAAATTTAAGGGGACACTTAGAGAGAGTTGTGTAAATCTTAGTGATATTTTTGTTTTCCCCAACTTTTAGGGGACACATAAGAGCTTAGGTGTCTTTTAAAATTTAGGCGCTACCTACGTAAGGGGGCTCCTAGTAAGGAGACTATGGTTTAAGAAGTTTATCTATAGTTCGTGAAACGGGCATTAATTCTCTCAAATAATAATTTTAAAGCTACTTAAAATAGTATTTATCTTGTACAAAATGAATAAATAGGTAATATACATATATTTCGGACATCTGCCACACAGCACAAGTCCGTCGATGTACAAATTTAGTGCATAAAGTTTATAAATAGAAAAAACATCTAATCCCAAACTTAGCAGAGCTGTAATATGGTTACTAGACAATTAATATAAATACAAATATACTCTTTTTTGTAAATGGGCGTTTTTCAAAATTTTGCTCCGTTACGTACAGGATGTCCATTTATTTTCATAACAAAATTTTAAATAAACGATGAAATGTAGACATTGACAATGAACTAAGGTTTAAGAAAAACCATAATCAAACAATGTTAAATGAGTATAATTTCTATTTAATGTATTATTATAGTGAGGGTTGCCAATACAGGGGTCTTGTACGTTACATTTTCATTCAAAGTAAATAATAACTCAATCATATAAAAGTTAATCAGCTTTATTTATAATTAATCAACAACATAAAAATCTTCTAAAATTTAATACCACTTTGTGATATCTTGCCTCTTAGTGCTGTTTAAAATATAAAATATGTCTTGTACGTAACTAAATGGCACTCTGGACTATCAAACTTTGTGATTAGATAACTATTCTGAAAGACTGACATTATAGGTAAGTTTTTTTAAATACAAATAATGACAAAAAGACATTTAATATATATTAACAAAAACATAACTCCCAAAGGTTTTTTCATAAAAAAATAAAAACTTTAACAGCCAAAACAGGACAGTTACGTATGTGGACAACAGTCGTTACGTTTAGGAACTCTAAAGCTATGTTTACAACGAGCACAATTTCTAGTCATTTTAGAAACAATACAATATTATTCAACATTTAAAAAAAAACGTCGTGATGTGACATATTATTTAAGTCACATCACTTACTGTACTTATTTCTATAAAATTGTCAATATCACAGACTGTTTTGATTTGAGCATTTTAAAAATATATTTTACAAAAAACGGGATTCAAGTCTATCTCAGTTTCATTTTCACATTAAGTAGGTAACAATACTTCTTAACTTACAAAAAAATCCAACAGATACAAAAAAATGTCAATTATGTAGTAACAAAAATAAAATAGGGAACCAATAAGTAGGTAATTCTGCGTGATTGTTTGGTCTTCTTTTAGAGTATCTTTTTCATTTTCCAATAGCTCAATCATCTTTTTGTGATTAGTCTCTAGGCGAAATCTATTTTTACTTAAACTACTAATAACTTTCTTTAACCTTTCACAAGTTTTTAATGTCCTTTGATATCTTTTATAATTTCGGTAATTCAATCTCTGTTTTTTCTTCAATTTTGTATTATCTTGCATCTCTGGCACTGTCACTGGAACAGCTGGCTTAGTATTATTTACTTTTTTATTTTCCCTTTTATTCCTTTTTTGTTATCTCCAAATTTTCCGTCTTTTTTCCTTTTCTTCCTTATTTAGTTCACTTACCTTGAGTTTATGTTCTTCAGTCTTTCGACTTCTTTCTTTTTATATTTGTTGTATTTTTCTTCATTTTCTTTGTTTTTGTCTATATCGCCGTTGTTTTTGTCTCTCTCGGCACCAGTCAACGGCATAATTTACCTGAGTAGGAATAAATTAATTTGTAAGGAAGTGCCGAGGATGTGAGGAATGTTAGGGTTCACCCTATTTATCGCTAGTCTAAATAGGATATTTATAACATAATAAGGAAACCTGCTCACCATGAGGTGACTAGATCCTATAAAGGTAATGAGTTTACCTCTCTGGGTGGATTATATTTTTAATTTATATTAAATTGCACAAGACAGTATGAACGCATCTTTACGAGTCCAGTACGTAACGTTTTTAGTCCACATAATACAGCACGTCACGTCCTGGACGTTACGTATAACGCGGACTTGTCATCATATGTTTTTTTGGTATAAAAAAAGTTGATTATAGTAGTTTACTAGTACACATTCATTATCTACAACATATTTACTTATAATTTAACACGAGTAGTATATAAAATTTGTGGGTCTTACCTTTCAAAATCAATGTTCGTACCGGACAAACAAAACAGACCCGTCACGCACGTCACGGACCGCAAGTGTTGACGATTGAATTTCTTCAGTTTTAATTCAAAGGAAAAGAACGAAGGAATGATAAAAACATCGTTAATATGGCATTGCTTAAAAATAGTTAGAGCCAAAGACAATATTATTGTTATTCTTTATAAAATCATACCGTTACGTACAGGACTGTCCGCTGTGGCCAGTTTTTTAAATCCGATAATGTCAGTATTTATATTAGAAAAATATACTACAACCTTATTATATTTTATTTAAAAACAAATAAAATGAGTTATTTCATTCGAGTAATACTAAAGATATCCAAATATAGCTTATATATTCTCCAAAATACGTAATCAAAATCCAGCATATGATGAAGGACACATAAAAAAGTAGGATAATATTTGGTATTTTAATAAATATTAAAATATGTTTTCCGTTTAAGTCTTAAGTTTATCTTTTTTTTTACAGTAAGTTAAACATTTTACCCTAACGTAAAATAATTTGATACCCACTTCCTACATTTTTTCCTTTTAATCAATGGTCAAACTCGTAGGACACAGCAAAATAGTCCTGAGCAAATTTTTGAAAACCGCCCAAATACATACATATTATACACAGAAAACACCCAATTTGCAGATCATACAAACATTTGGTCCAATTCGGTAATCGAACCCGAGACCGAAGAGGTCTTGGGTTCGATTACCGGATCAGCACATCCGCTAACCACTAGACCAACCAATCGACAATAATCAGGCAACAACCTTTCAACATAGTGTTTTAGAAACCTAAAAATATTTGCATTCCACAAATACCTAATCCTATGGACAACACTCGCTGTATACGTAGGTACTTGTGGAATGTGTGATAACCAAAATTACGTAATGTTTATTTATCAAAGCCAAGTAAATAATTAAAAACAGTGTATCTTGTAACAAGTGCCTTGAATGAGAAAGGGCTTGTCGAGATCAAAATTACATAGAACATAGATGGCGCTCCTCGAAGGAGGTGGAGGAGACCTTCGTTCAGTAGTGGACTGTGGACGTCGATAGAAGTGCTTTACCTTACAAAGAATAGTATACAGGTTATCATAAAAATTACGATCTAATTACAATCATAGTACAAATTCAACCCTTATTATTATAACAAATATTTTAATTACAGCCTTTCGCAGCCCAAATATTAATCGGGCACATACATTCTGTTATCGTTTAAACTTGCACGATAGCATAGTCAAAAAGAAGAAGGTGAACTGATAAAAAGAAGAGAAATAGGAAGAAAATTTTATAAACTTTGAGGGAGTAATATGATCTAAAAAGCTTTTTGCTCATCTTAGATACATGATACCTACCATAGACAACTAAATCCAGTAAAACGCTCGTTCATTGATGAAATCAAAATAAGAGCGCTCCGGCTTCCTTTTCTCTTTACACTTAAAGATTGCAGAACAGCAAGATGAAAGATATTGCACATCAAAATGATTTATTTATAACGTACTTAAAAATAGAAAACAAGACTCATAAAGAATGACATATTTGAACGTCCTATTTACGAGTCATAGGCTCCTAAAGAATAAACAATGATCATCAATTATCCTTTCTGACACATATATAGTTCTGTGACACAATCTTGGCTTTATCTTTGTTCGTTTACCGGTTAGAGGGTCGGCGGTCAATACTCCACAACAAAAATAGTCCAGTTATTATTACAATGTTTTAGTTCATTAACCATTGAACTAGAGTATCGCAGTTTCCTCACTCGAAATTTTAGGTGACATAGTGACGTTGCTGATAAAATAGTAGGTACTTGAGTGCAGACTTAGTATAAAAGTACCAAAATAATGAAAATGCCAGTTAAGATTATTTATTCATATTTATAAAACATTGACCATATAACTAGGTTAGAGATATACTGTTAAGTTAATTAGTAAACATTTTAAATTTAAATTTAGAATTATCAAGGCTAACTTCTTTTCTAATTTTAACATTAGAATGTCAACTACAAGTTATAATTTAATGACAGTCGAGTTTGAGAAAATCAATCAAAGTGGTGTGCAATACTGCAACGGGAGTGGCCTATGTCCAGCAATGGACTACGATGGGCTGATGGCGATGAAGATGAGTTTGATAGTTAATGCAGTTTTTTTAAATCTCGTGTTTCGTAAATACTCATGTGTACTCTACTCTCAACAGAGATTAGATTGCTTTTATATAAAAATAAAAGCCTGAGATGAGAAGGACTAGAAATGTAAACAGAGTTAATATTAAACGTCGGACTTGAAAGTATCATATTTGATCATCCAAACAAAAATACGGAAATTAATGTGTTTATTTTTAATGGGTTCTCCATCGAATCGACAAATCTCGACTTAACTGTTCAAAGAACAAGTACTGTTTGTTTTACAATAGGACACCTCTACATTGCATTAAAAAAATACTCTTCGGTTGGGTAACTCGGTGGCGCAGTTGTAGCGTATGCGACTGCCAGCTGCGCTTGAAATCGCAGGTTTGATTCCAGAGTCGTACTAAATATTTATATGTTTATAATGTATGCCCATATTTACAAGTTACAAAGTAAAGTAAAGTAAATTGCCCCCCCTCGATGCGACGTCCGACGTCGCATCAAGGGGGGGCAATGTCACTCGCTATAACAGCCTGACCACCTCCTACAAGGTCGGGTTAGTTTAAGAACCCCATGAAATTCGGGTGACGTAATTTATGGACGTCTCCTAATTGTAATACGTTGAAAAGGTTGAATGTTGTGGATTTCGATGACTCATAAGGATTAAAGGTTAGTGCCTTTTTCAACGACTAACTGAGTACCGCGGTGTTACCCGCGGCTATTCTTGTAAATCTCAAGCCCTTAACCTAAGCCTAACATCGATCCAGTTCATTAACCAGACAGATAGAAAATTGCAAAAATTGCCTAATTCGATGTAATTACCTATATACGTTGTTCATTTGATATTACAAACAGACACTCAAATTTTATTTATTTGTATAGATATCGATTTCAATTCGAAAGGCGATTGTATCGATTAGGGTCATTAGTCGAGTCCACAACTCACGTGGCAGGGCATTATTAATCGTACAATCAGTTGATTTATTTTTTATAAGCATGTTTACGCAGTAGGTGAAACAAATATTTCACAATAGATTAATCTGTTCGATATTAAAATTTTGATTCATGACGTATTTTTAGGGTTCCGTAGCCAAATGGCAAAAAACGGAACCCTTATAGATTCGTCAAGTCTGTCTGTCTGTCTGTCTGTCTGTCTGTCCGTCCGTATGTCACAGCCAATTATTTCCGAAACTATGAGAGCTATACTGTTGAAATTTGGTCAGTCGATGTATTCTGTGAACCGCATTAAGATTTTTACATAAAAATAGAAAAAAAACAATACATTTTGGGGGTCCCCATACTTGGAACTGAAACTCAAATATTTTTTTTTCATCAAACCTATACCTATATCTATGGATAGGTCTTCAAAAATGATGTTGAGGTTTCTAATATTATTTTTTTCTAAACTGAATAGTTTGCGCGAGAGACACTTCCAAAGTGTAAAAATGTGTGTGTGTCCCCCTCTAACTTCTAAAATAAGAGAGTGATAAAACTAAAAAAAAATATGTTGTACATTACCATGTAAACTACCAACGAAAATTGGTTTGAACGAGTTCTAGTGAGTAGTTTTTTTTAATACGTCATAAATGCAATAACACGCAATATACCTTTCATCCAATTAATACACTAGTATAAAAACATCGGTGAAAGTTACAACGAACTACAAGAACTTTTATATGATGTTACTTGCTAAAACCCTTCATGGGCGAGTCCGACTCGCACTTGGCCGCTTTTTAAGATAAGAAGCGACTTATCAATTCTGCTAAAAATGACGATAGGTAATTATAATCAAATTAAGTGTTTCTACAATACTTTTAGCAGAAGCGATAAAACTATTTTTCTTTTTATTTTAAAAGTAACATTCTTCTGTCTTTATTGTATCCTGCTTGATACTTGTGTCTACTTTTGTTTTTTTACACGCTTTATATTAGCTTCACCTGTATGTTTGTTTGTAACCGACTCCTTTGGGTGTGATTTTGACCCACTTGAAACGGCCAGATTTCGTTCAAACTTTGTAGATTTATCGAGGACCGATGACAAAACACTAATTAAATAACGCGGATTAGTAGTTGTAGTTCAAAGTTCAGACTCAGCTAATTAATAAAAAAAATAGTTTTAAAACACTAAACAAACACGCTTTTATGTAGAAAATAATTTTAATGTAACAAAGCGTGGGGTGCTTTCTGAAAATATGTCAATAACGTCGCCCCACGCTTTGTAACATTAAAATTATTTTCTACTTTTTAGGGTTCCGTAGCCAAATGGCAAAAAACGGAACCCTTATAGATTCGTCAAGTCTGTCTGTCTGTCTGTCTGTCTGTCTGTCTGTCTGTCCGTCCGTATGTCACAGCCAATTATTTCCGAAACTATAAGAGCTATACTATTGAAATTTGGTCAGTCGATGTATTCTGTCAACCGCATTAAGATTTTTACATAAAAATAGAAAAAAAACGATACATTTTGGGGGTCCCCATACTTGGAACTGAAACTCAAATTTTTTTTTTCATCAAACCTATACGTGTGGGGTATCTATGGATAGGTCTTCAAAAATGATGTTGAGGTTTCTAATATCATTTTTTTCTAAACTGAATAGTTTGCGCGAGCGACACTTCCTAAGTGGAAAAATGTGTGTGTGTCCCCCTCTAACTTCTAAAATAAGAGAGTGATAAAACTAAAAAAAATATATGTTGTACATTACCATGTAAACTACCAACGAAAATTGGTTTGAACGAGATCTAGTGAGTAGTTTTTTTTTAACACGTCATAAATCGTAACACGCAATATACCTTTCATCCAATCAATACACTAGTATAAAAACATCGATGAAAGTTACAACAAACTACAAGAACTTTTATATGATGTCACATGATGATGACTGCCTCGTTGGTCTAGTGGTTAGCGTATGCGGCTGCTGATCAAGAGGTCTCGGGTTCGATTCCCGGGTCGGACCAAATATTATTTGTGTGATTCACAAATATTTGTTTCGGAGTCTGGGTATTTTCTATGTATAATATTTATGTATTTACAAAAAAAAAATATGTTTATGTATTTATATCAGTTGTCTAGTACCCATAACACAAGCTCTGCTTAGCTTGGGACTAGATGATGTTGTGTGTCAGATGTCCAAAATATTTATTTATTTATTTATTTTACTTGCTGGTACGGAACCCTTCATGGGCGAGTCCGACTCGCACTTGGCCGCTTTTTTAGTTTAAAAGTGTGTTTGTTTAGTGTTTTAAAACAATTTTTTTTATTAATTAGCTGAGTCTGAACTTTGAGCTACAACTACTTAAGCACGTTATTTTTAATTAAGCATGTAATAAAGGTGTTATACGCGTTTCCCACAATGAATATCAACCTAAAATGAAAACTTTTGTGCTCATCGATCGTTTGTGAGCGTGAGACCGGAGCGGAGGCGAAATTATACTGCGTCATGCATCTTTGCAACGCAGAATGAATCAAAAACATCTCACTAACCCGTCAAGGTGTGGGTCACCATGCAGCATTACATGCACTCACAATGAAGATAATGGCATGTACTCCTGGATTCTACTCATGCTTTCCATCAGGCATAGTAAAGTCACTTTGGTAGGTTTAAATATATAAAAAATACTTATTATTTTGATGAAATAAAATATTATTAATTCTCTACAAGTGCTATATCAACTATTACAATAAATGTGTATTTGGAGTTGTTTTTTTATATAGTTAGGACATTAAATAATCAGAATTCAAGTTTGCTTTTGTAGTAATTAAATGTAACATTTAGAAATTTTCGAATAAAATTGCGTGAACCACACAATGTAAATTCCATTCTTTAATAATTTTAACATAAAGAAACCGACTTCAAAGAAAAACTATTCCGAGTACCCAAATCGCGACAATTGTGCATCGATTTCCTTGGGATCCCATCATCAGATCCCGATATAGTGACGATGGGACCACCTGTAAGCTATGCCCATTCCAATGCAAAAATAAGTTTTGAAATCAGTTCATAAACTACGAAATTATCACTGAACATACATAAAAAAAAAAAGATTCCGACGAATTGAGATCCTCCACCTTTTTTTTGAAGTCGGCTAAAACACTTTAAATGGTTTGTGCTTTAAATAAAATCTAAATATGAAACTATTACAGAGACGGTCCCCATTTCATCTCATCCACATTTTTAGGGTTCCGTAGTTCATGACTTGGAACCCTTATAGATTCGCCATGTCCGTCCGTCCTTGACCTACCGCCCAAACGGTTGGTGCTAGAAAGATGAAACTTTGCATAAATATGAGTTGTAATTACATCGACAAAGTGCTACAATAAAATTATGATTTGTTTTTTTGTTAATTTGAACTGCTAAAACTATTACTAAAAGGTCATTCCATAAATTATAGGAAATTTTCTCTAGTTTAATTTATTAATATCTATTTTTATCGTTAAATGAGTCGGAAAGGAGATATTGTCAAAAAACTGTTTTTAGATGCCATTTTTACAATATGGCGACACGAGCGGCAAAGATACAAGGTGGCAAAGTTGAAATTCGCAAAGAGCATACAGATAAATTTAAAAAAAAATCAAAACTTCCGGAAAACTTCCCAAGTAACGTCATTATTTAGCACCAAATGACTGTACTATTAAATGGTAATCAAACGTTTACTGAGGAACTAATGTCAAAAACTATGTGAATTTTGTCAGATGTTGTGATTATGTACTTTGGAAACAACCTTGTTTGGTGGAACACTCTAAGGAAAAGTGTTACATACTCTTTGGAAAGTACCTACTGGTCCGATTTATCTATTCGATACAGTTATCGAGAAAAATCATGAGGCACATATCAGTCATATCACCACACCTACGACCAAAAGGAACGAAGTATCTATGCAAAAGTTACAAAAACGGGTGAAATTGTTCCTTTTGATTTCATTGCATGCTCCGCGTAAACTGTAAAAGTTTAATAAAATAAAGTATGAAAGTTTCATTCCTCTTTAAGCGTCATAATCATAACAAAGGTCACGACAGCATATCATGTCTATCTTTTATTGACAAACAATTTGGTCTCGCTCATTTAACACCATAGATACACAGGAACCGCAGAAGAAGTCGTATAGGTCAACTAGTGTGACAGTAAACTGAAATGCGCTGTGATAAAAAAAAGTTAAACAAGCAATAATTGCTAGATGATTTTAAATAAAACCACTTTTTACCGAATTCGAAAAAGGAGAAGTTTCTCAATTTGAGTGTATTTTTTTATGTTTTTTACCTCAAAACTCTATTGAGTGAACCGATTTTGACGATTATTTTTTTTTGGAAGCTGATGCAATCCATGTGCTCCAATGTTAAGGAATCTAAAATCTGATGATAGGATCCTAGAGAAATCAATGGAACTCCTCAAACATTATAGGCACACTTCGGAATAGTTTTTCTTCGAAGTCGGTTTTAATTAGAATGGATCTCACTTAAGTCAATTTATGACACGCATATTAAGCAACACAGCCTTTGCATTCTGAGAATAAAAGTATTTCGGAACGACAACGCAAAGCATAGCAAAGTCTGACTTATTAGAAATTACTTGTTATCTGCTCTAGTATGACTTCCTCTAAATTCGTGTTACATTTACTTTTAAGGTTTTAAAATTCGATACGGTAACGCGTCTCGAGGCCAAAAAGCCCACGTTCCATTGTTAGTGAATGTAAGTTACCTCAATTTGTCATAAGTAGAATATACAACAATCTCGTTGTAATCTTTACTAGGCTAGTACTTAATAAACTTGTACGTTTTTCCTTAAAATTGTTATCACTACAATCATTAGCTTTTTTTTCCTTACAGGCGAACATATGCTTTTTACAGATAACGCGGCGTGGTTTTGTAATTTTCTAAAGTTCTATAAATTGCTAAACTTAGCCATGAAGTATTTAAAGACACAATGAATATCACAACGAGTTGCATAAAATAAGGTCAACAGAACAACAATGCTTGAGACAATGGTCATTTTAAAGTTTTCGGTAGCGCCTACCTATATTATTTTTGGGTTCCGTAGTTCAGGACTAGGAAACCTCATGGTTACGTTATGTCCGTCGACTTACCGTTTAAACGGAACTTTCCATGGATATGTTTTTATCACGTCGATGAAGTGCTAAAATAAAATCTTATAATATATTTTTATTTGGGGTACCATTACTGTGAAAGGTTTTTTGGAAGCAAAGTTAAATAGAACTTGCAAAAGAAATATATTTGGTTAATAATTTATTAACAGCTCAGCAACAGTAACTGCGTAACAGTCTAGGCACTACGACACGCAACCTGAGTCAACAGCACCGTCTCATTACATATATTTTCCGTTTATAATAAGGAATGAAAGAATAAAATATGATTGTTAGCTAACGATACTGGCAACAAAAAAAAGCAAAACTCAACTAAAAAAGTGTAAGGTCAATTTAGCCAAGATGCGATGAAAAAAGTATCGTTTAGGATTTTCACAAAGGTTTTTAACAAAATTTTATCTTTTTTAATTTTTATGAAGTTAACTGCCCAAAACAAATTTAATAACTTCGTATGTTCAACACCAGTTATATATTATAAACTCTATAAAAACGGAAATGTTTATAAACTTTTATTGTATTACAATGTATTAGTGATAAGATTTATAGTATACGCAGTATACGTAAAATGTTCAGATTTAATTTTTAATTAACAATTGATCTAAATACCAATGTCGAATAATATTTTTTCACTTTGAAAGTATAAGGGTATCGTTTCCATAATTGCTCGAAAAAGCACTTACGGTTATGACAAGAGAAACAAATTAATTCATTATTTGACAGTAAAAAAAATATCTCAGTTTCTTAATAAATCAATCTATAGAGAAACCGAGTAAAGTTACTAATACGATTATTTATTTTCGAGAAAAAAATCATCAACAGTGACTAAAATCACCGAAATCGACCTTTTCTGTTTGGAATCAATCTAGTATTATGTTGCTTTATTTGAAATAAATATTTTATTAGTTGCAAGAAAAAAGTACAAAAAAGAGATTAAGCATTTAAGGTTTCTATTAATTCTCACCAGAAAGTCATAATTTAATCTTAAACATCATTAATTTTTAGCGGCAAAAGTTCCATACATTTTAGTATGGAGAAATAATTTGCAATAAAACAGAGTTCACGCGATACAAAAATTCAGTGTTCTCCGAATATTCAAGGCGAGCGCACGCTCGTTTTTAGCTCCACACGCACTGTCACGCACACAGAGATTTGATTGTTTACATACGACGACGTGACTGTGTGTAACTTTTGATAATATTTGGTAGGTCTGAGAATAGACACACCAATCTTTATATTTTAAATTATTATTAACCAACTTCAAAAAAGGAGTATTATTTGTGTTTTTTTTATTGTACATTCATTGATTACTCTGTCAATTGTGGACCGATTATTAAAATTCATTTTATATGACTGCCTCGGTGGCGCTGTGGTAGCATATGCGATTGAGGCCTCGGGTTCGATTCACGGGTCGGACCAAATGTTTATGAGATCCACAAAATTTTTTTTTTTAGGTGTTGGCTGTTTTCAGTGTTAGTTCATAGGGAAACCCTAAAATTTTATAAGCACGTTATAAATAGTTATTATATATTTTTTTATTTTGTAATGCTATTCCAGACGCAATATCTGAGCTGGTAGCCATCATTTCGTAATGATGAGGGCAGTAGTAGCGCATGCGACTACTTTGCTTGAGTAAGGATTCAGGTTCGATTCCCGTGTAGGACCAAATATTTGTGTGATCCGCAAATATTTATTTCGGGGTCTGGGTGTATTCTATAGGTAAGCAACAAAAAAAGTATGTTTATGTATTTATATCAGTTGTCGAATCAATAATATAAGCTCTGCTTAGTTTGGGACTGGATGATGTCGTGTGTAAGATGTTCGAAATAGTTGTTTATTTATTATTGTAATATATCATACTGCCTTGTTGGTCTTGTGGTCAGCGTATGCAACTGCTAACCAAGAGGTCTAGGGTTCGATTCCCGGGTCGGACCAAATTTTTGTATGATCTGCAAATATTTGTTTCGGAGTTTGGGTGTTTTCTATGTATAATATGTATGTATTTATAACAAAAAAGTATGTTTATGTATTATAAACTGCGAAATAAATATTTGCGGATCACACGAATATTTGGTAGATGATATTCTGTGTCATTCGTCTGAAATATTTATTTATTGTTATTTATTATAAACTAGCTTTCTGCCCGCGGCTTCGCCCGCGTGGAATTCGTTGATATCACACGACATGGTAAGGGTAGATTAAACAATCTTACCTGATTTTATGTTTGATAATAAGGAACTTCGACACAAACTTTCGTCCCCTATTTCAAACCCTTCTACCTTTATTTTCGCGATAAAAAGTACCCTATGTCCTTTCCCAAGTTCAGTTCTATCTTCGTACCAAATTTCATCAAAATCGGTTCAGTGGTTTAGGCGTGAAAGCGTAACAGACAGACAGACAGAGTTACTTTCGTATATGTGTGTTACCTTTAGTCGTATCTTTCAAGATGTTCAGCTGATGATGGAAAGTAATACTACTCAATGGTTTGGTCTTGGATGATTAGTATTTCACTTTTATACGTATGTATAAACCGCTAGTCGTATTTATGTTTTACTAGCTTTAGCCCATGGCTCCGCCCGCGAGTGTGTCGATTTTCGTGGTAAAAAGTAGCCATGTCCTTTCTCGGGGTCCCATATATCTCTATACTGAAATTGATCAAAATCAGTTCAGCGTTTTACGCGTGAAAAGGTAACAGACAAACAGACAGACAGAGTTACTTTCACATTTATTTTAGTAACATTATTGCGTAAATAAGCCGTTTGCATTAAATATATTAAAAAAAAACACAGTCCTCTGCCTCTTCAACCTGTCTATTAAACTCAAAACATAACGTAACTTAAAAACTACTGCACCAATTTTCATGATGTTTGCAGCAATGGATAGATTGGTTTTAAAGGAGGGTATAATTTGTCAAATTTTAAATGTTTTTTAAATGCCTATAAGACCATGTATCGTTAATCACACATTATTGACATAATAAAATCTTACACTGAGAGTCACTAGTGTAAGATTACGGCCAATTACGGGTGCGACCTGGATGAACGCTCTGACGTATTATAAAATATTTATTTAAATAATATTGTGTAATAAACAATTTTATTCTACATATTTCATGTAGAATAAAATTGTTTTAAATGTCTACAGTATTTATTATGATAAGGATTAATATTACATTGTTCCAAATTACTTTGAAATTATTATTCACAAATAAAATAATAAAGAAATATTAAAAAAGTATAATTAAAAAAGTATTACTGTAGGTTATTCCTAATTTATGTAACTCGTAAACTTTTGTCAATATTGGCTTTATTTATGTGTTCCTTTAAAATAATAAAATAACATTAATAAATCTTCTTTAAAAGGTAACCTTAATTATGATGAAAACCGTATTTAAATACCTTGCGTATTTAAAACGATCTGAGTTGACAGACAATGCACGCGAGCAAATTTATTTTATACTGTGTAAAATTATTTTATAATCTTTGACCATTCGATTGGTATACAGAAAGTATTATGACTTTCTGTACTGAATGAATCCTACGGGCTTTACGTTATGGCAAGATACATTGCGTGCGTTGTAAGACATTAAAATACGTTCTACAAAGGCGAACAGTTGATGGATATTTAACATAAGCAAAAAACCGAAAGTCGGTGATTGCTTGCTACGGTATGTATGCGACAGTGCGCGATGCGTCTGTGTGCATGTAAAATATGTATGTGGGTGTTCAATCACAAATTCTCACGCTTGGTGTCGCGGGCCATAAACTCACAATAAGCAAGTAAATCTATTAAAACTAAAATGGCCGAATGGGTACACGTGCCAATAATACATGACGTTAGTTTTATTATTAATAGATTACGTACTAGACGGCGATGAAAGCATTTACTCATAAACAAAATAAATTGTTTGTACGTATTTAGAATTTCATCACCATCAACCGCCTTCAGTACAATACTAGTCCACTGCTGGACATCGGTCTCGTCTTAGCAAGAAGTTTTTGGCCTACAATAGGCCAAAAACTTCTTGCTATATATTGTAGGCAGTAGAGTCACGCTGGTTTCAGCACGAATGGGGCGGCTCGACCTGTGCAGTACTAACCTCACAAAGAAGACATCCTTATCATGACAGCATTCTTGCTGTTGTATTTCGTTGGCGAGTTTTAGACCAGAGGTCCAATCATTCTGCATAACTTTAAATGATGCAGAAACACCTGACCAGGCCGCCACTGTAGGGGTCACCAAGCTGCATTGGTTATCCTCACAGTGAAGATGGTGACCCCTACTCCTGGTTTCTACTCATACTTTCCATCAGGCAGAGTAGAATCACTTTGGTAAGCTTAAATATATGAATGATCGTGTACAATCTTTGTTCTTAGTCCGTCACTACTAATTTAAAAAAAAAAAAATACAAACATGCATTCCACGATTTAGCTTAGGTATAAAGACATGTAGCGATTAAAAACCGCATGATACTTATCCTATTACAGACTTAAGACATCAAGAATAGAAGACATAAAATACTATTTTTAAACTAAAACTGGTATGATAAGAGTAAAATATTTATTTAGCATATTGGACTTGTCTAAATCCTAATAAATAATTCAACGTCCCGAGTTTGCAAATCACTATAATAGGATTCATATTATGTGTTTACACCTCAAAAAAACAATACAGTATGTCGGCCTATATGAATTAACCCTACTATTCCCTACTTATATCAACACATGCAACATCACTTAAACCCTTTGGAGTTGGGTGATAAGCAGAGTCATACAAAACGCCCACATTTTGCTAACCATTCTTAACTACCTACTTAGATTGATACGATATCGCAAGCCACGTGATCCGTTTTCATTTATAATTATTAAATGTTTATCGTGTCAAGCATAATTCGTATCGATAACCTAACAGGGTTTTGCTTTCCGTATCAGTAAGCCAGGAAATAGGAAATAAACAGTCAAAAGAGTGCAGAGAGGTTCATTAACAATCAATAACGTCCCACTGTTGGGCTTAGATCTCCTGTCCGGATAAGGTTAAGGCCATACGTTACCATACTGCCGCCCGTAAGCCTGTTAATTCTGGAGTGTTACTCTACGGACCAATGACGGAGACGCTCATGCTATCAAGGCTTTAATGGTCACTTATCGTGGCACCAGGTACTGACCGCGCCTTCGTTTCTTAAACTCGGTGATCATGGGCGTACCCAGGGGGGGGCAGGGAGGGGCAGCTGCCCCCCCCTGGAAATCTCGCAAAACATGTATGAACCCGCCTCATTACCAATCAAAATGTAAACGGGGCCTTATGCTGTAACTTTTAATTAATCCGCGCAGTAGAAACTGGCAAAATGCACGGTGCGATCGCCAAAAAACCGCGCGACGATGGCGGACGAAGAATACCGAACTTAGCCGAGCGTTAGAACGCTTTTAAACGGCAGTTCCATCATCCGAACCAAACCACCGGGGATGATTCTAGATGTAATATTGCTCCGCCACCACCGCTAAGGCAACTGACTGCTCAGCGATCGTCTGCATAAGCAGGTCTCGTGCTGCGCGGCAGTGGTTCATGTTGCCCTGTAAGAATTTACGGATGGACGCGAATTTTTAAGCTTCCATTGCCTCCTGTACCGGACTGATTTCCGGCTGTGTCCCTCCTGTATTCGATAAGTTTTAACTGGTGTCAGCACGGGCTGGGGCGGTTGCCGTCTGCGGCCCCCTTTTCTTTTTTTTCGGCGGGGAGCACTTCTTGCTCCCTATCCGATCATTCGCGGGACGGCCAAGTTCCGATCAGACCGAGCATTTCGGCGTTTTCGCGGTGCATGTTCGTGTCACGTGACCTGTGTCACCGCACACGTAACATATCGCACCCCGGTCTGTCTCGTTGGGACACTTAGCTCTCACGAGGCCCATTTCAAGACACTGGTAGCACACTGTAACGGGCGTGCTAGCAGTGCCTCTGTCCTGGACAAAACCCAGCCCACCTGTAACAGAGGCAAGTGGACAGCGAACTCAGGCCGTGCCCAGCCGTGACGGGTAGGCACGTATGTCTCCGGCTTTGACATCGGAGATTGCACATTACCCCGCCGCTGCTACAGCCCTGGTGACTTCAGCTTGGATGATTGACTCCTCCAGGTCCATCACCCGTATGTCTCCTGCCCTACACGGACACGCAATAATAGCATTTGTGTCAGACAGGAAATCTTGCAGGCGTGCTGCCAGTTTGTCTGCTGAAGCGGCGCTTTCCTTCCCGGGGATCAGGGCGCCGGTCATAGCTCGCTTGGTGCGGAGACCACCTGTGATGCCAGGATCACCCAATCTGATGTTGGCCCTCGCGTTCTCCATCAGCTTGGCTATTGTCGTCTCCGAGCCAGGAGGTACGGAGACTGTGACAGCCGCTGTTGTTTGAAGTCGCGGCATAACCCTTTTAATAGTCGGTGGCGGTGAACAGCAACCCGTCGCCCATGACTGGATCGTCTCTAGTATTTACCTGGCCTTGGCCTTTCGACCAAGGGACCCACGTCTCGCTCGATAATGGGGCCGCTGTCGGCTGTTGCCTCTTCTGCACAGGGGATAGCGATACTGGCGCTTAAGGCATCTGTGTAGCCCACTGACCCTTCTTCCTCGTACTCTTCTTTTTGGCTTTGGGCGACTCCACGCCAGTGGCCACTTCCGTCCCCAGACTTAAGGCCGCTGGAAGCAGCAAGTTCTTCGTACCTGGGCACTGACCTCCTATCATCTTTTTTCGGACCTCAGCAAGAACACGGTCTAGCATGGCCGCGAATTGGTCTCGGTCCGGTAAGCTGCTCTTTTTTGAGAACGCTGCTTTGCTGGTCTTACCTACTTCCGTAGCCTCCCCACTGCGTCTGTCAGTGCCGACTCATCGGCTCTTTTATAGAGTTCCGACACTCCGGCCCTGATGGTCGTAAAAGCTGTGACGGCAGCCCTTTTGCCGCCTTTGACTCCCTTCGTCCCTTGGAAGGCCTTCTCGATCGCCGAAAGGGACTCCTGGATATTAGAGTCGATATCGGCGACGGGTTGGCTCCTCAGCTCCGCCGCAACCAAGATGGACCCGGTTCGTCATCACGCTTCGTCTCGATCCCTATTCCACTTTCACCGCTCTTTCCACCCCTTGTTGTGCCCTTTTGCAGTGCAAGTTTCTTGGATCGGTTTTTTTTATTATCTGACGTGCCAAGAAGACGCCGGGCATGGCGTCCTGGAACGCGCAAAACTGGGCTTGTGCGCCCTGGTTGATGTGTCCGGATTCGGACACCCTTGTGTACGTAACTGTGCCCCCCCAGAATACGGTGGGCAGAACACTCCAGTGTCAGCCACTGAGGCTGACGCTGGAGTGCCAAGGGATGCGGCCGGTACCCTCCTGGTGTAATATATTCTCTTGAGTCACGTCCATAATGGTTTTGCTCTTATACGTGAGCTAACGGCTGGCATATCCCCCCCAGCCGTTAACCTCTTCGCCGGGCTCCCTCAGCTTGGGTTAGGAGTAATTTTTTAAAGAGCTTTTCTTCCACGCGGTGTTTTCCACCCTCCTCCCCGTTCGAGATTGCACAGCGTATACGGGTTGGGCCGATCGGTTGCCGGAGTCCGGCAGTGATCACCGTCAGTGGCTCCATATGGAATCTTCGACGGCAACCGTGGAGAGAGGTAGCTCTTTGCATGTGGCCTAAGCCACCTTTGCTCCTATGATTTTTATGGATATTTCTTCTCTTGGCCACTTTCCAAACTAGGAGAAGGCCTGCACTACATATACCTAATGTTTCCCGAACATCGGCGTCTGCGGGTCGGGCTGACCGGTTGCCGGTGTTCGGCGTTGACCGCTACCAAGTAGTTTAGGAACAGCCGACAGCAGTCCCGTCGCCCCTCTTGTAGCCCTTAGGCTGCACTTCTTTTGCCTGGGACCACATTGGCCGCGCCAGTAACATAATGTCGGCACACTACATATACCTAATGTTTCATATAGGTGTGTTTGAGTAGTGTGTATGACAAAACAGCCGCGGACGATACGACCTAAAAAAATTGACTTGCCCCCCCCTAGGCCAGATGCTGGGTACGCCCATGTCGGTGATTATTTCTAATCAGTCACCAAGGAAACTGGGGCTATGAGTACCTTCTTAAAAGAGAGGTTATAACATAAACAAAAACGGACAACCCGAATTATTGACATAAACTGAATTACTTTATTGATGTCAACAGTTTATGGACAAAGTAATACGCTGCCCTAGATTGCTCAATAATCTGTAACGTGGTTGTACACGTAAGAAGTTTGGTAATTAAATTTATTAGTAGGTATTGCAGGCACTACACGGCAAAAAGCTTCCAGTTTATACTTAGTTATTCAGGTTTCATGAAACCTGACGCCGCGTATCGAGTACAATGCACGCATATTTCAATTTTTCACATTTCTTAGGCGTAATATTATAGGTACAGTAGTGTTGCAAAAATTATTTGAATAGTATTACGTCGAAAAACACGTACCAAATTATAGCTTATTTGAATTTCGCTTCGCGCCATGAAAACTGTGTAGTGAGTGAGCGCTTAACTCCACTTGGAATTTGTGGTCGTGACTTTGAAACTGTTGCATTCCATAATATTTGTTTACGGGAATAAAGTAGGTTGCAGCGTCTACGAAAAAAGAGGCAAAGACACTCGTAATAAAAGTAGGACCAAATTTTCAATCAGTAAAATACTGAAATAACTGAGACTAGCACACGGTATGTTATATTATATGCATGATGTATGTATAATTAAAGTTGCAGAACAGATAACGATAAAGGTGACGGATTAAGAATACAGAGTGTCACCACCCCTATTCATCCCACGGGTGTCGTAAAAGGCGACTAAGGGATAAACTACGCAAGACAACATCAATGCAAAAAGAAGGAAAACTTGAAACCAACCCTATACCAACCCGTCTGGCCAGCGTGGTATAGTAGGCCAAAACCTCCTTTCTAAGGAGAGGCCTATGTCCAGCAGTGGACTGTTGAAGGCTGTTGATGATGATGATTGATGAGATAATCGCTGTAGTTCTCACACAGGCGGCCTCTGGTCAGATGGAGGGACGACTCGCGTAAAAGGGCTGGCGGATTCGATGTAAAAAACAGCAGACCGGGCACTGTGGCCTTGGGAGAGGCCTATGACACACTGGACTGCAACGGGCTGATGATGATGAGACTTGCATTGCAGATTACCGATATAATATTCGGTTACAGTTCAATATTTTCACAGTACACTCAACGTTGGATGTTTAATTACTGAATTCGGATTTGTTATTGCGAAAATTGCATTCTGTTCAAAATATCAGGCAACTCTAGGGTATTTTATGTACTTTATACTTAGTATCTATCGCGAGATTAATCCCTGTAAACATAATCATATAATTGCGGTCGTTTTCTTAACTCTCACAGTGGCCTTGGAGTAAGATACTCTGATAACGAAGATAAATTATCAATGACCCTGCTACTAAGTTATTTGGAGATCAAATACCTTTTTAGGGTTACGTTGCCAAATGGCAAAAAACGGGTTATACCTTATACCCTTAACCCTGTGGGGTATCTATGGATAGGTCTTCAAAAATGATATTGAGGTTTCTAGTTTCATTTTTTTCTAAACTGAATAGTTTGCGCGAGAGACATTTCCAAAGTGGTAAAATGTAAATGTAACCCCCCCTGTAACTTCTAAAATATGAGAATGATAAAACTAAAAAAAATATTTGATGTACATTACCATGCAAACTTCCAACGAAAATTGGTTTGAACGAGATCTATTAAGTAGTTTTTTTTTAATACGTCATAAATTATAAACCGCAATTTACATTTCTTTCAATCAAAACACTATTAATAAAACATCGATGAAAGTTACAACGAACTACAAAAACTTTTATATGATGTTACTTGTTGCTACGGAACTCTACTTGGGCGAGTCCAACTCGCACTTGTTTTATAGAATGCTTTTAACACCATAACCATACCCTTCGTGGGGAAAACGAAGGGTGTTTATGGGCAACCTGTCTACCCATTAAACCCCGCGGCGGCCCACCACGGCAGTCGGTAGGAACACCAGGATCGCGTCAGCGGGTTTTAGGTGTCCCCCCTGCCGTACCCCACAACTGGGGTACATCCCAGAGTTACTGGACTCACCCTCGGGGCAACGCTATTTCGTCTTTCACCGCTCAACACAGTAAGAGTAAGAGCATCGAACCGCCTTAGACAACACCCCCCGGCCGCACCGGGATGTCACCTGTATGAAATCGTTTGCGGTTACATCTCCCCAGCAATTGACCGCAGCGACCCTGGAAATCAATTACCTTTCTCCAAGGCACCTACCAACCCGTCTGGCCAGCGTGGTATAGTAGGTCAAAACCTCCTTTCAAAGGAGAGGCCTATGTCCAGTAGTGGACTGATAGAGGCTGTTGATGATGATGATGAAGGGACCTAAGAGTAACAGACGAAGAATAATGATCACCTTCTAGATACTTTCAAATTGACAAACATTGTTACAAACCTTATTGGTCTAGAAGTCTATTGTAGTGACCAATCGTACCAGTCGATTTAGACTTGGCAACACTGGTATGAACTGAATTTTATTTATTTGTATAGATATGTATGTATTTACAAATACATATAGGTATGTGTGTTTAGCAGCAGTCTGGTTACCATACCAGTACAGGCTCAGCCTAGTTTGGGATCAGACGGTGTTGTTATTAATTATGCAAACAACCTCTCAGAGTCAACATGCCCATAGTAATTCTCAAGCGTGTAACTCAAGCGATGGGTACATTATTAACGAACCGCTAAAACTAGTGGCAATGCTTCGGGATAATTAGTATGCGTGGGTACGTAATATATAGCGGACTACACGTGCTATTATGACTAACCTGTTTTGAATTCAAGGAACTACAATATGTTTACTACTGTAATATTGTTACATGATAAACATTGTTATGGAATATTATGAAATAATATAAATTACACTTTTTTTCTTTGCAACGCTATGCCACTTTTATATCATCTACTATCTACCATTGAAAGTCCCGTCAAATTCAGTTCAGTCGATTCAAAGATTAGCCAGAACAAACTAACAGACCGACAGACGGACAGACAGACAGAAAGATAAACAGGTAGTTACGAGTAGATAGACAGAGAGACGGACAGATAGACAGACAAAAATGAAATGAAATTACACTCTTCAATTTAATATACTTTCAATAGATTTTAGAAATCTCAAAGTCGATTCATCACGTAATAACAGTGCGGTGTATTTCTTAGTGGTGAATTCTGTTGATCACATTAATAAACTAAAATTTACTAAAACTTGTTGTTGAATTATGAACTGTAAACGTACTTGTCTACAGTTCATTATTTGATAACTCAATTTTTGTCTATTCATGTGTGGTCAACACATATAACGTGGAAAGACATGTGTTTAATATTGTTAGTTGCAAATTACAATTATGTAAATTATCGTATCAGAATACCTATAGATAATTTGTTTGATTAAATAGAATAAAATAGAGAATTGTTTGATTAATAAGGTGCAATCTTTGATATATATGTTTGTCAAGTTAAACAAACGTGTGTCCCCGATGAAATTTTATTTTAAAGTGAGCTTGCATGTTGCATGCGTATACTGAAAGCTAAGATTTGAGATATCTAAAAATGGACTGTAAGTAAATTAAAATGAAATATATAATCCAGCAACAAATTTTACTGAATTTTAGTTTAGTGATGTTATCTACACAATCACCACCATTGTCCTTTTATTAACCGACTTCAAAAAAAAGGAGGAGGTTCTCAATTCGTCGGAATCTTTTTTTTTATGTATGCTCAGCGATAATTTCGTCGTTTATGAACCGATTTCAAAAATTATTTTTGCATTGGAATAGGCCTAGCTTACAGGTGCTCCAATCGTCATCATATCGGGAGGTCTCGATATGGTTTGGGATCCCATCATCAGGTGATGATGGAATCCCAAGGAAATCGAGGGAACTCCTCAAATATCATAGGCTCAATTGTCGCGATTTGGGCACTCGGAATAGTTTTTCTTTGAAGTAGGTTTTTTAAAATTATTGATATTAGAGACCAAGATTTTTACAAAGTATGCATTTTTTTTATTTATTTTTTTGTTATTGCGATATTACTAATCAATCGATATACATTCAACAATTGGCAATCATTACGGTCTACTTACAATCGTTTAAACAGCTTTAGTAGTATAACTCTCTTAACTGTCCGTAACAAAAGGAACTGTTTTACGCCGTAATGAGCATAGAAATATTTCATTTATTTTTTACTAGATTTTCGCCCGCGGCTTCGCCCGCGATGAATTCGTTTATATCGCGGGACACGGTAAGGGTAGAATAAACAATCTTACATGATTTTATGTTTGATAATAAGGAACTTCGAAACAAACTATTTCAAACCCTTCTACCTTTATTATCGCGGATCATAGGATAAAAAGTATCCTATGTCCTTTCCCAAGTTTAGTTCTATCTTCATACCAAATTTTATCAAAATCAGTTCAGTGGTTTAGGCGTGAAAGCGTAACAGACAGACAGACAGAGTTACTTTCGCATTTATAATATTGTAGGGATTTATTTTTATTTAAAGGATGATTTCACCAGAACGGCTCGCATCGAATTGTCACTAAAGTGTTAAGGTACGTTTCTACGTGACGTGTGACTACGGATTTTCAAACTTGAATATGTTTATCTATTTCTGTACACTGATAATTATGTCGATTATCTTGCTTCCTCAGTAACGTTATTTAATCCAGTGTCCTAAACTTATTTCATACTTTTTCAACGTTGTTTTTGTCGTAGTTGGGTTTTAGTTTTTTTTTTATTCACGAACTAGCTGACTCGTGATCACTTTGTTTTAAAAATTATACATTGTTTCTATGACCTCAGTATATGTATAGCATAGGTATGATTATGACACTCACAAATGTGATTTTTTATTAGTAAACGGATTTTAGTAGTAGAAGAGAAGAGATTTTAGAAGTAGATCTCGAGATTACCTACCCTCTACACTCTCACAAGCCTTACATCTTTATAATAATATATATTTTACAGACATTTCGGACATCTTGCACACAACGTCATCTAGTCCCAAACTCAGCAGATCTTGTATTGGTACTAAAAAAGTGATATAAATACATAAACATACCGTTTTTTATGAATACACATTATACCTAGATAATACCCCGAATTCTAAACAATTATTTGCGGATCACACAAATATTTGGACCGACCCACTAATCGAACCCGAGACTTCTTGATCAGCAGCCGCATATACTAACCACTAGACCAACAAGGCAGTCGATCAGTAGCAGCATGGATTTTCATATACATAATCATACGTCCGATTGTCTATCGAATCGAATCTAAATTGTCTGATTATCCAATATGCCGCTTCATCAAGCTTTCAGCCTATTATGTAAGTGGGATCTAAATGATAATTGATAAAATATAAACCCCTTTTGCGATATTAAGCAGGCACCACACTTCGTTGTTCGCTATTCGTTATTTGTCTACGCCGTATTCGCCCGAATATTTGTTATGCGCGCAAACAACAAACACGCCACCACACTTCGTACTGGTATTATCAAATAAGGCAAATAGTGTGTTGTAGAGATGTGTCATTGTCATTTTTATGGTGAACTAAACGAAACCATACGAACGAACGAAACATATTCTTTTAATTTCCTTTTTATTTTATTAAATTCACAGAAACAATACTTAAATGAAGTCTAATTATTTTGATCATATAATAAACTAATTTAATCGTTTAATCGATTTATTTTATTTCAAAAACTGTTTTATAGTCTATGGTTGTTAGTTATGCACAGGGCATTGTCATTTTTAATGGTCAATGAACGAACGAAACATATTATTTTAATTGCCTTTTTATTTTATTAAATTGACAGAAACAATACTTAAATGAAGTCAAATTATTTTGATCATATGATAGGTTATTTTAATCGTTTAATTGATTTATCTATTTCAAAAACTGTTTTAGAGTCTATGGTTGTTAGTTATGCACAGGACACTTCACTACCCGTCCGAAGTGTGGGCAGTCGATGCGTGTATTCGCCTTATTCGTGTCCTTTGAAGTGTGTCAAAAAACCGACAAGTCGACGTATATGCGATTCGCTATTCGATGCGTACGAATAAAGCGAATATTGGCGAATATACTCTCCACACTTCGCCGTATGCGCGCGAATAACCCGCATAACGAATAGCGAATAGCGAAGTGTGGTGCCTGCTTTAGGATTTAGGCGCGAATATACACAGTATGTACTTTTATTAATATTGAAAATATGTTATATAATTCATAAAGCACTGCCGTCTATAGTTCTAAGCACAGATCATAGTATGATCTGTGGTTCTAAGTTAAAAATGATTTGTAAATGTTAGGACCACTGACTGACCTTCAATTTATTGTAATTTTATTCTAGAAAACTTCCTCTTAGACATAAAAGAAACAGAGAATTTTAACAAATATATAAAGATTAGTCTCTACAAATTTTAAAAAGAAGTGCAATTTATGAGTTAGTGACGCCTTAGTGTAGGGTAGTATGTATTGTCTTTTAATCTACTGAACCCAGACTAAAACTCCTTAAATAAAGAAAAAAAAAAGAGTTATAAACTATAAATAAATAAATTATTTTGGACATCTTACACACAACATCATCTAGTCCCAAAGTAAGCTGAGCTTGTGTTATGGGTACAACTGACAACTGATATAAATACATAAACATACTTTTTTTTTGTAAATACATACATATTATACATAGAAAAAAAAAATGTGAGCCGTCACGGGACGCCTGGCAGATGTGAAACATCGCCATTATTTTGTAAAAGTAATATGCAGAGAAGAACTTAATGTAATAGGAACTAAATATGTCATAATGATAAAATAAAATACTACTAATTATTAAAATAGTAGTCCATATGCAGTAGTGCATATAGACAAACTACTGCATATAGACTGTATATATATACCATCGTATAGCGTGCCGTGGCGACGCGTCGCCAATCGCCAGGCCAGAAATCTATTTTACGTGCGCCTATAGACGTTTCACATACGTGCGCCTATAGATGTTTCACATCAAAAACACCCAGACTCCGAATAAAAATATTTGTGGATCACACAAATATTTGGTCTGACCCGGGAATCGAACCCGAGACCTCTTGATCAGCAGCCGCATACGCTAACCACCAGACCAACGAGGCAGTCTAGTGGCTACAGTCTATATTATAAATTAGGCCGAAAAATGACTACCAAGATATCCGACGTATCCGTGAGTATCCGCAATCAAAAACTATTATATAATTAAGGAGTTACACATACAGTAACTGATCACTACTGTGAAACATGGACAAAATCGATTACGTCAACAATAAATTTACCAACCGGCAACCGCGCTGCTGTTTACACAATCAAACGAAGTGTGAATTAGTTGGTGAAAATACTGAGGAGAACTATATTCACTAAAAAAACATTCTAAAACACAATACTGTATATTGTAATTTAGACTATGTTATCAATCTCCGATGACAAATTACTTAAAGAAAATAAATTGTTAACAATATAAAAAAATTGGAACTTTTATAGGTACATACACTAGAAAAATTTACCCTATGTCCTTCAAAAGTTCATCATAATCGGTACAGCGATATAGGCGTGAAAACGTAACAGACTGAGTTATTACCGCATTTATAAAATTAACATTTTTAAAAATTAACATAATAAAATTATGTCCGTGTGGTGACGGATTAAGAATACAGAGTGTCACCACCCCTATTCATCCCGCGGGTGTCGTAAAAGGCGACTAAGGGATAAACTACGCAAGACAACATCGATGCAAAGAGAAGGAAAACTTGAAACCAACCCTATACCAACCCGTCTGGCCAGCGTGGTATAGTAGGCCAATACCTCTTTTTCAAGGAGAGGCCTATGTCCAGCAGTGGACTGTTAAAGGCTGTTGATGATGATGATTATAAAATTAGTAGGGATCCTGCTGATCAACGACATCGTTTGTTTCAATAAAGCTGTATGATTAAGGAAATAGGCATCCTGCCAAATGTAGCAAGTCAAAACCACAATTTTGTTGCTAATTTACATTATTATTAGTATTAGTGGATTCTATGGAAGTTTTCCCGTCTAAATATAGGCTAAATACCTATATTTTGTATTGTTACATATTTGACTTTGAAAATTAAAGTAACATATGTATACTAATACTATAAAGAGGAAAGATTTGATCGTTTGTTTGTTTCAAATGGATAGGCTCCGAAACTACTAAACCGATTTTAAAAATTCTTTCACTATTATAATCGTACATTACCACTAACGGACATAAGCTATAGAATGTTTTCAAAAAAGTTAGGGATCCGCATGAAAACTTCGGTAATGTAACACCTACTTTTTAAATAAAATTAATAGTGATAAATTTATTATTTTAAGTATAATAGTAGTAAGCAATATAATTAGCTTTATCTATGTATATAAAATTCTCGTGTCACAATGTTCGTTCCCATACTCCTCCGAAACTTCCGATTCTTATGAAATATGTTAAGCATATTCAGTAAGTCTGAGAATCGGCTACCATCTATTTTCAAACCCTTAGGACGCGAGCGAAGCCGCGGGCATCAGCTAGTTTTATATATATTTCAAGTGTACATACATATTATACATAGAAAAACACCCAGACTCACACAAAAATATTTGTGGATCACACAAATATTTGGTCTGACCCGGTAATCGAACCTGAGACCTCTTGGTCAGCAATCGCATACGTCAACCACGAGACCAACGAGGCAGTCGAAATTTTTTAGAATATAATTATCATCCAGTTAACAGATCGGTGAAGATCGATGTTAGGTCGGATCTTCTACTACCTTGAGAAGTTATTGTTGTTAAGAGCTCTATAGAAACGCTAAAGTTACAGTTTTTGAAAAGAAGAGATATTAAAAGGACAAGACTTAGAGTAGAAGTATGACCAGAAACTAACAAAATATTAGGTATATAAATAAGAGAAAAAGATCACACTGAGTTCCCTTCTAGAGTTTGGTCATGCGAGGCAAAAGCGTCGTCGAGCTTGGTTTGAGGCGTTCGGGCGGCTTAAAAACATTACAAAGGAAAAATTACAAAGTCGTCTTGCCATCCCCCAACTCGCACTAGACCAGCGTGGGGACGTATGGCCTTAACCCTTTCTTGAAAGGAGACCCGATCCCAATTGGTGAAACATGGGTTGTTGATGATGATGCGAGTCAAACATGATAGGGTATTATGGGTCACGTATACGTACGTATTGGATACTTGCACAAAAAATATAAATCGCAGATGTCAACCAAAGCTTTTTAAACGACGGATCCTTTGTACCGATTCTTGAGGCAGAACATAGGCTATTTTTTGTAGGAAAGACCATTCCCGTATTAGGAATATACATTCTGTGTCGCGGGGGACTTTACAGGCATACATGAAACGGACGCAAACAACACTTTATGGATCACACAGTGTTGTCCCATGTAGAATTTGAACCCTTGGCGCAGTAGAATGCGACGTGGCGACGGCTTTAGGCAATGATATTATATAGAAAGATAGGTTACCTTCATACTAAACGGCGTTCGATATTGTTGCGGTATGACATGACGTACTTATTTAAAGGTGTATACATACATTACGATTACGAATGCTAAAGATAATACGGAATGCATGGTAAAGAAAGAGATAGCTAAAGAGATTTAATCTATTATGCATGCCATCGACCGTTATTAGTCCTTGTCACACTACAGTTACAATCTTATCCTCTGTCCTTTTTTAACGCGCCTTAACTAATACTGGATATCATTTAATAATTTCGGTAAATGGGAAACAAAACCGTGACAAAATACAAATATTACGTAGTTACTTATAAATAGTTACCCGTGGTATGTAATATTTTATTTACTTTGGAACCATAGTTTTTACACCTTCTTAACACAGCTCGGCATTTTAGTAATAATAAGCACTTCACGGAAACGCTCTGACAACGTGTTTATTCGCTAGCTTCTATTAGCCGACTAAATGAAGTCACGACGATTGTCTACATTTGTCCTCAACAATAATCGCGCGATAGTGCGATATCTACCTTTTTTTATAATATCATTGGCTTTAGGTAACATTTTATATACGCGATAACTAGTACACACTCGGGCGGCGTCGTAAATAAAAATGGCAAAATATATAAACAAAGTTTATTAGTTATATTATGGTGTTACTAATCTAAATATGTATAACACAAAACAACGATATAAGGTATATACAAAAATAAAGCATAATTAACTTTTAAAGTTACAAATAATTAAACTAAAAACAAAAAATGACAGCCATCAAACAATCACAAAAAAATAATAGAGTTCTGATAATTAATTTATTATGTCATGAACTGCTTTCAGGGATCAGCAGAAAGCCACATGTGTATTTTATTACTGGTCAAGTATAAATGTCTTGACATTATAACTTCATAGGTCTAAAATTACATAATAAAATAATTTGATATAATATGAAAGCGATTCTCTAGACCTAAGTAACACTCGGTGCGCCTAGTATAACAATTATATTGCTTAGACTCGTGAATGCTAGTTTAATAAAAGCGATGAAGAAATAACGCAGTAGTTCAAGGGCAAGTGAATAAGTAACCGTGTCTCGCGGACACTCAGCATATCTGAACATATTCAGTAGGTTGCTGTTAAAGCCATTTTATACGTTTATAAAAATATCGTGTCGATTTATGTATTTACAATAATAGAAATATTATCCGTCGACCGTAATCTCAAATGACAACATCCATGTATTGTGCATCGTTTATTGCACGTCGCGCGATATGAGGGGAAACGAGTTTAGACAATTACTTGATAAGATTGGGGAAATTCACTAAGTCACTTAATAAATTTATATATTTATCGGCTCAGGGCTGTACGACTGATTAGTCACAGGTGACGAAGCCCCATAATCCGGGGTCGTAGGCGTGCTGCTAGGAGGGGAATCCATGGGCTTCGTCAGCGCAGGCGCCACGTACTCAGGAAACCGGACACTAGACTCCTCCTGGAGAGGTGCCGGAGGGGTGCAGCTCGGGAAAGGGCTGAGTAACAAGAACGTGCCGAAAGCGACTATCGAAGCCATAATTAAGACTATAGTTCTAGACTCAAACCCTGCTCTTAAGCCCGCCCACGCAGCCATACTAACGAGTAACAAAAGTACCGATATCCGTACAAGCCTGACAGCCGTAGAGTGAATCCTACCCCCGCCTACACCGCTCATATCGCATGGACCGTAAGCGAAATACAGATTGTGTTTATCGCCCACGTGTTTAAAGATCAAGTAGATCAACCCAAACGGTGCAATCAGTGGACAAGCGAGACTGTACACCATTGTAATCGAAAAAATTGCAAGGCTCCACGCGTAATGAACGCCGAATGGAAACTCATAAAGAATTGCCTTTTTAACGTAACTCTTTTCAGCTTTAGATTTAGACTGCAACAAGTACCATACGTAAAGGAACAATTCTGGAAAACGAATTAATTCCAAGGCCGTACCAATAAAGCCTGAAGTTATTACGTAATTTACGAAGAATGCTCCCTTGTCAGGCAAAAATACACAATCCCATCTCATTGAAGCATTTTCACGATTAAAAGTCCAAGTTACAAAGGCTTCAGCGCTAGCCAGCCCCAAAGAAGGTAGAATAAGGGTCATCAACAGCAGAAAAGAAACCGTTTTAGTCATGATAGAATAATTTTGTTGAGACTTGGTCCAATAAGAAAGAAATTTATCAGAGAATGAAACAATTGCAGGCATGACAGCAGCCATCGTCCAGAGAAGAAGGGTAGGGAGGAATTCAAAGATTACAGTACTGATTCTCCCCGAAGTCTCAGGTTTAGCTACCATTGTATTGAATAGATTCACTACAATTGCTGGGGTGGTCAGGAAAAATAGAACAATAAACAGAAAGAAATTAACAATAATAGCCTTTACATACCAGACACCTGGTTGTACACTTAAGTTTTCCCAAATAATGTCCGATGGGTTTGTAGCATGACTCAAAACCCAGCCACGGTGTAAATCAAAATGGTTAATGACATGTTCTGCGAGCTGGTATGATGGCAACGTCAGGAATGCAATACCAAGTGAATCGTTCAACACCATCGCTCGGCATCTCTTTGCTTCATCCTTCAGCCTTTTTTCTTCAACGCTGTAGTATTCCAATGCATCAACCACTTCACCACACCATTTTGGCTTGACAGTAATGCGTTTTCCTGTTTTCTTGTAATAAGTTTCACTGTATAAGAGGGCTTCAGACACCATTTCTCTCTTTTCCAACACATCATTTAATTGGTTGATATTGTAAGCCAAACGGAGATCCATAATTGGGATATTATGAAAGTTATGGCTGAAATAAGCCCTTATAGTTGACTCACTTCTATCTGCTTTTGATATGTTTGTGATCATAATTGTTCCTGTCATAGATGTTGGGGCTGGTTTACGTCCTGTACACCTTCTCATTATCAAGACAGATACTGGAAGGAATGATATGCTGATCAGGGTGTGGACCCATAGCCAACTTGATTTTCCATTAATGTTTGACAAGGTTGTTCTACTGAATGTACTGGAATCTACATTCAAATCAGTTCCTTGAAAGTTGATAGGTAGAATCACACCGATGGATATTAATGTAACAATAAACATCAGAGTTATTGCATGTCTTTGAAAAGACAGATAGTGCACAGCGTCAGGGCCGCACTTTGCCAACACCTGTTCGCGAGTCAAGCGGAACACGGCAGGCAGCCAAGTGAAAAATCCTTCATCTATGCTGACGGTCTCGTTCGAACTTCGTCTTCTATTCACCAGCGCGTCTGCATCCACGTCACGGTAGAACAGGTTCGTCCAGCGACTCTTCGTACGTTGCACGAGCGCCATTCGGCCATAGTTCCATGCAGTTCGTCGCAACACCGCAAACAACACAATTAAACATAACCAGGATACCAAGTTCAATATAAGCGTTTGCGGTATACCATTGTAGGCACCAGTAATGATCACATTTTGTGTAGTATTCACCAGCATACAACTCTGATCGTCCGTATTGTTTGGGAAACTCATTTTCAATGTTGAAATATAATCACTCAGGCGATACAAGAGAAAGTATTCACATAATGAAAATTCCAGAGTCACGAAACTTCACTAAAATTTCACTATAAACTTAATTGTGGATCCGTGTATTGTAAAGTGGATACCATTTGGAAATTCTATTGTTGTCAGATAAATTAACGCAAAAGATAACAATTTACGACACTCTGACGTTTCTTTGCAATACGGTTGTTGTCGATGTTGAGCCTTTGTAGAGGAGTCACATCACAGATTAAAATGAGTACATTTTATGTTTACAGCTGTGTCAGAATACTCAAATAGAACCATCATAGCGCCATCTGGTAGTTAGTTATTGAACTTAATGGAGTTACTTATGAACCAAAAAGAAGTAAATTTAAAATGTGCTGTTTTATAATCTCCGTGATTCTATTAACTAATTTTCTAGACAATTAAGTTACTGAATAATCATGAATATATATAGCAATATGATTTTTACATATAATTGACTGCATTTTTTTTCTTCTTCCATGGGACTGCATTTTTGAATAGAATCATAATCCTATCCAGTTGTCTTTAATATATATATTATTATAGTATACATAGAACAAGCTCTGCTTAGTTTGATCCTACATGATGTGTGTAATTCATCCGAAATATTTATATATATACATATATATGCTAAAACCTTTGACAAAGAATCCTTTGTCTAAGGCTATTATGTATTCTGTGCTAAAACCTTTTATCTACTTCTATATTTCCTTTGTTTTTATTTTAAGTGTACTATATTTTATTCCATAATTTTAACAAAAAGGAACCGACTTCAATGAAAAACTATTCCGAGTACCCAAATCGCGACATTGTGCCTATGATATTTGAGGAGTTCCCTCGATTTCCTTGGGATCCCATGATCAGATCCCGATATGGTGACGATGGGACCACCTGTAAGCCACGCCCATGCAAAAAGAATTTTTGAAATCGGTTCATAAACTACGAAATTATCGCTGAACATACATAAAAAAAAAAAAAAAAAAACTGACGAATTGATAACCTCCTCCTTTTTTTGAAGTCGGTTAAAAATAATAGCATACTTCTTCTTCCTAGCCTTATTCCCAATATTATTTTTACTTGAATAAGTTTTTCCACTTTGCGACTGGCAGCGGACCTCCGCAACCCTAAGAGAGAACTGAAATTCGAAGGATGATGATGATGATGACATTTATTTCTGTAAGTAAATCTTTTCAGACATTTTTACAAGGTTGAACTAGCTGTCAGTAAATTCGAGGCCACTGACTTCCTAATAACGATTGGCATAGATGTTCATGACAACCGGGACCGAGGGCATTACGTGCTGTCCGAGGCACGGGCGTGAATCACCGCCAAACTTCCAAACTCCGGGCTGCTATTAGGAATTTTCCAAGAAAAACCCAAAAACACTTTTTGGCACGACCCGGTATTTGAACCCGAGATTTGCTGTTGCATACGCTATCCCCTATACCAACGAGGCAGTTAAATTCATAACATACATAAAAAAAAATAACATAAGGCTATTCACACACTGCACCGCGCTACGACGCGTAGCGCGGAGTGGCAGATTTTAATATTGTATGCAAGTACATCGATTAGGGACTTCACACATTGGCCTACGCGCCAGTGTGTGAAGTCCCTTAGTATAGAAAACACGCCAGGTCCAACACACCGAACACGCGCCTAGGCGCGTGAGCGCGTGCTGCATACAGATTCTTACCCCGCGCGCTTAGGCGGGGCGGGCCGCAGCAGGAAACACATTTATATACGAAATTAAACAATGCCTAGCAATTAGGGATATGAAATGCAAAGAATACAGACGACGACGACCAAATGGAAAGTAACCTTTAGTTTGGTGCGGGCCATGTACAAAGTTGTCAGGCGCGGAGGAGCGGTAAAATCTGCTCGAAGAGGCAGATCTGCTCCTCCGTCGCCGCGCGCGTGATCTGCTGCACGTGGTCAGTGTGTGAATTGCCTAAAATATGTTATTGTTGAAAAATTGCCAATACTGAAATGCTAATAGCTCCATCTAGTACAAGGCTTAAAAACCACTTTTCCTAGCATGAATCCAAAATATTTAATCGCTATAAAATCTTTATATCATTAAGGAATAGAAGATTATTCATTTTTCTAATAACTTTAAAGCAAAATTAATTTTTCAAATATAAAAGTGTTATTGAAGAAATCAAATCAAGTGCAAATTATATTTATGGCCATTTGGCGGTTATCCAATCAGATAGTTTATATCTATCTACTTAAAATTTTAGTAAATCACTACTCTATTGCTCAACCATAACCATTTACAACATACATTTTTCACGTTCCGTTCTACAACAATTTAATGATAAATCAAAATCTTTAAACAAACATTTCTATGAAATTCTCTAATAAACATCACAAAAGCAATAAAAGTACATTTTGTAAATATCTCCATAATCTAAAGTAGTCATTTCAGTCACACCGTATTTAATTTGTGTCATTTGAACAAAGTAATTTTTGAGACCATCGACAAGATTTTTTAGAAAGAGATGCAACATACACATCCCTTGGAAAATGTGAGATAGATTTTATGTCTCTAACTTAGTTGAATGTGAGTGTAAATGAATTTCTGAAATTCGTAACAAGTTCGACCGTTCGATGAAGTTGTTCTGTGATAATTATTTTAATTTGATAAATAAAACTTAGTTTGTGGCAAAGAATTATGGCAGACTTCGATTGGAATAATTATTTGCAACTGAATAAAACAATTGCTGTTCCTGAAGAATTATTTTCTCACGTAAGTTTCAATTATTTTTACGGGATTGTTTAAGTTATTTTTTTAGTTTTGTACTTTATCATTACACCCGTAATAATAGTTTTGCATGTAAAATGTAGCTATTTATTGACGTGGTAATAAAATTTGAGAAGTAAAAGCTCTTTAATCATAGAATTGGTCGTTGAATTATAGAACGAAGTTGTCGCAAAAATAAAAATGTTCTACGTGATAATATTTATTTCTATTGTTATGGAAATATTAATATAATACGTGTAATTATTACTTTTTAATTATTTTTAAGAAACATAGTTGGCTTGGCATTTAAAGGCGAGCTTGGTGTCGATAATAAATTATTTAAAAAAAACCTAGAACCATATGGCCATGAGGACAAAATACCAAGCATAATTTTTAACTGAGCAAATAAAAAGTAAACGGGTTTTCTTAGTCGTAATTAATTAATATTTGAAAAGCTATAATAAATATTTTTGTTGTTGCACAATTTTCAAGGAATATATGTGCTAATTATAGATTTAAATACCATTAAAGAGATAGAGGAAACATGTTTTATATAATATTGTGTTTTCAGCAGCAGGAAACCATAGGTCTGTGCCTGTTTATTATAGTTTTAAAACTATTTTATGTATGTATAAAAAAAGGTTAAAATTACTTTATGATTAGTCTGCATTACTCAATATATTTTACATGGGTACTAGAAGACATTGTTACTTATTGTTAAAATAATAAACAAGTCACCATTTTGTTTTTTTTCTGTATTCTGGTCATCACTTAGTCCTGGAGATTTTAAAGCATGAAGGACATCTGAAATTATTTATATACTATATATCTGAATTGTTTTTAAGTTTTTATAATTTATTTCATTGATATTTTTATAAAGGCAAAACTATGTGACTCCACTTTAACACAGTTAGTAAAAATTTTTCTTTATTTTTTTAAAAGCTGAGTATGAATTATTTTAACGCAGAAACCACCATTCCATTTTTTTAAGTAACATAATTTAAATTATTTAAGGGTTGAGAAATAACTTGAAGATTTTTTTTTTTTGTAATATTTACTTCTTACTCACTCACTCTGACTGGCTGGTTGGCTGGTCTATTATTATACCAGCCAGCCATATTATTTAATATTTTTCACATTTTATTATTACAAGTTATAGAATATAACATTCTGAATATTCACACTGTAATGGAAAATTACCACATCAATTCAAACATTAACATTTGCAATAATCAATGCAGATGAAAGGACAATTGAATCTCCCTGATATTATTACTTTTTATATTATTTCTGCACACAATTTAATTTTAGAAAATTAAATAAATATCCTAAGGATTATATTTCTAGCAGTCGCAGATGTACACATTCAGAAATCCTAATCTGCAAACCTTATGTGAATTAATTCCGCATCTACTGTAATCCTTGTTGACTGAGACTAATTTTTATATTTTAATAACAAATTATTTAACTACCATGTGCATTAGAAATTAATGTGTCTGTAAATGAAAGCCTAAACATATTTAAATATTTTATCTTTCATTCTGTCGCTTAAATTGGATCTAACTTGCAATGAGTTGCAAATTTTAGAGTAACAAAATAGATAGATTATTAGAATCAACTATTTCTCCATATACTGGTGTGACCTTTAAAATATAAGACTACATGCTGTATCATTCACTAGCTAACAGTTATTTTACATTACTTGAAACATCTAAATTATTCATCTATTTATTTTAATACCAAAGGAGACATTTAGAAAAGTAGTTCATTAGTAGTGGGAGGTCAGTTTTAAAATTAGATAAATAGTCTTAAATCTGTAAAATAAAATTCACTCTGAAGGTCCTAGTCAGGCTTACCATGATGCATAAAGGACTCTTGCTGAATCTACATATAGAAACCGGTGTCCACCACCAATACAGGCATTTAAAATCATATAAAAATTTTACAATGAAAAAATAAAAACAGTACCTATTGTAATGAAACATGTCTAACAAAGCACATAAATGTTTATTTGTCTGGTGTAAATAAAAATCTTCTAGTAAATACCATCCTTCTAGCAATATGCTATACAATATGGTTTAATATTCATTATCACTTTTATGAAACCAGCATTTCATACATCCCGTCAGTCAAAATAGAATTTTACTAGATATAAATATGTATTTTTGTTTATGTACTAATGTATGGTGTTTTTTTTATTACATAACTTAGTTAAATATTTTTTATTTTAAGTTAGAATTTGCTATTATTGCCTGGCTGTGCATAGAATTCTCCAGTCATACAGAAACAATCTGATTAAAATAATCCTAATATTATTGCAATATTACCACCTTATGTAAATGCCTTTAAAAAGCTTCTGGTTGAAAAAAAATTATTAGATAGTTATGGTTCTTATGAAAAAAAATTAATTTAAAACCTTCAATATGGTTTCACTTATTCTGTTGATTAAATAACAGTGATTATGTTATATTTAAACAGCAGACATTGAAACATACTTCACTCGAAAATTTCACTCGGATTTTAAATATTTTTAACTAAGTACTGCAAGTATTAATGTATGGGGTTTTTTTATTTCAATTTTTCTGTTGTTTATCAAATAATAACTTAGCCAGATTAAATTTAACTAAACTTAATTTATTATTCAATTATATCTCTAGAATTTCCATACGAATTCACAGCATTTTAAAACGTGAGTGTAAAATCCTGGAAAGGTTGTAAGTCTGACGCGTCACCGGCCACGCGGCATTTACCGCTTTCGAAGTTTGGCGCGCGCGCTTTTGATGGTGTCGTAGTGTAACCTAATTTCTGGAAGTTGCAATACAAATTAGGATAACAATATGAGCATATAATATTAGAAATAAATGATGATGATTCGTTTGCGAAATAATACTACTGCGATCAGTTATTAAGGAGTGAAAAATGAAGAATATTTTGCACATAGGGCTGACATGAAAATAATTTTTAATCATCACACTCTATGAGGCAATAGTTTTGCTGCTCTTTTTTCTTGTTGTCCAATACATATTATGTCATTCTATCAGGCATTAGTCCAGATACTTTCAAAAAACCTATAAACAAACAGCGCCCAAAAATTATGATCGGCAGGACTATTCTTCTTTTTCTCTCTCGTGTCGTAGATCTATTCTTTACTATTCTATTAATCTGTTGAAAAACACATATGATAGCCATTTATTTGAGTTTTCCATACATAGAGTCTGTATCAATCCGGCATTTAGTCTTAAACAATGTTTGTGGCTATACTAAGTTTGATCTAAACTAATAGGTACGTATTATAAAGCTGAAGAGTAAGTTTTTTTGAACGCCCTAATCTTAAGAACTGCTGGTCCGATTTCAAAAATCCTTTCACTGTTAGATAGTCCATTTATTGACATATTAGGCTATATCATTACACTAAGACCAATAGAAGCGAAATAAAAATAAAAAAGGTTTTAAAAACGGGGAAAGAATATTTCATTTGAAAGCTTTCAATGCGTTTAATGCGTAAATGGTTAAAATTTCGTGAAAAAAATGGATGATATAATTGTTCCTTTTGAAAGGTTCTAAATAAAAGTCCATCACAGCATAATAATATGTCTATCCTTTATGTGAGTTAGTATATTATAAACATATTCCACCCTCTTAAACACAATTTATATAAGATGTACCTACCTAATCCCCCGGGCAAGTTGTTTGTTACAAATAGTTACAAAATTTTCCTAACTTGTAGACGAAACGGTATACACCTACGCGAATATTAAAGGTCACGAAAAGGAGCTTTAAGCTCTTTTCAGAGAAGTACTTGTACTATAAATAAGTTTGTTAACAAATCTACTTAAAAATATGTATTCAATCTTGTTGTATAAAATTCCTTGAAAAACCCTCTATCTTTTAAGGTTTGCTCACTATAAGTTGTTTTATGGTTTAATAATTTGTTTCTGCTGTATAACATAACGCTACGAGCAGTACAAGGCGCAGACTTCAGACGGGGCTGCGTGTGTCAGCTAGTGTATCTACAATATTATAACTTCTTTTTTTTGTCGAATATCTCACATTTATCCAAACATCATCCAAAAACTCATTAATGACTGACTGCCTTGTTGGTCAAGTGGCTAGCTTATGCGGCTGCTAATCAAGAGGTCTCGGGTTGGACCAAATATTTGTGTGATCCACAAATATTTGTTTCGGAATCTGGGTGTTTTCTATGTATATATTTACAAAAAAAAAAAGTATGTTTATGTATTTATATCAATTGTGTAATACCCATAATACAAGCTCTGCTTAGCTTGGGACTAGATGATGATGAGTGTGAGATGTCCGAAATATTTATTTATTTTTTATTAAATAAAACGTTGTTGCTCCCAGGTGGAAACTAGTCTCTTCAATGGCATCAAGCAGGGAATGTTACTGGAAGTGTGCCACAAGACCAATCCAGACATCTACTGGATTGCTGAAATCACAATGGTGTGCGGCCACCTCCTCAGATTGAAGTACATTGGCGCGTCAGATGATTTCTGGTCCGATATATCAAACACAAAGGTGCACCCTTTGGGCTGGTGTGGTAAATACGACGAGCTCATAGAACCACCTGATGATATCAACGAGAAATATGGAGATACGATCATTGATATGATGAAGACAGCTCTCATGGATGGGCAGTCGGTGTCTTTAGAAGCTTTGAACAATAAGGGGCTGTCGCCTATAGATAGAATAAAGGTTGAAATGAAGGTTGAAGTACAGAATGTTATCGATCCATACAGATACTGGATAGCTACCGTAAGTATTTAGTTTATTTATAGCTTATTTCAGAGAAATACCGCCCTTTGAGTATTCGTAGAATGTTTTTACCTAATACTATTTACTTCAAAATTTCCTTTGAATGTTAAAGGTAAGTCATAGGTTTTTTCCACGAATATTTCGGTTATCGCGAGGAAAAGTAGCCTACGTCTTTTTCTAAGGTTCAATATTAAATATCTTTATGGCCAAACTCAGTACAGCGCTTTAGCCGTGAAAACTTAACAGAAAGTTACTCTTGTATTAATAATATTAGTATGGAAATGTGAGCCATAGACAATCGAATCCATATAGTATATCGAAGTTATCGTGGATTTCTTTTTTTATGATGTTACGAAACTACAGAAGAAATAGAGCCTGAAATAGGATTTAGCTAATTTTCGAAAACCGTAAAACGTTATGGTATATTCTTTTCAAAGGTACAATGCTTTCATCGCATTAAGTAACGATTTTCTAAGTTACAGCCATTACTTAATTATTAAGTAATTACTATCGGAAAGACAGTTATTACTTAATTATAAGCGATAATAAGTCAATTACGATTTTGAATAGAGCTACAATGGTATTTTGTTTAAATATTTAAAGAATTAGAATCTTTTGCGCCCTAAAATATTTATGCCTTCACTTTTATTTGTTTTTTTTTTGGTTTTACCAAACTGTAATGGTTATCTTGGACAATATTCATTATGTGTTTCGAAGAAATTACATATAATTAACATAATATGTTAATGCTTAAAATTTGTACAATTTGTACTTTAAAAATATTTTATATTGAGGAATAAAACCAAACTTATTTTTGTGTTATTCTCACTTTTTATAAAGCCGGATCTATTAATGTATTGTTTTTATTATATTTATATTTACGTATATTTAAAAAAAAAAACAACCTTCATAATACGACAGTATTTTAGAACTACCTTTAGTACCTTTTTTAGAACTATTTGGAATGTTATTATTTTGAAAACGAAGGGTAAAACGGGACTCTATTAACCAAGACTCCTCTGTCCGTCCGTCTGTCACGTCCGTTAGTAAGTAGTCATGAACCGTGATAGTTATACAATTGAAATTTTCACAGATGACTTATTTATCTTGCCACTGTATGTATGTGCAATTTCTGTTACAACAAACTTTAAAAAGCAGAATGGTTTTATAAATAACTAGCTTTCGCCCGCGGCTCCGCCCGCGTGTGTGTATAATGTATCCTATGTTACTTCTAATACCTCAAAGAATATGTGTACAAAATTTCATGATGAACGGCTTTGTAATTTTTGCGTAAAAGCGTAACAAATGAACTTACATTCGAATTTTTATTATTAGTAGGGATGGTATGGATGGAACCCTTCTGAGCGAGGCTGACTCGCACTTGGCCGCTGTTTTTCAAATTTTTTTTTTTAAACCTATCCTTTTCTCGGGCCGTCACCCTACCAGGGTTTGCGGTGGGGTGGTTTGTTAGGATCGAGCATAGCCTAATATGCTGTGAACTATTTGTGAAATAACGGTGATGGCCATGGTGAATTACGTGTTTACAGCGCAGTTGAACAACTAAATTTAGCTCAAGGTTACTAGCACTTATTAGCCCCTTGATGATGGCAGAGAAATTGTTGTATTTGCTTATGACATTTAATAGATTTATAGTTATATGCAAACATACAATTAATAGTTAGGTATAGAAAATATCTACATCTCTGTTATCATATATGTGTGCTTTAAGGCGTTTTTTTAGTTTTTTTCATGTAAATTACACTAATGTGTTTAGTTTGATCAAATGACTTAATATAGCAGATCCTTACTAATATTATAAACGCGAAAGTTTATGAGTATGTATGATACATTTTGATCCATCCTAAGGTTGCCTGGAAGATATTGTCTTTGGCAATAGGGCCGCCCTTTGTACACTAATGTACTCTATTGTAACTCTGTAATAAGGTGTGCAAATAAAGAGTATTCTATTCTGTTTGTTGCTCTTTCACGCAAAAACTACTGAACGGATTTTTATGAAATTTTACAGTAATATAGCTTATATATCAGAATAACACATAGGCTACCTTTTACTGCAATAATCGAGATACACGCGGGGGAGCCGCGGGCTAGTTGCTCATAATTTTAAAACACCCAGACCGAAAGATATAGGTACTTTAATGATATCTTAATCTTGCAGCTTTTTTTTAAAATTGCTAATGCGAGCTTAGTAACAGAAAAATCCGACTAACTAAAACTTATAACAAAATACAAAAAGACATTTCATCCGGTTCATTATTATGAGTTCACACCTCATTCGTTAAAACCTTTTCCGTAGATTTAGATGCATAATATATAATATAACTAGCTGAATCCCGCGGTGTTACCCGCGATTATTAAAATTGCGACTATAATTTGAGATTTAAACTATCCTATCTCTCAAGTTAGATCGAACTGCACATGGTGTGCGAATTTTATTATAATCGGTTAAGTGGTTTAGAAGTCCATTGAGGACAAACATTGTGACACGAGATTTATATATATTAAGATGAACCAGACAAATATATACTGCCAAATCTATTACTCTTCCTTTTGACTTCGACATAGTCGGGTGAAAAAACTTCTTATCCAGTGAGAATAAAAAAGGTTATGGCTATCTCTCCGAGTCTGCAAAAGGCATGATGTACACTAAAACAAAAGACATAATTAATACACAATGAGATTGGCTGTACTGTAAACCCACACCTAAGATAACGACATATTGGTAGTCGCACGTGATTTCTCTTTAATAACACATACACCACCCAACTGTTACAAAAACGTGACGTAGCTACTTGAATCTCTATAAATAAACAGAATTGAAGTGTTTCTTTGTAATTTCAAATTAACAGTTTTTCAGCATCATAACCCTTAAACAGCCTACTGCTTGACATAGGCTTCTCCTTAGAACCCTAAGAGAGGGTCGTCGTACAGAGACGGTGCCCGCATCAGGAGCGGGCAGGCGCTAGGGAAGTCCAGAAGGAGATCTGACTCTGGACTTCTTCTCCTAAACGGAGAAGCGCGGAGAGTTCACAATGTGTGGTTTTTAGTCGGTTAAAGTCCGACACACTACCCCGCCGTAACCCCCGGTGGTATGACGGTCCATGATGATTTTCTAAACATAAAAAAAGACTTCTCCTTAGAAAGGAGGTTTTGGCCTGACGGGTTGGTATAGGAATTGTTTCAAGTTTTCCTTCTCTTTGCAGTGATGTTGTTCTGCGTAATTTGTCCCTTTTTCGGCACTTACGTCATCCAAGGAATGAATACTGAGTGTCACCAGTCCCCACCCGACTGGTGACACTCAATTTTCTTATTCCGTCACCACACGGGCACTAATGAATCCATTAACTTATTAAAACAGTTTTCCACTAAATGAGCATGAAAGTATACATATATACTGTACCAAAAAAGCAATGTATTAATTTTGTCAGTGTTGCTCCCGGCTCTCTGAAAAGGATGAACCGATTTTCACTGGCAGATAGGTGATGATATGATGAGTAAATTAGCTACTTTTTTAGATTATCTTCGCGCCACGGCTTTACTTTCGTCCCCAACAACCTTATTAAAATACAAAATATCCGCACATTGCAGGCCTGCTAATATAATAGTACATACAATACTTAATTACATTGTCATATTATACAAAAGTTTCGGGCGAAAGTTAGTTTTCAAAAATAATTGACTATAAAGTCCAGGCCATTCTCGTTTGAAACAAGTATATATCTATATCTGTCTTGTCTCCTATAGGTGTGTCAGAATGTTGGCGGTCGTCTCCTACTTCGCTATGATGGCGCCGACGACGACTTGTCGCAGTTCTGGATATTCTTCTGCAACCCTCGACTGAGTAGCTTCGGCTTTGTAACTAATAAGGTAAGTTGTTAATATCTGTAACGTATTATTTTGTTCATAGTGTAAATAACATGTGTGGGTATTTTTGGCTTAGAGCTGGCTTAAGTAGGCTCTCGGGACAGTATCATGGGTTTTGGCTACCTGGATGTCAAATTCTATTAAATGGCAATATTCATCATCTCTCTAGTTTTTATTACTATAAAGATTATTTAGGGGTCGGCTACTAGTTCCACCGGTTTTATCTGCATATCAGTTTTTCCACAGAGCGACTGGCTTCAGACCTCCACAATCCTTTGGGTGAACTGAATTCAAAGGTTTACTTTTAAGTATATTTGAGGGTACTGACTTCCCAATAACGATTGCTACGATTTGCATCTGTTCAACTTTACCATACTCCATTTTCATTTAAAATTTTCATCTTAGAAAAACCCAACAACTAATAGTCAATATACAGTACTTGGCAAGAAATAATGCACATCGACGTCTAGAAAGAGAGAAACGGCTAATTTCGGCTTTGTAGAGCATAGTCCCTCTCGCACGAATTTCTACTCCATTGCATTTGTCGAGCGACTGACAAAACGTAAAGCTGGAAACACATTATCGGACGCGGCTGACGGATGGCTGATAGCTGTGATCTAGAATATGAACATACACTGAACTGTGCAAACTATCGGACGTAAGTCGTGGACGTGACCTTTGACTGACCTTGAGCGTTCGGACGTCCGACAGAAATCTGGTACTAGACCGACTGACGAGACTATGCACACTTATCAGTCGCGGCTGTCAGCCGCGTCCGTCCGTTTTCAGCTTAACACATGTAGTGTGCGAAAGGGACACTGCTCTTCAAAACCGAAATTAGCCGAATGTCTCTATAAAGAGATCGATGTGCATTATTTCTTGCACCGTACTGTATTTAGACTAAGAAATGTACATAATATATAGGTGTTTGGTTTGTATTGTTGTGGTAACATCGTTTAGGTATAGGTTTAAATCTTCATGCTAATGCATAACCGCATAAACCTAGTTGATTTTAATTTTGCCTATATTTAATGTAACATTTATTATTTGAATTAATTAAAAAAAAACAAGGTGTTTGCCTAGTTTTTACGCAATGAGTTTAAAAAAAAAAATACGCTACATTTGAACTAAAACACCTTGACTTAGATCTAATAATTGTACCAATTTAGAAGTTTTCTTATCTAAATATGTTTTCTAACTAGTTTAATTATCTTATAGTAACTATAATAGCTTTCGCCTCAGCCCGCGTATATGTCGGTTATCGCGGTAAAAGCCTATGTACTTTCTCAGGCTCTAGACTGTCCGTCTACCAAATTTCATTAAAAGCGGTTCAGTAGTTTTGGTATAAAAGCGCGACAGATAGACAAAGTTACTTTCGTTTTTATAATATAAGTAAGGAATTAGAGTAATAGACACAAAAAATGTACAGTCAAGAGTAAAGGATACTTAAATAGGAGGTGGGGAGGGTTATTTAAAAGCAGCAACGCAGAAATAAAATGTTATAAAACAAAACAATAAAATTTAAAAATATTATTGAAAATTAAAAAGAACTTAAATAAAAGAGAAGCGTGAATAGATAAACAAAGATTATTATTTTCAGTAGCTCAATCACAGTCACAAGTTATCAGAAACATGTTGAAATATAAAAGTCAAATAACTTTCTTTTGACCATACCATACCACAAGCTTTATATACATTGGACGATTTCGGAAAGTAAACTTTCGAAAAAAAAAAACGGCGCAATGCCAATGGGTCTTTTTTTTCAAAAAGGTGCGCAAGGAAAGCTTTGTGTCGCAAAATGTACTGTCGCCTTCAAAAAAATGTACGTGGACAAGGACCAATTGTAAAGTATACATCTGCCAGATATTCGTTAAAAGTGACACGTTTCGTAAATGCTTACACGTAATTACACTGGGGTTTTGGTTAATTAAAGTTAAAACATTAATTACCTAATTCATTCCTCATTCATTCATTCACGAATACAGCATGTTCAAAATTTAGTTAACTTATCTTTGTTAGACGTTTATAGTTTAAAATTTAACATACATAAAGTTACTAAATACTCTTCCAAAGATAAAATAAACTGTTATTCCTATTAACTAAAAAAAATTATCCTACTCGACTCGCCAGATGGAGGTTTGTCTGCATTTTAGCCACTAAAAATAGTCCAGTTACAAAATGGGCGGCAGGCAAGCCTCGAACAGGGTAGTAGGTTATTGATTTATTGTCAACTAACGTTTGCCCGTTGCTCCGCTCGTGTGAGTGCCTTCCTCAAAATTCAAACAATCTTTATTCTAACTTTAATCAAAATCGGTTTACTTATTTACTTCTGAAAGCGTAACAGACAGACAGAGAAGGCACATAAATGTAGATTGAAGGGGAAGTAACGGTAAAAAAATATCTTTTTTTTTTATAGGGATGAATCCATCCAATCCACCATGTCGAGCAGAGGGTCTTGTGTGTGTTTGTTTTACATCTACCTGATCGCAGCGGTGACCGCGTTCGGCGTTGCGATTGGCTCGTACTCGTATTGATATCTTCACCAATCGCAACGCCGAACGCGGTCGCTACGAGAACGAGTTGATGTGAAGTAAACTCACTAAGGCCCTCAGGTTGTTGGAGTCTGTAACTTAAATTGCCTATTGCCCGAAAGTTCTAGCTTTCTAGCCTTGAAACATACCTCATACTATGTATTGTATGAATACATGTTATGGCTTAGTACCTGTAACGTCGAGGTAATTTAAGTTCTGTAATGTCCTTTGAGACGGGGTTGAAAGTTCCAGACCTGTTTAAGTTGGTTATTTAGCGAATAAACTATGTATTCATTGTTCTTATTTTGTTATCGCACCTTTACCACATAAGACATAAAGTTGAAATCATATAATAAAGATAAGTGATAAAAATAACACTCATTGCTACTACTACTTATTTTTTATTAAAAAAAATAATATTAATGTCCATAGAATATTTCAGATACTGATCAAATAATGAAATAGAGTGTAGAACAGTTAACACAGAATTGTTACTATTCATCATCATCATCAACAGCCTTTAACAGTCCACTGCTGGACATAGGTCTCTTCTTGAAAAGGAGGTATTGGCCTACTATACCACGGTGGCCAGACGGGTTGGTATAGGGTTGGTTTCAAGTTTTCCTTCTCTTTGCATTGATGTTGTCTTGTGTAGTTAATCCCTTAGTCGCCTTTTACGACACCCGCCTTGGATGAATAGGGGTGGTGACACTCTGTATTCTTAATCCGTCACCACACGGACATTTGTTACGATTAGTTTTCATCATCGCGTCATTAGCAGTAAGTGGCTGGACATCTCGTGTCCTTCAAGAAGGGCGGGAAGAAGCAACTCACTAGGCCGGCATTAACAGTGAGGACGGTGACCACTACTCCTGGATTCTGCACATACTTTCCATCAGGTTGAGTTGTTGTTTTGGCAGCTAAATTTAAAAAAAAATCTCCTTAGAAAGTTTTAACCTAAACTATACCACCCTTTTTTTTCGTGCGGAAATCCCCACGGATGGCACCAGTTGGTGACAATGTCGGACTCGAACCGACTAAAACCGTACGCCGTCTCGGGTACCATGAGTCGAGGAACCAGGTATATCCTCGAAAGGAAGTCCCTGGAACCCCGACGCACCTCGGGCCATCCGTGGCTTGCAGACGGCCCGCTACAAACTATACCACCCTATACCAATTTGTCACAAATTTTTGACTTAACAAGAACTTTGTGTCACGTTTTCCTGCTTTTTACAGTGCTGTTGTTTTGCTTAGTTTGCTCCCTTACGCCATCTATGAAAGGAATGGTGGCGGTGATCAAACTAATAAGTGTAGGATTAAATTTATATTGAAGTCTAACCGAGTCCCGCGCAGTTACCCTTAGTTATTGTAAGTCGCGAGTAACGCCGTGAAGCGAAGCTAATCCAAAAAAATAGTAGTCTAAGTTAATATTTAAATCATCAGCCATCTGTAAGAGAACGTTCTGTCCAGCCGTTCCAGATTTACTCTAAACAAAAAGATAGACAGACAATTTTTTTTAATTTTTTTTTTCTTTTTATCTAATTACCGTGTATCACACTTCAATTGTATTTATTTGGTTAGAGGGTGAGGTGGCCCCTTAAAATGTTTTTTTTTTACCTGAACTAATATGGGTTGTGGCTAACGCTAACCGTTGGATGCGGGTACTACAGAACCGGTTATTGTTGAAAGTCTTAGAGGGAATCTATGTCCAGCAGTGGTCGTGTTATAGCTGTGTCTGTTTAAAGATTGATTTTCAAAATTTCCACAGAATGTATATTCAATAGCGAGTACTTGCTAAGTTTTGTGGTGTCGGGCACCGACTAGTGATAGAAATTAAAGCTCAACTTTTTGGTATTTCTGAGTTAGAAGAACAATTACTTTGGTCATTGCTCGGGTATATCTGTAGATGCATTCATTTCTTTTGGACTTTATTCCGCTTGATAAGGCGTTAGCGTTATGGGTTAGTTAAGAACATATATTCTTTGACTTTTAAACAACACAATATAAGAAAAGAAATTTAAAAAAAAATTTGGTCTACCTAAGTGACTACTCCGCCCGGTGGAAAACATGAGTAAAATCCAGGAGTATGGTTCACCATCCTGACAAAGCATAGAGACCCTCACTATAGCGGTAGAGATGCAATACGCACTAGAACAAAACGGTTCGGCTCTTCTTTCTTATGCCGAGCAGTCAAAGGCTGGAACTCACTACCAGCTCACGTGTTTCCTTCCCCACTATGATCCCGGGTCCTTTAAACGGGGCGTGAAAAAGCATCTCACTAAGCCGCCATAGTGTTGGACGCCATACATTATTGTCTGCATTCGTAGCAAATTTGGTAGCCCCCACTCTTGGATTCTGCTCATGCTTTCCATCAGGCAGGGTAGAGTCACTTTAGATGGTTAAATATTTAAAAAAAAAACTGCATCATTGGGCCCCCAGTCTAACACTCAACAATGAAATACGAAATGCTGTAATTTTTAGGGTAGTCTTCTGTGTGAGAGTAGCACCGACCCGACAGAGCCGACCCTTTCATGATTATATCAGCGTGGCTCTTAACACGTTAAACGCCACAATGGGAAAGTGATTTTTTGTTAAAAAAAAATAATCTTGAAATTGATGTATCTTATCAAGTTATGTACGTATATTGTTTATTATGAGATTCTGCCGTAGGGTTCCGTAAATAAAACGAAAAAACCTCTTGAGGTCACCGGTGCCCCCCGTGGCGCTTTAAAGTAATAAAATCATTTTTCGTTACGAAGACGCCACGCCGGTCACCGCGTCGCCCACCCGCCCCCTCAGTACTGCGCTAGCGCTCATGAAGCGAGGTCGTATGTGCACAGTGCATAGTGCAAGTTCTTATATTTGTTTTATATTTTTATATTTTTTAACGTGCATTATAATAATTTGAAGTTTAATTAAAGGTGATTAAAAACATTTATCATGAAATTAAGTAGGTTTCTTAATTTTACTACATATCCTGAGGAGTTTGTACATATTTCATAAAATTTCCTAAGTAGCTGTGTCCCCTTGAAAAGGATTACTCTGGAGCGCCACGCCGGCCACTCGCATACAAGAAATAACCGATACGCGTGACCGGCGGCCCAAAAATACATTTAGAATATGCCTTTCGCTTGAGGTCACCGGTGACCCCCATGGCGCAATAAAGAAAACCAGATGAGGTCACCCGTGACCCCCATGGCGTTTAACGTGTTAATACCTTTATATCTATCTATAGATCCTATAGATATCTTATGACATAAGGAGTAATTTACCCACAACAATACCGCGATTAACACCGCGGGTCTCAGCTAGTATCTTATATGCATGTATGTGTTATTATTAGGGCTCGGAATAGGTAGTTTAATTTTATGTACTTGCAGAAATAAAGTCAACGTAAGCATAACATGGATAAACCATAACATAAAATTTGCAATACTGATTATTCCAAAATGTTCTTCAATAAAGGTTAGATCACGTCGAAGGTTAGGATTTTGCAAAACTTCTTTCACTTTCTTTATAGATTGTACTTCTTCATCATGAAATAAAGAAAGAATATGTGATATTTCATTAAAATATTTTTTATAGTAAAAAGCAGCTTCTAGCCATGTACCCCACCGAGTTATAACTGGCTCTGGAGGCAAGGGCATATAGTTTTTACAATCTCTGAAAATAGTAAGTTCCCCGGGATTTCACAGGCATATCCATACTATTGATGTCACAAAATTGCAAGTACATAAAATTAAACTACCTATTCCGACCTATAGTTATTATACTTACTGATCATTAATAAGTAGTTGCAGTATTATTGTTATACAAGTACTTATACCGATACAATCCAGTTATTGATTGTTAAATCAGTTTTTATTATTTATTTAACGTCAAAACATTATACGATGTAACAACGTGTGACGTCATCCCTTATTATCTTCAAGTCATTTACATATTTGTGTTTAGTTTTACAATTAAAGAACTCGATACCTGTGCGACCGCGCTTTGCTCGGTAACAACTATTCTCTAAGTAAAGGAACCGCACGTACATGCACGAAACCTCCCGTTTTGCCAAACATAGGACTAATCTAGATCGATTTTTCACCCCCAAAAACCACCTAATACCACATTTCAGTGAAATTAGAGCCATTTCTGAGATCACAAATGTAAATAAATATAAATAGCTGGATGCGAGAAGCCCAAAATCTATCAGAGTGGGTGCAATGTTAGAGACCTATTTCCAGCAGTGGACTGCGATAGGCTGATGATCATGATGATGATACCTATATTATACAAATATACAAGAATTGGTCGTTTAAAGATACTAGATATATTATTAAAACGACAGGCCTGTTAGTTGGTATAGTCGTTAGTCTATTCTGACTGCTAACCCACCACTCCCAGTGGTTCCAATCCCACCAAAGAAATCTATATAAAAAATAAAATTATATGTCTTTTTGTAATTTCTTAACAACTTTTCTTTGTCCCATTCACTCAAAGGAACGGTTTAGTGTCGAACACAGACTGGACTTCAAAATGGAAGCCAAAAATATGGCAGTAAATAAGATAAACAAGGATAGGGACAGATTGCGGGACTACTATATTAAAGTTGCAGATGTAACTATAAAAAGAAACAAAACAACGTAACAGTAAATATGCTGTCTTGATATCCTGAGAATATTAATATACAGTATAGGTAACAATAAGAATTAACACAAAAACTAGATTAAGTTGAATAAGCAGTAAGCCTCAGATAGTTTGTACGTGTAAGTTGTAAGGTGCTAGATAAATTAGTATAAATGATGTCTGAGTTAAAAAATAGACTAAGAGCATTTGTAATAGTTGGTTATTTGAAATGCTAGAATAAAGTGTGTGCAGTCCTAGGTTAAAGTTATTTGAAATGCTATGTTAAGTGCGTAGTCCTAGGTTAATAAACTGCACGGTTGGCCTAGTGGCTTAAGCGGTCGCCACGCCGCTTCCTACTACGCCAAGTGTCGTGGGTTCAAATCCCACGTAGGACAACACTTTGTGTGATTCACATTTTGTTGTTCTGAGTCTGGGTGTCCTTTGTATCCGTTTCGTGTATGTTTGTAAAGTCTCCCGCGACACAGGAATTTATATTCCTAATTCGGGAGTTGTCTTTTTAAGAAAAAAAAAAAAAAAAAACCTCACTTAATCTCACCTGGAAAATAAAGTTTGATATGGGTGTGTAAGAGTCATAGCTTATCTATGGCTCTTACACACCAATGTTTGAGATCATAGGGAAAGACAGTAACTTTTCTTTGAATGCTTATGAGTTATTTTAACGACTTTTTGTCTGTCCGTTTCTGTTAATCTCGCTCGGTGATATTCACGGGACTTTCACTGGCAGGTAGGTGATTATTTAAGGAGTAACCTAGGCTACCTTTCAGACTAGCTTACTACTGGCTTAGATTTTAGATTAGCTGTATTACCGGCAGTTGTTGTTGTTGTAAAGGTCTAACATCAACCGCGAGGGGCTCAACTAATTATAAAAAAAAAACATTTTTTTCTGGCAAGGTGTAACTAAACTATGTCTACTACATAAGTATTTTAACCAGCAGTTTGGTTACTATTTTATGAGCGCTGCGCTCTGCCTAGTCACTATCAGACGTTCGTGTTGTAGATGTCAAATATTAAGATATTTACATACATACATATAACATCTTCTCTTCTGTTCTTTTCTAAATGCGAGTAGAGTCTAGGGTTGTAATAAAAGTTCATATTTAGTAACTTCATGGTGGTATTGAGTGTTTCCACATTCTATCCAAATGTCCTCCTGGCCGTAGTGGCGTGATTTGGGTCGTTAATCTTGACTGATAGCTAGGTAAGGCTGGGGCTTGTATGCCGGCTGTATGAACACACCGACTTAAAATTTGGTCCTTTCTTAATACAGCCCAATACTGTGCTCGCATAGTTTAATATTTAATCTTTGTTCACGGATTTTTTAAAAATGATACCTATGTTGTTTGTATCGGCATTTCTTCCCAGAGTAAGTTTTAGCAAATACCGTAACCTTCTAGCCTTCAAGACCTTCTTCTTCCCAGCCTTATTCCCAATATTATTTGGGGTCGGCTACTAGTTCAATCGGTTTTACCTAAATGTAACTTTTGACGGAGCGACTGGCATCGTGGCATGGCAAACTATGCAAGACAACATCTATGCAAAGAGAAGGAAAACTTGAAACCAACCCTATACCAACCCGTCTGGCCAGCGTGGTATAGTAGGCCAAAACCTTCTTTCTAAGGAGAGGCCTATGTCCAGCAGTGGACTGTTGAAGGCTGTTGTTGATGATGATGATGACTGGCATCGGACCTCCGCAACGCTAAGGGAGAAAAAAACTGAAACTCGAAGGTTGAACTAGTTGTCAGTGTGTGTGTACCTTCAAGACCTACGTGTAAAAAAAAATATTTATAAAGTACTTTCATCTTGTATTAAAATACATATTTACATAAGAAACTAAAATACTCTAGATATCAGTCCATTGGTAGAGTGCCAAAAGATTATTGGTATCAAGTTAATATTTAATTGTCTCCTAGCTCTGATGGCAGAAATGCACACATTGACATATCGGCAGAAGAGTATCTCGAAAATTTTGCAATACGACTTTTGGTATAGTACAGTACCAATTGCTTAGAAAAAAAAAATGAGTCGAATGGTCTGTGCCTAATTACGCGACGGTTAGGTAGAGAAAAATATTTTTTTAACTTTCACCTTTCTCTCTTTATTAATCTACGAGTTATGAGAATTTTTGAAATGGTATTTTGGCTTTGGTATATGGTTGGATATTTTGAGATACAAGATATCCGTTTTCTGCAGTCGTTATAAGTGATATTTTATAGCGTATAAGCGTATAGGTATATGAAGTTCCAAGTAACTGATATTTTGCGGGAAATCGAATATAATTTTCTCGTTCTGCGCAAAATGTCTCTGTAAGGGTTTAAACTCAAGGCTAAAGGAAGACATACTTTAAATCAGAAAAGTGGTTCATTAGCGTTATAAGTATGTCGATGCCAGATCTTTAAGTCGATGACTTTCTGTAAATGTCATGAAAATTTAGTAAATACGTTACGGCTTCAAAATATGAAGTTTTAAGAAACCAGGCCACCCACATAACCATACGACCATATCAAGGGACAATTTTCTACTTATCTAACGTTGAACTGTTGTGGATTGATTGTCGTGCGTTAAAGCCACAACACACTAGCTACTTTTAGCATCGGCGATCGGCGATTTGGCGACTGCATCGATGCTGCATCGCGTTTTAGCGACTTCCTGCGTTCGATCGCGGTATCGGAAACGCGCGTTTTAGCGACTGCTCAGATGCCAAATCGATGCTAAAAGTAGCTAGTGTGCTGTGGCCCTTAGGCTTGTTTACATTTCTCGAAAGCGTTATGTTCAAGAAGTTTTATGGCTGTTAAGTCGTCGTCAGAAACATCTAGTCTAGTATATTCTGAAGCCCGTGCTCCTATAAAAAGGCATCTCGCTGACTCATAGATATTATTATTGGGGTTATCTGTGTACCGACTGCAGTTCAGTTTTGAGCTAAAGAACGACGAATATCAGTGTTAACAAATGAATATGTCATTGATGTCAGTGAGCATTAAGGACGAAAATTAAGAGTCTTTTAAGAAATAAGTATCTATTACATATATTACATTATAGAAATATTCATAAATAGAAATCAGAAAGGTACCAGAAGTATTCCTTAAACTGTTAGACTTTCGAATGCTTGTTTGCGACGTTACAACGTAAAAGATCTATTAACCCAAATAGTTAAATACAAGCTGCGATTGCCATTGTATGAATATTACATACTTTAATATGTTTACTGTGATAACGCGCTTGTTGTATTGACCTCAATCCAGAGAGTACAAAACTGCATTCTAAATGTCTTTACTAATTGAAACTTATTGATGGACCTGTTTTGTATTAGAATTCTCTATATTTTATGATCTGCTTATGAATTTATTGAACAGTTTTTTTTACTAAATGCGTATGATATATCCGATACTTATAACAAAAGAAAAAAAAATGTCTGTCTGTTCCGGGCGACAGAACGCTGATGATATAAAAAACATTAAAATAATATAAATTTATATTTAACTAAGTCATAAAGAAATAGACTACCGACGTGGGATACAGTGACTAAGAAACCGGCGGTTAGGGCTTCAAAGACTGGAATCTCCTCACTATACATGCCGTGTCAATGAATACAGGCTTCTTGATCAGACCCTTGATGCAGCTGTCTAACGTGAGCCTCTTATGGTGTTGGTCCAGGCTCTTAGCTATCAAACTATGACCAGAAACGCTAATCAAACAATGATTACCGGATCCACATTCAATATATAGACAATCTCGTGTGATAAATCCAGATATTTCATTTCTTTTTCAACTTTCACGAGATGTCATGAGGAACACCGATATCGACAATCATTGCGCGGCGCGGCGGCGCTCTAATCGATCTATCACGACAATATCAGACTTATTGGCAATAATAGTCCTGTCTGTGATAATTATTATTACTAGCTTTTCACCCGCCTGCATGCAGAGCTTGTACTATGGATACCAGACAAATTATATAAATATGTATTTACTGTTTTTTTTTGTAGATATGTACATACATATTGTATACAGGATACACCCAAACTCCGCAACAAATATTAGCACATCATACAACATCGTAATAAAACTATCTTCACCATTATCTTCCTACCCTTTCCTTAAAATTGTTTAGAGTCGGTGAAATGAGTTTAATATCCCACTTTCTGAAATTGCCAGCATAACATCCTTTCGCATGCAACAGTCTTTCATTTCATTGGGAAATGGTTTTACGCTTTGACCTAGCGGCTTGTCTGACGCTCAACTCTTTTAAAGCGGTAAAGAGTAATCAGCAGAATGTTTAGGCCTCCGGTTTCACACTCACCAGCGAAATACGACAGCAAGAATAGTACTGCGTGGTTCTACTACTGAGTATATTCTTACCAAGGTTCATTGAAATCGTAACAACGGTTTATCTGTAAAAGCGTAACCGACAGAAAAGTTATTTGTATCGGATTTATAATATTAGTATTTAATGAATATCTAAGTGCAAGTGCTGTTTAATAAGTTTTTAAATGCGTTTGAGGCTAAGGCCATGGCAGATGACTACCTTAATTTTTGCGTAGTAAAACGCAGTGATTCATTGAGTTAGTAGGTCACGGGCTCACGGATGAATAATAGAGGGTAAAGAAAAAGGTAACGCAAAGGTGACGTCACTGAGGGCTTGAAAGCTTGTGAAAATCTTTAACTGACTATATGTATGTAGATACCTACACTAAGTTTCTATAGATAGAATACGGTAATCGCTTACCACCATGTGACTGATAGATGATATATTTGTAAGTTAATCTTTTACAGATATTTTTACTCGTTGGACTTTACAGCTAGAAGACAACTGTATGTCTTCTCATGCCCCATATGCTATAAGAAACCTGTATTAATAATTCCAATTCTTAAACATCTTTAGAACCGTGGCTTAAACGTATAACTGTGTATTTCAGGGTTCTCCATGGCAGTTTAAGTATCCTGGCAAGGTGAACAAGTTTTCATGCAAGAACAAGCTGAGCACACAGCTGCGACACAGCGCCGAGGAGTCCATTCAAGAGCCTACACCCGCAAACCTGTTCCTGGTAAGTCGATAAGTTTTGTACTACCATGTGATAGTATCGATTAATCAACAGCGTTTAACATTTAACTGCTGGACAAAAGCCTCCCCTTGGAAAGAAGGTTCTGGCCTACTATACCACGCTGGTCCGACGGGTTTGTTTCAAGTGTTCTCTTTGCAGTTTTTTTAGGGTTCCGTAGCCAAGTGGCAAAAAACGGAACCCTTATAGATTCGTCAAGTCTGTCTGTCTGTCTGTCCGTCCGTATGTCACAGCCAATTATTTCCGAAACTATAAGAGCTATACTATTGAAATTTAGTCAGTCGATGTATTCTGTGAACCGCATTAAGATTTTTACATAAAAATAGAAAAAAAACAATACATTTTGGGGGTCCCCATACTTGGAACTGAAACTCAAAAATTTTTTTTTCAACAAACCTATACGTACGGGGTATCTATGGATAGGTGTTCAAAAATGATGTTGAGGTTTTTAATATCATTTTTTTCTAAACTGAATAGTTTGCGCGAGAGACACTTCCAAAGTGGAAAAATGTGTGTCCCCCCCCTCTAACTTCTAAAATAAGAGAGTGAGAAAACTAAAAAAAATATATGTTGTACATTACCATGCAAACTACCAACGAAAATTGGTTTGAACGAGATCTAGTGAGTAGTTTTTTTTTAATACGTCATAAATCGTAACACGCAATTTACCTTTCATCCAATCAATACACTAGTATAAAAACATCCATGAAAGTTACAACGAACTACAAGAACTTTTATATGATGTTACTTGCTGATACGGAACCCTTCATGGGCGAGTCCGACTCGCACTTGGCCGCTTTTTCAATAGCTTTTGCGCTTCGTAGCCCCTCCGCCACACCACACCGTCGCAGTTACCTATTTAAATTTAAACGAACTTTTGATCCACCTTGTATTATAAGTGGTATTGCGATAGGAAAAACTGTTATGGGGATGAAGCACGTCTCAAATGCGAAGCGGTACTGGAACTGCAGAACTTCAAGAAGGGATGCGTACTCATATGTCCTGTGATTGGAAGTCTGTGTAGTACCTACGTTTGTAATGAATGCTTTTTGGGTCACACCACATAGCAAAACTCCTGGAATATACAAGTGTTATTACAAATTTCATTTCGGTTATTTTTGTTATTGTAATTTAAGTTACTTGTACTAGTTATCTTGCTGTTTGTAGATCAAACAAAAGTTTGAGATTCGAATACGCAGCTCTCGTCATAAGAATAATAATTATAATCTTAAAGCAATTATAGGGATGTAGCCTTTTGTTTTTGATGAACGAACGAAAAATTTTGAGATACGTATGTGTTTGCGATATTAAATGTTACTTGAATAAAGGAATTAATTCAAAATTTTCCATTTTTCAGCCGAACCAAAATTTAGAATCTCACAGCTTCGTGAGCGGTATGAAACTAGAGGCCTTAGATCCACAAGACATGAAGTGTGTTCGTCCTGCCACCGTTACCAAAGTGTTCAACAATTTCCACTTCCTCGTAGTGATCGACGACCATGTCGAAGATTATGAAGACACCAAAATGGCCTGGTTGTGTGACTCCATGCAACCATATATCTATCCAATAGGATGGGCCCAGAAAAATGGCCTCAGTTTTAAATCACCAAATATATGGAAAGAAGAAAATTTCGATTGGGATGATTACCTTACAATGACGTCATCAGTTCCAGCCCCTGAATATTGCTTCGGGACCAAAACACCATTGAAAGATATTAAAGTAAATATGAAATTAGAAGCAGTTAACCCACAAAATCATGAAGAGATCCACGTGGCAAATGTTGTTGAAATCGTGGAACATATGTTGTGTGTTGAATTATTACCGATTGGAGAAAAATATTGGTATGCCCAAGACAGCGACTTGTTATTCCCGGTAGGATGGTGTGATAGTAACGATTATGCTTTACACATTCCCAATACGGCTGCACAAGAAGAATCACCAAAACCTATTGAAGAAAAGGCAGCCAGTGTTGAAAGTAAATCAGAGGAATGGTGTGATCGAATTTTCATTAATGCTAAGTGCTATTCTGGTCCGTCTATTAGCAGAAATAAGTTGTCCCGGTTGCCAAGATATGTGGGCCCGGGACCACTGTCACTGGTGCTCCAGGAAGTGCTGAATAAAATTATATCGGCGTCGTATAAGCCCGCTAAGCTGTTGAAGGATTGGGAGAACGACGATCCACCAGAGGAGGGAATGATGAGCGTAGAGTTGAGAGCAAAGTGAGTACATTCATTTTTTGTATTATTATTATTGTATATTCAGGTAAAACCGGTTGAACTAGTAGCCGATCCCAAATAATATTAGGAATAACTCTAGAAAGAAGATTAGAAGTCCATAATATTTTTATTGCATTTTCTGTTCCGATTTACAAAAGTGTAAAAGCATTTACAAAAGTGTAGTTAACTAATCGACCCCCCTAAGAGATGAGAGGCTGAAGAGTACAAAGATATAGGAAACTCAAATATGTTTGTATGGGTCAGGTTGAAGACGAGCAAGTATACAGCCGTGGTGCCGATGGCGGGGTCGTGGGGGATGGTGGCAGGCTTCTGCCAGCAGGCCTGCCGCAGCCTGCAGGCCTGCCCCAATCTGTTCGGACCTACCGAGTATCGCGACTGCGCTTGTCCACACGACTGCCAGAATGTTGACAAGTCCACTTTCCGTAAGTTCCACTCACAGTTATTATTATACCTAATACGTAGGGGACGTTTAATACTCACGCTAAATAGAACTGCCGTGCGAATCGACGGTTTTAATTATCATACTTATTTCTTTACGAAATTTTTTATTCAGAAGAATATTATTTGACTGCCTTGTTGGTCTAGTGGTTAGCGTATGCGGCTGCTGATCAAAAGGTTTTGGGTTCGATTTCCGGGTCGGACCACATCTTTATGTTATCCGCAAATATTTGTTCCCGAGTCCCAGACTATTTGTTTTCCAAAAAAAGTATGTTTATGTATTTATATCAGTTGTCTACACAAATTACCTCTGGCAGTGGTTGTCTAGTACCACATCATATAAGTTCTGCTTAGTTTGGGACTAGATGGCGTTGTGTGAATATGTCCGAAATATTTATTTATTTATTATGAATAATATTTTACCCACCTCGGTACTACACCCTAAAAAAAGTAACTAGTCTTAAAAAATGTTTTTCATTTTAGATAATGGCACAGAACGCCGAGGACGTCCGAAAGGCAGTCTCAACGGACGGAAGAAGAAGCGAAAGGTTGTCGTAGAGAAGAAAGAGAGAGAGAAAGAGTCGCAACCGACGCAGGAGTCGGAGAGCAACAAAGACGTGGAGTCGGTCGAGAGCGAGCACAGCGCGGCCTCGGAGCAAGGCACGCGCCCCAACTCGCCCGACAGCCTCGAGTACAAACGCGCGCAACGACGGAAAAGAGAACCCAAAAATGATTACCCCAAGCTGGAAATGAAAACTCGAGGAGCTAAGCTTCCCAACTTCGCTCTCCAAATGAAAGAGGCTCATTGGAATAAAAAAGATATGCAGACTATCTACGGCAGTACGTGCAACAAGAAACAGATCTCACAGGATAGCGATTCGGAGACCAACGAGAGCAGTACGATCTCAAGAGAGAAAAATATTTCAGACGTCTCCGACTCAGAGGAGCCCGAATTAAAAAAGCTCAAGTTCGGTTCTTACGATTCTCTGCCGTCCGATAACAAGACGTTCGAGAAAGACACGACCTTGTCGTGGATGAAAGAGAATCTCAAACTGTCTCCGAATCCTCTAGACTGGTCGGTCGACGACTTATACGCGTACTTAAGTAACACGGAGGACTGCAAGTTCATAGCGGAGAAAATGAAACAAGAGGAGATCGATGGCCAAGCCTTCGTCATGTTAGATCTGCCCTTTATCAACGAATTTTTACACATGAAGAAGGAATTCGCATTACATTTAAGTAAACATATAGATATGATACGTTGGTATTTAATCAATTTTGAGGAGAATGGCGAATCATGATTTTGTATCTTATTTTATTCTTTGTCTAGTCCATAATAAAGTATTCGTTGAGTAATTATAATACGTTGTATTTATTTAAAAACATTACAAAACCTCACGATTTACGAAATTTACGACACAAAAAGTTGCATATTTTGGATATAAAAGATTTTTCAGATTCACGATCATGACTGAAGTCCTCGTTAAGGTAAATATTCTTCTTAGCACATGAAACCTTGACAGGTATTTCTCTATCTGGAACATCGCATTCCTCTTGTTCCTGTTCCACATACTTCTCAAGTTCCATCTTTTTGGCAGCCACTTTAATCATATTCTCCGCAGATGCTACTTGCTTGCCGTGCTCAAGCGATTTGGAGGGTTCTTTTATATTTATTTCCGACAGTAGATTGCGATCGTTCATTTTGATCTGTACACAAGGATTGCCGCTAAGCAGGTAAATATTAAACACTTCTTCTTTCGCACTTCCTTTTGCTTTATTTACCTTTTTTTCATTCAGAGTAGAATCGGTGAGATATTCTTCATTTTTGTAAGCCTCCACTATGGGTGCCAAGCTTTCGATATCAGATTTCTTATTGAGGCTAGTCAACGTGAAAGTGTCCTCCAAGCGAATGGAGGTTTGTATTGACGATTCTGTTTCCTTGTCTTTTAGACAATCATCACTTTTCTTAGAATGATCTGAACCCTTGCTATCGCATGACCTCTTGCTTTCATTTGATATCGATGTGTCAGAAGACATTATGTGCTGAATCATATCTTTAATGAAGTCTTCCATATCCGCAACTGCTTCTGTTTCGTTCTTTGCAAGAATTTCATAAAATCTTTTCTTATAAAGCTCAAAGTCCCTCATATTGGCATAAAAATTGTCAAATATCTCTTGAACTGTAGTTTTAAAGAATTTAATATTAGACTCCAGACTAGTGAGCGAGTTATCATCAGTTTGAAGTTCTTGAGATATATTTTTAAAAATTTTCATTTCAAGTTTGTCGAGTTCTGAATTAGTCAGTGACCTTCGATCCCCAACATCAGCAAAATCGTAGAACTTCGAATCCTTGACAGGGATTTCATCATGTTCATATTTTTTGTAGTATTCTCCCAAATTCCGAAGATTATTAACAATGTTTTCACGCTTTATTTGTCCAGATCTTATAAAGTTTATGTCAGATTTGCAGCAATTATCAGCTGCGGGTAAATGTTTCGGTAATCGCGGTGTACAGAAACTATGGCGCATTTTAAGTTTTGATTCTGAATCATCACCTGGAATAAAAAATAAAAAAGTAAATCGCGTGGAAGTTCGCAATGCAACCAAATGAAATTTTCCTTACTGATCCCTGCTTTCAATAATTCTTTTTGCAGTGGGTTCAGTTTAGCTTCCAGGTCACCATGTTAGGATCAAAAGGATGATGGGATCAAAAGGATGATGGAATCAAAAGGAAAACGAGGTACATCCCATAATTTTATGAAACGTATTAAGTTTATTATATATTTTTTTAAACTATTCAAATAATTATATCTGGCCATCTCATCTCATGATGAAAGAGAGCTCCTTAACGGTTAGAAGTTCGAGTATAATTTTGTGGCCTGTGCTCTGATATTCGGCGCAGCAAGGATAATATATAGAAGATAAAAGAGGTTGTTTTCGTGGGTTTTATAGCGATTTAAATGGTTCAAATTTTTATAATAGAAACCGATATGGCGAAGACGGATGCGCGTCACTTCATCAAAAACCTTTTGGGCTTGGCATCAACCTCGATCAGATTTTACGTTTAAGCCAGCCAAGTTAGATACAGTATATTTTCCTTTTTTTTGTGTTTCGAGGCAGGGTTCTCGTCAGATATATTTTGGAGTATGTTTTAAATTAAACATTTCTTCATTATGATTATATATTGGTAAAGAGTTACTCTACTCATCGCCTTGTTACCTTGCAAAATTTCTACACCACAAAGTCTGCCGATATACTAAAGTGCGAGTTTTAAATAAATAAATTAATTATATTTTCTTTACATAAATTTTACTTTTATTTCTTTCCCATAACACAAGCTCTGCTTAATTTGGGACTAGAAGATGTTGTGTGTAGTTGTCCAAATATTTATTAATATTATTATTACTTGTATATCTCCACCAGTAGGGAAACTTGGTTTTTTTTTTATCACAGGTTGTCACATGATTCTAGTTTCCTTGCCTCCAAGAAAACGAATCTCAGGAGAAATAGTAACAAAGTATGTAGATTTTTTAACCAAAATACTTTGTGTGGAGTAACATAAAGATAAGGCTAAATTTTGAAATTATAAACTTACCCATATTGTTAAATTACAGGTCAAAACAAAATTGATCGTGTATTACGCGGAAGAATGGTCGGCAACAGTTCTTATTTGTAAAAACGTTCGGTTAATTTTTGACTTTATATAAATGTAATTGCATTATATAACTATCATGATTTAGGTAAATTCATAGATTGACATCAAGATTACAAAATGTAAAATATAACCGAAATCAAAACGGTGCAGCAGTTGTCGATTGTGATCTGTTTTTAAAAATAGCGGCTAAAACATTTTCTGTGACCCATAGACTATGCAAATGAACTAAAAAAGTGTTACTATGGCGCGTCACTTTGAACTTTTAACAATTTTTAACCAGAATATTAGTATATTTTTTGTTAAATTAAAGCAATCTCAAAACAAATATGTAGGTACTGTGATGGTTTTGAGTCTTGGCTCTGCCTGATGGAAAGCAGGCACAGCTGACCCAAGTGTTACATACTCTTTGACCCACGCGGCCCCGTCTGCGTCTTCTATTGCCCGTGACATGATGTTATACCGCGAGAGCAAATTTGTTTCCCAAAAATTTTGAGTGTAGTGAGCCAACCATAAAGGAAGGATATACCTATGTTGTCGTGGACTTTTCTTGGGATTTAAAGAGGAACAATTCTGTCATACATGATTTTTCGCGAAACTAACCGTTTTGTAATTGTTATCCCTATTCACCAAGCACACTCTGCATAGTGGATATTCATTTATTACGTAAAACGATATAGGGAATGAGGGGGGGGGGGGGGTTGTCCATATCTGATTGTTTCTAACAGGAGGGAGTATTGATATTTCTTGCGTAATGTGGAAGGTGGACCTGTTCATTCGTTGTCGATTGGAAACAAGTACCGTAGAGCGAGAACTGTATGTTTAAGAATACAAAAACACGCAATTGAGATTTGGATTTATTTTATTTTTTATTGTCTATCAGTAAAAGATGCATTCATATATAGAATTTGTATATCACATGACATGATTTGAAAACCTTATGAATAGTGAAAATTAGTGTTTTTTTTAAATAAACATCAAAACCAACCAAACTTATATTTATTTTTACCCTTAGAGTCTTAAGTAATAAATGTGTATAACTCCGGTCGGTCGTCCTATTCTTATTTAGTGGTTAGAAACTAGTAAAAATAAATGAATGGTTCTGTAACGGTTTCTATTTCTGATGTTGTTCGCAATCGCAATAGCATCTCCCGTCTCATCGTCTCAGATGTAGCATTAATTCTAGGTTCGAAATTTTCACGCCTGTGGATTTGAATGAAGTTGAGATGTAAAAATCAGTTTTAGCTTCGTAATCTTCGTTCTGGTTCTTAAAGCTTTGTTTGAATATATATTTTGTTTCTAAACGTTACATTCTTCTTTCATTGTCTATGCGGCCTTTGGAAAAGTTTAGAAAGAGAGCAAAATATGAGATAGTTATAGGTGCGAGGTAAGAGAGATATTAACCGCCTCCAGTAAAATTGTCTATGTCAAGCCAGTCATTGAACCGTCAATTATTGTTGAACGAACGAACGACAGCGAATCTCAGAGGCCCCGCCTTTATATTCGTATTTTATTATTTCAGTTGGCTTTCGCGATGATATTGTTATAGAAACTATCACTTAGGTAATATTTTTTACTGAATAAAATATATTGGTTCAGTCTACCATAAAACAAAATGAAGTTACTAGTAAAGGAATGCAATTATTGATTTGTCGTGTACAGCAACAAATAGTGAGATTGTGTGGTTTTCTAGCGTCAGCTTCGGTTGAAATTGTGTAGTTTTAAGGGCTCTACTTTTTCCATAATTTAGCATTTGGTTGGCAAGTTTTAGTGTCACAATAGGTCGGCAATTTAGTGTATTTGATGATGCTATTTTTAGTGGGTGTTGTCATTGTGGTTCTAAAGCTTTATTCGTATTAGGTCATCGAGTGCGGTGAACATGTGTGCCGGAGAAATGTGTTGAACTATGTATTAAAGTGGTTAATTTCGTTTCTTGTTAGATAAACGAGTACTACGAAGTAGAAGATATACCAAAATGGGTACAACAAGTGTACTGTGTTTTGTCGCGTTAATATCATGTTCGGCGGCGTTATGTGAGTACTACTTTATTTTTATTTGTATATATAGCTTTGGGTACCTGTTCGTATATTTTATTATATTACAAATCGACTTTAATTCATTTTTTCTTTCATCACATTAATTATCATAATTTAGGAGACCATTGGTTGAGACTTGAATCTAAGAGAAACAGAATCTTATTAGATAAACTTTGGGCTGTATCTGTAGTGGTAGTATCTGAATAGTTTGAATAGTTCATACTCTAGGAGTATTGTCCATAAATTCAGATATTATAATTATATTTTTATACATACTACAGTAGATATCCTGATTACTAAGTTAGGTCAAAATAGACATATTGAGACTAAAAAGAATCTTGTAATTATGTATAGATTATATATTCCTAAAAAAAATGGGAACTTCAATTATAGAATTTAAATGTCTTATAATAAATTGTGATTACAAATACCTGTCAAAATATAATTATTTAAGCACTACTATTACATAGTCTAATTTTCGTACTGTACTGTTTTTAATCTCTAATTTTCAAAAATATCTTTTTTCTTGAATCCATTTTTTAACTGAAAAATCAGCATGTAGGAGAGATTAGGATGTCATCATAGAATATGTACTACTCTTTAAATTATTAAACAAAAGTACCTCTGTCTGTTCGTCACACTTTAATTGTTAAACCACTGTACCAATTTGCATAAAATTCACAATAGATCCTTTAATTTCTGAGGAAAGAAATAGACTACTGTTAACACACTACAAATCGTTTATTATATAAGCCCCTTTATTCTCAACTGGTTTCCTGTGTCATGTTGGAATGTTATAATATATCCCTGAGTTTAGCATGCCTCCTGGCAAAGGCATCCTCTTGTAGTTTCCGCTGAATTCTATCATGAGCCACTCATCTCCTGTTAGGCACCTGCTGTAAGCTATAGCTCCTCTTCACATCTTCTTTGTTGCTTGCCCCAGTAACTAGCATTATATACATACAAAATGTAAAAAAAAATTGTTTTCGTCTCCTAATATAGGCATATTAGCTTGAAATAATGAAATAATCTACATGTAGTAATTGCTATTAAGGTAAAAGCACTAATGCTAGACACATTAAGGACACATCAAACTTCATTCTCAATTATTAAATGTATTTATCAAAAATTAGATTCAATCAATTTTTTTACTGCTAGAGGAACATTTAGAGATCAATTTTTTCATATAAAATATTTTAAGACTGTAGTACTTTCTACAAAAAATTACAATATTTTAGTTTTGCCGTAGACACTAAAAGATGACAGCACCGAAAATCAAATTCACCAAAAATAGACATCAATTAGCACTAATAATAGACATGACCATCCCATTTAAAATACAAATAAACCAGTAAAACATTATTTTGTATTTGTTAATGTTTTGGTACACAGTTCGCTCTCCTTTTGGTGCTAGGAAATTACTTCCTTTGGGGTTCAAGAAAAGAACCCTTTCGTCCGTCGTGTTATAAACTCATTGAGGTACATTATGAGTATCTGTATGATTATTACTGTTGAAGTAAGTCCTAACTTCTTGAATAAAGTTTTTTATTTGAGATGTCGTTTAACACAGGTTTGCGCGTTCACAACTAAAAAATTGTCGCTTGTCGTATCACCTCGTTTTGAGAGCACTCCCCTATAGGCCTCTGCCAATATTGGAATTCTTGGTATCGTGTATTTGGAGTGTAAGGCCAAATTAGCTTCAAAGAAGCTTGGTGTGCTCAATAAAGCGAGACGGTATTTCACTCCTGCGCACCGCCTGCTACTTTACAAGGCGCAGGTTCGTCCGCATGTGGAATACTGTTCTCATCTTTGGGCCGTGGCACCATAGTACCAGCTTCTCCCTCTGGACCGCATTCAGCGGAGAGCGACTCGAATCAACGACTATTTATCGGGATATTTCGGATATGCATCTTCTATAGCTCATACCACGGAGAGTCATCGTCCCACACGACAGCATTTCCATTTCCATTTGTCCACAACAGTGCGTGGTTAAAGTTTCGAAATACGTCACCTGATTCTGGGGTTGTGAGTGGTTGGGGGGGAGGGGGGGGAGGTGTCGGAACCCCCCCTCACCATTTTTACCTGCCGGAAATACTTGGTTCCCTTAGAAAAAATTAAAAACAGAAATGGTAAAAATTTCGAAATACGTCGCCATTTTAAGGGGTTGTGAGTTTTTGGGGGGATGGGGGAGGGGTCTGAACCCTCTGAACCCTGCCTCACCATTTTTACCCGCCGAAAATACTTGATTCCCTTTGGAAAAATCAAAAACAGAAATTTGTACAAACATTATTTATACCACTTTATATGCATGTTTTATTGCTTTATGCATTATAGTCGACGGAGCCCCGCTACGCGGGGCTCCTATTTCTGGGTGGTTTAAAAAAAAATAACCACGATGGGTAAGGCGGCAGCTTCGCTGCGCTACGCTCCCGCCTTACCCATCTAACCTAACCCAATGAAGTCGGATTGTGCCAATATAATTACCTTGATTAATTAATTACAGTAAAGCAATCCAAACAGAATCCAAGAACGTAGCCAAGTCGTAGAAAAAACACAAATCGATACGGAAGAACACATTCACTTAAACTCGAAAGCAAAGGAATGACACATAAATTTGAAATTTGCTGTCAATTAGTGTCAAAATGTTGCGTTTCGTTTCACGTTTTTCATATAAAAACTAAAAATTACATTTTAAAAACTGTACTAAAGCATAAAAATACGTTCCGTTTTGCATAATTGCAATTGTATTTAAGAATTTTTGAATTTTTTTTAAAAATATTTAGACGCAACTCCGGCAGCCAAAATTACTTGGGGGGGATTAAGACTAACTCCCTTAAGCCCCCTACACCACCAAAACCTTCAGATTCAGGTGACGTATTTCGAAACCCAACCCCAGTGCGTTTTCCCCGAAATATCCTGACTCGCACATGACATCTAAATTGTGGAATGAACTGTCTGACTGCGGTGTTTCCCGACCGATACGACCTTTAAAAAAAAGAGCGTACTCTTAAAGGCCGGTAAGGCACCTGCGACTCCTCTGGTGTATCGGGTGTCCGTGAGTGGCGGCAATCACCTACCATCAAGTGATCCGTCTGCTCGTTTGCCCCCTAATAATATATAAAAAGAAATATGCTTTGGAGGATGTCAAATTCATGCTCGAAATATAATCTGTAACTAATAGTTGACATCTAGTATACCCTAATAGTTGACACTGTCTTCTATTAGTTAGGCTAGTGTAAAACAAACGAAACTCAGATAGGAACTTTTGTTTTACAACATAAAGGCTAAATTTGAATTAAACTAAGCTAACATATTCAGTTCGATGTAACCCTAGTAGAAGACACAAATGTCATCTTTTAGGTTTTTTTCAATTCTGGTACTAATAGTTAACACCACTTAAAATATGTACAAAAACACGCAAAAATAACAAGGAAAGGGTTCTAATAAATCAATAATTTCATACATTTATAATATTGAAACCAACAGTAGCCAATAATCATAAATTTAAGACAAAATCATACCTGTTAAAAAGTTAGTTTGCCTAACGAAAACGCTAAGAATTACGCCCAAAATGTCAACCTGCGCACATTGTTTGATGTCAATTGATACCATTTTGAAATTTGCTTTCGGGAATGTACGGAAGCTTTTGAGCATGTATCATAGTTGCACTAGGAATCTTTAACATCAGTAGCAATGTTATTTAAATAATTTGTTTTCTTATTATGGAAGTTTTTTTTGAAAGTGTCATCTTTTAGTTCAATGTCCAGCATTAGTGCTTTTACCTTAGTCATGTCTTATTCATTTAAAATATCTTCATTCAGTTCTACATACCAGATTTATAATTGAGCATATTGTTTTGTCCTTGTCCAGGCTCTATGAAGTTTGTCATCAGATTGAATTTAACTCCTAACTACCCATTTAGAAGAACTCAATAAACACCCAGTATATCAATGACCCTCTCTTTATACAAGCATATATATCATTATAGACTGCAGATAACTTTTAAATCTTAGTGTTTTAATCATAGCTTGACTATGTATCATGTTTGAAATATCCTTATAGTTATATTGCTATTATAGGATAGAGAAGAATCTAAAAATGAAAATACATATTAATTTTATTGTACCCTGGAGTGATTCCTACAATTTCTCCTTCAATCTTTGTTTTATCAATATATCGAGCTGACCCAGCAGACTTCGTAGTGCCTCAATTGATAAATAGAAGACCTAAACTTATCTATAAAATAAACTTAAAACAAAATTTATTAATTATGGTTTCCTTAATTAATAAAAAAATGCATATAATTTTTATATATTCACCTTTTAAACCTTCTCTGGACTTCCACAAATAATTCAAGACCAAAATTAGCCAAATCGGTTCAGCTGTTCATGAGTTTTAGTGAGACTAACGAACAGCAATTCATTATTATATATACAGATTTTGCTATTGAAGGCTGCTGGAGGACAGAAAAAGAAAATACCTAAATTAAACTTAGCTCATCAAAGTCATCAAATAAGAATATTTTTACTACCCATATAAAGAGTTAAAGTGAAAGGTGCATGCACTTTCCTGCACATTAATTGTTACTGCCTATCGCCTATCCCTATCTTCCTTAGCATTATGTTATTAGTGCACATTGCTTTTAACATTCTGTAAAAATTTAATATGAAGTCTAACACTAAAAAACCATACAAATAGGATTTTTATAATCTAACTAGATTTTGCCTACGGGTCCGCCTGCATGCATGGCAGCAATTCCTGTAAAGAGTAGCCTATCTTATCCTTGGCCTTATCTTAAGAATCTATAGTCCTTAGACAGACAGACAGAATTAATTTTGAAATAATGTTAATATGGATAGTATGTGTATCAAAATGTATATATTTTTCTCTATTTCTTCTTTACAAACTATTGTATCCTTAATTATGTAGATTCATCCAATGTCATTGTATGTAAAGTTATCAGTTTCTGCATAATTTTTCATTTAACAATGTATTGTTGCGGTACTATTGAACATGTCATATACAAGTTGTTATGCTCACGGCATTCTCTTAAAGGGTTCCATTGAATATGCAAAGGCCGAATAGATAAGGAAATCAATAAATATGCATTGTAATTAATTAGAGATCTGCATGCAGTAGAAACTAAAAACTTGAAAAGGTTTAGTAATGTTTTTGGTTTATGAAAAAAATAAACAATTTGCATATTCTGTATTAAGTATTTCTTTATTCTGTAACTAGCTTTTGGGCCTGGTTTTGTCCGTGTGTATGTCAGTTATCGCGACAACAACTATGTTTTTGTTCTTGGTCAAATCTATCTGATCTGCATATTTAATTCATTCAAGTTCAGCCACGACAGACAAACAGATACAGACAACGAGACAGAGTTAATTTTGAATATCCTTACACACATACACAACACACACATACACAAACTTTCCCATTTATAATATTAGTATATTATAAATGGGAAAGTTTGTGTATCTATATATGTTTGTTGCTCTATCACACAAAAACTACTTAACAGATTTGGATCAAACTTTACAGCAATATAGCTTCATCATCATGATCAGCTTATCGCAGTCCACTGCTGGATATAGGCCTCTCCAATTATAATATATATATTATATAGCTTATATAGCAGAATAACATATAGGCGAATACAACATATTACTATATAATTTACGAACATATACATAGGCGAAAGCTAGTGTTACTATAATTTATTTTTTTATTGTTATGATAGTTAGTGTTGGATAGTGTTTGAAAGTATACTCATCAATACTCAAGCTATGAACTAAATCAAGAGTCAAGAAAGCCAATAGACTTTCTTGATTCTTGAATATAAACATTAATACCCAATACTGCAATTGGTTAACCTGTACTAAAAGTATGTGTCAAGGAGCTTGATGCATATAATTTGACACTTGTTTAAGGTCTACAACAAACAAGTTTGTTTTTATTTGAGAAGTGTTTATTTCTACAAGAAGTTCTCTCAATATTTTAAATATATATATTCAAGATGTATCTTTTATTTATGTTCCATTATTTGCTGCATCGATAATCTATAATTATTTTATCTTGACTGCCTTATTGGTCTAGTGCTTAGCGTATGCGGCTGCTGATCAAGAGGTCTCGGGTCCGATTACCGGGTCGGACCAAATGTTTGTACGATCTGCAAATATTTGTTTCGAAGTTTGGTTTTTTTATGTATAATAGGTATTTATTTACAAAAAAACAATGTTTATGTATTTATATCAGTTGTATTGTAACCCATAATACAAGCTCTGCTTAGTTTTGGACTAGATGATGTAGTGTGTAATTTGTCAGAAATACTTAATTATTATTATTTATAATTTATTAATTTTAAAGAGTGATTGAGGTGGTCGTTTTCTTAACGTCGGCTGCTAGATGCCAAAATTTGCCAACAGTTACTTAAAAAATAACAGTTTATGAACTATGTTTATTAATGATATTACAAAACAATAGAAATGTTACGTGCTTATATTATTTGCGCTTAAATCTGTGCACTGACAAATATCACTGATGAGTGGAACGAAAGATGCAAAACATTGCACGAGGGAAAAAGATAGCTTTTTTTTATTATTGCACTTCAAATGTTTTTTGTGACTGCCTTTGATTAATTGCAAGTCTTCACTATTCGCGCGCTGGCAACATATCTGCCTCTGCTTTATTTGATATCATTGAGGTTTATGCTATAACACATTGTTTAAGAAAGAGGTTTAGTTCGTATTCGCATTAACAAGCCTATATTTAATATTCATTTATAATTATTTTCCCACGCTTAATCGATTATTTACTCGGAAGTAACGAGGTGTCCACTTACCTGGGCGGTTTTGTTAAGATCGCTAAACTAGTTATGTACCAGACGACAACGGAAAAGACCAATGAATATTATTTACAACAGTAAAAAAACCGGTTATTTAAATTGAATGAAAAAAGTTCGCGGTATTTTTATTGTATTTTGTATGTAGTTCGTTCTGTTTACTAGTCCTCATGTTTATAGTCTTTCTGTCTCAGGAGATTCTGTCACTTAGTCAATCTCCTTTTCCAATTATGCAACCCATCTGATGTTTAGGGTAGATTTAGGTCTCATGTTTCAAGGAAACGAGATTTACATATTATGATTACAAGTTTTTATGTTCCACTAACTGTAGGGAAATCGAAATGAAACAGTTCTTAGGTAATCAGCGAACAATATTTTAAATATTATGAATTCGAAAGTAAATAAATGTCTGTGTTTTATCACTTATGTATTACTAGCTTTCGCCCGCGGCTCCGCCTGCGTGTATGTCGGTTATCGCGGTAAAAAGTAGCCTATCTCCTTTCCCAAGTTCAGTTCTATCTTCATACCAAATTTCATCAAAATCGGTTCACTGGTTTAGGCGTGAAAGCGTAACAGACAGACAGAGTTACTTTCGCATTTATAATATTAGTAGGGATTATATTATTTCTTTAAACCATACGATTGAGTTATCTGTAAGACAGTGACCTACCTATACTTCTTAGAATTCGTAAATACAAATCTCATATAAGTATACAATCTTCGTCTGCATTTAAATATTTCCGGTGTTCATGTGATA